>CM042019.1:61941843-64441843 GCA_023525975.1 Smallanthus sonchifolius | reverse complement strand
TCTCGCGGTACGCGAGAGACAAAAGACCATGCCTGCTTAAATGCCACTTCCTCGCGGTACACGAGGAGTGGCCTCCTGATCTTCGCGGTACGTGGGGCCCTCCTGGATTTGCTCTTCTTCCTTGTTTTCCCATGGTATCTCTCACTCGCATCTACCACTATCACCACTTTAATCACCACCGTCCACCACCAACCACTGCCACCATGCTCACCATCATTCACCTACCATCCTATACCACCTATATCATCACACATCTATCCATTATCCATTCATACCACGACCATGGGAAACTTGAAAACCGTTCGTGACTATTGTTTTACCTTGTTGCGGCATTCATGTCTATGTGTTTGCTACGCATCGGGTACGTTTATCTGCTATCTATCTTGAGTCAGTCGAGTCTTTATTTTTAATTTGAGTCAGTTTAATATTGCGGGTTTGTTGTGAGGTTTATTTTGCAGGTTTTATCATCCTCGGTCGTACTCAATCTCCATTCGGGCGGGGTCGATCATCACTTATATGAAGTTTGTATAGGCAGCCCGACAGTAAATTGTGCAACCACGACTGAAATGCTATACGGTGCACACAAGGAGGAACAAAGTTGGAATTTTCATTCAAAAGCATATACATTACCAACTAATTTGCTTCCTGTTTTTATTTTTTCATTTTTATTTTTAGTTGTGTCTTGCTTCACATTGAGGACAATGTGTCTTTCAAGTGTGGGGATGTGACTGTCTAGTTTAGCTAGTTTGTCTTGTTTATAAAAAATTCAAAAAAATTTAACAATTTTGAAAAATGTCCTTGGAAATTGTTGCTTATACTTGGAAAATGATAGTACAACTGGATCTGCTTTGTTTGATTTTAAATGAATTAAACAATAGAAAACACGTTTAATTAGTGATGTTTTGGTAGACCCAGCTAGCTAGTAAAGCTTAAATATCTTGTTTGTGTTGTTTAGGAATAAATTGAATATTAAAATCATGATATCTTGTGGGTACTTATCTTAGGGTAATAGGTAATACTGAAACTGTCAACATAGGGTGATAGGTACCACATTAAGTTAAAATTTAGAGGTTTTTGAAATTTCTTGGCACACCACACTCTTTTTATGAGAATAAATCTGAGTTTCGGTGGCGCCCGCATCCATATTCCATGTACTTGAGCTTATTTGATTGAAATATAAGTTTCTCCTACGTGTCACACGTCGGGTTCCAGCCTGATTGAAACACTACTGGGTTGATTCTTATGTGCATTATTGATTATAACTTAGTCTATGTGTTAACTTCCGGGATAGTGACTTGGTTGAAACGCCTGTAGATGAAGTTTATTTTGCTTATTAATGCTCGTATTCATTCCATTCATTCATATTTCATCTGATTTCTAAAAACCTGTAAATCTTAGTTTAACGTGGTAAGGTAAATCTATATGGTTTGATCCGTGCCTAAACATGACAGTGAGACGGGATTAGGTGGAGCTGTAACTTTTAAGTATGAGTCACATAGATTGATTGATATGCTTGGTAATGTAGTTTTAGAACACATAACGAGGCTTGAAAGTTGGTGCTTGGGTTTAATCGGACAGAAATACTGATTGTTGCTTTTTAATGCATGAGTAAGTTTTGCTAATTGTTAATCGATGTTTGTTAAGTTAGATCTGAGTTATGATTCCATTGCAGCTTTTTCGAGGACGAAAAAAGGTTAAGTGTGGGGATGTTTGATGTAGTGTGAAGCAAACATCTTTATTCCTAGTGTTTTCATTCACCCCCCCCCCCCTTGGGAAAATCCAAAAAATCGGACAGAAACCGAGCACGAGAGTGAAGCTGAAAGAAAAATAAAAAAAAAGTTGGAAAATAAGTCCCTCGCTGTACACGGGGGAGGAGCTTCAAGACCTCGCGGTACGCGAGGGTCTTCAGAACCGGCCGTGACTATTTTTTCCCTCGCGGTACGTGAAGGGCTGGGCTGAGTCTCTCGCGGTACGCGGGAGATAGGAAATCCAAGAAAAACCCTAAATTGAATTTTAATAGGATTCTAATGCCATAATTAGAGAAGTTCGCAATTTGGTCATCCAGAGAAGAGAATTGGGCGATTTTGGGAGTGAAGGAGCAGATTGGAAGCCAAAGGTTGAAGCTTTGGATCCGGGTTCGTTGATTTTAATGTTTTCGGTTTTCAAGATTCAATCTTTATTCTTGATTTGATTGTTTGAACCATGTTCTTGTTTCTTACTTCTGTTTTGGTTGTTTCCTTAGAAACCCAGATCCATCTTAGTTCCAGAAGCAGTAGAAGTTGTGCTTTGCAAGTAGGATTCTGACCAAGGTAGTATTTCTCCCATCTCTGATTATTACCTTAGTTCTTCATCTTGATAGTTGAGACAATCTTGTTTGCTGCATTCTTAGTTAATCTTAGCATAGTCAACCCCCCAATCATCAATCTTTAGTTCGAGTCAGAGTCTAGTATTAGTATTCAGTGTCTCTAGGGTTCTATAACTCGGTTTACCATTAAGTTGTGGTACACTCGATAGGTACACTTGCCTCTCAGTGCGGTTTAGTCGAAGGTACTCCATTTTTTACTTAGGAGTCTAGTTAGGTTTTTATTAATTAGTTTTATAGACCGTCTGGGCCACATCAGTACGCATGTATACTAGTGATTCGATTGTTGATCAGACAATAAACATTAATTATATAAGCAATCACCGAAACCGAAGCTCAACGAAGGAATGTCGAAATAGCATTTTGCCTTTTACATGCCCAGCACGCAATGGATTAGGTCAATGATGCACCCGCTTGACTCCCAGTCAGAGTTAGCGCTACTAACCCGGGTGGGGGTTGTTAAACCCAATAATACTATTCATGATCACCTTGCTTAGTGAAATAATTAACGGTTGAACTATGAGAGGACATTGTGTGCGGGAAATTCACCCACTTATATATATTAAAGCGAAATCAAAATAACGTCATAAGACTAAGAAAGAAAATGATTTAGCATTTATCTCCCCCAAATGCAAAAGTAAGTAAAATGGGTCTATGAAAACTCACCTGGGAATGAGGTGATGTGATATTGAAAGCAATATGAGAAACCTAGCAAAGTACGGACAACCGACCTATCCGAGCCCTAGAAACATTAAGGTTATAAGGTCTATGAAAGGTAACGTGGTTTATGTAAACACGTTCATCCAACCGACTCAATGTTTAATGGTTACATTGACGTTTTGAAAAAGGTTTGACCAAAGGTTGACCAAGGTTTATCTGAGTTTGATCAATGTTGACCAAGGTTGACCAAGTGTGACACGACGACCCGTTGGTGACATATGGTGAAAGCATACACATGTAACACATAAGTAGAACCTTATGACATAACACACATATTCAAGTAATTGCATAAGTAAGTAACACATACTAAGTAACATAGTTGCATATGTTCATATCATAGATGGTAACACCTAGTCTTAAGTAATTGCATAAGTAACTAACACATACTAAGTAACATAGTTACATATGTTCATAACATAGATAGTAACACCTAGTCTTAAGTAATTGCATAAGTAAGTAACACATACTAAGTAACATAGTTGCATATGTTCATAACATAGATGGTAACTCCTAGTCTTAAGTAATTGCATAAGTAAGTAACACATACTAAGTAACATAGCATTTGTACATCCTTAGAACATATTCCATACATGTTAACAAATAATCCACATAAATCATGCTATTGTACTAGTCATCTAATAATACCATTTGAACCCATTTGAACAAACAACATAACATGACATTTTGGTACTATAATTCATAACTTGACAAAGTTTCCCAATTTGGATAATTAGGGTTTTGGTACACTTTAGGTGTCATAGCTCAAACAAACAAACAAACTATACATGAAATTATACTAATAATATGCTATTAACATGGTTCTACACATACATTTTCCATTTAAAGCAAAATGAAGGTTCCAAACCAATAAAGTTTCCTTTAATAGCAAGGTCTTCCCAAACGGGTCATAGCAACACTTTAAATCACATATTCTTTCAATAATCATTTAAACATATTAGTAATAAAGCCATTTAACCTACTTTAGACATTTATAGCATACATACACAAAATATGTTCAATTAAAGTTTCCTTTTTAGGAAAGTGGTCCAAACAACCTCCTACACACGTGTAACTTTCAATAACTCTTTATAATACTTTAATAGATGTTATAGAACCATATTAGCATGCTTTTATCCATTAAAACACCATAACTCAAAATATCATAAATTAAAGTTTCCTTTTATAGAGGCGACAACATTTCAACCAAAAAATATTCATACTTCCTACACAAGCTACTAACACAAGTATTATTCAAGCTTTAAAACATATCATATGCTCATTTATACAACATTTCAATAAATAAAGTTTCTATAAATATCAACGTGCAATATATGTCATAAACAAGCATTTCAAACCACAAAAAGTGCCAATATGTGTCAACAACCTTTTATTATGAAAACACTTTGTTAAAAACATGGATTGAAGACCTTATAACATAGAAATTTGTTTGGATAGGTGGGTTGCACCGTATGGGCGAAAATAGTATGATGTTGATGTAGTCTTGAATCACCACCAAATCACTTGAAACCACCTTGGATTGGACTTAGAATGCTTAGAATGGATGATAGATTTTTAGAGAGATGGAGGCTAGGGGAGGGGGGTTGCGGCCGAGAGAAAGAGAGGGAGAGAGAGTGTGGTGATTAGGGTTAGGGTAAAATGAGGGATTAAGGGTAGTTTTAGTGAAAAGGCTTTGGCTTTATGGCTCTTTTAAGGCTTTTTAATTAATTAATGGGCTCCTAATTGGACTAATAAGTTAATTTTCATAATTAGTAAGCCCAAATTATTTTTATAAAATCCCATTTAAAGTTGTTGGCACATATCGCATATCCGGTTTAAAAGCGTTAAAATAAAAGTTGCTTAATAAATTCCAGAAAAATTAATCTAAGCATGAAATAATAAATCATAGTATTACATGTAATTTATACACACCAAATATATGTCTAAATATTATTTCCAATATTCACCAACGTTCGTGTGACAGGACGCGTGTGTGACCCGGTAATCCTCCAGATTACCGATGCATGAGTTGAAATGAAACGAATGAACTTGCTATATAAATTATGTACTTAATTACTCTATAATTAAGTACGATGCACGTGTAATCATATGAAATCATGCAATGGTTGGGTATGGATATTAACCTGAAATTGTCGGGTATCACACTACTCGGGCCTTGCCCAAATGTCTCCTTCTTCTTCTTTCCTTCCTCTTGATTTCTTATCAAACTGTCCGTCAGACTAGATCCATAGCATCGTCTAGGGTTTCATACTTGGCCACTTTGACCATGTCACAAATTTCACCGATTAATCCACAGATGTTTCTCTTTATCAGATTAGATTCAGGGGCAGCTAAATGAGGAACTATTCGAGCGTACTCGAGGACTTTTGTCAAATATTCTTGATGGTTCGTGCCAACTGATATGCGCTAAATTATACATGTTTTGCATGCGTAATAATCCCCATATTATGGTACTAATTGAATAATAACCTTGCAATTGACACTTAAAACGTTAATATTTCATAATTGCAAGTTATTCGGTGTCCTGAGATAAACAAAGCTAAAACCAGTTAAAAAAGACCAAGAAATCAATCCTTTTGGAAGATCATTCCCAAGCTTTGACCCCCAAAAAGTCAACCAAGGTCAACAACAAGTCAACAAACAACTAAAAAATGAAACAGGGAACAGGCAGGGGATGCATGACCATGCATCCCATTGCACGGCCGTGCAATGCCCTACTTGCTCCCCAAGGCTCTAGTACACTGTTTGATTCACAAGGTGTTTGAACGTCCGTGCAAACCAATGCACAGTCACGCATTGCTCATTTTGAGGCGTATAAATAGATGGCTTGATGTAACATTCATAAAAATTTTGTGCTAAAGATTATAAAAATATAAGTTAAAGGACCTTAAGTGTAAATACATTAAAGATCAGGGACTAAAAATAAAAATTCTGAAATTTCGATGGTAGCGAACCGCTACCATAGATATAATGGTCTATTACGTGGTCCCAAAGGCAATTATGAGAAATGACACATGCCCCTAATGAGTCATAAGGGTTTCTGACGCGTGTCACCGGTAGCGGACCGCTAACAGATTCTTTTCGGTCCGCTACGACTACCTCAGTTGGGTGGCGGACCGCTACCTTGTAGCTTAACGGTCCGCTAGCCGCAAATTATGCCGCAACTCCGAAGACCAACACGTGTCATGCTGACTGTTTAGGGATTAGGCGGTAGCAGACCGCTACCCGCCGCCATAACGGTCCTCTACGGACCTCAGATCATCCTAAAAATAGAGATTCAATTGCCATTCAATTCCCAAAACACTCAAAATCGAATTCCTAGTTCTTGTAAGCCATTCCCACTCTCATGAAACCATTCCCGCTCATACGTTTAAATTCCCGAGGAGCCGGATCATCATAGAAGTAACCAAGAAGCTAGGAAACGCTCATTTGGAGAAACCAAGCAAGGTTCTTAAGTGGAAACGCTGCCCATTAAGAGACGTACTCTAGAAGATTTCTAAGCCGAGACTCTGTCAAGGTGAATACTTGTATTTTTATAAAATGATTTCAAAACTGAAAAATGGTTTTGATTATACTCTGACTCGAATGAATTTATACAACCATTCATTGCATAAGGTGATTTACAATATAGCAGTCAGCCCATAGAGTCACGTATATATACATGTGTTACAGATGAGACGCTATAACAGGGCTAGGCGTCGAACCCTTGGTTGTTTTAAAGCCCATCGCAGTAAGCGTAAGGCAGATAGACCTGAAAATATATCCAAGGTCCCTAGTGTGGCTGGTGGTTAGTCAGTTGACTGTGTAAATTGACTAGAAACTATGGGCAGATTGTTCTATTTATTAACGCTTGTCAGATTATGATTCCAATATACTTGTATTCATCAGTTTATACTGATAAAATATTTTCAAATGTTTTTACAGGTAACCAAGGATGAATTGATTTTGATTAGCCATATGATGACAAGGAAAATGATGCCATGAAAAAGGGAACGTCCACCCTAGACATCAGTTGAAAGAAATGGCTCATGTAAAACCTTGGTTTTGTAAATTAAACGTTTGTGTACAATATCAGGGTTTATCCCTGTTATAATGAAATGAAATGGGAGATTCCCCGTCTTTTGAAAAGATCCCGAGTTATTAAATTATTCCGCTGTGTTTATAAATCTTTGGTGAGATAAAATAAGAAACAGGTATCAACCGTGGGTCGTGCTCCCGTGGTGTCCTAAACCCGGGGTGTGACATGTTGGTATCAGAGCCATTTTTTCAACATATTAGATACTAGAGATTAGTATCTAAGCTGTAACTTGATTGTGATATTATTTGGTTTTAGAAAGTAAGATACTCAGGTAAGGTATCTAAGATTAAATCAGTATAGACTGCCTGCTAAGAAAAGTAGGTAGATCTCTATAACAAATAAGTGATAACCATACAGATGTCTGGAAATAGTTACTATCCTTATATCTTTGGACGATCTGAAGAAGAACGTTATCATCCTATTGGATCCATATAAAATCCTGTAATCATTCCTGATACCGGTGAATCCCTTTCTGATCCTATCATTGTCTGTCACAATGAATCTTATCATCAAAATCAATCTAGCTCATCCTGGATGGAAGCTACTTTGGATTTTGAGAATTAGAGAACTGATACTCCACCTCCCGTAAATCTGGGAGACATAAACGAAGTTGGACCCAGTCGGTCTACTAAATCAAGGATGTGTGTACGAACTCCGATAGAGCATGTGCATGTGTCTGAAGAAGAAATGAAAGAGGTATACCAAGAAATACCTGAGGAAGCAGAACTTGAAATAGAAACTCAAGACCCATACCTATATCTAATTGGTGAAGAAAATCCTTATACTTTTCCAACATTGTTAGAGGAATATATTGAAGAACCAGTTGTTGGTCCTAATGATCCATACCATAATGTGTTTAACGACATATTATTTGGTATTCGTGAACCCCCTCCTCAGTATAATTATTCTTCAGCTCATCTTGGAACACCCATAGAATTCTTGATCGTGCCTTAGGAGAAACTGGTGAAGTCAAGAAAGAATCAAGGCAGCTCAAGGAAAGGGTTCGTCAACTGGAGAAAGAAAAGAAAAATAAAAGAAAAAGATAAAAAGAAAAAGTAAAATAACTAGACGTACAAGTAACCATCCGACCAGTATGTAGTTACCTGGCAAACTAAATGTTCTGTCTAAGGAAAGAGTGGTGTATAAATCTCTTTCGGGCCCGTCATTCTTTCCTGGGAACAATTTAGTTGGAGGTACTACCGTGGAACGATAACCAACCTAGTCTACTAAATAAAATAAATCAGACAAATTATTAATTAAGTATGTAAAATATAAAGTATAAATACAAGTATTCTTGTTTTGTTTGGATGACTGGAAAAGAAAAAGGTCCCTTCTATGTTCAAAAGTATGCTCCACCTGGATATGAATTCCAGCTTCGGAATGAAACAGATTTAGAAACTAGAACAAGTTCAAGACATTCGGGAAGTACATATCGAGTCTTAGGAGAATTAACAGCTCCGGCAAATCCTTATGTACCTTCCATCAGTTTTTATTCTGCTCTAACAGCCATAAGCCGAAATCCGGATGGTGGAGAAAATCCATGTTATAATCCTTATTATTATCAGAGACTACCTGAAATCCCTTATGAAAATAATCCTATTCCTGAAGGAGAAGAAAGGGAAGATTCAGATAGGCCATATGAGTATTATGAGCCTATGAATATACAAAATCCTCAAGAAAATGAGGAAAGCTTTGATAATGATCATATTAGTGCCTTACAAGAACGAGTAGCAGAATTGGAAAAAGAAAATCATAGATTAGCATCTGTAGACGCCTAGAATAAAGCGTTAAGACAAATGCTAGAAAATGCCCGTAATCAGGGTTATATGTAAATTTCCTTTCCGATCTTTGTAACATATATTCCGAATATTAATAAAACTCCTCTTGTGAATTGAATGTCGAAACAAGGTCCTTCTTATAATATAAGGGGCAAGATCAAACAAATTCAAAACCAAAATTCTGAACAACTGCAACAGAAAGCAGAAATAAAGAAAATGGTTGCAGAAGGAATATAGGAAGCTCTCCCTAAAATTCTGAAAGCTATGAAAGAAGATAAAATGAAAAATAAAGTGGTTGAATCTAAGAATAACCATGAAGAAAACCATAGTTCAAACAGAGATAATTCTAATTCTGAAGAAGTTAGCAAGAAAAGGAAAAGAAGGAAGGGATGCACGTTTCATGCATTCCAAGGATGTAAGCCCTTAGAGTATGCTGGAAATGAAGGAGCAGTGGCAGCCATGAGATCGCTGGAGAAAACTGAGTCTGTGATTTCCATCAGCAAATGTGCTGAGAAGGATATGGTACTTTATTCATTAAACTTATTCAAAGATGAAGCATTAGAGTGTTGGAATTCCATTTTTCAGGAAATGGGCCGACACAAGGCCTATGCCATGGAATGGTAAGAATTCAAAGAAATAGTAATTCAAAGATTTTGTCCCATAATTGAAAGAGAGGGAATAGAAACCAAATTTCTAAATCTTCGTATGGAAGGAACTAAACATCAGGAGTATGTCTCCAAGATATTTGAGTATGCTCGTTTGATTACACATCTATCTAGCCCCGAACCCAATCAAAGTAAAAGATATATTTGGGGTCTGGCTGAAGAAATCAGAGATATGGTTAAGGCTACTATGCCTCAGACCATTGCATCTGCCGTATAGCTAGGAGGAATTCTAACTGACGGTATGATAAGAAAACAAGAAGAAGGGAAGGCAAGGGAAGTAGCCAAGAGGGCTACGGAGAACTGGAAAAATAATTCTCCTTGGAAAAGAAGAAATAAACCTATCAAAGGATGATTTAATTCTTCCACTCCTGAATGCTAAATCTGTAAAAAGAGGTATACCGGAGATAGCTTCTTCAAGAAATATTATTGCCATTTTTGTACGCAGAACGGGCATGCCTTTGAAAACTGCCCAAAGAAGAGAAATATCTCATGTTTCAATTGTGGAGAGACTGGCCATTTTAAATCAATCTACCCAAAGCTTAATCAAGCAGGATCTAAATGATGGAAATAAAAAGAATGTATGAGCTTTCGTACTTAATACTCGTGATGCTGCAGCTGTTCCAGATGCAGTCACTGGTACATTCCTCATTGACATTATTTATGCTAGAGTATTATTTGACTCTGGTGCAAATTTAAGTTCTATAGATTAAAAATTTTGTAATCTATTAAACAAGCCTTTAGTTCAATTAAATAAGATTTATGAAGTAGAGACGGCCGAAGGAAATTTAATCAAAATTTCTGAATTCCAAGATGTTTGTACTATCACAATTTCAGGACACATCTTACCTGTACGATTAATGCCTATGACATTAGAATGATTTGATGTTGTCTTACAAATGGATTGGTTAGCTAGTAACCAAGCCCATATCCTTTGTGATAAAAAGGCCATAGAAATCCAGATTCCTTCTGGAAAATCTTTTGCAATCTGTGGCGACAAACAAAATCAATCTCTCGGAATCATATCAATGTTAAAAGCAACTAAATGCCTTCAGAAGGGATGCATTGCATACTTGGTTAAGATTTCTATCAGTTCAAAAGAAAAGAAGATCGAATACGTACCAGTAGTAGTTGATTATGCAGATGTATTTCCAGATGAATTACCTGGTATACCACCCAAAAGAGAAGTCGAATTTAAAATCAATCTTGTACCAGAAACGGATCCTATTGCCAAAACTCCTTACCATTTATCCCCAACTGAAGTGAAGGAATTGAATAATCAGTTAGATGAATTACTAGAGAAAGGATTCATTCGCCCAAGTTCATCTCCTTGGGGTGCTCCAATTCTTTTCGTTAAAAAGAAAAACGGAACAATGCAGATGTGCATTGATTACCGGGAGCTAAACAAAGTAACGATTAAGGATCGTTATCCTCTTCCTAGAATCGACGATCTGTTTGATCAATTAAAATGCGCTTGCCATTTTTCAAAAATAGATCATCGATCAAGATATCACCAACTGAAAGTTCAAGAAGAAGACATTTCTAAAACTGCTTTTCAAACCAGATACGGACATTATGAGTTCGCGGTTATGCCGTTTGGGCTTACTAGTGCTCATGTCACATTTATGGATATGATGAATCGTATCTGTAAACCCTATCTAGATAAATTTGTAATTATCTTCATTGATGATATACTTATTTATTCTAGAAATGTGGAAGATCATGAAAATCATCTCAGAATAATACTTGAACTTTTGAGAAAAGAGAAATTGTATGCTAAATTCTGTAAATGTGAATTTTGGCTTAGAGAAATACAATTTCTGGGTCATATAGTGAATGCAGAAGGTATTCAAGTAAACCCATCCAAAATTGAAGCCATATCCAAATGGGAAATTTCTAAATCTCCAACGAAAGTCCGTAGTTTATTGGGTCTTGCAGGATACTACAGACGATTTATTCAGAATTTCTCAAGGATTGCAGTTCCTCTGACTACTTTAACTCGTAAGAATGTAAAGTATGAATGGGAAACGAAGCAAGAAGAAGCTTTCCAAATCCTGAAAGAAAAACTGACTCATGCACCTATACTGGCTTTGCAAGATGGGAATGAAGAATTTGTTGTTTATTGTGTTGCTTCTCACAACGGTCTAGGTTGTGTGTTAATGCAAAGAAACAAAGTTATCACCTATGCATCTCGTCAGTTAAAGACACATGAAAAGAATTACGCAATTCATGATCTAGAGTTAGATGCCATAATTGTTGCCCTGAAATTATGGAGACACTATCTCTATGAAGTTAGATTTATAGTTTATACTGACCATAAGAGTTTGAAATATATGTTTGGTCAGAATGAATTAAACATGAGAAAAGAAGATGGTTGGAGATCTTAAGTGACTATGATTGTGAAATCTGTTACCACGAAGGTAAGGCAAATGTTGTTGCAGATGCCTAAGTAGAAAAGAGCGAGAAAAACCTAAACTGGTTCGTGCTCTCAGACTTGAACTTCGTGTATATCTCATGTCTCAAATAAAAGATGCTCAACATTCTGTGCAAACAGATAAAGACTTAGAACAAGAAGGAATGGAGAGCATGATTAAACAATTAACTAAAGGAGACAATGAAATACTCCGTATGAATACACAAATCTAGGTCCCGATCAACAGAAATCTTCGGGAAAGAATACTCGAAGAAGCACATAAATCAAAATATATCATGCTCCCAGGAAGTGACAAGATGTATAAAAATCTGAAGGACAATTACTGGTGGGTTGTCATGAAGAAAGATATTGCCATATATGTTGCAAAATGTCTTACTTGAGCTCAAATAAAGGCAGAACATCAAAAACCTTCTGGTTTATTGCAACAATTAGAAATACCAATATGGAAGTGGGAAATGAGAACCATGGATTTTATTACCAAACTTCCTCGAAGCAGTCAGGGAAATGATACTATCTGGGTTATCATTGACAGATTAACTAAATCTGCTCATTTTCTCCCAATGAAAGAAACCTTCAGTATGGATAGATTGGCTCGTCTATATGTGAATGAGATTGTATTTTTACATGGAGTGCCATTATCCATAGTATCAGATAGACTTAGGTGGTAGTTGGGATGATCACCTACCCCTAATGGAATTTTCATATAACAATAGTTATCACACAAGCATTCAGGCAGGACCTTTCGAAACCTTATATGGTAGAAAATGCCGAACGCCTGTATGCTGGGCTGATATAGAAGAAAACCAATTGTCATGACCTGAACTTATTCAGGAAACCACTGACAAGGTAGCTCAAATACAAGAACGATTAAAAGCAGCAAGAGATAGATAAAAGAAGAAAGCCGCTAGAATTTAACATTGGGGACAAAGTATTATTGAAAATATCACCTTGGAAAGGAGTAGTTCGATTCGGAAATAAGGGTAGACTAAGTCATCGATTTGTTGGACCCTTCAAGATTATTAAACGAATTGGACAAGTGGCTTATCGGTTGGAATTACTAGAGGAGATGAGTGGAATACATGACGTATTCCATGTATCTAATCTTCGCAAATGTTTAGCTGATGAATCTTTGATAATGTCTTAACAAGATATAGAGGTAAATGAAAAACTCAGATTTATAGAACAACCTCTACAAATAGAAGATCGTCAGACAAAAAAATTGAAGAAGAAAAGATTGAAACTGGTCAAAGTCAAATGGAATTCTAGGCGTGGTCTTGAATACACTTGGGAGATAGAATCAGAAATGAAAAAGAAATACCCACACCTGTTCAAGTAAATCTTGAGGACGAGATTATTCAAAAGGTGGGGAGAATGTAACATTCATAAAAATTTCATGCTAAAGATTATAAAAATATAAGCTAAAGGACCATAAGTGTAAATACATTAAAGATCAGGGACTAAAAATAAAAATTCTAAAATTTCGATTGTAACGGACCGCTACCATAGACATAACGGTCCGCTACGTGGTCCAAAAGGCAATAATGAGGAAATGACACGTGTCCTGATGAGTCATTAGGGTTTCTGACGCGTGTCACAGGTAGCGGACCGCTACCATAATGGTCCGCTACAGACCTCAGATCAGCCTATAAATAGAGATTCAATGGAAATTCAATTCCAAAAACACTCAAAATCCAATTCCAAGTTCTTATAAGCCATTTCCACTATCATAAAACATTCTCGCTCATACGTTTAAGTTCCCGAGGTGCCGGGTCATCATAGAAGTAACCAAGAAGCTAAGAAACGCTCATTTGGAGAAACCAAGCAAGGTTCTTAAGCAGAAAGGATGGCCATTAGGACACTTACTCTACAAGATTCCTAAGCCAAGACTCTATCAAGGTGAATACTTGTATTTTTATAAAATGATTTCAAAACTGAAAAATGGTTTTGATTATACTCTGACTCGAATGAATTTATACAACCATTCATTGCATAAGGTGATTTACTATATAGCAGTTAGCCCATAGAGTCACGTATATATACACGTGTTACAGATGAGACGTTGTAAAAGGGCTAGGGGTTGAACCCTTGGTTGTTGTAAACCCCATCACAGTAAGCGTAAGGCAGACAGACCTAAAAATATATCCAAGGTCCCTAGTGTGGCTGGTGGTTAGTCCGTTGACTGTGTAAATTGACTAGAAACTATTGGCAAATTGTTCTATTTATTCTCGCTTGACAGATTACGATTCCAAGATACTTGTATTCACCAGTTTATACTAATAAAATATTTTCAAACGTTTTTACACGTAACCAAGGATGAATTGATTTTGATTAGCCATATGATGACAAGGAAAATGATGTCATGAAAAAGGGAACGTCACCCTAGACATCAATTGAAAGAAATGGCTCATGTAAAACCTTGGTTTTGTAAACTAAACATTTGTGTACAATGTCAGGGTTTATCCCTATTATAATAAAATGAAACGGGAGATTCCCCGTCTTTTGAAAAGATCCCGAGTTATTAAATTATTCTGTTGTGTTTATAAATCTCTGGTGAGATAAAATAAGAAACATGTACTAACCGTGGGTCGTGCGCCCGAGGTGTCCTAAACCCGGGGTGTGACACTTGAGTTCTTCATTATACATACCTCAAGAAGAAAATAAAAACCATCCAGAGAGAGCATTTTCGTAGTTAGAGTAGATAGTAGAGAGTAGAGAGTAGAGAGGCTCATCCTCTTTTGTCCGCAATAGGGATGCCTACGAAACTCAGCGTTACGCTAGTTAGTGTGGCCATTCGTGGCTAAACTCTTTGTATTGCTAGGGTGAAGATGAATTTGGTGTATGTTAATGTTTAACGTATTAGTCTACTAGTATGTTTATGTTCTTTAGTCATTCAATCTTAAAACCATCTTCATGAGAGATTTTTATTATTACTTGATTTTGTCTTTACACTTGTGAGTATTCTTGATTTTAAAATGTAAGACCGTAAAACCTTTTTAATCAAACTTCTCTTGAAACTTGTACGTCTTTAAACAACTAATTTTTATAAGCCAAGGCTAGGTTAATACTAATAAGATCATACATCTTTATACGAACTTGTTATGAAACCAAGAATTGGTGAACTCATGTTGGGAACGGTACGTCTTTATACATGGTCCCATTTTTGCACCGCCTCCCGGTGAACAAAGTCAAATCACTCTTTCAACTAATAATTATGATATTTAAGTCCGATGTCTCAAACCAACTTAGAGATATCATTCAAAGAGATGAGGGGAACTGTAACATCCCGAAAATCTAAATAGAGATGGTTCCGGATAGCGGATGACCCGATTCTTTACAAATTAAGAGAGGATGTTAGGATTGTCGTTAGAGGTGCGTTTAACTACCAAAAATAGATGATTGATGATTGGAAGAATACAGTGTGAGACCAAAGTGACGAAAACCCGAGGACTAGTATTTCAAACTGTTGGGAATCAAGCACCAGTTTTTACCTTTCAAAAATAATAATTATTTAAACCTTTTAAATAAATAAATCATCTATATTTAAGCGGAAGCGATTTAATGGTACAACAAACAGATCAGATCTGGATTCCTTTCAATGATCCGATTACAAGCGTATAAACAATATAATATAAACAAACCATAGGGTGTTCTGGGAATATACCTTTGACGATAACCAGATCAGAACACCTTAGTACAACGAACTTCACGCTAGATGACACGTACACGAAATACTACAGCAAAACGTCACACGATTTTGCAAGGGGGAGGCCGATCACGACGGCGGCGGTGCTACGGTGACGGTGGTTTGGCTGGGCTGCGACGGCGGCGGCAGCCCTTGGTGGCATCGGCCGGAAATCGCAAGGAGGGGGAGGGGTTTTTTCAAAAACCCTTGGTGGCTAAGCAATTTCAATTAGGTTTTAGGGTTTAAGTTAAGGTTATATTTATAAATCTGTAACTTAAAAACTGGCCCCTGAGATATTAACAGTTAATATCCAACTAATAATTAACTGTTTAATTATTAACCTTTGTATTTTACTAATTACTAATAATCAGTAAAAATCTAATTTTAATTGTTTAACAGATTAAACGTTTATCCACGTAAATAATTAATTAATCAGATAATTAATTTTCTCAATCTCTGATAAATATTTCTCTAAATATTTATTCATCGTTTAATAAATCCGTCTTATGTGAATAATATTTAATAATTAAATATTATATATTTGTTTGTTGCCTAAGGTGTAAATCTTTGGATCGTACCTCGTTAGTAACATTGACTTAATTGATGATCGGACATCATATATCCAACAATCTTCCACTTGGTCGATTCTTCAATTAATTGGTTCAACGTAGAAAGTGGTGGACGTGTAGCTGCATCTCACTGCCCCTAGCAACACATGATGGTTTTATAATCGTGAAACTATTTCCTTGTATACAAGTAAACATACTTTACCAAGTCTAACAGTCCTATTAAGCATATCTATGTATCCTTTCTGTTTAGGGCATCTGTTGAACTTGAGACATGAAGTGATTCAACTATTCTTGTTCTCGTTCTTCAATTCAAAGTGGTCTTAAACAAACTACTCTTTAGTTTGAGCATGGCCATGCGTTTTACACTAGCTTGAATCAACGAGGGCGCCAAAATGTCGAACTCCTAATTAAAGAAGAACATAATTCCTTTAGCCACGTACAACTCCCACTAAACTTCAGATCACTCCTGTTCATATCCTTATTACTTCCTATTAAGGTACAACGTTAGATAAAATCAAAGAACAAACTTTAGTCAGAGTTAGTTCTAGTATGTGCCTCTGGTCGAGGATCGATAGATCTTACCATATTCAAAACATCTCCATACATTGATCCATGAAGATAGTGTTGAAGCGAGTTACGTCCAATAATTATTCTCTAATAATCATCTTTGAACATGATTTCCAACTTCTTGGTCTTTCATTCACAATGAACCGATCATCTGATCCGTAGTAGTCTTACATTCAGATTGATTCCCATGAATCTGATCGAATACAGATATTTAAAATAAAAATATATTCAAGGATTTCTAAAACATGTAAACTATTGAAAACAGTAACATCTATTTATAATGCATTTAACAATTAAATCAAACATAAAAACTAATGTAACAGTATTGTATGAAAACACCAAATACTAAATACAGATCAAACCCACTGTCTAGCAAATATAAGGCCTATCTTGTCAACATGCTCCTCATGTTTAGAATAAGGCATAGGCTTAGTGAACAGGTCGGCTAGATTCAGATCCGTGTGAACTTTGTTTAACACGATGTCTCCCCATTCTAATATATCCCGGATATAATGAAATCTTCTGAGTATGTGCTTTGTTCTGTGGTGTGACCTTGTTTCTTTAGCTTGAGCAATGGCACCAGCATTGTCACACAGTATCTCAATCAGTTTCTGAATGCTAGGCATTACTCTGAGATCAACGATGAACTTCTTCATCCAAGCAGCCTCCTTTGCAGCTTCCGAAGCGGCAATGTATTCTGATTCGGTGGTGGATTGAGCAATAACACTTTTCTTAATACTCTTCCAAGTGATCATACCACCGTTCATAATAAACACAAATCCTATTTTTGTTCGAGAATCAGGTCGATCTGTCTGGAAGCTAGCATCAATGTAACATTTAACAGCTAGTTCTTCTTCAAGTCCTCCATATATCAAGAACATGTCCTTAGTTCTTTTCAAGTACTTAATGATGTTCTTCACAGCTATCCAGTGACTCTCACCAGGATTCTGATGATATCTGCTTGTCATTCTTAAAGAGTATAATACGTCAGGTCTAGTACATAACATGGCATACATGATGGAACCTATTGTAGAAACCATTTTCTTCTTGTCCTCGTCAGACTGAGGGAACTGTTTGTTATTCAGTATGGTTCCATGTGCCATAGGAAAAGACCCTCTCTTAGAGTCATGTATGAAAAAGCATCAAACGACTTTATCAATGTATGTACTTTGACTTAAATATATAAGCCACTTCGATCTATCTCTATAGATCTTTATTCCTAGAATATAAGAAGCTTCACCAAAATCTTTCACTGAGAAACATTTTCCTAACCAAGACTTTACGTCTTTTAGCATAGGGATATGGTTTCCAATGAGCAGTATGTGTTGGAGCATATTCTGGTGACAACGAGCTTGAAGATTCTATGTCTTAATCTTACAGTCTTTGACTTGTAATGTGATAGAATTGTTAGCAACAGTTAACAGGGAGTTTGTTAGAGCATGTTTTGTAACTATCGCTGAAATTCTATGTTGTAAGTTAGCGAACCTGTCAAGGTAGCCTAAGGGAATGTTTAGGCGAACTTGAGGGGCAAACTTGGTAAGTTCGCCTGAGGAGGTTCTGGGCAAACTTAATTAGTTCGCCTTTGGTGTTTGTGGTTTCCCTATAAATAGGTATTTACATGTCAGTTTTAGAACACGGTAGAACAGAGGTGGAAAGTCAAGAACTGAGTCAGATTGTAAACATTGTTGATTAGGAAATACAAAGAGGTTTATTTACACTGTGTTGTTAGTTGATTTACACGTTTCACATTGATCATGGATTCTGCACGTTATCACCATGTCGTACCGCGAGTCTAGAGATCCGTCACGCCCGCGCAGGGACTTACATGTGGTATCAGAACTTTGGCTCTAGATTAGCAACAGATTCATGGTGTTTTCGTGTACAATCAACATCAAAGATCATTGATTTTGAAGACTTTTTCATCTTTTTCATGTTCTTGATAAAAATGGAGAAATTTTGATCAATCTGGATTGATTTTGGATTCGTTTGAAGAAATTGATCCGATAGAATTGTTTCTAATCATCTCCTACACGTTCCTACGATTTAGAGTTGTCGTATTCGATCATATACATCAGAAATCATGGTTTTCAGCAGAGTTGGTTCGTGTTTGTGTTCTTCTTGAGATTTCAACGTTATAGGCCGACTTGCTGATTCAGTTATAGGCGAACTTAACAAGTTCGCTCAGTGCAGTTCAGACGAACTTACCAAGTTCGCTTAGAGGTTTCGTCAGGCGAACTTATCTATGTTCGCTAGTGTTGATAAAAAAATAAAATTTTGAGAATATTGTGACTTTATATGAGTGTTTCGAGCTATTTTTGAGAAGATCGTGATTTTGGAATTTTCGTTCACCAAAATCCATATATTTTTGGAGGGATATTTTTTGTTGGACACTTTCACAAAATTCTCGAGATGATGAACTTTTCAAAGGGTAAGATAGATTTGCTGAAGAAACAATTCATGTTTTTCAAGTATTTGGAGAATGAAACTGTTGATGATATCGGTACCAGTTACTACCTTTTTTGTGAGAGTTGGTAAAATGTGATGTTTCTTACCCTAATACTGAGGTGAATGAGAAGTTGTTGGATGCTCTTCCACTTAAGTTTGAGAAATACTCAGTGCTCATCAAGAAAAATGAGAAGTTAACTGATATGTCTTTAGCGGACTTGATTGGTACAATTCATTCTTATGAAGAAAGTGATGTGACTGAAGTTAGTGACAAAAGTGACGACGATAGTGTCAAGGTTGTACTTAATGAAGAAGTTACTACTCAAGCGTTCGTGGCCATGATTAAAGAAGACTTAGAGAAGCAGAGTGATTCTGAAAGTGACATTTCTACAGAATCAACCAATAGTGAGAGTGTTCAATCTGGTGAAAGCACTCAGTCTACCGAGATTGATGTGAAGACTGAAGAAACCTTCCAGGCAGTTGAAGAGGATAATGTGAATGAGGAAGTGGTTATTGAAGACATAGCAAATACATCAAATGTAACTAGTGAAGAATTGATGAATGACAATGTAGCTGCAGGGAAGGTAACAGAGAAAGTAACTGAGATGTTTGCTGAAGCTAGTGGATTCATGGCTGATTCTAAACAGGTAAATGAGGTTGTTTCTGTTCCATGCTCTAAATGCATTGATTCTGATTTAAAAATTCTGAGATTGTGTGATGACAATACTAATCTCATCTGTAACTTGAAGGCAAGCTACTTAATTAATCAAACTTTGAAAGAAAATGAGAAGCTTTTAAATATAAGAATTGAATCATTGAAAGATGATATCAAAGTTTTACAATCAAAAGTAAATGAACAAGCTTTTCACATTGATGTGGCATATTCTGAGTATGAAAAGAAAATAAATGAACTTGCCCAGTCACAGAGTGAAGTCACCAAATTGATGAGAAAGCTTGAGGGTTATAAAAATTCTAGTTTTTTGTTGGAATATTATAATAAGAAAGCTAGAGCTGAGAAAGTAGTTAGAGGAGTTGGTTATTGTCCATAGCAGGATGATAAAGTTGTTGGGGGAGTTGGTATTTGTCCTCCATTTAATGGTAATTACGCAACTCGTAGCATTGAGACAGTGACTGAAGAAGAGTTGGAACCAAAAACCGTCCTCAAGGTTAATCCAATTACCGGTGAGGACATGGTGTACAATGATGATGGTGATGATGAATGCTTTGATGAAGCCAAAGTTGAGGGTATTCCTAAAGAAGTAAAGACTGAAGAAGAAAAAGTGGTGAAGCAAGTTACATGTGATCGATGCATTTTGACAGAACCTGATGAGCCTGAGTAGTCAAAACCAGTTTTGGGTCAACATGGTTTTATCAAATTTGGAGATATCAAAGCAGAAATTCCAAAAAATTCAAACAAGACCACACTGGATTTTATAAAAGATAAAGTAAATTTGGAGAAATCCGAGTCTTCTCATACTCAAACCTATAGGGGTTCTTTTTGTCAAAAGCAATCAGGATTTTATGCTGGTGAATCGTCTGGAAGTCAGAATAGTTCAAGGAATGTTCCTTGTGTTCAACAATATAAAGAGAGGCGTGCTTGTTTCCAGTGCAATGAGATTGGTCATATTAATATAAATTATCCTTATAAGATTGAAGGTAAGAAGCATGTCATCCCAGAAAAAGATTCAACCAGTGGTTAAGCATATTGTCAATTCAAAGAGTTCTTATGTTCCAAAGAAGCAAGAGATTGTTGTTGATCATTCATCTAGGAGTTCTTCAAGTTTAAGGAGAGTTTCATATGTGAGGCAGTTCAAGGAAAGGCGTGTGTGCTTTCATTGTAATGAAGTGGGTCATATTTTGATTAATTGTCCTTACAAGAATAAGGGAAAGCGACATGACATTCCTGGGAAGATGAAACCTGAAGTAAAATCTGTGGTAAAACCTACTAAGGTTAAAACAAATGTGGTTAAACCGGGTGTTGTACCAAAGGGTAAGTCACAATCTGAGGTTAGGCTCTCTAGACCTCAGCGACGGAGGAGAAACAAAAGATTGAGAAAACTTTTAGAACATCAAGACGTTTCACAATCTAAACATGCTTCAAATGAACCAGAATGTTCAAACACTTCACTTTTTAAGAAGAAAGAACTTAATGAACGGAAGAGTGTTTGGAAATCTAATCATTAAATGTTTAACATATTAAACATTTATCCCCGTAAATAATTAATTAATCAGATAATTAATTATCTCAATCTCCAATAAATATTTCTCTAAATATTTATTCACCGTTGAATAAATCTGTCTTTCGTGAATAATATTTAACAATTAAATTTTATATATTTGTTCGTTGTCTAAGGTGTAACTCTTTGACTCGTACCTCGTTAGTAACGTTGACTTAATTGTACCTCGTTATTATATATTTGTTCGTTGCCTAAGGTTTAAATACCACCTTTATGCAAACCCTAGATCATAATTGGTGTTGGGGGCTTGCGACGGCAGAAAGAGATGAGGGAGAGGAGGACGACGGCTGTGGTGATAGTGTGGTGGTCCTAAAGCGGCAATGAGTGGGGGAAAGGCTTCACTAATCGTAAGGTAACCATCAAACCTCGTTCTTTGTTTCCTGTTTCCGTTTAGCATGTAAAACCCGATTAGGGTTTAGTTTCGTTACTCGTATTGGTCGGAAAAGAAGGCATGGAGAGGTGGTGTATGGCTGTGGCGAGAGGATAAAGAGGAGCCGACAACTGGTGCTATGCTGGTGGTGTTACACGGAGGAGGTGGAAGCTGATCTAGGCTGTTCCACGGGAGGTTGACAGGGATGACAACGAAGATGGTTTGGTGTGGGAAGCCGTTAGCGGTGGTGGAGTCTACGGGTGCAGCATGGTAGCGATGCCAGGAGGGGGGTACCCGACGTGGTGGTACTCGGCCTGCGCGGTGACGGATTGCCGAGAAGAGAGAAGAGGAGGGCGACGAAGACCCGTGGTGGTTCCGGTGACTGTGGAGTGCGACGACAACCATGGAGGAGGCTATGGTGGTGTGACATGAGGCCGGTGATGGCTGTGGTTGTACAGCAACAGAGACGGTGAGGTCAGGAGTAGCCAGGGACGATGGAACCGGCTAAGGTGGATGCAACAGTGGTGAGGTTTGGTGGTGACCGGCTAGGGTTATACCCGAAGAAGGAGGTGGTGGAGCATAGATGTGGCGAATGTGGAGTTAGCCGATTAAGGTTTTGCATGGCACGATTTACGCGCATGCATAGGGAGTGAACGGTTCGTGTTCTCATGTTCTCGTGGGTTTGCATGGTCACGTATGAGACCCGATTTAGGTATTCGGTTTCTAAATGGGTCAAGGACTATATTTTATGCACTATTCAATGTATGTTTAGAACGTGTTCTGATCATGTGATCACCCGTTTGTCAGGTTTGGGATTCGAGCGTGGACGGACGGGTTGTAGAGCAAGGACTGAGGCTCAACGTAAGTGGTGAGTTTCTAATCCCATTCTTTTAAAACTTTTACTGTTTTTGGGGCTATCGTACATACATACAAGAGGTGTTTACTATATTAAACGAGTTAAGAGTTTTGGGCTTAACCCGAGGTGTTTTATGAACTAAATCCTTCATTAATGTTTCGTAGGGTCTACGGGGTGTCAGTGTAATAATGGGAGCTATGGTAAGAGAGTTATTGATGTGTGTGTCATGTTAAGGGTTAGTCAGGGTGAATCGGGATATAAGCTAAATGCTTATGATTACGTATAGGACGTGTTTTCCTAGTGCTTTATGTGGGGAGTAGGCGTAGTTAATTAGTTACCTGAATGAAATGTGATGTTATTATGTATTATGAGTTTGTGTTTGCATCGTTGTCCTTGTGGCACGACAAACGGGTGTGTTTGCATCGTCGTCTTTATGGCACGGAAAACGGGATTGTGAAGGACGAAGTCCTTCGGGAAGTCACCAAAGGTGACAATATTGATCAGGTTAATGATGAGCTCGAGGTATGTTGAACGCCCTGACGAGGGTGCAGTGATGACTAAATCATCGGGGGACGGTGATCGAAGCACCAATGATAAGCTACGTATGCTTACCTATAAGACGCGATGGGCGCAAGGTAATGTAGTAAGGAGATACTGTAGTGTGGAAACATTAGAAGATATCAGTAAAGCTTGGCACAAGTTCGTGGAGGTCATCTGGGAAAGAGAGATGTATCACATCTGTGAGCAAGGCATCAGTGCTGGAGTTTTAAGGAATCATCGCTAGATGGCGTTTAGAGTACGAGATGAGAAGGATGACGACTGGTCCTAATTATGAAAAGCAAGGAGCTTTATTTGTGGATGACCATCGGAATAACAAGATCATCAGAATTATGAAAAGAATGACGACATAGGTGCGGTGAATGAATCAGGATTAGGGAGAAGTAAGCAGTTAATTGACGGTGTGGTACTGTCTGAGTGAAAGTTGAAGGGACAAGTGATAAAGGAATATGTAGGTGAGATCTAAAAGTCCCAAAGTTGAAAGCAGGCAACGAATAAGGCATCTTGAACACCCAGGGTGGTGGTAATGTTGCAAAGCAAAGTAATAGATTCGATGAGTGTGAAAGTGAATTTTGACGCCAGATGAAATTGGTGCACGAGTGGGAACGAAAGGATAAGCCGTGTTGGGTTATGCCGACGCAGGATTCGAGGACGAATCCTCTTTTAAGGAGGGTAAACTTGTAACATCACAAAAATCTAAATAGAGATTGTTCGGGATAGCGGATGACCCGACTCTTTATTAATTAATAAAGGATGTTAGGATTGTGGCTAGAGGTGCGTTTAACTACCGAAAAGAGATGATTGATGATTGGAAGTGTACAGTGTGAGATCAAAGTGCGGGAAATGGAAACCCGAGGAGTAGTATGTAAAACCTCAAAGGTTTAAATACCACCTTTATGCAAACCCTAGACCATAATCGGTCTAGGGGGCTTGCGAAAGCTGAAAGAGACGAGAGATAGGAGGACGACGAATGTGGTGACAGTGCGATGGTCATACGGCGGTAAAGAGAGGGGGAAAGGCTTCATTACACGTAAGGTAACCCTCGAACCTTTTTCTTTGTTTCATATTTCTGTTTAGCATGTAAAACCTGATTAGGGTTTAGTTTCGTTACTCATATTGGTCGAAAAAGAAGGCATGGGGAGGTGGTGTATGGCAGTTTCACCACCGTTGCGTCCACCTTAGTCGGTTCCGTCATCCCCGACTACTCCCAACCTTACCATCTCTGCTGCCGCACAACCACAGCCATCACCGGCCTCATGTCATACCACCACAGCCTCCTCCACGACTGTCGTCGCACTCCACAGTCACCGAAATTGTCACACCCCAACCGACGGCGGAAACGTCGGGGCGGGACATGTAGACTGTTCATGAGCACAAGGTTTACTATATTGAAATATTTTAAATCATAACTTCATTTCAAATAACCAAACACAATCAAGTTCAAACAAATACGAAAAGAAATGCATAATATTCTTTATTCAATTTTTAACTAAGTCCATGTCCTACGTGTAGCATATCTTGATCAACTCACACGTTATCACCTGAAACATGAATAAAATAATGTCAACTAAAAACTTGGTGAGCATACACAGGTTTGTACATAGATAGTATATAGTTGTGAAAGATCAAATCCTAACATATCATGAATAAATAAGGCATTTATGGGGAGTAACTAATGTGTAACTAAAGTACAATCAAACCTTTGTAACTAGCATGCAAATTGTGTTGTCGGTAACAATCACCCCAATCTGGGTGGGTTTGTCAGACTCAATAGATCTATCATTGTTAACCGTCGGCTTATTAGTTAATGATTGCACATGAAATTGCACACAAATAGTTAACACGTATAGCACTCAAACATAAAGCTCAAATTTTTGCACACATGAATGTAAATAGGATTTGTGTTTTGTGTAGTTTGTGTAAGTGTAAATAGTTGTGTGTATAGAGTTCATGTTTCACCCAAAAAGTGTAAAAGAGTAAAAGGGGCTATGTAATACTCACCTGATTAGAGGTGTAGCTAACACGCACGGCTAGACGGTAGAATGATGATTGAAACCTCACAAGGTTAACCTAGTGTGTAATATATATTTAATTAATAACGTGTACGATAGTCTCGGTCTAAGTCTAGGATTTAATCGGATGTGTGTACGAATGGTTGTATGGAAGCGTAGGAAAAATTATGATTTGTATTTTGGAAAAGTGTGGTATAAATAAATAGTTTAATATTATTTTAATTAGAGTTTGGACTTGAATATTAAATAAATAATTGTTAATTATTTATTAAATTAGAAAGACATTATGAAATTATCTTTATTTAAGTATAATTTAAATAAATAACTTTATTTATTTATAAAATATATGACTAAGAGTTTAATACTAAAACAACTTAAAACTCTAAATATATTTATAATTGTAATTGACAAACGCGTTCGTTCCATTATGTGATATTTAAAAGGTATGAAATATATATATAAAATTTAAAACTTCATAACTTTTATTTCATGGGAAATATTTTATTTATAAAAGCTCGTCATAATATTCATAAAATTAGAAAATTTATTTCTTTGTTTAATTAAAGAAATTTAATAACTAAATTCATAATAAAAACGAGTTTATGTTAAAGTTTGTAAATTTTTGTCTCATTTTGTTCAAAAAAATGTAATGTTTATAAAAAGAATTTTTATAAAAATTTTAGAGTTTAAAAACAGATTTTAAAAATTTAAAACAGGCCACCCGGTTCGAACCCGGGTGGTTCCTGTGTGTGTCGCAAGCCTTACCACCGGACCAAGGGGTATTACTTGTAATCGGTGGCTTCGGGTTTGTATTAACAAGGAAGACAGCGGATCAGGCTAGTTCTAGGGTCTGCGCAAAAATAAACAACCGGATACGCGGGTTGTGGGTTTCGAACCCACGCCACCTGGTTCGGCGGCGCAGTGACTTACCGGCCGGACCAGGTGGTTTCGCTGGTTAAACATGTAATCCAAAAACATTTATACACATAATAGATTAATAATAGTTTCATCTTTTTGATTTAAAACCCGCCATGAACCCTAATCCCAAATCGAATTCGATTCTGTTATGTTAACTCAAATTGATAAGGGGGTTTTAATCAAGACTCAGAGGCGATTCGAATGGTGTATTTACTTACTTGAATGATGGGGGCACGAATGCAGTCGGCTACAAGTTCTACTTCGATATTCTTGAGGCTTGGCAGGATTCCAGAGGTGTTTTACGGATCTAAAGAGGGTTGAAGGAGTTTGTGTGATTGATTACGAGAGTATGAGAGTGTTTTAATTTGATTGATTTCATCCGTATATGTTAATTTGATTTTCAAATTGACCGGGAAAGTCGCGGTGACCGATTTCGTGTTAATCCATTTAATTGAGATGAATCGGGTCCTGTTAGCGTCCTAGGTTCATTGCGTGATTGTCTCGCGAGTGGTTTGAGGGATTGAGTCGCGTTAATTCATCGAATGTAGTGGAGATTGATACGGGTTTGACTATCTTAAATCAAACTCGTTTGAATTTTTGAATTGGCTGCTAAATCAATGTTGTATGGGCTTGGGTTTGCTCGATTATTGCTTGAATACGAGATGTCAATCCACAGGAGTCGATATCGGGCTTGAATTTTGATGAATTTGGCCCTGTTTGACTTTTAAAAGTCAAACAGGCGTTTATGTGTATATATGTATATTTTTGCACTAAATTAAATTGAAATTTGCATTGTTTATTAGGGTTTAGTTGATCGTACGAATGGAATAAAACATTGCACTGGAATTGGGTTTTCAATTTGTCTTACATCGAATTAAAAATAAAAGTAATAAAAATCAGAAACGTTACAGAAATCACCACGGGTCTCCGTCGCCCTCTCCATCTCTCTCTTGTCGGTAATATTTCACCTCGTAGGACAACTGCCATGACGTCGGGTACCTCCTCCTTCCATCGCCACCATGCTGCACCCGTAGACACCACCATCGCTAACAATCACCCACTCCAAACCATCTTCGTTGTTGTCCCTGACGACCTCCCATGGAACAGCCTAGATCGGCATCCACCTCATCCTCAGTGTATCACCACCGGGATAGCACCAGTTGCCAGCTCCCCTTTATCCTCTAGTCACTGCCATACACCACCTCCCCATGCCTTCTTGTGGTGGTGGAGCATAGATGCGGCGAGTGTGGCGTTAGCCGATTAAGGTTTTGCATGGCACGTTTTACGTGCATGCATGGGAGTGAACAGTTCATGTTCTCATGTTCTTGTGGGTTAGGATTTGCATGGTCACGCATGTGCAGGCATGAGACCCAATTAGGGTATTCGATTTCTAAACGGATCAAGGACGATCCGGTTTGTGTAAACCCATGAGGCTAGGGTTTAGTGGAAAGAAAGAACGAGCTGGCGACACGACATGGGAGTTTATATTTTATGCACTATTCAATGTATGTTTAGAACGTGTTCTGATCATGTCATCACACGTTTGTTAAGTTTGGGATTCGAGCGTGTACGAATGAGTTAAAGAGCAAGGACTGAGGCTCAGTGTAACTGGTGAGTTTCTAATCCTTTTCTTTTAAACGTTTTACTATTTTTGGGGCTTTCATACATACATACAAGAGTTGTTTACTATATTAAACGAGTTAAGAGTTTTGGGCCTAACCCGAGGTGCTTTATGAACTAAATCCATCATTAATGTTTCGGAGGGTCTACGGGGTGTCAGTGTAATAATGGGAGTTAGGGTAAGAGAGTTATTGATGTCTGTGTAGTGTTAAGGGTTAGTCAGGGTGAGTCAGTATATAAGCTAAATGCTTATGATTACGTATAGGACGTGTTGTTCTAGTGCTTTGT
The DNA here is from genome assembly GCA_023525975.1 of Smallanthus sonchifolius. NCBI lineage: Eukaryota > Viridiplantae > Streptophyta > Magnoliopsida > Asterales > Asteraceae > Smallanthus > Smallanthus sonchifolius. Next base: position 64,413,669 of record CM042019.1, on the reverse strand, counting down.
GTGGGGTGTATGCGTAGTTAATTAGTCACGTGAATAAAATGTGAGGTTACTATGTGTTATACGTTTGTGTTTGCATCGTTCTCCTTGTGGCATGGCAAACGGGTGTCTTTGCATCGTCGTCTTTGTGACACGGCAAACGGGATTTTAAAGCATGAAGTCATTCGGGAAGTCACCAAAGGTGACAATATTAAGCTGGTTAATGATGAGCTCGAGGTCTGTCGAATGCCCTGACGAGGGTGCAGTGATGAGGTATGTGTTTGTGTGCATATATATGTGTTAAATTGCATGCAAGTGATGAGTTATAATAATTGTGTATGAGATGATATTGATGTGGTGAGTAGATGATACTAATGTGGTATGTATAGTTAGATTGCCTGTTGTGTCGGGATGAGGACATTGCATTACAACTATTGTTTCAGTTGACTTGTGAGAGTTTTGGTTAGGGCAGGTTAAGCTGTTGTGTAGAGGTTGGTTGAGGTAACCAGTGTTTAGTTATTATATGTGGAAATTTTTATGTTATCAGAGTGCTAAGCTCGATCCATATCGGAGAGACTTACTAAGTTAAAATGGCGGGTTAAGTCTGGGGTGGTGAATCTTTTGGGATATTATAAGATAACGGGGGTTATCTATATGGTAATAAATAATAAAACTATTTCTAAGGACCGGAGTGTCCTGACTGGAGATAATAATAAATGACACGAGCTAGTTTTTATTTAAATTATACTATTAGAACTCACTCAGCGTAGCTGACTTTTTGTGTACTTTAGATTGTGTTGCAGCTGAGCTTTGGGGTCGACGTATCTTGGCTTTGGAGCGGTGCTACTCTAGCTGGTGTGCGTGCATTAGTTTAGTAAGGTAATGCGTAATAACATTATTGAAAGATAATTACCATTTTGGTGAGACTTTCGTTGTATGTTTTTATAATAAGTAAGTGTTTTAAAAGAGATTACCCAGTGATGAGAACCAATTGTATCATTCCCGGGTTTGGGAGCTTACAGGAACGATGTCCCTAGTTGGGAATCCTACCATTTTATTCTAAAGAACATAATTTGTGAACCAAATGTTGTGAGAATAAGGCTCTAGCGGTGTACCGTTCACACATTTGTATTAGTCATACCACCGGATTAGTCAACTTAACATTATCATATATCAAGCGGATTCGAAGCCCAAACCAATACTCTCCGTGACTTGATTATCCTCGAGATATTTACTTTCCTACTATTTACTAATCTGCTATTTGCATTTCTGTTATACACTTCACGCACATTTTTACTTTTCTGTTATTTACTTTACCGTCGTTTGCTTTCCTTCTATTTACTAATCTGCTATTTACATGTTCTGCTTCATAAGCGCACACAGCCCACTAACTAATTAAACCGGCTAAATGATAACAAACGTTGAGTATTGGAACTCGACAGTGTCAATTGGTTCGATACTTGGTTCTTACTTAAACTATATTACGCTGCGATAGGTACACTTGCCTATTGTGTGTGTTTAGTTTGAGTATTTATTATTTTACAAATTTAAAACCTGATCTCATGAAACTATTTTTATATATATTTTACTTATTTACATATCTAAACACGACAGCGTCACCAACCATCTTCAAGCTCAAAAAATTCCCTTCAATTTGTTCCCTTTTATTTTGGGGAACATATTTCTTCTCTACTCTTGCTTTAAAGGCATTCTAGCCTATAGCAAAGGTTGCATCTCTGTCTTTAGCGGCAATTATGTTGTTCCACCATTCAAGGGATTGATCCTTGAACAGATTGGAAGCGTAGAGAACTTTGTCCTCTTCTGCACATTTGCTCATAGCAAGTACAGATTCGGTCTTTTCAATCCACCTTAGTGTGGCAAAACCTCCTTTTCTTCCAGAAAAGTTGTAAGGCTTACAATCCTGGAACATCTTGTATGCACAACCAACTATCTTCCTCTTCTTCTCCAGATGACCATAATTTTTTCCCATGCCTTCCTCTTCTGAGGAATTATGATAATATTCCCCTCTCTCTGTTTTCTTAGTTTTAGATCCTTGATGAGTAGCGGGTCCATCATGTTTAAGAGTGATTGGTTTGCATTGGGTAATGGTTTGATTATGTTGAGAGTGTAAAGATTTCGGATTTGACGGTTGAGCAGATAATTCTTTTAGTTTATCGGCTTGTCTTTTATCCATCTCATTAAAGATCACTGGTAGGGAATCCTTGATTCCTTCTGCAATTAATTTATGGAGTTCATTACGGGAAACAGTAATTTCAGTAGCATTGTTGACTACTGCTTGCTTCTTTTTACCTCGTGTGTTCTGAGATTGTCCGATTTGTTTAGACATGCTATCAAAGGAACAAGATTGAAATAAAAAACACAAATTTTTATTGAGAAAATTTATACAAAATAAATTACACATATATAAATCATTGTTCTATTAATTATTATACTTTTTCTCTTCCAAAGCTTGAACTAGTAGAATATTTCGAGCTTCTACTTCTTCTTTCTCTCGTTCTAGCTCTGTTTCTCACTTCTCGATGCATTCGCATTTGCATAAGGAGTAGGGATAGGAACAGTCTCATTATAAGTAGTATAGGGTTTATTGGAATCCGCTCTTTCTTCATCTTCAGGAACATATATATTATCATAAGGTATTTTAGAGAATCCCTCATGAAAATTATATGGAATAATTGGAGTAACATTATAGTTTCCAGTAGTAGGAGTAGAATGAAAGCTCATAGATGGATTACAAGGAATATTAGTATTCCTTATTTCCCTGAGGCTTCTGAATGTTGAACTTTCAGTTTCCTCATTATCTTCTATGGTTGTCTCATTAGTTTTATGTTCGTAAAAATTAGCAGGTGCAAATTTACAAAAGAAACTAGGTCCTTTGCCCTTTCCAACCATTTCTGTACAAAATGAAACAAAACGATTTTTATTATATTATAAAATATATTATAACAAAGTAAAGATACGACCTAAGACTTTAATCCTTTATCAGTTCCTTTTCGGAGGATCATTAAATTCTCTCCATATTCATACACTTGTTGACCATAGAATTGCGTCCTTGCTTTATCCATGATCTTCTCCCTGTTTATTTCGCCCGTTTGGCGCAACGAACGATCTAAACATTCGATGGGAGATGAAGCCATGCTTTGCTCATAAACATACTTAGGTGGAGGCTCGCGGAGTCCAAATATTATATCGTTATAAGCGTTTTGATATTCAAGAGGAGCTTGAAAGTAATCCTCAAAAGGACCATGGTAAACAGGTTCGGGAAACATATAAGGATCATATAGAACTGGAGACTTAGGGTTATGAAATGGGTAATCCTTAGGATTTTATGATATAGTATTATTATGATCAGATTCCTCTTCAGAAGGATCTTCTTCTTCCGACATGTTCTAATGAGCTTGGCTAGATTCAGCTTTGTCATTTTCTTGTGGTGGTAGAGCACTGTTATTCCAATTATTGAAATTAGATCCAGCTTCCGTCCATTGACTTGAAGTATCATAGGATTGGGGATGATACTCGGGGTTAACGTCATCAGAAATGATGGTAAATGGATCATCATAATAGGGAGAAGAAATGGGATTCATCTTAGATCCCAATGGATGATATTTGGGAGATTCTTGTTTAATAGGTCGGTTAGGGTCGTAGTAAATATGAAAAGTATTATCTCCAGACATCCTGCAACTTAAAGTATTAGTATTTATTATATCCTTAATGTGTGGTCAAAAGTTAGATACTAAGGCTAGTATCCTTATTTTAACCAATCTTAGTTAAAGTACTACAAGGTGATTATCTTCCTAGAGTAGTACCTCCAACAGAGATGTTCCCAGGAAAGAATGACGGGTCAAGGAGAGACTTATACACCACTCTTTCCTTAAACAGAATATTCTATTTGTCAGATAACTACATACCAGTCAGATGGTTACCTTGGTTTCTGTGATTCCCTCAGATCTGCTGATATTCAACGATAAAATCTTCAATCACTCTCTGAATTGGCGGAAACAATTCAGAAATCAAATCCACACCAAAATGAACAAATCAAATATGAGCAATCTCGATACTATCAATCACACCAAATGCATATATCATGATGATTATCTTCGTTAATCAGGTAATGTAATCAAGTATTAACAGCAGAAACACACAAAGATTATTTTGATTAAATTGTAAAATTCATAGTACAAAATGAGAAATTTTCTTGAAATACGAAGACACAACTATTTATACTAGAGAGTTTTCGATCGAAATCTTCTTGATCGAAAAATGTTTTCGACCGAAAACATAAAGTTTTCGACCGAAAACTCTGAAGTTAATACTTCTAAAACCTAATTGATTTCTATGGACTATTAGGTTCCAACAATCTCCCCCTAGTCCACAGAACATCAATTCTTCAAAAGTTGTCTTTTGCAGGCTTGGTTTTGACTTTAAAACGTAGCTTCTTAGTATCCAGAGCAGCAAGTCTCTTCTTGATCACTTCGGCTTCATGTCTTCCTGACAAACATCGAGCCACGACTCTCATATACAACTTTGCTTCAGTTTTAATCTTCGTGCTCATATCACATCTAATAGGATTCTTGTACAAAATATTTAGATCATCATCAGAAAAGCTAAACAAATCCACTGGATCAAAAACTCTGACTTCTGGTAAATGATCCTGTATAATCACAGCTTCATGTGTTTTGCTTTCTTACACCCACTTCTTGAAGCTTTAATGAATGTCTCTTTACGTGCTGGAATGTAAACAATTGAAACTGTATCAGCAGGCTTCACAATGTATCTAAACCTTCTTTTGTCGTCTTTATCATTTCTTTTCAACTTTCTGCATTCAGGCACCTGTGGTATGAACTTTTCAAATTTAGCTTTTCCACACTCTCTCTTTAAAAATTCTTCAAAATTAGCAGCAAATGAATTGTTCGATGGATTGATCATCTTCAGGTGACCTAGCTCTCGAATATCCCAGTATGGCAACGTGTTTAACTTTGAACTTCTGTCAAAATACTGGATGTTCCCATCACATCTCTTTATTACATACATATTCTTTTCACCATCATATATCCATCCTAATATTTCACCAGTTAACGCTTGTTCTGGACTCTTTATTGTCTGTGTAAGCTTTTCTATAATGGATGGTTCTCAGTCACTGTCCACCAAGTACTCTTGTCAATCTTTGAAGTCTTTGGCCTTTTAGATGGTGATTCAATATCTTCAGGAACAGTAAATGGCTCTCTTTCATCTACAAGATTATCTAATTTACCAATCACTGAACCATCTTCTTCAACATACGTCTGTTGTTATTCATATTCATACTTTTTGTATTTAATGTTGGTTAGAGTTTCTTGTTCAGCATCTTCAATTGTTTTTCCACTTCCACCAACACCACTAGTACCACCACTATTATCATCGTCATCTGAAGAATTGTTATCATCTTTTCTTTCACCAGCGATCACGACTTCTTCATCATCTTCTTCTTCTTCCTGCTCCGTCTCTTCTTGGTTCTCATCAATTTTCTTCAATCCTTTATCTTTGAGAAGCATATCAACATCAAATAACATGTTGTCTTCATACATAGTTTCTTCAAAAAATGGAGTTTGAACTTGTTCACTAGTAGAAGTAATTGGTTCAGTGGCTGCTGGACTATGAGCCTCTTCAACATTCTCTGCTAGGTTTGTACCAATTTGAACACTCGTAAAAGCTATTAAATCCTGTACCATATTCTGAAGTTGATCAATCTGTTGTTGTTGTTGAGCTATTACACCCTTTTGTTTAGTACTTTCAATTTTCAACTCTCTGATCTCTCTGGAATTAGTAGCTTCTTTACTTTGCAGGTTTGAGATCTAGTCTTCAATCGACTAACAACATTTGCAGTTTCCCTGGTTGCATAGTTAAGAAACTCTTCATTAGTCAACTCATAACCACTAGATCTTTTGGACTTATGCTTCTCTGGTACCTCTTTAGCTATACCCTTGCCCTTTATCTAGTCTTGTTGTAATTTTCTTTTTCTTATGTAATTCTGGATCAGTAAATACAATACCCTTAGACGGAGGAGGTCTAGATGGTAGGGTCTTTGTTTATACAAGTTCTTTTCTATTCTTTGATGGGGTTGTTGATGTGGCAATTAACTGTTCATCATTAATTTCTAACACTTCAGTGTTCACGCTTAAGACATCGTCAGCTTCAGCAATAAATTTTTCTGTGTGACTCAGTAATGGTTCAGTAACTTCTTCATTTACTTCAGAACTCCGTTTTCTTCAAAAATCATATGTAACATCCCAAAAATAGTAAATAAGTAATTAATAATGCGATAGAGATGTAATCGTCAAAAATGAAAGATAAATGCATGGGCTTGGGCTCGGCTCCAATGGGCCGAGCGAAGCCCAGGTATATAAGGGTCAAGACAACACTAGAACTCTCATTTCCACCACAACTTGCAATCTAGAGAGAGAAAGGAGAGCTCGGGCCTAGAGAGAGAAAGTGACGGATCGACCCGAAATTGAAGGAGCACGTTACTGCTGAGCAGAGCAAACCCTCCCAATCAGAATTCCAATCCAGGTAACGATTCGACCCTAAACTTAGTTTTTGTTCGTTTTGGGGTTTTTCGGGTTTTATCTAAATAGGAGACGTTTTTATAGATGAAACATGAAAATAAGCTTAGGGCTTGCATCTAGAATGAAAACCGCACGTTTTGAACAAAGAAAGTTGTAAGATTGGCACGATCAGATTAGCATGCAAGAATTTCGGACTTTTTGGAGAAGATGACTGTTCGACAGGCGAACTTATCAAGTTCGCCTGGCAAGTTCGCTTATGGCCATCAAGAGGAGAACTTAGCACGTTCGCCTGATTATGTTCGCCTGATTATGTTCGCCTGATTAAGTTCGCTTGATTAAGTTCGCTTGATTAAGTTTGCTTGGTTAAGTTCGCTTGGTCAAGTCAGGCGAACTTAGGACAAGTTCGCCTAAACATTAGGCAGCGAACTCAACCTTAAGTTCGCCTAGTTCAGCTGAAGTAAAAGTGTGTAATTTAAATTAGGTCTAATGTATATGTATTTAATCAATCCAGATCATTTGTGGCACTCACTGGACCGTGGTTAGGACAAGACGAGACTAGCTTATCAGGTGAGTTCTATGTGCCCCCTCTATGTTATGTGCAAATCATTTTAAATGTTTTGGGCCTGAAGTGATACACTAAATGATATGAATGCCAATGTGATCATACGTGATATACTAATATATATAATTATTTATATATGAAAATGAATTATGAACAAAGAATGAAATGTATGTTTACAAAGAATGAATGAAAGAATGACATAACGTAAATAAATGAAATATTGCTTTATAATTATATATATTGCAAGTTATGAATGTATGTATATGTTATGGATGGAACGAAGCTAACAGCTACTATGGTAGACGGACGACCACTTGACTATTATGCAGCCAGAAAAGGAAAGTCTAGAAAGGTAGACTAAATAATGGTCACTACGGTGGAGTAAGTCCCTAAATCGATACACGGTTGTATAATTAGTTCAAGTGGGAAACGGATGCCTTAGGGCAGACGGGCGAATATGATGGACTACGACGGTAGGACGGTTAAGACGGACGACCGAAGGTTGGCCGGACGGTTTTTAAGGCGGACGGTTTCTAGGACCGGACGAGTAAAAGGGCTACGAAGGTAGCTTAAGGGCATATGTCTTTGTGATATACACAGTAAAAGATGGGTTGATCACCCTTATGTGTATGACCAATGAATGTTAAGGAAGTAAAGGTGAATGCATATCTATGTAATCACACAAGAATGATGAAAGAAAAGTAAAAGCTACGAATACGTATTTATATAAATGTATATATATATATATATGTAATTATGCATACTATTAAAGAAAAGAATGTTCATACCTAATCGCTTTAAACTAGAACTCACCAGCGTTAGCTGACTTTTAGTATACATTACAGGTAAAGAAAGGAAGGGCCGTGCGAAGGCGTGATGGTTACCCGACACGAGACTGACATCCCACTTTTATATATGTTAAGACAATGTTATGTGTTTAATTGTTAAGACTTCCACTGTCATGTTATGTTACGTTATGTAATGATTGAATTCGAATGTTTTTTTTATTTAAGTTCAGTTTTATGACTATGTTTATAAGTAATTCCAACAAGTGAGGTTACCCAGGGAAGGGGCCTTACAAGTTGGTATCAGAGCAATAGTTTGAGAGATTCCGACATCCCTAAATGTCTGGACTCAAACTGATTATGGGACCAACGCACGGATGTCAGTATGGATAACCAACGCCAACGCCAACGCCAACATGGTAAGTAAGTACTAAAGTTAATGCACTTGTGTCACACCCCGACCGATGGCGGAATCATCGGGGCGGGACATGTAAGACTGTTCATAGCACATTGTTGACTAAATTGAAATATATTAAAGTCAAATTTGCATTATAATAAATCCAAGTACAACATCAAATTCAAACAAGAAACATAAACAATTCATAAAATCTTGATTTATTTTGCTAAGTCCAAATCCTATGTTGAACACGTCTTGAATAAATCTCACATATTGGGGCCTGAAACATGAATAAAATAAAGTCAACTAAAAAGTTGGTGAGTATAACACAGTTGTATATAGATAGCATATAGTTGAAAAACAAATCCTTTACATGACATGATAAATAAGGCGTTCATGGGGAGTAACTATTGTGTAACCAAATGTACAATCAAACCTTGTAACTAGCATGCAAAACAAATGTGTATTGTCGGTTTCAATCACCGCGTACCATGGGTGGGTTTGTCAGACTCAATGGATCCATCATTGAAAACCGTCGGCTTGTATAGTTAATGATTGCACATAAGAGCATACAAAGGTTAAACACACCTAGCACTCGGGCACAAAGCTCAAATTTTTGCACACATGTATGTAAATAGGATTTTTGCACTTGTGTTGTTTGTGTAAATGTAATTGTGTAATGTGTAATGAGTATAGAGTTCATATTCCACCCCAAAAGTGTAAAAGAGTAAAAGGGGTTGTGAATATTCACTTGGTATGGAAGTGAAGCTAACAAGGAATATAGATAGCAAAAAGATCCTTGAAAAGCACACTTTAACCTAAATAGTAATATGCATTGAATCACATAGATGTATAAAGTTTAAAAAATGAAAGTTGGATTTGTATGTAAAACCATTGGTTTGTATTTAAAAAGGATTGAATAAAATATATAAAGTTTGAGGTAAAATATGTTTGAAACAATTTAATTAGGTTTGAATTAAATAAATAAGTGTATAACTATAGTTTATGAAATAATGTCAATATTAATTGTAATTAAGTATAAATAAATAAAACGATTTTGATTTAAAATGTAAAGTAAATAAGTCATCATTATTTATAAATTTTGTAACTTAATTATTTAAAATATCATTTAAGTGTAAGATGATAAATATAAATTTAATTTTTTTATAAACTTTTCAATAAATTACATTTATGCTAAGATTAAACTTTTAATCTATTTTTAAATACAGAAAACATATTTTTATAAAATCTGAAACATTTACTGATTAAAATATAAAAATTATAATTCTGTTAAAAATTCTGAGTCTAGCACGACCGTGCCTCGGAAGGACACGATCGTGCTCAAACCACGGGCGCGACCGCGCTAGTCGGGGCGCGACCGAGTTGATCAATCAGGAGCACAATCTAGACAAGTCATCAGGCACGACCGTGCCTTAGCCCGGCACGGTCGCGTCTATGATTTTTAGACACAACAGAGACTAGCCCAAAGGGCATGACAAGGTCTGGACGGATGACACGACCGCGCTTCTAGTCGACACGACCGCGCTAAACGAGGCACGGACGCGCTAGATGATTAGCGCGACCGTGTCTAATCTAAATCAGACACGAATCGAGAATTTCTTGTATTTTAAACACTGGAATTGTTAGGGCTTTTGATTAATAGGTTATTACGTGTCTTTTCATATACCTTAATTGTATGGAAATCGGGTTTAAGTATGGGTTCGATTAAATCATTTTTATTGGAAACATGGTTTCTGATTCTGGTCGATTTCTATTGTGGAAGCCCAAATTGGATGAGGGCTTTTGATAATGATACTGAAATGAATGAGAAGACGATTATATTTACCCTGAAACGAAACGAATTTATAGAGAACGGTTGGAAGGAAGCTCCGGCGACGACGGCTCGAGTTCCGACGATCTTTACTGCAACTCCGGTCAATCCAGACAGTCCGGAAGCTTCAGAGATGGTTTGATATCGCGATTCTGCTACTGAGTTGGGAGCATTTGGGTCGAAAAGCTTTGAGAGAGATTCTTTCTTGAAATTTGCTTGAGAGAGTTTTCTTGCAAATGAATACTGAGGCGTTTGGGATTTGAAAAGTGGTAATACAATTGTTAAGGGGAAAAGAAACGTATAACGGTTTCGGATTCGAACGATCGGGTGATTAATCTGCATTTACGTTTTCTGTTACGCAGGCGCGACCGTGCCAAGGAGAGGCGCGACCGTGCCTAGGCACCGGGCGCGATCGTTCCAGAGCAGGTCGCGCGACCGTGCCAAAGCACTTGGCGCGACCGTGCTAGAACGAAGCACGACCGTGCTCACTAGGGTTTCTTGATGTTTTTCAATTTTAGTCCTTGACTTTTCAGGTTTGATAAGTTTGTACCAAATAGTTTCTTGTATAGCGTTTAAATGTAAATAATCGAGTAAAACTTGCGAATTTGTATAGGATCATTGCATTAAATTTTACGACGAGAAAATAATGAGGCATTGCACGAGTATAGAACTTGAAATTGCATTATATTGAACTGAAATAGGCATACTAAAATCCGAAATGTTACAGTCTCCCCATGTTGAGAGAATTTCGTCCCGAAATTTCGCTAGAGGAAACAACATTAATAGTAAAAAGATGAGGGTACTTGAGCTTCATTTGGTCTTCTCGTTCCCAAGTGTACTCAGGACCACGCTTAGACTCCCAACGAACTTTGACGATAGGAATACGACTTCGCTTGAGTTGCTTGACTTCACGATCCATAATTTCCACCGGCTTCTCAACGAAGTGCATCGTTTCATCAATGCGCACGTCGTCAAACGGTATATGGAGATTTTCGTCGGCGAGACACTTCTTTAGATTAGATATATGAAATGTAGGATGCACATTGCCAAGAGATGGAGGTAACTCGAGCTTGTAAGCCACTTTCCCAATCCTTTCAAGGATTTTGAATGGACCAACATAACGAGGTGATAACTTGCCTTTCTTTCCAAAACGGATCACACCCTTCCATGGAGATACCTTAAGAAGAACGAGATCACCGACTTGAAATTCCAAGGGTTTTCGACGTTTGTCGGCATAACTCTTTTACCGACTCCTCGCTACTCGAATATTGTCACGGATTTGAATAATTTTGTCGGAAGTTTCTTGAATTAACTCGGGACCGGTGATTTGTCCTTCACCAATCTCGTTCCAACAGATCGGAGAACGACACTTGCGACCATAGAGAGCTTCGAATGGAGCCATGTTGATACTTGTGTGGTAGCTATTGTTATAAGAAAACTCAATAAGGGATAAATGTGAATCCCAATTTCCACCAAAATCGATTACACAAGCTCTAAGCATGTCTTCAAGAGTTTGGATTGTTCGCTCGGTTTGGCCATCAGTTTGGGGATGGTAAGCCGTGCTCAAATCCAAACGAGTACCAAGAGCAGATTGGAGAGATTGCAAAAATCGAGAAGTGAACCGAGTGTCTCTATCAGATATTATGTTCAAGGGAACACCATGACGGCTCACAATTTCATCAATGTAAATTCGGGCAAGTTTCTCCACTTTGAAGTCTTCACGAATAGGCAAGAAATGGGCAGATTTGGTGAGTCGATCAATGATCACCCAAATACTATCATAACCACTCGAGGTGCGAGGGAGCTTGGTAATGAAATCCATAGCTAAATTCTCCCATTTCCACATGGGAATTTCTGGTTGTTCGAGTAAACCAGAAGGACGCTGATGTTCGGCTTTGACTTTGGACCAAGTTAAGCATTTGGCAACATAAAGAGCAATGTCCTTCTTCATACCGGGCCACCAATAAAGCTGACGAAGATCTTGGTACATTTTATCCGCACCAGGATGAATAGAATAACGAGTCTTATGAGCCTCGTTCATGAGAATTGCACGGAGATCATCGCGATCGGGAACCCAAATACGGTTCAAGTAATATAGTAAGCCATTGGGTTTAGATTCAAGAAGAAGTTCAACACCACACGACATTTCTTCATACATGTTACCCTCAGTAACCGAGACGTGTTGAGCTTCCAGGATACGGGTTTGAATATCGGATTGAATACGGGCACAATGAAGCATAACATGGTCCTTTCGACTCAAGGCATCGGCTACAACATTCGCTTTGCCGGGATGGTAACGAATCTCGCAGTCGTAGTCGTTAAGGAGTTCGACCGAACGTCGTTGCCTCATATTGAGTTCTTTTTGGTTGAAGATATGTTGAAGACTTTTGTGGTCGGTGAATACCACACATTTCGTGCCATATAGGTAGTGTCTCCAAATCTTTAACGCGAATACGACCGCACCCAACTCGAGGTCGTGCGTCGTATAATTCTTTTCATGAATTTTGAGTTGTCTTGATGCATAAGCGATCACTTTGCCTCGTTGTATGAGGACACATCCAAGACCTTGGTTAGAAGCATCACAATAGACAACTAGATCATCATTTCCATCGGGGAGAGTCAAGATGGGAGCATTGCACAACTTTTGCTTAAGAGTTTGGAAAGCTTCTTCTTGCTTCGGTCCCCATTCATAAGCTTTACCCTTATAGGTCAAGGCGGTAAGAGGGACAGCAATCTTTGAGAAGTTTGAGATGAAACGACGATAATAACCCGCAAGACCAAGGAACGAATGAACTTCGGTAGGAGTCTTCGGGGCATTCCAATTCTTAACCATTTCAATCTTAGCAGGATCAACATGAATACCCTTGTCGTTGACGATGTGACCAAGAAATTGAACTTCTTTTAACCAAAATTCACATTTGGAGAACTTGGCATATAGTTGTTCTTTCTTTAAAAGGTCCAAAACCAATCTAAGGTGTTCTTCATGGTCGGCTTTAGTCTTGGAATAGATTAAGATATCGTCAATGAAAACGATCACGAATTTATCAAGGTACGGTTTGCACACACGATTCATGAGGTCCATGAAAACTGCGGGTGCATTGGTTAATCCAAAAGGCATAACCATGAACTCGTAATGACCATACCTTGTTCGGAAAGCAGTCTTAGGAATGTCATCTTCTTGAACACGGAGCTGATGATAATCAGATCGAAGATCAATCTTCGAGAAACACGTAGAACCTTGAAGTTGATCAAAGAGATCATCGATTCTAGGCAAAGGATAGCGATTCTTGATAGTAAGCTTATTGAGTTCGCGATAGTCAATACACATGCGAAATGATCCATCCTTCTTCTTTACAAATAAGACGGGTGCACCCCACGGTGAATGACTCGGGCGAATGAACCCTTTATCGGAGAGTTCTTGAAGTTGACTTGCGAGCTCTTGCATTTCGGAAGGTGCAAGACGATAAGGAGCTCTAGCAACAGGGTTAGCTCCGGGCATGAGATCAATACGGAACTCGACTTGACGAACGGGAGGAAGACCGGATAAATCTTTAGGAAACACTTCGGGAAAATCTCGAATAATGGGAATATCTTGGATACTCTTCTCCTTGACATCCTTTTGAACAATATGAGCTAAGAAGGCGATGTACTTCTTTCGTAAGTACTTTTGAGCAGTAGTACAAGACATCAATTTAAGACCCTAGCAAGGCTTTTCACCAAAAACCCTTAAGGTTTCTCCCGAAGGTAGCGGAATTCGGATGCACTTTTCAAAGCAAATAACTTCGGCATGATGATTTGATAGCCAATCCATACCTATGATAATGTCAAAGCTTCCTAGTGGCATTGGAATAAGGTTGATTGGGAATGCATGATCATTAAGTTCTAAAGAGCAATTATAGATAATAGACTCAATTGTAAGGGAGTCACCATTTGCTATTTCAACGGTGAAGGTTTTCTCTAATTGGGATCGTGTCTTTGCAAGTAAAGGCTCAAAATTAAGTGACACAAAACTTTTATCGGCACCGGTATCGAACAAAATGGAGGCATATTGACTATTAACAAGGAACGTACCATTAACCACGTCGTTGTTGGCTTGAGCTTCGTTGGCGTTAATGTTGAAAGCACGCCCACGAGCTCCACCTTGTCTAGTATTTGCGAGCCTTGGACATAGATTACGAAAATGATTCGGGTCGCCACACTCATAACAAGCACGCCCATTAGCAATGGCGGGAGCACCTTGATTAGCCACTTGAGGTACGGTTTGGTTTGGAGGGTTAACTTGGACCGTAAGGGCTTTGGTCCTACAAACATTAACCGTATGACCATATCTCCCACAATAAGTACAAAGGCGACATGGGATGTTTTGGGGATGATGATAGTTGCAGGTGGCACAAAGTGGGTAAATTCCACCATATGGCTTTTTGACTGGTGCTTGAACCATAGGTGCAGCTTGGTTCACGGGAACAGCAGGAGTAACCACAGCAAAATTTCTAACCTTCCTCTTTCTAGTGTTGCGAGAGGGCTCGGTTGTAGCTTCTTTGGTGTGGTTAGGAGGGGTTACGGTTTCAGCAACTTTCTTAGAACCCTTTTTGGTAAGAGTTCCAGCTTTAATATGATTATCGGTTAGGGTAGCAGACAGGCGGATGGCATCTTCCAAAGTAGCAGGATTTCTACCTAAGACAGTATCTTGAATTTGTCTTGGTAGCCCACCAATGTACTTTTCGATGCAACGAGATAATGGAGTGACCATGTGGGGCACAAGGAGACTCAATTCATGGAACCGAGTTGTGTAAGCCAAGTGTTCCCCACTATCTTGGGCAAGATCCCAAAATTCGGCCTCTAACTTCTTCACTTCATTGCGAGGACAGAACTCCTCGGTCATAAGCCTTTTGACCTCATCCCAAGGTAAGGCCATAGTTACATCAACACCCCTATTCCTTTTCTCCCCATTCCACCATGTAAGTGCCCGCTTTTGAAGGACACTAGTAGCATGACGAACACGGAGGTTGTCGGGACAGTCACTATTGAGAAAGGTATTCTCAATACTTTCGAACCATTGGAGGAGTCCGGTAGCTCCTTCGGTTCCATAAAACTTTAGGGGATTGCACGAATTGAAGTGCTTGAAGGTGCATTGGGATGGATTACCACCATTTCCACCATTACCACCATTATTACCACTATTGCTTCCATTGCCATTAGTGGCACCATTGGCTTGGGTGAGTTGTGTCACCAATTGAGTAAGGATAGCAGCAATGTCGGAGTTGGCGTTAGCGACGGGAGCACGACGAGGAGGCATTCTACAGATTTGAAACACAAGACAAGAGAGATTGTAAGAACTTATGAGAATTGCTAGGATTTAATAGAATGAGATAACAAAATAAAAGATAGATAATCATAGTTTGGATTGTACTCAAAAGTGACAAAAATTCACTTGAATACTAAGGCATATTAAGGTTAATTTAAACTCATATAATTTTCAAGGAGACATGCTTTAGCCTATAGGTAAACACTCATCTCGGGAGTTCCCAGGAAAGCATACGGGTCCCTCGGTTGATTGGGATTTATGCGAAATGCTTTCCTAGACAGAAAACCCAAAATACAGGTGTCACCCTTCCAGATTGCACGTGTCCTCAAATAATTTAACAAGTTTAAAAACTTTAACGAAGAAAAAAATTTTTTAGAGATTTTTGCTTCAAGAATTTTCCACATGGTTAGAAAGGATAAAGATAGAAAAAGAAGATAAGAATAATAAGAGGTTTAGGCCATAGGAAAGGATGTTATTTATTTAATTATTATTTAAGAATATCCTAATAAGTCATGCATTTCTAACAAAGAAGGTAGCAAATATAATAATAATTAATCATCGTAAGCATGTAGCACATAGCACAAAATCATGAAGCATAACATAAGTGGGTGTCCTAAAGTTATAGTCTAGGTCAAGATGTCTAATAACCTAAATCCCTATAACCAAGGCTCTGATACCAATCTGTCACACCCCGACCGATGGCGGAATCATCGGGGCGGGACATGTAAGACTGTTCATAGCACATGGTTGACTAAATTGAAATATATTAAAGTCAAATTTGCATTATAATAAATCCAAGTACAAGATCAAATTCAAACAAGAAACATAAACAATTCATAAAATCTTGATTTATTTTGCTAAGTCCAAATCCTATGTTGAACACTCTTTAATAAATCTCACATATTGGGGCCTGAAACATGAATAAAATAAAGTCAACTAAAAAGTTGGTGAGAATAACACAGTTGTATATAGATAGCATATAGTTGAAAAACAAATCCTTTACATGACATGATAAATAAGGCGTTCATGGGGAGTAACTATTGTGTAACCAAATGTACAATCAAACCTTGTAACTAGCATGCAAAACAAATGTGTATTGTCGGTTTCAATCACCGCGTACCATGGGTGGGTTTGTCAGACTCAATGGATCCATCATTGAAAACCGTCGGCTTGTATAGTTAATGATTGCACATAAGAGCATACAAAGGTTAAACACACCTAGCACTCGGGCACAAAGCTCAAATTTTTGCACACATGTATGTAAATAGGATTTTTGCACTTGTGTTGTTTGTGTAAATGTAATTGTGTAATGTGTAATGAGTATAGAGTTCATGTTCCACCCCAAAAGTGTAAAAGAGTAAAAGGGGTTGCGAATACTCACTTGGTATGGAAGTGAAGCTAACAAGGAATATAGATAGCAAAAAGATCTTTGAAAAGCACACTTTAACCTAAATAGTAATATGCATTGAATCACATAGATGTATAAAGTTTAAAAAATGAAAGTTGGATTTGTATGTAAAACCATTGGTTTGTATTTAAAAAGGATTGAATAAAATATATAAAGTTTGAGGTAAAATATGTTTGAAACAATTTAATTAGGTTTGAATTAAATAAATAAGTGTATAACTATAGTTTATGAAATAATGTCAATATTAATTGTAATTAAGTATAAATAAATAAAACGATTTTGATTTAAAATGTAAAGTAAATAAGTCATCATTATTTATAAATTTTGTAACTTAATTATTTAAAATATCATTTAAGTGTAAGATGATAAATATAAATTTAATTTTTTTATAAACTTTTCAATAAATTACATTTATGCTAAGATTAAACTTTTAATCTATTTTTAAATACAGAAAACATATTTTTATAAAATCTGAAACATTTACTGATTAAAATATAAAAATTATAATTCTGTTAAAAATTCTGAGTCTAGCACGACCGTGCCTCGGAAGGACACGATCGTGCTCAAACCACGGGCGCGACCGCGCTAGTCGGGGCGCGACCGAGTTGATCAATCAGGAGCACAATCTAGACAAGTCATCAGGCACGACCGTGCCTTAGCCCGGCACGGTCGCGTCTATGATTTTTAGACACAACAGAGACTAGCCCAAAGGGCATGACAAGGTCTGGACGGATGACACGACCGCGCTTCTAGTCGACACGACCGCGCTAAACGAGGCACGGCCGCGCTAGATGATTAGCACGACCGTGTCTAATCTAAATCAGACACGAATCGAGAATTTCTTGTATTTTAAACACTGGAATTGTTAGGGCTTTTGATTAATAGGTTATTACGTGTCTTTTCATATACCTTAATTGTATGGAAATCGGGTTTAAGTATGGGTTCGATTAAATCATTTTTATTGGAAACATGGTTTCTGATTCTGGTCGATTTCTATTGTGGAAGCCCAAATTGGATGAGGGCTTTTGATAATGATACTGAAATGAATGAGAAGACGATTATATTTACCCTGAAACGAAACGAATTTATAGAGAACGGTTGGAAGGAAGCTCCGGCGACGACGGCTCGAGTTCCGACGATCTTTACTGCAACTCCGGTCAATCCAGATAGTCCGGAAGCTTCAGAGATGGTTTGATATCGCGATTCTGCTACTGAGTTGGGAGCATTTGGGTCGAAAAGCTTTGAGAGAGATTCTTTCTTGAAATTTGCTTGAGAGAGTTTTCTTGCAAATGAATACTGAGGCGTTTGGGATTTGAAAAGTGGTAATACAATTGTTAAGGGGAAAAGAAACGTATAACGGTTTCGGATTCGAACGATCGGGTGATTAATCTGCATTTACGTTTTTCTGTTACGCAGGCGTGACCGTGCCAAGGAGAGGCGCGACCGTGCCTAGGCACCGGGCGCGATCGTTCCAGAGCAGGTCGCGCGACCGTGCCAAAGCACTTGGCGCGACCGTGCTAGAACGAAGCACGACCGTGCTCACTAGGGTTTCTTGATGTTTTTCAATTTTAGTCCTTGACTTTTCAGGTTTGATAAGTTTGTACCAAATAGTTTCTTGTATAGCGTTTAAATGTAAATAATCGAGTAAAACTTGCGAATTTGTATAGGATCATTGCATTAAATTTTACGACGAGAAAATAATGAGGCATTGCACGAGTATAGAACTTGAAATTGCATTATATTGAACTGAAATAGGCATACTAAAATCCGAAATGTTACAACTTGGATAAGAATAGATACCTTAACTTAGAACAAATAGATGTCAATGTCACAACCGATTTGAAGCTTTTTGAACCCGAAAAGCAATGTAAATTAGTAATCACAAACCGGTCACTATAATTAATAATTTACCTCTCTCGTACTGTTCTAAAACTATGATCTGAAGGAATGGCATTGATGTATTCCCTTTATAACTATCAGGAAACTAAGAACTATGGCTGTTGGAAGAAGAACAGGACGCTGAGTCGGTAGACCTCCATTGAATCAAGGACATGAAGTAGAGAGTGTGCACACAGAACACTCTGAGAGTGTGCACGAAACAGATGTTACACCAACTGGGGACGACAATCCAGGGCCTCTACAGCTGGAACCCGAGGTCAGGGATGCTATTGCCCGCGAAGTTGTACTCACTCTGAAGAAAGTATTGCCTCATCTACTATCCGAGACACTAAAGAAAAGTAGAGGGGAGAATGAGGGAGACCATGAAGAGAAAGTGTATGAAAGTGATGGGGATGAAGTGAAGGTGGAATCAAGCAATCGTGGGATGAAGTGACGGAGACCCACCCAAGTTCGATGGGAACAGGGATTCAGTGGCTACATTCGAATGGGTTGAGAGTATGAACGTTGTCATCAACATCAGCGAGTGTCGACCTGACCAGGCTGTTAAGTATGTTGCTCATTCTTTCACCAATGAGGCACTAAGTTGGTGGAGGAACATTCAGAGGACAAAATCGCCAAACGCTCTTGCCAGAATGACATGGGAAGACCTGAAGAAGCTGATAATCCAAAAGTTATGTCCCCAGAATGAAATTGATCGAGTGGTAAATGAATTCCTAAACTTTAAGGCTGGCAACAAGACGCACCACCAGTATACTTCTAGGTTCAATGAGCTAGCTCAACTTGTACCCCACCTGGTGGAGACAGAAGAATGAATGATTAAGTACTATGTGAAGGGCCTACCACAAAGGGTCCGTATCCATGTGAAATCTAACCTACCCTCGACCTACGAGTCGGTAGTGAATCTGAGCGGAATCGTCTACGACAATTATGCCAATGAGGTCCCGGCACCTGCAACACAAAAGAGAAAGTGGGAGAACCCGTCTAGAGGCACCGGAAAAGGGAATGTAGCAACTGGAATTAAGAAACCAAGGTCGGATGAATATGAAACGTGCAAGAAATGTGGAAGGCAACATCTTGGCGAGTGTCGAATCGGCACCACCACATGCTATAAGTGCGGGAAGCCGGGACATTTCTCCCGAGAATGCGTAAGAAACATCAAGTGTCAAGTATGTGGATTGTTTGGACATCTGACAAAGAACTGCAGGAAAGCCGACCAATCTGGTTCGGGAAAAGAGAGAGAACAGGAACAGCAAAAGGCAAGGACTCGGGCCTTTGCCTTAAGTGAGGAAGAAGCAAAAGGAAACCCTGATGTCGTGTCAGGTACGTTTCTAGTAAATGATGAACGTGCTGCTATTTTATTTGACTATGGTGCTAGTAAAGTCTTTATATCCCATGGATTTAGTCGTAAACTAGATTGCACTATCAACACCATAGTAAAGGCCTTTAGGGTACAAACTGCCGTTGGTAAAAATTCGGTAGTATTCTAAGTAACAGAGGATTGCATCATAGAAATATAGGGCCATAAGTTTCCCTCTAGATTATTCCTTCTCACTTTAGGGGGATTCGATATAGTATTGGGTATGGATTGGCTAGCTGCCAACGAAGCTCAAATCATATGTAAACGTAAGAGAATACACCTCAAATCTCCTAGCGGCAGTCCAATTATGGTTTACGGGGATTGGAATTGCACGATGCCGAACGTCATCTCGATGATAAAGGTCGAAAGTTACATAAGGCACGGTTGCGAAGCTTATCTGGCGTATTTTATTGACGATAGAATGAAAACGAAAGAACTCAAGAATGTACCCGTGGTGTGCAACTTTCCGGAAGTATTCCCTGAGGATCTACCTGGGTTGCCACCCGATCGGGAAATAGAATTTCAGATTGACTTACTGCCAGGAGTTGAGCCCATTGCCAAAGCCCCCTACCGATTGGCTCCGTCAGAAATGAAAGAATTGATGTCTCACTTAGAGGAATTAACAGAAAAAGGATTTATTAGAGCAAGTATTTCACCATGGGGAGCTCCGGTACTATTTGTAAAGAAGAAGGACGACAGCATGCGCATGTGCATTGTCTACCGCGAACTGAACAAAAGGACAGTAAAGAACAAATACCCATTGCCTAGAATAGACGACCTTTTTGATCAACTGCAAGGTGCGAGTTGGTTCTCAAAGATCGATCTTAGGTCGGGTTACCATCAGTTGAAAGTAAGAGAAGAAGATGTACCAAAGACCGCGTTTCGCACGCGTTATCGGCATTATGAGTTTCTCGTGATGTCCTTCGGATTGACCAACGCACCAGCAGCATTCATGGATTTGATTAATAGAGTATGTCGACCAATGTTGGATCGATCAGTGATAGATTTTATAGACGACATACTGGTATATTCAAAAAGCGAGGGTGATCACCACTGCCACCTAAGAGAGGTTCTGGAGGTGCTAAAGCAGGAAAAGTTGTACGCAAAATTCCAAATGCGCGTTCTGGCTTAGGGAAGTCCAATTCCTAGGTCATGTGATAAACCCAAACGGAATCATGGTAGATTCTGCAAAGATCGAGACAGTAAAGGAATGGAACGTCCCAAGGACACCAACAGAGATACGAAGTTTTCTGGGATTGGCAGGCTACTATCGAAGGTTCATTCAAGATTTCTCAAGAATACCTTGCCACTAACTAAACTGACACGGAAGGAAGTAAAATATGAGTGGCGTCCAACCCAAAACAACGCGTTTGAGGAACTTAAGACACGATTAACCCAAGCTCCAATCTTGACACTACCTGAGGGAAATGAAGACTTGGTGGTCTACTCTGACGCTTCGGGGCAGGGTTTAGGGTGCGTACTTATGCAATGAGGGAAGGTAATTGCTTTTGCCTCGCGGCAACTAAAGATTCACGAGGTTAACTACCCAACTCACGATCTAGAGTTAGCAGCAGTAGTTTTCGCGTTGAAGATATGGAGGCATTACTTGTATGGAGTTAAATGCACCATTTACTCCGATCACAAAAGCCTGAAGTACTTTTTCGAACAAAAGGAATTAAACATGAGACAAAGGAGGTGGTTAGAGCTACTGAAAGACTATGATTGTGAGATATTGTACCATCCTGTAGGTCCCTAATTCGATGCGTGACGGATCTCTAGACTCGCGGTACAACACGGTGATAACGTGCGGAATCCATGATCAACGTGCTCGTGTAACTCAATCAACAACAACAGTGTAAATAAACTCTTTGTATTTCCACCACAATATCAGGTTACAAGATTCACAGAATTCTCTCTGGTCTCTGATATCTATTCTGTTCGATCTCGTCTATTCTATTTATAAACACCAGTTCTGCAGCAGGCGAACTTAACAAGTTCGCCTAAAAGATGCTTAGGCGAACTTATTAAGTTCGCCTCTAATAGGCTAAGCGAACTTAACAAGTTCGCCTAAGATAGACTAAGCGAACTTAAAAAGTTCGCCTCTAATAAACTAGGCGAACTTATTAAGTTCGCCTCTCTATGAACTTACACAAAATTTTATCAACAGTTACAAAACATGTCCTAACAGACTCCCTTTAACTGTTGCTAACAATTCTATCAATTACAAGTCAAAGACTCTAAGACTAAGACATAATATCTTCAAGCTCGTTGTCACCAGAATATGCTCCAACAGACCCCCCTTAACAACAACTTCAGAAGATTGTCATCCGTCATCAAATATCATCAAACAAGTTGTAGTCTTCGTCGTTCATCTGCACACTCTCTCTTTATTTCTAGAAGAAAACTTGGGAGAAGGACCCCTTGTCAACTTCTGTCTGCAATATTCAGTTTTTGCAAAGGAGAACAACCAAGAACAACCAAGAATTAAGATTTCCACGGAAGCTGGAAAAATAAATTTTTTTGGTTTTTCAAACATAAGACTCACAAAATCTTTTTGATTTTTTCTCTATATAAACTGAAATGTAAATATAAAATCACATCTTTTTGATCGAACATCACGAGTAAGAAGATCATATCAGTAAAAGCAATGCATCAATCACACATCTTGGATATAAAATCCATATAATATCAAATGGTATCCTATGTCATTCTTTCAAGCCTTGACCAATCAAACCAATATCTTTCAAGATTATCACACTCTATCTTTTCAAGACTTTTATATTGCATGTTATGATACGCGATAAACATTCAAAGAAAATAGGATCATGCTATGACACAAATTTAAATTGTCAATATTATAAGATTTAAAACTAAAGCATCTCATTCCCACTTTCTTGTGAGTTAAGGTACCATTTAAGTATGAAATACAACGTGTACCCCACTAGTATGCCAACAGAAATTAAATGCACTATCTTCAAGACATATGAGATTTTACTAAAGATTATCCAAATTTCCAGAATGAGGAGACATCACTTAGCACATGAATAGCATAATCCAAATTGGATTGTATAGGAATCATTGAGATTCAGAATCGAATGATTCAATGTTTTGGCTTATATATGTGGAATCATAAGATTTAGGTACGTGGATCCAACTGTTATCTGGATTATGAATTCAATGGAATCAATAAAGATGATTTATCAATATGATCTAAGGGCTAGTATATCTTTGACAAATGTTGTCAAGTACATATCTTGATTATACTTCAAATTGCATGCTTTTCGGGACATGGGCACTGAAGCAAATCGAATGAATAGTGCTAAGGACATAACCCGAAACTGATCTCATAGGAAAGTCTTTATTAAAAACTAATATTCTTTATCTGATAGTGATCTTTTAACGCACACACCCAGGCATAAAATGGGTTCAAATCACTGTTGTAACATATGAAATTATGTTTTCACACTACTAATGGTTCAATGACGCTTTTAGTCTACTGACAATTCAAATTATATGCATACACAACACTATCACTTCCTATTTGTGCAGTCTCTGAAGTTTAGATCAAAACATATAATTCAGATATATTAACATAAAGCACCAACCAGTCAATCTAAGGTCATGTGTGAAAGAACATCTACTGATGTACTATCATCTCTTCTTTAACTTCAAGTAATGTTGATTTTATCCTTTTCAATTTGTTTGGCTTTTTCAAAATATTTTTCAAACAAAGTAAAACAAACGAAAATAAAATCTTCCATGAAAACATTTTAAGAAAAACATTTTACTTGGTTACTCAGGATTAAGCAAGTCAATCAATTAAAAACTCAAACCGATGTAATCCTGTAATTGAATGCCATTGCCTTTGTCACCAACACAGTTCTGTACTCCCCCTGTCCTGTAGACTCCCTCTCAACTAGTCAAATGGTTGCATCAACGACTTTATGCTCACCATCGTCATCCTAAGTTTCAAGTTATCATTTGGACTTTGTAAAACTGTTTCCAAAACATTGTGTGTGACATATTCTCCCCCTTGAGCATTAAGTCGTTGAAACAAATAGATTCTCTGTTATCAACATCTCTTTACTCTTGCAGATGTCATTCCCTGTCATGTGCTTAGAACCACCACTATCAACAACCAAAATGGTATTAATAGTCCCTCTTAGTAAATCCTGCACATCTAACAAGAAACATTAATTTGAAATTGGGATCCAAGCCATGGTAGTCATGGGTCGTCCATTTGTATCAAAATAATAAACATCACTCCATTCACAATCGAATCTCTCATCGATTTTCGGAGATTATTCCGACGAGTCAGAAACAGAAACTTTAGATTTCCAAACATACTTCTTTTCATTAAGTTCTTTTTGCTTAAAATGTGAAGTGTTTGAACAAACTTGTTCATTTGAAAAATGTTTTGATTATGAAAACTCTTGTTGTTCTAAAAGTTTTCTCAATCTTCTATTTCTTCTCCGTCTTTGAGGTCTAGAAAGCCTAACCTCAGATTTTGAATTACCCTTTGGTATATCACGAGGTTTAACCACATTTGGGGTTAACATAAGGCTTACGAAGACTTCTTACCTTTTCTGGAGTAACATGTCGGTTACCTTTGGCTTTGTGTGGACAAGCAATCCGAATATGACCCACAAGACCATAGTAAAAGCAAGATCTCATTTCACTATAATCTCTCATATAAGGAATCTTCACATGATAACATGCACTTGAAGAAGATTTTCCTACATGAACTTCTTTTGGCTTTTAAGAATTAATAAACTTTTTCTCAACAGGTTTTGATTCAAGCTTCATCTTCTCAGGAACTACATGCTTCTTTCCTTTATTTTTGTAAGGACATGTCACCACAATGTGTCCCATCTCATTACAATGAAAACATGTACGCCTGTTTGTATAATCTCTGACATATGGAACTCTCCTTGAATTTGAAGAACTTCAAAATGTAGAATTTCCAGATGAATTAGAATCAACCTTTGAGTCTTCTTTCTTAACATCTTTCGGTATCCCCTCTACCTTAGCTTCATCAAAATATTCATCATCACTCTCATCAGAATACACCATATCTTCATCTGTGACTGGATTCACCTTCAACACAGTCTTAGGATCTAAATCCTCATCATTTATAATCTCAGGTGTCAAAGAATAATTTCCATTGAATGGTGGAGGAACATAGCCAATACCATTAGTTCCCTTCCCCTCATTAGTATTCTCATGATAATATCCTAATAAGAATGATGAATTTCCAAAGCTTTCTAACTTTCTATGCAATCTGATCACCTCTGCTTTAGATTCAGCTAGTTCCTTATCTTTCTCAGCAGGAGCATTATTTCTTTTCTCAATTTCTGCAAAGGACATATCCAGGTGATATGCCTGCTCTTTGATCTTCAAAGTCAGAGAACTTATATCCCTCTTCAGTGATTCTATTCTCTCAATACACACATTCTCATTATCCTTTAATTTCTGGTTTACCGTGTGCATCGATTTCATATCACAAATGAGGTTTACATTGTCATCCATAACCCTCATCATTTTATCCTTCACTGACATACAGTTAGAACAAAACGTTTCAGAGTTACAAAGTACCTCAGCTTTTTCTTCTGAAGAAGACGCACCAGGAGCCATGAAAATGTCATCATCAGCTTCACCCTTTTGATCAACAATGACAGGCTCAACATCAGTTTCTAAGTCACTCAGATCATCTTCAACTTTCTGAAAACTTGCTTCAGTCATCACATCAGTCTCAGTAGATTGAGTACTTTCACCAGAACGAATACTCTCACTATCAGTTAAATCTGCAGAAGAATCACTTTGAGAATCACCCTGCTTCTCCAATACATCATTGATCAAGTCCACAAACGCGTGAGTAGTAGCTTCACCCTTTTTCTTCAAAGCTTCCCATAGTTCTCTTGAAGTTGGACACTTCCCGAGACTATGAATGATTTCTTTTGGTAAAGACATCATTAAAGTTTCACACGTTTTCATCTCTCGATCAAACTTCTGCTTTTCTACTTTAGTAAGAGCTGTCACTGGCTTAGGAACATCATAATATCCCATGAACTCATAAGTAGGATGCACATATCCTTCAAATATGGATGTCCAAAAGTTTTTATCAGTTTCTGATACGAACTGTTCAAACCGGACTTTCCAGCTACGAAAATCTGATATGCACAAAAGCCTCGGTTGTACAGTTCCAATCACATTATCATCACATGAAATTGACATTTTGAAATTTTTGCGAAAACATTTCCCGCGAAAATACTCTTTTAAAAAAATTTCAAAATTTCAAAAATGATTCAGAACAACCATATGAATACTTTTTTTTTTCTTTTTTTTTTAAAAACACTAGCTAAGTTCGCCTGATACTGCCTAAGCGAACTTAATAAGTTCGCCTGCCTGAGCGAACTTGACCCCAAGCGAACTTATTAAGTTCGCCTGATTAAGTTCACGTAATCTGCACCAAGCGAACTTATTAAGTTCGCCTCTCTAAGTTCGTCTGCAACAGAATTGCTAAGTTCGCCTACATCAGCTGTTCAACCAAACACAAACCAAAAATTCCGAAAATCATCATATCTTGCTTAATTGATGGAATTTGATTAAATTGAACCGTACGAATGTGTAGGAACTGATTGGGAATACTTCTATCGGATCAATTTCATCAAATGAATCCAAAATCAATCGAAAATGATCAAAAATTCACCATTTTTATCAAGAACACAAAAAGATGAAAATTCTTCAAAATCTCTGAAATTTGATGTTGATTGGACACAAAAACACCATGAATCTTCTGCTAATCAAGAGCAAAAGCTCTGATACCACTTGTAGGTCCCTAATTCGGTGCGTGACGGATCTCTAGACTCGCGGTATGACACGGTGATAACGTGCGGAATCCATGATCAACTTGCTCGTGTAACTCAATCAACAACAACGGTGTAAAAAACTCTTTGTATTTCCACCACAATATTAGGTTACAAGATTCACAGAATTCTCTCTGGTCTCTGATATCTATTCTGTCTGATCTCGTCTACTCTATTTATAAACACCAGTTCTGCACCAGGCGAACTTAACAAGTTCGCCTAAAAGATGCTTAGGCGAACTTATTAAGTTCGCCTCTAATAAGCTAAGCGAACTTAACAAATTCGCCTCAGATAGACTAAGCGAACTTAACAAGTTCGCCTCTAATAAACCAGGCGAACATATTAAGTTCTCCTCTCTATGAACTTACATAGAATTTTATCAACAGTTACAAAACATGTCCTAACACATCCAGGCAAGGCAAACGTAGTGGCTGATGCTTTAAGTAGAAAGGAAGAATCGGCACCTATCCGGATCAAAGCGTGTCAGCTGATAATAAGATTTGATGAGTGAGATATCAAAGGCACAAGATGAAGCACTATTAGAAAGAAATGTACAACGGGAAAGAATAGGCGGATAATAAGGGAGTTTAGATGCAAATGCATATGGTGTATGAACTAGGTTTGACCGGATGTGGATACCAAAGATTGGCGAGCTTAGAGTCAAAATACTGAATGAGGCCCATAAGTCTCGCTATTCTATCCACCCCGGGACGAACAAAATGTATCAATACTTGAAGAAAGAGGACTGGTGGCCTGGCATGAAGAATGATGTGACCGAGTATGTGAACAAGTGCCTAACTTGTTCACTAATTAAGGCCGAGCACCAAAAACCATGCAGAAAAATGCAACCTTTACCAATACCGGAATAGAAGTGGGGGAGATCACGATGGACTTCATTACCAAGCTACCGCGAACAGCTAAAGGCAATGATACTATTTTGGTGATCATCGACCGCTTGATGAAAAGTGCTCACTTCTTGCCAATACGTGAGACTTCTTCGTCAGAAAGACTAGCAGAAATATTTTTCCAGGAAATTGTGAGAAGACATGGTATGCCGCTGTCGATTGTGTCCGACAGGGATACTAGATTCACGTCAAGGTTTTGGAAGAAATTCAATGAAGCGATGGGCACTAGACTGAACATCAGCACCGCTTACCACGCTCAAACCGATGGTCAATCGGAAAGGATGATTCAGATCTTCGAGGACATGCTCCGGGCCTGTATAATTGACTTCGGTGGGAGCTGGGACAGCCATCTACCATTGGCAGAATTTTCATATAACAACAACTATCACTCAAGTATTGGCATGCCGCCATTTGAAATGTTGTATGAGAGGAGATGTAGGACCCCGGTTTGTTGGGGGGAAATTGGACAAAAGGATTTCGTAAGTCTCGAAGTGGTCAAAGCTATTTCCGAGAAATTTTATCAAATCAAGGATCGAATGAAAGCCGCAAAAGACAGACAAAAATCATACGCGGATAAGAAAAGAAGGGATTTAGAGTTTCAAGTAGGGGACATGGCACTGTTAAAGGTATCACCATGGAAAGGAATCATCCGA
Organism: Smallanthus sonchifolius; assembly: GCA_023525975.1. NCBI lineage: Eukaryota > Viridiplantae > Streptophyta > Magnoliopsida > Asterales > Asteraceae > Smallanthus > Smallanthus sonchifolius. Next base: position 64,385,165 of record CM042019.1, on the reverse strand, counting down.
TTCAGAAAACGTGGCAAACTAAGTCCAAGGTTTGTCAGACCTTTCAAGGTTTTAGCAAAAGTGGGTCAAGTTGCTTACAGACTTGACCTACCCGTTGAGCTTACTGGAATACACCCTATGTTCCACGTGTCGCACTTACGCAAGTTCCTAGCTGATGACACAGCTCACACACCTTACGACGAGATCGAAGTGGATAACAGTCTAAATTATGTAGAGGAACCGATAGCCATTCTTAACCGAGCTGAGAAACGACTACGTAATAAGTTGATTCCTTTAGTCAAAGTACAATGGAAGCATAAAAAGGGGTCAGAAGCTACATGGGAAAAATAAGAAGAGATGAGGGGACTATACCCTCAATTGTTTAACATATAAATTGTTTCGAGGATGAAACCTCTTGAAGGAGGGTAGACTTGTAACATCCCAAAAATAGTAAATAATAACGCGATACAGATGTCATTGTCAAAAAATGAAGGAAAAATGGATGGGCTTGGGCTCGGCTCCAACGGGCCGAGCGACGCCCATGTATATAAGGGTCATGACAACACTAGAACTCTCATTTTAACCACAACTTGCAATCTAGAGAGAGAAAGGAGAGCTCGGGCCTAGAGAGAGAAAGTGACGGATCGACCCGAAATTGAAGGAGCACGTTACTGCTAAGCTCGTGAGCAAACCCTCCCAATCAGAATTCCAATCCAGGTAACAATTCGACCCTAAATTGAGTTTTTGTTCGTTTTGGGGATTTTCGGGTTTTAGCTAAATAGGAGACGTTTTTATGGATGAAACTTGAAATAAGTTTAGGGCTAGCATCTAGAATGAAAACCTCACGTTTTGAACAAAAAAAGTTATAAGATTGGCACGATCAGATTAGCATGCAAGAATTTCGGACTTTGTGGAGAAGATGACTGTTCGACAGGCGAACTTATCAAGTTCGCCTGGCAAGGTTGAGGCGAACTTATCAAGTTCGTCTGGCAAGTTTGCTTATGGCCATCAAGAGGCGAACTTAGCACGTTCGTCTGATTATGTTCGCCTGATTATGTTCGCCTAATTATGTTCGCTTGATTAAGTTCACTTGATTAAGTTCACTTGATTAAGTTCGCTTGGTTAAGTTCGCTTGGTCAAGTCACGCGAACTTAGGACAAGTTCGCCTATATGTTCGCCTAGACATTAGGCAGCGAACTTAACCTTAAGTTTGCCTAGTTCAGCTGAAGTAAAAGTGTGTAATTTAAATTAGGTCTGATGTATATGTAATTAATTAATCCAGATTGTTTGTGGCACTCACTGGACCGCGGTTAGGACAGGACGAGACTAGCTTATCAGGTGAGTTCTATGTGCCCCCTCTATGTTATGTGCAAATCATTTTAAATGTTTTGGGGCTGAAGTGTATACACTAAATGGATAAATGATATGAATGCCAATGTGATCATACGTGATATACTAATATATATAATTATGTATATATGAAAATGAATTATGAACAATGAATGAAACGTATGTTTACAAAGAATGAATGAAAGAATGGCATAACGTAAATAAATGAAATCTTGCTTTATAATTATATATATTGCATGTTATGAATATATGTATACGTTATGGACGGAAACGAAGCTAACGGCTACTACGGTAGACGGACGACCACTTGACTATTATGCAACCAGAAAAGGAAAGTCTAGAAGGGTGGACTAAATAATGGCCACTATGGTGGAGTAAGTCCCTAAATAGATGCACGGTTGTATGATTAGTTCAAGTGGGAAACGGATGCCTTAGGGCAGACGGGCGAATATGACAGACTACGACGGTAGGACGGTTAAGACGGACGACCGAAGGTTGGCCGGACGGTTTTTAAGGCGGACGGTTTCTAGGACCGGACGAGTAAAAGGGCTACGAAGGTAGCTTAAGGGCATATGTCTTTGTGATATACGCAGTAAAAGACGGGTTGATCACCCTTATGTGTATGACCAATGAATGTTAAGGAAGTAAAGGTGAATGCATATCTATGTAATCACACAAGAATGATGAAAGAAAAGTAAAAGCTATGAATACGTATTTATATAAATGTATATATATATATATATGTAATTATGCATACTATTAAAGAAAAGAATGTTCATACCTAATCGCTTTAAACTAGAACTCACCAGCGTTAGCTGACTTTTAGTATACATTACAGGTAAAGAGAGGAAGGGCCGTGCGAAGGCGTGATGGTTACCCGACACGAGACTGACATCCCACTTTTATATATGTTAAGACAATGTTTTGTTTTTAATTGTTAAGACTTCCGCTGTCATGTTTTGTTACGTTATGTAATGATTGCATTCGATATTTTTTTTATTCAAGTTCAGTTTTATGACTATGTTTATGAGTAATTCCAACAAGTGAGGTTACCTAGGGAACGGGCCTTACATCATATCATGTTCTTCAACTTGAACTTGACCTTCATGTTGAATAACATTTACTTAACCACCACCATGACCTTGATCATTATCATTTCCCTGATCATTATTCTGCATTTGGTCAATTTCATCATTGTCACTATCAACTCCATTTTATATATCTTCTACCATTAAGTAATTGATTTCATCTTCAATAGTAAAATCTGGATCAGGATTGTAGGTCCCCGGGTGTCTCGGATCGTTACGTGTGGGTGTGTGACTAGTCGGACCGGGTGCGGAATGCCCGTGACTAGGTGGAGAATCAAACAACACAAAGTAAACCGACAAAGAAATCACTTTAAAGTTCCTTCTGTTATAAACTCGAACGGTTACAGAGGGAAAATACTGAGTGCAAATGTCTGCGTACTTATCTTCTGTCAACCTATTCTATTTATACAAGACCTGATCTCTGCGCACTTAACAAGTGCGCATGGCAAATTGTTCATACGTATTTAGCAAGTACGCAGAGTATTCTTACGTACCTGCTAAGTATGCATTAACTAATTCCTGCGCACATGCTAAGTGCGTAAAACACTTAGAGAAATATTACAACAATAACATGCATTAGAAATTACAACTCGATAACTAATACATACAGACATTACAATACAAATACAAAACATACAAGACAAGTACAATAAACTAAGACACTATCCAGAGTGTTTGTCACACAAAATTGCTTCAACAAACTCCCACTTGACAACAACTCTGGATTGTCTTCGGTCTTCACTGTTCCCCAGCTTTAGCTTCCATCTTCTTCTTGTAGTGAAGACAGAACTTGATCACCTTGTCGTATTTAGAAGCAAGGAACTTTGTCCACTCGTCCGTGTACATGCAGTACTTGTCAGGTAGTGCCTCCAGATCTTTCATAGAGAAGTTTATGAAGCAGACTTCATCAAACACTCTGATCAGTTCCATTGGCATTAAGCTTCCACTATCGGACCACACCTTTCCAATCACTACTGCCTCACCCGTTTTAGGATCTACGTACCAGTACCATATGTTACCGAGGATATCCTGAGATAACTTGCTCAGGGGAATCTTGGTTTCACATAGCACTGGCTTGTATACCAGTTTCTTTAAGCTTTTCTTAGTCACAGGATGTCTAGCGTTCTTGTCCTTGACTCGCTTGGGCACTTGAGGCTTAAACGTTTCGAATTTCCCAGATCTTACCTCACGCTGTAGAACCTGCCACAAACCCATCACTACTGCGTTATTTGAGTGACCCAGCAGCTCTCGGTTTACTAGGTTCATGAGGTCATATCTTGGTAAGGAGTTGAAAGCTTCATTGGTTGGGTTCAAGTATTGAACCCCCCCAGTTTGCTTGATTGCAAACAACTTCTTATCCTCATCGAACCTCACAGCTAAGATCCTCCCTGTCGCTCCGTGTTTGTCTATGATTGAAGTATTTTGCCATACCGAAGCCGTATCCTTTGATGAACTTTCAGGCATATGTTTGTCTTTCTTTGCCTCTGGATCCACAGGTGTAGGGTCGGCAGGGGAGGCTTTAGTCGACGCCTCAACAGTACTAGCAGGCTCGACTGAACTTGTGTCAAGATGAGATTCAAAGGATGGAACTTCGAAGATCTATCCATGTTCAAGCTCATACTCTCCTTCCCCGTTGCCCTTGGAAACTTCTATCACCACATCATCATCTTCCACATCCCAATCGTCACCAGAGTCGATCTCTCCTTCTTCAAGATTGCAGAGAGCCTCGATCTGTGCTTCTTTGGAATAGTCTGGCTCCAAGAATAAGATCGCATTATCTGACACATCGTCAGATAGATCTTTCAAAACGTCAGCTACAGACTTTTCTTTATTTCCACCTGATGAGTCGACTCCCCCTCAGCCATTGGAACAGCATAAATGGGCACTATCGCCAAAGCTTGTTGCTCACTTCCACTAGGACCGACTTCAGGATCCTTGTCTTTGTCATCATCCTTTGTTAAATCAACCGGATGACAAGCCTCATCACCGGTAGATTTTGATGTCTTCTCCTTCTCTTTTTCTTTCTCCCCTTGAGCAGCAAGCTTCTTGGTCAGTTCAGCTACTAACTTGACCATCATTTCATGTTCTTTCCGTTGCATGTCAAAATGTACCTCTAAGGACGTTCTGTGTCCCAGAATCATATTATTCGTTTTGATCAGTCGTTCGTTCTGGGCCATCACATTTGCATGTCTCTCTTCAGTCCCAGTCCTCTGGCTTCTTAGAATAGTAACTTCGTCCACCAACAAATTTATCTAAGCCTGTTGAGCCTCAGATTCTTCCCTTGATTTCCGAACTGTTTCAAGTAGACCAGTGACTTGTGTTTCCAAAGTTTCAATCGTGCCATCATTTGGATCAAGATTCCTGGACGTAGAGGCTTCAGCATTGTGGAGGGGAGATGAGAAGATTGTATCAAAGTCAAAACCCAAGGAAAAGTCTCCAAAGTTGTAGGGTTGACTGATAGGTTCAATGGTGGTAGTAGGGATTGATGATGGGATGGTGGTTGTAGGAGTGGTGGAAGGAGTGATGATGACTGACTCGGTAAGAATCGGAGCAATCACCGCCACTTGGACAAATGTTACAGGGAGGGACACTATCACAGGAACCTCCTCTGTGATAGCAATGACAGCCACATCAGGTGTAACCTGTGGCCTCCTCCGCTGTCGCCGGTACAGCTGTTGTGAAGGTGGGGTAGAAGCGGAATCAGTACTCGCAGCTGATACATTTACTTGCCTCTGAGCACTGACCTCTACCTCACGCAGGATGCTTGTTGCTGCCTATCCCCCCGTTGCTTATTGATACTTTCTCTCCTACGTCTTTGTATAGTAGTGTCTGAATCAGAATCTGGTTCGTATTCACTGCTAGTCGATTGTCGCTTTCTCTTAGAAGATGACTCGGGAAGGGTCACCTTCGTCAGTCTTCTCGGGTGTTCCTGTGATGGTGCATCATCAGAATCAGATGAATCAGACTCTGTATCTTCGGAGTCGGATTCTTCAGCACCAACACTACCTGCTTTGTCGTCTCCTCCTTCAGACAATTCACCCTCACTCTCAACTTCCTCATCTTCTTGTTGCTCATCAGAATGTTCACTGAGTTCTGGCTCAGACTCATGACTAAACCATCTCCAATCAGCCGGTGCCACATACGCTTCATTAATCAGGTTCCCAAAGAGTGGGTATGCTCAGGGGTAGGTTCTACACTGCCTGGCTTTAGAAATTGTGCGAACACTCTCTTGTCCACCCTTTTAACTTGCAGTCTCTCCCCAATAGCAGGCAGATTTGGCAACGCATCATTGATTAGTAGTTGCACAAATCTTGGGTATAACAGGAATCTAAACCTCTCAGCCGTATGGATCTGATCAGTTAAGGCCTTGAAGATGTATCTTGAGAAGTTATAACCCCTGTTGAGAGACAAGCCAACCATCACTGCTGCAAGACCATGTACCAAAGCATCCTTCCCTGCCTTCCTGGAAGAGATGCACATGATCATCACGTGGGCAAAGTACCTCCACTGATCTAGCACCCACGTCTTCTTGTAGGAAGAGTAATCTCGTACACTGACGTATCCCATACGCTACCTCCAACAGCCATCCACAAAGTAATCAGGATAGGCAGTTGGGTCGGTGGCGAGCTCCCGGAACTGTAAGACCCTTCGAGTTGTGTCCTCAGAAAAAGCAATGTCATGACCCGCCATAGTAGCCCGAATGACATTAGGGGTTACCGTGCAGTCGTGATTCGCTGTATCCCAGAACTGCTCCAGGTAAGGTCTTGAGACTATTGGATCTGCTGATATAGCATAACTGATCTTTGAACGATTCAAGAAATCAACTATCTCTTTGTATTGTAGTGCAGCACCCTTCCATTCCGGTTCTATTAGTGCAAGGAGATTGAACTCACTGGTAAATGCACAAGCCATCACTGCAAAAACAAACAGTAAACATAATTAGAACAAGAAGATTCATTGGAATTGAAAACACATGACCGAGTATAGTACATTTACACTGAACTGAAAACCAGACATAGAAAATTTCAGAAAAAAGCCTTTCTGCGTACTTGTCATGTACGCAGGGTTTAGGTCTTGCGTACTTAGCAAGTATGCATGACTAATGTCTTGCGTACTTGTTAAGTACGAATGACTTAACACTTGAACAAATTTTGAAAAGTCAAAATCAGAAACTTGCGAATTTGATGTTGAAGATGGTTGCCATTACATCGCAAACTATGTTTACGACGAATGTAACCTATTCCAACCCCAATAAAGTACCATAAGATGGTCATTTTGACCTAAGTGTGAACCCACGGTATCTGTCGGTTCAAACACGAGATCAGAACCAAAATCCAGACAAGTTAAACACTATTTCCTAAAGATTGAGGTTCGATTAATGCATTAACCATGTATCACAATTTAAGTCAATAACAACCAAACAAGGCCCAAAAAACATCATCAAACCCTAGTTCTTGAGGGCAAGAAATCAGTCCCAAACAGGCGATTTATCGGATGAAATTCCTTAAGATCCTCACCAAATGATTTTTATCAGTAAATGAAACAATGATCGGGACGAAAAAGCTCCTTGGAACACACTAAATTTTTGAAGAAAAAATGGGCAGAGGGTATTCAACAGTAGATCGAAGTTTGAATGAGAAAGTGATGAAAAAACTCTAACACTTGTTTAAATACCCTAACACACTAGGTCTTGAGCACTTGATAAGTGCGCAGGAAGTAACTCCTACGTACTTAGCAAGTACACATGACTTCTGTCTTGCGCACTTGCTAACTACGCAAGGTTTTAATCTTGCGCCCATAACAAATACGCAGAAACCAGTGTTCACTCAAAATTTCAACTCAAATTATGAAGAAGTCAAATCAATTAACGAACAAGATAAGCACATTCAATCAAGAGGATTCAAGGTTAATTCAAAAAGGTTAAACACAAATATTTTTGGCTTTTCTGATTAAAATTGAACTGTACACAAACTTAGAATCTTTTTGATCTTTTCTAGATAGAAAAATACAAGTATATACAAACACACTATTTTTGCTCAAAGACACGAGCAGAGGATCATATCAGGCTAAACTTTAGCAAAAACGATACAAAATAAACGTCAAAGAATATGGGATCATGTCATGAATTACAATTTAATCATACGTAATAAGCACATAAACAAGTAATTCAAGTTGGCAATATTATGATATTTGAAACCATAAGCATCTTTGTATCACGTTCTTCTGTGTTAAGGTATTAATTTTAGGATATACAATGTGTACCCCACTGATATGCTACAGAAATATAACTTGCACTATCTCAAGATATCTAAGATTTTCCCAAATATTTTCAAATCTCCAGAATGAAGTTACATCGTTTGGCACAGAAAAAATCAAGCAGAATCCATAAGGATTATCAAGAATCATAAGATTCAGAATCGAGTGATTCAGATGTCTTGGTTTGATTGGATTTTCTTCTATGAATATCATATGATGATCCAGGTTAATAGATATGGAGTCTGAAGGTTTAGGTAAGGTGATCCAACTTTTATCTGGATTTGATTTCAATAAATTAGGTATGATTCAAGGGTGAATACATGCTCAACGGTTGATGTAAAGACATGTCTTGATTCAATCCCTCATTACATACTTGTGAGTATGGGTAGTGAGATGAACCGCACTAATTATGCTAAAGACATAACCCGAAACTGGTCTCTTAAGAAAATATTTGCTAAAATCTTACATCCACTATCTGATAATGATCTTTTTGTATTCTTTTACACACGCATACATGCATACATGGGTTCAAATCACAGTTGTAGTCTAGATTTAGTTTCCACACTACTAGTGATTCAAAGACGCCTACAACCTACTGACAATTCAAATTACTTGTAAATAAGCAGATTAAAAACATAACAATTTAAACAATCAAGTAAGCATGACGCAATCATTTCCCATATGAGCAGTCTATGGCGTTTAGATCATTTCTGATGTACTATCATTTCCTCTTTTCTCAATATTACTTTGAATTTTTCTCCATTTTCTATTTTGTTTGAATTTTTGTAAAATATTTGAAAAATTAAAAGAACTATACAGTGTTCTTAAAAGAAATAAAATTTAACTTTCATGAATTGAATTGATTTAAGAAAAACAATTTTTCACTCTTGATTGAACATTCCTATCAAGTTGACAAGATGCTCAAAATGAGATCGATCAAATTCCTTAGTGAAAAGGTCAGCAAAGTTGTCATCCATGTGAACCTTTATAAGTTCAATGAGATGCTTTTCAGCACAATCACGGATGAAATGATGGCGAATTTCAATATGTTTTGTTTTGGAATGTTTCACCGGGTTGTTTGTGATGGACATGGTGGCATTGTTGTCGGTGAATAGAGGAGTTCCAGTGAAGTTCAAGCCTTAGTCTCTCAATTGCTGCTGTATCCACAATATCTCAATTGCTGGACTTCCAGTGAACAACCGCTAGCTGCAGCAATGTATTCTGCATCACATGTTGAGACAGAAACCATTGACTGCTTCTTACACTGCCAGGAAACCAGTCTGTCTCCCAAGAATTTACATCCACTAGAAGTTTACTTTCTATCAAGATTACAACCGCCATAGTCTGAATCAGTGTAGGCTTTGAAGTCAAATGACTACTGCTTAGATTACCAAAGACCCAATCGGTGTTTCCCTTTCAAGTATCTGAAAATCCTCTTTACAGCTATCATATTGGATTCCTTCGATTGTGACTGAAACCTTGAGCACAAGCATACGGCAAATATTATGTCGGGCCTTGAAGTTGTGAGATACATAAGAGATCCGATCATCCCACGATACAATTTGCAATCCACATTCTTTCCATCGTTGTCAGGATGCAGACCATGATTGACGGGGATAGGTGTGCCATAAGTACTGCTATCATTCATCTTGTATTTTGACAAGATGTCCTGCACATACTTGGTTTGATGCAGATAAATGCCATCCTCTCTTTGACTGACTTGCAGACCCAGGAAGAACGACAATTCACCCATGTTACTCATCTCAAACTTGGACTTCATCACTTGTTCGAATTCCCTACACATCTCTTCATTTGTAGACCCAAAGATAATGTCATCGACATACACTTGTACAAGAAGAATATCACCTCCTGCTTTCCGTATGAAGAGGGTCGAGTCAATCTGTCCACGGTCGAAACCATTAGACAGTAGATGTTTAGATAATGTCTCATACCATGCCTGATGTGCTTGATGAAGACCATAAAGTGCTTTGTCGAGCTTATACACTTTATTGATATTATGCGGATCTTCAAAGCCGGGAGGTTGAGTGACATAGACCTCTTCATGAACTTTTCCATACAGGAAAGCACTTTTCACATCAAGCTGATAGACCTTGAAGCCGACATATGAGGCATAAGCCAGAAACATTCGAATGGCCTCAAGTCTAGCAACTGGGGCATATACTTCTGTGTAATCCAAGCCCTCTTGTTACCTTGCTTTTTTCTTCACCACAACATGACGATCATCCGTCTTGCATTTGAACACCCATGTGGTGCCAATTGGTTGTACTCCTCTTGGCAAGTCAACCAAATCCCACACATGCAACTTTTGGAATTGAGACAGTTCTTTTTGCATTGCCTCAATCCAGCAGTTGTCAGCGAGAGCCTCTTTCACATTCTTTGGCTCTAACTGGGACACGAATGCAGCATGCAAACATGTTTCCATGGCACCAGTGTCAAGTATCTCAGAGTAAAGAGTAGTGTTCTCAGCAATGGTTCGATGACGAGTTTGAACACCGACATGACGATCACCAATAATGTTGTCAAATGGATGATTCTTATGCACTCTCATCTCTGGTACATTTGGTTCCGGAATTTCCGAATCGAGATTCGTGCTTAACTCTCCCATATCCTGTGTTCCAGAAGAAAAAGATTCAATGTTGATTGGATCAGCTGGAGCATCATTTCCTACACGAGTGTTAGGATTAGCTTGAGCGTCATTTCCGTCAACATGAACATCTTCACTGTTGTCACCGTCATGAGTTCCAGATGCAGATGCAACATAGGAATTAGGAGTTATAATCGGTACAGTAGCACGAGTTGAGAAACTGGAGTCATCACCGCCACCAAATAATTCATATACATTTGTGACATCATTTGCAGACAAATCAGGAAGATTGAAAGATTTGAATAGCGCATCATAATCAAAACCCCAAGCTGGACCAGTTGGTTCTGGTGGAATGTTGTGTTTACTACAATCCACTTCAAACCATTCCACGACAGTACGAGTTCCTATATTGTACACTCTTTTGCAAGGCGAGTTGGCAACATATCCTAAGAAGATGCCTTCCACCGCTTTTGCATGAAACTTAGACTTTCGGTCTTTGAATTGTAGCAATAAGGAACAGGGACTACCAAAAGGAAATAGATAGTCAAGATTGGGAGGTCGATTGTTATTCAACTCATAACAAGTCTTGTTGTGCCTCTTCACAACCAGAACTCTGTTCAAGACGTGACAAGCTGTATTAACTGCTTCTGGCCAGAAAGTGACAGGAAGCTTTGCATCTGACAGCATTGTCCTTGCAGTCTCAATCAAGGTTCTGTTCTTCCGTTCTGTGACTCCATTCTGCTGAGGTGTGTACGGGGCACTAAATTCGTGACGGATCCCCTTCTTGAGACAGAAAAGTTCCATCAAATTATTCTTGAATTCAGTTCCGTTGTCACTCCTTATTCTTCTAACCTTCAACTTGCACAGAGATTCCAAGCTCAGGATCAGGTATTGAAGAATGTCAGCAGTTTCGTCCTTCGTACCTTAAAAATGCACCCAAGAAAAACGTGAGAAGTCATCAGTTCCAACCAGACAGAATAACTTACCTCTAATACTCCTGATACTTATGGGGCCAAACAAATCCATATGTAATAGCTCCAAAGGGGTATCGATGGAGTTTTGGAGCTTGGGCTTGTGAGACTTCCGTTGTTGTTTGCCCCTTTTACAAGGCATACAGTCATCTGCAACGGTAAATCTCAGCTTAGGAACCTCGATTCCCAAACCGTTTAGGACAAGATGATTCATTTTTCGATAAGAAATGTGTCTGAGTTTCCTATGCCACAAGATAGAGTCAAGCTCTGTCGCTTTGGTAAGCAAACAAGTAGCAACTGATGAGGTGGTTGTTGCCACGCTCATATCAATCTGATAGGTGTCATTTGTCCTTGGCGCTCTCATTAGAATCAAGTCTTCAGGAACCTCAAAACCAGGTTTGAGTATCAAGCATTCAGTCTTGTCAGACATCACTGAATACTCCTTGTCGCACATCTGGGAGACACTCAACAGGTTATGCTTCAGCTGCTCGCAGTAGTTGACATTGTCGAAGCTGACACAACCATTTGAAACCACGCCTTGACACATGATACTTCCGCCTTTCTCTCCAGCAAAGGCCACATAGCCGCCTCTGAATAGTTTAACATTTTGAAGCAAGGCCATGTTACCTGTCATGTGCCGGGAGCATCCACTATCTACATACCAACGATTAGAGATAGTACCCTTCGGATGTCCCTACACGAGTCACAAAAAGAATTAATTAGATTTGGTGACCCAAGCCATAGTGGTCTCGGGTCGTCCGTCTTTCATAAAATAAACAACCTCAATTAACTCACAGTCGTGACTGTCAAAAATGGATGAATCTTTAGAAGATTTGGGATCAGGAGATTGAGAACATTTGGATTTGTTATTCCATGACGTCTTCTTTTTCTTAACTGGAACAGTAGACTTAGATTCAACAGCAGCAATTGAACTAGTGGAAGCTTCCCCTGATTGAATTTCAGCCAGCTGTTCTAGGTTTCATAATCTCTTGTTCCTTCTTCTCTCCTGTGGCTTATAGAGTTTCACCACAAGTTTCACACCAGTAGGTGCACTACCAGAGGTAGATGCACTAGGTTTAGCAGGCAGCATTCCCCTTTTTGAAATAGATGGTTTAGCCTCAGATGTGATCTTTGGCTTTACCATAGGTTTTACTGGTGGTTTCACCACATTTGCTTTTGGACTTTTGGAATGCTTCACTAGTGGTGACTTAGGGATAACAGTTGGTTGTGAAACAATTGGCCGTTTCCCTCGGTTCTTAGTAGGACAGTTCATAAGAATGTGACCAACCATACCATAGTGAAAGCAAGTTCTCTTTTCTTTGTAAGTCCTCCTGTAAGGCTCATTTGATCCAGCATTAGATGACTCAGCATGATGAGCAGGAGAAGTTGTTTGGTAAATAGTAGTTTGACCCGATGATGATTGGTTTTTGGGAGTATAAAAGTTTTGCAAATTTTCTTGATAACCGAGCCCAAAATGAGCTGAAAAATCTTCTTTCTTAACTTGATTAATGTTTTTATATCCCCCATAAAGCATCACTTTCAATTTCTCATTAGATTCAATGATATCGGGTTCAATCAAAATACAATTATCACTATTAGTGATAATGTTTTTCTTAACTTTCTGTTCACCTAGCAACTCCTCAGAGACTACTCCTTCAAGGCATGTGTTCTCAGACCCATCATCAGAAGCAGTAAAGAACTCTTCATTAGATACAGAGTCAGCCCTACTTGAGGAATCATCCTTGTTCGAGGAATCATCCTGACTTGAGGACTCATCAAGGCAAGACAAATCAATATCAATTAAGCTATTGACAAATTTCCCACTAACTGGTGGAGGAATGGCATTAGTACCCAGCCCTAAGCCATTCACTTGCCTCACTACAGACTTGTAGCACTTGGCCTTGGATTTGTCAAAAACCAACCTTGGCATTTGAATGCCCCCCAATGAACTTTCGGCTAGTTCTGTTCAGGAAACGCTTCGCCCTCCTCAAGATCATGGCCATATTCCATTGAACATCCATGTCCTCCATATCATCCGGATCCACCTGATTGAAGTCCTCTTCTATGGTTTCAGGATCAGTGAGCTTACCGCCAATGAAATTCTCATAGGCAAGCATGCATAATGAGAGTAAAGCCACATGATCTTCAGCTATCATGGCTATTGCTGATTGGTTAGCTAAAGATGTGGGAGAAGGATTTCTTGAGGAGTTCTGGTGATGAGATCCAGAACCAGATCCAGATGCTGCATAGCACGCATGACCACCACAAGCCTTTGAAGTTTCTTCCTCATGAGAGTTTCCTGAGAAAAGGGCAATTCCAGAGCCCGATGACTTGGTTGTAGAAGACGTCCCATAATACATAGAAGGGTCTTGTTTTGAGGTCTTCCTGAGCTCTCCTTTCTTTTTAGGTTCATGTCATGTGCTTGAACCTTTCCAATTGCCTCATCAATTGTCATCTCATAAAACTTAGAATTCTCTCTCATCATGGTAGTATACATCTCAAATTTGGGTGGCAAAGCATCAAGAAAATTTTCAACTAATTCCTCATTTGGATAGATGAGGTCAAAAGCTTTCAACTCAGTCTACAGATGATAGAATCTAGAGATGAGCTCATCTATGGATTCGTTCTCCAGATATCTGAAGCACTCATACTGCTTCTTGGAAAGATCCCTTTTACTCTTCTTGATGTCACTGTTACTCTCGAATCTCTTCTGTAACGCCTTCCAGAGATCCTTGGAGTTATCGTATCCTCTGAAGCTGTTGAATAACTCCCTGGTCAAGGCCATAGTGATAGATCTGTGTGCCTTCTTCTCTCTATCATAAACTTTCTTTTCTTCTTCATCAAGTTTAGAGATAGGCTTGGGAACTTCCTCATCAAGGTAAGTGTATGTGGGATGCTTATAGCCCTCTAGAATGGGTATCCGTAACGAAGAATCGGTATAAGAAATATAATGTTCAAAGCGTGCTTTCCAGTTTGAATAATCATTTACATTAAGTAGATTTGGGGGTTTCTGTGGGTTTCCGATCTCGTTGTCATAGTTTAGCAGGTTACCGAGGTTCTGAAGATTTGACATGGTGAACACTTAGTCAAATTTCAGAAAAGTCAAAGAAACTTGCCCACTTGTCTCTGGCCTTGCGCACTTAAGAAACCTAGTCTTGCGTATTTAGAATTTTCTCTTGCGTACTTGATAAGTGCACAAGAGTAAATGATAAGTACGCAGGAGATCAATTAAGTACGCAGCAACTATGGTCTTGCGTACTTGGTAAGTACGCAGCAAGACTGTACTTGTAGCCAAATAAGGTAAGTACGCATGTCACTTTTTCACCAACTCTCACCAACATTTTTCGGTCACTGGAATCTCACGGGAGATGGCAGAAATCGAAAATGTGACCAAACAAAATGAGCCAAAGGTTGGTTAGAAACTCGTTTCTAACCAACCTTTGATGCTCAAAACACTCAAATACACAATAAAAGTCGGTTTTTGAGTGATTTATGCTTCTAAAATAGTGCTCAAGAGCTACCCCTATTTTATCACAAAAATCAACAAAAACACCCACTTTTGCTTGCAAAATCTCTGTAGGATGTGTAGAAGATGCTCCTAACACACTCACAACACTCGGTATCAAGAGCTAAGCTCTGATACCACTTGTAGGTCCCCGGGAGTCTTGGATCGTTACGTGTGGGTGTGTGACTAGTCAAACCAAGTGCAGAATGCCCGTGACTAGGTGGAAAATCAAACAACACAAAGTAAACCGACAAAGAAATCACTTTAAAGTTCCTTCTATTATAAACTCGAACGGTTACAGAGAGAAAACACTGAGTGCAAATGTCTGCGTACTTATCTTCTGTCAACCTATTCTATTTATACAAGACCTGATCCATGCGCACTTAAAAAGTGCGCAGGGCAAATTATTCATGCGTACTTAGCAAGTAAGCAGAGTATTCTTGCGTACTTGCTAAGTACGCAGGAACTAATTCCTGCGCACATGCTAAGTGCGCAAAACACTTAGAGAAATATTACAACAATAACATGCATTAGAAATTACAACTCGATAATTAATACATACTGACATTACAATACAAAGACAAAACATACAAGACAAGTACAATAAACTAAGACACTGTCCAGAGTGTTTGTCACACAAAAGTGCTTCAACAAGGATTTTCTTCAAGCATGTAACATTTCTGATTTTTAGTATCCGTATTTCAATTCAATGTAATGCATTTCAAACTCAATTCTAGTGCACTGTTTTGTTCTATTCGTACCATCAATTAAATACTAAACTTCAATGCAAATCCACAAATTTTACTCAGTTATATTGTATTAAAACAATACATAAGTATCTGTTTATACACATACGTCAAAGACTAAAGTTGCAAGGTCTGATGTTGAAAAAGTAACAAGAAACCCTAATAGGCACGGTCGCGCCTCGTCCTGGCACGGTCGCGCCAAGTGCTTCGGCACGGTCGCGCCTAGTTTGGGCATGGTCGCGCCTAGTACCAGTTGAAACGTAAATGCAGTTTCAATCACCGAATCGTTTGATTTCGTAACGGATATTCACTTCATTACCATTAACGAAAATATTAAGACTACCAATTATAGCAATTGACTCAATATCATTCGATTAAACCACAAAACCGTCAAAACATTCTTGAAACCACCGATTCTCCATTTCAATTCGAAATTCTCTCAATCAAACCCCCCATACGCATCACTCGATCATCTCTAAAGCTTCTGGACACGTCGATATAGCCGGAATCGCATCAGAGGACGTCGGAACCCAAACCCGTCATCTCCAGAACTCTCCTCTACCGTACGCTATCGATACATCGTCTTTCCGGGTAATTGAAACCATATTTTCATTCGATTTAGTCTATAGATCAAATGCCCCATCCTAATTTGGGCTTATAATATGGAAATCATCTCAAACCCGAATCTAGTTTTCGTTCAAAATAGTTTAATCGAATTCGGTCCTAAACACGTTTTAAATTCAATTAATCTATACAAAGAGACTCGTAATAATCTATTGGGTGAAAGCCCTATGATTTCCAACCCTGTTATTATAAGAATTAGTCAAATCATTCCTGATTTGGGACAGACGCGGTCGCCTTAATCATCTAGCGCGGTCGTGCCTCATGAGACACGGTCATGCCGGCTTCCAGAGCGGTCGTGCCTCCTGCTCAGACCCAGTCATGCCCTGTGGCTAATCTTAGTCGTGTTTTAGAATCATAGACACGATCGTGCTTAGCAAAGGCACGGTCGTACCCAGTGATTTGTCTAGTTATGTCTCTGTTTGATCAACACGGTCGCGCCCTGACAAGCACGGTCGCGTGGATCGAGCACGATCGTGCCCTTCCCAGGCACGGTCGTGTGTGAGTTGAATTTTTGGCAGAATTATAATTTTTATATATTTTTCAAATAATAAATATTTCTGATTAAATTTAAAAATAAAAATAGTTGATTTTTATAAAAATGCATTAAGTCTATTTAGAAAGATCAAATAGTTAATCTTGAAATAGATAGAAAATTATTTATTTAAAGTTTATTAAATCTACAATTATTGTTAAACCTTTCATTTAAAAAGTATCTCAATGGTTAAGTTACATATTTTATAAATAAATAAATAAGTAAATGATTATTTATTTAATTTATATTTAAACAAAAACAATTATTTATTTATACTTGGTTACATCAAATACTTACACTATTTTCATAAACAAAAATTATTTAACCTACTTATTTAGCTATTCAATTTCAAACCTTAATCAAAATGTTCCAAAAATATTTATTTCAAAGTTTATATCGTATTCAATACTTTCAAATATAAATCAATGGCTTTATACACAAATCCAAGTTCAACATTCGACTCAAACTTTGTGCACGCTATTGATACAATATACATTACACTTTAGGTTAACTTGTGCTTTTCAAGGATCCTTATTACTACCTAGTGCCTTTTGTTAGCTACGCCTTCAAACCATGTGAGTATTTCACAGCCCCTTTTACTCTTTTACACTTTTGGGGTGAAACATGAACTCTATTAAATTACATGTTTACATTTACACAAACAACACAAATACAAATCCTATTTACATTCATGTGTGCAATTTGAGCTTTATGCCCGAGTGCTATGTGTGCTAACTTTTGTGAACACTTATGTGCAATCATTAACTATTCAAGCCGACGGTTTTCAATGATAGATCTATTGAGTCTGACAAACCCACCCAGGTAGGGTGATTGTTACCGACAACACAATTTTTGCATGCTAGTTACAAAGGTTTGATTGTACTTGGTTACACAATAGCTGCTCCCCATAAATGCCGTATTTTATCATGACATGTAAGGATTTGTTTATTTACAATCTATATGCTATCTATACATAAACCTGTGTTATACTCACCAACTTTTTAATTGACCTTATTTTATTCATGTTTCGGGTACTAATGTGTGAGTTTGATCAAGATGTGCTACACATAGGACTTGGACTTAGCTAATTTAAATAAAGAAGTTTATGTATTGCAATTATGTCTCTTTCTTGGATTTGGTTTTGTTTGAATGTTTGCAATGAAATTTGATGATTAATATATTTCAATTTAGCCAACCTTGTGCTCATGATCAGTCTGCATGTCTCGCCCCGATGATACCGCCATCGGTCGGGGTGTGACAGATTGGTATTAGAGCCTTGGTTATAGAGATTTAGGTTATTAGACACCCTTGACCTAGACTATAACTTTAGGACACCCATTTATGCTATGCTTCATGAGTATGTGATATGTGCTACATGTTATGTGTTACATGCTTACTATGATTAGTTGTTATATTATTTTGATGCCTTACTTGTTAAAAATTCATGACTTATTAGGATATATCTAAATAATAAGTAAATAAACAATATCCCTACCTATACCCTAAACCTCATAATATTCTTACCTACTTCTCTATCTTCATCTTCTTAGCATGTGGAAACTTCATGAATCCAAATCTATAAAATCTTTTATTTCCTCGTTAAGGCTTTTAAACTTTGTTAATTATTTGAGGACACGTGCAATCCAGAAGGGTGACACCTGTATTCTGGGTTTTCTGTCTAGGAAAGCATTTCGCATAAATCCCAATCAACCGAGGGACCCGTATGCTTTCCTGGGAATACCAGGTATGAGTGTTTACTTATAGGCTAAAGCATGTCTCCTTGAAAATTATATGAGTTTAATTAACCTTAATGTGTCATAGTATTCAAGTGATTATATCACTATTTGAGTACAATCCAAACTATGATTTACTATTTTAATTTGTTATCTCATCCTTTTAAATCCAAGTAACATTCATAAGTTCTTACATCTTTTCTTGTCTTGTGAAAATCTATAGAATGCCTCCTCGTCATGCTCCCGTGGCCAACACCAACACCGACATTGCTACCATCCTTACACGACTCGTAACTAAACTTACTCAAGCTAATGGTGCCGCCAATGGTAACCATGGTGGCAATGGTGGTAATGGTGGAAATGGTGGTGCCAACCCATCTCAATGCACCTTCAAGCATTTCAACTCATGTAATCCCCTCAAGTTCTATGGTACCGAAGGAGCTACCGGACTCATTCAATGGTTCGAAAGCATTGATGTTAGGACATGTTTTGTAACTGTTGATAAAATTCTGTGTAAGTTCTGCTAGAGGCGAGCTTAACAAGTTCGCCTAGCCTATCAGAGGCGAACTTAATAAGTTCGCCTGGTCTATCAGAGGCGAACTTAATAAGTTCGCTTAAGTTTATCAGAGGCGAACTTAATAAGTTCACTTAGCCTATTAGAGGCAAACTTAATAAGTTCGCCTAAGCACAGTGAAGCGAACTTGTTCAGTTCGCCTGGTGCAGAACAGTTGCTTATATATAGAGGTAACAGAGTCTGTGAAAAAGAAGTAACGAGACAGACTAGAGACTGAGAGAATTTATGTAATCATGTAAACTGATATTGTGGTGGAAATACAAAGCGTTTATTTACACCGTTGTTGATTGAGTTACACGAGCACGTTGATCATGGATTCCGCACGCTATCACCGTGTCGTACCGCGAGTCTAGAGATCCGTCACGCACCGAATCAGGGACCTACAAGTGGTATCAGAGCCATTGCTCTTGATTAGCAGAAGATTCGTGGTGTTTTCGTGTCCAATCAACATCAAATTTCTGAGATTTTGAAGATTTTTTATCCGTTTTGTGTTCTTGATAAAAATGGAGAATTTTTGATCATTTTCGATTGATTTTGGATTGTTTTGATGAAATTGATCCGATAGAAAGGTTCTAATTGAGAAAATACACAATCCTACGGTTCAATTTAATCAAATTCCATCAATTCAGCAAGAAATCATGATTTTCGGAATTTTTGGTTCGTGCTTGGGTTAACAGCTGAAGCAGGCGAACTTAAAATTCTGTTGCAGGCGAACTTAATAAGTTCGCTTGGTGAAGATCATGCGAACTTAACAAGTTCGCTTAGTCAGGCGAACTTATTAAGTTCGCTTGTACAGTATCAGGTGAACTTAGCTAGTGTTCTTAAAAAAAAAAAACAAAAAGAGTATTTTAACGTGGTCGGGAAAATTCATCTTGTCCAAATTTTTAAGGGAAAGTTTACATGGTCGTTTTGAATCATTTTTGAAATTTTGAATTTTCGAAATTTTTTAAAAAGAGTATTTTGGCGGGAAAATTTCAAAATGTCAATTTCATGTGATGATAATGAGATTGGAACTATGCCACCGAGACTTTTGTACATATCAGATTTTAGTAGCTGGAAAGTTCGGTTCGAACAGTTCGTATCAGCAACTGATGAAAAGTTTTGGATATCCATATTTGAAGGATATGTGCATCCTACTTATGACTATATGGGATATTATGATGTTCCTAAACCAGTGACATCTCTTACTAAAGTAGAAAAGCAGAACTTTGATCGAGAGATGAAGACGCGTGAAACTTTAACGTTGTCTTTACCAAAAGAAATCATTCATAGTCTCGGGACGTGTCCAACTTCAAGAGATCTATGGGAAGCTTTGAAGAAAAATGGTGAAGCTACTACTCAAGCGTTTGTGGTCTTTATTAAAGAAGTATTGGAGAAGCCGAGTGATTCTCAAAGTGATTCTTCTGCAAATTTAACTGATAGTGAGAGTATTCGTTCTGGTGAAAGTACTCCATCTACTGAGACAGATGTGATGAGTGAAGAAAGCTTTCAAACAGTTAAAGATGATTTGAGTGTATCAGAAACTGATGCAGAGCCTGACAATGATGATCAACAGAGTGAAGCTGATGATGACGTATTCATGGCTCCTGGTGCATCTTCTTCCGAAGTAAAACCTGAGGGATTTTCTAACTCTGAGACGTTTTGTTCTAACTGTGTTTCAGTTAAGGATAAAATGATGAGGGTTATGGATGACAACGTAAACCTCATTTGTGATATGAAATCCATGCACACGGTAAATCAGAAATTAAAGGATAATGAGAATGTGTGTATTGAAAGGATAGAATCACTGAAGGGGGATATAAATTCTCTAACTTTGAAGATCAAAGAGCAGGCATATCACCTGGATATGTCCTTTGCAGAAATTGAGAAAAGAAATAATGATCTTGTTGAGAAAGATAAAGAACTAGCTAAATCTAAAGCAGAGGTAATCAGATTGCATAGAAAGCTAGAAAGATTTGCAAATTCATCATTCTTATTAGAACATTATCATAATAATACTGAAGAGGGGAAGGGAACTAGTGGTATTGGCTATGTTCCTCCACCATTCAACGGAAATTATTCTGTTGCACCTGAAATTATAAACGATGAGGATTTAGATCCTAAGACTGTGTTGAAGGTGAATCCAGTCACAGGTTAAGATATGGTGTATTCTGATGAGAGTGATGATGAATATTTTGATGAAGCTAAGGTAGAGGGGATACCTAAAGAAATTAAAGTTGAGGAATCAAAGGTTGATTCTAATTCATCTGAAAATTCTACATTTGGAAGTTATTCAAATTCAAGGAGAGTTCCATATGTCAGAGATTATAAAGACAGGCATACTTGCTTTCATTGTAATGAGATGGGACACGTTGTGGTCACCTGTCCTTACAAAAATAAAGGGAAGAAGCATGTATTTCCTGAGAAGATGAAGCCTGACTCTAAACCTATTGAGAAAAAGTTTGTTCCGTCTCAAACTCCAAAAGAAGTTCGTGTAGGAGAATCTTCTTCAAGTGCATCTAATCGTGTGAAGATTCCTTATATGAGAGATTATCGTGAGACGAGATCTTGCTTTTACTGTGGTCTTCGGCTTGCTTGTCCTCACAACGCCAAAGGTAACCGACATGTTACTCCAGAAAAGGTAAGAACTCATGGTAAGCCTTATGTTAACCCAAATGTGGTTACCAAAGGGTGATTCAAAATCTGAGGTTAGGCTTTCTAGACCTCAAAGACGGAGGAGAAACAGAAGATTGAGAAAACTTTTAGAACAACAAGAGTTTTCACAATCTAAACATTTTTCAAATGAACAAGAATGTTCAAACACTTCACATTTTAAGCAAAAAGAACTTAATGAACAGAAGTATGTTTGGAAATCTAAAGTTTCTGTTTCTGACTCGTCGGAATAATCTCCAAAAATTGATGAGAGATTCGATTGTGAATGGAGTGAGGTTTATTATTTTGATACAGATGGACGACTCATGATTACCATGGCTTGGATCCCAATTTCAAATTAATGTTTCTTGTTAGATGTGTAGGAATTACCAAGAGGGACTATTAATACCATTTTGGTTGTTGATAGTGGTGGTTCTAAGCACATGGCAGGGAATGACATCTGCATGAGTAACGAGTTGTTGATAACTGAGAAATCTATTTGATTCAACGACTTGATGCTCAAGGGGGAGAATATGTCACACACAATGTTTTGGAAACAGTTTTACAAAGTCCAAAAGATAACCTGAAACTTAGGATGACGATGGTGAGCATAAAGTCGTTGATGCAACCATTTGACTAGTTGAGAGGGAAGTCTACAGGACAGGGGGAGTACATAACTGTGTTGATGACAAAAGGCAAAGACATTCAATTACAGGATTACATCGGTTTGAGTTTTTAATTGATTGACTTGCTTAATACTGAGTAACCAAGTAAAATGTTTTTCTTAAAATGTTTTCATGGAAGATTTTATTTTCGTTTGTTTTACTTTCTTTCATAAAGATTTTGAAAAAGCCAAACAAATTGAAAAAGATAAAATTGACATTACTTGAAGTTAAAAAAGAGATGATAGTACATCAGTAGATGTTCTTTCACACATGACCTTAGATTGACTGGTTGGTGCTTTTTGTTAATATATCTGAAGTATATGTTTTGATCTAAACTTCAGAGACTGCACAAATAGGAAATGATAGTGTTGTGTATGCATATAATTTGAATTGTCAGTAGACTAAAAGCGTCACTGAACCATTAGTAGTTTGAAAACATAATTTCATATGTTACAACTGTGATTTTAACCCATTTTATGCCTGGGTGTGTGTGTTAAAAGATCACTATCAGATAAAGAATATTAGCTTTTAATAAAGATTTTCCTATGAGATCAGTTTCGGGTTATGTCCTTAGCACTATTCATTCGATTTGCTTCAGTGCCCATGTCCCGAAAAGCATGCAATTTGAAGTATAATCAAGATATGTACTTGACAACATCTGTCAAACACATACTAGCCCTTGGATCATATTGATAAATCATCTTTACTGATTCCATTGAATTCATAATCCAGATAACAGTTGGATCCACGTACCTGAATCTTATGATTCCACATATATAAGCCAAGACATTGAATCATTCGATTCTGAATCTCATTGATTCCTATACAATCCAATTTGGATTCTGCTATTCATGTGCTAAGTGATGTCTCCTCATTCTGGAAATTCGGATAATCTTTAGTAAAATCTTATATGTCTTGGAAATAGTGCATTTACTTTCTGTTGGCATACTAGTGGGGTACACGTTGTATTTCATACTTAAATGGTACCTTAACTCACAAGAAAGTGGGAATGAGATGCTTTAGTTTCAAATCTTATAATATTGATAATTTAAATTTGTGTGTCATAGCCTGATCCTATTTTCTTTGAATGTTTATCGCGTATCATAACATGCAATATGAAAGTCTTGAAAAGATAGAGTGTGATAATCTTGAAAGATATTCGTTTGATTGCTCAATGCTTGAAAGAATGACATAGGATACCATTTGATATTATATGGATGTTTATCCAAAATGTGTGATTGATGCATTGTTTATACTGATATGATCTTCTTACTCGTAATGTTCGACCAAAAAGATGTGATTTTGTATTTTACATTTCAGTTTATATAGAGAAAAACCAAAAAGATTTTATGTTTCTTATGTTTGAAAAACCAAACAGATTTTATTTTTCCAGCTTCCATGGAAATATTAATTGTTGGTTATTCTTGGTTGTTCTCCTTTGCAAAAACTAAAAATTGTAGACAGAAGTTGACAAGGGGTCCTTCTCCCAAGTTTTCTTCTAGAAATAAAGAGAGAGTGTGCAGATGAACAAGATGAAGACTACAGTGTGTTTAATGATATTTGAAGACGGATGACAATCTTCTAAAGCTGTTGTCAAGGGGGAGTCTGTTGGAGCATATTCTGGTGACAACGAGCTTGAAGATATTATGTCTTAGTCTTAGAGTCTTTGACGTGTAATTGATAGAATTGTTAGCAACAGTTAAAGGGGAGTCTGTTAGGACATGTTTTGTAACTGTTGATAAAATTCTGTGTAAGTTCTGCTAGAGGCGAACTTAACAAGTTCGCCTAGCCTATCAGAGGCGAACTTAATAAGTTCGCCTGGTCTATCAGAGGCGAACTTAATAAGTTCACTTAAGTCTATCAGAGGCGAACTTAATAAGTTCGCTTAGCCTATTAGAGGCGAACTTAATAAGTTCGCCTAAGCACAGTGAAGCGAACTTGTTAAGTTCACCTGGTACAGAACAGTTGCTTATATATAGAGGTAACAGAGTCTGTGAAAAAGAAGTAACGAGACAGACTAGAGACTGAGAGAAATTCTGTAATCTTGTAAACTGATATTGTGGTGGAAATACAAAGCGTTTATTTACACCGTTGTTGTTGATTGAGTTACACGAGCACGTTGATCATGGATTCCGCACGTTATCACCGTGTCGTACCGCGAGTCTAGAGATCCGTCACGCACCGAATCAGGGACCTACAATTGAGAATACCTTTCTCAATAGTGACTGCCTCGACAACCTTCGTGTTCGTCATGCCACAAGTGTCCTACAAAAACGGGCACTCACGTGGTGGAATGGGGAGAAAAGGAATAGAGGTGTGGATTTAGCAATGGCCTTACCTTGGGATGAGGTTAAAAGGCTAATGACTGAGGAATTCTGTCCTCGAAATGAAGTGAAGAAACTTGAAGCTGAGTTTTGGGATCTTGCCCAAGATAGTGGAGAAAATTTGGCTTATACAACTCGGTTCCATGAGTTGAGTCTCCTCGTGCCCCACATAGTCACACCTATGTCCCGCTGCATTGAAAAGTATATTGGGGGACTACCTAGGCAAATTCAAGATACTGTCCTAGGAAGGAATCCCGCAACACTTGAGGATGCTATCCGTTTGTCCGCTACCTTAACCGATAACCATGTGAAGGCGGGGACACTTACTAAAAAGGGCACAAAGAAAGTCTCCGACACTGCAACTCCTTCCACCCATAACAAAGAAGCCATAACTGAACCCTCCCGACATAATAAGAAAAGAAAGGCTAGAAACTATGTTATGGTCACTCCTGCCATGCCCGTTAATCAAGTTGCTCCTATGGTTCAAGCACCAGCCAAAAAGCCATATGTTGGGATCTACCCACTCTATGCCACCTGCAACTACCATCATCCCCAAAGCATCCCATGTCGCCTTTATACTCATTGTGGGAGGTATAGCCATACGGTTAATGTTTGTAGGGCTAAAGCTCTTGCGGGCCAAGTCAACCCACCAAACCGAACCAACCCGCAAGTGGATAATTAAGGTGTTCCCATTATTGCAAATGGGCGTGCTTGTTATGAGTGTGGCGACCCAAACCACTTCCGTGACCAGTGCCCAAGATTTACCAATACTAGACAAGGCGAAACTCGTGGGCGTGCTTTCAACATAAACGCCAATGAGGCTCAAGCGAACAATGATGTGGTCAACGGTACGTTCCTTGTCAACAGTCAATATGTCTCCATTTTATTTGACACCGATGCCGATAAGAGTTTTGTGTCACTTAACTTTGAACCCTTACTTGCAAAGACACGATCCAAATTAGAGAAAACCTTCACTGTCGAAATAGCAAATGGCGATTCACTTACAATTGAGTGTATTATCTATGACTGCTCTCTAGAACTTAATGAACATACATTTCCAATCAATCTTGTACCAATGCCACTAGGAAGTTTTGATATAATCATAGGCATGGATTGGCTATCAAATCATCATGCCGAAGTCATTTGTTTCGATAAGTGCATCCAAATACCTCTACCATCGGGAGAAACGTTAAGAGTCTTTGGTGAAAAGCCTTGTAAAGGACTTAAGTTAATGTCACTACCGCCCAAAAGTACCTACGAAAGAAGTACGTGGCCTTCTTAGCTCATATTGTCCAAAAAGATGTCAAAAAGAAGAGTATACAAGACATTCTCATCATTCGGGATTTTCCTGAAGTATTTCCTGAAGATCTATCCGGTCTTCCACCCGTTCGACAAGTAGAATTTCGCATTGATCTTGTGCCCGGAGCTAACCCCGTGGCTAGAGCTCCATACCGTCTTGCACCTTCTGAAATGCAAGAACTTGCAAGTCAACTTCAAGAGCTCTCCGACAAGGGCTTCATTCGTCCAAGTCATTCACCGTGGGGTTCACCCGTCTTATTCTTCAAAAAGAAGGATGGATTATTTCGCATGTGTATTGACTACCGCAAACTCAACAAGCTTACTATCAAAAACCGTTATCCTTTACCTAGAATTGATGACCTCTTTGATCAACTTCAAGGTTCTACTTGCTTCTCGAAGATTGACCTTTGATCACCAACTCCGTGTACAAGAAGATGATATTCCAAAGACTGCCTTCCGAACAAGGTATGGTCATTACGAGTTCATGGTTATGCCTTTTGGACTAACCAATGCACCCGCAGTTTTCATGGACCTCATGAATCGTGTGTGCAAACCGTACCTTGATAAGTTCGTGATCGTCTTCATCGATGATATCTTAATCTATTCCAAGACAAAAGCTGACCATGAGCAACATCTTAGATTGGTTTTGGACCTCTTGCGGAAGGAACAACTATATGCCAAATTCTCTAAATGTGAATTTTGGCTAAAAGAAGTTCAATTTCTTGGTCATATCATTAACGACAAGGGAATTCATGTTGACCCTGCTAGGATCGAAGCGGTTAAAAATTGGAATGCCCCGAAGACCCCCACCGAAGTTCGTTCATTTCTTGGTCTTGCGGGATATTATCGTCGATTCAATTCAAACTTCTCTAAGATTGTTGTCCCTCTTACTGCTTTAACCCACAAGGGTAAAACCTATGAATGGGGACTAAAGCAAGAAGAAGCTTTCAAACTCTCAAGCAAAAGTTATGCAATGCTCCTATCTTGACTCTCCCTGATGGGAATGATGATCTAGTTGTCTACTGTGATGCTTCCAACCAAGGTCTCGGTTGTGTTCTCATGCAACGAGGCAAAGTAATCGCTTACGCATCAAGACAACTTAAGATTCATGAGAAGAATTATACGACGCACAACCTCGAGTTGGGTGCGGTCGTATTCGCATTGAAGATTTAGAGACATTACCTCTATGGCACAAAGTGTGTGGTGTTCACCGACCACAAAAGTCTTCAACACATTTTCAACCAAAAAGAACTCAATATGAGGCAACGACATTGGGTTGAACTCCTTAACGACTATGAATGCGAGATTCGTTATCATCCCGGCAAAGCGAATGTTGTAGCCGATGCTTTGAGTCGAAATGACCATGTTATGCTTCATTGTGCCCGAATTCAAACCGATATTCAAATCCGCATCTTAGAAGCTCAACACGTCTCAGTCACTGAGGGTAACATGTACGAAGAAATGTCATGTGGTGTTGAACTCCTACTCGAATCAAAATCCAATGGCTTACTTTATTATTTGAACCGTATTTGGATTCCCGATCGCGATGATCTCCGTGCAATTCTCATGAACGAGGCTCATAAGACTCGTTATTCTATTCATCCTGGTACGGATAAAATGTACCAAGATCTTCGCCAACAATATTGGTGGCCCGGTATTAAGAAAGACATTGCTCTCTATGTTGCTAAATGTTTAACTTGCTCCAAAGTCAAAGCCGAACATCAACGTCCTTCTGGGTTACTCGAACAACCGGAAATTCCCATGTAGAAATGGGAGAACTTAGCTATGGATTTCATTACCAAACCCCCTCGCACCTCAAGTGGTTATGATAGCATTTGGGTGATCATTGACCGTCTCACTAAATCTGCTCATTTCTTGCCTATTCGTGAAGACTATCGGGTTGAGAAACTAGCCCGAATTTACATCGATGAAATTGTGAGCCGTCATGGTGTTCCCTTGAACATAATATCCGATCGAGATGCCCGGTTCACTTCTCGTTTTTGGCAATCTCTTCAATCTGCTCTTGGCACACGATTGGATTTGAGCACGGCTTACCATCCCCAAACTGATGGTCAAACCGAGTGGACAATCCAAACTCTTGAAGACATGCTTAGAGCTTGTGTAATTGAATTTGGTGGAAATTGGGATTCACATTTACCCCTAATTGAGTTCTCTTACAATAATAGTTGCCACACGAGTATCAACATGGCTCCATTTGAAGCTCTCTATGGTCGCAAGTGTCGTTCCCCTATCTGTTTGAAAAAAATTGGTGAAGCACAAATCACCGGTCCCAAGCTAATTCAAGAAACATGCGACAAGATTATTCAAATCCGTGACAACATCCGAACAAAGAGAAGTCGGCAAAAGAGTTATGCCGACAAATGTCGAAAACCCTTGGAATTCCAAGTCGGTGACCTTGTTCTTCTTAAGGTGTCTCCATGGAAGGGTGTGATCCGTTTTGGAAAGAAAGGCAAGTTAGCACCTCACTATGTTGGTCCATTTAAGATCTTTGAAAGGATTGGGAAAGTGGCTTACAAACTCGACTTACCTCCATCTCTTGGCAATGTACATCCTGCATTTCATGTATCTAATCTGAAGAAATGTCTCGCTGATGAGAATCTCCATATACCGCTTGATGATGTGCGCATTGATGAAACGATGCACTTCGTTGAGAGACCGGTAGAAATCATGGATTGTGAAATCAAGCAGCTCAAGCGAAGCCGTATTCCTATTGTCAAGGTTCGTTGGGAATCAAAACGTGGTCCTGAGTTTACCTGGGAATGAGAGGACCAAATGAAACTCAAGTACCCCCATCTTTTTACTGATGCCGTTGTTTCCTCTAGCTAAATTTCGGGATGAAATTCTCTCAACATGGGGAGACTGTAACATTTCTGATTTTTAGTATCCGTATTTCAATTCAATGTAATGCATTTCAAACTCAATTCTAGTGCACTGTTTTGTTCTATTCGTACCATCAATTAAATACTAAACTTCATTGCAAATCTACAAATTTTACTCGGTTATATTCTATTAAAACACTACATAAGTATCTATTTATACAAATACGTCAAAGACTAAAGTTACAAGGTCTGATGTTGAAAAAGTAACAAGAAACCCTAATAGGCACGGTCGCGCCTGGTCCTGGCACGGTCGTGCCAAGTGCTTCGGCACGGTCGCGCCTAGTTTGGGCAAGGTCGCGCCTAGTACCAGTTGAAACGTAAATGCAGTTTTAATCACCGAATCGTTTGATTTCGTAACGGATATTCACTTCATTACCATCAACGAAAATATTAAGACTACCAATTACAGCAATTGACTCAATATCATTCGATTAAACCACAAAACCGTCAAACCATTCTTTAAACCACCGATTCTCCATTTCAATTCGAAATTCTCTCAATCAAACCCCCCATACGCATCACTCGATCATCTCTAAAGCTTCTGGACACGTCGATATAGCCGGAATCGCATCAGAAGACGTCGGAACCCAAACCCGTCATCGCCGGAACTCTCCTCTACCGTACGCTATCGATACATCGTCTTTCCGGGTAATTGAAACCATATTTTCATTCGATTTAGTCTATAGATCAAAAGCCCCATCCTAATTTGGGCTTATAATATGGAAATCATCTCAAACCCGAATCTAGTTTTTGTTCAAAATAGTTTAATCGAATCCGGTCCTAAACACGTTTTAAATTTAATTAATCTATACAAAGAGACTCGTAATAATCTATTGGGTGAAAGCCCTATGATTTCCAACCCTGTTATTATAAGAATTAGTCAAATCATTCCTGATTTTGGACAGACGCGGTCGGGCTAATCATCTAGCGCGGTCGTACCTCATGAGACACGGTCACGCCGGCTACCAGCGAGGTAGTGCCTCCTGCTCAGACCCAGTCATGCCCTGTGGCTAATCTTAGTCGTGTTTTAGAATCATGGACACGATCGTGCCTGGCCAAGGCACGGTCATGCCTAGTGATTTGTCTAGTTATGTCTCTGTTTGATCAACACGGTCGCGCCCTAACTAGCACGGTCGCGCCTGTGGTTCGAGCACGATCGTGCCCTTCCAAGGCACGGTCGTGTGTGAGTTGAATTTTTGGCAGAATTATAATTTTTATATATTTTTCAAACAATAAATATTTGTGATTAAATTTCAAAATAAAAATAGTTGATTTTTATAAAAATGCATTAAGTCTATTTAGAAAGATCAAATAGTTAATCTTGGAATAAATAGAAAATTATTTATTTAAAGATTATTAAATCTACAATTATTGTTAAACCTTTCATTTAAAAAGTATCTCAATGGTTAAGTTACATATTTTATAAATAAATAAATAAGTAAATGATTATTTATTTAATTTATATTTAAAAAAAAACAATTATTTATTTATACTTGGTTACATCAAATACTTACACTATTTTCATAAACTAAAATTATTTAACCTACTTATTTAGTTATTCAATTTCAAACCTTAATCAAAATGTTCCAAAAATATTTATTTCAAACTTTATATCGTATTCAATACTTTCAAATATAAATCAATGGCTTTATACACAAATCCAAGTTCAACATTCGACTCAATCTTTGTGCACGCTATTGATACAATATACATTACACTTTAGGTTAACTTGTGCTTTTCAAGGATCCTTATTACTATCTAGTGCCTTTTGTTAGCTACGCCTTCAAACCATGTGAGTATTTCATAGCCCCTTTTACTCTTTTACACCTTTGGGGTGAAACATGAACTCTATCAAATTACCTGTTTACATTTACACAAACAACACAAATACAAATCCTATTTACATTCATGTGTGCAATTTGAGCTTTATGCCCGAGTGCTATGTGTGCTAACT
This sequence comes from Smallanthus sonchifolius, assembly GCA_023525975.1. Taxonomy (NCBI): domain Eukaryota; kingdom Viridiplantae; phylum Streptophyta; class Magnoliopsida; order Asterales; family Asteraceae; genus Smallanthus; species Smallanthus sonchifolius. Next base: position 64,354,429 of record CM042019.1, on the reverse strand, counting down.
TTTGTGAACACTTATGTGCAATCATTAACTATTCAAGCCGACGGTTTTCAATGATAGATCTATTGAGTCTGACAAACCCATCTAGGTAGGGTGATTGTTACCGACAACACAATTTTTGCATGCTAGTTACAAAAGTTTGATTGTACTTGGTTACACAATAGCTGCTCCCCATAAATGCCGTATTTTATCATGACATGTAAGGATTTGTTTATTGACAATCTATATGCTATCTATACATAAACCTGTGTTATAGTCACCAACTTTTTAGTTGACCTTATTTTATTCATGTTTCAGGTACTAATGTGTGAGTTTGATCAAGATGTGCTACACATAGGACTTAGACTTAGCTATTTTAAATAAAGAAGTTTATGTATTACAATTATGTCTCTTTCTTGGATTTGGTTTTGATTGAATGTTTGCAATGAAATTTGATGATTAATATATTTCAATTTAGCCAACCTTGTGCTCATGAACAGTCTACATGTCCCGCCCCGATGATTCCGCCATCGGTCGGGGTTTGACAAAGCATATTAGGAAATAGTGGTGTCACAGTACCACTAAATTTGCTTGTCTTCCACCATTATTCATGCTGCTGAAGATTACTTCGTTCATTGAATCCAAAGGCAGTTCAACACCATTGTTTTCCAGATTCGGCAGCAGTGTATTAATAATCATTTGTACAAATCTTGGGTACATTAGAAACTTGTAGTTTTGCCTTGGTCCCACGAAGTTACTAATCATTTCCTCGAATATCATTCTTGAAAAATTGAATCTTCTATGAGTTGCCAGACACACTAACGCTCTGCTGAATACTTCACCTATTTGATCAAAAGCAGATGTTCTAGGACTCATGCAATGAATTAATACATGGACAAGGTATCTCCATTGTTTTGCAAACATAGTTTTGGTCACCTGTCTTCTTAGAAACGTTCCTTCATATCCCATACTCAGAATTATCCCAGAGATTGCAATGTGATTGATTTTGTAGGGAAAATCAGCTGCATCTCTGAAGTTCAGCACCTCTCTAATCACTTGCTCAGTTACTTTAATCTTGTTTCCTCCCACCGAGCTTTCAATCCAGATTTCTTTATTCACATTCTTATACTCCACATTGTCCCAAAACTCCCTAACATGTTTTTCAAATACACGAACTTGTGTAGATATTGTAGTGTTAATTCTTGACTTTGTTAGAAATCGCACAATTTATTCATAACCTTGTGCTTTCTTTGCTCATTGTTAAACATGCACAGATGTTCTGCTTAGGCTCAAATTTTAATCTGTTCATGTCTATAACAAGAAACAACAAGTTAGATAATTTCTGAAAAATCTTTTAACTTTTTACATTTCAATTGAAAACCTCATTATATATACAACCTTTTTCGATCGAAAACATTTAAAACAATTTCTAAAAATTACCTTGAACATTTCGATCGGAAACTCTTCAGAATTTTACCTTTTTGATCCGAAAACTCTTAGTACTTTACTTTTTCGATTAAAACAAACATTTGAATTTATCCTTACAACTTTTCAATCAAAAACTTTCATTAATAGAGAAAAACTAAACATTTTCTTTTCGATCAAAAACTAATGAACCAAAAACCACTTCTTTTCAATCGAAAACTTTCAATAATAAATCAATTATACTTTTCGGTCTATTCAAATTACTTTTCGATCCATTCATCTAAGATTTCAGGCAATTCAAATATTCAAAAATTCAACCGTAAACTAAGGCTTTGGATCTAACCTATCAACCTCTATGAATCACGAGAACATACCTGGATGATCGAAAAACACTAAGAATCTAGATGACGTCACGATCGACCACTTTTTCGTACAAAACTTTAACACTTGTAAAACATGATGAATTTTGAAACAATACGGTCTCGAGAAAATACGAGTGGGAAAAATCTTTTCAATCGAAAAATTTGAATATATAGACTTTTCAAATTTTGACCAAAAACTTCAGTCATGACTTTTCGATCGAAAACTGTTTCAGATGATATATTTTCGGTTAAGAGATTTCGACCGAAAATTCCAAACATAATAAATTTTGAAAATTTTCAAACCAATTTTTTTTAAAATCCATTTTAACATCATTAAGACCTGTTCCAATTATTTTTTAATAATTTTAACATTCACAATCATAACCAGATAAGAATCCAAAAAACTTTTTTTTAATATATCAAAAATGACTTATTATTCTTTTTCAAACATAGAAAACAGTTAAACACTTAATGAAATTCATAGTTTTTTTTTCATTTATTTTTACTATTTTCTTTTTGACTTTTTCTTATCATATTTCAACAATTTTATTCCTACCTTTTATTTTCTTTTGATGAACTGAAATGACATAGGATCATAAATGTATATTGTCTTAACTACACTGCATATCAAATCTGGATCTAAATAGTCCAACCTTGATTGCCAGTATAAGTTTCAGCTTAAACTCAAACATCATATTTCAGCAGATACTGTGTGACATTTAAGGTAAGATTTACCAATACAATGTGTATCCAAACATCGAGATGGATTAAGCCAATACGCAACACAAAGTTTAACCAAAGCATAATCAAATCAGCAGCATGAGGGTAGTGATTTTAGCACATGAAAATAATCCAGATGGATTTGATGTGAATCCTTTTGATTCATATATATTGGTTTCTGATGGAACGAACACTGAATCAGTTTGATTCATATGAGATTCGGGTATGCGGATATCCATAGGGTATTGGATATGTCAATTGAAATCACGAATGATTCAAAGGGCGAGACAGACTGACTTTCTGATTTCCATCCAAGATTTCCACCAGAACCATCAGCTGTATAAAAATGTTTAACTCTAAATCGTATATTTGACGGGTATACTCAATAGAGTAAACAAATTATGCTAAAAACCCATCAAGATCCTGGTCTCATGTTATGTATGGATTTACTTAGCATTCGGAGAATGAAAGTACCGATATTCGATGAGGATAACACTAAGATTGCGATTTAGTTAATCACACAAATATCGCCTAATTTACATATGCAAAGCCTACCAGCATATCAAAAATTGTAACCGATGTCACCATCATATCCATTTCAAGCATAAGCTCAGCACACACTTGTACTATCATTTCCTATATATACGTCATTCAGACACACAAATTTTCTTTTTCTTTTATTCTTCATTCAGAGACACAAATTTTCTTTTTCTTTTATTCTCCCCCTAAAATTGTGATGTGACTTTATTTACTATTTATATCACTTATGAGAACAAACATTTATTAAGCTAGCACACATATAAAGCATACACAACACAATTTTAACACTTAAAAGAAAATCTTTTTGAGGAACAGATTTCTAAGGTCTTTCAGTTCAAAAATGGACAATTTATTAAAAAAAACCTTTTTTTATTATTTTTTTATTTTTTAAAATGAAATCATCCCCAACATCTCAACCAAAGAGTTAAACCGATCCGTTGAAAAAGCTTTTGTAAAAATATCGGCTTTTTGCTCTAGGGTATCGACACGAACCACTTTAATCAGCCCATTCTCAAAACAGTCACGAATGAAAGGTAACCTGATCGCAATGTGCTTTGTTTTGGAGTGCTGAATTGGATTTTTCACGATGCCTAGCATTGCCTTATTATCACAGTAAATTGGGGTTTTCAAGAGATTAATCCCAAAGTCCATCAGTTGATGCTGTATCCAGATAACCAGTTATTTTACCACCTTTTTATCTCCAGCAAAAGCAACAAGACCACCTTAAAAGGATTGAAAATCATTCAATATCTCTCTTTGTCCCGTCATATGCCTTGAGCAACCGCTATCAACATGCCAAGCATTATTAATAGTCCTCCCAGTTTGACTCTGCATATTTCAACACAACTTAATGAAAAACAGGTACCCAGATCATCTTTGACCCGGGCTGGCTTTGACTTTTTATAGTCATAGTCACAACGACTTGTTCCTTCAAATTCTCAACATTCTTTGTTCCAGATACATGTGAAGTTTGTTCAATTTTAACTTTTCAAAAACAACCAACATTTTCCCATATTTCTTATTGAATTTTTCTTTATCAAAATAGCTTGGTTTGGTTGTTTTTTTTTTCACATATATTGGACTGTTTTGAACCTTCTTGTCCACAAAATTAGGTAGCACATAATCATGACAAGCATTTGAATAAAGTTCACTATAATCTCTAGAAAGCAAGTAATCGCGACTGTAACGATGATTCACTCCGGACTCAACCACACTGTCATTCACAAATGCTTTCTTAAACCACTTGTTGATATTGCTTTTTGTTATCTTATTGTACCCTTTGATCTTTGACTCACCTGACTTGTGTTTGCAATTTCTAGCAAAATGTCCAACTTGACCACAAGTGAAACAATTTTGACTTTTAAATTTTGACTTTGACTTTGAACATTCGCCTACTTCAAACATGGATTTTCCTTTCTCACGCTCTATTGAACTTTGACTTATTACTGACTTCCCTTTACTTTGAACGGGCTTATCTTTGACGTCAATGAACTAGTCTTTGATATCATTTGATTTGCCTTTGATATTCATTTGATTTGACCTTCCACTAACTTTTTGACTCTCTGTTGGTGTACTGAATTTAATTTGTACAGACTTCACATTCTCTCCTTCACTTTTCAGGATGTGATTTTCAGGAACTATGAATTCATTTTTCTTTGGCCTCTCATGAGAAAGATCATAATCTTGTATTAATGGATTTCCAAATTCATCCAACACGACATCTTTGGCTAGACATGACATTTTGTGAATTGGAACATATTCTCTCGCTGTATGCACCACTTTATCGAAGAAAGTAGAATTAGAAGAAACCTCAGACATACAATCAGAAACATCACACACAGAGTTAGTAGAACAAGCAGAAACATATGAACTATCAGAATCTGAAAAAATGTTTACATCAAAACCATTGTTAGCACGTGACTTAACCAACTTGTTTGCAACACATGTATCAACCACAAATTGTCTACAATCCCTTATTTTTTCTCTCACAAAAACTTTATTGAATTCATTAAAACTCCTCACATCATCAACTGAAACCTTCTCATCTACATGACCTGTGTTATTTGCTGCACTAACATATAAGTCATGAAAATTAGAGTTATCATCTCTAAGTAAATCATTTGAAACATGAGGTTCATAAAATGGTTCGAAATGATCAGGATGAGGTACCGTTTTGTAACCAACACCATCTTTAATAAAACAACTTCTTTTCTTATCAACACAGTTTTCTAAAATTTTTCTTTGCATACCCCATTTAGAAATCAAAACCCTTTCTTTGATAAGATTGGATTGGGCAGCAATGAGTTTGTGTGTAAGATCTTTGATTAACACATCCTTTTTGTTTAAGTATTCTTTAAATTTCATGTTATCTTTTAACAAAGCATTGACTTTTCTGGTGTAGGTGACCTCATTCTGTTTTAATTCCTTATTTGCCCTTTTCAATTTATCATTTTCAGTAATCAAGAATTTGTTTGCTGCATGATAATTCTGCATTTTCTCAATACAGTCAGAAAAGCATATGAATGAATCATCATCAGAAGTTACCTCACTATCATATGACTTTTCCTCAGATGTAGAAGCTTCTGCTTTGCCTTTATCACAAGATTTCAAAGCACAATCACTTGGTTCTTCCTTTTCAGATAATCCAATTTCTGCCATCAAGGCTTCATCGAAATCTTCTTGAGCATCTCCAATCTCAGACACCCATTCACAATTGCTGAGTTGTTTTGACATCAATGATGTTGGAGCTTTCTTTGACTTATCAGATTCATCAATCATTTCCACTAGCTTAACCCCGCTTCCCTCAACCTTCTTTTTCTTGTCCTTGGTACACTCACGAGCGAAGTGACCAAGCTGTTGACAGTTGTAGCACCTGAGTTTAGCTTTGTCAAAACTACCCTTTTACCAAACTGCAACATATCCTTCCCAACCTTCTACAAATACTTTTTAGCCCTTACGGCTATCATGGCCATCTGCCATTGCAAGTCCATATATTCCAAGTCATCAGGATTGATATGAACAAGATCTTCTACATCATGCACGGCAGGTTGTAACTTTCCTTTCACTAGTGCATCATAGCTTCTCATAAAAGCTCTAAATAAAGCAATCTGATCTTCAGGGATTTGTCCAGATGACTTGACTTTCTCACCAGAGGAGTGTTCACAACAACCTTTGTTTTTCTCAGGTTTTGTTCCACTATTTCCTTCACTACTTCCAGAAAATAATGTTGCATTTGTTGAACTTGAGTTATTTTGTTTATCTTTGTTGTTCAGTTCTCTCTTTTTTGCATCCAATTCATAAGACTCGAGTAAACATATAATATCATCAAGTGTTTTACTCTTCAAATATGGAGTTATGTTCTTGATTAGCATACAAGGTATGCTCCAGCAATCTGGCAGTGAGTCTAACAGCTTCTTTCCTAGTTCATACTCTTCAAATTTTACTCCCATTTTTCTCAACTTGTTGATCATGGTTGTAAACCTAGTCACCTGCTCACTGAGAGTCTCATTCTTTTTATAACTAAACATGTTATATTGCTTCAGTAGAAGATCGGTTCTGCTTTCTTGAAGAGCTGTATTACCTTCAAATCTTAAGCACAAAGCATTCCACAGACCCTGAGTAGTTTCATGTTGCTCAAAATTCAAATACAACTCAGTAGGAAGTGCTAGAATAATAGAACCCAATGTTCTGTTATCCCTTTCGATAAACTACTTATCTTCCTATAAATAAAGATCAGGATCAGCAATCGGGACTAACCCATCAGCATTTGCAGTCTTAGGGATGTGAGGACCTTTTACAATTGATTCCCAAAGTGTGTGTTCAGTAAACTTGAAATAAGCCTTCATCATTATCTTCCAATTTGAAAATTCTGATATTGATTTCAGCATCGGTGGTGATTTCCCAATAACCCTCTCAGTATCGTATACCTTTCCAGCCATTCTTTACTTGTAATTTGAAACTTGGTCTAAATCAGAAAAATTTTCAACTTATATATTTTCGGTCGAAAACTTAGTACAATACTTTTCGATCAAAAAGTCAGAATATTTCTGTAGAAGCATGTTTTGTAACTATAGATTAAATTCTATGTATCGGTGTACGTGGCTAGTACGTAGGAGGGTGTTCCCGAGTACTTAGCCCGCACACCAGTTTGGTCCTGCGTACTTAGTAAGTACGCAAGGCTTTTGCCTTGCATACTTGTCAAGTACGCATGACCAAACCATGCGTACTTAGTAAGTACGCAAGGCTTTTGCCTTGCGTACTTGTCAAGTACGCAGGAAGTGTTCCTGCCCCTATAAATAGAAGACTTGTCTTCATTTGTAGGTGGAACTCTGGAACAGGTTGAGAGGTGTCCGGGTCGGGAAGAGCTCTCCCGACCCCTGGACCGTGAGCTTAGATGAGAGATGTGTGTTCCTTCGGTATGTAGTCTGTAATACGGGATGACTTCTTTGTTATGGATTACGTTTCGTTTCATTATCTTTTGTCTTTGTTTGTGTTTCTCTGTCTCGTTTCTTTGTTCCCACACAAATCACAGAACAGATCGTGTTATTTCCGCTGCGCGACGAGGCTCCCGGGACCTACAAGTGGTATCAGAGCATTGCTCTTGAATTCGAGTGTTGTAAGTGAGTTTGGAGACGTTTTACTGAGTTTTACAAGCAAAAAGAGGTATTTTTGTTGATTTTTGTTATAAAAAAGGGGTAGCTCTTGAGCACTTTTTTAGAAGCAAAAATCTCTCAAAAACCTATTTTTGTTGTGTATTTGTGTGGTTTGAGCATCAAAGGTTGGTTAGAAACTTGTTTCTGATCCTTTGGCTCGATTGCATTGATCATCAGAATATTTTTCACCATTTCCGGCGAGTTTCAGGTGACCGGAAAAGTTTGGTGAGAGTTGCTGAAAAGGTGTCCTGCGTACTTACCATTTTTGGTAAAAAGGACAGTTTTCAGCGTACTTACTAACTACGCAATAGTTATCTCCTGCGTACTTACAAGTGCGCAAGACTGAACTTGTGCGAACTTAAGTTATATCCTGCGTACTTAATATTTCCTCTTGCGTACTTACAAGTACGCAAGAGCAAATCTTAACTACGCAAGACCATTTCTTAAGTGCGCAAGGCCAAAAACAAGTGCGCAACAGTGTCTGATTATTCTGATTTTTGACCAAGTAATTCACTATGTCGAACCTTCAGAATCTTGGAAACATGTTAAACTATGATAATGAGATCGGTACACCTCAGAAACCGCCTAAACTATTAAATGTAAATGATTATTCCAATTGGAAGGCGCGTTTTGAGCACTACATTTCATACACCGACTCATCATTAAGGATACCAATCCTTAAGGGATATAAGCATCCCACACACATCTATCTTGATGAAGAGGTGCCAAAGCCCATCTCTAAGCTTGATGAAGAACAAAAGAAAGCTTATGATCGGGAAAAGAAGGCTCTTGGCTCAATCACTATGTCATTAACTCTGGAATTGTTTCACAGCTTCCGAGGCTATGACACCTCCAAGGATCTTTGGAAAGCACTTCAGAAAAGATTTGAGGGGAACAGTGACATTAAGAAGAGTAAGCGGGATCTTCTCCGGAAGCAGTATGAATGCTTCAATTTCATGGAAAATGAATCGTTAGATGATCTCATCTCTAGATTCTATCATTTACAAACGGAGTTGAAAGCTTTTGAACTGAAATATCCCGATGAAGAACTGGTGGAAAAATTTCTTGATGCTTTGCCACCAAAGTTTGAGATGTATACAACCCTGATAAGGGAAAATCCTAAATTCTATGAGTTTACAGTAGATGAGGCTATTGGTAAGATTCAAGCTCATAACATGAATCTTATGAAGAAGGAGAGCTCGGGAAGACCTCAGATACAGGACCCTTCCATGTATCATGGGACGACTTCCACTTCAAAATCATCGGGCTCTGGAATTGCCCTCTTTACTGGACACTCCAATGAAGAAGACCAGTCAAATGGGTGTGGTGGTCATGCTTGTTATGCATCCGGATCAGGGTTGGGAACTAATCATCAACACACCTCAAGAAATCCTCCAGCTACGTCTTCAGCTAACCATTCTGCAATAGTCAAAATAGCTGAAGATCATGTAGCATTGTTTTCATCATGTATGCTTGCGTATGAGAATTTCATAGGCGGCAAGCTAACGGATCCTGAAACTATTGAAGAAGACTTTAACCAAGTGGATCCTGATGATATTGAGGACATGGATATTCAATGGAATATGGCCATGCTTTTGAGGAGGGCCAAGCGTTTCCTGAACAGAACAGGAAGAAAGTTCATTGGTGGACATTCTAATGCCAAGGTTGGATTTGATAAATCCAAGGCCACATGTTACAAGTGTCTGAACTATGGACACTTTGCTCGTGAGTGTCAAAAAGACTGAGCACCGGCCTCTGGTTTCACCAGACCTAGCCAGGGAAACAGCCACGGCCACAACAACACTAGCCACCATAATCAACACCAAGGTGGTTCGTCAAATGCACTGGTAGCTCAGCATGACGAAAACTTTGATTGGGGTGTTCATCTAGAGGACGCCATCATTGCTCAAACACAGGTTGGTCTCATGGCTGAGATCATGGAGCTGATGGAGGCTGAGAGAAAAGAAGCTGAGGAGAAGGAAGCTTCTGTAGCTGTTGAAAAGGAGTCTAGCCGTTGCTCTCATGGCCATTGGAGAAGCACAGAGTTCATCTTCTGAGGTAGATTCTAACCCTTTCTTTGTTATTTCTTGTTCTAAATGTCTAAAGCTAAAGCATGAAATTTCTAAGCTCCAAGACAAAATTGAACCCCTAACTATGGCAGCTCATAATTACAAAGCAAACGAAAAACGTTTTAAAGAATCTGTTGAAACATTAAAAAAGGAAAAATGTGAATATTCTTTACAAATAAGTGAGCAACAAGTTCACTTGGATATTGCGTATAGGGGGTTAGAAAAACGGAACAATGAAATCAACAAACTGCAAAATGAGATCCTGCAGTTAAAATGTACAAATGAGAAGTTGAAAAACTCTCGTTTTGTGGTGGAGCACTACGAATCAGTAGTGAGGAAAATGAAGGGTATAGGTCTTGGTACCAATGCCATTCCTCCACCAATAAGTGGGAAGTTTGTCAATAGCTTGATAGACATTGATCTCACTTATCTAGATGAGTCCTCTGATAATGATGATTCCCCTAAAAAGGATGAATCCTCAAGTAAGGCTAACTCCACATCTAGTGAGGAGTATGTTACTGCCTCTGAAGATGGGTCGGTTGACACTTGCCCTGAAGGAGTAGTCTCTGAGGAGTTGCTGACTGAACAGAAAGTCCACAAAAACATTATCACTAATGGTGATAACTGCATTTTAACTGAACCTGATATCATTGAAACAAATGATAAACTTAAGGTAATGCTTTACGGGGGTTACAAAAATATTAACCAAGTTAAGAAAGAGGCTTTTTCAGCTCATTATGGGCTTGGTTACAAAGAGAATTTGCAAAAGTATTATACCCCCAAAAACCAAACTGAAAAGGGTCAGACTTCTGTTCATAAACCAACTCCTCCTGCTCATAATGGAGAGTTATCTAAGGCCAGATCTAATGAGCCTTACAAGAGAACTTATGTAGACAAGAGGAACTGTTTTCACTGTGGCTTGGTTGGTCACATTGTTGTGAACTGTCCTTCTAAGAACCAAGGGAAACGGCATGTTGTCTCACAGCCTGCTGTTATCCCCAGGTCGCCACCAGTGAAACCATCTCCCAAAAGTCCAAAGCAGAATGTGGTGAAACCACCAGTACAACCTATGGTAAAACCTAAGATTAAATCTGAGGCTAAACCATCCGTTGCAAGAAAGGTAAAGCAACCTGCTGTACCTCGTGTGTCTACATCTGGTAGTACACGCACTGGTGAGAAATCTGTGGCTAGACTCTCTAAGCCACAAAGAAGAGAAGGAATAAGAGGTTGAGAAAGCTGGAACAACTGACTAAGACTCAATCAAGTGAAGCTTCCACAAGTTCACCGGCTGTGTTTGAGCCAAAGTCTACTGTTCTGGGTAAAAATCAAAAGAGATCCTGGAACAAGAAAGTTAAAGGTTCTCAATCTCCTGTTCCAAATTCATCCAAAGATTCACCAATTTTGGACAGTCATCATGACTGTGAGTTGAAAGAAGTAGTTTATTTTTAGAAGGATGGACGACCCAAGACCACAATGGCTTGGGTCTCCAAATCTAACTAATTCTTTTGTTACTCGTGCAGGGACGTCCGAAGGGTACTATCTCTAACCGTTGGTATGTAGATAGTGGATGCTCCCGGCACATGACAGGAAACATGGCCTTGCTTCAAGACGTTAAACCATTCAGAGGCGGCTATGTGGCCTTTGTCGGAGAAAAAGGCGGCAGTATCACGTGTCAAGGCGTGGTTTCAAATGGTTGTGTCAGCTTTGACAATGTCAACTTCTGCGAGCAGCTGAAGCATAACCTGTTGAGTGTCTCCCAAATGTGTGACAAGGAGTACTCGGTGATGTTTGACAAGTCAGAATGTCTGATTCTCAAACCCGGTTTTGAGGTTCCCGAAGACTGGATTCTGATGAGAGCACCAAGATCAAACGACACTTATCAGAACGATATGAGCGTGGCAAAAACCACCTCATCAGTTGCTACTTGTTTGCTTACAAAAGCGATAGAACTTGACTCCATCTTGTGGCATAGGAAACTCGGACATATTTCTTATCGTAAAATGAATTATCTTGTCCGAAACGGTTTGGTAACCAGGGTTCCTAAGTTGAGGTTTACCGTTGCAGATGACTGTATGCCGTGTAAAAAGGGCAAATAGCAACGGAAGTCTCACAAGCCCAAGCTCCAAAACTCTATCGATACCCCTTTGGAGCTATTACACATGGATCTGTTTGGCCCCATAAGTATCAGGAGTATTGGAGGTAAGTCATTCTGTCTAGTTGTAACTGATGATTTCTCACGTTTTTCTTGGGTGCATTTTTTAGGTACAAAAGCCGAGACTGCTGATATTCTTCAATACCTGATCCTGAGCTTGGAATCTCTTTGCAAGCTGAAAGTTAGAAGAATAAGAAGTGACAACGGAACTGAGTTCAAGAATAATTTGATGGAACTTTTCTGTCTCAAGAAAGGGATCCGTCACGAATTCAGCGCGCCGTACACACCTCAGCAGAATGGAGTTGCTGAACGGAAGAACAGAACACTGATCGAGACTGCAAGGACTATGTTGTCTGATGCAAAGCTTCCTGTCACTTTCTGGGCAGAAGCAGTTAATACAGCTTGTCACGTCTTAAACAGGGTTCTGGTTGTGAAAAGGCACAACAAGACATGTTATGAGTTGATCAACAATCGACTTCCCAATCTTGATTACCTAGTTCCTTTTGGTAGTCCTTGTTCCTTGTTGCTACAGTATAAAGACCGTCAGTCTAAATTTCATGCGAAAGCGGTGGAAGGCATCTTCTTAGGATATGTTGCCAATTCGCCCTGCAAGAGAGTGTACAACATAGGAACTCGTACTGTCGAGGAATGGTTTGAAGTGGACTGTAGTAAACACAGCACTCCACCAGAACCAAAAGGTCTAGCTTGGGGTTTTGATTATGATGCGCTATTCAAGTCTTTCAATCTTCCTGATTTATCTGCAGAAGACGCCGCAAATGTCTATGATTTATTGCGTGGCGACAATGACTCCAGTTTTACTACTCGTGATACTGTACCAATTATAACTCCTGATTCAAATGCTGCATCTGCATCTGGAACTCATGACAGTGATAACAACGAAGGTGTTCATATTGTTGGAGATGACGCTCAAGCCAATCCTAACACAACTGTAGGAAATGAAGCTCCAGCTGATCCAATAAACATTGAATCTTCTTCCTCTGGATCACCGGAAATGGGGGAGTTAAGCACGAATCTAGATCCAGAAATTCAAGAACCGATTGTACCAGAGACGAGGGTGCATAGGAATCATCCAATCGACAACATTATTGGTGATCCTTATGCTGGTGTTCAGACTCGTCATAGAACCATCACTGAGAACACCAGTCTTTACACAGAGATATTCGACACTGGTGTCATGGAAACATGTCTGCATGCTGCATTTGTGTCCCAGTTAGAGCCGAAGAATGTGAAGGAGGCTCTCACTGACAACTGCTGGATTGAGGCGATGCAAGATGAACTGTCTCAATTCCAAAAGTTGCACGTGTGGGATTTAGTTGACTTGCCAAAAGGCTTTCAGCCAATTGGTACCAGATGGGTGTTCAAATGCAAGACGGACGATCGTCATGTTGTTGTGAAGAACAAAGCAAGATTGGTTGTTCAAGGTTTTTATCAACAAGAGGGCTTGGATTACAATGAGGTATATGCCCCAGTTGCTAGAATTGAGGCCATTCGACTGTTCTTGGCTTATGCCACATATGTCGGCTTCAAGGTCTATCAACTTGATATGAAGAGTGCTTTCCTTTATGGTAAGGTGCATGAAGAAGTCTATGTCACTCAACCTCCCGGTTTTGAAGATCCGCATAATATCAATAAAGTGTACAAACTCGACAAAGCACTTTATGGTCTTCATCAAGCACCGCGGGCATGGTATGAGACATTATCTAAGCATTTACTGTCTAATGGTTTCGACTGTGGATAGATTGACTCGACTCTCTTCATACGGAAAGCAGGAGGTGACATTCTTCTTGTGCAAGTATATGTCGATGACATTATCTTTGGGTCGACCAATGAAGGGATGTGTAGGGAATTCGAGAAGGTGATGAAGTCCAAGTTTGAAATGAGCAATATGGGTGAACTGTCATTCTTTCTAGGTCTGCAAGTCAGTCAAAGAGAGAATGGTATTTATCTACATCAAACTAAGTACGTGCAGGACATCTTGTCAAAATACATGATGAGTGATATCACTACTTATGGCACACCAATCCCAGTCAATCAATGTTTGCATCCCGACAGAGATGGAAAGGATGTGGACAGCAGGTTGTACCGTGGGATGATCGGATCACTTATGTATCTCACAGCTTCAAGACTCGATATAATGTTTGCTGTATGTTTGTGCTCAAGGTTTCAGTCTCAACCGAAGGAGTCACATATGATAGCTGTGAAGAGAATTTTCAGATATCTGAAAGGGAAACCCCGATTAGGTCTTTGGTACTCTAAGCAGCAGTCATTTGACTTCAAAGCCTACACTGATTCAGATTATGGCGGTTGTAACCTTGACAGAAAGTCAACTTCTGGTGGATGTCAATTCTTAGGAGACAGGCTGGTCTCCTGGCAGTGCAAGAAGCAGTCAACGGTTTCTGTCTCAACTTGTGAAGCAGAATACATTGCTGCAGCGAGCGGTTGTTCTCAGATACTGTGGATTCAGCAGCAGTTGAGAGACTACGGCTTAAACTTCACTGGAACTCCTCTATTCATTGACAACAATGCCACCATGTCCATCACAAATAACCCGGTGAAACATTCCAAAACTAAACATATAGAGATTCGCCATCATTTCATCCGTGACTGTGCTGAAAAGCATTTAATTGAACTTGTAAAGGTTCACACGGATGACAATCTTGCTGACCTTTTCACAAAGGCATTTCATCGATCCCGTTTTGTGTATCTTGTCAACTTGATAGGAATGTTCAATCCTGAGTGAAAACTAAGTTTTCTTAACTCAATTCAATTCATGGAAGTTAAATTTTTTATTCCTTTAAATTTTCTGTATAGTTCTTTTAGTTTAAAAAATTTTACAAAAATCAAAAACAAAATAGAAAATGGAGAAAATTTCAAAGTTAACTTAAGAAAAGAGGAAATGATACTACATCAGAAATGATCTAAACTTCATAGACTGCTCATATGGGAAATGATTGCGTCATGCTTACTTATCTGTTTCAAATTATTATGTTTTTAATCTGTTTATTTACAAGTAATTTGAATTGCCAGTAGGCTGTATGCGTCTTTGAATCACTAGTAGTGTGGAAACTAAATCTAAATTACAACTGTGATTTGAACCCATGTTTGCAAGCGTGTGTGAGTAAAAGATTAGAAAAGATCACTATCAGATAAAGGATGTTAGATTTTGACAATAATTTTCTTTTGAGATCAGTTTCGGGTTATGTTGTTAGCACAATTAATGCGGTTCATCTCACTGTCCATACTCACAAGTATGCAAGGAGAGATTGAATCAAGACATGTCTTTACATTAATCGTTGAGCATGTATACACCCTTGAATCATTCCTGGTTCATTGAAATCAAATCCAGATAAAAGTTGGATCCCTTTACCCTATAATCAAACACCATGTTCATTATCCCGAATCATCATACCGATATTCAAAGAAGAAGATCACATGAAACCAAGACAAACGAATCAATCGATTCTGAATCTTATGATTCCTGATAATCCTTATGGATTCTGCTTGATTTTTCTGTGCTAATTGATGTAACTTCATTCTGAAAATTAAGAAATTAATTGAAAATAATCTTAGATGCCTTGAAGATAGTGCAAAATATCATAGCATCTCAGTGGGGTACACATTGTATATCTTATAATTAATACCTTAATACACAAGAACATGATACAAAGATGCATATAGTTTCAAATCTTATAATATTGTCAACTTGAATTACTTGTTTATGTGCTTATTACGTATGAATAAAAAGTAATACATGACATAATCCCATATTCTTTGATGTTTATTTTGTATCGTTTTTGCTAAAAGATAGTCTGATATGATCCTTTGCTCTTGTCTTTGATCAAAAATAGCTTGTGTAAATGATTGTATATATCTATCTTGAAAAGAACAAAAAGATTTTAAGTTTTTAAGTTTATGCATTGTTCAAGTTTAATCAGAAAAAGGCAAAAATATTTTATGATTAACCTTCATGAATTGTATTTGAATCCTCTTGGTTGAATAGTTTTATCTTGTTCGTTATTTGCCTTGAAAATCTTCATAAATTATGAGCTGAAAAGTTGCGCACTTAAGGTTTCTGCGCACTTAGCAAAGTACGCACGAAGTAAAACTTGCGCACTTAGCAAGTACGCAAGAGTTAAACCTTGCGCACTTGTTAAGTACGCAAGAGTTAATTCGTGCGCACTTAACAAGTACGCACGAACAATTTCTGAGGGGTATAAATCCAACACTTAGAAATTTTTTTAAGTCTGAAAAATTTTTCAAAGTATAAACTACTATACTGTGTCATGTGTGTCTACTTCCGGTGTTATAAGTTGTTCTGAATATGTCTTCTGTGTGTGTTTGCAGGCTATGGCTCGTGCATTCACTGACAAATTCAACCTAGTGGCTAACACCGAACCAGAATGGAAAGGTGCAGCCTTGTAATACAGGGAGATTGTGGATTTTCTAAACAGATCAGGAATAAGTTATGCAATCTCAGCAAACCCAACAGTCTCACGACCTTACCTGGAGCAATTCTGGGAGACTGCAGAGCACAATTGCACGGTGTCCCCTAATGTCATAAGGGCAACCGTTGATGGTCGGGCAATTGCGTTCTCTGAAGATACAATCAGGAGAGTACTCCGATTCGGAGACCTTGCTACCGACCCGACATCCTATCCAGATTACTACGTGGATGGGTGTTGGAGGCAAAGAATGGGGTATGTCGGGGCAAGGGACTATGCTTCTTACAAGAAGATGTGGGTATTGGATCAATGGCGTTATTTTGCCCACATCATGATCATGTGCATCTCATCAAGGAAAGCGGGGAAAGATGCCATGGGTCATGACCTAGCAGCGGCCATGGTGGGCCTGTCTCTCAATCGGGGCTATAACTTCTCTCGCTATATTTTCAAAGCACTAAATGACCAGATAAATACAGCAGAGAGGTTCAGGTTCCTTTTGTACCCGAGGTTTGTGCAGCTACAGATCGATGATGCACTGTCAAACCTACGTGCTATCGGGGAGAGACTGCAGGTAAAACGGGTGGACAAGAGAGTCTTTGCACAGTTTCTAAAGCCAGGCAGTGTAGAACCTACCCCTGAGCATACTGAACTCTTCGGCCACCTGATTAATGAAGCATACGTCGCTCTGGAGGACTGGAACTGGTATAGTGCCAACTCGGGACCAGAGATGAGTGATCACTCTGATGAAGAACAAGATGAAGAGAATGAGGATGATGAAGGTGATGATGAACATGAAGGTGATGATGAAGGTGGTGTTGGTGGTGCTGAGGAATCCGATTCGGAGGCAACAGAATCAGATTCTTCTGATTCCGATTACGCACCATCACAGGCACATCCGAGAAGGTCGGCACAGGTAACCCTGCCTGAGTCATCTTCAGAAAGAAAACGACAAAGCTCGAGCAGCGAATATGAGCCGGCTTCCGACTCTGACGCTGCTCTACAAAGACGAAGGCGAGAGAAAGCCAACAAGAAAAGGGGCAATAGGCAAGAGGTTGCTATCCCCAGGGTTGAAGAGATTCCGATTGTGCAGCCAGTACAAGTTGAAGCTGCCCGTCCAGAGTCAGAATCTACCACGCCAGCACGGCAACTGTTTCGAAGGAGGAGAAGGCCACTGGTACAAGCAGATGTGGCAGTCACGGCGGTCATAGAGGTGATTCCTGTGACGGTGACCCTCCCTACTCCAACCGTCCAGGTGACGGTGACTGCTCCACTTCTCATGGAGTCAGTCACCATCACCCCAACCATAACTCCAATCATTACATCCCCCATCCCAACACCCACCAAAGAGCCGTCAGGTCAACCCTTTAACTACAGTGATTTCTCACAGGGGTTCGACTTTGACACAATCTTCTCTTCCCCCATCCACAACGCCGAAGCCTCATCATCTAGGCATCCAGATCCAAATGAAGCTAGGATCGATGTGCTAGAAACCCAAGTTGCTGGCTTGTTAAAGACTCTTCAAAAGTCAAAAGAGGATTCTGATGCTCAACAAGCACAGATAAACTCTCTGGTGGATGAAGTTAAGATTCTGCGTAGCCAGAGAACGGGGACTGATGAACAGTTGAAGAATGTCTTGGCACATAATGAACTGTTAATGAAGACTAACGAAATGATTCTAGGCCACAAAACTTCACTTGAGATGAGGATGGACTTGCAGAGAAAGGAGCACGCAGCGATGGTCAAATTAGTTGGTGAACTGACCGCGAAGCTAGGTGCTCAGGGGGAGAAGGAGACAGAGAAAGAGAAAAATAAAGACAAAGAAAAGAAATCCACCGGTGCCGAGTCTTGTCATCCAGTCGATCTGACTAAGGATGATGATAAAGACAAGGATCCTGAAGTCGGTCCTAGTAGAGGTGAGCACCTAGCTTTGGCGATTGTGCCCATCTCTTCTGTTCCATTGGCTGAGGGGGAGTCTACTCAGCAAGAGGGTGGTGATACCTCAGGTGGTGGTGGCGGAGATAAAGGGAAGTCAGCGGCTGACGTGCTCAAGGACTTATCTGATGATGAGATCCTTTATTTAGAGCCTGACTATTCCAAAGAGGCATAGATCGATGCTCTCCTTAATCTGGAAGAAGGAGAGATCGACTCTGGTGATGACTGGAACAATGATGATGATGTGATAATCGAGATTCCCAAGGGCGACGGGGAACTAGAGTACGAGTTAGAGGATGGTGAGATCTTTGAAATACCATCGCACGAATCTCTGCTCGAAACAGACACAGGCTCAGTTGACATGGCAAGTAATGTTGAACCTACAACTGAAGCCTCCCCAGTCGACCCTACACCTGTGGACCCCGAGGCACCAAAAGAGAAAGACATGCCTTCTGCATCTACAAAGGGTCCAACTACCGTGTGGCAAAAGACGTCTATCACAGACAAGCACGGAGTGACAGGTATGATCTTGGCTGTTAGGTTCGAGGAGGACAAGCAGCTGTTCGCCATCAAAAGATCCTGGGGGGGGTTCAATACCTGAAACCAACCAGTGAGGCATTCAACTCTTTGCCCAAGTACGACCTAGTTAACCTTGCAAACCACGATCTGCTAAGTCACTCGAGTAATGCAGTAGCAATGGGTTTGGGGGTAACACTACAGCGGGAAGCAAGATCAGGGAACTTTGAATACCTTAAGCCTCAGGTGCCCAGAAGAGTCAAGGATAAGCACGTTGTGCATCCTGTGACTAAGAAGCCCATAAAGAGATTGGTATACAAGCCAGTACGATGTGAAATTAAGATTCCCCTGAGCAAGTTACCTCAGGATATTCTTGGTGACATGTGGTACTGGTACGTTGATCCAAAAACGGGCGAGGCTGTGGTTATGGGTAAAGGTAAGTCAGATAGTGGAAACATAGTGCCAAAGGAAGTGATCAGGGTTTTTGATGAAGTCTGCTTCATCAATTTCTCTGTGAAATATCTGGAGGTACTAGCAGACAAATTCTGCATCCACACTGACGAATGGACAAAGCTTCTCTCTGCTAAATATGACAAGGTGATTAAGTTCTGCCTTGATTACAAGAAGAAGATGGAAGCCAAGGAACAGGTGCTGTGAAGACTAAAGAATGAAGACTGAAGACGATGAAGATCCCGAGCTGTTGTCAAGGGGGAGTTTGTTGATGCACTTTCCTGTGACAACACTCTGGATAGAGTCTTAGTTTGTATTTCTAATGTCTGTAATTTGTCTTTGTATGTAAGAGTCATTATGTAATAGTTTATCGAGTTGTATTTACTTTTACATAATGTTTATTGTTTTTCTGTTAAGTGTTTTGCGCACTTACAAGTGCGCAGGAGAAAGCTCCTGCGTACTTAGCAAGTACGCAAGAACACCTCTGCGTACATGTTAAGTACGCAAGAGCAATTGGTCCTGCGCACTTGCTAAGTGCGCAGGCATCAGGTCAGTATAAATAGGATAGGTTCACAGAAGCTAAGGACGCAGAACCATTTGTTCAGACGAACTCAGTTTTCTAAGTACGCAGCTTGTATTCTCTCTGTAACCGTCGAGTGTTTATAATACAAAGAACGTTTATTGTGACTCTCGTGTTTGGTTTACATTGTTTAGTAAGACTCTCCACCTAGTCACGGGTATTCCGCAACCCGTTTTGACTAGTAGACCACTTGCATGTGACGATCCGACACACACGAAGGGACCTACAATTTCGAACAGATGAAATTTCGGACAATACGTTTCGAACGAAATCCTTTTCGATTTCTTCAGACAAAGTTTTCGGCTACTTCAAACAAACTTTTCGGACAATCCAACAGAAGAACACTTGAATTGACCAAAAACTTTCTGTGATGATCCGAGTAAAGAATCAAGTCTTCAAACTTGATGCAAACTTCATCTCCATCAAAACTAGCTTCAAATCAGCAACTTCAGTTTGATCAGATTTGACTTAAAATCTTCTTGAATACCAAGAGCTATTAACCAACAGCTCTGATACCACTTGTGATTCCCTCAGATCTGCTGATATTCAAGGATAAAATCTTCAATCACTCTCTGAATTGGCGAAAACAATTCAGAAATCAAATCCACACCAAAATTAACAAATCAAAGATGAGCAATCTCGATACTATCAATCACACCAAATGCATATTTCATGATGATTATCTTCGTTAATCAAGTAATCTAATCAAGTATTAATAGAAGAAACACACAAAGATTCTTTTGATTAAATTGTAAAATTCACAGTACAAAATGAGAAAGTTTCTTGAAATACAAAAGACACAACTATTTATACTAGAGAGTTTTCAATCGAAATCTTCTTGATCGAAAAATGTTTTCTACCGAAAACATAAAGTTTTCGACCAAAAACTCTGAAGTTAGTACTTCTAAAACCTAATTGATTTCTATGGAATATTAGGTTCCAACAGTTTCGTATCTTAATCTTAAAGTATCATATAATCTTATGGTTAAAGCTTAGATACTAAATCCAAGTATCTAATTCGCTAAAACCTGTGGCTCTGATACCAACTTGTCACACCCGCCTTAGGCACCCCTGGACGTGTGCGAGCTTGATCGGTACCTATTTTGATTTCAGAGTTTTTACAAAATACAACGGAAGTCTTTTTGACAAGGATCATTTCATCATATTTCCCAACCTCGAGTGTTGTATTTGTAAATATCAAGACCCAGTTGGAAAAGAAAAGGCTTGTATTTAACTTGGGATTTAAATACCCTTTTCAAGTTGACTACAAAACATTGTTTGAAATCAAATACATCTCTTGTCTTATGGACAAGTCATAAGCCACCCGGAGATAGTACTATCCAAGGTTGATCAGTCCCTTGGTCCTACTCCTCTTTTTATCTTTTTTAGGATTTCCTATGCATGAGGTCTGAGAATCCAACAAGCATGTTATCCTTTTCACTTTTCATTCACGGGCCAGATCATGTCTGCCCGTGATATCTTTCCTTTACATTTTTACTGATTTCCTAAAAATATTTTGATAATGAAACGTCAACGCGATCGCCGGTGAATACAATTATCTTGAAATTAAAAATCATTTGACACTAACAAGTATTAAATTTATAATCATAACTTTATACGTTCAATCTACACATTTAGCAGGCCCTTTTCTCCTGATCTTATGCACAACTGTATTGTTGATGCACTTTCCTGTGACAACACTCTGGATAGAGTCTTAGTTTGTATTTCTAATGTCTGTAATTTGTCTTTGTATGTAAGAGTCATTATGTAATAGTTTATCGAGTTGTATTTACTTTTACATAATGTTTGTTGTTTTTCTGTTAAGTGTTTTGCGCACTTACAAGTGCGCAGGAGAAAGCTCCTGCGTACTTAGCAAGTACGCAAGAACACCTCTGCGTACTTGTTAAGTACGCAAGAGAAATTGGTCCAACGCACTTGCTAAGTGCGCAGGCATCAGGTCAGTATAAATAGGATAGGTTCACAGAAGCTAAGGACGCAGAACCATTTGTTCAGACGAACTCAGTTTTGCTAAGTACGCAGCTTGTATTCTCTCTGTAACCGTCGAGTGTTTATAATACAAAGAACGTTTATTGTGACTCTCGTGTTTGGTTTACTTTGTTTAGTAAGACTCTCCACCTAGTCACGGGTATTCCGCAACCCGGTTTGACTAGTAGACCACTTGCATGTGACGATCCGACACACACGAAGGGACCTACAAGTGGTATCAGAGCCTCGGTGTTCGTTGATTTGTGTTCCAGTTTTGATTTTTTAGGGTTTTGAGCAAAAACGAGTCGTAACCTAAATCCTTAAAATCGAGTTTGTTATCACTTCATTTGGTGTTTGGAAGGCTAAGGGTTTGTTAGATGATGTTTTCGAAGCTTTTGGAAGCATTAATTTCTCAGATCCGTCACTTTTCGAGCATTCTCCTCAAGATCCGTCAAGAACACTGCTGTACTGAACAAGTACGCAGAATCACCTTTTCTGCGTATTTGCTAAGTACGCATGGGTTAGCCCTGCGTACTTAGTAAGTACGCATGAGAACAGACCTGCGCACTTAGCTAAGTACACAAGAGCATTTCTCTGCGCACTTAACAAGTACGCATGAGTACTTGGCTTTGCGAACTTACTAAATACGCAGCAACACCCTACATATGCGTATTTACTAAGTACGCATGGACTAGCCTCTGGGATTCAAAAAAAAAAAAAAAAAAAAAGATCCATGTGTAATAGCTCCAAAGGGGTATCAATAGAGTTTTGGAGTTTGGGCTTGTGAGACTTCCATTGTTGTTTACCCTTTTTACAAGGCATACAGTCATCTGCAACGGTAAATCTCATCTTAGGAACCCCGGTTATCAAACCGTATCAGACAAGATGATTCATTTTACGATAAGAAAAATGTCCGAGTTTCCTATGCCACAAGATAGAGTCAAGCTCTGTCCCTTTTGTAAACAAATAAGTAGCAACTGATGAGGTGGTTTTTGCCACGCTCATATCGATCTGATAGGTGTTGTTTGTTCTTGGCGCTCTCATCAGAATCCAGTCTTCAGGAACTTCAAAACCAGGTTTGAGAATCAGGCATTCTGACTTATCAAACATCACCGAGTACTCCTTATCACACATTTGGGATAGGAAACTCGGACATTTTTCTTATCGTAAAATGAATCATCTTGTCTGAAACGGTTTGATAACCGGGGTTCCTAAGATGAGATTTACCGTTGCAGATGACTGTATGCCTTGTAAAAAGGGTAAACAACAATGGAAGTCTCACAAGCCCAAACTCCAAAACTCTATTGATACCCCTTTGGAGCTATTACACATGGATCTGTTTGGCCCAATAAGTATCAGGAGTATTAGAGGTAAGTCGTTCTCTCTAGTTGTACGCGTGTTTCGGCCTCTGGGAAAACTTTTCTTGGCCAAAATTTTGTGTGATCATATGTACGCGTGTTTCGGCCCATTCTTGAGAAGATAGTAATTTTGGTTTTTTCGGACCAGAATTTGTATACGATGTGGCTTGGCGAAACACGAACGAGATTTTTGTTGGATGATACCACTTGTCATATATTGTTTAAGGGTCCATACCTGAAAATGTAGGCTACGAGTATCCGGGATACTTATTTAATAGGGTATGAATGCTGAACTAATTGGAGCAATTGGGTCGTCATCGGCTAAAGGTCTCGTTCTATTTGTGAAGATGTGGCTGCTTTGGGTCTTTCGGAAAAAGAATCATCTTGTTTAGGTATTCAAACCTGAATATGTAGGCTACGAGTGTCCTCGGATACTTGTTTAATAGGGGATGAATACTGGAACAACTTGAACCCAAGGATTTGCTATTTTGGATCTTTACAAAGGAATAAAAGAATAAAATCCTGGAGTTGGCTAGTTGTGCTTTTTGAGGATTTGAGTGAAGTGGTGATGAAGCTGGTCATAGTTTACAGAGAAATGAGGGGGATAAAATCTAAAGTATTCATGAGACATTAAAGAGGTGGTGGAAAAGCCGTTGGTACTTCCTATATATATACCTCTTTGACGTAACATGGATCTCAACCGTGATTTCTCGTGTAAACTATATTTATCGTGTTTGATTCTATCATGTGTCTTCAAGATGAAGCTGGATATTCGTTGGATTATTAGTTGAAGATGGAACCTTTTATCATTGGCCGATGGGATAGGAAACATATCCTTGTTTCTAGTCTAGTCAGATGGAGCATAACCTGAAAGGGGATATTGGAAATGAACGTCTTCGGGAATTTGGTTGACTCGTGAAGATACAGGATAGAGTTGGACACATCTGGTTGAAGACTTAAGTTTATCTTACTGGAATTCCTATGGGAGCTGATTAGTTTGATGCATGTTATTGGAAACTCAAACTCTCTATCATATGCCAGCTGATTTGGAGTTGTCTTAATCTACTATTGTTACCTGGTTAGGAAGACATTGTTAGACTCAGAGTCCTAAGTCAGGGTGGAGGTTGCTACTGCTGAGAGGATGAACTACAATGACTTGTGTTGGGTTAGTTGGTTCTTATTGAAGCACTTGGTTTGGTCTACAATGAAAGCTACAGTTAGAGGGAGTCGGGTTTGTCATCACTCGGCAACTGAAGACTGAAGTTTGAAGATTTGAAGATCTCAAGTGGAATGCCAGAAGATCAAGTCTCGCCAGAAGACACTTGATATCATTAGTTTAGAGGGAGTCTGTTAGGACATTCTTTGTAAACTGATGATTATCAGTGTTAGTGATAGATAGAATTTGATGCTATAGTTAAGAGGGAGTTTGTAGAAGCATGTTTTGTAACTATAGATTAAATTCTATGTATCGGTGTACGTGGCTAGTACGTAGGAGGGTGTTCCTGAGTACTTAGCCCGCACACCAGTTTGGTCCTGCGTACTTAGTAAGTACGCAAGGCTTTTGCCTTGCGTACTTGTCAAGTACGCATGACCAAACCATGCGTACTTAGTAAGTACGCAGGAAGTGTTCCTGCCCCTATAAATAGAAGACTTGTCTTCATTTGTAGGTGGAACTCTGGAACAGGTTGAGAGGTGTCCGGGTCGGGAAGAGCTCTCCCGACCCCTGGACCGTGAGCTTAGATGAGAGATATGTGTTCATTCGGTATGTAGTCTGTAATACGGGATGACTTCTTTGTTATGGATTACGTTTTATTTCATTATCTTTTGTCTTTGTTTGTGTTTCTCTGTCTCGTTTCTTTGTTCCCACACTAATCGCAGAACAAATCGTGTTATTTCCGCTGCGCGATGAGGCTCCCGAGACCTACATGTATACACTGGTATCATGCTTTATAACAATGGCCAGGTCTACGCCTCCGAAATTGTTATAAGGAAAGTACCAGGCATAATCCGGGAATTTCACCCGAGCCCCTGTGTATCCCTTGCATGATTTATGTATACCTATGGCCTGAATGATTTGTTCGTAGAACAACGTTATGCATCATTCCTATAACCTGTTGGCAATTTTCGTAAACATAAAATGTTTGACACAAGTTTTGTAAAATGATAAATTATTCACCTTGATAATGTGGTAGAAAATATAACCGGGAATGAGCCTCTAAGTTTGGAACTACAACTCTAGCTTCTTAACTTGGTTTCTTAAGCGTTTCCGAGCTTCTACGAGCGTTTCTGCTTAATGCTGCCACTAAAATGAGCGGGAGTTGAACGGGAAACGTCGGGAATATTCTAGAGGAGCTCTGGAATGAATTTGTTAAGTGAGAAACGATTTTGGTTTGAAGAAAGCGTTTGAAATTGATCATATGTTTATAGGGTGAATCTGGGATTCGTAGCGGACCGTTACACAGGCGGGTGGCGGTCAGCCACCGCCAAATATTGTGTCAGCCCTAAATGTCAATCTCTAATTGGACCGTTCATAGTTTACCGGTAAGGGGACTGTTACCTATGAGCATAGCGGTCCGCCACAGGGCTACGTGGCAAATTCTCATTTTTTTGTGGCTGGCGGACTGTTACCACCTGGCCTGGTGGTACACCACGAGTACACATGTCATTTTTCGTTGCCCATTAGTCATAGTACACGTGTCACACGTGGATTATTTTCTTAACGAACAAATAGCGGACTGTTACCTATGTGGTGGCAGTCCGCCAAGCCTTTCAGAGTTTTGCATTCTTAGCGGACCTCTACCGCCTGATCTAACCCGTAGCGGACCGTTAGGGTTTGCCTTAATGGTCCTCTAAGGTTTAAAAATCCATATTTTTCATTTTGAACCCTGGACTTAGGCATTTTAGATACACACGTCCTTTAGCTTCTAACCATGGCATTTCTAGGACATTTTTGTCACAGGTGTTACAGATGACGCTGCAGATTTCAGCACGGAGTAATCGAGGTAGTGTAAGATTCTGCATGGATACGTTCCATATCAAGAATTCAGTCGATGTAAGATATAAGAGAAATGGGGATGTTTTCTTTGAGCAAGACAAGGGATAGCTAAGGCTTATTATGGGACGGACTTCACGTTCATACTTGAGGAATGGGGCGCGATCACTGATCACATGGTATGGTTGAACAACGATGAGGAAAGTGAGATGAATGAAGGATAAGTGCAGAATTGCACACAAGTGACTGGAAAGGAAATGTCTACGCTGGTAAACATATGACTAGTTTAAAGCGAGCTCCTACGAAACATTCAAGTGAAGCAAATGTTTGGTTGTTGAAACGGACATAACGGTGGTAAGTGAGCCTTTGGGAAACATCGGGAGCTGATGGGAATGACTCCAGTGTAGAGTAATATGTGCTTATTTAAGGGGCGCATGGGACGCAGGGTAAGAATGTGAAAAGTATCTCGGTGAAGGAACGTTTGATTGTAGAGACGAGAGGAGCTTTACACAAGCTCCTGGAGATCATCAGGGAAGGACAGATGTAGCGCCTTTGAGAATAAGACAGTGGTGCTTGAGTTTGAGAAATCATCACAAGGTGACGATCGAAGCATGAGAGAGAGGAGTGTGCTAAACACATGATGGTAAAGCAACAATTGCTCCTATCTGCGAAAGGCGATAAGCCTACTTGGAGAGATGACCGTCGGAATGACGAGATGATCAGAACTATATGAGGGACAACGGAAAATGTGTTGATGAGATGTATATGGAAATACAACAAATGCAATGGGCGTTTAACTATAATGAGACACGTGGTAATAGGGACAGTACCTGTGATGTTGATGAGGATAGCAAGGGCAATAAGGTACTACCTAGGGACTAGGACGATGAAACCTTCTTGATAAGGTTGGCACTCAAGGAACTTATGGTATGTCACTTCAGCAAGTGCCAGGATAGCAAGAGTTGGGAATGCAACACTTGGATGTTGTTAGTGGAAAATGTAGCATGAGAGACATGTAAAACCACGAATCATGGTTGGAAGGCTGAAAGCCGAAGGAATGTGTAGGTGAAGCCTGCAATTCGTAAAGCTAAAAGCGGACAATGGAGAAGAATCCTTTGAGCACCAAGAATGGTGGTCGAGTTGTAAGGCAAGGTAATGATCGATAGGTGAAAAAGTGAATGGACGACACCAAGTGGTTTTGGAAAAATAGCTGGGGCCGAAAGGGAAAGTTGTGTTGGTTTGAACCGACGCAGGATTCGAGGAAGAATTCTCTTGTAAGGGGGATGAACTTGTAACATCCCAGAAACCGACAAGTTACTAGTCCAGATTAACAAATAACCCGAATCTGTGGTAAACAAAATTGTTAACAAGGTTTTCACGTAAAGCTTGGTTGGTCAAAGTTAAAGGACCCGGTTAGCCGTATCGTAAAAGTTCGAGATTTAAACGCGTCAAATGAATTAGGAAGGACTTGAAACATAACTTGTTGGTATTTAAAGGGAGGAGAGAAGAGGGAGTCGTTGACGAGGGAGGAGAGAAGAGGGAGCCGCCAACGAGGAGGTGGCAGGAAGGAGGCAACGACGACGGTTCAACAACGACGACGGGGTGGACCGGAAGGGGAAAGTATCCCAAGTGCAACAAGTGTGGTTACCACCACAATGGTACATGTGAAAGGCAGAGTTTCCAGCGATGTTTCAGGATGGGTCATGCTGTAAACGGATTATAGGGGTGAACTCCAACCCAAGCAACCCTTTCAGCCACAGGGAGCTACCAAGGGGTGTTTTGAATGTGGAAAAAAAGGACACTTCCGGAAGGATTGTAGTCAATTGAAGAAGGGGGAAATGGTAACGGTAATGGAAATAAACAAGGCAACAACGGCGGTTCTTGAACTAGCGGCTTGCAAACATTGTTGAGGTAATCCTTGTTTTGTTCATGCACACTCGTACACCCTTTTTCTTTGCATGTTTATAATTAGGGTTTGGGCCTATGGTCACGGCTAGCGGCTGAGTCGAAAGGGAGAGGGTGGCCGGTCGTGGTGGTGATTACCGGGGAAGTTTGTAGAAATAAAGACTGATGGCTATAAAATTCTCCTGTGACAAACACTCTGGATAGATAGAGTCTTAGTTTGTATTTTCTTGTTTGTAATTGTCTTTGTATGTAAGAGTCTTTATGTATTAGTTTATCGAGTTGTATTTACTTTTACATATTGAATGTTGCATTTTTCTCTAAGTGTTTTGCGCACTTGTAAGTGCGCAGGAGAAAGCTCATGCGTACTTAGTAAGTACGCAAGAATACCTTTGCGTACTTGCTAAGTACGCAAGAGCATTTTGCCGACATCAGGTCTTGTATAAATAGGATAGGTTGACAGAAGTTAAGTACGCATGCATAATAGCAAATACGCAGATTGTAATCCCAGTGCTTCTCTCTGTAACCTTCAAGTGTTTATAATACAAAGAACGCTTAAAGTGTTTTCTCTTGTCGTTTTACTTTGTTTAGTTAGACTCTCCACCTAGTCACGGGCATTCCGCACCCGGTCCGACTAGTAGACCCACTTGCATGTGACAATCCGCCACACCCGAGGGACCTACAAGTGGTATCAGAGCATTGCTCCTGATTTCGAGTGTTGTGAGTGAGTTTGGAGAGTTTCTACTGAGTTTTTACAAGCAAAAAGAGGTATTTTTGTGATAAAATAGGGGTAGCTCTTGAGCACTATTTTAGAAGCAAAAATCACTCAAAAACTTATTTTTGTTGTGTATTTGAGTGTTTTGAGCATAAAAGGTTGGTTAGAAACAAGTTTCTGACCCTTTGGCTCATTTGCATTGATCATCAGTCCAACTTTTACCATCTCCGACGATTTTCCAGTGACCGGAATAGTTAGGTGAGAGTTGCTGAAAAGGTGTTGTGCGTACTTACCATTTCTGGCAAAAAGTTCAGTTCTGGTGCGTACTTACTAAATACGCAAGACTAATCTCATGCGTACTTACAAGTGCGCAAGACTGAACTTGTACGAGCTTAAGTTATATCCTGCGTACTTACCATTTTCTCCTACGTACTTATCAAGTACGCAAGAGAAAATATT
The DNA here is from genome assembly GCA_023525975.1 of Smallanthus sonchifolius. Taxonomy (NCBI): domain Eukaryota; kingdom Viridiplantae; phylum Streptophyta; class Magnoliopsida; order Asterales; family Asteraceae; genus Smallanthus; species Smallanthus sonchifolius. Next base: position 64,325,180 of record CM042019.1, on the reverse strand, counting down.
AAATACGCAAGACCATTTCTCAAGTGCGCAAGGCCAAAATCAAGTGTTCACTATGTCGAATCTTCAGAATCTTGGAAACCTGTTAAACTATGATAATGAGATTGGTACACCACAGAAACCGCCAAAGTTGCTGAACGTAAACGATTATTCTAATTGGAAAGCACGTTTTGAGCACTACATTTCTTATACCGACTTATCACTATGGATACCAATCCTTGAGGGATATAAGCATCCCACACACATCTATCTTCATGAAGCCATGCCCAAACCTATCTCTAAGCTTTCTGACGAAGAAAAGAAAGCTTATGATCGAGAAAAGAAGGCACTTGGTTTGATCACTATGGCATTAACTCGGGAATTGTTCCACAGTTTTCGAGGATATGACAATTCTAGGGATCTTTGGAAAGCTTTACAGAAAATATTCGAAGGAAATAGTGATATCAAGAAGAGTAAGAGGGATCTTCTCAGGAAGCAGTATGAGTGCTTCAGATTTTTAGAGAACGAATCTTTAGATGACCTCATCTCTAGATTCTATTATTTACAGACTGAGTTGAAGGCTTTTGAACTCAGGTATCCAGATGAAGAGATGGTGGAAAAGTTTTTGGATGCTTTGCCACCCAAATTTGAGATGTAAACAACCCTAATGAGGGAAAATCCAAAATTCTATGAGTTGACAGTAGAAGAGGCAATAGGAAAGGTTCAAGCTCATGACATGAACCTAAAACGAAAGGAGAGCTCAGGAAGACCCCAGACACAAGACCCTTCTATGTATCATGGGAAGACTTCTACTTCCAAGTCATCGGGCTCTGGAATTGCCCTTTTCACTGGCAACTCTACTGAAGACGACCACTCAAATGATTGTGGTGGTCATGCATGCTATGCATCTGGATTAGGGTTGGGGTCTCATCATCAACATACCTCAAGAAATCCTCCTGCTACAACTTCAGCTAATCAATTAGCTATAGCCTAAATAGCTGAAGATCATGTAGCATTATTCTCATCATGTATGCTTGCCTATGAGAACTTCATTGGCGACAAGCTTACAGATCCCGAGACGATTGAAGAAGATTTTAATCAAGTGGATCCTAATGACATTGAGGACATGGATATTCAATGGAATATGGCCATGCTATTGAGGAGAGCCAAGCGTTTCCTGAACAGAACAGGAAGAAAGTTCATTGGCGGGCATTCTAATGCCAAGGTCGGGTTTGACAAATCTAAGGCCAAATGCTACAAGTGTCTGAACTATGGACACTTTGCTCGTGAGTGTCACAAGGACAGAGCATCGGCCTCTGGTTTTACCAGACCTAGCCAAGGAAACAGCCATGGCCACAACAACTCAAACCACCACAATCATAGCCAAAGTGGAACGTCCAATGCACTAGTAGCCCAACAGGACGAAAGCTTTGATTGGGGTGTTCATCTGGAGGATGCCATCATCGCACAAACACAGGTTGGTCTAATGGCTGAGATCATGGAGATGATGGAAGAAGAGAAAAGGGAAGCTTCTATGGCTGACCTAGAAGAATCTACTATTGCTGCTATAGAGGAGGTGAAGGAAGCTGAAGAAAAGGAAGCTTCTGTAGCTGATAAGGAGGAATCGACTACTGTTGTTGCTCTCATGGCCATTGGAGAAGCAACAAGTTCATCTTCTGAGGTAGATTGTAATCCCTTTTCTGTTATTTCATGTTCCAAATGTCTAGGGCTAAAACTTGAAAATTCTAGGCTCCAAGACAAAATCGAACCCCTAAGTATGGCAGCTCTAAACTATAAAGAAAATGAAAAACGCTTTAAAGATTCTATTGAAACCTTGAAAAAGGAAAAATGTGAATATTCTTTAAAAATAAGCGATCAACAACTTCACTTAGATGTTGCATACAGGGGGTTGGAAAAACGGAACAATGAAATCAACAAACTGTAAAATGAGATCTTGCAGTTAAAATGTACAAATGAGAAGTTGAAAAACTCTCGCTTTGTGATGGAACACTACGAATCTGTAGTAAGACAAATGAATGGGTTAGGGCTGGGTACTAATGCCATTCCTCCACCAGTAAGCGGGAAGTTTGTCAATAGCTTGATAGACATTGATCTCACTTGTCTAGATGAGTCCTCTGATAAGGATGATTCCCCTAAAAAGGATGAATCCTCAAGTAAGGCTAACTCCACATCTAGTGAGGAGTTTGTTACTGCTTCTGAAGATGGGTCGGTTAACACTTGCCCTGAAGGAGTAGTATCTGAGGAGTTGTTTACTGAACAGAAAGTAAAGAAAAACATTATCACTAATGGTGATAAGTGCATTTTAACTAAACCCGATATCATTGAAACAAATGATAATCTAAAGGTAATGCTTTATAGGGGTTATAAAAGTCTTAACCAAGCAAAGAAAGAGGCTTTTTCAGCACACTATGGGCTTGGTTACAAAGAGAATTTGGAAAAATACTATACCCCCAAAAACCAAACTGTAAAGGTTCAGACTCCTGTTCATAAACCAACTCTTCCTGCTCATAATGCTGAGTTATCTAAGGCCAGATCTAATGAGCCTTACAAGAGAACTCATATAGACAAGAGGAATTGTTTTCACTGTGGCTTGGTGGGTCACATTCTTGAGAACTGTCCTTCTAAGAACCAAGGGAAATGGCATGTTGTTTCACAAGCAGCTGTTTTCCCTAGGTCGCCATCAGTGAAACCTCCCAAACATCCAAAACAAAATGTGGTGAAACCACCAGTAAAACCGATGGTAAAGCCTAAGATCAAATCTGAAGCTAAACCATCTGTTTCAATAAAGGTAACGCAACATGTTGTACCTTGTGTATCTACCTCTGGTAGTACACGTACTGGTGAGAAACCTATGGTAAGACTCTCTAAGCTACAGAGGAAAAGAAGGAACAAGAGGTTGAGAAAGCTAGAACAGCTGACTTCAGTTCAATCAAGTGAAGCTTCCACAAGTTCACCTGATGTTGTTGAACCAAAGTCTCCTGTTCCAGTTAAGAAACAGAAGAGATCCTGGACTGCCAAATCCAAAACTTCTCAATCTCCAAGTTTTAATTCTTTTAAAGATTCATCAATTTTGAACAGTCATCACGACTATGAGTTAAAGGAAGTAGTTTATTTTGAAAAGGATGGACGACCCAAGACCACAATGGCTTGGGTCTCCAAATCTAACTAATTCTTTTGTGACTCGTGCAGGGACGTCCGAAGGGTACTATCTCTAACCGCTGGTATGTAGATAGTGGATGCTCCCGGCACATGACAGGTAACATAGCGTTGCTTCAAGATGTTAAACCATTCAGAGGCGGCTATGTGGCCTTTGTCGGAGAAAAAGGTGGCAGCATCACGTGTCAAGGCGTGGTTTTGAACGGTTGTGTCAGCTTTGACAATCTGCGAGCAGCCGAAGCATAACCTGTTGAGTGTCTCCCAAATGTATGATAAGGAGTACTCGGTGATGTTTGACAAGTCAGAATGCCGGATTCTCAAACCTGGTTTTGAAGTTCCCGAAGACTGGATCCTGATGAGAGCGCCAAAGAACAAATGACACCTATCAGATCGATATGAGCGTGGCAACAACCACCTCATCAGTTTCTACTTGTTTACTTACAAAAGTGACAGAGCTTGACTCTATCTTGTGGCATAGGAAACTCAGACATATTTCGTATCGTAAAATGAACCAACTTGTCCAAAACGGTTTGGTAACCGGGGTTCCTAAGCTGTGATATACCGTTGCAGATGACTGTATGCCTTGTTAAAAGGGCAAACAGCAACGAAAGTCTCACAAGCCCAAGCTCCAAAACTCTATTGATACCCCTTTGGAGCTATTACACATGGATCAGTTTGGCCCCATAAGTATCTGGAGTATTGGAGGTAAGTCCTTCTGTCTAGTTGTAACTGATGATTTCTCACGTTTTTCTTGGGTGCATTTTTTAGGTACTAAGGACGAGACTGCTGATATTCTTCAATACTTGATCCTGAGCTTGGAATCTCTTTACAAGCTGAAAGTTAGAAGAATAAGGAGTGACAACGGAACTGAGTTCAAGAATAATTTGTTGGAGCTTTTCTGTCTCAAGAAAGGGATCCGTCACTAATTCAGCGCGCCGTACACGCCTCAGCAGAATGGAGTTGCTGAACGGAAGAACAGAACACTGATTGAGACTGCAAGGACTATGCTGTCGGATGTAAAGCTTCCTGTTACTTTCTTGGTAGAAGCCGTTAATACAGCTTGTCACATCTTAAACAGAGTTCTGGTTGTGAAGAGGCACAACAAGACTTGTTATGAGTTGATCAACAATCGACTTCCCAATCTTGATTACCTAGTTCCTTTTGGTAGTCCGTGTTCCTTGTTGCTACAGTACAAAGACCGCCAGTCTAAGTTTCATACAAAAGCGGTGGAAGGCATCTTCTTAGGATACGTTGCCAACTCTCCTTGCAAGAGAGTGTACAACATAGGAACTTGTACTGTCGAGGAATGGTTCGAAGTGGATTGTAGTAAACACAGCATTCCACCCGAACCAACAGGTCCAGCTTGGGGTTTTGATTATGATGAGCTATTCAAGTCATTCAATCTTCCTGATCTATCTGCAGTTGACGCCGCAAATGTTTATGAATTATTGGGTGGCGATAATGACTCCAGTTTCTCTACTCGTGCTACTGTACCAATTATAACTCCTTATTCCAATGCAGCATCTGTATCTGGAACTCTTGACAGTGATAACAGTGAAGGTGTTCATGTTGTTGGAGATGACGCTCAAGCCAATCCTAACACAACTGTAGGAAATGAAGCTCGAGCTGATCCAATTAACATTGAATCTTCTTCCTCTGGAACACAAGAAATGGGGGAGTTAAGCACGAATCTAGATCCAGAAATTCAGGAACCGATTGTACCGGAGACGAGAGTGCATAGGAGTCATCCAATCGACAACATTATTGGTGATCCTTATACCGGTGTTCAGACTCGTCATAGAACCATCACTGAGAACACCAGTCTTTACACAGAGATACTTGACACTGTTGTCATGGAAACATGTCTGCATGATGCATTCGTGTCCCAGTTAGAGCCGAAGAACGTGAAGGAGGCTCTCACTGACAACTGCTGGATTGAGGCGATGCAAGATGAATTGTCTCAATTCCAAAAGTTGCACGTGTGGGATTTGGTTGACTTGCCAAAAGGCTTTCAGCCAATTGGAACCAGATGGGTGTTCAAACGCAAGACGGATGATCGTCATGTGGTTGTGAAGAACAAAGCAAGGTTGGTTGTACACAGTTTTTACCAACAAGAGGGCTTGGATTACACGGATGTATATGCCCCAGTTGCTAGAATTGAGGCTATTCGACTGTTCTTGGCTTATGCCACATATGTCGGCTTCAAGGTCTATCAACTTGATGTGAGGAGTGCTTTCCTTTATGGTAAAGTTCATGAAGAGGTCTATGTCACTCAAACTTCGGGCTTTGAAGATCTGCATAATATCAATAAAGTGTATAAGCTCGACAAAGCACTTTATGGTCTTTATCAAGCACCTCGGGCATGGTATGAGACATTATCAAAGCATTTACTGTCTAATGGTTTCGACCGTGGACAGATTGACTCGACTCTCTTCATTAGGAAAGCAGGAGGTGACATTCTTCTTGTACAAGTATACGTCGATGACATTATTTTTGGATCTACCAATGAAGGGATGTGTAGGGAATTCGAGCAGGTGATGAAGTCCAAGTTTGAAATGAGTAATATCGGTGAATTGTCGTTCTTCCTGGGTCTGCAAGTCAGTCAAAGAGAGGATGGCATTTATCTACATCAAACTAAATATGTGCAGGACATCTTGTCAAAATACAAGATGAATGATAGCAGTACTTATGGCACACCTATCACAGTCAATCATAGTCTGCATCCTGACAAAGTTGGAAAGGATGTAGATAGCAAATTGTACCATGGGATGATCGGATCACTTATGTATCTCACAACTTCAAGACCCGATATAATGTTTGCTGTGTGCTTGTGCTCAAGGTTTCAGTCTCAACCGAAGGAGTCACATATGATAGCCGTGAAGAGAATTTTCAGATACCTGAAGGGAAACCTCGATTAGGTCTTTGGTACTCTAAGAAGCAGTCATTCGACCTCAAAGCCTACACTGATTCAGATTATGGCAGTTGTAACCTTGACAGAAAGTCAACTTCTGGTGGACGTCAATTCTTAGGAGACAGACTGGTCTCCTGGCAGTGCAAGAAGCAGTCAACGGTTTCTGTCTCAACTTGTGAAGCAGAATACATTGCTGCGGCGAGCGGTTGTTCTCAGATACTGTGGATTCAGCAGTAGTTGAGAGACTACAGCTTAAACAACACTGGAACTCCATTATTCATTGACAACAAAGCCACCATGTCCATGAGAAATAACCCGGTGAAACATTCCAAAACTAAACATATAGAGATTCGCCATCATTTCATCCGTGATTGTGCTAAAAAGCATTTAATTGAACTTGTAAACGTTCACACGGATGACGATCTTGCTGACCTTTTCACAAAGGCATTTGATCGATCCCGTTTTGAGTATCTTGTCAACTTGATAGGAATGTTCAATCCTGAGTGAAAATTAATTTTTCTTAAATCAATTCAATTCATGGAAGTTAAATTTTATTTCTTTTAAATATTCTGTATAGTTCTTTTAATTTTCAAAAATATTTTACAAAATAGAAAATGGAGAAAATTTCAAAGTTAGCTTGAGAAAAGAGGAAATGATAGTACATCAGAAATGATCTAAACGTCACAGACTGCTCATATGGGAAATGATTGCGTCATACTTACATAATTGTTTAAATTATTATGCTTTTTAATATGCTTATCTACAAGTAATTTGAATTGTCAGTATGCTGTGTGCGTCTTTGAATCACTAGTAGTGTGGAAACTAAATCTAAATTACAACTGTGATTTGAACCCATGTTTGCAAGTGTGTGTGCGTAAAAGAATAGAAAAGATCATTATTAGATAAAGAATGTTAGATTTTGGCAATAATTTTCTTTTGAGGTCAGTTTCGGGTTATGTCGTTAGCACAATTAATGCGGATCATCTCACTGCCCATACTCACAAGTATGCAAGGGGAGATTGAATCAAGACATGTCTCTACATTAACCGTTGAGCATGTATTCACCCTTGAATCACTCCTGATTCATTGAAATCAAATCCAGATAAAATTTGGATCCCCTTACCTTATTCAAACACCATAGATATTATCCCGAATCATCATACTGATATTCAATGAAGAAAATCAAATGAAACCAAGACAAATGAATCACTCGATTCTGAATCTTATGATTCCTGATAATCCTTATGGATTCTGCTTGATTTTTCCTGTGCTAATAGATGTAACTTCATTCTGAAAATTTAGAAAATCATTGGGAAAATCTTAGATGCCTTGAGATTGTGCAATTTACATTGTTGCGGCATATTAGTGGGATACACGTTGTATATCTTATAATTAATACCTTAATACACAAGAACGTGATACAAAGATGCTTATAGTTTTAAATCTTATAATATTACGTATTAATAAATAGTAATCCATGACATGATCCCATATTCTTTGATGTTTATATTGTATCGTTTTTGCTAAGAGATAGCCTGATATGATCCTCTGCTCGTGTCTTTGATTAAAAATAGTTTGTGTGAATACTTATATATTTCTATGAGAAAAAGATCAAAAAGATTTTAAGTTTATGCATAGTTCAATTTTATTCAAAAAAGCCAAAAATATTTGTGTTTAACCTTCCTGAATTGTATTTGAATCCTCCTGATTGAATATTTTTATCTTGTTCGTTATTTGACTTGAAAAACTTCATAAATTTGAGTTGAAAGTTTGCGCACTTAAGGGTTTGTGCGTACTTGTAAGTGCGCATGAAGTAAGCCCTGTGTACTTAACAAGTACGCAAGAGTTATGTCTTGCGCACTTGTAAGTACGCAGGAGTTAAAGCTTGCGCACTTAGCAAGTACGCAAGAGTTAAATCGTGCGCACTTGCTAAGTACGCACAATCTTTTTGCGTGGGGTATATAAACCGGACTTAGAAAATTTTCCGAACTTCATCACTTTCAAACCGGTTCATATTCCCTCCGACTTTCACTTGAAAATTCAAGTGTTCCTAAACCGATTTTGTAGGTCCCGGGAGCCTCGTCGCGCAGCGGAAATAACACGATCTGTTCTATGATTTGTGTGGGAATCAAGAAACGAGACAGAGAAACATGAACAAAGACAAAAGATAATGAAACGAAACGTAATCCATAAGAAAGAAGTCATCCCGTATTACAGACTACATACCGAAGAAATACACATCTCTCATCTACGCTCACGGTCCAGGGGTCGGGAGAGCTCTTCCCGACCCGGACACCACTCAACCTTGTTCCAGAGTTCCACCTACAAATGAAGACAAGTCTTCTATTTATAGGGGCAGGAACACTACCTGCGTACTTGACAAGTACGCAAGGCAAAAGCCTTGCGTACTTACTAAGTACGCATGGTTTGGTCATGCGTACTTGACAAGTACGCAAGGAAAAAGCCTTGCGTACTTACTAAGTACGCAGGACCAAACAGGTGTGCGGGCTAAGTAGTCAGGAACACCCTCCTACGTACTAGCCACGTACACCGATATATATAATTTAATCTATAGTTACAAAACATGCTTCTACAGATTTTTCATCCCATTGCAAGTTCATCACTTCATTACAATCAATCGGTGAGATTTTAGGCATAATCCATCCACGAAATCGTGACTTTGGACAGATTCACTGACTAAGAAAATCTTGGTTCATTCCGTGATTTTTAGGGCAAATTATGGGTTGTTTGGGTAACCTCTTATCATTAAAACATGATTAGATAACATAATCGACCCTTAATCGTCCTTTTTAGTCTTTGATTTTGTCCCTGTGGTTGAAGTTGAATCGATAGTGTCGCCATTCGACTGTTAGGTCAAAATTTGGTCATGAATAGCAGTGTCTTGGTGTTGATACTGGTCCCATAGGTTAGAATCATTGATTCCGACCTAGTGGCGACCTAATCTACCACACTTTTGAACATCAGTGACATTTTCAAACTTCTGGAATTTTCACCAAGTGTATCTCTTGCGTACTTGTTAAGTACGCAAGAAGTAATTCTTGCGTACTTGTTAAGTACGCAAGAGGAAAATCCTGCGTACTTGCTAAGTACGCAGGACCACCACTTGGCAAAAATTCTATGTCTGAAAATTCAGTTCAAAGAGTAACTGCTATACTGAGTCATGTTTATCCATTTCCAATGATACGTATTGTTCTGATAATGTTTTCTATGTGTTTTTGCAGATCATGGCTCAGGCGTTAATTCAACCTGTTAGCTAACACTGAACCAGAATGGAAGGGTGCAGCATTGCAGTACAGAGACATAGTTGATTTCTTGAACCATTCAAGAATCAGCTACGCCATTTTTGCTGACCCGATCATGTCAAGACCCTATCTCGAGCAGTTTTGGGAGACTGCGGAGCATGACTGCACGGTAACCCCCAATGTTATAAGGGCTACCGTTGCTGGTCATGCTATCGCTTTCTCTGAAGATACTTCTAGAAGGGTACTTCAATTCAGAGATCTCTTGACCGACTCGACAGCCTATCCAGACTACTTTGTGGATGGCTGTTGGAGACAAAGAATGGGCTATGTCGGTGCGAGGGACTATGCTTCATACAAGAAGATGTGGGTGTTAGACCAATGGAGATACTTCGCCCACGTCATGATCATGTGCATCTCATCATGGAAAGCTGGTAAAGATGCCATGGGTCATGACCTTGCAGCAGCCATGGTTGGCCTTTCTCTCAATAAGGGCTACAACTTCTCCCGCTACATCTTCAAAGCCATTAATGACCAGATCAACACAGCGGAGAGGTTTCAGTTGTTATTATACCCTAGTTTTGTGCAACTATTGATTAATGACGCGTTGCCAAATCTACCTGCTATAGGGGAGAGACTGCAAGTAAAAAGGGTGGACAAAAGAGTATTCGCACAATTCCTAAAGCCAGGCAGTGTAAATCCTACCCTTGTGCATACAGAACTCTTTGGCCACCTCATCAATGAAACATACGTGGCCCCAGGTGACTGGAGATGGTACAGTCATGACTCGGAGCCTGAATTGAGTGAACACTCTGACGAACAACAGCAACAACAACAGGAGGAAACGAAAAGTGATGATGGATCGTCTGATGATGGAGACGACGAAGGAGGAAATGATGGTGCTGAGGGATCCGACTCGGAAGAGACTGAGTCAGATTCTTCTGATTCCGATGATGCACCATCGCAGGTACACCCACGGAGAACGGCAAAGGTAACCCTACCTGAGTCGTCCTCCAAGAGAAAGCAATAGTCTTCTAGCAGCGAATACGAGCCAGACTCTGACTCTGACGCTGCTATACAAAGATAACGACGAGAAAGCTTTCACAAGAACAGGGGCGATAGGCAACAGCTTTATATCCCAGTGAGGTGGAGGCTCAGCAGCAAGTACAAGTTTCAGCTGCTAGTCCTGATTCAGCCTCCACCCCACCTTCACAACAACTGTATCGTAGGAGGAGAAGGCCACAGGTGCAACGTGAAGTGGTCGTCACTTCAATCACATAGGTGATTCCTGTGATAGTGACCCTCCCTACCATAACTGCTCAGGTGGCGGTGACTACTCCAATTCTCATGGAGTCAGCCACCATCACCCCTACCATAACCCCTACAACCCTCGTCACATCCTCCATACCAACCACCACCATTGACCCTCTGAGTCAATCCTTCAATTATGGAGATTTCACACAAGGGCTTGACTTCGATACCATATTCTCCTCCCCCATTCACAATGCCGAGGCGTCCTCATCCAGACATCCTGATCCGAATGATGCAAGGATAGATGTTGTGGAAACCCAAGTTGCTGGATTGCTGGAGACTATTCGGAAATCAAAGGATGAGTCTGACGCTCAACAAGCACAAATTAAATCTTTGGTAGACGAAGTTAGAATCCTACGTAGCCAGAGAACGGGGACTGATGAACGACTGAAGAACGTCATGGCCCAGAACGAGCTCCTAATAAAGACAAATGAAATGCTTCTGGGTCACGAGTCGTCCTTGGAGCTGCGGTTTGATACTCAAAGGAAAGAGGATGAGCTGATGGTTAAACTGATTGCTGATCTGACCAAGAAGCTTGATGCTCAGGGGAGGAAGGAGAAAGAGAAGGAGAAAGAGAAGGAAAAGAGGACTACTGGTGATGAGGCGTGTCATCCTGTCGACTTGACTAAGGATGACGACAAAGACAAGGATCCCGTAGCCAGTCCTAGTGGAGGTGAGTACCAAGCTTTAGCAATCGTGCCCATCTCTGCTGTTCCAATGGCTCAGGGGGAGTCTGATACCTCTGGTGATGGTGGTGGTGATAAAGGAAAGTCAGTGGCTGAAGTGCTTAAGGACTTATCTGATGATGAGATCCTATACCTAGAGCCTGACTATTCCAATGAAGCACAGATAGATGCTCTCTTTAATCTAGGGTGACGGGGAAGGAGAGTACGAGTTAGAAGATGGAGAGATCTTTGAATTTCCATCCTTCGAAGCTCCGCTCGACACAGGTTCAGTCGAGCATGCTAGTAATGTGGAAGCCTCGACTGAAGCCTCTCCAGTTGACCCTGCACCTGTGGACCCAGAGGCACCGAACGAAATAGACATGCCTTCTACTTCATCAAAGGGTCCAGCTCATGTGTGGCAAAAGACGTCTATAATAGACAAACACGGAGCAACATGGATGATCTTGGCTGTAAGGGTCGAGGAGGATAAGCAGCTATTCGCAATCAAAATATCTAGCGGGGTTCAATACTTGAAACCCACCAGTGAAGCGTTCAGCTCCTTACCCAAATACGACCTTGTGAACCTAGCAAACCGAGAGCTACTGGGTCATTACAATCACATAGTGGCGATGGGTTTGTGGGTGGTTCTGCAGTGAGAAGCAAGATCTGGGAAATTTGAGATGTTCAAGCTTCAAGTGCCCAAGAGTGTCAAGGATAAGCATGCTAGACATCCTGTGACTAAGAAGCACTTAAAGAAATTGGTATACAAGCCAGTGCGATATGAAACTAAGATCCTCCTGAGCAAGTTATCTCAAGATATTCTTGGTGACATGTGGTACTGGTACGTAGATCCAAAGATGGGCGAGGCTATGATCATGGGTAAGGTACGTTCAGAGAGCGAAAACATAGTGCCAAAGGAACTGATCAGAATATTTGATGAAGTCTGCTTCATCAACTTTTCTGTGAAAGATCTGGAGGCACTAGCGGACAGGTATTGTGTCTACACCGATGAATGGACAAAGCTCCTTGCTTCTAAATATGACAAGGTGATTAAGTTCTGCCTTGAATACAAGAAGAAGATGGAAGCTAAAGATCAGGTGCTGTGAAGACTGAAGATGTGAAGACTGAAGACTGAAGATTATCCAGAGTTGTTGTCAAGGGGGAGCTTGTAGAAGCACTTTCCTGTGACAAACACTCTGGATATATAGAATCTTAGTATGTATTTTCTTGTTTGTAATTGTCTTTGTATGTAAGAGTCTTTATGTATTAGTTTATCGAGTTGTATTTACTTTTACATATTGAATGTTGCATTTTTCTCTAAGTGTTTTGCGCACTTGTAAGTGCGCAGGAGAAAGCTCCTGCGTACTTAGCAAGTACGCAAGAATACCTTTGCGTACTTTCTAAGTACGCAAGAGCATTTTGCCCTGCGAACTTGCTAAGTGCGCAGGCATCAGGTCTTGTATAAATAGGATATGTTGACAGAAGTTAAGTACGTAGGCATAATAGAAAATACACAGATTGTAATCTCAGTGCTTCTCTCTGTAACCTTCAAGTGTTTATAATACAAAGAATGTTTAAAGTGTTTTCTCTTGTCGGTTTACTTTGTTTAGTTAGACTCTCCACCTAGTCACGGGCATTCCGCACCCGGTCCGACTAGTAGACCCACTTGCGTCTTACGATCCTCCACACCCGAGGGACCTACATGTTTGGCTGTTGAAACGGACATAACGGTGGTAAGTGAGCCTTTGGGAAACATTGGGAGCTGATGGGAATGACTCCAGTGTAGAGTAATATGTGCTTATTTAAGGGGCGCGTGGGACGCAGGGTAAGAATGTGAAAAGTATCTCGGTGAAGGAACGTTTGATTGTAGAGACGAGAGGAGCTTTACACAAGCTCCTGTAGATCATCAGGGAAGGAAAAATGTAGCCCCTTTGGGAATAAGACAGTGGTACTTGAGTTTGAGAAATCATCGCAGGGTGACGATCGAAGCATGAGAGAGAGGAGTGTGCTAAACACATGATGGTAAAGCAACAATTGCTCCTATCTGCGAAAGGTGATAAGCCTACTTGGAGAGATGACCATCGGAATGACGAGATGATCAGAACTATATGAGGGACAACGGAAAATGTGTTGATGAGATGTATATGGAAATACAACAAATGCAAGGGGCGTTTAACTATAATGAGACACGTGGTAATAGGGACAGTACCTATGATGTTGATGAGGATAACAAGGGCAATAAGGTACTACCTAGGGACTAGGACGATGAAACCTTCTTGATAAGGTTGGCATTCTAGGAAGTTATGGTATGTCACTTCTAGCAAGTGCCGGGATAGCGAGAGTTGGGAATGCAACACTTGGATGTTGTTAGTGGAAAATGTAGCATGAGAGACATGTAAGACCATGAATCATGGTTGGAAGGCTGAAAGCCGAAGGAATTTGCAGGTGAAACCTGCAATTCCTAAAGCTGAAAGCGGACAATGGAGAAGAATCCTTTGAGCACCAAGAATGGTGGTCGAGTTGTAAGGCAAGGTAATGATCGATAGGTGCAAAAGTGAATGGACGACACCAAGTGGTTTTGGAAAAATAGCTAGGGCCGAAAAGGCAAGTTGTGTTGGTTTGAACCGACGCAGGATTCGAGGAAGAATTCTCTTGTAAGGGGGATGGACTTGTTACATCCCAGAAACCGACAAGTTACTGGTCCGGATTAACAAATAACCTGAATCTGTGGCAAACAAAATTGTTAACAAGGTTTTCACGTAAAGCTTGGTTGGTCAAAGTTAAAGGACCCGGTTAGCCGTATCGTAAAAGTTCGAGATTTAAACGCGTCAAATGAATTAGGAAGGAATCGAAACATAACTTGTTGGTATTTAAAGGGAGGAGAGAAGAGGGAGTCGCCGACGAGGGAGGAGAGAAGAGGGAGTCACCGACGAGGGAGGAGAGAAGAGGGAGCCGCAGACGAGGAGGTGGCCGGAAGGGGGCAACGATGACGGTTCGGGGGCAACGACGACGGTTCAACAACGACGACGGGGTGGGCCGAAAGGGGGAAGTATCCCAAGTGCAGCAAGTGTGGTTACCACCACAATGGTACATGTGAAAGGCTGATTTTCCAGCGATGTTGCAAGATGGGTCATGCTGCAAACGGATTATAGGGGTGAACTCCAACCCAAGCAACCCTTTCAGCCACAGGGAGCTACCAAGGGGTGTTTTGAATGTGGAAAAAAAGGACACTTCTGGAAGGATTGTCATTAATTGAAGAAGGGGGGAAATGGTAACCGTAATGGCAATAATCATGGCAACAACGGCGGTTCTTGAACTAGCGGCTTGCAAACATTGTTGAGGTAATCTTTGTTTTGTTCATGCACACTCGTACACCCTTTTCTTTGCATGTTTATAATTAGGGTTTGGGGCTATGGTCACGGCTAGCGGCTGAGTCGAAAGGGAGAGGGTGGCCGGTCGTGGTGGTGATTACCGGGGAAGAGGAGGACGACGAGGAGGGAGACGGGATGTGGTGGTTGTTCGATGGCTGTGGTGATGGGGGTCACGGAGGAGACATGAAGCAATGGCAGCGGTGGTGCGTCGTGGTGGCGTGGAGTGCAGAACAGCGGAGGTAGTAGCCGGTTAGGGTTAATCCCGACGAGGTGGATGATGACGGGAGTGCATGGCGGTGTATGGCTAGAGGTGCATGGAGAAGAGTACGAGACGACGGTGGTGATGTGTCATAATGATGCATGACGTGGAAGACGGAATAACACTGGTTTTGGTTTAACGTTTGCATAACGTACATGCGTGGGAGGAAACCGGCTCGGGTAAACGTGTTCGTGTGGATTAGGGTTATATCCAATCAAGGCAGTGCATGGCATTTATATGTATGTGCATGAAAACCCAAGTTAAGCTTATGATTTCCAAACAGGTAGAGGACTTGTAGGTCTCGGGAGCCTCGTCGCGCAGCGGATATACACGGACCTGTTATGTGATTTGTGTGGGAACCAAGAAACGAGACAGAGAAAACACGAACAAAGACAACAGAATATGAAATGACACGTAATCCATAACATAGAAGTCATCCCGTATTACATACTACATACTGAAGGAGCACACATCTCTCATCTAAGCTCACGGTCGAGGGGTCGGGAGAGCTCTTCCTGACCCGGACACCTCTAGACCTAGTTCCAGAGTTCCAACTACGAATGAAGACAAGTCTTCTATTTATAGGGGAAGGAACATTACCTGCGTACTTGACAAGTACGCAGGACCAAACTGGTGTACAGGCTAAGTACTCAGGAACACCCTCCTGCGTACTAGCCACGTACACCGATACATAGAATTTAATCTATAGTTACAAAACATGCTTCTACAGGACTATCTGATACGAGTCGGTAGTTACAAGATGACGGCGGTTAAGGGTTTGCATGGCACACGTACATGTACGCATGGAAACTAGGGTTCATAGGAAGTAATGATCGAACTATTAAGTCGGTGATCGGGGATTTTACTTATTTACGTTATCAGGCGTGAGATTAATACGAAACCTAACCATGAAATCGTACGATGATAGGTACGGGTTTCGAGTAGGAGGACGGTCACGAAGCAAGACTTGGAATCCTCAGAACCAGTGAGTTTCTAATCCCCTCTTTTTAAACGTTTTGCTGTTTTATGGCTATCGTACATAATCGCGTGTTTACGTCTATTAAACGAACGTATTACGAGTTATGATTAAATCGAAGGGTTCTACGAAATAATTACGTATTAATGAAACTAAGGGTCTATGTGGTGTCCCTAGGTTGTATGAATTAAGGGTTGGGATGGTTGATGTGTGTCATACCATGAGTTATTTAGGGTGAGTCGAGAAATGGGTTTAAACGTTTTATGAATACATCTGGGATGTGTTATCATGAGAATATGTTTGGGGTACATGCTAAGTTAACGAGTCACGTGAATAATAGTATGATGTTATGTGTTATATACTTGTTGTGGTGTATGTTTCATTGTCCTTGTGACATAGCAAACGGGATTGTGGAGGACGAGGTCCTTCGAGAAGTCACCAAGAGTGACAATGCCTTTGGGGGCAGTGATGAGCTCGGGATGTGATGAAATCCCTGACGAGGGGGGTTGTGACGAGGTATGGTTTGCGTGCATTTATATTTAATTTAACTGCATGCAAGTTTTTATTGATAATTATTGTGTTATGATGTTATTGCTTCGATGCTAAGCAATGTGTTGACTGGGGTGTGAGAACGAGGTCGTGTTTACGACTAAAGAGTAGAAGCCCTTTGTGAGTGTCATTGTTAGGGCTAGTCGGATCTATGTTTAGGAGCTGGTTGCCTTAACCAGATTTCGTGTTGATATGTATGGTAAACTACAGGTTAGTGGAACAGAAAGTTCGGTCCGCGTCGGAGAACTTACAGGGTCATGGGTGTGGGTTGAGTTTAGGGTTGGTGAACCCTTATGGGATATTGTGGATAACGAGGGTTATCAATATGACAATGATCGACAAACCATTTTGTAAAGGACCGAAATGTCCTGAGTGGAATTAAATATTAATGGTGACGTGCATGTTTCTATTTAAAATAAATTGTTATAACTCACTCGGCGTAGCAGACTTTGTATGTACGTTAGATTGTTTTGTAGGTGGGTTTACATGACGAGGTATCTTGGCTTGGGAGCGGTACTACTCGGATCAGTGTGCATGCATTCGTAAGGTATGATTAAGAACGATAACGAGTTCAAAAGATAAAACTATTTTTTTATAAAGGCTCCCGTTGATTGTTGTGTAATTAGATGTGTATTTTAAAGAGAATACCAGTGATGTGACCCAACTGTAGGGTGCCCGGTTTGGGGGCCTTACATTTACACCTATGTTCTTACCAACTTGTTAGTTGACATATTTTAGCATACTTTTCAGGTGAAGCTAACTAGGATGATAATAAGCTCGTGCTATGATCAAGGACTATGCTTTAGTGGACCTAGTTTAGACTTTTAAATTTAATAATGAGACTACTTGTTTGTGTGGTTTATTTGTTTGAAATTTGATGTAATAAATATTAGGTTTAATAATAAGTTTCTTAGTATTCTTTTGATCCTTGTGTGATAATTCAATTTGGTAGCTTCCGCGTGTATAATCCGCCTTGGCGGGGGTGTGACAACAGGTACTGGAAAACCCGCTTTCTAAAAAGTAGGTTTATTACACTCGGTAGGATCCCTCCACGAATGTCGTGGAGGAGGTTTTCTTTGTTCATCCTAAATCGTATGACATGTGATGTGCATTCCCACATGTGTTGATTATCGACACAACATACATAACGAACATGTACAAACTTCCATTTGTTCAAGTTGTGGCTGTGACCTCGACACACCAGACTTTTATGTTGCTCATGCATTTATATCGAAAAAACCATAGGAAACTTGATATGGGTGATACATATGATCAAATATATGTTGCAAAAGTGTATAGAGCCGCATGTGATAATAATAGACATAGACCAAGCTCTCATGAATACGTGTGATAAAATATTCCCGATCGCTTTCAAGTACCTATGCAGGTGGCACATCCACGAGAATATCGTAAAATATTGCAAGACAACCTTTAGAGATAACAACTGAAAAAATTTTAAGTATCATGGGGGGTATTGTGTATAACACCCCGAACATAGAAGCAACTCTTATAACCACGAGAAAAGAAACATAGCCTAAGCAAGTTATGGAGTTTGTGTAGTCTCATTTTTGAGTCTATAAATTTAGATGTTTGACCTAGAAATCATATACGAGCGATTAATATTTAATAATAATATTAAAATATATTATTTTGATCATGCTCCGTTTCTAATGAAACTTAGGTCGAAACGTAGAGAAAATAAGTACGTTCCGACGACGTATTCGGAATTTGATAAAATGTTATATTTAAAACAATATAGGAGAAAAACAAAATACGAGCTAAATTAATTATAATAATATATAATAATAAAATTAATTCATACCTTCTCTAGAAAGCAACGTATTTGAATTAATAATTATAATAATAATAAAAATAAGTATTGCACGCGTGGGAAGTAGTAATGAAACTTCCTTTCATTTCATTTCATTTCAGCTAAAATAATTATAATAATATGTATGGAAAGTAATAGGAAAGTGCATCGATGTAACATCCCTGAAATTCGTAATATAATAATTTAGGTTAACGGATAACCTGAATCCGTGGTAAACAACGTTGATATTATGGATGTCACGAAGAGCGTGGATTAACGGGATTAAAGGGACCGGTAACCGTTTCTTTCATAGTTCGATATGGAATCGCATTTGACGGTTTAGGAGGGACTCGAAGTGAAACATCGGATGGTTTATTAACCATCTTTGCGCAAACCCTAAGCCATTTTGTCTAGGAAGTTGGTGACGGCAGCATGGAAGAAAAAAGAGGAGGAGGACGGTCGGACAACGAAGACGAAGGCGGTGACGTGTGGGTTTCGACTGGGGAGCCTCCATATCGTAGTGAGGTAATCCCGTTTTCGTTGTTTATACTCGTTTTGCATGAGATTATCATTATGGTAGATTAATTTCAGTGTTAAGGTCACTAGGAGGTGACTTGGAGGCAATTGGTGAAGGAATCGAGCGAAAATGAGAAATCCGACGAGGATTCCTGCCACTGTTTGCGTTTCCCGCAGGGGCGCCGGCGGCGATGGTAGGAGGTGGAAGGGCTTGGTAACACGGTCGCGTGTGTATATGATTTTTCCAACTCGAAGTCCGTTTGATAGGGATTCGAGCAGCACAAAGACAAACGTGCGAAAAAGGGGCGAATCCGGCCACTTTTTGGCTTTCTGGCGATGGAGACTGTGGTTTTCGGCGATGACAACTGGTGGGTTTGAAAGGGTTCAACGATACGGAAGCGTGGACAAATTATTCTCCTAAAACGGAATTCATTTGGGTCCGTTTTAAGCTACTCGAATATTGACGCGCAGGACCGAACCTGCTGAAATACGAATCTGCGTTCTAGCAGCAGCGGTGGTGGCGGCGGCCATCACCAATAATTTATGAGGGCAGGTGTGTCGAGACGAACGCGTGGATATGTGGACGAGCGTAACGGAGCTCGTATGGTCGAGATATGAGCAAAACAAGTTTTCTTCTCGCGTGGTGCTCAGCACTTTCGTACATAGCCGGTTAGAACGGCTTGTACGCAAAGGTATGACCCCATAGAACTTTATATTGATTGTTGGGGACTATTTTGGGATATGAGAAAATTGTTAGGAACTACATTCGGGAACATTTTTGGGTAACGTTAATTTAAGGGCTTTTGTACGCGAATGAGCGCGCCGGTTGTGCGGTTTAGGATGATTTAGACCGAGCTTGTACCTTGTTGGTCCGGAGTAAGTGGGTTAGTGTTATAAAATTCAGAGTGTTGATCTGGATGATTAATTTGAAGACAGGTTCGCGTTGGGCTACGCGTTTGCGGGTATGTGGCTTACGGGAGGAAAGCTTCGCAACCGGTGAGTTTCTAATCCCCTCTTTAAATGTTTTTAATGTTTTGGGGCTATCGTACATAATTTCAAAACGTGTTTTATTACACTAAATGTATAATGAGCTTTGGGGTGTAACCTGATGAGTTTACAAATTTAAGTATTCAAATATGGGGCTAAGGGACAGTGTGTTGTCCATAGGATGTGTAGGTTAAAGGTGGTTATATGGTCATGGTTCGTATAGTGAGCTAATAGGGGTGAGTCGGGGTGACGAGTTTACATGTCATGCGGGTACTACTAGGAGGTTTTATGGGGTGCGCACGTACATGGTATGTGCTTACATAACGAGAGATAATAATTGTATATGTGTTGCTATTTTAGCAGCGTATTGTGTTATGTGTTAGTCGAGGTGAGTCAGGATAAAAGCTAAAAGCATATGATTACATGTAGGATACATTATGCTAGTGCTGTGTGTGGGGTGCCTGTGTAGTTAACGAGTCATGTAAATGCTAGTAGACTGTTGTGGATTTTATGCTTGATGTTGTGTGTGTTGTGTCGTTGTCCTTGTAGCACAGCGGGTATTGTGTTTGCATTGTTGTCTCTGTGACAC
This sequence comes from Smallanthus sonchifolius, assembly GCA_023525975.1. Classification (NCBI taxonomy): domain Eukaryota; kingdom Viridiplantae; phylum Streptophyta; class Magnoliopsida; order Asterales; family Asteraceae; genus Smallanthus; species Smallanthus sonchifolius. The sequence goes on along the minus strand of CM042019.1, from coordinate 64,304,823 downwards.
GGCAAATGGGATTGTGAAGGACGAAGTCCTTTGGGAAGTCACCAAAAGTGACAATATTCAGCAGGTTATTGATGAGCTTGTGGCGTGTCGAACAACATAACGAGGGTGCAGTGATGAGGTATGTGTTTGTGTGCATATATATGTGTTAAATTGCATACAGGTGATGAGTTATATTTATTACGTATGCAATAATATTAATGCGGTGTGTAAATGATATTAATGAGGCGAGTAGAGTTAGATTGATCGTTGTGTCAGGATTATGATGTGGTGTTTATAACTGTCGTGTTGGTTGTATCGTGAGAGCCTTGGTCAAGGCTGAGTAAGTCGGTGTCTAAGGTTTTGTGAGAGCCAGGTTTTTGGGTTAACATGGGTGGTAGATTACGAGTAAACATGGTAGTATGATTGATCTATGTCAGTGAAGTTTAGGAGGTTATGATTGTGGGATGAGTCTAGGTGGTGTGCCTTTTGGGATATCATAAGATAACAGGGGTTATCTCTATGATAAAAAATTATAAAACTATTTGATAAGGACTGGAGCATAGCTGACTTTGTATGTACGTTAGATTGTGTTGCGGGTGAGCTTTGGGTTCGACGTATCTTGGCTTGGGAGCGGTGCTACTCGGATTGGTGTGCAGACATTCGTGATGTAAACTTAATGACTATAACGATATTAAATAGTAATAATTTTTTAAGAAAGACTTTCATTGTAGTTTGATTAATAACACGAGTATTTTAAAGAGAATAACCAGTTATGAGAACCAACTGTAGGATGCCCGGGTTGGGTTCTTACAAGTTGGTATCAGAGTCGTGGTTTAAGAGAAAATCGGTGTTTTTATTAAAATAAAATACATTAACTTAAACAAAAAATGAGACGAGGGTGAAACAAATGCCACCACGAGTAACCGCGAGCCAAAAGGTACGTCTTTTGAGTTATACATTAATTGTTAGAACTATTAATTGGGTAGTCTAACACTACGTGGAGTTGTGTGGGGTGATTAAGTGAGATTATGTGTGAGTTAAGTAATGTGGAGTAACATTAATTGTAAATATGCGAGATAGTTGGGTGTGTCGGCATGGTTTAATGATTTTATGTGTAAACATATGTGGTGTGCACTTGTGATAAATGTGATGATTTGCTAGATTATTGCGTGGTGCTATATGAGTTGTGTGGTATGCATGTGCATCCGGTGTGTGTGAAAGGTAGAAAGCTAGGGTGAATATGATGGGAAAGGTTTAGAATCCAAGCAGTAATGTGGACCACCAAATTGCATTTGATCACCGTGATTTGGCAGTCTATGATTACTCTCATATTCTGAATTTTTGCCTATAGTAATCACTCCAACGTTCGATCTTGAGTCGGATTAGGTGGCTAAGAGAGAGTGTACGAGATTGGGCAAGCGTGGAACTCTTACTAAGAGGAATGTAGATCAACAGGTCAAGCCGAAGACTGCCAAAGATAGAGCTGACAGTGAGGTGGGGGTGGTGTTGGCGCTTCTCACGCCAAGTGTGACTAGAGCTTCGGTCGGTGACATACCGCGTGGAGCTATGATTGGAAAGACGGAATGGAAAAGGAGAGCAGTGCCAGATGTATGTGATTTTCCTCTAGGATGTGGACCTGCATGGTTGAGAGACCGACCACTTGCGGCGGTTAAGAGAGCTCTATTTCAGGAGGAACCAAGGGAGGACACGCCAGATGCACCAGACGTGGTCTAGCAGTGATTTGGCGGGAAGTGTTCGGGATGCTCGATTGCTTGATGATTAGTTAGTGTGGTAGTTGTCATGAGAGATTCCGGGGTGATTTAACATTATGAATGATTAGACGTTTACGTGGGTTGATGCTTGTAGGCCCCTCGGGTGTCTCGGATCGTCACATTCTGTCACTAACAGCTATATATACTAGACCTGTTGCCTGCGCACTTAGCAAGTACGCAGGGTTTAACTCATGCGTACCTAGCAAGTACACAGACTTTGTTCTTGCGTACTTGCTAAGTACGCAGGATATACATCCTGCGCCCTTACTAAGTCCGCACAACACTTAACAGAAATAGACAAGACTAAGTACATACATATGTGATTACAACTCGATAATCAATACAAACAGATACTTAAATACAAGTACAAGTACAAAAAGACAAGTACATAAGCTAAGACAGCATCCAGAGTGTCTGTCACACAAACATGCTTCAACAAACTTCCCCTTGACAACAGCTCTGGATTGTCTTCGGTCTTCAAACTCCACCAGCTTTAGCTTCCATCTTCAGCTTGTAGTCAAGGCAGAACTTGACCAACTTGTTGTATCTTGGTGCTTGGAGAAATTAATGAAAGTGATTTCATCAAAGACTCTGATCAGTTCCTTTGGCACCAAGCATCCACTTTCGGACCTAATCTTTCCCATTAACACTGCCTCGCCCGTCTTTGGGTCCACGTACCAATACCACATGTTACAAAGGATATCCTAAGATAACTTGCTCAGGGGAATTCTGGTGTCACATAGCACTGGGTTATAGACCAGTTTCTTTAGGCTTCTGTTAGTCACAGGATGTCTGAAGTTCTTGTCCCGGACTCTCTTGGGCATCTGAGGCTTAAACATCTCAAAGTTCCCCGATCTTCCCTCTTTCTGTAGTGTTCTCCACAAACCCATTGCTGATGCATGACTAGTGTCACATAGCAGCTCACGACATACGAGGTTCACCAGATCGTACTTTGGTAGGGAGCTGAACGCTTCACTAATAGGTTTCAAGTATTGAACCCCACCAGCCCGTTTAATAGCAAACAGCTTCTTGTCATCGTCGAACCTGACAGACAAGATCATACCTGTAGCTCCATGTTTATCTATGATGGATGTCTTCTGCCAGACAGGAGCTTGATCCTTTGTAAACCAACCAGGCAGATATTTACTTTTCCACGCCTCGGGATCAACAGGTTTAGGAACGGTGGGAGATGCTTCAGTCGAAGCCTCAGTAGTACTTTCGGGCTCGACTGAACCTGTGTTAAAATCAGCTTCATCAAAGGCTGGAGCTTCAAATATCTCTCCATCCTCAAGCTCGTAAACTCCTTCACCGTCCCCTTTGGGAAACTCTACCATAACATTCTCATCTTCTACATCCCATTCATCATCAGACTCGATCTCTCCTTCCTCCAGATTGCTGAGGGCTTCGATCGGAGCTTCTTTGGAATAGTCTGGCTCAATCAGTAGAATGACCTCAACAGATAGGTCGTATAGCACCTCATCCGCAGACTTTCCTTTATCATCTCCACTACCAGAAGCATCTCTGCCTTCATGTTTAGTGGACTCCACCTCAACCATAGGCACGGCAGAACAAGGAACAATCGCCCATGCTAATGATTGCTGCACACTTCCACTGGGACCGGCTTCAGGATCCTTGTCCTGGTCGTCACCCTTAGATAGATCATCTAGGTGACAAGCCTCATCACTACTTGGCTTTGTCAGTTTATCCTTCTCCTTCAGCAACTCCTTAATCTTCTGTCTCGGATCGTCACATGCAAGTGTGTTCCTCGTTGAACCGGGTGTGGAATGCCCGTGGAGTATCAATCAACACAAAGTAAACCGACAACAAAGACACAAGATACTTTCAAACTTCGTCTATTGATAATCACAGCCGGTTACAGAGAGAATGAGTGCATACATACATTCTGTCACTAACAGCTATACATACTAGACCTGTTGCCTGCGCACTTAGCAAGTGTGTAGGATTTAACTTATGCGTACTTAGCAAGTACACAGACTTTGTTCTTGCGTAGTTTCTAAGTACGTAGGATATACATCCTGCGCACTTACTAAGTGCGCACAACACTTAACAGAAACAAACAAGACTAAATACTATGTGATTACAACTCGATAATCAATACAAACTGATACTTAAATACAAGTACAAATACAAAAAGACAAGTACATAAGCTAAGACAGCATCCAAAATGTCTGTCACACAAACATGCTTCAACAAACTCCCCCTTGACAACAGCTCCGGATTGTCTTCGGTATTCAAACTCCACCAGATTTAGCTTCCATCTTCAGCTTGTAGTCAAGGCAGAACTTGACCAACTTGTTGTATCTTGAGGCTTGAAGCTTAGTCCACTCGTCCGTGTGGATGCAGAATTTGTCATTTAGGAGCGTCAGATTTTTCACAGTGAAATTAATGAAAGTGATTTCATCAAAGACTCTGATCAGTTCCTTTGGCACCAAACTTCCAATTTCGGACCTAATATTTCCCATTACCACTGCCTCGCCCGTCTTTGGGTCCACGTACCAGTACCACATGTTACCAAGGATATCCTGAGATAACTTGCTCAGGGGAATCCTGGTGTCACATAGCACTGGGTTATAGACCAGTTTCTTTAGGCTTCTATTAGTCACGGGATGTCTGAAGTTCTTGTCCCGGACTCTCTTGGGCGTCTGAGCCTTAAACATGTCAAAGTTCCCCGATCTTCCCTCTTTCTGTAGTGTTCTCCACAAACCCATTGCTGATGCATGACTCGTGTCATACAGCAGCTCACGGCATGCGAGGTTCACAGATCGTACTTTGGCAGGGAGCTGAACGCTTCACTGGTAGGTTTCAAGTATTGAACCCCACCAGCCCGTTTAATAACGAACAACTTCTTGTCATCGTCGAACCAGACAGACAAGATCATACCTGTAGCTCCATGTTTGTCTATGATGGATGTCTTCTGTCAGACAGGAGCTTGATCCTTTGTAAACCAACCAGGCGGATATTTACTTTTCCACGCCTCTGGATCAACAGGTTTAGGAATGGTGGGAGATGCTTCAGTCGAAGCCTCAGCAGTACTTTTGGGCTCGACTGAACCTGTGTTAAAATCAGCTTCATCAAAGGCTGGAGCTTCAAATATCTCTCCATCCTCAAGCTCGTAAACTCCTTCACCGTCCCCTTTGGGAAACTCTACCATAACATCCTCATATTCTACATCCCATTCATCATTAGACTTGATCTCTCCTTCCTCCAGATTGCTGAGGGCATCGATCTGAGCTTCTTTGGAATAGTCTGGCTCAATCAGTAGAATGACCTCATCAGATAGGTCGTATAGCACCTCATCCACAGACTTTCCTTTATCACCTCCACTACTAGAAGCATCTCCGTTTTCATGTTGAGTGTACTCCCCTCAGCCATAGGCATGGCAGAATAAGGAACAATCGCCCATGCTTGTAGGTCCGTGATTCGGTGCGTGACAGATCTCTAGACTCGCGGTACGACACGGTGATAACGTGCGGAATCCATGATCAACGTGCTCGTGTAACTCAATCAACAACAACGGTGTAAATAAACGATTTGTATTTCTACCACAATATCAGTTTACAATAATCTGTCTCTAATCAAGTCTACTCTGATATCGTCTCTTCTCCCTATTTTTTATCTGTTCTACTGATATCTCCTATTTATAGCCACAGACCTGCACCAGGCGAACTTAACAAGTTCGCCTAAAAGATGCTTAGGCGAACTTATTAAGTTCGCCTCTAATAGGCTAAGCGAACTTATTAAGTTCACCTCAGATAAACTAAGCGAACTTATTAAGTTCGCCTCTGATAGGCTAGGCGAACTTATTAAGTTCGCCTCTAGCAGAACTTACACAGATTTTTATCAACAGTTACAAAACATGTCCTAACAGACTCCCCTTTAACTGTTGCTAACAATTCTATCAATTACAAGTCAAAGACTCTAAGACTAAGACATATAATCTTCAAGCTCGTTGTCACTAGAATATGCTCCAACAGACTCCCCCTTGACAACAACTTTAGAAGATTGTCATCCGTCTTCATATATCATCAAACACACTGTAGTCTCCGTCTTGTTCATCTGTATACTCTCTCTCTATTTAGAAGAAAACTTAGGAGAAGGACCCCTTGTCAACTTTTATCTGCAATATTCAGTTTTTGCAAAGGAGAACAACCAAGAATAACCAACAATTAAGATTTCCATGGAAGCTGGAAAAATAAAATCTTTTTGGTTTTTCAAACATAAGAAACACAAAATCTTTTTGGTTTTTCTCTATATAAACTGAAATGTAAATTACAAAATCACATCTTTTTGGTTGAACATCACAAGTAAGAAGATCATATCAGTATATATGAGATATCAATCACACATCTTGGATATAAAATCCATATATTATCAAATGGTATCCTATGTCATTCTTTCAAGCCTTGAGCAATCAAACGAATATCTTTCAAGATTATAACACTCTATCTTTTCAAGACTTTTATATTGCATGTTAAGATACGCGATAAACATTCAAAGAAAATAGGATCAGGCTATGACACACAAATTCAAATTGTCAATATTATAAGATTTGAAACTAAAGCATCCCATTCCCACTTTCTTGTGAGTTAAGGTACCATTTAAGTATGAAATACAACGTGTACCCCACTAGTATGCCAACAGAAATTAAATGCACTATCTTCAAGACATATAAGATTTTACTAAAGATTATCCGAATTTCCAGAATGAGGAGACATCACTTAGCACATGAATAGCAGAATCCAAATTGGATTGTATAGGAATCAATGAGATTCAGAATCGAATGATTTAATGTCTTGGCTTATATATGTGAAATCATAAGATTCAGGTACGTGGATCCAACTGTTATCTGGATTATGAATTCAATGGAATCAGTAAAGATGATTTATCAATATGATCCAAAGGCTAGTATATGTTTGACAGATGTTGTCAAGTACATATCTTGATTATACTTCAAATTGCATGCTTTTCGAGACATGGGCACTGAAGAAAATCGAATGAATAGTGCTAAGGACATAACCCGAAACTGATCTCATAGGAAAATCTTTATTAAAAGCTAATATTCTTTATCTGATAGTGATCTTTTAACATACACACCCAGACATAAAATGGGTTAAAATCACAGTTGTAACATATGCAATTTTGTTTTCACACAACTAATGGTTCAGTGACGCTTTTAGTCTACTAACAATTCAAATTATATGCATACACAACACTATCATTTCCTATTTGTGTAGTCTCTGAAGTTTAGATCAAAACATATAATTCAGATATATTAACATAAAGCACCAACCAGTCAATCTAAAGTCATGTGTGAAAGAACATCTACTGATGTACTATCATCTCTTCTTTAACTTCAAGTAATGTCCTAACAAGTTCTTCCATGAAAACATTTTAAGAAAAACATTTTACTTGGTTACTCAGGATTAAGCAAGTCAATCAATTAAAAAACGCAAACCGATGTAATCCTGTAATTGAATGCCTTTGCCTTTTGTCACCAACACAGTTCTGTACTCCCCTTGTCCTGTAGACTCCTCCTCAACTAGTCAAATGGTTGCATCAACGACTTTATGCTCACCATAGTCATCCTAAGTTTTACGTTATCTTTTGGACTTTGTAAAACTGTTTCCAAAACATTGTGTGTGACATATTCTCCCCCTTGAGCATCAAGTCGTTGAATCAAATAGATTCTTAGTTATCAATAACTCTTTACTCTTGCAGATGTCATTCTCTGTCATGTGCTAAGAACCACCACTATCAACAACCAAAATGGTATTAATAGACCCTCTTGGTTAATCCTGCACATCTAACAAGAAACATTAATTTGAAATTGGGACCCAAGCCATGGTAGTCATGGGTCTTCCATCTGTATCAAAATAATAAACCTCACTCCATTCACAATCGAATCTCTCAACAATTTTAGGAGATTGTTCCGACGAGTCAGAAACAGAAACTTTAGATTTCCAAACATACTTCTTTTCATTAAGTTCTTTTTGCTTAAAATGTGAAGTGTTTGAACATTTTCTTTCATTTGAAAATTGATTTGATTGTGAAAACTCTTGTTGTTCTAAAAGTTTTCTCAATCTTCTGTTTCTCCTCCGTCTTTGAGGTCTAGAAAGCCTAACCTCAGATTTTGAATTACCCTTTGGTGTAACATGAGGTTTAACCACATTTGGGTTAACATAAGGCTTACCATGAGTTCTTACCTTTTCTGGAGTAACATGTCGGTTACCTTTGGCGTTGTGAGGACAAGCAAGCCGAATATGACCAACAAGACCACAGTAAAAGCAAGATCTCGTCTCACGATAATCTCTCATTTAAGGAATCTTCACACGATTAGATGCATTTGAAGAAGATTCTCCTACATGAACTTCTTTTGGAGTTTGAGACGGAACAAACTTTTTCTTAATAGGTCTTGATTCAGTCTTCACCTTCTCAGGAACTACATGCTTCTTTCCTTTATTTTTGTAAGGACAGTTCACCACAATGTGTCCCATCTCATTACAATGAAAGCATGTACGCCTGTCTTTATAATCTCTGACATATGGAACTCTCCTTGAGTTTGAAGAACATCCAAATGTAGAATTTCTAGATGAATTAGAATAAACCTTTGAGCCTTCTTTCTTAACAGCTTTCGGTATCCCTTCTACCTTAGCTTCATCAAAATATTCATCATCACTCTCATCAGAATACACCATATCTTCACCTGTGACCGGATTCACTTTCAACACAGCCTTAAGATCTAAATCCTCATCATTTATAATCTCAGGTGTAACAGAATAATTTCCGTTGAATGGTGGAGGAACATAGCTAATACCACTAGTTCCCTTCTCCTCTTCAGTATTATCATGATAATATCCTAATAAGAATGATGAATTTGCAAAGCTTTCTAACTTTCTATGCAATCTGATTACCTCTGCTTTAGATTCAGCTAATTCCTTATCTTTCCCAACAAGATCATTATTTCTCTTCTCAATTTCTACAAAGGACATATCCAGGTGATATGCCTGCTCTTTGATCTTCAAAGTCAGAGAACTTATATCTCTCTTTAGTGATTCTATTCTCTCAATACACACATTCTCATTATCTTTTAATTTCTGATTTACCGTGTGCATCGATTTCATATCACAAATGAGGTTTACATTTTCATCCATAACCCTCATCATTTTATCCTTAACTGAAACACAGTTAGAACAAAACGTTTCAGAGTTAGAAAATACCTCAGGTTTTACTTCTGAAGAAGATGCACCAGGAGCCATGAAAACGTCATCATCAGCTTCACTCTTTTGATCAACAATGACAGGCTCAACATCAGTGTTTGATACACTCAGATCATCTTCAACTGTCTGGAAGCTTACTTCAGTCTCTACATCACTCTTGGTAGACTGAGTACTTTCACCAGATCCAATACACTCACTATCACTTAACTCGGTAGAAGAATCACTTTCAGAAACACTCTGCTTTTCCAATACTTCTTTGATCAAGACCTCAAACGCTTGAGAAGTTGCTTCACCCTTTTTCTTCAATGCTTCCCATAGATCTCTTGAAGTTGGACACTTCCCGAGACTATGAATGATATCTTTCGGTAAAGACAACGTTAAAGTTTCACGCGTCTTCATCTCTCGATCAAACTTCTGCATTTCTAGTTTACTAAGAGCTGTCACTGGTTTAGGAACATCATAATATCCCATATAGTCATAAGTAGGATGCACATATCCTTCAAATATGGATGTCCAAAAGTTTTCATCAGTTTCTGATACGAACTGTTCGAACCGGACTTTCCAGCTACGAAAATCTGATATGCACAAAAGTCTCGGTGGCATAGTTCCAATCTCATTATCATCACATGAAATTGACATTTTGAAATTTTTGCGAAAATATCCGGAAAAAATTTCCCGCCAAAATACTCTTTTTAAAAAAATTCGAAAATTTAAAATTTCAAAAATGATTCAAAATAAGCATATAAACTTTCCCTAAAAAATTTGGACAAGAAAAAATTTCCCGCCAAAATACTCAAACTTAATAAGTTCGCCTCAGAGACACCCAAGCGAACTTAATGTGAAGCGAACTTAATAAGTTCGCTTAAACTAGAAACTTGAAATATGCTTAAGTTCGCCTAAAATAAGTTCGCTTAAAATAAGTTCGCTTAATCCTGTGAGAAGCGAATTTGACAAGTTCGCCTGCTGCTAAGTTCGCCTGCACACACATTCAGCAAGTTCGCTTGCAATAACAGAATCAATCTCAAGAACTCTTCAGACCAAACTCGCGAACCAGAAACATACGGAAATCATCATTAATCACTGATTTGAAAGAATTAAACAAAATTGGACTGTAGGATTGTATACTTTCTCTATTAGAAGCTTTCTATCGGATCAATTTCGTCAAAATCCTCTTCAAAAACACCAAATCAGATTTGAATCAGAGTTGAAAACTCCATGAAAATGAAAAACTCGAAAATGATGAATTTAATGTTGATTGGACACGAAAACACCACGAATCTTCTGCTAATCAAGAGCAATAGCTCTGATACCACTTGTAGGTTCGTGATTCGGTGCGTGACAGATCCCTAGACTCGCGGTATGACACGGTGATAACGTGCGGAATCCATGATCAACGTGCTCGTGTAACTCAATCAACAACAACGGTGTAAATAAACGATTTGTATTTCCACCACAATATCAATTTACAATAATCTGTCTCTAATCAAGTCTACTCTGATATCTTCTCTTCTCCCTATTTTTTATCTGTTCTACTGATATCTCCTATTTATAGCCACAGACTTGCACCAGGCGAACTTAACAAGTTCGCCCAAAAAATGATAAGTTCGCCTCTAATAGGCTAAGCGAACTTATTAAGTTCGCCTCAGATAGACTAAGCAAACTTATTAAGTTCGCCTCTGATAGGCTAGGCGAACTTATTAAGTTCGCCTCTAGCAGAACTTACACAGAATTTTATCAACAGTTACAAAACATGTCCTAACAGACTCACATTTAACTGTTGCTAACAATTCTATCAATTACAAGTTAAAGACTCTAAGACTAAGACATATAATATTCAAGCTCTTTGTCACCAGAATATGCTCCAACAATGCTAACTATTGATGCTCAGTTCCATTGGGACCGGCTTCGAGATCCTTGTCCTGGTCGTCACCCTTAGACAGATCATCTAGGTGACAAGCCTCATCACTACTTGGCTTTTTCGGTTTCTCCTTCTCATTCAGCAACTCCTTAATCTTCTCCCCCTGAGCAGCAAGAGTTTTGGTCATATCACAGACCAATTTGACCATCATATCGTGCTCTTTACGCTGCAACTCATCAACCGCCCTTTCCTTTTTCAAAGACGCTACTTCATCAACCAAAGATTTAATCTGACCTTGTTGCTTGTTAGACTCCTCCCTTGATTTCCATACCGTCTCTAGTAAACCAGCAACTTGAGACTCCAGGGTCGCAATCCTTTCATCTCGTGGATCTGGATCCCTATATGTAGAGGCTCCGGCTGTATGAGTGTGAAGATGTCATCAAAGTCGAACCCATGGGTGAAATCACCATATGAAAAGGGTTCACTGATTGGTTGAAGGGTTGTAATTAGAATATTGGTTGGGATTGAAGTTGGTATGGTAGATGTTGCAATGGTGGTTGGGGTGATAGTGACCGACTGAGTGAGGATTGGAGTCGTCACCGTCACCTAGACAGGTTGTAGTGGGAGGGATACTATCACAGGAACATCCTCTGTGACAGTAGTAGCAGTTACTTGACTTGTGACACGTGACCGCCTCCCTATCCTTTGATATAGCTGGGTGGAAGTTGATGCAGAGGTTGAAGCAGTGCTCACGGCCTTAGTGACTTATCGCCGTGCAACACTAACTTCTATTTCTCTAGGGATACTCGCAGATGGCCTATCCCCCCGATGCTTGTTAATACTTTCTCGTCTCTGTCTTTGTATAGCAGCATTTGAATCAAATTCGGCTTCATACTCACTGCTTGTACTTTCTTGTCTCTTTCTTTTAGAAGACGACTCGGGAAGGGTCACCGCTGTCGTTCTTCTCGGGTGTGATTGGTCTGGTGCATCATCAGAATCAGATGAATCAGATTATGTTTCTTCGAAATCAGATTCTTCAGCACCAGCACTTCCTTCTTCTTCGTCTCCTTAATTCTCAGATTCATCATCACCTTCAACTTCCTCCTCTTCATGTTGTTCATCACTATGTTCACTGAGTTCTGGCTCCGACTCGGGACTATACCATCTGAAATTATCTGGGGCCACATATGCTTCGTTGATTAAGTTTCTGAAGAGAGGAGTATGCACAGGGGTAGGTTCTACACTGTCTGGCTTTAAGAATTGAGCAAATACTCTCTTGTCCACTCGCTTCACTTGTAATCTTTCCCCAATTTCCGGTAGATTTGGCTGTAGGTCCCCGGGTGTCTCGGATCGTTACGTGTGGGTGTGTGACTAGTCGGACCAGGTGCGGAATGCCCGTGACTAGGTGGAGAATCAAGCAACACAAAGTAAACCTACAACAAAATCACTTTCAAACTCCGTCTATTATAAACTTGAAGGTTACAGAGAGAATACTACTGAGTGCAAATGTTTGCGTACATAAATTCTGTCAACCTATTCTATTTCTACTAGACCTGATCTCTGCACACTTAACAAGTGCGCAGGGCAAATTGTTCATGCGTACTTAGCAAGTACGCAGAGTATTCTTGCGTACTTGCTAAGTACGCAGGAAGTAATTCCGGCGCACAATTTTCTAACTCCCCCTTCTATACTCAACACTAAAAGGCCATGCGTACTTAACAAGTGCGCACAATTTAACTCGTGCGCACGATTTAACTCGTGCGTACTTACAAGTGCGCAAGACTTAACTCTTGCGTACTTACAAGTGCGCAAAACTTAACTCTTGCGTACTTATTAAGTACGCAGGGCTTACTTCATGCGCACTTACAAGTACGCACAAACCCTTAAGTGCGCAAACTTTCAACTCAAATTTATGAAGTTTATCAAGTCAAATAACGAACAAGTTAAAAATATTCAATCAAGAGGATTCAAATACAATTCAGGAAGGTTAAACACAAATATTTTTGGCTTTTCTGAATAAAATTGAACTATGCATAAACTTAAAATATTTTTGATCTTTTCTAATAAAAATATACAAGTATTCACACAAACTATTTTTGATCAAAGACACGAGCAAAGGATCATATCAGGCTATCTTTTAGCGAAAACGATACAATATAAACATCAAAGAATATGGGATAATGTCATGGATTACTATTTATTCATACATAAGCACATAAACAAGTGATTCAAGTTGACAATATTATAAGATTTGAAACTATACGCATCTTTGTATCACGTTCTTGTGTATTAAGGTATTAATTATAAGATATACAACGTGTACCCCACTGATATGCTACAATAATGTAAATTGCATTAACTCAAGCCATCTAAGATTTTCCTAATGATTTTCTAAATTTTCATAATGAAGTTACATCTATTAGCATAGGAAAAATCAAGCAGAATCCATAAGGATTATCAGGAATCATAAGATTCAATGTCTTGGTTTCATTTGATTTTCTTCATTGAATATAGGTATGATGATTCAGGATAATATATATGGTGTTTGAGTTTTAAGGTAAGGGGATCCAACTTTTATCTGGATTTGATTTCAATGAATCAGGAGTGATTTAAGGTTGAATACATGCTCAACGGTTAATGTAGAGACATGTCTTGATTCAATCTCCCCTTGCATACTTGTGAGTATGGGCAGTGAGATGATCCGCATTAATTGTGCTAACGACATAACCCGAAACTAACCTCAAAAGAAAATTATTGCCAAAATCTAACATTCTTTATCTAATAATGATCTTTTCTATTCTTTTACGCACACACACTTGCAAACATGGGTTCAAATCACAGTTGTAATTTAGATTTAGTTTCCACACTACTAGTGATTCAAAGACGCATACAGCCTACTGACAATTTAAATTACTTGTAAATAAGCAGATTAAAAACATAACAATTTAAACAATTAAGTAAACATGACGCAATCATTTCCCATATGAGTAGTCTGTGACGTTTAGATCATTTCTGATGTACTATCATTTCCTCTTTTCTCAAGTTAACTTTGAAATTTTCTCCATTTTCTATTTTGTTTTTGTTTTTGTAAAATATTTTGAAACTTAAAAGAACTATACAGAAAATTTAAAAGAAATAAGGTTTAACTTCCATGAATTGAATTGATTTAAGAAAAATTAATTTTCACTCAGGATTAAACATTCCTATCAAGTTGACAAGATGCTCAAAACGGGATCGATCAAATGCCTTTGTGAAAAGGTCAGCAAGATTGTCATCCGTGTGAACTTTTACAAGTTCAATTAAATGCTTTTCAGCACAATCACGGATGAAATGATGGCGAATCTCTATATGTTTAGTTTTGGAATGTTTCACCGGGTTATTTGTGATGGACGTGGTGGCGTTGTTGTCAATGAATAATGGAGTTCCAGTGAAGTTTAAGCTGTAGTCTCTCAACTGCTGCCGAATCCACAGTATCTGAGAACAACCGCTCGCCGCAGCAATGTATTTTGCTTCACAAGTTGAGACAGAAACCGTTGACTACTTCTCGCACTGCCAGGAGACCACTCTGTCTCCTAAGAATTGACATCCACCAGAAGTTGACTATCTGTCAAGGTTACAACCGCCATAATCTGAATCAGTGTAGGCTTTGAAGTCGAATGACTGCTGCTTAGAGTACCAAAGACCTAATCGGGGTTTCCCTTTCAGGTATCTGAAAATTCTCTTCACGGCTATCATATGTGACTCCTTCGGTTGAGACTGAAACCTTGAGCACAAGCACACAGCAAACATTATATCAGGTCTTCAAGCTGTGAGATACATAAGTGATCCGATCATCCCACGGTACAATCTGCTATCTACATCCTTTCCATCTTTGTCAAGATGCAGACCATGATTGACTGGGATAGGTGTGCCGTAAGTACTGCTATCATTCATCTTGTATTTTGACAAGATGTCCTGCATATACTTAGTTTGATGTAGATAAATGCCATCCTCTCTTTGACTGACTTGCAGACCCAGGAAGAATGACCATTCACCCATATTACTCATTTCAAACTTGAACTTCATCACCTGCTCGAATTCCCTACACATCCCTTCATTGGTAGATCCAAAGATAATGTCGTCGACGTATACTTGTACAAGAAGAATGTCACCTCCTGCTTTCCTAATGAAGACAGTCGAGTCAATCTGTCCACGGTCGAAACCATTAGACAGTAAATGCTTAGATAATGTCTCATACCATGCCCGCGGTGCTTGATGAAGACCATAAAGTGCTTTGTCGAGCTTATACACTTTATTGATATTATGCGGATCTCAAAACCGGGAGGTTGAGTGACATACACCTCTTCATGAACTTTACCATAAAGGAAAGCACTCTTCACATCAAGTTGATAGACCTTGAAGCCGACATATGTGGCATAAGCCAAGAACAGTCGAATGGCCTCAATTCTAGCAACTGGGGCATATAATTCCGTGTAATCCAAGCCCTCTTGCTAATAAAAACCCTGAACAACCAACCTTGCTTTGTTCTTCACAACAACATGACGATCATTCGTATTGCATTTGAACACCCATCTGGTTCCAATTGGCTGAAAGCCTTTTGGCAAGTTAACCAAATCCCACACGTGCAACTTTTGGAATTGAGACAATTCATCTTACATCGCCTCAATCCAGCAGTTGTCAGTTAGAGCCTCCTTCACATTCTTCGGCTCTAACTGGGACACGAATGCAGCATGCAAACATGTTTCCATGACACCAGTGTCAAGTATCTCTATTTAAAGACTGGTGTTCTCAGTGATGGTTCGATGACGAGTCTGAACACCGGCATAAGGATCACCAATAATGTTGTCGATTGGATGATTCCTATGCACTCTCGTCTCCGGTACAATCGGTTTCTGAATTTCTAGATCAAGATTCGTGCTTAACTCCCCCATTTCCTGTGTTCCAGAGGAAGAAGATTCAATGTTAATTGGATCAGCTAGAGCTTCATTTCCTACAGTTGTGTTAGGATTAGCTTGAGTATCATCTCCAACAACAAGAACATCTTCACTGTTATCACTGTCATGAGTTCCAGATGCAGATGCAGTATTGGAATCAGGAGTTACAATAGGTACAGTAGCACGAGTAGATAAGTTGGAGTCATTGTCGCCACCCAATAATTCTTAAACATTTGCGCGTCAATTGCAGATAGATCAGGAAGATTGAATGACTTGAATAGCGCATCATAATCAAAACCCCAAGCTGGACCTATTGGTTCGGGGTGGAATGCTGTGTTTACTACAATCCACTTCAAACCATTCCTCGACAGTATGAGTTCCTATATTGTACACTATCTTGCAAGGCGAGTTGGCAATGTATCCTAAGAAGATGTCTTCCACCACTTTTGCATGAAACTTAGACTGGCGGTCTTTGTACTGTAGCAACAAGGAACATGGACTACCAAAAGGAACTAGGTAATCAAGATTGGGAAGTCGATTGTTGATCAACTCGTAACAAGTTTTGTTGTGCCTCTTTACAACCAGAACTCTGTTTAAGACGTGACAAGCTGTATTAACGGCTTCTGCCCAGAATGTGTCAGGAAGCTTTGCATCCGACATCATAGTCCTTGCAGCCTCAATCAGTGTTCTGTTCTTTCGTTCAGCAACTCCATTCTGCTGAGGCGTGTACGGCGCGCTGAATTCGTGACGGATCCCTTTCTTGAGACAGAAAAGCTCCATCAAATTATTCTTGAACTCAGTTCCGTTGTCACTTCTAATTCTTCTAACTTTCAGCTTGCAAAGAGATTCCAAGCTCAGGATCAAGTATTGAAGAATATCAGCAGTCTCGTCTAAGAAAAACGTGAGAAATCATGAGTTACTACTAAACAGAATGACTTACCTCCAATACTCCGGATACTTATGGGGCAAACAGATCCATGTGTAATAGCTCCAAAGGGGTATCAATAGAGTTTTGGAGCTTGGGCTTGTGAGACTTCCGTTGCTGTTTGCCCTTTTTACAAGGCATATAGTCATCTGCAACGGTAAATCTCAGCTTAGGAACCCCGGTTATCAAACCGTTTCGGACAAGATGATTCATTTTACGATACGAAGTATGTCCGAGTTTCCTATGCCACAAGATGGAGTCAAGCTCTGTCGCTTTAATAAGCAAACAGGTAGCAACTGATGAGGTGGTTGTTGCCACGCTCATATCGATCTGATATGTGTCGTTTGTTCTTGGCGCTCTCATCAGGATCCATTCTTTGGGAACTTCAAAACCAGGTTTGAGAATCAGGCATTCTAACTTGTCAAACATCACCGAGTACTCCTTGTCACACATTTGGGAGACACTCAACAGGTTATGCTTCAGCTGCTCGCAGAAGTTGACATTGTTAAAGCTGACACAACCGTTCGAAACCACGCCTTGACACGTGATGCTGCCGCCTTTTTCTCCGGAAAAGGCCACATAGCCGCCTCTGAATGGTTTAACATCTTGAAGCAGGGCCATGTTTCCTGTCATGTGCCGGGAGCATCCACTATCTACATACCAGCGGTTAGAGATAGTACCCTTCAGACGTCCCTGCACGAGTCACAAAAGAATTAGTTAGATTTGGAGACCCAATCCTTTGTGGTCTTGGGTCGTCCATCCTTTTCAAAATAAACTACTTCCTTTAACTCACAGTCATGATGACTGTTCAAAATTAATGAATCTTTAAAAGAATTAGAATTGGGAGATTGAGAATTTTTGGATTTGGCAGTCCAGGATCTCTTCTGTTTCTTAACCGGAACAGGAGACTTAGATTCAACAACAGCAGGTGAACTTGTGGAAGCTTCACCTGATTGAACTGAAGTCAGCTGTTCCAGCATTCTCAACCTCTTGTTTCTTCTTCTTCTCTGTGGCTTTGAGAGTCTCGCCACAGGTTTCTCACCAGTGCGTGTACTACCAGATTGCGTTACCTTTCTTGTAACAGATGGTTTAGCTTCAGACTTTATCTTAGGCTTTACCATCGGTTTGACTGGTGGTTTCACCACATTTTGTTTTGGATTTTTGGGAACTTTCACTGATGACGACCTGGGGATAACAGCTGGTTGTGGAACAACATGTTGTTTCCCTTGGTTCTTAGAAGGATAGTTCACAATGATGTGACCAACCAAGCCATAGTGAAAACAATTCCTCTTGTCTACATAAGTTCTCTTGTAAGGCTCATTAGATCTGGCCTTAGATAACTCAGCATTATGAGAAGGAGGAGTTGGTTTATGAACATTAGTCTGAACCTTTGCAGTTTGGTTTTGGGGGTATAGTATTTTTCCAAATTTTCTTTATATCGAAGCCCATAGTGAGCTGAAAAAGCCTCTTTCTTTGCTTGGTTAAGACTTTTATACCCCCCATAAAGCATTACCTTTAGATTATCATTTGTTTCAATGATATCAGGTTCAGTTAAAATGCAATTATCACCATTAGTGATAACGTTTTTCCTTACCTTTTGTTCAGTGAACAACTTCTCAGATACTGCTCCTTCAAGGTAAGTGTTAACCAACCCATCTTCAGAAGCAGTAACAAACTCCTCACTAGATGTGGAGTTAGCCTTACTTGAGGATTCATCCTTTTTAGGGGAATCATCCTTATCCGAGGACTCATCTAGACAAGTGAGATCAATGTCTATTAAGCTATTGACAAACTTCCCGCTCACTGGTGGAGGAATGGCATTAGTACCCAAACCTAACCCATTCATTTGTCTCACCACAGATTCGTAGTGTTCCACCACAAAGCAAGAGTTTTTCAACTTCTCATTAGTGCATTTTAACTGCAAGATCTCATTTTACAGTTTGTTGATTTCATTGTTCCGTTTCTCCAACCCCTTGTATGCAACATCTAAGTGAAGCTGTTGATCACTTATTTTTAAAGAATATTCACATTTTTCTTTTTTCAACGTTTCAATAGAATCTTTAAAACATTTTTCATTTTCTTTATAGTTTAGAGCTGCCAAACTTAGGGGTTCGATTTTGTCTTGGAGCCTAGGATTTTCAAGTTTTAGCCCTAGACATTTAGAACATGAAATAACAGAAAAAGGGTTAGAATCTACCTCAGAGGATTTACTTGTTGCTTCTCCAATGACCATGAGAGCAACAGCAGTAGTCGATTCCTCTTCATCCGCTATAGGAGCTTCCATATCTTCAACTTCCTTCACCTTCTCTGTAGCAGCAGTTGCAGATTCTTCTAGGTCAGCCATAGAAGCTTCCCTTTTCTCTGCTTCCATCATCTCCATGATCTCAGCCATGAGACCAACCTGGGTTTATGCGATGATGGCATCCTCAAGATGAACACCCCCATCAAAGATTTCGTCCTGTTGGGCTACTAGTGCTTTGGACGTTCCAGCTTGGCTTTGATTGTGGTGGTTTGAGTTGTTGTGTCCATGGCTGTTTCCTTGGCTGGGTCGGGTAAACCCAGAGGCAGGTGCTCTGTCTTTTTGATACTCACGAGCAAAGTGTCCATAGTTCAGACACTTGTAGCATTTGGCCTTAAATTTGTCAAACCCAACCTTGGCATTAGGATGCCCGCCAATAAACTTTCTTTCTGTTCTGTTCAGGAAATGCTTGGCTCTCCTCAATAGCATGGCCATATTCCATTGAATATCCAAGTCCTCCATGTCATCTGGATCCACTTGATTAAAATCTTCTTCAATCGTCTCTGGATCAGTAAGCTTGCCACCAATGAAATTCTCATACGCAAGCATACAAGATGAGAATAGTGCTACATGATCTTCAGCTATTCTGGCTATAGCTAAGGGGTTAGCTGAAGACGTAGCAGGAGGATTTCTTGAGGTATTTTGATGATGAGACCCCAACCCTGATCCTGAAGCATAGCAAGCATGACCACCACACCCAGTTGAGTGGTCTTCTTCAGTAGGATTTCCAGTGAAGAGTGCAATTCCAGAGCCCGATGACTTGGATGTAGAAGTCGTCCCATGATACATAGAAGGGTCTTGTATCTGGGGTCTTCCAGAGCTCTCATTTCTTCTTAGGTTCATGTCATGAGCTTGAACCTTTCCTATTGCCTCCTCTACTGTCAACTCATAGAACTTAGGATTTCCCTCATCAAGGTTGTGTACATCTCAAATTTGGATGGTAAAGCATCCAAAAACTTTTCCACCATCTCTTCATCTAGATACCTGAGTTCAAAAGCCTTCAACTCAGTCTGTAAATGATAGAATCTAGAGATGAGGTCATCTAAAGATTCATTCTCTAAAAATCTGAAGCACTCATACTGCTTCCTGAGAAGATCCGCTTACTCTTCTTGATGTCACTATTTCCTTCGAATCTCTTCTGTAAAGCTTTCCAGAGATCTTTAGAATTGTCATACCCTCAAAAACTGTGGAACAATTCTCGAGTTAATGCCATAGTGATCGAACCAAGTGCCTTCTTTTCACGATCATAAGCTTTCTTTTCTTCGTTAGAAAGCTTAGAGATAGGTTTGGGCATTGTTTCATCAAGATAGATGTGTGTGGGATGCTTATATCCCTCAAGGATTGGTATCCATAGTGATGAGTTGGTATAAGAAATGTAGTGCTCGAAACGTGCTTTCCAATTAGAATAATCGTTCACGTTCAGCAACTTTGGTGGTTTCTATGGTGTACCGATCTCATTATCATAATTTAACAAGTTTCCCAAATTCTGAAGATTCGACATAGTGAACACTTAGTCAAATTTCAGAAAAATCAGACACAGTTTAGCACTTGATTTTTGGCCCTGCGCACTTGAGAAATGGTCTTACGTATTTAGATTTGCTCTTGCGTACTTGTAAGTACGCAGGAGTAAATAATAAGTACGCAGGATATAACTTAAGTTCGCACAAGATCAGTCTTACGTACCTGTAAGTACGCAGTGGATATGTCTTGCGTATTTAGTAAGTACGCACAAAACTGTACTTTTTGCCAGAAATGGTAAGTACGCAGGATACCTTTTCAGCAACTTTCACCAAACTTTTCCGGTCACCTGAAACTCGCCGGAGATGGTAAAAATTGGTCTGATGATCAATGCAAATGAGCCAAAGGGTCAGAAACTTGTTTCTAACCAACCTTTGATGCTCAAAACACTCAGATACACAACAAAAATCAGTTTTTGAGTGATTTTTGCTTCTAAAATAGTGCTCAAGAGCTACCCCTATTTTATCACAAAAATCAACAAAAATACCTCTTTTTGCTTGTAAAAACTCTCCAAACTCACTCACAACACTCGAAATCAGGAGCAAATGCTCTGATACCACTTGTAGGTCCCTCGGGTGTGGCGGATCGTCACATGCAAGTGGGTCTACTAGTCGGACCGGGTGCGGAATGCCCGTGACTAGGCGGAGAGTCTAGCTAAACAAAGTAAACCGACAAGATAAAACACTTTAAACGTTCTTTGTACTATTAACACTTGAAGGTTACAGAGAAAAGCACTGAGATTACAATCTGCGTATTTGCGTCTATGTCTGCGTACTCAACTTCTGGCAACCTATCCTATTTATACGAGACCTGATGCCTGCGCACTTAGCAAGTGCGCAGGGCAAAATGCTCTTGCGTACTTAGCAAGTACGCAAAGTTCTTCTTGCGTTCCTGCGCACTTACAAGTGCGCAAAACACTTGGAGAATTTTGCAACAATCAATATGTAAAAGTAAATACAACTCGATAAACTAATACATAAAGACTCTTACATACAAAGAAAATTACAAACAAAATAGTACAACCTAAGACTAAGACTCTATCTATCCAGAGTGTTTGTCACAGGAAAGTGCTTCAACAGTACATGTTTGTCTATATCTTGGTAAATAGTTTTTCTTATTTAAATTTGTTTTATTTTATTTTTTTTATCTTTATTTTATCATCTTCATCTTATTTTTGTGTATAGTTCTTCGGATGATATTTTATTTTTATTTTTATCTGGTACCCGTGATCGTTTTGTTTGAGTGTTCTTTGCAGTGATTTTCGTGGATCGCGACTATGGGAGTTACAGTGACGAATACTCGTTTGATCTATGGGGTTACCACGAGGAGATTTGGTGCGAGATTTGTGGGGGCCCACATTACACATTAGATTGTTATCAATTCCCGGGCTACCCCGCAAGGCGCTATGAGGACCCTATATTCGGCCCAGTTGGTGATTTGGATGAATTGGAAACATTATTGTTTGAAGAGTCAACCGTGGTAATTGAAGGGGAGTCGCACCAAAAGGGAGATGTGCAAATGGATGGGTTCACCAATAAACCAATGACTATAGTGACGCCCGATCCTCCGTTGTGCACCAAGAAGAGTCGGCCCGCGATTGGTCATGATCACGACTCGTCATACGAGTCATCCGAACAACGGGAGAAGGCGACACATTTCACGGACCAACCAACTTGGAAGGCGCGACATCGGTCCACAAAGCACGGCAAGTCAACACTATCTTGCCGGGATGATCGCCTCCTTCACTACATCATGTACCTTAGGTTTGGTCCGGGCAAATACAAGTGTTGGTGTCACGACCCGTCACTTTTTTTTTGCATTTACCCTTGGTTGTCACTAGCCGGTGGTTAAGGAACTAAACCAAACGGTTCGGATGGGAATTCAAGAATCATAGGCCATCTGTTTGTTGATTTGCCAAATCATTTGTCCTAAATTGAAGCGCATGAGGACACGAGTCTAGCTAACGACTCGTTAATAATCTTAGCATGTCTATGTTTCACCCGTTAGTTATGTGTGTTCATTTTATCTTCCAAATTATTTTCTTAGTTTTCTTTTTATTTTTCTAGGATTTTATCGTTTATTTTTAAGTTTAGGTATTCGGAGCGTATTTTGGATCGAGTGGATTGGGGATATGTATTGGAGCGCCTCAGGTATGTCTTCGGAATTTTTAGAAACTTTAGTTTGGAAGAATCGCAGTCGGGTTGGGTTCAAGCTGCATAAAACTCAGGTTTTTCTATCTGCTGGGTTAGAGACACGGTCGTGCCTAAGCACTTAGCGCGGTCGTGCCTCTAACCCTAGGCGCGGTCGTGCCTAAGCACTTGGCGCGGTCGTGCCTAAATGATTGGGGCAGTTCAAATTAGTTTCAAACAGACTTTTCACTCACTACCCACCGAACCCCCACCCTATTGCGATTCTCTCAAATTTCTGCCGCATTGCTTCCTCCTCTACGATCTAAGGTACGCTTCGACTACTTTATATTTGTTTAGAATTACGGTAGGTAGTCCACTTGCATCTAACGATTTAGGGTTTGAGAACATTTCTTTAGTTTTTCTTCAATTTTCCGTTTGATTGTTCCTTGTAGCCTGTAAATATGTAGGATCGTTGTTTTAGACCTCTTAGGATGTTCTGTACTAAAAGCCCCTTAATAATCATGCTAAAACTGTGACTTTTTGACTCCGAAAACCCTAAAATGGGTTGAGCACGGTCGCGCTCATGACCAGGCGTGGTCGTGCTCGACTTTTGTAGTTTCCAGGAAATAGTTTTTGGGTGAGCACGGCCGTGTCTCCTACTAGCGTGGTCGTGTCAACTTGGGTTTGTGCTAGGCGCGGCCGTGTGTTTCCTTAGCGCGGCCGTGGGTTTCATTTTTGACCTAGGCGCGGTCGTGTCATGTCTTGGCGCTACCGTGTCTCCAGATTTGGACTTCCCGTGGTCGGCCACAGCGCGACCGTGGGCTTGGATTTTGGCCTTGGCGCGGTCGTGCCCCTTCCCACTCGCGACCGTGCCCCCTTCATAATTAGGTCAGAAACTTCATAACTTCAGTTTAGCGTCTTCATAACTGTTTTGATTTTAATTTTTTTGTCGTGCAGATGGCAGGCAACAGGGACCACCCGTAACTAGAGTTTGACTTGAACGAGCATGAGTACGAGGCTCGTCTGGATGTTTTGTGGCCACGCAAAGGCCGGATTTTAGCCGCTCGTCGTTTAGAGCCAGCCGCCATAGACGCCATCGGTCAACGGGACCGGTGGAACGACCTCCTCACCGCCCCGTGGCGCCGTTTTTTAGACTTCACGCTATTCAGTATGTCGATCTCGTGATGGAGTTCTTTTCCACCTATGAGTTTGATTATCCTTACGCGGACCTAGAGCAGCCGGAGACGATTAGGTTTAGGCTAGGAGGGGAGTGGCGAGTGATGTCAGTTGCCACGTTCGGGAGATTATTGGGCCTGTATACGAGGCAGGAGCTTCATACTGAGATATTCACCGATGGTATCACCGAGTTCCCGACAGAGGAGGACAAGGACCAGTTCTGGCACGAGTTTGGATTTGGGATGTATGATCCGAGTTTGACCAAGGCTTCGAGCCTTTGGGATCCCTTGCACTGTGTTCTTCATCGTTGGATTGTTTATTCTATTTCTGGGAGAGGTCAGGGGGAGACAGTAGTGAACCTTAGGGAGCTGTTTTACCTATTTTTCCTTGTACGCCCGCGCACCTGCAATCTTGCGCATTCAATCGCGGGGTACTTGGTGAACAGCTCCGGGTGCGATGTTACCAGCGCCATTTGTGGAGGTCACTTCATGACCAAGCTGGCGAGGCACTTTCAGCTGCTGGCGAGGCACCTTCAGCTGCTGACCGACGACTTGATTGGGGACCTGACCCCTGTGGCAGAGACCGTCGTGATGACCGTGCAGACACTGAGAAACATGCACGTCGCTCGTCGTGGCGCAAGAAGGATTAGATTGGTAGATAGATGGGGACGGACGTGGGATCCAGACCGTCCGGGTCCTGATCCAGATCTTGTGTATGCCGAGGCCGTCGCCGCCGCCCATCAGGCACACGCCGCTTAGCAGGAGCAGGAGCAGGGGCACGAGCATCAGCAGCCCGACCAGCCGCCTCCTCTGCCTCCGCCGCCACCACCGCCTGCGGTTGTCATTCCACATGACCTGTTCATGCATTACTGGACCTGGCAGTATGAGGTCCAGTGCGCCGCTGCTGCTGCTGGCGGGGCACCATACGTGGTTCCCCTTCCATTCTTTATGCAGCCGGAGCAGCAGCCCGATCAGCCACCACCATCTCCATCGCATCATCAGCCACCACTATCTCCATCGCATCATCAGCCACCACCATCTCCACCGCATCATCAGCCACCACCATCTCCACCACATCATCAGTCACCACCACCATCACCACCAGCAGCAGGAGGCAAGGGAGGCGGGGCCACCGGCATCGACCTCGAGGGCGTGCAATGGGAGTAGTACCTCCCATTGCCTTTTGGTATCATTTTTGTGAGTTGTACTTTATTGTATGTTGTACAAACTCTTGTATCATGCTTCGGCGTTTATGTTGATTCTTTTGTTGTACTTTTGTTTCCATGTACTGTTATATATATTTGTCTTTACATTTCTATTTATATTTTGGCTTGACGTTACTGATCTGTGTTTGATGTTGTTAGTCTTGATTAGATCTTGGAATTGTGGAACGTCATTTTTGTGGGTAGGCTTTTTGCATGTGCCATGATCGACATGAGGGAAGTTTCAGTTCTCCCTTCACGCTTCATTGCATTACATTCCATTTTTGCTTTGCATGTTTTTGTATACATTGAGAGCAATGTATGTTTCTAAGTGTGGGGTTGGGTGTTTATTCTTTGCTTTACATTATTTTTGTTCTACATTGAGGGCAATGTAGAATTCTATGCGTAGGGTGGGAATTTATTCACGCGATGTTTGTCCTTTTGAGCATTTTATCACTTCATTTTTTTTGCAAAATCTTCCTTCATAATTTTTATTGACACTAAATCAGTTTTATAAAATTGAAAAACACAAAAATATAATAAAGGTTAACCGTTTAGCATTCACAATTTTTAGTAAATAATAGAGGTTTGATTTTTCGAAAGCAATTGAAATAGAAATTCCATCGAGTCAAACCCAATTTTTTGTGATAACCATGAGTTTTAGTGGGCTAAACGAATGAATTGCATGTAACCTTTTGCTTACACCCATTCCTTTCCGTTTCCGTGAGTTTATTTTTGAGCCTTGATAGCTTTAGACATTGTTTGCTCTCGTTTTTACGGGTTTGAGTGTGCCGGATGTTTCATGCTTATTAGAACTTGCTTTTAGTATACATTTCGAAATCATGAACATAAATATTGCATAAAAATGATTTAGGCATTAGGATAAACCTCTTTATTAGCCTTTTATTTTTAATTTTTCCCTTCATCCGAACACATCCACTAGTTAGCCACGTTAAGCCTATCCCATGTTTTTCTTTTATTACCCACATTATACCGCCATTAACCCTTCATTAGCCTTATTTGTCATTTATTTTATTTTTCGCCCGTGTTAGAAATCTGGTCGGCTAATGTTAATTTTATAGCTTTTATTTTGTTGTAATCTTCAAATTTTTGAGAAGTTTTTAGCTAAGGAAAGATGCATATTGACTTAGTTTCCTTCAAAAAAAAATTTTCACCAAAAATTAGGTGAATTATAGCTGATTGGAGCAATTTTGTGAGCAAAGATGGAAAGAATTCGGTTATTAGCTTTTATCTATACGAAAGTATTAGTTAGTTTATTTTTCTTAGTAGAAGTTGTTTTAGTTTTTGAGTTAGCATAGCCGCCGGATTTTTAGCCATTTAGCACTTTAAAATTTCACCTCCTTACCCTTAGCCATTGCAAAGTTACAACCCGTTTAAAGCCCTCTTGATTTGTGCTTTGTTTCATGTTATTTGGTAGAGATTTGATCTTTTAGCAAGCTTATGATTTATGCATGATTCATTGTCTTGGCATTTGAGTGTTCTATACATACTCCATTACTTGTATGATCAAATATATTCCCGAGTGTGTGTGAACAGTGTGAGAAGCATAAAGTTATATGCTAATGATTTCCTAGGCATATTCATTTGCTCATTCGGTTGTCACTTCATTGGGCTCCTTGGGTTTCATTTAGTTAATTTTTCATTTCTTGAAAATCTTGTCAAACCTTTATAAATTTATTAATGCTTACGGTTTTCCGATTTGATCCATAGTGTCATTGGAAGTTTTGTTTTAATTTGATTTCTTGCTTGAGGACAAGCAATGTTCTAGTGTGGGGTTGTTTGATGTGTTAGTAATTACACATCTTTTTGGCACAAAACTCTGCTTATTTAACGATCAATTCTAGGTTATATTCAACGTTTAGACACTTATTTGCTTCATTTCCTGTTTTGTAGGTTTTTGTGAAGCTTTGTGAACAAACAAGAAGATTCCAGGATAAAAAGTGAAGTTTTAGGGTTTCTGTGATGGAGGCACGGTCGTGCCCCTACATGGCACGGTCGTGTCAAGCCTGCAAACCCTAGGCACGGTCGCGCCCACATCTTGCACGACCGCGCCAAGCCAAAAATCCAAGGCACAACCGTGCCTTGCCCCCACGGTCGCGTGTCACCCCGTGATTCTGCTCATCGAAGAAAGAGAGCCAATGGGAGAAGCAGATCGGTCAACCCTACTGTCACATGACCGCGCCAAAAGGTGTCACGGTCGTGCCCCATTCTCAGGCACGGTCGTGCCCAGTGTCCTGGCACGGTCGTGCCTCCTTGCTTGTATTTATATTAGTAGTTTTCCCACAGCATAAGCCTGGAGACCTGGAGAGTGGGAGCCCTGAGCACTGTTTTATGCTCCGAATTTCCTTGTTTCTAGCCACAATTCAAGCTTCTAGGAAGGACTACAACATCAAGAGGATCACCATACATCATCATCATCATCATCATCTAGCTTGGGGAAGTTGGTTTGATTCTTGGCATTTCTTTATGAGTCTTGTAACTTTTCCTTGCTTTGTTCTTGTTCTTGTTCTTATGCTCACCATGAGCTAACTCTTGACATCACTTTGGTTTAGATGAAGTTTAGTAAAGTTTGACAACATTTATGGATTTTTGGTATAGTTTATGTTAATGTTATAACAATGGCATGATTATTCTTCAATGATATTATGTATTTTGGAGTTGATATTGTTTGCAAGACTTGTATATGTGTAGGCTTTGTATGTTGGAAAGCCCATGGTTTATGCATTTATTCATTGATTAGTGTATGCATGTATGCTAGTTTATGGCTTTTGACTAGGAATGGTGGATGAAATCTTGTTTAAGGTTGAAAACTCTTAAATGTGCATCCTTGAGCTTGTGTTTGGAAAGACAAGGTGCTTGTTATGGTGTGTCATATGTAGTATTATGTTTATCTAGGACTTGCTGACGCAATCTTCTAATTTATGTAATCTTGATATGAACATTGTATGTTGAGGAAGTGCATGTTATTTTTGCTTTAATCAACTTGAGGTGGGTTATGTGTTGATTCGTGTAGTCTTTCCAACTAGTTGTTGAGTCAGCCAACCTTGCCAGGAAGCTAGTTCAATCTTTATTAAACATTAACATATTCATATCACGTGAGCTTCATTGTATGATTTTAGGTGGTTAGTTTGTATAATTCATTCTAGCTTTCCGAATAGTCATTTGAGTAGATGTCTTTGACGAGAATTTAGTCAACATATGTTTCGTGTATTTGCCATGTATCCATAGTTGTTGTTGGGTGTTTACTAAATGGATTCGAGACCGAAGTGATATTCCTTCTTTGATTGTTTAACTTGTGTTCTTAGTTTAGTTTTATATTCTTGCATATTAGTTTAATTAAAAAATCAACTTAACCATCTTTTACCCATACTTGATTGAATTTTAGTCTCGTTTTATTATCACATTCCACCGTGTGCACGGATTGATATCTGGTTCTTACCTTTACTATATTGCTATCCGACGGGTACACTGCCCGATGTGTGTGTGATTAGTCTTTGGTGAAAACCCATTTTAAAACTCATATTGTGTGAAAAATACTTATAAAAATATATATATATATATATATATAGTTTACACGCATCACTTGGCAAAGAGTTGAAAGCTTCGCTGGCTGGTTTCAAGTATTGAACCCCCCCAGCTCGCTTGATTGCAAATAACTTCTTATCCTCCTCGAACTTCACAGCTAAGATCATCCTTGTCGCTCCGTGTTTGTCTATGATTGAAGTCTTTTGCCAGACAGGAGCCGGATCCTTCGATGAACTTGCAGGCATATGTTTGTCTTTCTGTGCCTCTAGATCCACGGGTGTAGGGTCGGTAGGGGAGGCTTCAGTCGACACCTCAACAGTACTAGCAGGCTCGACTGAACCTGTGTCAAGATGAGATTCAAAGGATGGAACTTCAAAGATCTCTCCATCTTCAAACGCATACTCTCCTTCCCCGTCGCCCTTGGGAACTTCGATTACCACATCATCTTTCTCATCCCAGTCGTCACCAGAGTCGATCTCTCCCTCTTCCAGATTGTAGAGAGCCTCGATTTGTGATTCTTTGGAATAGTCTGGCTCTAAGAATAAGATCACATCATCCGACACGTCGTCAGATAGATCTTTCAGAATGTTAGCCACAGACTTTCCTTTATTGTCACCTGAAGCATCACCTCCACCTTCACTCTGATTGGACTCCCCCTCAGCCATAGGCATGGCAGAAATGGGAGTAATCGCACAAGCCGACGATTGCTACTCTTCCGCTCGGTCCGGCTTCAGGATCCTTTTCCTGATCATCACCCTTAGTCAGATCAACTAAGTGACAAGCCTCTTCACTACTAGGCTTAGGTGGTTGCTTCTCCAATAGCTCCTTCAACTTCTCCCCCCGAGCAGCAAGCGTCTTGGCCATATCACAGACCAATTTCACCATAGTGTCATGCTCTAACCGTTGTTTGTCATCAGCCGCCCGCTGTTTCTTCAAGGCGGCTACTTCATCAATCAAAGAGTTTTTCTGGCCCTATTGCTTGCCAGATTCTTCTCTTGAATTCCTTACCATTTCAAGAAGACTCGCGACTTGAGTTTCTAGGGTAGTGATCCATGTATCACGAGGATCAGGTCCCCTGGAAGACGATGCTTCGGCTTGATGAGTTGGGAATGTGAAGATTTCATCAAAATCAAATCCATGAGTAAAATCTAACTCAGGAAATGGTTCACTAATGTGTTGAAGAGTGGTTGAGGGAATTGAGGTAGGGAGTGTGGTTGTTTGAATGGTGGTAGGACTGATGGTGACAGACTCGGTTTAAATTGGAGTTGTCACTGCCACTTGGACAGATGGTACAGGGAGGGACACTATCACAGGAACCTCCTCTGTGATAGCAGTGATAGCCACAACAGGTGTTACACATGGCCTCCTCCGCTGTCGCCTGTAAAGTTGTTATGAAGGTGAGGTAGAAGTGGAATCAGTACTCGCAGTCGTTACATGTACTTGCCTCTAAGCACTGACTTCTACCTCACGAAGGATAGCTTGTTGCGGCCTATCCCCCCGTTGCATATTTATACTTTCTCTTCTGCATCTCTGTATAGCAGCGTCCGAATCAGAATCGGGCTCGTATTCACTGCGAGTCTTTTGTCGCTTTCTCTTGGAGTATGACTCGGGAAGGGTCACCTTCGTCAATCTTCTTGGGTGTGCCTGGGATGGTGCATCATCTGAATTAGAGGAATCTGACTCGGTCAATTCAGAGTCAGAATCTTCAGCACCTCTAACTCCCTGTTCTTCATCTCCTTCTTCTTCAGACATTTCATCTTCAGATCCAACATCCTCTTCTTCCTATTGTTCGTCACTGTGTTGACTGAGTTAAGGCTCAGACTCGGCACTATACCATCTGAGGTCAGCAGGGGCCACATATGCTTCATTGATCAGGTGACCAAAGAGTGGAGTATGCTCAGGGGTAGGTTTTACACTGCCTGGCATTAAGAATTGTGAGAAAACTCTCTTGGCCACTCGTTTGACTTGAATTCTCTCTCCAATTGCCGATAGATTAGGTACATCATCATTAATCAACAGCTGCACGAACCGAGGGTATAATAGAAATCTAAACCTATCAGCAGCATTGATCTGATCGGTGATAGACTTGTAGATATATTTTGAAAAGTTATAACCCTTGTTAAGAGAGAGGGCAACCATTGCAGCTGCCAAGTCATGCCCCATGGCATCCTTTCCCGCCTTTCTAGCAGACAGGCACATGATCATGACGTGCGTGAAGTAACGCCACTGATCTAGTACCCACATCTTCTTGTACGAGGAGTAGTCCATGGTACCGACATACCCCATCCTTTCTCTCCAGCATCCATCAACGAAGTAGTCAGGGTAACTCACCAGATCAGTTGATAAGTCCCTAAACTATAGCACGAGTCTGATGATGTCTTCAGAAATAGCAATATCATGACCTACTACAGTAGCCCTAACGACATTTGGCGTTACTGTACAGTCGTGATCAGCAGATTCCCGGAATTGCTCCAGATACGGTCTTGAGACAATAGGATCAGCAGAGATGGCATAGCTAATCTTCGATCGGTTCAGGAAGTCGACGATCTCCCTATATTGAAGTGCAGCACCCTTCCACTCGGGCTGTGTTAGAGCCAGTAGACTGAATTCGCTGGTAAATGCATGAGCCATCACTGCAAAAACAAACAATAAACACAATAAGAACAACAAGCATCATTAGAAATGAATCAAACATGACTTGATATAGCAACTACACAATGAACTGAATTTCAGACTTAGAAATTTTTCACAAGTGTCCTTCCTACATACTTAGCAAGTACGCAGGGGTTAGTTCTTGCGTACTTAGCAAGTACGCATGAATTACTTCTTGCGTACTTGTTAAGTGCGAAGGAACTTTCACTTAGCCAAATTTCAAATTTCAAAATACAATTGATGTGAGGCATTGTTGTGTATTACGGTCACCACAAGGTTGAGATACATGATTAGGACCTATGGAACCACTATCAACAGCAAGGAGTTGCTAAACTCGTCAATTTTGACCTACCCTTGGTCCGACGGTAGTCTACAGTCAAACAAGGGGTCAAAAGCAAAATCAAACCCTGATACAGATAATTTAGGAGTCAATAAGCTTTGATTAGTGACTAATAACAAGTTTTAGGTCTAAATTTTCATGTAGAACAACCAAAATCGTTTAAAGTTGCACTATCAAGAACTTAAAGAATCTGTCAATAAGCGGAGATGTAATGGATGGAATGGACTGAGATTCTCACCAAAGATTAGTAAGATGAAGATGAAACAAAGATTGGGATGAAAAAACGATTAGGAACACACGAAAATCTTGAGTGAAAAAGAGCAGGAGGTATTCAACAGTGTGAAACGTTTGAAATGAGATGAAACCCAACAAAAATTCTAACTGCTGTATATATACCCAACACAAACTGGTCGTGCGTACTTGTTAAGTGCGCAAGACTTAACTCCTGCGTACTTACTAAGTACGCATGACTTAAGTCTTGCGTACTTGTTAAGTGCGCAGGGTTTACCTCATGCGCACTTAATAAGTATGCATAGACCCTTGTGTCCTCAATCAAGAGGATTCAAAGTCAATTCAAGAAGGTTAAACAAAAATATTTTTGGCTTTTCTGATTAAAATTGAACTTTACACAAACTTAGAATCTTTTTTATCTTCTCTAGATAGAAATATACAAGTATATACACACAAACTATTTTTGTTCAAAGACACGAGCAGAGGATCATATCAGGCTAAACTATAGCAAAAACGATACAAGATAAACGTCAAAGAATATGGGATCATGGATTACAATTTATTCATACGTAATAAGCACATAAACAAGTAATTAAAGTTGGCAATATTATAAGATTTGAAACCATAAGCATCTTTGTATCACGTTCTTGTGTGTTAAGGTATTAATTTTAAGATATACAAGGTGTACTCCACTGATATTCTACAGAAATGTAAATTGCACTATCTCAAGGCATCTAAGATTTTCCCAAAGATTTTCAAATCTCCAGAATGAAGTTACATCATTTAGCACAGAAAAAATCAAGCAGAATCCATAAGGATTATCAAGAATCATAAGATTCAGAATCGAGTGATTCAGATGTCTTGGTTTGACTGGATTTTCTTCTATGAACATCATATGATGATTCAGGTTAATAGGTAAGGTGATCCAACTTTTATCTGGATTTGATTTCAATGAATCAGGTATGATTCAAGGGTGAATACATGTTCAACGGTTGACGTAAAGACATGCCTTGATTCAATCTCTCATTGCATACTTGTGAGTATGGGTAGTGAGATGAACCGCAGTAATTGTGCTAAAGACATATCCCGAAACGGGTCTCTTAGGAAAATATTTGCTAAAATCTTACATCCTTTATTTGATAATGATATTTTTGTATTCTTTTACACACGCACACATGCATACATGGGTTCAAATCACAGTTATAGTCTAGATTTTGTTTCCACACTACTAGTGATTCAAAGACGCCTACAGCCTACTAACAATTCAAATAACATGTAAATAAGCAGATTAAAAACACAACAATTTAAACAATCAAGTAAGCATGACGCAATCATTTCCCATATGAGCAGTCTATGGCGTTTAGATCATTACTGATGTACTATCATTTCCTCTTTTCTCAAGATAACTCTGAAATTTTCTCATTTTCTATTTTGTTTGGATTTTTGTAAAATATTTGAAAAGAAAAAGAACTACACAGAAAACTTAAAAGATATAAACTTTAACTTTCATGAATTGAATTGATTTAAGAAAAACAAGTTTTCACTCTGTATTGAACATTCCTATCAAGTTGACAAGATGTTCAAAGTGGGTTCGATCAAACACCTTAGTGAAAAGGTCAGCAAGGTTATCATCCGTGTGAACCTTTACAAGTTCAATGAGATGCTTTTCAACACAATCACAGATGAAATGATGGCGAATTTCAATATGTTTAGTTTTAGAATGTTTCACCGGGTTGTTTATAATGGACATGGTGGCATTGTTGTTAATGAACAATGGAGTTTCAGTGAAGTTTAAGCCATAGTCTCTCAATTGTCGCTGAATCCACAATATCTGAGAACAACCGCTAGCTGCAGCAATGTACTCTGCTTCACATGTTGAGACAGAAACCGTTGACTGCTTCTTACACTGCCAGGATACCAGTCTATCTCCCAAGAATTGACAACCACCAGAAGTTGACTTTCTATCAAGGTTACAAACGCCATAGTCTGAATCAGTATAGGCTTTGAAGTCAAAAGACTGCGGCTTTGAGTACCAAAGACCCAATCGGGGTTTCCCTTTCAAGCATCTAAAAATCCTCTTGACATCTATCATATGAGACTCCTTCGGTTGTGACTGAAACCTTGAGCACAAGCATACAGCAAACATTATGTCGGGCCTTGAAGCTGTGAGATACATAAGAGATCCGATCATCCCACGGTACAATTTGCAATCCACATCCTTTCCATCTTTTTCTGGATGCAAACCATGATTGACGGGGATACGTGTGCCATAAGTACTGCTATCATTCATCTTGTATTTTGACAAGATGTCCTGCACATACTTAGTTTGATGCAGATAAATGCCATCCTCTATTTGACTGACTTGCAGACCCAGGAAGAATGATAATTCACCCATATCACTCATCTCAAACTTGGACTTCATCACATGTTCGAATTCCCTACACATCTCTTCATTTGTAGACCCAAAGATAATGTCGTCGACATACACTTGTACAAGAAGAATATCACCACCTGCTTTTCGAATGAAGAGGGTCGAGTCAATCTGTCCACGGTCGAAACCATTTGACAGTAGATGTTTTGATAATGTCTCATACCATGCCCGAGGTGCTTGATGGAGACCATAAAGTTCTTTATACACTTTATTGATATTATGCGGATCTTCAAAGCTGGGAGGTTGAGTGACATAGACTTCTCCATGAACTTTTCCATACATGAAAGCACTCTTCACATCAAGTTGATAGACCTTGAAGCCGACATAGGAGGCATAAGCAAGAAATAGTCGAATGGCCTCAAGTCTAGCAACTGGTGCATATACTTCTGTGTAATCCAAGCCCTCTTGTTGATAAAAATCCTGAGCAACCAAGCTTGCTTTATTCTTCACTACAACATGACGATCATCCGTCTTGCACTTGAACACCCATCTGGTTCCAATTGGTTGTACGCCTCTTGGCAAGTCAACCAAATCCCACACATGCAACTTTTGGAATCGAGACAGTTCTTCTTGCATCGCCTCAATACAGCAGTTGTCAGCGAGAGCCTCCTTCACTTTCTTTGGCTTTAACTGGGACACGAATGCAGCATGCAAACATGTTTCCATGACACCAGTTTCAAGTATCTCAGAGTACAAACTAGTGTTCTCAGCAATGGTTCTATGATGAGTTTGAACACCGGCATGAGGACCACCAATAATGTTGTCAATTGGATGATTCTTATGCACTCTCGTCTCTGGTACGTACGGTTCCTGGAGATTTGTGTCTAGATTCGTGCTCAACTCCCCCATATCCAGTGTTCCAGAAGAAGATGATTCAATGTTGATTGGATCAGCTGGAGTTTCATTTCCTACACGAGTGTTAGGATCAGCTGGAGCGTCATTTCCATCAACATGAACAACTTCAACGTCTTCACTATCATGAGTTCTAGATGCAAATACAACACTGGAATCGGAAGTTACAATAGGTACAGTGGCACGGGTTGAGAAGTTGAAGTCATTGCCGCCATTAAAGAAATCGTACACATTTGCGGCATCATCGGTAGATAGATCAGGAAGGTTGAAACACTTGAATAGCACATCATAATCGACACCCCAAGCTAGACCAGTTGGTTCTGGTGGAATGATGTGTTTACTACAATCCACTTCGAACCGTTCCTCGACAGTACGAGTTCCTATATTGTACACTCTCTTGCATGGTGAATTGGCAACAAATCCTAAGAAGATGCCTTCCACTGCTTTTGCATGAAATTTAGATTTTTGACTGACAGCATTGTCCCTGCAGTCTCGATCAAGGTTCTGTTCTTCCTTTTCTGCAACTCCGTTCTGCTGAGGTGTGTACAGGGCACTAAATTCGTGAAGGATCCTCTTCTTGAGACAGAAAAGCTCCATTAAATTATTCTTGAATTCAGTTCCGTTATCACTCCTTATTCTTCTAACCTTCAACTTGCAAAGAGACTCCAAGCTCAGGATCAGGTATTGAAGAATGTCAGCAGTCTTGTCCTTTGTACCTAAAAAACGCACCCAAGAAAAACGTGAGAAGTCATCAGTTACAACTAGACAGTATGACTTACCTCCAATACTCCTGATACTTATGGGGCCAAACAGATCCATATGTAATAGCTCCAAAGGGGTATCGATGGAGTTTTGGAGCTTGGGCTTGTGAGACTTCCGTTGCTGTTTGCCCCTTTTACAAGGCATATAGTCATCAACAACGGCAAATCTCAGCTTAGGAACATCGGTTACCAAACCGTTTCGGACAAGATGATTCATTTTTCGATAAGAGACGTGTCCGAGTTTCCTATGCCACAAGGTTGAGTCAAGCTCTGTCGCTTTGGTAAGCAAACAAGTAGCAACTGATGAGGTGGTTGTTTCCACACTCATATCGATCTGATAGGTATCATTCGTTCTTGGCACACGCATCAAAATCCAGTCCTTTGGAACCTCAAACCCAGTTTTGAGAATTAAGTATTCAGATTTGTCAACCATGACTGAGTACTCCTTACACACATCTAAGAAACACTCAATAGGTTATGCTTTAGCTGCTCGTAGTAGTTGACGTTGTCGAAGCTAACACAACCATTTGAAACCAGGCCTTGATAAGTAATACTGCCACCCTTCTCGCCTGCAAAGGCCACATAGCCACCTCAGAATGGTTTTACATCTTGAAGCAGTGTCATGTTGCATGTCATGTGCCGGGAGCATCCACTATCTACATATCAACGATTAGAGATAGTTCCCTTCGGATGTCCCTGCACGAGTCACAAGAAATTAATTTGTTTTGGAGACCCAAGCCATGGTGGTCTTGGGTCGTCCGTCTTTCTCAAAATAAACTACTTCAATTAATTCACAGTCGTGACTGTCAAAAATGATTGAATCTTTAGAAGACTTGGGACCAGGAGATTGAGAACTTTTAGATTTCTTGTTCCAGGACCTTTTCTTTTGTTTTAATGGAACAGTCGGCTTGCATTCAGAAGCACCAGGTGAACTAGTAGAAGATGCACCTGATTGAATTCCAGCCAGTTGTTCCAGCTTCCTCAATCTCTTGTTCCTTCTTCTCCCTTGTGGCTTAGAAAGCTTAACCACAGGTTTGTCACCAATTGGTGCACTACCAGAGGTAGACACACAGGGTTTAGCAGGTTGCTTTTCCCTTTTTGAAACAGATGGCTTAGCCTCAGATGTGATCTTTAGCTTCACCATAGGTTTCACTGGTGGTTTCACCACATTTGATTTGGGATTCTTGGGTTGCTTCACTGGTAGTTACTTAGAGATAACCGCCAGTTGTGAAACAACTGGCCGTTTCCCTTGGTTCTTAGCAGGGCAGTTTATAAGGATGTGACCAACCATACCACAGTGAAATCAAGCACGCTTTTCCTTATAAATCCTCCTGTAGGGCTCATTTGATTTGACGTTTGATGACTCAGCATGATGAACAGGAGAACTTGTTTGGTGAACATGAGTAGTGGTTTTTGATGTACCTGATGTTGATTTATTTTTGGAAATGTAGTATTTTTCTAAATTTTCTTTATAACCAAGCCCATAATGATTTGCAAAGGTTTCTTTCTTAACTTGGTTAATATTCTTATAAACCCCATAAAGCATCACTTTTAGTTTTTCATTTGTTTCAACGGTATCAGGCTCAGTCAAAATGCAATTATCACGACCAGTGATAATGTTTTCACAACTTTGTGTTCACCAATCAACTCCTCTGAGACAGAACCATCAGGGATGGTGTTCTCAGAGCCTTCATCAATGAAGAAATCCTGATCAGAAGTAGAATCAGCCTTGCTTGAGGAATCATCCTTGTTAGAGGAATCATCCTTACTTGAGGATTCATCAAGGCATGACAAGTCAATATCAATTAAGTCGTTGACAAATTTTCCGCTTACTAGTGGAGGAATGGCATTAGTACCCAACCCTAAGCCATTCACTTGTCTCACTACTGATTTAATGTTCCACCACAAAGAGAGAATTTTTCAACTTCTCAATTTTACCATTTAACTGCAAGACCTCATTCTGCTGTATTTACTTCTTATGCCCAGAATGTGACAGGAAGCTTTGCATCTGGCAGCATTGTCCTTGCAGTCTCAATCAAGGTTCTGTTTTTCCGTTCTACAACCCCATTCTACTGAGGTGTGTACGGGGCACTAAATTCACGACGGATCCCCTTCTTGACAAAGAAACGTTCCATCAAATTATTCTTGAATTCAGTTCCATTATCACTCCTTATTCTTCTAACCTTCAACTTGCATAGATATTCCAAGCTAAGGATCAGGTATTGAAGAATGTCAGCAGTCTCGTCCTTTGTACCTAAAAAATGCACCCAAGAAAAACGTGAGAAATCATCAGTTACAACCAGACAGTATGACTTACCTCCAATACTCCTGATACTTTTGGGGCCAAACAGATCCATATGCAATAGCTCCAAAGGGGTATCGAGCGAGTTTTGGAGCTTGGGCTTGTGAGACTTCCGTTGTTGTTTGCTCTTTTTATAAGGCTTACAGTCATCTGCAATGGTAAATCCCAGCTTAGGAACACCGGTTACCAAACCGTTTCGGACAAGATGATTCATTTTTGGATAAGAAATGTGTTCGAGTTTCCTATGCCACAAGATAGAGTCAAACTCTGTCGCTTTGGTAAGCAAACAAGTAGCAACCAATGATGTGGTTTTCACCACGCTCATGTCGATCTGATAGGTATCATTTGTCCTTGGCGCTCGCATCAGAATCAAGTGTTCAGGAACCTCAAAACCAGGTTTGAGAATCATGCATTCAGTCTTGTCAAACATAACGGAGTACTCCTTGTCGCACATCTGGGAGACACTCAACAGGTTATGCTTCAGCTGCTCGCAGTAATTGACGTTGTCAAAGCTGACACGACCATTTGAAACCACGCCTTGACACGTGATACTATCGCCTTTCTCTCTAGCAAAGGCCACATAGCCGCCTCTAATCGTTTCACATCTTGAAGAAGGGCCATGTTACCTATCTTGTGCCGGGAGCATCCACTATCTACATATCAACGATTAGAGATAGTACCCATCGGATGTCCCTGCACGAGTCAAAAGAAATTAATTAGATTTGGAGACCCAAGCCATAATGGTCTTGGGTCGTCCGTCTTTCTCACAATAAACAACCTCAATTAATTCACAGTCGTGACTGTCAAAAATGGATGAACCTTTAGAAGATTTGGGACCAGGGGATTGAGAACTTTTAGATTTGTTATTCCAGGACCTCTTCTTCTTCTAAACTGGAACAGTAGGCTTGCATTCAACAGCAACAGGTGAACTATTGGAAGCTTCACCTGATTGAATTCCAACCAGTTGTTCCAGCTTTCTCAATCTCTTGTTCCTTCTTCTCCTCTGTGGCTTAGAAAGCTTAACCACAGGTTTCTCACCAGTAGGTGCACTACCAGAGGTAGAAGCACAAGGTTTAGCAGATAGCTTTTCCTTTCTTGGAACAGTAGGTTTAGCCCCAGAGGTGGTCTTTGGCTTCAACAACAGTTTCACTGGTGGTTTCACCTCATTCTTCTTTGGACTTTTAGGCTGTTTCACTGGTGGTGACTTGGGGATAACAGATGGTTGTGAAACAACTGGCCGTTTCCCTTGGTTCTTATTCGTATAGTTCACAATGATGTGACCGACCAAACCATAGTGAAAACAGGTTCTCTTTTCTTTGTAAGTCCTCCTGTAAGGCTCATTAGATCTGGCATTAGATGACTTAGCAAGATGAGCAAGAGAAGTTGTTTGGTGAACAGTAGTATGACCCGATGATGATTGGTTTTTGGGAATATAATATTTTTGCAAATTTTCTTGATAGCCAAGCTCAAAATGAACTGAAAAGGCTTCCTTTTTAACTTGATTAATGTTTTTATATCCCCCATAAAGCATCACTTTTAATTTTTCATTTGATTCAACAATATCGGGTTCAGTCAAAATACAATTATCACAATCAGTGATAATGTTTTTCTTAACTTTCTGTTCACCGAGCAACTCCTCAGAGACTACTCCTTCAGGACAGGTGTTCTCAGACCCATCATCAGAAGCAGTAAGGAACTCTTCATCAGATGCAGAGTCAGTCTTACTTGAGGAATCATCCTTGTTAGAGGAATCATCCTGACTCGAGGACTCGTCAAGGCAAGACAAATCAATGTCAATTAAGCCGTTAACAAATTTCCCGCTTACTGGTGGAGGAATGACATTAGTACCGAGCCCTAAGCCATTCACTTGTCTCACTACAGACTCGTAGTGTTCCACCAGAAAACGAGAATTTTTCAACTTCTCAATATTACCTTTCAACTGTAAGACCTTATTCTGCAGCTTGGTAATTTCATTATTTCTCTTTTCTAACCCCTTGTATGCAACATCCAAATGAAACTGTTTTCACTGATTTTAAGTGAAAATCACGTTTTTCTTTCTTTAAAGTTTCAATTGAATCTTTGTAACGTTTTTCATTTTCCTTGTAGCTTAACGCTGCAATACGAAGGGGTTCGACTTTGTCCTGAAGCTTAGAATTTTCTTCTTTCAAGCCAAGACATTTGGAACATGAAATAACAGCAAAAGAATTAGAGTCTACCTCAGTTGACCAACTTGATGCTTCCCCAATAGTCATGAGGGAAAAGTCAGTTGTAGACTCCTCTTGGTCAGCTACAGACGCTTCTCGTTCTTCTGCTTCCATCATCTCAGCCATTAGCCCACCCTGTGTTTGTGCAATAAGGGCATCCTCCAAATGAACACCCCAATCAAAGCTTTCGTCCTGTTGAGCCACCAATGCATTGGACGTTCCACCTTGACTTTGATTGCGGTTGTTAGAGTTGTACCCTTTATTGTTTCCTTGGTTGTTTCCCTGGCTTGGTCTTGTGAATCCTGAGGCAGGTGCTTTGTCCGTCTGACATTCACGAGCAAAGTGTCCAAAGTTCTGACACTTGTAGCACTTGGCCTTGGATTTGTCAAAATCCACCTTGGCATTTGAATGCCCACCAATAAACTTTCGGCCAGTTCTGTTCAAGAAGCGCTTGGCCCTTCTCAAGATCATGGTCATATTCCACTGAATATCCATGTCCTCCATGTCATCTGGATCCACCTGATTAAAATCTTCTTTAATTGTCTCAGGATCTGTAAGCTTGCCACCAATGAAGTTCTCATAGGCAAGCACACACGATGAAAATAATGCTACATGGTCTTCAACTATCTTGTCTATAGCAGTCTGGTTAGCTGAAGAGGTAGAGGGAGGATTTCTTGAGGGATGTTGGTGGTGAGAACCAGATCCAGATGCTGTAAAGCATGTATGACCACCACAACCATTCTAGTTATCTTCTTCATTAGAGTTCCCTGAGAATAAGGCGATACCAGAACCAGATGATTTAGTTGTGGAAGACGTCCCATAATACATAGAAGGGTCTTGGATTTGAGGTCTTCCTGAGCTTTCCTTTCTTTTCAGGTTCATATCGTGAGCTTGAACCTTACCGATTGCTTCTTCATTCGTCATCTCATAGAACTTAGGGTTCTCTCTCAGCAGAGTGCTACACATATCAAACTTTGGTGGTAAAGCATCCAGAAATTTTTCAACTAATTCCTCATCAGGATACTTTAGCTCAAAAGCTTTTAACTCATTTGAAGATGATAGAATCTAGATATAAGTTCATCGGTAGATTCATTCTCCAGATATCTAAAGCACTCATATTGCTTTCTCATAAGATCTCTTTTGCTCTTCTTGATCTCACTGTTCCCTTCAAATCTTTTCTGCAATGCCTTCCAGAGATCTTCGAATTATCATAACCTCTGAAGCTGTGAAAGAGTTCTCTAGTTAGGGCCATTGTGATAGATCCATGTGCTTTCTTTTCTCTATCATAGACTTTCTTTTCTTCTTCATCTAGCTTAGAAATAGGCTTGGGAACAACTTCATCAAGATATGTATAAGTTGGATGCTTATACCCCTCAAGTATAGGTATCCACAAAGAGGAATTAGTATATGAGATATAATGTTCAAAGCGTGCTTTCCAATTTGAATAATCATTTACATTAAGCAGCTTTGGCGGTTTTTACGGGGTTCCAATTTCATTGTCATAACTAAGTAGGTTACCGAGGTTCTGAAGATTTACCATAGTGTGACACTTAGTCAAATTTCAGAAAAGTCAAAACAACTTACGCACTTGACTCTGGCCTTGCGCCCTTAAAAAATCTGGTCTTGCGTATTTAGAATTTGCTCTTGCGTACTTGACAAGTACGCAGGAGAAAATGATAAGTACGAAGGAGATCACTTAAGTACATAGCAAATATGGTCTTGCGTACTTGGTAAGTACGCAGCAAGACTGTACTTGTTGCCAAATATGGTAAGTACGCATGTCACTTTTTCACCAACCCTCACCAACTTTTTTCGGTCACTGGAATCACATCGTAGACAGAAGAAATTGAAGATATGACCAAACAAAATCAGCCAAAGGGTCAGAAACTCGTTTCTAACCAACCTTTGATGTTCAAAACACTCAAATACACAACAAAAGTCGGTTTTTGAGTGATATTTGCTTCTAAAATAGTGCTCAAGAGCTACCCCTATTTTATCGCAAAAATCAACAAAAACACCGACTTTTGCTTGCAAAATCTCTGTATAATGTGTATAAGATGCTCCTAACACACTCACAACACTCGAAATCAAGAGCGATGCTCTGATACCACTTGTAGGTCCTCGGGTGTCTCGGATCGTTACGTGTGGGTGTGTAACTAGTCGGACCGGGTGCGGAATGCCCGTGACTAGGTGGAGAATCAAGCAACACAAAGTAAACCAACAACAAAATCACTTTCAAACTCCGTCTATTATAAACTTGAAGGTTTTTGAGAGAATACTACTGAGTGCAAATGTCTGCGTACATAAATTATGTCAACCTGTTCTATTTATACTAGACCTGATCTCTGCGCGCAAATTGTTTATGCGTACTTAGCAAATTGTTGATGCACTTTCCTGTGACAACACTCTGGATAGAGTCTTAGTTTGTATTTCTAATGTCTGTAATTTGTCTTTGTATGTAAGAGTCGTTATGTAATAGTTTATCGAGTTGTATTTACTTTTACATAGTGTATGTTGCATTTCTTCTAAGTGTTTTGCGCACTTACATGTGCGCAGGAGAAAACTCCTGCGTACTTAGCAAGTACGCAGGAAGACCCATGCGTACTTGCTAAGTACGCAGGAGCATTTGGTCCTGTGCACTTGCTAAGTGCGCAGGCATCAGGTCTGTATAAATAGGTTTGGTTCACAGAGGATAAGTACGCAGAACTCATATCTTAGACGAACTCAGTTTGTTAAGTACGCAATTTGTATTCTCTCTGTAACCGTCGAGTGTTTATAATAGAAAGAGCTTTTATTGTGACTCTCGTGTTGGTTTACTTTGTTTTAGTTAGACTCTCCGCCTAGTCACGGGTATTCCACACCCGGTCCGACTAGTAGACCACTTGCATGCAACGATCCGACACACACGAAAGGACCTACAAGTGGTATCAGAGCATTGCTCTTGAATTCGAGTGTAGTAAGTGAGTTTGGAGACGTTTTTACTGAGTTTTACAAGCAAAAAGAGGTATTTTTGTTGATTTTTGTGATAAAAAAGGGGTAGCTCTTGAGCACTTTTTTAGAAGCAAAAATCTCTCAAAAACCAATTTTTGTTGTGTATTTGAGTTATTTGAGCATCAAAGGTTGGTTAGAAACAAGTTTCTGACCCTTTGGCTCATTTGCATTAATCATCAGACCAATTTTTACCATCTCCGGCGATTTTCAGGTCACCGGAAAAGGTTGGTGAGAGTTGCTGAAAAGGTATCCTGCGTACTTACCATTTTTGGCAAAAAGTACAGTCTTCTGCGTACTTACTAAATACGCAAGAGTTATCTCCTGCGAACTTACAAGTGCGCAAGACTGAACTTGTGTGAACTTAAGTCATATCCTGCGTACTTAATCATTTCCTCCTGCGTACTTACAAGTACGCAAGAGGAAATCTAAATACGCAAGACCATTTCTCAAGTGCGCAAGGCCAAAACCAAGTGCGCAACTGTGTCTGACTTTTCTGAAATTTGACTAAGTGTTCACTATGTCGAATCTTCAGAATCTTGGAAACCTGCTGAATTATGATAATGAGATCAGTACACCACAGAAACCACCAAAGTTGTTAAACATGAACGATTATTCTAATTGGAAAGCACGTTTTGAGCACTACATTTCATATACCGACTCATCATTATGGATACCAATCCTTGAGGGATATAAGCATCCCACACACATCTATCTTGATGATGAATTGCCCAAGCCTATCTCTAAGCTTTCTGACGAAGAAAAGAAAGCTTATGATCGAGAAAAGAAGGCACTTGGTTCAATCACTATGGCATTAACTCGGGAATTGTTCCACAGTTTCTGAGGGTATGAAAATTCCAAGGATCTCTGGAAAGCCTTACAGAAGAGATTCGAAGGAAATAGTGACATCAAGAAGAGTAAGCAGGATCTTCTCAGGAAGCAGTATGAGTGCTTCAGATTCTTTGAGAACGAATCTTTAGATGACCTCATCTCTAGGTTCTATCATTTACAGACTGAGTTGAATGCTTTTGACCTCAAGTATCCAGATGAAGAGATGGTGGAAAAGTTCTTGGATGCCTTACCACCCAAATTTGAGATGTACACAACCCTGATGAGGGAAAATCCTAAATTCTATGAGTTGACAGTAGAGGAAGCAATAGGAAAGATTCAAGCTCATGAAATGAACTTGAAAAGAAAGGAGAGCTCTGGAAGACCCCAGATACAAGACCCTTCTTTGTATCATGGGATGAC
Source organism: Smallanthus sonchifolius (assembly GCA_023525975.1). NCBI lineage: Eukaryota > Viridiplantae > Streptophyta > Magnoliopsida > Asterales > Asteraceae > Smallanthus > Smallanthus sonchifolius. Next base: position 64,260,236 of record CM042019.1, on the reverse strand, counting down.
TTCTACATCCAAGTCATCTGGCTCTGGAATTGCCCTCTTCACTGGAAATCCTACTGAAGAAGACCACTCAACTGGATGTGGTGGTCATGCTTGCTATGCTTCAGGATCAGGGTTGGGGTCTCATCATTAAAATACCTCAAGAAATCCTCCTGCTATGTCTTCAGCTAACAACTCAGCTATAGCCAGAATAGCTGAAGATCATGTAGCTTTATTCTCATCTTGTATGCTTGCATATGAAAATTTCATTGGTGGCAAGCTTACTGATCCAGAGATGATTGAAGAAGATTTTAATCAAGTGGATCCTGATGACATGGAGGACATGAATATTCAATGGAATATGGCCATGCTTTTGAGGAGAGCCAAGCGTTTCCTGAACAGAACAGGAAGAAAGTTTATTGGCGGGCATTCTAATGCCAAGGTCGGGTTCGACAAATCTAAGGCCAAATGCTATAAGTGTCTGAACTATGGACACTTTGCTCGTGAGTGTCAGAAAGACAGAGCACCTGCCTCTGGTTTTACCCGACCCAGCCAAGGAAACAGCCATGGCCAAAACAATCCAAACCACCACAATCAAAGCCAAAGTGGAACGTCCAATGCACTGGTAGCCCAACAGGACGACAGCTTTGATTGGGGCATTCATCTTGAGGATGCCATCATCGCACAAACACAGGTTGGTCTCATGGCTGAGATCATGGAAATGATGGAAGCAGAGAGAAGGGAAGCTTCTATTGCTGACCCAAAAGAGTCTACTACTACTGCTACAGAGGAAGAGGAGGAAGCTGAGGAAAGGAAGCTTCGGTAGCTGAGAAAGAGGAATCGACTGCTGTTGCTCTCATAGCCATTGGAGAAGCAACAAGTTCATCTCATGAGGTAGACTCTAATCCCTTTTCTGTTGTTTCATGTTCTAAGTGTCTAGGGCTAAAACTTGAAAACTCTAAGCTCCAAGACAAAATCGAACCACTAAGTATGGCAGCTCTAAACTATAAAGAAAACGAAAAACGTTTTAAAGAATCTATTGAAACATTGACAAAGGAAAAACGTGAGTATTCTTTAAAAATGAGCGATCAACAACTTCACTTGGATATTGCTTATAAGGGGTTAGAAAAACGGAACAATGAAATCAACAAACTGCAAAATGAGATCTTGCAGTTAAAATGCACTAATGATAAGTTGAAAAACTCTCGCTTTGTGGTGGAACACTACGAATCTGTAGTGAGGAAAATGAATGGTCTAGGTCTTGGTACCAATGCCATTCCTCCACCAATCAGTGGGAAGTTTGTCAATGGCTTATTAAACATTGATCTCACTTGCCTAGATGAGTCCTCTGATAAGGATGATTCCCCTAAAAAGGATGAATCCTCAAGTAAGGCTAACTCCACATCTAGTGAGGAGTTTGTTACTGCTTCTGAAGATGGGTCGGTTAACTCTTGCCCTGAAGGAGTAGTATCTGAGGAGTTGTTGACTGAACAGAAAGTCAAGAAAAACATTATCACTAATGGTGATAATTGCATTTTAACTGAACCTGATGTCATTGAATCAAATGATAAACTTAAGGTAATGCTTTATGGGGGGTATAAAAACCTTAACCAAGTAAAGAAAGAGGCTTTTTCAGCTCACTTTGGTCTTGGTTACAAAGAAAATTTGGAAAAATACTATACTCCCAAAAATCAAATTGCTAAGGTTCAGACTGCTGTTCAGAAACCAACTCCTCCTGCTCATAATGGAGAGTTTTCTAAGGCCAGATCCAATGAGCCTTACAAGAGAACTTATGTAGATAAGAGGAACTGTTTTCACTATGGCTTGGTTGGTCACATTTTTGTGAACTGTCCTTCTAAGAACCAAGGGAAACGGCCTGTTGTTTCATAACCAGCTGTTATTCCCAGGTTGCCACCAGTGAAACCATCTCCCAAACATCCAAAGCAGAATGTGGTGAAACCACCAGTCCAACCAATGGCAAAGCCAAAGATCAAATCTGAGGCCAAACCATCTGTGACAAGAAAGGTAAAGCAACCTGCTGTACCTCGTGTATCTACATCTGGTAGTACACGTACTGGTGAGAAATCTGTGGCTAGACTATCTAAGCCACAGAGAAGAAGAAGGAATAAGAGGTTGAGAAAGCTGGAACAGCTGACCAAAGCTCAATCAGGTGAAGCTTCCACAAGTTCACCGGCTGTGGTTGAGCCAAAGTCTCCTGTTCTGGTTAAGAATCAAAAGAGATCCTGGAACAAGAAAGTAAAAGGTTCTCAATCTCCTGTTCCCAAATCCTCCAAAGATTCACAAATTTTGAACAGTCACCATGACTGTGAGTTGAAAGAAGTAGTTTATTTTGAGAAAGACGGACGACCCAAGACCACAATGGCTTGGGTCTCCAAATCTAACTAATTCTTTTGTGACTCGTGCAGGGACGTCCGAAGGGTACTATCTCTAACCGCTGGTATGTAGATAGTGGATGTTCCAGGCACATGACAGGAAACATGGCCCTGCTTCAAGACGTTAAACCATTCAGAGGCGGCTATGTGGCCTTTGCCGGAGAAAAAGGCGGCAGCATCACGTGTCAAGGCGTGGTTTCAAACGGTTGTGTCAGCTTTGACAATGTCAACTTCTACGAGCAGCTGAAGCATAACCTGTTGAGTGTCTCCCAAATGTGTGATAAGGAGTACTCGGTGATGTTTGACAAGTCAGAATGCCTGATTCTCAAACCTGGTTTTGAGGTTCCCGAAGACTGGATTCTGATGAGAGCACCAAGAACGAATGACACATATCAGATAGATATGAGCGTTGCAACAACCACCTCATCAGTTGCTGCTTGTTTGCTTACAAAAGCGACAGAACTTGACTCTATCTTGTGGCATAGGAAACTCGGACATATTTCGTATCGTAAAATGAATCATCTTGTCTGAAACGGTTTGGTAACCGGGGTTCCTAAGCTAAGGTTTACCGTTGCAGATGACTGTATGCCTTGTAAAAAGGGCAAACAGCAACGGAAGTCTCACAAGCCCAAGCTCCAAAACTCTATTGGTACCCCTTTGGAGCTATTACACATGGATCTGTTTGGCCCCATAAGTATCAGGAGTATTGGAGGTAAGTCGTTCTGTCTGGTTGTAACTGATGATTTCTCACGTTTTTCTTGGGTGCATTTTTTAGGTACTAAAGGCGAGACTGCTGATATTCTTCAATACTTGATCCTGAGCTTGGAATCTCTTTGCAAGCTGAAAGTTAGAAGGATAAGGAGCGACAACGGAACTGAGTTCAAGAATAATTTGATGGAGCTTTTCTATCTCAAGCAAGGGATCCTTCACGAATTCAGCGCGCCGTACACGCCTCAGCAGAATGGAGTTGCTGAACGGAAGAACAGAACACTGATTGAGACTGCAAGGACTATGCTGTCAGATGCAAAGCTTCCTGTCACTTTCTGGGCAGAAGCAGTTAATACAGTGTGTCACGTCTTAAACAGAGTTCTGGTAGTGAAGAGGCACAACAAGACTTGTTACGAGTTAATCAACAATCGACTTCCCAATCTTGATTACCTAGTTCCTTTCGGTAGTCCTTGCTCCTTGTTGCTACAGTACAAAGACCGCCAGTCTAAGTTTCATGCAAAAGCGGTGGAAGGAATCTTCTTAGGATATGTTGCCAACTCGCCTTGCAAGAGAGTGTACAACATAGGAACTCGTACTGTCGAGGAATGGTTTGAAGTGGATTGTAGTAAACACAGCATTCCACCCGAACCAATAGGTCCAGCTTGGGGTTTTGATTATGATGCGCTATTCAAGTCATTCAATCTTCCTGATATATCTGCAGATGACGCTGCAAATGTCTATGATTTATTGGGTGGCAGCGATGACTCCAGCTTCTCTACTCGTGCTACTGTACCGATTGTAACTCCTGATTCCAATGCTGCATCTGCATCTGGAACTCATGACAGTGATAACAGTGAAGATGTTCTTCTCGTTGGAGATGACGCTCCAGCTAATCCTAACACAACTGTAGGAAATGAATCTCCAGCTGATCCAATTAACATTGAATCTTCTTCCTCTGGAACACAGGAAATGAGGGAGTTAAGCATGAATCTTGATCCAGAAATTCAGGAACCAATTGTACCGGAGACGAGAGTGCATAGGAATCATCCAATTGATAACATTATTGGTGATCCTAATACCGGCGTTCAAACTCGTCATCGAACCATCACTGAGAACACCAGTCTTTACACAGAGATACTTGTCACTGGTGTCATGAAAACATGTATGCATGCTGCATTCGTGTCCCAGTTAGAGCCGAAGAATGTGAAGGAGGCTCTTACTGACAACAGCTGGATTGAGGCGATGCAAGATGAACTGTCTCAATTCCAAAAGTTGCACGTGTGGGATTTGGTTGACTTGCCAAAAGGCTTTCAGCCAATTGGAACCAGATGGGTATTCAAATGCAAGACGGATGATCGTCATGTTGTTGTGAAGAACAAAGCAAGATTGGTTGTTCATGGTTTTTATCAACAAGAGGGCTTGGATTACACGGAAGTATATGCCCCAGTTGCTAGAATTGAAGCCATTCGACTGTTCTTGTCTTATGCCACATATATCAGCTTCAAGGTCTATCAACTTGATGTGAAGAGTGCTTTCCTTTATGGTAAAGTTCATGAAGAAGTCTATGTCACTCAGCCTCCCGGTTTTAAAGATCCGCATAATATCAATAAAGTGTATAAGCTCGACAAAGCACTTTATGGTCTTCATCAAGCACCGCGGGCATGGTATAAGACATTATCTAAGCATTTACTGTCTAATGGTTTTGACCGTGGACAGATTGACTCGACTCTCTTCATTAGGAAAGCAGGAGGTGACATTCTTCTTGTACAAGTATATGTCGACGACATCATTTTTGGGTCTACCAATGAAGGGATGTGTAGGGAATTCGAGCAGGTGATGAAGTCCAAATTTGAAATGAGTAATATGGGTGAATTGTCGTTCTTTCTGGGTCTGCAAGTCAGTCAAAGAGAGGATGGCATTTATCTACATCAAACTAAGTATGTGCAGGACATCTTATCAAAATACAAGATGAATGATAGCAGTACTTATGGTACACCTATCCCAGTCAATCATGGTTTGCATCCTGACAAAAATGGAAAGGATGTAGACAGCAGATTATACCGTGGGATGATCGGATCACTTATGTATCTCACAGCTTCAAGACCCGATATAATGTTTGCTGTATGCTTGTGCTCAAGGTTTCAGTCTCAACCAAAGGAGTCACATATGATAGCCGTGAAAAGAATTTTCAGATACCTGAAAGGGAAACCCCGATTAGGTCTTTGGTACTCTAAGCAGCAGTCCTTCGACTTCAAAGCCTACACTGATTCAGATTATGGCGGTTGTAACCCTGACAGAAAGTCAACTTCTGGTGGATGTGAATTCTTAGGAGACAGACTGGTCTCCTGGCAGTGTAAGAAGCAGTCAACGGTTTCTGTCTCAACCTGTGAAGCAGAATACATTGCTGCAGCGAGCAGTTGTTCTCAGATACTGTGGATTCAACAACAGTTGAGAGAATACGGCTTAAACTTCACTCGAACTCCTCTATTCATTGACAACAATGCCACCATGTCCATCACAAATAACCCGGTGAAACATTCCAAAACTAAACATATAGAGATTCGCCATCATTTCATTCGTGACTGTGCTGAAAAGCATTTAATTGAACTTGTAAAAGTGCACACGGATGACAATCTTGCTGACCGTTTCACAAAGACATTTGATCGATCCCGTTTTGAGCATCTTGTTAACTTGATAGGAATGTTCAATCCTGAGTGAAAACTAAGTTTAATTAACTCAATTCAATTCATGAAATTTAAATTTTTAATTCTTTTAAATATTCTGTATAGTTCTTTTAGCCTTTAAAATATTGTACAAAAATCAAAAACAAAATAGAAAATGGAGAAAATTTCAAAGTTAACTTGAGAAAAGAGGAAATGATGGTACATCAGAAATGATCTAAACACCATAGACTGCTCATATGGGAAATGATTGCGTCATGGTTACTTAATTGTTTAAAATATTATGTTTTTAATCTGTTTATTTACAAGTAATTTGAATTGTCAGTAGGCTGTATGCGTCTTTGAATCAGTAGTAGTGTGGAAACTAAATCTAAATTACAACCGTGATTTGAACCCATGTTTGCAAGCGTGTGTGCGTAAAAGAATAGAAAAGATCATTATCAGATAAAGGATGTTAGATTTTGGCAATAATTTTCTTTTGAGATCAGTTTCGGGTTATGTCGTTAGCACAATTAATGCGGTTCATCTCACTGCCCATACTCACAAGTATGCAAGGAGAGATTGAATCAAGACATGTCTCTACATTAACCGTTGAGCATGTATTCACCCTTGAATCACTCCTGATTCATTGAAATCAAATCCAGATAAAAGTTGGATCCCCTTACCTGACAATCAAACACCATATCTATTATCCTGAATCATCATCCCGATATTCAAAGAAGAAAATCACATGAAACCAAGACAAATGAATCACTCGATTCTGAATCTTATGATTCCCGATAATCCTTATGGATTCTGCTTGATTTTTTCCTGTGCTAATAGATGTAGCTTCATTCTGAAAATCTAGAAAACCATTGGGAAAATCTTAGATGCCTTGAGATAGTGGAAGTTAAAATAGCATTTCAGTGGGGTACACGTTGTATGTCTTATAATTAATACCGTAATACACAAGAACATGATACAAAGATGTGTATAGTTTCAAATCTTATAATATTGTCAACTTGAATTACTTGTTTATGTGCTTATTACGTATGAATAAAGAGTAATCCATGACATGATCCCATATTCTTTGATGTTTATTTTGTATCATTTTTGCTAAAAGATAGCCTGATATGATCCTCTGCTCGTGTCTTTGATCAAAAATAGTTTGTGTGAATACTTGTATATATCTATCTAGAAAAGAACAAAAAGATTTTAAGTTTATGCATTGTTCAAGGTTAATCAGAAAAAGCCAAAAATATTTTATGTTTAACCTTCATGAATTGTATTTGAAACCTCGTGATTGAATACTTTTATCTTGTTCGTTATTTGATCTGAAAATCTTCATAAATCTGAGTTTCAAATTTGCGCACTTAAGGCTTGTGCGTACTTGTCAAGTTCGCACGAAGTAAACCTTACGCACTTAGCAAGTACGCAAGAGTTAGTCTTGCGCACTTGTAAATCCGAAAGAGTTAAGTCCTGCGTACTTGTAAGTACGCAAGAGTTAACTCGTGCGCACTTAACAAGTACGCACGACCGATAAGTGAGGGGTATAAAAGTGACACTTAGAAAATTCTTTCAGTCTCAAGCTTTCAAACCGATCACCTTCCCTCTGCAAATTTAACTCAAAATCAAGTGTGTCTAAACCATTTTTTCGTCCCGTCTATAGTTTCATCATCTTATTTCATCTCATTGGTGAGAATCTAGGCGATTTCCATCCATTAAATCGTGACATTGGACCGATTCTGACTTAGAAATTTTTTAGGTTAAATCCGAAATATTTTGGGTAAAATTGGGGTTGTTTGGGTAACTTATTGACATTTCCATGCTAATAGGATTCTTAATCGACTCCACATTCATCCATTTCGTCCTCGATTCTAGGTGTCGGTGGAATCTTAATCGACAGTGGGATTGGGCGACGTTTTTAAGTCCAAATTGGTCTTGGTTTGGTAGTTACTGGTGTTAATAATGGTCCCATAAGTTTGAATCCTCGATTCCGACCTATTGGCGACCTACTTGACCCGGTCTTTGAGCAATCTGTGATTTTCTTAAAATTCTGAAATTTTTGCCAAGTGTTGTTCTTGCGCACTTAGCAAGTACGCAAGAAGCAATTCCTGCGTACTTGTTAAGTACGCAAGAGGAAAAGCCTGCGCACTTGCTAAGTGCGCAGGACCAACACTTAGAAAAATTTTCAAGTCTGAAATTTTTGTTCATAGTGTACCTACTATACCGTGTCATGTTTGTTCATCTTCAATAATATACGTTGCTCTGATTGTGTTTTCTGTGTGTTTCTGCAGACTATGGCTCGGGCATTCACTGATGAGTTCAACTTGTTAGCGAACACTCAACCTGAGTGGAAAGGGGCAGCTTTACAGTATCGACAGATCATTGATTTTTTGAACCGATCAAAAATAAGTTATGCAATCTCAGCTGACCCAACACTCTCAAGACCTTACTTGGAGCAATTCTGGGAGACGGCAGAGCACGACTGCATGGTATCCCCTAATGTCATAAGGGCTACCGTTGATGGTCGGGCTATCGCTTTCTCTGAGGATACAATAAGAAGGGTTCTGCAGTTTGGAGACCTCACTACCGACCCGACATCATATCCAAATTACTATGTGGATGGATGTTGGAAGCATAGAATGGGATATGTCGGAGCGAGGGACTATGCCTCTTACAAGAAGATGTGGGTTTTGGATCAATGGCGGTATTTTGCCCACATCATGATCGTGTGCATCTCGTCCAGAAAAGCGAGGAAAGATGCCATGGGTCATGACCTTGCAGCAGCCATGGTGGGCTTGTCTCTTAATAGGGGCTACAACTTCTCTCGCTACATCTTCAAAGCAATCAATGATCAGATTAATACAGCAGAGAAGTTTAGGTTCCTATTGTACCCGAGGTTTGTGCAACTTTTGATTGATGATGCATTGCCAAACCTACGTGCTATCGGGGAGAGACTGCAAGTAAAACGGGTGGACAAGAGAGTATTTGCTCAGTTTCTAAAGCCAGGCAGTGTAGATCCTACCCCTGTGCATACTGAACTCTTTGGCCACCTGCTTAATGAAGCATATGTCGCACCAGAAGATTGGAATTGGTATAGTCCCAATTCGGCACCAGAGATGAGTGATGATTCTGATGAAAAACAAGAAGAAGAGAATGAAAGTGATGGAGGTGATGATGAAGGTGGTGATGGTGGTGCTGAGGAATCCGATTCAGAAGCAACAGAATCGGATTCTTCTGATTCCGATGATGCACCATCCCAGGCACACCCGAGGATATTGGCACAGGTAACCCTGCCTGCGTCGTCTTCTAAAAGAAAGCGACAAAGCTCGAGCAGCGAATATGAGCCAACTTCTGACTCTGACGCTGCTCTACAAAGACAAAGGCAAGAGAGTGCTAATAAGAAGAGGGGCGATAGGCAAGAGGTTGCTATCCCCAGGGTTGTAGAGATCCTGACTGTGCAGCAAGTACAACCTGCAGCTGACAGTCCAAAGTCAGAATCTACCCCACCAGCACAGTAACTGTACAGAAGGAGAAGGCCACTAGTACAAGATAATGTGGCAGTCACAGAGGAGATTCCTGTGACGGTGACCCTCCCTACTCCAACCGTCTAGGTGACGGTGACTACTCCACTTCTCACGGAGTCAGTCACCATCACCCCAACCATAACACCCACTCTCATCATTACATCCCCACACCCACCTCACACCGCTGAGCCGTCAGGTCAACCCTTCAACTATGGTGATTTCTCACAAGGGTTTGACTTTGACAGAATCTTCTCCTCCCCCATCCATAATGCTGAAGCCTCATCATCTAGGCATTCTGATCCGTATGATGCAAGGATCAATGTCCTAAAGGCCCAAGTTGCTGAACTGTTGAAGACCATTCAAAAGTCAAAGGAGGAGTCTGATGCTCAACAAGCACAGATTAATTCCCTGGCCGATGAAGTTAGGATTCTCCACAGCCAGAGAACAGGGACAAATGAGCAACTGAAGAATGTTATGGCACAGAACGAGCTGCTGATGAAAACCAATGAAATGATTCTAGGCCACAGAACTTCACTTGAGCTAAGGATGGATTTGCAGAGAAAAGAGCACGAAGCGATGGTCAAATTAGTTGAAGAACTGACCAAGAAGCTTGGTGCTCAGGGGGAGAAAGAGAAAGAGAAAGAGAAAGAACATAAATCCACTGGTGCTGAGCCTTGTTATCCAGTCGACTTGACTAAGGATGATGATAAAGACAAGGATCCTGAAGCCGGTCCTAGTGGAGGTGAGCACCAAGCTTTGGCGATTGTGCCCATCTCTTCTGTTCCAATGGCTGAGGGGGAGTCTACTCAGCAATAGGGTGGTGATACATCTGGTGGTGGTGGTGATAAAGGGAAGTCAGTGGCTGAAGTACTTAAGGACTTATCTGATGATGAGATCTTATATCTAGAGCCTGACTACTCTAAAGAAGCACAGATCGATGCTCTCTTCAATCTAGAAGAAGGAGAGATCGACTCTGGTGATGACTGGAATGATGAAGATGAGGATTTGGTGATAGAGATTCCCAAGGGCGACGGGGAAGGAGAGTACGAGTTAGAGGATGGTGAGATCTTTGAAGTACAATCGCTCGAATCTCTGCTCGACACAGGCTCAGTTGACATGGCAAGTAATGTTGAAGCTACAACTGAAGCCTCCCCAGTCGACCCTACACCTGTGGACCCCGAGGCACCAAAAGATAAAGATATGCCTTCTGCATCATCTAAGAGTCCAGATCCCGTGTGGCAAAAGATGTCCATCACAGACAAGCACGGAGCTACAGGTATGATCTTGGCTGTTAGGTTCGAGGAGGACAAACAGTTGTTCACCATCAAAAGATCTGGGGGTTCAATACTTGAAACCAACCAGTGAGGCGTTCAACTCTTTGCCCAAGTACGACCTTGTGAACCTCGCAAACCGTGACCTGCTGAGTCACTCGAGTCATGCAGTAGCAATGGGTTTGTGGGTAACACTACAGCGGGAAGCAAGATCAGGGAAATTTGAATACTTCAACCCTCAAGTGCCCAGAAGAGTCAAGGATAAGCACGCTGTACATCCTGTGACTAAGAAGCACATAAAGAGATTGGTATACAAGCCAGTGTAATATGAAACTAAGCTTCCCTTGAGCAAGTTATCTCAGGATATTCTTGGTGACATGTGGTACTGGTACGTAGATCCAAAAACGGGCGAGGCTGTGATCATGGGAAAGGTTCGTTCCGAGAGTGGGAACACAGTACCAAAAGAACTGATCAGAATCTTTGATGAAGTCTGCTTCATCAACTTTTTTGTGAAAGATCTGGAGGTACTAGTGGAACGCTACTGTGTCCACACGGACGAATGGACAAAGCTCCTTGCTTCTAAATATGACAAGGTGATTAAGTTCTGCCTTGATTACAAGAAGAAGATGGAAGCTAAGGGACCAGTGCTGTGAAGACTGAAGATTGAAGACTGAAGACGATGAAGATCCCGAGCTGTTGTCAAGGGGGAGTTTGTTGATGCACTTTCCTGTGACAACACTCTGGATAGAGTCTTAGTTTGTATTTCTAATGTCTGTAATTTGTCTTTGTATGTAGGAGTCGTTATGTAATATTTTATCGAGTTGTATTACTTTTACATAGTGTATGTTGCATTTCTTCTAAGTGTTTTGCGCACTTACATGTGCGCAGGAGAAAACTCCTGCGTACTTAGCAAGTACGCAGGAAGACCCATGCGTACTTGCTAAGTACGCAAGAGCATTTGGTCCTGCGCACTTGCTAAGTGCGCAGGCATCAGGTCTGTATAAATAGGTTTGGTTCACAGAGGATAAGTACGCAGAACTCATATCTTAAACGAACTCAGTTTGTTAAGTACGCAATTTGTATTCTCTCTGTAACCGTCGAGTGTTTATAATAGAAAGAGCTTTTATTGTGACTCTCGTGTTGGTTTACTTTGTTTTAGTTAGACTCTCCGCCTAGTCACGGGTATTCCGCACCCAGTCCGACTAGTAGACCACTTGCATGCAACGATCCGACACACACGAAGGGACCTACACAAGTACGTAGAGTATTCTTGCGTACTTGCTAAGTACGCAAGAAGTAATTCCTGCGCACATGCCAAGTGCGCAAAACACTTAGAGAAATTATACAACAATAACATGCATTAGAAATTACAACTCGATAACTAATACATACAGACACTAACATACAAAGACTAATATATACAAGACAAGTACAAAAGCTAAGACACTATCCAGAGTGTCTGTCACACAAAAGTTCTTCAACATTGGCAACGCATCATTGATTAGCAGCTGAATAAATCTTGGATACAACATGAATCTAAACTTCTCCGCCGTATAGATCTGGTCAGTTATGGCCTTGTATACGTACTTAGAGAAATTATAGCCCTTGTTGAGAGATAAACCCACCATTGCATCCGCTAAGTGATGACCCATGGCATCCTTGCCTACTTTCGTTGAAGAGATGCACATGATCATGATGTGGGCAAAGTAGCTCCATTGACCAAGTTCCCACATCTTCTTGTACGAAGCATAATCCGTTGCACTGACGTATCCCATTCTCTGCCTCCAACAACCATCAACAACATAATCAGGATAGGTAATTCGGTTAGTTGCAAGATCCAGAACTGTAACACCCTCCTGATGGTGTCTTCGGATATGGCTATCTGTTGATCTACTATAGTAGCCCTAATGACGTTTGGGGTTACAGTAGAGTCATGATCTGCTGTTTCCCAAAATTGATCCATATATGGTCTTGATACGATAGGATCTGCAGAGATAGCATAGCTGATCTTTCAGTGGTTCAGGAAATCAACTATCTCCCTGTATTCAAGTGCAGCACCCTGCCACTCGGGTTGTGTCAGAGCCAGAAGATTGAATTCGCTGGTAAAAGCATGAGCCGTCACTGCAAAAACATACAATGAACACAATTAGAACAAGAATGATTACTGGAAATGTACAAACATGACACGGTATAGCACATTCACAAGGAAGAAGTTTCCAGACATAGAAAAAATTTGCAATTTGCCTTCCTGCGTACTTAGCAAGTACGCAGGATTTATACCTTGCGTACTTAGTAAGTACGCAAGAGTTATATCTTGCGTACTTACTAAGTGCGCAAGGTCTAACACTTGAGTAAAAAGCAAACTTTTCCAAATCAAAGAATGGACGAATTTGATGTTGTTCAAGGTCACCAAAACGTCTAAAATTGCATTTAGAACTCATGGGACCAAGTCCAACACCAAAATCGGGCTAAACCAGGTCAATTTTGACCTAAACCGGACCTGACCTCAATAGACGGTCACAGCAAGGTCAAATCCCAAATCGAGCAAATTAAAGGACGAATTAAAGGTCATAGAAGTTTGATTATAGATTTTAAACATATTTAGGTTAAGCAACACTCAGATTTGTCAAAAATCAAGAACCAAAACCCTAAACTCGAAGAACTTTCAACCGGTCTAGTAACAGACGATCTTGTGGATGAAAATGGCTAAGATTCTCACCGAATGGTTGCTAAGTGAAGGTGAAACAATGATCGGGATGAAAAATCTATTTGGAATCACACAAAGTTTTGAGGAAATATGGATTGGAGGGAATAGCACAGTGGGTTATTTGAAATGAGATAAAGTCTAAAAAATTTTCTAAGTCCACTATATATACCCACACATTCGGGTCTTGCGTACTTAACAAGCGCGCAAGACATAACTCTTGCGTACTTGGCAAGTACGCATGACTTAAGTCTTGTGTACTTACAAGTACGCAAGGTTTAATTCCTGCGCACTTGACAAGTACGCAGAAACCCTTGTGAAATCTAATTTCAACTCAAATTATGAAGATTGTCAAGTCAAATAACGAACCGGAAAGATCATTCAATCAAGAGGTTTCAAAATCAATTCAAGGAAGTTAAACACAAATATTTTTGGCTTTTTTGATTGGAATTTGAACTATACACAAACTTAAAATCTTTTTGATCTTTTCAGAATAACGATATACACATATTCACACACAAGCTATTTTTGTTCAATGACACTAGCAGAGGATCATATCAGGCTAATCTATAGCTATAATGATAAAAGATAAACATCAAAGAATATGGGATCATGTCATGGATTACAAATTATTTATACATAATAAGCACATAAACAAGTAATTCAAGTTGGCAATATTATAAGATTTGAAACCATAAGCATCTTAGTATCATGTTCTTGTGTGTTAAGGTAATAGTTATTAATATACAATGTGTACCCCACAGTTATGCTATGAACTTACTTTGCACTTATCTCAACGCATCTAAGATTTTCCTAATGATTTTCTAAATTTCCAGAATGAGGATACATCAATTAGCACAGGAAAAATCAAACAGAATCCATAAGGATTATCACGAATCATAAGATTCAGAATCGAGTGATTCATTTGTCTTGTTTTCATGTGATTTCTTCAGTGAATATCGGAATGATGATTCAGGATAATGAATATGGTGTTTGAGGATTTAGGTAAGGGCATCTAACTTTATCTGGATTTGAATTCAATGAATCAGGAGTGATTCAAGGGTGAATACACGCTCAACGGTTGATGTAAAGACATGTCTTGATTAAATCTCTCATTGCATACTTGTGAGTATGGGCAGTGAGATGAACCGCATTAATTGTGCTAACAATCTATCCCGAAACTGGTCTCAGAAGAAAATAATTGCCAAAATCTAACATCATGTGTCCGATAGTGATCTTTTGCATTCTTTTACACGCACACACTAGCAAATATGGGTTCAAATCACAGTTATAGTATTGATTTAATTTCCACCCTACAAATGATTCAAAGATGCTTACAGCCTACTGACAATTCAAATTACTTGTAAATAAGCAGATTAAAAACACAACAATTTAAAACAATCATGTAAGCATGACGCAATCATTTCCCATATGTGCAGTCTAGGACGATTAGATCATTTCTGATGTACTATCATTTCCTCTTTTCTCAAGAGAACTTTGAAATTTTCCGGTTTTCTATTTTGTTTGGATTTTTGTAAAATATTTTAAAATTAAAAGAACTATACAGAAAACTTAAAAGGAATAAAATTTAACTTTCATGAATTGAATTGATTTAAGAAAAACAAGTTTTCACTCCGGATTGAACATTCCTATCATGTTGACAAGATGTTCAAAACGTGTTCGATCAAACGCCTTAGTGAAAAGGTTAGCAAAGTTGTCATCCATGTGAACCTTTACAAGTTCAATGAGATGCTTTTCAACACAATCACAGATGAAATGGTGGCGAATTTCAATATATTTAGTTTTGGAATGTTTCACCGGGTTGTTTGTGATGGACATGGTGGCATTGTTGTCAATGAACAGTGGAGTTTCAGTGAAGTTTAAGCCGTAGTCTCTCAATTGCTGATGCATCCATAATATCTGAGAACAACCGCTCGCTGCAGCAATGTACTCAGCTTCACATGTTGAGACAGAAACCATTGACTGCTTCTTACACTGCCAAGAAACCAGCCTATCTCCAAAAAATTGACATCCACCTGAAGTTGATTTTCTATCAAGGTTACAACCGCCATAATCTGAATCAGTATAGGCTTTGAGGTCAAATGACTGCTGCTTTGAGTACCGAAGACCCAATCGGGGTTTCCCATTCAAGTATCTGAATATCCTCTTGACAACTATCATATGAGACTCCTTTGGTTGTGACTGAAACCTTGAGCACAAACATACAGCAAACATTATGTCGGGCTTTGAAGCTGTGAGATACATGAGATAACCGATCATCCCACGGTACAATTTACAATCCACATCCTTTCCATCTTTGTCTGGATGCAAACCGTGATTGACAGGGATAGGTGTGACATAAGTACTGCTATCATTCATCTTGTATTTTGACAAGATGTCCTTCACATACTTAGTTTGATGTAGATAGATGCCATCCTCTCTTTGACTGACTTGCAGACCTAGGAAATATGAAAATTGACACTTGTTGCTCATTTCAAACTTGGACTTCATCACCTGTTCGAATTCCCTACACATCTCTTCATTTGTAAACCCAAAGATAATGCCGTCGACATACACTTGTACGAGTAGAATACCACCTCCTGCTTTCCGAATGAAAAGGGTCGAGTCAATCTGTCCACGGTCGAAACCATTTGACAGTAGATGTTTTGACAACTTCTCATACCAAGCCCGAGGTGCTTGATGAAGACCATAAAGTGCTTTGTCGAACTTATACACTTTATTGATATTATGTTTATCTTTAAACACGGGAGGTTGAGTGACATAGACCTCTTCATGAACTTTTTCATACAAGAAAGCACATCAAGTTGACAAACCTTGAAGCCGACATAGGAGGCATAAGCCAGAAACAGTCGAATGGCCTCAAGTCTAGCAACTGGGGCATATACTTCAGTGTAATCCAAGCCCTCGTGTTGATAAAATCCTTGAACAACCAACCTTGCTTTATTCTTCATAACGATCGTCCATTTTGCACTTGAACACCCTTCTGGTTCCAATTGGTTGTACGCCTCTTGGCAGGTCAACTAAATCCCACACATGCAACTTTTGGAATTGGGATAGTTCATCTTGCATCGCCTCAATCCAGCAGTTGTCAGCGAGAGACTCCTTCACATTCTTCGGCTCCAATTAGGACACGAATGCAGCATGCAAACAAGTTTCCATGATACCGGTGTCAAGTATCTCAGCGTACAAACTGGTGTTCTCAGCAATTGTTCTATTACGAGTCTGAACACTGGCATGAGGATCACCAATGATGTTTTCAATTGGATGATTCTTATGCACTCTCGTCTCTGGTACGTGCGGTTCCTGGAGATTTGTGTCAAGATTCGTGCTCAACTCCCCCATATCCAGTGTTCCAGAAGAAGATGATTCAATGTTGATTGGATCAGCTGGAGCTTCATTTCCTACACGAGTGTTAGGATCAGCTGGACCATAATTTCCATAAACATGAACAACTTCAACGTCTTCACTATTATGAGTTCTAGATGCAGATGCAACATTGGAGTCGGGAGTTACAATAGGTACAATGGCACGGGTTGAGAAGTTGGAGTCATCGCTGCCATTAAAGAAATCGTACACATTTGCGGCATCATCGATAGATAGATCAGGAAGGTTGAAAGACTTGAATAGCACATCATAATCGAAACCCCAAGCTGGACCAGTTGGTTCTGGTGGAATGCTGTGTTTACTGCAATCCACTTCGAACCGTTCCTCGACGGTACGAGTTCCTATATTGTACACTCTCTTGCATGGTGAATTGGCAACATATCCTAAGAAGATGCCTTCCACTGCTTTTGCATGAAATTTAGATTTTCGATCCTTGTATTGTAGCAATAAGGAACAAGGACTACCAAAAGGAACTAGGTAGTCAAGGTTGGGAGGTCGATTTTTGATCAACTCATAGCATGTCTTGTTGTGCCTTTTCACAACCAGAACTCTGTTCAAAATGTGACAGGTTGTATTTACTACTTCTGCCCAGGAAGTTACAGGAAGCTTTGCATCTGATAGCATTGTCCTTGCAGTCTCGATCAAGGTTCTGTTCTTCCTTTCTGCAACTCCGTTCTGCTGAGGTGTGTACGGGGCACTAAATTCGTGAAGGATCCTCTTCTTGAGACAGAAAAGCTCCATAAAATTATTATTGCATTCAGTTCCGTTATCACTCCTTATTCTTCTAACCTTCAACTTGCAAAGAGATTCCAAGCTCAGGATCGGGTATTGAAGAATGTCAGCAGTCTCGTCCTTTGTACCTAAAAAATGCACCCAAGAAAAACATGAGAAGTCATCAGTTACAACTAGACAGTATGACTTACCTCCAATACTCATGATACTTATGGAGCCAAATAGATCCATATGTAATAGCTCCACAAGGGTATCGATGGAGTTTTGGAGCTTGGGCTTGTGAGACTTCCGTTGCTGTTTGCCCCTTTTACAAGGCATACAATCATCTGCAAAGGCAAATCTCAGCTTAGGAACACCGGTTACCAAACCGTTTCGGACAAGATGATTCATTTTTTGATAAGAGATGTGTCCGAGTTTCCTATGCCACAAGGTTGAGTCAAGCTCTGTCGCTTTGGTAAGCAAACAAGTAGCAACTGATGAGGTGGTTGTTTCCACGCTCATATCGATCTGATAGGTATCATTCGTTCTTCGCGCACGCATCAAAATTCAGTCCTTAGGAACCTCAAACCCAGGTTTGAGAAATAAACATTCAGATTTGTCAAACATGACTAAGTACTCCTTATCACACATCTGAGAAATACTTAACAAGTTATGCTTTAGCTGCTCGTAGTAGTTGACGTTGTCAAAGCTAACACAACCATTTGAAACCAGGCCTTGATAAGTAATATTGCCGCCCTTCTCGCCTGCAAAGGCCACATAGCCACCTCTGAATGGTTTTACATCTTGAAGCAGTCTCATGTTGCCTGTCATGTGCCGGGAGCATCCACTATCTACATACCAATGATTAGAGATAGTTCCCTTCGGATGTCCCTACACGAGTCATAAGAAATTAATTAGTTTTGGAGACCCAAGCCATGGTGGTCTTGGGTCGTCCATCTTTCTCAAAATAAACTACTTCAATTAATTCACAGTCGTGACTATTAAAAATGGGTGAATCTTTAGAAGACTTGGGACCAGGAGATTGAGAACTTTTAGATTTCATGTTCCCGGACCTTTTCTTTTGTTTTAATGGAATAGTCGGCTTGCATTCAGAAGAACCAGGTGAACTAGTAGAAGATTCACCTGATTGAATTCCAGCCAGTGGTTCCAGCTTCCTCAATCTCTTGTTCCCTCTTCTCCTATGTGGCTTAGAAAGCTTAACCACGGGTTTGTCACCAATTGGTGCACTACCAGAGGTAGACACACAGGGTTTAGCAGGTTGCTTTTCCCTTTTTGAAATATATGGCTTAGCCTCATATGTGAACTTTGGCTTCACCATAGGTTTCACTGGTGGTTTCACCACATTTGATTTGGGATTCTTGGGTTGCTTCACTGGTGGTGACTTAGAGATAACAGCCAGTTGTGAAACAACTGGCCGTTTCCCTTGGTTCTTAGCAGGGCAGTTCACAAAGATGTGACCAACCATACCACAGTGAAATCAAGCACGCTTTTCCTTATAAATCCTCCTGTAGGGCTCATTTGATTTGACGTTTGATGACTCAGCATGATGAACAGGAGAACTGTTAGGACATGTTTTGTAACTGTTGATAAAATTCTGTGTAAGTTCTGCTAGAGGCGAACTTAACAAGTTCGCCTAGCCTATCAGAGGCGAACTTAATAAGTTCGCCTGGGCTATCAGAGGCGAACTTAATAAGTTCGCTTAAGTCTATCAGAGGCGAACTTATTAAGTTCGCTTAGCCTATTAGAGGCGAACTTAATAAGTTCGCCTAAGCACAGTGAAGCGAACTTATTAAGTTCGCCTGGTGCAGGTCTGTGGCTATAAATAGCAGATTGTAGCAGAACAGAACAATGAGCTTAGAACACAGGAGAGACGATATCAGAGTAGACAGATTCTGTAATCTTGCAACCTGATATTGTGGTGGAAATACAAAGCGTTTATTTACACCGTTGTTGTTGACTGAGTTACACGAGTACGTTGATCATGGATTCCGCACGTTATCACCGTGTCGTACCGCGAGTCTAGAGATCCGTCACGCACCGAATTAGGGACCTACAAGAACTTGTTTGGTGAACATGAGTAGTGGTTTTTGATGCACCTGATGTTGATTCATTTTTGGAAATGTAGTATTTTTCTAAATTTTCTTTATAACCAAGCCCATAATGATTTGTAAAGGTTTCTTTCTTAACTTGGTTAATATTCTTATAACCCCCATAAAGCATCACTTTTAGTTTTTCGTTTGTTTCAACGGTATCAGGCTCAGTCAAAATGCAATTATCTCGATCAGTGATAATGTTTTTCACAACTTTGTGTTCACCAATCAACTCCTCTGAGACAGCACCATCAAGGATGGTGTTCTCAGAGCCTTCATCAGTGAAGAACTCCTGATCAAAAGCAGAATCAGCCTTGCTTGAGGAATCATCCTTGTTAGAGGAATCATCCTTAATTGAGGATTCATCAAGGCATGACAAGTCAATATCAATTAAGTCGTTGACAAATTTTCCGCTTACTGGTGGAGGAATGGCATTAGAACCCAACCCTGAGCCATTCACTCACTACTGATTCATAATGTTCCACCACAAAGCGAGAATTTTTCAACTTCTCAATTTTACCATTTAACTGCATGACCTCATTCTGCAGCTTGGTAATTTCATTATTTCTCTTTTCTAACCCCTTGTACGCAACATCCAAATGAAAATGTTGTTCGTTGATTTTAAGTGAAAAATCACATTTTTCTTTCTTTAAAGTTTCAATTGAATCTTTGTAACGTTTTTCATTTTCTTTGTAACTTAAAGCTGCAATACGAAGGGGTTCAACTTTGTCCTGAAGCTTAGAATTTTCTTCTTTCAAGCCAAGACATTTGGAACACGAAATTTCAGTAAAAGAATTAGAGTCTACCTCAGTTGATGAACTTGATGCCTCCCCAATAGCCATGAGGGCAAATGCAGTTGTAGACTCCTCTTGGTCAGCTACAGACGCTTCCCGTTCTTCTGCTTCCATCATCTCTACTATCTCACCCATTAGACCAACTTGTGTTTGAGCAATAAGGGCATCCTCCAAATGAACACCCCAATCAAAGCTTTCGTCCTGTTGAGCTACCAAAGCATTAGACGTTCCACCTAGACCTTGATTGCGGTTGTTAGAATTGTCGTACCCTTGATTATTTCCTTGGTTGTTTCCCTGGCTTGGTCTAGTGAATCCTGAGGCAGGTGCTTTATCCTTCTGACATTCACGAGCAAAGTGTCCAAAGTTCTGACACTTGTAGCACTTCGCCTTGGATTTATCAAAACCCACCTTGGCATTTGAATGCCCACCAATAAACTTCCTGCCAGTTCTATTCAAGAAACGCTTGGCCCTTCTCAAGATAATGTCCATATTCCATTGAATATCCATGTCCTCTATGTCATCTGGATCCACCGGATTAAAATCTTCTTCAATTGTTTCAGGATCTGTAAGTTCGCCACCAATGAAGTTCTCATAGGCAAGCATACACGATGAAAACAATGCTACATGATCTTCAGCTACCTAGGCTATTGTAGTCTGGTTAGCTGAAGATGTGGAGGTAGGATTTCTTGAGGAATGTTGGTGGAGAGAACCAGAACCAGATGCTGTATAGCAAGCATGACCACCACAAACTTTTGAATTATCCTCCTCATGAGAGTTCCCTGAGAAAAAGGCAATTCCAGAACCCGATGACTTGGTTGTGGAAGACGTCCCAAAATACATAGAAGGGTCTTGTATTTGAGGTCTCCCTGAGCTCTCTTTTCGTTTTAGGTTCATATCGTGTGCTTGAACCTTATTGATTGCTTCTTCAATCATCATCTCATAGAACTTGGGGTTCTCTCTCAGCAGAGTGGTATACATCTCAAACTTTGGTGGTAACGCATCCAGAAATTTTTCAACTAATTCCTCATCAGGATACTTCAGCTCAAAAGCTTTTAACTCAGTTTGCAGATGATAAAATCTAGATATAAGTTCATCTGTAGATTCATTCTCCATGTATCTGAAGCACTCATACTGCTTTCTCAGGAGATCTCTTTTGCTCTTCTTGATGTCACTGTTCCCCTCAAATCTTTTCTGCAATGCCTTCCAGAGATCTTTCGAATTATCATATCCTCTGAAGCTGTGAAAGAGTTCTCTAGTTAGGGCCATTGTGATAGATCCATGTGCCTTCTTTTCTCTGTCATAAACTTTCTTTTCTTCTTCATCTAGCTTAGATATAGGCTTGGGAACAATTTCATCAAGATATGTATATGTAGGATGCTTATAACCCTCAAGTATAGGTATCCACAAAGAGGAATCAGTGTATGAGATATAATGCTCAAAGTGTGCTTTCCAATTCGAATGATCATTAACATTAAGTAGCTTTGGCGGTTTTTGCGGAGTACTTATCTCGTTATCATAGTTAACCAGGTTACCAAGATTCTGAATATTTGCCATAGGGTAAAACTTAGTCAAAAACTCACAAAGTCAATACAACTTGCGCACTTAAGAATGGCCTTGTGCACTTAAGAAATTGTTCTTGCGTACTTGTCAAGCACGCACTTGATATTTCCTCTTGCCTACTTAGTAAGTACGCACGAGGCAAAGTTAAGTACGCACAAGAATGGTCTTGCGTACTTGTCAAGTACGCACGAAGACTGTCCTTTTAGCCAAAAAGGGTAAGTACGCAGGTCACTTTTTCACCAGTTCTCACCAACTTTTTTTGATCGCCAGAAATACTTCAGATCTTCAAATTTTGAAGATATGAACAAATTGATCAAGCCAAAAGGTTAGAAACTTGTTTCTAACAAACCCTTGATGATCAAAACACTCAAACAAACAAGAAAATGGTCGGATTTTGAAGGATTTTTGCTTTTAAAATAGCGCTCAAGAGCTACCTCTATTTTATAACAAAAATCACCAAAATCAGTCACTTTTCCTTGTAGAAAGGCTGTAGATTGTGTCGAAAATGCTCCTAGCACACTCACAACACTCGAAATCAAGAGCAATCGCTCTGATACCACTTGTAGGTCCCTCGGGTGTCTCGAATCGTCACATGCAAGTGTGTTCCTAGTCGAACCGGGTGCGGAATGCCCGTGACTAGGTGGAGTATCAATCAACACAAAGTAAACCGACAACAAAGACACAAGATACTTTCAAACTTCGTCTATTGATAATCACAGTCGGTTACAGAGAGAATGAGTGCATACATACATTCTGTCACTAACAGCTATATATACTAAACATGTTGCCTGCGCACTTAGCAAGTGCGCAGGGTTTAACTCATGCATACTTAGCAAGTACGCAGACTTTGTTCTTGCGTACTTGCTAAGTACGCAGGATATACATCTTGCGCACTTACTAAGTACGCACAACACTTAATAGAAACAGACAAGACTAAGTACATACATATGTGATTACAACTCGATAATCAATACAAACAAATACTTAAATACAAGTACAAATACAAAAAGACAAGTACATAAGGTAAGACAGCATCCAGAGTGTCTGTCACACAAACATGCTTCAACAATGCTCAATTCAAATATTGATTATTTGATTTTGACATTTATTGTGAGTCTTACCGCATGGTGATTAGAACATAATTGATGATAATTGTGTTTGTGACGGCGTATGATCGTGTTTACAGTAGTGGTATATGTGCGGCATGGTGTGATTGCATTCTAAATGATGTGAGTTAGCAATAAATTAGATGGTGTGAGTAGACTTGTATAGACATGAGTTTTGAATTTGTCTATGTATATGGTCTTAAGATAGTGTCACCTATGTGTTAATGTCTAGGTGATGTTTGAAGTGCAATGGGTGCACTGCACCTTGTGTGAGTATCCAGGACGGGGTCCTATGGGGAGTTACGATTATACATCTTTAGTAGGTGTAAATGTTCAGGACGAGGTCCAGTGGGAAATTATAATTATAAATATTTTGTGTATGAATGTGTAGTGTGATGACTTGTGTCTAGGGTGAGTAGTGTGTCATCCTGAACCATTGGTACGGGTATGGGGTACGACCGTGTGAACTCTGTGTGAGTAGGTGATGACGTGTGGCAGGGGGTTACCGTTGTGATGGATAGAAGGTGGGGTTCAGGAGTTTATGTGTCTACAAATGACGAGGTAATATCGTATACACGTAGTTTTGCTCAGGTCTAGCTAGTGGTGTGTGCACTTTGGGCGAGTTAGAAGGTTGGAGTACTATATTACTTTATATATACCTTAAATATGATAGGGTTGCTATTGTGACCTGACGTTAGTGTCCTGGTGGTACACGCATAGTCGTGTATAGGACGGGTGGTGGGTGTGCTTTGGCCTAGTATTTCTATTTTGACAATTTTCTCGACGTTGATACATCGAGGTGATGCGAGGAGTGTTGACGTGTTTCCAGACGATTGTTGAATTGCTCCAATGAGATGCGTATGCTTATATCTAGGGAATTCGGTGCACAGAGCCAAGGGGTGTAGCTGTGAGAGTTGATGATGAAAGTGTTATGTAGACGATTGACCGAAGATAGTTATGACATGATCGAGGTGACGACACTGGAGATTTCAGCGCGGAGTGAACGAAGTGACGAAGAGATCTCCATGGAATACGTACCACATTGAGAATTCTATTAATATGAGATACCAGAGGAATGGGGATGATTACTCCGAACGAGACGATGGATATCTGAGGCTCATGCTAGGGCGGACTTCATGTTTGTATTTGATAAATGAGGCACAATCGATAATCGTGTGGTAATGATAGAGCAGCGATAAGGAAAGCGAGACGAAGGAGGGTTAGTGCAGCTTGCACATGAGTTCTTGAGAAGGAATGCCTACGATGATGAACACATGACTAGTTTAAGGCGGGCTTCTGTGGAGCATTGGGTAAGGTAAATGGTGGGCTGTTGAGATAGTGTGACGATGATAAATGAATTGGTGGGGGAAACATCGAGAGATGATGAAATTAATAGTATTAAGTGTATATGCATATTTAAGGGGGCGCAGTAGGCGTAGGGTCAGGAACTGAAGAAGTACCTCGGTAGAGGAACTTGTAAATGATAAACGAGAGGAGCTTTGCACAAGCTCCTAGAAACCATCCGAGGAGGACGGGTGTAGTACCTTTATGAGTAAGGCGGTGGTGCCTAGGCGTTGAGAATCATTGCGCAGTGGCAATTAGGGTATGAGACGTGAAGGATGAAGAATGGTCCTATTCTGAGAGGTGAGAAACCTTACATAGGGAATTGACGGCGTTGTACCGTCGGAATAAAGGATGAAGAGCTAAGTAATGTATGATATGTATGTGGAATCTATATTCCCGGAGTTGAAAGCGGACAATGGAAAGGATTTCTTTGAACACCAAGGATGGTGACAGAGTTGTAAAACAACGTTACTGCATTGATGTGTACAGGGGATGAATGGCACCAAAAGATTTTGAATGCACCATTTGGAATGGAAGAATGAATTATGTGGGTTTGTACCAACGCAGGATTCGAGGACGAATCCTCTTTTAAGGGGGGGTAGACTTGTAACATCCCGAAAATTCGTAATATAATAATTTGGGTTAACGGATAACCGGAATCCGTGGTAAACAACGTTGATAGTATGGATGTAATGAAGAGCTTGGATTAACGGGACAAAAGGGACCGGGTAACCGTTTCTTTCATAGTTCGAGATGGAATCACATTTGACAGTTTAGGAGGGACCCAAAGCGAAACATCAGATGGTTTATAAACCATCTTTGCGCAAACCCTAGGTCATTTTGGCTAGGAAGTTGGCGATGGCAGCAGGGAAGAAACGAGAGGAGGGGGACGGTCGGACAAGGAAGACGAAGGAGGTGATTGTAACATCCCGAGAATTCATGTAATAATGGTTCGGGCCAGTTAGTGACCCAACCCCTCTACTTTCAGTAAAATGATTTATAAGGCTAGTCAACTAAGGTGCATTTTAACAGCGGAGAGGAGTCGGCTAGTAGTTTAAAAATACATTTCGGGGTCGAAGCTTACGAGACATGTCATAAACGGCTCGGCTAGCCGTTTACTTAATAGTTCGAGATGGAAACTGGTTAGACGAAATAGGAGGGGCCCGAAACGAAACTTCAGGAGGTTTATATTCAACTTTTGTGCAAACCCTAGGGCCATTTTTGACCCTAGGTGTGCGACGGCAGGGTAAGGCGACGAGGAGGAGGACCGGCCGGGAAGAAGCAAATTCGGCAACACGGCGGCTTGAACCAGGACTTCCGATCACACAAAGGTAAACATGTTTTATTCTTATTGTGTCGTTTACGATTGTTGATGCATAAGAGCACGGCTAGGGCTCGCATGGGCGTTAGCCGGCTTGGTGGTGATGGTCGTCTTAGGGTACGATAGCGATGGTGGGATGGGTGTTAGCAACCGGGAACCGGTAGGGAGAAGGGGGAAAGGTGGCCAGCGGTGGTGGAGCCATGTTAGTGGTGTCACGGTGCAAGTACATGATGGTGATCGATGTCCGAGAGGAAGGAAAGAGATAGGACACGGGTGGGGAGCCGATGGTGGTGGACGCCGGTAGTAGTGATGGCTGACTCGGTAGCTAGGGCGGCCGGTGTTGGCGTGGTAGAGCTATGAACACCCGCTAGGGTTGGTGCATGGCGGGGAGGCATGGTGGAGACCGATGGAGGCGGTGTCGTGCTACGGTCGTGGCTGAGGTGACGGTTTGCGGCTGCAGTGGTCGTGTCTCCAACGAGCAGAATGGCTCGAGTGGCGGGACATCAGTGACGTAGTGGTGGTGTTGGCCGGCTAATGTTAACCCAAGAAGAAGGATGGTTATGCGGAGGACGTGGTGGTACGTGGTGGCGCACAGCGGGCTCGACTAGGGTTTCACAAGGCATGCATGCAATAAGGACCCGACATGGGTTCATATGTTCGCATTGTTGAACTTTCACGTTGCATGGATTGCATGTCGATACGAGACCCAGTTCGAGTACGCGTGCTCTCGTGAGGTTTTAGTTTGCATGGTCATGTATGGGTGTGCATGGTTTGAAGCCGGTTTGGGTATGCGAGTTCCAAGTGGGTCAAGGATGATCCGGATCACATGCATGTGTGAAATTAGGGTTTCGTGGGGATGATATGGTTAGAGCGAATAGACCGAGTGTCGAAGTCTATCTTATTTAAGCGTGGGCAGACGAGTTGCAGAGCAAGGACTAAGACTCGGCATAATCGGTGAGTTTCTAATCCCCTGTTTATATACTTTTAATGTTTTTGGGCTATCGTACACGCTTATGAGACAACCTTGTTTTATTAAACATATTAAGAGTTTTGGGCTTTAACCCGAAGTGGTTATGAATTATAATACTAGTCGGAGGGTCTATGGGATATCTATGAGATTACGTGGGCTAGGGATAAGAGAGTTACATGTGTCGTATTAAGGGTTAGCCGGGAGGAGTCGGGATGTAAGCTAAATGCATATAAATACGCGTAAGATACGTTATTCTAATGCTATGTGCGGGATGCAGGTGTAGTTCATGAGTCATGTAATTAAAGTGTGAGATTATGTGTTTATATTTGTGTTATGTGTTGTGTCGTTGTCGTTGTGGCACGGCGGGTGTTGTGTTTGCATTGTTGTTTCTATGACACGAAAAACGGGATTGTGAAGGACGAAGTCCTTCGGGAAGTCACCTAAGGTGACAATATTCAACAGGTTAATGATGAGCTCGGGGTGTGTTGTACGCCCTGACGAGGGTGCAGTAATGAGGTATGTAATTACGTGCGTAAATATGTGTTAAATTGCATGCAAGTGTTTGAGTTGTATTTATTATGCATGAAATGATATTATTGTTGTGTGTAGATGATATTAATGAGGCGAGTAGAGTTAGATTGACCGTCGGGTCGGGATTGTGATGTGGTGTTTACAACTGTCGTGTCAGTTGATTTGTGATAGACTTAGTCGTGGCTGAGTAAGTCAGTTGATTGTATTGGTGAGATTTATGGGGTTATAATCATGGGATGAGTCTTGGCTGGTGAACTGAACGGGGATATAGTAAGATAACGGGGATATCTATTTGTTAATAAACATTAAAACTATTTTACAAAGACCGGAGGGTCTTGAGTAGAGATAAAAAAAATTAAATGTGACAAGTTGGCTTTCATTTAAGCTAAACTATTAGAACTCACTCAGCGTAGCTGACTTTGTGTGTACGTTAGATTGTGTTGCAGGTGAGCTTTGGGGTCGGCGTTTCTTGGCTTGGGAGCGGTGCTACTCGGATTGGTGTGCAGGTATTCATGAGGTAAATTTAATGACAATAATAAGTAACGTTTTTAGAAAGACTTCCGTTGTAGTTTGATGGATAACTTATACATTTTTAGAGAATAACCCGTTATGAGAACCAACTGTAGGATGCCCGGATCGGGGTCTTACAAGTTGGTATCAGAGCCGAGGTTTAAGAGAAAATCGGTGTTTTTACTAAAATAAAATATCTTAACTTCAACTGAAAATGGGACGAGGGTGAAACGAATGCCACCACGAGTAACCGCGAACCAAGAGGTACGTCTTTTGATTTATACATAAACTGTTAGAGTATTAATTGTGTAGTATAACACTACGTGGAGCTGTGTAGTATGATTAGGTGTGATTGTGTTTTGTGAGTTGAGTAATGGGGAGTAGCATTAATTGTAACTATGTGAGATAGTTTGGTGTGTTGGCATGGTTTAGTGATTTTGTGTGTAACCATGTGTGGTGTTCATTTGTGATGAATATGATTATTTGCTAGATTAATGCGAGGAGTTATGTGGATTGTGTGGGATGCATGTGCATCTGGTGTGTTTGTGAAAGGTAGAAAGCTAGGGTGGATACGATGGGAAAGGTTTAGAATCCGAACAGTAATATGGACCACCAAATCACATTTGATCACCGTGATTTGACAGTCTATGGTTACTCTCATATTCTGAATTTGTTGCCCATAGTAGTCCCTCCAACGTTCTATCTTGAGTAGGATTAGGTGGCTACGACAAAGCGAACGGGATTGGACAAGCATGGGACTCTTACTAAGAGGAGTGTAGATCGGTAGGTCAAGCCGACGACTGCCGTAGATAGAGCAGACAATGAGGAGAGGGTGGTGTTGGCGCTTCTCGTGCCAAGTGTGCCTATAGCTTCGGTTGGCGACATACCGCGTGGAGCTATGATTGGAAAGAAAGGATTGAGAAGGAGAGTAGTGTCAGTTGTACGTGATTTTCCTTCAGGATGTGGATCTAGATGGTTGAGAGATCGACCACGTGCGACAACTAAGAGAACTCTATTTCAAAGAGGACCCGGTGAATGACCCGGGATCCGATGAGGAGGAACCTGAGGAGGACGCAGCAGATGCACCTGAGGTGGTCGGGGAGTGATTTTGCGAGCACTGTTTGAGGTACTTGACTTCTTGATGACGAGTTGTGAGAGTTGTCACGAGAGGATGTGAGAGTTGTCACGAGAGGTTGTGGGGTGATTTGACGTTGACTGAATTGACGTCTACGTGGTGTGATGTTTAATTCAAATATTGACTATTTGTTTTTGACATCTATTATGAGTCTTACCGCAAGATGATTTGAACACAGTTAATGTTAATTGTGTTTGTCACGGCGTATGATTGTGTTTATAGTAGGGGAATATGTGTGGCATGGTGTGTGCAAACCGGCAATTTCAGGTCAATACCGTCCCCGTATCTATCATAATTTGCATACATCATATACGTGTTAGACTTAATTATGGTTAATTAAGGTCGTTTCATACATAGCAAAATCCATTCATAACCGGGTCAC
The DNA here is from genome assembly GCA_023525975.1 of Smallanthus sonchifolius. Lineage (NCBI taxonomy): Eukaryota > Viridiplantae > Streptophyta > Magnoliopsida > Asterales > Asteraceae > Smallanthus > Smallanthus sonchifolius. The sequence goes on along the minus strand of CM042019.1, from coordinate 64,231,114 downwards.
ACACAGTATAACCGGCACACACGAACGTTGGTGATAATTAATATTTATGTTTTAATAAATATTTTGAAGTGTTACAACTCTATTTTAGAACTTAAATATATGCGTATACTTATTTATATCAATCTAGCATTTTAACACGCACCTTTACCGTTTCACCAGTATACCTTATTTTAACACACTATTTCGCTATGTTAAATTACTAAACACATATATTACATGGTAGTAAACCACTAAATATATATAAGGTATAACTTTATTAAACTCGGTTGTAATAAAAAGTTTAGATTTATCGCGTCCAACCTATACCCGCTACCACCCCATACCCATACCCATACCCATCCCTATTTAATCTAATATATGCTTTCAATTCCATGTATTCTTTCCTTGTTTCTTGATTCACGGCTGAAATGGGAGCCATACCCACATTCCAAAGTATTGGACCATGTCATCATACTTTCTTTTCCTTCCAACTAATATAATATGAACCATGTTATCACCCATCATTTCCCTTTTTTTCCGTAGTCCTTCCTTGTTTACGTGTGCAATAAAAGGACCCCCCTACAAACTTTCAATTCTTTTCTCTACTAGTTCACGACAGTAGATGGAACAACCCCACCCCCCCCCCCCCCTACCAATATACTTATAAACTTCAAAGTACAAATAATCATCATCATTGTTTCGTTCTCTTTTCTTACTTCGGCAGTAAAGAGGGACATGGGTTAATTATTTTCTCTAAAAGGTAATTATTACAAAAGTCATAAAGTTTGTGTTAAATCTTGAAAAAGATGCATCAAATGGGTTTGTTTATATCCATGGATTTTATAATTATTATATCTGTTATTATTTTAGCTTCCTTACTAGGGTATATTTATTTGGTCAAGCTATGTCAAATTATGAAAAGTTAAATTATTACTAGTTGCTATGATGGTATTTTTAATAGTTTATATGGTTGTTGCTATGGTTTTGGAAATATATATATTAGGAGTTATGTTTGTATAAAAAGTTGGTTGAAAAGCTAATCTTTATTTTGTTATAAAGATCTTTTATTTTTAGTATATATGTAAACATCTAAAAGTTAAAGATCAGATCTTAAACCATATATCGTTATAAATATATATCCATATATACTTTAGCCAAAAAACAAAAACCGACATTATTTTAAGAATAATAATTCTTAAAGTTATATTTTATTAAAATAATATAAATATTATTTTTACCTAAAAATATGACGACGTATTTCGAAAACGTTATTTTGAATAAATATATAATATATATATTTATTTACCGTTCGTAACGGGTTACGATTCGGGTCAAGTCAAACTTTATTTTGAAACCCGAACTCTAAGTTGACACCGAGTTACTAATAGACATTGACACACTTGATAGAATATATATTTATATATTTTATGTAAATATACATTTTGGGGTAACAAATACATATCACCAACGAGTCGTCGAGTCAAAACGTTTTAAACCAAAACTTACACACATAACGTAACGAGTTGGGTGAAACTGTTACATGATCAACTTGCATGTAGAATCATTACTTAGACCTTAAGGTGTCTTATTTATTCTAGGGCACGCATAGGTCGGTTGACTCTTGGACTTTTGCTACTTTCATGATTCCAGTACTCACGCATCAAGTGAGTTTCACGGCCCCTTTTTACTGTTTTATACAATTTGGGGAAGAACATAATTACAACTATTTTTTATATGATAACAAGAAAACAATACCCGAACTTTATGTTTGCATGGGTGAACACACTTAGGGCCCGTAAAGTCCCCTCTAACAACAACACATTTAATAACCATTAGCTAAGGATAGTCTGGGATTCTATGAATAGTACTATTGGGATTGACACCCGCGGTCATGGTAAGTCGCTCTAACCTGGGGTCCACATGGCCAATTGACCGCATATTGTCTTAACACATACTCATGAGGAATGAAGGAGGGGCATACACTGTTGTCATGGTTTGGTTATGCCTCATGTATGAACATATTATTTGTATTCCTAGCTAGTCTACAAATAGGTCAAACACTACTTGTTTTGCTTATCATATACACTTGGAAAGATTTTCGTATGATTGGATTTTTAATATGTGATTGCTCAAAACCTGTGAACTCACCAACCTAGTGTTGACCTTTTTAAGTATGTTTTTCATGAAACTAAACGCGGTTCAAGATGTACGTCAAGTAGGAATCATGCATGTCTGTCTGGATACTGTTTTTGGGGATTTTTCCTATATAACTCATTATAAGTGAGTCATATTCGCAAAATCTCACATCCTTTAGAATGCAATCACACCATGTCACACCCCACCAAGGTGGAAACGCGAGGCGTAACGTTCATATGTGATCTTTGTTGTGATACTAGAGCATGGTTGATTAGATGGTGTGAGTAGACTCGTATAGACATGAGTTTTGAATTTGTCTGTGTCTACGGTCTTAAGATAGTGCCACCTATGTGTTAATGTCTAGGTGATGTTTGAAGTGCAATGGGTGCATTGCACCTTATGTGAGTATTCAGGATGGGATGTTGCGGGGATTTATGATTATACATCTTTAGTAGGTGTAAATGTTTAGGACGAAGTCCTGTGGGAAATTATGATTATAAATATTATGTGTATGAATGTGTAGAGTGATGACTTGTGTTTAGTTTGAGTAGTGTGTCGTCCTGGTACGACCCGTATGGGTACGACCGTATGAACTCTGTGTGAGTATGTGATGACGTGTGGTAGGGGCTACCGTTGTAATGATTAGAAAGTAGAGTTCAGGAGTGTGTGTGTCTATAAATGACAAGGTCGTGTCATGTAGATTTGCTCAGGTCTAGCTAATTAAGTATGCACTTTGTACGAGTTAGAGAATGGGGATATTATATACCTATATATATACTGTAACTGTCACACCCCGACCGATGGCGGAATCATCGAGGCGGACAATGAAATGATTGTTCATAAGCACATGATCTACTAAGGTTGCATAATTCATTAAATAAATTTAAATATCAAATATCCAAATACAAATCAAGTTACAACACCCTATTCTAGAATATTACACATAATTATTTTACTAGGTCCAAAAGCCTTATGTGTAGCACCTTCAACACATAGTCACACAATCACATATCTTCACCTGAAACGTAATCCAAAACAAGTGTCAACTACGAGAGTTGGTGAGTTTACATATGTTTAAATAAAGTAAAAGTTTAGTTTAAAATGTTTATACAATTCATAGTTTGACATGGTATGATATGGCATAATGTGGAGAATTCACTATATGTATACCAATTGTAAGCATGCAATTATGTATATAAGCATATAGGTTTAACGTGATAGGCATAGCATACCGCTACCCTAAAAGTGATAGGCATGGAATCAAGACTATGTGGGTTACACATAATTTATACCATCCTAAAAGTATTCATAGCATAACAAGTGATCAAGCACAAAAGCACAATAATCTACGCATGTAAACACAAGTTGAATTGTATGTAAGTAAGCACAGATTACGTTTCACCCCAAAGTGTATAAAAATGTAAATAGGGGATATGTAACTCACCTGTAGCGAGGGTTTTACTTCACGCGTGATGGTGATATTTGTATTGTTGTTATATACGACGAAATCATATGCAAATGAATATGTATCAAATATGAATTCGTGTACGCGTATATTTGTTTAAATATAGGTGGATTTGTAATTGAAATAACATTTGCGGAAAATTATATGTTTTGAAATCATTGTACAAATAAATATTAATTTTTGTAAGATTATGTATTTTTATAAAATTTCTAATTTAAATATTTAAACTTCTTGAAATATATATATTTTTAATAACACTTGCATTTTATAAATCATAATTTACCCATTTTGAATTTCATAAAAATATTATATTTTGAATAACGCGTATTTTTATTTATTTATAAAAATGCTATTTTTGTTATTTTTCGTGAGTTTAAATAATTAAATAACTTATGTAAACGTCGGTTCTATTACTTTATAAATTTAACGGGTTTGAATATGTCCAAAAGTCGGGTTAAAATAAACGGCCGAGTCAACGGGCTTGAAATAATTTTTAGTGGGTTATAAATATTTAAAAATTAATTAAATGGGTTTTAAACAATTAATTTAAATAAATAATAATAAGGAAATACAATTTGATTTTAAATTACTTATTTTAATATATTTATAATAATTAAATTAAGATTAAATTAGTGAGATGGGTCGGACCGGGTCGGCCCAGACCCGAATCCGGGTTCAAAGTACTTAAAATGAGAAAAAGGGGTTTGGGCCGGAGGCCACAGGTTTCGAACTCGGGTCGCTAAACTCACCGCACACAACACTGACCAGCCGGGCTATAGCCCATCGCTGGTCAGGAACATGTAAATTAATTTATAACCTATGAGCGGTTTGACCACTGGTTCTCGGCAACGACCAGGACTTGTGTCCGGGCAACCTCGATTGGCCGGGAATCAGTGGGCTATGGTCTTGCTGATGATCGTAATCGTTAGCACCGCAGTAAACGAATGTTAAGGAACGAAATGTAGTGATAAAACCTGAACCGAAGGGGTCTGCGAAGTCGAGGACGAAGCCGAGAGACCCCAAAACTGGAAATGGACCTTGGGGTCGAATTGGAACTTCAAAAGGGCTGGGGAGCTTCTCCTGGATATCACGAACACCGCGGTAGCCTCAATTTAAGGAGGGAATAGACGGAGAGAGTGCCATTAACGGATGAAGGTCCAGGGTTGACTTTTAACTTGAATCATAATCCCGATAGTACACACGACAATTGATAGCTTGGGTTCACGCGCACCGACCAGACGAACAGAAGGGGCTAGGTTATAGCCGTGGAGGTACTGTGTGTCGGCCGAATTTTTATGGGTTTGACTTTGGGTTAGACAATGGCGTCTCGGGAATTCTGATGATATGAAGACAAATTGGTCGGGGAAACGTGGTCGCGTGAGGGCGGCGAGTACAATGGTGCAGGTTTCGGGTGTTGAGGTGCAGAGGGACAAGGCTGTCGGGTTCGCCGGAAAGGTCTTGGTCCGCCGGACATTGCACAGGGGTGACCGGAAAGTCGAATTGGGTTTTGGCAAGGATAGTCCCTGGAGTTTGTTTTTGTTTTAATTGAATCCCTGAGATAATTACGGATAGATCCCTACAGTTTAAATTGACCAGAAACAGTCCCTCAAACGATTTTAGTTTTAAAACCTTCTAGTTTAGTTAATTACAAAACAAACCCTAAACTTTTTATTAAATAAATTAATTTAATTTCTTTTAAATCAATTTACTTTAACATTATATTTTAAATGTTTTTATAAACTTACTTATTATTATTGTTATAAAATTTTTTTATAAAGTTATTCATCTTATTCAAATGGGTTATTTTATTAAATATGTAACTTTTTTTTTTACTTAGATTTTTATATAAAATTTTATATTAGTTTTAAAATTTATAAATTTCTAATTAGTTTAAATCCATAAAATAAAATACCTATTTGTATAAAACCAAATAAAACTTAAGCATATAAAATTTTATAAAACTTATGTTTTTATTTAAAATCAATCATTTTGAATGGTTAATAAAATTGAAAACCATTGATTTATTTATATAAATTATCTAATTTGATAACATGATTTATATAGTTTATAACCTTCAAATATTTTTTAAAAAATTAAAAGTACATAAATTGAAATTTGCCAATATACTAATTTGTATAAATTTGATTAAATATAAAATGTTAATATTTACACAATAAATTCCGCAACGAAAATTTTTGAAATGTCACAGTAACATTCTTGATTTTTCACGTATTTATGCAATGAACAAGGTTTCATTTCCAATTCCAGTATAATAATTTGTTTTATTCGTGCAAGCATTTAATTCCAATGTTTCAACATACATATATGATTTTAAATCAAAGTTAAAGAATTCCATATATATATCCTACAAATTTTATTCCATATGTGTATATATAAACATATATGTATTTATTTGTACAATATATATGTGTTAAACATATTATTTTTATAAACTTAATTATTTATAAAATTTATAAAGTTTTAAACCAAAAATCAATTTATAATTATATACATATAAATATTTACAATTCAAATAATCTAGTTTGAACCTTCTAATCACTTGAACCCTCAATTTAAACCCCCACCTTTGAAATTGGACCTCTTTAATCTTAATTTTGACCATTTTGACCCGGTTTGACATCCAAAAGTCAAACAACCCAAATTCCTCAACAATTCGACACCTTAATCGATCAAATCCGTTGTTTTGGACAATCCATGTTTACATGACCGGGTATCGACCATATTCTGGCCCAAATAGCATTTCAATTCATCCAATCTCGCGGCTCATTACGAATTAGAATAGTTTGACTTCTCATAGTCAAACCAAACCTAAATCATTGCCAAATTTTAGAAAATTGAACACGTTCAATCCCGCAAATCAGGTGTTGATTGATCACGCATGTATCCAACCCTAAAAGACGACCCAATTCATTCCCAATCGACTGAATTAACGCGTAATTCGTCTGCAACTGTAACCTTTAAACCCCTAATCGAATCGTGCATTTAGGGTGGAATTGAACGAATTAATTCACTCACACACCATCGCACAACTCCTCACAAACTCTCTCAACCCTCTATTGAACCACATTTCACCACTGCCCCTGGATCAAGTGTCAAGAACACCGGCCCTGTGCTTTTAGTCGTCGGCCTTCAATACTCAATCAAATCAGGTGAGATTTATCTCGTTCGATTCGTTTTTTATCATACATCGAAAGCCCCTTATCAACTTACAGGAATCAATTGTACAAAATTCGACTTATGTTAATTTCTTGAACCGGTTCATACGATTTTGAATAGGGGAATTCAATTTAATTCGTTTATTGTATTTAAGTTATTGGGTTTCATGTTATACCAGCGAAACCACTCGGTCCAACTGACTAAGTCATTGCACCATTGGACCGAGTGGCGTGGGTTCTAAACCCACATATCCGGCCTTTTTGTGGCGTGTAGATTTAACTAGACCCGGCTCCCCTGTTGTTACAAGTTAATACAAAACCAAACCGAATCAGAGACATGGGCTAGTCCCCTGGTCCGGTGGTAAGACGCGCTGCCATCACAGAACCCACTCGGGTTCGAGCCGGGTGGAATTCCTTTTTTTTAAATCATTTTAAAAGGGTAGAATTAAATTTATAAAGATTATTTTATAAAACCCAATACCTTTTGGATCTGATTTGGACAATAACGAACAAATTTTAAATAAGAACAATTATTCTTACAAAAAAACTCCATAGAAATTATTTAAAGGTTTATTTTAATTAAAAATTCCTAGTTGCTAATTAAAACATTTCAAATACTTAGTTTATAAAATTGTGTAAAGGTTTTATAAAACACATAATCATTTTTATAGAAATTCATAAAACAATATTATACATCTTTTCTTATTTAATTATCTATTTAGCATTTAAATTGTATTTAAACAAATAAAACTTTTTCTAGATATATATTTACATTTTCCATATTTTTTTGAAGGAACATACCATTTTATTAATAAATAAATAAACAAAAAGAATTTATTTGAATTTACTATCTTCTTACATAAAAAAAATATACATTTAGGGTTTAAATTATAAGTTCTTAAATAGATAGATATATATTTATTTACACTGCTTTTTGGCACACTATTATAATATTAAAATAAATAAATAAATAAAAAGAATTTATTTATTTAAATTATTTAAACCCTAAGACAATTATTATATACCGTGAACCTACATTTTTATTCAAGTACAAACATCAATTACACACATCTTTTACATGAAATAACACAACTTTTTGTACAAATCGACACACATCAAAACTCATTGAACCCTAGATCTTGCCTTAGACTTTGTGCATGTTAATAATTCAAGTTCATTTTTTTCACTCTAGGTTAACTTATGATTTGAGAATTACTTGTGCTATATATTGCTCGTGTTTTCTACACAATTAATACAAATGAGTTTACATAGCTCCTTTTTCATTTTTGTACATTTTGGGGGTGGAACATGATTACTTTTAGAAAACTCTTTGCATTTACAAATATACAATTCTACAATATGATTCTTTGTATTATTTGTGCTTTATGCTTGAATGCTATTAATTAAGACTACATATATATGACACTCGTGCAATCATTAACTCTGTACAAGCCAACTGTAACATTAATAGATCTATTGTGTCTGACAAACCCACCCAGGTAGGGTGATTGTTACCAACAATACATTAGGGTAACATGTGTGTTATGCCTCAGTCACAAGGTTTGATTGTGCACCTAGTTTAACTATAGATTCTTCATAAATGCCTTATATACCATGTATCATATGAATTTTATAAAACATTTGAACTCTATTTGTGATGTCAAAATCTATGTATGCTCACCAACTTTTTAGTTGACCTCGTTTTTATCATGTTTCAGGTACGAATGTTTGAGTTATGATCAAGTTGCTTCATTTTAGTTTGAGGACCTAGTATTTGAATTTAATGAATTTGGTTATGTATTTTCAATTCTTGTAATGTTGGATTTGACTATTTGATTTATGAAATGAAATTGGTTGTTTAAATATTTCAATTTTAGTAAACCATGAGCTTATGAACAGTCTCCATGTCCCACTCCAACATATTCCGTCGTTGGTTGGGGTGTGACAGATTGGTATCAGAGTCTTGGTTATAGGGAATTAGGTTATTAGACACCTTTGACCTAGACTATAACCTTAGGACCCTCATTTATGCCATGCTCTATGATTGTATGAAATTTGCTACATGCTATGTGCTACATGTCTACTACATTGTGTGCTAGTTTATTTGACGCCCTATTTGTTAGACTCCATTACTTACTAGGTTTCATCTAAAATAATAAATTAAATAATAATACACATACCCTTACCCTAAGCCTCAATCCTTCTTACCCCTTTCTATATCATCATCATCATAGCATGTGGAACGCCATACTCATAGACACAAGTCTATTAAATTTTCTTTTACACCTCGTTAAGGTTTTAAACTTTATTAATTAGTAGAGGACAGGTGCAATCTGGAAAGGTGACACATGTATTTTGGGTTTTCTGTCTAGGAAAGCATTTCATATAAATCCCAATCAACCGAGAGATTCATATGCTTTCCTGGGAATTCTCGGGATGAGTGTTTACTTATTGGCTAAAGCATGTCTCCTTGAAAGTTATATAAGTTTAATTAACCTTAATATGTCATAGTATTCATGTGGTTATGTTACTATATGAGTGCAATCCAAACTATGATTACTCATGTTTAATCCAAACTATGATTACTCATGTTTATTTATTCTCTTATTCTTTTTAATCCAAACATTCTCATAAATTCTTACATCTCTCCTTGTGTTGTTTAAATCTATAGCATGCCTCCCCATCGTGCCAACGAGACCAACAACAACAACAACAACACTGATCTTGTTGCTCTTCTCACAAATGCCCAAGACTTGTCAATGCTAATCAAGGTGGAGCTCGTGGGCGTGCTTTCAACATAAACGCCAATGAAACCCAGGCCAACAATGACATGGTCAATGGTACGTTCCTCGTTAATAATCAATATGCTTCCATACTATTTGATACCGGTGCTGATAGGAGTTTTGTGTCACTTAAGTTTGAACCCTTACTTGCTAAAATACGAACTAAATTTGAGATGACGTTTACCGTTGTGGTAGCGGATGGAAACCCCATCATCATTGATTCTGTTATCCGCGACTATTCCGTTGAACTTAATGAACACTCTTTCCCCGTCAATATCATCCCCATGCAACCGAAAAGCTTTGACATCATCATAGGCATCGATTGGCTATCCAGTCATCATGCTGAAGTCGTTTTTTTTAGAAGTGCATTCGAATTCCCCTCCCATCGGGCGATACATTAAAAGTCTTTGGTGAAAAGCCATGTGGTGGACTTAAACTCATGTCGAGCAATACGGCCTGAAAGTACTTACGAAAGAAGTATGTGGCCTTCTTAGCCCATGTTGTTCAAAAGAAAGACAAATAGATGAATATTCAAGACATCCCAATCATCCAGGATTTTCCCGAAGTTTTCCCCGAAGATTTATCCGGTCTTCCATCCGTTCGTCAAGTAGAGTTTTGTATCGATCTTGTACCCGGAGCTAATCGCGTAGGCAAAGCTCCATACCGTCTCGCACCTTCTGAAATGCAAGAGCTTGCAAGTCAGCTTCAAGAACTTTCTGATAAAGGTTTTATCCTTCCTAGTCATTCACCATGGGGTGCACCTGTCCTATTCGTAAAGAAGAAAGATGGTTCATTCCGGATGTGTATTGACTACCGTGAGCTCAACAAGCTTACCATCAAGAATTGTTATACGTTGCCTAGGATTGATGACCTATTTGATCAACTCCAAGGTTCAACCTACTTCTCAAAGAATGATCTTCTATCTGGTTATCACCAACTTCGTGTGCACGAGGGAGATATTCCAAAGACTATTTTTCGTACAAGATACAGTCACTACGAATTTATCGTTATGCCTTTTGGATTGACCAATTCACCCGCGGTTTTCATGGACCTCATGAACCGTGTATGCAAACCTTACCTAGATAAATTAGTGATTGTTTTCATTAATGACATCTTGATCTACTCCAAGACTAAATCAAATCATGAACAACACCTTAGATTGGTTTTAAACCTTTTGAAGAAAGAACAACTATATGCCAAGTTCTCCAAGTGTGAATTTTGGCTAAAGGAAGTTCAATTCTTGGGGCATATTGTCAACGAAAAGGGAATTCATGTTGATCATACTAAGATCGAAGCGGTTAAGAATTGGAGTTCCCCTAAGACCCCTACGGAAGTTCGTTCATTTCTTGGTCTTGCGGGTTATTATCGTCGGCTCATCTCAAACTTCTCCAAGATTGTTGTCCCTCCCACCGCCCTGACCCACAAGGGTAAACCTTATGAGTGGGGACCTAAGCAAGAGGAAGCCTTTCAACTCCTCAAGCATAAGTTGTGCAATGCTCCTATTCTCACTCTTCCTGATGGCAATGATGATCTTGTTGTCTACTGTGATGCATCAAACCAAGGTCTCGGTTGTGTTATCATGCAACGATGCAAGGTGATCGCTTATGCATCAAGACAACTTAAGATTCACGAGAAGAACTATACGATGCACGATCTCGAGTTAGGTGTGGTCATCTTCGTATTGAAGATTTGGAGACATTATCTCTATGGCACAAAATGTGTGGTGTTCACCGACAACAAAAGTCTCCAACACATCTTCAATTAGAAAGAACTCAACATGAGGCAACGACGTTAGGTTGAACTTCTTAACGACTATGACTGTGAGATTCGTTATCATCCTAGCAAAGCGAAAGTTATGGCCGACGCTCTGAGTCGTAAGGATCACGTCATGCTTCATTGTGTCAGAATTCAAACCGACATTAGAATCGTATTCTAGAAGCTCAACACGTCTCGGTCACCGAGGGTAACATGTACAACGAGATGTCATGTGGTTTTGAACTTCAATTAGAAACCAAACCAAATGTTTTACTCTATTAATTGGGTCGTATATGGCTTCCCGATCGTGATGATCTCCGTTCATTCCTCATGAACGAGGCACACAAGACTCATTATTCTTTTCATCCCGGTGCAGATAAAATGTACAAAGATCTCCAGCAGCAATATTGGTGGCCCGGTATGAAGAAAGACATTGCACTCTATGTTGCAAAATGTCTAACTTGCTCCAAAGTCAAAGCCGAGCACCAACGTCCTTCCGGTTTGCTTGAACAACCAGAAATTCCAGTATGGAAATGGGAAAATCTAGCCATGGATTTCATTACCAAACTCCCTCGCACTTCTAGTGGTTATGATAGCATCTGGGTGATCATTGATCGTCTCACAAAATCTGCCCACTTCTTGCCCATCCGTGAAGACTATCGGGTTGAGAAATTGGCCCAAATCTACATTGCCGAAATTGTGAGTCGTCACGGTGTTCAACTAAACATAATCTCCTATAGAGATGCTCGTTTCACCTCCCGCTTTTGGCAATCCCTCCAAACTGCTCTCGGTACACGATTGGATTTGAGCACGACATACCATCCTCAAACTGATGGTCAAACCGAGCGAACAATCCAAACCCTCGAGGATATGCTTAGAGCTTGTGTAATTGATTTTGGTGGCAATTGGGACTCACATCTATCCCTCATTGAGTTCTCTTACAACAAAATCTACCACGCAAGCATCAGCATGGCGATGAGGAGGAGGACCGGCCAGGAAGAAGCAAAAGCGCAAAGCGGTGGCTTGAACCAGGACTTCCGATCACACAAAAGTAAACATGTTTTATCCATAATCAAATTTTCATTTTTGGTCCTTGATTTTTGATGTAAGTATACTTATGGTCCTTGTACTTTTATATTTTTATTATTTTAGCATGAAATTTTAAGAAATGTTACATTCTTCCGACCTATTGAAAAATCTCTTCCTCGAGATTACTGAAACAGGTGTGGACACTTTTTCTTCATCTCTGATTCTAGTTCCCAAGTGTATTCAAGACCACGTCTAGAATTCCACTTGACTTTGACAAGTTTCAATCTTTTCTCTTCAACTTTTTAGTTTGACGATCTTCTATTTGTAGAGGTTGATCTACAAATCTCAGTTTTTCGTTTACCTCTATATCCTGTAGAAGCATTACTAAAGATTCATCAGCTAGACATTTACGAAAATTAGATATATGGAATATATTGTGTATTCCACTCATTTCTTCTTGTAATTCTAACTGATAAGCTATTGGTCCAATTCGTTTAATATTTTTGAAGGTTCCAACAAATCAAGGACTTAGTTTACCCTTCTTTCCAAATCGAACAACTCATTTTCAAGGTGATACTTTTAATAACACCTTGTCTCCAATTTTAAACTCTAATGGCTTTCTTCTCCTGTCTACGTAGCTCTTTTGTCTGTCTCTTGCTGCTTTTAATCTTTCTTGTATCTGAGCTACTTTATCAGTTGTCTCCTGAACAAGTTCAGGTTCTGTCATTTGGTTTTCTTCAATTTCAGCCCAACATACAGGAGTTCGGCATTTTCTACCATATAAGGCTTCAAAAGGTGCCGCCTGAATGCTTGTGTGATAACTATTGTTATACGAGAATTCCATTAGGGGTAGATGATCGTCCCAACTACCACCTAAATCTATCACACAGGCTCGAAGCATATCATCTAAAGTCTGAATTGTTCTTTCACTCTACCCATATGTTTATGGATGATAGGCAATGCTTAAGTTCAGACGAGTTCCCATGGATTTTTGGAAACTTTGCCAGAATCGAGATGTAAAACGGCTATCTCTATCTGACACTATGGATAATGGCACTCCATGTAAAGATACTATTTCATTTACATAAAGACGAGCAAATCTATCCATACTGAAGCTTTCATTGGGAGAAAATGAGCAGATTTAGTTAACCTGTCAATGATAACCCAGATAGTATCATATCCTCGACTGGTTCGAGGAAGTTTAGTAATAAAATTCATTGTTATCATTTCCCATTTCCTTACTGGTATTTCTAATTGTTGCAATAAACCAGAAGGTTTCTGATGTTCTTCCTTTACTTAAGCGCACGTAAGACATTTTGCAACATATATGGCAATATATTTCTTCATGCCAATCCACCAGTAGTTATCCTTCAGATTCTTATACATCTTATCACTTCCTAGGTGCATCATATATTTTGATTTATGTTCTTCTTCGAGTATTCTTTCTCGAAGATTTCCGTTGATCGAAACCCAGATTCTTCTATTCATACGAAGTATTTCATCGTCTACTTTCACTAACTGTTGAATCATGCTCTTCATTCCTTCTTGTTCTAATTCTTCTGTTTGAACAGAATGTTGAGCATATTTTATTTGAGACAAAAGATCAACACGAAGTTCAAGTCTGAGAGCATGAACCCATTTAGGTTTCTCTCTTTCTTTTCTACTTAAGGCATCTGCAACAACATTTGCCTTACATTCGTCGTAACATATTTCACAATCAAAGTCACTCAAGATCTCTAACCATCGTCTTTGTGTCATGTTCAGTTCTTTCTGACCAAAGATATATTTCAAACTTTTATGGTCAGTGTAAACTGTAAATTTAACTCCATAGAGATAGTGTCTCCATAATTTCAGGGCGAAAATTATGGCACCTAACTCTAAATCATGAGTTGTATAGTTCTTTTCATGAGTTTTCAACTGACGAGATGCATAGGCAATAACTTTGTTTCTTTGTATTAATACACAACCTAGGCCGTTGTGTGATGCATCACAATAGACTACAAAGTCTTCATTGCCATCTAGCAAAGCCAGTATTAGAGCATGAGTTAGTTTTTCTTTTAGAGTTTGGAAAGCTTCCTCTTGTGTCACACCCCCAAATTCCACTGCGGGTTGTACCCGCGGGGCGTGACCCGAGAAGATCTTTGCCAATGAATTACTTTGAATGACCACTAAATGGTTTTCAAATGCTTGTTTTAAATGAAGCTCAAACGAGGCCAAAATGGAGTTTAACATAATTCAAAGTAATTGTGCAGAAGAAATTGTTTTAAAAGTTTACAACGCTTAAACAAAACGATTAAAAAGCGGTTGTCAAAATAAAGTGCCCATGCATGATAAGTGTGACTCCAGTGGGTGCATCCTAGCCACATAGCATAAGCATTCAACGACCTGAGATAAACATGCTAAAACGGGTCAACATAACGTTGGTGAGTTCACATGTTTAATGTAATTGGAAACATATCATGAAATTGAAAATCATATGTACTCCACACAATCATTGTTGATCAGACAAAACCAATAATTATAATAAGTCCGTCAATCGACGCTCAACTGTAGCCACTAAAAAGGATGTGGTTCGCCTCTTTGTGCCTTGCACATGGATAAATTAGGTCAATAATGTACCCGTTCTACCTCCAGTCTAAGTTAGCGCTACTAGCCCGGTTAGGGGTTGTTAAACCCAACAGTACTGTTCATGATTACCTCGCTATAGAAAAATTAACGCTTGACTCTGAGAGGATTTTGTACTCAACAGTACCAACTTATATAATTAATGTAACTGTGTAAGCATGGAAAGCATGTTTATTGAAAAATGTATACTCGAGCATGTATCTCACCCCAAAAAGAAAACAAGTAAAATGGGGCTCTGAGAACTCACCTGGTAAAGCGGTGAAATGATATGAAAGGTCCTAGCAATTCCTGCTAAGTGAGACGACCTACTCGTGTCCTAGGAAACATTTAGGACTTTAAGGTCTAAGTATTGTAAATATTTGACCATGAACTCTATGCATCCAAGCATGTTATTTGAAAAGTGTTGATGTTTCGGAGATGTTTTGACTTGACGACCCGTTGGTGACACGTTATGGACTTAAAACATTCAAATCCTAACATAGAATTCAAACCTCCTTTCAAATAGCCTATTAACATTATAATAAACACGTTAGAACATTCGATTGGAATTTAGAACTTGAAACACAACTTTTGATACGTTAAAGTTTCCTTAATTGGAAAGTCAAGTTTTGAGTCCTAAACATGGCAACTATGCAAAGTTAACATTCACATATGAAATTAGGCATGTTATAATACATATAGAACATTCCAATGTTTTGTTGTTAAAAATAGACAAGTATGCGGGTTTTGGATAATTAAAGTTTCCTATTATAGAAAGACCGTGCCAAATTGTCAGGTTTATGGACAAACAACATATATTATCATACAATGTACTTAGTTAAGTTTTACTAAGTCACTAAAACCCTTTAACCATGTTCATAACTTGCAAATATAACTTTTGGAAAAATAAAATTTACTTATTTAGAATCTCGAGCCCTAGAGCTCACACATATGCATTTTAACCCATCATTTTCGTCAATCATTCTTCCATAATGTTCACTATACTAGTTTCATGCTTTAAATGTATCCAATAATCAAGTTTTCATACATGTCAAGAAATAAAGTTTCTAAAGATATAAAACCAGCCAAAAAACATTATGAACAAGTGATTTTACCAAAAAAAAATTCATACAATGTCTGTATCTAGTGTTTATGCATCATTTCCACCAAACAAATCACACCATAACCTTCTCTAACAAAAACCCAAAAATTAAAGTTTCCATAAATAGAACTGAGCATGAATTTTCATATGACCAAAACTTCCAACTAGCAAAACTATTCATTTTATCCATTATCTACACACATTCAACCATTTCCCCTCATCAAATCACCCTAAACATGACATCTAATATAAAACTCAAAATTAAAGTTTCCTTAAATAGCAAAAACGAGCATGCATGTATGATCCAACAATTTTGACAACAAGGTTTTCACATATTATCCGTCTACAAACATTACTACAACATAATCCATTATCAAATCATCAAGAACACAACATCTAGTAAATGCTCATACAATAAAGTTTCCTTATATGGAAACCGAGCCTAAGAACAAAACCCGAGTCCAAAACCACCAACAATATGTACCATTTTTGTTATAAAACTCATTTTATTACAAAATCCATGGTTAAATATTCAGAAAAATGAATTTTACTTGCATGCATGTTCATATGAACATGAAGATGAAAATGAAGAAAAAGTGGGTTCTAGATTCTTACCAAGCTTGAAAATGGATGGACGGATGGTGGATTCTTCTTGCAAAAGCTTGATTCTCACCCTTAAAAGCTTGGATTTGATGAAGAATGATCGAACAACAACAAAAATGGATGAAGATGGAGGTCGTGGTGGTTTCGGGCAAAGAAAGAGGATAGAGAGAGTTGTGTGGAAAAGATGAAGAATGGGGGGAATGGGGGTTTATATAGGAGATTTTGATACCGGGTGGTGGGTAACGAACAGTCACCGATTTTATTATGGAATTTCCAAACTAGTAAAAATAAAACGAGTTCAAAATAATTTGACACATATGGGTATGTTTAACATATAAAATTTTAAGATTTTTATTTGAAACTGTCGGTACATACTCCGGACTGGTTGGACTGCGTCGAAACAGAAAGTTTCTCAGAAAATTCATAGAGACCTAAAATAATATACCACAATATTACGTGTAATTTGTACGCCTCAAATATACGTCTAAGTGTCCGCTTTAAATTAAACATCTAGCTAATGCACACTGCGTGTCTACCAAAAATCAAAATGTCTCCAAAAATCATGAAAAATTTCATATAGGCATGATTTATTATATCACAGTGTTACATATAATTTACACGCACAGATTATATGTCTAGGTATTTTTTTAATTTATCACCAACGGTCGTGCTGCAAGACGCGTGTTTGACCTGGTAAACGAATTGACTTGGTGAATGTGAAATGAACTTAATTACTGTAAAATTAAGTGTGATGCATGTCAAATAGTGTAATATGTATCTTAGCTGTCGGGTATGTATCTCAGTTGACAGCGAGGTACCAATCCAGGGCTCTAACCTGTTTTTCAGGTGAAGACGATTGCTAGGGTTCCGCCCCTAGCAGCGGCGATGACGTCCTGAGACACGCTGCAGATCCGTCTTTCCCATTTTTTTACGACAGTTGAGTTTTTTGGGAAACGGAGGTCTTGATAGATGGCGGCTTTCATGGATCTGACTTCAGGCGGTGGTATCAAGCCCAACGCAGTTCAGATCCAGCCAAATGGAAGCTCCGGTGAGCGAAATCCGACGGTTACAGGTGGGGCTTACGGTGGCAGAGGTAAACTTCATTTGTTCTACTTGATTTCCGGTAAAGCGACTCTTACTAAAGGTGCTTTAGGGTTGTATGTCTTTTTTGTGGAGATTCAAGGTCTCGAGAGGTTTTTCCGACAAGATGGGTAGCCCGGTTTTCATTCCCACGTATTAAATGTTCTTTTTGAACAGGATACGGTGTCGGATATGGAGAATGATGGTTGTATGATGTTTTGGGTTTCAGTCAACGAAAGTCAAACTCAGGTCATTACGTTTAACTTGGTCCATACGTGAGCCGTGATGTTTAGGACGCGTTGGTTTGTAATCGGAGCATACGAAAAGGTATATACGCGTGCTAAAGTTTTATATATTTGCATACGCATTAAAATAATAAAACTAACGCGTGTGGGATAAAAACGAAACAAAATCGAATAATGAGACACTAATACGAACGAGAAACTATAATATATTTATTGAGACTTTCGCTAATAAAACGTGCATAATTATGTAGATAAATAACACGACATTATTAATAATGTGGCATATTAAACATTAGTATAAAAATTATATATATAGATATATATAAGTATTATTTGTACAAACCGTGACTATTAATAATAATTGTTGTTGGTAATTTTATTTAGAAACTTTGTTTAAACAAAATATGTTAACACTAGAAACAAATGGGTATTTTCATAACAAAGTACATATAACATTGATAACCGACTTATTTTGATGAATATAAGTACATAATTACATTAGTTCATATTATATTTTGGTCATATACATATTTTCACAACTTGCATGCCAAACTCGATTTACCTATAATTATATGATATTAATGATACTAGACAACGATTCAATCATACCACTATTACCATTTCATCAATATTATTAAAATACTATTAATTTTGATATTATTAACACTTTTGACAACATATTAATAACTTGGATAAGATCGATTATACAAGTCAATAAACTTATTGGAAATAAGTATTTTATACTTAATACATATAATCAATATTCAAAGATTAAGTTAAGTATTTTATACTTTGCTTGTTTGATTTCTTTTACTATACAGATATATATATATATATACTAGTCGGGTACCTATGCGATCCGACGGTGACGACAATAAATGAAAATAGATCATGAATAAGATAAAAAAACAAATAATTCATGGGGAAAGAAAAAAAAATAAATGTACTTTTTTATTAGTATGAGTCACCGTTTTAAAAAAATGAATTTTTTGATGAGTCAATGAATTACGGAGATGAAAGTGATTCGTCTAACCAAGGAGAAAAGTGAAGTCCCATTGTCTAAGTTGACTTTTGGCATTAATCTCCATAAAAAATCAAAACAAAAAGTATATAATGCATACGTTAATTTGCAACGCGGTACTCGTTTTGATCTATTACCAAAACTCGATGACCTGGGAACCACAAAAAGGAGGAAATATATCTAGAATATACGGTTTTAGGTAGAGGTTCAACCGGTTTGATGGTTACATGGTGAAAGAATAGGTAAAAAGGAAACGGGTCAAATGAGCTCAAGGCACCCATTTTAATCTATTACCAAAACTCGGTGACCCGCCAGTCTACCACCTCTACTTTGTAGTATATGGTCCTGTTTCAAGAAATGATAAAGTTAAACAAAAAGCAATGCAAAGAGATCGACCTGTTTATTAAACCAATTTAGTAGGTCTTAAGCATTTCAAAACTCTTTTTAGTGACTTTCAACCCATTTGACCCGTTTCCATATCAGCTAAGTTTTAAAATTTTGCGTGTTTGATCAGTTGGAGATGATAAAATGCAACCCAAATAAACCAACCACTTTGACCCGTTTGATTATTGATAATGAAGAATCTACTTATGCCATGTAAAAGGGGAACACCAAACCTGTGTTTGCAAAAGCTGGTAAGTGTGTGGCAACAATGACATTACGCATTCTTGACATGAATATTTATAAACACGTGAATATAAATATGATAATCTGCAATCAACAAAAGGATATTAGTATGCCAATGCAAAGTCCAGTTACCAACTTTGAATAACAAATTACACATCAGAAGGCATCTTCGTAGATGATTTAGATGCATTTTTTTGTGATTAATAATTCTTCAACAATTGCAAAGTAAATTATTTCTCATACAACTCTTAAAGAAAACTACAGGGGCACTAAGTAACCCTTTGGAAATTGTATTACAACAAATGAATAAAATCTACCTTTTCATGATCTTTGTGACGAGAAGATGGAAAGACAAAATTTGCACCTACATTAGCTTTGTAGAGATTTTCCAAATTTGCATCTTACAGAAAAACATAACAGTTTCTACTTAACCTTTTGGGCAAATCATCACAGTGCCTTCACAAATCCTTCTCAACGCCTCGCCCAAATTACGGCATCCATAAATAAACGGAATTGACATATCGGATAATATGTCATACCTAATTGTCTTAAAATTAAGACATTATGAGATATTACCATAATGTCTTAATAGCATACACATATAATATATAATACACACAGACACATAGTAACTCAATTTTTAATTCTCACTACATCCTAACTTCTTTTACTTACAATTTCAGATTACTATTTATGACAATTTCAGATTAATAATTCAGCCAACTTTTACATTATGTGGACGTCTAAATAAAACAGTCTAAAACCTTGTTGGCATTTAATTACACGTGCTAACAACATTCGACCCGTTTAAGCTGTTTCATTTTCAGCTTTTTTTTTTAAATTTTACCCGTTTGACTGACTATTTAACAAACACAACCCGAATATCTATAAATGGAATCCATTAATCCAATATCTAAAAGTTTACCAACCCACGGATAGGACTCCACAGTTTGCAGACACAAAGCAAAATAAAAATGAATTAACTTTACCTTGTAACTCAACAATGGTGAATCACTCATAAAACATGTATCTTGTATTTCAGTTTGGCAGTGGGCATAGCAAGAGTTAAGAAACATCCCTGCTGGTGCATAAGTGCAAAAAAATCCATCCAGTGCGCGTAAAACCATTTATATCAGAAGGCTAGTTCTAAATGTGAGATTATGCAACAAAGAAACACATTCAAGAGTATAAAGAATATTTAAAAGTGCAAAATAGTGAGAAACACACTCAAGAACACATTACACATACCCTAGAAGGCCTAATTCTGCAGAACCAGAAATCAACAATATGTTATAATTTACAAAACACTTTATTGTGCAGATAAAAAAGTTAAAAGCAAGTGAAAAATAAGAAATTAACACTGTAAAAAAGCAAATTATTACATGAGAAGAAAGCCCAGAAGACCTATGTTATTGAAATTGAATTCAATTAAAATAGAGTTACTCTTTGCGGACAACAGCCAAATTGAATTCAATTAAAATAAAGAACGAAAATTTACAATATTGCACTCGGCACCTTGTTCTGTTGCAAGGTCTTGCAGAAACCAAGTGGCACCTCCACCAAAGAGCTATCATACTCACTACTTGAGTATTTCTTCCTGAATTCTAAATGATTATCAACAAAATTGCTCATTCCAAAATGGATGAAAATTCATTCCACTTTCATCACAATTAGCAACAACTAAAATACAAAAACTAAACTCAAAAGAAACAAATCATAAAATAAAGAATTTACTGCTGCAATTTTCTTGTTCACTAATCTGCATCCCATGATGTCCGTTTGCTTGTCCCATTTCCTACATTGAAAATTTCAACATAAGAACAAAATAATTACACCAAAAAGTTACACAATTCAAGAAAAACCTGTATTTTCCATTCCACCATTATCAAATCTGCAAGTGACCTGAACTAAGAATGTTAAATAACAAAGATATCTTAATAATCAGAGGGATCTAATGACAGTTCAAAAAACAAGTATTAAAAATGGCGCGTTTTCAATATTAAATGCACAAATAACTTCTAAATTACTAATAACAAAATGGTTTAGATTCTGTAATTGAAGAAGTTGTCAGGAAAAAACAAATGTATGAAGTATGAACAAGTTCTTGATTGCTGATAGATGCAAGTTAAGACCCTAAAAAAATCCACAAAAACAAATAGTCAATTAGCATACAGATTTTATAAATCCACACACTGAGGTGTGAAAAACTTGCATACCTTTATGCACATGAAGACAGAAAATTAACTAATCTAGGGTTTGAATTTGGGAAAAATAAAATAAACCTTGACTTAAGAGAAATCGACTTAAAAGTGGTTGAAATTCGAGCTGCCACCGTCGTCCCCGATCTCACCGTCCGCCGCTGCCACCGCTTAACCCTCACCAGAATCGCGTCAACGATGCCGGCGAAGGCGCAACGTGATTTACAGGGATGAAACCGTGAATCTGGGTAGGTATAAAAACCCCATATCAATCATCTCCTTCTCACAAAAACTTCGCTGACACCCTTCGGAAGAAGGCGCCACCACCGTCGTTTTGAATTTTGAGATCTTTGGTTTTCATTACTTCTTTCGCTAGACTTGCGGAAGATACAACAATGGTTGGGATGAAAGTATGAAACCGAAGTGGAGGGATACGATCGGACCGTAGGATTTGGAGAGATTCCATAGAGAAGTATGGAGGTTTGATTGATCGATTTGGAGCTTCGCTGACACCCTTCGCATGAGGGTGGATCTGGGAGAAGCGAGCTATCTGGGGGGAGAGAGAGAAGGAAAGATTTTTGAATTTTGAAGGAAAGATTTTTGAATTTTGAAATTTGAAATTTGAAATGGGGAGAGCGACGTGAGCAATTAGGGTTTGATATATGGTGCTGCTTGTTTCAAGGGGGTGTTTATAAGCTTTAGGACTTGTACCCTTGCTTAATTAATCGTAAATATATTAATTTTAAGATATTATGGTAAAATTACCATTTTGCCCGTCTAATATCTATATTATAATATATATATAAATATATATATATGAATCAAACTTATATATTTTTCGCCTTCTCAAATATATATTATTGACACGAGCGTTTATAATTAGAACTTAAGATACGTGATGACGAGTTGTGCATCTAAACACAGAACATGTAGAACTAAAGCATAATTCTACTTGTGAATTGAAAAACATATTGACATGTTTATATGGAACATATGCTAGTCCATAAATTCTATAGTGCCTACATGTATTGCGGGACTCAAGTAGGATGTATACCCAGCACTTTCACGTATTTGAGGAATACGGTTTTTATCGCAACATTATCAGGTGAGTTTCACGGGCCCTTTTTACTGTTTTTTTATATTTGGGTGAAAAACATGTTAATTTCAAATGGTATGATAACTAGAAAACGAGAAACAAGCATTTGTTTCCTTTATGTGCATGAGTTACACCTAAAAGTCCTCGGTATTCCGAACTATACAATTAGCTATGGACTTAGCCGTAGATCGATATGAATAGTACTATTCGGGTTGACACCCCCAATCATGGTTAGTAGCGCTAACCACGACCAGCAGGGTCAAATGATTGCATATTAGGTCTTGTTGTTTCTCATTGTTTAAAGGGACAATGGGCTGGGGTAAAATCGAGAATTCGTTAAAGGTTTGGTTATAGGCTTGTGCATCACATAATTCGTTTGTGCTAGCTAGACATCGATGAATCAACCGCTAACTTGTTTTGTTTATCATATGCATAAAGTAAATTCCGAGCAAAAGGATTTGCCAATGGTATACGTAACAATGGTTTTGCCAGGCAATTTCGAGCAAAAGGTTTTGCCAATGGTATACGTATCAATGGTTTTGCCAGTCAATTTCGAGAAAAGGGTTTTGCTAAGGGGTATACGTAACAATGGTTTTTTCGACGAGATGGGTAGCCCGGTTTTCATTCCCACGTATTAAATGTACTTTTTGAACAGGATACGGTGTCAGATATGGAGAATGATGGTTGTATGGTGTTTTGGGTTTCGGTCAATGAAAGTCAAACTCGGGTCAGCACGTTTAACTTGGTCCATACGTGAGTCGTGAGGTTTAGGAAGTGTTGGTTTGTAATCAGAGCATATGAAAAGGTATATATGCATGCTAAAGTTTTATATATTTGCATACGCATTAAAATAATAAAACTAACGTGTGTGGGATAAAAACGAAACGAAGTCGAATAATAAGACGTTAATACGAACGAGAAACTATAATATATTTATTGAGTCTTCCACTAATAAAACGTGCCTAATTATGTAGATTAATAACATGACATTATTAATAATGTGGCATATGAAACATTAGTTATATAAAAATTATATATATATATATAAGTATTATTTATACGAACCGTGACTATTATTAATAATTGTTGTTGGTAATTTTATTTAGAAACTTTGTTTAAACAAAATATGTTAACACTCGAAACAAATGGGTATTTTCATGACAAAATACATATAACATTGATAACCGACTTATTTTGATGAATATAAGTACATAATTACATTAGTCCATATTATATTTTGGTCATATACATATTTTCACAACTTGCATGCGAAACTCGATTTACCTATAATTATATGATATTAATTATACTAGACAACGATTCAATTGTACCACTATTACCATTTCATCAATATTATTAAAATACTATTAATTTTGATATTATTAACACTTTTGACAACATATTGCTAATTTGGATAAGATTGATTATACGAGTCAATAAACTTATTGGAAATAAGTATTTTATAACTTAATACATATCGGTATTCGGAGATTAAGTTAAATGTTTAATACTTTGCTTATTTGATTTCTTTTACTATATATATATATGTGTGTGTGTGTGAATCAAACTTATATATTTTTCGCCTTCTCAAATATATATTACTGACACGAGCGTTAATAATTAGAACTGGAGAGACGTGATGACGAGTTGTGCATATAAACACAGAACATGTAGAACTAGAGCATAATTCTACTTGTGCATTGAAAAACATATTCACATGTTTATATGGATCATAGGTTAGTCTATAAATTCTATAGTACCTACGTGTATTGCGGGACTCAAGTAAGATGTATACCCAGCACTGTCACGTATTTGAGGAATACAGTTTTTATCGCAACATTATCAGGTGAGTTTCACGACCCCTTTTTACTGTTTTCTATATTTAGGGGAAAACATGTTAATTTCAAATGGTATGATAACTAGAAAACGAGAAACAAGCACTTGATTCCTTTGTGTGCATGAGTTACACCTAAAAGTCCTCGGTATTCCGAACTATAACCATTAGCTATGGACTTAGCCGTAGATCAATATGAATAATACTATTCGGGTTGACACCCCCATTCATGGTTAGTCGCGCTAAGCACGACCAGCAGGGTCAAATGATTGCATATTAGGTCTTGTTGTTTCTCATTGTTTAAAGGGACAATGGGCTGGGGCAAAATCAAGAATTTGCTAAAGGTTTGGTTATAGGCTTGTGCATCACATAATTCATTTGTTCTAGCTAGACATCGATGAATCAACCGCTAACTTGTTTTGTTTATCATATGCATAAAGTAAATTCCGAGCAAAAGGTTTTGCCAATATTATACGTACCAACGGTTTTGCAGGCAATTTCGAGCAAAAGGTTTTGCCAATGGTATACGTACCAATGGTTTTGCCAGTCAATTTCGAGAAAAAGGATTTTGCCAATGGTATACGTTCCAATGGTTTTGTTACTAAATTTCAAGTAAAGGATTTCGTACAAATGGTTTTGTCGATATATTTCGTACAAATGATTTTTCCAAGACGATTTCGTACAAATGGTTTTGTCAATTGTATTCATTTAAAACCTGTGAACTCACCAACATTGCGTTAACATTTTTGAGCATGTTTTTCAGGTAATATATAGCTACGGCACAATTGGAATAGGTTGACCATTTGGATTAAAACCCTAGAAGCCAAAGGCCTTGTTTGATAAGGATAGGCTTTTAGAATCATATTACCATGAAGACGCATGACCGTCAAACCTCAAGTCTATTTTGACCTATATGGTTCTAGGTCGATGTAATATTTCATTTTAGTTTTGAAATGGTGTTCGAAAATTTTGAAGTCTTTTTATAGCTTCCGTTGTTGTGTAATGTTACCAGTCGTTGCAACCCTAATTTATTTATTTATTTATTAAGTGAATAGATTTGGGTGTGTTACAGGTTTGGTCTCAAATAAGTGTGGGTACTTGTGCTTTATCTGGTCTTCGTGTCCGCGTCTGGAATTCTATCGGACCTTGACTATCGGGATATGACTCTGCTTAAGTTTCTTGACCTCGCGGTCTATTATTTCCATGGGTTCTTTGACGAAATGTAATCGTTTGCCGAATTGTATCTCCTCAAGTGGTACAATCAGTGTCTGGTCGTGTAGACACTTCTTTAGGTTGGACACGTGGAATACATTATGGATATTTTGAAGTTCTTCCGGTTGGTTGAGTCGGTAGGCAACAGGACCAATCCTTTGTAGGATCTCAAATGGTCCTACGTAGCGGGGGTTCAGTTTCCCTCATTTGCCAAAACGGATTACGCCTTTCCACGGCGCAACTTTCAATAACACTTTGTCGCCCACTTGAAACTCCACTGGTTTACGCTTTTGATTAGCATAGCTTTTCTGTTGGTCTTGAGTGGATTTCAGTCTATCTCGGATTTTGAAAATTTTCTCGCTGGGCTCGTGGATGAGCTCCGGTCCGGTGAGCTGACTATCTCCGACCTCAGCCCAACAGAGTGGTGACCTGCATTTTCTTCCATAAAGTGCTTCAAATGGTGCTGCCTTGATACTCGTGTGGTAACTACTGTTGTAGGAAAACTCAACCAATGGTAAGTGCGTATCCCAACTGTTGCCAAAGTCTATCACACAAGCTCTTAGTAGATCTTCTAGAGTTTGGATGGCTCGTTCACTTTGACCATCCGTCTGGAGGTGGTAGGCAGTGCTCATATCTAAACGTGTTCCCAACGCTTTTGTAGTGATTGCCAGAATCGGGAGGTAAAACGACTATATCTATCTGAGATGATGGAGATTGGCACTCCATGTCTTGAGACTACTTCCTTTAGATAAAGTCGGATCAATTTCTCCATCTTTTCATTCTCTTTGATTGGAAGGAAGTGTGCGGACTTGGTTAAACGATCAACGATCACCCAAATGGTGTCGTAACCACTCAGGGTTTTGGGTAACTTCGTGACGAAGTCCACTGAAATTTGTTCCCACTTCCATTGTGGAACTTTCGGCTGCTGTAGTAACCCTGATGGTTTCTGATATTCCACTTTAACATTGGCGCAGGTTAGACATTTACCGACGTATGTGGCAATCTCAGCTTCATGTTTGACCACCAGTAGTTTGTCTTGAGGTTTTGGTACATTTTGTCAGAACTAGGGTGAATCGAATACCTTGACTTATGTGCTTATCCATCACTAAGCCCCTTAAGTTCCCATAGTTCGGTACCCAAATCTGATCCATGTAGTAACGCACATCATCGGATTTGATCTCAAATAGTTTCTCCATGCCTCGTAAGGTTTCATTCTTTAGATTTTCCTCTTTGAGAGCCTCGAGCTGAGCGTCACGTATCCAGGTAGGTAGATTTGTGTGAATTTTCAGGGTTAACGCTCAAACTCGACGTGGTTTAATTTTTTATTTCTGGCTCAAGGCATCAACAACTACGTTCGCCTTTCTCGGATGGTAGCGGATTACGCAGTCATAATCATTAAGCAATTCAACTCATCTGCGCTGGCGCATGTTCAACTACTTTTAATCAAAGATGTGTTGGAGACTTTTGTGGTCAGTAAAAATCGTACACTTGGTACCGTACAGATAATGTCTCCAAATTTTGAGTGCAAAAACCACAGCTCCCAATTCCAGGTAATGGGTAGTGTAGTTATTCTGGTGCACCTTGAGTTGTCGTGAAGCATATGCGATAACTTATCCCTTTGCATCAATACAAAACCGAGTCCTTGGTGTGACGCATCGCAGTAGACTACGAAATCGTCGTTTCCTTCCGGTAGTGCTAGTATCCGTGCGCTGCAAAGTTTTTGTTTGAGTAATTGAAATG
Source organism: Smallanthus sonchifolius (assembly GCA_023525975.1). Lineage (NCBI taxonomy): Eukaryota > Viridiplantae > Streptophyta > Magnoliopsida > Asterales > Asteraceae > Smallanthus > Smallanthus sonchifolius. Next base: position 64,203,429 of record CM042019.1, on the reverse strand, counting down.
CTTCTTCTGTTCTTTCATCCCAATTATACTTCACGTATTTTTGTGTCAAAGTAGTCAATGGTTTGGCAATCTTTGAGAAATTTTTGATAAATCGTCTATAATATCCGGCAAGACCAAAAAATTATCATATTTCAGTTGCGGTTTTGGGTGTTCGCCAGTTTCTTATTGCTTCGATCTTGGTTGGGTCAACGTGTAAGCCCATCTCATTGACCACGTGCCCTAGGAAGTGCACTTCTCGGATCCAGAAGTCACACTTGGAAAAATTCGCATATAACTTCTCAGTTTTCAACAACCTTAGAATAAGCTTCAGGTGTTAGGCATGTTGGTCCTTGTTACGGGATATTAAGATGTCATCAATGAACACAATGACAAACTTGTCTAGAGAGGATTTACACACGCTGTTCATAAGATCCATGAACACCGCGGGTGCGTTGTTCAAACCGAATGGCATAACAAAAAACTCGTAGTGTCCATAACGAGTTTGGAATGCCGTCTTGGGTATGTCTTCCTCTTGGATTATCAGCTGATGATATCCCGATCGTAAATCGATCTTGGAATAATAACCCTATCCTTGTAATTGGTCGAACAAATCGTCGATTCTGGGTAGGGGATACCGGTTCTTGATGGTTACCTTGTTCAGCTCCCTGTAGTTGATGCACATACGAAATGACCCGTCTTTCTTTTTAACAAATAAGAAAGTCGCTCCCCATGGCTAATGACTTGGTCGGATGAATCCTTTATCTAATAACTCTTATAGTTGGTTTGATAATTCTTGCATTGCCGACGGAGTCGGTACGGTGATTGCGCTATCGGTGTAGCTCCGGGGGTAAGGCCGATTCGAAACTCGACTTGACGTTGTGGTGGGAGTCCGGGCATGTCTTCGAGGAAAACTTCAAGAAAATCACGAACAATTCGACCCATCTGCGCTGGCGCATGTTCAACTCCTTTTAATCAAAGATGTGTTGGAGACTTTTGTGGTCAGTGAAAATCATACACTTGGTACCGTACAGATAATGTCTCCAAATTTTGAGTGCAAAAACCACAGCTCCCAATTCCTGGTAATGGGTAGTGTAGTTCTTCTCGAGCACCTTGAGTTGTTGTGAAGCATATGCGATAACTTCTCCCTTTGCATCAATACAAAACTGAGTCCTTGGTGTGACACATCGCAGTAGACTACGAAATCGTTGTTTCCTTCCGGTAGTGCTAGTATTCGTGCGCTGCAATTTTTTTGTTTGAGTAATTGAAATGCTTCTTCTGTTCTTTCATCCCAATTATACTTCACGTATTTCTGTGTTAAAGTAGTCAATGGTTTTGCAATCTTTGAGATACTTTTGATAAACCGTCTGTAATATCTGGCAAGACCCAAAAATTATCATATTTCGGTTGCGGTTTTAGGTGTTCGCCAGTTTCTTATTGCTTCGATCTTGGTTTGGTCAACGTGTAAGCTCATATCGTTGACCACGTGCCCTAGGAAATGCACTTCTCGGATCCAGAAGTCGCACTTGGAAAAATTCGCATATAACTTCTCAGTTTTCTACAACCCTAGAATAAGCTTCAAGTGTTCAGCATGTTCCTCCTTGTTACGGGATATTAAGATGTCATCAATGAACACAATAACAAACTTGTCTAGATAGGGTTTACATACGCGGTTCATAAGATCCATGAACACCGCGGGTGCGTTGGTCAAACCGAATGGCATAACCAAAAACTCGTAGTGTCCATAACGAGTTTAGAATGCCATCTAGGGTATGTCTTCCTCTTGGATAATCAGCTGATGATATCCCGACCGTAAATCGATCTTAGAATAATAACTCGATCCTTGTAGTTGGTCGAATAAATCGTCGATTCTGGGTAGGGGATACCGGTTCTTGATGGTTACCTTGTTCAACTCCATGTAGTCGATGCAAATACGAAACGACCCGTCTTTCTTTTTAACAAATAAGACAAGCGCTCCCTATGGCTAATGACTTGGTCGAATGAATCCTTTATGTAGTAACTCTTGTAGTTGGTTTGATAATTCTTGCATTTCCGACGGCGCTAGTCAGTACGGTGATCGCGCTATCGGTGCAGCTCCGGGGGTAAAGCCGATTCAAAACTCAACTTGACGTTGTGGTGAGAGTCTGGGCAAGTTTTTGGGGAAAACTTCAGGAAAATTATGAACAACTGGTATGTCCTCGACCTTCCTTTCTTTTGTCCGGTTCTCTGTTACATGATCTAAGATGGCTTGGTAGCCCTTCCATAGATACTTCCGGGATTTCATACACGAGATGATATTAAGAGGAAACCCGCTCTTTTCTCCTTGAACTGCCAGTGTTTCTCCATTTGGTAGGGGAAATCTGACAATCTTTTCACGGCATACAATCTCCACTCCATTCTTGGACATCCAGTCCATACCGATAATCACGTCGAAACTTGTAGGTCCCGGAAGCCTCGTCGCGCAGCGAAAAACAACGATCTGATCGTCGATTCGTGTGGGAACAAAGAAATGAGACAGAGAAAAGCAAGAACAACAGACAAGAGAATCAACACAAAAGTGATACGTAATCCATAACAAAGAAGTCATCTCACATTACATACCGAAGAAGTACACATCTATCATCTACGTTCACGGTCTAGGGGCGGGAGAGCTCATCCCGCCCGGAAACCTCTCCACCTAGTTCTAGAGTTCCACCTACAAATGAGGCCATCATCTCAATTTATAGGAGCTGAAACAATACCTACGTACTTGGCTAAGTACGCAGGTCATTGGTCATGCGTACTTGATAAGTACGCAAGGCAAAAGCCATGCGTACTTACTAAGTACGCAATACCAATCTAGTGTACAAGCTAAGTGTCACACCCCAACCGACGACGGAAAACGTCGGGGCGTGAAGCTGTGCAGACTGTTCATAGCTCATGGTTGCTAAAGTTTGAATAATTTAAACATTCATTTTCATTACACGTAGCAAGTTCATACCATACAAGAACCAAATGTAGCGATTACAAAATATAAATAGTTTAGATTAATTGCTAGGTCCAAATCCTATATGTAGCAACTTGTAACACTTCAAACATTGTCACCTGAAACATGGTTAAAAACAAAGTCAACTAAAAAGTTGGTGAGAATACATAGGTTTTTGTGTCATGTAATAGAATATAGTGTCGTGTGCATACAATTCATACAAACATGGCAATTAAGGCATTTATGGAGAGATACCATCGTGTGACCTGGTAGTACAATCAAACCTTTGTAACTAGCATGCAAAACAAACGCGTGTTGGCAGTAACAGTCACCCTACCTGGGTGGGTTTGTCAGACTCAATAGATCTATCAATGTTTACTGTAGGCTATAAAATAGTTAATGATTGCACGTGAATAGCAAATTGCGTGTTGGTCTACACACCTAGTACTCAAGCACAAAGCTCAAAATTGTAACACATGATTGTAGGGTGGAATTGTATATTGTGTAGTTTGTAAACATAGTAAATAGAACGCATGTTCCACCCCAAAAGTTTGTAAATAGAGTAAAAGAGGGGCTATGTAACTCACTTGTGTTGGAGCGTGTAGTTTGCACAGATCAACAAAAATACCAAGCGTGTTGTAGGTCGCTACGTTTGACCTATCGAATGAGGGTATAACACGTGTCACTGTTTGTGTTATTTTGTGTCCAAAGTGGGTTCGTTGGTGGTTTGTGTGTTTAGGGTTGGTTTTGGAATAATAAATTAGTAGCGATATATATATATATATATATTTATTTAAATAAAATTTAAATAAACGATATTTGTTTAAATCAAAATATATATATTTGTATAAATAGTTTTATAAAAATGATTATATAAACTCACGATTTCATCGGTTTTGAAACTATCGGGAATTAATCGTTTTAAATTTCTAAATCAAGGATTTGGTTTATAAATGATTCCCGGGTCTTGGGATTTTATAACGTAACTTTTATAATTACATTTTGAAATTTTTATCTAGAATATGTTAAATAGACTTTAAAACAGAAAAATAATTGATTCTGGTCAAGGAGCACGACCGTGCTCAAGTAGGGCACGACCGCGCTTGTTGCCGGGCGTGACCGTGGTGGTCTGAAACGCGCCCGTGGTCGAGTCAGAAGGTACTTCATAGGTTCTGGACATAGAGCACGACCGTGCTCGTATCTGGCACGACCGCGTCTAGTGTTTGTTTTTGATCAAGACTTGCTTGCTCGGTAAGCATGACCGGGCCACACCTGGGGCACGATTGTGCTTGGTCAGGCACGACCGCGCTCAGTGATGAGCGCGACCGTGTCGGGTCTTTTTCAGACACAATTCGATCGATTCTTATAATAAATGCTTCTGTAATCTTAGGGCTTTCATAGATTAGGTGCTTGCGAATGTATCTACATAGTTTGATTGTATTTATATCGTGTTTAAGTGGTAGTTTGAGTAAAAGTTTAGTTTTCGGCTCTTTGGTTCAAAATCGAATTGATTGTGTGATATAACTACGATTTAGTATAGGGCTTTCATCCTAGGGGTAGATACGAAGCTAAGGAAGTGTTACTTACTCGTTAACAATGGGCAATTTAATGCAGTCGGCTACGGGTCAAAGAGTCGAGCTTCTTGGCGATCGATTGGACTCCAGAGACTGTTTGAGCGTCGAACGAGAGTTTTGGGAGACTGAGTGGGCTTATATGAAGGCGTAGAAATCGTGCAAGTTGCTTTATATCCACGAATTCGAGAGACTCGGTTGTGGTGTGAATGGGATTAAAAAAATTGTGCAAATTGGACGACATTTGATGCGTGTTTCAGACGGAATTCAGTGGAGTATGGTCTGACGCGCGAAGACCGGCTTTTCTCCATTTTAAATTTCGCGAATTCAGCGGGTATGGTATGATTTGACTTCTGCAGAGTCAAGTGGGTTCATCAGCGCGACCGTGCCTACTTTAGGCGCGACCGTGCTTAGGTCTGCAGACGCGACCGTGCCTAGTCCTAGGCGCGACCGTGCTTTCCTAGTTTTGTAGTTTTTGAGTTTTGTCAGTTTTTGGTCCTCGGGGCTTGTGAGATAATGGTGTTTTTTTTTTGTTTAATTTGTTATTGTAATAGAATAGTTTGTATATGTAACTGCATCGTAGTTTGTTTGTACACGAATCGAAACTGAAATGTGTTTGTTTATTGAAATCAAACGATTACATGATGAAAATCAGAAATGTTACAGTCTCCCCTTGTTGAGGGGATTTCGTCCCGAAATTCAACTAGTTGAGGTTGCAGAATTGGTGAATAGGTGAGGATACTTGAGTTTCATTTGGTCTTCACGTTCCCAAGTAAACTCAGGACCACGTTTTGAATCCCAACGGACTTTGACTATAGGGATGCGGCTGCGCTTGAGTTGCTTGATTTCACGATCCATGATTTCCACTGGTTTCTCGACGAAATTCATCGTTTCATCAATGCGCACGTCGTCAAGAGGTATGTGGAGGTTCTCATCAGCAAGACATTTCTTCAGGTTGGACACGTGGAAGGTTGGATGAACATTGTTGAGTGCTGGAGGTAGCTTAAGTTTGTAAGCCACTTTCCCGATTCTTTCAAGGATCTTGAACGGGCCTACGTAACGAGGTGCTAGCTTGCCTTTCTTTCCAAAGCGGATCACACCCTTCCAAGGGGATACTTTGAGAAGCACAAGGTCACCCACTTGGAATTCCAAGGGTTTTCGTCGCTTGTCGGCATAGCTCTTTTGTCGACTTCTCGCTACTCGGATGTTGTCACGGATTTGAAGGATTTTGTCGGATGTTTCCTGAATTAACTCGGGACCGGTGATTTGTGCTTCACCAATCTCGTTCCAACAGATGGGAGAACGGCATTTGCGACCATAAAGAGCTTCGAATGGAGCCATGTTGATGCTGGTGTGGTAGCTGTTATTGTAGGAGAATTCAATAAGTGTCAAGTGTGAATCCCAATTGCCACCAAAGTCTATGACACAGGCTCTCAGCATGTCTTCGAGGGTTTGGATTGTTCGTTCAGTCTGGCCATCAGTTTGGGGATGGTAGGCTGTGCTTAAATCCAATCGTGTGCCAAGTGCCTTTTGCAGAGATTGCCAAAATCTGGAAGTGAAACGAGCATCTCAGTCGGAGATTATGATCAAAGGTATACCGTGTCGACTCATAATTTCGTTAATATAGATTTGGGCCAATTTCTCAACCCGATAGTCTTCACGGATGGGCAGGAAGTGTGCGGACTTTGTGAGACGGTCAATGATTACCCAAATGCTATCATAGCCGTTTGAAGTACGGGGGAGTTTAGTAATGAAGTCCATGGCTAGATTTTCCCATTTCCACACGGGGATTTCCGGTTGTTCAAGTAAACCGGAAGGACGTTGATGTTCGGCCTTGACTTTAGAGCAGGTTAGACATTTTGCAACATAGAGTGCAATGTCTTTCTTCATACCAGGCCACCAATATTGTGGTCGAAGATTGTGATACATTTTATCCGCACCGGGATGAATAGAATACTGAGACTTGTGTGCTTCAGTCATGAGGAATTCCCGGAGATCATTGCGATTGGGAACCCAAATACGATCCAAGAAATAAAGCAAACCATTGTTTTTAGTCTCTAGTTGGAATTCAGCACCGCACGACATTTCCTCATACATATTGCCCCCGGTAATCGAGACGTGTTGAGCTGCTAGAATACGGGTTTGAATGTCGGAATGAATCTTGACACTTTGGAGCATGACGCGTTCTTTACGGCTCAGCGCATCGGCTACAACATTAGCCTTGCCGGGATGATAACGAATCTCGCAATCGTAATCATTGAGGAGTTCAACCCAACGTCGTTGCCTCATGTTGAGTTCTTTTTGATTGAAGATGTGTTGGAGGCTTTTGTGGTCGGTAAATACCACACATTTCGTGCCATATAGATAATGTCTCCAAATCTTCAAGGCAAATATGACTGCACCTAGCTCCAGATCGTGCGTCGTATAGTTCTTTTCATGGATCTTGAGTTGCCTTGATGCATAAGCGATTACCTTGCCTCGTTGCATGAGAACACAACCAAGGCCTAGGTTAGAGGCATCACAGTAGACGACTAGGTCATCGTTTCCTTCGGGAAGAGTCAGAATAGGAGCATCACATAACTTCTGTTTAAGAGTTTGGAAAGCTTCTTCTTGTTTCGGCCCCCATTCATAAGGTTTACCTTTATGTGTCAAGGCGGTGAGGGGAACAGCAATCTTGGAGAAATTGGAAATGAATCTTCGGTAATAACCCGCTAAACCAAGGAACGAACGAACCTCGGTAGGGGTTTGAGGAGCACTCCAATTCTTGACAGCTTCGATCTTGGCAGGGTCGACATGTATTCCCTTTTTATTGACAACATGACCCAAAAATTGAACCTCCTTTAGCCAAAATTCACATTTGGATAACTTGGCGTATAATTGTTCGGTTCTCAGGAGATCCAAAATCAGTCTAAGGTGCTGTTCATGTTCTTCCTCAGTCTTGGAATAGATCAAGATGTCATCGATGAAAACGATCACGAATTTGTCAAGGTATGGTTTGCACATGCGGTTCATGAGATCCATAAAGACAGCAGGTGCATTGGTCAACCCAAAAGGCATAACCGTGAACTCGTAATGACCATATCTTGTTCGGAAGGCGGTCTTTGGAATATCTTCTTCTCGGACACGTAGTTGGTGATAACCAGATCGAAGATCAATCTTCGAGAAACAAGTAGAACCTTGGAGTTGATCGAAGAGGTCGTCAATCCTAGGTAACGGGTAGCGGTTTTTGATTGTAAGCTTGTTGAGCTCTCGATAGTCAATACACATGCGGAATGAACCATCCTTCTTTTTAACAAACAAGACCGGTGCACCCCACGGTGAATGACTTGGCCGTATGAAACCTTTGTCAGCGAGTTCTTGAAGTTGACTTGCAAGTTCTTGCAATTCGGAAGGTGCAAGCCGGTATGGAGCTTTAGCCACAGGGTTTGCTCCGGGTATAAGATCGATTCGAAACTTTACTTCCCGAACAGGTGGAAGACCGGGTAAGTCGTCGGGAAAGACTTCGGGAAACTCCCGAATGACGGGAATATCTTCTATTCTTCTCTCCTTGTCTTCTTTTTGAATCACATGAGCTAGGAAAACCATGCACTTCTTTCGAATGTATTTCTGGGCAGTTATGCATGACATCAGTTTGAGTCCTTTGCAAGGTTTCTCGCCAAAGACTTTCAATATGTCTCCCGGTGGAAGAGGTACTCGGATGTACTTTTCAAAGCACATGACCTCGGCATGGTTTTTAGATAACCAATCCATGCCGATGATGACGTTAAAACTTCCCAACGGCATTGGTATAAGGTTGACTGGAAACGTGTGACCATTGAGTTCTAGTGAGCAGTCATGAATGATGGAGTCAATAGTGATGGAGTTTCCATCCGCTACTTCAACGGTGAAGGTTTTCTCGAGTTTGGATCGTGTTTTTGCAAGTAAAGGTTCAAAGTTAAGTGACACAAAACTCTTATCGGCCCCGGTATCAAATAGTATAGATGCAAATTGTTTATTTACAAGAAACGTACCGTTGACCACATGATCGTTGGCTTGAGCTTCATTGGCGTTGATGTTGAAAGCACGTCCACGAGCTCCGCCCTGATTATTGTTCACAAGTTTTGGACATTGGTTTCGGAAGTGGTTCGGGTTGCCACATTCAAAGCAAGCCCGTCCATTTGCATTGATTGGAACCACTTGATTAGCTCCGGGTTGATTAACCGGGTTGGCTTGAGTAGTAAGTGCCTTTTGTCGGCAGATATTGGTCGTATGGCCAAGTTTCCCACAATGATTGCAAATGCGACATGGGATAGTTTGTGGGTGATGATAGTTGCAGTTGTTGCAGAGTGGGTAGGTACCTCCATAAGCTTTCTTGGCTGGATTTTGAGCCAAGGGTGCAACTTGATTAATTGGGGCGGCCGGAGTGACTACTGCAAAATTTTTCGCCTTTCTCTTCCTGGTGTTTCGATACTGTTCGTTTTGAACTTCTTTGACATGAGTAGGAGGAGTTGTGGTGTCAGAAACTTTCTTGGCCCCCTTTTTGGTAAGAGTACCTACTTTAACGTGATTATCGGTCAGTGTGGCAGCTAGACGAATAGCATCTTCTAGGTTTGCAAGATTTCTTCCCAGAACAGTGTCCTGGATTTGTCTCGGTAGGCCACCGATATATTTTTCAATACACCTAGACAAAGGTGTAACCATGTGAGGTACCAGCATGCTCAGTTCGTGAAAACGGTTGGTGTACGCCAAGCTTTCACCGCTATCTTGGGTAAGATCCCAAAATTCCGCTTCCAGTTTCTTCATCTCATTTCGAGGACAGAATTCCTCGGTCATGATCCTTTTCAGCTCATCCCATGGCAGAGCCATTGCTACTTCTACTCCCCTTGTTCTCTTTTCCCCATTCCACCAGGTTAGTGCCCGTTTTTGAAAGACACTAGTGGCATGGCGAACACGCAGATTGTCCGGACAGTCACTATTGAGGAAGGTGCCCTCAATATTTTTGAACCATTGAAGGAGTCCCGTGGCTCCTTCGGTACCATAAAATTTCAGGGGATTGCAAGAGTTGAAATGCTTGAAGGTACATTGTGGCGGGTTGGCACCACCGCCACTACCAGTATTAGCACTACCACTGGCGTTCCCATTGTTGTTGTTATTGGCTTGAGTTAGTTGAGTTACTAGCTGAGTGAGGAGAGCAGCAAGGTCGGTATTATTGTTGTTGGCATTGCTGGTATTGGTGTTGGTGCTATTGTTGGCGTTGTCGGTGTTGTTGCGGTTGATGTTACGACGAGGAGGCATTCTATAAAAAGAGAATGATACAAAAATGTTGTGAGAATTTATAAAAATCCGTTGAAATTTAGGATAGGAGGAAAAATAACATATTTATTTCATAGTTCGGATTGTTTTCAAGTAATCACATTTCTACTTGAACACAATGACATATTAAGGTTAATTAGACTCATATAATTTTCAAGGAGACGTGCTTTAGCCTATAGGTAAACACTCATCCCGGGAATTCCCAGGAAAGCATACGGATCCCTCGGTTGATTGGGATTTATATGAAATGCTTTCCTAGACAGAAAACCCAGAATACAGGTGTCACCCTTCCAGATTGCACATGTCCTTTAATAATTAACAGAGTCTAAAACCTTAACGGGTATATAAAAATATTTTTGATAGACTAATGTCTACGAGTATGAGTTTTTTTTTCCACAAGTTATGGCGATGATGACATAGAAGCAGTTAAGGAGGATATGCGGCTTAGGATACGGGTATGGATACGATTTATTTAATTTATTATTTACGCATGCTTATTAAGTCATGTAGTCTAAACAATTTAAGTATCAAATAACTAACACATAAAGCATGTGACATATAGCAAATAGAACGTATCACATAAAACATGTAGCATGATATTGTTGGGTGTCCTATAGTTATAGTCTAGGTCAATGGTGTCTAATAACCTAATTCCCTATAACCTAGGCTCTGATACCAATCTGTCACACCCCAACCGACGGCGGAAAACGTCGGGGCGTGAAGCTGTGCAGACTGTTCATAGCTCATGGTTGCTAAAGTTTGAATAATTTAAACATTCATTTTCATTACACGTAGCAGTTCATACCATACAAGAACCAAATGTAGCGATTACAAAATATAAATAGTTTAGATTAATTGCTAGGTCCAAATCCTATATGTAGCAACTTGTAACACTTCAAACATTGTCACCTGAAACATGGTTAAAAACAAAGTCAACTAAAAAGTTGGTGAGAATACATAGGTTTTTGTGTCATGTAATAGAATATAGTGTCGTGTGCATACAATTCATACAAACATGGCAATTAAGGCATTTATGGAGAGATACCATCGTGTGACCTGGTAGTACAATCAAACCTTTGTAACTAGCATGCAAAACAAACGCGTGTTGGCAGTAACAGTCACCCTACCTGGGTGGGTTTGTCAGACTCAATAGATCTATCACTGTTTACTGTAGGCTATAAAATAGTTAATGATTGCACGTGAATAGCAAACTGCGTGTTGGTCTACACACCTAGTACTCAAGCACAAAGCTCAAAATTGTAACACATGATTGTAGGGTGGAATTGTATATTGTGTAGTTTGTAAACATAGTAAATAGAACGCATGTTCCACCCCAAAAGTTTGTAAATAGAGTAAAAGAGGGGCTATGTAACTCACTTGTGTTGGAGCGTGTAGTTTGCACAGATCAACAAAAATACCAAGCGTGTTGTAGGTCGCTACGTTTGACCTATCGAATGAGGGTATAAAAAGTGTCACTGTTTGTGTTATTTTGTGTCCAAAGTGGGTTCGTTGGTGGTTTGTGTGTTTAGGGTTGGTTTTGGAATAATAAATTAGTAGCGATATATATATATATATATATTTATTTAAATAAAATTTAAATAAACGATATTTGTTTAAATCAAAATATATATATTTGTATAAATAGTTTTATAAAAATGATTATATAAACTCACGATTTCATCGGTTTTGAAACTATCGGGAATTAATCGTTTTAAATTTCTAAATCAAGGATTTGGTTTATAAATGATTCCCGGGTCTTGGGATTTTATAACGTAACTTTTATAATTACATTTTGAAAATTTTATCTAGAATATGTTAAATAGACTTTAAAACAGAAAAATAATTGATTCTGGTCAAGGAGCACGACCGTGCTCAAGTAGGGCACGACCGCGCTTGTTGCCGGGCGTGACCGTGGTGGTCTGAAACGCGCCCGTGGTCGAGTCAGAAGGTACTTCATAGGTTCTGGACATAGAGCACGACCGTGCTCGTATCTGGCACGACCGCGTCTAGTGTTTGTTTTTGATCAAGACTTGCTTGCTCGGTAAGCACGACCGGGCCACACCTGGGGCACGATTGTGCTTGGTCAGGCACGACCGCGCTCAGTGATGAGCGCGACCGTGTCGGGTCTTTTTCAGACACAATTCGATCGATTCTTATAATAAATGCTTCTGTATTCTTAGGGCTTTCATAGATTAGGTGCTTGCGAATGTATCTACATAGTTTGATTGTATTTATATCGTGTTTAAGTGGTAGTTTGAGTAAAAGTTTAGTTTTCGGCTCTTTGGTTCAAAATCGAATTGATTGTGTGATATAACTACGATTTAGTATAGGGCTTTCATCCTAGGGGTAGATACGAAGCTAAGGAAGTGTTACTTACTCGTTAACAATGGGCAATTTAATGCAGTCGGCTACGGGTCAAAGAGTCAAGCTTCTTGGCGATCGATTGGACACCAGAGACTGTTTGAGCGTCGAACGAGAGTTTTGGGAGACTGAGTGGGCTTATATGAAGGCGTAGAAATCGTGCAAGTTGCTTTATATCCACGAATTCGAGAGACTCGGTTGTGGTGTGAATGGGATTAAAAAAATTGTGCAAATTGGACGACATTTGATGCGTGTTTCAGACGGAATTCAGTGGAGTATGGTCTGACGCGCGAAGACCGGCTTTTCTCCATTTTAAATTTCGCGAATTCAGCGGGTATGGTATGATTTGACTTCTGCAGAGTCAAGTGGGTTCATCAGCGCGACCGTGCCTACTTTAGGCGCGACCGTGCTTAGGTCTGCAGACGCGACCGTGCCTAGTCCTAGGCGCGACCGTGCTTTCCTAGTTTTGTAGTTTTTGAGTTTTGTCAGTTTTTGGTCCTCGGGGCTTGTGAGATAATGGTGTTTTTTTTTGTTTAATTTGTTATTGTAATAGAATAGTTTGTATATGTAACTGCATCGTAGTTTGTTTGTACACGAATCGAAACTGAAATGTGTTTGTTTATTGAAATCAAACGATTACATGATGAAAATCAGAAATGTTACACTAAGTACGCAGGAACACCCTCCTGCATACTAGCTAAGTACACCGATACATAGAATTTAATCTATAGTTATAAAAACGTGCTTCTACATTTCTGGATGCATTGCCTGCTCACTTTGAGATTTATTGCATAGTGATTAAAGAACAACCGGGGTTTGATGAACTGAGTCTTGAAGATCTTATGGGAAAGATTCAATCATATGATTTGAACAAGCAGAAGAAAGATACAGTTTATCAAGATCCTAGCATTTATTTTAGAAAAGGAATATCGACACCAAAGTCTGGGATTGCTTTATTTTAGGGAGAAATTTCTGAAGGTCAAGGATCAAAAGAAAGTTCATGTGGTGAATCATCATTCTATGTTGCTTATAGTTCTGGATGTTCAAAGAATTGTCACAATGATACTCATTTGTGTTCTCCAAAGATGACTTCTAAAGCTGCTGATGACATGATGGCCATGATTGCTTCGTTTTTAACTTCATATGAGAATTTTATTCGTGGAAAAATTACTGATCCGGATATGATAGAAGAAGATTTCAAGCAATTGGATAAGGATGCTTTTAAAGAAATGAACATTCAATGGAACATGACATTGTGGATGAGACAGGGAAAGGAACATCTGAAGAAAACATGAAAGAAGTTTATTGGAGCGACAAGCAAGACAAAGATGGGATTGGATAAATCTAAAGTAAAGTGTTATAATTGTCAAGAATTTGGACACTTTGCTAGAGAATGTACCAAACCTAAAGTTCAACATCAAAGTACTTCTTCAGGAAACCAGAACAATCAGAATAATCAGAGTTCTTCTACAGCATTGATTTCACAACAGGATGAAAATTATGATTGGGGAATTCATCTAGAAGATATTGTTGCTCATGTCAGTCAAGCTTTTCTTGCTGAAGTTCATACTGATGCAGGATCTGATAATAGTTCTTCAGACAGTGACTCGAGTGATTCTGGGAATGTTACTGAAAATGATGAATCTACAAGTCAAAGTGTGAAAGAAAAAGTGACAAATGAAGATCTGATGAATGATAATGTAGCTGTAGGAAAGGTGACAGAGAAAGTTGCTGAGATGTTTGCTGAAGCCAGTGGATTCATGGCTGATTCAAAATAGGTAAATGAGGTTGTCTCTGTTTCTTGTTCTAAATGCATTGATTCTGATTTAAAAATTATCATTTTGTGTGTTGACAATACTAGTCTCATCTGTGACTTGAAGGCAAACTACTTAACCAATCCAACTTTGAAAGAAAACGAGAAGCTTTTAAATACAAGAATTTAATCATTGAAAGATGATATCAAAGTTTTACAATCAAAAGTGAATGAACAAGCTTTTCACATTGATGTGGCATACTTTGAGTATGAAAAGAAAATAAATGAACTTGCCCAGTCATAGAGTGAAGTCACCAAACTGATGAGAAAGCTTGAGGGTTATAAGAATTCCAGTTTTTTGTTAGAATATTATAATGAGAAAGCTAGTGGTGTGAAAGTAGTTGGTGGAGTTGGTTATTGTTCACAGCAGGATGATAAAGTTGTTGGGGGAGTTGGTTACTATCCTCCATTCAATGGAAAGTACACAACTAGAAGTGTTGAAGTAGTGACTGAAGAGGATCTAGAGCCAAAAACTGTTCTCAAGGTTAATCCGGTGACAGGAGAAGACATGGTTTATGATGACTCCAGTGAGGATGAATTTTTTGATTCAAAGAAGGTTGAAGGGAAAGTCAAAGAGTGTAAGGTTAATGAACCTATTGTGGTCAAGAAATTCACCAGAGATAGGCGCATCTTGACAGAACCTGATGAAGACATTGAGCAACCAAAACCTAAAACTTTAAAACCTTTTGTGCGTGCTGGATTCGATTTTCAAGAGATTAATAAAATTGAGAAAATTTCAACTGTTGAGTTTATAAAAGAAAAGGTTGAAGCTGATAAACCCAAGGTTGTTCAATCGTCTAACACTGTCTCTCAGTGTGAATCATCTGGTTCAGGAAGTGTTCAGAAAGAAAGGTATGCTCGTGTATACAAGGAAAGGCGTGCATGTTTTCATTGCTGAATTGTTGGTCACATTCTGGTGAACTGTCCAGACAAGAATATTTGAAAGCGTTTGGAAGATCCTAGGATGGGAAGATCATTTGTTGAGCCAAAGACAAAATATGTGATGAAATATGCTGAAGTTAAACCAGTTGTCAAAGTTTCAGAGGTTCAGGTTAAAGCAACGGTTGATTCAAGTGAAGTTAAATCTAGTGTATTGTCATGTGGAGATACACAAGAAAAGATTAAATTGTCAAGACCGCAAAAAAGAAGAAGAAACAAGTGGCTTAAGAAACTTTTGGAACAACATGTTGAGAAAGAAGTAGGTGAAACTTCTGAGAATTCCAAGCCAAGTGCGAGTGGTCAGTCAAAGTGGAATTCAAAAGCTCAAGTGTCTGATTCTATGAAACAATCTCCTAAAGTTGAGAGAGATTTGATTGCGTATTAAAAGAAATTGTTTATTTTGATAAATCAGGCCGACCCAAGACCACAATGGCTTGGGTTTTCATTACTAAATAAATCTAAATGTCCGTGTGCAAGGAACTCCAAGGAGGACTGTTGGCAACCATTGGTACGTCGACAGTGGATGTTCTCGTCACATGACAGGAAATCTTAATTTATTGGAAAATATGAAAGAGATACAAGGCGGATATGTAGCCTTTGCAAGGAAGAAGGGAGGAAATATTTGTGGTTAAGGAACTGTATCAAATGGAAGATTGAGCTTTGAGAAAGTCAATTATGTGGAGCAGTTTGAACATAATCTGTTATCTGTTTCGCAAGTCTGTGATAAAGATTTCTCATTTCATTTTAACAAGTCGGAATGTTTAATGTTGAAGCCTGGATTTGAGATATCTGAAGATTGGATCCTAATGCGAGCTCCAAGAAAGAATGATACATACATGCTCGATATGAGCATGGTGACGACAACTTCGTCTGTCCCAACGTGTCTTCTTTCTAAAGCTTCTGAGTCCGAATCAACTTTATGGCACCGGAAGATGGCCCACATAAATTTCAGAAAAATGAATTTTTTAGTGAAGAATGGGCTAGTTTTTGGTGTCCCCGCCATGAGATTTCATGTGAATGAAGACTGTATTCCATGCAAGAAGGGGAAGCAGTACCGAAAATCAAATCTTAGTTGATTAAATCAATTGTGACTCCTCTCGAGTTATTGCATATGGATTTATTCGGGCCTATAAGTGTTAAAAGTGAAGGCGACAAATCATACTGTTTGGTACGGATTGATGATTATTCCAGATTTTCTTGGGTGAAGTTTCTTATTTCAAAGGATGAGACTGCTGATATTCTTAAGGTTCCTGATCGTGGGACTTTAGAGTTTGTTTAAGCAAAAGGTCAGGAGGATTCGTAGTGACAATGGGACAGAATTCAAGAATGGAAATATGAGTTTATTTTGTTTACAAAAAGGCATCCATCATGATTTCAGAGCTCCTTATGTTCCTCAACAGAATGGTGTGGCCGAACAGAAGAATCGAACGCTGATTAAGACGGCTTGCACAATGTTATCTGACTCAAAGTTGCCAGTGACATTTTGGGCAGAGGCGGTGAACACGGCGTGTCATGTCCTTAATCGTGTTTTGACCGTGAAGAAACACAACAAAACGTGTTATGAATTGCTGAACAATCGAAAGCCGAATCTAGATTATCTGTTGCCCTTTGGAAATCCATGCACTTTATTGAAGACAAGAGATGTTCCAATGAAGTTCAGTGGGAAGGCAATTGAAGGAATTTTCTCGGGATATGTTGCAAATTCTCGCAACAAACGGGTGTTCAATAAAGAGAGAAGACATATTGAGGAGTGGTTTTACATTGATTGTGATAATCGCACGGTTCCTCAGGATGCTAAAGGACCATCATGGGCTTTTAACTATGATGCTTTGTTCAGATCCTTTAATGTTCCTCCAGCAGTGTCTCCTGTTGAAGCAAAAATTTTATATCAGTCATGCTGTAACAATGATTCAATTGTCGAGCCACGATCGGTTATTCCAATTGTGGTTACTCCTTATTTTGATCCGAATGTAGCTTCGACCTCAAGTACAACACAAGACAGTGACAGTGAGGATGATGAAACTGTGTTTTAGGAATCTTCTAATGATTTCCAGAACATAGTTGACGATTCGTCTACACCGGCACAGTCTGAGGGGGAGATGCCTTATAATCTTGATGTTGTGATTCAAACTTCTGATATTCTTCAAATTCGTGTGCATAAACATCATCCGACTGATAACATTATTGGTGATTTGAATGCAGGTGTTCAAACGAGACATCGTTCACTTGCTGAAAATTCATGTTTATATGCACAGATTGTAGATACAGGTATTATGGAGACATGTTTGAATACGTGTTTTATTTCTCAAACAGAGCCAAAGAATGCGGCCGAAGCGCTTGATGAAGACTGTTGGATCGAAGCTATGCAAGAGGAGCTAGCTCAATTTGACAAATTACATGTTTGGGATTTAGTTGACTTGCCCAAAGGTTCAAGATCAATTGGCACAAGATGGGTGTTTAAGTGCAAACGTGATGATAGAGGTGTGGTGGTACGCAATAAGGCAAGGCTTGTTGTTCAAGGATTTAACCAACAAGAATGTGTTGACTACACTAAATTTTATGCTCCGGTTGTGAGGATAGAGGTGATCCGATTATTTCTTTCTTACGCATCGTTCAAGGGATTCAAGGTATTCCAGTTAGATGTGAAAAGTGTTTTTCTGTATGGAAAGGTGAAGGAAGAGGTTTATGTAAAACAACCGCCTGGTTTTGAAGATCCCAAGTTTCCAGACAAAGTGTTTAAACTTGATAAGGCATTATATGGTCTTCATCAGGCTCCTCGCGCCTGGTATGAAACTTTATCAGTGCACTTACTTAAGAATGGATTTGAACGTGGCCAAATTGAGTCCACTCTTTTCATCAGAAAAGCATGGGGAGATATCTTACTAGTTCAAGTTTATGTGGATGACATAATTTTTGGGTCGACAAATATAGATATGTGTAAAGACTTTGAGAGAGTTATGAAGCTAAAATTTGAGATGAGCAGCATGGGAGAATTGTCATTCTTTTTGGGTCTTCAATTTGATCAGAAAGAAGACGGTTTCTATATTCATCAAACGAAGTATGTGTCGGATATTTTGAAGAATTTTGAGATGTCAGATACTTCAGCGTTCAGTACTCCAATCACAAACTAGATTCTGACTCGAAAGGGAAAGAAGTGGATTGTAGGTTATACAGAGGAATGATTGGTCTTTAATGTATCTAACTGCGTCCAGACCTGACATTATGTTCGCGGTATGCTTGTGTTTGAGGTTTCAGTCTAAACCGAAGGAATCTCATCGGATTGCTGTAAAGCGGATTTTTTGATACTTGAAGGGTAAACTGTCACGCCCCCAAATTTCAACTAACGAAGTTTTACCGTTTGGGAAGTGACAAACCAGAATCTCAGTCATTAGTTACATTGAACGACTCTACATGGGAATCTAACGAAAATATCATATCAATCAGAGTTTAATGCGGAAGCGTAAAGAAAAGTAAATGCACAAAACACACGTTCCTAAAAAGTCTAAAAGTCCAAACCAAACGTAATTCAAAACAAAGTCCAAACAATTTAATAAAACATCAATCAATAGGAGAATCCCTGGCATGTCCTATATGTGCACCTGTGCCTTATCTTAAGCGACCTAAGAAAAACATGTAAGAAAATGTCAACACGAGGTTGGTGAGTTCACAGGTTTCAGTTTGCAAAAAAGTTCAATAGGTTAATGTACATTCAATATATAAATCAATAGGTAACTAACCCATAAGCAAGTTAACTAATGCGCTCGCAACCGACAGCTGACTGTTTATGTTTTGCCTCCCACCAGGGCTATCAACCATGGTGCATGTTTAGGTCAAGACTGCACCCGTTCGACATCCAGTCGGGTTAGCGCGACTAACGCGGGTGAGGTTTGTCAAACCCAGTAGTACTACTCAACTTACCTCGCTATGTTCATATTAACGGTCCGATGTGAGGACTTAATGATAAATGTGTACGCATAGTTAAACAAGTGATAACATATATGAATTACATAACCAAAAATGCTTATGACATGTTTTCTCCCCCAAATTGTAAAACAGTAAAAGGGGCCGTGAAAACTCACTTGCGTTGCGTAGTAGGTAGTATCAGACAAGTATGAGATTTAGAACCTCAAGTGTCAGCCTGCACGACTTACATATGCTCTAGAATTATAAACACATAAGTTAGGGACATATGGGGTTTGTGACGATGACACGAAAGATTAGAACGTCTTAACACATTCTAAGGATTAATGAGTAGACGAACGTGTCTTCAGAAATATAGATTTCTTAATATAAAGATTAAGATCAATGCGTTACGTGTCGAACGTTAATAACGAATAAAATTAAATAAATATATTCGTACGTTTGTCATCTAAAACGGTTAGGAAAATAATATAACTATATATATTATTTTTAAGTCGTATGATTAACAAAATAATTATTTGTGTGAAAAAATAATAAATATATTATTTTTATTCGATATAATAAACGTGGGTAAATAATATAACAAATTATATTATTTATAATTTTTGAATCGCTTCATAAAGTTTGTAAATGTGACAAAAATAATATAAAAATGTATATTATTTTTAATTGAGATCGCGAGATTGAAAATAATATAACTATATTATTTTATTCGAAGTCACAGTTTGAAAACAATATAGATATATTATTTTAAAAGTGGGAATAATAATAAAAAAAATGGGTTATAATTTGAAAACCGAGCCTACGGGTCGTTTTTGGGATTAAACGCATTAATATAATATTATAATATTATAGGGTATTAGTTTTATATTAAAATAATAAGTAAAATCGGTTTAAAAAAAAAAAGAAACGGGGGGTGAGGAGACTCGAACCCGGGTCTCCTCCCTAACAGTCCAACGCTCTAACCATCAAAGCCCGCTAGGGTGTCGCGTTGATAACCCGGACCACAAAGGTTTTTACCTTCAACCCTCCCGCGTTTATCCCCATATGCAAACCCGATCGAACCCACCCTAAATTCCCTTGATATCGATTCCGAGTGGGCCAAGAATCATAGGGCTTTTGTTTGTCTAATGTTTGCGAGTCAGAGGGTGTAACCAATTGTGGAAACCGTTGAGTTTTGAGTTATCAATTTCAGTTTCAAAAACCGGGACCCTAGTTTTTTACCAAGAATCAAATTGTACAATTCTGATAATACGTTGTGATGGATTCATAAGGCTTTTTTAGATTAGAACACTGCGAAATCATTGATATAGTTATATTTGATTGAGGTTGTGTCTAGATCAGGGTTCGATTAAAACGAAGATCGTATGAACCCTAGATGTCGATTGAGTTAAATTCGATAATGTAATCTGTTGAATTCATGGGGATTTTATAGATTACAGTGTTGCGAAACTACTGATATGGTTTAATCGGATTAAGGTTAAGCCTAAGATTAAAAACCCTAAATTCGATTATGAACAAACCCTAGTTTACGGATCATGAAAAATTCGTCCGAATTGATAAAGTTCGGCCAATTGGG
The DNA here is from genome assembly GCA_023525975.1 of Smallanthus sonchifolius. Classification (NCBI taxonomy): domain Eukaryota; kingdom Viridiplantae; phylum Streptophyta; class Magnoliopsida; order Asterales; family Asteraceae; genus Smallanthus; species Smallanthus sonchifolius. The sequence goes on along the minus strand of CM042019.1, from coordinate 64,183,012 downwards.
TTTCCGACTTCGAGTGGTTTAATCCCTAGCGACTCCGGCTTTGTTCCTGATCGAATTGACGAGTGCAGGAGCTTCAAAGGGACTCGTACAAGGTGTGCCGGTGATCAATTTGCGAGAATAACATACGAATGATGTGAATTTGATAGTAGTTGATGAGGGTGTCGACGGTTACGGATTTGGTATTAAGACTCGTAATGATAAGTAATGATACACAGTTAAAAATGGCTCACTAACGTTCGACATTATTAATGTCATCCGTTATAACTTCGGATTCGATCGAATTTCAGTTATGGCTATGAATTTGAATCAAGAATAACACTAGTTTGACTTTTGAAAGTCAACAGAAACAAAAATGATCGATTTTGACTTCGCGGAGTCAACATGATTGGGTTTAGGGTAATTACAACTCTAGTCCTTGTAGTTTTAGATTAAACATGTGATAGAACAGTCCTTGGAGTTTTAGATTAGGTTAACTAGGTTAGGATTTAACGAAATTTATTAACGGGGTTAATCCTAAAAATCTGGATTGTCACATCATCCTCTAGTTAAAAGAATTTTCGTCCCGAAAATTAAAATAATAATAAATAAATAAAAAATTCTAGGGTGTCACATCATCTTCTAGTTGAAAGAATTTTCATCACGAAAATTAGAATAGTACCTTAGAGTTTGACGTGGAGTGCTTGAACAGGTGAGGATGCTTGCGCATCATCTGATCCTCGCCCTCCCACGTGAATTTCGGTTCGCGTTTTGAGTTCCAACGGACTCTAACAATAGGGATTTTACTGCGTTTTAACGTTTTGACTTCCCTATCCATAATTTCCACGGGTTCTTCGATGAAACGCAACTGTTCATCGATGTGTAGTTCCTCAAGAGGAACCGCGAGTGACTCGTCTGCTAGACATTTCTTCAAGTTTGAGACGTGAAAGACGTTGTGTACTCCACTAACTCCTTCAGGTAGGTCCAATTGATACGCTACGGGCCCGATTCTCTTCACTATCTTGAATGGTCCAACATAACGAGGATTCAGCTTGCCTTGCTTCCCAAAACGAATGACACCCTTCCAAGGTGAGACTTTTAACAAGACCATATCCCCTACTTGAAATTCTAACGGTTTACGACGCTTATCGGCATAGCTCTTTTGACGATCACGAGCTGCTGCCATACGGTGGATGATTTTCTCAAAAGTTTCAAGTACAAGTTCAGGACCTATAAATTGACTATCCCTAACCTCGGCCCACAAATAGGGGAACGGCATTTCCGACCATATAATGCTTCAAATGGAGCTGCCTTGATGCTAGTGTGATAACTGTTGTTGTAGGAGAACTCCACCAGTGGTAGGTAAGACTCCCAAGTGTTACCGAAATCAATCACACAAGCTCATAGCATGTCCTCCAAAGTTTAAATAGTACGTTCTGTCTGGCCATCAGTTTGAGGATGGTATGCTGTGCTCATATCTAGACGCGTGCCTAAAGCTTTATGTAATGACTGCCAGAAACGAGAGGTGAATCGTGCATCATGATCCAAAATGATAGAGATTGGCATCCCGTGCTGAGATACTACTTCTTTCAAGTATATACGAGTAAGTTTTTCCATCTTGTCGGTTTCCTTGATTGCTAGGAAGTGAGCGGACTTTGTTAAACGATCAACGATTACCCAGATGGTATCACATCCGGTAGGAGTTCGTGGCAATTTCGTGATAAAGTCCATGGATATCTGCTCCAATTTTCACATGGGAATCTCTGGTTGTTGGAGAAGACCAGAAGGCTTTTGATATTCAACTTTGACCTTCGCGCAAGTCAGGCACTTGCTCACATAGGTGGCTATATCGGCCTTCATCTTTGGCCACCAATACAGCACCTTTAGGTCATGGTACATCTTGTCGGAACCTGGATGAATAGAGTAACGAGATTTATGAGCCTCATCCATGACTAGTTCCCTTAAGTTTCCGAATACTGGAACCCATATTCGCTCAGCGAAGTAGCGAATACCGTCAGATTTGACCTCGAGTTGTGCTTCCATACCGCGCGTACCTTCCAGCGGTAGGTTTTCCTCTTTCAGGGCTTCAAGTTGAGCACTACGGATTTTGTCAGGTAATCCGGGGTGAATGGTAAGCTGTAATTCTCGAATTCGTTTGGGCTAGGTTTCCTTTTGACTTAGGGCATCAGCTACAAGATTAGCCTTACCCGGATGATACCGGATCGCACAGTCATAATCGTTCAAGAGTTCGACCCAACGACGTTGTCTCATGTTCAACTCTTTCTGCTTGAAGATGTGCTGAAGACTCTTGTGATTTGTATAGATAGTGCACTTGGTACCGTACAAGTAGTGTCTCCATATCTTAAGTGCGTAAACTACGGCTCCCAACTCCAGGTCATGAGTAGTGTAGTTTTTCTCATGAATCTTTAGTTGACGTGAGCGTATGCGATCACCTTTTCTCATTGCATTAATACACAGCCCAAACCCTGAATGGATGCATCACAATACACCACAAAATCATCCGTACCCTCCGGAAGAGCTAGGATAGGTGCACTGCAAAGTTTCTGCTTAAGATGTTGGAATGCTGACTCTTGGTTATCGCCCCAGTTATAGGCTTTACCCTTTTGAGTTAAGGCAGTGAGAGGTTGTACAATCTTTGAAAATCCCTCTATGAATCGACGGTAATATCCAGCCAATCCTAGAAATTGTCGTACCTCAGTCGGAGTCATCGGTGCTGCCCAATTCTTGATGGCTTCTATCTTTGATGGATCGACATGTATTCCCTTCTCGTTAACCACATCTCCTAAGAATTGAACCTCCCGGATCCAGAATTCACACTTGGAAAACTTAGCATATAGCTGCTCCTTTTTAAGTAATTCCAGGATTAAACGTAGATGTTCCTCATGTTCCTCCTTGTTCTTGGAATAAATGAGAATGTCGTCGATGAAAACGATGACAAATTGATCAAGGTATGGTTTACACACACGGTTCATGAGTTCCGTGAATACCGCAGGTGCGTTGGTTAACCCGAAAGGCATGACCATAAATTCATAGTGCCCGTATCTTGTCCTGAAAGCAGTCTTAGAGATAACCTCATCTCGGACTCTCAATTGATGGTAATCGGACCTAAGATCTATCATGGAATAGAAGCTTGATCCTTAGAGTTGATCGAAGAGATCATCTATACGAGGCAAAGGATAACGATTCTTGATTGTGACTTTATTCAGTTCACGGTAGTCGATACACATACGGAAAGTCCCGTCCTTCTTCTTGACAAACAGGACCGGAGCTCCCCATGGCGATGAGCTAGGTCAGATGAAACCTTTATCCAACAATTCCTGTAACTGAGTGGATAACTCTTACAATTCACTAGGTGCTAGTCTATAAGGTGCCCGAGCGATCGGTGCCGCTCCGGGTGCTAGATCAATTTGGAATTCAACTTGACGGTGTGGTGGCAGACTAGGCAAGTTTTCGGGAAACACTTCCAGAAAATCACGAACGATGAGAATATCATCGATTTTCTTCTCTTCCGATGGCTGTTCAGCAACGAGTGCCAGAATAGCAGTATGACCTTTACGCAGGCACTTCTGCGCTTTCATGAATGATATGATGCCTACGACTGCACCAATCTTTTCGCCCTGAACGGAAAGGGTTTCTCCACTAGGGAGAGGAATGCGAACAATTTTATCACGACAGACAATTTCAGCTTGGTTTTTAGATAACCAATCCATACCAACAATCACATCAAAACTACCAAGTGTGACCGAAATAAGGTCGATATCAAGTATATGACTAGCCAGCTCAAGCTTACAACTCCTAAGAAGGTTGCTTCAATTATTTGGCCATCAGCTATCTCTATTATATACTTAGTTTCTAACAGAGTTGGGGTTCCTTTTATCGTATCACTAAGCTTCTTAGATATAAAACTCCTATCAGCACCGGTATCAAATAGAACAGAAGCGAAGTAATTGTTTAAGAGAAACTTACCGGTGACCACATTATGATCATATCGCTCGTCCTTTCGCACTATTCCCTCTATTATTGGCATTATTGCCACCATTGTTGTTGCCTTGATTGCCGTGGTTACCATTGTTGACCTGATTAGTGCTGTTACCGTTACCATTGCCATTACCATTTCCATTACCACCCCTCTACGACTGAGGACAATCCCTCTGAATATGTCCCTCCTTACCGCACTGAAAACATCCTCTTGTGGACCCTTGCGGCTGGAATGCTTGCTTGTTCTGAAGATCAACTCTACAATCTTTTGCAGCGTGGCCCAACTTGCCACACCGCTGACAACGGTTACAAGCACCGACATGGTGGTAATTGCACTTGTTGCACTTGGGGGCTCTTCCCACATAACCACCTTGATTTTGACCTGAAGAGGTCGTCTGATTAAAGTTCTTAGTAGGCTCAAACCTACGATGCTGCTGCTGCTGCTGTTGCTGAGGTTGATTAACCTGGGATCCCTTGGAGTTGGAGTGAGAGTTGGAGTTGTGATCAAACTTGCGCTTATGATTATCGGTAGCTTTAGAAACCGAATCCCTCGGGGTAGAGTCCTTTGAGTTACCGCCTGGTCAGTTAACTTGTGGGCAAGTCTGATAGTCTACTGGATGGTGGCAGGGTTGGACGAAGTAACCATACTTAGAATCTGTGGCACTACACCTCCAATATACAGCTCAATCCTCTTGTAATCAGGAGTCACCATATGTGGGCACATGGTAGAAAGTTCATGGGAACGAGTGGTATAAAGCTCAATTTCAGAACCTTCCATTTTCAGGTTCCATAATTCTCCTTCCAACTTTTGAATTTCATCCCGAGGACAGTACTCCTCCTTCATCATTATCTTAAACTCCTACCACGGCAGTGCATTGGCCATAGCCAAACCCAACATCTTGACCTGTGCATTCCACCAAGTGAGAGCCGGGCCCTCCAAAGTTCCAGAAGCGAACTTAACCTGATTGGCCAATGGGCAGTTGCACATGGCAAATACCGATTCTACTTTTTCGAACCAACGGAGTAGTCCGACAACTCCTTCAACTCCACTAAAGGTGTGGGGCTTGCAGTCCATAAATGTTTTGAATGTGCATACTGGTTGTTGATTCTACTGGCCTGGAGTTAGAGACATAATATAGGTTCAAGGTTATAAAGCTTAGGAAAGGTGCTTTGAGAGATGAATTGACCTCATTAGTCAATGGTTATAGCATTTACCTGTAGCATTCTGTACTGCTAGAGCCTCAGCCACACTATCGTTGATTAGTGCCGCCAGCTCAGCTGCTGTCATGTTGATGGTACCTCGGCCATCAGCACGACCTCCACGTCCTCCTCCCGACATGATTCTTCACATTCATAAATACAAAACAATGAGAAATATATCGCATATTAAACATTATTTATGTACAAGTAAGGAAATACAACATCTAACATTTTGAAAATTAAATAAATTGTAAGGCTACAAAATAAATAACTCAAACATTAAACTTCTCATGCTTTTATTGAATGGGAACAACCTTACCCATCTAGGTTTGAAAAGAGAAATAACATAAACAAAGCATGAATGAAAATGAAAGATAGAATAGAAAGATCATTAAGCATCCTCGTCATCGGAAGAAACGTATGATTGTGCATCATCGATCTCCACCGGTTCCTCCTCGGGTGGCTCCTCCTCTAAGGGCTCATCCTCGAAGGGCTCCTCCTCGAAGGGCTCCTCCTCGTCGTCCGAAAGTGGAATGTCTTCTGGAAATAGGGCTGCTTGCAGTTGAGCTTCTGAGTGGGTCACTCTCTCCCGAAGTCCTTCAGCAGCATGGTATGATACTTGAAGTTGGGCTTCCAGATGAGTTACTCTCTCCAGAATCCCTCCTACATCATGGTCCGAGGTGTCCACTCTTGTCTCCAAGTGTGTAACCCGATCCACCAAAAGGTTATGGACCTGATCCATTGCTGTTAGTTCAGCGGTCAGATGTCCACCAAAAGGTTATGGACCCATCTAGGTTTGTAAAACAACCGACTGGTTTTGAAGATCCCAAGTTTCCAGACAAAGTGTTTAAACTTGATAAGGCGTTATATAGTCTTCATCAGGCTCCTCGCTCCTGGTATGAAACTTTGTCAGCGCACTTACTAGAGAATGGATTTGAACGTGGCCAAATTGACTCCACTCTTTTCATCAGAAAAGCAGGGGGATATATCTTACTAGTTCAAGTTTATGTGGATGACATAATTTTTGGGTCGACAAATATGGATATGTGTAAAGACTTTGAGAAAGTTATGAAGCTGAAATTTGAGATTAGCAGCATGGGAGAATTGTCATTCTTTTTGGGTCTTCAATTTGATCAGAAAGAAGACGATTTCTATATTCATCAAATGAAGTATGTGTCGGATATTTTGAAGAAGTTTGAGATGTCAGATACTTCAGCGTTCAGTACTCCAATCACAAACTAGATTCTGACTCGAAAGGGAAAGAAGTGGATTGTAGGTTATATAGAGGAATGGTCGGGTCTTTAATGTATCTAACTGCGTCCAGACCTGACATTATGTTCACGGTATGCTTGTGTTTGAGGTTTCAGTCTAAACCGAAGGAATCTCATCGGATTGCTGTAAAGCGGATTTTTCGATACTTGAAGGGTAAACCAAGATTAGGTTTGTGGTATCCTATTAATTATGATTTTAATTTTAAAGCTTTTACAGATTCAAATTATGGAGGTTGCAGTTTAGATAGAAAGTCGACGTCTGGTGGTTGTCAATTCTTGGGAAACAGACTCGTGTCCTGGCAATGCAAAAAGCAAACGTCGGTTGCAATTTCAACATGCGAGGCCGAATACATCGCAGCAGCCAATTATTGTTCCCAAATCCTGTGGATTCAGCAATAGTTGAGGGATTATGGTCTGAACTTCACAGAGACACCAATGTTCATTGATAACACTGCCACGATGTCCATCACAAATAATCCTTTGAAGCACTCGAAAACAAAGCATATTGAAATACCTCATCATTTCATCCGAGATTATGCAGAGAAGAAATTAATTGAGTTGGTGAAAGTTCACACGGACAATAACTTTGCTGATTTGTTTACCAAAGCATTCGATCGGTCACGATTTGAATTTCTTACTCAAATGATTGGAATGTTTAATCCTGGGTGAAAAAGGTTTTCATGGAAATTTTTTCTTTTGTTTTTTAAAAAACTAATTTCATGCTTTAGTTCGCTAGTCTACTTGCTTTCCGAAAAACCAAGCAAATTGAAAAAGATAAAAATCGACACTGCTTGAAGTTAGAGAAGAAATGATAGTACATCAGTAGGTGATCATACACACATGACCATAGAATGACTACCTGGTTTCTGTATTTATGTTTGAAATTTATGCTTATATGATTTGATCTAAACTTCTTAGTTTTCACAAACAGGAAATGATAGCTTCATGACTAACCATTACATGTTTATAATGTTTTTTTTTAATTTGGATATCTGCATGTAATTTGAATTGTCAGTAGGCTAGAAGCGTTTTTAGACCATTAGTAGAGTGAAAACATAATGATCTATGTCACAATTATGATTTGAACCCATATTATGCTGGGTGTGTGTGTTAAAAGATCATTATCAGATATAGAATATGAGACTTTAAGAATTTCATGATACCAGTATCGGATTATGTCATTAGCATAATTTTTCAGTTCACTTCACATGCCCCGAAAAACATGCAATGTGTTGTTGAACTAAGATATGTCTTGATATCACCAGTCAAGCATATACTAGCCCTTGAATCAAAATCACTTGATTATCCTGATTCATTGAATAGATCCAGATAATAGTTGGACCACATTACCCTGAATTATTGAATCAATCGATTCTTTATTCAATCTTTCATCTGTTACATGATATCATTGAGAATCATCAAAGCCAAGCCAATCTATATGAATCACTTGATTCTGAATCTTTATGATTCTTTGTATCCTTTGGGATCTGCTTCTTTTCCTGTGCTAATTGATGTAATTTCATCCTGGAGATTGATATATATATATATATATATATATATATATATATATATATATATATATATATATATATATTCTTCTGAACAAAGTCTTATATGTCTTGAAGATAGTGCATATTTACTTTCTGTTGGCATATGTGTGGGGTATGCATTGTTTTCATATAATTGGTACTAACTCACAAGAACATGGGATAAAGACGCTTTTAGTTTCAAATCTTATAATGCTGACAACTTGAATTGACATGTTGTGTATTACAAATTCGATACGAATAAGGTAATATGTCATGATCTGATCCTTTTTACTTTGAAGTTTATCGCGTATCATTTCATGCTTTTCAAATTTTTTGATAGTTTGTGATGTGAGTTGTTCAAGTTACATAATTGATGTGTCAAGATTGATCTGTACACAGAATACCAAAGGTCACCCTTAGATCTACTAGGGAATTTTTATCTGATGTGTGTGTGTGTTTCATCATATATACTGATATGATCTTCTTACTTGCAGTATTCGACCAAAAACATGTGATTCAGTATGTACAGATAAAAACCAAAAAGATTTGCTTTTATTGTTTTTTACTGCTTTTTTTCAATTCAGAAAAATCCAAAAAGTTTTTAAGTGTGTTTTAACATAAATTTTGAAAAATAAAAAATACTTCTAATTTTTGTTCAGTTTATTAAACATAAAAACTCCAAAAAGATTTTATTTCCAATTTCCATGAACTCATAACTTATAGGATTTGCATTTTATTTTACAGGATACAGAATGGAAGTGGATCGAATTGAAAATCTGAGTAAAAATTGGAAAAGTTCAAAATTTTCATCATGAACTATGAACTAGCGAACTTGTGATGATGGTGTTTACTTAAGTTCGCCAGTGGTGGCGAACTTATTAAGTTCGCTTGGTAGGCGAACTTGTCCACAAGGTTTAAATGTTACAATGTAGCGAACTTGTCTGATTACCCTTGTTTGACTTGTGCGAACTTGACCATAGCGAGCTTGTTCTTTATTCAGTGAGTTTGATCGATATGTTTTTACTGTGTGAAAACTTGGTGATTTTCCATATCATTCTTATTCCAAATTGTTTTGCGAATTCATTGAAGGTATATTTACAAGTTTTCATTAAGTAATAGATCAAATCAATTGTTCTTGTAGGTCCCTCGGGTGTCTCGGATCGTCACATGCAAGTAGGTTCATAATCGAACCGGGTGCGGAATGCCCGTGATTAGTTGGAGTATCAAGCAACACAAAGTAAACCAACAACAAAAGCACTTTCAAACTTTGTCTATTATAAACTTAGCCGGTTACAGAATTCTTACAAATGAATGCGTACTTACATTCTGTCAAGACCTGCTATTTATACTAGACCTGTTTTATACGTACATAGCAAGTGCATATGACTATTGTTCCTGCGTACTTAGAAAGTACGGAGACTTGTTCTTGCATACTTGTTAAGTGCGCATGACATACATCATGCGCACTTACTAAGTGCGCACACCACTTAACAGAAACATACAAGACTAAGTACATACATATGTGATTACAACTCGATAATCAATACATACAAATACTTAAATACAGATACAAATACATACAGACAAGTACAAAAGCTAAGACAACATCCATAGTATCTGTCACAAAAACGTGCTCCAACAAACTCACCCTTGACAACAGCTCTGGATTGTCTTCGGTCTTCACATCTTCCCAGCTTTAGCTTCCATCTTTTGTTTGTAGTCAAGAAAGAACTTGACCACCTTGTCATACTTTGATGCCAGAAGCTTTGTCCACTCGTCTGTGTACATACAGTATTTTTCCACTAGCACCTCCAGATCTTTCATAGAGAAGTTGATGAAGTTGATTTCATCAAAGACTCTGATCAGTTCTCTTGGCACTAAGCTTCCACAGTCGGACCTCACCTTTCCAATCACCACAGCCTCGCCCATTTTTGGATGTACGTACCAGTACCACATGTTACCGAGGATATCCTGAGATAACTTGCTCAGGGGAATCCTGGTTTCACACAGCACTGGCTTGTATACCAGTTTCTTTAAGCTTCTATTAGTCATGGGATGTCTGACATTCTTATCCCTGACTCTCTTGGGCACTTGAGGCTTACATACTTCAAACTTCCATGATCTTCCCTCATGCTGCAGTGTCTGCCACAAACCCAACGCCACCGCGTGACTTGAGTCACTTAGCAGTTCTCAGTTTGCAAGATTCACTAGGTCGTACTTCGGCAAGGAGCTGAAAGCTTCACTGGTTGGTTTCAAGTATTGAACCCCCCAGCTCACTTTACAGCGAACAACTTTTTGTCGTCGTCAAACCTTACAGCTAAGATCATACCTGTAGCTTCGTGTTTGTCTATGATAGATGTCTTCTACCAGACAGGAGCTTGATCCTTTGGAAACCATCCAGGCGGATATTTGCTTTTCAACGCCTCTGGATCAACAGGTTTAGGAACGGTGGGAGAGGCTTCAGTCGACGCCTCAGCAATACTTTCACAGTCGGACCTCACCTTTCCAATCACCACATCCTCGCCCGTTTTTGGATCTACGTACGAGTGCCACATGTTACCGAGGATATCCTGAGATAACTTGCTCAGGGGAATCCTGGTTTCACACAGCATAGGCTTGTATACCAGTTTCTTTAAGCTTCTATTAGTCACGGGATGTCTGACATTCTTATCCCTGACTCTCTTGGGCACTTGAGGCTTAAATACTTCAAACTTCCAAGATCTTCCCTCACGCTGCAGTGTTTGCCACAAACCCAACGCCACCGCGTGACTTGAGTCACTTAGCAGTTCTCGGTTTGCAAGATTCACTAGGTCGTACTTCGGCAAGGAGCTGAAAGCTTCACTAGTTGGTTTCAAGTATTGAACCCCCCCAGCTCACTTTACAGCGAACAACTTCTTGTCGTCGTCAAACCTTACAGCTAAGATAATACCTTGTAGGTCCCTAATTCGGTGCGTGACGGATCTCTAGACTCGCGGTACGACACGGTGATAACGTGCGGAATCCATGATCAACGTGCTCGTGTAACTCAATCAACAACAACGGTGTAAATAAATGCTTTGTATTCCACCATAATATCAGGTTACAAGATTCTGTCTCTAATCAAGTCTACTCTAATATTGTCTCCCTCCTTTTTGATAACAGACTCTGTAACTGTATATATAAGCACCAGTTCAGAAGTAGGCGAACTTAATAAGTTCGCCTCAAAGATGCTTAGGCGAACTTATTAAGTTCGCCTTTAATAGGCTAAGCGAACTTAATAAGTTCGCCTCTGATAGGCTAGGCGAACTTAATAAGTTTGCCTCTGATAGGCTAGGCGAACTTAATAAGTTCGCCTCTAGCGGAACTTACACAGAATTTTATCAACAGTTACAAAACATGTCCTAACAGACTCCCCTTTAACTGTTGCTAACAATTCTATCAAATACAAGTCAAAGACTCTAAGACTAAGACATAATATCTTCAAGCTCGTTTTCACCAGAATATGCTCCAACAGACTCCCCCTTGACAACAGCTTTAGAAGATTGTCATCCGTCTTCATATATCATCATACACACTGTAGTCTTCGTCTTGTTCATCTGCACACTCTCTCTTTATTTCTAGAAAAAAACTTGGGAGAAGGACCCCTTGTCAACTTCTGTCTGCAATTTTCAGTTTTTGCAAAGGAGAACAACCAAGAATAACCAACAATTAAGATTTTCATGGAAGTTGAAAAAATAAAATCTTTTTGGTTTTTCAAACATAAGAAACACAAAATCTTTTTGGTTTTTCTCTATATAAACTGAAATGTAAAATACAAAATCACATCTTTTTGATCGAACATCACGAGTAAGAAGATTATATCAGTATATATGAGATATCAATCACACATGTTGGATATAAAATCCATATAATATCAAATGGTATCCTGTGTCATTCTTTCAAGCCTTGACCAATCAAACCAATATCTTTCAAGATTATCACACTCTATCTTTTCAAGACTTTCATATTGCATGTTATGATACGCGATAAACATTCAAAGAAAATAGGATCACGCTATGACACACAAATTCAAATTGTCAATATTATAAGATTTGAAACTAAAGCATCTCATTCCCACTTTCTTGTGAGTTAAGGTACCATTTAAGTATGAAATACAACGTGTACCCCACTAGTATGCCAACAGAAAGTAAATGCACTATCTTCAAGACATATAAGATTTTACTAAAGATTATCCGAATTTCCAGAATGAGGAGACATCACTTAGCACATGAATAGCAGAATCCAAATTGGATTGTATATGAATCAATGAGATTCAGAATCGAATGATTCAATGTTTTGGCTTATATATGTGGAATCATAAGATTCAGGTACGTGGATCCAACTGTTATCTGGATTATGAATTCAATGGAATCAGTAAAGATGATTTATCAATATGATCCAAGGGCTAGTATATGTTTGACAGATGTTGTCAAGTACATATCTTGATTATACTTCAAATTGCATGCTTTTCGGGACATGGGCACTGAAGCAAATCGAATGAAAAGTGCTAAGGACATAACCCGAAACTGATCTCATAGGAAAATCTTTATTAAAAGCTAATATTCTTTATCTGATAGTGATCTTTTAACACACACACCCAGGCATAAAATGGGTTAAAATCACAGTTGTAACATATGCAATTATGTTTTCACACTACTAATGGTTCAATGACGCTTTTAGTCTACTGACAATTCAAATTATATGCATACACAACACTATCATTTCCTATTTGTGTAGTCTTTGAAGTTTAGATCAGAACATATAATTCAGATATACTAACATAAAGCACCAACCAGTCAATCTAAGGTCATGTGTGAAAGAACATCTACTGATGTACTATCATCTCTTCTTTAACTTCAAGTAATGTCGATTTTAACTTTTTCAATTTGTTTGGCTTTTTCAAAATCTTTTTCAAAGAAACTAAAACAAACGAAAATAAACTCTTCCATGAAAATATTTTATGAAAAACATTTTACTTGGTTACTCAGGATTAAGCAAGTCAATCAATTAAAAAACTCAAACCGATGTAATCCTGTAATTGAATGTCTTTGCCTTTGTCACCAACACAGTTCTGTACTCCCCTTGTCCTGTAGACTCCTCCTTAACTAGTCAAATGGTTGCATCAACGACTTTATGCTCACCATCGTCATCCTAAGTTTCAGGTTATCTTTTGGACTTTGTAAAACTGTTTCAAAAACATTGTGTGTGATATATTCTCCCCCCTGAGAATCAAGTCGTTGAAACAAATAGATACTCAGTTATCAACAACTCGTTACTCTTGCAGATGTCATTCCTTGTCATGTGCTTAGAACCACCACTATCAACAACCAAAATGGTATTAATAGTCCCTCTTGGTTATTCCTGCATAACTAACAAGAAACATTAATTTGAAATTGGGACCCAAGCCATGGTAGTCATGGGTCGTCCATCTGTATCAAAATAATAAACCTCACTCCACTCACAATCGAATCTCTCATCGAGTTTTGGAGATTGTTCCGACGAGTCAGAAACAGAAACTTTAGATTTCCAAACATACTTCTTTTCATTAAGTTCTTTTTGCTTAAAATGTGAAGTGTTTGAACATTTTCTTTCATTTGAAAATTGATTTGATTGTGAAAACTCTTGTTGTTCTAAAAGTTTTCTCAATCTTCTGTTTCTCCTCCGTCTTTAAGGTCTAGAAAGCCTAACCTCAGATTTTGAATTACCCTTTGGTGTAACATGAGGTTTAACCACATTTGGGTTAACATAAGGCTTACCATGATGTCACACCCCGACCGATGGCGGAATCATCGGGGCGGGACATGTAAGACTGTTCATGAGCTCAAGGTTGACTAAATTGTAATATGTTAAATCAAATTCCATTCAAACAAATACGAATCAAATTCAATGTACATAATGAAATACAATTTGTTTTTGAATTAAGATTATCTAGGTCCAAAGCCTATGTGTAGCATGTCTTGATCAAACTCATATGAAAGCACCTGAAACATGAATAAAATAAGGTCAACTAAAAAGTTGGTGAGTATAACACAAATTTGTACATAGATAGCATATAGTTTGTAAACCAAATCCTTTACATAACATGATAAATAAGGCATTTATGGGGAGCCGCTATTGTGTAACCAAGTACAATCAAACCTTGTAACTAGCATGCAAAACAAAGTGTGTTGTCGGTTTCAATCACCGCGTACCATGGGTGGGTTTGTCAGACTCAATAGATCTATCATTGAAAACCGTCGGCTTGTATAGTTAATGATTGCACATAATAGCATACAAGAGGTTAGCACACCTAGCACTCGGGCATAAAGCTCAAATTGCACACATGAATGTAAATAGGATTTGTACTTGTGTTGTTTGTGTAAATGTAAACATGTAAGTTGAATAGTGTTCATGTTTCACCCCAAAAATGTAAAAGAGTAAAAAGGGGTTGTGAATACTCACTTGATTCGAAGGCGTAGCTAACACGAGATACTAGTTAGTAATGTGATCCTTGTAATGCACAACGTTAACCTAGAGTGTAATGTATATTGCATTAATAATGCACAATAGTCTAAGTCTAAGTCTAAGGTTGAATTGGATAAAGTTAGTGATTGGTACATGGAGGTATTGTATAAAACGGAAGATTTGAAATGAATATTTTTACAACATTTTGAATAGGGTTTGAGTTTGGAATAAGACAATTATATGTGAACTTCTTATTTAAAATTTACTACTTTTTAATCCATTAGAAATGATTTAATTAATTTGTTTAATATTCCCAAGTTGATAATTTAGTTTATGAAAACAATTCTAGGCTTTGGAGTTTTATAAAATAGTAATTTTTTTATAAAAGGAATTGAGTTTATATTAAAATAACAGAAGAAACAGATTCTGACCAAAGGTTGGGCACAACCGTGCCAAGGGTATGGCGCGACCGCGCTTAGGCACGGGGCGCGACCGTGCTTGGGCATGGGGCGCGACCGTGCTTGGGCATGAGGCACGACCAAGTCTAGCCAACGAGCATGACTGGGGCTGAGTAAGAGGCACGACCGCGCTGAAAGTCGGCACGACCGCGTCTCCCGAGGCACGACCGCGCTAGCTGATTAGCGCAACCGTGTCTCTTTCAAAACATAAACGAATTGATTGATCCTTATATTTAAGGTGATGGAATGTTTAGGGCTTTCATTCACAAGGTTATTACGAGTCTTTTGGTATAGGTTAATTGTGTTTAAAACATGTTTAAAGTCGGATTCGATTAAACCATTTTTAAATGAAACTTAGGATCGGGTTCTTGTAAATTTCCATATTGAATGCCCAAATTAGATTGGGGCTTTTGATCTACAGAATAAATAGAAAGTTTAGAAGGTTTCAATTACCCTGTAAGACAATGAATTGGTAGCTTACGGTAGGGGCGAGTTCCGGCGAAGGCAGTCCTGACTTCCGGCGTCTCCTGCTGCTATTCCGGCTATTTCGAAGGTTTTGGGAGTTTCAGAGGGGGTCGATGATGCGTTTGCTTGGGAGGATTGCCAGTCAATTTGGATGGATTGTTGGACTAATGAAAGAGGTTGGTGGTTTTGAGAAAATCGGCTTAAGTGGAGTTATTTTCCGTGATTATGATGATTAAGAACTTAATTGGGTTTGTAAATACGAGAAAACGGTTATGAAATCGAATGGTCATGCGATTAAAGGCTGTTTTTACGTTTCAACTGATGTGAGGCGCGACCGTGCCTAAAAGAGACGCGACCGTGCCAAGCTGAGGCGCGACCGTGCCAACAATAGACGCGACCGTGCCAGACGAGGCGCGACCGTGCCAACATGTGGCGCGACCGTGCCTACTAGGGTTTCTGGTTATTTACAAAATCAGCCCTTGCAACTTCAGCTTTGACAGAATTAGCTTGGTTAGGATTTAACAGAACACCTAACGGGATTACTAACTGAGTTAACTCTAGGAGGTGTTACCATGTGATTTGAGTTCTAAAACTTTGAATTAAAATATGATCGGCTACTCAATTTAATGAGGTGTAGGTTTGAACAAGTATATGATTCAATGTCGTGTTGTTATTTTATTAGTTAAAATAAGTTAAAATAGGGTCAGAAAATCAGGGATGTTACACATGAGTTCTTACCTTTTCTGGAGTAACATGTCGGTTACCTTTGGCGTTGTGAGGACAAGCAAGCCGAATATTACCAACAAGACCACAGTAAAAGCAAGATCTTGTCTCACGATAATCTCTCATATAAGGAATCTTCACACGATTAGATGCATTTGAAGAAGATTCTTCTACATGAACTTCTTTTGGAGTTTGAGACGGAACAAACTTTTTCTCAATAGGTCTTGATTCAGTCTTCACCTTCTCAGGAACTACATGCTTTTTTCCTTTATTTTTGTAAGGACAGTTCACCACAATGTGTCCCATCTCATTACAATGAAAGCATGTACGTCTGTCTTTATAATCTCTGACATATGGAACTCTCCTTGAGTTTGAAGAACTTCCAAATGTATTTTTACCAGATGAATTAGAATCAACCTTTGAGGCTTCTTTCTTAACCTCTTTCGGTATCCCCTCTACCTTAGCTTCATCAAAATTATCATCATCACTCTCATCATCAGAATACACCATATCTTCACCTGTGACTGGATTCACCCTCAACACAGTCTTAGGATCTAAATTCTCATCATTTATAATCTCAGGTGTAACAGAATAATTTCCGTTGAATGGTGGAGGAACATAGCCAATACCACTAGTTCCCTTCCCCTCTTTAGTATTATCAAGATAATATCCTAATAAGAATGATGAATTTCCAAAGCTTTCTAACTTTCTATGCAATTTGATCACCTCAGCTTTAGATTCAGCTAGCTCTTTATCTTTCTCTGCAAGATTATTATTTCTTTTGTCAATTTCTGCAAAGGACATATCCAGGTGATATGCCTGCTCTTTGATTTTCAAAGTCAGATAAGTTATATCTCTCTTCAGTGATTCTATTCTCTCAATACACACATTCTCATTATCTTTTAATTTCTGATTTACCGTGTGCATGGATTTCATATCACAAATGAGGTTTACGTTGTCATCTATAACCCTCATCATTTTATCCTTAACTGAAACACAGTTAGAACAAAACGTTTCAGAGTTAGAAAGTACCTCAGGTTTTACTTCTGAAGAAGATGCAATAGGAGCCATGAAAACGTCATCATCAGCTTCACTCTTTTGATCAACAATGATAGGCTCTGCATCAATTTCTGATTCACTCAAATCATCTTCAACTGTTTGAAAACTTACTTCAGTCTCCACATCACTCTCTATAGACTGAGTACTTTCACCAGATATAATACTCTCACTATCACTTAACTCCGCAGACGAAATACTTTCAGAATCACTCTGCTTATTTAATTCTTCTTTGATCAAGACCACAAATGCTTGAGTAGTAGCTTCACCCTTTTTCTTCAAAGCTTCCCATAGATCTCTTGAAGTTGAACACTTCCCGAGACTATGAAAGATTTCTTTTGGTAAAGACATCGTTAAAGTTTCACGCGTCTTCATCTCTCGATCAAACATCTGCTTTTCTAATTTATTAAGAGCTGACACTGGTTTAGGAACATCATAATATCCCATATAGTCATAAGTAGGATGCACATATCCTTCAAATATGGATGTCCAAAAGTTTTCATCAGTTGTTGATACGAACTGTTCGAACCGGACTTTCCAGCTATGAAAATCTGATATGCACAAAAGTCTCGGTGGCATAGTTCCAATCTCATTATCATCATAAGAAATTGACATTTTGAAATTTTTGCGAAAATATCCGGAAAAAAATTTCACGCCAAAATACTCTTTAAAAAATTTCGAAAATTCAAAATTTCAAAAATGATTCAAAACAAGCATGTAAAATTTCCCTAAAAATTTGGACAAGAAGAATTTTCCCACCAAAATACTTTTTTTTAAGAACACTAGCAAACAGATAAGTTCGCCTGATACTGTACAAGCGAACTTAATAAGTTCGCCTGACTGAGCGAACTTGACCCCAAGCGAACTTATTAAGTTTGCCTAATCTGCACCAAGCGAACTTATTAAGTTCGCCTGCAACAAAATTTTAAGTTCGCCTGGTTCAGCTGTTCAACCCAAACACGAACCAAAAATTTCGAAAATCATCATATCTTGCTGAATTGATGGAATTTGACTAAATTGAACCGTAGGAATGTGTAGTAACTGATTAGGAATACTTCTATCGGATCAATTTCATCAAATGAATCCAAAATCAATCGAAAATGATAAAAAATTCTCCATTTTTATCAAGAACACAAAAAAGATGAAAAATCTTCAAAATCTCTGAAATTTGATGTTGATTGGACACGAAAACACCACGAATCTTCTGCTAATCAAGAGCAAAGGCTCTGATACCACTTGTAGGTCCCTAATTCGGTGCGTGACAGATCGCTAGACTCGTGGTACGACACGGTGATAACGTGCGGAATCCATGATCAACGTGCTCGTGTAACTCAATCAACAACAACGGTGTAAATAAACGCTTTGTATTCCACCACAATATCAGGTTACAAGATTCTGTCTCTAATCAAGTCTACTCTGATATTGTCTCCCTCTCTTTTTGATAACAGACTCTGTAACTGTATATATAAGCACCAGTTCTGAAGTAGGCGAACTTAATAAATTCGCCTTAAAGATGCTTAGGCGAACTTATTAAGTTCGCATCTAATAGGCTAAGCGAACTTAATAAGTTCGCCTCTGATAGTCTAGGCGAACTTAATAAGTTCGCCTCTAGTAGAACTTACACAGAATTTTATCAACACTTACAAAACATGTCCTAACAGACTCCCCTATAACTGTTGCTAACAATTCTATCAAATACAATTCAAAGACTCTAAGACTAAGACATAATATCTTCAAGCTCGTTGTCACCAGAATATGCTCCAACAGACTCCCCCTTGACAACAGCTTCAGAAGATTGTCATCCGTCTTCATATATCATCAAACACACTGTAGTCTTCGTCTTGTTCATCTGCACACTCTCTCTTTATTTCTAGAAAAAAACTTGGGAGAAGGACCCCTTGTCAACTTCTGTCTGCAATTTTCAGTTTTTACAAAGGAGAACAACCAAGAATAACCAACAATTAAGATTTTCATGGAAGCTGGAAAAATAAAATCTTTTTGGTTTTTCAAACATAAGAAACACAAAATCCTTTTGGTTTTTCTCTATATAAACTGAAATGTAAAATACAAAATCACATCTTTTTGGTCGAACATCACGAGTAAGAAGATCATATCAGTATATATGAGATATCAATCACACATCTTGGATATAAAATCCATATAGTATCAAATGGTATCCTGTGTCATTCTTTCAAGCCTTGACCAATCAAACCAATATCTTTCAAGATTATCACACTCTATCTTTTCAAGACTTTCATATTGCATGTTATGATACGCGATAAACATTCAAAGAAAATAGGATCACGCTATGACACACAAATTCAAATTGTCAATATTATAAGATTTGAAACTAAAGCATCTCATTCCCACTTTCTTGTGAGTTAAGGTACCATTTAAGTATGAAATACAACGTGTACCCCACTAGTATGCCAACAGAAAGTAAATGCACTATCTTCAAGACATATAAGATTTTACTAAAGATTATCCGAATTTCCAGAATGAGGAGACATCACTTAGCACATGAATAGCACAATCCAAATTGGATTGTATATGAATCAATGAGATTCAGAATCGAATGATTCAATGTTTTGGCTTATATATGTGGAATCATAAGATTCAGGTACGTGGATCCAACTGTTATCTGGATTATGAATTCAATGGAATCAGTAAAGATGATTTATCAATATGATCCAAGGGCTAGTATATGTTTGACAGATGTTGTCAAGTACATATCTTGATTATACTTCAAATTGCATGCTTTTCAGAACATGGGCACTGAAGCAAATCGAATGAATAGTGCTAAGGACATAACCCGAAACTGATCTCATAGGAAAATCTTTATTAAAAGCTAATATTCTTTATATGATAGTGATCTTTTAACACACACACCCAGGCATAAAATGGGTTAAAATCACAGCAATTATGTTTTCACACTACTAATGGTTCAGTGACACTTTTAGTCTACTGACAATTCAAATTATATGCATACACAACACTATCATTTCCTATTTGTGTAGTCTCTGAAGTTTAGATCAAAACATATAATTCATATATATTAACATAAAGCACCAACCAGTCAATCTAAGGTCATGTGTGAAAGAACATCTACTGATGTACTATTATCTCTTCTTTAGCTTCAAATAATGTCGATTTTATCTTTTTCAATTTGTTTGGCTTTTTCAAAAAATCTTTTTCATAGAAAGTAAAACAAACGAAAATAAAACTTCCATGGAAACATTTTAAGAAAAACATTTTAGTTGGTTACTCAGGATTAAGCAAGTCAATCAATTTAAAAACTTAAACCGATGTAATGCTGCAATTGAATGCCTTTGCCTTTTGTCATCAACACAGTTCTGTACTCCCCCTGTCCTGTAGACTCCCCTCAACTAGTCAAATGGTTGCATCAACGACTTTATGCTCACCATTGTCATCCTAATTTTCAGGTTATCATGTAGCTTCATGTTTGTCTATGATAGATGTCTTCTGCCAGACAGGAGCTTGATCCTTTGGAAACCATCCAGGCGGATATTTGCTTTTCAACGCCTCTGGATCAACAGGTTTAGGAACGGTGGGAGAGGCTTCAGTCGACGCCTCAGCAGTACTTTCATAGTCGAACCTCACCTTTCCAATCACCACAGCCTCGCCCGTTTTTGGATCTACGTACGAGTGCCACATGTTACCGAGGATATCCTGAGATAACTTGCTCAGGGGAATCCTAGTTTCACACAGCATAGGCTTGTATACCAGTTTCTTTAAGCTTCTATTAGTCACGGGATGTCTGACATTCTTATCCCTGACTCTCTTGGGCACTTGAGGCTTAAATACTTCAAACTTCCCTGATCTTCCCTCACGCTGCAGTGTCTGCCACAAACCCAACACCACCGCGTGACTTGAGTCACTTAGAAGTTCTCGGTTTGCAAGATTCACTAGGTCGTACTTCGGCAAGGAGCTTAAAGCTTCACTGGTTGGTTTCAAGTATTGAACCCCCCAGCTCGCTTTATAGCGAACAACTTCTTGTCATCGTCAAACCTTACAGCTAATATCATACCTGTAGGGTTTGTCTAAGATATATGTCTTTTTCTAGATAGGAGCTTGATCCTTTGGAAACCATCCAGGCGGATATTTGCTTTTCCACGCCTCTGGATCAACAGGTTTAGGAACGGTGGGAGAGGCTTCAGTCGACGCCTCAGCAGTACTTTCGGGCTCGATTGAACCTGTGTTAAGATTAGCTTCAAAGGCTAGAGCTACGAATATCTCTCCATCCTCAAGCTCGTCTTCTCCTTCACCATCACCCTTTGAGAACTCAACCACCATATCCTTATCTTCTTCATCCCAGTCTTCACCAGATTCGATCTCTCCCTCTTCTAGACTGCTGAGAGCATCAATATGTGCTTCCTTAGAATAGCCTGGCTCTAGCAATAGGATCACATCATCAGATAGATCTTTAAGTACGTTAGCCGGAGACTTTCCTTTGTCTCGACCCGAAGTATCACCTCCACCTTCGCTCCGAGTAGACCCCCCCTCAGCCATAGGCACGACAGAATAAGGAATAATCACCCATGCTAACGATTGCTGCTCACTTCCACTGGGACCGGCTTCAGGATCCTTGTCCTGGTCATCACCCTTAGTCAGATCAACTAGGTGACAAGCCTCGTCACTGCTAGGCTTCGGTGGCTACTTCTCCAACAACTCTTTTAATCTCTCCCCCTGAGCAGCAAGCGTCTTGGCCATATCACAGACCAGTTTGACCATTACGTCATGCGCTTGACGCTGCTTCTCATCAGCCGCCCACTGTTTCCTCAACGCGGATACTTAATCAATCAAAGAGTTAATCTGGCCTTGTTGCTTGTCAGACTCCTCCTTTGACTTCCGTACCATCTCGAGTCAGCTACATGCGTCTCCAAGGTAGTGATCCTGACATCCCGTGGATAAGGATCCTTAGAAGAAGAGGCTTCAGCTGTATGAGTGTGGAAAGTGAATATTTCATCAAAACCAAATCCTTGAGTGAAGTCAACTTCAGGGAATGGTTCGCGGATGGGTTGAAGAGTGGTTGTGGGGATGGAGGTTGGGGTGATGGTGACAGACTCAGTGAGGATTGGAGTCATCACCTGGATAGGTTGTAGTGGGAGGGTCACTATCACAGGAACCTCCTCTGTGATAGAAGTTGCAACCGTTTCAGCAGTTACATGTGGCCTCCTCCGCTGTAGCCGGTAAAGCTGTTGTGAAGGTGAAGTAAAAGTGGAAGCAGTACTCGCAGGCTCAGTTGATGGTTGCCTATGAGCACTGACCTCTATTTCACTAAGGATAGCTTGGAATGGCCTATCCCCCCGACGCTTGTTAGTACTTTCTCATCTTTGTCTTTGTATAGAAGCATCTGAATCAGAGTCCGGTTCATACTCACTGCTTGTACTTTCTTGTCTCTTTCCCTTAGAAAATGACTCGGGAAGGGTCACCGCTGTCGTTCTTCTAAGGTTTGATTGGTCTGGTGCATCATCAGAATCAGATGAATCAGATTCTGTTGCTTCGAAGGCAGATTCTTCAGCACCAACACTTCCTTCTTCTTCGTCTCCTTCATCTTCAGATTCATCACCACCTTCAACTTCCTCCTCTTCTTGCTCATTAGATTGTTCACTGAGTTCAGGATCCGACTCGGGACTATACCATCTGAAATCATCTAGGGCCACATATGCTTCATTGATTAAGTGTCTGAAGAGAGGAGTATGCACAGGGGTAGGTTCTACACTGCCTGGCTTTAAGAATTGAGTAAATACTCTCTTGTCCACTCTCTTCACTTGTAATCTCTCCCCAATTGCCGGTAGATTTGGCAATGCATCATTGATTAGCAGCTGGATAAATCTTGGATACAACATAAATCTAAACTTCTCTGCCATATAGATCTGGTCAGTTATGTCCTTGTATATGTACTTAGAGAAGTTACAGCCCTTGTTGAGAGATAAACCCACCATTGTAGCCGCTAAGTGATGACCCATGGCATCCTTGCCTGCTTTCCTTGAAGAGATGCACATGATCATGATGTGTCAAAGTAGCGCCATTGACTGAGTACCCACATCTTCTTGTATGAAGCATAGTCCGTTGCACCGATGTATCCCATTCTCTGCCTCCAACAACTATCGACAAAGTTATCAAGATAGGTAATTAGGTCAGTTGCAAGATCCCGGAACTGTAACACTCTCCTGATGGTGTCTTCAGATATGGCTATCTGTTGACCTGCTACAGTAGCCCTAATGACGTTCGGAGTTATTGTACAGTCATGATCTGCTGTTGCCCAGAATTGATCCATGTACGGTCTTGAGACGATAGGATCTACAGAGATAGCATAGCTGATCTTCGAGCGGTTCAGGAAATCAACTATCTCCCTGTATTCAAGTGAAGCACCTTTCCATTCAGGATGTGTTAGAGCCATAAGATTGAATTCGCTGGTAAAAGCACGAGCCATCACTTTAAAAACATACAATGAACACAATAAGAACAAGAATAATCACTGGAATTGAACAAACATGACACGGTATAGCACATTCACAAGGAAGAAGTTTCCAGACTTAGAAAAAAATTGTAATTTGCCTTCTTGCGTACTTAGCAAGTATGCAGGGTTTATACCTTATGTACTTAGTAAGTACGCAAGAGTTATATCTTGCGTACTTACTAAGTGCGCAAGGTCTAACACTTGAGCAAAAAAGCAGACTTTTCCAAATCAAAGAATGGTCAAAGTTGATGTTGTTCAATGTCACCACAACGTCGAAAAACGCATTTAGAACTCATGGGACCAAGTCCAACACCAAAATCGGGTTAAACTAAGTCAATTTTGACCTAAAACTGACCTTACCTCAACAGACGGTCAAACCAAGGTCAAATCCCAAATCGAGCAAATTATAGGACGAATTAAAGGTTATAGAGGTTTGATTATAGATTTTAAACATATTTTAGGTGTTAATTTAGCTCAAGCAACACTCAGATTTGTCAAAAATCAAGAACCAAAACCCTAAACTCGAAGAACATGCAATCGGTCCAATAACAGACGATTTTGTGGATGAAAACGGCTAAGATTCTCACCGAATGTTAGTTAGGATATGATGAAACTAGAAATGGGATGAAAAACGAGCTTAGGAACACACAAATTTTTGAGGAAATATGAGCAGCGGGAATAACACAGTGTTAGTCGTTTGAAATGAGATGAAGACTTGAAAATTTTTCTAACTCCTGTATATATACCCTTCACAGATGGGTCGTGCGTACTTAACATGTACGCAGGACTTAACTCCTGCAAACTTAGCAAGTACGCATGACTTAAGTCTTGCATACTTGTAAGTACGCAAGGTTTAATTCCTGCGTACATGTTAAGTACGCAGAATGTGAAATCAAATTTCAACGCAAATTATGAAGAATGTCAAGTCAAATAGCGAACCGGATAAGAACATTCAATCAAGAGGTTTCAAAAGCAGTTCAAGGAAGTTAAACACAAATATTTTTGGCTTTTCTTATGTTTTTGAAAGACTGTACTTAAAATCTTTTTGGCATTTTTGATAAAAATTGAACTGTACATTAACTGTAGGTCCCAGCGGGTCTACAGATCGAACACAACTCGTATAACACACAACGTACACTCGTAGTGCGGAATCCTAACGAGTAAACGCGTAACGAACTAATAAGATCACACAAAGCAAGATTCTCAGAAAGCTTCTTGTATTACTTCAATCAAAGTGCTTACAAGTACACATTCAAAGACTGTTTATAAAAACATACAAGTAAACACTTTTTATAAACATCAAACTGCCATAGGCGAACTTAGTAAGTTCGCCAAAGGTGAACTTATTAAGTTCGCCACTCACATGGCATAGGCGAACTTATTAAGTTCGCCTGTTATAGAACTTAACTAAAAAGACATTACAAAGACAAAAACATACAAAGACCTATACAAAGCTATATGTCACCTAAAATATACCAACAGACTCCCCCTTGACATTAGCTTGGTCTTTAAGTCTTCACTTGTTCTTCTGACTCTCCAAAACCTTGCTTCCAGCATGTAAATCTTGATTGATGCATAGCTTTAACACCCGCTTGTATTACATAGCTTGTTCTCTCCATTCTCCTGTATACATGATCTCTTTTCTTTTTAAAGTTTTCTGATCTTTCTTTGAAAAATTTATCAAGGTCAGAGCATCATAGAATCTGTATATATCCTTCCCATCTTTATCTTCTATTACTGCCTCACATGTATTAACATCCACAAACCACCATTTCATATTCCCTATGAAATTCTGAGGAACTTTCTTCAAAGGGATTCTCTTCAGAGTCTTCACTGGTTTGTATTTAAACTTGATAACCTTCTTGTTCAATACTGGATCATTTACTTTTCTACACACTCCTTTTTGAGGTTTTAAACATTCAAATTTTCCCAACTCACTTTCTCTTCTGATCAGCCTGGGTATTGCATCTGCAATACCATTACCAGATCTATTTATCAAAGATTTTGATGCTAATCCATTCATCTCACATCTTGGTAAAGAATTCAAGTATTTCAGTCTTGGTTTTAAGTACTGAACACCATTTATTCTTTTGATAGCAATCAATTTGAAATCTTCTTCATAAAACCAGCTGAGAAATAGGCTTTGCAACCTCAGGTTCTTTGTTCACAGCTTCTTCATATTCATCAGAACTTGCCTCATGAATCACATTGTTTTGAACAAAGTCAAGTGTCACCTTTACACCATCTACACCTTCAAAAGTAGTATCTATATCATCCTTCTCAATCTCTATCTCCACAATTTCTCCTTCTTTAATATCCGACACTTCCTCATCATTAAACAGATCATCAAGATCATCTAAACAATCAAGCTTATCACCAAGATCACCATCAGAATCTTCATAGAATGAATCATCTAACATGTCCGTAATAACTTTAATATCTTTATCTTGTTCATCTTGACGATCATCTTCAGAGCCACCAGATTCACCACGAACACTGGATATAGGAACAATATAATTTCTCCTTCTTCAATATCCGACACTTCCTCATCATCAAACAGATCATCAAGACCATCTAAACAATCAAGCTTATCACCAAGATCACCATCAGAATCTTCATAGAATGAATCATCTAACTTGTCCGTAATAGCTTTAATATCTTTATCTTGTTCATCTTGACGATCATCTTTAGAGCCACTAGATTCACCATGAACACTGGATATAGGAACAATATCAAGAACACCACGAGTAGCACCAGTAATAGTACCAGTTGCGTCTTGACGTTCACTTCTGCCTTTATCTATATCTGGCTCATCATCATTATTCTTTTGTATACCTTCAGTATGACAATTATCGTCTCTTGGCTTCTTTGGATTCTCCCCCTGAGCGTCAAGGCGCTCAATCAACTGAAATATTAAGATCTCCATCTCAGATATCTGACCATTTTGAGAGTTAAATTGTTGTTGACACTTAACATCATTTTCTCTTAGAACATTTATCTGACCTTGAAGGTCAACCACTTGAGCTTCTAAAGTAGAAACCTTTTGTTCTAAAACTATAATCTTTTTGTCTTTTTCACCTTCTGTTTGACGAGGAATAGAAGATCTATCACCAGAAGTAGGAAGTTGTGAATTTGTCGGTGTATGTGAAGGTGAGATAAATAAAAAATCCACAAACACTAAGGCCCTGTTTGGTAGCTTCTTAATGTCATTAAGAGGCTACCTCTTAATGGTTCAAAGCCTCTTAATGGTTAAGAGGTAACATCTTAATGGTAAGTCCTCATAAGTTATATGGCCTCTTACCTCTTAATCATTAAGGTAATGACCATAAGATGCTACCAAACATCCCCTAAGTCATCAATGACATTAGATGTCCCTTCTATAACTTTGAACTTCTTTTTCCCTGGAGGGTCAGGAACATAATCCGAATCAGATGATTCATCCCGTAACTGTCTCTTTCCTAGTACAGCACCAGGAGGAGGACCTCGAGCTGACTTTCTCCTTTGCATCTTCTTTGGAATTCTTGGATGAGAAGCCAACTGAGCATAATGCTCAGGACTGAAATCCATCTATGTCTTTTTAGAATCACTAGAATCAACTTGCTTTTCAATAGTATCTCCTGAACTTGAACTGGAACTAGTGCTAGTTTCAACAGCCTCTACATTTTCTGGCTAAGGAGATGGTGGATTGACATCCATATGTTCAACATTTTCTACTTGGTCCTCATGTTCACCAATAACTTCATGATGATCAGGTTCATGATTTGGTTGTTGCTGTTGTGGTTGCTCAGGTTGTTGTTATTGAACTTATGCTTGAACTTGTACTGCTTGCTGTTGTTGTTGCTGTTCTGGTTGTTGCTGTTGTTCATCAGCATTGATCCAGTTGTCATTTGGTGGAGCCACATAATTAGGATTAATCAAGTGACCAAACAACGGTGTCTGAACTGGAATCAAAGTTGGATCACCTCTTTTGATTGTGTTGCAATCCGAGAAAATTCTTTTTCTCATTGGAGTTTGTGTGAGTCTCGGATTCAACGATGGTAGATTTGGAATCAAATGATTAATAATGACCTGAAGAAATCTTGGATACATCAAGAAACCTTGTCCCTCTGGTGGATTTATCTATGCAACTAACTCTCTGTAAATGTAAGAAGCAAAATTGAATGGTCTATTTAGAGTTAGTGCCACCATTGCACCCTGTAACGCAGACTTCAAACCATCTGTTCTTGCTTTCCTTGGAGACAAGCACTGGATTATCACGTGCATGAAGTATCTCCATTGTCTAACTAAACCACCTTTCCTTGCTTGTGAGTCATTAGCCTTACCCCTATAGCCCATACGGTGAAAACATCCAGTAATTAAATGATTTGGAAGGCTAATAGGATCCTCTGCATCACCACCTAGACTCAAAGCTTCTCTAATTGTTGCAACTGAAATAGCAATAGACTGATTGTTCACTGTAGCTCGGATCACATTTGGTTCCACTATACAATCATGGTCAGCTGTATCCCAGAACTGTTGAATGTATTGTAGGCTGATAACTGGATTAGCAGATAAAGCAACCCTCAGTCTTGATTTGTTCAAGAAATTAATGATCTGACGGTAATTAACTGCCTCTGGTTGATCAGGATCCAGTAAAGCTACTTGATTATGCTTGTAGTCAACCCGTCTGTCCATGATCTGCACAAAAATACACAGTTAGACTTTAGCATTTAAACATAAACCAAAAAAAAAATAAAACAAAAATAAAATTGACAAAGACACAAAAAAATGCCAAGTCTTGAACCCTAAGGCACACTGTGGCGAACTTAATAAGTTCGCTACAAGTCCCTGTGGCGAACTTATTAAGTTCGCCTGAACAAGTTCGCTAGAACCCATTAAGAAACACATAAATCAGATTTCACAAATCAGATGATACAAACACGATCCAAAGCATACAGCGCAGTCACAAACAACAGATTATCATGTAGGAACCATCAATTTATAATTCTAACCACAAACACACCCTGAACAAACACATAACAGAATTTACGCAAACCCTAAGTCCGAATACCATCAAATCTACCTAATCAGTGGATGAAAACATGGAATTCTACCTTCAATAGTTTCGCAATATGATTTGGAGTAAGAATCAGCCAGAAAAATACCGAGTTAATACACAGAAAAAACAATTTGCGCAAAGTCAAACAAGTTCGCTCAACTTAAGTTCGCTCAAAGTCAAACAGGGGTAAACGACTAAGTTCCCCGGACCGTACACTTATACCCTGTAAACAAGTTCGCCTAACAAGCGAACTTAATAAGTTCGCCACCCAGGTGAACATAAACTTACTAGCAAGTTCGCTAGTTCAAAGTTCAAGATGAAAAATTTGAACTTTTTCAAATTCCACATATTCTCAAAACATCCTTCAAACCTTCAACCTGTAAAAATAAAATGCAATCCTGTCAGTTATGATTTCATGGAAGATAGAAAGAAAATCTTTTTGGAATTTTAATTTTGAATAAACTGAACAAGAATTAAAATCTTTTGATTTTTCAAAATTTATGCTAAAATACATTTAAAATCTTTTTGGATTTTATCTATACATACTGAAACACATATTTTTGGTCGAACACTGTGAGCAAGAAGATCATATCAGTATTTTTGATGAATCACACACACATTCTGGATATAAATCGCTAGCAGATATAAGGATAACCTATGGTATTATGTGTATACATACCTTAGGCACTATTTCCCCGCAAGGAATAGTAGCTTCCATCGGGATCCCGGTAATCCCATGGGTGACCGTCACCACCCCATCCTCAACCAGTAGTACAACCGTTAGCCAGCCACAAAGGCCCCCCAATAAGGGTGAGGCCAATACATACATACATACCCTAGCTCCCGTAGGAACTTGTGGCAGATTCTTTCATTCGTGACTTTCACAAAACCTTTACCACATTTTAGTAAAAGCATTCGTACATTTTATTAAATAATGTTTCACTCAAACACCTCTCATAAAATTCGTTTAGCAAAACATTTCATAACATCATTCTTCGTAAACATCATTTCATAATCCTCATTCCGTAGATATCGTTTCGTAAAAATCGTTTCGTAAACATCATTTCGTATGTATGCACACCATCCCAAAAACATTTAATTAAAACATTTAAAGAATGGCTTCTAGACTCACCTGGTAAGCTAGTCTCGGTTGTCCTAAACAAAGGTCCAACAACGTCACTCTCGATCTGAAATGATTAGTTAAATACACATCAGACCCAATCGTGACTCTAACGGTTTACTCATTCTGTTTTAGGCAAACTTAAGACTAGGTTCGCCCCTTATAACCCTAGCGAACATACAAGCGAAAATAGGCCAAGTTTGCCTAGTTCATGCCCAGCGAACTTAGTAAGTTCGCCTCCTCTACATGAGGCGAACATGTTAAGTTCGCCATACTTGCTTCAGGCGAACATGCTAAGTTCGCCTAAACTTGTTCTTTTCCCAAACAACTCCAACCGTAATGAGGACGCATAGGTAAAATACACTCCTTTAATTCTAATGAAAATTGAACAGAGTCCCGTTTGTTTTTGGTCTAATCCAGATAATTCAAATTGTCTATTTCCATCCCAAATCAACCAACAATAATCCATATCAATCGTGTATTAATTACTAACATTAATAACCATCTTTCCATGCTTCTATCAAGGGACATTTATCAAAAATAGTTAATCGTTGCCGGTTATTATTTGTCATAATATATTTCAAACACATCGTCCTCAACACGGTATTTATGACCCGAATTAGTATTAAATATTTTATGGGTTGAAGAGATATACCTTTCCAAACATGACGACTGCAAGAACACGAACCCGTATCGTACCCGAACTTTGACACAAACCGCTCTTTTCAAGCTTGCATGCATTTTCATGTAACACCATCATCATTGTATTCATCAACATCATGAGATCATCATCATCAACTACTGTTGAAGCACTTTCCTGTGACAAACACTTTGGATAGATAGAGTCTTAGTCTTAGGTTGTTTTGTCTTGTTTGTAATTGTCTTTGTATGTAAGAGTCTTTATGTATTAGTTTATCGAGTTGTATTTACTTTTACATATTGACTGTTGCAAAATTCTCCAAGTGTTTTGCGCACTTGTAAGTGCGCAGGAGAAAGCTCCTGCGTACTTAGCAAGTACGCAAGAACAACTCTGCGTACTTGCTAAGTACGCAAGAGCATTTTGCCCTGCGCACTTGCTAAGTGCGCAGGCATCAGGTCTTGTATAAATAGGATAGGTTGACAGAAGTTAAGTACGCAGGCTTTAGTGCAAATACGCAGATTGTAATCTCAGTGCTTTTCTCTGTAACCTTCAAGTGTTTATAATACAAAGAACGTTTAAAGTGTTTTCCCTTGTCGGTTTACTTTGTTTAGCTAGACTCTCTGCCTAGTCACGGGCATTCCACACCCGGTCTGACTATTAGACCCACTTGCATGTGATGATCCGCCACACCCGAGGGACCTACAAGTGGTATCAGAGCATTGCTCCTGATTTCGAGTGTTGTGAGTGAGTTTGGAGAGTTTTTACAAGCAAAAAGAGGTATTTTTGTTGATTTTTGTGATAAAATAGGGGTAGCTCTTGAGCACTATTTTAGAAACAAAAATCACTCAAAAACTGATTTTTGTTGTGTGTTTGAGTGTTTTGAGCAACAAAGGTTGGTTAGAAACAAGTTTCTGACCCTTTGGCTCATTTGCATTGATCATCAGACGAATTTTTACCATCTCCGGCGAGTTTCAGGTGACCGAAAAAGTTTGGTGAAAGTTACTGAAAAGGTATCCTGCGTACTTACCATTTCTGGCAAAAAGTACAGTTTTGTGCGTACTTACTAAATACGCAAGACTTATCTCTTGCGTACTTATAAGTGCGCAAGACTGATCTTGTGCGAACTTAAGTTATATCCTACGTACTTATTATTTACTCCTGCGTACTTATTAAGTTCGCCTAGCCTATCAGAGGCGAACTTATTAAGTTCGCCTAGCCTATTAGAGGCGAACTTATTAAGTTCGCCTAGTATATCAGAGGCGAACTTATTAAGTTCGCTTAGCCTATTAGAGGTGAACTTAATAAGTTCGCCTAAGCATCTTTGAGGCGAACATATTAAGTTCGCCTACTGCAGAACCAGTGTTTATAAATAAAAGAACGAGTGAGTGAACCAGAACGAATCAGAGAGATCAGATTGAGTCTGTAAACATCATTGTGATTGGAATACAAATTGAGAAGTTTATTTACTTGATTGTTTGCTTTGTCTTTTATGCGTATAAACGTAAACTCGTTGGATTCCGCACTTCGAGTAAACGTCACGTCTTATCACGAGATTGATCCGTAGACGCGCCATGGGGACCTACAAGTGGTATCAGAGCCTTTGCTCTTGATTAGCAGAAGATTCGTGGTGTTTTCGTGTCCAATCAACATCAAATTTCAGAGATTTTGAAGATTTTTCATCTTTTTGTGTTCTTGATAAAAATGGAGAATTTTTGATCATTTTTGATTGATTTTGGATTCTTTTGATGGAATTGATCCGATAGAAGTGTTCCTAATCAGTTACTACACATTCCTACGGTTCAATTTAATCAAATTCCATCAATTCAGCAAGAAATCATGATTTTCGGAATTTTTGGTTCGTGTTTGGGTTAAACAGCTGAACCAGGCGAACTTAAAATTCTGTTGCAGGCGAACTTAGAGAGGCGAACTTAATAAGTTCGCTTCACTCAGTATTAGGCGAACTTAATAAGTTCGCTTGGTGAAGATCAGACGAACTTAACAAGTTCGCTTCACATTAAGTTCGCTTGTACAGTATTAGACGAACTTATCTGTTTGCTAGTGTTCTTAAAAAAAAAAAAAAAAAAATTTTGGCGGAAAAATTCTTCTTGTCCAAATTTTTTAGGGAAAGTTTACATGCTTGTTTTGAATCATTTTTGAAATTTTAAATTTTCGAAATTTTTTAAAAAGAGTATTTTGGCGGGAAAATTTTTTCCGAATATTTTCGCAAAAATTTCAAAATGTCAATTTCATGTGATGATAATGCATTTGGAACTATGCCACCGAGGCTTTTGTGCATATCAGATTTTCGTAGCTGGAAAGTCCGGTTCGAACAGTTCGTATCAGAAACTGATGAAAACTTTTGGACATCCATATTTGAAGGATATGTGCATCCTACTTATGATTATATGGGATATTATGATGTACCTAAACCAGTGACAGCTCTTAGTAAACTAGAAAAGCAGAAGTTTGATCGAGAGATGAAGACGCGTGAAACTTTAACGTTGTCTTTACCGAAAGATATCATTCATAGTCTCGGGAAGTGTCCAACTTCAAGAGATCTATGGGAAGCATTGAAGAAAAAGGGTGAAGCAACTTCTCAAGCGTTTGAGGTCTTGATCAAAGAAGTATTGGAAAAGCAGAGTGTTTCTGAAAGTGATTCTTCTACAGAGTTAAGTGATAGTGAGAGTATTCGTTCTGGTGAAAGTACTCAAACTACTGAGACTGCTGTGATGAGTGAAGAAAGTTTTCAGACAGTTGAAGATGATCTGAGTGAATTAGAAACTGATGTTGAGCCTGTCATTGTTGATCAAAAGAGTGAAGCTGATGATGACGTTTTCATGGCTCTTGGTGCATCTTCTTCAGAAGTAAAACCTGGGGTATTTTCTAACTCTGAAACGTTTTGTTCTAACTGTGTTTCAGTTAAGGATAAAATGATGAGGGTTATGGATGACAACGTCAACCTCATTTGTGATATGAAATCGATGCACACGGTAAATCAGAAATTAAAAGATAATGAGAATGTGTGTATTGAGAGAATAGAATCATTGAAGAGGGATATAAATTCTCTAACTTTGAAGATCAAAGAGCAGGCATATCACCTGGATATGTCCTTTGCAGAAATTGAGAAAAGAAATAATGATCTTGTTGAGAAAGATAAAGACCTAGCTGAATCTAAAGCAGAGGTGATTAGATTACATAGAAAGTTAGAAAGCTTTGCAAGTTCATCATTCTTATTAGGATATTATCATGATACTACTGAAGAGGGGAAGGGAACTAGTGGTATTGGCTATGTTCCTCCACCATTCAACGGAAATTATTCTGTTACACCTGAGATTATAAAAGATGAGGATTTAGATCCTAAGACTGTGTTGAAAGTGAATCCAGTCACAGGTGAAGATATGGTGTATTCTGATGAGAGTGATGATGAATATTTTGATGAAGCGAAGGTAGAAGGGATACCGAAAGCTGTTAAGAAAGAAGACTCAAAGGTTGATTCTAATTCATCTGGAAATTTTACATTTGGAAGTTATTCAAACTCAAGGAGAGTTCCATTTGTCAGAGATTATAAAGACAGGCGTACATGTTTTCATTGTAATGAGATAGGACACATTGTGGTGAACTGTCCTTTCAAAAATAAAGGGAAGAAGCATGTAGTTCCTGAGAAGGTGAAGACTGAATCAAGACCTGTTGAGAAAAAAGTTTATTCATTCTCAAACTCCAAAAGAAGTTCATGTAGGAGAATCTTCTTCAAGTGCATCTAATCGTGTGAAGATTCCTTATATGAGAGATTATCGTGAGACGAGATCTTGCTTTTACTGTGGTCTTGTTGGTCATATTCGGCTTGCTTGTCCTCACAACGCCAAAGGTAACCGACATGTTACTCCAGAAAAGGTAAGAACTCATGGTAAGCCTTATGTTAACCCAAATGTGGTTAAACCTCATGTTACACCAAAGGGTAATTCAAAATCTGAGGTTAGGCTTTCTAGACCTCAAAGACGGAGGAGAAACAGAAGATTGAGAAAACTTTTAGAACAACAAGAGTTTTCACAATCAAATCAATTTTCAAATGAAAGAAAATGTTCAAACACTTCACATTTTAAGCAAAAAGAACTTAATGAAAAGAAGTGTGTTTGGAAATCTAAAGTTTCTGTTTCTGACTCGTCGGAACAATCTCCAAAAATCGATGAGAGATTCGATTGTGAATGGAGTGAGGTTTATTATTTTGATACAGATGGACGACCCATGACTACCATTGCTTAGGTCCCAATTTCAAATTAATGTTTCTTGTTAGATGTGTAGGATTTACCAAGAGGGACTATTAATAACATTTGGTTTGTTGATAGTGGTGGTTCTAAGCACATGACATGGAATGACATCTTCAAGAGTAACGAGTTGTTGATAACTGAGAATATATTTGATTCAACGACTTGATGCTCAAGGGGGAGAATATGTCACACACAATGTTTTGGAAAGAGTTTTACAAACTCCAAAAGATAACCTGAAACTTAGGATGACGATGGTGAGCATAAAGTCGTTGTTGCAACCATTTGACTAGTTGAGGGGGAGTCTACAGGACAGGGGGAGTACAGAACTGTGTTGGTGACAAAGGCAAAGACATTCAATTACAGGATTACATCGGTTTGAGTTTTTATTTGATTGACTTGCTTAATCATGAGTAACCAAGTAAAATGTTTTTCATAAAATATTTTCATGGAACAGTTTATTTTCGTTTGTTTTAGTTTATTTGAAAAAGAATTTGAAAAAGCCAAACAAATTGAAAAAGATAAAATCGACATTACTTGAAGTTAAAGAAGAGATGATAGTACATCATTAGATGTTCTTTCACACATGACCTTAGATTGACTGGTTGGTGCTTTATGTTAATATATCTGAAGTATATGTTTTGATCTAAAGTTCAGAGACTGCACAAATAGGAAATGATAGTGTTTTGTATGCATACAATTTGAATTGTCAGTAGACTAAAAGCGTCACTGAACCATTATTAGTGTGAAAACATAATTGCATATGTTACAACTGTGATTTTAACCCATTTTATGCCTGGGTGTGTGCGTTAAAAGATCACTATCAGATAAAGAATATTAGTTTTTAATAAAGATTTTCCAATGAGATCAGTTTCGGGTTATGTCCTTAGCACTATTCATTCGATTTGCTTCAGTGCCCATGTCCCGAAAAGCATGCAATTTGAAGTATAATCAAGATATGTACTTGACAACATCTGTCAAACATATACTAGCCCTTGGATCATATTGATAAATCATCTTTACTGATTCCATTGAATTCATAATCCAGATAATAGTTGGATCCACGTACCTGAATCTTATGATTCCACATATATAAGCCAAAACATTGAATCATTCGATTCTGAATCTCATTGATTCCTATACAATCCAATTTGGATTCTGCTATTCATGTGCTAAGTGATGTCTACTCATTCTGGAAATTTGGATAATCTTTAGTAAAATTTCATATGTCTTGAAGATAGTGCATTTACTTTCTGTTGGCATACTAGTGGGGTACACGTTGTATTTCATACTTAAATGGTACCTTAACTCACAAGAAAGTGGGAATGAGATGCTTTAGTTTCAAATCTTATAATATTGACAATTTGAATTTGTGTGTCATAGCCTGATCCTATTTTCTTTGAATGTTTATCGCGTATCATAACATGCAATATGAAAGTTTTGAAAAGATAGAGTATGATAATCTTGAAAGATATTGGTTTGATTGGTCAAGGCTTGAAAGAATGACATAGGATACCATTTGATATTATATGGATTTTATATCCAAGATGTGTGATTGATATCTCATATATACTGATATGATCTTCTTACTCGTGATGTTCGACCAAAAAGATGTGATTTTGTATTTTACATTTCAGTTTATATAGAAAAAAACAAAAAAGATTTTGTGTTTCTTATGTTTGAAAAAACCAAAAAGGTTTTATTTTTCCAGCTTCTATGGAAATCTTAATTGTTGGTTATTCTTGGTTGTTCTCATTTTTCAAAAACTGAATATTGCAGACAGAATTTGACAAGGGGTCCTTCTCCCAAGTTTTCTTCTAGAAATAAAGAGAGAGTGCAGATGAGCAAGACGAAGACTACAGTGTGTTTGATGATATATGAAGACTGATGACAATCTTCTAAAGCTGTTGTCAAGGGGGAGTCTGTTGGAGCATATTCTGGTGACAACGAGCTTGAAGATATTATGTCTTAGTCTTAGAGTCTTTGACTTGTATTTGATAGAATTGTTAGCAACAGTTAAAGGGGAGTCTGTTAGGACATGTTTTGTAATTGTTGATAAAATTCTGTGTAAGTTCTGCTAGAGGTGAACTTATTAAGTTCGCCTAGCCTATCAGAGGCGAACTTATTAAGTTCGCCTAGTATATCAGAGGCGAACTTATAAAGTTCGCTTAGCCTATTAGAGGCGAACTTAATAAGTTCGCCTAAGCATCTTTGAGGCGAACTTATTAAGTTCGCCTACTGCAGAACCAGTTTTTATAAATAAAAGAACGAGTGAGTGAACCAGAACGAATCAGAGAGATCAGATTGAGTCTGTAAACATCATTGTGATTGGAATACAAATTGAGAAGTTTATTTACTTGATTGTTTGCTTTGTCTTTTATGCGTATAAACGTTAACTAGTTGGATTCCGCACTTCGAGTAAACGTCACGTCTTATCACGAGATTGATCCGTAGACGCGCCATGGGGACCTACAATGATCGGATCACTTATGTATCTCACAGCTTCAAGACCCGATATAATGTTTGCTGTGTGCTTGTGCTCAAGGTTTCAGTCTCAACCGAAGGAGTCACATATGATAGCCGTGAAGAGAATTTTCATATACCTGAAAGGGAAACCCCGATTAGGTCTTTGGTACTCTAAGCAGCAGTCATTCGACTTCAAAGCCTACACTGATTCAGATTATGGCGGTCGTAACCTTGACAGAAAGTCAACTTCTGGTGGATGTCAATTCTTAGGAGACAGACTGGTCTCCTGGCAGTGCAAGAAGCAGTCAATGATTTCTGTCTCAACTTGTGAAGCAGAATACATTGCTGCAGCGAGCGGTTGTTCTCAGATACTGTGGATTCAGCAGCAGTTGAGAGACTATGACTTAAACTTCACTGGAACTGCTCTATTCATTGACAACAATGCCACCATGTCCATCACAAATAACCCGGTGAAACATTCCAAAACTAAACATATAGAGATTCGCCATCATTTCATCCGTGATTGTGTTGAAAAGCATTTAATTGAACTTGTAAAAGTTCACACGGATGACAATCTTGCCGACCATTTCACAAAGGCATTTGATCGATCCCATTTTGAGCATCTTGTCAACTTGATAGGAATGTTCAATCCCGAGTGAAAATTAATTTTTCTTAAATCAATTCAATTCATAGAAGTTAAACTTTATTTCTTTTAAATTTTCTGTCTAGTTCTTTTAAGTTTCAAAATATTTTACAAAAACAAAAACAAAAATAGAAAATGGAGAAAATTTCAAAGTTAACTTGAGAAAAGAGGAAATGATAGTACATCAGAAATGATCTAAACGTCACAGACTGCTCATATGGGAAATGATTGCGTCATGCTTACTTAACTGTTTAACTTATTATGTTTTTAATCTGCTTATTTA
This sequence comes from Smallanthus sonchifolius, assembly GCA_023525975.1. Lineage (NCBI taxonomy): Eukaryota > Viridiplantae > Streptophyta > Magnoliopsida > Asterales > Asteraceae > Smallanthus > Smallanthus sonchifolius. The sequence continues at coordinate 64,144,937 of CM042019.1, read as the reverse complement.
CAAGTAATTTAAATTGTCAGTAGGCTGTATGCGTCTTTGAATCACTAGTAGTGTGGAAACTAAATCTAAATTACAACTGTGATTTGAACCCATGTTTGCAAGAGTGTGTGCGTAAAAGAATAGAAAAGATCATTATCAGATATAAGATGTTAGATTTTGGCAATAATTTTCTTTTGAGGTCAGTTTCGGGTTATGTCGTTAGCACAATTAATGCGGTTCATCTCACTGCCCATACTCACAAGTATGCAAAGAGAGATTGAATCAAGACAATTCTCTACATTAACCGTTGAGCATGTATTCACCCTTGAATCACTCCTGATTCATTGAAATCAAATCCAGATAAAAGTTGGATTCCCTTACCTTAAAACTCAAACACCATATATATTATCCTGAATCATCATACCAATATTCAATGAAGAAAATAAAATGAAACCAAGACAAATGAATCACTTGATTCTGAATCTTATGATTCCTGATAATCCTTATGGATTCTGCTTGATTTTTCCTGTGCTAATAGATGTAACTTCATTCTGACAATTTAGAAAATCATTGGGAAAATCTTAGATGCCTTGAGATAATGCAGTTTACATTAGTATAGCATATCAGTGGGGTACACGTTGTATATATTATAAAAAGTACCTTAATACACAAGAATGTGATACAAAGATGCTTATAGTTTCAAATCTTATAATATTGTCAACTTGAATTACTTGTTTATGTGCTTATTATGTATGAATAAATTGAGGTCAGTTTCGGGTTATGTCGTTAGCACAATTAATGCGGTTCATCTCACTGCCCATACTCACAAGTATGCAAGGAGAGATTGAATCAAGACATGTCTCTACATTAACCGTTGAGCATATATTCACCCTTGAATCACTCCTGATTCATTGAAATCAAATCCAGATAAAAGTTGGATTCCCTTACCTTAAAACTCAAACACCATATATATTATCCTGAATCATCATACCAATATTCAATGAAGAAAATCAAATGAAACCAAGACAAATGAATCACTTGATTCTAAATCTTATGATTCCTGATAATTCTTATGGATTCTGCTTGATTTTTCCTGTGCTAATAGATGTAACTTCATTCTGACAATTTAGAAAATCATTGGGAAAATCTTAGATGCCTTGAGATAATGCAGTTTACATTAGTATAGCATATCAGTGGGGTACACGTATATCTTATAAAAAGTACCTTAATACACAAGAATGTGATACAAAGATGCTTATGTTTCAAATCTTATAATATTGTCAACTTGAATTACTTGTTTATGTGCTTATTACGTATGAATAAATTGTAATCCATGACATGATCCCATATTCTTTGATGTTCATATTGTATCGTTTTTGCTAAAAGATAGCCTGATATGATCCTCTGCTCGTGTCTTTGATCAAAAATAGTTTGTGTGAATTCTTGTATATTTTATTAGAAAAGATCAAAAAGATTTTAAGTTTATGCATAGTTCAATTTTATTCAGAAAAGCCAAAAATATTTGTGTTTAACCTTCCTGAATTGTATTTGAATCCTCCTGATTGAATATATTTATCTTGTTCGTTATTTGACTTGAAATACTTCATAAATTCTGAGTTTAAAATTTGCGCACTTAAGGGTTGTGCGTACTTGTCAAGTTCGCACGAAGTATGCCTTGCGTACTTAACAAGTACGCAAGAGTTAAAGCTTGCGCACATGTAAATGCGCAAGAGTTAAAGCTTGCGCACTTGTAAATGGGCAAGAGTTAACTCGTGCGCACTTAACAAGTACGCACGACTGATTAGTGAAGGGTTGAAAAGTGACACTTAGAAAATTTTCTCAGTTTCATGCTTTCAAACGAAAACTTTTCCCTCTACAAATTTTTACTCAAAACCGAGTGTTCCTAAACCATCTTTTCGTCCCGTCTATAGTTTCATCATCTCATTTCATCGATTTGGTGAGAATCTAGGCTAAATCCATCCGTAAAATCGTAACATTTGGACCGATTATTGACTTAGAAAAATTTAGGTTAAATCCGTGAATTTTTGGGGAAATTATAGGTTGTTTGGGTAACTTATTGTCTGTAACATGCGAATAGGAACCTTAATTAACTCTTAATCATCCTTATGGTCCTCGATTTTGAGCCGTCGGTTGAATTTTAATCGACAGTGGGTCGGGCGACTTTTTAGGTCAAAATTGGTCCTGGTTAAGTAGTTTGTGGTGTTGATACTGGTCCCATAGATTAGAATCATCGATTCCGACCTAGTGGCAACCTAATCGACCCGTGTTTTGAACGATCAGTGTATTTTTCAACAATCTGGAATTTTTGTCAAGTGGTGTTCTTGCGCACTTAGCAAGTACGCAAGAAGCAATTATTGCGTACTTGTTAAATACACAAGAGGAAAAGACTGCGCACTTGGCAAGTGCGCAGGACCAACACTTGGGAAAAATTCTAAGTCTGAAAAATTCTGTTCAAAGAGTAACTACTGTACCGTGTCATGTTTGTTCATTTCCAATAATACGTATTGTTCTGATTGTGTTTTTCTGTGTGTTTTTGCAGATTATGGCTCGGGCGTTTACTAACGAATTCAACCTGTTAGCAAACACTCAACCCGAATGGAAAGGTGCAGCATTGCAATATAGGGAGACAGTTGATTTCTTGAACCGCTCCAGAATCAGCTATGCTATCTCGGCTGACCCAACCGTGTCAAGACCTTATTTGGAGCAATTCTGGGAGACAACGGAACACGATTGCACAGTATCCCCCAATGTCATAAGGGCTACCGTTGCTGGTCAGACTATCGCTTTTTCTGAAGACACCATAAGAAGGGTCCTGCAGTTCAGAGACCTTGGTACCGACCCGACAGCCTATCCAGACTACTATGTGGATGGGTGTTGGAGGCAAAGAATGGGACACGTCGGCGCGAGCGACTATGCTTCATACAAAAAGATGTGGGTACTAGACCAATGGCGGTATTTCGCCCACGTCATGATCGTGTGCATCTCGTCAAGGAAAACTGGTAAAGATGCCATGGGTCATGACCTTGCAGCAGCCATGGTGGGCTTGTCTCTTAATAGAGGCTACAACTTCTCTCGCTACATTTTCAAGGCCATCAATGACCAGATCAACACAGCAGAGAAGTTTAGATTCTTATTGTACCCTAGGTTTGTGCAACTCTTGATAGATGACGCGTTGCCAAACCTTCCTGCTACAGGGGAGAGACTGCAAGTCAAGACGGTGGACAAGAGAGTATTCGCTCAATTCTTAAAGCCAGGTACCCTTGTGCATACTGAACTCTTTGGCCACCTAATCAATGAAGCATATGTGGCACCTGATGACTGGAACTGGTATAGCCACAACTCTGAGCCTGAACATAGTGAACACTCTGATGATCAACAACAGGAGGAAATGGAGAGTGATGATGGTTCTTCTGAGGATGGAGACAACGAAGTAGGTGATGGTGGTGCTGAGGAATCCGATTCAGAAGCAACAAAATCAGATTCTTCTGATTCTGATGACGCACCATCGCAAGCACACCCCAGGAGATCGGCTAAGGTAACCCTACCTGAGTCATCCTCCAAAAGGAAGCGACAAAGCTCAAGCAGCGAATATGAGCCAAATTCTGACTCTGACACGGCTATACAAAGACAAAGAAGGGAGAGTGTTCATAAGAACATGGGTGATAGGCAACAGGTTGCTATCCCTAGTGTGGTAGAGGTCTCGATTGTGCAGCAAGTACATGTTTCAGCTGCCAGTCCGGATTCAGCCTCTACCCCACCTACACAGCCGTTATACAGAAGGAGGAGAAGGCCACAAGTTCAAGCTGATGTGGCAGTCACGGCAGTCACAGAGGAGGTTCCTATGACGGTGACCCTCCTTACTACATCCGTCCAGGTGGCGGTGACTACTCCAATTGTCACGGAGTCTGTCACCATCCCCCTACCATTACCCCAACAACTCTCGTCACATCTTCCATCCCAACTACCACCACTGAGCCTCTCAGTCAATCCTTTAATTATGGAGATTTCACGTAAGGGTTTGACTTTGATACCATATTCTCCTCCCCTATTCACACTGCCGATGCGTCCTCATCCAGACATCCTGATCCGAATGATGCTAGGATAGATGTTCTGGAAACCCAAGTTGCTGGACTACTGAAGACTATTCAGAAATCGAAAGAGGAGTCTGACGCTCAACAAGCACAGATCAGTTCTTTGATAGATGAAGTTACAATCCTTCGTAGCCAGAGAACAGGGACTGAGGAACGACTGAAAAACGTCCTGGCCCAGAATGAACTCCTAATAAAGACAAATGAAATGCTTCTGGGTCATGGTTCGTCCATGGAGCTCAGGTTTGACGCTCAAAGGAAGGAGCATGAGCTGATGGTCAAGCTGATTGCTGATCTGACCAAGAAGCTTGATGCTCAGGGGGAGAAGGACAAAGAGAAAGAGAAAGAGAAGGAGAAGAGGACTACTACTGGTGATGAGGCGTGTCATCCGGTCGACTTGACTAAGGATGATGACAAGGACAAGGATCCCGAAGCTGGTCCTAGTGGAGGTGAGCACCAAGCTTTAGCAATCGTGCCCATCTCTACTGTTCCAATGGCTCAGGGGGAGTCGACTCATCAAGAGGGTGGTGATACCTCTGGTGGTGGTGGTGATAAAGGAAAGTCAGTGGCTGAAGTACTTAAGGACTTATCTGATGATGAGATCCTATATCTAGAGCCTGACTATTCAAAAGAAGCACAAATCGATGCTCTCTTCAATCTAGAAGAAGTAGAGATCGACTCTGGTGACGATTGGGATGATGATGACGAAGATGTTGTGATCGAAATTCCCAAGGGTGACGGGGAAGGAGAGTACGAGCTAGAAGATGGAGAGATCTTTGAATTTCCATCCTTCGACGCTCCGCTCGACACAGGTTCAGTCGAGCAGGCTAGTAATGTAGAAGCCTCGACTGAAGCCTCCCTAGTTGACCCTGAACCTGTGGACCCAGAGGCACCGAAAGAAACAGACATGCCTTCTACTTCATCAAAGGGTCCAGCTCCTGTGTGACAAAAGACGTCTATATTAGACAAACACGGAGCAACAGGGATGATCTTGGCTGTAAGGTTCGAGGAGGACAAGCAGCTGTTAGCTATCAAAAGATCTGGCGGGGTTCAATACTTGAAACCCACCAGTGAAGCGTTCTGATCCTTTCCCAAATACGACCTTGTGAACCTAGCAAACCGAGAGCTGCTGGGTCATTCCAATCACGCAGTGGTGATGGGTTTGTCGGTGGTTCTGCAGCGAGAAGCAAGATCAGGGAAGTTCGAGATGTTCAAGCCTCAAGTGCCCAAGAGAGTCATGGATAAGCACGCTGTACATCCTGTGACTAAGAAGCACTTAAAGAAATTGGTATACAAGCCAGTGCGATGTGAAACTAAGATTCCCCTGAGCAAGTTATCTCAGGATATTCTTGGTGACATGTGGTACTGGTACGTAGATCCAAAAACGGGCAAGGCTGTGATCATGGGTAAAGGACGTTCAGAGAGCGGGAACATGGTGCCAAAGGAACTGATCAGAATTTTTGATGAAGTCTGCTTCATCAACTTTTCTGTGAAAGATCTGGAGGTACTAGCAGAACGCTACTGCGTCTACACGGATGAGTGGACAAAGCTCTTTGCTTCTAAATATGACAAGGTGATTAAGTTCTGCCTTGATTACAAGAAGAAGATGGAAGATGAAGACTGAAGCTGTGAAGACCGAAGACTGAAGATTATCCAGAGCTGTTGTCAAGGGGGAGTTTGTTGAAGCACTTTCCTGTGACAAACACTCTGGATAGATAGAGTCTTAGTCTTAGGTTGTTTTGTCTTGTTTGTAATTGTCTTTGTATGTAAGAGTCTTTATGTATTAGTTTATCGAGTTGTATTTACTTTTACATATTGATTGTTGCAAAATTCTCCAAGTGTTTTGCGCACTTGTAAGTGCGCAGGAGAAAGCTCCTGCGTACTTAGAAAGTACGCAAGAATAACTCTGCGTACTTGCTAAGTACGCATAAGCATTTTTCCCTGCGCACTTCCTAAGTGCGCAGGCATCAGGTCTTGTATAAATCGGATAGGTTGACAGAAGTTAAGTACGCAGGCTTTAGTGCAAATACGCAGATTGTAATCTCAGTGCTTTTCTCTGTAACCTTCAAGCGTTTATAATACAAAGAACGTTTAAAGTGTTTTCTCTTGTCGGTTTACTTTGTTTAGCTAGACTCTCCGCCTAGTCACGGGCATTCCGCACCCGGTCCGACTAGTAGACCCACTTGCATGTGACGATCCGCCACACCCGAGGGACCTACAACTACCACCCTGAACTACCAACTGTCAACCACCATTTCTGCCGTGAACCACCATACCCACTGTCATCTTCATCGTACAGCCGAATACAATCCACCACCACAGCTACTATGATCTACCTTCACATCCTAGGTTACTAACCATCATGAAGCTCACCTTCACGGGATGCCGTTAACATAACTACTACCTCTATAATAGACAACGCTGCCACCGCACCTCCACCGTTCACCACCGCTGTCACCAACGCCATTAACAGTCTCCGCCACCGCCTTGAACCGCTGCTTGTACCACCATCCAAACCACTACCTCCAACCACTTAGCTCCTTGGTGAGCTTCCTGTCTAAATCATCGTCACCATCATTAACCACCACCATCTCTGCGAGACCACCTCCCTTGTCACGTTATCCGACTGAGTTACACCTTCACGAGCTAGCCGCTAATAACTGCAGTAATCATCACCACCGTTCACCTCCTACAGCCACTCCATCTCTGCCGTGAGGCCTGCACCACCATCGTTACCCCGTATTTCTGCTGTGAACCCATCATCCGGAACCTACGCTGCCAACTCTCCCGTCCGTTCTCCGGCTACGCTTCTGTAAGTCTTCGTCCCCGTGAGCTTTTCCCTGTATACCGAGCTAATTGGTTGGTCGGATTAGGGTTAAAGGGTGAAGGAGTTGCGCGAGCTTGGAGCCGGCGAGGAAAGGAAAGCGGGAAGAACAAGTGGCGGTTGCATCAATTTGAATAGGTTTTAGGTTTTTTAATGATTTTCCTTTTTGGCCCCCTTACTTTTACATAATGACATATTTGGCCCCTTAGAATTCCACTAATTTACCCTCTTTTCCCTTAACTTTAATTCTAGTTAATTAGGTTATAATTATGTTTAAACTTTTAAAACATTATGATGTTACAAGTCTACCCTCCTTATAAGAATTTCGTCCTCGAAATTCGACCCTTCTAATAATATATTTTAAACCATGTATCTCTTACTAGGCAGTCTCTCAGGTTCCTTTGAACCAACATGACCTGCATTATTCGAAACACGAACACTCATTGTCATACACGTACTGCACGTAGTTAGGGTTTATGCCATCGCTTGGAATGAACACATGCCACTCTATCTCTACTATTTTCACAACAAGCATCTTATGATGTTGTCTCGAATAGTTCTATCTATTTGGTTCTCAAATTTGTTTCACGGGTGTGACTTAACTCGAATCCATTAAACAGTTATGTGTATTTGACATGCAGAGTAAACCACGCATTCCTTTCAACCCTTAAGGGTGTCTTCTAGGAAATTTAGCGTCTTTCTTCTGAATCAAACTCTAGACTGTAGACGTTGATCATTCTTTGCTTTTCCATTGCTAGATTCTTGTGTAGTATTGACTATACCTCTCTAGTTCTTGATCGACGTTATCTTGTTCGGCATCGTACACCCCTAGTCGATGTCTAACTGTTAGGGTCCTTATCTCGTCATTCTACGTGAACTGTCTTTCAAGCTCGAAGTCGTCCACCAAAGACTCCATTGCTATAAATTCATTTCCTCATTAAGTTTGTCTACTCTGTCATCTAGACGGTTACTATCAATCATCTCCCGACTGTTTGGGTCATTGCGTATACCTCATAAGCTATCCATGGTGCATTCGTCCTTGAAGGACCATACCATGTCATTCTCGAATGAATCATACCATCCTGTTCCCGAATGAATCCTACTATCAAGTTTCCGAAGGTACCGTACCGTCCCATTCCCGAATGAACCGCATCGTCTCGTTCCCGAAGGAACCTTATCGTTTCGTTCCCGAAGGAACTGTATCGCTTCATCCGTGAAGGAACCGTATCAAGAATTACCCATCACACTCAACTTTTCGGGAAGGTATTCACTCAGACGGAACATTAGGTACACGACCCTGTCATTCATATTTTCATACACAATCCCCTTGTAGTCTTCCTTTCAAGCATACTTGTCAGGGTTTTACGTTTCACATCATCGGTTTGTTGTACCCATTCTTCTTTCATACCATTGGATGGTCTTAGGGATTGGCATCCCATCTGACCGACAACATATATTCTCTAGCCTCTCATTTCCGTTAGTCTTTTCCATTTGCCATTCTTTTAAAATCGCGTTCATAGGGTTCGTTATGAGTATATGACACGTGCGGTGACACCCGTTCATTGCTTTCTTTTCCAGTTTCATTGGATCTAATAAAGTCTCTCCAACCTCAGCAACCCTCACGTGTTATTTTCTGGACATAGGCATTGTGGGGCGTTCTCTGTCTCGTCTTGAGTTATTTCCGGTACTCATGCCTTACTTCACATCTTTGAACAAACTTACCCTTCCCATTCCTTTTGGATAAAGAATCTTTGGGTCGTGTCTAGTTTCATTTGGTTTAGACTGCACGCCCTAATTATCATTGCGGTTCACTTGTTGTTGTTCGTATATCTACCTTCTCGTTTCAGCAGATACCCATAGTAGTTGTCTAGGAAATTCTGAGAGATTCCCTTTGTGCATCCGTGCACTAAAATATTCTTTGGACATACACTTGTGTAGTTATTTCCCTCATACTCATGCTTACTTCGAAAGTAGACCGATTTTTTTATTCATCATAATGTGTTTGTGCTAAGCGTAGTACACACTGGTTCCTTGGCATTCTTCATACATATGCTTGTCTGACTTAGGTAAAATGAAGTTTCATTCCTCCTCATCTTGCCCGTGGCTCGTACTTGCTGACATTATTCATCTTTGTAAGGTACACCATTTTTTTTACTTCATTACTATTACTAATGAGGTTCATTAATCTTTTTTTAATTCGGTACTCTGGTGACTAACATCTCGTAGTCTTAGTTGAGTAGTTGGATCAACTCTGATACGTATGCATTAATAAACACAATAAGATTCACTATCATTCATGTGCACCTGTAAATTCACAATTTCACGGATCCAAACGAAATTACCATTTTACCCTACTCGAGCATTTTAGTTCCTTTTATAACATTTCATAATACTCGCGTGTCTTCAAATTTGAGATTTTGTCCTGGTATTCTTCTCGACACCTCTTACCTCTCCCGTGCTAAGTCCGCATGAGAGATGACAACTCGAAACACATGCGTATGGTCTCATGCACACTACCTTCCGGTTCCTCATGAACACTTGCTAGTTTACTGTAAACTTGGTGGGCGAGCATTCTACCGTGTCGTCCGGTACGACCCCCACCACGCCTTCCGCCTATTTTACCTTCCATTTCATTCAATAAGAGAAGGGATCTAATGTAATCACGCTAGTTAACAAATAGAATTCAACAAGTATTGTAAGATGTTAATATACACTGGCCATCTGCAATTAACCATTACACTACCTTTCGATTTCTATTTGACCACCTTTATGATTCCATCAGAACGCGTGTCCTAATCTATTACTTTCTAAGGAATACTATATATACATTCTCTACTTTTCATACCTGATGCTATGGCTCGAGTTACCCGTACTGGCATCCGCTCTCGGTGCTATTCACAGTTTAAGTTCAGACACTAGGAGTGTCCAAATCTCTCAAACTATTGCTCTGATACCAACTTGTAAGGCCCCAAACCCGGGACACCTCACGTGTTGGATTTCCTCATTCACATACAGTTCTTAAAATTGAATATCAAATAACGCATCGGAATCATTCATTTCATACATAATAAAAACTTGTTCAACATGCGGAAGCGTAACAATGTCTAATACATAAACATAACATAAACCACACATAACGGGATGCTAGACTTCATGATCAGCCGGGTAACTCTCCTCGCTTGCCAAGCATCACCGTCCATCGACCATACCTGTCCTTAACCTGAATGTGCATAGTAAAAGTCAGCTACACTGGTGAGTTCTAGCTTTACATAAAACCTAAACATAAACATTTTGCCAAAAACATAACATTCATTTATTTAACAAAAGCGTACATAAAGCATGAAATAACTTAACATCATCAAACATCATAACGTAGCATCATAACATAAGTCAAAATGAGCCAAATCTGCACCTTCTCGTAACCGTCAATTCCATACATCGCATACCAACGGATGAACTTAAGGCTCGTTACCTCTAAGTCATCCGTCACCCAGGTCTCCTAAGGCTCGTTACCTCTAGGTAGACCAAACATATGTCTCCTAAGGCTCGTTACCTGTAGGTAGACCAAACATATGTCTCCTAAGACTCGTTAACTCTAGGTACACCAAACATACCTTAGGCACTATTTCACCGCAAGGAATAGTACCTTCCATCGGGATCTCGGTAATCCCATGGGTGACCGTCGCCACCCCATCCTTAACCATTTGTACAACCGTTAGCCAGGCACAAAGGCCCCCCGTAAGGGTGAGGCCAATAGATACATACAAACCCTATCTCCCATAGGAACTCGTGGCAGATTCGTTCATTCGTGACTTTCACAAAACCTTTACCACATTTTAGTTAAACCATTCGAACGTTTTATTAAATAATGTTTCATTCATAAACCTTTCATAAACTTCGTTTGGCAAAACATTTCATAACATCATTCATCGTAAACATCATTTCATAATCCTCATTTTGTAGACATCGTTTCATAAACATCATTTTGTATGTATGCACACCAGCCCAAAAATATTTAATTAAAACATTTAAACAATGGCTTCTAGAACTCACCTAGTAAGCTAGTCTTGGTTGTCCTAAACAAAGGACCAACAACGTCACTCTTGATCTGAATTGATTAGTTAAATACACATCAGACCCAATCCCGACTCTAACGGTTTAATCATTTTGTTTTAGGTGAACTTAGGGCTAAGTTCGCCCCTTATAACCCTAGCGAACATACAAGCGAACATAGGCCAAGTTTGCCTAGTTCATGCCCAGCGAACTTAGTAAGTTCGCTACCATAAGTTCGCCTCCTCTACATTAGGAAAACATGTTAAGTTCGCCATCCTTGCTTCAGGTGAACATGCTAAGTTCGCCTGAACTGGTTCTTTTCCTAAACAACTCCTTTAATTCTAATGAAAATCGGACAGAGTCCTGTTTGTTTTTGGTCTAATCCAGATAATTCAAATTGTCTATTTCCATCCCAAACCAACCAACAATAATTCATATCAATCGTGTATTAATTACTAACATTAATAACCATCTTTCTATACGTTTATCAAGTGACATTTATCAAAAATAGTTAATCGTTGCAGGTTATTATTTGACACAATATATTTCTTACACGTCGTCCTCAACACGGTATTCATGACCCGAATTAGTATTAATTATTCTACGGGTTGAAGAGATATAACTTTCCGAACATGACGGCTCCAAGAACACGAACCCATATCGTACCCGAACTTTGACACGAACCGCTCTTTTGACTAGGCCCGTAACTAGTCTCGGCTTACCGTTTACATGCATTTTCAAGTAACACCATCATCATAATCATCGTATTCATCAAGATCATGAGATCATCATCAACTACCACCCTTAACTACCAACTGTCAACCACCATTGCTGCCGTGAACCACCATACCCGATGTCATCTTCATCGTACAACTGAATACAATCCACCACCACAACCGCCATCATCTACCTTCACATCCTAGGTTACTAACCATCGTGAAGCTCACCTCACGCTGCCACCGCACCTCCACCGTTAACCACCGCTGCCACAAACGCCATTAACAGTCACCGCCACCGCCTTGAACCGTTGCTTGTACCACCATCCAAACCACCTAGCACTATGGTGAGCTTCCTTTCTAAATCATCGTCACCATCATTAACCACCACCATCTCCGTGAGACCACCTCCTTTGTCACATTATCCGACTGAGTTACACCTGCACGAGCTAGCCGATAACAACTGTAGTAATCATTACCACCGTTCACCTCCTACAGCCACCCCATCTCTGCCGCGAGGCCTGCACCACCATCGTTAACCCGTATTTCTGCTATGAACCCGTCGTCCAAAACCCACACTTCCAACTCTCCCCTCCCTTCTCCGACTACGCTGCTGTAAGTCTTCGTCCCCGCGAGCTTTTTCGTGTAAACCGAGCTAATTGGTTGGTCGGATTAGGGTTTAAGGGTGAAGGAGTTGCGTGAGCTTGGAGCCGGTGAGGAAAGGAAACCGGGAAGAACAAGTGGCGGCTGCATCAATTTGAATAGGTTTTAGGTTTTTTAATCATTTTCCTTTTGGCCCCCTTTACTTTTACATAATGACACATTGGGCCCCTTATAATTCCACTAATTACCCCTCTTTTCCCTTAACTTTAAATCTAGTTAATTAGTTTATAATTATGTTTAAACTTTTAAAACTTTGGGATGTTACAAATTTGAACCTATCTGAGCATTATCGCGAATACATCAAGTTTTTGACGCCATTTCACATGTTCATTTCGTTTGTTAGAGTGATTGCTAATTATTGCTTTGCATGTTAGAACTTGTGTAAAATATACATTTTAAGATCATGGACTAAAAGAATGCATAAAAATGATTGAGGCATTAGGACTAACCTAGTTTCTTTAGCCTTTTCTCTTTCTTTTACCTACCCTAAACATTATCCCCTAGTTTTCCCCTTTGAGCCTAAACCTTTTCATTTCAAAACCCACATTTCGCGCCCATAAACCCGAAAAAACTAGCATTTTATCTTTTAACCCTTTTTAGTTGAAAATTTACTTGGCTATGATTTAAGAAATGATTATCCACCAAAAGTTTATAGATCCATCTTATGTTCGAAGAAAGAAACTCATTTAATATGAAAAGAAGAATTATTGTGAAAAGAAAAAGGGGCAACCAAAGAGAAATTAGTAAATCGCCCAAGTTAGTGAACAAATCTCATCAAAAGAAATCAAGCTTACTTGAAAAAATTGGAGTATGCAAAGCTAATCAAAGTGGATATATTTGGAAGAAACAACCGAACGATTCATGAAGAATTAATAGCAATGAATATTTCAACGATAAGAAGAAGCTAACATTCTTGAAGAAAGGATTTGGTCTTGACAATCTGACCTTAAAAGAGTTCTTAGATTAGTCACAATGTCTAATCTAAGTTGAATAAAGAAATCGTTTACCTTTTAATCATTAAGCCAAGTCTGATTTTCAACATTTAGCCACTATTCCAAATACTTCCTACCTTAACCCTAAGCCACACATTACAACCCTTTATTAAAGCCCTCTTGATTTATGCACGTATTTTATGTCAATTGGTGGAGATTTTATTTCTATACAAGCCTATGATTATGCAAGCTTTAATGGTAGCATTGAGTGTTCTTCAAAACATACATTATCCATATATTTAACTCGGGTGTTGAGTGCACATTTGTGAGACTGTAATTTTATGCATAATCATAGTTCCATCAAGTATGTTAGGCTTGCTACCCTCTAGTGGTGAAACACACGAAAGGTATAAACTCTGAATCACTATTTTTAAGTGGGCTATTCAGCCATATGGGACAAAAGCTTTGGATTATCATTTAATCAATACTTTATTTTTATGGGTATAATCATGCATGAGTTTGCTAGAGGACAAGCAAGTTTTAAGTGTTGGGTATTATGATATGACGTAAATTATATATGTTTTGCATGCATAATTATACCCGAATTCATCACAATTAGAGATAATATAATAATAATTGATGCTTAATCCATCCATTTGTGTTCTAATAGGATAATTGACTTGGATATGCAAAAATATGAATAAAACACTCAAAATCAAGGTGAAATCAGCATTCGGAAGCCAATTGAATGAAACCGGACGCATAAGGTCATAGCTGGAAGCCAAAACGCCAACATGAAGCAAACTTGGTCAATGCACGGTCGTTCAATGCCATTCACGACCGTGCAAATCCCATTTTTGCTCCTTGTACTCCTTAAAGCTGCCAGATTCCGCACGTGAAAGAAAATGGTACTTTGCACGCCCGTGCAATCCAATGCACGGTCGTGCATTGCCAAATTCTTTGCCTATAAATAGCAAGCTCATTCTATTGTTTTAGGTATCCATGATCAAGAGTAGGGAAGTCCTTAGTGCTCTGCTAAGAACCGGAACTCTCTCGGTTTTGGTGCGTTTAGCTTTTCTTTGTTTATTTCCTTTTTAAAGTCTTGTAATATGAAGTGATTCTTCTCGTTCGAGTAAAACAAGAGGCATTCTATACCTGCTCTCCCTTGGTGTTGGAATACTATCACACATTATCTAAGGGTTAGTGAAGTGACTTGTATGGTCATTCATGGCTAGTCTTCTTATGTTGCTCGAGTTGGTTGAACTTTAATTAGATAATGAAGTTTTTTTAGTATGTTATCTTTTTAAAGTCTTCACTATTAGTTATCTTAAAAAGACAAGAATAATTGATCTTTAAACCAATCTAATAATCTTAAATCTTGTGAGTTACTTAAGCAAGATTTCTTGTTTGGGAAGCTTATTCGAGTTTGTCTGGTCTATATACAAATCTTGGCTCTAGCAACTACCGGTTAGTATAGATTTAATATTATGGGTTGATTGGAGGTTTGGGTATTCAGCAAGCCGTTTGAGCCCAAACCAGACCGAGTGGTTTGTATCGGTCTTTCTTTACTTCTCTCGTGTCGGCTTGTAGAGGACTTCTAGCAGGAGCCATGGGGTTTGATCTTGAGAATGAAAGTCTTATTTATTTAAAATAATATTATAAGTAAAGACAACTATTTAATAACATAATTTGTTAGGTCCGAGCGTTCATAAAGTACCTTTGGAGGAAGTCGCGCATTCTGACTTACCGAAAGAAGTTACAAGACATGACGTAAGACAGTCATTGGATAATCATAGTACGAATAATGAATCACGAGATAACCGGCGGACTTGATGTCACACCCCAACCGACGGCGGAAACGTCGGAGCGGGGTGTGACAGATTGCTATCAGAGCCTTGGTTATAGGGAATTAGGTTATTAGACACCCATGACCTAGACTATAACCGTAGGACACCCATCTTATCCCATGCTATATGTTATGTGATAATGGCCACATTGTTAAGTGCTACATGTTTAAAACTTTGTGTAAATATCTTACATATTATTCTAAGTATTACATCGCATGATACAATACACGATAGTCTATGTACTACACTACTTGATAACTCATGTGTTTATAAACATTGATATATACATGCTACCTATTTGGTTCCATTAAGTGTTATCCTATGTTTTACCACACACTTATCCACACCTAAGCTTTTATACACCCTCATCCTTACACACTATGTCACCATCATCTTTTGTGGACAAAACTTAAACCATTGGGCCTAATGCCCATTAATAAGAAACTAAGGAGCCCACTTACCCTCCAAGAAGAGGAAGCCTGCTAGAGTAAATAAACCTCGCATTTGGGCCTTAAGGCCCAGTCCATAATAATTCTCATCATGACCATGAGCCCACACGATAGTGTTATTATTACATGATGGATGGAAGAGTGTGTGTAAACCTATGAGAGATTCTGGCTAAGGAAGGACTAGGTACATATGTGTGTCCCTTGTGACCCACCTCTCTTTCCTGGGAATTCTCTTCATGGGTACACTACTTATAGGTCAAGTTTTACTCCTAAAATACTATTGTGAAGACTCGGTGTCGTGACTAGACAAACTCTGAATTCATGAAAGCTCATATATTTAACAATTAGTATTTTTTTTATACCACTTACAATCTTTTCCCTTTTTCTACTAGACATGGACTCCTACTCTCCTCCCTCCCCCCGGTATACTATCTCGGAGCAGAGTCTGAATAGGAGGAAAACATTGGATCACTAGACTATCGATCACCAACACCCCCAACTGCTAGATCAACGTTTGACATAAGGGCAGATTGGACCAGGAACACTGGACCGAGATTTCTAGCATCTCGATCACCTCCATCAAGAAACCCGTATCAGGCACCCCATCTACACAATCAGTTACCACCCCCTATGAGAGACCCTTACCTAGCACCCAACCCATATCACCCTGACCCAAGGGCAAGGTAAACCATGGCACCCACTAGTGCTATGGGAGTCCCATTTGATGTCATCCACCAGTACGTGAGAACCTCAGAGTTTGTGAGACAAGGGATGGAGCACGGGATAAGACACGACATACTAGGTCAGAGAATTGACAGCCTGGTGGATCAAGTGTTCACGATACACATGATACCCAATTGTTTACATTATACATGAAAACTTATTTGTTCCCATTATACATGAAACTCATTTATTTACTACATACATGATACTGAACTAATCACATTATACATGAACCCTATCTGCTTACAATGTACATAACACTAGATCATACATGAAACTTGAGTGTTTACATTATACACGAATCTAAATTGTTTATAATTGTTGCAATTGATTGATCACATTATACACAAGGCATGAGCATAGACTTTATTCACAAAAGTTGAAAACTATAACACTTTGAAACTACTCGGTATTTGACGTATTCTTGTTCAAACACGAGGAAACTTTGGGACTATAAGTTATGCCACCTTTTTACCCTTTTAGAAGCTAATTGACCTTAATACCTAGGGACACAGCTATTTATTAGCAGCTCATACGTGAGAACATTACACATGGACTAGGTAATGTAGTGCCCTCTCTTGACCCGCACCCAACGGAAGGATCTACACGGACCATGCGACGATTCGAGTAATTGCGGGTGCACACGTAATTATAAAAGTCGGCGCATGGAAAACATAGTGAGTTCTGTAGTGTGTTATGACATAAAACCTATGGTGATATATAGTAATGAAACTAATAGGATATGACAAGAGCATGGTGGATACGCCTCTATATATAAGTGTTCATATCATATTATCAGAAGTAGCATTATTCGTGTCATGTAAAGTTTTATGTTATTTTGACCTTGACCAAGTCTGTGAAGCCTCCTGACCAGTAATATATCTTAAACATATTAGGTTACATCCTAAACAAGTTTTGTTCACCAAACTCTCATCATTTTCATTTCAAGTGATACTTTTCATCTTCAGAGTCCAGATTCTGTGTCACAATGTCCTTCTTAATCCTCTTAAACTAAACTCACTAACATCATTCATGCCTGACCTTGAGAAACAGACCTGAATCCTGTTTTTTATTGTACTCCTCAAACCGACAGTCAAAGCTCGTAACTCCTCAAACTGACAGTCAAAGTAGTTGACACGAGCTGTAGGTAGCACAAGTGATTTTCAATTCACAAGATTAACCTAAAGTGAAAATGTATGAACTTGAATTATTATCATGCACAAGGTCTAAGGCAAGTCTCGGTTCAGCGGGTTTTGATACGTGTGAATTTGTACAAAAGTTGTGTTGTTTTTTGTAAAAGATGTATGTAAGTTGATGCTTGTATAAAAGTCTAAATGGTAAATCAAAGTATATATGACTTTAAGAAAAATAGTAACTGTTTTTAGGGTTTCATGTAAGTAGGTAAATAATTTAAATAAATAACTTCTTTTTATTTATTTGTTATTATTATGATTGTGTGCCATAAAAGAGGGAGTATAAATTTGTATATATATCTAATCATAAAATATAATTTAAACCCTCAACGGTTTATTAATGTAACACAAAAAGGTAACTAATTTAAATAGATATGTAATAATTAAAGATGAAAATTTTAAATAAATAAATAAATGTCTTTTTATCTATTTTCTTATTATGAAGATGCATTTCGAAAAGGAGCATATAATAATTTTCATTATATTAAATTTAGGAAATTTATGTCGTAAATATTTAATATATTTGAACCCTAATTGTTTACATATATTTTTAGGGTAAAAAAATGATTTTGTAAGAAAGAATATAATGTATTCATAAAATAATCATATTCTAATCAGGTACATTAAAAGTTTTGTCTAACACCCCCATGTTATTTAAATAAGGTTTTAAAACAATTTAAATAACTAAATGTTTGCAAACTTGCTAATTATTGCACTAAATAGGCCATATGGG
Organism: Smallanthus sonchifolius; assembly: GCA_023525975.1. Classification (NCBI taxonomy): domain Eukaryota; kingdom Viridiplantae; phylum Streptophyta; class Magnoliopsida; order Asterales; family Asteraceae; genus Smallanthus; species Smallanthus sonchifolius. The sequence goes on along the minus strand of CM042019.1, from coordinate 64,126,716 downwards.
GTTATAGGTTTTTATAAAATTATTTTTATAACTAACTTGGCTGCTAAAATTGCTAAAAAAAAGATGCGGACCACCCGGCTTAAACCCGAGTGGTTCTTGTATGCTTGAAGCGATTTACCACTGGACCAAGGCCAGTGGTGATAGAATCCTCACTAACCGAGTTTTAATACAAGGTCAGCAGAGGGGCCGGACTTGGTGTCAACAGAAACCAAAAAGGAGGGTGCAGGTGTGGGTTTAGAACCCGCAACCAAGTGTGTAGTGGTCAAGAGTCTTAACCGGTTGAACTGGGCTTAAAGCCTTGACAGAACACTGATGTGAAACGGTTTTAACATAGAATCCCCAACCCATCCCCTCCCCTAAATCGTTTTTCCCGAAACCCTAGCCTCCAAATCGGTTGTGATTAAACACAGGTATGAACCCGAAACCTTGGGGCTTTTAATCAGAAAGTTAACACGAGTATAGGGACGTATCAATTACCTGGAATGACTGGGAGAGGTGAGAGATCGAATGAAGTGTACGGGTTCGAGTACTTCGGAGCTTGGTCGAACCCCAGAGGCGAAATACAGTTGGATTGAAGGTTGGGAGTGTTGGTTCTGGCCTATGCGACGGTCTAAGAATGATTTGTAGCGCTTAATTTTGTTTTAATCACTGGATTTGGTGCGGTATTGAAGGCAACAGTTGTCAACCCGATTCACACGTGAATTCCTTTGATTTCAGATGAATTGGGTCACGTTTTGGGACTGAATACACGCGGAATCAATAAAGGTGTGATTTACGGTCCTTAAACGCGTTTCAATCCCTGATTTGAAACTAATTTCGGCTCGGTTTGACTCTGATTAGTCAACCTAGTTCGAATTTGAATTAATCCACGCAAAATGGTTGAATTGAAATGTTAATTGATCTTGAAACTGGTTGGTATTTGATTAATCATAGAAGGAAAGTTCGTAACAGTCAGATTTGTTTGTTTTCGGTATTGAATTGAAAGAAGATTTGGGGCTGTTAACTTTTTACAGGTCAAAATAGGTCAAACTCATGATTTGGGTCAAAATTAAGGTTAATGGGTTCAAATTCAAGGGTGGGGGTTCATATTTGAGGGTTCAAAAGAAAAATGATTTGGGGTTTAACCTCTTTAGTTGATTTAGACCCTTTTTAGATTATTCATAAAATAGTTTTTATAAGATTTTTATGAAAAATTCGACATTATCAGTTTTATAAACTTATAAAAGGAAAGTTTTGTTTTAATTTATTTTTATTACAATTTGTATGAATGGTTCATCGAATATGATAAAGAAACAAAAAAACTACATATGTATTTATAATAGATATATATAAAGGATGTAAATATATCACTAGGTTCATAAAATTTTATTTTTGATTAAATTTTTGTAATAAAGTATATATAAATATAAATATATATGTTATATGTACTATGGAGTTGCAATATTAAAACTTTGATTTGATACATGTTTAAAATAAAAGGAATTAATGTGCCATTCTGAGACGAGCAAGCTCGGGACAGAAATGAAGTATCACTATTGTAATTTTAAAATAAAATAATATTAGAAAATCATGGATGTTACACTTGAGACCCCGTTCAGGGTCCGGAGATTCATTAAGGAACAGTTGGCCAACCGTATTCACTGTTCCATTACGAAATGCTAACTACACTATCGAAAGGGTTAGTCCTAGTAACTATGACCAACCTTACTTTAAATATAACATTAATTAACAAGGGATAACAACTACAGTAACACTTTAAACGGGATAATACTTCTAATTACATTTCTTATCTTTTTATTTTCTTTTTAAAACAAAACCCATTTTCCAACTTTTTATCCTAGTCAGACAATAGCGAGGGTTGAGTGCGGGATCCGTGTCCATGGTTCGATACTTGCTTCTTACCCATACTATACTACGTTGCAATATGTACACTTGCATATTGTTTGTGTGCTTAGTTGAAGTAATTATCCTTTTAATTTATAAATTTAAAACCTGATTTTGTGTAGCTCTAAATAGAATATATTTATTACTACTAAAAACACGCTATCAAGTTTTTGGCGCCGTTGCCGGGGATATATATATTTTTATATTTATATACATATAAAACACACATCATATTACAATGATAAGACTGAAAGAGGCAAACAGAAAGGTGGTTTAGGGTTTCGTCCTCCACGCAATGGTAATTACACTGTTGAACTAGAAGTTATGAAGGATTCAGACTTGGAAACCTAAGATGGTGTTGAAAGTCAATGCAGCTACAGGTGAGGACATGGTGTATGAGAATGATAGTGATGATGAATGCTTTGATGAAGCCAGAGTTGAGGGTATTCCTATAGAAGTAAATATTGAAGAAGAAAAAGTGGTGAAGTAGTTTACATGTGATCGATGCATTTTGACAGAACCTAATGAGTCTGAGCAAGCAAAACCAGTTTTGGGTCAACATGTTTTTATCAAATTTGGTGATATCAATACAGAAATTCCAAAAATTTCATACAAGACCACACTGGATTTTATAAAGAGAAAGTGGATTTGGAGAAATCTGAGCCTGCTCATACTCAAACTTCTGGGGGTTCTTTTTGTTAAAAGAATACAGGTTTTCATGTTGGTGAATCGTCTGGTAGTCCGAATAGTCCAAGGAAAGCTCCTTATGTTCGACAATATAAAGAGAGACGTGCTTGTTTCCATTGCAACGAGATAGGACATATTCTGATAAACTATCCTTATAAGAATGAAGGTAAGAAGCATGTCATCCCAGAAAAGATTCAACCAGTGGTTAAGCCTGTTATCAAATCAAAGAGTTCTTATGCTCCAAGGAAGCAAGAGATTGTTGTTGACCATTCATCTGGAGTTTATACATCTGGGAGTTCTTCAACTTCAAGGAGAGTTCCATATGTGAGGCAATTCAAGGAAAGGCATGTGTGCTTTCACTGTAATGAAGTGGGTCATATTCTGATTAATTGTCCTAACAAGAATAAGGGGAAGCGACATGACATTCCTGAGAAGATGAAGCCTGAAGTAAAACCTGTGGTAAAACCTACTAAGGTTAAACTAAATGTGGTTAAACCGAGTGCGGCACCAAAAGGTAATTCACTATCTGAGGTTAAGCTTTCTAGACCTCAGCAATGGAGAAGAAATAGAATAATGAGAAAACTTTTATAATAACAAGAGGTTTCATATTCAAAACATGTTTCTAATGAACCAGGATGTTCAAACACTTCACTTTTTAAGAAGAAAGCACCTAATGAACAGAAGAGTGTTTGGAAATCGAAAGTTTTTGTTTCTAACTCGTCAAAATAATCTCCGAAAATCGATGTGAGATTAGATTGTTAAATGTGTGAAGTCATTTATTTTGATAAAGATGGACATAAGTCCCTGTGGTGCCTCCTAACGAGCAAGACGACCACAATCACAACGAAATACTCGATGATTCAACGTATGAGATGGAAGCACAAAGTGAATCAATCAAACACATGAACATAGAAGATAGATGAAACACAGAAACGATGTATATATTCAATAACAAAATCGTCATACGAATACAATACCGAAGAAGTGTACATCTCTACGTTTAAGCTCCATATCCAATCCCTAGGTGAGCTCTACCTATGGATGGTGACTCACTTCTCACAGAGACTCACTCCCTCTCTGTGGATGCTAACTCTAGCATGCTTACTTACAAATGAACACTTAAGTTCCTATTTATAGGCAAACTGAGTCCTCAGGCGAACTTATCAAGTTCGCCCATAACTCTATAGGCGAACTTAGCAAGTTCACTAGTTAAGTTCGCCCAAACATTCCCTTAGGCGAACTTAACATGTTCGCTACATATACACTTAGAATTTTTGCTACAGTTACCAAAACATGTCCTAACACCCAGGACCACCATGGCTTGGGTCTCCCTTTCAAATTAATGCTTCTTGTTTGATGTGTAGGAATAACCAAGAGGGACTATTAATACCATTTGATTCGTTAATAGTGGTTGTTCATAGCACTTAACATGGAATCGCATCTGCAGGAGCAAAGAGTTGTTAGATAACTGATAAATCTATTTGATTTATCGACTTGATGCGCAGGGGGAGAATATGTCACACACAATGTTGTTTTGTTAAGAGTTTGACCAAGTCCAAAAGACAACCTGAATTTCAGGGTGGCGATGGTGAGCATAAAGTCGTTGAAATACCCATTTCACTAGTTGAGGGGGAGTCTACAGTACAGGGGAGTACAATATTGTGTTGGTGACAAGGGAAACAACATTCGATTACACTGGTTTGAGTTTTTGATTGATTGACTGGAAGGTTAAATCCTGACTAATCGAGTAACATGTTTTTAAAACAAAAATATTTTCATAGAAGTTTTATTTTCTTTCAAAAAGATTTTAAAAATTCTAAACAAATTGAAAAATATAAAATTGACATCATTTGAGATATTAGAAGAAATGATAGTACATCAGTAGATAATCTTTCACACATGACCATAGATTGGCTGTTAGTGTTTTATGGTTATTCAATATATCCGATTTAAATGTTTTGATCTATGCTTCTAAGACTTCATAAATGGGAAATGATAGTTTCATGAATGCTTACATCTGCATGATTGTATAATCTTTGTTAATTTAGATATGTGTATGCAATTTAGATTGCCAGTAAGCTAGAAGCATTTTTGGACCATTAGTAGTGTGAAAACTTAACACACTATGTTACAACTGTGATTTGAACCCATAGTATGGCGGGTGTTTGTATTAAAAGATCGGTATCAGATATAGGATATAAGGCTTTAAGAACTTCATGAGACTAGTATCGGATTATATCGTTAGCACAATTTATTTCGGTTCATTTCTTGACCATGCCCCGAAAAGCATGTGATTGAAGTTGAACTAAGATATATTTTCTATAACATCTGTCAATTCATATGATAGCCCTTGGATCAATATCTTGATTCCATTGAATATATCCAGATAACAGTTGGATCACTTTACCTCGAATCATTGAATCAATCGATTCCTTATTCAATCATATTGTTGAAGATTCCTCTGTTACCATGAATCATGATACTTCATCTAAACCAAGCCATTTGAATCATTCGATTCAGAATCTTTCTAATTCCTTATACTCATACAAGATTTTGCTTGTATTTTCTTATGCTAAATGATGTAATTGCATTCTGGAGATTGAAAAATCTTGCCAAAGTCTTATATACTTGAAGATAACGCAGTTTACTTTTCTGTTGGCATACTTGTGGGGTACACGTTGTGTTCATATAATTGGTACCTTAACTCACAAGAACGTGGAATAAAAACGCTTATAGTTTCAAATCTTATAATACTGATAACCTAGATTCACATGTTGTATATTGCAAATTCGGTACCTGAATAAGTGAGCATTTCATGATCTGATCCTGTTTTCTGTGAAGCTTATCGCGTATCATTACATACTATATGAGAACTCTTAAAAGATAGATGTGCAATCATGAAGTTCATATGGATATAAATTTGTTGATAATTGTTTAGGTTGTTTGATAAGACTACAGTTTGAGACTTAAAAGAATGGAATAGGATACCAAATTACCTTGATATACAGATTTTTATCCATGATGTGTTTATTGATTAATCATATATACTGATCTGATATTCTTTCTCATGATGTTTAACAAAAATATGTGATGTTTTGTTTACTGCATTTCATTTCATTTCAGTTTGTACAGATAAATGCTAAAAGTATTTTATTTTCTTTTATATTTCAAAAGTCTAAATAGATTTTATTTTTTCCAACTTCCATGGAAAATTTAATTATTGGTTATACTTGGTGGTTCTTCTTTGCCAAAAATTAAAATTGATGACGGAAGTTGACAAGAGGTCCTTTTCCCAAGTTTTCTTCTAGAAAGATAGAGTGTCTAGATGAACATGACGAAGACTACAAACTGCTTGATGATTTTGAAGATTGATGACCATATTCTGAAGCTGTTGTCAAGGCGGAGTCTGTCGGAGCATATTCTGGGGACAACGAGCTTGAATATTTTGTGTCTTAGACTTAGAGTCATTGGCTTGTAATTTGATAGAATTGTTAGCAACAGTTAAGAGGGAGTATGTTAGGACATGTATTGTAACTATCGCTAATATTATGTGTTGTAAGTTAGCAAACCTGTCATGTTCACCTAAGGTTCTTAGGGTAGTGAACTTGTCAAGTTCTCCTAAGTATCTTGAGGGGCAAACATGTTAAGTTCGCCTGGTCTTTGACTTTTCCTTTAAATAGGTGTTTACATGTCTGAGCTGAGTAGTGCAAGTGCAAGAACTAGAGCTTGAGTCTGTAAACAGTATTTGGTGGAAATACAAAGAGTGTTATTTACCTGTTGTGTTGATTGCTTTACACGTTGCACGTTGATCATGGATTATGCACGTCATCATCCTGTCGTACCGCGAGTCTAGAGATCCGTCACACCCCGGTGGGACCTACAGTTGATCTACCTCCTAACTATAAGAAAGTAGGGAGCAAGTGGTTTTGAAGAAGAAAACCGACATCGATGGAAATGTGCAAACCTTTAAAACTAGACCTGTTGCGAAAGGATTCATGTAGACTCAATGAATTGATTATGTGGAAACCTTCTCATTTGTGGCTACGAAATATGGCAGATGGATGTCAAAACGGCTTTCCTAAATGGACATCTTACTGAAGATGTCTATATGGCTTAGCCAGAAGATTTTTTCGATCCAAAGAATCTTGACAAGAATTCAAACACGAGAAATCCATTTACGGGTTGAAACAAGCATCTCAGAGTTAGAACCTTCGTTTTGATGAGAAAAATCAAAGTGTTTGGTTTTATCAAGCACGAAGACAGGCCGTGTGTTTACATGAAGGCAAGTGGGAGCACAATTACGTTCTTAATAATGTATGTTGATGACATACTACTCATTGGAAACGACATCCCAACCTTGCAAGAAGTGAAATCTTAGCATAGAAAGTTTTTCGCAATGAAAGATTTTGGTGTAGACGCATATATTTTGGGAATAAAGATCTATAGAGATGGATCAAAGGGGATTATAGTGTTGGGTATAATTTTGAGACTGATGCTGTCAATCGAAATTATAGTATCGAAACTACTAGTTTCGGTTGAACTTTTGTTCAATCGAAACTACTAGTTTCGGTTGAACATTTTTTCAATCGAAACTACTAGTTTCGGTTGAACATTTGTTCAATCGAAACTAGGTAGTTTCAATACCTGTTTTTCAGGCCCATTGGGCGGTGGCTTGGAAAACAAGGCGCATGTGCTTGGCCTCCTATATATAGCAGATTATGCCCTAAGAGTGAGTGTGTGTCTGTAGAGGGAATCACCACCCCAGGGAGAGCTCACCATGGGGTGAGACTAATTGTTAGTGTATGATCGAGCGTTTATTTTCATTTCAATCAAAGAATCATACGTTTTATGCTTTCAATTATCTGTTCTTTTCATTTTCATATGTTTCTGTTCGTGTATGTGATTCCCGCATCCGTCTCTACCATTTCTGATTCGAGAGTGATACCGGATCCAGAGATTCCGCCTCTTGATCTGGACTGTTTGAAGAATTTCTCCGCAGATCTGTGTCTACAGTTCTGCTCAGGACCTACATATAGCTTTGAGTAAAAATGCATAACTTGACAAGGTTATACAATGCTTCTCAGTGCACGATTCCAAGAGAGGATTCTTGCCTATGGCATATGGAACAATCTTAAATAAATCGCATCCGAAAATGGATAAGGATAAAAGAAGGATGGAAAGAGTTCCATATGCTTCTGCGATAGGATCGATCATGTATGCCACGTTATGCGCTAGGTCGGATGTCTCGTATGCATTGAGTATGACGAGCAGATATCAGCATAATATAAGGGATGTTATTGCTCATTGTATTGATGTGAAGAACATTCTAAAGTACTTGAAAAGGACTAAAGATGTGTTCCTAATATATAGAGGAGTGGAAAAAAGAGCTTAATGTAAGGTGTTACACTGATGCTAGCTTCCAAACCGGTCGAGATGATTCTTAGTCATAGTGAGATTCGTATTCACACTGAACGGTGGAGCAATAACTTGGAAGAGTTCTAAGCAAAGTGTTGTTGCTCAGTCAACCACTAAGTCTGAATACATTGTGGCATCGGATGCTCCAAAGGTGGCTTCTTGAATTGGGTGGTTCTGTTCATGTCACACCCCCAAATTCCACTTCCGGGTTATACCCGAGGGGCGTGACTCGAGAGGATATTTACCATTGAATTACTTTGAATGACCATAAATGGTTTTAAAAATACTTGTTTTAATGCATGGCTTGAACAAGCCCAAAATAAGTTTGACAAAGTTCAAAGTAAATGTGCGGAAGCAATGTTTAAAAGTTTACAACGCTTAACAAATGAATTAAAAGCGTTTGTCAAAATAGGATGCCATGCATGAATAGTGTGTGACACCTATGGATGCATCCTAGCCACATATCATATGCAATGAACGACCTGAGATAAACATGCTAAAATGGGTTAAGATAATGTTGGTGTGTTCATAGGTTAAATGTAGTGGAAATCATATCATGAAATGTATTGGAAAATCATATATTGACAATGCATGGAAAAGCATATGTTGGAGATGCATGGAAAAGCATATGTACTCTCCACAATCATTGATGATCAGACAAAAACAAAAGTTATCATATGTCCGCCAACTGAAGCTCAATTGTAGCCACTGAAAAAGGAAAAGGATGTGGTTCGCCTCTTTGTGCCATGTACATGAATGGATTAGGTCAATTATGTACCCGTTCGACCTCCAGTCGAAGTTAGCGCTACTAACCCAGGCAGGGGTTGTTAAACCCAACAGTACTGTTCATGATCACCTCGCTTGTGGAAAAATTAACGGTTGACTCTGAGAGGACTTTGTACACACTAGTACAACTTATACCATTAATGTAACTGTGTAAGCATGGAAATATGATTTTTAAAAAAATGTATACTTGAGCATGTATCTCACCCCAAAAGGAAAATGAGTAAAACGAGGTTGTGAGAACTCACCTGATAAAGCGGTAATGATATGCAAGTCTTAGCAAATCCGGCTAAATGAGACGACCTACTCATGCCCTAGGAAACATTTAGGACTTTAAGGTCTAAGTATTATAAATGCTTGACTATGAACTCTATGCATACAAAGAGTTGTTTGAAAAGTGACTCTGACATTTCAAAGATGTTTTGACTTGACGACCCGTTGGTGACACGTTGGACTTAAGCATTCAAATCCTAATATAGAATTCAAACCTACTTCGAAATAGTCTATTGTCTAATAAACACATTGGCACATTCGATTGGAATTTAGAACTTGAAACACAACTTTTGATACATTAAAGTTTCCTTAATTGGAAAGTCAAGTTGTTGAGTCCTAAGCATGGCAACTATGCAAAGTTGATGTTCACACATGAGATTAAGCATGTTATAACATATATAGAACATTTCAATGTTTACTTGCTATAAATAGACAAACATGCGAGTTTCGGATAATTAAAGTTTTCTATTATAGCAAGACTATGTCAAGTTGTCAAGTTTATGGAATAATAACATATAGTATCATACAATGCACTTAGTTACATGTTACTAAGTCATTTAGACCTTCTAATCATGTTAATAACATGCAATCATAACTCTTAAAAGAATAAAGTTTCTTTATTTAGAAATTGGGCTCTAAAACTTATACACATGCATTTTAGTCCTACATTTTGGTCAATCATTCTTCCACAATGTTCACTACACTAGTTTCATGCTTTGAATACACCCAAACACCAAGTTTTCATACATGTCAAGAAATAAAGTTTCTAAAAATAGAAAAACGAGCTTAAAAACATCATGGACATGTGATTTTACCAAAAAAAATCATACAATCTCTATATCTAGTGTTTATGTATCATTTCCACCAAACAAATCACATCATAACTTCTTTTAACAAAATCCAAAAATTAAAGTTTCTATAAATAGAACAGAGCATGAAATCTCATATGACCAAAAGTTCTAGATAGCAAATCTACACAAATTATCCATTCTTTATGCATATCTAACCTTTTTCCATCATCAAATCACCCTAAACATGGCATCTATCATGAAAACCAAAATTAAAGTTTCCTAAAATAGCAAAACCGAGCATGCATGTGTCATCCAACACTTTTGACAACCAAATTTGCACATATTATCCATCTATAACTATTATCACAACATAATCTGTCATCAAATCAATAAAATCTCATCATCTAACACATGCACATATAATATAGTTTCCTTAAATGGAAACCGAGCCTATGAAGAAAATCCGGGTTCAAAATCACCAACAATATGTACCATTTGAGTTATAAAACACATTTCCTTTAAGAATCAATGGCTAGTCTTTCAAAAAAATGTGTTTTCTTTGGATGCATGTTCATATGAACATGAAGATGAAAAATGAAAAAAAGAGGGTTTTGATCTTACCAAACTTGAAAATGGATGGAATGATGGATGAAATCTCTTGCAAATGCTTGATTCTTGATCTTGGAAGCTTGGATTTTATGAATGAAAGAATGAAAAAATAAAAAAAATGGTGGAGATGGTGGAGTGGTGGTGGTTCTCGGCCAAGAGAGGGGAAAAGGGAGGAGAGAGAGTGAAAGAGTGGAATGGTGAAAGTGGGGTATTTATAGAGCCTTTTGACTCCGGGTGGTAGAAAACGAATAGTCACCGATTTATTGACGAAAATCTCGAATAGGTATGAAATAAATTATTTAAAAATAATTTGACTCATATTGGTATGTTTAACATATAAAATTTTCAGATTTTTATTTGGAAATGTCGATACATGCCACAAACTGGACGGACAACGTTAAAATAGAAAGTTTCTCAGAAAATTTCTGAAAAATTCACAGTGTCTTGGAATAACATATCACAGTATTACATGTAATTTGTACACATCAAACATATGTCTAAGTGTCTGCTTAGATTTATGGACCTAGCTATTGCACACTGCGTGTCTACCGAACTGTGCTGAAAATAAAAAGTATTTCCATAAATCACCGAAAACTTCAAATAGACATAATTATTTAAATCACATTTTTATATATATTTTTCGCACACAGATTATATGTCTAGGTATTTGTTTTAAATTATCACCAACGGTCGTGCTGCAGGACGCGTGCTTGGCAGGGTAATCTTCTTGATTACCGACACGTGTAAACGAACTGACTTGCTAAGTGTGAAATGGACTTAATTACTATAAAACTAAGTGTGATTCATGTGAAATAATGTAATATGTATCTCAGTCGGGTATGGGTATCAACCCAAAATTTGCCAAGTGTCATATTATCCCCCGGTTGAAAGGAATTTCGTCCCGAAATTCAGCTTGCGGTAATAGCTGATGGTGTGGTCTGAAATAAGTGTGGGTGCTTGCGCTTCATCTGGTCTTCACGCTCCCATGTGAACTTTGGTCCGCGTCTGGAATTCCATCAGACCTTGACTATCGGAATGCGACTTTGTTTCAGTTGCTTAACATCGCGGTCCATTATTTCCACAGGTTCTTCGACAAAATGTAGTTGTTCGTCGATTTGTACCTCCTCGAGAGGCATCGTCAGTGTCTCATCGTGTGGACACTTCTTTAGGTTGGACACATGAAGTACTTTATGTATATTTTGTAGCTCTTTCTCTAGGTTGAGTCGGTAGGCAACAGGGCCAATCATTTGCAGGATCTCAAATGGTCCTATGTAGTGGGGGTTCAATTTCCCTCGTTTGCCAAAACGGATTACGCCTTTCCAAGGCGCAAATTTTAGTAAAACTTTGTCACCTACTTGAAAATCTACTGGTTTACGCTTTTGATCAGCGTAGCTTTTCTGTCTGTCTTGAGTGGATTTCAGTCTATCTCGGATTTTGAAAATTTTCTCAGTGGTCTCGTGGACAAGCTCTGGTCAAGTGAGCTGACTATCTCCGACTTCAGCCCAACAGTGTGGTGATCTGCACTTTCTTCCATAAAATGCTTCACATGGTGCTGCCTTGATACTCGTGTGGTAACTATTATTGTTTGAAAATTCGACCAATGGTAGGTGAGTATCCCAGCTGTTGCCAAAATCTATTGTACAAGCTCTTAATATATCTTCTAGATTTTGGATGGTTCGTTCACTTTGACCATCTGTCTATGGGTGATAGGCAGTGCTCAAATCTAAGCGTGTTGTGACACCCAGTATTTCAGGTCAATATCCATATTACATAAATTCACGTTTGTAACATATATTTCCTGAAGTTTTATTTTGACTAAGTAAAGTCAAGGAGTCTAGCAAAGGAACTTATATCAAAATAGTAATTTTTATGAATTACTAGGAAAATAAACAGTGGTAACCTGCAAGGTACGGTCGTTGGTGATTAACAAGAATTTTATTCTAGTAAAAGTCTAGGGAGACGCTTTAACATAAAAACATAAATATTGGTGACTAAGCATTTATAAAAAGTTGACATATAAATAATTGTTACATGGCTCTATATTATTTATATGTGTATACATGTATTAAATTATAGTTAAAATAATAAATATGACAGGTTAACAAGTAAATTATGGAGACTAGTCAAACCTCACAAAAACATATAAGATATGTGATCGTTAAAAGTTTTACACTGGGTATTAGATCACGGGATCGACTACCGAGTATACCCTACCTAAAATATATCTAACTAAACACCTATAAACCAACTAGAAGTAGAACAAGACCCAACCCCCCACCCTTCTACCCAATTCGGCCGAGAAAAGGGGGGACTCCACCCCCACCATCACCTACACCACATCATTACCATCTTTGTGTCATTGGAAGACCATGCCTTTTCAAGTGTAGAGCAAGCCACCATCACATCAAAATCTACACACCATACCTTGCAATCATTTGAATGAGTTAAACACTCCATCTTCTTTTTCTCCATATCATATATACGACACATACACTGATGCACACACACATTCTTTTACCTAAATATCTATCCAAAAGTACCATCCATCCTGAGCCACCGTCATTGGTAATGATGATAGTGTGACCAACACACTATCTCCATCCCTTTCACCCTATAAAAATCGATGCACACATATGTGCATACACTTTGCACACTTTGATTCAAGAACACAAACACTAGAAGGTTTAACTAAGAATTTAGAGGTCCAAGGTAGTCTTGGAAGTCTAAAGAGCGGTTCTTGATAGCAACTCGAGCATCTACCATTTTCTACTAACGAATCCTCACCTAGCTTGTCTAGCGGTATGAAACCGACACCACACTTTATTTTCATATTTGTCTTTATTTATAGTTAAAGCCCGTTGTTCACCGAAGTAACAAAAGATTTAAAAGATTAAAAAGGGTTTCTTTTTATAAAGGTGTAACTTATTAAGTTTAAAAACTAAAAGTTTTATAAAAATATATGTAATGGACGGAAAATAATAAGTTTATATGCATAGATCATTATTTTGAAGCATTTTATGAGATATTGTTGTTTTGATTCCATGATGATAAATTATAAATGGTTTAACCAAAAGCTTTGTATAAATATATATAAAGGATCGAAATTTGTAGGTATATATATATGTATGGATATTGTCGTTATATTAGCTTGAAAATGTGATAATATATCCATATATATATATATATATATCGAAATTGGAATTTTATGTTCATGTGGATGATGACCGATGTGAACTTGGAAAAATGGTCAAGTATATGGATGCATGTATAGGAATAGTGATACGTATATATATGTGTGTTTAAAAAACTTGTTAACTTGGAAATAATAAAGTGTATGAATACATGTATGTATTATTGTCAAATGGTATTTGATGGTAAAATGTGGATTGTTAAATAAGAGACATGATTAGTAAATTTTACAAAATAAACACTTGCGACATAAAGACTAAGAATTGTTTAAGTATATGCATATTAGGTCAAAAATGGCAAGATATATATATGATGGCGCTTGGTTGATTGTTTAAAGCACGACGTGATGATATTGGTAGAAAAATATGCATGATCATTAGGTTAAGTTGTATCTATGTATATAAGCATATGGAAACCGGGATAAATGTGTATTATACACATTTGTGTAGTTGTATGATCAAGGGTATATTGTAACATTTCTGATTTTAGTATTCCTATTTCAATTCAATGTAATGCAATTTCAAGTTCTATACTCGTGCAATGTCTCATTATTTTCTCGCCGTAAATTTAATGCAATAATTCTATACAAATTCGCAAGTGTTACTCGGTTATATACATTTAAACGCTATACAAGAAACTATTTTATTCAAACTTAACAAATCTGAAAAGTCAAGGACTAAAATTGAAAAATGTCATCAAACCCTAGTCTAGCACGGTCGTGCTTCGTCCTAGCACGGTCGCGCCAGGTGCTTTGGCACGGTCGCGCGACCTGCTTTGGAACGATCGCGCCCGATGCCTAGGCACGGTCGCGCCTATTTTGGCACGGTCGCGCCTGCGTAACAGTCGAAACGTAAATGTGATTTCAAAACGCTCAATCATTCGAAATTCAAATCCGATTACGTTTCTTCTTCCATTAACGTGAGTTATACAATTCTCAATTATTCAACACCTCAGTTTCATACCATCAATCTCGAATTCTCTCTCAAACAATTCAAGCAAAACTCGAATCCTATTCTGAGACGCAAATTCCTCCGATCAAGAAAGGATTACGCATCTCCCGGATCTCTCCAAGACTCTGGACTCTCTGGCCTAGCCGAAATTACAGCCGAAGTCGCCGGAAGCCGTTTTCTCCGTCGCTGGAACTCCCTTCTACCGATCGTTACCAATTCCTTCCTGTTTTAGGTAAGTATACTCTCCATATCTTTCATTTCAGTATCATCATCAAAAGCCCCCTATTAATCTGGGCTTTCATTACAGAAATCGTTCGAATCAGAATTGTTATTTCAAATAAAAAGGATTTAATCGATTCCACTCTTAAACACGATGTTCATGCAATTAATTTAAATTATTAGACTCGTAATATCTCTTTAATCGAAAGCCCTATCAATTCCATCGTTATAAATACAAGAAATTGTCAATTCGTGTCTGACTTGGAATAGACACGGTCGCGCTAATCATCTAGCGCGGCCGTGCTTCATTCAGCGCGGTCGTGCCGATTAGCAGTGCGGTCGTGCCCTCCTGTCCGGACCTTGTCATGCCATCTGGGCTAGTCTCTGTTGTGTCTAAAGATCATAGACACGATCGTGCCTGGTCAAGGCACGGTTGTGCCTGTTGTCTTGTCTAGATTGTGCCCCTGTTGATCAACCCGGTCGCGCCCCGACTAGCGCGGTCGCGCCCGTGGCTTGAGCACGATCGTGCCCTTCCGAGGCACGGTCGTGCTAGACTCAGATTATTTTAGCAGAATTATAATTTTTATATTTAACCAGGAAATGTTTCAGATTTTATAAAAATATGTGTTCTGTATTTAAAAATGGATTAAAAGTTTAATCTTGGCATAAATATAATTTATTTAAAAGTTTATAAAAATTAAATTTATATTTAATTAAATGATGTTTTAAATAATTAAGTTACAAAATTTATAAATAATGATTAGTTATTTAATTTACATTTTAAATCAAAATCATTTATTTATTTATACTTAATTACAATTAATATTTACATTATTTCATACACTATAATTATATATTTATTTATTTATTCAATTCAAACCTAATCAAATTATTTCAAACATATTTTACTTCAAACTCTATATATTTTATACAAAGCAATAGTTTTATATATACAAATTCAACTTTCACTTTAGACCTAAACTTTGTACATCTATTTGATTCTATACATATTACTCGATAGGTTAATTTGTGCATTCCAAGGATCATAATTGCTATCTATAATCTGTGTTAGCTACATCTTCATATCACGTGAGTATTCACAACCCCCTTTTACTCTTTTACACTTTTGGGGTGGAACATGAACTTTATACACATTACACATTTCACAACTACATTTATACAAACAACACAAGTGCAATATCCTACATACATACATGTGTGCAAAATTTGAGCTTTGTGCCCGAGTGCTAGTTGTGCTAGTCTTTGTGAAAACTATGTGCAATCATTAACTATACAAGCCGACGGTTTTCAATGATAGATCTATTGAGTCTGACAAACCCACCCAAGTGGAGGTGATTGATACCGACAACACAATTTGCATACTAGTTACTAAGGTTTGATTGTACTTGATTATACAATAGCAGCTCCCCATAAATGCCTTATTTTTCATGTCTTGTAAAGGATTTGTTTTACAACTATATGCTATCTATATACAACTGTGTTATACTCACCAACTTTTTAGTTGACTTTATTTTATTCATGTTTCAGGCCCCAATATGTAAGATTGATACAAGACGTGTTCAACATAGGATTTGGACTTAGCAATATAAATCAAGAATTTTATGAGTTGTTTATGTTTCTTGTTTGAATTTGATTTTGTACTTGGATTTTGTGTAATGGAAATTTGACCTTAATATTATTTCAATATAGTCAACCATGTGCTATGAACAGTCTTACATGTCCCGCCCCGATGATTCCGCCATCGGTCGGGGTGTGACAGATTGGTATCAGAGCCTTGGTTATAGGGATTTAGGTTATTAGACATCTTGACCTAGACTATAACTTTAGGACACCCACTTATACTATGCTTCATGATTTTGTGCTATGTGTTACATGCTATGTGCTACATGCTTACCATGATAAATTGTTTATTATATTTGGTACCTTACTTGTTAGAAATTCATGACTTCTTAGGATCTTCTTAAATAATAACTTTCCTATGTCCTAAAAATCCCATGATATTTCTACCTTCTTTTCTATCTTTATTCTTTCTAAGCATGTGGAAAAAAAAAATTTCTTGAAGCAAAAAATCTTTAAAATTTTTTTATTTTTTTTTATTTTCTTCGTTAAGGTTTTTAAACTTGTTAAATTATTTGAGGACACGTGCAATCTGGAAGGGTGACACCTGTATTTTGGGTTTTCTATCTAGGAAAGCATTTCGCATAAATCCCAATCAACCGAGGGACCCGTATGCTTTCCTGGGAATTCTCGAGATGAGTGTTTACCTATAGGCTAAAGCATGCCTCCTTGAAAATTATATAAGTTTAAATTAACCTTAATGTGCCTTAGTATTCAAGTGATTTTATCACTTTTGAGTACAATCCAAACTATGAATATCTATCTTTTATTTGGTTTTCTCATTCTATTAAATCCTAGCAATTCTCATAAGTTCTTACAATCTTTCTTGTCTTGTGAAAATCTGTAGAATGCCTCCTCGTCGTGCTCCCGCCGCCAACGCCAACACCGACATTGCTGCTATTCTCACCCAATTAGTGACACAACTCACCCAAGCCAATGGTGTCACCAATGGCAACAATGGTGGAAATGGAAGCAATAGTGGTAATAATGGTGGAAATGGTGGAAATGGTGGAAATGGTGGTAACAATCCATCTCAATGCACCTTCAAGCACTTCAACTCGTGCTATCCCCTAAAGTTTTATGGAACCGAAGGAGCTACTGGACTCCTTCAATGGTTTGAAAGCATTGAGAATACCTTTCTCAATAGTGACTGTCCCGACAACCTCCGTGTTCGTCATGCTACAAGTGTCCTACAAAAACGGGCACTTACATGGTGGAATGGGGAGAAAAGGAATAGGGGTGTTGACATAGCTATGGCCTTACCTTGGGATGAGGTCAAAAGGCTTATGACCGAGGAGTTCTGTCCTCGAAATGAAGTGAAAAAGTTAGAAGCTGAATTTTGGGATCTTGCCCAAGATAGTGGGGAAAGCTTAGCATATACAACTCGGTTCAATGAGTTGAGTCTTCTAGTGCCCCACATGGTCACTCCTTTAGCCCGTTGTATCAAAAAGTATATTGGTGGGCTACCAAGACAAATTCAAGATACTGTCTTAGGTAGAAATCCTGCTACATTGGAGGATGCCATCCGCCTGTCTGCTACCTTAACTGATAATCATGTTAAAGCTGGAACTCTTACCAAAAAGGGTTCTAAGAAAGTTGCTGAAACCGTAACCCCTCCTGCCCACAACAAAGAAGCCACAACTGAACCCTCTCGCAATAACAAAAAGAGGAAGGTTAGAAACTTTGCTGTGGTTACTCCTGCGGTGCCCGTTAATCAAGTTGCACCCGTAGTTCAAGCACCGGCTAAAAAGCCATATGTTGGGATTTATCCTCTTTGTGCCACCTGCAATTTTCATCATCCTCAAAATATCCCATGTCGCCTTTGCACTCATTGTGGGATATATGGCCACACTATCAATATTTGTAGGGCCAAAGCTTTTGCGGGTCAAGTCAATCCACCGAACCAACCCAACCCGCGAGTGGCTAATCAAGGTGCTCCCGCCATTGCTAATAGGCGTGCTTGCTATGAGTGTGGAGACCCGAACCATTTTCGTAATCTATGTCCAAGACTTACAAATGCTAGACAAGGTGGAGCTCGTGGGCGTGCGTTCAACATAAACGCCAACGAAGCTCAAGCCAACAACGACGTGGTTAATGGTACGTTCCTTGTTAATAGTCAATATGCCTCCATTTTGTTCGATACCGGTGCCGATAAAAGTTTTGTGTCACTAAATTTTGAGCCTTTACTTGCAAAGACACGATCCCAATTAGAGAAAACCTTCACCGTTGAAATAGCAAATGGTGACTCCCTTACAATTGAGTCTATTATCTATGATTGCTCTTTAGAACTTAATGATCATGCATTCCCAATCAACCTTGTTCCAATGCCACTAGGAAGCTTTGATATTATCATAGGTATGGATTGGCTATCAAATCATCATGCCGAAGTCATTTGCTTTGAAAAGTGTATCCGAATTCCGCTACCATCGGGAGAAACATTAAGGGTTTTTGGTGAAAAGCCTTGCAAGGGTCTTAAGTTGATGTCTTGTACTACCGCTCAAAAGTACTTACGAAAGAAGTACATCGCCTTCTTAGCTCATATTGTTCAAAAGGACGTCAAGGAGAAGAGTATTCAAGACATTCCTATCATTAGGGATTTTCCCGAAGTGTTTCCTAAAGATTTATCCGGTCTTCCTCCTGTTCGTCAAGTAGAGTTCCGTATTGATCTTATGCCCGGAGCTAACCCCGTTGCTAGAGCTCCTTATCGTCTTGCACCTTCCGAAATGCAAGAGCTCGCAAGTCAACTTCAAGAACTCTCCGATAAAGGTTTCATTCGCCCAAGTCATTCACCGTGGGGTGCACCCGTCTTATTTGTTAAGAAGAAGGATGGATCATTTCGCATGTGTATTGACTACCGCGAACTCAACAAGCTTACTATCAAGAATCGTTATCCTTTGCCTAGAATCGATGATCTCTTTGATCAACTTCAAGGTTCTACTTGCTTGTCGAAGATTGATCTTCGATCTGGTTATCATCAGCTCCGTGTTCAAGAAGATGACATTCCTAAGACTGCTTTTCGAACAAGGTATGGTCATTACGAGTTCATGGTTATGCCTTTCGGGTTAACCAATGCACCCGCAGTTTTCATGGATCTCATGAACCGTGTGTGCAAACCGTACCTTGATAAATTCGTGATCGTTTTCATTGACGATATCTTAATCTATTCCAAGACTAAAGCCAACCATGAAGAACACCTTAGATTGGTTTTGGACCTTTTGAAGAAAGAACAACTATATGCCAAGTTCTCCAAATGCGAATTTTGGTTAAAAGAAGTTCAATTTCTTGGTCACATCGTCAACGACAAGGGTATTCATGTTGATCCTGCTAAGATTGAAACGGTTAAGAATTGGAATGCCCCGAAGACTCCTACCGAAGTTCGTTCATTTCTTGGTCTTGCGGGTTATTATCGTCGTTTCATCTCAAACTTCTCAAAGATTGCTGTCTCTCTTACCGCTTTGACTCATAAGCGTAAAACTTATGAATGGGGACCGAAACAAGAAGAAGCTTTCCAAACTCTTAAGCATAAGTTGTGCAATGCTCCCATTTTGACTCTCCCTGATGGAAATGATGATCTAGTTGTCTATTGTGATGCTTCTAACCAAGGTCTTGGTTGTGTCCTCATGCAACGAGGAAAAGTGATCGCTTATGCATCAAGACAACTCAAAATTCATGAAAAGAATTATACGACGCACGATCTTGAGTTGGGTGCGGTCGTATTCGCGTTAAAGATTTGGAGACATTACCTATATGGCACGAAATGTGTGGTATTCACCGACCATAAAAGTCTTCAACATATCTTCAACCAAAAAGAACTCAATATGAGGCAACGACGTTGGGTCGAACTCCTTAACGACTACGACTGCGAGATTCATTACCATCCCGGCAAAGCGAATGTTGTAGCCGATGCCTTGAGTCGAAAGGACCATGTTATGCTTCATTGTGCCCGTGTTCAAACTGATATTCAAACCCGTATCTTAGAAGCTCAACACGTCTCGGTAACCGAGGGTAACATGTATGAAGAAATGTCGTGTGGTGTTGAACTTCTTCTTGAATCAAAACCCAATGGCTTACTATATTACTTGAACCGTATTTGGGTTCCCGATCGCGATGATCTCCGTACAATTCTCATGAACGAGGCTCATAAGACTCGTTATTCTATTCATCCTGGTGCGGATAAAATGTACCAAGATCTTCGCCAACTTTATTGGTGGCCCGGTATGAAGAAAGACATTGCTCTTTATGTGGCCAAATGCTTAACTTGCTCCAAAGTCAAAGCCGAACATCAACGTCCTTCCGGTTTACTCGAACAACCAGAAATTCCCGTGTGGAAATGGGAGAATTTAGCTATGGATTTCATTACCAAGCTCCCTCGCACCTCGAGTGGTTATGATAGTATTTGGGTGATCATTGATTGACTCACCAAATTTGCCCACTTCTTACCTATTCGTGAAGACTTCAAAGTGGAGAAATTAGCCCGAATTTACATTGATGAAATTGTGAGCCGTCATGGTGTTCCCTTGAACATAATATCCGATAGAGACGCTCGGTTCACCTCTCGATTTTGGCAATCTCTCCAAAAGGCTATTGGTACTCGATTGGATTTGAGCACGGCTTACCATCCGCAAACTGATGGTCAAACCGAGCGAACAATCCAAACTCTTGAAGACATGCTTAGGGCTTGTGTAATCGATTTTGGTGGCAAATGGGATTCACATTTATCCCTCATTGAGTTTTCTTACAACAATAGCTACCACACAAGTATCAACATGGCTCCATTCGAAGCTCTCTATGGTCGCAAGTGTCGTTCTCCGATCTGTTGGAACGAGATTGGTGAAGCACAAATCACCGGTCCTGAGTTAATTCAAGAAACTTCCGACAAGATTATTCAAATCCGTGACAATATTCGAGTAGCGAGGAGTCGGCAAAAGGGTTATGCCGACAAACGTCGAAAACCCTTGGAATTCCAAGTCGGTGATCTCGTTCTTCTTAAGGTATCTCCATGGAAGGGTGTGATCCGTTTTGGAAAGAAAGGCAAGTTATCACCTCGTTATGTTGGTCCATTCAAGATCCTTGAAAGGATTGGGAAAGTGGCTTACAAGCTCGAGTTACCTCCATCTCTTGGCAATGTGCATCCTACATTTCATATATCTAATCTAAAGAAGTGTCTCGCTGATGAAAATCTACATATACCGCTTGACGACGTGTGCATTGATGAAACGATGCACTTCGTTGAGAAGCCGGTGGAAATTATGGATCGTGAAGTTAAGCAACTCAAGCGAAGTCGTATTCCTATAGTCAAAGTTCGTTGGGAATCTAAGCGTGGTCCTGAGTTCACTTGGGAACGAGAAGACCAAATGAAGCTCAAGTACCCTCATCTTTTTACTAATAATGTTGTTTCCTCTAGCTAAATTTCGGGACGAAATTCTCTCAACATGGGGAGACTGTAACATTTCTGATTTTAGTATTCCTATTTCAATTCAATGTAATGCAATTTCAAGTTCTATACTCGTGCAATGTCTCATTATTTTCTCGCCGTAAATTTAATGCAATAATTCTATACAAATTCGCAAGTGTTACTCGGTTATATACATTTAAACGCTATACAAGAAACTATTTTATTCAAACTTATCAAATCTGAAAAGTCAAGGACTAAAATTGAAAAATGTCATCAAACCCTAGTCTAGCACGGTCGTGCTTCGTCCTAGCACGGTCGCGCCAGGTGCTTTGGCACGGTCGCGCGACCTGCTTTGGAACGATCGCGCCCGATGCCTAGGCACGGTCGCGCCTGCGTAACAGTCGAAACGTAAATGTGATTTCAAAATGCTCAATCATTCGAAATTCAAATCCGATTACGTTTCTTCTTCCATTAACGTGAGTTATACCATTCTCAATTATTCAACACCTCAGTTTCATACCATCAATCTCGAATTCTCTCTCAAACAATTCAAGCAAAACTCGAATCCTATACTGAGACGCAAATTCCCCCGATCAAGAAAGGATTACGCATCTCCCGGATCTCTCCAAGACTCTGGACTCTCTGGCCTAGCCGGAATTACAGCCGAAGTCGCCGGAAGCCGTTTTCTCCGTCGCTGGAACTCCCTTCTACCGATCGTTACCAATTCCTTCCTGTTTTAGGTAAGTATACTCTCCATATATTTCATTTCAGTATCATCATCAAAAGCCCCCTATTAATCTGGGCTTTCATTACAGAAATCGTTCGAATCAGAATTGTTATTTCAAATAAAAAGGATTTAATCGATTCCACTCTTAAACACGATGTTCATGCAATTAATTTATATTATTAGACTCGTAATATCTCTTTAATCGAAAGCCCTATCAATTCCATCGTTATAAATACAAGAAATTGTCAATTCGTGTCTGACTTGGAATAGACACGGTCGCGCTAATCATCTAGCGCGGCCGTGCCTCATTTAGCGCGGTCGTGCCCTCCTGTCCAGACCTTGTCATGCCATCTGGGCTAGTCTCTGTTGTGTCTAAAGATCATAGACACGATCGTGCTTGGTCAAGGCACGGTCGTGCCTGTTGTCTTGTCTAGATTGTGCCCCTGCTGATCAACCCGGTCGCGCCCCGACTAGCGCGGTCGCGCCCGTGGCTTGAGCACGATCGTGCCCTTCCGAGGCACGGTCGTGCTAGACTCAGATTATTTTAGCAGAATTATAATTTTTATATTTAACCAGGAAATGTTTCAGATTTTATAAAAATATGTGTTCTGTATTTAAAAATGGATTAAAAGTTTAATCTTGGCATAAATATAATTTATTTAAAAGTTTATAAAAATTAAATTTATATTTAATTAAATGATGTTTTAAATAATTAAGTTACAAAATTTATAAATAATGATTAGTTATTTAATTTACATTTTAAATCAAAATCATTTATTTATTTATACTTAATTACAATTAATATTTACATTATTTCATAAACTATAATTATATATTTATTTATTTATTCAATTCAAACCTAATCAAATTATTTCAAACATATTTTACTTCAAACTCTATATATTTTATACAAAGCAATAGTTTTATATATACAAATTCAACTTTCACTTTAGACCTAAACTTTGTACATCTATTTGATTCTATACATATTACTCGATAGGTTAATTTGTGCATTCCAAGGATCATAATTGCTATCTATAATCTGTGTTAGCTACATCTTCATATCACGTGAGTATTCACAACCCCCTTTTACTCTTTTACACTTTTGGGGTGGAACATGAACTTTATACACATTACACATTTCACAACTACATTTATACAAACAACACAAGTGCAATATCCTACATACATGTGTGCAAAATTTGAGCTTTGTGCCCGAGTGCTAGTTGTGCTAGTCTTTGTGAAAACTATGTGCAATCATTAACTATACAAGCCGACTGTTTTCAATGATAGATCTATTGAGTCTGACAAACCCACCCAAGTGGAGGTGATTGATACCGACAACACAATTTGCATACTAGTTACTAAGGTTTGATTGTACTTGATTACACAATAGCAGCTCCCCATAAATGCCTTATTTTTCATGTCTTGTAAAGGATTTGTTTTACAACTATATGCTATCTATATACAACTGTGTTATACTCACCAACTTTTTAGTTGACTTTATTTTATTCATGTTTCAGGCCCCAATATGTGAGATTGATACAAGACGTGTTCAACATAGGATTTGGACTTAGCAATATAAATCAAGAATTTTATGAGTTGTTTATGTTTCTTGTTTGAATTTGATTTTGTACTTGGATTTTGTGTAATGGAAATTTGACCTTAATATTATTTCAATCTAGTCAACCATGTGCTATGAACAGTCTTACATGTCCCGCCCCGATGATTCCGCCATCGGTCGGGGTGTGACATATATAGACATAAAATAATGAAATACATTCGTATCTTGAAAATAAATCATGAACAACACACTTAAGAGATTTAGAACTTGCAAGTTATTGTTATGTATCGACACGAAATTTGTTGTGATTAAAATGTCTAAGACATTTAGTAATTATAACAATCATATATTCACATATTATGATAGAATAATCGTAGAGAAATTATGTGAATGAAACTAAAGACGTTTCGGTAAAAGTATAAATGTATACGTGTTATCGTAAACATATCGAAATATATGTAGAAGTAATAAACAAACTTGTGTGTATTTAGTAAGAATATAAATACATGACAAATTATTAAATGTCGCTCGGAACAAGAAATTGTGACGTGCTAACATAGTTTATGTGCTCGTAGAATAAACGACATGCTTAGTACAAACTTGAGCGATATTTGTAATTTATATAATTATTGATAGGAAATAATTATATGATGATACATGGACTATAATATAAATATATTATAAGATGTTGCAAAAATAATATTTATTTTTGACAAACATAACAAGTCACCAATATGGAAATATAATATTTTTCCGGAAAATAAATAAAGCGTCTAGACTGGAATAATAATCGCCAACGAGTCGTCATGAGAAAACAATGTTTTAAATAAACAAAGACGAACTTAACAGGAATAGTTAAGTCGGGTGAACAACTTGCGTTTAAGACGGGTATAATATCCTTGTGTAATTAGGATACGGATAGGCGGGTCTGCTTTTATTTAAAGATTTGCTAGCATATACTTCTATCGAGGTGAATTTCACTAACCCCTTTTTCTAAGTTTTTGAAATGTTTTGGGGTGGAAACATACTTGTAAAGAATTTTCGTATGTAAATGAACGAACAAATGATCAGACCGTATGTGTGCATTGAGGGAAACATAGAGCTCTTAAAGTCCTCGGAATAAAAACTTAGTAACCATTAGCTATGGATTTAGCCCGGGATTCTATGGATAGTATAATTAGGGGTGACGCCTCCGGTCATGGTTAGTCGCGCTAACCAGGGGTCCAAATGGCCGAATGACCGCATATTATCTTACTCGCAGAAAGGCGAGGGGAGGCACTAAATTGTTGGGGTTTGGTTACGTCTCGTGCATTACATATTATTTTGTATTCCTTGCAAGCTTACAAATGGGGTCAATTGATCAGGGTAATGTTCAGATTCATTGGTTTTACATACAAAGAGTTTTGATCGGAAAATGATCATGTTAAAATGCTGGTTTTAGGATAACTCTTGATAATGACTTGTGAACTCACCAACCTTGTGTTGACACGTTTTAAGTATGTTTTCAGGAAATTGAACGTGGTCACCAGGTTAGCAATGTAGGTTACATGCATGCATGTGGATATGGATTTTGGAGGATTTCTCTCGTATAACTCATGGTCTTGAGTCATATTTGCGAAATCTTAAACTTTTGTAAACTCAAGTTGATATTTTGTGATGTAAATATTTTAAACTCGATTATGTATCCAATTACATGTATGTGTTTGCAGTAATCATATGCTTTGGAAACCAGTGAATGTTACTCCTCGCGTTTCCGCCTTGGCGGGGTGTAACACGTGTTCCCAACGCTTCTTGTAATGATTACCAGAATCGGGAAGTAAAACGACTATCCTTATCTGAGATGATAGAGACCGGCACTCCATGCCTTGAAACTATTTCCATTAGGTAATGCCGGGTCAACTTCTCCATTTTGTCATTTTCTTTGATTGGAAGGAAGTGCGTGGATTTGGTTAAACGGTAAACGATTATCCAGATGGTGTCGTATCCGGTCGGAGTTTTGGGTAACTTTGTGACGAAGTCCATTGAAATTTGTTCCCATTTCCATTGTGGAATTTCAGGCTGCTATAGTAACCCTGATGGTTTCTGGTATTCTGTCTTAACCTTGGCGCAAGTTAGACATTTTCTGACATATGTGACAATCTCGACTTTCATGTTTGGCCAACAGTAGTTTGTCTTGAGGTCTTGGTACATCTTGCCAGAACCAGGGTGAATTGAATACCTCGACTAATGTGCCTCATCCATCACTAAGTCTCTTAAGTTCCCATGGTTCGATACCCATATCCGTTCCATGTAGTAACGCACATCATCGAATTTGATCTCAAATAGTTTATCCATGCCTCGTTGGACATCATTTTCCAAATTTTCCTCCTTGAGTGCCTCGAGTTGAGCGTCACGTATCTGGATACGTAGATTTGTGTGGATTATCAAGGTTAATGCTCACACTCGACGTGGTTTGAGTTGTTCTTTCCTACTTAGGGCATCATCAACTACGTTTGCCTTTCCCGGGTGGTAACGGATTGCGCATTCATAATTGTTAAGCATTTCGACCCATCTGCGCTGTCGCATGTTCAACTCCTTTTGATCAAACATATGTTGGAGACTTTTGTGGTCGGTGAAAATAGTACATTTGATACCATACAGGTAGTGTCTCCAGATTTTAAGTGCAAAAACCACGGCTCCCAATTCCAAGTCATGGGTGGTGTAGTTCTTTTCGTGTACTTTGAGTTGTCGTGAAGCATATGCGATAACCTTTTCTCTTTGCATCAGTAAACAACCGAGTCCTTGGTGTGACGCATCGCAGTAGACTACGAAGTCGTCGTTTCCTTCAGGTAGTGCTAAGATCGGTGCGCTGCAAAGTTTTTGCTTGAGTAACTGAAATGCTTCTTCAGTTCTTTCATTCCAATCATACTTCACGTCTTTCTGCGTCAAAGCAGTCAATGATTTTGCAATCTTTGAAAAGTTTTAGATAAACCTTCTGTTATATCCAGCAAGTCCCAAAAATTTTCGTATTTCGGTTCCGGTTTTGGGTGTTCGCCAGTTTCTTATCGTTTCAATCTTGGTTGGGTCAACGTGTAAGCCCTTACTATTTACCACGTGACCAAGGAAATGCACTTCCCTGATCCAGAAGTCGCACTTTGAAAACTTAGCATATAGCTTCTTAGTTTTTAGTAATTCTAGAACGAGTCTCAGATGTTCAGTGTGTTCCTCCTCGCTGCGGGAGTAGATCAAGATGTTGTCAATGAACACAATAACAAACTTTTCTAGGTAGGGTTTGCACACACGGTTCATAAGATCCATAAACACTGCGGGTGCATTGGTCAAACCGAATGGCATAACCAAAAACTCGTAGTGTCCATATCGAGTTCGGAATGCCGTCTTGTGTATGTCCTCCTCTTGGATTCTCAGCTGATGGTACCCTGACCGTAAGTCGATCTTGGAGTAATAACTCGATCCTTGTAGTTGGTCGAACAAATCGTCTATTCTGCGTAGAAGGTATCGATTCTTGATGGTTACTTTGTTCAATTCCCTGTAGTCGATCCACATACGAAATGTCTGTCTTTCTTTTTGAAAAATAAGACAGGTGCTCTCCAAGGCGAATGACTTGGTCAGATAAATCCTTTATCTAGCAACTCCTATAGTTGGTTTGATAATTCTTGCATTTCCAACGGCGCCAGTCGGAATGGTGACTGCGCTATCGGGGTCGCTTCTCGGGTAAGGTCGATTCGGAATACGACTTGTCACTGTGATGGGAGTCCCGGTAAGTCTTTAAGGAGTACTTCAGGAAAATCACGAACAACTGGTATGTCCTCGACCTTCCTTTCTTCTGTCTGGTTCTCGTTTACATGTGCTAAGATGCCATAGTATCCTTTCCGTAGATACTTCTGGGCTTTTATACATGATATGATATTAAGAGGAAACCCGCTCCTTTCTCCATGTATTGCAAGTGTTTCTGCATCTGGTAGGGGTAATCTGATAATGATACAATCTCCACTCCATTCTTGGACATCCAGTCCATACCGATAATCATGTCAAAACTCCCTAGTTTAACGGGTAACAGATCTATTTTTAAAGAATGATTGGCTAATTCTAGGACACAGTTTGGAATAATGTGGTTGGTTTTGATTTATTTACCATCAGCTAGTTCTACGGTATACTTATTATCTAGAATGGTAGGTTCGATACCAAGTAATGGACTAAATTCATTAGACATGAAGCTTCTTTCAGCACCAGTAACAAATAACATAGATGCATAATGGTTGTTTAGAAGGAACGTACCAGTGATGGTGCCGGGGTTCTGTTTGGCTTCTCCTGCTCCAATCACAAAAGCTCGGCCTTTGGCGTTGTTGTTGTTGTTTCATGGCTTCCTGTTCCTTGGGCAATCCTTTGAAAAATGTCCATTCTGCCCACAAGTGTAACAAGCACGGGTTGCTCCAGTGTTTGGAACTGGTCCTCTCATTCTACAATCCTTGGCCGAATGGCCAATCCTTTTGCACTTCTGGCACCTTGCTTCCTCACAAGTGCCGTTGTGGTGAAAGTTAATCTCAATACTCCTAGAAGGCAAACGTGGTCTACCGCCAATGCCGAACCAGAGATAGGACATGTTGAGAGAGAAGAACGGGTAGAAGAGCCTGTGGTAGATCCATAACTTAGAAATCTTTGTAGGTCCAAATTTCAGTCAAAATCACACTGATATGATCGATTGAACACACACACAGGCGGAAACTGTGTATATGTAGGTGAAACAGATTATAGAAACAGTATTGGTGAAGATAACCAGCTAACCACACTATGAATCAACAATCAAAAGGTATGAAAATGTATGAACACAGTGAATAAACAACTACAGATTGTATTGATTCAAGCAAAATGTGAAAGAGAAGTTTCAGGGTTACAGCCGCTACTCACACCCTAAACATTCTCAAACTAGGCTATTTATAGTAGTGACAGGTATCGAAACTATGGTAAATCGAAACTACTAGTTTCGATTGACCATTTACAATTGATACACAGACTGTCGAAACTACCATCTATCGAAACTACTAGTTTCGATTGAACAGACTCAATTGAAACTAAGTAGTTTCGATGGCCCAGACTTAACTAATTACAGAAAACTGAAATTACAATAATGAAATGACAAAAGGTAAACTAGTCTAAAATTGTTTAAACATACAATAAATGAAAACAACTTATACAAAATATAAAAAAAAAAAAAATCTCCCCCTAAGCTGTTGCATTACTGTCTTCAGCTCTTCATCAAGCAGCTGGTCCTTCAGATGTCTTTGGGATGAAAGGTTTGACATGGAGAGATACAATTCTTTGATAGGCTTTGGCATCAGCTTCATCTTCATCACTATAAGCCTGAATGTGATTCTGGAATAGCACCTCCAGATCTTCAGGTTGAAATTTCAGCAGCTCCATTGGATCAAAGATGGTGATGTCTTCCTTGCCCTCACATTCAATAACTGCACTGCCAATGACTGGGTTATAGAACCACTTTCTGAAAGTTTGTAGCTGGACAGGTACAGATTTTGGAATAGTGATAGTCTTGTGTGTTTGGCCAGGCTTGTATCTTAGGAACACATATGGCTTTTTAGTCTTAGGATGAAACCTAGTCTTTGAGATCTTCTTTTGAGTTTTCCTAGGCTTTATTCCTTTGAAATAATTGTGGACTTGAGAATGCAGAAACCTCTCAAAGTCATAAGCCATCATGACCTTCCCAGGGTTTTGAAGTGGAAGTTTTGCTAAATCCCTGAGGTCATAAAAAGGAAGGGTCTGGAAGTCAGTCATGTTTTTGAAGTGCTGAACTCCCCCTCTATATCATCTGATGATAAAGAGCTTCCTTTCAGCATCGTATTTCCATCCAATTGGAGGCCTTTTCAGTTCTTGATGCTCGGCTATCCACTCATAAGTTTGAGGAGTCTCTTCTGGAATGATCTTTTTAAACCAAGACTTCCTTGAAATAGGATGTTCAGGTGCAGTTGAAGGTTGATCTTGAGTTGGATTTGACTCAGAGATTGGAATGGTTGGTTCAGGAATGATAGTCTTGATGAGATTAATCTGAACATCTTCTTCATCTGATAGGGTTTGAATTTCATCTCCTTCTTCAGTAAAATATCTAGTTCGTTCAGTTTCTTTCTCTTCGCTAGTTAGAATTTCTGGATGAAGGTCATTGTATCCAAAGTTGTCAATCTCATCTAGAAGAGCATTCAGCTCATCATCCGATGGGATGTCTTCTTCATCCAGAATCACTGTTTCAATATTAGCCATAGCTCCCTTCCCTCTCTTCCTTGCTTCTCTTCTTTCATGAGCTGAGGGAAGGACAGACTCTGTTTCTTCAACCTTTACTTCAACAGACTCCTTTGTCATGGCACCGTGGCCAGTATACACGGTTAATGCAAATTCTGGATCAGTGACAAAGGCAGGAGACGATGGTTCAAGTTCAGATGTAGTCTCCCCCTGAGCCTTTGAAGTGGTTGGCTGTTGTGGAGTAGGTTTGTTGACAGAGTCTTTGAGCTGCTTAACTATTTCAGCTAAGGCTTTAAAGTCTTCTTGTTGCCTTATGATTAGTCTTTGTTGAGTTTTCAGCTGATTCTGCTGAATATCTATTTGAGTATGTAAGCCCCCAACCTCCAGCTTCAAGTCTTTGACTTCCTCCTTAACTTCTTTTAGCTTAGACTTCAAGCCGTCAATCTCTGTATCTTTCTCTTGAAGATTGTCTTGAAGTTTCTTTATTTCAAGACTTAGAGTCTTTACTCTCAGTACAGGAGAGGTTGAATCATGGTGTGGAGATGCAGGAGGTGTATGGATGGGTGATTGTTGTGGAGATGTAGGAGGTGTAGGGATAGGTAATTATTGTGGAGATGTAGGAGGTGTAGGGATAGGTAATTGTTGTGGAGATGTAGGAGGTGTATGGATGGGAGATTGTTGTGGAGTAGGATGAGGAGATGGTTCTGGAGTGGTGAATGAAGACTCTGACGAGGATGACAAATCCTCCAATCCAGTCTTTATCTTTTTAGCCCTAGGCTCCTCCTCTTCAAAATCAGATCCTGACTCAATTTGTCTTTTTGAGGAAGATGCAAGTTGCTCTATTCTTTCATCTGAATCAGACTTGTAATAGTCTGATCCATAAATTCCTGCATCTAGAGTCCCACTTGACTCTGCCACTTCTTCTTCATCCTCCTGTAAGCCAGCTTCAACATTTACTGCTGGCTCTTGAACTATCTGTATTTCTTCAACAAAAGGAGCCTCTATCACAGGCTCAATTACATGTTGCTCTTCTTCTTGAACAATAAGTATGTCTACCTCAATCTCAGCTTCATCAATAGGTGGATTACCTTGATTTTGTTCAGCTTCCAGCTCTTCTTCATCTGATGATAAGTTTTCTTCTTCAAGATCAGGATCAATGTCAGGGATAAACTCTTCTTCTTCTCCAATGATATGACCGAACAGGGGAACGTCGGCTATCGCCCGGTTGGTCCTTTTGTTGGTACTTTTCATGTAGCTGAGTGTTTTGGCTATCATATTATCAAACACAAAGGTGTTTCCACCTTGTTGAAGCTCAGGAAGAAGATGATTGATGATAATTTGTAGAAATCTAGGATATGCTAGAAACTTCTCCTTCACTGCTCCAGTTAAGTTATCCTTTAGCTGAGTGAATATGAAACCAGAAAAGTTGTAGTCTCTTCCCTTTATTAATCTCAAAATAGCTGATCCCAGAGTACTGTTAGCTGAATCAAAACCCCCTTTCCTTATTGATAGGCAGTGTGTAACATCCCAAAATGACAAAAAATAAAGTTAGCGAGTTCAACCGGGCCAAAGTCGGGCCGGGTCAGTCGCGAACCGGGCTTGGGGAGGTCTCCCCTATAAATAGCAAAAAGCCTCTTCACTTCTCCTCTTTACAATTCTAGAGAGAGAAAACCCGTAGAGAGAGAAAGTGACGGAATCGCACAAGATTGCACCAGATCGTGTCTCTTGCACTCGTGAAGGAAACCTCCAGATCAGAAGCTCGATTCAGGTAACGATCCGACCTAAATCTGAGTTTTTGTTCGTTTTTGGGTTTTTTTCGGGTTTTGGGTGAAAATAGAAAGTTTTTCCGAATGAAACTTAAGTATAAGCTTAGGTTTAGTATCTACAATGAAAAACGGTTGTTTTGAGCAAAGAAAGTTGAAGTTTTGACATAACCGAGCCCAAATCCGCGAATTTCGGGACTTTTGGGGAAGATGACTGATGTTGCAGGTGAACTTAGCAAGTTCGCCTGTCAAGTTCGCTTGGTGGAGGCGAACTTATCAAGTTCGCCTGATTATGTTCGCTGGGCAAGTTCGTTTGGCCAAGGTAAGCGAACTTATCAAGTTCGCTTGAGTTAAGTTCGCTTGGCCACATGGTAAGCGAACTTATTATGTTCGCCTGGGTTAAGTTCGCTTGGCCACAGGGTAAGCGAACTTATTATGTTCGCCTGATTAAGTTCGCCTGGCCAAAGGGTAAGCGAACTTATTAAGTTCGCTTATAAGTTCGCCTAAGCCAGGGGAGGCGAACTTAGCATTAAGTTCGCCTATATCAGCTGAGTAGGGTGTGAATCGAGGTTAGGTGTGATATATGTGTTTTGTAACCAATTCAGATCGGAAGTGACGTGGTTGGGCCCTTGATTAGGACAACCGAGACTAGCGTATAAGGTGAGTTCTAGAAGCCCTCTTTTAAATGTTTTAATAATGTTTTTGGGCTGGTGTGCATACGTAACGATGTAACGATTTTATAAAATGATGTTTATGAAGGTTGTATGTAACGTTTTATAAAATGATGTTTATGAACGATGTTTTAGAAGGAAAGGTTATGAAGGAAGTGTTTATGAAATATTTTGCCAAAGGAAATTTATGAAGTGTTTAATGAATGAATGTTTTTAATAAAACGTACGAATGCTTTAACTGAAGTTTTTGAAGTAAAAGAAGCGAAGGTTTATGAAAGTCACAAACGAACGAATCTGCCAATATTCCTTAGGGAATGAAGGTTAAGGGATGGGAAGTATGTTATGGGCCTTTACCTTTTAGGGGCCTCTGAGGCTGGCCAACTGTTGTACAACTGGGGCGATGACGGCCGTCAAGGGGATTATCGTGATCCTTGAAGTTTGGTACGATTTACCTTACGGGGTAGTCGTGCTTGAAGTTTGGTACTTGTGTCCGACGGGGCGCAGTGCTTGAAGTTTGGTACGCGCTATCCTTTGGGACGCCGTGCTTGAAGGGTTGGATGACCTAAGTATCGGGCCCTAGGAGTTCCTCACCCGAAGGACAGTACGGTGATGATGGGCCTAGTGGTGGTGATCCTTAGGTTATTCAGCCAGTATGTAACGTTTGGATTTGACGGTTACAAGAAGGCGCAGATTCGATATGTTCGTTTACTTATGTTTATGAAGTGTTATGTTTTGTTATTGCATTATTTTACGTACGCTTTTTATTAAATGAAGTATGAAGTGATGTTTTTGGTAAATTATTTGAAGTTAAGGTTTTATGTTAAAACTAGAACTCACCAGCGTAGCTGACGTTTTAAGTGTGCACATTCAGGTTAAGGCAGGTTATGAGGATGGACGGTGATGCTTGGCTAGAGATGAAGAGTTACCCGACTGCTTTTGAAGACTGGCATCCCGTTATGTTTAGTTATGATGTAATTATATTTTAATCAATGTTTACGCTTCCGCATGTATGAACAACGATTAAGTTATGTTTAAATGAAATTTTCCGCTGCGTTATTTGATATTCATGTTTAAGAACTGTTTGTGAATGAGTAAATCCAACAAGTGAGGCCTCTCGGATTTGGGGCCTTACACAGTGAATAAACACATGCACTATATATCTCCAATGACTTGGTAAGGAGTTCTTGATTATCTGACCACTCTTGAACTCATCAGGATGACCCATTCTTCTGAAGCATTCTTTCACATAGAAGATTGGAAAATCAAAGGGTGCTTCTGGATTGTCATTTAACTGCAGTACCTCTCTCACTGTGTCTTCAGAAAATAATACTTCTTGGCCATGTACAGTTGCTCTAATGTGCTGCACATTATCAACTGTGATTATCTCTGCAGTTTCCCAAAATTGTCTAATAGTTGCCTCAAATACCGGCAGGTTGTGGCTTATGGCAAAACTTATGTTGGAGTTTGCCAGAAAGTTTAAGACAGGAATGAACTCAGCAGCTTTCGGATCATTTCTATTAAGGAATTCATAGACATTGTGCCTTTTCACGAATACGAGATCCATACCTGTAAAATTCATCAGTTTTGCACAATAAGTAAAGGTTCTGAATATGGTCAATCGAAACAAGATATTTCAACACCTAGGAAAAATTAGAAATCCTTACTGTCGAAACTAAGTAGTTTCGATAGAGATGAACTTATCGAAACTAACTAGTTTCGATAGAAGCAATAAGCTTTAATCAACACTTATAAAATTTCTGAAATCAACACTGTCGAAACTAAGTAGTTTCGATAGAGATGAACTTATCGAAACTAACTAGTTTCGATAGAGGCAATAAGCTTTGATCAACACTTATAGAATTTCTGAAATCAACACTGTCGAAACTAAGTAGTTTCGATAGAGATGAACTTATCAAAACAAGTAGTTTCGATAGAGAAATTAGGTCAAGTTTGGGTGTCGAAACCAGTAGTTTCGATTAAAAATTTTGAGATATTTTGAAAGAGTTTAACTCCTTTATCGAAACTACTTGGTTTTGAAACCCAAACCCCTTTTGATTCACTATACTCAGACTAAAATAAACAGTTTAATGAAGGGTTTTAGAGTGGCCTGTAAATGACGGAATGTCATCTTACCAAATGCGAGACTGTTATCTGCAATAAAACACAATAATCGTGAGTTCTAAGATGATAAAGATGTTTGCAAACACGGATAAGCACACAACGACTGTTATTATGATGATTCAGTCGAACAATTTTGAACTTTTGAAACCCTAGGTCTGTTGATTCGCAAGAATCATTTAAATGAAATAGTGAGACGTTACCTGATGATGAAGACGATGGTGACAACGGGGGTAATCAGGTGATTAACCCTGATAATTTGCAACTCAGACCAAGGCTTGAGAAATTTTGTGTGTGTCGGAGAAGATGAAAAGGGTTGCGAAAAAGACGAGTGAAGAAGATATGAAGGGAGGGATTTATTTATGAAGGCATTTAAATTGCGAGAAACAAAAGACAAAAATGCCCCTGTCGAAACAACTAGTTTCGATAGGGCAAACTAGTTTCGATATGAACATAGTAGTTTCGATATGTCAAAGTAGTTTCGATATGAACATAGTAGTTTCGATATGTCAAAATAGTTTCGATATGTACAAAGTAACAGAAATAAGACTAACATATATACACAAGATATTTACACTTATCTTCTTGAAAAAAAAATCCAATCATGAGATCAGATCTGGTCAGTCTCTTGAAACACTTCCTTTTGCAATTAACTACTGTGAGTCCCTGAAGATAGCTGATATTTGTGCAAAGTAAACCCGAACATTTGTTTGTATTTTGATTTCATGTGATTAAAAGGTACCATTTAAGCACTATACAAGGTGTACCCCACATATTAAAATAAAATGGTTTTGAAAACCTATCAATCCTCAAGAAGTACCCATCTTCATCCTATCATCTCTTTCTGATTAACCAAGGTACCGTCTTAGTAATGTCAAAGTACCACCAAAATAAAATAAGATATCCAAGTGGATTTAGAAAATTAAAATAAAAAATATCCAAGTAGATATTAAAAAGGTACGAGCATTCTAGATCTGTGCGTAAGCAAAACAGAAGAAGTCGTAAAATTATCCAAGCGGATAGAAAAATGTTGAACACCCGAGATCTTTGCGTAAGCAAAACAGAAGGGGTCAAATCATCCAAGTGGATGGGAAAAGGATGAGCACCCGAGATCTTTGCATAAGCAAAACATACGGGGTCATCGGTCGTAAATATCGTTATATTGACGGTCACTTGGCGTATGAATAGGAATCCAATACGTAAGCATGTATCTGATTGAATTGGTTTTCTTAGATATAAAAATGGGTTAGATGTTTCAATAATGGGTTCAAACACACAACTATGAGACATATATTAGAGTTTTCACACTACTTACAAGTTTTAACCATATGTCGGGCCTACCAGCTATACCTCAGTAAACACCATCGCTTTTGGTCCATTCCATGTCCAAGAGATGAGATCAGACACTATCATTTCTCAAAGGTCAGATTCAATTCTTCCTGCAACTCAAAACCACTTGTAAGATTATATACACAGCAATTCTTTTCAATATAATATTTCTCCCCCAAAAGATTTGCGTAAAAACTGTTCACAAAAATAATTTTTTTTTTTTGGAATTTTCTTTGACAAGTAAATAGAAAAAAAAAAAAAAAATACTTTCACACAATTTACTGAAAGTTGATCATTCCAAGCATCTCCACCTGTTAGGACATGTTTTGTAACTGTTGATAAAATTCTGTGTAAGTTCTGCTAGAGGCGAAATTCGCCTAGCCTATCAGAGGCGAACTTAATAAGTTCGCATGGACTATCAGAGGCGAACTTATTAAGTTCGCTTAGCCTATTAGAGGCGAACTTAATAAGTTCGCCTAAGCACAGTGAAGCGAACTTGTTAAGTTCGCCTGGTGCAGAACAGTGCTTATATATTGACAGAATATAGTCTGTTCTGGGAGAGCTTAGAGGTGAGACGATATCAGAGTAGACGAGAGAGAATTCTTGTAACCTGATATTGGTGGAATACAAAGCGTTTATTTACACCGTTGTTGTTGATTGAGTCACACGAGCACGTTGATCATGGATTCCGCACGTTATCACCGTGTCGTACCGCGAGTCTAGAGATCCGTCACGCAACGAATTAGGGACCTACAAGTGGTATCAGAGCTATTGCTCTTGATTAGCAAAAGATTCGTGGTGTTTTCGTGTCCAATCAACATCAAATTCATCATTTTTGAGTTTTTCATTTCAATGGAGTTTTCAAGACTGTTTTGATTCTGATTTGGTGATTTTGAAGACGAAATTGATGAAATTGATCCGATAAGAAGTTTCTGTTTGACAAATTACACAATCCTACGGTCCAATTTTGATTAATTCCTTCAAATCAGTGATTAATGATGATTTCAGCATGTTTCTGGTTCGGGGTCTCTGTTTGAATGGTTCTTGATTTTGAATCTGCTGAAGCAAGCGAACTTAACATTCTGTTGCAGGCGAACTGATTAGGCGAACTTAATAAGTTCACTTGGTGAAGATCAGGCGAACTTAACAAGTTCGCTTCGGGTCAAGTTCGCTTGGGTGGTTCAGTCAGGCGAACTTATTAAGTTCGCTTGTACAGTATCAGGCGAACTTAGCTAGTGTTTAAAAAAAAAAAAAAAAGAGTATTTAGGCAGTAAATTTTTTTTTGAATCATGCTCGTTTTAAATCATTTTTTAAATTTTGAATTTTCGAAATTTTAAAAAAAAAGTATTTTGGCGGGAAATTTTTTTCCGGATATTTTCGCAAAAATTTCAAAATGTCAATTTCATATGATGATAATGAGATTGGAACTGTGCCACCGAGACTTTTGTGCATATCAGATTTTCGTAGCTGGAAAGTCCGGTTCGAACAGTTCGTATCAGAAACTGATGAAAACTTTTGGACATCAATATTTGATGGATATGTGTATCCTACTTATGACTATATGGGATTTCATGATATTCCTAAACCACTGTCAGCTCTTAATAAAGGAGAAAAGCAGATGTTTGCTCGAGAGATGAAGACGCGTGAAACTTTAACGATGTCTTTACCAAAAGAAATCTTTCATAGTCTCGGGAAGTGTCCAACTTCAAAAGAACTATGGGAAACTTTGAAGAAAAAGGGTGAAGCTACTACTCAAGCGTTTGTGGTCTTGATCAAAGAAGAAGTAGTAAAGCAGAGTGTTTCTGAAAGTGATTCGTCTACCGAGTTAAGTGATAGTGAGAGTATTCGATCTGGTGAAAGTACTCAGTCTACCGAGAGTGATGTAGAGACTGAAGTAAGCTTCCAGACAGTTGAAGATGATCTGAGTGTATCAGACACTGATGTTGAGCATGTCATTGTTGATCAAAAGAGTGACGCTGATGATGACGTTTTCATGGATCCTGGTGCATCTTCTTCAGAACTAAAACCTGAGGTAGTTTCTAACTCTGAAACGTTTTGTTCTAACTGTGTTTCAGTTAAGGATAAAATGATGAGGGTTATGGATGACAACGTCAACCTCATTTGTGATATGAAATCGATGCACACGGTAAATCAGAATTTAAAAGATAATGAGAATGTGTGTATTGAGAGAATAGAATCATTGAAGAGAGATATAAGTTCTCTGACTTTGAAGATCAAAGAGCAGGCATATCACCTGGATATGTCCTTTGTAGAAATTGAGAAACGAAATAATGATCTTGCTGCGAAAGATAAAGAACTAGCTGCATCTAAAGCAGAGGTAATCAAATTGCATAGAAAGTTAGAAAGCTTTGCAAATTCATCATTCTTATTAGAACATTATCATAATAATACTAAAGAGGGGAATGGAACTAGTGGTATTGGTTATGTTCCTCCACCATTCAACGGAAATTATTCTGTTACACCTGAGATTATAAAAGATGAGGATTTAGATCCTAAGACTGTGTTGAAAGTGAATCCGGTCAAAGGTGAAGATATGGTGTATTCTGATGAGAGTGATACTGAATATTTTGATGAAGCTAAGGTAGAGGGGATACCGAAAGCTATTAAGAAAGAAGACTCAAAGGTTGATTCTAATTCATCTGGAAATTATACATTTGGAAGTTCTTCAAATTCAAGGAGAGTTACATATGTCAGAGATTATAAAGACAGGCATACATGTTTTCATTGTAAAGAGATGGGACACATTGTGGTGAACTGTCCTTACAAAAATAAAGGAAAGAAGCATGTAGTTCCTGAGAAGATGAAGCCTGAATCAAAACCTATTGAGAAAAAGTTTGTTCCGTCTCAAACTCCAAAAGAAGTTCATGTAGGAGAATTTTCTTCAAATGCATCTAATCGTGTGAAGATTCCTTATATGAGAGATTATCGTGAGACGAGATCTTGCTTTTACTGTGGTCTTGTTGGTCATATTCGGATTGCTTGTCCTCACAAAGCCAAAGGTAACCGACATGTTACCCCAGAAAAAGGTAAGAACTCATGGTAAGCCTTATGTTAACCCAAATGTGGTTAAACCTCATGCTATACCAAAGGGTATTTCAAAATCTGAGGTTAGGCTTTCTAGACCTCAAAGACGGAGGAGAAACAGAAGATTGAGAAAACTTTTAGAACAACAAGAGTTTTCACAATCAAATCAATTTTTAAATGAAAGAAAATGTTCAAACACTTCACATTTTAAGCAAAAAGAACTTAATGAAAAGAAGTATGTTTGGAAATCTAAAGTTTCTGTTTCTGACTCGTCGGAACAATCTCCTAAAATTGATGAGAGTTTCGATTGTGAATGGAGTGAGGTTTATTATTTTGATACAGATGGAAGACCCATGACTACCATGGCTTGGGTCCCAATTTCAAATTAATGTTTCTTGTTAGATGTGCAGGATTACCAAGAGGGACTATTAATAACATATTGGTTGTTGATAGTGGTGGTTCTAAGCACATGACAGGGAATGACATCTGCATGAGTAAAGAGTTGTTGATAACTGCGAAATCTATTTGATTCAACGACTTGATGCTCAAGGGGGAGAATATGTTACACACAATGTTTTGGAAACAGTTTTACAAAGTCCAAAAGATAACCTGAAACTTAGGATGACAATGGTGAGCATAAAGTCATTGATGCAACCATTTGACTAGTTTAGGGGGAGTCTACAAGACAGGGGGAGTACAGAACTATGTTGGTGACAGAGGCAATGACATTCAATTACAGGATTACATCGGTTTGATTTTTTAATTGATTGAATTGCTTAATCATGAGTAACCAAGTAAAATGTTTTTCATAAAATATTTTCATGGAAGATTTTATTTTCGTTTGTTTTAATTTCTTTGAAAAATATTTTGAAAAAAAGCCAAACAAATTGAAAAAGATAAAATCGACATTACTTGAAGTTAAAGAAGAGATGATAGTACATCAGTAGATGTTCTTTCACACATGACCTTAGATTGACTGGTTGGTGCTTTATGTTAATATATCTGAATTATATGTTTTGATCTAAACTTCAGAGACTGCACAAATAGGAAATGATAGTGTTGTGTATGCATATAATTTGAATTGTTAGTAGACTAAAACCGTCACTGAACCATTAGTAGTGTGAAAACATAATTTCATATGTTACAACTGTGATTTTAACCCATTTTATGCCTGAGTGTGTGTGTTAAAAGATCACTATCAGATAAAGAATATTAGCTTTTAATAAAGATTTTTCTATGAGATCAGTTTCGGGTTATATCCTTAGCACTATTCATTCGATTTGCTTCAGTGCCCATGTCCCGAAAAGCATGCAATTTGAAATATAATCAAGATATGTACTTGACAACATTTGTCAAACATATACTAGCCCTTGGATCATATTGATATATCATCTTTACTGATTCCATTGAATTCATAATCCAGATAACAGTTGGATCCACTTACCTGAATCTTATGATTCCACAAATATAAGCCAAAACATTGAATCATTCGATTCTGAATCTCATTGATTCCTATACAATCCAATTTAGATTCTGCTATTCATGTGCTAAGTGATGTCTCCTCATTCTGGAAATTCGGATAATCTTTAGTAAAATCTTATATGTCTTGAAGATAGTGCACATTTACTTTCTGTTGGCATACTAGTGGGGTACACGTTGTATTTCATACTTAAATGGTATCTTAACTCACAAGAAAGTGGGAATAAGATGCTTTAGTTTCAAATCTTATAATATTGACAATTTGAATTTGTGTGTCATAGCGTGATCCTATTTTCTTTGAATGTTTATCGCGTATCATAACATGCAATATAAAAGTCTTGAAAAGATAGAGTATGATAATCTTGAAACATATTGGTTTGATTGGTCAAGGCTTGAAAGAATGACATAGGATACCATTTGATATTATATGGATTTTATATCCAAGATGTGTGATTGATATATCATATATA
This sequence comes from Smallanthus sonchifolius, assembly GCA_023525975.1. Classification (NCBI taxonomy): domain Eukaryota; kingdom Viridiplantae; phylum Streptophyta; class Magnoliopsida; order Asterales; family Asteraceae; genus Smallanthus; species Smallanthus sonchifolius. The sequence goes on along the minus strand of CM042019.1, from coordinate 64,085,471 downwards.
CTGATATGATCTTCTTACTCGTGATGTTCGATCAAAAAGATGTGATTTTGTATTTTACATTTCAGTTTATATAGAGAAAAACCAAAACGATTTTGTGTTTCTTATGTTTGAAAAACCAAAAAGATTTTATTTTTTCAGCTTCCATGGAAATCTTTATTCTTGGTTGTTCTCCTTTGCAAAAACTGAATATTGCAGACAGAAGTTGACAAGGGGTCCTTCTCCCAAGTTTTCTTCTAGATAGAAAGAAAGTGTGCAGATGAACAAGACGAAGACTACAGTTGTTTGATGATATATGAAGACGGATGACAATCTTCTGAAGCTGTTGTCAAGGGGGAGTCTGTTGGAGCATATTCTGGTGACAACGAGCTTGAAGATATTATGTCTTAGTCTTAGAGTCTTTGACTTGTAATTGATAGAATTGTTAGCAACAGTTAAAGGGGAGTCTGTTAGGACATGTTTTGTAACTGTTGATAAAATTCTGTGTAAGTTCTGCTAGAGGTGAACTTAACAAGTTCGCCTAGCCTATCAGAGGCGAACTTAATAAGTTCGCCTGGTCTATCAGAGGCGAACTTATTAAGTTCGCTTAGCCTATTAGAAGCGAACTTAATAAGTTTGCCTAAGCACAGTGAAGCGAACTTGTTAAGTTCGCCTGGTGCAGAACAGTGCTTATATATTGACAGAATAGAGTCTGTTCTGGGAGAGCTTAGAGGTGAGACGATATCAGAGTAGACGAGAGATAATTCTTGTAACCTGATATTGGTGGAATACAAAGCGTTTATTTACACCGTTGTTGTTGATTGAGTCACACGAGCACGTTGATCATGGATTCCGCACGTTATCACCGTGTCGTGCCGCGAGTCTAGAGATCCGTCACGCACCGAATTAGGGACCTACAAATAGGATATTTCAGCAGAAATAGAGAAGACATACAAGACAGATTAGACTGAGAGAAATTCTGTAATCTTGTAACCTGATATTGTGGTGGAAATACAAAGCGTTTATTTACACCGTTGTTGTTGATTGAGTTACACGAGCACGTTGATCATGGATTCCGCACGTTATCACCGTGTCGTACCGCGAGTCTAGAGATCTGTCACGCACCGAATTAGGGACCTACACCACCAGTTGGGCGAATATGGTAGAGTCAAAAGCCTTTATGAAGATGTTTGCGGTTTGTTTGTGAGTTTTGACTTCAACAATTTGAATATGCTTCTTTTCAACACAGTCACGGATAAAGTGATGTTTGATTTCAATGTGTTTGGTTTTGGAATGCTGAACTGGGTTTTTGGTGATATGAGGAACGGCGGTGTTGTCACACAGAATGTGTGTCTCATGGAATGTGATCCCATAGTCAAGCATCTGATGGTGTATCCATCTGACTTGGGAACAACAGAGGGCTGCGGCAATGTATTCGGCTTCGGCGGTGGATTGGGAAACGGTGGACTGTTTCTTACATTGCCATGAGACAAGGCGGTTGCCAAGGAATTGACAACCTCCAGAAGTGGATTTTCGGTCTAAGTTACAACCCTCGTAGTCTGAGTCTGAATAAGCCACAAGATCAAACAAGTCAGTTTTAGGATACCACAGACCCAATTTTGGCTTATATTTTAAATATCTCAAAATACGTTTTACAGCAGATAAATGAGAGAGTTTAGGATTAGCCTGAAAACGTGCACATAAGCACACTGCAAACATGATGTCTGGTCTGCTGGCCGTGAGATACATGAGCGAGCCTATCATAGAGCGATATAGGTGCTGATCAACGCTCTCACCATCCACATCAGGAGTCAAACAATGACGAACTTCCACAGGAGTTTTTACTGGATGGGAATCAGCCATTTTGAACTTGGTCAAGATTTCTTTTACGTATTTTTCTTGATGGATAAGGATTCCTGACTCAGACTGATCAACTTGTAGTCCCAAAAAGAACTTCATTTCCCCCATGGAGCTCATCTCAAACTTAGATCGCATCACTTCTTCAAATTCTTTGCAGAGACGGGGATTTGTAGATCCAAAAATGATATCATCCACATAAATTTGTACCATGATTGTATCCTTTTCCTCCTTCCGTTTGAACAAAGTTTGGTCAATTGCTCCTCATGTGAAACCATTCTCAATCGGATGCTTTGATAAAGTGTCATACCACGCACGAGGTGCTTGGTGAAGACCGTACAATGCTTTGTCTAACTTGTAAACACGGTCTGGAAAATTAGGATCAATGAAACCCGGCAGCTGCTTGACATATACTTCTTCTTGAACTTTGCCATACAAAAATGCGCTTTTGACATCCATTTGATGGACGGTGAAGTCCATGTAGGCTGCATAGGCGAGAAACATTCTGATGGCTTCCAAGCGAGCCACTGGTGCAAAGACTTCCTCATAGTCAATCCCTTCTTCTTGATAGAAACCTTGAACCACCAAATGAGCTTTATTTCGAATCACAATGCCGCCTTCATCCTTTTTGTTGCGAAAGACCCAACGGGTACCGATTGGAACTTTGTTCTTGGGTAGATCCACCAAATTCCACACATGTAACTTTGAGAATTGCTGTAGCTCTTCCTGCATTGCTTCCACCCAACTGTTTTCAAGTAGAGCTGCTTTAATGTTCCTTGGTTCAGTTTGAGAGATGAAGCAGGAAAACATGTTGTTTTCAAATGCATCATAGGCACTTCGGGTACTAACACCCACATTGAGTGGTCCAATGATGTTATTGGTGGGATGAATCTTGTGAATTCGCAGTTGAGGGATTTCATCTTCTTCCACGACTTCTTCCAAATTGGTAAGATTTTCAGCAGGAGGATCGGCAATATCATTAATAGGATCTTCAGCAGATGATTGTGGTGCAACATCTACTATTGGAATGGAGTTGTCTTCAACAGTTTCACTTGTTGCACCAGAACCGGAAGACTCCATATCAGATTCAGCATTTGCAACCACATGAATTTCAACCTGAGCAGATGAGGAAGAACCTTGATCATTTAAGTTCCCTAAATTGTTCACAGAAAAATAAGGATTAGCATGAGTTGAGTCAATTGAGAAATCAGGAAGATTAAATGATTTAAAAACTGAATCGACGTCAAATAGCCAATTGGGACCGTCTCCTGCGTCCGTGTGATTATTTTCATGCCAATTGATATCAATGGACTCCAGCACTATTCTTTTCTGCTTATGATAGACATGAAAAGCACGTTGATTGGAGGAATAACCAACAAAATAACATTAATCAGCTTTGGCTTCAAACTTGTTGAGCTGATCTGAAGTGTTCAGCATCATGCACACACACCCAAATTTTCTGAAGAAATCAATAACTGGCTTGCGCTTGTACATGATCTCATATGGTGTCTTGTTGCAACTTTTAGTGATAAGAACCCGATTTTGCACGAAACATGCAGTGTTGACCGCCTCAGCCCAGAAAGTCACGGGAAGCTTAGAGTCAACAATCATAGTTCGTGCAACTTCAATTAAGGTGCAGTTTCTCCTTTCAGCTACACCGTTTTGTTGAGGAGTACGAGGTGCACTAAATTGATGAGAAATTCCTTTGCTTTCACAGAAGGAATCAAGAGTTGCATTCTTAAATTCTGTTCCATGATCGCTCCGGATAGTCTTCACACTTAAACTGAAGAGGTTTTCAATTTGAAGCAGATAGGTCTTTAAAATCTCTGGCGTCTCATCCTTCTTAGCTAAGAAAAACACCCAAATGAATCGAGAAAAATCATCTGTTACCACCAGACAGTATGACTTTCGTCCAAGACTCATGACACTCACTGGACCAAAGAGATCCATGTGAAGCAATTGGAGAGGAGAGTCAATGGAATTGGTGGTTTTAGGCTTATGTGAAGATTTGTGCTGTTTTCCCTTGGAACATGAAATACAGTGTTCCATAGGAGTGAAATCTTTGAGAGGTAATCTAGTGACTAGGTTGCCTCGAACCAGTCGGTTCATTGTTTTGAAATTGACATGTCCCAACCTCTTATGCCACAGGAAAGATTCATCTTCGGAAGCCTTTGAGAGAAAACACGATTCAATTCCCGATGGGTTGTTCATATCCAAGTTATATGTGTTGTATCTTCTGGGAGCACGCATGAGAATAAGTTCTTCCGGAATCACCACTCCCGACTTTAAGATAAGACATTCTTTTGAATTGAATAAAGCACAAAAGTCCTTGTCACAAATCTGTGAAACACTCATCAGATTGTATTTTAACTAAGGAACATAGTTGACAAATTCCAGACTATTTACTCCATTTGATACTTTTCCTTGTCCTTCAATCTTTCCTCCTCTTGGGTTTCCAGCAAAAGCAACATACTCTCCATCAATTTGATGATAATCTTGCAGCAAGTTAAAGTGCCCAGTCATATGCCTTGAACATCCACTATCTACATGCCAGATGTTATCGCCGGTTCTTCTTGATTGACCCTATACATAACGAACCATTTATACGTTTTGACCAAAAATGTTTCAATCAAGAGATTTTAGTGTCAGGATATGACATCTCATTGGAATCAGAAGTACAACCATCCTTTGATGAAGCACGGTCATCAAATAGAACATTATTTTTAATTTTCCAAGCTCGTTTTAAATAATTTTTAGCATTTATAATTCTTTTACGCCTAGATTTCCTACTGTGAGAAGAATTAGGCAACACATATGAATTTAATGAACTTTGGGAAGGTGATTCTTCATTAAGATTTGCTGTTGTCAATTTACAACTCTTTGAAACATGATTTGAGGCACCACAACTAAAACAAACGTTTTTACAAGATATCTTAGCCTGATAATAGTCATCACAAGATGAAGATGATTGTGATGTTGAGGAATCTGAACATGAGACGGTTCTCTCATCAATAACTTTGTCTTGAAGACGATATGCTTCCTTTAATCTGAAAAATTCCATGTTGCTCATGGTTTCACGTGGTACATCATTCACAATAATTCCTGCACTTTTAAATTTTGTAACACATGGCATAACATTCAAAGATTTAGGAACAAAAGGCAAGGCATTTTTAAATTTAGAAACATCACATCCCAAACCCGTATTCTCAGCAGACATAGAATCAAAATACAAGTTTTTAACGTGTTCACAAATATTTGGTTTTGACACGGACATATTATTACATTCATCCGACTCAAGTTCTTTTAAAATAGTTCTATCATTAGCACTCTTATCACAATCATCTTCGGAATTTACACAATTTGACTCTGCACAAGAAGCAAAACTGTCAGAATCAGAGGACGTAATATAATCACCAGGAGATAATGTGCAAACAAAAGGTGTGGAAACATGTGGAGTTGGCATATCAGCAAATCTCCCTGATTTAGAATAAGGAGGTGGATGAGAGTTATACCCAAGACCTTCTGTGCCTTTTCTATTAAATTGTTTATCAATTATTCCAAACAAAATTTTCTGATCCATATCCATGTGGTCAACCTGTAATTTGGATTTTTCTGCCTTTTGGACTCTTTCAGTTAAAATCGTATTGTTAATAGTTTGAGTATTGAGTTGTACAATTAAAGAACGATTTTCACCAGAAATGTCACGAATTTTCTTTAAGTAAAGTTTCTCATTTTTGGCCACAGAGTCATACATCACCTTAATGTGATTTCGTTCATCAATCAAGGCTTGATTGATGAATCTGTATTTTTGAATTTCATTTAAGCAAGATCTAGAATCACAAAGTTTAGAAATAACCTTAGCAGGCACAACAGTGAGATCCTCAGCTGGTTCAATCATGACACACTTGCCATTTTCCTCCACATCAGCCATCAAGGCTTTATCAGCAGCTTCCTCAGTTTGATCTCCCCAATGATAATGTCCATCAGCCTGACACACAAGAGCTGTGGAGCTTGAAGATGCGTTTGTCTTTGGAGGATTAGCAGCTTGTTTTCCAGAGGAGATCTTCTTTTCTTGCTGATCATTGGAGGACGGTTCGTTGCAGTTTCTGGCAAAGTGCCCCAGCTGATCACAATTGTAGCATCTCACTTTCTTGATATCAAATCCAAGTGTCTTTCCTTGCTTGAATCTGTCTATGCCAGTTCTTTTGATGAATCTTTTGGCTCTTAAGGTCAACATGGCCATGCACCAGTCAATGTCCATTTTCTCCAAATCATCAGGATTAATCTACTCCAAGTCATCAGGTTGAAAGCTAACCGGTGTTAGATTTCCAGAGATTAGTGCATCATAGCACGACATGAAAGCAGTCATGATCGGAACATACTCATCAGGAATCATGGTGACAGTCTTTTGAGAAGCAGAGGAGCTGGTAGAATTTATTGCAGCAGCTGAAGGAGGGACATCAGTCTGAAAATATGGGATACCAGATAAGCTTGATCCAGCAATAAGAGCTGTGTTTCCAGACTGATTTGATGGAGTGACTGCTCCCTTCTTAATCTCAATTTCATAAGATTCAAGAATGCTATAGATTTCCTGTTGAGACAGAGCACTCAGATTCTCAGTCTTTTTGATCATGATTTGATACATATTCCATTCTTCAGGAAGAGAATCTAGGAGTTTCTTGTTTAGATCAAGAGTAGGATACTCAACTCCCATTACCTTCAACCTTGATACAATGCTTGAGAAATGGTTGATCAAATCAGATATTGATTCTCCCCTTACACTGCTGAACATCGCATATTGTTTCTTGATCATATCTCTTTTGCTTTCCCTGACATCCTCACTTCCCTCATATCTTGTGCACAAAGCAGCCCATAAGTCTTTGGCAGTTGTGTACTCAGCAAAGATTTTGAAAATATCCATAGGAAGAGCCATGGCAATAGTCCCGTAGTCCTTGTTGTCTCGGGCAATCAAGGCAAGATCTTTCTCATCATATTCAGATACTAACTTAGGACGTTGAACATCAGCAGTAGTAGTTACGGGCTTGTGGGGACCATCGGTGATAGAACTCAACAGTGTATAATCGTGATATTGAAAGAAAAGCTTCATCTTTTTAGTCCAGTCATCAAAATCTCTTGTGGACACAAGAACAGGTGGTCTATTTCCCCCAGAATGTTCTGTTGAACTTGAAGTGGCCATAATATCCGGAATCGAAACTAAAACAGTAACTAGTTTCGATAGACCAACTATTATCGAAACAACTAGTTTCGATAGGACCAGTTTCGATAGAACAACTATCCGGAATCGAAACTAAAACAGTAACTAGTTTCGATAGACCAACTATTATCGAAACAACTAGTTTCGATAGGACTAGTTTCGATAGAACAACTTTTATCGAAACAACTTTTATCGAAACAACTAGTTTCGATACTGAAAATTTCACACACTAGTTTCAATAACCACAGTTTCTATAAGAGACAAAAATCTAGTTTCGATAGTACCTTCTCCCGACAAAACGTAGACAAGAAGTTTCGATGATCAACAGAAATCAGAAATTGTTCCCCGTAGTTTCGATGCCTTCTTCTCCAAAACAGAAATACTCCATTGATGAAAAACTCCAGAAATCAAAGGTGCATAAATAATAAACCAATCCAGCGAAAACCTTCGTCTAACTGTCCTGATCACGAATCCAACCTCCGATTCCGAAAATACGAGCCAAAACCCTTGAAAAATGATGAAACAATACCTCGAGAATAAATGTGCAAAAACCCAAAATAAGCAATGAAAACCCTCGGTAATCACCTAGAATCGATCAAAAACCTGATAACACTCAAAAACACTAGAGCATAAAGCTCTGATACCAATTGTAGGTCCAGATTTCAGTCGAAATCACACTGATATGATCGATTGAACACACACACAGGCGGAAACTGTGTATATGTAGGTGAAACATATTATAGAAACAATATTGGTGAAGATAACCAGCTAACCACACTATGAATCAACAATCAAAAGGTATGAAAATGTATGAACACAGTGAATAAACAACTGCAGATTGTATTGATTCAAGCAAAATGTGAAAGAGAAGTTTCAGGGTTACAGCCGCTACTCACACCCTAAACATTCTCAAACTAGGCTATTTATAGTAGTGACAGGTATCGAAACTATGGTAAATTGAAACTACTAGTTACGATTGACCATTTACAATTGATACACAGACTGTCGAAACTACCATCTATCGAAACTACTAGTTTCGATTGAACAGACTCAATCGAAACTAAGTAGTTTCGATGGCCCAGACTTAACTAATTACAGAAAACTGAAATTACAATAATGAAATGACAGAAGGTAAACTAGTCTAAAATTGTTTAAACATACAATAAATGACAACAGCTTATACAAAATATATGACTCTACAATCTTGTTGATGTCACACCCCGACCGATGGCGGAATCATCGGGGCGGGACATGTAAGACTGTTCATAGCACATGGTTGACTAGATTGAAATATATTAAAGTCAAATTTCCATTACAAATAATCCAAGTACAAACCAAATTCAAACAAAGAAATATAAAACAACTCATAGAATTCTTGATTTAAATTGCTAAGTCCAAATCCTATATTGAGCACGTCTTGAATCATTCTCACATATTAGGGCCTGAAACATGAATAAAATAAAGTCAACTAAAAAGTTGGTGAGTATAACACAGTTGTATATAGATAGCATATAGTTGAAAACAAATCCTTTACATATCATGATAAATAACGCATTTATGGGGAGCAGCTATTGCGTAACCATGTACAACCAAACCTTGCAACTAGCATGCAAAAATTGTGTTGTCGGTTTCAATCACCGCGCACCTGGGTGGGTTTGTCAGACTCAATAGATCTATCATTGAAAACCGTCGGCTTGCATAGTTAATGATTGCACTCATGAAAGTAATTAGGATTTGTACTTTGTGTTGTTTATGTAAATGTAATGTGTAATTTGAATAATGTTCATGTTCCACCCCAAAAGTGTAAAAGAGTAAAAGGGGTTGTGAATACTCACTTGATAAGGAGGTGTAGCGAACAAGGATAATAGATAGAAAAATAAAGATCCTCGAGTGCACAAATTAACCTAAAGAGTAATGTATGTTGTATCAAATAGTGTGCACAACAGTGTAAGTTAAATGATGGTTTGGACTTGAGTAAAATGTTATTGATTTGAACTTGGATGTGTTGAATAAAATATAAAGTTTAAAATGAATATTATCAAAACATTTTGATTAAGGTTTGAGTTTGAATAAACAATTAAGTACGTATAAAATTATTGCTTATGAAAATAAATAAATAATTGATTTTGTTTAAACATGAATTAAATAAATAGTCATTATCTTATTCATTTATAAAAATTTGTAACTTAGACATTTAAAATATCATTTATGTGTAAGCTTTTACAATAAATATAAATTTAATTTTTATAACTTTAAATAAATAAAATTTATGCCAAGATTAAACTTTTAATCCTTTCAAATACAGAAAACATATTTTTATAAAATTTGAAACATTTATTGATTGAAAAATATAAAATTATAATTCTGTTAAAATTTCTGAGTCACACACGACCGTGCCTCGGAAGGGCACGATCGTGCTCAAGCCACGGGCGCGACCGCGCTAATCGGGGCGCGACCGGGTTGATCAACATAGGGCACAAACTAGACAAGTGAACTGGCACGACCGTGCCTTGGATCGGCACGGTGGTGTGTATGATTTTTAGACACAACAGAGGCTAGCCCAAAGGGCATGACTAGGTCTGGACAGGAGGACACGACCGCGCTGCTACTCGGCACGACCGCGTTTCATGAGGCACGGCCGCGCTAGATGATTAGCGCGACCGTGTCTATTCCAAATCAGACACAAATTGAACAAATCTTGTGATTATAGCGTTGGAATTGTTAGGGCTTTTGATTACTGTGTTGTTACGAGTCTATTCATATAAATTAATTGTTTGGAAAACGTGTTTAAGAATGGATTCGATTAAATCCTTTTTATTAAAAATAGGGATTTCGGTTCCGGATAATTTCTGTAATGGAAGCCCAGATTAACATGGGGCTTTCGATCTAAATACTAAAACGGATAATAACAAGTGATCGATTACCCGAAAGAGTAGGGAATCGATGGAGGTCGGTAGAAGGAGGTTTTGGCGACGGCAAGATTGCTTTCCGGCGTCTTCTGCTGCGATTCCGACTGATTCAACCCTTCAGAAACCTTAGAGATGATCAGAGGATCGAGTTCCTTGATTATTTGATAGCAATTGGATCGAAAATAGAGATTTGAGGCTTGGGAGATAATTTGGACGGTTTCTTTTGAGAGTAATTTGTATTTTGGAAATGATAATGGTAATTGACGGAGATATTTTCCTTGATAACAAAAGTAAAACGTAAATCGGATTTGAATTCGAACGATCGAGCGTTTTGAAACTGCATTTACGTTTCGACTGTTACGCAGGCGCGACCGTGCCCAAGAGAGGCGCGACCGTGCTTAGGCACTGGACGCGATCGTTCCAGGACCAGTCGCGCGATCGTGCCGAGGCACTTGGCGCGACCGTGCCAGGACGAAGCACGACCGTGCTAATTAGGGTTTCTTGATAAATTTTCAACTTTAGTCCTTGACTTTTCAGGTTTGATTAGTTTGAAATAAATAGTTACTTGTATAGCGTTTAAGTGTATATAATCGAGCAAAACTTGTAAATTTGTATCGAATCATTGCATTTAGTTTATGGCGAGAAAAATATTAAGACAGTGCACGGGTATTGAGTTCGAAATACATTACATTGAATTGAAATATGAATACTAAAATCAGAAATGCTACAGTCTCCCCATGTTGAGAGAATTTCGTCCCGAAATTTAGTTTGAGGAAGCGATGGTATCGGTAAAAAGATGAGGGTACTTGAGCTTCATTTGGTCTTCTCGTTCCCAAGTGAACTCAGGACCACGCTTAGATTCCCAATGAACTTTGACAATAGGAATGCGACTTCGCTTGAGCTGTTTGACTTCGCGATCCATAATTTCCACCGGCTTCTCAACGAAGTGCATCGTTTCATCAATGCGCACGTCGTCAAGCGGTATATGGAGATTTTCATTAGCGAGACACTTCTTCTGATTAGATACATGAAATGTAGGATGCACATTTCCAAGAGATGGAGGTAACTCGAGCTTGTAAGCCACTTTCCCAATCCTTTCAAGGATTTTGAATGGGCCAACATAACGAGGTGCTAACTTGCCTTTCTTTCCAAAACGGATCACGCCCTTCCATGGAGACACCTTAGAAGAACAAGGTCACCGACTTGGAATTCCAAGGGTTTTCGACGTTTGTCGGCATAACTCTTTTGCCGACTCCTCGCTACTCGAATATTATCACGGATTTGAATAATCTTGTCGGATGTTTCTTGAATTAACTCGGGACCGATGATTTGTGCTTCACCAATCTCGTTCCAACAGATAGGAGAACGACACTTGCGACCATAGAGAGCTTCGAATGGAGCCATGTTGATACTTGTGTGGTAGCTATTGTTGTAAGAAAACTCAATGAGGGATAAATGTGAATCCCAATTGCCACCAAAATCGATTACACAAGCTCTAAGCATGTCTTCAAGAGTTTGGATTGTTCGCTCGGTTTGACCATCAGTTTGCGGACGGTAAGCCGTGCTCAAATCCAATCGAGTACCAAGAGCCTTTTGGAGAGATTGCCAAAATCGAGAGGTGAACCGAGCGTCTCTATCGGATATTATGTTCAATTGAACACCATGACGGCTCACAACTTCATCAATGTAAATTCGGGCTAGTTTCTCCACTTTGAAGTCTTCACGGATAGGCAAGAAATGAGCGGATTTAGTGAGACGATCAATGATCACCCAAATACTATCATATCCACTCGAGGTGCGAGGGAGCTTGGTAATGAAATCCATAGTTATATTCTCCCATTTCCACACGGGAATTTCTGGTTGTTCGAGTAAACCAGATGGACGTTGATGTTCGGCTTTGACTTTGGAACAAGTTAAGCATTTGGCCACATAAAGAGCAATGTCTTTCTTCATACCGGGCCACCAATAAAGTTGGCGAAGATCTTGGTACATTTTATCCGCACCAGGATGAATAGAATAACGAGTCTTATGAGCCTCGTTCATGAGAAATGTACGGAGATCATCGCGATCGGGAACCAAATACGGTTCAAGTAATATAGTAAGCCATTGGGTTTTGATTCAAGAAGAAGTTCAACACCACACGACATTTCTTCATACATGTTACCCTCGGTCACCGAGACGTGTTGAGCTTCTAAGATACGGGTTTGAATATCGGTTTGAATACGGGCACAATGAAGCATAACATGGTCCTTTCGACTCAAAGCATCGGCTACAACATTCGCTTTGCCGGGATGGTAACGAATCTCGCAGTCGTAGTCGTTAAGGAGTTCGACCCAACGTCGTTGCCTCATATTGAGTTCTTTTTGGTTGAATATATGTTGAAGACTTTTGTGGTCGGTGAACACCACACATTTTGTACCATAGAGATAATGTCTCCAAATCTTTAACGCGAATACGACCGCACCCAACTCGAGATCGTGCGTCGTATAATTCTTCTCATGAACTTTGAGTTGCCTTGATGCATAAGCGATTACTTTGCCTCGTTGCATGAGGACACAACCAAGACCTTGGTTAGAAGCATCACAATAGACAACTAAATCATCATTTCCATCGGGGAGAGTCAATATGGAGCATTGCACAACTTTTGCTTGAGGGTTTGGAAAGCTTCTTCTTGTTTCGGTCCCCATTCATAAGTCTTACCCTTGTGGGTCAAAGCGGTAAGAGGGACAGCAATTTTTGAGAAGTTTGAGATGAAACGACGATAATAACCCGCAAGACCAAGAAATGAACGAACTTCGGTAGGAGTCTTCGGGGCATTCCAATTCTTAACCGTTTCAATCTTAGCAGGATCAACATGAATTCCCTTGTCATTGACAATATGACCAAGAAATTGAACTTCCTTTAGCCAAAATTCACATTTGGAGAATTTGGCATATAGTTGTTCTTTTCTCAAGAGGTCCAAAACCAATCTAAGGTGTTGTTCATGATCGCCTTTAGTCTTGGAATAGATTAAGATATCGTCAATGAAGACGATCACGAAATTATGAAGGTACGGTTTGCACACACGATTCATGAGATCCATGAAAACTGCGGGTGCATTGGTTAACCCGAAAGGCATAACCATGAACTCGTAATGACCATATCTTGTTCGGAAGGCAGTCTTAGGAATGTCATCTTCTTGAACACGAAGCTGATGATAACCGGATCGAAGATCAATCTTCGAGAAACAAGTAGAACCTTGAAGTTGATCAAAGAGGTCATCGATTCAAGGCAAAGGATAACGGTTCTTGATAGTAAGCTTGTTGAGTTCGCGGTAGTCAATACACATGTGAAATGATCCATCCTTCTTCTTAACAAATAAGACAGGTGCACCCCACGGTGAATGACTTGGGCGAATGAAACCTTTGTCGGAGAGCTCTTGAAGTTGACTTGCAAGTTCTTGCATTTCGGAAGGTGCAAGACGATATGGAGCTCTAGCAATGGGGTTAGCTCCAGGTATAAGATCAATACGGAACTCTACTTGACGAACGGGAGGAAGACCGGATAAATCCTTAGGAAAAACTTCGTGGAAATCCCGAATGATCGGAATGTCTTGGATATTCTTCTCCTTGACATCCTTTTGAACAATATGAGCTAAGAAAGCAATGTACTTCTTTCGTAAGTACTTTTGAGCGGTAGTACACGACATCAACTTAAGTCCCTTGCAAGGCTTTTCACCAAAAACCCTTAAGGTTTCTCCCGATAGTAGCGGAATTCGGATACACTTTTCAAAGCAAATGACTTCGGCATGATGATTTGATAGCCAATCCATGCCTATGATGATATCAAAGCTTCCTAGTGGCATTGGAACAAGGTTGATTGGGAATGAATGGTCATTTAGTTCTAAGGAGCAATCATAAATAATGGAGTCAATTGTAAGGGAGTCACAATTTGCTATTTCAACGGTGAAGGTTTTCTCTAATTGGGATCGTGTCTTTGCAAGTAAAGGCTCAAAATTAAGTGACACAAAACTTTTATCGGCTCCGGTATCGAATAAAATGGAGGCATATTGACTATTAACAAGAAACGTACCATTGACCACGCCATTGTTGGCTTGAGCTTCATTAGCGTTTATGTTGAACGCACGCCCACGAGCTCCACCTTGTCTAGCATTTGCAAGTCTTGGACATTGATCACGAAAATGGTTCGGGTCACGACACTCATAACAAGCACGCCCATTAGCAATGGCGGGAGCACCTTGGTTAGCCACTTGAGGTATGGTTCGGTTTGGAGCGTTGACTTGGCCCGTAAGAGCTTTGGTCCTACAAACACTAACTGTATGACCATATCTCCCACAATAAGTACAAAGGCGACATGGGATGCTTTGGGGATGATGGTAGTTGCAGGTGGCACAAAGTGGGTAAATTCCAACATATGGCCTTTTAACCGGTGTTTGAACCATAGGTGCAGCTTGGATAACCGGAATAGTAGGAGTGACCACAGCATAGTTTCTAGTCTTCCTTTTACTATTATTGTGGGAGGGTTCAGTTGTGGTTTCTTTGTTGTGGGTAGGAGGGGTTATGGTTTCAGAAACTTTCTTAGAACCCTTTTTGGTAAGAGTTCCAGCTTTCACATGATTATCAGTTAAGGTGGCGGATAGACGAATAGCATCCTCTAGAGTAGCAGGATTTCTACCTAAAACAGTATCTTGGATTTGTCTTGGTAGCCCACCAATATACTTTTCGATACAACGGGACAAAGGAGTGACCATGTGGGGCACGAGAAGACTCAACTCATGGAACCGAGTTGTATATGCTAAACTTTCCCCACTATCTTGGGCAAGATCCCAAAATTCAGCTTCTAACTTTTTCACTTCATTTCGAGGGCAGAACTCCTCGGTCATAAGCCTTTTGACCTCATCCCAAGGTAAGGCCATAGCTACATCAACACCCCTATTCCTTTTCTCCCCATTCCACCATGTAAGTGCCCGTTTTTGTAGGACACTTGTAGCATGACGAACACGGAGATTGTCGGGACAGTCACTATTGAGAAAAGTATTCTCAATGCTTTCAAACCATTGAAGGAGTCCAGTAGCTCCTTCGGTACCAAAGAACTTGAGGGGATTGCACGAGTTGAAGTGCTTGAAGGTGCATTGAGGTGGATTGTTACCACCATTTCCACCATTATTACCACTATTGCTTCAATTTCCACCATTGTTGCCATTGGTGGCTCCATTGGATTGGGTGAGTTGTGTCACCAATTGAGTAAGAATAGTAGCAATGTCGGTGTTGGCGTTGGTTGCGGGAGCACGACGAGGAGGCATTCTACAGATTTTCACAAGACAAGAAAGATTGTAAGAACTTATGAGATTTGATAGGATTTAATAGAATGAGATAATAAAAATAGATATTCATAGTTTGGATTGTACTCAAAAGTGACAAAATCACTTGAATACTATGGCACATTAAGGTTAATTAAACTTATATAATTTTTCAAGGAGACATGCTTTAGCCTATAAGTAAACACTCATCTCGGGAATTCCCAGGAAAGCATACGGGTCCCTCGGTTGATTGGGATTTATGCGAAATGCTTTCCTAGACAGAAAACCCAAAATACAGGTGTCAACCTTCCAGATTGCACGTGTCCTCAAATAATTTAACAAGTTTAAAAACCTTAACGAAGAAATAAAAATTTTAGAGATTTTTGCTTCAAGAATTTTTCCACATGCTAAGAAGGATATAGATAGAAAAGAAAATAGAAATATTATGAGGTTTTAGAATATAGGAACGGATATTATTTATTTAATTATTAAGAATATCCTAATAAGTCATGGATTTAAAACACATAAGTCATCAAAATGAAATAATAAGGAATCATACTAAGCATGTAACATATAACATGTAGCACATAGCATGTAACACATAGCACAAAAATCATGAAACATAGTATAAGTGGGTGTCCTAAAGTTATAATCTAGGTCAAGGTGTCTAATAACCTAATTCCCTATAACCAAGGCTCTGATACCAATCTGTCACACCCCGACTGATGGCGGAATCATCGGGGCGGGACATGTAAGACTGTTCATAGCACATGGTTGACTAGATTGAAATATATTAAAGTCAAATTTCCATTACAAATAATCCAAGTACAAACCAAATTCAAACAAAGAAACATAAAACAACTCATAGAATTCTTGATTTAAATTGCTAAGTCCAAATCCTATATTGAGCACGTCTTGAATCATTCTCACATATTAGGGCCTGAAACATGAATAAAATAAAGTCAACTAAAAAGTTGGTGAGTATAACACAGTTGTATATAGATAGCATATAGTTGAAAACAAATCCTTTACATATCATGATAAATAAGACATTTATGGGGAGCAGCTATTGCGTAACCATGTACAACCAAACCTTGTAACTAGCATGCAAAAATTGTGTTGTCGGTTTCAATCACCGCGCACCTGGGTGGGTTTGTCAGACTCAATAGATCTATCATTGAAAACCGTCGGCTTGTATAGTTAATGATTGCACATAATCGCATACAAAGGTTAGCACACCTAGCACTCGGGCATAAAGCTCAAATTGCACACATGAAAGTAATTAGGATTTGTACTTTGTGTTGTTTATGTAAATGTAATGTGTAATTTGAATAATGTTCATGTTCCACCCCAAAAGTGTAAAAGAGTAAAAGGGGTTGTGAATACTCACTTGATAAGGAGGTGTAGCGAACAAGGATAATAGATAGAAAAATAAAGATCCTCGAGTGTACAAATTAACCTAAAGAGTAATGTATGTTGTATCAAATAGTGTGCAGAACAGTGTAAGTTAAATGATGGTTTTGACTTGAGTAAAATGTTATTGATTTGAACTTGGATGTGTTGAATAAAATATAAAGTTTAAAATGAATATTATCAAAACATTTTGATTAAGGTTTGAGTTTGAATAAACAATTAAGTAAGGTATAAAATTATTGCTTATGAAAATAAATAAATAATTGATTTTGTTTAAACATGAATTAAATAAATAGTCATTATCTTATTCATTTATAAAAATTTGTAACTTAGACATTTAAAATATCATTTATGTGTAAGCTTTTACAATAAATATAAATTTAATTTCTATAACTTTAAATAAATAAAATTTATGCCAAGATTAAACTTTTAATCCTTTCAAATACAGAAAACATATTTTTATAAAATTTGAAACATTTATTGATTGAAAAATATAAAATTATAATTCTGTTAAAATTTCTGAGTCACACACGACCGTGCCTCGGAAGGGCACGATCGTGCTCAAGCCACGGACGCGGCCGCGCTAATCGGGGCGCGACCGGGTTGATCAACAGAGGGCACAAACTAGACAAGTCAACAGGCACGACCGTGCCTTGGATCGGCACGGTCGTGTCTATGATTTTAGACACAACAGAGGCTAGCCCAAAGGGCATGACTAGGTCTGGACAGGAGGACACGACCGCGTTGCTACTCGGCACGACCGCGTTTCATGAGGCACGGCCGCGCTAGATGATTAACGCGACCGTGTCTATTCCAAATCAGACACGAATTGAACAAATCTTGTATTTATAGCGTTGGAATTGTTAGGGCTTTTGATTACTGTGTTGTTACGAGTCTATTCATATAAATTAATTGTATGGAAAACGTGTTTAAGAATGGATTCGATTAAATCCTTTTTATTAAAAATAGGGATTTCGGTTCCGGATAATTTCTGTAATGGAAGCCCAGATTAACATGGGGCTTTCGATCTAAATACTAAAACGGATAATAACAAGTGATCGATTACCCGAAAGAGTAGGGAATCGATGGAGGTCGGTAGAAGGAGGTTCCGGCGACGGCAAGATTGCTTTCTGGCGTCTTCTGCTGCGATTCCGACTGATTCAACCCTTCAGAAACCTTAGAGATGATCGGAGGATCGAGTTCCTTGATTATTTGATAGCAATTGGATCAAAAATAGAGATTTGAGGCTTGGGAGATAATTTGGACGGTTTCTTTTGAGAGTAATTTGTATTTTGGAAATGATAATGGTAATTGACGGAGATATTTTCCTTGATAACAAAAGTAAAACGTAAATCGGATTTGAATTCGAACGATCGAGCGTTTTTAAACTGCATTTACGTTTCGACTGTTACGCAGGCGCGACCGTGCCCAAGAGAGGCGCGACCGTGCTTAGGCACTTGGCGCGATCGTTCCAGGACCATTCGCGCGATCGTGCCGAGGCACTTGGCGCGACCGTGCCAGGACGAAGCACGACCGTGCTAATTAGGGTTTCTTGATAAATTTTCAACTTTAGTCCTTGACTTTTCAGGTTTGATTAGTTTGAAATAAATAGTTACTTGTATAGCGTTTAAGTGTATATAATCGAGCAAAACTTGTAAATTTGTATCGAATCATTGCATTTAGTTTATGGCAAGAAAAATATTAAGACAGTGCACGGGTTTTGAGTTCGAAATACATTACATTGAATTGAAATATGAATACTAAAATCAGAAATGTTACAGTTGACATAGCTATTGCCAAAGCGTTAGATACGGCTTTGCCAATCCTATTGACAAGCTTAGAAGAAAATAGAAAGAAGAAAGATGAGACTCAGCCCGCAGAAGAAATTAATAATTTAGGCAATGAAAGTGAGGATGATTTCGATTATGATTATGAATATGATGATTCATATGAGGCAAGACCTCAAAAGAAAGGAAAGAAGGGATGTCCTTACAAGGCATTCAAAGACGGAAAACCTCCTAAGTTTGTAGGAACGAAGGATGCCACTGTTACTCACTAGTGGATAAGGGAAATAGAGGCAATAATCAAGATTAGTGAATGTAGAGACGATCAGAAGGTCAAGTATGCAGCCCATTCGTTTATTTCCGAAGCATTATGTTGGTGGGAGAACTTGGTCATAGCTTTGGGAGATAGAGCTATTGACCGGATGACTTGGGAAGAGCTAAAAAGGTTGCTGATAGAGGCGTTATGTCCGGATAATGAGATGGACAAACTCGAAAGAGATTTCCTTAGTTTGGAAGCTGCTAGTATGACTCATAGAGAATATACTACCAAGTTTAATAAAATGGCTCATTTGGTACCCCATCTAATAACTCCTGAATCTGTACGCATCAAGAGGTACGTACAGGGTTTACCATCTGACTTAAGAAGATTAGTAAAGACTTCATATTTGAAGACCTATCGGTCGGCTGTACAGCTTGCTTCGACAATGTACGATGAAGTCTTCGGTTCCCGCCCCGTGGAATCAAAGAGAAAGTGGTCAGACTTTTCTAAAGGTCAAAATAAGAAGAATGGAGGAGGAAGAGGAAAGACGCAGGAACAAAGTGGTAGTTCTAGGTGTACCAAATGTGGTAAAATACACACTGAAGAATGCAGCTACGGAACCAATACTTGCTATAGTTGTGGTAAGCCTGGGCATATAGCCACCAATTGCCCAAGTAAATTAGGGTTGAGGTGTTACAAGTGCGGAGAACTTGGACACCGAATCATAGAATGCCCAACCCTAAAGATTTTGCACCATTAGTGATTAAAGATGGAAAAGAGAAGGAAGCTCCAAAGGACAATAGTAGGCCCTATACCTTAACAACAAAAGAGGCTAAGACATTGCCTGACGTAGTATCAGGTACATTTCTCGTTAATAACGTACCTGCTACTGTGTTGTTCGACTCAGGAGCTAGTAGAAGTTTTATATCTTTAGATTTCTATCCTTCATTAGCAAGACCTACTATAAGATTAGCCGAAACTTTTGAAGTCGAAACTGCTATTGGGAAGACGATAGAGGTAGCAGAAGTCATTCAAGGTTGTTTCATCAATCTTCAAGGACATAGATTTCCTGTTAGACTATATCCAATGATCCTCGAAGGATTTAATGTAGTCTTAGGAATGGACTGGTTGGCCGCAAACGATGCCCGGATCATTTGCAACAAGAAGGTAGTCCAAATGCAAACCCCAGACGGCAAATGGATTACAATCCAAGGTGATAAATTAAGACTAGCCGTTAGAATTATGTCCATGATGAAGGCCATGAAGTTTATAAATCGAGGCACTGAGACCTATCTAGCCTATGTTATTTATTCCAAAGTGAAAACTAAAAAATTAAAAGATGTGCCAGTAATTTGTGACTTTCCTGATGTATTCCAAGAAGAATTGCAAGGAATACCACCAGAGAGAGAAGTGGAGTTTAGAATCGACTTAGTGCCTGGTGCTAAGCCTGTAGCTAAGGCACCATATGGTTTAGCTCCATCAGAAATGAAGGAACTAATGTCACAACTGCAAGAGTTATTAGACAAAGGTTTCATAAGACCGAGTATCTCGCCTTCGGGTGATCCGGTTCTGTTCGTAAGGAAGAAAGACGGTAGTATGCGTATGTTCATAGACTACCGAGAACTGAATAAGCTTACCGTTAAGAACAAATATCCATTACCTAGGATCGATGACTTGTTCGATCAATTACAAGGAGCAAGTTGGTTCTCCAAAATCGATCTAAGGTCGGGATATCATCAATTGAAGGTTAGAAACGAAAATATTCACAAAACAGCCTTCCGTACAAGATATGGACATTATGAGTTCTTAGTAATGCCATTTGGTCTGACTAATGCCCCTGCTGCATTAATGGACCTCATGAATAGGGTTTGTCGACCAATGTTGGACCGATCTGTGATCGTGTTCATAGATGATATTCTAATCTACTCAAAGAATGAAGGAGATCATGCATGTCATCTCAAGGAAGTACTAGAAACACTTAGAAAAGAGAAATTATATGCAAAATTCTCTAAGTATGCGTTTTGGCTCCGAGAAGTCCAGTTCTTGGGTCATGTGATAAACGCAAAAAGAATTATGGTAGATCCTTCAAAGATAGACGCCGTGATGAAATGGAACCCGCCAAAGACACCTACAGAGATACACAGTTTCTTAGGTTTGGCTGGTTACTATAGAAGATTTATTCAGGATTCCTCAAAGATTGCAACCCCATTAACAAAACTCACGAAGAAGGAGACAAAGTTTGTATGGGGAATAAAGCAAGATAACGCTTTTCAAAATCTAAAAGTGAAATTGACACAGGCCCCAATATTGTCTTTACCGAAAGGAAATGAAGATCTGGTAGTTTACTCTGATGCATCATATGAGGGACTGGGATGCGTACTCATGCAGAAAGGCAAGGTTATAGCCTATACATAAAGGCAAATCAAACCCAATGAAGTTAACTACCCGACCCATGATTTAGAATTAGCTGCAGTAGTTTTTGTAGTTAATCTGTATGGAGTTAAGTGCACAATCTACACAGATCATAAAAGCTTAAAGTATTTCTTTGAGCAAAAAGATTTGAATATGAGGCAGCGAAGATGGTTAGAGCTGATAAAGGATTATGATTATGAAATCTTGTATCACCTAGGGAAACCCAATGTAGTGGTAGATGCCCTAATCCGTAAGGAAGAGCATCCTCCTATTAGGGTGAAGTCATATAAGTTAGTTGTAACTCCTGACTTTATGACCCAGCTCAGGAATGTTCAAATAGATGCATTGAAAGCAGAGAATGTTAAGAAAGAAAGAATGGCTGGACAAGAAAAATCCTTAGAAGAGAAAGAGTATGGGGTTAAGACTCAATTCGGTCGTATGTGGATACCACATATAGGTGAATTCAGAATCAAAGTTCTGGATGAAGCTCATAAGTCACGATATTCGATTCATCCGGGTACTACAAAAATGTACCAAGATCTACGCCAAGATTATTGGTGGCCTGGTATGAAATTCGATATCATGAAATATGTGGCTAAATGCTTGACTTGTTCTCAAGTCAAAGCAAAGCATCAAAAGCCTTATGACAAATTGTAGCCATTAGATATTCCAGAATGGAAATAGGAGCATATCACTATGGACTTCATAACCAAGCTACTGAAAACACCTAAAGGTTATGATACCATATGGGTGATAGTAGACAGATTAACTAAGAGTGCTCACTTCTTACCGATACAAGAGGCATACTCTTTAGAAAGGTTAGCAGATGTATTTTTCAAAGAAATTGTTTCATGGCATGGAGTGCCGGTTTCAATTGTATTTGACAGAGACACATTTTATGTCACGTTTCTGGAAGATGCTCCATGAAGAAATGGGAACTAAGTTATTGATTAGCACGACATATCATCCTCAAACAGATGGTTAAAGTGAAAGAACGATTCAAACACTTGAGGATATGCTTCGTGCTTACATTATTGACTTCGGTGGAAGTTGGGATAGTCATCTACCTTTGGTAGAATGCTCGTATTACAATAGTTATCATGCATGTCTTGGCATGCCACCATACGAAATGTTATACGGAAGAAGATGTAGAACTCCCATCTGTTGGGGAGAGGTTAGACAAAAAGAACTTGGAAGCAAAGAAATTGTCCAAGCAACTGGTGAAAAGTTAGATCAGATTAGAGCTCGCCTAAAAGCCGCACAGGACAGACAGAAGTCTTATGCGGATAAAATGCGAAGGCCTATAGAATTTCAAGTTGGAGATTTTGTCCTGTTGAGAGTATCTCCATGGAAAGGAATCATTAGATTCAGGAAGAGAGGAAAGTTGTGTCCAAGATTTATTAGACCATTTAAGATTATAACTCGAGTAGGGAAAGTTGCTTATACACTGGAATTGCCTGAAGAGTTGAGTGGAATTCACCCAACATTTCATGTATCACACTTGCGAAAGTGTTTGGCAGACGAAACCTCTCATGTACCACTGAATGATATAGAGGTAGACGAAAGATTGAATTATGTCGAGAAGCCAGTGGCGATACTCGATTGGAAGGAAAAGAGATTACGAAATAAAGTAATCAAGCAAGTGAAAGTTCAGTGGCAACATCGAAGGAGGTCTAAAGCCACATGGGAGACAGAGGAAAAAATGAAGCAATCCTATCCCTACTTATTCGAGTAAGTAACAGGTTTCGAGGACGAAACCTTTGTAAGGGGGGTAGATTTGTAACACCCTAATTTTTAAAGAAATATATACAGAAGGGCTAAAGTGATCATATAATGAAACCCTAGGGGGTTAAAGTGACATTATGTTAAAGTATAAAGGGTTAGAGTTTAATTGATTCAAAGTTCAAAGGCTAAAACTAAAAATTTTGAAAGTTGGACAGGTGGCAGACCTCCACCAAAGGGATAGCGGTCCGCTACGTATAGAGCAAGGGATTACTCAGGAAAAGCCACGTGTCCGGTGACTAATCGCTAAAAATTGACGTGTGGAAGGCTGGTAGCGGACCATCATTTGATACTTAGCGGTCCGCCAGCCGCAATAATCCTTAGCGGTCCGTCACGATGAAGCATAGCGGTCCGCTACGTGTGCCCCAATCCAGAATAAGCCGCCTCAAAAGTGTGGCAGACCGCCAACCTATGTCTTAGCGGTCCGCTACGGGTTGGACGACCATCCTATAAATAGTTGGACCTAGAGATCGGTTTTAGTCACTTCCACACAGCAAACACACATACAAAACACATAGTTAGCCTCGGTAAGAATGCCAAGGAGTCCCGGTTCGGGTAGAGAAGTTCGGTTTCCAGTCTTTCGATCCCAATAC
Organism: Smallanthus sonchifolius; assembly: GCA_023525975.1. NCBI lineage: Eukaryota > Viridiplantae > Streptophyta > Magnoliopsida > Asterales > Asteraceae > Smallanthus > Smallanthus sonchifolius. The sequence goes on along the minus strand of CM042019.1, from coordinate 64,061,972 downwards.
GCAAGAGATAGTTCTGAGGTAAGGTTCTACATAGTTCCTAATGACTTGGTTAAGCTAGGAATGTATGATTAAGTAATGTTATAATGACTTAGGACCCTGATCCCAGTCATTGTGTTGTTTACATTAGCATGAAAGAATTGTGTGAAGGAGAAGGAAGTTAGAGGTGAGTTCTATGAGGCCTTTTTTAAATGTTTTACTTTAAATATTTTGGGCCGGTATATATGCTAGAATGTTTTACATAAATGCTATATACCTTGATAGCATCCATGTGCAAGAGGTTTTGTATGAAAGATAATTAAATCTTAAAACTAAGTAACGGAGTACTCATAAAACATCAAAGAAGTGTTGGGTAACCATCCGACCAATATGAGCTATCTGTCAAACATAATGTTCTACCCAAGGAAAGAGTGGTGTATAAATCCCTCGTTGGTCCGTCATTCTTTCCTGGGAACATCTCTGTTGGAGGTACTACTCTGGGAGGGTAACCACCTTACTTCTTTGATATACCATGGAGAAATCTAACTTGTTCTATTGATTGTAGTAATGGCAGACCTATAGTTTGTTAAGGACTACAATGAATCAGCATATTTGGATAATCCGCCACAACATCACAGTATTTTCAGATCTATGATGCAGGTCTGCGAGCATCCAGAATCTATCATGCTATTTCACAACATTCGGATATTTGTGAAGATTTCATTCAAAATTTCTAGAGTACTGCTGATATTGTTACTGAAAATGAAGTTGAAGGGATAGCCGGTACTGTAGAAGGAAAACGCATAGTGGTTACTGAAGCTGTTATTAGGGAATGTCTACACTTTGGTGATGAACCCGAACATCATACTAGCTTTACTGTTGAACAAATGAACGGTACTATTGAAATGATGAGTTATGAAGGAGGTTTGCCTTCCTTGGAAAAGAAGTGCCTACCACCTTATTAGAAGTATTTGGCACATGTACTGAACCAGTGTATCCCAGGAAGAAAAGGTGGATATGATGAGCTTAGTGAAAGCATGACTGCAGTGGTATATGCTCTTGTGACTCGAGAAAATTTCAACTTCTCAAAAATTATGTTTGAAGAAATGAAGTGTAATTTAACTGGGAAGAAGAAGTCATTGTTTTTGATGTATCCAAAATTTCTAGAAATGATAATTAATAGGAACCATTCAGAGTGGGTCATGACTCAAAGGAGACTGCATGTGAAGGTAATAGGCAAGAGCATTCTGTCCTACATGAGTATGAACAAGAAAGGAAATTTTCTAAATCTGACTCCTTTAGAAAAGTTTGGAGCGTTTCCTGAGTTAGAAGGTATTCAGCCACAACCTCAACCACAACCTCAACCTCAACCTCAACCACAACCACAACCACAACATCAACCACCACCACTTCAACCTCGTTGTAGACTTAGACGTGCACCTGGTAAAGTTCAAAATTAGGCTGAAGTACCAATTGTTAATGAGCCTGTAATTCCAAATGTGCAGATGGCCGAAGAACATGAAGATTAATTCAATTACAACATTGAAGGGTCAGTGTTCGTAAAAAATGAAGAGAATATGAGAAATCTCAAAAATATGGCAGATATAAATCTGGATGACTTGAACTTCTCTGACACTGAAGATCAAGGCACCAGTGGTGAGAATGTTGAAGAGAAGGAGAATGAGTCTGAAGGAGACTCAGAAATTGAAGAATTTGAAACATCTGAAACAGAAAGTGACAAGGAAGAAGTACCAATCAATAAATATCACAAAAGCTTACTGATTAAAAGAAAGGCTGCTGGGAAACTGTTGAAGCACTTTCCTGTGACAAACACTCTGGATAGATAGAGTCTTAGTTTAGTACTTTCATGTATATATTTGTCTTTGTTTGTAAGTGTCTGTATGTATTAGTTATCGAGTTGTATTTACGTTTACATATTGACTGTTGCAGATTTCTCTAAGTGTTTTGCGCACTTGTATGTGCGCAGGATATAGTTCCTACGTACTTCGCAAGTACGCAAGAATACCTTTCGTACTTGCTAAGTACGCATGAGCAAATTTCCCTGCGCACTTGCTAAGTGCGCAGGCATCAGGTCGTGTATAAATAGGAATGGTTGAAAGTAGATAAGTATGCAATCTTAGACGCACTCATAGTAGCAAATACGCAGAACTTGTAATCTCAGTATTTCTCTCTGTAACCTTCAAGTGTTTATAATAGACGAAAGTTTAAAGTGATTCTCTTGTCGGTTTACTTTGTGTTGTAAGACTCTCCACCTGGTCACGGGTATTCCGCACCCGGTCCGACTAGTAGACCCACTTGCATGTGACTATCCGCCACACCCGAGGGACCTACAGAAACCTCCTCTCATCAACCCTTCTAAACCACAGTGTGATACTTCCGATGAAGACTTCGCTTTTGAAGCTGATCCAAGTACGAGGAAGAGAGCAAAGCTTTTTGAACAACTCCCGCAGAAGTCCACACAAATCATTAAACCAACCATCACCAAACAGCAAGATAAGGGCAAGGCAAAGGTAGTTGATCAACATGCGCCTGTGGATGTTCAAGCCCTACAACAAAGAGTGTTTGTTCTGGAACAAGATTCTGTTGCCAAGGATTCAAAGATCAAGAAACTCAATGAAGAAAACAACACTCTCAGGAAGACTATAGACCTACAAAGTAATCAAATCAATACCTAGAAGGAGAACATGGTATTTGTACTAGAGGAGCTTAAGAAGATAAAGGAAAAGAAAGGTAAAAGGAAAAAGAAAAGAAAAGATGGATGTAGTGGAAACGATGATGGTAAGGGTGATGACAATGATGGTGATGGAGATGACAATGAAAGAAAAAGAGATGATAAAGATCAAAACAAAGATCAGGAAGATCAACCTGAAGGAACGAGCTCACAAGAAGATATGTCTAGAGCAATGGTTGTCTATGTTCATGTGTTAGTAGATAAAGGAGCACAACAGTCTGAAAATGATTTTTATTTTGATTTTGAACAGGGTCTTGATGATTTACTCAAGTCAGACTCAGTGTTCTCATTTGAAAATGATTCAACTATACTAGATGATGATTTTATAGGAGATGAAGTGTTTGCTGCTGAGGATTTCCTCGATGCAAATATGTATGTCTCTCCTACATCATAAGTGCTCAGGGAAAGGTGATTACCAGTATTGAAAGCGATTTATTCGCTGAAGGTAATTCACCTCCTCATGTGGAGTTATCTGCTGAACATGTTGCTGAATCAACAAACATCCCTGAAGCAACATCATACTCAACCGTTCTAGATAAACAGGAAAGTATATTCAAGATTATTCCTCCACAAGAAGTTCATTATGTCACATCCTCCAATGCACTTGCAAAGAAGAACGATCGTTCTCCTATCTTAAACTGGATGTTTGACAATGAGAAGAATCTATACATGAATAAGAGAAAGAATGGGCGAATAGAATATTTGCACGATCACATGACATTATGTCACTGCCCAAATTTGATCTTCAACAACAAAACAAGGCTCGTTTTTATAACCCAGGAAATGTTGGCATAGTAAAAAGCTTTGTTTCACTTCTTGAAGGGGAATGCAATAATGGTTTTAAGATATTGTAGGATCGGTGAATACAAGATGGTTCTATTCTAGTTGAGATTGACAGAAACAATCACAACTGAGCAATGTAAACAAGTAAACACGAAGAATACTGATAAATGCAATTTGTATTAAGCTTCAAGATTACAAGATTACAGAGAAACTCTTAAGCAAAAAGCATGATTATACAATGAGTCTAAGTACTACTTATATAGTAACTTAGAATCAAGACAGACCCTTGATTCTAAGAATCAGATCTAACACAAGCCGTTGATCTTGTTTTGAAGCTATTCTACATGTAACGACAATAAAAACCACAAACGTTATCTTTACTCAAACGTCTTCTTAGGCATAGTTTCTTGAGACCTTGGAAGGAGAGCGTCGTTGTCTTTTATTGTCTTGTACCATTGACATTCTTTCTGCGTGGAGTGTGTCAGTGATGCAGCAGAAAGTTGTCAGTGGTAACGTTTGATCTTCAGTGGGAATGGCTATCAGCAGCAATGTTGTTGATCAGCAGCAAGACACAACTGTCCACAGTTTCTGATGATATGCCTATCAGCAGTAACTTGTTTGATCAACAGCAAGACAAAACTATCCACAGCTGCTGATGATATGCCAATCAGCAGCAACTTTGGTCTTCAGCAGATAAGGCTATCCACAACAGATTTGTTCTTCAGCAGAAGAACAAGTATCCAGTGCAGATTACCTTATCCGCAGCAGTTTGTACTTAGAGAATTTTGTAGCCATCAGTCTTTATTTCTACAAACTCCCCCTAGACTGATGCTACCAAAACTCTTTTACTGCTTTTGTTGCTGATGCTTTTCCATGTTGCAGACTATCTTTTCTACCTCATAGCCTCTTGGGTCCTGGCTAGGATTGTTTAGAGGAAGCTCAGATAGAGTCTTTATGTCTTTGCTTGGCAATTTGAAGATGGCCTTGCTTATGTTAGGACATAGATTGTAATGACAAAAGCTTGTAATAGTTAGATTTTAAGTCTTTATGTTTTTGTTATGTAAATGTCAAAAGTAACTAAGTGTTTTATAAGTGAGCCTAGAGGCGAACTTGTTAAGTTCGCCTGGTCTATCAGAGGCAAACTTAATAAGTTCGCTTAGGTCTAACTGAGGCGAACTTGTTAAGTTCGCTTAAGCTCAGGTCAGTTGGTTATATATATGTGTGTTTACAGAGTCAGTTGAGATAGACAGAACGAACCAGAACGAATCAGAGTGAAGTCCGATTGAGTCTGTAAACATCATTTTGATTGGAATACAAATTGAGAAGCTTATTTACTTGCGTGTTTGAATTGTATTTTATGCGTATAAACGTTGACTCGTTGGATTCCGCACTCCGAGTAAACGTCACGTCTTATCACGAGATCGATCCGTAGACGCGCCATGGGGACCTACAGCTTAAACATATCATCTTCTGTCCTTTACATCAATTAGGATAAACTCATTGGTATCAGCCTTGAAGGACCAACTGGTGAATGGAGAATGAGTTTTAAGAGGTTTAGCATCAGTGATTACATCTTTACTAGGGTTGAAGTGATGTTTGATCACTAGCAAAATATGTCTCCCACCTTCATTCTCTGGCTTATGGGCTTCACCCAACTCCGTCATTTTTCTAAGATCTGAGTCTGGAAGTTGCAGTACCTCATCAATAGATTTATAGACTGATCTCTTTAGTACTTCCTTTCCCCTGAAAACTTCAAACCATTTATCTTGACTGTTATAGAACCAGACAGTTATTTCTCTTGAGTCTTTTGGTGTGATGGTAGGTTTGGTTTTCTTCTTGGAAGGCTGCTGATGAGGAGGAGCTGGGTGGAAGGATTTGGACTTTGTGGGTGGAGAGGAGGGAGGTCTAGGATTGAGAGTGGAAGGTTGTTGAATAGAGGAAGTGGTGGATGAGGGAGAAGGCTTGGGTTTCTTTTGTTTCCTTTCATCTTCTTGATTAATCACTCTCTTCTTTGAGCCTTTCTTCCCCAGTCTTTCTTCCTCTTCCTTTTTGACTTTAAAGTAAAGAGCTTGTAGGTTCATGAAACTCATGGGACCCAGCCTTTTTCCACTCTCTCCTCTAGCCTTTAGGAAGTCAATCTTGACCTTCCTTTCTTCATGGGTTCTTCTGTTAAAGGCAATGGTCTTCTAGGATTTCTGTTTGGCTTTTTCTTCTTCAACCCTTTTCTTAGTTGCAAATTGACCTTGCTGACCCATGAAGGCTCTATAGATTTCTTTATTTGATAGTTTCTCAAGGTAGTATGCATCCTCACCTTGAGAAATCAGAGCCTCTATCCACTTCTCTCTCATTTCTTTGGCTAGTTCAGAATCAGTTATTCTGAACTTAGCCTCTTCCTTTTCCTCTTCTCTCTTTCTTCTTCTTCTTTATTTAATTGTTCCTACAGTTGAAGAGCTAGAGCTTCATCTTCTTGAATTTGAGAAGTTGCAGGAATCTTAACTTTCAGATCATCTAGCTGCTTAGCATAGTGGAGGATCTGTTGCTCTCTAAGGAGTATGGTAGTTTTTCTTTCTTGGGCTTTTCTTAATTTAGCCATCTCCTCTTCTTCTCTTCTTCTTCTTCTTCTTCTTCTTCTTCTTCTTTCCTCCTTTTCCTTCTTCTCTTTCAATAACCTTTCTTCATCTTCTTCTGTCATAGGTCTCTTCCCCTTGTCTTTGCTGGATGCCTCTGCTTCAGCTTCATGGACCACAACAGTAGATGTAAGAGATGCTGTTGGTATCTCAACTTCAGCTTCATTGGCATTTTGTGGAATGGACAAGGGAAGGACACTTTCTTCATCTTCTTCCCATTCAAGACATGTCACTACTTTCCATTCTTTCTTCATCTTTTCCTTTTCTCTTCTTCTGGATTCTTCTGCTGTGTTTAATCTGACAGTTGGAGAGGAAAGAAAGGATAGGTCTGAGTCAGAGTTGGAGTCATCCATTGCAAGTCGTCCTTCCTTTTCAAGCTTAGCTTTGATGGTTTTTATCATTGCTTGACTCTCTAAGGAATTTATATTGCATATGTGTGTTATGAGCTCGAATACCTTGTGCAGGAAGTCTGAATTTAAGAGTAGGATCTCATTGATGTTGATTGAGAGAGATGATCCATTACTTAGGAAGAATGTGAAGCCAGAAGACCCAATGATTGACCATCCTAGAACTTCCAAGTCTTTGACCACTGGGTTGTAGAGAAATCTTCTCCAACATAGAACTTCTTCTTCTGTTAAAGCACTGCTCCTGATCAAGGCAAGTCTTGGAGCCAGTTTTTGTTCTGATGTTGTTGAAGATTCTGCATGGTGTTTAGGATAGGCCACCCTATTTGCTTCTTCTCGTAGCCTTTCAAACCAGGGAAGATTATCCTCCATCAAGACGTAGAACCTGTCGATTGCAAGTTCTGTTGAGAGATATGTAGAATTGTTGGTGCCGCTTGATAGGTACAGTTCAAGCACTTGGAGTGGATTTAGTATATTCCAGTTCAGCTCTTCTACCCCACTGAACTCCTTTCCGATCCAGAATCTCTCAGTTGAACCATCATACCCCCAAGCTAGCATGGAGTCAAATTCTAGCTTATTTGAAGACAGTGTGAATTGAGGGGCAATGGTCTGTCTTGATATTGCAGCAGCAGTGGGAAGTATGCTGAATAATGAAGGTGTGTCTTCACTTTGACTTTCATTCTTTAACACCTCATCAACCGCTCGGACAACTAACTTCCAATCCTCAGTGATATCTTCTTCTTCATCTACTGAGTCTGGCAAGTCATGAACTTGAACAAAAGCAGGTCTGAATAGAGAACTTTGAAAGGCTATCTGCTCTTGTATCCATTCGTCGAGGCTGTCAGCATCGTCTTCCACAGCAACTATATCCCCCTTTTTGGTTGCATCAGTGCACAGAGTCTGGTCAGTTTGAGTGCCCACTGAGACAAGGGAGGGAGTAGTCACTGGAGGGCATTGATGGGCTTCATGCATAGAGACTTGGTGCCTTAGTTTTAACACTTCGGCCTCTAGCATTTCCACCCTTGCCGTCAATTCCAAGTTATGAAGTTTCAGTCTATCTTCATCCACAGTTATGGAATCCTTGGATCCAGATGGGGCCTTCGGCCTAGCCTCTGTACCCCCATCACCCTAGTTTTCTTGGCACCTGGGATTCCTCTCAGTGACGAGTGTTTCAAAAGAAACATCCTCATGGTTAGGGTCTTAATGATGTTATCACTGTCCTCATGATCAGTTGATGTAGCAGGAGTAGTGATAGCCCTTTCCACATTCACTCTATTAGTACTCCCAGAGTGAACCATCTTGGGGAAGAACTTGGGTTAGGTGCACTAACAGCCAAGTCAATAAATACCTCCGAGATAGTGTAGGTCCTCATGGAGCTTCTACGGATCGATCTCGTGATAAGACGTGACATTAACTCGGAGTGCGGAATCCAACGAATCAACGTTATTATGCATAAAAGACAATATAGACAATCACGTAAATAACCCTCTCAGTTGTATTCCAAATCACAATGGTGTTTACAGACTCATCCAGACTAATTGATAATTCTCTGTTCTATCTCACACAACTGACTCTGTAAACACACATATATATAGTCGTCTGACCTGCTATAAGCGAACTTATTAAGTTCGCCTCTAACAGACTAAGCGAACTTAACAAGTTCGCCTCAGATAGACTTAAGCGAACTTATTAAGTTCGCCTCTGATAGACCAGGCGAACTTAACAAGTTCGCCTCTAGGTAAACTTGAATAAACACTTAGTGACTTTTTACATAACAAAAACATAAAGACATAAGATCTAACTATTACAAGCTTTTGTCATTACGAACTATGTCCTAACAGACTCCCCCTTGACAATAGCTTGATCTACAGTCTTCAGTCTTCATGATGAGCTTTTCCAGTTATCTGGTAGTCTGCTGCCAGCATGCACTCCATATCTTCTGCATATCTCCAAAACTCTCTTGTACTGTAATCCTTGTTCTTTCCATTCATCAGTGAACATTATTTCATTCTTTCGCAACGTCCTCTGATCTTTCTTTGAGAAATTTATAATATTCATTGCGTCATAGAAACATACAATGACCTTATTGTCTTTATCTTCAATCCTTGCTTAACCAGTATTAACATCAACATACCACCATTTCATATTCCCAAGAAAGTCTTGAGGAATCTTCTTCAACGGTATCTTGTGTACAGCACGTGCTGGTTTATACTTGTAATTCCAGGTCACCTTCCCAGTCTTTTGATCTGTGTTCTTCACTCTCTTTCCTTTTTGTGGTTTCAATCGTTCATATTTTCCTGAACTACCTTCTCTCTTAATTAAGTTTGTTATCACATCAGCCAAACCATTCCTCAATCTATTAACGAGAGGCTTTGAAGCTAGACCATTCATTTCACACCTTGGTAAGGTATTGAAATATTTGATCCTTGGCTTTAAGTATTGAACACCGTCAGATCTTTTAATTGCAAATAAGTTTCTATCTCCATCATAGAACCAACTTATGATCCTTCTTACACACCGCTTGTTATTCACATATTTCTCTTTCTGAGCAGATTGTGCTGGAGACTTGGGTAGCACCTTCATCTAACTATTTACAACTTCTCTCCACTGTTCTCTTGTCATCCCTGTATTTCTGTACATCACAGGTTCTTCATTAACCTTCGGAGACTCAGTGTGAGTAGTTTCAGTTTCAGCATCTTTATCGGATTGAATATTCTCATCATCAGTATCCATCTTTGAATCAGCAGTGTCTTCAGGCAGTGTGACATCTTCAACAGAGTCCATAGAATCTGTTACTCCTTCATAAGTGAATTCAGGAATAACATCATCCTGGATGAAGTTATACGGCACTTTAAGACCATCACAACCTTCATAAGTAACATTATCTTTATCTTTCTCTATCTCTATCTCTACTATCTCTCCTTCTTCTATTTCATTTTCAGACACTTCATCATCCATGTCATTGAATAAATCATCAATGTCATCAAGACATTCAATCTTTTTAGCTTTTTCTTCTTCAGAATCTGCAAAGTACTCCAATAATAGAATTTCCTCTTCATTAGCACCAGAAGTATCTTTGTTTCCTTCAAGTGATTGTGATGTCGACTCCCCCTGAACCTTTGATATAGGATTACCGTCAGTGTATTGACGATCACCCTCAACATTTCCAGCAGGATCATTGTCTTCATCATCACGTCTTTGAATAGACTCTGTGTGACATGTATCGTGTATCCTCAATTCCCCCTGAGCGTCATGACGCTGAACGAGTTTAGACACCAATGCTTGCATGTCAGCTATCTGTTGAGCTTGAGTCTGAATCACCAGCTGTCGTTGTGAATCAGTAGACACAAGAGTATCCACCTGAGCTTGAAGTGTAAGCACTTGAGATTCAAGGATAGTAATTCTTTCAGAATCAGAATGCTTTGACGGACCAGCTGACGATTGTGGAATCGAAGGACTTGCAATAGGAGTAATGATTGGAGGAACATGAGTTATAACCAGAGATGTATCTTTAGATCTTGGAGGAGTAATAATCAAGGAAGCAACAAAATTAGCATCCTCTACTCCCTGTGAAGATTGTGCAGCAGCAATTGAAGCAGACATTAACTTTTGAGACTTAGGATCCGGATTAAAGTCACTATCAGACTCAGTACTCTCATCAACCAAGGATCTTTTACCAAGTACTGAACCGGAAGGAGGATCCCGAACAGACTTTCTTCTTAGTCGTCTGGCTTGAGATTTAATTCGTTTTCCAACATTAGCCAGTGGAATAGCAGCTAACCGTTCATAATGATCTGAGGAAAAATCCCTAGATTCATCAGAGTCAGTGCTTTCATTAACAGATAATATCGTATCACTTGATCTTGAACTAGATTCATCATCAGTCACCGCATTCCCTTCAGCTTCATGAATGGGCGAGTTCACAGCGTCATCAACGAAATCATCCATGTTCATTCGTAGATCATGTTCATGTGCATGAACGACCTCCTCTTGAACAGGTTCATGAATAGGTATTTCAACCTCAGCTTGTGGAATTGGAATTTGTTCAGGAATAGGAATTTATGGTTGTACGGGAAGCTGAACTTGTGGAACTGGAACATGTTGTTGTATCGGTTGCTGTGGAATTTGTTGTTGTTGTTGTGGTTGCTATAGAACATTTAAGCCTTGAGCTTGATCAAATTCATCAGGATGAAACCAGTTGTCATTAGGTGGTGCAACATAATCAGGATTGAGTAAGTGACCAAACAAAGGAGTATTGACTGGTATCAATGCGGCATTATGCTGTTTCACCTTCGTGCAATCAGTAAAGATACGCTTTGACATCAGAGTCAAAGTTAATCTTATAGGATGTTGTGGAAGATCCGGAATAAGGTGATTTAAAATGATTTAAATAAAGCGAGGATACATCAAAAATCCTTGACCTTCAGCCGGATTAATCTGCATGACTCTCTCTCGATAGAAGTAAAGTGGAAAATTGAATCGCTTATTCAACGTTAAAGCCACCATTGCAGTTTGAAGAGCCATCTTTAAACCATCGGTTCCAGCTTTGCGAGGAGAGATGCATTGAATAATCACATGCATGAAATACCTCCATTCACCGACTAAGCCACCTTTACGTGCTTGGGTATCATTCTGTCTCCGACGATAACCCATTCGTTGAAAACAACCCATAATAAGAGTGCCAGGATATGACAGTGGGTCTTCAGCATTACCACCCAAATCAAGAGCAGCACAAATTGTTTCTTCAGATATGGCAATTTCAGTATTATTGACAGTGGCACGAAGAACATGAGGTTCTACGTCCGTATCCTGATGAACTGTATCCCAAAATTGTTGAATGTATACCAGACTGATATAAGGATCAGCAGATAAAGCAGTATGGAGACGCGAACGATTTAGAAATCCAATTATTCCTTGAAAATTGACTGCCTCGGACATGCTAGGATCTAACAATTCCACCTGATTATGCTTATATTCGACACGTCGAGCCATCTGAAAATATTCGGACAACAAAACACATTAGTAAAAAAAATCAAACTAAAACAAATAAAAAAAATTTAAACAAAAAAATGTTTTAAAAAATTTTTCAAACACTCAAAAATCACAAGTCCAAATACCCTCTGACCCCTAGGCGAACTTAATAAGTTCGCTTAGTGTTGCAAGAGGCGAACTTATTAAGTTCGTCGGGACAAGTTCGCTTGGAACAAGTTCGCTTGGAACAAGTTCGCCTGAACCTGTGACGATTCAAATCCAAATCCAAAATTTCAAAATTCAGGCAAATCAATTGAAACCATGAGATAATCAATGTACATCGGTCGATTATCACTTAGCAACCAATTAGAATTATCAATTTTATCTTTCCAGTCAAAATTAGGTCAAAAATCGTCTGTCAATTTCACGAAGTAAACCGAGTAGAAAATCACCAAATACTCACAATTTAACGGATGAAATTCAACGAAATTACCTTGGAAATGTTCGCAATTCAATTTTGAATATAAAGGATTCAACAAACAACCCTAACAACACAGATTAAAATTTTTGAAAAAAATTTCAGATAAGTTCGTTTCGAACGAATGAAGATGATGACTGTCAAGTTCGCTTAGCCAAGAACCTTAAACACATTAAGTTCGCTTATTTAGGTGTGTGACAGATCTCTAGACTCGCGGTATGACACGGTGATAACGTGCGGAATCCATGATCAACGTGCTCGTGTAACTCAATCAACAACAACGATGTAAATAAACGCTTTGTATTTCCACCACAATATCAGGTTACAATAATCCTGTCTCTAATCAGTTCCTCCTCATATCTCATCTATTCTGTCTATTTATAAGCACCAATTCTGCACCAGGCGAACTTAACAAGTTTGCCTAAAAGATGCTTAGGCGAACTTATTAAGTTCGCCTCTAATAGGCTAAGCGAACTTATTAAGTTCACCTCTGATAGACTAAGCGAACTTATTAAGTTCGCCTCTGATAGACTAAGCGAACTTATTAAGTTCGCCTCAGATAGACTAAGCGAACTTATTAAGTTCGCCTCTGATAAACCAGGCGAACTTATTAAGTTCGCCTCTAATAGGCTAGGCAAACTTATTAAGTTCGCCTCTCTATGAACTTATACATAATTTTATCAACAGTTACAAAACATGTCCTAACAGACTCCCCTTTAACTGTTGCTAACAATTCTATCAATTACAAGTCAAAGACTCTAAGACTAACACATAATATCTTCAAGCTCGTTGTCACCAGAATATGCTCCAACAAACTCCCCCTTGACAACAACTTTAGAATATTGTCATCCGTCTTCATATATCATCAAACAAGTTGTAGTCTTCGTCTTGTTCATCTACACACTCTCTCTTTATTTCTAGAAGAAAACTTGGGAGAATGACCTCTTGTCAACTTCTGTCTGCAATATTCAGTTTTTGCAAAGGAGAACAACCAAGAATAACCAACAATTAAGATTTCCATGGAAGCTGGAAAAATAAAATCTTTTTGGTTTTTCAAACATAAGAAACACAAAATCTTTTTGGTTTTTCTCTATATAAACTGAAATGTAAAATACAAAATCACATCTTTTTGGTCGAACATCACGAGTAAGAAGATCATATCAGTATATATGAGATATCCATCACACATCTTGGATAAACATCCATATAATATCAAATGGTATCCTATGTCATTCTTTCAAGCCTTGACCAATCAAACTAATATCTTTTAAGATTATCACACTCTATCTTTTCAAGACTTTTATATTGCATGTTATGATACGCGATAAACATTCAAAGAAAATAGGATCAGGCTATGACACACAAATTCAAATTGTCAATATTATAAGATTTGAAACTAAAGCATCTCATTCCTACTTTCTTGTGAGTTAAGGTACCATTTAAGTATGAAATACCCACTAGTATGCCAACAGAAAGTAAATGCACTATCTTCAAGACATATGAGATTTTACTAAAGATTATCCGAATTTCCAAAATGAGGAGACATCACTTACCACATGAATAGCATAATCCAAATTGGATTGTATAGGAATCACTGAGATTCAGAATCGAATGATTCAATGTTTTGGCTTATATATGTGGAATCATAAGATTCAGGTACGTGGATCCAACTGTTATCTGGATTATGAATTCAATGGAATCAGTAAAGATGATTTATCAATATGATCCAAGGGCTAGTATATGTTTGACAGATGATGTCAAGTACATATCTTGATTATACTTCAAATTGCATGCTTTTCGGGACATGGGCACTGAAGCAAATCGAATGAATAGTGCTAAGGACATAACCCGAAACTGATCTCATAGGAAAATCTTTATTAAAAACTAATATTCTTTATCTGATAGTGATCTTTTAACACACACACCCAGGCATAAAATGGGTTCAAATCACTGTTGTAACATATGAAATTATGTTTTCACACTACTAATGGCTTAGTGACGCTTTTAGTCTACTGACAATTCAAATTATATGCATACACAACACTATCATTTCCTATTTGTGCAGTCTCTAAAGTTTAGATCAAAACATATAATTCAGATATATTAACATAAAGTACCAACCGGTCAATCTAAGGTCATGTGTGAAAGAACATCTACTGATGTCTATCATCTCTTCTTTAACTTCAAGTAATGTCGATTTTAACTTTTTTCAATTTGTTTAGCTTTTTCAAAATCTTTTTCAAAGAAAGTAAAGCAAACAAAAATAAAATTTTCCATGAAAACATTTTATGAAAAACATTTTACTTGGTTACTCAGGATTAAGCAAGTCAATCAATTAAAAACTTAAATCGATGTAATCCTGTAATTGAATGTCTTTGCCTTTGTCACCAACACAGTTCTGTACTCCCCATGTCCTATAGACTCCCCCTCAACTAGTCAAATGGTTGCATCAACGACTTTATGCTCACCATCGTCATCCTAAGTTTCAGGTTATCTTTTAGACTCTTTACTCTTGCAGATGTCATTCTCTGTCATGTGCTAAGAACCACCACTATCAACAACCAAAATGGTATTAATAGACCCTCTTGGTTAATCCTGCACATCTAACAAGAAACATTAATTTGAAATTGGGACCCAAGCCATGGTAGTCATGGGTCTTCCATCTGTATCAAAATAATAAACCTCACTCCATTCACAATCGAATCTCTCATCAATTTTAGGAGATTGTTCCGACGAGTCAGAAACAGAAACTTTAGATTTCCAAACATACTTCTTTTCATTAAGTTCTTTTTGCTTAAAATGTGAAGTGTTTGAACATTTTCTTTCATTTGAAAATTGATTTGATTGTGAAAACTCTTGTTGTTCTAAAAGTTTTCTCAATCTTCTGTTTCTCCTTCGTCTTTGAGGTCTAGAAAGCCTAACCTCAGATTTTGAATTACTCTTTGGTGTATCATGAGGTTTAACCACATTTGGGTTAACATAAGGCTTACCATGAGTTCTTACCTTTTCTGGAGTAACATGTCGGTTACCTTTGGCTTTGTGAGGACAAGCAATCCGAATATGACCCACACGACCACAAGAAAAGCATGATCTCTTCTCACTATATTCTCTCGTATAAGGAATCTTCACACGATAAGATGCACTTGAAGAAGATTCTCCTACATGAACTTCTTTTAGAGTTTGAGAATGAATAAACTTTTTCTCAACAGGTCTTGATTCAGTCTTCACCTTCTCAGGAACTACATGCTTCTTCCCTTTATTTTTGTAAGGACAGGTCACCACAATGTGTCCCATCTCATTACAATGAAAGCATGTGCGCCTGTCTTTATAATCTCTGACATATGAAACTCTCCTTGAATTTGAAGAACTTCCAAATGTATTTTTACCAGATGAATTAGAATCAACCTTTGAGTCTTCTTTCTTAATCTCTTTCGGTATCCCCTCTACCTTAGCTTCATCAAAATATTCATCATCACTCTCATCAGAATACACCATATCTTCACCTGTGACTGGATTCACTTTCAACACAGTCCTAGGATCTAAATCCTCATCATTTATAATCTCAGGTGTCACAGAATAATTTTCGTTGAATGGTGGAGGAACATAGCCAATACCACTAGTTCCCTTCCCCTCTTCAGTATTATTATGATAATGTCCTAATAAGAATGATGAATTTCCAAAGCTTTCTAACTTTCTATGTAATCTAATCACCTCTGCTTTAGATTCATCTAGTTCCTTATCTTTCGCAACAAGATCCTTATTTCTCTTCTCAATTTCTGCAAAGGACATATCCAGGTGATATGCTTGTTCTTTGATCTTCAAAGTTAGAGAACTTATATCCCTCTTCAGTGATTCTATCCTTTCAATACACATATTCTCATTATCTTGTAATTTCTGATTTACCGTGTGCATCGATTTCATATCGCAAATGAGGTTGACGTTGTCATCCATAACCCTCATCAGTTTATCCTTAACTGAAACACAATTAGAACAAAACGTTTCAGAGTTAGAAAATACCTCAGGTTTTACTTCTAAAGAAGATGCACCAGGAGCCATGAATATGTCATCATCATCTTCACTTTTTTGTTCAACAATGACAGGCTCTGCATCAGTTTCTAATTCACTCAGATCATCTTCAAATGTCTGAAAACTTTCTTCACTCATCACATCAGTCTCAGTAGTTTGAGTACTTTCACCAGAACGAATACTCTCACTATCACTTAAATCTGCAGAAGAATCACTTTGAGAATCACCCTGCTTCTCCAATACTTCTTTGATCAAGACCACAAACGCTTGAGAATTTGCTTCACCCTTTTTCTTCAAAGCTTCCCATAGTTCTCTTGAAGTTGGACACTTCCTGAGACTATGAATGATTTCTTTTGGTAAAGACAACGTTAAAGTTTCACGCGTCTTCATCTCTCGATCAAACTTCTGCTTTTCTAGTTTACTAAGAGCTGTCACTGGTTTAGGAACATCATAATATCCCATATAGTCATAAGTAGGATGCACATATCCTTCAAATATGGATGTCCAAAAGTTCTCATCAGTTGCTGATACGAACTGTTCGAACCGGACTTTCCAGCTACGAAAATATGATATGCACAAAAGTCTCAGTGGCATAGTTCTAATCTCATTATCATCATAAGAAATTGACATTTTGAAATTTTTGCGAAAATATCCGAAAAAAATTTCCCGCCAAAATTTCCCGACATTTTGAAATTTTTTATTTTTTTTGTTTAAGAACACTAGCAAACAGATAAGTTCGCCTGATACTGTACAAGCGAACTTAATAAGTTCGCCTGACTGAGCGAACTTGACCCCAAGCGAACTTGACCCGAGCGAACTTGTTAAGTTCGCCTGATTAAGTGCGCCTAATCTGCACCAAGCGAACTTATTAAGTTTGCCTCTCTAAGTTCGCCTGCAACAGAATTGATAAGTTCGCCTGCATCAGCTGTTCAACCAAACACGAACTAAAAATTCCGAAAATCATTATATCTTGCTGAATTGATGGAATTTGATTAAATTGAACCGTAGGAATGTGTAGGAACTGATTAGGAACACTTCTATCAGATCACTTTCATCAAATGAATCCAAAATCAATCCAAAATGATAAAAAATTCTCCATTTTTATCAAGAACACAAAAAGATGAAAAATCTTCAAAATCTATAAAATTTGATGTTGATTGGATGTAGGTCCCGGAAGCCTCGTCGCGCAGCGAAAATAACACGAACTGTTCTGTGATTTGTGTGGGAACAAAGAGAACGAAGCAGATAAACAAGAATAAAGACAAAAGATAATGAAACGAAACGTAATCCATAACAAAGAAGTCATCCCGTATTACAGACTACATACTGAAGGAACACACATCTCTCATCTAAGCTCACGGTCCAGGGGTCGGGAGAGCTCTTCCCGACCCGGACATCTCTCAACTTGTTCCAGAGTTCCACCTACAAATGAAGACAAGTCTTCTATTTATAGGGAAAGTAACACTACCTGCGTACTTGACAAGTACGCAAGGCAAAAGCCTTGCGTACTTACTAAGTACGCAGGACCAAACTGGTGTGCAGGCTAAGTACTCAGGAACACCCTCCTGTGTACTAGCCACGTACACCGATACATAGAATTTAATCTATAGTTACAAAACATGCTTCTACAAACTCCCTCTTAACTATAGAATCAAATTCTATCTATCTCTAACACTGATATACATCAGTTTACAATCCCTCTAAACTAATGACATCACGTGTCTTCTGGCGAGACTTGATCTTCTGGCATTCCACTTGAGATCTTCAAATCTTCAAACTTCAGTCTTCAGTTGCCGAGTGATGACAAACCCGACTCCCTCATAACTGTAGCTTTCATTGTAGACCAAACCAAGTGCCTCAATAAGAACCAACTAACCCAACACAGCTCATTGTAGTTCATCCTCTCAGCAGTAGCAACCTCCACCCTGACTTAGGACTCTGAGTCTGACAATGTCTTCCTAACCAGGTAACAATAGTAGACTAAGACAACTCCAAATCAGCTGGCATATGATAGAGAGTTTGAGTTTCCAATAACCTACATCAAACTAATCAGCTCCCATAGGAATTCCACTAAGATAAACTTAAGTCTTCAACAAAATGTGCCCAACTATATCCTGTATCTTAACGAGTCAACCAAATTCCCAAAGATGTTCATTTCCAATATCCCCTTTCAGTTTAAGCTCCATCTGACTAGACCAGAAACAAGGGTATGTTTCCTATCCCATCGGCCAATGATAAAAGGTTCCATCTTCAACTAATAATCCAACGAATATCCAGCTTCATCTTGAAAACACACGATAGAATCAAACACGAAATATATATGTAGAGTCATATCTTATGTATAAGCTGTTGTCATTTATTGTATGTTTAAATAGTTTTAGACTAGTTTACTTTCTGTCATTTCATTAAATGTAATTTCAGTTTTCTGTAATTTACTGTTTTTATTTCCAAGTCTGGGCCATCGAAACTACTTAGTATCGATTGAGTTTGTTCAATCGAAACTAGTAGTTTCGATAGATAGTAGTTTCGACAGTCTGTGTATCACTTGTAAATGGTCAATCGAAACTAGTTTCGATTGAACATAGTTTCGATACCTGTCACTGCTATAAATAGCCTAGTTTGAGAATGTTTAGGGTGTGAGTAGCGGCTGTAACCCTGAACCTTCTCTTTCACATTGTTCTTGAATCAATACAATTTGCAGTTGTTTATTCACTGTGTTCTTACATTTTCATACCATTTGTGTGTTGATTCATAGTGTGGTTAGCCGGTTATCTTCACCAACACTATTTCTATCATCTGCTTCACCACCATACACAGTTTCCGCATGCGTGTGTGTGTAATCGATCAAATCAGTGATTTCAAGAGAAATCTGGACCTACAATTGGTATCAGAGCCTTATGCTCTAGTGTTTTTGAGTGTTATCAGGTTTTGTGATCGATTCTAGGTGATTTGTGAGGTATTTTGAGGTTTTTGTTGAAATCTGCACATAACATCTCAGACGTTTCATCGGTTTCAAGGATTTTTGTTCGTGATTTCAAGAATCAGAGGTTGGATTAGTGATCAGGAGTGTTAGCCAAAGGTTTTCGCTGGATTGGTTTGTCATTTCTGAACTATCGATTTCTGGAGCTTGTCATCAATGGAGTATTTCTGAGCTTAGAGAAGAAGGCATCGAAACTACTGAGGACAGTTTCTGATTTCTGTTGATCATCGAAACTTCTTGTCTATATTTTGTCGGGAGAAGGTACTATCGAAACTAGATTTTTGTCTTACCTCTATCGAAACTGTGGTTATTGAAAATTGCCTTGAAAATTTTCAGTATCGAAACTAGTTGTTTCGATAAAAGCTGTCCTATCGAAACTAGTTGTTTCGATAAAAGTTGTCCTATCGAAAATAGTTGTTTCGATAAAAGTTGTTCTATCGAAACTAGTTGTTTCGATAGAAGTTGTTCTATCGAAACTAGTTACTGTTTTAGTTTCGATTCCGAATATCATGGCCACTTCAAGTTAAACAGAACATTCTGGGGGAAATAGACCACCTGCTCTTGTGTCTACAAGAGAATTTAATGACTGGACTAAAAAGATGAAGCTTTTCTTTCAATTTCACGATTATACGTTGTTGAGTTCTATCACCGATGGCCCCCACAAGCCCGTAACTACCACTGCTGATGTTCAACGTCCTAAGTTAGTATCTGAGTATGATGAGAAAGATCTTGCCTTGATTGCCCGAGACAACAAGGCCTACGGGACTATTGCCATGGCTCTTCCTATGGAAATTTTCAACATCTTTGCCGAGTACACAATTGCGAAAGACTTATGGGCTGCTTTGTGCACAAGATATGAGGGAAGTGAGGATGTCAGGGAAAGCAAAAGAGATCTGATCAAGAAACAATATGCGATGTTCAGCAGTGTAAGGGGAGAATCAATATCTGATTTGATCAACCGTTTCTCAAGCATTGTATCAAGGTTGAAGGTAATGGGAGTTGAGTACCCTACTCTTGATCTAAACAAGAAACTCCTAGATTCTCTTCCTGAGGAATGGAATATGTATCGAATCATGATAAAAAAGACTGAGAATCTGAGTGCTCTGTCTCAACAGGAAGTCTATAGCATTCTTGAATCTTATGAAATTGAGATTAAGAAGGGAGCAATCACCCCGTCAAATCAGTCTGGAAACACAGCTCTTATTGCTGGATCAAGCACATCCGGTAGCCCATACTTTCAGACTGATGTCTCTCCTTCAGCTGCTGCAATTAATTCTACCAGCTCCTCTGCTCCTCAAAAGATTGTCACCATGATAACTGATGATTATGTCCCAATCATGACTGCTTTCATGTCATGCTATGATGCACTGATCTCTGGAAATCTAACACCGGTTAGCTTTCAACCTGATGACTTGGAGCAGATTAATCCTGATGATTTGGAGAAAATGGACATTGATTGGTGCATGGCCATGTTGACCTTAAGAGCCAAAAGATTCATCAAAAGAACTGGCATAGACAGATTCAAACAGGGAAAGACACTTGGGTTTGATATCAAGAAGGTGAGATGCTACAATTGTGATCAGCTGGGTCACTTTGCCAGAAACTGCAAGGAGCCGTCCTCCAAGGATCAGCAAGAAAAGAAGATTTCCTCTGGAAAACAAGCTGCCAATTCTCCAAAGACAAACACATCTTCAAGTTCCACAGCTCTTGTGTGTCAATCTGATGGACATTATCATTGGGGAGACCAAGCTGAGGAAGCTGCTGATAAACCCTTGATGGCTGATGTGGAGGACATGGGCAAGTGTGTCATGATTGAACCTGCTGAGGATCTCACTGCTGTGCCTGCTGAGGTTATTTCTAAACTGTGTAATTCTAGATCTTGCTTGAATGAAATTCAAAAATACAGATTCATCAATCAAGCCTTGATTGATGAACGAAATCACATTAAGGTGATGTATGACTCTTTGGCCAAAAATGAGAAACTTTACTTAAAGAAAATTCGTGATATTTCTGGTGAAAATCGCTCCTTAATTGTGCAACTCAATACTCAAACCATTAATAATACAATTTTAACTAAAAGAGTCCAAAAGGCAGAAAAAGCCAAATTACAGGTTGACCACATGGATATGGATCAGAAAATTCTGTTTGGGATAATTGATAAACAATTTAATAGAAAAGGCACAGAAGGTCTTGGGTATAACTCTCATCCACCTCCTTATTCTAAATCAGGGAGATTTGCTGATATGCCAACTCCACATGTTTCCACACCTTTTGTTTGTACATTATCTCCTGATGATTATATTACGTCCTCCGATTCTGACAGTTTTGCTTCTTGTGCAGAATCAAATTGTGTAAATTCCGAAGATGATTGTGATAAGAGTGCTAATGATAGAACTATTTTAAAAGAACTTGAGTCGGATGAATGTAATAATATGTCCGTGTCAAAACCAAATATGTGTGAACACGTTAAAAACTTGTATTTTGATTCGATGCATGCTGAGCATACGGGTTTGGGATGTGATGTTTCTAAATTTAAAAATGCTTTGCCTTTTGTTCCTAAATCTTTGAATGTTATGCCATGTGTTACCAAATTTAAAAGTGCAGGAATTATTGTGAATGATGAACCACGTGAAACCATGAGCAACATGGAATTTTTCAGATTAAAGGAAGCACATCGTCTTCAAGACAAAGTTATTGATGAGAGAACTGTCTCATGTTCAGATTCCTCAACATCACAATCATCTTCATCTTGTGATGACTATTATCAGACTAAGATATCTTGTGAAAACGTTTGTTTTAGTTGTGGTGCCTCAAACCATGTTTCAAAAAGTTGTAAATTGACAACCACAAATTCTAATGAAGAATCGCCTTCCAAAAGTTCATTAAATTCATACGTGTTGCCTAAGTCTTCTCACAGTAGAAAATCTAGGCGTAAAAGAATTAAAAATGCTAAAAGTTATTTAAAACGAACGTGGAAAATTAAAAATAATGTTCTATTCGATGACCGTGCTTCTTCAAAGGATGGTTGTAATTCTGATTCCAATGAGATGTCATATCCTGACACTAAGATCTCTTGATTGAAACAATTTTGGTCAAAATGTATAAATGGTTCGTTGTGTATAGGGACAATCAAGAAGAACCGGCGATAACATCTGGCATGTAGATAGTGGATGTTCAAGACATATGACCGGGCACTTTAACTTGCTGCAAGATTATCATCAAATTGATGGAGAGTATGTTGCTTTTGCTGGAAACCCAAGAGGAGGAAAGATTGAAGGACAAGGAACAATATCAAATGGAGTAAATAGTCTGGAATTTGTCAACTTTGTTCCTCAGTTGAAATACAATCTGATGAGTGTCTCACAGATTTATGACAAGGACTTTTGTGCCTTATTCAATTCAAAAGAATGTCTTATCTTGAAGCCAGGAGTGGTGATTCCGGAAGAACTTATTCTCCTGCGTGCTCCCAGAAGATACAACACATATAGCTTGGACATGAACAACCCATCGGGCATTGAATCGTGTTTTCTCTCAAAAGCTTCCGAAGATGAATCTTTCCTGTGGCATAAGAGGTTGGGACATGTCAATTTCAAAACAATGAACCGACTGGTTCGAGGCAACCTAGTCACTGGATTACCTCTCAAAGATTTCACTCCTATGGAACACTGTATCTCATGTTCCAAAGGAAAACAACATAAATCTTCACATAAGCCTAAAACAACCAATTCCATTAACTCTCCTCTCCAATTTCTTCACATGGATCTTTTTGGTCCGGTGAGTGTCATGAGTCTTGGACGAAAGTCATACTGTCTGGTGGTAACAGATGATTTTTCTCGATTCACTTGGGTGTTTTTCTTAGCCAAGAAAGATGAGACGCCAGAGATTTTAAAAACCTTTCTGCTTCAAATTGAGAACCTCTTCAATCTAAGTGTGAAGACTATCCGCAGCGATCATGGAACAGAATTCAAAAATGCAACTCTTGATTCCTTCTGTGAAAGCAAAGGAATTTCTCGACAATTTAGTGCACCTCGTACTCCTCAACAAAACGGTGTAGCTGAAAGAAGAAACCGCACTTTAATTGAAGCTGCACGAACTATGATTGTTGACTCTAAGCTTCCCGTGACTTTCTGGGCTGAGGCGGTCAACACTGCATGTTTTGTGTAAAATCGGGTTCTTATCACTAAAATTTGCAACAAGACACCTTATGAGATCATGTACAAGCGCAAGCAAGTTATTGATTTCTTCAGAAAATTTGGGTGTGTGTGTACAATGCTGAACACTTCAGATCAGCTCAACAAGTTTGAAGCCAAAGCTGATGAATGCTATTTTGTTGGTTACTTATCCAATCAACGTGTTTTTCGTGTCTATCATAAGAACAAAAGGATAGTAATGGAGTCCATTGATATCAACTGGCATGAAAACAATCATACGGACGCAGGAGACGGTCCCAATTGGCTCTTTGACGTCGATTCAGTTTTTAAGTCATTTAATCTTCCTGATTTTTCTATTGAATCAACTCATGCTAATCCTTACTTCTCTGTGACCAATCTAGGGAACATAAATGATCAAGGCTCTTCCTCATCTGCTCAGGTTGAAATTCCTGTGGTTGCTAATGCTGAATCTGATATGGAGTCTTCCGGTTCTGATGCAACAAGTGAAACTGTTGAAGACAACTCCATTCCAATAGTAGATGTTGCACCACAATCACCTGCTGAAGATCCTATTAATGATATTGCCAATCCTCCTGCTGAAAATCTTACCAATTTGGAAGAAGTCGTGGAAGAAGATGAAATTCCTCAACTGCGAATTCACAAGATTCATCCCACCACTAACATCATTGGACCACTCAATGTGGGTGTTAGTACCTGAAGTGCCTGTGAAGCATTTGAAAACAACATGTTTTCTTACTTCATTTCTCAAACTGAACCAAAGAACATCAAAGCAGCGCTACTAGAAAACAGCTGGGTGGAAGCAATGCAGGAAGAGCTACAACAATTCTCAAAGCTGCATGTGTGGAATTTGGTAGATCTTCCCAAGAACAAAGTTCCAATCGGCACTCATTGGGTTTTTCGCAACAAAAAGGATGAAGGCGACACTGTGATTCGAAATAAAGCTCGTCTGGTGGTTCAAGGTTTCTATCAAGAAAAAGGGATTGACTATGAGGAAGTCTTTGCACCAGTGGCTCGCTTGGAAGCCATCAGAATGTTTCTCGCCTATGCAACCTACATGGACTTCACTGTCCATCAAATGGATGTCAAAAGCGCATTTTTGTATGGCAAAGTTCAAGAGGAAGTATATGTCAAGCAGCCGCCGGGTTTCATTGATCCTAATTTTCCAGACCATGTTTACAAGTTAGACAAAGCATTGTACGGTCTTCACCAAGCACCTCGTGCGTGGTATGAAACTTTATCAAAGCATCTGCTTGAGAATGGTTTCACACGAGGAGCAATTGACCAAACTTTGTTCAAACGGAAGGATGAAAAGGATACAATCATGGTGCAAATTTATGTAGATGATATCATTTTTGGATCTACAAATCCCCGTCTCTGCAAAGAATTTGAAGAAGTGATGCGATCTAAGTTTGAAATGAGCTCCATGGGGGAAATGAAGTTCTTTTTGGGACTACAAGTTGATCAGTCTGAGTTGGGAATCCTTATCCATCAAGAAAAATACGTAAAAGAAATCTTGACCAAGTTCAAAATGGTTGATTCCCATCCAGTAAAAACTCCAGTGGAAGTTCGACATTGTTTGACTCCTGATGTGGATGGGGAAAGCGTTGATCCGCATCTATATCGCTCTATGATAGGATCTCTCATGTATCTCACGGCCAGCAGACCCGACATCATGTTTTTCGTGTGCTTGTGTGCACGTTTTCAGGCTAATCCTAAACTCTCTCATTTATCTGCTGTCAAACGTATTTTAAGATATTTAAGGTATAAGCCAAAATTGGGTCTGTGGTATCCTAAAACTGATTTGTTTGATCTTGTGGCCTATTCAGATTCAGACTACGGGGGTTGCAACTTAGACCGAAAATCCACTTCTGGAGGTTGTCAATTCCTTGGCAACCGCCTTGTCTCATGGCAATGTAAGAAACAATCCACCGTTTCCCAATCCACCGCCGAAGCCGAATACATTGTCGCAGCCCTATATTGTTCCCAAGTCAAATGGATACACCATCAGATGCTTGACTATGGGATCACATTCCATGAGACACCCATTCTGTGTGACAACACTGCTGTTCCCCATATCACCAAAAACCCCGTTCAACATTCCAAAACAAAACACATTGAAATCAAACATCATTTTATCCGTGATTGTGTGGAAAAGAAGCATATTCAAATTGTTGAAGTCAAAACTAATAAACAAACCGCAAACATCTTCACAAAGGCCTTTGACTCTACCAGATTTGCCCAACTGGTGGAGATGCTTGGAATGATCAACTTTCAGTAAATTGTGTAAATAGTATTTTTTTTATTTTTGTTTAAAATTGTCTAAGAAAATTCCAAAAAAGATTTTATTTTTATGTACAGTATCCACGCAAATCTTTTGGGGGAGAAATATAATATTTTAATGTTGAAAAGAATTGTTGTGTATATAATCTTACAAGTTGCAGGAAAAATTGAATCTGACCTTTGAGAAATGATAGTGTCTGATCTCATCTCTTGGACATGGAATAGACCAAAAGCGATGGTGTTTACTGAGGTATAGCTGGTAGGCCCGACATATGGTTAAAACTTGTAAGTAGTGTGAAAACCTAATATATATCTCATACTTGTGTGTTTGAATCCATTATTGAAACATCTAACCCATTTTTATATCTAAGAAAACCGATTCAATCAGATACAGGCTTACGTATTGGATTCCTATTCATACGCCAAGTGACCGTCAATATAACGATATTTACCACCGATGACCCCGTATGTTTTGGTTACGCAAAGATCTCGGGTGCTCATCCTTTTCCCATCCACTTGGATGATTTGACCCCGTCTGTTTTGCTTACGCAAAGATCTCGGGTGTTCAACATTTTTCTCTCCGCTTGGATAATTTTACGACTTCTTCTGTTTTGCTTACGCAAAGATCTAGAATGCTTGTACCTTTTTAATATCTACTTGGATATATTTTATTTTAATTTTCTAAATCCACTTGGATATCTTATTTTATTTTGGTGGTACTTTGACATTACTAAGACGGTACCTTGGTTAATCAGAAAGAGATGATAGGATGAAGATAGGTACTTCTTGAGGATTGATAGGTTTTCAAAATCATTTTATTTTAATATGTGGGGTACACCTTGTATATTGCTTAAATGGTACCTTCTAATCACATGAAATCTTTGTACAAACAAATGTTCGGGTTTACTTTGCACAAATACCAGCTATCTTCAGGGACTCACAGTAGTGAATTGCAAAAGGAAGTGTTTCAAGAGACTGACCAGATCTGATCTCATGTTGGATCTTTTTCAAGAAGAAAAGTGTAAATATCTTGTGTATAATTTTATTTAATATCGAAACTAGTTGTACATATCGAAACTACTTTGAACTATCGAAACTAGTTGTACATATCAAAACTAATTTGAACTATCGAAACTAGTTGTACATATCGAAACTAATTTGAACTATCGAAACTTCTTTGAACTATCGAAACTAGTTGTACATATCGAAACTAATTTGAACTATCGAAACTACTTTGTGCATATCGAAACTAGTTTGTCCTATAGAAACTACTTGTTTCGACAGGGGCATTTTTGTCTTTTGTCTCACAAAAAATTAAAAGCCTTCATAAGCAATTCCTCCCTTCATACTGACATTCGCTCGTCTTTTTCAAACCCTCTTCGTCTTCTCTGTCATTCATGAAATTTCTCAAACCATCGGTCTGAGTTGCAAGATATCAGCATTAATCACCTGATTTCCCTGTTGTCACCATCGTCTTCATCATCAGGTAACGTCTCACTACTTCATTTTGGATGATTTTTGCATATCGGCAGACCTAGGATTTCAAATTTTAAAATTTGTTCCACGAAATCTTCATAATAACAGTCGTTTTGTACTTATCCGTGTTTGCATACATCTCTATCATCTTTGAACTCACGTTTAATGTGTATTCTTGCAGATAACGTCTCACACTCGGTAAGATGAAGTTCCGTCACTTACAGGCCACTCTAAACCCTTCTTTAAATTGCTTATATTAGTCTGAGTATAACGAATCAGAGGGGTTTGGGTTTCAAAACCAAGTAGTTTCGATAAAGGGGTTCAACACTTTCAAAAATTATCTTAAAAGGTTTTCAATCGAAACTACTAGTTTCGACACCCAAACTTGCCCTAGTATCTCTGATCGAAACTAGATAGTTTCGATAAGTTCATCTCCATCGAAACTAGTTGTTTCGACAGTGTTGATCTCCATTGAAACTAGTTGTTTCGACAGTGTTGATCTCCATCGAAACTAGTTGTTTCGACAGTGTTGATCTCCATCGAAACTAGTTGTTTCGACAGTGTTGATTTAAAATTTTTCTAAGTGTTGATCAAAGCTTATAGCCTCTATCGAAACTACTTGTTTCGATAAAGATGTCTGTTAAATTAACCAAGTTCATCTCAAATCGAAACTAGTTTTTTCGACAGTTAAGACTTCAAAATTTTTCTAAGTGTTGATATACCTTGTTTCGATTAAGTATTTTCAGAAATCTTACTTATTGTGTAAAATTGATGAATTTTACAGGTATGGATCTCTTGTTTGTAAAAAGACATAATGTCTGTGCATTCCTTAATGCCAATGATCCAAAAGCTGCAGAGTTCATTCCTGTCTTAAACTTCCTGGCAAACTCCAACATCAGCTTTGCCATCAACAACAATCTGCCGGTGTTTGAGACATCTATAAGAGAATTTTGGGAGACTGCAGAAATCATCACAATTGAAAATGTAGAGTACATTAGAGCAACTGTGCTTGGCTAAGAAGTCTTACTTTCTGAAGCTACAGTTAGAGAGGTGCTGCAGTTTAATGACAATCCAGATGCACCCATTGAATTTCCAATCTTCTATGTTAAAGAATGCTTCAGAAGATTGGGTCATCCTGATGAATTCAAAAGTGGCCAGATAATCAAGAACTCTTTACCAAGCCACTGGAGATACATAGTGCACGTGTTTATTCACTGCCTATCAATCAGAAAAAGAGGGTTTGATTCAGCAAACAGCACTCTGGGCTCAGCTATTTTGGGGATAATCAAGGGAAGAGATTACAATTTCTCTGGCTTCATCTTCAGACAGTTAAAGGACAATCTAACAGGAGCCGTGAAGGAGAAATTTCTAGCCTATCCTAGATTTTTACAAATTATCATCAACCATCTTCATCCTGAGCTGCAACAAGGTGGGAACATCTTTGTGTTAGACCATATGATTGCCAAGACTCTCAGCTATATGAGAAGTACTAACAAGAGAACCAACAGGGCTATAGCTGACGTTCCCCTGTTTGGTCATATTATTAGTGAAGAAGAAGAATTTATCCCTGATATTGACCCTGATCTTGAAGAAGAGAACTCATCATCTGAAGAAGAAGAAATGGAAGTTGAGCAAGATCAAGGTAATCCACCTATTGATGAAGCTGAGATTGAGATAAACATTCCTATTATTCAAGAAGAAGAACAACCCATAATTGAGCCTGTGATAGAGGCTCCTTTTGTTGAACAAATACAAATAATTCAAGAGCCAGCAGTTAATGTTGAAGCTGGCATGCATGAAGCTGAGGAGGAAGTTGCAGAATCAAGTGGAACTCTGGATGCAGGAATTTATGGATCTGACTACTACAAGTCTGATTCAGATGATAGAACAATGCATCTTGCATCTTCCTCCAAACGACAAGTTGAGTCAGGTTCTGATTTTGATGAAGAAGAGCCTAA
The DNA here is from genome assembly GCA_023525975.1 of Smallanthus sonchifolius. Taxonomy (NCBI): domain Eukaryota; kingdom Viridiplantae; phylum Streptophyta; class Magnoliopsida; order Asterales; family Asteraceae; genus Smallanthus; species Smallanthus sonchifolius. Next base: position 64,033,089 of record CM042019.1, on the reverse strand, counting down.
GGCAAAGAAAATCAAGACCGGATTTGAAGACTTGTCATCCTCATCAGATTCTCTATTAGCTACTCCACAACCATCTCCACAACCTACTCCACAACCCACTCCACAACCATCTCCACAACAATCACCCATCCATACTACTCCCACATCACCAACTCATGATTCAACCTCTCCTGTACCAAGAGTTAAAACTTTAAGCCTTGAACTGAAGAAAATGAAGGATAAGATTCAAGAGAAAGATGAAGAAATTGAAGGATTAATGTGACAACCCGACATTTCAGGTCAATATCCGTACACATTATAAACAAGTTTACATTATAATTATTTTTGTGATTTATTTAATTTCACAAACAAGGACTTTAGAGTCTAACAAAAACCGTGCATTGTCTCAGTTCACATTTGGTAATTCTAGGAGTTACCGGTTCACATACACTTATAACCCAACTAAATTCGAACACTAGTGGTTAAAATAAATAACCAGAAATATATATATATATATATTATTTTACACAAACTTGACGTAGAGCGATAAATTATTTTGGAATAAATTTATTATACCGTGGGGAAAATAAACCGAATTAAACTACCCCTTTTTAAACTCTAATTGGTATTAATACCAAAAATCTAATTGTTTTCTTTTATAACCCAAATCCCCCAACCCACCCTTGACTTTTGGCCGAAAAAGCCAGAGAAAACCATCCCCAATCTCACGTCCCATTTACCATATTTTCAAATTAACCCATACCTCCTATTGCAAAAACTCAGACAAAAACCATACTCTCCTCAAATCAAAACTCTCACAAACCATTTTATCTCCCATATTCATACGGCAAACTTCCCATTCTCTTCAAGATTGAAGTCAAGTTTTAAAGCAAAATCCATCAAAACTCAGTGTTTTAAAGTGTTCCTGAAGAAGAGTTTAACAAAAGATTCAAGATCACTTCTCTGTTTCTCATCATCTTCATCACTGTTTTTAAGGTAAAAACTCGATATTTTTCATATTATGTTCTTTAAAACCGTAGCTAAACTTACATCTTATTTAAACGCAAGAAAGATAACAAGAAGAGTGTGTCGACTTTAAGTTTAAAACATAAAAATATGCAGGACTGATTCTGTCAAACAGAAGTCCAGTAATCGAAACTAGGAGTTTCGATTTAACTCAATCGAAACTAGGAGTTTCGATACCTGTTGATCCATCGAAACTAGGAGTTTCGATGCCTTTTACTCAATAGAAACTAGGTAGTTTCGATAGCAAATACTCAATCGAAACTAGGTAGTTTCGATACCCTTTTTCAATCGAAACTAAGTTGTTTCGACTCCTGATCACTCAATCGAAACTAAGTAGTTTCGATACACATATGCCAATCGAAACTAAGAAGTTTCGACACCTGTACAACAGTCCCAGTTGGGGAGTAACTCAAAACTATTTTATAACAAAACATGTGTTGGAAAACTAAAACGATATTTAAACAAACACAATCAGATTTACAAGGTCGGTGAACAATTTACAATTAAGACGTTGGTCTTAACAACAATTTACCCTTGGTATCTAGGGTACAAATAGTCAAGGTTGACTACAACAAGTATTATTACAAGTATATACGCAAACTCAAGGTGAGTTTCACGGCCCCTTTTTACTGTTTTCAATATTTGGGGGAGAAACATACTTACAACTATTTTATGGGATAACAAGAGAATAAGGCACGACTTTTATGTTTACATGAGATGAGAACAACGATTTGAGGCCGCTAAAGTCCCCTGGAACAACGTAGTAACCATTAACTGTAGCCTAGGGTCCTATGAATAGTACTATGGAGAGTGACGTCTCCCGGTCATGGTTAGTCGCGCTAACCACAATCTGGAGGATTTATGGCCGCATAGAACCGGATAACGAAATTAGGGGCATGTACAATTGTCATGGTTTGGTTACGCCTCATGTATGAACATATTATTTGTATTCCTAGCTAGTTTACAAATGGGTCAACAATTCTTATTCTGTTTATCACATACAACTGAACTATTTATGAACAAACGAAGTTTACAAAGAACTATTTGATTAAACCTGTGAACTCACCAACCTCGTGTTAACGATTTTAAGTATGTTTTTCAGGAAACTGAACGTGATTTCAAGGTTAGCAATGTAGATTACATGCATGCACGATGGATACTACTCAAGGAGGATTTCCCTTGTATAACTCATTGAATTGAGTCATATTTGTGAAATCTTAACTTTTTGTAAACTCAGATTATGTTTTGCAATGTGAAACATTAAACTTGTTAATGTATCCATTTATCATGTATGTGTTTGCGGTAATCATATGCTTTGGAAACCATGAACGTTGCGCCTCGCGTTTCCGCCTTGGCGGGGTGTGACAGAACTGGTATCAGAGCCATTGATTATAGTGAACTAGGAATCTAAATTGGAACCTAGTCTATAATCTAAATGACTCACTAAAACGTTTTCATTACATAAGCATTGCATGACCAGTCATTTTGTCATATGGATATTGTAGTCACAAGCATGTCGTCACATTCACATTCTGATCCCGTCTCTGACACTGAATCAAACGAGGAACTTTCCGCCTCACGTCCCAAAAATCGAGTGCAAACCCGTAGTTCCACGCCACCTAAAGTCGCCTTGGGAAAACCGCCTATCGTCTACCGAAAGAAAAGCGGAGGACCAGTTAAGGTGCAAAGCGCTAGGAAGAAGGTTCGACTTCCACGCAAAAGGAATCTAGCAGCCCGTGACCCAGAAGACTTGGTGGCTGGTGAAGAACCACCTAGGCAAAGACCCTGCTACCACCCTACTGTGGGAACTATCTGTTGGATGCCCCGTACTCTGGCCCGTTGGAGGGAGATGGAGAGCATCCCATCTACCTTTGAGCTCGGAGAGTCTTCCAACTCTCCAACACCCCTACCCCACACTGGGGAAGCTATGGAGCTCACAGTGCCTACCTTGGTAGCACGCACTCGTACACATGAAGAGCGTCTTGATGATCTCCTAGATGATATTCTGGCACATAGGGATGCAGCCATGCGCTTACATCAAGGGCTCGGATCTCGAGTTCAGAATCTGGAGGACCACACCCGAGACATACAGGGTGCCACAAACTATCTAGAGTTGAGAACTGACATGGATTGGCAGTTCACTGTTACGGTCCGAGACAGGGTGGAGGCGCTGGAAGAAAGGACCTTGGCTGCAGAATTTGTGGCGAGAGCTAGCCTTGTCATGGCGGGACTTGCCATGATGATTGGATTGTACTCCCACTTCTTCTTTTAAACCTATTACGGGCGGGTTGTGCCCGTAGTACATTAAGTAGTTTAAAATTTTAGTACTGATGTGGTCATGAGAACCCATCTCTTTTGTATCCTTATCTTTTGGGGAACAATGTACTATGTATGTTTTGACTATGTATGTAATGGTTTATGTTGTAATGATGGTCGTTGCGTTTGATGTCGTTGTATCCTTATGTCATGAGCTATCATTATTGTCATATAATGTTGTTTCTTTTTAATTGATATGTTAGAAAGAACGTCATGGCACCTAAGCGTAGGACAACCCGTAACACTACTGGTGACAACAACGAGGCGATTTCCCCAAACGTGGAATAACTTATAGCACAACGAGTAGCTGCTGCTATGCAACAATATGAGGCGAATTGAAATAGTGGAGGAGGAAACGGCAGTGGTACCGGAGGAGGAGGTGCAGGAGGAAGCGGTACAGCTGGAGGTTCCGGAGGTAATAACATAAATAAGCCATAACATATAGTCATGATCCGAATTAATGACGTTATGACATGTAATTCTACAGATGCTCCAATTAGGAAGTGCTCCTACAAGACCTTTCTATCTTGCAAACCCCGTAACTTCAATGGCACCGAGGGTGCAGTTGGACTAATGAGATGGATAGAGAAGATGGAATCGGTGATTGATATTAGTGAATGCACAGCTGACTGCATGGTGAAGTATTCTACATGCTCACTCACTGATAAAGCTTTAACCTGGTGGAATTCACAAGTAAAGACTTTGGGAAGGCAGACAGCATATGAGTTGTCATGGGAAGACTTAAAAGCCATGATGATCGAGGAATACTGTCCTCGAAATGAGTTGCAAAAGATCGAATCTGAAATGTGGAATTTACAAATGACAGGAGATGATGTTGCTGGCTACACTGACCGATTCAATGAGGTAGCAATCTTGGTTCCACACATGGTCACCCCAGAATACAAGAAGGTTGAAAGATACTTGTGGGGTCTCGCACCTCAAATCCGAGGTCTGGTGACTTCATCGAACCCTATGGATGCCAAGAGCGTCATAACTCTATCTTTCAAACTAAGGGATAATGCTGTACGTGATGGTTTGTTTGAGAAGAAGGAGACCGAGGAAGGAAGGTCTGGGGAAAAGAGGAAATGGTTTGGAAAACCAATTAACCAAAACAAGAATCAAATTTACAAGAGACCTGAAACTATGAAAGTCTTTGTCGCCAACACTGTGGGACAAAATGTATATCTTGGAACATTACCGAGGTGTGACAAGTGTGGATATCATCACAGCGAAAAGTGTATCCAATCTGGGAAGTGTAAAAAGTATGGGCACCTGGCCCATAACTGTAGGAGCAATACGAACCCTAACAAGATAAATCAAGTAGCAGGAAAAGTCAACCCAGGAACAGAAAGGATGAATCAAGGATGCTTTGAGTGTGGAGATCCAAAGCACTTCAGAAAAGACTGTCCAAAGTTGAAGAACCGAAACGATAATCAGGCCCGTGGAAGAGCATTCGTGATGGGGGCCGGTGACGCACGACAAGATCCAAACATTGTCACTGGTACGTTCCCGATAAATAATCACTATGCCTCTATACTTTTCGATACGGGTGCTGATTTGAGTTTTGTGTCAAATGACTTTAAGTCCCTACTCGGTATTAAGCCCAGCAAACTAGAACAAAAGTATACAATTGAATTAGCAAACGGAAAATTAATTAATACCGGAGAGGTCATACAAGGTTGTACCTTATGTCTTAAAAACCACACGTTTAGTATAGATCTGTTACCTGTTGACTTAGGAAGCTTTGACGTTGTTATTGGCATGGATTGGTTGTCAAAGAATCATGCCGAGATTGTTTGTTTTGAGAAGATTGTCCAAATCCCACTCTCAAACGGAGAAGTTCTTTCGATTCAAGGTGAGAAGAGTGGAGTAACGTTAAGGATGATAAACTGCATGAAAGCTCGTAAGTATTTACGTAAAGGCTATTGCGTATTCCTGGCTCACGTCGTCGAGAAGAAACCCGAGGAACGTCGACTTGAGGATATACCAATCGTTAAGGAATATCCTGAAGTTTTTCCTGAAGACTTACCTGGTTTACCACCACCTAGGCAAGTCGAATTTTGAATCGATTTGGTACCAGGAGCCGCCCCGGTTGCGCGATCACCATATCGATTAGCACCTTCTGAAATGCAGGAATTATCAAATCAACTTCAAGAGTTGCTTGATAAAGGTTTCATAAGACCGAGTTTCTCACCCTGGGGAGCTCCGGTCCTATTCGTAAAGAAAAAGGATGGAACCTTTAGAATGTGTATTGATTACCGAGAATTAAACAAGCTTACAATTAAAAACCGATACCCACTTCCTCGAATAGACGATTTGTTCGATCAACTACAAGGTTCTAGCTTCTATTCAAAAATTGATCTACGGTCAGGGTATCATCAACTAAGAATCCAAGAAGAAGATGTACCAAAGACGGCATTTAGGACTCGTTACGGTCACTACGAGTTCCTAGTTATGCCATTTGGTTTGACAAACGCACCAGCTGTTTTCATGGATCTCATGAACCGCGTGTGCAAGCCATACTTGGATAAATTCGTGATTGTGTTTATCGATGATATATTGATATATTCACGAACCAAGGAGGATCATGAACAGCATCTGAAATTAATCTTAGAACTACTCAGAAACGAGAAACTTTACGCTAAATTCTCTAAGTGTGAGTTTTGGATCCGAGAAGTGCATTTTCTTGGACATGTCATCAACAAGGAAGGAATTCACGTCGATCCATCAAAAATTGAAGCAATCAAAAACTGGGAAGCACCAAAGACTCTGACAGAAGTACGTCAATTTTTGGGTTTGGCCGGTTATTATAGACGATTCATCGAGAATTTTTCAAAAATAGCCTTGCCTTTAACCACATTAACCCAGAAAGAAAAGAAGTATGATTGGAGTGACAAGCAGGAGTCAGCTTTCCAATTACTGAAACAGAAGCTGTGTAGTGCACCAATCTTATCCCTTCTTGAGGGAACGACAATTTTGTCGTATACTGCGATGCATCACACCAAGGACTTGGTTGTGTGTTAATGCAAAGAGACAAAGTCATCGCATATGCCTCATGACAACTAAAAGTGCACGAAAAGAATTATACGACCCACGACTTGGAAATGGGTGCAGTTGTGTTTGCGCTCAAGATTTGGAGACATTATCTTTACGGTACAAGATGCACTATCTTTACTGATCACAAGAGTCTTCAACATATCTTCGATCAAAAGGAACTTAACATGAGACAACGTCGTTGGGTAGAATTACGAAACGACTATGATTGTGATATCAAGTACCATCCCGGAAAAGCCAATGTCGTAGCAGATGCCTTAAGTCGCAAAGAACGAGTTAAAACTCTTCGTATTCGTGCCCTAGGATTGACAATTCATACAAATCTTACTACTCAAATCCGAATGGCCCAGCAAGAGGCACTTAAAGAAAAGAACATCCGAAGTGAAGCACTACGTGGAATGATCAAACAATTGGAGCCTAAGTCTGATGATACATTTTACTTCATGAACAGAATCTGGGTGACGAGTAACGGTAACTTACGAATGTTGGTTATGGACGAAGCCCACAAGTCCAGGTACTCCATTCACCCGGGTTCAGATAAAATGTATAAAGATCTAAAAGAATTATATTGGTGGCCCAATATGAAAGGAGATATTGCCACATATGTCAGTAAATGCTTAACGTGTTCAAAAGTAAAAGCCGAACATCAGAAACCGTCTGGTTTGTTACAACAACCTGAAATTCCCCAATGGAAATGGGAACAGATTTCTATGGACTTCATCACGAAATTACCCAGGACGTCTAGTGGTTATGATACCATATGGGTAATTGTCGACCGATTAACGAAATCTGCTCACTTTCTGCCAATGAAAGAAACTGACAAGACAGAAAAACTTACAAGACTCTATGTTAAAGAAATTGTGGCAAGACACGCAGTGCCAATTTCTATTATCTCTGATAGAGACAGCAGATTCGTGTCCAGAATTTGGAAATCATTACAAGAAGCAATGGGCACACGTCTTGACATGAGCACGGCATATCACCCACAAACAGATGGTCAAAGCGAAAGGACCATTCAGACATTAGAAGATATGCTCCGTGCATGTGTAATTGATTTCGGAGGAAATTGGGATACTCATTTACCATTAGCTGAGTTTTCCTACAATAACAGCTACCATACGAGCATTAAAGCAGCACCGTTTGAAGCTTTATATGGTCGTAAATGCCGCTCACCGCTATGTTGGGCAGAAATTGGTGAAAAACATTTGACAGGCCCTGAGATTGTCCAGGAAACCACTGATAAGATCTTCAAAATTAAGGACCGTCTGAAAGCGGCCCGAGATAGACAAAAGAGCTACGCTGACAACAGACGAAAACCATTAGAATTTCAAATTGGTGACCGAGTAATGTTAAAAGTCTCACCATGGAAAGGCGTTGTAAGGTTTGGTAACCGTGGTAAGCTTAATCCTAGATACGTTGGACCATTTGAAATACTGGCTAGGGTTGGCCCTGTAGCCTACAAACTCAAGCTACCACAGGAACTAAGCAACGTACACAATACATTTCATGTGTCAAATCTCAAAAAGTGTCTATCAGACGAGACTTTAATTATACCGCCTGACGAGATTCACATTGACGATAAACTTCATTTCATCGAGGAACCGATTGAGATATCAGATTGGAAGGTTCAAAAGCTGAGATGTAGTCGGATCAAACTGGTTAAAGTACGTTGGAACTCAAAACGTGGTCCTGAGTATACATGGGAACGAGAGGACCAAATGAAAACAAAATACCCATCCTTGTTTGAGGATGCACCAGTTCAAGAGGACACGAATTGAATTTCGGGACGAAATTCTGTTAACATGGGGAGAATGTGACAACCCGACATTTCAGGTCAATATCCGTACACATTATAAACAAGTTTACATTATAATTATTTTTGTGATTTATTTAATTTCACAAACAAGGACTTTAGAGTCTAACAAAAACCGAGCATTGTCTCAGTTCACATTTGGTAATTCTAGGAGTTACCGGTTCACATACACTTATAACCCAACTAAATTCGAACACTAGTGGTTAAAATAAATAACCAGAAAAATATATATATATTATTTTACACAAACTTGGCGTAGAGCGATAAATTATTTTGGAATAAATTTATTATACCGTGGGGAAAATAAACCGAATTAAACTACCCCTTTTTAAACTCTAATTGGTATTAATACCAAAAATCTAATTGTTTTCTTTTATAACCCAAATCCCCCAACCCACCCTTGACTTTTGGCCGAAAAAGCCAGAGAAAACCATCCCCAATCTCACGTCCCATTTACCATATTTTCAAATTAACCCATACCTCCTATTGCAAAAACTCAGACAAAAACCATACTCTCCTCAAATCAAAACTCTCACAAACCATTTTATCTCCCATATTCATACGGCAAACTTCCCATTCTCTTCAAGATTGAAGTCAAGTTTTAAAGCAAAATCCATCAAAACTCAGTGTTTTAAAGTGTTCCTGAAGAAGAGTTTAACAAAAGATTCAAGATCACTTCTCTGTTTCTCATCATCTTCATCACTGTTTTTAAGGTAAAAACTCGATATTTTTCATATTATGTTCTTTAAAACCGTAGCTAAACTTACATCTTATTTAAACGCAAGAAAGATAACAAGAAGAGTGTGTCGACTTTAAGTTTAAAACATAAAAATATGCAGGACTGATTCTGTCAAACAGAAGTCCAGTAATCGAAACTAGGAGTTTCGATTTAACTCAATCGAAACTAGGAGTTTCGATACCTGTTGATCCATCGAAACTAGGAGTTTCGATGCCTTTTACTCAATCGAAACTAGGTAGTTTCGATAGCAAATACTCAATCGAAACTAGGTAGTTTCGATACCCTTTTTCAATCGAAACTAAGTTGTTTCAACTCCTGATCACTCAATCGAAACTAAGTAGTTTCGACACACATATGCCAATCGAAACTAAGAAGTTTCGACACCTGTACAACAGTCCTAGTTGGGCAGTAACTCAAAACTATTTTATAACAAAACATGTGTTGGAAAACTAAAACGATATTTAAACAAACACAATCAGATTTACAAGGTCGGTGAACAATTTACAATTAAGACGTTGGTCTTAACAACAATTTACCCTTGGTATCTAGGGTACAAATAGTCAAGGTTGACTACAACAAGTATTATTACAAGTATATACGCAAACTCAAGGTGAGTTTCACGGCCCCTTTTTACTGTTTTCAATATTTGGGGGAGAAACATACTTACAACTATTTTATGGGATAATAAGAGAATAAGGCACGACTTTTATGTTTACATGAGATGAGAACAACGATTTGAGGCCGCTAAAGTCCCCTGGAACAACGTAGTAACCATTAACTGTAGCCTAGGGTCCTATGAATAGTACTATGGAGAGTGACGTCTCCCGGTCATGGTTAGTCGCGCTAACCACAATCTGGAGGATTTATGGCCGCATAGAACCGGATAACGAAATTAGGGGCATGTACAATTGTCATGGTTTGGTTACGCCTCATGTATGAACATATTATTTGTATTCCTAGCTAGTTTACAAATGGGTCAACAATTCTTATTCTGTTTATCACATACAACTGAACTATTTATGAGCAAACGAAGTTTACAAAGAACTATTTGATTAAACCTGTGAACTCACCAACCTCGTGTTGACGATTTTAAGTATGTTTTTCAGGAAACTGAACGTGATTTCAAGGTTAGCAATGTAGATTACATGCATGCACGATGGATACTACTCAAGGAGGATTTCCCTTGTATAACTCATTGAATTGAGTCGTATTTGTGAAATCTTAACTTTTTGTAAACTCAGATTATGTTTTGCAATGTAAAACATTAAACTTGTTAATGTATCCATTTATCATGTATGTGTTTGCGGTAATCATATGCTTTGGAAACCATGAACGTTGCGCCTCGCGTTTCCGCCTTGGCGGGGTGTGACAATTAAAAACTAATTTGCATGATGTCCAGGAAGAGGTTAAAGACTTGAAGCTGGAAGTTGGGGGTTTACATACCCAGATTGAGGTCCAACAAACTCAACTTGAAGCACAACATAAACTAATCTCAAAGCAAAAAGAAGAATTCAAGGCTTTAGCTGAAGCAGTGGAGCAGCTCAAAGCCTCAATGGTTAAACCTGTGCAAAAACAACCAACTACTTCAACAGCTCAGGGGGAGACCACATCTGTAGTTGAACCCTCATCTCCTGACCTTGTGACTAATCCAGAATCTGCACTAACCATATTTGCTGGCCATACTGAAAAGACAAAAGAGGCGGTTGAAGTCAAAGTTGAAGGTACAGAACTAAACCTTCCCTCAGCAAGTGAGAGAAGAGATGCAAGGAAGAGAGGGAAAGGGACTTCCACTGAAATAGAGACCGTGATTCTTGATGAAGAAGACATCCCATCTGATGATGAGCTGAATGCCCTTTGTTATGTATAAGCTGTTGTCATTTATTGTATGTTTAAACAGTTTTAGACTAGTTTACTTTCTGTCATTTCATTAAATGTAATTTCAGTTTTCTGTAATTTACTGTTTTTATTTCCAAGTCTGGGCCATCGAAACTACTTAGTTTCGATTGAGTTTGTTCAATCGAAACTAGTAGTTTCGATAGATGGTAGTTTCGACAGTCTGTGTATCACTTGTAAATGGTAGTTTCGATTGAACATAGTTTCGATACCTGTCACTACTATAAATAGCCTAGTTTGAGAATGTTTAGGGTGTGAGTAGCGGCTATAACCCTGAACCTTCTCTTTCACATTGTTCTTGAATCAATACAATTGCAGTTGTTTATTCACTGTGTTCTTACATTTTCATACCATTTGTGTGTTGATTCATAGTGTGGTTAGCCGGTTATCTTCACCAACACTGTTTCTATCATCTGCTTCACCACCATACACACAGTTTCCGCCTGTGTGTGTGTGTAATTGATCAAATCAGTGATTTCAAGAGAAATTTGGACCTACAATATAGTTTACACGAGAAATCATAGTTGAGATCCATGTTACGTCAAAGAGGTATATATATAGGAAGTACCAATGGCTTTTCCACCACCTCTTTAATGTCTCATGAATACTAGATTTTGTCCCCCTCATTTCTCTGTAAACTATGACCAGCTTCATCATCACTTCACTCAAATCCTCAAAAAGCACAACTAGTCAACTCCAGGATTTTATTCTTTTATTTCTTTGCAAAGATCCAAAACAGCAAATCCTTGGGTTCAAGTTGTTCCAGTATTCATCCCCTATTAAAGAAGTATCCCGGATACTCGTAGCCTACATATTCAGGTTTGAATACCTAAACAAGATGATTCTTTTTCTGAAAGACCCAAAGCAGCCACATCTTCACAAATAGAACGAGACCTTTAGCCGACGACGACCCAATTGCTCCCATTAGTTCAGCATTCATACCCTATTAAATAAGTATCCCGGATACTCGTAGCCTACATTTTCAGGTATGGACCCTTAAACAATGTATGACAAGTGGTATCATCCAACAAAAATCTCGTCCGTGTTTCGCCAAGCCACATTGTATACAAATTCTGGTCCGGAAAAACCAAAATTACTATCTTCTCAAGAATGGGCCGAAACACACGTACAAATGATCACACAATTTTTTATTTTTTTTTTAATCCCAAAGGCTAGTCCATGCGTACTTAGCAAATACGCATATGTAGGGTGTTGCTGCGTAGTTAGTTAGTTCGCAAAGCCAAGTACTCATGCGTACTTGTTAAGTGCGCAGAGAAGTGTTCTTAGCAAATACGCAGAAAAGGTGATTCTGCGTACTTGTTCAGTACAGCAGTGTTCTTGACGGATCTTGAGGAGAATGCTCGAAAAGTGACGGATCTGAGAAATTAATGCTTCCAAAAGCTTCGAAAAATCATCTAACAAACCCTTAGCCTTCCAAACACCAAATGAACTGATAACAAACTCGATTTTAAGGATTTTAGGTTACGAACTCGTTTTTGCTCAAAACCCTAAAAAATCAAAACTGGAACACAAATCAACGAACACCGAGGCTTTGATACCACTTGTAGGTCCCGGAAGCCTCGTCGCGCAGCGGAAATAACACAATCTGTTCTATGATTTATGTGGGAACAAAGAGAACGAAGCAGATAAACAAGAACAAAGACAAAAGATAATGAAACGAAACGTAATCCATAACAAAGAAGTCATCCCGTATTACAGACTACATACCGAAGGAACACACATCTCTCATCTAAGCTCACGGTCCAGGGGTCGGGAGAGCTTTTCCCGACCCGGACATCTCTCAACTTATTCCAGAGTTCCACCTACAAATGAAGACAAGTCTTCTATTTATAGGGGAAGGAACACTACCTGCGTACTTGACAAGTACGCAAGGCAAAAGCCTTGCGTACTTACTAAGTATGCATGGTTTGGTCATGCGTACTTGACAAGTATGCAGGGCAAAAGCCTTACGTACTTACTAAGTACGCAGGACCAAACTGGTGTACAGGCTAAGTACTCAAGAACACCCTCCTATGTACTAGCCTCATACACCGATACATAAAATTTAATCTATAGTTACAAAACATGCTTCTACATTGGACACGAAAACACCACCAATCTTATGCTAATCATGGGCAAAAGCTCTGATACCACTTGTAGGTCCTCATGGCGCTTCTACGGGTCGATCTCGTGGTAAGACGTGACATTAACTCAGAGTGAGGAATCCAACGAATCAACGTTTATACGCATAAAAGACAATATAGACAATCACGTAAATAACCTTCTCAATTGTATTCCAAATCACAATGGTGTTTACAGACTCAATCAGACTAATTGATAATTCTTTGTTCTATCTCACATAACTGACTCTGTAAACACACATATATATATCCGTCTGACCTGCTATAAGCTAACTTATTAAGTTCGCCTCTAACAGACTAAGCGAACTTAACAAGTTCGCCTCAGATAGACTTAAGCGAACTTATTAAGTTCGCCTCTGATAGACCAGGCGAACTTAACAAGTTCGCCTCTAGATAAACTTGAATAAACACTAAGTGACTTTTTACATAACAAAAACATAAAGACATAAGATCTAACTATTACAAGATTTTGTCATTACAAACTATGTCCTAACAGATAGTGGTTCTTGGAGAAGCTATATCATCTTGACAAGGTGCCTCTGCACTTAAGTTCAGAGAAGAAAGATAATGTAATGGCTCAGTGGGTTATTCTATGGATCCGGGTTGTGATCCTGATCCTAATCGAGAAGCTTCCAAGGAAGTCTCTCTAATGATGTGGCTATCCCTTTTGATATCCTCATCAGAATTTTGGGATTCTAAATGAGGGCTTTTAGGTTAGGATTGGGCCTTTGAGACAAGAAGAGAATGAGTCTTCTTGCTCCTCTTTCTAGTATATTTTGCTATAAATGGGGCCCTTTGTTCCTGTTGAACTATAACATCAAAAACAGGTGTAAGTAATTGTTGTGCCTGTGCATCCTTAGTAGTATGCACAGGGGTTCGAACAGTGGAAGCAGATTGTTGTTCAGGATGTGAAGAGGAGGGTTTGGGATCAGTATCAGCTGGGATTGCTGAACTGTCACCCTGGGTACTTTGTATGTTCATCATTGTAGTTAACAATGGAACATTGACCCCAAAGGACTTTTTGGAAACAGCTCTCATACTTTGAAAAATGTTACTTTTATGACCCAGCATAAGATAGATTTTTGTAGGTTTTGAAAGCTCTTTTAATTCATTGTTAAAAACCTCTTGCAAGAACCTTGGGTACATATAAAATTGCTGCTTTGCACCCTCTTGAAGGTTGTATCTTAAACCTTCAAAGATGAGATGTGCAAAGTTGAATTCTTGGCCACTAACCATACCGTGAACAGCAGAGGCAAGTGCAGAGCTCACTTGATGCCACCACTTCTCTTCTGAGATATGCATTGTAGAAGAGTGTGGCATAGATACTTTCATGGGGGCCCATCAGTGCCTTCTCTATTGTGTACTCATTCTGATTTCCAGTGTACCCTATGGATACAAAGGTCCTCATATAGACTTCTTTTGAGTATGAAATGGCGGCCCCCTCGTCTTGAAGCTTGAGGAGTTTTCGGAGAGTAGCTTCAGAGATGGTGATTTCTTTGCTATCTACCTGGGCTTTGATTAGGGGTATCCCCTGTTCGGTAGAGAAGACGGCAGATTTCCAGAAATCCTCCATGTGAGGAATGTAAATGGGTGGGTTGACAGTTAGGGCAAAATATATCTTTGATCGACAAAGAAAATCGATCATATCATCAAACCCCTCGGACTTCTTCCCTTTTATTAAGTATGCTGTGAGGCTGTGGTATGGAGAAAACTTATCATCGGGACGGTTTATGTCTACCTTTTCCATTTGTTTGGGTTTGGAGGGAAGGATGAAGGTTTTGAAAGGTGGTTAAGTATGGAAGGCTTTGAATGCTTATGGAGGTATGAGAGAAAATGATGAGGGTTAGGTTGAAATTGAATGTGAAGAGGTTATGGAGAAACCGATTTAAGTTATAACGGCAGAGGAGGGAAAAAGCAAACTTACTTGTACAGTACAACCTCATTCACCTTTTACTGTTACAGTTGTAATACACTATAGCAGTCATGGTAAAGGCTGAAAGTAATTTTTACAGCGGGTAAAAGTTAATTTAGACTTATTTTTACCCATCAGCAACAAACTTGGTTACTGCGGATTGGTTAAGCCAGTCCGCTGCAAGCTTGGTTGCGGCGGATGGTTAAGTCTGTCAGCAGCAAACTCGATTGCTGCTGATGGATGCAATGATCTGCAGCAAGGATGTTGTTGTTGACAGCCTTAAAGCTATCCACTGGAAACTTGTTCCTGCTGATAACTTAAAGAAGTCAGTGGCAAAATCTTTGCTGCTGATGATTAAACCTGTCAGCAGCAAGAAATGAATGCTGCTGACTTATAACTTTTATTTATAACAAAAGACAAACACATTTACAAAAACAACATTTTAGAGACATATTTTAATCAAAGTTCATCATACCAATAGATTCAACTAAATATCTAAATCTAGCTTCATCAAAAGGTTTTGTAAACAAATCAGCATATTGCTCATTGGTATGAACTTTGGTTAAAATAATTCTCTTTTTCTCAGCTTGATCTCTTATGAAATGATACCTGATGTCAATGTGTTTTGTCTTGGAGTGCTGCACCAGATTGTTTGTGATTGATATATCACTCATGTTGTCAATGTGAATTGGAGTTGCCATGAAAGTCATCCCATAATCCAGCATTTGATTTTGTATCCAAATGACTTGTGCACAACAACTTGAAGCTATAATGTATTCTGCTTCTGCTGTATAAGTTGAAACACATGTTTGCTTCTTGCACTGCCAAGAAATTTGTCACACCCCAACCGACGACGGAATCATCGGGGCGGGACATGTAGACTGTTCATGAGCTCAAGGTTGACTAAATTATAATATGTTAAATCCATTTCCATTCAAAACAAACATGAATCAAGTTCCAAGTACATAACGAAATACAATTTGTTTTTTGAATTAAGATTAACTAGGTCCAAAGCCTATGTGTAGCATGTCTTGATCAAACTCATATGAACGCACCTGAAACATGAATAAAATAAGGTCAACTAAAAAGTTGGTGAGTATAACACAAATTTGTATATAGATAGCATATAGTTTGTAAACCAAATCCTTTACATAACATGATAAATAAGGCATTTATGGAGAGCCGCTATTGTGTAACTAAGTACAATCAAACCTTTGTAACTAGTATGCAAATTGTGTTGTCGGTATCAATCACCTCCACTTGGGTGAGTTTGTCAGACTCAATAGATCTATCATTGAAAACCGTCGGCTTGAATAGTTAATGATTGCACATAAATCGCACACAAAAGTTAGCACAAATAGTACTCGGGCATAAAGCTCAAATTGCACACATGAATGTAAATAGGATTTGTAATTGTGTTGTTTGTGTAAATGTAAACATGTAATTTGTATATAGTTCATGTTTCACCCCAAAAGTGAAAAAGAGTAAAAGGGGTTGTGAAATACTCACCTTGCAATTGAGTAGTGGAATATCACACAATATGATGTTGTTGCACCACAGATCTGACAAGTCTCAAGATAACCTATGATTTGTGGAATATGGGTATTAATGATTTGTACAAAACGAAACAGGGAATCCTAATGCGCAAGGAGGTTGATGCGGTTTTCCTCATTTTAATAAGAAGGTAATTATTTGAGTTTCAAATAATAGTTATGTAAATCTTGCTAAGTAAAGCGCATTTTAGTTTGTATAAATGGAAGAATAAATAAAGGGTTTTCCTTTGTTTGCGTTCAACTTATTAAATAAATGGATTAAGAAATAGTTGACTAAATAAATAACTAATAGATAAATAATTATCTTAATTTATTTAGTTTCTTTTTCATGAATTTTCTTAGTGTAAAAATAGAGATCTAATTAATTTATGATTAACTCAAAATTAAAGTATAAAATTTATTTAATGTTTTTATCTAATATCATTACATTATGCGAGGATGTATAATTCTTCCCAAGAAACAAAATTTTTTCTATAGAATACCCATCTTTATTTTCCAAATACCATTTATAAATTTGGGATTTTAAATAACTAATTTGTTAAAGAATTTGTTTTAAATAAATTAGAGTTTATGAAGTTTATATCTTAATAATCCCAAACAAAATAGTTTCTCTTGAAATTTAACAAATTAACTTAATAAAAACTGATCTGAATATTCAAGGGCTTATATAATAATTTTTATAGAATTAAACTAGTGTAGAAAAATGATTTTAAAAAGGTTGGGGCTTGCCCGGGTCAAACCCGGGTCTGCCCGACGATAGGTGAAGGCATAAACCACTGCGCCAGGGGCTAGTCCTTGAAATAAAAGGTTTCGAATTTACTATTATCACGTAATTTCAAGGGGTCTGGATTTGATACTGTCATTAAGCAAAAAGGGGCAGGATGAGTGGGTTTAGAACCCGCGACCTGACCCGAGAGAGTGGAGAGTGTAAACCGGTTGATCTGGGCATAATGCCTTGGTAAAGGGATGGTTATTTTGATTTTTAAACAAGAAGGCCCCCTGAATCTATCTTCCCAAATCGTCCCAACCCCAAACCCTAATCATCAAACGATGGGGCTTTTAATTACTAGATTATCATCAGAGGAAAACGATTAAAATTACCTGAAATTGGACTTGGATTCGTCGGGAGAATAGGGGTACGAACCCTTTTTGCTGTCGCGACCGAGAGGGAAGCAGGGACTGAAATCGATTGCTGTTTTGGGTCTCTGAATGATCGCGAATGATTAAAGGGAATGCTAGGAGAGTGATGATGTCTCGTAACCGTCGTAAGGAAAAGAATTTGTGGAATTTAAATCCGATTTCAGGGTTTCAACACCCAAAACCGAAAACTTCATTAATGAATTTTTAAACCCTTGATTAAGATCGAATTGAATCGTCATACGCATTTATAATTGATCGAGTAACACCCCTCCTGATTAATCAAACGTTAAGGCCCTCAAATTCGTGGATATGGAATTTGGTTTTGGTTGGTTTGACTTTAGAAGTCAAAATTGAGAAGAACTAGATAAATGGGTTCAAAATATAATAATTGGGGTTTACTCCTTTAATTGATTTCGACCTTCTTAAATTATTTATAAAAATAATTTTTATAAGATTTACAAGAATAAATTTATAAAGAAAAATTTTGTTTAATTCTTTTATAAACTTATAATTTGTATACATGGTTCATCTATATATTTATAATTAAATTGATAAATATATATTTGCAAAGGACGTAAATATATCATTAAGTTTATAAAATTTTATTTTTGATTTAATTTTTATAATAAAGTATATATATAAATATAAATGTATGTGTTATATATACTATGGGGTTGTATATTTGAACTTTGAACTAATACGCGTTTTAAAACAAAATGAAATAAACGAAGTTAATATGCCATTCAGAAATGAGTAAGCTCGGGATATAAATGAAGTATCATTATTGTTTAAATTTTTAATACAATGACATTATAAAAATCACGGATGTTACAGTCTCCCCATGTTAAGGGAATTTCGTCCCGAAATTTAAGTAATGGTGACTGCAAAAGTCAAGAAGGAGGAGGGAGTTTTGGGTTCTCAGGTAGCTTTGAGTGTTGGATTCTGGGGTGTGTAACCGCTGACATGGCTTAGGCCTTATACTTTGAATATGAAGAGGGATAATAAATTTTGTTTTGAATTGAAGATTATCGAATAATAATTTGAATTCTAAATGTGAAACGTATTACTTGGAATGAATTTGATGGGATTTTGACATTTAGAGTTTGTGTAAAATATAGTCTAATATGCTCAAAATTGTTAGTGGGTAAAAGATTTCATAAACATTGGTCTGGGTCAAAACTTCACGTGACACGAAAAACGCTACTCATGATAATATGATAGGACACTTATATATAGGAAGTACCATCGGCGTATCCACCATGCCCTTGTCATATCGCATCAGTTTCGTTGTTACATATCATGATAAGTTTTAGGTCACAACACACTACAAAATTTCACTATAGTTTCCATGCGCTGATTTTTATAATTCCGTGTGCACCCATAGTTATTCAAATCATCGTATGGTCCGTATAGATCGTTTCGTTGTGCGCGGGTAAGGGGGCACAATTTCACTATTATCACGTCTATTGTTTACACATAAAAGTCGCTAACAAGTAACTATGTCCCTAATCAAGTCAGTTCGCAACTAAAAGTAGTAAAGTAGTATAGCTTAAAGTTTCTTAGTTTGCTCGTGTTTGAACAAGAATACGTCAAACCCCGAGTCGTTTCAATGCATTATGGTCTCCAACTTTGGTGTACAAAGGGCATGACCATGTCTTGTGTATAATGAAATTAATCCATTGCAATACTTGTAAGCAAATTCTGTTTCGATTATATAGTAAGCACACAATTCTCATGTATGATCTAGTGTCACGTAGTTCGTAATCAAATAAGTCTCATATATATAGAGTAAACAATTTAGCGTCTTGTATTTTGTAATCGATAAACTATAACGTGTAATGTAAACAACATAGTATTATGTGTATCGAAGGAAATGGATCTCATGTATAGTGTTAGCAACGTAGCATCATGTATCTTGTATAGTGTACACCATTTAGTATAAAGTACTTTGTAATCAAATGAGTTTCATGTACAGTGTGGTCAATCTAGAATTATGTATCAATGAATCAATTCTTATGTATCACGTATATTGCAAACAATCTAAGTTTCGTGTATCATGTGCTCAATCCAATAGCATATGTATTGTAAATAAACATGTTTCGTGCATTACGTGATCAATCGAGCAAATTGTAATTTGTAGGCAAACTAGTTTCATGTATTATGCAATTTGTGTAGCATTGGGTATATTGAGGTTCTTTGAGTTTCATGTATCATGTGGTTGCGTTGGATATATTGTAAACGTGTATACGTGAGTATTGAACTTCGCGTGCGATGTGTGCTAACGGGTTTTGCATGTGATCGAGTGATGCGGACAAACGTGTTGTTTGACGTTATTGCATCATGTGGTAGTTAGGTTCAAGTCCTCAAATCTCATTGATGTTGGTGGGAAAGGTTAACGTTTACGCGGTATGGATCGTCTCTTGAAGCGTCAAGTGAAAGGTAGCGAGGAGGTTTTGGAAATGTTCGGGAATTTGTGTTTACAATTACGGGTCTTTATTTGAACATAGAAAGTGGGAAATTGTTCTTGGTTGTAGATATATAAAGTAATGAAATCATTGAATCACATATTTTTAAATGAATATGCAATTTTATGAGAAACAAAATTTTTAATTTAAAATTTCAACTATTGGTTAAATAAGTAGTAGCATATTAATTTAGCCAAAGTTTAGAAATATTTACTTTAATAAGAAAATCATAAGTATTTATTAGTTTTAAAAAAATATTTTTTATAATTGGTTGTATTAACTTTCCTTACCAGGTGAAAAAGTTTTTATGGAAAATTTATGTTTTTGATATTATCTAAAAATTTGATAAACATTTTGTTTAAACAAGATAACGAGGTTTTGTTTAAATCACAAAATAGGATGATTTATTTAATGAAAGAGATTGTTGGTAATGTACTAAACCATGTTGAATGAAAGAAGTGATATTTGGGAAATTTTGATGGGAATATAACAGGTGTAATTTACGCCCCACGGGTCAAATCAATGAACAATAACTGTAGAGTTGAAATATATGGAATTGATTAAATGCTGAAATGTTAAACATTATTCAAAACATAGGGAAATGGTTCTCAAATTGAAAATTTAAAGGAAATCAGTAGAAGCTTCTTTTAACGTCTTTGGTAGCTTTCCACTAGGAAGAAGATAATCGCCAAGATGAGCACCGCTATGGTCACTCGAGTAGTAGATCTGGCTTCAGCCCTGGCGGTCTCCGTGCGATGCTCTTGAACTTCCTTTTCGAGTATGGAGATTAACTCCTTTTGGTATCCTAATTGGTTTGCTAGGCTATCCATTCTTTGTCTTTGCAAGTCGTGTATTACTCCCTGCTCTATCCTTTGCCTCTCGAATTCTGAATTTCTTACATATTGAGGGAAGTCATTGGTTGGAATTCCCATAACACTAGTGGGTGCCATGGTATGCCTTACCCAAGGGTTAGGAAGGTACGGGTCGGGCATTAGGTATGGGTCTCTTAGTGGGGGTGGTAATTGATTGTGGAGGGGAGGTGTATGATACGGGTTTACGGGTACGGGTGCTCCAGGTGTTTAAAGTCTCGGGTCGGTGTTCCTAATCCAGTCTGCCATTACATCAAACCTTGGCCTAGCAGCTGGGGGTGTTGGTACCCAATACACGGGTGTCTCAGTGTCTTCTTCCCAATCAGATTCTGATCCAGGACGGTAAACCGGGGAGGGAGGAGGGTAGGAGTCCATGTCTAGCAGAAAAACAATGAAAAAGTTGTAAGTAATAATGAAATATGAAGTGTCAAATATAGAAGTTCTTATGGGTTTTAGAGTTTGACTAGTCATAACGCCGAACCTACACGATAGTATTTTAGAAATACACTTGACCTATAAGTAATGTATCCCTAAGGAGAATTCCCAGGAAAGAGGGGTGGGTCACTAAGACACACTTAAGTACCCTATCTTTCCTTAGCCAGAATTCCTCATGGGCTTACACACTCTTCCAGCCATCATGTATTAATAACACTATTGTTGGGCTCATGGTTATGATGGGAATTGTTGTGGACTGGGCTTTGAGGCCCAAGGTAAGGTTTATGTATTTCAGCGGGCTTCTTCTTCTTGGGGAATAGATGGGCTTCTTAGTTTATTATTGGTGGGCATTAGGCCCAATAGTTTAAGTCCTTGCTCAAAAAGGGTGATGGTATCATGTATGTGAGTCCAATGGTGTATGAATAATTTGGTGTGTATGAGTGTGTGTTAGTCTTAGGGTAGTACTTTAAATAAATCTAATAGGTAGAAATAAATAGTAGAAAAGTTGTCAGGTAATGTGTCACATCGACTATTGAGTGTTGTATCATTGGATGTAATTATATAGTATAACATGTAAAAATATTTGCA
This sequence comes from Smallanthus sonchifolius, assembly GCA_023525975.1. Taxonomy (NCBI): domain Eukaryota; kingdom Viridiplantae; phylum Streptophyta; class Magnoliopsida; order Asterales; family Asteraceae; genus Smallanthus; species Smallanthus sonchifolius. The sequence continues at coordinate 64,011,166 of CM042019.1, read as the reverse complement.
TAGAAAGTAATCATATAGCATGTAGGTAGTAATGAGTGTAATTATGTATGGTGTAATGTAGTAATTACTTATGTCAAGTAGTGTGACACATAAGTCATCATGTATGGTGTCATGTAGTGTAATTACTTATGATATCATATAAAAATACTTGCACAAGAATTTCTAATGTAACATGTAGTAGCATGGCATTGTATGGGTGTCCTAAAGTTATAGTCTAGGTCAAGAGTGTCTAATAACCTAGTTCCCTATAACCAAGGCTCTGATACCAATCTGTCACACCCCAACCGACGGCGGAATCATCGGGGCGGGACATGTAGACTGTTCAGGAGCTCAAGGTTGACTAAATTATAATATGTTAAATCCATTTCCATTCAAAACAAACATGAATCAAATTCCAAGTACATAACGAAATACAATTTGTTTTTTGAATTAAGATTAACTAGGTCCAAATCCTATGTGTAGCATGTCTTGATCAAACTTATATGAACGCACCTGAAACATGAATAAAATAAGGTCAACTAAAAAGTTGGTGAGTATAACACAAGTTTGTATATAGATAGCATATAGTTTGTAAACCAAATCCTTTACATAACATGATAAATAAGGCATTTATGGGGAGCCGCTATTGTGTAACTAAGTACAATCAAACCTTTGTAACTAGTATGCAAATTGTGTTGTCGGTATCAATCACCTCCACTTGGGTGAGTTTGTCAGACTCAATAGATCTATCATTGAAAACCGTCGGCTTGAATAGTTAATGATTGCACATAAATCGCACACAAAAGTTAGCACAAATAGTACTCGGGCATAAAGCTCAAATTGCACACATGAATGTAAATAGGATTTGTAATTATGTTGTTTGTGTAAATGTAAACATGTAATGTGTATATAGTTCATGTTTCACCCCAAAAGTGAAAAAGAGTAAAAGGGGTTGTGAAATACTCACCTTGCAATTGAGTAGTGGAATATCACACAATATGATGTTGTTGCACCACAGATCTGACAAGTCTTAAGATAACCTATGATTTGTGGAATATGGGTATTAATGATTTGTACAAAACGAAACAGGGAATCCTAATGCGCAAGGAGGTTGATGCGGTTTTCCTCATTTTAATAAGAAGGTAATTATTTGAGTTTCAAATAATAGTTATGTAAATCTTGCTAAGTAAAGCGCATTTTAGTTTGTATAAATGGAAGAATAAATAAAGGGTTTTCCTTTGTTTGCGTTCAACTAATTAAATAAATGGATTAAGAAATAGTTGACTAAATAAATAACTAATAGATAAATAATTATCTTAATTTATTTAGTTTCTTTTTCATGAATTTTCTTAGTGTAAAAATAAAGATCTAATTAATTTATGATTAACTCAAAATTAAAGTATAAAATTTATTTAATGGTTTTATCTAATATCATTACATTATACGAGGAAATATAATTCTTCCCAAGAAACAAAATTTTTTCTATAGAATACCCATCTTTATTTTCCAAATACCATTTATAAATTGGGGATTTTAAATAACTAATTTGTTAAAGAATTTGTTTTAAATAAATTAGGGTTTATGAAGTTTATATCTTAATAATCCCAAACAAAATAGTTTCTCTTGAAATTTAACAAATTAACTTAATAAAAACTGATCTGAATATTCAAGGGCTTATATAATAATTTTTATAGAATTAAACTAGTGTAGAAAAATGATTTTAAAAAGGTTGGGGCTTGCCCGGGTCGAACCCGGGTCTGCCCGACGATAGGTGAAGGCATAAACCACTGCGCCAGGGGCTAGTCCTTGAAATAAAAGGTTTCGAATTTACTATTATCACGTAATTTCAAGGGGTCTGGATTTGATACTGTCATTAAGCAAAAAGGGGCAGGATGAGTGGGTTTAAAACCCGCGACCTGACCCGAGAGAGTGGAGAGTGTAAACCGGTTGATCTGGGCATAATGCCTTGGTAAAGGGATGGTTATTTTGATTTTTAAACAAGAAGGCCCCCTGAATCTATCTTCCCAAATCGTCCCAACCCCAAACCCTAATCATCAAACCATCTGAATTGCCCTCCAATAATCATCAAACGATGGGGCTTTTAATTACTAGATTATCATCAGAGGAAAACGATTAAAATTACCTGAAATTGGACTTGGATTCGTCGGGAGAAGAGGGGTACGAACCCTTTTTGCTGTCGCGACCGAGAGGGAAGCAGGGACTGAAATCGATTGTTGTTTTGGGTCTCTGAATGATCGCGAATGATTAAAGGGAATGCTAGGAGAGTGATGATGTCTCCTAACCGTCGTAAGGATAAGAATTTGTGGAATTTATATCCGATTTCGGGGTTTCAACACCCAAAACCGAAAACTTCATTAATGAATTTTTAAACCCTTGATTAAGATCGAATTGAATCGTCATACGCATTTATAATTGATCGAGTAACACCCCTCCTGATTAATCAAACATTAAGGCCCACAAATTCGTGGATATGGAATTTGGTTTTGGTTGGTTTGACTTTAGAAGTCAAAATTGGGAAGAACTAGATAAATGGGTTCAAAATATAATAATTGGGGTTTACTCCTTTAATTGATTTCGACCTTCTTAAATTATTTATAAAAATAATTTTTATAAGATTTACAAGAATAAATTTATAAAGAAAAATTTTGTTTAATTCTTTTATAAACTTACAATTTGTATACATGGTTCATCTATATATTTATAATTAAATTGATAAATATATATTTGCAAAGGACGTAAATATATCATTATGTTTATAAAATTTTATTTTTGATTTAATTTTCATAATAAAATATATATATAAATATAAATGTATGTGTTATATATACTATGGGGTTGTATATTTGAACTTTGAACTAATACGCGTTTTAAAACAAAATGAAATAAACGAAGTTAATATGCCATTCAGAAATGAGTAAGCTCGGGATATAAATGAAGTATCATTATTGTTTAAATTTTTAATACAATGACATTATAAAAATCACGGATGTTACAGTCTCCCCATGTTAAGGGAATTTCGTCCCGAAATTTAAGTAATGGTGGCTGTAAAAGTCAAGAAGGAGGAGGGAGTTTTGGGTTCTCAGGTAGCTTTGAGTGTTGGATTCTGGGGTGTGTAACCGCTGACATGGCTTAGGCCTTATACTTTGAATATGAAGAGGGATAATAAATTTTGTTTTGAATTGAAGATTATCGAATAATAATTTGAATTCTAAATGTGAAACGTATTACTTGGAATGAATTTGATGGGATTTTGACATTTAGAGTTTGTGTAAAATATAGTCTAATATGATCAAAATTGTTAGTGGGTAAAAGATTTCATAAACATTGGTCTGGGTCAAAACTTCACGTGACACGAAAAATGCTACTCATGATAATATGATAGGACACTTATATATAGGAAGTACCATCGGCGTATCCACCATGCCCTTGTCATTTCACATCAGTTTCGTTGTTACATATCATGATAAGTTTTAGGTCACAACACACTACAAAATTTCACTATAGTTTCCATGCGCTGATTTTTATAATTCCGTGTGCACCCGTAATTATTCAAATCATCGTATGGTCCTGATGTTGAACAGTGTCTTGACCATTTTTGTCTGGATTCAGCTGATGGTGCACTTGCATAGGGGTTCTTGCAATAGAGCAGTCAGCCATCTTGAATCTTTCCAGAATGCTCTTGACATATTTGGATTGGCTGATGAAGATTCCATTTGGAACTTGTTTGACTTGAAGACCTAGAAAGAAATTTAGTTCACCCACTGAACTCATTTCAAACTTGGAGTGCATCAGGATCTCAAAGTCTTTACACAACTTCTTCCTTGTTGATCCAAAGATGATATCATCTACGTAGATTTGTACCAGTAAGATTTCTCCCCCTTCATCTTTGATAAACAAGGTCTGGTTAATGGCACTCTTCTGAAGTTGTTGCTTAGTAGATATCCAGACAAAGTTTCATACCAGGCTCTTGGGGCTTGATGTAAGCCAAACAGAGCTTTGTCAAGTTTGAACACTTGGTTAGGATGTGTAGGATCTACAAAGCCTGGAGGCTGTTTGACATATACATCTTCACCAATCTTCCCATACAGAAAGGAACTCTTGACATCCATTTGATAGACCATGAAATTCTTGGATGCAGCAAATTCCAAGAAGATTCCGATGGCCTCCAGCCTGGCAACAGGAGCAAAGACTTCATAATAGTAAATTCCCTCTTCCCGAGTGTAGCCTTGAGCTACAAGTCTGGCTTTGTTCTTGACAATAATGCCTCTCTCATCTTGCTTGTTCCTGAGTGTAGCCTTGAGCTACAAGTCTGATTGTTTTATCGAAGCCAGTCAGCTGCAACGTTTGATCTTCAGTGGGAATGGCTATTAGCAGTAATGTTTTTGATCAGCAGCAAGACACAACTATCCACAGCTGCTGATGATATGCCTATCAGCTGTAATTTGTTTGATCAACAGCAAGACATAACTGTCCACAGCTGCTGATGATATGCCTATCAGCAGCAACTTTGGTCTTCAGCAGATAAGGCTATCCGCAGCAGATTTGTTCTTCAGCAAAAGAACAAGTATCCGCTGCAGATAAGCTTATCCGTAGCAGTTTGTACTTAGAGAATTTTGTAGCCATCAGTCTTTATTTCTACAGATACTGCAACCTGCTAAATGCAAGAGGGTGAAATCCATGTACATGATTGACAGAATCACCCAGAAACCTCTTGTAATGGAAGTCTATCCTCCTCCTAAGACTGTGGATTGTGTTCCAGTTCATCAAGCTCTGCCTGACAACTTTCTAAGTCAACTGGATTACTGGCATTACAGCTCTATGAAAGGCTACATTTACATCCAGTGTGCAGACAAAGAATTTACTATTGCTGATCCTATGGATCTTTTGAAATTTAGGAAGGAAGATATGATAAGATTGTCCAAGAAACATCTATTCGTGCCTGAAGAAGAAAAAGAAACCAAGCCTTTTGTGAAAGTTCTGGCAACTGCTATAGTTAAAGGCTGCGGGAGGTGGTGATCACTTAGCTGATATTGAAATACTATAAGTATCTTGAGTGCATTAGCCTAGGGGGGAGATTGTAAGGACCAAACCTAATAGGCTAACGCACCAAAAGATCACCGGGAAGTTCAGAAGATAGCTTTTTGGAAGTATGCGGCCGCATACTTCAACTTCATGCCCTAGCTGCATACTTGAAGTATGCGGTGCCCGACCGTATACTTGAAGTATGCAGCCCTGGCCTAAGCCCAACTGACTACTTGTGATTTGTATAAATAGTTATTTTGTTTTTTGTAATCGGTTAGAAGATTTGTTGAGCGACATTTGTATTGTTTTTCTGTAATTAATCAATATACAAATTGTTTGACAATCATTTTAGTCTCGTCCTTACTGTTTGTACCTACAAGTCACGTGTCGAGTTTGTTTCCGCCAGGTTCAACACGTCGTTGAATTCGTTGATTGAAGATCCTTGGGAATCCGGACCTTACATATATATAAATATATATATATATATATACTTATTACATATAAGGGTAAATGTGAGACGATTATCTAAGGAATTGAAAGTGTAAGAGTATTAAGGTGTTTTATTCTAATTTCTCAGCTAAGAGATGACAGATAAGAATGAAGAACTGTTGGATCCTAGAATCCATGATGCAATAAAGGAAGAAGTGGCCAAGGCTTTTGAGCAAGCCACAACTCTGTTGATGGAAGAAATGAGAGGGGCTATTAAACTCACTTTCGAAGAGTTTTCGAAGGAGAAGGAGAAGGAACCACAAGGTTGTACTCTTAAGGAGTTCATGGTGATCAAGCCAAAAGAGTATAACGGACAGGTGGACCCGATCCTTAGCCATAGGTGGGTGGTGGATATGGAATAAAATTTTGAAATGAATGAATGTAAGCCTGAGGACAGGGTGATGCTCAGTGTGCCACTGTTGAACGGAAGGGCGAAGGAATGGTTATTGAATCTCCAAAAGGAGAGGGGTGAGTTGGGTGTTACCTCTATGACTTAGGGGGAATTTAAGACGGCTTTTCTGAAATACCATTGCCCACAATCCACAGTTGACAGGATGACTGAGGAGAGGAGTTCCTCCTCATGAGGCAGACGGCAGAGTCAATTGATGAATTGGCAGGGCCTTCTTTGATCGCGCCAAGTTCTGTCCGGACGTGGTGTCGACTGAGAAGGCAAAGATTGTCAGATTCTATGCTATGTTGATAGTGGAATTTAGAGATAGCATATCTCCTTCCTCTTTTACCACGCTTGTCGATTTGATCAACAGGTGTCGGGAAAGGGAGGTAGAATTGAGGAGGCAAGAAGCCAGAGGTGAAAAGAGGAAACGGTAAATTGTTGATCAGGTAGTGAAGAAGATAAAGGGCGTGAGCCCTAGCAAGAAGCCGTTTAGCATGTTTTCTTCACGGGGGTGCAAGATATGTGGAAAGGAGCATTTTGGGGAATGTAGGAAGGGAACGTCAAAATGCTATAAATGTGGGAAGCCGGGGCATATGGCTAATCAATGTTCAAGTCAAATTCATATATGCTACAATTGCTATAAGCTCGGGCAAAATAGGGCAGATTGTCCCGAGTTGAAGCAACAAGGTGGAAACGAAAGGAAGGTTAAGATGCCAAAGCCAAAGGGTAGAGCTTTCCACATCTCGGCGGAAGAGGAAAAGAATAACTCGGAGGTGGTTTCAGGTACATTCAAGATTAACTCCTTACCTGCACTAGTCCTATTTGATTCGGGGGCTAGTTGTTCCTTTGTGGTGTCAAAATCTATGTATACTCACCAACTATTTTTAGTTGACCTTGTTTTTATCATGTTTCAGGTACTAGTGTTTGAGAATATGTGCAAGATACTACATATAGGATTTGGACTTAGTGAACAAATAATTGGAATATGTTGATGTACTGGATTATGTTTGTTGATTGAACTTATGTAATGAAATCCTGAATTATCAAACAATATGAAATATAGTTAATCATGTGCTTATGAACAGTCTACATGTCCCACTCTGACGTATTCCGCCGTCGGTTGGGGTGTGACACAAATCGATCCTATGTTCTTAATCTAGGGTTTCGGCCCTTCTTTATGAGATTAAACGATCTTAAACTTGTTACTTTTACAATTAAAACTCACCACTGATTCGCAACTTCTCGATCTACAAAACCCCTATATTTTTATGTTCAAACAATATCGAATTCAATGGATTTGGGATAGATCTTGGGTCCGGTTCACGCAAGAGGGAGGAACTTATTTTGTTTGTGTGTTATAGGCTTTTGGAACCGGGTTTGTATGCAATACCCTAGCGGGCGGGTGTGGTTAAGAAAGTGTGTTTGTGTGGGAGAGACCGGGTTCGAGTCCCCCCACACCTGTTTTGGTTTAATTCATTTTTAAACTATTGTTTTTAATATAAAAACCTACCCTATATTAATATATTAACGTGTTTTAACCCCGGAAACAACCCGTAGGCTCGGGTTTGGTTTTATAACCTATAATTAATATTATTTCCACTTTTAAAAATAATAAATTTATATAATTTTCAAACCACGACTTCGAATAAAATAATATGTTTATATTATTTTCAACCCGTGACTCCTAGTATAAAATAATATATATTTTTATATTATTTCACCTAGGTTATTAATCTCGTGTAATGTTTCAAACTAATTAATAATATAATTGTTTATATTATTTACTCACGTTTATAATCTCAAATAAAAATAATATATTTATTATTTTGCCACATAAATGATTAGTTATTAATCATTCAAACCTAAAAATAATATATTAAATTATATTATTTTTCTAACCATTTTAAATGGCACAAACATACAAATTTATTTATTTATTTAATATTATTCGTAATTAGAGACGTTCGACACGTAGAGCATTTATCTTAATTATTATATTAAGAAACCTATATTCCCGTAGACACGTTCGTCTACCCGTTAATCCTTAGAATATTTTAAGACGTTCTAATCTTCCGTGTCGTCGTCACAAATCCTAATGTGTCCCTAATTGCTATGTTTATGATTCTAAGACATACGTAAGCTGTGCAGGCTAACACATGTGAACCGAATCTCATTCTTGTGTAATTCAATCAACTAGTCAAGCTCAGGTGAGTTTTCACGGCCCCTTTTTATTGTTTTAATTTGGGGGAGGAACATGTCACAAACTACTTTGATTATGGTACTTCATATGATATCACTGTTGAGGCTAAGCGTAAAAGCAACTATCATTGAAAGTCCTCACACACACATCTACCGATAATATGGATCTTAGAGAGGTAATGTTTAGTAGTACTACTGGTGCTTGACAAGCCCCACTGTAGAAGCATGTTTTTGTAACTATAGATTAAATTCTATGTATCGGTGTGCGTGGCTAGTACGTAGGAGGGTGTTCCTGAGTACTTAGCTTGCACACCAGTTTGGTCCTGCGTACTTAGTAAGTACGCAAGGCTTTTACCTTGTGTACTTGTCAAGTACGCATGACCAAACCCTGCGTACTTAGACAAATACGCAGGTAGTGTTCCTGCCCCTATAAGTAGAAGACTTGTCTTCATTTGTAGGTGAAACTTCTGGAACTAGGTTTAGAGGTGTCTGGGTCGGGACGAGCTCTCCAGCCCCTGGACCGTGAGCGTAGATGAGAGATGTGTACTTCTTTGGTATGTAATGTGAGATGACTTCGTTGTTATGGATTACGTATCATTTTTGTGTTGATTCTCTTCTTTATGTTCGTGTTTCTCTCTGTCTCGTTCTTCTTTGTTCCCATACAAATCACAGAACAGGTCCGTGTATCTCCGCTGCGCAACGAGGCTCCCGGGACCTACAAGTGGTATGAGAGCCTCAGTGTTCGTTGATTTGTGTTCTAGTTTCATGTTTTAGGGTTTTTGGAGCGTTTCTGAGTTCTTACTTTTTGACCAAAAATCCTTAAATCCGAGTTTCTTATCACTTCATTTGGTGTTTGGAAGGCTAAGGGTTTGTTAGATGATGTTTTCTAAGATTTTGGAAGCATTAATTTCTCAGATCCATCACTTTTCGAGCATTCTTCAAAATATCCGTCATGAACACTGTTGTACTGAACAATTACGCAGAGTCACCTTTTCTGCGTACTTGCTAAGTACGCATGGGTTAGCCCTACATACTTAGTAAGTACGCATGAGAAGTGACATGCGTACTTAGCAAAGTACGCAAGGGCATTTCTCTACGCACTTAACAAGTGCGCATGGGTACATGGCTTTGCGTATTTACTAAATACACATGAACACCCTTTATTTGCGTATTTACTAAGTATGCATGAACTAGCATCTTGGATTCAAAACAAAAAAATTAAATTTAGCGATCGTTTGTACGCGTGTTTCGGCCCATTTTTGAGAAGATAGTAATTTTGGTTTTTCCGGAAACAGAATTTGTATACGATGTGGCTTGGCGAAACACGGACGAGATTTTTGTTGGATGATACCACTTGTCATACATTGTTTAAGTGTCCATACCTGAAAATGTGGGCTACGAGTATCCGGGATACTTATTTAATAGGGTATGAATGCTGAACTAATGGGAGCAATTGGGTCGTCATCGGCTAAAGGTCTCGTTCTATTTGTGAAGATGTTGCTGCTTTGGGTCTTTCGAAAAAAGAATCATTTTGTTTAGGTATTCAAACATGAATATGTGGGCTACGAGTATCCGGGATACTTCTTTAACAGGAGATGAATAATGGAACAACTTGAAACCAAGGATTTGCTATTTTGGTTCTTTGCAAAGGAATAAAAGAATAAAATCCTGGAGTTAGCTAGTTGTGCTTTTTGAGGATTTTAGTGACGTGATGATAAAGCTGGTCATAGTTTACAGAGAAATGAGGGGGATAAAAATAAATGTATCATCAACCGTGATTTCTCGTGTAAACTATATTTTTCGTGCTCATTGGTTAAGCCTGTGTTCAAGATTTGATGTGATTCAATTATGATGAGATTTCTTACTTGGGATCTAGGCAGAATCCAGATAGACAACCTAGTTATGGAACTTCACCGCGGTGAACGTATACAAATTTGGAGGTGTGAACCAGGAATGAAGATCTAATTGAAGAATGTTGGACTTTGGATATAAGGTGATCACGGCTGAGCATGAATTTGTGTTTGATTCTATCAAGTGTTTTCAGGATGAAGCTGGATATCCGTTGGATTATTAGTTGAAGATGAAACCTTTTATCATTGGCCGATGGGATAGGAAACATACCCTTGTTTCTGGTCTAGTTAGATGGAGCTTAAACTGAAAGGAAATATTGGAAATGAACATCTTCGGGAATTTGGTTGACTCGTGAAGATACAGGATAGAGTTGGACACATCTGGTAGAAGACTTAAGTTTATCTTACTGGAATTCCTATGGGAGTTGATTAGTTTGATACAGGTTATTGGAAACTCAAACTCTCTATCATATGCCAGCTGATTTGGAGTTGTCTTAGTCTACTATTGTTACCTGTTTAGGAAGACATTGTCAGACTCAGAATTCTAAGTCAGGGTGGAGGTTGCTACTACTGAGAGGATGAACTAAAATGAGTTGTGTTAGGTTATTTGGTTCTTATTGAAGCACTTGGTTTGGTCTACAATGAAAGCTACAGTTAAGAGGGAGTCAGGTTTGTCATCACTCGGCAACTGAAGACTGAAGTTTGAAGATTTGAAGATCTCAAGTGGAATGCCAGAAGATCAAGTCTCGCCAAAAGACACTTGATTTCATTAGTTTAGAGGGAGTCTGTTAGGACTTTCTTTGTAAACGGATGATTATCAGTGTTAGTGATAGATAGAATTTGATGCTATAGTTAAGAGGGGGTTTGTAGAAGCATGTTTTTGTAACTATAGATTAAATTCTATGTATCGGTGTACATGGCTAGTACGCATGAGGGTGTTCCTGAGTACTTAGCCTGCACACCAGTTTGGTCCTGCGTACTTAGTAAGTACGCAAGGCTTTTGCCTTGCGTACTTGTCAAGTACGCATGACCAAACCCTGCGTACTTAGACAAGTACGCATGTAGTGTTCATACCCCTATAAATAGAAGACTTGTCTTCATTTGTAGGTGGAACTTCTGGAACTAGGTTGAGAGGTGTCCGGGTCGGGACGAGCTCTCCCGACCCCTGGACCGTGAGCGTAGATGAGAGATGTGTACTTATTCGGTATGTAATGTGAGATGACTTCGATGTTATGGATTACGTATCATTTTTGTGTTAATTCTCTTCTTTATATACGTGTTTCTCTCTGTCTCGTTCTTCTTTGTTCCCACACAAATCACAGAACAAGTCCGTGTATCTCCGCTGCGCGACGAGGCTCCCGGCACCTACACCCACCCGAGTTAGTCGCGCTAACTTGACTGGAGGTCGAACGGGTGAAATCTTAGCCTAATCACATTTGTCAGAGTTGATAGACCTGGTTGGAGGCAACAAACAAACACATGTCAGCTTCAGTTACGAACGCTTTAGCAAAACATGAACGTAGGTTAGCTACCTATATATATGCATAATGAAATGTACATAATCAGCAACGCTTTACTGTTATATTGAAACCTGTGAACTCACCAACCTAGTGTTGACCGTTTTTCTTACATGTTTTCTCAGGTCGTTACGCAGGATCACATTAGGTCATGCATGGTTTCTTGACTTCTATCAACAACTATCAAACTATCAAACAATAATTGTGTTTTGTTATTATTTGAATTTTGGCGCGTTGTTTCGCGCATTTACTTTTGTTAAACGCTTCCGCACATTTACTCTGAACCTTTTAAATTATAATATGTTATTTTGAGTCCCATATAGAGTCGTTTGAAGTAACTAATGTTTGAGATCCTGGTTTGTCATGCTCCAAATGATAAAACTCCATTAGTGGAATTTGGGGGTGTGATAAATTAGTATCAGAGCCATTGGTTATAGAGAACTATGACTGCATACTAGACTATAGCCACACACATTAGTTACTTGATTTAGACACTCTAGATAGACACTTACTCCTTATGTTTCAGGATCATGTCTACCCCGCCTGCTTCACCACCAGCCATTTAGGAGCACGATATTCCTACTATTGCATCACCGGAGCCAAAGAGACGTCGGCTCGAACCTATTTACGACACAATTGTGTATGGAGAGCCCATGCACATCCGGAACGGGAGTGGTTGGGATTGGTACCCTGGTCTACTTAGGAAGTGGGTCAGGTAGGAACGAGTTCCATCTCCATACTTTGGAGCTTCATCATCATCAGGACCATAATTACCATTGCTTCCATGCCCCTTGGAGCAAGCATTTGTAGCCACTATGGATCGAGAGATCCGAAATATGAGAGACGCAACAGGAGAAATTACAGTTCTGTTAAGGAAGGAGAAACAGACGGACCACAGGATGGATCTGCTAGTAGCAGAACTGGTTGGCACCGACCACGTGCACAATACATTAGTGGACAAAGTAGATGACTTACAGGCTAGAGTGGATACTCTCGAGGAGGCAGCGGTAGAATCTCATGAAAGGATTGGGAAATTAGAGGCACAACTTGAGGCTGCTTTAGAGCCTGCTGAATCACCTGACTTTGAGCCTGAGGAGGAGCCAGAGGAAGAGGACGATGAGTTAGTTATCCCGTCCGCTAGCAGTGGAGTTTGATATTCCATTCTATCTCATTTTATTTTGTTATTTCCTTTCATTACAAACCTAAATGGGTAAGGTTGTTCCTATTTATATAAAAATCTTAATAAATTGATGTTTTGAGTTATTTATTTTATAGCCAATATAATTTAAATAGATCATGAACCATGATCACAAACTCACATGTCATTGCAAACTCCTTTATGTTTACCTATGCTTCAGTGACAATAATATGGGACATATTTTCTCATTGTTTGTATTTGTGAATGTGAAGGAATATGGCCGGACGTGGACGCGGAGGTCATCATGGTGGTCGTGGAAACATAAACCTGACAGCCGTTGAGTTGACAACATTTATCAACGACAGTGTGGCTGAAGCATTGGCGGCACACATCACTGCAGGTAAATTCAATACTCGTGGACTCTAACAAGCCAAATGTTTACACCTTAATCGTTCCCAAATCTTGTGTACTCAAACATACATCTACTCTCTATCCAGGGCAACAGAACAATCCATGTCACACCCCGACCGATGGCGGAATCATCGGGGCGGGACATGTAAGACTGTTCATAGCACAAGGTTGACTAAATTGAAATATATTAAAGTCAAATTTCCATTTCACATAATCCAAGTACAAACCAAATCCAAACAAAGAAACAATAAACAACTCATAAACTTCTTGATTTAATATTGCTAAGTCCAAATCCTATGTTGAGCACGTCTTGAATCATTCTCACATATTAGGGCCTGAAACATGAATAAAATAAAGTCAACTAAAAAGTTGGTGAGTATAACACAATTGTATATAGATAGCATATAGTTGTAAACAAATCCTTTACAAAACATGATAAAATAAGGCATTTATGGGGAGCAGCTATTGTGTAATCAAGTACAACCAAACCTTTGTAACTAGTATGCAAATTGTGTTGTCGGTATCAATCACCTCCACTTGGGTGGGTTTGTCAGACTCAATAGATCTATCATAGAAAACCGTCGGCTTGTATAGTTAATGATTGCACATAGTTTTCACAAAGACTAGCACAACTAGCACTTGGGCACAAAGCTCAAATTTTGCACATATGTATGTAAGTAGGATTTTGCACTTGTGTTGTTTGAGTAAATGTAAATGTGAAATGTGTAATGTGTATAAAGTTCATGTTCCACCCCAAAAGTGTAAAAGAGTAAAAAGGGGTTGTGAATACTCACTTGGTATGGAAGTGTAGCTAATAACGATTATAGATAGCAAATATGATCCTCGAAATGCACAATTTATCCTAAAGAGTAAGGTGTATTTAATCAAATAGATGCATAAAGTTTAAGTCTAAAATGAAAGTTGAATTTGTGTATAAAACTATTGATTTGTATTTAAAAAGTATTGAATAAAATACATAGAGTTTGAAGTAAAATATTTTTGAAACAATTTGATTAGGTTTGAATTGAATAATTGAATAAATATATAATTATAGTTTATGAAATAATGTAAATATTAATTGTAATTAAGTATAAATAAATAAATGATTTTGATTTAAAATGTAAATTAAATAAATAATCATTATCTCATTTATTTATAAATTTTGTAACTTAATTATTTAAAATATCATTTAAGTGTAAGGTAATAAATATAAATTAAATTTTCATAAACTTTTAAATAAATTATATTTATGCCAAGATTAAACTTTTAATCCATTTTTAAATACAGAAAACATATTTTTGTAAAATCTGAAATATTTACTGATTAAAATATAAAAATTTATAATTCTGTTAAAAGGTTCTGAGTCTCACACGACTGCGCCTCGGAAGGGCACGATCGTGCCCAAGCCACGGGCGCGACCGCGCTAGTCGGGGCGCGACCGGGTTGATCAACAGGAGCACAATCTAGACAAGTCAACAGGCACAACCGCGCCTTAGCCCGGCACGGTCGTGTCTATGATTTTTAGACACAACAGAGACTAGCCCAGAGGGCATGACAAGGTCTGGACAGGAGGACACGACCGCGCTGATATTCGGCACGACCGCGCTACAGGAGGCACGGCCGCGCAAGATGATTAGCGCGACCGTGTCTCTTCCAAATCAGACACGAATTGACAATTTCTTGTATTTTAAACGCTGTATTTGTTAGGGCTTTTGATTAATGGGTTATTACGAGTCTTTTCATGTAACTTAATTGTATGAACATCGCGTTTAAGTAGGGATTCGATTAAATCATTTTCAATAAAATATGAGTTCGGATTCGGATCGATTTCTATAATGGAAGCCCAAATTGAATAGGGGCTTTCGATACTGATACATAAGAGAATGAAATAGAAGATTCAATTACCCGGAAAAGAAGCGAATCGTTAGAGAATGGTAGGAAGGAATCCCGTCGGCGGCAAGCTTGGTTTCCGGCGACCTATGCTGCGGTTCCGAATGTTTCAGCGGCTTCGGATGGTTCAGAGATGGTCTAGAAATGCTTGACTGGATTGCTTTGAGCAAATTGAGAGAATTTGGGTTCTCCTTGAAATGTCCAAGCGTTTGGAATTTGGTAGGATAAAACCGAAGTGATTTCGAGTAATGGAAATGTTTATTGTGTTTGTTAATGTGAATAAAGTGTGTTGATGTTACGAATTTGAACGATCAGATGATTAAGGTCACAATTACGATTCAACTGTTACGCAGGCGCGACCGTGCCAAGATAGGCGCGACCGTGCCTAGGCACTGGGCGCGATCGTTCCAAAGCAGGTCACGCGACCGTGCCAAAGCACTTGGCGCGACCGTGCTAGGACGAAGCACGACCGTGCTAGACTAGGGTTTCTTGACTTTTTTTCAATTTTAGTCCTTGACTTTTCAGATTTGATAAGTTTGAATAAAATAGTTTTTGTATAGAGTTTAAATGTATATAATCGAGTAAAACTTGCGAACTTGTATAGAATCATTGCATTTAATTTACGGCGAGAAAATAATGAGACAGTGCACGAGTATTGAATTCGAAATTGCATTACATTGAATTGAAATATGAATATTAAAAATCAGAAATGTTACAATCCACCAGTATGCACTTTCAAGACATTTATAGACTACAAGCCCCACACATTCAATGGAGCTGAAGGAGCTGTCGGATTACTCCGATGGTTTGAAAAAGTTGAATCTGTTTTCTCCATGTGTAACTGCCCTGTGGCCAACCGTGTTAAATTTGCATCGGGAACTTTTGAGGATCCTGCCCTCACATAGTGGAATTCACAGGTCCAGATGCTAGGTCTAGACATGGCCAATGCATCACCATGGGAGGACTTCAAGAACATGATGAAGGACGAATATTGTCCCATAGATGTGATCCAGAAGCTCGAGGGAGAATTCTGGAATTTGAAAATGGAGGGTTCTGAAATAGAACACTACACTACTCGCTTGCACGAGCTAGCAGTGATATGCCCTCACATGGTCACCCCACCCTACAAGCGAATTGAGATGTACATCAATGGGTTGGTACCTCAAATCCAGAGAATGGTTACATCATCCAACCCCACTTCCATCCAACAAATAATCCGTCTTGCTCACAAACTAACGGACCAAGCAGTTACCCAAGGGACACTACCTTACAGAAGGTCAGCATCCAAACCTACCGATAACAACAAGCGTAAGTTTGATAATAGCATCAACACAAAGGGATTCCAACTGAATCAACCACGGCAGCAACAGCGTAGGCTTGAACCTAGAAAGAACTTCAACCAATCGACCTCTTTAGGTCAAAGTCAAAGTGGTTATGCTGGAAAGCATCCCAATTGTAACAAGTGTGGTCTTCACCACAGTGGTGTGTCCGAGAGGCAACGCTGTCAGAGATCTGGTAAGATGAGCCACGCTGCTAAAGATTGTAGAAGGGAGTTATTAGCCAAGCAACCATTCCAACAACCTGGGTCTACTAAAGGTTGTTTTGAATGCGATAAGGAGGGACGTATGCGAAAAGACTGCCCACATTTGAAGAAGGGCGGTAATGGTAACAATAACCACAACCAGGGAAAAAATAACAATAACGGCAACCATGGTGGAAACGGTGCAAAGGGACGAGCCTTTGTGCTAGGATCCGGAGAAGCTCGATACGACCACAATGTGGTTACCGGTAAGTTTCTTCTAAACAACTATTTTGTGTCTTTTCTTTTTGACACTGGTGCTGATAAGAGTTTTATATCCAATAAACTTAGTAATTTACTAAGAGAAACTCCAACCCTATTAGAAGATAAGTACACCATAGAAATAGTTGATGGACAGATAATATAAGCAACCCACATCCTTAAGGGTTGTAAACTTGAACTGGCTGGTCATAAACTTGACATTGATCTAATGCCAGTCACACTCGGTAATTTTGACGTAATTGTCGGAATGGACTGGTTATCTAAGAACCAAGCTGAGATCGTCTGTCATAAGAAAATCGTTCCCCTTCCTCTCCCTAGTGGAGAAATCCTCTCTGTCCAATGCGAAAGGAGTGGTGCTGTTATAGGCATCATATCCTTCATGAAAGCACAAAACTGTCTATGTAAGGGTCATACTGCCATTTTGGCTCTCGTCGCCGACCAGCCATCTGAGGAGAAGAGGATTGACGACATACCGATCGTTCATGAATATCTGGAGGTATTTCCTGAAGACTTGCCTGGTCTTCCACCTCATCGTCAAATCGAGTTCCAAATTGATTTAGCACTCGGAGCAGCGCCTATCGCTCGGGCACCATATAGACTTGCACCTAGTGAACTACAAGAGTTTTCTACACAACTGCAGGAGTTGTTGGATAAAGGTTTCATTAGACCTAGCTCATCGCCATGGGGAGCTCCATTCCTATTTGTCTAGAAGAAGGACGGGACCTTCCGCTTGTGCATCGACTACCGTGAGCTTAATAAAGTAACGATCAAGAACCGATATCCTCTACCCCGCATTGATGATCTATTTGATTAACTCCAAGGGTAAAGCTTCTATTCCAAGATAAATCTTAGATCAGGTTTCGATCAACTGAGAGTCCGAGAGGAGGACATCTCAAAGACGACATTCAGGACTAGGTATAGTCACTACGAATTCATGGTCATGCCATTCGGACTGACAAGTGCACCCGCGGTATTCTTGGATCTCATGAACCGTGTATGTAAACCGTACCTTGATCAATTCGTCATCGTCTTCATTGATGACATCTTCATCTACTCTAAGAATAGGGACGAACATGAGGAACACCTGCGTTTCATTTTGGAATTGCTAAAACGAGAACAGTCGTACGCAAAACTTTCAAAGTACGAATTCTGGATTCGTGAAGTGAAATTCTTAGGACATGTCAATGAGAACGGAATACATGTCGATCCATCCAAGATAGAAGCCATCAAGATATGGGCGGAACCGACATCCCCGACGGAGGTCCGAAAATTTCTGGGATTGACATGGTATTACCGTCGTTTTATCAAAGGATTTTCAAAGATTGCCTAACCCCTCACTTCTCTAACTCAAAAGGGTAAACCCTATAACTGGGGTGACACCCAGGAGTCAGCATTCCAACTTCTTAAACATAAACTCTGTAGTACACCCGTCCTATCTCTTCCGGAGGGAACGAATGATTTTGTAGTATATTGCGACGCATCCATTCAAGGTCTTGGTTGTGTACTGATGCAGCGTGAGAAAGTGATCGCATACGCTTCTCATCACCTGAAAATCCATGAGAAGAACTGCACGACTCACGACTTAGAGTTGGGAGCCGTGGTATTTGCACTAATGATATGGAGACATTACTTGTACGGTACCAAATGCACCATCTACCCCGATCACAAGAGTCTTCAGCATATCTATGAGCAGAAAGAGTTGAACATGCGACAGCGTTGTTGGGTCGAACTCTTAAACGACTACAAATGTGCAATCAGATACCATCTAGGGAAGGCTAATGTGGTAGCCGATGCCCTAAGTTGTAAGGACACCAAACCTAAACGAGTTTGAGCATTACAGCTTACTATCCACACCAGATTACCTGACAAAATCCAAAGTGCTCAACTCAAACCCCTTAAAGAGGAAAACCTACCGCTGGAAGCCACACGCGGCATGGAAGAACAATTGGAGGTCAAATCAGACGGCATTCGTTACCTGGTAGAGCGAATATGGGTTCGAGTGTATGGGAACTTAAGAGGACTGGTTATGGATGAATCTCACAAATCTCCATACTCTATTCATCCAGGTTCTGACAAGATGTATCATGACCTAAAGGTGTTATATTGGTGGCCAAAGATGAAGGCTGATATAGCCACCTATGTGAGCAAGTGCCTGACTTGCGCAAAGGTCAAGGTGGAATACCAAAAGCCTTCTGTTTTACTACAGCAGCTAGAGATCCCAATGTGGAAATGGGAACAAATCTCTATGGACTTCATAACCAAATTACCCCGAACTCCTAGCGGATGCGACACCATTTGGGTGATCGTCGACCGTCTGACTAAATCTGCTCACTTCTTAGCAATCAGAGAGACTGACAAAAATGGAAAAACTTACTCGTGTTTACTTGAAGGAAGTGGTCTCTCAGCACGGAGTGCCAATCTCTATTATTTCGGATCGTGACGCTAGATTCACATCACGTTTCTGGCAATCTCTACAAAAAGCTTTAGGCACACGTCTAGATATGAGTATGACATACCATCCTCAAACTAATGGCCAAACGGAACGTACCATTCAAACCGTAGAGTATATGCTACGAGCTTGTGTGATCGATTTCGGTAACACTTGGGAATCTCACTTACCTCTAGTGGAGTTCTCCCATAACAACAGTTATCACACGAGCATCAAGGCAGCACCATTCGAGGCATTGCACGGACGTAAATGCTGATCTCCTATATGTTGGGCTGAAGTTGGAGATAGCCAACTTACTGGTCCTGAACTGGTATTTGAAACCTCTAAAAATATCGTTCAAATTCGAAATCGTATGGCGGCAGCTCGTGATCGTCAAAAGAGCTATGCTGAATCTCAAAGTCTCACCTTGGAAAGGTGTAATTCGCTTCGGGAAACGAGGCAAACTGAATCCTCGTTATGTTGGACCGTTCAAAATAGTGAAGAGAATTGGCCCAGTAACGTATCAACTAGACCTACCGGAAGGACTTAGTGGTGTACACGACGTCTTTCATGTCTCGAACTTGAAGAAATTTCTAGCAGATGAGACACTCGCTATTCCTCTTGAGGAACTACACATCGATGAACAATTGCGTTTTGTTGAAGAACCGGTAGAAATCATGGATAGGGAAGTCAAAACGCTCAAACGCAGTAAAATCCCTATTATCAGAGTTCATTGAAACTCGAAACGCGGACCGGAATTCACATGGGAGCGCGAGGATCATATGATGCGCAAGTATCCTCATCTGTTCAAGCAATCCATGTCAAACTCTTAAGGTACTATTCAAATTTTCGGGACGAAAATTCTTTCAACTAGGGGATGATGTGACACCTCAGAAATTTTTTATTTTATTTTAATTTTCGGGACGAAAATTCTTTCAACTAGGGGATGATGTGACAATCCGGACTTTTAGGTTAACTCCGTTAACTAAATCCAATTAAATCTTAACTTATTTAACTCAATTGCAAACCCCAGGGACTGATTCTATCAATATCTAAACTCAAACTACAGTGACTAAAGCTGTAATTTACCTAAACTAAAGTTATTGACTCTGAAAAGTCAAAATCAGAAGTTTAAACTCATGTTGACTTTTAGAAAGTCAAACTCGCATCAATTAGAGCCAAGTTCGAATTCAAAAACCGATTTTTGATTGGAATTCATAACTGATTTGATTCTTTATGCCATAACCGACAATCATTAAACCTTTAATCATTGATATTACTACGAATTAAACCCAATTATGGACATTCAAAGCTTAACCATCAACCTCAATACTTATTACCAATTGAATTCGATCAAATTGTCTGTAATTCTCTGAATTGATCATCTGCTTACACTAGACGAGTCTCCCATAAGCTTTTGCCTACACCAACTGGATCGAAGACAGAGCCGTGGTCGCTGGATATCAAACCAGTCATGATCGGCACTCGTTTTAGTCGATCTCCTACAAATCAACATCTATTCTGGTAATTCTTTACACTCTTATATTTGTTTCATTACCTAGATCAAAAGCCCTATCATAATTATGGCTTAAAACATTCAATTATCAAGATCTGTAATCTAGGGTTCGTTCATAATCAATTTTGGGGGTATTGATCCTAGACCCAATTTTAATCCAATTAAACCACATGGATGGATTTGTAAGGTCTCGCTCTATAAAATCCCCGTGGTTTCAATAGTTTTTAACATCAGATTCGATCAAATCGATCCTAAGTTCTTAATCTAGGGTTTTGGCCCTTCTTTCTAGGATTAAACGATCTTAAACTTGTTACTTTTGCAATTAAAACTCACCACTGATTCGCAACTGCTCGATTTACAAAACCCCTATATTTTTATGTTCAAACAATATCGAATTCGATGGATTTGGGATGGATCTTGGGTCCGGTTCACGCAAGAGGGAGGAACCTGTTCTGTTTGTGTGTTATAGGCTTTTGGAACCGGGTTTGTATGCGATACCCTAGCGAGCGGGTGTGGTTAAGACAGTGTGCTTGTGTGGGAGAGACCCGGGTTCGAGTCTCCCCACACCTGTTTTGGTTTAATTAATTTTTAAACAATTGTTTTTAATATAAAAACCTACCCTATATTATTATATTAATATATTAACGTGTTTTAGCTCCGGAAACAACCCGTAGGCTCGGGATTGGTTTTATAACCCATAATTAATATTATTACCACTTTTAAAAATAATAAATTTATATCATTTTCAAACCACGACTTCGAATAAAATAATATGTTTATATTATTTTCAAACCGTGACTCCTAGTATAAAATAATATATATTTTTAAATTATTTCGCCTTGGTTATTAATCTCGTGTAACGTTTCAAACTAATTAATAATATAATTGTTTATATTATTTACTCACGTTTATAATATCGAATAAAAATAATATATTTATTATTTTTCCACATCGAAGATTAGTTATTAATCATTCCAACCTAAAAATTATATATTAAATTATATTATTTTTCTAACCATTTTAAATGGCACAAACGTACGAATTTATTTATTTATTTAATATTATTCTTAATTAGAGACGTTCGACACGTGGAGCATTTTTCTTAATTATTATATTAAGAAACCTATATTCCCATAGACACGTTCGTCTACCCGTTAATCCTTATAATTTTTTAAGACGTTCTAATCTTCTGTGTCGTCGTCACAAATCCCAATGTGTCCCTAATTGCTATGTTTATGATTCTAGGGCATACGTAAGCCGTGCAGGCTAACACTTGTGCACCTAATCTCATTCCTGTGTAATTCAACTATATAAATATATGAATATATTTATATTTATAAATGTTTGTAGGAATATACTACGAATCATGAAATGATGTTAATAAATCATAAAGTCACATATATTTTATCACATGACACACGAACTTGAATTATCATTACTAATTATACGTGCACCTATCTATAAACGTTCGTGTACATGAAAAAGTAATATTTTGGAATGCAACTATTGAAACATATTCGAGTTGAGAAACCAGAATCTAATTAAGCAACTAATATTACCGAATGTTAAACCAATATCGTATACCGAATCGGTAATATCGTTAAGGATCAACAGAGCTCAACCTCACACGTGATAACTCGACACAAGTTTAGATTTACTTTATAACATTAGCGAACTTATTCAGTAGGCGAACTTACCGGGTTTTCTTGTTTTAAGCGAACTTATCAAGTTAGCTTGATTTCAAATTCGCTTGTTTGGATTTGAAGCGAACTTATTATCTTCGCCTGAGGGGAGTGCTTGTTCAATACTTGGAATTTTTTTTTGAAAATGGAAAATATGGTGCAAGTGACTAACATGTCAAATTACGATAACGGGATTAGTACATCTCAGAAACCACCCAAATTGTTAAGTATTGCAGATTATTCTAACTGTAAAGATCGGTTTGATCAGTTCGTGTCTTTTACTGATACTAGTTTATGGATTCCAATCTTGGAAGGCTATACTCATCTAACATATACTTGGATGGGAAAGGATGATATTCCTAAATCGGTATCTGCGTTAACCACAGAAGAAAATTTATTGTTTGATAGGGAAAAGAAGGCAATGGCTAGTATCTCTATGTCTCTTCCTAAATAAATTTATCATAGCTTTAAACAATTCAGGAATTCTCAACAATTGTGTAAAGCGTTACAAAAGCGGTTTGAAGGTAGTTTGGATGTTAAGAAAAGCAGAAAAGAATTATTGAAGAAATAGTTCTTAGTATTCAAGCACTTTCAAAATGAATCTTTAGATGATATTGCAACGAGATTCTATCATTTGCTGAGTGAATTGTCAAGTGCTTCAGTGGTTTATGAGACTGAAGATATAAATGATAAGTTTTTGGATGCATTACCATCTAAATTTGATGTGTATACAGTTTTGATAAAAGAGAATGTCAAGTATAAAACTATGTCTCTTGAAGAAGTTCTTGGCAAGATTCAATCACATGATTTGAATATGAAAAAGAAGGAAACCAATATGGAGCATATCCAAGATCCTTCAATGTATTTTGCTAAGTCTTCTTGCAAAACTGGTGAAGGGGTTGCGTTCTTTTCTGGTGATACTCAAGATGTTTCTAATGATCATTGTTCTGGTGTTCCACGTCATTCTGGTTTGTCTGCAAATACAGCTTCTTCATCATGTGGAACACATAATATGAATCACAGAGTTGCTGATGATTATTTAGCGATGTTTCTTCCTTTATGGCTTCTTATGAAAATTTTATTGGAGGAAAGATTCATGATCCAGATGTTATTGAAGAGGATTTCAGACAAATTGATCTTGTTGATCTGGAAGAGATGAACATTCAATGGAATATGGCTATGCTGATAAGACAAGCAAAGGATTTTTTGAAGAAGACTAGAAGAAAGTATATCGGTTCTAACAGTCGTTCACGTATGGGATTTGACAAAACCAAAGTTCGTTGCTATAATTGTCAGGAGTATGGTCATTTTGCCAAAGAATGTGTGAAACCAAAACTTGAATTTGATTCTAGAAGAAGCCTAATAACTTTCAAAACAATCGTAATCAGCCACATGGCTCTTCTGGCTCTGGAAATTCTAATCATGCATCTGCATCATCTGTTTTGGTTGCTCAAAATGATGAAAATTATAACTGGGGTATTCATCTTGAAGATTTGGTTGGTACAGTAAGTCAATCTTTTGTAGCTGAGATTCATTCTGTAAAATTTAAAGAGTCAACTGATGATGATAGCTCAAGTGATGGTGAGAGTTTGCCGAGTGCTGATGAAGAGCGTGATCAAGTACATAATGTTGAGTCTGATATTGCATCTGGTGTATCTGAAAATGATATAGTATTAACTCAAATTTCTTCTGATGGTGCTGATTCTGAAAATATTCCGATTGCAAAAGTCTTCATGACGGATATGTCAGATCCTTCAAAGGTAAAAGATTCTGCCTGTCACATTTATTGCTCTAATTGCATCAGTATAAAAGTTAAAATGCAAAAAGTAATGGATGATAACACAAATTTAATATGTGATATGAATCGATGCATTCAGTTAATCAAAAATTGAAAGATAAAGATAAATTGTGTATAGATAGAATTGAGTCTTTGAAAAGAGATTTGAACTCTTTGGGATTGAAATATAAGGAACAAGCATATCATCTGCATATGGCTTATGCTAAGATTGAGAAGCGAAATGAAATTGTCGCTCAGAAGAACAAAGAAATTTCTGATAAAGAATCTGAAGTGATCAAATTACATAGAAAGCGGGAAAATTTTGAAAATTCATCTGTGGTATTGGATTACTTTAATTCTAATGTTGATCTTACAAAGAGGGTTGCTGTAATTGGATTTGTTCCTCCACCATTCAATACAAATTATGTGGTTGAACCAGAAATTATTCATGAAGAGGAAATTGATCCAAAGACGGTGTTGAAAGTAAATCCAGTAACCGGTGAAGATATGATCTATGATTCTGATTCTGAAGATGAAGTTTTTGATGATAAAAAGGTTGAAGGCATTCCTAAGGAAGTGCAACTTGATGAACCAAATGTAGTGAAAAATGTTACCCATGATAGATGCATTTTAACAGAACCTGATGAGGTGAAAGTTAATCAACCGAAACTTTCCAAAATGTTACAATCAAGTGGTTTTGTTGCTGCTGGTCATCAGAAGAAGAATTTATCAACGGTGACTAAACAAGTTTTTGTTCAAAAGAAGCCAGTCAACTGTTCAGTAAAATCTTCTGAAGATTGTTCATCGAAAGGGTCATCAAATTCAAGAAAAACTCCTTATATCAGAAATCATCAAGATAGACGAGTTTGCTTTCACTGTAATGAGGCTGGACATATTCTGATTCACTGTCCTTATAAGAATCAAGGCAAATTAAAGAGTGTTTCCTCACAACAACGTGTGGTGATGATCTTGAAAAGACCAAATGTGAGAAAGCCTACGTCTAGTGTTGTAAAGAATGTGCCTTGTCAATCATTTGCTAAATCTTCAGGATTTAAGCAACATGATAAGCATATTTCTAAACTAGTTGTTTTTCAAAATAAGTTTGAGATTCCAAAAGATTCTCAACCTGAGGTCAAACTTTCTATACCACAACGAAGAAGGCGTAACAGAAAATTAAAGAAATTTTTGGAAATATCTGAATCTGATAATCATAAATCTAATAATGTTTTTCCAATTAATCATATTGTGTCTTCATTGAGAAGGTCTGTAGGTCCCTCGGGTGTGGCGGATCGTCACATGCAAGTGGGTCTACTAGTCGGACTGGGTGCGGAATACCCATGACTAGGTGGAGAGTCTAACTAAACAAAGTAAACCGACAAGATAGTCACTTTAAACGTTCTTTCTATTATAAACACTTGAAGGTTACAGAGAGAAGTACTGAGATTACAATTTGCGTATTTGCTACTATGACTGCGTAGTTATATACTGTCAACCATTCCTATTTATATAAGACTTGATGCCTGCGCACTTAGCAAGTGCGCAGGGCAAAATGCTCTTCTGTACTTAACAAGTACGCAAAGGTATTCTTGCGTACTTGCTAAGTACGCAGGAGCTTTCTCCTGCACACATACAAGTGCGCAAAACACCTAGAGAATTATGCAACATTCAATATGTAAAAGTAAATACAACTCGATAAACTAATACATAAAGACTCTTATATACAAAGACAATTACAAACATAAAAATACAAACTAAGACTCTATCCAGAGTGTTTGTCACAGGAAAGTGCTTCAACAAACTCCCCCTTGACAACAGCTCTGGATAATCTTCAGTCTTCAGTCTTCACATCTTCGGTCTTCACAGCACTTGATCTTTAGCTTCCATCGTCTTCTTGTATTCAAGGCAGAACTTAATCACCTTGTCATATTTAGAAGCAAGGAGCTTTGTCCATTCATCAGTGTACACGCAATACCGTTCTACTAGTACCTCCAGATCTTTCACAGAAAAGTTGATGAAGCAGACTTCATCAAATATTATGATCAGTTCCTTTGGCACTATGTTCCCACTATCTGAACGTACCTTCCCCATAATCACAGCCTCGCCCGTCTTTGGATCTACGTACCAGTACCACATGTCACCAAGAATATCCTGAGATAACTTGCTCAGGGGAATCTTAGTTTCACATCGTGCTAGCTTGTATACCAATTTCTTGAAGTGCTTCTTAGTCACAGGATGTCTAGCGTGCTTATCCTTGACTCATTTAGGCACTTGAGGCTTGAACATCTCGAATTTCCCAGATCTTGCTTCCCGCTGCAGAACCACCCACAAACCTATCGCCACTGCATGATTAGAATGACCCAGCAGCTCTCGGTTTGCTAGGTTCACAAGGTCGTATTTGGGTAAGGAGCTGAACGCTTCACTGGTGGGTTTCAAGTATTGAACCCCGCTAGATCTTTTGATTGCGAATAGCTGCTTATCCTCCTCGAACCTTACAGCCAAGATCATCCCTATTGCTCCTTGTTTGTCTATTATAGACGTCTTTTGCCATATCTTTTTCTTTCGGTGCCTCTGGGTCCACAGGTGTAGGGTCAACTGGGGAGGCTTCAGTCGAGGCTTCCACATTACTAGAATGCTCGACTGAACCTGTGTCAAGCTGAGCTTCGAAGGATGGAAATTCAAAGATCTCTCCATCTTCTAACTCATACTCTCCTTCTCCGTCACCCTTGGGAATTTCAATTACAACATCCTCATCATCATCATCCCAATCGTCACCAGAGTCGATCTCTCATTCTTTTAGGGGGTGTTTGGTACAGAGAATGGAATTGTAGAGAAATGGAATAGAGAAATGGAATTGCAGAGAAAGGGAATTGGTCTGGAGAATGAGAATTGACTGTTCTGTTTGGTAGTACAGAGATTTCAGTAGAGAAATATAGCTGAGAATCATTTCTCTTGTTTGGTACATAGGAAATAAACAGAGAATTATATCAACTTTATCATTAGCACAAGTCTTTTTTTCATAACAAATATTTATTAAAAAATAAAAAAACATATAAAAAGATGCATAAATTCCAACCAAAATATGCATTGATAAAACCAATTGACATACAAAACATAGTTTTTAAGCAAAAAACATCAACCATAGTTACTAGTAAAAGTACTTCAACCATGCTGAAACCAAAAAAGGTACTTCAACAACCACGGTGAAACAAAAAAAAATTACTTCAACCATACACAACTATCCCATTGAACCATCGGTATACAACTCGACCATCTCAATTTTCTCTTCTATTGTCAACGCAAGAAAAGAACGTCCTAGATCCACATCTTTACCAATCAAATGAGCTGCTTTGAACCGTTTTTTCGTAGTGATACCTGGTAAAGCTTTCAACTCATCACTAACCTTTTCATAGATTTCACGAGCCTCCATACCTTCTTTGCTAAGTTGTTCACCCACCATCTCCCCAAATCGAAGCAAAACTTCCTTGATATCTTTGCAAGACTCTCGATATATCTCATCTGCATCCGTGCTTCTACCTCTTTTGCGCTTGCTTGTTACACTTCCTGTTTGTCCTTCAGATCTATCAACATTTGGAACGACTTCATCAACAAAATCAAAGTCTTCAATATCAACAGGTGAGCTTTTTTGCGTCTCTTGAACAACATCTTCTTCTCCAAGGTCAACTGCTTTACTACCAGTAGCTCTATCCTTACCGAATATGGTACACAATTTGTCATAGAAAGGAAATGCCTTGTCACGAAAATTCACAGCACCTTTGTGAGACTACAAGACAATTACAAATAAATTAGACTAAAATTTTAAAATCTAAAAAATATATTTTTTAGAATATACCTTCACGTATTCATTCCAAACACTATCATCGGCAATAATACAACATTTTTGTTCATCCCAACCAAACCCACTTGTATGCACCATATCATATACAATGCTAAAGTGTGTCTTCCATGTCTTCATCCTAGACTTTATATGTGGTTCTGCTTTGAGGCCAGAGTTAGGAAGACTTACATCTAGCAATTGTTGAACACCATTTAAATAACCTGGTTTGAATCCATTGTCAGCACCAGCATACTTTCCGGATGCATGTATCTCCATTAATGCATCAATTAGCTTTGCATCTTCATCATTTGTCCAGGTATGCTTGCTCCGAGTAACTCCTCTCACTATATTTGAATCTGCCATGTCTACGTACAAATGCATAATTATACAATTAAAAATCATAATTCATGTAACTACAAATACAAATATAACAAGAAACATTAATAAGAAACAAATAAAGTGCATAAATAAACATTAATAAGAAACATCCTTGGTTCTACAAATAAAAAATACATAATTGTCAAACATAATTAAGAAACATTGTTGGCACGCTGCGCACGCATCGCAGTCCAACTATTAAACATTTCATTAGCAAGAAGGTCTCTACGATCGGTCCATTCTTGTGAGGGCTCGATCATAGAAATAACATTGTCATGGTCATTTGCAGGTTGTGTGTGATTTACTGGGATTTCGTTATCAAGAGGGTCTTCACTCATTGTTGTTCGTATGAAATTGTGCAATAAACAACAAGCAATGATGATACGTGGCATGGACTCTATGGGATGATATGAGTTATCACGCAAAATAGCCCATCTATCTTTAATCATTCCGAAACATCTTTCTATAACATTCCTGGCCGATGAATGTCTCATATTAAAGAACTCCTTAGCATTCGTAGGAGGACGAGACCAATCGTTAAGATGATAACGTTGACCTCGATATGGAGTTAAAAATCCTTCACCATTTGTATAACCGGCATCACAAAGGTAGTATGTTCCTACAATTAACCATAAACTCTATGTTAATTATCATACTTACATCTATGTATATTCTTTGAAAATTGTCTATCACATACCCGGAGTTATTTTAAGACCATTGGGTCTACTGATTGCATCACGCAAAACTCTACTATCAGCTGCAGAACCCTCCCATCCCGCTAAGACATACGTAAATAAAAGGTCTCTCGTACATACTCCGAGTACGTTAGTACAAATCTGCCCTTTTCTTGTCCTATAAGGTTTTCTATCAATAGCAGGGACTTTAACTTTAATGTATGTTCCATCTAATGCTCCTAAGCAACCCTGAGTTAAAAGAAAACATTACTTACTAATTTATGTTAGCAAAAAATATCTTTAATAAAAAATGTGTTTGACTAACCTTAAACCATTTCCATCTTTCATCAGTTTCATTATCTGGCACTGGCACGGGTGACTTGTAGAGTTCTTTGTGTAATCGACATATAGCATTTAAGACTAACTTGAAATACCGACTTACAGTTTCCCCGGACCGATGAAATCTGTTGACTATTATCCTATTCTTTGCATTATGGGCAAGGGTATGTAAAAACATAGCAACTTGCTCATCGACTAGCATGTTTTTACTATTCTTTAGTCCCCCTCTAGTTTCTAGCATATCACAAAGTGTTGTAAATGCATGTATATTCATTCTTATGTTAACAACACTCGTAACATCACTTTCATAAACCATCCTCACCATGTTTTCACGCCTATTATGGTAACTCATTAAATATTTTGTACGTAAAGTCATTGACTCAATCGACCGACGCAAATGATAAGTACACAACATCCACCAACGAATCGTAACATAAATGACATAAAATGCACCTATGGCAACTATTCTTTGTCTGGAAGGTGATCTTGCCATCTACACATAAAAATATAAGAAAATTCAAGAAAAGCAAATAACTCCAAAATATAATCCAAATATTAGCAACAAAGTGATTGAACATCCAAGATTACATCAATATATATGTTATTTTGGATGAAATTGAACATCCAAGTTTCCATGTGAGTTACAAGTCAATGTTATACAAGATCCCTAAGGTTTCCATGTGAGTTACAAGTCAATTTCTAGATAAAAATGGTGTAAAAAGTGATGATTTGTTGATATGTAGAAATCTGAGTTTTTTGGTCAGATTTGAGTTTGTAAATATAGATTTATTTATCAACAAAACAATTGAAATAAATTATGAAAATATTTTCACAGAAACTTCAACATCTCTAGGTGTTTATATATTTTTCTCAAATTTTTAAAGTATGCATAAGGTTTTCAACTAAAATGCTAATTATCAAAGGTATCTAAAACTTACTGTTCAGAGTTTGTAAATGTCAAAATTTCTCAAAAATTGACTACTCAGGATTTGCATACAAGGCCAATTGGGAAATATTCTAGACACTTAAAATATTCATTAGAAAGAGGAATGAAGTCTAAAACTTCAAAAACAAGAGAGTTATGCTCTTTAGAAGTGGACCTAAAATCTGTCAGTCAAAAACAGATTTGACCTTCGGTTTTATTTTTCACGTTTGGGTAATCAAAACTTCTATAAAAATTACGAAACCAGTGGGGTTTGAAACTAGACTCTTTGAAATTAATGTTAGACTCAAGAAACGATCAATTTGCATCTGTTATGATCAAAATATTGTTTGAACAAAACAGCATTACAGATTTCATCAGCAACAGCATTCAAGCAACTCATGTAAACATTCAATTTATCGGTTCCAACATTCAACCTAGCATCTAAATATCATTCTAACATAAAATTCATGATTCAAACTCATCAATTTCATACCATATAATGTTCAATTCCAACCTAGACATCTAGGGCACCAAAGATTTCATCAAGAGTCGAATTAAACATAAACCATTGAAATCTAACATATCTAAATCGATTACCAACAACATACAAACATCCCACGATAACAATCGACATCAGCAGCTGAGTTTGGATCGAGGTTTAGGTCTGGTCGAGCATAAGAAAGTCGAAAAAATGAAAGTTTCATACCTAGGATCGTTGGAATCAAAGCAAGGATCGCGAATACGAACTCGGTTCTTGGATTGGAGATGATTTGTGGGTGATTAGAGGCTGCAAGTCGATCGAACAGCAGGGAGAGGCATGAGTTTGCTGCTGTAGATCGAACAGTAGGGAGAGGCGTGAGAGAGTGAGGCTGAGAAATGAAACCCTAGAAATCCAATTCTCCGCTTTTTTTAGAGAAACAAAATCAGAGAAATGGAAATGGTTTATTTCCATTTCTCACCTCTTTCTTTCATAAACAAACAAGAGAATTCTTTCCAATTCCATTTCTCACCCCTCAATTCCCTCTACCAAACACCCCCTTAGATTAAAGAGAGCATCGATCTGTGCTTCCTTGGAATAGTCAGGCTCTAGTTATAGGATCTCATCATCAGATAATTCCTTAAGCACGTCAGCCACTGACTTTCCTTTGTCACCACCACCAGAAGTATCACCACCCTTTTGATGAGTAGACTCCCCCTGAGCCATTGGAATAGCAGAGATGGGCACAATTGCTAAAGCTTGGTGCTCACCTCCACTAGGACCGGCTTTAGGGATTCTTGTCTTTGTCGTCATCCTTAGTCAAGTCAACAGGATGACAAGCCTCATCACCAGTAGTTTTCTCCTTCTCTTTCTCCTTCTCTTTCTCTTTCTCCCCATGAGCATCAAGCTTCTTGGTCAGATCAGCAATTAGTTTGACCATCAGCTCATGCTCTTTCCTTTGAGTATCAAACCTCAGCTCCAAGGATGACTTGTGACCCAGAATCATTTCATTTGTCTTGATTAGGAGCTCGTTCTGGGCCATGACGTTCTTCAGTCTTTCATCACTCCCCGTTCTCTGGCTACGTAGAATTCTAACTTCGTCTACCAATGAATTAATTTGTGCTTGTTGAGCGTCAGACTCCTCCTTTGATTTCTGAATAGTTTCCAATAATCCAGCAACTTGGGTTTCCAGAAAATCTATCCTTGCAGCATTCGGATCAGGATGTCTGGATGATGACGCCTCGGCATTGTGAATAGGGGAGGAGAAGATGGTATCGAAGTCAAACCCTTGTGTGACATCTCCATAATTGAAGGGTTGACTTAGAGGATCAATGGTGGTTGTTGGGATTGAGGATGTGATGAGGGTTGTAGGAGTTATGGTAGAGGTGATGGTGACTGACTCCATGAGAATTGGAGTAGTCACCGCCACCTGAGAAGTTGTGGTAGGGAGGGTCACTATCACAGGGATCTCCTCTGTGATTGAAGTGACGGCCACGTCAAGTTGCACGTGTGGCCTACTCCTCCTACGGTATAGTTGCTGTGAAGGTGGGGTGGAGGCTGAATCAGGACTAGCGGCTAAAACTTGTACTTGCTGTTGAGCCTCCACCTCACTCGGGATAGAAAGTTGTTGCCTATCGCCCCTGTTTTTTTTAATGCTTTCTCGTCTTTGTCTCTGTATAGCAGCGTCAGATTCAGAGTCTGGCTCATATTCGCTGCTAGAAGACTGTGGCTTTCTCTTGGAGGACGACTCAGGTAGGGTTACCTTTGTCGTTCTCCTTGGGTGTACCTGCGATGGCGCATCATCGGAATCAGAAGAATCTGATTATGTCTCTTCCGAGTCGGATCCCTCAGCACCATAATTTCCCCCGTCTTCGTCTCCATTATCATACGATCCATCTTCACTTTCCACTTCCTCCTGTTGTTGTTGCTGTTTTTCATCGGAGTGTTCACTCAATTCAGGCTCCGAATCATGACTATACCATCTCCAGTCACCTGGTGCCACATATGCTTCATTTATGAGGTGGCCAAAGAGTTCTGTATGCACAGGGGTAGGTTCTACACTGCCTGGCTTTAAGAATTGTGCGAACACTCTTTTGTCCACCCTCTTCACTTACAATCTCTCCCCTATAGCAGGAAGGTTTGGCAACGCGTCGTTAATCAAAAGTTGCACAAACCTAGGGTACAATAAGAACCTAAACCTCTCCGCCGTGTTGATCTGGTCATTGATGGCTTTGAATATGTAGCGGGAGAAGTTGTAGCCCTTATTGAGAGATAGGCCAACCATGGCTGCTGCGAGGTCATGACCCATTGCATTATTTCCAGCTTTCCTTGAGGAGATGCACATGATCATGACGTGGGCGAAGTATCTCCATTGGTCTAACACCCACATCTTCTTATATGAAGCATAGTCTCTCGCACCGACATATCCCATTCTTTGCCTCCAACAGCCGTCCACAAAGTAGTCTGGATAGGCTATCGGGTCGGTCGTGAGATCTCTGAATTGCAAGACCCTTCTAATAGAATCTTCAGAAAAGGCGATAGCATGACCAGCAACGGTAGCCCTTATAACGTTGGGGGTTACCGTGCAATCAAGCTCCGCAGTCTCCCAAAACTGCTCCTGATAGGGTCTTGAAACGATCGGGTCAGCAGAAATAGCGTAGCTGATTCTTGAACGGTTCAAGAAATCAACTATTTCTCTATACTGCAGTGCTGCACCCTTCCATTCTAGTTCAATATTAGCTAACAGACTGAATTCGTTAGTAAACGCTCGAGCCATAATCTGCAAAAACACACAGAAAACATAATCAGAACAACAAGTATCATTGGAAATGAATGAACATGACTCAGTATAGCAGTTATTCTTTGAACTTAAATTTCAGACTTAGAAATTTTTCCGAAGTGTTGGTCCTGCGTACTTAGCAAGTACGCAGGAATTTCCTCTTGCGTACTTAACAAGTATGCATGAAATGCTTCTTGTGTACTTGTTAAGTGCGCAGGAAACGAACTTGGTGAAAAATTCCAGAATTTGAAAAATTCAACAGGAGTTCAAACAACGGGTAGATTAGGTCGCCACTAGGTCGGAATCAATGATTCTAGCCTATGGGACCAACATCAACGCCAATACACGGCTTTACTTGTCCAATTTTGACCTAAATGAACACTCAGATGAAACGACGATCAAATGAGGTTCAAATGGCAAAATCAAAGACTAAAAATGGACGATTAAGGGTCTAGCACGGGTTCTATACAATTTTTAGTTATCAAGTTTTATCAAAACAACCAATGATTTGTTCAAAACCGCGATTCAAACCCTAATCAATTTTAAAGTCGAAATCGGTCCATAGTAAGTGATTATGTAGATGGGTTAAGCTTAGATTCTCACCAATTTGTTGTTATATGAAGATGAAACTAACAATGGAACGAAAAATCGGTTTAGGAACACTTTAATTTTTGAGTAAAAGTCGGAGGGAATTTAAACCTGTTTGAAAGTGATGAAACTCTGAAATTTTTCTAAGTCCAGTTTATATACCCCATGCAAAAAGGTCATGCGTACTTAGCAAGTGCGCACGCTTTAACTCTTGCGTACTTACAAGTGCGCAAGACTTAACTCTTGCGTACTTACAAGTGCGCAAGACTTAACTCTTGCGTACTTGTTAAGTACGCATGGCTTACTTCATGCGCACTTACAAGTACGCACAAACCCTTAAGTTCGCAAACTTTCAACTCAAATTTATGAAGTTTTTCAATTCAAATAACGAACAAGATAAAAATATTCAATCAGGAGGATTCAAATACAATTCAGGAAGGTTAAACACAAATATTTTTGGCTTTTCTGAATAAAATTGAACTATGCATAAACTTAAAATCTTTTTGATCTTTTCTCATAGAAATATACAAGTATTCACACAAACTATTTTTGATCAAAGACACGAGCAGAGGATCATATCTGGCTATCTTTTAGCAAAAACGATACAATATAAACATCAAAGAGTATGGGATCATGTCATGGGCTACTATTTATTCATACATAATAAGCACATAAACAAGTAATTCAAGTAGAAAATATTATAAGATTTGAAACTATAAGCATCTTTGTATCACGTTCTTGTGTATTAAGGTATTAATTATAAGATATGCAACGTGTACCCCACTGATATGCTACACTAATGTAAATTGCATTATCTCAAGGCATCTAAGATTTTCCCAATGATTTTCTAAATTTTCAGATTGAAGTTACATCTATTAGCACAGGAAAAATGAAGCAAAATCCATAAGGATTATCAGGAATCATAAGATTCAGAATCGAGTGATTCATTAGTCTTGGTTTCATTTGATTTTCTTCATTGAATATCGGTATGATGATTCAGGATAATGAGTATGGTGTTTGAATAAGGTAAGGGAATCCAATTTTTATCTGGATTTGATTTCAATGAATCAGGAGTGATTCAAGGGTGAATACATGCTCAACGGTTGATGTAGAGACATATCTTGATTCAATCTCTCCTTGCATACTTGTGAGTATGGGCAGTGAGATGAACCGCATTAATTGTGCTAACGACATAACCCGAAACTGACCTCAAAAGAAAATTATTGCCAAAATCTAACATCCTATATCTGATAATGATCTTTTCTATTCTTTTACGCTCACACACTTGCAAATATGGGTTCAAATCACAGTTGTAATTTAGATTTAGTTTCCACACTACTAGTGATTCAAAGACGCATACAGCCTACTGACAATTTAAATTACTTGAAAATAAGCAGATTAAAAACATAATAAGTTAAACAGTTAAGTAAGCATGACGTAATCATTTCCCATATGAGCAGTCTGTGACGTTTAGATCATTTCTGATGTACTATCATTTCCTCTTTTCTCAAGTTAACTTTGAAATTTTCTCCATTTTCTATTTTTGTTTTTGTTTTTGTAAAAAATTTTGAAACTTAAAAGAACTATACAGAAAATTTAAAACAAATAAAGTTTAACTTCCATGAATTGAATTGATTTAAGAAAAATTAATTTTCACTCAGGATTGAACTTTCCTATCAAGTTGACAAGATGCTCAAAACGGGATCGATCAAATGCCTTTGTGAAAAGGTCGGCAAGATTGTCATCCGTGTGAACTTTTACAAGTTCAATTAAATGCTTTTCAGCACAATCACGGATGAAATGATGACGAATCTCTATATATTTAGTTTTGGAATGTTTCACCGGGTTATTTGTTGGACATTGTGGCATTGTTGTCAATGAATAGAGGAGTTCCAGTGAAGTTTAAGCCGTAGTCTCTCAACTGCTGCTGAATCCACAATATCTGAGAACAACCGCTCGCCTCAGCAATGTATTCTACTTCACAAGTTGAGACAGAAACCGTTGACTGCTTCTTCCACTGCCAGGAGACCAGTCTGTCTCCTAAGAATTGGCGTCCACTAGAAGTTGATTTTCTGTCAAGGTTACAACCGCCATAGTCTGAATCAGTATAGGCTTTGAAGTCGAATGACTGCTGCTTAGAGTACCAAAGACCCAATCGGGGTTTCCCTTTCAGATATCTGAAAATCCTCTTCACGGCTATTGTAACATTTCTGATTTTCATCATGTAATCGTTTGATTTCAATAAACAAACACATTTCAGTTTCGATTCATGTACAAACAAACTACGATGCAGTTACATATACAAACTATTCTATTACAATAACAAATTAAACAAAAACACCATTATCTCACAAGCCCCGAGGACCAAATCTGACAAAACTCAAAAACTACAAAACTAGGCAAGCACGGTCGCGCCTAGGACTAGGCACGGTCGCGCCTGCAGACCTAAGCACGGTCGCGCCTAAAGTAGGCACGGTCGCGCTGATGAACCCACTTGACTCTGCAGAAGTCAAACCATACCATACCCTCTGAATTCGTGAAATTTAAAATAGAGAAAAACCGGTTTTCACGCGTCAGACCGTACTCGACTGAATTCAACCTGCAACACGCCTAAATTGTCCTCCAATTTGCACATTTGTTTAATCCCATACCCACCACAACCAAGTCTCGCGAATTAAACAATTGAGAGCAAGTTGCAGGCTTCCTACACCCTCATATACACCCACTCAATCTCTCAGAACTCTCACTCGACGCTCACAACACCTCTGTCGTCCGATTGATCGCCAAGAAACGAAGTCGCTCGACCCGTAGCCGACCGCATTCGATTGCCCACTTTCAGCAAGTAAGTAACACGTCTTCAGCTTTGTATCTACCTCTACTACGAAATCCCTATATCAATTCGTAGTAGAAACACTCAAATCGATCTGATTTTGAACCAAAAAGCCGAAACATAAATTTTACTCGAACTACACTCTAGACAAGATATAAATACAATTAAACTATGTAGAAACATTCGTAATCATCCACTAAGTGAAAGCCCTAAGAATCCAGAAGCTATTAATATAAGAATCGATCGAATTGTGTCTGAAAAAGGCCCGACACGGTCGCGCTCATCCCTGAGCGCGGTCGTGCCTGACCAAGCACAATCGTGCCCCAGGTGTGGCTCGGTCGTGCTTACCGAGCAAACAAGTCTTGACCAAAAACAAAACACTAGACGCGGTCGTGCCAGATACGAGCACGGTCGTGCTCCATGTCCAGAACCTATGAAGTACCTTCTGACTCGACCACGGGCGCGTTTCAGACCACCACGGTCACGCCCGGCAACGAGAGCGGTCGTGCCCTACTTGAGCACGGTCGTGCTCCTTGACCAGAATCAATTATTTTTCTGTTTTAAAGTCTATTTAACATATTTTAGCTAAAAAATTTCAAAATGTAATTATAAAAATTATTTTATAAAATCCCAAGACCCGGAAATCATTTATAAACCAAATCCTTGATTTAGAGATTTAAAACGATTAATTCCCGATAGTTCGAAACCGATGAAATCGTGAGTTTATAAAACCATTCATACAAATATATATTTTGACTTAAACAAATATTATTTATTTAAATTTATATTTAAATAAATATAAATATATATCAGTTATTTAAATTTACATTTTAAAGAATATATATATCACTACTATTTAAAATGTACTAAATAGATAAATAAAATTATTTATTTATTTATTTCAAACAAACCCTAAACATACAAATCCATTTTTCGACATAAAAATAACACAAACAATGACACGCGTTATACATTTATCCAATAGGTCAAACGTAGCGACCTACAACACGCTTGGTATTTTTGTTGATCTGTGCAAACTACACTACCCAACACAAGTGAGTTACATAGCCCCTCTTTTACTCTATTTACAAACTTTTGGGGTGGAACATGCGTTCTATTTACTATGTTTACAAACTACACAATATACAATTCCACCCTACAATCATGTGTTACAATTTTGAGCTTTGTGCTTGAGTACTAGGTGTGTAGACCAACACGCAGTTTGCTATTCACGTGCAATCATTAACTATTTTATAGCCTACAGTAAACAGTGATAGATCTATTGAGTCTGACAAACCCACCCAGGTAGGGTGACTGTTACTGCCAACACGCGTTTGTTTTGCATGCTAGTTACAAAGGTTTGATTGTACTACCAGGTCACACGATGGTATCTCTCCATAAATGCCTTAATTGCCATGTTGTATGAATTGTATGCACACGACACTATATTCTATTACATGACACGAAAACCTATGTATTCTCACCAACTTTTTAGTTGACTTTGTTTTTAACCATGTTTCAGGTGACAATGTTTGAAGTATTACAAGCTGCTACATATAGGATTTGGACCTAGCAATTAATCTAAACTATCTGTATTTTGTAATCGCTACATTTGGTTCTTGTATGGTATGAACTTGCTATGTGTAATGAAAATGAATGTTTAAATTATTTAAACTTTAGCAACCATGAGCTATGAACAATCTGCACAGCTTCACGCCCCGACGTTTTTCGCCGTCGGTTGGGGTGTGACAGATTGGTATCAGAGCCTTGGTTATAGGGAATTAGGTTATTAGACACCATTGACCTAGACTATAACTTTAGGACACCCAACAATGTCATGCTACATGTTTTATGTGATACGTGCTATTTGCTATATGTCACATGCTTTATGTGTTAGTTATTTAATACTTAAAATGTTTAGACTACATGACTTAATAAGCATACGTAAATAATAAATTAAATAAATCGTAACCATACCCGTATCCTAAGCCGCATATCCTCCTTAACTGCTTCTATGTCATCATCGCCATAACTTGTGGAAAAACTCATACTCGTAGACATTAGTCTATCAAAAATATTTTTATATACCCGTTAAGGTTTTAGACTCTGTTAATTATTAAAGGACATGTGCAATCTGGAAGGGTGACACCTGTATTCTGGGTTTTCTGTCTAGGAAAGCATTTCATATAAATCCCAATCAACCGAGGGATCCGTATGCTTTCCTGGGAATTCCCGGGATGAGTGTTTACCTATAGGCTAAAGCACGTCTCCTTGAAAATTATATGAGTCTAATTAACCTTAATATGTCATTGTGTTCAAGTAGAAATGTGATTACTTGAAAACAATCCGAACTATGAAATAAATATGTTATTTTTCCTCCTATCCTAAATTTCAACGGATTTTTATAAATTCTCACAACATTTTTGTATCATTCTCTTTTTATAGAATGCCTCCTCGTCGTAACATCAACCGCAACAACACCGACAACGCCAACGATAGCACCAACACCAATACCAGCAATGCCAACAACAATAATACCGACCTTGCTGCTCTCCTCACTCAGCTAGTAACTCAATTAACTCAAGCCAATAACAACAACAATGGAAACGCCAGTGGTAGTGCTAATACTGGTGGTGGCGGTGGTGCCAACCCGCCACATTGTACCTTCAAGCATTTCAACTCTTGCAATCCCCTGAAATTTTATGGTACCGAAGGAGCCACGGGACTCCTTC
This sequence comes from Smallanthus sonchifolius, assembly GCA_023525975.1. Taxonomy (NCBI): domain Eukaryota; kingdom Viridiplantae; phylum Streptophyta; class Magnoliopsida; order Asterales; family Asteraceae; genus Smallanthus; species Smallanthus sonchifolius. Next base: position 63,971,494 of record CM042019.1, on the reverse strand, counting down.
AATGGTTCAAAAATATTGAGGGCACCTTCCTCAATAGTGACTGTCCGGACAATCTGCGTGTTCGCCATGCCACTAGTGTCTTCCAAAAACGGGCACTAACCTGGTGGAATGGGGAGAAGAGAACAAGGGGAGTAGAAGTAGCAATGACTCTGCCATGGGATGAGCTGAAAAGGATCATGACCGAGAAATTCTGTCCTCGAAATGAGATGAAGAAACTGGAAGCGGAATTTTGGGATCTTACCCAAGATAGCGGTGAAAGCTTGGCGTACACCAACCGTTTTCACGAACTGAGCATGCTGGTACCTCACATGGTTACACCTTTGTCTAGGTGTATTGAAAAATATATCGGTGGCCTACCGAGACAAATCCAGGACACTGTTCTGGGAAGAAATCCTGCAAACCTAGAAGATGCTATTCGTCTAGCTGCCACACTGACCGATAATCACGTTAAAGCTGGTACTCTTACCAAAAAGGGGGCCAAGAAAGTTTCTGACACCACAACTCCTCCTACTCATGTCAAAGAAGTTCAAAACGAACAGTATCGAAACACCAGGAAGAGAAAGGCGAAAAATTTTGCAGAAGTCACTCCGGCCGCCCCAATTAATCAAGTTGCACCCTTGGCTCAAAATCCAGCCAAGAAAGCTTATGGAGGTACCTACCCACTCTGCAACAACTGCAACTATCATCACCCACAAACTATCCCATGTCGCATTTGCAATCATTGTGGGAAACTTGGCCATACGACCAATATCTGCCGACAAAAGGCACTTACTACTCAAGCCAACCCGGTTAATCAACCCGGAGCTAATCAAGTGGTTCCAATCAATGCAAATGGATGGGCTTGCTTTGAATGTGGCAACCCGAACCACTTCCGAAACCAATGTCCAAAACTCATGAACAATAATCAGGGCGGAGCTCGTGGACGTGCTTTCAACATCAACGCCAATGAAGCTCAAGCCAACGATCATGTGGTCAACGGTACGTTTCTTGTAAATAAACAATTTGCATCTATACTATTTGATACCGGGGCCGATAAGAGTTTTGTGTCACTTAACTTTGAACCTTTACTTGCAAAAACACGATCCAAACTCGAGAAAACCTTCACCGTTGAAGTAGCGGATGGAAACTCCATCACTATTGACTCCATCATTCATGACTGCTCACTAGAACTCAACGGTCACACGTTTCCAGTCAACCTTATACCAATGCCGTTGGGAAGCTTTGACGTCATCATCGGCATGGACTGGTTATCTAAAAACCATGCCGAGGTCATGTGCTTTGAAAAGTACATCCGAGTACCTCTTCCACCGGGAAACATATTGAAAGTATTTGGCGAGAAACCTTGCAAAGGACTCAAACTGATGTCATGCATAACTGCCCAGAAATACATTTGAAAGAAGTGCATGGTTTTCCTAGCTCATGTGATTCAAAAAGAAGACAAGGAGAGAAGAATAGAAGATATTCCCGTCATTCGGGAGTTTCCCGAAGTCTTTCCCGACGACTTACCCGGTCTTCCACCTGTTCGGGAAGTAAAGTTTCGAATCGATCTTATACCCGGAGCAAACCCTGTGGCTAAAGCTCCATACCGGCTTGCACCTTCCGAATTGCAAGAACTTGCAAGTCAACTTCAAGAACTCGCTGACAAAGGTTTCATACGGCCAAGTCATTCACCGTGGGGTGCACCGGTCTTGTTTGTTAAAAAGAAGGATGGTTCATTCCGCATGTGTATTGACTATCGAGAGCTCAACAAGCTTACAATCAAAAACCGCTACCCGTTACCTAGGATTGACGACCTCTTCGATCAACTCCAAGGTTCTACTTGTTTCTCGAAGATTGATCTTCGATCTGGTTATCACCAACTGCGTGTCCGAGAAGAAGATATTCCAAAGACCGCCTTCCGAATAAGATATGGTCATTATGAGTTCACGGTTATGCCTTTTGGGTTGACCAATGCACCTGCTGTCTTTATGGATCTCATGAACCGCATGTGCAAACCATACCTTGACAAATTCGTGATCGTTTTCATCGATGACATCTTGATGTATTCCAAGACTGAGGAAGAACATGAACAGCACCTTAGACTGATTTTGGATCTCCTGAGAACCGAACAATTATACGCCAAGTTATCCAAATGTGAATTCTGGCTAAAGGAGGTTCAATTTTTGGGTCATGTTGTCAATAAAAAGGGAATACATGTCGACCCTGCCAAGATCGAAGCTGTCAAGAATTGGAGTGCTCCTCAAACCCCTACCGAGGTTCGTTCGTTCCTTGGTTTAGCGGGTTATTACCGAAGATTCATTTCCAATTTCTCCAAGATTGCTGTTCCCCTCACCGCCTTGACACATAAAGGTAAACCTTATGAATGGGGGCCAAAACAAGAAGAAGCTTTCCAAACTCTTAAACAGAAGTTATGTGATGCTCCTATTCTGACTCTTCCCGAAGGAAACGATGATCTAGTCGTCTACTGTGATGCCTCTAACCTAGGCCTTGGTTGTGTTCTCATGCAACGAGGCAAGGTAATCGCTTATGCATCGAGGCAACTCAAGATCCATGAAAAGAACTATACGACGCACGATCTGGAGCTAGGTGCAGTCATATTTGCCTTGAAGATTTGGAGGCATTATCTATATGGCACGAAATGTGTGGTATTTACCGACCACAAAAGCCTCCAACACATCTTCAATAAAAAAGAACTCAACATGAGGCAACGACGTTGGGTTGAACTCCTCAATGATTACGATTGCGAGATTCGTTATCATCCCGGCAAGGCTAATGTTGTAGCCGATGCGCTGAGCTGTAAAGAACGCGTCATGCTCCAAAGTGTCAAGATTCATTCCGACATTCAAACCCGTATTCTAGAAGCTCAACACGTCTCGATTACCGAGGGCAATATGTATGAGGAAATGTCGTGCGGCGCTGAATTCCAACTAGAGACTAAAAACAATGGTTTGCTTTATTTCTTGGATCGTATTTAGATTCCCAATCACAATGATCTTCGGGAATTCCTCATGACTGAAGCACACAAGTCTCGGTATTCTATTCATCCCGGTGCGGATAAAATGTATCACAATCTTCGACCACAATATTGGTGGCCTGGTATGAAGAAAGACATTGCACTCTATGTTGCTAAATGTCTAACCTGCTCTAAAGTTAAAGCCGAGCATCAACGTCCTTCCGGTTTACTTGAACAACCGGAAATCCCCGTGTGGAAATGGGAAAATCTAGCCATGGACTTCATTACTAAACTCCCCCGTACTTCAAACGGCTATGATAGCATTTGGGTAATCATTGACCGTCTCACAAAGTCCGCACACTTCCTGCCCATCCGTGAAGACTATCGGGTTGAGAAATTGGCCTGAATCTATATTAACGAAATTGTGAGTCGACACGGTATACCTTTGAACATAATCTCCGACAGAGATGCTCGTTTCACTTCCAGATTTTGGCAATCTCTGCAAAAGGCACTTGGCACACGATTGGATTTAAGCACAGCCTACCATCCCCAAACTGATGGTCAGACAGAACGAACAATCCAAACCCTCGAAGACATGCTGAGAGCCTGTGTCATAGACTTTGGTGGCAATTGGGATTCACACTTATCACTTATTGAATTCTCCTACAATAACAGCTACCACACCAGCATCAACATGGCTCCATTCGAAGCTCTTTATGGTCGCAAATGCCGTTCTCCAATCTGTTGGAACGAGATTGGTGAAGCACAAATCACCGGTCCCGAGTTAATTCAGGAAACATCCGACAAAATCCTTCAAATCCGTGACAACATCCGAGTAGCGAGAAGTCGGCAAAAGAGCTATGCCGACAAGCGACGAAAACCCTTGGAATTCCAAGTGGGTGACCTTGTGCTTCTCAAAGTATCCCCTTGGAAGGGTGTGATCCGCTTTGGAAAGAAAGGCAAGCTAGCACCTCGTTACGTAGGCCCGTTCAAGATCCTTGAAAGAATCGGGAAAGTGGCTTACAAACTTGAGCTACCTCCAGCACTCAACAATGTTCATCCAACCTTCCACGTGTCCAACCTGAAGAAATGTCTTGCTGATGAGAACCTCCACATACCTCTGGACGACGTGCGCATTGATGAAACGATGCATTTCGTCGAGAAACCAGTGGAAATCATGGATCGTGAAATCAAGCAACTCAAGCGCAGCCGCATCCCTATAGTCAAAGTCCGTTGGGATTCAAAACGCGGTCCTGAGTTTACTTGGGAACGTGAAGACCAAATGAAACTCAAGTATCCTCACCTATTCACAAATTCTGCAACCTCAACTAGTTGAATTTCGGGACGAAATCCCCTCAACAAGGGAAGACTGTAACATTTCTGATTTTCATCATGTAATCGTTTGATTTCAATAAACAAACACATTTCAGTTTCGATTCATGTACAAACAAACTACGATGCAGTTACATATACAAACTATTCTATTACAATAACAAATTAAACAAAAACACCATTATCTCACAAGCCCCGAGGACCAAATCTGACAAAACTCAAAAACTACAAAACTAGGCAAGCACGGTCGCGCCTAGGACTAGGCACGGTTGCGCCTGCAGACCTAAGCACGGTCGCGCCTAAAGTAGGCACGGTCGCGCGGATGAACCCACTTGACTCTGCAGAAGTCAAACCATACCATACCCTCTGAATTCGCGAAATTTAAAATAGAGAAAAACCGGTTTTCAGGCGTCAGACCGTACTCGACTGAATTCAACCTGCAACACGCCTAAATTGTCCTCCAATTTGCACATTTGTTTAATCCCATACCCACCACAACCAAGTCTCGCGAATTAAACAATTGAGAGCAAGTTGCAGGCTTCCTACACCCTCATATACACCCACTCAATCTCTCAGAACTCTCACTCGACGCTCACAACACCTCTGTCGTCCGATTGATCGCCAAGAAACGAAGCCGCTCGACCCGTAGCCGACCGCATTCGATTGCCCACTTTCAGCAAGTAAGTAACACGTCTTCAGCTTTGTATCTACCTCTACTACGAAAGCCCTATATCAATTCGTAGTAGAAACACTCAAATCGATCCGATTTTGAACCAAAAAGCCGAAACATAAATTTTACTCGAACTACACTCTAGACAAGATATAAATACAATTAAACTATGTAGAAACATTCGTAATCATCCACTAAGTGAAAGCCCTAAGAATCCAGAAGCTATTAATATAAGAATCGATCGAATTGTGTCTGAAAAAGGCCCGACACGGTCGCGCTCATCCCTGAGCGCGGTCGTGCCTGACCAAGCACAATCGTGCCCCAGGTGTGGCCCGGTCGTGCTTACCGAGCAAACAAGTCTTGACCAAAAACAAAACACTAGACGCGGTCGTGCCAGATACGAGCACGGTCGTGCTCCATGTCCAGAACCTATGAAGTACCTTCTGACTCGACCACAGGCGCGTTTCAGACCACCACGGTCACGCCCGGCAACGAGAGCGGTCGTGCCCTACTTGAGCACGGTCGTGCTCCTTGACCAGAATCAATTATTTTTCTGTTTTAAAGTCTATTTAACATATTTTAGCTAAAAAATTTCAAAATGTAATTATAAAAATTATTTTATAAAATCCCAAGACCCGAAAATCATTTATAAACCAAATCCTTGATTTAGAGATTTAAAACGATTAATTCCCGATAGTTCGAAACCGTTGAAATCGTGAGTTTATAAAACCATTCATACAAATATATATTTTGACTTAAACAAATATTATTTATTTAAATTTATATTTAAATAAATTTAAATATATATCAGTTATTTAAATTTACATTTTAAAGAATATATATATCACTACTATTTAAAATGTACTAAATAGATAAATAAAATTATTTATTTATTTATTTCAAACAAACCCTAAACATACAAATCCATTTTTCGACATAAAAATAACACAAACAATGACACGCGTTATACATTTATCCAATAGGTCAAACGTAGCGACCTACAACACGCTTGGTATTTTTGTTGATCTGTGCAAACTACACTACCCAACACAAGTGAGTTACATAGCCCCTCTTTTACTCTATTTACAAACTTTTGGGGTGGAACATGCGTTCTATTTACTATGTTTACAAACTACACAATATACAATTCCACCCTACAATCATGTGTTACAATTTTGAGCTTTGTGCTTGAGTACTAGGTGTGTAGACCAACACGCAGTTTGCTATTCACGTGCAATCATTAACTATTTTATAGCCTACAGTAAACAGTGATAGATCTATTGAGTCTGACAAACCCACCCAGGTAGGGTGACTGTTACTGCCAACACGCGTTTGTTTTGCATGCTAGTTACAAAGGTTTGATTGTACTACCAGGTCACACGATGGTATCTCTCCATAAATGCCTTAATTGCCATGTTGTATGAATTGTATGCACACGACACTATATTCTATTACATGACACGAAAACCTATGTATTCTCACCAACTTTTTAGTTGACTTTGTTTTTAACCATGTTTCAGGTGACAATGTTTGAAGTATTACAAGCTGCTACATATAGGATTTGGACCTAGCAATTAATCTAAACTATCTGTATTTTGTAATCGCTACATTTGGTTCTTGTATGGTATGAACTTGCTATGTGTAATGAAAATGAATGTTTAAATTATTCAAACTTTAGCAACCATGAGCTATGAATAGTCTGCACAGCTTCACGCCCCGACGTTTTCCGCCGTCGGTTGGGGTGTGACAGCTATCATATGTGACTCCTTCAGTTGAGACTGAAACCTTGAGCACAAGCACACAACAAACATTATATCGGGTCTAGAAGCTGTGAGATACATAAGTGATTCGATCATCCCACGGTACAATCTGCTATCTACATCCTTTCCATCTTTGTCTGGATGCAGACCATGATTTACTGGGATAGGTGTGCCATAAGTACTGCTATCATTCATCTTGTATTTTGACAAGATGTCCTGCACATACTTGGTTTGATGTAGATAAATGTCATCCTCTTTTTGACTGACATGCAGACCCAGGAAGAACGACAATTCACCCATGTTACTCATTTCAAACTTGGACTTCCTCACCTACTCGAATTCCCTACACATCCCTTCATTGGTAGATCCAAAAATAATGTCGTCGACATAGACTTGTACAAGAAGAATGTCAATGAATAGGGTCGAGTCAATCTGTCCATGCTCGAAACCATTAGACAGTAGATGCTTAGAGAATGTCTCATACCATGCCCGCGGTGCTTGATGAAGACCATAAAGTGCTTTGTCGAGCTTATACATTTTATTGATATTATGCGGCTCTTCAAAGCCGGGAGGTTGAGTGACATAGACCTCTTCATGAACTTTTCCATATAGGAAAGCACTTTTCACATCAAGTTGGTATACCTTGAAGCCGACATATGTGGCATAAGCCAAGAACAGTCGAATGGCCTCAATTCTAGCAACTGTGGCATATACTTCCGTGTAATCCAAGCCCTCTTGTTGATAAAAACCCTGAACAACCAACCTTGCTTTGTTCTTCACAACCACATGAAGATCATCCATCTTGCATTTGAACACCCATCTGGTTCCAATTGGCTGAAATCCTTTTGGCAAGTCAACCAAATCCCACACGTGCAACTTTTGGAATTGAGACAATTCATCTTGAATCGCCTCAATCCAACAGTTGTCTGCGAGAGCATCCTTCACATTCTTCGGCTCTAACTGGGACACGAATGCAACATGCAGACATGTTTTCATGACACCAGTGTCAAGTATCTCTGTGTAAAGACTAGTGTTCTTAGTGATGGTTCGATGACGAGTCTGAACACCGGCATAAGGATCACCAACAATGTTGTTTATTGGATGATTTCTATGCACTCTCATCTCTGGTACATTCGGTTCCTGAATTTCTGAATCGAGATTTGTGCTTAACTCCCCCATTTCCTGTGTTCCAGAAGAAGAAGATTCAATGTTAATTGGATCAGCTGGAGCTTCATTTCCTATAGTTGTGTTAGGATTGGCTTGAGCGTCATCTCCAACAACATGAACATCTTCACTGTTCTCACTGTCATGAGTTCCAGATGCAGATGCAACATTGGAATCAGGAGTTACAATCGGTATGGTAGTACGAGTAGAGAAACTGAAGTCATCGCTGCCACCCAATAATTCATAAACATCTGCGGCGTCAACTGCAGATAGATCAGGAATATTGAATGACTTGAATAGCGCATCATAATCAAAACCCCAAGCTGGACCTGTTGGTTCTGGTGGAATGCTGTGTTTAGTGCAATCCACTTCAAACCATTCCTCGACAGTACGAGTTCCTATATTGTACACTCTCTTGCAAGGCAAGTTGGCAACGTATCCTAAGAAGATGCCTTCCACCGCTTTTGCATGAAACTTAGACTGGCGGTCTTTGTATTGTAGCAACAAGGAACAGGGACTACCAAAAGGAACTAGGTAATCAAGATTGGGAAGTCGATTGTTGATCAACTCGTAACAAGTCTTGTTGTGTCTCTTCACAACCAGAACTCTGTTTAAGACATGACAAGCTGTATTAACTGCTTCTGCCCAGAGGAAGCTTTGCATCCGACAGCATAGTCCTTGCAGTCTCAATCAGTGTTCTGTTCTTCCGTTCTGCAACTCCATTCTGTTGCGGTGTGTACGGGGCGCTGAATTCATGACGGATCCCCTTCTTGAGACAGAAAAGTTCCATCAAATTATTCTTGAACTCAGTTCCCTTGTCACTCCTTATTCTTCTAACTTTCAGCTTGTAAAGAGATTCCAAGCTCAGGATCAAGTATTAAAGATATCAGCAGTCTCATGCTTAGTACCTAAAAAATGCACCCAAGAAAAACGTGAGAAATCATAAGTTACAACCAGACAAAACGACTTACCTCCAATACTCCTGATACTTATGGGGCCAAACAAATCCATGTGTAATAGCTCCAAAGGGGTATCATTGGAGTTTTGGAGCTTAGGCTTGTGAGACTTCCGTTGCTGTTTACCCTTTTTACAAGGCATACAGTCATCTGCAACGGTAAATCTCATCTTAGGAACCCCGGTTACCAAACCGTTTCGGACAAGATGATTCATTTTACGATAAGAAATATGTTCGAGTTTCCTATGCCACAAGATAGAGTCAAGCTCTGTCGCTTTTGTAAGCAAACAAGTAACAACTGATGAGGTGGTTTTTGCCACGCTCATATCGATCTGGTAGGTGTCGTTTGTTCTTGGCGCTCTTATCAGAATCCAGTCTTCGGGAACTTCAAAAGCAGGTTTGAGAATCAGGCATTCTGACTTGTCAAACATCACCGAGTACTCCTTGTCGCACATTTGGGAGACACTGAACAGGTTATGCTTCAGCTGCTCACAAAAGTTAACATTGTCAAAGCTGACACAACCGTTCGAAACCACGCCTTGACACGTGATGCTGCCGCCTTTTTCTCCGGCAAAGGCCACATAGCCGTCTCTGAATGGTTTCACATATTGAAGCAAGGCCATGTATCATGTCATGTGCCGGGAGAATCCACTATCTACATACCAGTGGTTAGAGATAGTACCCTTCGGACGTCCCTGCACGAGTCACAAAAGAATTAGTTAGATTTGGAGACCCAAGCCATTGTGGTCTTGGGTCGTCCATCCTTTTCAAAATAAACTACCTCTTTTAAGTCACAGTCGTGATGACTGTTCAAAATTGATGAATCTTTAAAAGAATTAGAACTAGGAGATTGAGAATTTTTGGATTTGACAGTCCAGGATCTCTTCTATTTCTTAACCGGAACAGGAGACTTTGATTCAACTATAGCAGGTGAACTTGTGGAAGCTTCACCTAATAGAACTGAAGTCAGTTGTTCTAGCTTTCTCAACCTCTTGTTCCTTCTCCTTCTCTGTGTTTAGAGAGTCTCGCCACAGGTTTCTCACCAGTACGTGTACTACCAGAGGTAGATACACAAGGTACAGCAGGTTGCGTTACCTTTCTTGAAACATATGGTTTAGCTTCAGATTTGATCTTAGGCTTTACCATCGGTTTGACCGGTGGTTTCACCACATTTTGTTTTGGACATTTGGGAGTTTTCACTGATGGCGACCTAGGGATGACAGCCGGTTTTGAAACAATAGGCCGTTTCCCTTGGTTCTTTGAAGGACAGTTCACAACAATGTGAGCAACCAAGCCATAGTGAAAGCAAGTCCTCTTGTCTATATAAGTTCTCTTGTAAGGCTCATTAGATCTTGCCTTAGATAACTCAGCATTATGAGAAGGAGGAGTTGGTTTATGAATAGGAGTCTGAACCTTTACAGTTTGGTTTTTGGGAGTATAGTATTTTTGCAAATTTTCTTTGTAACCAAGCCCATAGTGAGCTGAAAAAGACTCTTTCTTTAATTGGTTAAGATTTTTATAACCCCCATAAAGCATTACCTTTAGTTTATCATTTGTTTCAATGATATCGGGTTCAGTTAAAATTCAATTATCACCATTAGTGATAATGTTTTTCTTTACTTTCTATTCAGTTAACAACTCCTCAGATACTACTCCTTCAGGGAAAGTGTTAACCGACCCATCTTCAAAAGGAGTAACGAACTCCTCACTAGATGTGGAGTTAGCCTTACTTAAGGATTCATCCTTGTTAGGGGAATCATCCTTATCAGAGGACTCATCTAGACAAGTAAGATCAATGTCTATTAAGATATTGACAAACTTCCCGCTTACTGGTGGAGGAATGGCATTAGTACCCAGCCCTAACCCATTAATTTTTCTCACTACAGATTCGTAGTGTTCCACCACAAAATGAGAGTTTTTCAACTTCTCATTAGAACATTTTAACTGCAAGATCTCATTTTGCAGTTTGTTAATTTCATTGTTACGTTTTTCCAACCCCATGTATGCAACATCCAAGTGAAGCTGTTGATCGCTTATTTTTAGAGAATATTCACATTTTTCCTTTTTCAACGTTTCAATTGAATCTTTAAAACGTTTTTCGTTTTCTTTATAGTTTAGAGCTGCCATACATAGGGGTTCGATTTTGTCTGGAAGCCTACAATTTTCAAGTTTTAGCCCTAGACATTTGGAACATGAAATAACAGAAAAAGGATTAGAATCTACCTCAGACGATGAACTTGTTGCTTCTCCAATGGCCATGAGAGCAACAGCAGTAGTAGATTCCTCTTCTTCAGCTACAGAAGCTTCCTTTTCTTCAGCTTCCTTCTCCTCCTCTATAGCAGCAGTAGTAGACTCTTCTAGGTCAGCCATGGAAGCTTACTTTTTCTCAGCTTCCATCATCTCCATGATCTCAGCCATGAGACCAACCTGAGTTTGTGCAATGATGGCATTCTCCATATGAATACCCCAATCAAAGCTTTCGTCCAATTGAGCTACCAGTGCATTGGACGTTCCACTTTGGCTTTGATTGCTGTGGTTTGAGTTGTTGTAGCCATGGCTATTTCCTTGGCTACGTCTGGTGAAACCCGAGGCAGATGCTCTGTCTTTTTGACATTCACGAGCAAAGTGTCCATAGTTCAGACACTTGTAGCATTTGGCCTTGGATTTTTCAAAACCAACCTTGGCATTAGAATGCCCGCCAATGAACTTTCTTCCTGTTCTGCTCATGAAACGCTTGGCGCTCCTCATTATCATGGCCATATTCCACTGAATATCCATGTCCTCCATGTCATTAGGATCCAATTGATTAAAGTTTTCTTCTATTGTTTCAGGATCTGTTAGTTTGCCGCCAATGAAGTTCTCATAGGCAAGCATACACGATGAGAATAATGCTACATGATCTTCAGCTATTTTGGCTATAGCTGATTGATTAGCTGAAGTTGTAGCGGGAGGATTTCTTAAGGGATGTTGTTGATAAGATCCAGAACCAGATCCGGATGCTGCATAACATGCATGACCAGCACAAGTTTTTACTTTTCTTCCTCATGAGAGTTTCCAGAGAAAAGGGCAATTCCAGAGCCCGATGACTTGGTTGTAGAAGACGTCCCATGATATATAGAAGGGTCTTGTATCTGAGGTCTTCCTGAGCTCTCCTTTCTTTTTAGGTTCATGTCATGAGCTTGAACCTTTCCAATTGCCTCATCAATTGTCATCTCATAGAATTTAGGATTCTCTCTCATCGGGGTTATATACATCTCAAACTTAGGAGGCAAAGCATCCAGAAACTTTTCAACTAATTCTTCATCAGGATACATTAGCTCAAAAGCTTTCAACTCGGTCTGTAGATGATAGAATCTAGAGATGAGGTCATCTAAAGATTCGTTCTCTAAAAATCTGAAGCATTCATACTGCTTCCGGAGTAGATCCCTTTTACTCTTCTTGATATCACTATTTCCTTCGAATCTTTTCTGTAAAGCTTTCCAAAGATCCTTAGAATTGTCATAACCTCAGAAACTGTGGAACAACTCCCGAGTTAATGCCATAGTGATTGAACCAAGAGCCTTCTTTTCTCGATCATAAGCTTTCTTTTCTTCGTCAGAAAGTTTAGAGATAGGTTTGGGCATGGTTTCATCAAGATAGATGTGTGTGGGATGCTTATATCCCTTAAGGATTGGTATCCATAATGATGAGTCGGTATAAGAAATGTAGTGCTCAAAACATGCTTTCCAATTAGAATAATCGTTTACGTTCAGCAACTTTGGCGGTTTCTGTGGTGTACCGATCTCATTATCATAGTTTAAAAGGTTTCAAAGATTTTGAAGATTCGACATAGTGAACACTTAGTCACATTTCAGAAAAATCAGACACAGTTGCGCACTTGATTTTTGGCCTTGCACACTTGAGGAATGGTCTTGCGTATTTAAGATTTGCTCTTGTGTACTTGATAAGTAGGCAGGAGTAAATGATAAGTACGTAGGATATAACTTAAGTTTGCACAAGATCAGTCTTGCGCACTTGTAAGTACGTAGGAGATTAGTCTTGCGTATTTAGTAAGTACGCAACAGAACTATACTTTTTGCCAGAAATGGTAAGTACGCACAACCCCTTTTCAGCAACTCTCACCAAACTATTCCGATTACTGGAAAATCGCAGGAGATGGTAAAAATTGGACTGATGAACAATGCAAATGAGCCAAAGGGTCAGAAACTTGTTTCTAACCAACCCTTGATGCTCAAATCACTCAAATACACCACAAAAATCAGTTTTTGAGTGATTTTTTCTTCTAAAATAGTGCTCAAGAACTACCCCTATTTTTTCACAAAAATCAAGAAAAATACCTCTTTTTGCTTGTAAAAACTCGGTAGAAACTTTCCAAACTCACTCACAACACTCGAAATCAGGAGCAAAGATCTGATACCACTTGTAGGTCCCTCGGGTGTGGCGGATCGTCACATGCAAGTGGGTCTACCAGTCGGACTAGGAGCGGAATACTCGTGACTAGGTGGAGAGTCTAACTAAACAAAGTAAACCGACAAGATAATCACTTTAAACGTTCTTTCTATTATAAACACTTGAAGGTTACAGAGAGAAGTACTGAGATTACAATTTACGTATTTGCTACTATGAGTGCGTACTTATCTACTGCCAACCATTCCTATTTATACAAGACCTGATGCCTGCGCACTTAGCTATTGCACAGGGCAAAATGCTCTAGCGTACTTAACAAGTATGCAAAGGTATTCTTGCGTACTTGCTAAGTACGCAGGAGCTTTCTCCTGCGCACATACAAGTGCGCAAAACACTTAGAGAATTATGCAACATTCAATATGTAAAAGTAAATACAACTCGATAAACTAATACATAAAGACTCTTACATACAAAGACAATTACAAACATGAAAATACAAACTAAAACTCTATTGAGAGTGTTTGTCACAGGAAAGTGCTTCCAGTAACTTTTTGGGTTGAGGCTGTGAATACTGCGTGTCACGTTTTGAACAGAGTTTTGACCGTTAAGCGACACAACAAGACATGCTATGAGTTGCTTAATAATTGTAAGCCGAATCTGGAATATTTACTACCTTTTGGTAATCCATGCACCCTGTTGAAAGTTAGAGATGTCCCAACCAAGTTCAGTGCTAAGTCTATTTAAGGGATCTTTCTGGTTTACGTTGCAAATTCTACTACCAAGAGGGTTTATAACAAAGAGACTCGCCAGGTTGAAGAATGGTTTCATATTGACTGTTCTAATCGGTCTTTACCTCAAATGGTGATTGGACCAGACTGGGCTTTTGATTATGACAATTTATTCAAGTCTTTTCAATTACCTTCTGATATTTCTCCTGAGGAAGCTGCTGTATTATATGATTCATGTCAGGATGCACAGAATAGTGGTTTTCTACCGACTGCGGTTCCACAATCATCTGTTCCTTCTACATCTGTTCCAGATCCTACTGTTGCTTTTTGTTCGGGAACACATGAGTCTGATATTGAGGATGAAAATGTTATTTTCCAAGATTCTTCTGCTGATCCTTTGTTAATTGATGAACCTTCTAATTTTACACAGAAAGCCTTGGAGATTCCTACAAATCTGGACTTGGAGATACCTATTAATCAAGATATGTCTTATCACTGATTCTGATTTTGGTGGTTGTTGTTTGGACAGGAAATCTACTACAGGTGGTTGTCAGTTCTTGGGTAATCGTCTAGTTTCCTGGCAAATCAAAAAGCAAACTACGGTCTCCATTTCAACATGTGAAGCAGAATACATTGCTGTTGCAAGTTGTTGTTCACATATCTTGTGGATCCAATAATAATTAAGAGACTACGGTTTGAATTTTACAGGAACCCCCATGTTTATTGATAATAATGCTACAATGTCTATCACAAATAATCTTGTTAAGCATAGTAAAACAAAGCACATTGAAATTAGATATCATTTTATTCGTGATTGTGCAAATAAAAAGTTGATTGAGCTGGTGAAGGTTCATACAAATGATAATTTTGCTGATCTTTTTACCAAGGCATTTGATCGTACCAGGTTTGAATTTCTGATCAAAATGATCGGTATTATCAATTCCGAATAAAAGGTTTTCAACAACATTTTTTCATGGGAGATTTTGTTTTAAATTTCTTTTATTGCTTTATTACATTTCTGCATTTTAAATTTCAGTAAAAAATTCTTATTTATAAAAATTCAAAACAAAATGAAAAATATAAAATTGACATCATTTGAAGTTAGAGAAGAAATGATAGTATATCAGTGAATAGTTCATTACACATAACCATAGTAGACCTTTGATATATGATAGTTTAAAGTAAAATGATTTGATCTAAATTTCAAAGTCTGCATAAATGAGAAATGATAGTGTTTTGAATGCTCTAACCTTGATAATATGTTTAATTTGAATATGAGTGTGAAACTTGAATTGTAAGTAGACTAGAAGCGTTTTTGAACCAATAGTAGTGTGAAAATTAAATATGATATGATTACATCTGAGATTTGAATCCATTATATGCCTGGGCGTGTGTAAAAGATCATTATCAGATAAAGAATATGGTTTTAAGAATTTCATAAGACCAATATCGAATTATGTCTTTAGCACAATCTCTTTCAGTTCACTTCACTGCCCATGCCCCGAAAAACATGCAATGTGTTACTGAACTAAGATATGTTTTCTAACAACATCTGTTGGAACATATATTCACCCTTGGATCAGTTAGATACATCATCTATTATGATTTCATTGAAATTTATCCTGATAATAGTTGGATCCTTCTACCTGAATCTATTGATTCTCATTATCAAGCCAATTCATTAGAATCTTTTGATTCTGAATCATCCTGATTCTTATATCCTTTGGGATCTGCTATTCTATACTTGTGCTAATAGAGATAATTTCATCTTGGAGATTGATCTAATCTTGCAATAAACTGTGTATGTCTTGAAGATAGTGCGAAATTAAATTTATGTTGGCATATGTGTGGGGTACACGATATTTTTCATCTAAATGGCACTAACTCACATGAAGTTGGAAGAAAAATGCTTATAGTTTCAAATTATATAATATTGACAACTTAAGAATTCATGCTTTGTGTTACAAATTCGAAATGAAAAATTAAGCATTTCATGACCTGATCTTGTGTACTTTGAAATTTATCACGTATCATTTCAAGTATTATTCAAATTGATTGCAAAAATTACATAAAAATGAAAAAGATTCGAGTTACATAAGAATGAGTTTGATTGTTTCATATAATTTTTTTTATTTCATAGGTTACCCATAGTTGATGATAGACCGTGTCATGAATTGCTCATATACTGATATGATCTTCGTTCTCATGATGTTCATCCAAAAATATGTGTTTCAGTTTGCTCAAATAAAAACCAAAAATATGTGATTCCGTTTGTACAGATAAAATCCAAAAATATTTTGTTTCTATCTTCCATGAGAATTTTATTTTTATTAAAATGATTCGGGATTGGATCGGATACATGCTACAGATGGAAGTTCACAAGAATGTGTCATGTTGAAGGTAAAGAAATTGTTCAAAGGCAAAGGTTTGGAGCGAACTTAACATGTTCGCTTGTTTCTGATTAAGCGAACTTAATATGTTCGCCTGGGCTTGTTAAGCGAACTTAACAAGTTCGCCTAATGAAGCGAACTTAATTGTCATTAATATTTTGTTCAGGCGAACTTATCCTTATTATTTGTTTCACTGTGGGAGCGAACTTATTGAGCAAACTTACGGTTTTTTAGCGAACTTGTGAAAATTCTGAACTAGGGTTTTCGATTTGAAATTTTCGTGTTTCTCTCTGGATCGGATTTGAATTGCGAATCTTTCTAAGGTAATTTCAGGGTTTTTTATCCGTTAAATAGATGGTAAATCGAACCTTTGACCCTGTGTTCATCGTATCTTGATCGCCGATCTAAGATTGATCTGATATGGTGTCTTTTCATGGTTAAAACTTACAATAGACGCTTAATATTGTTTCATGGTTGAGTATCAATGATTATGATGTGTTTAATTTGAAAAACAATTTGTAGATTTAGACATTTTGGATTCTGCTGTAGAATTTGTATCGACAAACTTGTTCAGGCGAACATGTTCTAGCGAACTTGTTTAGGCGAACTTATTATGTTCGCCTCTTGCAACACTAAGCGAACTTATTAAGTTCGCCTAAGGGCTAAGCGGTGTTTGGACTTGTCATTTTTTTTGTGTGAAATTGTTTTATGTTTTTTTTATGATTTTTTTTGTTTGTTATATGACTAATGTGTGTTCTCTGTCCAATACATTCATAGATGGCTCGTCGTGTTGAGTACAAACATAATCAAGTGGCGTTATTAGATCCAAATATGTCTGAGGCTGTAAATTTTCAAGGAATTATCAACTTCCTGAATAGTTCACGTTTACATGTGGCCTTATCTGCAGGTCCATACATCAACTTACCGTATATCCAACAATTCTAGGATACAGTACATCAAGACACAGATGTTTAACCTCACGTACTTCGTGCAACAGTGAATAATACAGAGGTAGCTATTTCAGTGGAAACTATTCCTGATGTTTTGGCATTGGGAGGTGCTAATGAAGATCCTACGTCTTATCCTGGAACATTGATTATGGGGTGTTTTCAGAGGATGGGTTACAGAGGTAGACCAAATGATACTCAAGCACGTAAAGGTGGTTTAGTTGGAGAATGGAGGTATTTTATGCACGTAATCATTCAATGTTTGTCTCCAAGAAAGGCTGGTACTGATGGTTTGAAGAGTGCATTACAAGATGCAATGGTTGCATTGACCCTGAACAAATGGTTTAATTTTGCTTTATATATATACCGTGAGTTAGTCATGCAAATCAATCCTTAAGGAGGTCAAGGGTTTCTAATGTACCCTAGGTTCTTGCAAATGATTATGAACCATTTAATTCCAAATTTACCACAGCATCCAATACGTTTGACCTTGACTCCTATGTCCAAACGAATCTTTACTGATTGTACTAAGGTTAAACAACAAAATGTTGCTTTGATTCCTGTTCCGACACCTTTGTTTGGTCACTTAATCAATCCTGATTATGTTGAGCCTCCTAATGATAATTGGTTTCATCCTAAGGAGTTAGTTCAAGGACAAGTCCAGAATCAAGTACAACAACCACAACAAGTTCAAGCTCAGGTACAAGCACAACAACAAGTTCCTATTCAACAACATCAAGTTCCTATTCCACAACCACAAGTTCCAATTCCACAATAACAGGTTCACATTCCTATTAATGACCCAATTCAAGAAGATATTGCTCAAGATAATGAACAAGATTTGGGTATGAATATGGACGATTTTGATAATGAAGGTGTGAACTCACCCATTCATGAAGCTGAAGGAAATGTGGTGGATACGAGTTCCAGTGATACTATTTTACCTGATTCTAAGGCTACTGACTCTGATTTGTATAGAGATTTTAGCTCAGATCCTTATGAGAGATTGGCTACGTTACCATTGGCAAATGCGGGGAAACGTATTAAATCTAAAGCCAGAAAACCGAGGCGTAAGTATGTTCGGAATCCTCCTTCTGGATCAGTACTTGGCTAGAGAACATTAATTGATGAGAGTTCTGACTCGGATAGCGATGTTATTCCAGTTCCAAAAGCTCAGAAGCTTATGTCTGGTTCTATTGCTACTGCTCATTCATCTCAAGGTGTTGAGGACGCTACTTTTGTTGCAATCTTACTGGTTACACCTCCTACATCTACACATCCATCTCCGGTGATTTCTCCACATGTTCCACATTAATCTGACGTTGGTCCTTCGAAGCCTTCTGATTCTGAAAGGATTACCTTCCTTGAATCTCAGGTGCTTGCTTTGCAGACTCAGGTGGATACTCTTGTGTCTACTGATACTCAGAGACAGTTGGTCCTTCAAGCTCAAGCTACACAGATTGCTGACATGTAGTTATTGGTGTCCAAACTTGTTGATCTTCTTGACGCTCAGGGGGAGTTAAGGATACATGATACTTGTCATGCTGATTCTGTTCAACGAAAGAATGATGATGACAATGACAATGATCCTAGTGGTAATATTGAGGGTGATCGTCAATACGCTGACTTGAATCCAATATCAAGAGTTCTGGGGGAGTCTACATCAGGTAATATTGAAGGAACCAAGAATGATTCTGGAGTGAATGAAGATATTTTACTATTAGAATTCTTTGCTGATTCTAAAGAAGAAGAAGCCGAGAAGTTAGAATGTCTGGATGATATTGATGAATTATTTGATGATATTGAAGAGGATGTGTTGGATAATGAAGTTGAAGAAGGAGAGATTGTAGAGATTGAGATTGAAAAGAGTAAAGATAAAGTTACATATGAAGGCAGTGATGGTCTGAATGTACCGTATAACTTCATCCAAGATGATGTTATTCGTGATTTTTCTTATGAAGGAGTAACAGATTCTATGGACTCTGTTGAAGATATCACTACACATGATGATACTGCTCAATCCAAGATAGATTCTGATGTTGATACTACTCATCTTGTGTCTCCTAAGATGAATGAAGAACCTGTGATGCATAGAAAGACAGGAATGACTAGAGAAAAGTGGAGAGAAGTAGTTAACAGTTGGATGAAAGTATTACCCAAGTCACCTATACAACCTGCTCAGAAAGAAAGATATATGAATAAAAAAAGGTGTATTGGAAGATTCATCAGTTGGTTTTATGATGATGACACCAAGTTGTTTGCTCTTAAAAGATCTGATGGTGTTCAATACTTAAAGCCTAGGATCAAGTATTTCAATACCTTGCCAAGGTGTGAAATGAATGGTCTAGCTACGAAACCACTGATTAATAGATCAAAGTGTGGATTAGTTGATGTGATTGCCAACCTGATTAAAAGAGAAGGTGTATCAGGGAAGTATGAAAGATTAAAGCCATAAAAAGGAAAAAGAGTGAAGATTGTAGATCAAAAGACTGAGATTGTGACTTGGAAGTATAAGTTCAAGCCAGTACATGCTGTACAGAAGATACCATTGAAGAAAATACCACAAGATTTTCTAGGGAATATGAAATGGTGGTACGTAGATGTGAATACTGGTGAAGCTAGGATTGATGATAAATATAATAAGGTCATTGTTAGTTTCTATGATGCAATGAATCTTATTAACTTCTCAAAGAAAGATCAGAGGACGTTAAGAAAGAATGATATTATGTTTACTGATGAATGGAGAGAACAAGTATTGCAGTTTAAAAGAGTGTTGGAGATCTGTCAGAGATATGGAGTGCACGCAGGAAGCAGATTACCAGATAACTGGAAGAGCTCGTCATAAAGACTGAAGACAGAAGATCAAGCTATTGTCAAGGGGGAGTCTGTTAGGATATAGAATGTATGACAAAATCTTTGTAATAATTTAGGTCTTATTGTCTTTATGTTTTTATGTAATTGTATAGATTTCGTCTAAGTGATAGAACAAGTTCTGCTAGAGGCGAACTTGTAAAGTTCGCCTAGCCTATTAGAGGCGAACTTTTTAAGTTCGCCTAAGCATCTTTGAGGTAAACTCTGTGTTTTGGTGATATACAAAGAGAAAGTTTATTTACATGTTGTTTCTATTGTCAATTAGTATACAAACGTTAATACTGTAGGATTCCGCACTCCGTGTTAACGAGACGTCTTGTCACGAGATCGATCTGAGATGAGACATGTGGACCTACATATATAAACCATTCCAGCTCCCTTGTGAGAAATTGCATATGCTGATATTAATTCCTAGAACGCAATTAAATCAGTTTAACCTACATGCTAGTTAGACAAGTGAAATGCTAGGTAAAAATATTTTGCTCTAGAAAGATTGAATACACCGAGACGTTGATACGTTACAATGAACGATCAATCACGGGATTACGAACGAACACATGGACATTTCATTAAACAACCTGGCATATATTTTATTTTTAAATTCTATCGTAATTTGGTCATTCGTACGTTAAAACACGTATATGAATAAAGAGTATGTGCCCACATGCCTTTAGAATTCATGTGCACGAATGCACCTTTGTCTTTCCTTTCCAATAATGATCGTCACACAGTTCCAACCTAATGAGAGTGATCACATAATGGAAATTCTTCGACATCTACTCCTTGATAATATAAACGTGGTGTGTGAGTTGTTCACTTGGTTTGAGAAAGCTCATTATTTTAATCCATACCAATCAGACAATCTTTTAATAACTTACTCATTAAATGAATATGATCTCTCCGGTTATAATTCCTTTTGTTTATTAAACTCTAGTGATGACTTTACCACCTCGTGGTGTAGCCAACGTCGTTCACGTGGCGAAAAACTCAAAGAATTTCCCAAATCTACGTGCTTGATATAATGTATGCTCAACAGTATCGCACACTGTTACATGATACGATGTTATCTCAAATTTTTACACATCCAATATCGTCAGTTGATTAGATGTCTACAGTATCTTCATATATCGACTACTATCGAAATGAGTCAGAAATCTCCGTAAGAATCTGAAAATGGAGTGAGGATACGAAATCCCAATCCAGGTAAGCATAACAAATTTCGAGGACGAAATTTATTTAAGGAAGGAAGAATGTGACACCTGTAAAATTCCAGTATCTAAAACCCAATTGTCGGGCTAAACCCAACTAGACCCAATAGAAATCCAAGCCCAGTTGAGGCCCAATAAGGACCCAAGCCCATTAGAGGTCCAAATTTCATAATCTGAACTTCATACTAGTCACTTGGTTTCATCTAATGACTAGTTACGCGTTATGAGAGTTTAAGAAAAATAGGTGTAAGCACGCGATTCAGTAAATTGTTATGGAAAGTATTGAAATATTATTAGAAAATAATATTAATGATCGGAGTGCGAGACGTTAAATTCGATTGATAGATTCAAAAAACGCATTGTTCACCTATAACGAGTCGGATATCCACCAATTATAAATTATAACGAAATAATTATTAATATTTATATATATATATATATATTATTTTCGGTGTTATTAGTTATTAGTACGAGAAATAATTAAACGAGAACGGGTTTACAGCAACATACGAGTTCGATACGCGATACTGGTAGGGTGTCTACCCACTCAAAACCCTAGCTATAAGAACATAATGTCTTCTCCATCTCCTCATTTTGACAAAACCCTAGCCAAACACACCATACAGAGAAAGAACTTGAGAGAGAGAGAGCTCTCTGTCGGCTCCTTCTCCGGCAGAGCTCCGGCTACCCACGGCGGCATCGTGAAGAGGAGGACAATGGTGGTGTAGAGCAGAGGCGGCGGCGGCATTCGGATCTAGTCGCGTTCTCCCGAGAACCCGACTTCATCAGAGACAGGAACACGAAGACGATGGCAGGAGTGGTGGTTATTAGACAAATCGGAGACGACGACGGCGAGATCTAGCGGTGGCCCGTTTTTTCGGCCGTCCCCGTCTATCCGGCAGGCGTTCAAACTCAAAAAACCATTGTGACGGCGGGACGAATGGTTCCAAGCTCAGATCTGTTCAGATCCGGCATTCAAGGGCATTTTTCCGGCAAAACAGGTGGTCTCCGGCGACTCTCGACTTTCTGACGACGGAACTAGGGTTCCGACAAGTTCCACGGTTTTCAGGTGAGTCATCCTCTTCGTTTTAGTACCATCCAAGTTCTAATCTACTCATCTATAACGTTAAACTTATGATTGAAATAAATCTAGTTGTTTAGAAGTATTTTCCGGCCAAGAACCGGCGAAACCCGATTTTCTGATGAAACAGTGGCCACGTCCGGCGGTGGTGACGTTGGGTTTCGCTCCAACCAGTTCGAATCTACGATCATCTTTTCTTGTTTCCGGTGATACGAGGAAAAAACCTGAACCCGAACCCATTTCTCGATTTGTGAACCTTTTAAACTTTTAGATCTGTAGTTATACGCTATAGATCTAGATATTTTTGGTTTAGATCAGCTGAGTTGGTTGCCGGGTTCCATTCCCGATTATAAACTGTGTGTTTTTGGGCAGGATACGTCACCCCAGACCTCGGTTAAACTCGGTCAACGAAAGTCAAACCGAACGGATCTAGTCAACGTGAGTGAAACGAGTCCGCTTGTACAAACCAAATGAGCATAAAGGTATAAACGCACACTAAAACGACTATATTCATTTATCACAGAAGTTAAACGCGTGTAAACGGTTATTCTCGTTGAGCCCTAAAATATTTGATGACAACAAAAATAAATATTAAGGCACCATTAATATTAACAATTTGTGTTAACATTTAATTTGGTGATTGAGATTCGTACAAACTAAACGTATAAGTTTTTAGGCGATAAATATAAACTTGAACGTGTCAACGGTAAAACGAAATTTTAAAACATCTAACAGTTAATTCGTAAATTTATTATAGAGTATATTGACGTTTTTATGAATAAATGAATAGCATTATGGATTAAACGAGAGTTGGACTAAAAGTAATGATCAGTACAAATTTATCTTTGTATACATAAATGTATGTAAATATTCATTCTTTTTACGAAAACAAACGATTATGTTATAAACGACGTTTTAACCCAATCATATGTATAAATATACATGAATGATAATTACTACTTTAGTCGTATAAACGTTTACAAAATAAGTATATTATATAAATCATTGATACTTATTATTCGAGATAACTTGGATAACGACTATATTTGGTATAAACTTGTACCTTGAATATTACGTTGGACATTTTAAACCTATACAAATCAAGTTATAACGTTACCGACTAAACAAGGGTTTTATAAATATTAATACTCATAAGTTACATTCGAAGATAGATATGTATATATATATATATATATATATATATATTTATTATATAAAAGCAAACGATTATTATATAAAACGACATTGGACACGAACATGTATATGTGTATGTATATATATATATATTATGTAAACATATGTTTTGAGGTAAACAAGCAGGACTATTATATTTAATGGGTAAAATTATATATATATATATATATATATATATGTTTTCAGTTAAGACTTTAATAAATAAAATATGTTAATTGAATATACTAAATTAAGTATATTTACATGTATATGTTTGCATAAGATCGAACAAATCCTAATAAGGAAAGCTTATTTTAGAGATACAATACGGTACCAAAATGTTTTGAGATTTTGAAACTATATAAATATATGAATATATTTATATTTATAAATATGTGTAGGAATATACTACGAGTCATGAAATGATGTTAATAAATCATAAAGTCACATATATTTTATCACATGACCACGAACTTGAATTATCATTACTAATTATACGTGCACCTAACTATATACGTTCGTGTACACGAGAAAGTAATATTTTGGAATACAACTATTGAAACATATTCGAGTTGAGAAACCAGACTCTAATTAAGCAACTAATATTACCGAATGTTAAACCAATATCGTATATCGAAACGGTAATACCGTTAAGGATCAACAGAGCTCAACCTCACACGTGATAACTCGACACAAGTTTAGATTTACTTTATAACATTAGGGTTAGTTCATAAAGCTCTTGAAGCACCTACATGTATTGTAGGACTCAAGTAGGATGTAAATCTGTGACCATCATGTGACCATTGGTTTCAACTACTATCAGAAGGATATTAGTGTTCCTGACACGTCAGCAGGTGAGTTCACTACCCCTATTTACTTTTAAATGTTTTAGAAACATCGGGGGAGAAACATGCCTGCATAACCCGTTTGAAAACATGAAACATCATCATTTGATACATGTGGGAAAAATATTACTTGATACATTTGAGAAAACATAAAACATATTTGCTTTATACGTTAGAAACAAGGAATCATGATCGACCAATTATGTTTACATGAGGCAATCGTGGAAGAGCTCGTAAAGTCCCCTACGTGAACAATTTATTAACCATTAACTCATATAGCTGGGATATTGTGAATAGTACTATTGGGATTGACACTCCCAGCCATGGTTAGTCGCGCTAACCAAGGGTCTGTATGGCCCGATGACTGCACAATGTCTTAACTCGTGAGCTCGTGGGGAATGGGCGAGGGGCGAAACACCTGTGTTTGGTTTGGTTAAAACTCATGTAAAATAAGCTTCGTATACCTAGCTAGTGACGATGGGTCAAACTTGATATAATTGCCTTGTTTTGTTTATCATATACATTGAATCATTTCTTGTAGATGGTTCTGCCAATCGTTTACATGCACGGTTGGAATAGGTTAATCATTCGGATTAAACCCTAGAAGTCGAAGATGTACGTCTGTCAAACCTCAAGTCGATTTTGATCTATATAGATTTAGATCAATGTACTAATTCATGTTAGTATTGTAATGGTGTTCAACACCTTAGTAGTCGT
Source organism: Smallanthus sonchifolius (assembly GCA_023525975.1). Classification (NCBI taxonomy): domain Eukaryota; kingdom Viridiplantae; phylum Streptophyta; class Magnoliopsida; order Asterales; family Asteraceae; genus Smallanthus; species Smallanthus sonchifolius. Next base: position 63,946,293 of record CM042019.1, on the reverse strand, counting down.
TATTTTAGTTTCCGCTGTTGTGTAATGTTACCAATCATTGCAACCTGGATTTATTTATTTATTAAGTAAATAAATTTAGGGGTGTGACAATTATAAGCACCAGAATGATGGTGAAGTAGGCGTAGCAAGCAGCGAGGTGAACCAAGCAACGATCGATGGTGAAGCAGTAACGATGGTGAGACGATGTTGAAGTAGTCGCGCAGCAGGTTTAGGGTTTGAAAACGAAAGTACCGATTAAGTAATTTGCCCGATTTGGGCTAAGAATCATAAAAAAAGCCCAAAAAAGTGGCCCGACTAGACCCGATTTGGGCAGCCTAGCTCGACTAGACCCGATTACAACTGCCAAGCGATTTTTGGACCGACTAGGTGAAAATTACTCCTTAGATGCCCGCGTAGCGAATAATCGACGCCCAGGCGCGATTTTTACAACATTGCTTGTGACTAAATAATGGAAAACAATAAACTAAAACATACCTGCTAAGTTCACCGTTGATAGGGAAGACATCATGATCTCTGATCTGGATCGGGTTCCCGTTTAGGGTGTACGATTAGGATGGTATTAGGTGAGTTCGTGAGAGCACACGGTTTGGAGAGAGAGAGTGACGATTTAGTGGTGATAGATATTGAATGAACATTTTTCTATTCTCTCTAATTAACTCTCTATTTATATGTACACCCAAGGGAAAACCCATTAATGACCCAATAAGAGTAATTAGGCACATCAACTAATTACTAGTCATAGGTTATTAAATAAATAAATAATTATATTTGATCATTTAATAATTAGATAAATGATTATAAGAGCCACATATTAAATCGTGTCTTACATACATACATACACGCATCAAGTTGAATACAACAAAGGAAAGGTCCTAATCAAGAAGAGGTGTTCAAGTACAAGTTGCTTTGGCTTTTGGAAAAACTAGTTAGCGTAGACACAGGCGAGAAACCCGTATAATTAGAGTGGTGGTGGTGGTGGCGGCGGCGGCGGCGGAGGTGGTGGTGGTATGTTCAGAATGTTTGGTGTTTTTGGGTAGGTTTGTTTATTTGGTATTGTTTAGATTATGGTCTGTTTATTTTAGGAGAATATTTAACTTGGAGATTAAGTTAGGATTAGTGTCCTAAAGAGTCTATATAATATGGGTCGCTAGTCTTATATTGAGCAGGTCGAATATTCAGAATTTTTATGAAAGAGTCGATCATGGTTACTTGATCAAAACCGATAGTTTCTTATTATTAGAATATAATCTAGACTTAGATTATTTAATTATGTATTTACAAGAAATTGGTCACAAGGTAGAAAACGAAAGTCAAATATGACAAAAGTCAAAGGCCGTTATTTAGCGGTTATTGACGGTTTTCTGGTACCCCAAACGAATGGGTGTAGCAACCTTGTTAGTACCGTTTCATAGACTATATATATATGTCCAAAACTGTAAAAGAATCGTGGGTCAATTTCATTATATAAAATCGTCTGCTTTAACTTTTCATTGCAGACCAGATACATCAAAATTGATCCCCTGTTCTTATTCTGATTTCACATATAATGGATATTTGATTCTTGATTAAGTGTTTTTGATATCCCCCATGTGGTATCAGGGGAAATTCCAGGTGATCCGGGACTATAGGAGAAGATATCAATCGAACGTTTTCATAAATACAACTGCTGCGCAAATCGAAAAGATCAAGAACACATATATGCTACACAAATCCGAAATCAAGAACATAAATTTCTTGGCACGATCAATCAAGGACCAGACACCAAAGAACGAAGAACAACCAAACACAGTTGTGGTTTGCACGAATTCTGGGCAGGAATCATAAAATCATATGAACATAATCAAATTGAATCTTCGCTTGAAATAAGAAGGAAGCAAAACACAAATTGAAAGGGCTGCATGCAAAGAACGCATTTTTCAAGTCTTCGTTCAATGGAATTAAAGAAATCGATTCAAGAACTATCGAATTAGAGAATCACGACCAAGAAATTCGCTGCACATATATACAAAATTCGCTAATCAAGAAGGATCATAGAACGACGAAGGATGATTGCGAAACTTGAAAAGGCCAAAAAAGAGGAATCAAACACTAGGATTCGGTTTGGTAACACCAAATTTACAATCAATTATTTTTCCATATTACTGTGTATATCAATTTTATTTCAGTTGCATACATCAGTCCAATTTACTATCCAATTGGAATCAAGGATCTGCTGTAACCGCCAAAACCATGGAGGCGAATCTACGTTTATTCAGATGTGAAATCAATTGAAGATACATGATGAACAACCAACACATGGTTGTGATTTGTATGATATATATATATATATATATATATAAACGAAAATCAAGTGATTAAAAACGGGTCCGGTTTTGGCATGGTGAAGAGGCGATCAAAAAACAGAAAAACCAAACGGGTTATTTGCATAATTAGCGACTGCATCAGAAAAGCAAAACGAAAGGATCACACACATCTGGATCGAACACCTTCATCAAAATCTCTAACTTACAGCGACACATTAATGATAGAAACAGTGACAGAATGAAGAATTTTAGCAAAAGGATGAAAACTTTTTTATGACAAAGATAGTGATCAGAACATACGATCATGATAAAGGAAGAGCAGAAAACATTTCAAAAGAGAAAAGGTGCAAAACTACTACATGTACTTAAAGGAATTTTATTTATTTTAAAAATGAAACTGAGTTATCTATACTCTCATTTTGATGCATTTGAATCCAAATCGAGATTCTGATTGCGATAGCAAGAGTTGATACCCATCATATCGGTATCGCATTGAAGGGCATAAAACACTACAAAAGGGATAAGGCTGCAACAAATTAGAATCCCTATTGAGATTCTGAATTGATTATTGTACTCACAAATGTACGATACATAGAGATTTGATATCCAACGAAGTTGGATTAGATATAAGAGAAGGAAATGGACCAAAATCGGATCAGGGAGGCTTGATGATTATTTTTAACATCAAATAGGAAATTAACAAACTTTCTTTTGACGGGTCTCACCAGATTGAACCCGAGAATATCCCTGTACCATCCGTGAGGCGATCAAAACATGAAGATTATTATTATTTGGTTGAAAAGATACCACGAAAGAAAAATTAAGGTATTCGACAATTATGATACGATTACCTGATAAGAAAGGAGGACTTAAAAATAGTACATACGATGCGGGGAGTGGAGTTTATGATCGATGTAGGAAGGCTGAAAAGATAGCAGTCATTTGAGACGAGACAAATAAACTATCAAGCAAACAAAAGAAACAAGATGGGTCATCATATCAAGAAATCGGGCATACTCTCCAAGGATTATTGAAGACAAGATTAAAAGATTAATTTATGCTAGATGAATACAAGTCTATCTTTGGGGAGTGTATTAGAATGTAATATAGACTTAGATTATTTAATTATGTATTTACAAGAAATTGGTCACAAGGCAGAAAACGAAAGTCAAATATGACAAAAGTCAAAGGCCGATATTTAGCGGTTATTGACGGTTTTCTGGTACCCTAAACGAATGGGTGTAGCAACCTTGTTAGTACCGTTTCATAGACTATATATATGCCCAAAAATGCAAAGAATCATGGGTCAATTTCATTATATAAAATCGTCTGCTTTGACTTTTCATTGCAGACCAGATACATCAAAATTGATCCCTTGTTCTTATTATGATTTCACATATAATGGATATTTGATTCTTGATTAAGTGTTCTTGATATCCCACACTTATATGAAAGAGTTGATCATGGTTACTTGATCAATATCGATAGTTTCTTCTTCTATTTTTTGGTTTGTAATTCGTGTCAGGTGTTCCTGGGCTTCAAGCAGCCTAATACGGTGTAGACAGGATTCATCCTTGAAAAGGAAGAGGGAGAAGATATCAATGCTACAAATGCTAATCGTTTGTTAGTGCTTTAGTACAAACTGCAAAAAACAACTACAACAGTTATTGCAATAAGCATAACCTATCATCATCATGTAACCTTCTCATAATAGATTTGGAGTTGATTTGTGGCATCAGGCAGTCTGTTAGAGATATCTATCAATATCCTCCAACTAACTAGCTTACCGTGGTCTAATGTTCTCTGTGTAAACTTAGATCAAGTCAACTAGAGGTCATCTGGATTTGTTTTCCAGGTTAAAAATTCTAATCTAACAGACAAGAATAATCAAAAGAGCTGTTGTTTGTCCTTTTGAAGTGCGGTTTCTCATAACCTAAATGCTTGAAAGCACATACTGATCATTCGAGTAGATGCAACAAAAAGTACCTCTCCATTTTGTTTCATCACAAAGGCACCAACACCCACTCTATGAGATGCATTTGGTGGCAAAGTGTTGGCTGTAACAGGAATCCAATGTACAAGCATCAAGTATTTAGGCTCGGCATGATGATAATAGAAGCCTTCCTGCAAAGCCATGAGAGAAAGAACATTAACAAAGCTACTTGTTTTATGTGAACTTGAAGTTGAATCACTACAAACTTACTTTAACTGCAGGTTCGATAAGTTCACAAGCTCGATTAGCAGTTTGATCCAGACGCCTTTCTTGCCCTACACAAACAAACGTTATTAAATATGTCCTGCAACAGAAAATAAGAAATTTGATTTGAGATAACCCAAGAACCTGTTGTTTCCAATGCAAGATTGAAGCCTTGAGTAACGAGGTAAACAGAACCGGGTCCATGGGCTCGATAGGCATTTCCACAGTAACACCTCCATGATCGTCCTTTTGGCAGACAACACATTATCAGCTGATGAGGACCTCAATGAAAAATCTTTGTTTCTCAATTATCCTACAAATCAAATGAGAGTGAGCTAAAAACGCATATTCAAACACAAGTAAAATGAAAATGACCTGCAGTGAATAGGTTTGGGCGGAAAGTTGAGAATGAGGGATTTGTGGTGATGGAGCATACACCGGCTGAAGGGGGGAGACATCTAATTATCATTTCTTTTTCTTATGATTTCCCCCTTTCCAACTCTAAAATGGTTATAGCCATACCATACGTCTTTCTTTGTCACACATATTTTTTTTCTTTCTTTTTTTTAAACCATGTTAGCAAGATGTTTGTTGATACAACGATTAAGCCGTAAGGATAAAGTATTTTTATTGATATAATGAGATGCTTATTCTTGGAGGTTCCAAGAATAAACAGTACTATTATAAAGAGGGTTACTCAATACAACCAGGGGAAGCAAAGTAAAATACAAGGAGTGGTAATCTGAAGAGGTTATTTACAAGTTTAAACTAGGAAATAGTAAATTTCCCAGAAGAGGAGGATTTAACCCCAATCAGGGAATGAAATGCCAGACTTTCAAGAAGTTTGGTCACTTGGCAAACCATTGCCCGAATGTTAAGTGTTTTAACTGTGGAGAGATAGGGCACTATAGGACTTCCTGTCCTAAACCACTTAACCCAAGAATGGGAGGTCAAAACAAGGGAACAAGACGAGTATTCGTCTTAGGAAGTAGAGATGAATAGAAAAAATAAAGCTAAGGAGGTGGCAAGTACTTTCTTAGTTAACAATATTTACGCCAAGATTCTATTTGATACATGGGCGAATAGAAGTTTTGTACCATGTGCATTCACACCATATTTAGGCGTAACATCAATTCCACTTATTCATGCCTATGTCGTTGAAATGGCAAGTGGCGAACAAATTAGGATAAATGAAACATACCATGATTGTGTCATCAATTTTGGTGACGATAAGGTATTAGTTACACTAATGCCAATGAAAATGAATAAATATGAGGTTATCCTAGGGATGGATTGGTTAAACCAATACCAGGCCCAGATTGATTGTGACCAGTGAACGGTCAAGATTAAGAAACGAGATGAAACTAGTTTAATGATTCAGGGTGACAGCAAGACTAATAAGATTGAAATTATATCTATAGCGAAAGCTAGGAAATAATTGATTAAGTGTGACGATATATTCTTACTCCATGCCTTAAACATTAAACCCGAAGGACATATTACAGATATTCCCGTAGCCTGTGATCACCCGAATGTCTTTCCGGAAGAATTACCTGGTCTTCCACCTGATCGTCAGATCGAGTTCCGAATCGAACTCATTCCTGGAGCTAAATCTGTTGCATGAGCACCATATCGTCTAGCTCCTTCTGAACTAAAAGAACTGATAAAACAAATCCAATAACTCTTAGATAAATGGTTCATTCGTCCTAGCACTTCACCATGGGAGCACCGGTACTATTCATAAAGAAGAAAGACGGAAGCATGAGAATGTTCATTGATTATCGGGAATTGAATAAGCTAACTATTAAGAACATATATCCATTGCCTAGATTAGATGATCTGTTCGAACAACTTCAAGGAGCCAAGTACTTTTTAAAGATGGATCTTAGATCAGGTTATCATCAGTTGAAGGTACAGGAAGAGCTCGTACCTAAGACTGCTTTCAGGACCCGATACGGTCATTATGAATTCCTGGTCATGTCATTTGGTCTAACAAATTCTCCTGCAGCATTTATGGAATTAATGAATCGAGTCTGTAAACCTTTCCTTGATAAATTTGCCATCGTTTTCATCGATGATATTCTTATCTATTCCCGAAGCCAAGAAGAACATGTTGAGCACCTTAGAATCATTCTGGAAACCCTAAGAAAAGAAAGATTGTACGCTAAGTTTTCCAAATGCGAATTTTGGAAACAAGAAGTACAATTTCTTAGGCACATTGTGAACAAGCATGGGATACAAGTGGATCCAAGTAAGATCGAAGTTGTTATGAAATGGGAAGCCCCAAAGACTCCAATGAAAATTAGAAGCTTCCTTGGATTAGTTGGATACTACAAAAGATTTAATAAAGACTTCTCCAAGATTGCTACACCTTTGACTCAGAAAGCAGCAAAATTTGAATGGGGTACGAAACAAGAAGAAGCATTCAATATCCTCAAAGATAAACTCAATTGTGCAACGATCTTAGCATTACCCGAAGGAAATGATGTAGGTACCCGGGTGTCTCGGATCGTCACATGCAAGTGTGTGGCTAGTCGAACAAAAGTCACTTTAAAAACTTCGTCTATTATCAATATAAGCCGATTACAAGTTATAGAATGAGAGCATACTTGTTAATTTCTATAATCAGCTATATATACTAATACACCTGATGCATGCGCACTTAACAAGTACAAATACATACAGACACTGAAAGACAAGTACAAATACATAAAGAACAGTAACAAAAGCAGAGAAAACATCCAGAGTGTTTGTCACACAAACGTGCTCCAACAAACTCCCCCTTGACAACAACTTTGGATTGTCTTCGATCTTCAAACTCCTTCAGCTTTAGCTTCCTATCTTCATCTTGTAGTCAAGGCAGAACTTGACCAATCTGTTGTATCTTGATGCAAGAAGCTTTGTCCACTCGTCCGTGTAGATACAATACTTGTCGTTTAAAACCGTCAGATCTTTCACAGAGAAGTTGATGAAACAGATTGTGATCTTCGTTATTCGTAGCAGATTCAATACACCATACAAGAATCATAAAATGAGGTAGAATCAGAAACACATAGTTAAAGGTGTAATTATACAAAGTATTATGATATTGCAAATGAACTCCTCCCCTTACAAAAGTCAAACTACACTAGTATTTATACTAAGAAGACAAATAAAGACTTCGTGCGAAATACATTTCGGTCGAAATGTATTTCGTCCGAAAACGATTTCTATCGAAAAAGATTTCGTTCGAAATCTTTTAACTTCAAAGAATTCTTTCGCCTTCTGACTGTTTTATATGCGATGGCCTAAAAATAGTTCCAACACAGATCTCATCAAAAATCCTGATAAGTTCATTTGTTTCAATGTTTCCACCTTTGGACCTTAACTTGCCCATCACCACCGCCTCGCCCGTCTTCGGATCCACGTACCAGTACCAAATGCTACCAAGGATATCCTGAGATAACTTGCTCAGGGTAATCCTGGTCTCACATAACACTGGGTTGTAGACCAACTTCCTTAAGCTTCTGTTCATCATGGGATGTCTAACATTCTTGTCCCGGACTCTCTTGGGCATTTGAGGCTTAAACATTTCAAAGTTCCCAGACCTACCTTCCCGTTGCAGTGTTCCCCACAAACCCTTTGCTACCGCGTGATTTGTGTCACCAAGTAGCTCACGGTTTGCTAGGTTCACCAAGTTGTATTTGGGCAGAGAACTGAATTCCTCGCTGGTTGGTTTCAAGTATTGAACCCCCCCCCCCCCGACGCGCTTGATGGCAAATAAGTTCTTGTTATCGTTGAAATGGACAGATAAGATCATCCTTGTTGCTCCATGCTTGTCTATGATTGAATACTTTTTCCAAGCAGGAGGCTGACCCTTTTTTAACCATCGCTGAGGATACTTGTTCATCCAGTCATCAGCATCAGCAGGTTGGGGATCGGTAGGAGAGGCTTCAGTCGAGGTTGCTGCACCACAAGCCTCAGCAACATTCTCAGGCTCGACTAAACCTGTAGTAGCAGCTTCAAAGGTTGTAGCCTCAAAAATCTCTCCATCCTCAAGCTCATAAACTCCCTCGCCGTCACCCTTCGGGAACTCCACCACCACATCTTTATCATCAACATCCCAGTCATCGTCAGACTCGATCTATCCTTCCTCAAGATTATTAAGAGCATCGATCAGCACTTCTTTGGAATAGTCCGGCTCAATCATCCGAATAACTTCATCAGATAAGTCATATAAAACTTCAGCCGCCGACTTTCCTTGACCACTGCCACCACCACCAGAGGTATCACCGCTGAGCTAAGTAGACTCCCCCTCAGCCATAGACACAGTAGAGATTGGAACAATATCTAAAGCTTGTTGCTGACCTCCACTAGGACCGGCTTCAAGATCCTTGTCTTTGTTATAATCCTTTGTCAGATCGACAGGATGATAAGCCTCATCATCACTCGACTTAGGATTTTCCTTCTCCTTCCCCCCTGAGCAGCAAGCTTTGCGGTCAACTCACCTACCAACTTGACCATCAATTCATGTTCTTTGCGTTGAGTATCCAGTCTTAGCCCTATGGTCGTCCTATGCCCCAGAATCATGTCATTTTTCTTGATAAGCAACTCATTCTGGGACATCAAGCTTTTAAGCCTCTCCTGGGTTCCCTCTCCATGGTGCCTTAATCGAGTAACTTTCATCCACCTTGGAGTTTATCTGAGCCTGTTGAGCGTCTGACTCACTCCTTGATTTCTAAACTGTTTCAAGTAAACCATCCACTCGAGTCTCTAGTGTGGTAATCCTCACATCACGAGGATTAGGATCCCTGGATGTAGAGGGTTCAGAAGTGTGGGAGGTTTGTATGGCTTTAGTGGCCACTATTTTATGAACAGTTACAATAGGGAGGGACACTATCTCAGGCACCTCCTCTGAGATAGAAGTAGCAGCCAGTATGGGTGGTTTGTACTAGGCACCCGTGGCCGCCTCCTCCTTTGATACTGCTGAGTAGAACTTTGAGAAGTACTCTGGGCTAGAGTACTTGTTTGGCCTTGGGCATGAAATTCAAGATCTCGCATGATCACATCAAATGGCCTATCATTTTTCTTCTTAATCCTTCTTTCTGTTTGTTGTCTTTATACTTCAATTGCTGACTCTGGTTCATACTCACTGTCAGTACTGCCTTGTCATCTTCATTTAAGGAACGACTGGGAAGGGAAACCTTCGCCATTCTCCTTGGGTGTGTTTTGGTCTGGTGCATCATCAGAGTCAGATGAATTAGATTCAGTTGCCTCGGAATCTTACTCTTCCGCACACCGTATCCTCCTTCAACTTCAACATCTCCATCTCCAGATTCATCATCATCAGACCCATTTCCTTCTTCCTCCTCTATCTGTTCCTCAACATGTTCATCGGAGTGTTCACTAAGCTCTGGCTCAGAATCAGCACTATACCTTCTGAAGTTGGGAGGGGCCACATATGCTTCGTTTATGAGGTGGCCAAAGAGGGGTGTATGCTCAGGGGTAGGTTCTACACTGCCTGGCTTTAGAAACTGGACGAACACCCTCTTATCCACCCGTTTGATTTGTAATCTCTCTCCAATCTGAGGAACATTGGGTACATCATCATTAATAAACAGGTGCACGAATCTAGGGTATAATAGAAATTTGAACCCCTCAGCTGAATTAATCTGATCGGTCATAGACTTGTAGATGTACTTAGAGAAGTTGTAACCCTTGTTCAGAGATAGGCTAACCATTGCGGCTGCCAAGTCATGACCCATAACATCCTTTCCCGCCTTCCTTGCAGACAGGCACATGATCATGACGCGTGCAAAGTAACGCCACTGATCAAGTACCCACATCTTCTTGTATGAGGCATAGTAAGTGCTTCCAACGTATCCCATCCTCTATCTCCAACATCTATCAACAAAGTAGTCAGGGTAAGCTACCGGATCATCAGGTAGATCCCTGAACTGTAGAACTCTTTAGATGGTATCTTCAGAAATGGCAATTTCATGACCCGCCACTGTAGCCCTAATGACGTTTGGGGTTACTATACAGTCATGATCTGCAGTATTTTCCAGAACTACTCCATATAAGGTCGAGAGATAGTCGGATCAGTGAAGATAGCGTAGCTAATCTTGGACCTGTTTAGAAAATCCATTATCTCCGGGTACTCAAGTGCAGCACCCTTCCATTCAGGATGTGTGAGTGCTAACAGGTTGAACTCATTAGTAAAAACACGAGCCATCACTGCAATAACACACGGCAAACAACATTAGAACAAATAGAATCTATGGAATGTAAGAAACATGACATGGTATAGCACTGGCACATTGAACTGATTTCCAGACATAGAAAATTTTCTAAATTGCCCTTCCTGCGTACTTAACAAGTACGCAGGTAGATTGTTCTTGCATACTTAGCAAGTACGCATGACTTAATTCTTGCGTACTTACTAAGTACGTAGGAACTTGCACTTAGAAAAATTTCAAAATCTAAAATCCAGAGAATGCAAGATTTTGATGTGAATGATGGTCACCACAAGGTTAAAAAACATGTTTAGGACCTATGGGATCACCACTAACACCAATATCTTGCTAAAACCCGGTCAAAATGACCTAGCTTTGGTCTGACGGTAAAATACGGTACCACAGGGGTCAAAACCAAAATCAAAGCATGTTAAGGACGAATTTGGTATGCTAGAGTATCGATTAATGATCTTAAATAGGTTTTAGGTCTCAATTTGGGTCAAGAACAACCAAAATCTGTCCAAATATCATCATCAAAAATCCTAGTCCATACGATCAAAGAATTGGTTCAAAATAAGAGATTTATCGGTTGGAATGGTCTAAGATTCTCACCAAGTGTTAGATAGGTGAAGATGAAACTAAGATCGGGACGAAAAATCTCTTTGGAACACACGAAACTTTTGAGTAAAATCGAGTAGGAGGTATACACAGTGTCCGAACGTTTGAAATGAGATAAACAGATGGAATTTTTCTAACACTCGTATATACACCCCACACACACAAGCTTTGCGTATTTGTTAAGTGCGCAGGAATTAACTCTTGCGTACTTAGTAAGTATGCATGACTTAATTCTTGCATACTTTGTAAGTACGCAGGGTTTAACACTTGCGCAATTAACAAGTATGCACGTGCCTTTGTGTACTCAAACATCAACTCGAATTATGAAGATTGTCAATGTCAAATAGCAAACCGGATATGAACGCTCAATCACGAGGTTTTCAAAACAATTCAGGGAAGTTAAACACAAATATTTTTGGTTTTTCTTAAATTTAGATAAACTATACCGAAAATCCTTTTTTTGTAATTTTTTATGATAATTGAACTGTACAGAAACTAAAAAACTTTTTGTTCTTTTCTGAATAAAGATAATGAATAGGGACTACCGAATGGGACTAGGTAGTGTAACCGAATGGGACTAAGAAGATGCCTTCCACCACTTTTGCATGAAATTTGGATTTGTTATCCTTGTACTGTAACAATAATGAATAGGGACTACCGAATGGGACTAGGTAGTCAAGATTGGGAGGTCGATTATTGATCAGCTCATAACATGTATTGTTGTGTCTTTTCACCACCAGAACTCTATTCAAATGTGACACGATGTATTAACTGCTTCCGCCCAGAATGTGATTGGAAGCTTGGCATCCGACAACATCGTTCTTGCAGTTTCAATCAAAGTTCTGTTCTTCATTTCTTCAACCCCGTTCTACTGAGGCTTGTACGGAGCAGTGAATAAATGATGAATACCCTTCTTGAGACAGAAAAGCTCCATCATTTTGTTCTTGAACTCTGTGCCGTTATCACTCCTTATTCTTCTAACCTTCAGCTTGCATAAAGATTCCAGACTCAAGATCAGGTATTGAAGAATTTCAGAAGTCTCATCCTTTGTACCTAAAAAATGCACCTAAGAAAAAATGAGTAGTCATCAGTTACGACCAGACAGTATGACTTACCTCCAATACTCCTGATACTTATGGGCCCGAAAAAAATCCATATATAGGAGCTCCAAAGGGGTATCGATGGAGTTTTGGGTCTTGGGCTTGTGAGATTTTCGTTGTTGTTTGCCCTTTTTACAAGCCATACAGTCATCTGCAACATCAAACCTCGGCTTAGGAATCCCGGTTACCAAACCGTTTCAGACAAGATGATTCATTTTACGATAAGAAATGTGTCCGAGTTTCCTATGCCACAAGATTGAGTCAATTTATGTGGCTTTTGAAAGTAAATAAGTAGCAACTGATGAGGTGGTTGTTGCCACGCTCATATCAATCTGATAGGTGTCATTTGTTCTTGGCGCTCGCATCAGAATCCAATCAGCAGGAACCTCAAAACCAGGCTAGAGAACCAAGCATTCATACTTGTCAAACATAACCGAGTACTCCTTGTCGCACATTTGAGAGACTCAACAGGTTATGCTTTAGCTGTTCGCAAAAGTTGACGTTGTCGAAGCTAATACATCCATTAGAAACCACGCCTTGACAAGTTATACTACTGCCTTTCTCTCTTACAAAGGCTACATAGCCGCCTCTGAATGGTTTAACATCTTGAAGAAGGTCCATGTTGCCTGTCATGTACCGGGAACATCCACTATCCACATACCAACGATTAGAGATAGTTCCCTTCGGATGTCCCTGCACGAGTTAAAAGAAATTTATTAGTTTTGGAGACCCAAGCCATTGTGGTCTTGGGTCGTCCGTTTTTCTCAAAATATACAACTTCAATTAACTCACAATCATGACTGTCAAAAATTGGTGAATCCTTTGTAGATTTGGGATCAGAAGATTGAGAACTTTTGGTTTTATTTCTCCAGGAACTTTTCTTTTGAATCTTTTGAACGGTAGGCTTGCTCTTGTCAACCGTAGGTGAACTAGTAGAAGATTCACCTGGTTGGCAACCAGCTAGCCGTTGTTCAAGCTTTCTCAATCTTTTGTTCCTTCTTCTCCTCTGTGGCTTTGAGAGTTTCACCACAGGCTTCTCACCAGATTGTGTACTACCAGAGGTAGATACACTGGGTTTAGTAGATTGCTTTTTCCGTTTAGGAACAAATGGTTCAGCCACATGTTTTGCTGGTGGCTTAACCATTGGTTTCACTGGTGGTTTCACCATATTTGATTTAGGACTTTTGGGTTGCTTCCCTAGTGGTGTCTTAGGGAGTTCAACCCGTTGTGGGACAACTGGTTGTTTCCCTTGATTCTTGTCAGGATAGTTCACCATGATATGACCGACTATACCACAGTGAAAGCGAGCTCTTCTTTCCTTGTAAACCCTCCCGTAAGGCTCTTGGATTTTGGAAGCAGATGAATCAGCTTGATGAGCAATGGGAGTTGTTTGATGAACATTAACAGCATCTTGTGCTTGACCTGATTTTAATTGATTTATTGTGGTGTATTGTTTGTCCATGTTTTCTTGAAAATTCTTGCCCAAATGATTAGCAAAATCTTATTTCTACTTGCTTTATGAATTTGAAACCTCCATAAAGCATCATTTTCAGCTTATCATTGAACTCAATTGTATCAGGTTCAGTTAAAATGCAATTGTCACGACTAGTGACAATGTTTTTCTCAACATTATGTTCATCAATCAACTCTTATGAGACAACACCCTCAACTTTGATGTTCTCAGAGCCTTCATCAGAAAAGAACTCCTCATCAGAAGCTGACTCAGCCTTACTTGAGGAATCATCCTTACTCGAGGAATCATCCACAAAGGACAAATCAATGTCGACCGGCCAGTTGAAAAATTTGTCGCTTACTGGTGGAGGAATGGCATTAGTACCTAAACCTTTGCCACTCACTTTTCTCACCACTGACTTGTAGTGTTCCACCACAATGCGAGAGTTTTTCAACTTCTCAAGTTTGCCACTCAACTGCAGTATCTCATTTTGCAGTCGGGCGATCTCAACATTTCTTTTCTCTAACCCCTTGTAGGCAATGTCTAAATGAAACAATTGTTCACTTATTTTAATTGAAAACTCATGTCTTTCTTTCCTAATATTTTCAATTGAATCTTTAAAACGTTTTTCATTTACCTTGTAGTTTAGAGCTGCACTACGTAGGGGTTCGAGTTGATCATGGATTCGATCATTCTCATCCTTTAAGATTAAACATTTGGAACAATAAACAACATCAAAAGAATTAGAATCTACCTCAGTTGACGTACTGGATGCTTCTCCAGTGGCCATTAGAGCAAGTACAGATTCAGGTTGGTCAGTAACAGTTGCTTCTCGTTCTTCAGCTTTCATCATCTCAACAATCTCTGCCATTAACCCGAACTGGGTTTGTGAAATAATGGCATCTTCCAAGTGTACTCCCCAGTCAAAGCTATCATCGTGCTGAACCAGTGCATTGGACGATGCTCCTTGAGTCTGACTGCGGTTGTTCTGATTGTTGTAGCTTTGGTTGTGTCCCTGGCTTGGTCTAGTAAAACCCAAAGCTGGTGCTTTATCCTTCTGACATTCTCTTGCGAAATGTCCAAAGTTTTGACACTTGTAGCACTTAGCTTTAGATTTATCAAATCCAACCTTGGCATTAGAATGCCCACCAATGAACTTTCTACCAGTTCTGTTCAAGAAACGCTTAGCCCTCCTTAAGATCATGGCCATATTCCATTGAATATCCATATCCTCCATGTCAACTGGATCCACCTGATTAAAATCTATTTCAATGGTTTCAGGATCCGTTAGCTTCCCACTAATGAAGTTCTCGTAGGCAAGCATGCAAGATGAGAAAAATGCCACATGATCTTCAGCTATCTTAGCAATAGCAGTTTGGTTGGCTGAAGAGGTAGATGTAGGGCCTCTGGAGGAATGTTGATGGTATGAACCAGATCCCGATGCAGCAAAACAAGTATGAACACCACAACCATTACAATTTTCTTCTTCCTGAGGAGTCCCAGAGAACAAGGCAATTCCACAACCCGATGACTTTGTTGTGGAAGAACCCCCATAGTACATAGATGGATCTTGAATCTGAGGTCTTTTAGAGGTTTCTTTCTTCTTCAGGTTCATGTCATGGGCTTGAACCTTTCCTATCGCTTCATCAATTGTCTTCTCATAAAACTTGGGGTTCTCTCTTGTAACATTTCTGATTTTTAGTACCTGTATTTCAATTCAATGTAATGCATTTCAAACCCAATTCTAGTGCACTGTTTGTTTCTATTCGTACCATTAATTAAATACTATATTATAATGCAAATCCGCAAATTTTACTCAGTTGTAACCTACTAAACGCTACATAAGTATATATTTACACAAATATGTCAAAAACTAAAGTTACAAGGTCTTATGTTGAAAAGTAACAAGAAACCCTAATAGGTACGGTCGCGCCTCGTTCTGGCACGGTCGCGCCAAGTGCTTTGGCACGGTCGCACGCCCTGCTTTGGAACGGTCGCGCCTCATATGGGCACGGTCGCGCCTCTCATCAGTTGAAACGTAAATGCAACCTTTAATCATAGAGACGTTCGATTTCGTAACCGTTCTACACGTTTCAACTATTAACGAACAGAGTTAAGCCTCTTGATCATCGTAATTACAACAAATAAACTGAATTACATCAATTCATCTCAAAATCATCAAATTCGCCCACGAGACCATCGAATTCCCCAATTTGTTTGCAATTCTCCCAAGCAAAGGCACTGTCGATCCTCTCTGAAGTTCCTGAACACGTGATTTAGCCGGAGTTACAGTAGAAGACGCCGGAGATCAAGCCCGTCGTCGCCGGAACTCGCTTCTATCGTACACCATCAATTCATCGTCCTTCCGGGTAATTGAAACCTCATACCCACTCGTTTTAGTCTATAGATCAAAAGCCCCATCTTAATTTGGGCTTGCAATATGGAAATCACCACGAACCCGAATCTATATTTCGTTTAAAAATGATTTAATCGAATCAAACCTTAGACACGTGTTAAATACAATTAATCTATACAAAAAGACTCATGATGATCTAATGGGTGAAAGCCCCATGAATTCCAACATTAACAATATAAGAAATGGCCAATTCGTTCCTGTTTTGGAACGAACACGGTCGCGCTAGTCTTCTAGCGCGGTCGTGCTTCATGAGACACAGTCGTGCTAATCCCAAGCGTGGTCTGCCTCTCACACTCAGGCCCGGTCATGCCTCTTGGCTAGACTTGGTCGTGCCTCAGAACCCTAGACACGGTCGTGCCTGGCCCAGACACGGTCGTGCCAAGTGAACAGCTTAGCTATATCCTCTGTATTGGTCAACACGGTCGCGTCCCTGACTAGGACGGTCGCGCCCGTGGTTCTAGCACGATCGTACCTTGTCCCAAGCACGGTCGTGTGTTTGAGAAAATTCTTGGCAGAATAATTATTTCCATATTTTAAAAACAATAAGTATTTCAAATTAATTTTTAAATAAAAAGAGTTGATTATATGAAGATTTATATTAACATTATTTAAAAACATCAAATTTCTATTCTAAAATAAATAGAAATTATTTATTTAAAACTTACAAAATTTAATCTATATTTATTGTTAAACCCTACATTTAAATATTATTTACACAACTTAATTACATGTCTTTATGAAAATAAAGTAAGAAAAGTTTATATTTAACATAAAACAATCAATACATTTTATAACTAAATGAATAAGTTATATATTTTATAAATAAATAAATAAGGTAACAATTATTTATTTAACTTACATTTAAACAAAAAATATATATATTTAGGTTCTACTTAATTACCCCTAGTACTTATATTATTCTTATAATTTAGTAAATAAATAATAATTTTATTATTTTATTATTTAGTTATTCCAAACTCAAATTTTATACAACACCATTCGAGTACAAACCACTAACACCTACAACTTCAAATTCCTTATACGCACATCCAATTTAACCTTAGACTTTGACATAGACTATTGTGCACACTATTGATTCAATACATATTACACTCTAGGTTAACGTGGTGCATTACGAGGACCCCGTTACTATCTTGTATTTTGTGTTAGCTACGCCTTCGAATAAAGTGAGTATTACATAGTCCCTTTTACTCTTTTACACTTTTGGGGTGGAACATGAACAATATACAACACTATTGCTTACACTTACACAAACTACACAAGTACAAATCCTCTTTACATTCATGTGTGCAATTTGAGCTTTATGCCCTAGTGCTAGTTGTGCTAACTTTTGTGTGCGATTTATTTGCAATCATTAACTATTTAAGCCGACGGTTAACAATGATAGATCTATTGAGTCTGACAAACCCACCCATGTAGGGTAATTGTTACCGACAACACAATTTTTGCATGCTAGTTACAAAGGTTTGATTGTACTTGGTTACACAATAGCTACCCCCATAAATGCCTTATTTTATCATGATATGTAAGGATTTATTTATTTACAAACTATATGCTATCTATATACAAACCTGTGTATGCTCCCCAACTTTTTAGTTGACCTTATTTTATTCATGTTTCAGGTACTAATGTGTGAATTGATCAAGATTTGCTTCACATAGGCTTTGGGACTTAGTTAATTTGAATAAAGGATTTTATGTAATTCATATTATGTTCTTTCTTGGATTTGGTTGTGTTTGGATTATTTGAAATGAAATTGATGTTTAATATATTACAATTTAGTCAACCTTGTGCTCATGAACAGTCTACATGTCCCGCCCCGATGATTCCGCCATCGGTCGGGGTGTGACAGATTGGTATCAGAGCCTTGGTTATAGGGAACTAGGTTATTAGACACTCTTAACCTAGACTATAACTTTAGGACACCTACTTATGCTATGCTTCATGATTATGTGATATGTGCTACATGTTATGTGTTATATACTATGTGTTATATGCTATGTGTTACATGATTTCTATGATTAGTTATTATTTTATTTTTGATGCCCTACTTATTAAAAATTCATGACTTATTAGACTATGCTTAGATAATAACTAAATAAACAACATTCCTACCTATACCCTAAAACCTCATAACATTCTTACCTACTCCTCTATCATTATCTTCTTAGCATGTGGAAACTTCATGGATCTAAATCTATAAAAAATTTTTTTTTATTTCCCCGTTAAGGTTTTTAAACTTTGTTAATTATTTGAGGACATGTGCAATCTGGAAGGGTGACACCTGTATTCTGGGCTTTCTGTCTAGGAAAGCATTTCGCATAAATCCTAATCAACCGAGGGACCCGTATGCTTTCCTAGGAATTCCCAGGATGAGTGTTTACTTATAGGCTAAAGCATGTCTCCTTGAAAATTATATGAGTTTAATTAACCTTAATCTGTCATAATATTCAAGTGATTATATCACTATTTGAGTACAATCCAAACTATGATTAACTATTTTATTTCATTATCTTGTCCTTTTTAATCCAAGCAATTCTCATAAGTTCTTACATATTTTCTTGTGTTGTGCAAATCTGTAGAATGCCTCCCCGTCGTGCTCCCGTGGCCAACACCAACACCGACATCGCTACTGTCCTTGCACAACTCGTAACTCAACTCACTCAAGCTAATGGTGCCAGCAATGGTAACCATGGGGCTAATGGTGGAAATGGTGGAAATAGTGGTGCCAACCCAACACAATGCACCTTCAAGCATTTCAACTCGTGCAATCCTCTTAAGTTCTATGGTACTGAAGGACCAACGGGACTTCTTCAATGGTTTGAAAAGTATTGAGAATACCTTTCTCAATAGTGACTGCACCAACAATCTTCGTGTTCGTCATGCCACAAGTGTCTTACAAAAACGGGCACTCACATGGTGGAATGGGGAAAAGAAGAATAGGGGTGTGGATGTAGCAATGGCCTTACCTTGGGATGAGGTTAAAAGGCTAATGACTGAGGAATTCTGTCCTCGAAATGAGGTAAAGAAACTCGAAGACGAATTTTGGGATCTTGCCCAAGATAGTGGGGAAAACTTGGCATATACAACTCGGTTCCATGAGTTGAGTCTCCTCGTGCCCCACATGGTCACACCTTTATCCCGCTGCATTGAAAAATATATTGGTGGATTACCTAGGCAAATTCAAGATACTGTTCTAGGGAGAAATCCCGCAACACTTGAAGATGCTATCCGTTAATCCTTTACCTTAACCGATAACCATGTGAAGGCGGGGACTCTAACTAAAAAGGGCACAAAGAAAGTCTCTGACACTGCGACTTCTTCCACCCACAACAAAGAAGTCATAACTGAACCCTCCCGACATAATAAGAAAAGAAAGGCTAGAAACTATGCTATGGTCACTCCTGCTATTCCTGTTAATCAAGCAGCACCTATGGTTCAAGCACTAGCCAAAAAGCCATATGTTGGGATCTACCCACTCTGTGCCACATGCAACTATCATCATCCTCAAAACATCCCATGTCACCTTTGCACTTATTGTGGGAAATATGGACATACGGTCAATGTGTATAGGGCCAAAGCTCTTGCGGGCCAAGTCAACCCACCAAACCAAACCAATCAACAAGTGGCTAATCAAGGTGTTCCTACTATAGAAAATGGGCGGGCATGTTTTGAATGTGGTGACCCAAATCACTTCCGTGATCAATGCCCAAGGTTGATCACTGCTAGACAAGGCGGAGCTCGTGGGCGTGCTTTCAATATAAACGCCAATGAAGCTCAAGCCAACAATGATGTGGTCAACGGTATGTTCCTTGTTAATAGTCAATATGCCTCCATTTTATTTGATACCGGTGCAGATAAAAGTTTTGTGTCACTTAGTTTTGAACCCTTACTTGCAAAGACACGATCCCAATTAGAGAAAACCTTCACTGTCGAGGTAGCAAATGGTGATTCACTTACAATTGAGTCTATTATCTATGACTGCTCTCTAGAACTTAATGAACATACATTCCCAATCAATCTTGTACCAATGCCATTAGGAAGTTTTGATATCATAATAGGCATGGATTGGCTATCAAATCATCATGTCGAAGTCATCTGTTTTGAGAAGTGCATCCGAATACCTCTACCATCGGGAGAAACGTTAAGAGTCTTTGGTGAAAAGCCTTGCAAGGGACTAAAGTTAATGTCATGCACTACCGCCCAAAAGTACTTACGAAAGAAGTACGTGGCCTTCTTAGCTCATATTGTTCAAAAGGATGTCAAAGAGAAGAGTATCCAAGACATTCCCATCATTCGGGATTTTCTCGAAGTATTTCCCGAAGATCTATCCGGTCTTCCACCCGTTCGACAAGTAGAATTTCGCATTGACCTTCTGCCCGGAGCTAACCCCGTGGCTAGAGCTCGTTACCGTCTTGCACCTTCTAAAATGCAAGAACTTGCAAGTCAACTCCAAGAGCTCTCCAACAAGGGATTCATTCGTCCAAGTCATTCACCGTGGGGTGCACCCGTCTTATTCGTCAAAAAGAAAGATGGATCATTCCGCATGTGTATTGACAACCGCGAACTCAACAAGCTTACCATCAAGAACCGTTACCCTTTGCCTAGAATTTATGACCTCTTTGATTAACTTCAAGGTTCGACCTGCTTCTCAAAGATTATTCTTCGATCTGGTTATCACCAACTCCGTGTGCAAGAGGATGATATTCCAAAGACTGCCTTCCGAACAAGGTATGGACACTACAAGTTCATGGTCATGCCTTTTGGGCTAACCAATGCACCTGCAGTCTTCATGGACCTCGTGAATCGTGTGTGCAAACCGTACCTTCATAAATTTGTGATCGTCTTCATTGACGATATCTTAATCTACTCCAAGATTAAAGCCGGCCATGAGCAACACCTTAGACTGGTTTTGGATCTCTTGAGGAAGGAACAACCATATGCCAAATTCTCCAAAATGTGAATTTTGGCTAAAAGGAGTTCAATTTCTTGGTCATATCGTCAACGACAAGGGTATTCATGTTGACCCTGCTAAGATTGAAACAGTTGAGAATTGGACTGCCCCGAAGACCCCCACCGTAGTTCGTTCATTTCTTGGTCTTGCGGGATATTATCGTCGTTTCATCTTAAATTTCTCTAAGATTGTTGTCCCTCTTACCGCTTTGACCCACAAGGGTAAAACTTATGAATGGGGACCAAAGCAAGAAGAAGCTTTCCAAACCCTCAAGCAAAAGTTGTGCAATGCTCCTATTTTGACTCTCCCTGATGGGAATGACGATCTAGTTGTCTACTGTGATGCTTCCAACCAAGGCCTCGGTTGTGTACTCATGCAACGAGGCAAAGTAATCGCTTATGCATCGAGGCAACTTAAGAATCATGAGAAGAATTATACAACGCACGATCTCGAATTGGGTGCGGTTGTATTTGCGCTGAAGATTTGGAGACATTACCTCTATAGCACGAAATGCGTGGTGTTCACCGACCACAAAAGTCTCCAACACATATTCAACCAAAAAGAACTCAATATGAGACAACGACGTTGGGTTGAACTCCGTAACGACTATGACTGCGAGATTCGTTACCATCCCGGTAAAGCGAATGTTGTAGCCGACGCTTTGAGTCGAAAGGACCATGTCATGCTTCAATGTGTTCAAATTCGAACCGACATTCAAAATCGCATCTTAGAAGCTCAACATGTCTCAGTCACCGAGGGTAACATGTATGAGGAAATGTCGTGTGGTGTTGAACTTCAGCTTGAATCAAAACCCAATGGCTTACTTTATTACTTGAACCGTATTTGGGTTCCCGATCGCGATGATCTCCGTAGATTTCTTATGAACGAGGCTCACAAGACTCGTTATTCTATTCATCCTGGTGCGGATAAAATGTACCAAGATCTTCGCCAACAATATTGGTGGCCCGGTATGAAAAAGGACATTGCTCTCTATGTTGCCAAATGTCTAACGTGCTCCAAGGTCAAAGCCGAACACCAACGTCCTTCCGGATTACTTGAACAACCGGAAATTCCCATGTGGAAATGGGAGAACTTAGCTATGGATTTCATTACCAAACTTCCTCGCACCTCAAGTGGTTATGATAGCATTTGGGTGATCATTGATCGTCTCACCAAATCTGCTCATTTCTTGCCTATCCGTGAAGACTATCGAGTTGAGAAACTAGCTCGAATTTACATTGATGAAATTGTGAACAGACATGGTGTTCCCTTAAACATAATCTCCGATAGGGATGCTCGGTTCACATCTCGCTTTTGGCAATCCCTCCAAACGGCTCTTGGTACACACTTGGATTTGAGTACGGCTTACCATCCCCAAACTGATGGTTAAACCGAACGAACAATCCAAACTCTTGAGGATATGCTTAGAGCTTGTGTAATTGATTTTGGTGGCAATTGGGATTCACATTTATCCTTAATCGAGTTCTCCTACAATAATAGCTACCACACGAGTATCAACATGGCTCCATTCGAAGCTCTCTATGGTCGCAAGTGTCGTTCTCCTATCTGTTGGAACGAGATTGGTGACGCACAAATCACCGGTCCCGAGCTAATTCAAGAAACATCCGATAAGATTATCCAAATCCGTGACAACATTCGAGTAGCGAGAAGTCGGCAAAAGAGTTATGCCGACAAACGATGAAAACCCTTGGAATTCCAAGTCGGTGACCTTGTCCTTCTAAAGGTGTCTCCGTGGAAGGGTGTGATCCATTTTGGAAAGAAAGGCAATTTATCACCTCGGTATGTGGGTCCATTTAAGATCCTTGAGAGAATTGGGAAAGTGGCTTACAAACTCGACTTACCTCCATCATTTGGCAATGTGCATCCTACTTTTCACGTATCTAATTTGAAGAAATGTCTTGCTGATGAAAATCTTTACATACCTCTTGACGACGTGCACATTGACGAAACGATGCACTTCGTTGAGAGACTAGTAGAAATCATGGATCGTGAAATCAAGCAGCTCAAGCGAAGTTATATTCCTATTGTCAAAGTTCGTTGGGAATCTAGAACGAGAGGACCAAATGAAGCTCAAGTACCCCCATATTTTTACTGATGATGTCGCTTCCTCTAGCTAAATTTCGGGATGAAGTTCCCTCAACATGGGAAGACTGTAGCATTTCTGATTTTTAGTACCTGTATTTCAATTCAATGTAATGCATTTCAAACCCAATTCTAGTGCACTGTTTGTTTCTATTCGTACCATCAATTAAATACTATATTTCAATGCAAATCCGCAAATTTTACTCGGTTGTAACCTACTAAACGCTACATAAGTATCTATTTAAACAAATATGTCAAAAACTAAAGTTATAAGGTCTTATGTTGAAAAGTAACAAGAAACCCTAATAGGCACGGTCACGCCTCGTTCTGGCACGGTCGCGCCAAGTGCTTTGGCACGGTCGCGCGCCCTGCTTTGGAACAGTCGCGCCCGGTTCCTTGGCACGGTCGCGCATCATATGGGCACAGTCGCACCTCTCATCAGTTGAAACGTAAATGCAACCTTTAATCATAGAGACGTTCGATTTTGTAACCGTTCTACACGTTTCAACTATTAACGAACAGAGTTAAGCCTCTTGATCATCGTAATTACAACAAATAAACTGAATTACATCAATTCATCTCATAATCATCAAATTCGCCCACGAGACCATCGAATTCCCCAATTTGTTTGCAATTCTCCCAAACAAAGGCACAGTCGATCCTCTCTGAAGTTCCTAAACACGTGATTTAGCCGGAGTTACAGCAGAAGACGCCGGAGATCAAGCCCGTCGTCGCCGGAACTCGCTTCTACCGTACACCATCAATTCATCGTCCTTCCGGGTAATTGAAACCTCATACCCACTCGTTTTAGTCTATAGATCAAAAGCCCCATCTTAATTTGGGCTTGCAATATGGAAATCACCACGAACCCGAATCTATATTTCGTTCAAAAATGATTTAATCGAATTGAACCTTAGACACATGTTAAATACAATTAATCTATACAAAAAGACTCATGATGATCTAATGGGTGAAAGCCCCATGAATTCCAACATTAACAATATAAGAAATGGCCAATTCGTTCCTGTTTTGGAACGAACACGGTCGCGCTAGTCTTCTAGCGCGGTCGTGCTTCATGAGACACGGTCGTGCTAATCCCAAGCGAGGTCGTGCCTCTCACACTCAGGCCCGGTCATGCCTCTTGGCTAGAATTGGTCGTGCCACAGAACCCTAGACACGGTCGTGACTAGTGAACAGCTTAGCTATATCCTCTATATTGGTCAACACGGTCGCGTCCCTGACTAGCACGGTAGCGCCCGTGGTTCTAGCATGATCGTGCCTTGTCCCAAGCACGGTCGTGTGTGTCAGAAAATTCTTGGCAGAATAATTATTTCCATATTTTAAAAACAATAAGTATTTCAAATTAATTTTTAAATAAAAAGAGTTGATTATATGAAGATTTATATTAACATTATTTAAAAACATCAAATTTCTATTCTAAAATAAATAGAAATTATTTATTTAAAACTTACAAAATTTAATCTATATTTATTGTTAAACCCTACATTTAAATATTATTTACACAACTTAATTACATGTATTTATGAAAATAAAGTAAGAAAAGTTTATATTTAACAAAAAACAATCAATACATTTTATAACTAAATGAATAAGTCATATATTTTATAAATAAATAACTAAGGTAATAATTATTTATTTAACTTACATTTAAACAAAAATTATGTATTTAGGTTCTACTTAATTACCCCTAGTACTTATATTATTCTTATAATTAAGTAAATAAATAATAATTTTATTATTTAGTTATTCCAAACTCAAATTTTATACAACACCATTCGAGTACAAACCACTAACACCTACAACTTCAAATTCCTTATACGCACATCCAATTTAACCTTAGACTTTGACATAGACTATTGTGCACACTATTGATTCAATACATATTACACTCTAGGTTAACGTGGTGCATTACGAGGACCCCGTTACTATCTTGTATTTTGTGTTAGCTACGCCTTCGAATAAAGTGAGTATTACATAGCCCCTTTTACTCTTTTACACTTTTGGGGTGGAACATGAACAATATACAACACTATTGCTTACACTTACACAAACTACACAAGTACAAATCCTCTTTACATTCATGTGTGCAATTTGAGCTTTATGCCCTAGTGCTAGTTGTGCTAACTTTTGTGTGCGATTTATGTGCAATCATTAACTATTCAAGCCGACGGTTAACAATGATAGATCTATTGAGTCTGACAAACCCACCCATGTAGGGTAATTGTTACCGACAACACAATTTTTGCATGCTAGTTACAAAGGTTTGATTGTACTTGGTTACACAATAGCTACCCCCATAAATGCCTTATTTTATCATGATATGTAAGGATTTGTTTATTTACAAACTATATGCTATCTATATACAAACCTGTGTACGCTCACCAACTTTTTAGTTGACCTTATTTTATTCATGTTTCAGGTACTAATGTGTGAATTGATCAAGATTATCTTCACTTAGGCTTTGGGACTTAGTTAATTTGAATAAAGGATTTTATGTAATTCATATTATGTTCTTTCTTGGATTTGGTTGTGTTTGGATTATTTGAAATGAAATTGATGTTTAATATATTACAATTTAGTCAACCTTGTGCTCATGAACAGTCTACATGTCCCGCCCCGATGATTCCGCCATCGGTCGGGGTGTGACATCTCTCAATAAGGTAGTATACATGTCGAACTTTGGTGGCAATGAATCAAGAAACTTTTCCATTAACTCGTCATTAGGATACTTCAGTTCATAAGACTTTAACTCAGTTTTCAAGTGATAGAATCTTGAAATAAGTTCATCAACAGATTCATTCTCTAGGTATCTGAAGCATTCATACTGTTTCCTCAGTAGCTCTCTCTTGTTCTTCTTGACATCACTGTTACCCTCGAACCACTTCTGCATAGCCTTCCAAAGATCCTTAGAAGTATCATAACCTCTGAAACTATGAAATAAATCTCTAGTCAAGGCCATAGTTATAGAACCATGTGCCTTCTTTTCTCGGTCATAAGCCTTCTTTTCATCTTCATCCAGTCTGGAGATAGGTTTAGGAACCGTTTCTTCAAGAAACAGATGGGTAGGATGTTTATATCCCTCAAGAATGGGTATCCACAAGGTAGAATCAGTGTACGAGATATACTCATCAAAGAGTGCTTTCCAGTTCGAATAATCATTTACATTAAGCAGCTTTGGTGGTTTCTATGGAGTTCCTATCTTGTTGTCATAGTTCAGCATATTACTAATGTTCTGAATGTTCGACATGGTGTTAAACTTAGTCAAAAATCAGAAATTCTGCACAAATTGCGTACTAAGGAACTGGCCTTGCACACTTATGAAATGCTCTTGGGCACTTAGAAAGTACGCAAGAAGGAATGACAAGTACGCAAGCACAAAAGTTAAGTA
Source organism: Smallanthus sonchifolius (assembly GCA_023525975.1). Classification (NCBI taxonomy): domain Eukaryota; kingdom Viridiplantae; phylum Streptophyta; class Magnoliopsida; order Asterales; family Asteraceae; genus Smallanthus; species Smallanthus sonchifolius. Next base: position 63,919,504 of record CM042019.1, on the reverse strand, counting down.
CGCACAGATTTGGTCTTGCGTACTTAACAAGTACGCAGGAACAGGAAGAATTTTGCCAAATCAGGTTAGTACGCACGTCACTTTATCCACCTGCTCCACTAACTTTTTCCGATCGCCGAAAAATGCTCTAATCTTCAAATCTTGAAGTTATAAGCGAATTAATCAAACCAAAAGGTTAGAAACTTGTTTCTAAGAAACCGTTGATGATCAAAACACTCAAACAAACAACAAATTAGTAGACTTTTGAAGAATTTTTACCTCTAAAACAGCGCTCAAGAGATACCTCTGTTTTATCATAAAAATCAACAAAATCGGTCTCTTTTTCTTGTAATAAGGCTACTAACTTTGTCGAAAATGCTTCTAACACACTCACAACACTCGAAATCAAGAGCAAATGCTCTGATACCACTTGTAGGTCCCCGGGTGTCTCGGATCATCACATGCAAGTGTGTGGCTTGTTGAACAGGGTGCGGAATGCCCGTGACTAGATGGAGTATCAACGACAACAAGTAAACTGACAACAAACAATAGTCACTTTAAAACATCCTCTATTATCAATATCAGCCGATTACAAGTTACAGAATGAGAGCATACTTGTCAACTTCTACAATCTACTATATATACTAACAGACCTGATGCCTGCGCACTTAACAAGTGCGCAGGGCTTTGTTCCCGCGTACTTAGCAAGTACGCAGACATGTTCTTAAGTACTTGCTAAGTACGCAGGTTATACAACCTGTGCACTTACTAAGTGCGCACAACACTTTACAAAGACGGTTACAAAGACAAGTACATACAGATACGATTACAACTCGATAAACCAATACATACAGACACTGAAATACAAGTACAAATACATAGAGAACAGTAACAAAATCAGAGACAACATCTAGAGTGTTTGTCACACAAACGTGCTCCAACAAATGATGATTTTGTCATTTATTGCGATGCTTCCCGAACTGGTCTGGGTTGTGTGTTGATGCAGCGAGACAAGGTTATTACCTACGCATCACGACAACTTAATGTTCATGAGAAGAACTATACTATGCATGACCTAGAACTTGGTGCCATAGTGTTTGCTCTAAAAATATGGAGACACTATTTGTATGGTACCAAATGCGTGATATATTCAGACCATAAAAGCCTTCGACATTATTTTAATCAGAAGGATTTAAATTTGAGGAAAAGGAGGTGGATGGAACTTATCGATGACTATGATTGTGAAATCAAATACCATCTCGGGAAAGCAAATGTAGTAGCAGATGTTTTCAGTCGGAAAGAACGAAGCCAATCAATTAAAGTAAAAACACTACGATTAGACCTAAAGTTAGACTTAGTGGAACAAATCAAAGAAATCCAACCAAAATCCCTAGAAGAAGACAATATTAAGATAGAACGTATGGTTGGAAAACATAAATTGTTTTTCAAAGGAGATGATGGAATCATGAGATTTGATCAAAGAATCTGGATTCCAAGACTTAGAGATATTCAAGAAAAGATATTAGATGAAGCATACAAGTCAAGATATTCCATACATCCCGGTGCGAACACGATGTACAAAGATCTGAAAGCTCATTACTTGTGGCCAAACATGAAGAGATCAATAGCCCGGTACATAGACAAATGCTTGACTTGTCTTCAAGTTAAGATTGAGCACCAGAAACCAGCAGGACAGTTACAAGAATTAGAATTACCTGTCTGGAAATGGGATTGCATTACAATGGATTTCATTACCAAACTACCCAAAACTCAGAAAGGGCATAATGCAATATGGGTCGTGGTCGATAGACTGACCAAGATAGCCCATTTCATACCTATCAATGAAACATACTCTATGGATGTTATAGCATGTTTTGTAAATGTCGCTGAAATTCTATGTTGCAAGTTAGCGAACCTGTCAAGTTCGCCTGTGGGAATGATTAGGCGAACTTGCTAAGTTCGCCTAAGGAGGTTCTAGGCAAACTTGCCAAGTTCGCCTGTGGTCTTTGTGGTTTCCCTATAAATAGGTGTTTAGATGTCTAAGTTCATAAGCTAAGTCCAGAACAAAGAGAACTTGTAAAAACACAGATTTGTGGTGGAAATACAAAGAGGTTTATTTACATCGTGTTGTTGATTGCTTACACGTTGCACGTTGATCAATGAATTCCGCACGTTATCACCATGTCGTACCGAGTCTAGAGATCCATCACACCCATAGGGGACTTCAACGGATAAGTTAGCTACGATCTATATCAATGAAATTGTGAGCCACCATGGCATACCACTATCTATTATTTCTGATAGAGACAGTCGGTTCACATCAAGATTCTGGACAAGTTTTCAGAAAGAATTGGGAACTCGACTTACCATGAGTACTGCATATCATCCCCAGACTGATGGACAGAGTAAACGTACAATTCAAACTCTGGAAGATATGCTAAGAGCCCGTGTTATCGGTTTCAGAGGTAATTGGGATAATCACCTACCATTAATTTCATTATCCTATAACAACAGTTACCATTCAAATATTAAAGCTGCACCATTTGAAGCACTGTATGGAAGGATGTGTAGAACTCCAATATGTTGGACTGAAATAGGAGATAGTAAATTATCTGGACCTGAAGTTATACAGGAAACGACCGAGAAGATAGTCCAGATTAAAAAACGGTTGAAAGCTGCTCAGGATCTACAGAGGAGTTATGTTGATAAACGACGTAGACCTTTAGAATTCCAAGTTGGAGATGTTGTTATGCTCAAGGTTTCACCTTGGAAAGGTATTGTAAGGTTCAGGAAATGTGGAAAGTTAGGACCAAGATATATCGGACCATACAAAATCATTGAAAGGATCGGAGCAGTAGCCTACAAGTTAGATCTACCTGAAGCTTTATAAGGAATTCATAATACATTTCACGTATCTTGCTTCCGCAAGTATTTAGCCGATCCAACTCAGGTTACTTCACTAGATGATGTGAATGTGGACGACACACTTCATTTCACTAAACAACCGATCAAGATTTTAGTTACCCGGGAACAAAAGTTAAGAAAGAAACTGATACCGTTGGTTTTAGTTCAATGGCAAGGTCGGAGTGGAGCCGACAAGACTTGGGAATTTGAGAGTCAAATGAGAATCAAATATCCTCATATATTCACACCTTAATTTCGAGGAGGAAATTTCTTAAAGAAGGGGAGATTTGTAACACCTCAAAAATTCCCTAGAAATTAAAAGACCAAACTTGCCAAAATCTCAAATTTGAGGGGTTATTATGTAAACAATCAAAGTTCAAGGACTAAAGTTGAAAATTCTGAAAATCAAAGGGGTATCGGACCACTACCCAAGGCTTAGCGGTCTGCTACGTGCTGAGCAAGGGAATAATGATGACGGACCACGTGTCAAGCTGACTCAAACCCTATGGCGGACCAACAGGGATTTACTAACAGTCCGCTATGAACTTAACGGTCCGCTAAGGACCAGTAACAGTCCACTACTTGGTCCACAAGGCAAATTTTACGGCTGAAGGCGATGGCGGACCGCCACCACCTAGCTTTGCGGTCTGCTATGAGTCCCCATTTAGCCCTATAAATAGATCGACGAATTTAGTCCTTTGAGCACCATCTACACTTCAAATTTCACACACAAACACTCTGAAGTTTCCATCTCGAGCCCCGGTTCGCGTACGAGAGTTCGGTTTCCAACGTTTGCACTCCAAATTGCCGTAGATAGTGGAGAGGTATGGTTCCGACCTATTATTAAGCTTTGGTTATACACCATTAAGCTAGGTTTATGTGATTAAGTAATGTCCTTATAATATAGGAGCTATGTCCGAGGTGCTTTCCATATTACTGATTTGATAAGTCGAATTACTACCGAGGTGAGTTCTTAAACTGTGATGCATAAACCCAATCATGACCTTGTCTGGCATGATTGATTTATCAAACATTTTGAGTATCTTGAAAGGATAACACCGATTGTATGTAACGTATTCTAAGTACTTATTTTATTTCACGTGCCCGTGGAAAGGCATGATGGACAGGACCCGTGGAACGATCTTTGGTTATATATATACTGAATGATTGTCACACCCGTAACACAGGATAATTATCTAACCAGAGTATTACCTTCAACAGATATGTTCCCAGGAAAGAACGACGGGTCTAGGAGAGATTTATACACCGCTCTTTCCTTAGACAGAACATTTCATTTGTCAGATAACTACAGACCGGTCAGAAGGTCGCCTTCTAGTTACTGTGACGTTGATACCAAAAACACACAGCAGAAGACTTACAAGTCATAACTATTTCATTCCATATATAACCTTGTTTTACAATAAAGACTGACTGGTAAATACAACATAAACTCTTGACTTATAGCTCACGAAGAATCATGCCATCCACTCAGGCCTTACAATTACATAGGAACCTGCCCTCAGTCATCCCTATCTCAAAACACTTGTACATCTCCTGGAATGCCAACTAAGCTAGTGGTCACTTGTGCTCAAAAACATTTAAAAATATTTTGGATCAGCACAAGGCTGGTGAGTTCATAAACAAAATCATATTTTCACAACATGTATCCTCGATAGAAGAATGAATGCCCCGTCTGGGTCTTATAATCATCCCTTTTTCCAATCCATCACCTAGTAACCTCACATGGATTATGAGTCTACAACATACATATATTCCGACACCTTTCGGCTACTGGCCACACATGGACCAGTCTAAAAACAAGAGGATCATTCTTGTCCCTCAGTCCCCCCCAAATCATGGCCATACTAAGTACTTATTACAGGATATATGCACGAATGGTATTAGGATCTCAGATCAAAATCATTTACAAAACATTTTATAGAGCACAGTTCAGAGGAACTCACCTTAAGCAGAACTGTAACATTTGAAAACTTTTCGTGCCAAATATTAATATAAATTACAGGACCATAAGTGTAAATACATTAAAGATCAATGATTAAAATAAAAATTCTTAAATTTCGATGGTAGCGGACCGCTACCATATACATAACGGTCCGCTACGTGGTCCCAAAGGCAATAATGAGGGAATGACACATACCCTGATGAGTCATTAGGGTTTCTGACACGTGTCACAGGTAGCGGACCGCTACCAGATTCTTGTCGGTCTGCTACGGCTAGCCGCAAATTGTGCCGCAACTCCATAGACCAACACGTGTCATGCTGACTGGTTAGGGTTTAGGCGGTAGCGGACCGCTACCCGCCACCATAACGGTCCGCTACGGACCTCAGATCTGCTTATAAATAGAGATTCAATTGTCGTTCAATTCCAAAACACTCAATATCGAATTCCAAATTCTTGTAAGCCATTCCCACTATCATAAAACCATTTCTGCTCATACGTTTAAGTTACCAAGGTGCCGGATCATAATAGAAGTAACCAAGAAGCTAGGAAATGATCATTTGGAGAAACCAAGCTAGGTTCTTAAGCAGAGACGTTGCCCATTAGAAACTCATTCTAGAAGCCTACTAAGCCGAGACACTGAAAAGGTAAATACTTGTATTTTTATAAAATGATTTCAAAACTGAAAATGGTTTTGATTATATTCTGACTTGAATGAATTTATACAACCATTCGTTGCATAAGGTGATTTACTATATAGCAGTCAGCCCATAGAGTCACGCATATATACACGTGTTACAGATGAGACGCTGTAACAGGGCTAGGGGTTGAACCGTTGGTTGTTGTAAAATCCATCGACGTAAGCGTAAGGCAGACAGCCATACAAATATATCCAAGGTCCCTAGTGTGGTTGGTGGTTAGTCTGGTGGCTGTGTAAATTGATCAGAAACTATGATCAAATTGTTCTATTTATTCACGCTTGTCAGATTATAATTCCACTATACTTGTATTCACTAGTTTATACTGATAAAATATTTTCAAACGTTTTTACATGTAACCAAGGATGATGTGATATTGATATAGCCATATGATGATAAAGAAAATGATGTAATGAAAAAGGGGACATCCACCCTAGACATCAGTTGAAAGAAATGGCTCATATAAAACCTTAGTTTTGTAAATAAAACGTTTGCGTACAATTTTAGGCATTATCAATATATATATATATATGTTTATTTAAATAGACCTATGTATGATATATATATTCTATAGAAAAATAACATGAGATTGAAATGTTAAAATTTTAGCTTGATACATACTTAGGAAACAAAATAATAAATGTGATATATTGCATCCTACAAGTGCAAGTTTGAAAAAAATGAAAATGTCATTATTGTAAATTAAAGAAAATAAAATAATACCCTAAAAATCAAGGATGTTACATTTCATTCCATTTAAATATATATTCGCAAATGTTTAACCAATGAATCTTTGATAATGCCTCTTCAAGACATAGAGGTAAATGAAAAACTCAGATTTGTAGAACAACCTCTATAAATAGAAGATCGCCAAACTAAAAAGTTAAAGAAGAAAAGATTGAAACTGGTCAAAGTCAAGTGGAATTCTAGACGTGGTCCTGTATACAATTGGGAACTAGAATCAGAAATGAAGAAGAAATAACCACACCTGTTCCAGTAAATCTCGAGGACGAGATTATTCAAAAGGTGGGGAAATTGTAACATTTGAAAACTTTTCGTGCCAAATATTAATATAAATTAAAGGCCCATAAGTGTAAATACATTAAAGATCAGGGACTAAAAATAAAAATTCAGAAATTTCGATGGTAGCGGACCGCTACCATATACATAACGGTCCGCTACGTGGTTCCAAAGGCACTAATGAGGAAATGACACGTACCCTGATGAGTCATTAGGGTTTCTGACGGGTGTCACAGGTAGCAGACCTCTACCAGACTCTTTTCGGTCTGCTACGGCTACCTCAGTTGGGTGGCAGACCACTACCTTATAGCTTAACGGTCCGCTAGCCGCAAATTGTGTTGCAACTCCGGAGACCAACACGTGTCATGCTGACTGTTTAGGGTTTAGGTGGTAGCGGACCGCTACCGTCCACCATAACGGTCCGCTACGGACCTCAGATCAGCCTATAAATAGAGATTCAATTGTCGTTCAATTCCACTCTATATCGAATTCCAAGTTTTTGTAAGCCATTCCCACTCTTATAAAACCATTCCCGCTCATACGTTTAAGTTCCCAAGGTGCCAGATCATAATAGAAGTAACCAAGAAGCTAGGAAACGCTCATTTGGAGAAACCAAGCAAGGTTCTTAAGCAGAGACGTTGCCCATTAGAACACTCATTCTAGAAGCCTACTAACCCGAGACTCTGAAAAGGTAAATACTTGTATTTTTATAAAATGATTTCAAAACTGAAAATGGTTTTGATTATATTCTGACTTGAATGAATTTATACAACCATTCGTTGCATAAGGTGATTTACTATATAGCAGTCAGCCCATAGAGTCACGTATATATACACGTGTTATAGATGAGACGCTGTAACAGGGCTAGGGGTTGAACACTTGGTTGTTGTAAAATCCATCGACGTAAGCTTAAGGCAGATAGACATAAAAATATATCCAAGATCCCTGGTGTGGCTGGTGGTTAGTCTGTTGGCTGTGTAAATTGATCAGAAACTATGGGCAAATTGTTCTATTTATTCACGCTTGTCAGTTTGTATTCACCAGTTTATACTGATAAAATATTTTCAAACGTTTTTACATGTAACCAAGGATGATGTGATATTGATACAGCCATATGATGATAAAGAAAACGATGTCATGAAAAAGGAACGTCCACCCTAGACATCAGTTGAAAGAAATGGCTCATGTAAAACCTTAGTTTTGTAAATAAAACGTTTGTGTACAATATTAGGCATTATCAATATATATATATATATATATATATATATATATATATGTTTATTTAAAAAGACCTATGTATGATATATATATATTCTATAGAAAAATAACATGAGATTGAAATGTTAAAATTTTAGCTTGATACATACTTAAGAAACAAAATAATCAATGTTATATATTGCGTCCTACAAGTACAAGTTTGAAAAAAATGAAAATTTCATTATTGTAAATTAAAGAAAATAAAATAATACCCTAAAAATCATGGATGTTACATTTCATTTCATTTATATATTTATATTCGCAAATGTTTAACTGATGAATCTTTGATAATGCCACTTCAAGACATAGAGGTAAATGAAAAACTCAGATTTATAGAACAACCTCTATAAATAGAAGATCGCTAAGCTAAAAAGTTGAAGAAGAAAAGATTGAAACTGGTCAAAGTCAAGTGGAATTCTAGACGTGGTCATGTATACACTTGGGAACTAGAATCAGAAATGAAGAAGAAATATCCACACCTATTACAGTAATTCTCGATGACGAGATTTTTCAAAAGGTGGGGAATTTGTAACATTTGAAAACTTTTTGTGCCAAATATTAATATAAATTAAAGGACCATAAGTGTAAATACATTAAAGATCTGGGACTAAAAATAAAAATTCTTAAATTTCGATGGTAGCGGACAGCTACCATATACATAACGGTCCGCTACGTGGTTCCAAAGGCAATAATGAGGAAATGACACGTACCCTGATGAGTCATTAGGGTTTCTAACTGGTGTCACAGGTAGCGGACCGCTACTAGACTCTTTTTGGTCCGCTACGGCTACCTCAGTTAGGTGGCGGACCACTACCTTGTATCTTAACGGTCCGCTAGCCGCAAATTGCATTGCAATTCCGTAGACCAACACGTGTCATGCTGACTGTTTAGGGTTTAGGCGGTAGCGGACCACTACCCTCAACCATAACGGTCCGCTACGGACCTTAGATCAGCCTATAAATAGAGATTCAATTGCCGTTCAATTCCAAAACACTCAATATCGAATTCCAACTTCTTGTAAGCCATTCCCACTCTCATAAAACCATTCCCGCTCATACGTTTAAGTTCCCGAGGTGCCAGATCATAATAGAAGTAATCAAGAAGCTAGGAAACGCTCATTTGGAGATATCAAGCAAGGTTCTTAAGCAGAGACGTTGCCCATTAGAACACTCATTCTAGAAGCCTACTAAGCCGAGACTCTGAAATGGTAAATACTTGTATTTTTATAAAATGATTTCAAAACTGAAAATGGTTTTGATTATATTCTAACTTGAATGAATTTATACAACCATTCGTTGCACAAGGTGATTTACTATATAGCAGTCAGCCCATAGAGTCACGCATATATACACGTGTTACAGATGGGACGATGTAACAGGGCTAGGGGTTGAACCCTTGGTTATTGTAAAATCCATTGACGTAAGCGTAAGGCAGACAACCATAAAAATATATCCAAGGTCCCTGGTGTGGCTGGTGGTTAGACTGTTGGCTATGTAAATTGATCAGAAACTATGATCAAATTGTTCTATTTATTCACGCTTGTCAGATTATAATTCCACTATACTTGTATTCACCAGTTTATACTGATAAAATATTTTCAAATGTTTTTACATGTAACCAAGGATGATGTGATATTGATATAGCCATATGATGATAAAGAAAAAGATGTAATGAAAAAGGGGACGTCCACCCTAGACATCAGTTGAAAGAAATGGCTCATATAAAACCTTAGTTTTGTAAATAAAACTTTTGTGTACAATATTCGGGATTATCCCTAAGTATGTATCAAGCTAAAATTTCAACATTTCAATCTCATGTTATTTTTCTATAGAATATATATATCATACAAATATATATCCACTGTTTTGTGCCATTTTTGATTGGTGAAAATTGGTGACTTTTTAGCAAAGAGATAGTTTTGAATAGAACAATAGAATGATTAAATAAGTGTGAGTTTGTTAAATCTGTGAGCCAAAGCTCTGATACCACTTGTAGGATCGGTGAATACAAGATGGTTCTATTCTAGTTGATATTGGCGGAAACAATCACAACTAAGCAATGAAAACAAGAAGAATACTGATAAATGAAATGCATATTAAGCTTCAAAGATTACAAGATTAGAGAGAAAACTCTTAAGCAAAAAGCACTGGTATACAATGACTCTAAGTACTACTTATATAGTAACTTAGAGTCAAGACAGACCCTTGATTCTAAGGATCAGATCTAACACAAGCCGTTGATCTTGTATTGAAGCTATTCTACATGTAACGACAATAAAAACTACAAAAGTTATCTTTACTCAAACGTCTTCTTAGGCATCATTGATTGAGTCCTTGGAAGAAGAGCGTCGTTGTCTTTTATTGTCTTGCACCAGTAACATTCTTTCTGCGTGGAGTGTGTCAGTGTTGCAGTAGAAAGTTGTCAGTGGTAATGGTTGCTTTATCGAAGCCATTCAGCTGCAACGTTTGATCTTCACTGGGAATGGCTATCAGCAGCAATGTTGTTGATCAGCAGCAAGACACAACTGTCCACAGCTGCTGATGATTTGCCTATCAGCAGCAACTTTGGTCTTCAGCAGATAAGGCTACCCGCGGCAGATTTGTTCTTCTGCAGAAGAACAAGTATCCGCTACAGATAAGCTTATCCATATCAGTTTGTACTTAGGGAATTTTGTAGCCATCAGTCTTTATTTGTACAGTTCCAGATGCAGATGCAACATTGGAATCAGGAGTTACAATCGGTACAGTTGCACGGGTTGAGAAACTGGAGTCATTACCGCCACCAAAGAAATCATACACATTTGCGGCAACATGGTAGACAAATCGGGAAGGTTGAAAGACTTGAATAGCGCATCATAATCAAAACCCCAAGCTGGACCAGTTGGTTCTGGTGGAATGTTGTGTTTACTGCAATCCACTTTGAACCATTCCTCGACAGTACGAGTTCCTATATTGTATACTCTCTTGCAAGGTGAATTGGCAAAATATCCTAAGAAGATGCCTTCCACTGCTTTTGCATGAAACTTTGATTTTTGATCCTTGTATTGTAGCAATAAGGAACAAGGACTAACAAAAGGAACTAGGTAGTCAAGGTTGGGAGGTCGATTGTTGATCAACTCATAGCAGATCTTGTTGTGCCTTTTCACAACCAGGACTCTGTTCAAAATGTGACAAGCTGTATTTACTACTTCTGCCCAGAAAGTTACAGGAATCTTTGCATCTGACAGCATTGTCCTTGCAGTCTCAATTTCTGTTCTTCCGTTCTGCAACTCCTTTCTTTTAAGGTGTGTACGGGGCACTAAATTCGTGACGAATACCCTTCTTGAGACAGAAAAGTTCCATCAAATTATTCTTGAAATCAGTTCCGTTATCACTCCTTATTTTTCTAACCTTCAACTTGCAAAGAGATTCCAAGCTCAAGATCAGGTATTGAAGAATGCCAGCAGTCTCGTCCTTTGTACCTAAAAAATGCACCGAAGAAAAATGTGAGAAATCATCAGTTAAAACTAGACAGTATGACTTCCCTCCAATACTCCTGATACTTATGGGGCCAAACAAATCCATATGTAATAGCTCCAAAGAGATATCGATGGAGTTTTGGAACTTGGGCTTGTGAGACTTCCGTTGTCGTTTGCCCTTTTTACAAGGCATACAGTCATCTGCAACGGCAAATCTCAGCTTAGGAACACCGGTTACCAAACCATTTTTGGACAAGATGATTCATTTTTCGATAAGAAATGTGTCCGAGTTTCCAATGCCATAAGATAGAGTCAAGCTCTGTCGCTTTGATAAGCAAACAAGTAGCAACTGATGAGATGGTTGTTGCCACGCTCATATCAATCTGATAAGTGTCGTTTGTCCTTGGTGCTCGCATCAGAATCCAGTCTTCAGGATCTTCAAAACCAGGTTTGAGAATCATGCATTCAGATTTGTCAAACATGACTGAGTACTCCTTATCACACATCTGAGAAACACTCAACATGTTATGCTTTAGCTGCTCGTAGTAGTTGACGTTGTCGAAGCTGACACAACCATTTTAAACCACGCCTTGACAGGTAATACTGCCGCCCTTCTCGCCTGCAAAGGCCACATAGCCGCCTCTGAATGGTTTTACATCTTGAAGTAGGGCCATGTTACCTGTCCTGTGCCGGGAGCATCCACTATCTACATACCAATGATTAGAGATAGTACGCTTCGGATGTCCCTACATGAGTCATAAGAAATTAATTAGATTTGGAGACCCAAGCCATAGTGGTCTTGGGTCGTCCGTCTTTCTCAAAATAAACAACCTCAATTAATTCACAGTCGTGACTGTCAAAAATCGATGAATCTTTAGAAGACCTGGGACCAGGAGATTGAGAACTTTTAGATTTCTTGTTCCAGGACCTTTTCTTTTGTTTTACTGGAACAGTCGGCTTGCATTCAGAAGCACCAGGTAAACTAGTAGAAGCTTCACCTGGTTGAATTCCAGCCAGCTGTTCCAGCCAGCTGTACCAGCTTCCTCAATCTCTTGTTCCTTCTTCTCCTCTGTGGCTTAGAAAGCTTAACCACAGGTTTCTCACTAGTAGGTGCACTACCAGAGGTAGAAGCACAAGGTTTAGCAGATAGCTTTTCCCTTTTTGGAACATATGGTTTAGCATCAGATGCGATCTTTGGCTTTACCATAGGTTTTACTGGTGGTTTGACCACATTTTCTTTTGGACTCTTGCAATGCTTCACTGGTGGTGACTTAGAGTTAACAGCCGGTTGTGAAATATTTGGCCGTTTCCCTTGGTTCTTAGCAGGTCAGTTCCCAAGGATGTGACCAACCATATCACAATGAAAGCAAGTTCTCTTTTCTTTGTACGTCCTCCTGTAAGGCTCATTAGATCTGGCATTAGATGACTCAGCATGATGAGCAGGAGAAGTTGTTTGGTGAACAGTAGTTTGACCCGATGATGATTGGTTCTTGGGAATATAATACTTTTGCATATTTTCTTGATAGCCAAGCCCTGAAAAAGCTTCTTTCTTAACTTGATTAATGTTTTTATATCCCCCATAAAGCATCACTTTTAATTTTTCATTTGATTCAACAATATCGGGTTTAGTCAAAATACAATTATCACCATTAGTGATAATGTTTTTCGTAACTTTCTGTTCACCGAGCAACTCCTCATAGACTACTCCTTCAGGGCAGGTGTTCTCAGACCCATCATCAGAAGCAGTAAGGAACTCTTCATCAGATGCAGAGTCAGCCTTACTTGGGGAATCATCCTTGTTAGAGGAATCATCCTGACTCGAGGACTCATCAAGGTAAGACAAATCAATGTCAATTAAGCCGTTGACAAATTTCCCGCTTACTAGTGGAGTAATGACATTAGTACCCAGCCCTAAGCCATTCACTTGTCTCACTACAGACTCGTAGTGTTCCACCACAAAACAAGAATTTTTCAACTTCTCAATATTACCTTTCAACTGCAAGATCTCATTTTACAGCTTGTTGATCTCATTGTTCCTTTTCTCTAACCACTTGTACGCAACATCCAAATGAAACTGTTGATCACTGATTTTAAGTGAATAATCACGTTTTTCTTTCTTCAACGTTTCAATTGAATCTTTGTATTGTTTTTCATTTTCTTTGTAGCTTAAAGCTGCAATACGAAGGGGTTCGATTTTGTCTTGAAGCTTAGAATTTTCAACCTTTAAGCTTAGACATTTGGAACAAGAAATGACTGCAAAGGAGTTAGAATCTACCTCATTAGATGAACATGTTGCCTCTCCAATAGCCATGAGGGCAACTGCAGTTGTAGACTCTTCTTGGTCAGCCACAGAAGCTTCCCGTTCCTCTGCTTCCATCATCTCTATAATCTCATCCATGAGACCAAATTGCGTTTGAGCAATAAGGGCATCCTCCATATGAACACCCCAATCAAAGTCGTCGTCTTGTTGTGCTACCAAAGCATTGGACGTTCCACCTTGACCTTGATTGCGGTTGTTGGAGTTGTTGTACCCTTGACTGTTTCCTTGGCTAGGTCTGGTGAACCCCGAGGCTGGTGCTTTGTCCTTTTGACATTCACTTGCAAAATGCCCAAAGTTATTGAATTTGTAGCACTTGGCCTTGGATTTATCAAATCCCACCTTGGCATTTGAATGTCCACCAATAAACTTCCTGCCAGTTCTACTCAGGAAACGCTTCACCCTTCTCAAGATCATGGCCATATTCCATTGAATATCCATGTCCTCCATATCATCCAGATCCGCCTGATTGAAGTCTTCTTTTATGGTTTCAGGATCCGTGAGCTTACCGCCAATGAAGTTCTCATAGGTGCATGCATGATGAGAATAAAGCCACGTGATCTTCAGCTATCTTGGCTATTGTTGATTGGTTAGCTGAAGATATGGTAGAAGGATTTCTTGAGGAATTCTTGTGATGAGATCCAGAACCAGATCCAGATGCTGCATAGCAAGCATGACCACCACAGACATTTGAGTTATCCTCCTCATGAGAGTTCCCTGAGAAAAGGGAAATTCCAGAACCCGATGACTTGGCTGTGGAAGACGTCCCAAAATACATAGAAGGGTCTTGTATTTGAGGTCTCCCTGAGCTCTCTTTTCGTTTTAGGTTCATATCATGTGCTTGAAACTTTCTGATTGCTTCATCAATTGTCATCTCATAAAACTTTGAGTTCTCTCTCATCAGAGTGGTGTACATCTGAAATTTTGGTGGTAGGGCATCCAAAAATTTCTCAACTAACTCCTCATTCGAATAGATCAGGTCATAAGCTTTCAGCTCAGTTTACAAATGATAGAATCTAGAGATAAGCTCATATATAGATTCATTCTCCAGATATCTGAAGCACTCATACTGCTTCCTAAGAAGATCACTCTTACTCTTCTCGATGTCGTTGTTTCCCTCGAATCTCTTCTGCAAAGCCTTCCAGAGATCCTTGGAGTTATCGTATCCTCTAAATCTGTGAAATAACTCCCTGGTCAAGGCCATAGTAATAGATCTGTGTGCTTTATTCTCTCTGTCATAAACTTTCTTTTCTTCTTCATCAAGTTTGGAGATAGGCTTGGGAACTTCCTCATCAAGATATGTATATGTAGGATGCTTATAACCCTCTAGAATGGGTATCCAAAGTGAGGAATCAGTGTATGAGATATAATGCTCAAAGCATGCTTTCCAGTTTTGTGACACCCAATTTTTATTTTTTTTTATATTTTTGAGACAAAAATTCTTTCAACTAGTGGATGATGTGACAATCGGTACTTTTCAAGTTAACTCTATTAGCTAAATCCAGTTAAATTCTAACTTGGTTTGCTTATCTCAAACTCCAGGGACTATTTTCGCCAATATTCAAACTCCAACACATAGAAATTGGGGGACTAAACTTGTAATTTACCCATAGTTAATTTCCTATTGACTTTTAAAAGTCAAACAAACTTGTTTTTAACTCAATTATAACTATAAGGACTAATTCTATCAAACTCTAATACTCCTATTCACATGAAACTTCAGGGACCAAATCTGCCAAGTCTTAAAAGTTGATTCTTTGACTTTCAAAGTCAAAATCAGAAAGAATGTGAGTACAATTTGACTTTAGAAAGTCAAACCGATTGTATTGATCCAATTCAAGCGCCATAATCGTTGTTTGTTCGAAGTTGTAACTGATGTTGCACGTTGATATCATTAACGATCATAAGCATCAAATAAACCACCATCATTACACGAATTAAACCAACTAATGGCTAATTATTGCTTAAACCGTCGACCATCCCTGTATACCCAATGAATTCGATGAATCCTTGTATCAATCTCGCAAACTAATCACCTAATCACGGTAGAAGTCGCCGGGAATCGAACCAGTTGCCGTTGGCATTGGTTTTAGCCGATCACCATCAATCTGTCATCTAATCTGGTAATTAAACCTATTTGGGATTTATGTTATCGAATTTATCGTGATCCGATACCTAGGGTTCTTGTAAAACCTGTTTAATCGAAGTCCACCTTAGACCCAGTTTAAATCCAATTAAACTACATGATGGGTTTCGCAATCTCACACTCTCTGATAGCCCTATAACAATTTAATTTCATATTATCGATTTGATCAAGATCAAGATTCTAGGGTTCATCCGTTTTCAGGTTGATCGAACCCCAAACAAATCACCATTTCAAACAAATTAAATGATAGGGGTTGGTTCGCAATGCTTTAATTGATAAAAGTCCTATGATTTCAGAAATTAACACTATCAAATTCGACTTATTTGATTCTGAGTTCTAAAACTAGGGTTTGGTATTCAAAACCGAAATTTATGACTGAAATCAGATTGTTTTTACAATTAATTCAAACTACAGGTTCGCCATTCCCCGATTTATGAAACCCCTATGCCTCTGAATCAATTCATAATCAAAATGATTGGGTCTGGGACTGGATTCGATCTTGGGTAAGCATGGGAGAGGGGCTCACTAGAGTTATTGATTAAAATCATATGGAACCGGGTTTGTATGCCATAACCTAGCGGGCGGACTTGGTTAGCACCCTTGACTCATACGCAGGAGACCCGGGTTCGAGTCCGGTCTCCTGCATTCTTTTTTTTGGACTTTTTACATTATAATTAATTTATAAAAATAATCCCCATATTATTAGAATAATGTATTAAAATATTTTAGCCCCGAAAAATACACGTAGGCTCGAGTTTGATTTTGTAACCCATGTTTACTATTATTACCCACTTTTAAAATAATATATTTATATAATTCTCAAACCACAACTCCAAATAAAATAATATATTTATATTATTTTCAACCTACGACTCCAATTAAAAATAATATATATTTTTATATTTTTTCTACCACATTTATAAACCTTATGAAACATTTCAATTTAATAAATAATATAATTTTTATATTATTTACCCACGATTTTATCCTCGATTAAAAATAATATATTTATTATTTTTCCACACAAATGATTGTTTTATTAATGCTACGAACTTAAAAATAATATATTGTATATATATTATTTTCCTAAACCATTTTTAAATGATAAAACTACACGAATATTTATTTATTAATGTTATTCATAATTAGAAACGTTCGACATAAAACAAAATTATCTTAATTATTAAATTAAGAAATCCTTATTTCCGTGGACGCATTCGTCTACTCGTTGGCCCTAAGTATACTTTAGGATATCCAAGTCTTCCGTGTTGTCGTCACGAAATCCCATATGTCTCTAACTCCTATGTTTATAATTCTAGGGCATACGTAAGCCGTGCAGGCTAACACATGGGGTTCCAAATATCATACTTGTGTGATACTACCTACTACATAACGCAGGTGAGTTTCACGGCCCCTTTTTACTCATTTTCTGGTTGGGGGAAAAACATGTACTCGAACCATCATACTTTTACTTGTTTTCCCCGTGGGGAGAAACATGTACGCAAACAAACATCATTTTTCATGTTTTTCCCGTTAGGGGAGAAAACATAGCGGAAACTATTTTGATTATGGTACATCATATGATATCACTGTTGAGGCTAAGCGTAACACACTATCATGAAAGTCCTCACACACTTTGGACCTTTAATATGGAATTAGCGAGGTAATTTTGGTAGTACTACTGGGTTTGACAAACCCCACCCGCGTTAGTCGCGCTAACTCGATTGGAGGTCGAACGGGTGAAATATTGACCTTAACACATTAGTCAGAGTTGATAGACCTGGCTGGAGGCAAACATACAAATACACTGTCAGCTTCGATTGCGAGCGCTTTAGTAAGATATGAACATAGGTTAGCTACCTATAGATATGCATATTGAATGTACATAATCTGGCAAACACTCTCTTATTGCAAACTTGAAACCTGTGAACTCACCAACCTCGTGGTGACACTTTTTCTTACATGTTTCTCAGGTCGCTAAGGCACAGGTTGCACATCTAGGGCATGTATGGAGTCCTACTGTCATTTCATTCATATGCAAACATTTGAACAATTCACTTGCTTTTATTAAATTAAACTTGAGCGCATTTGTTTTGTGCAGTAACTGTCTTGTTTAAACGCTTCCGCATTAACTCTGAACTTTTATGTTATGACATTTTAAGTCACATATAGTGTCCTTTGATGTAACTAATGACTGAGATCCTGTTGTGTCACATTCCAAACGGTAAAACTTCGTTAGTGGAATTTGGGGGTGTGACAGATTTGTATCAGAGCCATTGGTTATAGAGAACTTGGACTGCATACTAGACTAACATTAGTTACATGACACAGACACTCATACATGCTACACGTAGCATCTACACATGCATTGCATTGCAGGCATGTTGACATCATTCATTTCACCCTCTGCTGACGAGGAACACGTCATTCGCATTGCATCACCATTCCTAGTGGAGACGCTCGGGGAATCATCAGAACAACATCCAATCCCGTCCGTGGCAGCGAGATGAAGCCTTCAGAGGAGTCACTCATACCACCATCATCTGCACTTTTGTTACACCATCAGAGACGAAGATAACACCGGCTTGACCCTATCGAGGACAAAATCAAGAAATGGTGTGTTTTCTCAAGTTCGAGTTGGGGACGACACACAGAACTAGCACATATCTCTTTGGGAGTTGGGATCGTCGGAGGTGAGTACCTACTTTGCCCACTAGCAACAATACGCCGTGTGAAGGCAGACTGTTGCACGCATCATTGCAGGATCCATTGACACGTAGATGTTATCACTTTACCGAGCTGTGGGCTCGCGCTTTGGTCGATATTCTGTTGAAGAAAGATTGACCACAAGATTGAGAACGCATTGCTCATTGTATACTCAAACCCTATCCTGACTTAGTTGGAAGGACGGCTACCTTGCTTCTTCCAGTGACACATATCCCTGAACTAGTTTCACTTCTCGAAACCGCCTTTCTTATGCATGTTTGTTTCATGTGCATGTTCCCATCTACAATCCACGGGATTGGACTCTCGTATTATGTTCCAACTCGAGTGAATACCCGGATCAAACGATTCCCGACTATTCATCCTGATGTGAGTCTTAGTTGACCAATTTATGGTTGATGAATGAGCCTTTCAAATCGTTCTAACAACACTCTGTACTCGGCAATAAAAAAATTGAGGGACATTTTGACACAGGACAGGGAGAAGCTAGGGTGAGTATGCAAAGTAAATTATCATTACGGGTGCACACGTAATAGTAATTTAAGGTGCATGTAAGTCTTGGTGAAACCTAGTGTGTGGATAAATGGTCCTAATCTGTGATCTACAGACTTAAGTTTCCACTGTCTGTAGAAATTCTCGTAACCCACTCAACAACTAGTTGGTATCGTTAAACCTGTTTAACAGTTGATAGACGCGAATATCATGTTGAAGGTATTTACGAACACACTAAACTATCATCCATAGGATCCATCATTTTATTTCACTCAATTAAGAGTCTTAGTGAACTTATTACTCTCATCCAGACTTGATCAATGAAACCAACTGGATTGAAACTCTGGTAAAACCTCATGGTAAACCACCGACTCCAACTATGTAAACGGAATTTGAGAAATTCTTTTCTGCTAACACGTTACTCCTTAAACTCCAGCAACAAATTCCATGTGACCCTATTACCTTACCCTGTGACTAGTCCTCAGTCTAATTTGATTCATACCCCAGCTCATCCAGTTATTTCAGTGACCTCACAAATTTCATGTTGGTGCGGTCGTACTCCAACTCTATTAGGAACTAAGTACACTATAGAAATAGTGGACGGTCAAATAATCGAAGCAACTCACATTCTTAGAGGATGTAAGCTAAGATTGACTAGTCATAAGCTTGACCAACATAACTATCAGAATGGATTGGTTATCTAAGAACCGAGCCGTGATTGTATTTCGTGAGAAATTGCTCGCCTTCCTCTCCCGAGTGGAGAAACCCTTTCTGTCTAAGGAAAAAGGAGTGGTGCAGTCATAGGCATCATATCCTTCTTGAAAGCGCAAAGTGTCTACGTAAAAAGGTCATACTGCCATTTTGGCTCTCGTCACTGAGCAGCCATCTAAGGAGAAGAAGATTTACGATATCCCGATCGTTCGTGATTATCTAGATGTATTTCCCGAAGACCTGCCTGGACTTCAGCTTCACCGTCAAGTCAAATTACAGATCGATCTAACACCCGGAGCAGCGCCTATTGTCTCGGGCACCGTATATACTTGCACCCAGTGAGCTACCAAAACTATCCACACGACTGCCAGAGTTGTTAGATAAAGGTTTCATCCGACTTAACTCATCGCCATGGGGAGCTCTAGTCCTATTCGTCAAGAAGAAAGTAAATAATATAATTTTTATATTATTTACGCACGAATTTATCCTTGATTAAAAATAATATATTTATTATTTTTCCACACAAATGATTGTTTTATTAATGCTACGAACTTAAAATAATATATTGTATATATATTATTTTCCTAAACCATTTTTAAATGGTACAACTACACGAATATTTATTTATTAATGTTATTCGTAATTAGAAACGTTCGACACAAAACGTAATTATCTTAATTATTAAATTAAGAAATCCTTATTTCCGTGGACGCGTTCGTCTACTCGTTGGCCCTAAGTATACTTTAGGATATCCAAGTCTTCTGTGTTGTTGTCACGAAATCTCATATGTCCCTAACTCCTATGTTTATAATTCTAGGGCATACGTAAGCCGTGCAGGCTAACACTTGGGGTTCCAAATATCATACTTGTGTGATACTACCTACTATGCAATGCAGGTGAGTTTCACGACCCCTTTTTACTCGTTTTCCTGTTGGGGGAGAAACATGTACTCGAAACATCATACTTTTACTTGATTTCCCCATGGGGGAGAAACAAGTACGCAAACAAACATCATTTTTCATGTTTTTCCCGTTGGGGGAGAAAACATGACGCAAATTATTTTGATTTTGGTACATCATATGATATCACTGTTGAGGCTAAGCGTAGCACACTATCATGAAAGTCTTCACACACTTCAGACCGTTAATATGGAATTAGCGAGGTAATTTTTGTAGTACTACTGGGTTTGACAAACCCCACCCGCGTTAGTCGCGTTAACTCGATTGGAGGTCGAACGAGTGAAATATTGACCTTAACACATTAGTCAGAGTTGATAGACCTTACTGGAGGCAAACAAACAAACACACTGTCATCTTCGGTTGCGAGGGCTTTAGTAAGATATGAACATAGGCTAGCTACCTATAGATATGCATATTGAATGTACATAATCTGGCAAACACTCTCTTATTGCAAACTTGAAACCTATGAACTCACCAATCTCGTGTTGACACTTTTTCTTACATTTTTCTCAGGTTGCTAAGGCACAGGTTGCACATCCAGGGCATGCTTGGAGTCCTACTGTCATTTCATTCATATGCAAACATTTGGGACAATTCACTTGCTTTTATTAAATTAAACTTTAGCGCATTTGTTTTGCGCAGTAACTATCTTGTTTAAACGCTTCCGCTTTAACTCTGAACTTTTATGTTATGACATTTTAAGTACCATATAGTGTCGTTTGATGTAACTAATGACTGAGATCCGGGTGTGTCACCTTCCAAACTGTAAAACTCTGTTAGTGGAATTTGGGGGTGTGACAAGTTTGAGTAATCATTTACGTTAAGCAGCTTTGGTGGTTTCTATGGGGTTCTAATCTCATTGTCATAATTTAACAGGTTACCGAGATTCTAAAGATTTTCCATGGTGAAACACTTAGTCAAATTTCAGAAAAGTAAATGTAATGTGCGCACTTAGGTTCTAACCTTGCTCACTTAAGAACTTGGTCTTGCACACTTAAGATTTTCTCTTGCGTATTTAACAAGTGCGCAGGAGTAAATGACAAGTACCCAAGAAGAAGTTAAGTACGCAACAAGAAATGGTCTTGCGTACGCAGGAAGACTGTCCTTTTAGCCAGAAAGGGTAAGTACGCAGGTCACTTTTTCACCAACCCTCACCAACTTTTTTCGGTCACTGAAATCTCACCGGAGACAGAAAAAATTGAAGATATGACTAAACAAAATGAGCCAAAGGGTCAGAAACTCGTTTCTAACCAACCTTTGATGCTCAAAACACTCAAATACACAACAAAAAGTCGGTTTTTGAGTGAGTTTTGCTTCTAAAATAGTGCTCAAGAGCTACCCCTATTTTATCATAAAAATCAATAAAAACACACACTTTTGATTGCAAAAACTCTATACGATGTGTAGAATATGCTCCTAACACACTCACAACACTCGAAATCAAGAGCTAAGCTCTGATACCACTTGTAGGTCCCCGGGTGTCTCGGATCGTTACGTGTGTATGTGACTAGTCTGACCGGGTGTGGAATACCCGTGACTAGGTGGAGAATCGAGTAACACAAAGTAAACCGATAGAAAAAACACTTTCAAAATTCGTCTATTATAAAACTTGTAGGTTACAGAGATGTTACAAATGAGTGTGTACATAACTTCTGTCATCACAACCTATTTATACTAGACCTGTTTCCTGCGCACTTGCAGGGCTTTGTTCCTGCGTACTTAGCAAGTACGCACACAATGTTCTTGCGTACTTGCTAAGTACGCAGGTTGAGCAACATGCGCACTTGTTAATTGCGCACAACACTTACCAAAGACAAATACAATGACAAGTACCTACGAACATGATTACAACTCGATAAACCAATACATACAGACGCTGACATACAAATACATAAAGACATTACATAAGTAATAAAAATCTTCAGAGTGCTTGTCACAAGAATTGCTTCAACAAAGTCCCCCATAACAGCAGCTCTGGAGATGTCTACAGTCTCTAACAGCTTCAGAGTAAACAGCTTTAGAGTGATTGTCACAAGAGTTGCTTCAACAAGTAGGTCGATTTAGAAAGAAGGGTAAACTAAGTCCTCATTTTGTTGGACCCTTCAAGATTGTTAAACGAATTGGACCAGTGGCTTATCAGTTGGTGTAGGATCATGAAAGTACAAGATGGTTCTGTTCTTAGTTGAAATTGGCGGAAACAATAGCAACTACACAAGTATAATCGAGTAAACAGAAAGAATACTTATAAGAACACTGTTGTATTAAGCTTTTTTGAATAAACGATTACAAATGAAAACTCTATAAAGAAGCACACATACAATGAAGTGTTTACATAGTATTTATACTAACTTAGAATCAAGACAGACCCTTGATTCTAAGGATCAGATCTAACACAGACCGTTGATCTTTTGTACAAAGCTAATAATACAAGTTTAGTCTAAACTAGCTAACTTTATTGAAGAGTCTTCTATATGCATCATTACTTGCATGCTTGCAGAAAAGCACTGTTGTTCGTTATTAGTTGCACCATTGAGGTTCCTTTTGCTTTGAGTGTAGTTTTTGCAGAAAGTTGTCAGTGACGCTTGGCATGGATAGTCAGCTGCAACGATTTATCTTCAAGGCACAAGGCTGTCAGCAGCAAGGATGAGGATCAGCATCAAGACTGGTCTATTGAATGCTGCTGATAAGCCTATCAGCAGCAACAGGTGTTGAATGCTGCTAATAAGCCTATCAGTAGCAACAAGTGTTGAATGCTACTGATAAGCCTATTAGCAGCAACAAGTGTTGAATGCTGCTGATAAGCCTATCAGCAGCAACAAGTGTTGAATGCTGCTGATAAGCCTATCAACAAAATTTGTACTTAGAAGAATTTTGATTGCAATCAGTCTTTGGTTCTACAAACTCCCCCTAGACTGATGCTACCAAAATTCTTCTAATCTCTTTGTTGCTGAAGCTTTTGCATGTGGCATACTATCCTTGCAACCTCATAGCCTCTTGGATCCTTGCTGGGATTGTTCAGTGGAAGCTCAGACAGAGTCTTGATGTCTTTACTTGGCATTTTGAAAATTGTCTTGCTTGAACATTTCCTCTGCTGCTTCTTAACATCAGTTAAGGTGAACTCATTCAGATCAGCATTGTAGGACCAACTTACAAATGGAGAGTGGGACTGAAGTGGTTTGATATCTATGATCACATCTTTGCTAGGGTTGAAATGGTGTTTGATTGCTAGCATAAGATGTTTCCCACCCTCATTTGCAGGCTCATGAGCTTCACCCATCTCCAGAATTCTACTGAGATTTGAATCTGGTAGTTATAGAACGTCATCAATGGATTTGTAAACAGACTCTTTCTTTCAGTTCTTCCCCTGAAGATTTCAAACCACTGATCCTGTGAACTGTAAAACCAATCAACTATATCTCTGGAGTCTTCTGGTTTAGGTGTGGGTTTAGATTTCTTCAGGAGAGGCTGTTGATGAGAAGGAGCTGGGTGAGATGGTTTGGACTTTTTGGGTGGAGGAGAGGAAGGTTTGGGGGTATTTGTGGAAGGTTTTTGGATAGTGGAAGTAGTGTCTGGGGCAGAAGTCTTTTGTTTCTTGACTGCTCTCTTGTCTTCCTTTTCTGTGACCCTTGTCTTGAAGACTTTCTTTCCTAGTCTTCTTCTTCCTTCTTGACTTGTCTGTACAAGGCTTGTAGGTTCATGAATGTCATGGGACCTAGCCTCCTTCCACTTTCCCCCCTTGCCTTTAGGAAGTTAGTCATGACCTTCCTTTCTTCATGGGTTCTCTGGTTAAGTGCAATGGCCTTCTTGGATTTTTAACGAGCCTTTTCTTCCTCTTCAGCTCTCTTCTTCTTTGCCAATTGCCCCTGCTGACCCATGACTGCTCTATAGATCTCTTTGTTTGAAAGTTTTTCAAGGTAGTCAGCATCCTCACCTTGAGAGATCAGAGCTTCAATCCACTCCTCCCTCATTTCTTTTGTTAATTTAGAATCAGAGATTCTGAATTTAGCATCTTCCTTTCTTTTCTTTTCTTCCTCCTCCTCTACTTCCTTGTTTAGTTGTTCCTACAGCTGTCTAGCAAGTTCTTCATTTTCGTCAACTTGAGACACTGCATGGAGTTTGACTTTCATCTCATCCAGCTGTTTGGCATACTGTTGGATAAGTTGTTCTCTAAGGAGCATGGCTGTTTTTCTTTCTTGAGCCTTTTTCAGGTCGGCCATCTCCTCTTCTTCTCTCTTCCTTCTTATTTCTTCCTTCTCTCTCTTTTCTCTGAGCAACCTCTCTTCATCTTCTTTTGTCATAATTCCCTTCCCGTTGTTTACACTGGATGCCTCTGCTTTGGCGTCACTGATCACAACAACAGATGATTGTGCTGCTGTTGGGATCTCAGCCTCAGCTTCATTGGCAAGTTGAGAGGTTGATAAGGGAAGGTCGTTAGCTTCATCTGATTTTCACTCAGGACTTGTAAATTCTATCAGCATTTCTTGGACAGTGGATCTTGATTCATATACTGCAGCAAAGATGTCTACTCGAGGGGAAGCTGAGTCAGAATCAGTGTCAGAATTTGACACATATACTGCCTCAGCAATCCTTCCTTCTTATTCAAGATGGGCTCTGATAGTAGCTATCATTGCCTGGCTTTCGAGGGAGTTGACATTGCAGATATTTTCCCTGAGTTGAAAGATCTTGTAAAGAAAGTCTGTAGTTAGTAGCAGGATGTTCCTAGTGTTGATGGTGAGAGAGGAGTCGTTGCTTAGTAGTAAGTTGTGGTCAAGAGACTTAGTGCTTACCCAACCTAGCACATCTAAGTCCTTGACAATGGAGTTGTACAGAAATCTTCTTAAGCACAGAACTTCTTCTTCAGTGAGAAGACTGCTCCTTATTATTTCAAGTCCTTTAGGAGTCGGTCTTCTTTCTGCTGCTGCGGATGATTCAGGATAGGCTACCCTTTTTGATGCTTGTATTTGTCTTTCGAAGTTGGGTAGATTATCCTCCATCAAGTCATAGAACCTGCCAATTGCAAGTTCTGCTGAGTGGTCCGTAGAGTTGTTGACGCATTGTAGATGGTATAGGTGAAGGACTTCGATGCTGTTGAGAAAGTCCCAGTTTAGATCTTCTACTCCGCTAAACTCCCAACCAATCCAGAACCTCTCAGACTTTCCATCATACCCCCAAGCTAGTATTGTGTCAAACTCTAGCTGTGTTGAAGTCAGTGGAAATTTGGGAGCAGTGGATTGACTTATGATGGCTGCTGCTTCAGGGATGATGCTGAAAGATGTATATGTTTGATCTTTGTATTCAACATCAGTCAGCACCTCATCAACAGCCCTGACGACTAACTTCCAGTCTTCAGAAGTCTCTTCTTCTTCGTCATCTGAGGCAGGTAAGTCATGAACCTTTACAAAAGCTGGCTTGAATAGTGTACTTTGAAATGCAGCCTGCTCTTGAATCCAGTCGTCAAGAC
This sequence comes from Smallanthus sonchifolius, assembly GCA_023525975.1. Lineage (NCBI taxonomy): Eukaryota > Viridiplantae > Streptophyta > Magnoliopsida > Asterales > Asteraceae > Smallanthus > Smallanthus sonchifolius. The sequence continues at coordinate 63,893,419 of CM042019.1, read as the reverse complement.
TGTCTGAGTCTTCTTCCATTGGGACTATCTCCCCCTTTTGGTTGCATCAGTGGACAGATAAGCATCAGTTTGGGTGCCCACTGAGACAATGGAGGGAGAAGCCATGGAGGGGCATTGATGGGCTTCGTGCAGAAGGATCTGGTGTTGTAGTTTTGACACATCAGCCTCAAGCATAGCCACCCTGGCTGTCAATTCCTGATTTTTAAGTTCCATACTATCCTCATCCATATTTGTGGAATCCTTGGACCCAGATGGGGCTGTAGGCCTAGCCTCATCATCCCCATCACCCATGGTTTCTTGGCGCCTGGGATTCCTCTCAGTGAGGGAAGTTTCCAAGGAAACATCTTCACTGTGAGATGCCGTGGTTGAGGTCTTAGCGATGTTGTCACTGTCCTCCTGGTCATTTGATGGACCAGCAGTAGTGACAGCCTCTTCCACATCCACTCTGTCATAAGTCCTAGAGTGGACCTTCGGGGGAGTAGAACTTGGGTTGGGTGTGTTGGAAGTAAGATCAGTCAGTACCTCCGAGATAGTGGCAGTTGGAGAAGGTACATCATCTTGATAAGGTTCCTCAACACTTAAGTTCAGAAGAGAAAGGAGTGGCTCAAGGGGCTGTTCTATGGATCCGGGAAGTGATCATGATCCTAATAGAGAGACATCCGAAGGAGTCTCCCTAACAATGTCGCTGTCCCTTATGATATTCTCACCTGAATGTTGGGATACTGAATGAGGGTTTAGAGGTTGGGTTTGGGCCTTTGAGACAAGAAGAGCAGGAGTCTTCTTGCTCCTTTTTTTGGTGTAAGTCGTAGCAACTGGGGCCCTTTGTTCCAGTTGAATGATAACATCCAAAACAGGTGTAAGTTTTTTTTGTACCTGTGCATCCTTAGTAGTATGCATAGGGGTTCGAATGGTGGAAGCAGATTGTTGTTCAGGATTTGATGTGGAGGGTGTTGGATCAGTATCAGCTGGGATTGCTGAACTGTCACCCGGGGTACTTTGTATGTTCAGCATCGTAGATAACAACGGAACATTGACCCCTGAGAACCTTTTGGAAACAGTTCTCATACTTTGAAAACTATTATTTTTATGTCCCAACATGATGTAGATTCTTGCAGGTTTTAAAAGTTGTTTTAGTTCCTGGTTGAAAACCTCCTGTAAGAATCTTGGTTACATAAAATTTTTTTGCTTTGCACCCTCTTGAAGGTTATATCTCAAACCCTCAAAGATGAGGTGTGTAAAGTTGAATCCCTGGTTAGTAATCATACCGTGAACAGCAGAGGCAAGTGCGGAGCTCACTTGATGCCATCCACTTCTCTTCTGAGATATGCATTGGAGAAGAGTGTGGCAGAGATACTTCCATGGAGGGCCCATCAGCGCCTTCTCTATTGTATACTCATTTTGATTTCCAGTGTACCCTATGGGTACAAAGGTCCTCATGTACTCGTCCTTTGAGTATGAGATGGCTGCTCCCTCATCTTGAAGCTTAAGATGTTTTCGGAGGGTAGCTTCAGAGATGATGATATCCTTGCCGTCTACATTGGCTTTGATTTGGGGAATCCCCTGTTCGGTAGAGTAGACCGCAGTATTCTAGAAATCCTCCATATGAGGGATATATATGGTTGGGTTGGTTGTGAGGGCAAAATGGATCTTTGATCAGCATAGGAAGTCGATCATATCATCAAATCCTTCAGATTTCTTTCCCTTGGTTAAGTATGCTGTAAGGTTGTGGTATGGGGAGAACTTGTCGTTAGGGTTATTGATGTCTGCCATTGTTGTTTGATTTTGGAGGGAAGGTTTAAGAATATGGAAGGCTTTGAATGTTTTAAGGATGGAAGGCTTTGAATGTGGTGGGGACTTGAGAGAAAGTGATGTGGGTTTAGGGTGAAATTGAATGTGAAGAGGTGATAAGGAGATTTAATTTTTTCTTATAACGGCAGAGGAGGAAAAAAGCAAAATGACTTGTACAGTACAACCTTATTCACCTTTTACTGTTACAGCACACCGAGGCAGTCATGGTAAAGACTGACGTTGATTTTGACAGCGGGTAAAAGTTAATTTGGACTTAAATTTACCCATCAGCAGCAAACTTGGTTGCTGTGGATGAATAAACATGTCCGCTGCAAGCTTAGTTGCTGCGGAAGGTTAAGTCTGTCAGCAGCAAACTCATCTGATACTGATGGATTTAATGATCTGCAGCAAGGATGTTGCTGCTGACAATCTTAAAGCTATCCGCAGGAAACCTGTTCCTGGTGATAACTTAAAGCAGTCAGTTGCAAATCTTTTGCTACTGAAGATTAACCTGTCAGCAGCTGAAGGACAAAATTGCTGCTAACTCATAACTTTTATTTACAACGAAAGACAAAAACAAACAGAATTTTAGAGATAAATTTTAATCAAAGTTCATCATACCAATGGATTCAACTAAATATCTGAATCTAGCTTCGTCAAAAGGTTTTGTAAACAAATCAGCATATTGCTCATTTGTATGAACTTTGGTTAAAATAATTCTCTTTTTCTCAGCTTGATCTCTTATGAAATGATACCTGATGTCAATGTGCTTTGTCTTGGAGTGCTGCACCGGATTGTTTGTGATTGATATAGCACTCATGTTGTCAATGTGAATTGGAGTTGCCATGAAAGTCATCCCATAATACAGCATTTGATTTTGTATCCAGATGACTTGTGCACATCAACTTGAAGCTGCAATTTTATCTGCTTCAGCTGTAGAAGTTGAAACACATGTTTGCTTCTTGCACTGCCATGAAATCAGTCTCCCTTCCAGAAACTGACATCCCCCTGAAGTGGACTTTTTGTCCAAGTTGCATCCCCCATAGTCACTGTCAGTGTATGCATACAAATTAAACTTGTCATTTTTAGAGTACCATAGCCTAAGTCTTGGGACTCCCTTTAGGTATCTAAAGATTCTCTTGACGACTTGAAGATGTGAAATCTTTGGAGCTGCTTGAAATCTTGCACAGAGACAAACTGCAAACATGATATCTGGCTTTGAGGCAGTGAGATACATGAGAGACCCTATCAATACACGGTACTGATGTTGATTAGTGTCTTGGCCATCTTTGTCTGGAGTCAGCTGATGATGCACTTGCATAGGGGTTCTTGCAGCAGAGCAGTCAGTCATTTTGAATCTTTCCAAAATCTTTTCTGGATGAGGTATGGATAAGCCTAGAGATAGTACAAAGCATTCTTTATCCGTGAAGTGCATCCAATGCTTTTGGTCACAGACCTGGGAAACACTCATGAGATTGAATTCCGATTCTTTGACATAGTTAACCTTATCAATGCTCATTCTTTCGTTGGACACAGTTCCTTGTCTAGTGGATCCTCCCTTTGAGTCACTTCTAAAGGCAACATATCCTCCATTGAAATGTCTGAAGTTGGAGAGGATGGATCTGTTTCCTGTTATGTGCCTTGAACAACCACTGTCTACCACCCAGGTGTTATTCTTGTGACCTGGCTGTCCCTGCACATGATAGATATCTAATTAGTGGGAGGAACCCAAGAGTCTGCAGACTTGAAAAAGATGGTTGTTAGTTTATCCTTTTCAGTATGTTTGCAGTCAATGGAACCAATGATAATGCTTGGAGATGGTTTGGCTTTCCATTGCTGTGTTGGTGATTTTCTAGTTTTCCTCACATTGTCAGCATCAGATTTTGCTACTGATGTTTCTGGCTTGTCAACAGTAGATTCTGCTGCTGATGGCTTTGCTGGAGTGGTAGCATTTTTGGCTGCTGAAGGCTTTGCCTTATCAGCAGTGGACACTCTTGCTGCTGCTGTCTTTGCCTTTGATTTCCCTTTATACGCAGTAGACATTTTTGCTGCTGAAGGCTTAACTTTTTTTTTTCCAGACTTTTCAAGATCAGCAGCTGTTTTGTTTACTGCTGATGGTGTAAATCTAGATGAGCAGTTTGCAATCTGGTTGAAGGGATTAAATCTGCATTTGGTAGCAAAGTGGTTGGTTTCACCACAAATGATACAGGTTTGTTGAGGTCTTGACACCTTCACTCTTGGGGGAGATAGAGACTCCCTGAACTTAGCTGCTTTGGCCTCATAGCTTCTTACCTTCTTGTTTTTGTTAGTCTTTTGAAAGACATGCTGCTTTAAATTTCTTTGGTATTCCAGGTAATGAAAGCAAGTGCTGGCAGTGTGGTTATATCTGCCACACACAAAGCATGATCTGACCAGTTTGTCTCTTGAAAGGTAGACATAGTCCTTTCTTTGGAACAGATCCTTGAAGTTCCATGGATGAGCTTTGTTATGTTCAAAAGTGGCTTCTTCTAGGGTCTTTTGAACATATGGAACTTTTTCTCCAGGCGTATGACATATATCAAACACCTTCCTCTTTGTGATCGGCTTTGACTGAGGCTTGGGGTTCGTTGATCTTGATGTCTCTCCCTTTTCAATGTTTAGCTTTCTTCCATCTGGAGGATAGCTAATATTGATCTGTTTGAATGGGACAGGGGCTGGAATAGCTGGAATAACAGCAGGAACTTCAGCTCTATTTAGAACAGCTTCAGATGGGGCTGCACTGGTTTCATCATGGTCTAAGCAGGTTGACTCAGATTCCGATGAGGTAGTGCAGTCTTCGACGAAAGGTTCATCCGTTGAAGGATCAAGATTTTGGTTTGCAGTGTCAAGATTTGCAACATTGAAGCTTGGTTCATGAATGGCAATATAGTCAGCAGGAGGAAGAACATATTTGTACTGATCATTGTTATACCCAAGTCCAGTCTTTAGCTTCTCATGGACTTGAATATCTAAAAGTCTTTGTAACTTTTTGGAGGAAAATTCATATTTTTCAACATGAACTTTCTGTTCTGTCAGTTCAGCTCTGGTAGCTTTTAGTTTGACTAGTAGATCATCAATCTGAGTTTCAAGATTAGTTTGTTCGTGTTTTAACAATGAAATCTCTTTCTTAAGGCAGTTAATCTTTTCTTTATAAGTATTTTCAACCTTTTTGAACTCAGATTTCATCTAATGAAACTCATCATTTTGATCTATAAGGTTTTGGTTATGCTTTCTATAACCTAAAACTTTATCAATACAAGCTTGAGAGCAAAGATGTTCAAATACCTTAGGTGGTATCTCTACAGTGTCTGCCATAAGAGCTTGGTTGGTGGTAGGAACATCTTCATATTGAAAACTCCAGTCAAAGTCTGAGGTTCCAACATTTGCACAAGCTGCAGTTTGAGCTGGAGTAGTTCCTTGCTGTTGCTGCTGCTGTTGCCTGGGTTGACCTTGGTAGCCTTGTGTTTGATGGATGACACCCGGATTGGCTTTTGGCACCTTGCACTCCCTAGAAAAGTGACCCAATTGGTTACAGTTCTAACACCGGATCTTGCTTTTATCTAACCCCACTCTGGTGTTTGAGTTGTTGCTTGGAACAGATATCCTTGTTCTTGAATAGAACCTTTTTGCTCTGAGGGAAAGCATGGCATATGAGTGCTGAATATCCATTTCTTCAAGATCACCTGGATGAAAGCATTCCAGATCCTCTTTCATGAAGTACATGCTGCTTGAGTTGTCAGAGACAAAAGCAGTAGAGGTTGACTGTTGAGGAGGAGCTTCAAGAAGAAGTGGTGATGAGTTGGATTGTGAAGCAGTTGGTGTTTAAGGATGAGTGACGATGGGGGGATAGTAATTGCTTGCACTAGGACAGGAATGATCAGAGTGAAGCGCAGATGAGATGGGGGAGGAAGTAGAGGCTGATTGATGATTGGAGCTCCTTTCCTTGGCTTGAATCATTTCTAATTCATATGTTTTCAGCATGCCAAAGAGCTCTGTCATCTGGAGAGTTTTTAAATTCTCCGTTCTTCTTATAGACACTGTATATAATGTCCAGCAGCTCGGGAGAGATCTGATAAACTTTTTGAGAATATCTTCATTCTCTAGCTTTACTTTGGAGCACTGCAGTTTTCCCACCAGGTACGTGTACCTGTTATACAAAACGGTTAGTGACTCACCTTCCTTCCAGACGAAGTTTTCATATTGCTGCTTCAGGATGTCCCTTCTGTTTTCTTTGACTTCCTCTGAGCCAGCAAACATTTTCTCAAGAGCCTCCCAGAGCTCCTTAGCAGTTTTGTAACTTCTGAAGTTATGAAAAACTTCATTTGGAAGGCACATTTGGATAGCTCCTAGTGCCTTGAAGTCCACCTCCATCTTCTTTATGTCCTCTTCTGAGTACTTGGAGGGCTCCTTCAGGACTAGTGGTCCTCCAGAATCAGCAGAGGCCACCATGGGAGTGTAGGGTCCATCCCTGATGGATTTCCACATTCCGTACTCCTGATAGCAGAAGAAGCTTTCTATGCAATTCTTCCACATGTCGTAGTCTTCCCCAGATACGAACCTTGGTGGTCGGTTGATGCTGCCGATGTCTTCAAATCCATTGCTCTGTGCCATCTTTGTTTTTGTGATTTTGGGTGACTTGATTAAAGAGAAAGTTTAGAATAGAACCAGAAGTGATTAAACAAGAGTGAGTTTGTTTAATCTGAGCCAAAGCTCTGATACCACTTGTAGGATTATGAAAGTACAAGATGTTTCTATTCTTAGTTGAAATTGGCGAAAACAATAGCAACTACACAAGTATAATCGAGTAAATAGAAAGAATACTTATAAGAACACTATTGTATTAAGCTTTTGTGAATAAACGATTACAAATGAAAACTCTATCAAGAAGCACACATACAATGAAGTGTTTACACAGTATTTATACTAACTTAGAATCAAGATAGACCCTTGATTCTATGGATCAGATCTAACACAGACCGTTGATCTTTTGTACAAAGCTAATAATACAAGTTTAGTCTAAACTAGCTAACTTTATTGAAGCGTCTTCTATATGCATCATTACTTGCATGCTTGGAGAAGAGCATTGTTGTCCGTTATTGGTAGCACCATTGAGGTTCCTTTTGCTTTGAGTGTGTCAGTAGCTTTTGCAGAAAGTTGTCAGTGACGCTTGGCATGGATAGTCAGCTACAACGATTTATCTTCAAAGCACAAGGCTGTCAGCATCAAGGATGAGGATCAGCATCAAGACTAATCTGTTGAATGCTGCTGATAAGCCTATCAGTGTAACATTTCTGAATTTTAGTATCCGTATTTCGATTCAATGTAATGCATTTCAAACCCAATTCTAGTGCACGGTTTTGTTCTATTCGTACCATCAATTAAAAAACTATATTTCAATGCAAATCCGCAAATTTTACTCGGTTATAACCTACTAAACACTACATAAGTATCTATTTATACAAATATGTCAAAGACTAAAGTTACAAGGTCTGATGTTGAAAAGTAACAAGAAACCCTAATAGGCACGGTCGCGTCTCGTTCTGGCACGGTCGCGCGACTCACTTTGGAACGATCGCGCCCGGTGTCTAGGCACGGTCGCGCCTCGCTTGGACACGGTCGCGCCTAGTACCAGTTGAAACGTATATGCAGTTTTAAACGCGAGATTGTTGAGTTTCTTAACCGATATACGTTTCACTTTCATTAACAAAGAAAATAATATTATCAATTTTAACCATTAACATCAGAAACCAATTCGTCTCAAGAAAATCAAAATCCTCTCATTTGAACATCGATCCTCCTACTCTGGAGTGAATTTCCCCCAACCAAATGCTACACGATCCTCCCAGAAGCTACTGACCCTTTTGAAGCAACCGGAATCGTAGCAGAAGACGCCGGAAGCCAAGCTCGCCGACGCCGGAACTCCTCCCTACCGTTCTCTATCAATTCGCTACTCTTCCGGGTAATTGAAACCTTTTCTCACTCGTTTCAGTTCATAGATCAAAAGCCCCATATTAATTTGGGCTTTCATTATGGAAATCGTCTCGAACCCGAAGCCACATTTTCGTTTAAAATGGTTTAATCGAATCCGATCCTAAACGCGATTTAAATACAATTAATCTATATAACAAGACTCGTAATAACGCTATAAATAAAAGCCCTATGATTTCCAATGCTAACTATACAAGATGTTGTCAATTCGTTCCTGTTTTGGAACAGACACGGTCGCGCTAATCATATAGCGCGGTCGTGCCTCATGAGACACGGACGTGCCGGCTTCCAGCACAGTCGTGCCTCCTGCTCAGACCCAGTCATGCCCTTTGGCTAATCTCAGTCGTGTTTTAGAATCATAGACACGATTTTGCCTGGCCAAGGCACGGTCGTGCCTAATGATTTGGTTAGTTATGCCCTCTGTTTGATCAACACGGTCGCGCCCTGACTAGCACGGTCGCGCTCGTGGTTAGAGCAGGATCGTGTCCCTTCCCAGGCACGGTCGTGTGTGAGTTAGAATTTCTTGGCAGAATTATAATTTTTATATTTTACAAACAATGAATATCTCAGATTAATTTTCAAAATAAATTATTTGATTTTTCATAAAAATGTATTTGACTCTATTTAAAAAGACAAAATATTTAATCTGAGAATAAATAGAAATTGTTATTTAAAGTTTATTAAATTAAATTTACACTTATTGTTAAACCTCACAGTTAAAAAAAATATAAAAATATATTTTAATGGTTAAGTTACATATTTTATAAATGAATAAATAAAGAAATGGTTATTTATTTAATTTATATTTAAACATAAACAATTATTTATTTATACTTAATTACAATTAATACTTACATTATTTTCATAAACAATAATTATTTAAATTACTTATTTAGTTAATCAATTTCAAACCTTAAATCAAAATGTTCCAAAACTATTCGTTTCAAACTTTATATTTTATTCAATACTTTCAAGTACAAATCAATGACTTTTTACACAAGTCCAAATGCAACTTTAGACTTAAACTTTTGTGCACACTATTAATACAATATACTTTACACTTTAGGTTAACTTGTGCATTTCAAGGATCCATATTTCTATCTAGTATTTTGTGTAAACTACGCCTTCGAATCATGTGAGTATTACATAGCCCCTTTTACTCTTTTACAATTTTTGGGGTGGAACATGAACATTATACAATACTATTGCTTACATTTACACAAACAACACAAATACAAATCCTCTTTACATTCATGTGTGCAATTTGAGCTTTATGCCTGAGTGCTAGTTGTGCTAACTTTTGTGTGCGATTTATGTGCAATCATTAACTATTCAAGCCGACGGTTTACAATGATAGATCTATTGAGTCTGACAAACCCACCCAGTTTGGGGTGATTGTTACCGACAACACAATTTTGCATGCTAGTTACAAAGGTTTGATTGTACTTGGTTACACAATAGCAGCTCTCCATAAATGCCTTATTTTATCATGTTATGTAAGGATTTGTTTTACAATCTATATGCTATTTATATACAAACCTGTGATATACTCATTAACCTTTTAGTTGACTTTATTTTATTCATGTTTCAGGTACTAATGTGTGAGTTTGATCAAGATGTGCTACACATAGGCTTTGGACTTAGCTAATTTAAATAAAGAAGTTTATATATTACAATTATGTTTCTTTCTTAGATTTGGTTTTGTTCGAATATTTGCAATGAAATTTGACGATTAATATATTTCAATTTAGCCAACCTTGTGCTCATGAACAGTCTACATGTCCCGCCCCGATGATTCCGCCATCGGTTGGGGTGTGACACATTGGTATCAGAGCTTTGGTTATAGGGAACTAGGTTATTAGACACCCTTGACCTGGACTATAACTTTAGGACACCCACTTATGCTATGCTTCATGATTATGTGATATGTGCTACATGCTATGTGTTACATGCTTACTATGATTAATTATTATTGATGCCTTACTTGTTAAAATTCATGACTTATTTGAATATACTTAAGTGATAAATTAAATAATTAATATCCCTACCTATACCCTAAAATCTCATAATATTCTTATCTTTTTCTTCTCTATCATCATCTTCTTAGCATGTGGAAACTTCATGAATCTAAATCTATAAAAATATTTATTTTCTCGTTAAGTCTTTTAAACTTTGATTAATTATTTGAGGACACGTGCAATCTGGAAGGGTGACACCTGTATTCTGGGTTTTCTGTCTACGAAAGCATTTCGCATAAATCCCAATCAACCGAGGGACCCGTATGCTTTCCTGGGAATTCCCGGGATGAGTGTTTACTTATAGGCTAAAGCATGTCTCCTTGAAAATTATATGAGTTTAATTAACCTTAATGTGTCTTAGTATTCAAGTGATTATATCACTATTTGAGTACAATCTAAACTATGATTAACTATTTTATTTCATTATCTTGTCCTTTTTAATTCAAGCAATTCTCATAAGTCCTTACATCTCTTCTTGTGTTGTGCAAATTTGTAGAATGCCTCCCCGTCGTGCTCCTGTGGCCAACACCAACACCGACATTACTACCATCCTTACACAACTCGTAACACAACTCACTCAAGCTAATGGTGCCGCCAATGGTAACCATGGTGGTAATGGTGGAAATGGTGGTGCCAACCCCTCTCAATGCACCTTCAAGCATTTCAACTCATGTAATCCCCTCAAGTTCTATGGTACCGAAGGAGCTACGGTACTTCTTCAATGGTTCGAAAGTATTGAGAATACCTTTCTCAATAGTGACTGCCCCGACAATCTTCGTGTTCGACATGCCACAAGTGTCTTACAAAAATGGGCACTCACGTGGTGGAATGGGGAAAAGAGGAATAGAGGTGTGGATGTAGCAATGGCCTTACCTTGGGATGAGGTTAAAAGGCTAATGACTGAAGAATTCTATCCTCGAAATGAAGTAAAGAAACTCGAAGCCGAATTTTGGGATCTTGCTCAAGATAGTGGTGAAAACTTGGCATATACAACTCGGTTCCATGAGCTGAGGCTCCTTGTGCCCCACATGGTCACACCTTTATCCCGCTGCATTGAAAAATATATTGGTGGATTACCTAGGCAAATTCAAGATATTGTCTTAGGGAGAAATCCCGCAACACTTGAAGATGCTATCCGTTTATCTGCTACCTTAACCGATAACCATGTGAAGGCGGGGACTCTTACTAAAAAGGGCACAAAGAAAGTTTCCGACACCACAACTCCTCCCACCCACAACAAAGAAGCCATGACTGAACCCTCCCGCAAAAATAAGAAAAGAAAGGCTAGAAACTATGCTATGGTCACTCCTGCTATCCCCGTTAACCAAGCTGCACCTATGGTTCAAGCGCCAGTCATAAAGCCATATGTTGGGATCTACCCGCTTTGTGCCACATGCAACTATCATCATCCCCAAAGCATCCCATGTCGCCTTTGCACTCATTATGGGAAATATGGCTATACGGTCAATGTGTGTAGGGCCAAAGCTCTTGCGGGCCAGGTCAACCCACCAAATCAAACCAACCCGCAAGTAGCTAATCAAGGTGTTCCCACTATTTCAAATAGGCGTGCTTGTTATGAATGTGGCGACCCAAATCATTTCCATGACCAGTGCCCAAGATTTATCAATGCTAGACAAGGCGGAGCTCGTGGGCGTGCTTTCAACATAAACGCCAATGAAGCTCAAGCCAACAATGATGTGGTCAATGGTACGTTCCTTGTTAATAGTCAATATGCCTCCATTTTATTTGATACCGGTGCCGATAAAAGTTTTGTGTCACTTAACTTTGAACCCTTACTTGCAAAGACACGATCCCAATTAGAGAAAACCATCACCGTCGAAATAGCAAATGGTGACTCTCTTACAATTGACTCCATTATCTATGATTGCTCCCTAGAACTTAATGACCATACGTTGCCAATTAACCTTGTACCAATGCCACTGGGAAGTTTTGATATTATCATAGGCATGGATTGGCTATCAAATCATCATTCCGAAGTCATTTGTTTCGAGAAGTGCATCTGAATCCCTCTACCATCGGGAGAAACGTTAAGAGTCTTTGGTGAAAAGCCTTGCAAAGGACTAATGTTAATGTCATCCACTACCGCCCAAAAGTACTTACGAAAGAAGTACATAGCCTTCTTAGCTCATATTGTTCAAAAGGATGTCAAAGAGAAGAGTATCCAAGACATTCCCATCATTCGGGATTTTCCTGAAGTGTTTCCCGAAGATCTATCCGGTCTTCCACCCGATCGACAAGTAGAATTTCACATTGATCTTGTGCCCGGAGCTAACCCCGTGGCTAGAGCTCCTTATAGTCTTGCACCTTTTGAAATGCAAGAACTTGCAAGTCAACTCCAAGAGCTCTCCGACAAGGGCTTCATCCGTCCAAGTCATTCACCGTGGGGTGCACCCGTCTTATTCGTCAAGAAGAAGGATGGATCATTTCGCATATGTATTGACTACCGCGAACTCAACAAGCTTACTATCAAAAACCGTTATCCCTTACCTAGGATTGATGACCTCTTTGATCAACTTCAAGGTTCTACTTGCTTCTAGAAGATTGATCTTCGATCTGGTTATCACCAACTCCGTGTGCAAGAGGATGATATTCCGAAGACTGCCTTCCAAACAAGGTATGGACACTACGAGTTCATGGTCATGCCTTTTGGGCTAACCAATGCACCTGCAGTTTTCATGGATCTCATGAATCGTGTGTGCAAACCTTACCTCGATAAATTCGTGATCGTCTTTATTGATGATATCTTAATCTATTCCAAGACTAAAGCCGATCATGAGCAACATCTTAGATTGGTTTTGGATCTCTTGAGGAAAGAACAACTATATTCCAAATTCTCCAAATGTGAATTTTGGTTAAAGGAAGTTCAATTTCTTGGTCATATCGTTAACGATAAGGGAATTCAGGTTGACCCTGCTAAAATCGAAACGGTTAAGAATTGGAATGCCCCGAAGACTCCCACCGAAATTCATTCATTTCTTGGTCTTGCGGGGTATTATCGTCGTTTCATCTCAAACTTTTCTAAGATTGCTGCCCCCTTACCGCTTTGACCCACAAGGGTAAGACTTATGAATGAGGACCAAAGCAAGAAGAAGCTTTCCAAACTCTCAAGTAAAATTTGTGCAATGCTCCTATTTTGACTCTCCCTGATGGGAATGATGATCTAGTTGTCTACTGTGATGCTTCCAACCATGGTCTCGGTTGTGATCTCATGCAACGAGGTAAAGTAATCGCTTATGCATAAAGACAACTTAAGATTCACGAAAAGAATTATACGACGCACGACCTCGAATTGGGTGCGGTCGTATTCGCATTGAAGATTTGGAGACATTACCTCTATGGCACGAAATGTGTGGTGTTCACCGACCACAAAAGCCTTCAACATATCTTCAACCAAAAAGAACTCAATATGAGGCAACAACGTTGGGTTGAACTTCTTAACGACTATGACTGCGAGATTCATTACCATCCCGGCAAAGCGAATGTTGTAGCCGACGCTTTGAGTCGAAAGGACCATGTCATGCTTCATTGTGCCCGAATTCAAACTGACATTCAAAATCGTATCTTAGAAGCTCAACACGTCTCAGTCACCGAGGGTAACATGTACGAGGAAATGTCGTGTGGTGTTGAACTTCAGTTTGAATCGAAACCCAATGGCTTACTTTATTACTTGAACCGCATTTGGATTCCCGATCGCGATGATCTCCGTGCATTTCTCATGAACGAGGCCCATAAGACTCGTTATTCTATTCATCCTGGTGCGGATAAAATGTACCAAGATCTTCGCCAACAATATTGGTGGCCCGGTATGAAGAAAGACATTGCTCTCTATGTTGCCAAATGTCTAACTTGCTCCAAAGTCAAAGCCGAACACCAACATCCTTCCGGTTTGCTTGAACAACCAGAAATCCCCGTGTGGAAATGGGAGAACTTAGCTATGGATTTCATTACCAAACTCCCTCGCACCTCAAGTGGTTATGATAGCATTTGGGTGATTATTGACCATCTCACCAAATCTGCTCATTTCTTGCCTATCCGTGAAGGCTATCGGGTTGAGAAACTAGCCCGAATTTACATTGACGAAATTGTGAGCCGTCACGGTGTTCCCTTAAACATAATCTCTGATAGAGATGCTCGGTTCACCTCTCGTTTTTGGTAATCTCTCCAAACTGCTCTTGGTACACGATTGGATTTGAGCACGGCTTACCATCCCCAAACTGATGGTCAGACCGAGCGAACAATCCAAACTCTTGATGATATGCTTAGAGCTTGTGTAATTGATTTTGGTGGCAATTGGGATTCACATCTATCCCTAATCGAGTTCTCCTACAATAATAGCTACCACACGAGTATCAACATGGCTCCATTTGAAGCTCTCTATGGTCGCAAGTGTCGTTCTCCTATCTGTTGGAAAGAGATTGGTGAAGCACAAATCACCGGTCCCGAGCTAATTCAAGAAACATCCGACAAGATTATCCAAATCCGTGACAACATTCGAGTAGCGAGAAGTCGGCAAAAGAGTTATGCCGACAAACGACGAAAACCCTTGGAATTCCAAGTCGGTGACCTTGTTCTTCTAAAGGTGTCTCCGTGGAAGGGTGTGATCCGTTTTGGAAAGAAAGGCGAATTATCACCTCGCTATGTGGCTCCATTCAAGATCCTTGAAAGGATTGGGAAAGTGGCTTACAAACTCGAGTTACCTCAATCACTTGGCAATGTGCATCCTACATTTCATGTGTCTAATCTGAGGAAATGCCTTGCTAACGAAAATCTTCACATACCTCTTGACGACATGCACATTGATGAAACGATGCACTTCGTTGAGAGACCAGTAGAAATCATGGATCGTGAAATCAAACAGCTCAAGCGAAGTCGTATTCCGATTGTCAAAGTTCGTTGGGAATCTAAGCGTGGTCCTGAATTTACTTAGGAACGAGAGGACCAAATGAAGCTCAAGTACCCCCATCTTTTTACTGATTCCGTCTCTTCCTCTAGCTAAATTTTGAGACCAAATTCCCTCAACATGGGGAGACTGTAACATTTCTGATTTTTAGTATCCGTATTTCGATTCAATGTAATGCATTTCAAACCCAATTCTAGTGCACGGTTTTGTTCTATTCGTACCATCAATTAAAAAAACTATATTTCAATGCAAATCCGCAAATTTTACTCGGTTATAACTTACTAAACACTACATAAGTATCTATTTATACAAATATGTCAAAGACTAAAGTTACAAGGTCTGATGTTGAAAAGTAACAAGAAACCCTAATAGGCACGGTCGCGTCTCGTTCTGGCACGGTCGCGCCAAGTGCTTTGGCACGGTCACGCGACTCGCTTTGGAACGATCGCGCCCGGTGTCTAGGCACGGTCGCGCCTTGCTTGGGCACGGTCGCGCCTAGTACCAGTTGAAACGTAAATGCAGTTTTAAACGCGAGATCGTTGAGTTTCATAACCGATATACGTTTCACTTTCATTAACAAAGAAAATAATATTATCAATTGTAACCATTAACATCAAAAACCAATTTGTCTCAAGAAAATCAAAATCCTCTCATTTGAACATCGATCCTCCTACTCTGGAGTGAATTTCCCCCAACCAAACGCTACACGATCCTCCCAGAAGCTACTGACCCATTTGAAGCAACCGGAATCGTAGCAGAAGAAGCCGGAAGCCAAGCTCGCCGACGCCGGAACTCCTCCCTACCTTTCTCTATCAATTCGCTACTCTTCCGGGTAATTGAAACCTTTTCTCACACGTTTCAGTTCATAGATCAAAAGCCCCATATTAATTTGGGCTTTCATTATGGAAATCGTCTCGAAACCGAAGCCACATTTTCGTTCAAAATGGTTTAATCGAATCCGGTTCTAAACACGATTTAAATACAATTAATCTATATAACAAGACTCGTAATAACGCTATAAATAAAAGCCCTATGATTTCCAATGCTAACAATACAAGAAGTTGTCAATTCGTTCCTGTTTTGGAACAGACGCGGTCGCGCTAATCATATAGCGCGGTCGTGCCTCATTAGACACGGACGTGCCGGCTTCCAGCGCGGTCGTGCATCCTGCTCAGACCCATTCATGCCCTTTGGCTATTCTCAGTCGTGTTTTAGAATCATAGACACGATCGTGCCTGGCCAAGGCACGGTCGTGCCTAATGATTTGGTTAGTTATGCCCTCTGTTTGATCAACACGGTCGCGCCCGTGTTTAGAGCACGATCGTGTCCCTTCCCAGGCACGGTCGTGTGTGAGTTAGAATTTCTTGGCAGAATTATAGTTTTTATATTTTACAAACAATGAATATCTCAGATTAATTTTCAAAATAAAATAATTGATTTTTTATAAAAATGTATTTGACTTTATTTAAAAAGTCAAAATATTTAATCTGGGAATAAATAGAAATTGTTAATTAAAGTTTATAAAATTAAATTTACACTTATTATTAAACCTCACAGTTAAAAAAAATATATAAAAATATATTTTAATGGTTAAGTTACATATTTTATAAATAAATAAATAAAGAAATGGTTATTTATTTAATTTATATTTAAACATAAACAATTTTTTATTTATACTTAATTACAATTAATACATACATTATTTTCATAAACAATAATTATTTAAATTACTTATTTAATTAATCAATTTCAAACCTTAAATCAAAATGTTCCAAAAATATTTGTTTCAAACTTTATATTTTATTCAATACTTTCAAGTACAAATCAATGACTTTTTACACAAGTCCAAATGCAACTTTAGACTTAAACTTTTGTGCACACTATTCATACAATATACTTTACACTTTAGGTTAACTTGTGCATTTCAAGGATCCATATTTCTATCTAGTATTTTGTGTAAACTACGCCTTCAAATCATGTGAGTATTACATAACCCCTTTTACTCTTGTACACTTTTTGGGGTGGAACATGAACATTATACAATACTATTGTTTACATTTACACAAACAACACAAATACAATTCCTCTTTACATTCTTGTGTGCAATTTGAGCTTTATGCCTGAGTGCTAGTTGTGCTAACTTTTGTGTGCGATTTATGTGAAATCATTAACTATTCAAGCTGACGGTTTACATTGATAGATCTATTGAATCTGACAAACCCACCCAGTTTGGGGTGATTGTTACTGACAACACAATTTTGCATGATAGTTACAAAGGTTTGATTGTACTTGGTTACACAATAGCAGCTCTCCATAAATGCCTTATTTTATCATGTTATGTAAGGATTTGTTTTACAATCTATATGCTATTTATATACAAACCTATGTTATACTCACCAACTTTTTAGTTGACTTTATTTTATTCATGTTTCAGGTACTAATGTGTGAGTTTGATCAAGATATGCTACACATAGGCTTTGGACTTAGCTAATTTAAATAAAGAAGTTTATGTATTACAATTATGTTTCTTTCTTGGATTTGGTTTTGTTCGAATATTTGAAATGACATTTGACGATTAATATATTTCAATTTAGCCAACCTTGTGCTCATGAACAGTCTACATGTCCCGCCCCGATGATTCTGCCATCGGTTGGGGTGTGACAGATGGGGTGTGACAATCAGCAGCAACAAGTGTTGAATGCTGCTGATAAGCCTATCAGCAGCAACAAGTGTTGAATGCTGCTGATAAGCCTATCAGCAGCATTTATACTTAGAAGAATTTTGATTGCAATCAGTCTTTGGTTCTACAGTTGGAATTACCATAAGAGATGAGTGGAATACATGACGTATTCCACGTATCTAATCTTCACAAATGTTTAACCGATGAATCTTTGATAATGCCTCTTCAAGACATAGAGGTAAATGTAAAACTCAGAATTGTAGAACAACCTCAATAAATAGAAAAACTAAAAAGTTGAAGAAGAAAAGATTGAAACTGGTCAAAGTCAAGTGGAATTCTAGACGTGGTCCTATATACACTTAGGAACTAGAATCAGAAATGAAGAAGAAATATCCACACCTGTTCCAGTAAATCTCGAGGACGAGATTATTCAAAAGGTGGGGAAATTGTAACATTTGAAAACTTTTCGTGCCAAATATTAATATAAATTAAAGGACCATAAGTGTAAATACTTTAAAGATCAGGGACTAAAAATAGAAATTCTGAAATTTCGATGGTAGCGGACCGCTACCATATACATAACAGTCGGCTACGTGGTTCCAAAGGCAATAATGACGAAATTACACGTACCCTGATGAGTCATTAGGGTTTCTGACGGGTGTCACAGGTAGCGGACCGCTACCAGATTCTTGTCGGTCCGCTACGGCTACCTTGTAGCTTAACGGTCCACTAGCCGCAAATTACGCCGCAACTCCGGAGACCAACACGTGTCATGCTGACTGTTTAGGGTTTAGGCGGTAGCGGACCGCTACCCTCCACCATAACGGTTTGCTACGGACCTCAGATCAGCCTATAAATAGAGATTCAATTGTCATTCAATTCAAAAAACTCAATATCGAATTCCAAGTTCTTGTAAGCCATTCCCACTCTCATAAAACCATTCCCGCTCATACTTTTAAGTTCCCGAGGTGCCGGATCATAATAGAAGTAACCAAGAAGCTAGGAAACGCTCATTTGGAGAAGCCAAGCAAGGTTCTTAAGCAGAGATGTTGCCCATTAGAACACTCATTCTAGAAGCCTACTAAGCCGAGATTCTGAAAAGGTAAATTCTTGTATTTTTATAAAATGATTTCAAAACTGAAAATGGTATTGATTATATTCTGACTTGAATGAATTTATATAACCATTCGTTGCATAAGGTGATTTACTATATAGCAGTCAGCTCATAGAGTCACGTATATATACACGTGTTACAGATGAGACGCTGTAACAGGGCTAGGGGTTGAACCCTTGGTTGTTGTAAAATCCATCGACGTAAGCGTAAGGCAGACAGACATAAAAATATATCCAAGGTCCCTGGTGTGGCTGGTGGTTAGTTTGTTGGCTGTGTAAATTGATCCGAAACTATGGGCAAATTGTTCTATTTATTCACGCTTGTCAGATTATAATTCCAATATACTTGTATTCACCAGTTTATACTGATAAAATATTTTCAAACGTTTTTACATGTAACCAAGGATGATGTGATATTGATATAGACATATTATGATAAAGAAAATGATATCATGAAAAAGGGAACGTCCACCATAGACATCAGTTGAAAGAATTGGCTCATGTAAAACCTTAGTTTTGTAAATAAAACGTTTGTGTACAATATTAGGGATTATCCCTGTTATAAATGGAATGAAATGTAACATCCATGATTTTTAGGGTATTATTTTATTTTATTTAATTTACAATAATGACATTTTCATTTTTTTCAAACTTGTACTTGTAGGACGCAATATATCACATTTATTACTTTGTTTCCTAAGTATGTATCAAGCTAAAATTTCAACATTTCAATCTCATGTTATTTTTCTATAGAATATATATATCATACATATGTTTATTTAAATAAACATATATATATATATATATATATATATATTCATAAAATACTTTGTAACCCAATTAAAAAGGAAAGTTAAGATAATTGATATTTAACTTTATAAAAATTTATGAAAACAACTTTTATAAACAAAGAAAAAGAATTTAGTTACAAGCTCTTATAAAAACCATTTTTATAACAATTATATTGGTCATGAACCCCTTGTAAATGAATTTGGACCCTTACAATTAAACCTTTTCCCTCAACTTGAACCTATCTATTTAAAATTATCAAACTTTGACCCCTTTTGGCAAATGTTGACTTCTAAAAGTCAACGGCCCCTTACCGATCAAATCTAGAACAAATTGGATCAAGACCCGTCGGATTAGGACTCATCTTAGTTACTAGAATGATTGTCGGCTGGTCCTAAACTCTATGGACGCGTCAATTTAATCCCAAGGCGGCAAATTTCAAAATTTAAACTATTTCGGACAGCTTTGACTATTCGGAGTCAAACCGAATCAAATTCACCCTGAAATTTGAAATTAAACGAGTAATAGACCCGCAAATCACGCTCAAACGATTCTAGCATGTATTCAACCCCAATTCGTGACCCAATTCATCCTCATTCAAACGAATTAACGCGTTTTCCGTGATCACAGCTGTACGCTACTAACCCCAATCGAATTGAGCGGATTAGGCGAAATGGGATGAATTCATTCACTCCCACACCTTCGCATAAACCTCTACAAACTCTCTCAACCCTCCATCGATTCGCATTTCACTTCATAACGCCCATCGAGTGCCTGGAATAGCAGGTCCTTTGACGCTATCGTGTGCTCTTACCCCCTCGTCAAATCGGGTAAAATTTATGTCATATTGTTCGTAATCCATTTCTACACGAAAGGCCTCTGCCAATTCGTTAGGATAAAGGGTATCGAACTCGATTGGGTTTAGGGTTCATAAACTGTTCGATTTGGGGAAGGAGACGGTAATGGGTTCTGTGTTAAAAGGGTTACGCATGAGCTACCTGTCAAGGCTTTAAGCCCAGCTCAGTCGGTTATGACCCTTGACCTATACACGCATGGTTACGGGTTCGAAACCCATGCCCGCACCCACTCTTTTTGTTTTGTTTCCGTAATATCAAATCCGGCCCTTGCCAGTTTAGATTAAAGCGATTATGAACCGGGTTGCTATCAACACCAGTCCCGTTGGTCCAGTGGCGATTCATATTAATTCACACAAAAACCACCCGGGTTCGAACCGGGTGGTCCGCATATTTTTTTTAAAAACCGTTTTACAACCCCAAGTTTTATATAAAAATTATTTTTATAAACCTTGCAACAAGTTGAGCAGAATAAAACCAAAATTTCCAATTTCCAACATAAATTCATTTTTTTTTATGAATTTTATTGTTAAAGTTATATATTAATTATTTAAAACAAAACTTTAGATTTTTAAATAATTAAAGGAAATTAATTACCAAATAAGATATTTACTTTATAAAATATCTCCCATTTTAAAAACCAAATTTATAAAGTTATAAAATTTTAACTTTATTTAGAACAATCAAATTCTTATTTTTAAATGATAAATAGATAAATAAATTTATTTATTATAATCTACACTAAAAAGTTAAATATATATTTACTATTAATTTTATACATCAACATTATTTACACATCTTTATAAATAAATAAATAAAGTAAAATTATTTATTTAATTTATATCTAATATGATTCACACATTACTTTTGTAACTAAATAAATAGATAACAAATATTTAATTTACTTAGTTATTCAAACCCAAACTATAATTATTTTAAAACTATTCGTTTCAATTCCTCCCTTTTTAAAACACCCATTTCAAGTACAAACCACAATCACCTACTACAACTCAAACCCTTTGTACACACATCCAATTAAATCCTAGACTTAGACCTAGACTATTGTACACATTATTAATTTAATATATATATATATTACACACTAGGTTAACGTGGTGAGTTACAAGGATTACTTCGCTACCTAGACTCTCGTGCTAGCTACACCTTTGATTCAGGTGAGTATTACATAGCCCCTTTTCACGCTTCTATATTTTTGGGGTGAAACATGAACACTATACATACAATGATTTACATTTACACAAACTACACAAATACAAATCCACTTTACATTCACGTGTGCAAATTTGAGCTTTATGTAGATACATACAATGAAAACTAAACTTTTACTCGAACTACCACTTAAACACGATATAAATACAATCAAACTATGTAGATACATTCGCAAGCACCTAATATATGAAAGCCCTAAGAATACATAAGCATTTATTATAAGAATCGATCGAATTGTGTCTGAAAAAGACCCGACACGGTCGCGCTCATCACTGAGCGCGGTCGTGCCTGACCAAGCACAATCGTGCCCCAGGTGTGGCCCGGTCGTGCTTACCGAGCAAACAAGTCTTGACCAAAAACAAAACACTAGACGCGGTCGTGCCAGATACGAGCACGGTCGTGCTCTATGTCCAGAACCTATGAAGTACCTTCTGACTCGACCACGGGCGCGTTTCAGACCACCACGGTCACGCCCGGCAACGAGCGCGGTCGTGCTCCTTGACCAGAAACTTTAATTTTATTATTTTCAAACTTAATTTAATATGTTTTTATTTAAACATTTCAAAACTTGTTTATAAAAATTTAAGTTATAAAATCCCAAGACCCGGGAATCATTTATATACCAAATCGCTGATTTAGAAATTTAAAACGATTAATTCCCGATAGTTTCAAAACCGATGAAATCGTGAATTTATATAATCATTTTTATTTATACATATATATATATATATATTGATTTAAACAAATATCGTTTAATTAAATTTTATTTAAATAAATATATATATATATATATCGCTACTAATTTATTATTCCAAAACCAACCCTAAACACACAAACCACCAACGAACCCACTTTGGACACAAAATAACACAAACAGTGACACGCGTTATACCCTCATTCGATAGGTCAAACGTAGCGACCTACAACACGCTTGGTATTTTTGTTGATCTGTGCAAACTACACGCTCCAACACAAGTGAGTTACATAGCCCCTCTTTTACTCTATTTACAAACTTTTGGGGTGGAACATGCGTTCTATTTACTATGTTTACAAACTACACAATATACAATTCCACCCTACAATCATGTGTTACAATTTTGAGCTTTGTGCTTGAGTACTAGGTGTGTAGACCAACACGCAGTTTGCTATTCACGTGCAATCATTAACTACTTTATAGCCTACAGTAAACAGTGATAGATCTATTGAGTCTGACAAACCCACCTAGGTAGGGTGACTGTTACTGCCAACACGCGTTTGTTTTGTATGCTAGTTACAAAGGTTTGATTGTACTACCAGGTCACACGATGGTATCTCTCCATAAATGCCTTAATTGCCATGTTTGTATGAATTGTATGCACACGACACTATATTCTATTACATGACACGAAAACCTATGTATTCTCACCAACTTTTTAGTTGACTTTGTTTTTAACCATGTTTCAGGTGACAATGTTTGAAGTATTACAAGCTGCTACATATAGGATTTGGACCTAGCAATTAATCTAAACTATTTGTATTTTGTAATCGCTACATTTGGTTCTTGTATGGTATGAACTTGCTATGTGTAATGAAAGTGAATGTTTAAATTATTCAAACTTTAGCAACCATGAGCTATGAACAGTCTGCACAGCTTCACGCCCCGACGTTTTCCGCCGTCGGTTGGGGTGTGACAGATTGGTATCAGAGCCTTGGTTATAGGGAATTAGGTTATTAGACACCATTGACCTAGACTATAACTTTAGGACACCCAACAATGTCATGCTACATGTTTTATGTGATACGTGCTATTTGCTATATGTCACATGCTTTATGTGTTAGTTATTTGATACTACATGACTTAATAAGCATACGTAAATAATAAATTAAATAAATCGTATCCATACCCGTATCCTAAGCCGCGTATCCTCCTTAACTGCTTCTATGTCATCATCGTCATAACTTGTGGAAAAACTCATACTCGTAGACACTAGTCTATCAAAAATATTTTTATATACCCGTTAAGGTTTTAGACTCTGTTAATTATTAAAGGACATGTGCAATCTGGAAGGGTGACACCTGTATTCTGGGTTTTCTGTCTAGGAAAGCATTTCATATAAATCCCATTCAACCGAGGGATCCGTATGCTTTCCTGGGAATTCCCGGGATGAGTGTTTACCTATAGGCTAAAGCACGTCTCCTTGAAAATTATATAAGTCTAATTAACCTTAATATGTCATTGTGTTCAAGTAGAAATGTGATTACTTGAAAACAATCCGAACTATGAAATAAATATGTTATTTTTCCTCCTATCCTAAATTTCAACAGATTTTTTATAAATTCTCACAACATTTTTGTATCATTCTCTTTTTATAGAATGCCTCCTCGTCGTAACATCAACCGCAACAACACCGACAACGCCAACGATAGCACCAACACCAATACCAGCAATGCCAACAACAATAATACCGAACTTGCTGCTCTCCTCACTCAGCTAGTAACTCAACTAACTCAAGCCAATAACAACAACAATGGAAACGCCAGTGGTAGTGCTAATACTGGTGGTGGCGGTGGTGCCAACCCGCCACATTGTACCTTCAAGCATTTCAACTCTTGCAATCCCCTGAAATTTTATGGTACCGAAGGAGCCACGGGACTCCTTCAATGGTTCGAAAATATTGAGGGCACCTTCCTCAATAGTGACTGTCCGGACAATCTGCGTGTTCGCCATGCCACTAGTGTCTTCCAAAAACGGGCACTAACCTGGTGGAATGGGGAGAAGAGAACAAGGGGAGTAGAAGTAGTAATGGCTCTGCCATGGGATGAGCTGAAAAGGATCATGACCGAGGAATTCTGTCCTCGAAATGAGATGAAGAAACTGGAAGCGGAATTTTGGGATCTTACCCAAGATAGCGGTGAAAGCTTGGCGTACACCAACCGTTTTCACGAACTGAGCATGCTGGTACCTCACATGGTTACACCTTTGTCTAGGTGTATTGAAAAATATATCGGTGGCCTACCGAGACAAATCCAGGACACTATTCTGGGAAGAAATCCTGCAAACCTAGAGGATGCTATTCGTCTAGCTGCCACACTGACCGATAATCACGTTAAAGCAGGTACTCTTGCCAAAAAGGGGGCCAAGAAATTTTCTGACACCACAACTCCTCCTACTCATGTCAAAGAAGTTCAAAACGAACAGTATCGAAACACCAGGAAGAGAAAGGCGAAAAATTTTGCAGTAGTCACTCCGGCCGCCCCAATTAATCAAGTTGCACCCTTGGCTCAAAATCCAGCCAAGAAAGCTTATGGAGGTACCTACCCACTCTGCAACAACTGCAACTATCATCACCCACAAACTATCCCATGTCGCATTTGCAATCATTATGGGAAACTTGGCCATACGACCAATATCTGCCGACAAAAGGCACTTACTACTCAAGCCAACCCGGTTAATCAACCCGGAGCTAATCAAGTGGTTCCAATCAATGCAAATGGACGGGCTTGCTTTGAATGTGGCAACCCGAACCACTTCTGAAACTAATGTCCAAAACTTGTGAACAATAATCAGGGCGGAGCTCGTGGACGTGCTTTCAACATCAACGCCAATGAAGCTCAAGCCAACGATCATGTGATCAACGGTACGTTTCTTGTAAATAAACAATTTGCATCTATACTATTTGATACCGGGGCCGATAAGAGTTTTGTGTCACTTAACTTTGAACCTTTACTTGCAAAAACACGATCCAAACTCGAGAAAACCTTCACCGTTGAAGTAGCGGATGGAAACTCCATCACTATTGACTCCATCATTCATGACTGCTCACTAGAACTCAATGGTCACACGTTTCCAGTCAACCTTATACCAATGCCGTTGGGAAGCTTTGACGTCATCATCGGCATGGATTGGTTATCTAAAAACCATGCCGAGGTCATGTGCTTTGAAAAGTACATCCGAGTACCTCTTCCACCGGGAGACATATTGAAAGTCTTTGGCGAGAAACCTTGCAAAGGACTCAAACTGATGTCATGCATAACTGCCCAGAAATACATTCGAAAGAAGTGCATGGTTTTCCTAGCTCATGTGATTCAAAAAGAAGACAAGGAGAGAAGAATAGAAGATATTCCCGTCATTCGGGAGTTTCCCGAAGTCTTTCCCGACAACTTACCCGGTCTTCCACCTGTTCGGGAAGTAAAGTTTCGAATCGATCTTATACCCGGAGCAAACCCTGTGGCTAAAGCTCCATACCGGCTTGCACCTTCCGAATTGCAAGAACTTGCAAGTCAACTTCAAGAACTCGCTGACAAAGGTTTCATACGGCCAAGTCATTCACCGTGGGGTGCACCGGTCTTATTTGTTAAAAAGAAGGATGGTTCATTCCGCATGTGTATTGACTATCGAGAGCTCAACAAGCTTACAATCAAAAACCGCTACCCGTTACCTAGGATTGACGACCTCTTCGATCAACTCCAAGGTTCTACTTGTTTCTCGAAGATTGATCTTCGATCTGGTTATCACCAACTGCGTGTCCGAGAAGAAGATATTCCAAAGACCGCCTTCCGAACAAGATATGGTCATTACGAGTTCACGGTTATGCCTTTTGGGTTGACCAATGCACCTGCTGTCTTTATGGATCTCATGAACCGCATGTGCAAACCATACCTTGACAAATTCGTGATCGTTTTCATCGATGACATCTTGATCTATTCCAAGACTGAGGAAGAACATGAACAGCACCTTAGACTGATTTTGGATCTCCTGAGAACCGAACAATTATACACCAAGTTATCCAAATGTGAATTTTGGCTAAAGGAGGTTCAATTTTTGGGTCATGTTGTCAATAAAAAGGGAATACATGTCGACCCTGCCAAGATCGAAGCTGTCAAGAATTGGAGTGCTCCTCAAACCCCTACCGAGGTTCGTTCGTTCCTTGGTTTAGCGGGTTATTACCGAAGATTCATTTCCAATTTCTCCAAGATTGCTGTTCCCCTCACCGCCTTGACACATAAAGGTAAACCTTATGAATGGGGGCCGAAACAAGAAGAAGCTTTCCAAACTCTTAAACAGAAGTTATGTGATGCTCCTATTCTGACTCTTCCCGAAGGAAACGATGATCTAGTCGTCTACTATGATGCCTCTAACCTAGGCCTTGGTTGTGTTCTCATGCAACGAGGCAAGGTAATCGCTTATGCATCGAGGCAACTCAAGATCCATGAAAAGAACTATACGACGCACGATCTGGAGCTAGGTGCAATCATATTTGCCTTGAAGATTTGGAGACATTATCTATATGGCACAAAATGTGTGGTATTCACCGATCACAAAAGCCTCCAACACATCTTCAACCAAAAAGAACTCAACATGAGGCAACGACGTTGGGTTGAACTCCTCAATGATTACGATTGCGAGATTCGTTATCATCCCGGCAAGGCTAATGTTGTAGCCGATGCGCTGAGCCGTAAAGAACGCGTCATGCTCCAAAGTGTCAAGATTCATTCCGACATTCAAACCCGTATTCTAGAAGCTCAACACGTCTCGATTACCGGGGGCAATATGTATGAGGAAATGTCGTGCGGTGCTGAATTCCAACTAGAGACTAAAAACAATGGTTTGCTTTATTTCTTGGATCGTATTTGGGTTCCCAATCGCAATGATCTCCGGGAATTCCTCATGACTGAAGCACACAAGTCTCGGTATTCTATTCATCCCGGTGCGGATAAAATGTATCACAATCTTCGACCACAATATTGGTGGCCTGGTATGAAGAAAGACATTGCACTCTATGTTGCAAAATGTCTAACCTGCTCTAAAGTCAAGGCCGAACATCAGCGTCCTTCCGGTTTACTTGAACAACCGGAAATCCCCGTGTGGAAATGGGAAAATCTAGCCATGGACTTCATTACTAAACTCCCCCGTACTTCAAACGGCTATGATAGCATTTGGGTAATCATTGACCGTCTCACAAAGTCCGCACACTTCCTGCCCATCCGTGAAGACTATCGGGTTGAGAAATTGGCCCGAATCTATATTAACGAAATTGTGAGTCGACACGGTATACCTTTGAACATAATCTCCGACAGAGATGCTCGTTTCACTTCCAGATTTTGGCAATCTCTGCAAAAGGCACTTGGCACACGATTGGATTTAAGCACAGCCTACCATCCCCAAACTGATGGTCAGACAGAACGAACAATCCAAACCCTCGAAGACATGCTGAGAGCCTGTGTCATAGACTTTGGTGGCAATTGGGATTCACACTTATCACTTATTGAATTCTCCTACAATAACAGCTACCACACCAGCATCAACATGGCTCCATTCGAAGCTCTTTATGGTCGCAAATGCCGTTCTCCCATCTGTTGGAACGAGATTGGTGAAGCACAAATCACCGGTCCCGAGTTAATTCAGGAAACATCCGACAAAATCCTTCAAATCCGTGACAACATCCGAGTAGCGAGAAGTCGACAAAAGAGCTATGCCGACAAGCGACGAAAACCCTTGGAATTCCAAGTGGGTGACCTTGTGCTTCTCAAAGTATCCCCTTGGAAGGGTGTGATCCGCTTTGGAAAGAAAGGCAAGCTAGCACCTCGTTACGTAGGCCCGTTCAAGATCCTTGAAAGAATCGGGAAAGTGGCTTACAAACTTGAGCTACCTCCAGCACTCAACAATGTTCATCCAACCTTCCACGTGTCCAACCTGAAGAAATGTCTTGCTGATGAGAACCTCCACATACCTCTTGACGACGTGCGCATTGATGAAACGATGCATTTCATCGAGAAACCAGTGGAAATCATGGATCGTGAAATCAAGCAACTCAAGCGCAGCCGCATCCCTATAGTCAAAGTCCGTTGGGATTCAAAACGCGGTCCTGAGTTTACTTGGGAACGTGAAGACCAAATGAAACTCAAGTATCCTCACCTATTCACCAATTCTGCAACCTCAACTAGTTGAATTTCGGGACGAAATCCCCTCAACAAGGGGAGACTGTAACATTTCTGATTTTCATCATGTAATCGTTTGATTTCAATAAACAAACACATTTCAGTTTCGATTCGTGTACAAACAAACTACGATGCAGTTACATATACAAACTATTCTATTACAATAACAAATTAAACAAAAACACCATTATCTCACAAGCCCCGAGGACCAAAAACTGACAAAACTCAAAAACTACAAAACTAGGCAAGCACGGTCGCGCCTAGGACTAGGCACGGTCGCGCCTGCAGACCTAAGCACGGTCGCGCCTAAAGTAGACATGGTCGCGCTGATGAACCCACTTGACTCTGCAGAAGTCAAATCATACCATACCCGCTGAATTCGCGAAATTTAAAATGGAGAAAAGCCGGTCTTCGCGCGTCAGACCATACTCGTCTGAATTCCGTCTGAAACACGCATCAAATGTCGTCCAATTTGCACAATTTTTTTAATCCCATTCACACCACAACCGAGTTTCTCGAATTCGTGGATATAAAGCGACTTGCATGATTTCTACGCCTTCATATAAGCCCACTCAGTCTCCCTGAACTCTCATTCGACACTCACAACACTTCTGGAGTCCGATCGATCGCCAAGAAGCTCGACTCTTTGACCCGTAGCCGACTGCATTAAATTGCCCATTGTTAACGAGTAAGTAACACTTCCTTAGCTTCGTATCTACCCCTAGGATGAAAGCCCTATACTAATTCGTAGTTATATCACACAATCAATCCGATTTTGAACCAAAGAGCCGAAAACTAAACTTTTACTCGAACTACCACTTAAACACGATATAAATACAATCAAACTTTGTAGATACATTCGCAAGCACCTAATCTATGAAAGCCCTAAGAATACAGAAGCATTTATTATAAGAATCGATCGAATTGTGTTTTAAAAAGACCCGACACGGTCGCGCTCATCACTGAGCGCGGTCGTGCCTGACCAAGCACAATCGTGCCCCAGGTGTGGCCCGGTCGTGCTTACCGAGCAAACAAGTCTTGACCAAAAACAAAACACTAGACGCGGTCGTGCCAGATACGAGCACGGTCGTGCTCTATGTCCAGAACCTATGAAGTACCTTCTGACTCGACCACGGGCGCGTTTCACACCACCACGGTCACGCCCGGCAACGAGCGGTCGTGCCCTACTTGAGCACGGTCGTGCTCCTTGACCAGAAACTTTAATTTTATTATTTTCAAACTTAATTTAATATGTTTTTATTTAAACATTTCAAAACTTGTTTATAAAAATTTAAGTTATAAAATCCCAAGACCCGGGAATCATTTATATACCAAATCGCTGATTTAGAAATTTAAAACGATTAATTCCCGATAGTTTCAAAACCGATGAAATCGTGAATTTATATAATCATTTTTATTTATACATATATATATATATATTGATTTAAACAAATATCGTTTAATTAAATTTTATTTAAATAAATATATATATATATATATCGCTACTAATTTATTATTCCAAAACCAACCCTAAACACACAAACCACCAACGAACCCACTTTGGACACAAAATAACACAAACAGTGACACGCGTTATACCCTCATTCGATAGGTCAAACGTAGCGACCTACAACACGCTTGGTATTTTTGTTGATCTGTGCAAACTACACGCTCCAACACAAGTGAGTTACATAGCCCCTCTTTTACTCTATTTACAAACTTTTGGGGTGGAACATGCGTTCTATTTACTATGTTTACAAACTACACAATATACAATTTCACCCTACAATCATGTGTTACAATTTTGAGCTTTGTGCTTGAGTACTAGGTGTGTAGACCAACACGCAGTTTGCTATTCACGTGCAATCATTAACTAATTTATAGCCTACAGTAAACAGTGATAGATCTATTGAGTCTGACAAACCCACCCAGGTAGGGTGACTGTTACTGCCAACACTCGTTTGTTTTGCATGCTAGTTACAAAGGTTTGATTGTACTACCAGGTCACACGATGGTATCTCTCCATAAATGCCTTAATTGCCATGTTTGTATGAATTGTATGCACACGACACTATATTCTATTACATGACACGAAAACCTATGTATTCTCACCAACTTTTTAGTTGACTTTGTTTTTAACCATGTTTCAGGTGACAATGTTTGAAGTATTACAAGCTGCTACATATAGGATTTGGACCTAGCAATTAATCTAAACTATTTGTATTTTGTAATCGCTACATTTGGTTCTTGTATGGTATGAACTTGCTATGTGTAATGAAAATGAATGTTTAAATTATTCAAACTTTAGCAACCATGAGCTATGAACAGTCTGCACAGCTTCACGCCCCGACGTTTTCCGCCGTCGGTTGGGGTGTGACAGCTTTGACTATCCGGAGTCAAACCGAATCAAATTCACCCCGAAATTAGAAATTAAACGAGTAATAGACCCGCAAATCATGCTCAAACGATCCTAGCAGGTATTCAACCCCAATTCATGACCCAATTCATCCACATTCAAACGAATTAACACGTTTTCCGTGATCACAACTGTGCGCTACTAACCCCAATCGAATTAAGTGGATTAGGCGAAATGGGATGAATTCATTCACTCCCACACCTTCGCATAGACCTGTACAAACTCTCCCAACCTTCCATCGATTCGCATTTCACTTCATAACGACCATCGAGTGCCTGGAACAGCAGGTCCTTTGACGCTATCGTGTGCTCTCACCCTCTCGTCAAATCAGGTAAAATTTATGTCATATTGTTCGTAATCCATTTCTACATGAAAGCCCTCTGCCAATTCGTAAGGACAAAGGGTATCGAACTCGATTGGGTTTAGGGTTCATAAAGTGTTTGATTTGGGGAAGGATAAGGTAATGGGTTCTGTGTTAAAAGGGTTACGCATGAGCTACCTGTCAAGGCTTTAAGCCCAGCTCAGTTGGTTATGACCCTTGACCTATACACGCATGGTTACGGGTTTGAAACCCACGCCCGCACCCACTCTTTTTGTTTTGTTTC
This sequence comes from Smallanthus sonchifolius, assembly GCA_023525975.1. Classification (NCBI taxonomy): domain Eukaryota; kingdom Viridiplantae; phylum Streptophyta; class Magnoliopsida; order Asterales; family Asteraceae; genus Smallanthus; species Smallanthus sonchifolius. The sequence goes on along the minus strand of CM042019.1, from coordinate 63,862,081 downwards.
AGTAATATCAAATCCGGCGCTTGCTAGTTTAGATTAAAGCGATTATGAACCGGGTTGCTATCAACACCAGTCCCGTTGGTCCAGTGGCGATTCGTATTATTTCACACAAAAACCACCCGGGTGGTCCGCCTATTTTTTTAAAAACCGTTTTACCACCCCAAATTTTATATAAAAATTATTTTTATAAATCTTGCAACATGTTGAGCAGAATAAAACAAAAATTTTCAATTTCCAACATAAATTCATTTTTATTATGAATTTTATTGTTAAAGTTATATATTAATTATTTAAAACAAAACTTTAGATTTTTAAATAATTAAAGGAAATTAATTACCAAATAAGATATTTACTTTATAAAGTATCTCTCATTTTAAAAACCAAATTTATAAAGTTATAAAATTTTAACTTTATTTAGAACAATCAAATTCTTGTTTTTAAATGATAAATAGATAAATAAATTTATTTTTTATAATCTACACTAAAAAGTTAAATATATATTTACTATTAATTTTATACATCAACATTATTTACACATCTTTATAAATAAATAAATAAAGTAAAATTATTTATTTAATTTATATCAATAATAATCAACACCTCGACATAACCTTAATTCATAACCGACATTAATAAAATAAACACCCCTATCTTAAGTTTACACGAAGGAATCTCAGGGTGTTCAGAAACCTTACCTTGGCACTATATACGGCAACTTGCGGGCGTTTTCCTAGAAACCGGACTCTCGTACGCGAACCAAGGCTCAGGAACACTTCTCTAGAGTGAATGTGTGTTTAAGAGTGTGAAAATGTGTGTGAAAATGAGCTAAAGTCGAGTTTCTTCTTTATGGGTGGACTTCGGGCCCGTAGCGGACCGCTACATAGGGTGGTGGCGGTCCGCCACCCAATTAGGCGGTTAAATTCGCTTGGTGCCTATGTAGCGGACCGTTAAGGCTCAGGCTAGCGGCCCGCCACCCTTCCACGCGTTAGATTTCAATCGTTGAGTCACTGGGACACGTGTCACCATCCGTTTCCTTCCTTCCTCTACACGTAGTGGACCGCTAAGGCTTAGGGTAGCGGTCCGCTACCCTTTCTACATTCAAATTCTTTATTTTTAGTCCTCCTTCTCTAGAGAAATTACAAATTAACCCCTGAACTTTGTATTTTGACACTTTTAGCCCCTATAATATTTGGGAATTATCCGGGTGTTACAAATCTCCCCTCCTTAAAAGATATTCGTCCTCGAAATTCAATATCAGTCGAACAAATGGGGATACTTAGCTTTCATTTGTTCTGTTAATTTCCAAGTTTGATCTGCACCCTTTCCACCTTGCCACTGTACCAAAACCATCTGTATCGTTTTCTTCCTAAGCTTTCGATCTTGTGTTTCTAAGATCTTAATGGGTTATTCGGTGATTTGGAGTTTATCATTGACATGAACATCGTATAATGAGATTGCTTGATCAAGATCTGCTAAGCACTTGCGTAGACACGACACGTGGAACGTATTATGAATTGTAACATCCTTGATTTTTCTGTATTTGTTTCAGTATAATAAACAAAAATTCAATTCCATTCCTAGTGCATTTTCATTTCATACATTTAATTCTATTAAGTTAATTCAGTTATTAAATATTATACTTTTGCATTTTCATTTCTCTACATATATTTATTCTACATATATGTATATAAATGTAAGATTTTATAAAAGAAAAATACATATATTAATACATTCCTACATTTAAATTTATTAAGATAGTTCCTAAAGTTTATAAAAATATTAAGTTTTAAAAACATAAATCAATTTATATATATATATACATATATTTATGATTTAAACAATTGGTTTTGAAACCCTTGGACATTTGGACTCCAAACTTTGAACCCCCACTTTTGTATTTGGACCATTACATTCAAATTTGGACTTTGACATGTATTTTGACCTTCTAGAGTCAACAAGAGCTGTCTTTTGACTCAAAAAAATGTCAACAGAATTCCAAATTCAACTACCAAGCCATCAATTATACGATGTTAAAGCCAATTGATCTTTCAGAAACGTTACTTGATCAGAATCAAGTGCCCATAACAGAGTAATTTGGTAAAAATCATGCCTGAGTTCTAATCCAAAACCCAAACTGTTAAGTTTGATTTTCTAGAGTCAAACATAACCAAATTCAGTTTCAATTCGCAGTTTAAGTCATGTTTAAGGGTCTGCAATCATATATAAACGTTACTCGATCCGTTTCGATCGCCAAGAAAGACTTAATTTGACCAAAAACAATGATAATGAGTTTGAATTCAATCCCGTAACTGACCCTATTAACCCAAACCTTAATTGTACGTTTCGGTTGAAATCGGATGATTATTCCTAATCATACAAATTCGCAACACCACCCTATATGTATCCCTACCATCTGATGCATGAAACCAGCCTCAAATCCGTTATTTTGCTCCAATCAGTCGCGATCGGCACAAGGGAAACAAGCTCTCATTTTTATGTTGAATCAAGTCCGATTTCAGGTAAATAGTCTACCCACTTGCTCGATTTTGGTCCTCTGTACTTTAGCCTTTATGAATTGCTTGCAATTTGTGTCTATATGGGAGATTAGGGTTTTCAATTTAATAATATGGGGAAGAAGTAACTGGGTGAATAGGTTTCTAAACTCACTTTCTGGTTTGTTAAACAAATTCGAGTCTTGATCCAGTGGTAATCTCCTTTGCAGACAACAAACAGGGCGCGGGTTCTAACCATGACAGACCTCTTTCCCCCCCCCCCCTTTATTCCTATTTCATTGTTTTATTTTTATCCTCTCACACATACACATATTTATATATATGTAACTTACATGTATAGAAATAAAGAGTAAAACTATCACTCCCCGCCAAGGCGGAAACGCGAGGCGTAACGTTCATGGTTTCCAAAGCATATGATTACCGCAAACACATACATGTAATTGGATACATAATCAAGTTTAAAATGTTTACATCCCAAAACAATAGTTTTAGTTTACAAAAGATTAAGATTTCGCAAATATGACTCATGACCATGAGTTATACAAGAAAAATCCTCCAAAAGCCATATCCATCATGCATGTAACCTACATTGCTAACTTGAAGACCACATTCAATTTCCTGAAAACATACTTAAAAAGTGTCAACACGAGGTTGGTGAGTTAACAAATCATTATCAAGAGTTATCATAAATCCAACGTTTAAACATGATCATTTTTTGATCAAAACTCTTTATATGTATAACCAATGAATCTGAACATTTTAACCTAATCAATCGACCCCATTTGTAAGCTTGCAAGGAATACAAAATAATATGTAATGCACGAGACCGTAACCAAACCCCAACATTTTATTGCCTCTCCTCTCTTTTCTGTGAGTAAGATAATATGTGGTCATTCGGCCATTTGGACCCCTGGTTAGCGCGACTAACCATGACCGGGAGCGTCACCCCCAATAGTACTATCCATAGAATCCCGGGCTAAGTCCATAGCTAATGGTTACTAAGTTTTTATTCCGAGGACTTTAAGCGCTTTATCTTTCCCTCAATGCACACATACGGTCTGATCATTTGTTCATTCATTTACATACAAAAATTCTTTACAAGTATGTTTCCACCCCAAAACATTTCAAAAACTTAGAAAAAGGGGTTAGTGAAACTCACCTCGATAGAAGTATATGCTAGCAAATATTTGAATAAAAGCAGACCCGCCTATCCGTATCCTATTTACACAAGGATACTAAACACGTTAAGACTACCCGTCTTAAACGCAAGTTGTTCACCCGAATTAACTATTCTTGTTAAGTACGTCTTAGTTTATTTGAAACAATGTTTTCTCGTAACGACTCGTTGGTGATTATTATTCCAGCCTAGACGCTTTACTTATTTTCCAAGAAAATATTATATTTTCATATTTGTGACTTATCATATGTTCCCAATTAATAAATACTATTTTTGCAATAACTTGTAATATTTCACATTATGGTCACGTATAAACACATAATTACTTCTTTCCAATAATTATACAAGTATCGTTCAAGTATTTTCTATGTATGTCTATCTCTATGTGCCCATAATTCATGTTAACACGTCCACATACAATTACTTGTTTCGAATGACATTTATTATCTTGTCATGTACTTATATCTTTACCCATATATTCCCAAAAGTATACTTATTAATTCAACATATATTTAGCTATGTTTCACAATAACATGTGTTCATATATACTTATACCGAAACGTCTTTTTAATTTCATACACATAATTCCTCTATAACTAATCCATCATAATATATACATATATGATCTTTATAATTTCTACGTGTCTTAGACATTTTAATCATATCAACTTTCATGTCAAACACATACGTATATCTTGCAGGTTCTAAATCTCTTGAGTGTTTTGTCTAACACTTTTCATGCTTTATTTTTAAGACATTAATACGTTTCATTATTTAATATAAACATTTCCATGATTATTAACCTTAACTATGCACATACATGTTTCTCATATATACATACATATACCTAGCAACTTGTCCAAGTTAACAAAATAGACGTACACCCGTACATATATTTATCAAGATCTTCACATGTATAAACTTTAAACACACTTATATATGCATATATAAATTACGATTATATATATATATATACACACAAATATATACTTCACTTAACCAAGTATTAACAATCCTTTTTAGATTATAAATCATGCTTTTAATTCAACAACTATAACTTATCATGTATAATCAAAACAACAACATATATACCCATGCATACAAATTTCGGCCCTTTATGTATATATTTATAGAACATTTAGTTTTCAACCCATTATCATAATCAATCAACCATCAAGAATACACCCATATATATACTAAACTTCGACTACATGTATATATATATATATATTTCAAAACCAAGTTAAACTTTTATACAAACTCTTTAATCTTTTAAATTCTTTGATTTTTCATGGTGAACAACGTGCTTTATTCAAGAAATAAAGAGGATTTTAGAGATTGATGTCGGTTTCATACCGCTAGACAAGCTAGGTGAAGAATCATGAGTAGAAGGTGAGAATGGCTTGGTTCCCTAGCTATAACCGATCCTTGATTCTTCAAGAACTCCTTGAATCTGCCAACTTCTAGCCAATCTCTCTAAGATTTTGATCTTGGATTTTTCTTTTTGAAAGAGTGTGAGCCGTATATATGTATATAGATAGGATGAGAGTTGAGTGTTTGACTACATCTTCACGATTACTACTTTTGACATGATTAGAACTGCATGTAATCATCAAGTGTGGAAGAGGGTGTGCATGCAAGCCATGTATGCAAGCATTTAATGGGATAGTGGGTGGCTATGCCCACATTTTGGCCGAGAGGGGTATGGGGTGGGGGGTTGGGTGTTGTCAAATCCATTAATGGCTAGATAGGTGGGTTCTTTGGTGGTATAAACCCCCTAGGTGATCGCGTGATCTAATACCCGGTGTAAGACTTTTAAACGATTCATTACTTATATGTTTTTGTGTGATTTGACTAGTCTCAATAATTTATTAGTTAACTTGACATAGATTATTATTATAACTGTATTATACATGAATACACATAATATAACATAGAGTCATGTAACAATTATTTATGTTTTTATATTCAAACGTGTCTCTAGACTTTTCTAGAATAACATCCTTTTTAATCACCAACGACCGTATTTTGCGGTTTATTACTGCTTACTTTTTCTAGTAATTCTTTAAAAAATATTAATCATGAAATAAATTCCTTTGCTAGACTCCTTGACTTTACTTAGTCAAAATAAAACTTCAGGAAATATATGTTATGAACATGCATTTATGAAATATGGATATTGACCTGAAATGTTGGGTGTCACATTCTCCCCATGTTAAAGAGAATTTCATCCCGAAATTCAGTTCTTGTCATCTTGACTTGGAGTGTTCATGAATAAGGACGGATACTTGGCTTTCATTTTATCTTCCCGCTCCCACGTATACTCAGGGCCGCGCTTCGAATCCCAACATACCTTGACTAGCTTAACACGGCTACGCCTTGTTTTCTGAACCTTCCAATCTGTGACTTCAATCGGTTCCTCAACAAAGTGCAGCTTGTCGTCTATGTGAATCTCATCAGGCGGTATAATTAAAGTCTCGTCTGATAAGCACTTCTTGAGATTAGATACATGAAATGTATCATGTATATTGCTTAGTTCTTGTGGCAACTTGAGCTTGTAAGCTACAGAGCCAACCCTAGCCAGTATTTCAAATGGTCCGATGTACCTAGGATTAAGCTTCCCACGGTTGCCAAATCTTGCAACTCCCTTCCAAGGTAAAACCTTTAACATGACATTGTCTCCCACTTGGAATTCTAAAGGTCTTCGTCTGATATCCGCGTAACTCTTTTGCCTGTCACGAGCGGCCTTCAGACGATCCTTGATCTTGAAGATCTTGTCGGTAGTCTCCTGAATAACCTCAGGACCGGTTAAATGCTTGTCGCCAACCTCCGCCCAACATAGCGGTGAACGACATTTTCGACCGTACACAGCCTCAAACGGAGCATCTTTGATGCTGGTGTGGTAACTGTTATTGTATGAAAACTCAGCCAATGGTAGGTGAGTATCCCAATTTCCTCCGAAATCAATTACACATGCACGGAGCATATCTTCTAAAGTCTGAATGGTCCTTTCACTTTGACCATCTGTTTGTGGGTGATATGCTGTGCTCATGTCAAGACGTGTGCCTAAGGCTTCTTGTAAGGATTGCCAGATCCTAGACACGAATCTGCTATCTCTATCACATATAATAGAGCTTGGCACTCCATGCCTGGCTACAATTTCCTTGATATATAGCTTTGCAAGTTTCTCGGTTTTATCCATCTTTTTGATAGGTATGAAATGTGCTGACTTTGTCAAACGATCGACAATTACCCATATGGTATCGTATCCGCTTGAAGTCTTGGGTAACTTTGTAATGAAATCCATGGAGATCTGTTCCCATTTCAATTAAGGAATCTCGTGTTGTTGTAATAATCCTGACGGTTTCTGATGTTCTGCTTTTACCTTTGAACACGTCACACACTTGCCAACAAAGATAGCAATCTCTCATTTCATGTTTGGCCACCAATAGTGTTCTTTCAGATCCTTATACATCTTATCCGAACTTGGGTGAATGGAGTACCTGGACTTGTGAGCTTCGTCCATAACCAACTCCCGTAAATTTTCAAAACATGGCACCCAGATTCTATTCATGAAGTATAAAGTATCATCTGACTTTGGTTCCAACTGCTTTATCATTCCCCGTAATGCCTCACTCTCAATGTTCTCTTCTTTGATTGCTTCATGTTGTGCCATCCGGATTTGAGTCGTTAGTCTCGTATGTATTGTCAATCCTAGGGCGCGAACACGGAGAGTTTTAACTTGCTCCTTACGACTCAAGGCGTCTGCTATGACATTCGCCTTCCCAGGTGGTACTTGATCTCGCAGTCATAATCATTTAGCAGTTCTACCCAACGGCGTTGCCTCATGTTGAGTTCTTTCTGATTAAAGATGTGCTGGAGACTCTTGTGGTCTATAAAGATAGTGCATCTTATACCATAGAGGAAATGTCTCCATATTTTGAGTGCAAACACAACAGCACCCAATTCTAAATCGTGAGTAGTATAATTTTTCTCATGGACCTTCAGCTGTTTGGATGCATATGCTATGACTTTTTCTCTCTGCATCAGTACACATCCTAGACCTTGGTGTGACGCGTCGCAGTACACGATGAAATTATCGGTTCCCTCAGGAAGTGAGAGGATTGGTGCACTGCAAAGCTTCTTCTTTAATAATTGAAAAGTTGATTCTCGTTTATCGATCCAATCAAACCTTTTGTCTTTCTGGGTTAACGTCGTCAAGGGCAGGGCGATTTTTGAAATTTTTTTGATGAATCGCTTGTAATAACCTGCCAATCCTAGAAATTGACGCACCTCAGTTGGAGTTCTTGGTGCTTCCCAGTTTTTGATAACTTCAATCTTGGACGGGTCTACGTGAATACCCTTCTTATTGATGACGTGTCCGAGAAAGTGGACCTCTCGAATCCAAAACTCACACTTAGAGAATTTTGCATATAACTTCTCATTCCTAAGTAGTTCCAAATATTAGCTTCAAGTGATGTTCATGTTCTTACTTGGTTCGTGAATATATCAATATGTCATCGATAAACACAATCATGAATTTATCCAGGTATGGTTTGCACACATGGTTCATGAGATCCATGAAAACTGCCTGTGCATTAGTCAAACCAAATGGCATGACTAGGAACTCATAATGACCATAACGAGTCCTAAAAGCTGTCTTTGGTATATCATCCTCCTAGACTCTTAGTTGAAGGTATCCTGATCGTAGATCAATCTTAGAATAGAAACTTGAACCTTGAAGTTGATCGAATAGGTCGTCTATTCGAGGAAGAGGATACCGGTTCTTAATTGTATGCTCATTCAACTCCAGGTAATCGACACACATTCTAAAGGTTCCATCCTTTCTCTTCACAAATAAGATCGGAGCACCCCAGGGTGAAAAACTCGGTCTTATGAAACCTTTATCAAGTAATGTAGGATCGTGAAAGTACAAGATGGTTCTGTTCTTAGTTGAAATTGGCGGAAACAATAGCAACTACACAAGTATAATTGAGTAAACAGAAAGAATACTTATAAGAACACTGTTGTATTAAGCTTTTGCGAATAAAAGATTACAAATGAAAACTCTATGAAAAAGCACACATACAATGAAGTGTTTACACGGTATTTATACTAACTTAGAATCAAGACAGACCCTTGATTCTAAGGATCAGATCTAACACACACCGTTGATCTTTTGTATAAAGCTAACAATACAAGTTTAGTCTAAACTAGCTAACTTTATTGAAGCATCTTTTTTATGCATCATTACTTGTATGCTTGGAGAAGAGCATTGTTGTCCGTCATTGGTTGCACCATTGAGGTTCCTTCTGCTTTGAGTGTGTCAATAGCTTTCGCAGAAAGTTGTCAGTGACGCTTGCAAGGCTGGTCAGCTGCAACGTTTGATCTTCAATGAATGAATAACTATCAGCAGTAGAGTTGTTGATCAGCAACAAGACGTGACCGTCCAAGCTGCTGATGATTTGCTTATCAGCAACATCAAGTGTTGATGTTGCTGAGAAGCCTATCCGCAGCAACTCTGGTCTTCAGCAGATAAGGCTATCCGCAGTAGATTTGTTCTTCAGCAGAATAACAAGTATCCGCTGCAGATAAGCTTATCCGCAGCAGTTTGTTGATCAGCAGCAAAATCTAAGATCAGCAGCATTTGTACTTAGAGAATTATGTAGCCATCAGTCTTTATTTCTACAAACTCCCCCTAGACTGATGCTACCAAAACTCTCTTACTGCTTTTGTTGCTGAAGCTTTTGCATATGGCTGACAATTCTTTCAACCTCATATCCTCGCTGGTCCTTGTTGGGATTTGTAAGAGGAAGCTCAGATAGAGTCTTGATGTCTTTGCTGGCCATTTTGAAGATAGCTTTGCTTGAACATCTCATCTTCTGTCCTTTAACATCTGTCAATGGGAACTCATCTTTTTCAGCATTGTAGGACCAGCTGATGAATGGAGAGTGAGTTTGGAGAGGTTTAACATCAAGGATTTCATCTCTGCTGGGATTGAATTGATGTTTGATTATCAGCAGCAGATGTCTCCCACCATCATTCATGGGCTCATTGACTTCACCCAGCTCCATCATTCTTCTTAGATCAAAATATGGAAGCTGTAGTACCTCATCAACAGATGTATAAATTGATCTTTTAACTTCTGTCCTCCCCCTGAAAACTTTAAACCATTGATCTTGAGAGCTATATGACCATCTGATTATTTCTCTTGAGTCTTCTGGTTTGGAAGTGGGTTTGTTTTTGTTTTTAGGAGGTTGTTGATGAGTAGGAGCTGGGTGTGAGGATTTAAACTTTGAGGGTGGAGAGAAGGGAGGTCTAGGATGGAGAGTGGAAGGTTGTTGGATTGAGGAAGTATTGGGTGAGAGAGAAGGATTGGGTTTCTTTGTTTTCCTTTCTTCTTCTTGAATGATTGCCCTTTTCTTGGAGCCTTTCTTCTCCAGTCTTTCTTCCTCATCCTTCTTGACTTTAAAGTAGAGGGCTTGCAGGTTCATGAAATTCATGGGACCTAGCCTCTTTCCACTCTCTCCTCTAGCCTTAAGGAAGTCAATCATGATCTTCCTTTCTTCATGGGATCTTCGGTTAAAGGCAATGGTCTTTTTGGACTTTTGTTTGGCTTTTTCTTCTTCTTCAGCCTTTTTCTTGTTTGCCAATTGACCCTGATGACCCATTCAGGCTCTGTAGATTTCTTTATTGGATATTTTCTCAATGTAGTCTACATCCTCACCTTGAGAAATCAGAGCCTTTACCCATTCCTCTCTGATTTCTTTGGCTAGTTCAGAATCAGTTATTCTGAACTTAGCCTCTTTCTTCTTCTTCTTCTTCTTCTTCTTCTGTATCTCTTCTTCTCTATCGAATTGTTCCTGCAGTTAAAGAGCAAGAGCTTCATCTTCTTTAATTTGATAAACTGCAAGAATCTTTACTTTCAGATCATCCAGCTGTTTTGCATACAACTAGATCTGTTGTTCTCTGAGGAGAATGACTGTGAGTCTGTCTTGAGCTTTCTTTAGTTCAGCCATCTCCTCTTCTTCTTCTCTTCTTCTTCTATCCTCCTTTTCTTTCTTCTCCTTCTCAATTCTTCCTTCATCTTCTTTGGTCATTAGTCCCTTTCCCTTATCTTTGTTGGATGCCTCTGCTTCAGCTTCATGGACCACAACAGTAGGTGTAGTAGATGCTGTTGAGATCTCAGCTTTAGCTTCATTGGCATGTTGGGGAATGGACAAGGGAAGGGAACTTTCTTCATCTTCTTTCCATTCCGTACCTGTCACTTCTTTCCATCCTTCTTTCATCTTTTCCTCGTCTCTTCTCTTTGATTCTTCTTCTGTGTTCAGTCTAACTGTTGGAGAAGAGAGAAAGGATAGGTCTAAGTCAGATCCAGATTCCTCCATATAAAGAGAATCCTTGATGATTTTGATCATTTCTTGACTTTCTAAGGAGTTCACATTGAAGATGAGTGATCTGAGCTCAAAGACTTTATGCAGGAAAATTGAAGGTAGGAGCAAGATCTTTTTGATGTTGCTAAGGTGAAGTCATGGGAGTCAGTGCTTATCCATACTTGCACTTCTACAACCCTGACCATTCTGTTGTAGAGGAATCTTCTCTAGCAGATAACCTCTTCTTCAGTTAAAGTACTTCTCCTGATTATGTCAAGTCTTCTCGGAGCCAGTCTTTGTTCTGCTGCTGATAAGATTCAGGATATGCCGCCCTGTTTGCTTCTTTTAGTAGTCTTTCAAACCAGGGCAGGTTATCCTCCATTAAGTCATAGAACCTGCTAATTGCAAGTTCTGCTGAGAGATCTGATGAAGTGTTGACACATTTTGTTAGATACAGATTGAGAACTTGGAGGGCATTAAGAGAGTTCCAGTTTAGCTCCTCTACTCCACTAAACTCCCATCCAATCCAGAATCTCTCAGCTCTTTCATCATATCCCCAAGCTAGAATGGAGTCAAATTCTAGCTTCTTTGAAGTTGGAAAGAGTTGGGGGGCTGATGAATGACTTATTATGGCTGTAGCTTCAGGAAGAAGGCTGAATGATGGAGGTGTGTCTTCATGGAGAGTTTCTTCTTGTAGCACCTCATCAACAGCTCGAATAACTAACTTCCAATCCTCAGTGACATCTTCCTCTTCATCTACTGAGTCTGGCAAGTCATGGATTTGAACAAAAGCAGGTTTGTATAGGGAACTTTGAAACACAGTCTGCTCTTGTATCCATTCTTCGAGGCTGTCAGCATCATCTTCCTTGGTAACCACCTCCCCCTTTTTGGTTGCATCAGTGAAAAGGGATATATCTGTTTGAGTTCCCACTAATACAAGAGAGGGAGTAGGCACAGTTGGGCATTGATGGGCTTCATGCATAGAGACTTGGTGTCTTAGTTTGGACACTTCAGCCTCTAGCATAGCCACCCTGGCCGTCAATTCCAAGTTATGAAGTTTTAGTCTGTCCTCATCCACAGTTGTGGAATCCTTGGAGCTAGATGGGGCCTTAGGCCTAGCCTCTGCATCCCCATCACCCATGGTTTCTTGGCGCCTGGGATTCCTCTCAGTGAGGGGAGTTTCCAAGGAAACATCCTCACTGTGAGTTGCCGTGGTTGAGGTCTTAGCGATGTTGTCACTATCCTCCTGGTCATTTGATGGACCAGCAGTAGTGACAGCCTCTTCCACATCCACTCTATCAATACTAACAGAGTGAACCTTCTTGGGTGATAAACCTGGGTTGGGTGCGCCAGCAGCCAAGTCAATCAATACCTCCGATATAGTGGTTGTTGAAGAAGGTATATCATCTTAACCAGGTGCCTCTGCACTTAGGTTCACATAAGAGAAATAATGGAATGGCTCAGGGGGTTGCTCTATGGATCCGGGATGTGATCCTGATTCTAATAGAGAGGCTTCCAAGGAAGTCTCTCTAGTGTTGTGGCTATCCCTTTTGATATTCTCATCAGAATGTTGGGATTCTGAATGAGGGCTTAGAGGTTGGGTTTGGGCCTTGGAGGCAAGAGAAGAAGGAGTTCTCTTGACCCTTTTTCTAGTATATGCGTTGCAATCGGGCCCCGTGTTCCGGTTGAATGATAACATCCAACAAAGGTGTAAGTGATTTTTGTACCTGTGCATCCTTAGTAGTATGTACAGGGGTTCGAATGGTGGAAGCAGATTGTTGTTCAGGATGTGATGTGGAGGGTGTGGGATCAGTATCAACTGGGATTGCTGAACTGTCACCTGGTGTACTTTGTATGTTCAACATTGTAGATAACAATGGAAAATTGACCCCTGTAGGTCCCTTCGTGTGTGTCGGATCGTTGCATGCAAGTGGTCTACTGTCGGACCGGGTGCGGAATACCCGTGACTAGGCGGAGAGTCTAACTGAAACAATGTAAACCAACAAGAGAATCACAATAAAAGCTCTTTCTATTATAAACACTCGACGGTTACACAGATAATACAAATTGCGTACTTAACAAACTGAGTTCGTCTAAGATATGAGTTCTGCGTACTTATCCTCTGTGAACCAAACCTATTTATACAGACCTGATGCCTGCGCACTTAGCAAGTGCGCAGGACCAAATGCTCTTGCGTACTTAGCAAGTACGCATAGGTCTTCCTGCGTACTTGCTAAGTACGCAGGAGCTTTCTCCTGCACACATGTAAGTGCGCAAAACACTTAGAAGAAATGCAACATACACTATGTAAAAGTAAATACAACTCGATAAACTATTACATAACGACTCTTACATACAAAGAGAAATTACAGACATTAGAAATACAAACTAAGACTCTATCCAGAGTGTTGTCACAGGAAAGTGCATCAACAAACTCCCCCTTGACAACAACTCGGGATCTTCATCGTCTTCAGTCTTCACAGCACTGGTCCCTTAGCTTCCATCTTCTTCTTGTAATCAAGGCAGAACTTAATCACCTTGTCATATTTAGAAGCAAGGAGCTTTGTCCAATCGTCCGTGTGGACACAGTAGCGTTCCGCTAGTACCTCCAGATCTTTCACAAAAAAGTTGATGAAGCAGACTTCATCAAAGATTCTGATCAGTTCTTTTGGTACTGTGTTCCCACTCTCGGAACGAACCTTTCCCATGATCACAGCCTCGCCCGTTTTTGTATCTACGTACCAGTACCACATGTCACCAAGAATATCCTGAGATAACTTGCTCAAGGGAATCTTAGTTTCACATTGCACTGGCTTGTATACCAATCTCTTTATGTGCTTCTTAGTCACAGGATGTACAGCGTGCTTATCCTTGACTCTTCTGGGCACTTGAGGCTTGAAGTATTCAAATTTCCCTGATCTTGCTTCCCGCTGTAGTGTTACCCACAAACCCATTGCTACTGCATGACTCGAGTGACTCAGCAGGTCGCGGTTTGCGAGGTTCACAAGGTCGTACTTGGGCAAAGAGTTGAACGCCTCACTGGTTGGTTTCAAGTATTGAACCCCCCAGATCTTTTTATGGCGAACAACTGCTTGTCCTCCTCGAACCTAACAGCCAAGATCATACCTGTAGCTCCATGCTTGTCTGTGATGGACGTCTTTTGCCACACGGGAGCTGGACCCTTAGATGATGCAGAAGGCATGTCTTTATCTTTTGGTGCCTCGGGGTCCACAGGTGTAGGGTCGACTGGGGAGGCTTCAGTTGTAGCTTCAACATTACTTGCCATGTCAACTGAGCCTGTGTCGAGCAGAGATTCGAGCGATGGTACTTCAAAGATCTCACCATCCTCTAACTCGTACTCTCCTTCCCCGTCGCCCTTGGGAATCTCTATCACCACATCCTCATCTTCATCATTCCAGTCATCACCAGAGTCGATCTCTCCTTCTTCTAGATTGAAGAGAGCATCGATCTGTGCTTCTTTAGAGTAGTCAGGCTCTAGATATAGGATCTCATCATGAGATAAGTCCTTAAGTACTTCAGCCACTGACTTCTCTTTCTCACAACCACCACCAGATGTATCACCACCCTCTTGCTGAGTAGACTCCCCCTCAGCCATTGGAACAGAAGAGATGGGCACAATCGCCAAAGCTTGGTGCTCACCTCCACTAGGACCGGCTTCAGGATCCTTGTCTTTATCATCATCCTTAGTCAAGTCGACTGGATGACAAGGCTCAGCACCAGTGGATTTATTTTCTTTCTCTTTCTCTTTTTCTTTTTGTTTCTCCCCCTGAGCACCAAGCTTCTTGGTCAGTTCTTCAACTAATTTGACCATCGCTTCGTGCTCTTTTCTCTGCAAATCCATCCTTAGCTCAAGTTTCATTGGTTTTCATCAGCAGCTCGTTCTGTGCCATAACATTCTTCAGTTGCTCATTTGTCCCTGTCCTCTGGCTGTGGAGAATCCTAACTTCATCGGCCAGGGAATTGATCTGTGCTTGTTGAGCATCAGACTCCTCCTTTGACTTTTGAATGGTCTTCAACAGTTCAGCAACTTGGGTCTCTAAGACATTGATCCTTGCTTCATACGGATCAGAATGCAGATGATGAGGCTTCAGCATTATGGATAGGGGAGGAGAAAATTGTGTCAAAGTCAAACCCTTGTGAGAAATCACCATAGTTGAAGGGTTGACCTGACGGCTCAGTGGTGTGAGGTGGGTGTGGGGATGTAATAATGGGAGTGGGTGTTATGGTTGGGGTGATGGTGACTGACTCCGTGAGAAGTGGAGTAGTCACCGTCACCTGGACGGTTGGAGTAGGGAGGGTCACCGTCACAGGAATCTCCTTTGTGACCGCCGTGACTGCCACATTATCTTGTACTAGTGGCCTTCTCCTCCTTCTGTACAGTTGCTGTGCTGGTGGGGTAGATTCTGATTCTGGACTGGCAGCCGCAACTTGTACCTGCTGCACAGTCGGGATCTCTACAACCCTGGGGATAGCAACCTCTTGCCTATCGCCCCTCTTCTTATTGGCTTTCTCTCGCCTTTGTCTTTGTAGAGTAGCGTCAGAGTCAGATGTTGGCTCATATTCGCCGCTCGAGCTTTGTCGCTTTCTTTTAGAAGACGACGCAGGCAGGGTTACATGTGCCAATCTCCTCGGGTGTGCCTGGGATGGTGTGTCATCGGAATCAGAAGAGTCTGATTCCGTTGCTTTTGAATCGGATTCCTCAGCACCACCATCACCACCTTCGTCATCACCTCCATCACTTTCATTCTCTTCTTCTTGTTGTTCATCAGAATCATCACTCATCTCTGGTGCCGAATTGGGACTATACCAATTCCAATCTTCTGGCGCGACATATGCTTCATTAAGCAGGTGGCCAAAGAGTTCAGTATGCACAGGGATAGGATCTACACTGCCTGGCTTTAGAAACTGAGCAAATACTCTCTTGTCCACCCGTTTTACTTGCAGTTTCTCCCCGATAGCACGTAGGTTTGGCAATGCATCATCAATCAAAAGTTGCACAAACCTCGGGTAGAATAGGAACCTAAACTTCTCTGCTGTATTAATCTGATCATTGATTCCTTTGAAGATGTAGCGAGAGAAGTTGTAGCCCCTATTAAGAGACAAGCCCACCATGGCTGCTGCAAGGTCATGACCCATGGCATCTTTCCCCGCTTTTCTGGACGAGATGCACATGATCATGATGTGGGCAAAATACCGCCATTGATCCAAAACCCACATCTTCTTGTAAGAAGCATAGTCCCTCGCTCCGACATATCCCATTCTATGCCTCCAACATCCATCCACATAGTAATCTGGATAGGATGTCGGGTCGGTAGCGAGGTCTCCGAACTGCAGGACCCTTCTTATTGTATCCTCAGAGAAAGCAATAGCCCGACCATCAACGGTAGCCCTTATGACATTAGGGGATACCATGCAGTCGTGCTCTGCCGTCTCCCAGAACTGCTCCAAGTAAGGTCTTGAGACTGTTGGGTCAGCTGAGATTGCATAACTTATTCTTGATCGGTTAAAAAAATCAATGATCTGCCGATACTTCAAAGCTGCCCCGTTCCACTCAGGTTGAGTGTTCGCTAATAAGTTGAATTCATCAGTGAATACCCGAGCCATAGTCTGCAGAAACACACAGAAAACATAATCAGAACAACGTATATTGTTGAAGATGAACAAACATGACACGGTATAGTAGGTACACTATGAACAAAAAATTTCAGACTTGAAAATTTTCCTAAGTGTTGGTCATGCGCACTTAGCAAGTGCGCAGGCTTTTACGCAGGAATTGCTTCTTGCGTACTTGCTAAGTGCGCAAGAACAACACTTGGCAAAAATTTCAGAATTTTTAAGAAAATCACAGATTGCTCAAAGACCGGGTTAAGTAGGTCGCCAATAGGTCGGAATCAAGGATTCGAACTTATGGGACCCTTATTAACACCAGTAACTACCAAACCAGACCAATTTCGACTTAAAAACGTCGCCCGATCCCACTGTCGATTAAAATACCACCGACGGCTAGAATCGAGGACGAAATGGATGAATATGGAGTCGATTAAGAACCCTATTAGCATAGAAATGTCAATAAGTTACCCAAACAACCCCAATTTTACCCAAAAAATTTCGGATTTAACCTAAAGATTTCTAAGTCAGAATCGGTCCAATGTCACGATTTAATGGTTGGAAATCGCCTAGATTCTCACCAATGAGATGAAATGAGATGATGAAACAATAGATGGGACGAAAAAAATGGTTTAGACACACTTGATTTTGAGTTAAATTTGCAGACGGAAGGTGATCGGTTTGAAAGCTTGAAACTGAAAGAATTTTTCTAAGTGTCACTTTTATACCCCTCACTTATCGGTCGTGCATACTTGTTAAGTGCGCACGAGTTAACTCTTGCGTACTTACAAGTACGCAGGACTTAACTCTTGCGCATTTACAAGTGCGCAAGACTAACTCTTGCGTACTTGCTAAGTTACAACTAGACAGAACGACTTACCTCCAATACTCCTGATATTTATGGGGCCAAACAGATCCATGTGTAATAGCTCCAAAGGTGTATCAATAGAGTTTTGGAGCTTGGGCTTGTGAGACTTCCCTTGCTGTTTGCCCTTTTTACAAGGCATACAGTCATCTGCAATGGTAAATCTCAGCTTAGGAACCCCGGTTACCAAACCGTTTCGGACAAGATGATTCATTTTACGATAAGAAATATGTCCGAGTTTCCTATGCCACAAGATAGAGTCAAGCTATGTCACTTTTGTAAGCAAACAAGTAGCAACTGATGAGGTGGTTGTTGCCAGGCTCATATCGATCTGATAGGTGTCGTTTGTTCTTGGTGCTCTCATCAGGATCCAGTCTTCGGGAACCTCAAAACCGGGTTTGAGAATCAGGCATTCTGACTTGTCAAACATCACCGAGTACTCCTTATCACACATTTGGGAGACACTCAACAGGTTATGCTTTAGCTGCTCGCAGAAGTTGACATTGTCAAAGCTGACACAACCGTTCGAAACCATGCCTTGACACGTGATGATGCCGCCTTTTTCTCCGGCAAAGGCCACATAGCCGCCTCTGAATGGTTTAACGTCTTGAAGCAGGGCCATGTTTCTTGTCATGATCCTGGAACATCCACTATCTACATACCAGCGGTTAGAGATAGTACTCTTCGGATGTCCCTGCACGAGTCACAAAAGAATTAGTTAGATTTGGAGACCCAAGCCATTGTGGTCTTGGGTCGTCCATCCTTTTCAAAATAAACCACTTCTTTTAACTCACAGTCATGATGACTGTTCAAAATTGATGAATCTTTGGAGGAATTGGGAACAGGAGATTGAGAACCTTTTACTTTCTTGTTCCAGGATCTCTTTTGATTCTTAACCAGAATAGGAGACTTTGGCTCAACCACAGCCGGTGAACTTGTGAAAGCTTCACCTGATTGAGCTTTAGTCAGCTGTTCTAGCTTTCTCAACCTCTTATTCCTTCTTCTTCTATGTGGCTTAGAGAGTCTAGCCACAGATTTCTCACCAGTACGTGTACTACCAGATGTAGATACACGAGGTACAACAGGTTGCTTTACCTTTCTTGCAACAGATGGTTTGGCCTCAGATTTGATCTTTGGCTTTGCCATCGGTTGGACTGGTGGTTTCACCACATTATACTTTGGACTTTTGGGAGATGGTTTCACCACATTCTGCTTTGGACTTTTGGGAGATGGTTTCACTGGTGGCGACCTGGGAATAACAGCTGGTTGTGAAACAACAGGCCGTTTCCCTTGGTTCTTAGAAGGACAGTTCACAAAAATATGACCAACCAAGCCACAGTGAAAACAGTTCCTCTTGTCTACATAAGTTCTCTTGTAAGGCTCATTAGATCTGGCCTTAGATAACTCTCCATTATGAGCAGGAGGAGTTGGTTTCTGAACAGCAGTCTGAACCTTAACAGTTTGATTTTTAGGAGTATAGTATTTTTCCAAATTTTCTTTGTAACCAAGCCCGAAGTGAGCTGAAAAAGCCTCTTTCTTTACTTGGTTAAGGTTTTTATACCCCCCATAAAGCATTACCTTAAGTTTATCATTTGATTCAATGACATCAGGTTCAGTTAAAATGCAGTTATCACCATTAGTGATAATGTTTTTCTTGACTTTCTGTTCAGTCAACAACTCCTCAGATACTACTCCTTTAGGGCAAGAGTTAACCGACCCATCTTCAGAAGTAGTAACAAACTCCTTACTAGATGTGGAGTTAGCCTTACTTGAGGATTCATCCTTTTTAGGGGAATCATCCTTATCAGAGGACTCATCTAGACAAGTGAGATCAATGTCTATTAAACTATTGACAAACTTCCCGCTCACTGGTGGAGGAATGGCATTGGTGCCAAGACCTAGACCATTCATTTTCCTCACTACAGATTCGTAGTGTTCCACCACAAAGTGAGAGTTTTTCAACTTCTCATTTGTGCATTTTAACTGCAAGATCTCATTTTGCAGTTTGTTGATTTCATTGTTCCGTTTTTCCAACCCCTTATAAGCAATATCTAAGTGAAGCTGTTGATCGCTCATTTTTAAAGAATACTCACGTGTTTCCTTTTTCAATGTTTCAATAGACTCTTTAAAATGTTTTTCATTTTCTTTATAGTTTAGAGCTGCCATACTTAGGGGTTCGATTTTGTCTTGGAGCTTAGAGTTTTCAAGTTTTAGCCCTAGACACTTAGAACATGAAACAACAGAAAAGGGATTAGAATCTACCTCAGACGATGAACTTGTTTCTTCTCCAATGGCCATGAGAGCAACAACTGTGGTTGATTCTTCTTCATCAGCTACAGAATCTTCCTTTTCTTCAGCTTCCTTTACCTTCTCTGTATCAGCAGTTTCCCTTCTCTCTGCTTCCATCATCTCCATGATCTCAGCCATAAGACCAACCTGTGTTTGTGCGATGATGGCATCCTCAAGATGAACACCCCAGTCAAAGCTTTCGTCCTGTTGGGCTACCAGTGCATTGGACGTTCCACCTTGGTTTTGATTGTGGTGGTTTGGATTGTTTTGGCCATGGCTGTTTCCTTGGCTGGGTCTGGTAAAACCAGAGGCAGGTGCTCTGTCTTTCTGACACTCACGAGCAAAGTGTCCATAGTTCAGACACTTGTAGCATTTGGCCTTAGATTTGTCAAACCCGACCTTGGCATTAGGATGCCCGCCAATAAACTTTCTTCCTGTTCTGTTCAGGAAACGTTTGGCTCTCCTCAATAACATGGCCATATTCCATTGAATATCCATGTCCTCCATGTCATCAGGATCCACTTGATTAAAATCTTCTTCAATCGTCTCTGGATCAGTAAGCTTGCCACCTATGAAATTTTCATATTTAAGCATACAAGATGAGAATAATGCTACATGATCTTCAGCTATTCTGGCTATAGCTGAGTTGTTAGCTGAGGACGTAGCAGGTGGATTTCTTGAGGTATTTTGATGATGAGACCCCAACCCTGATCCTGAAGCATAGCAAGCATGACCACCACACCCAGTTGAGTGGTCTTCTTCAGTAGGATTTCCAGTGAAGAGGGCAATTCCAGTGCCTGATGACTTGGATGTGGAAGTCGTCCCGTGATACGTAGAAGGGTCTTGTATTTGGGGTCTTCCAGAGCTCTCCTTTCTTCTTAGGTTCATGTCATGAGCTTAAACCTTTCCTATTGCCTCTTCAACTGTCAGCTCATAGAACTTAGGATTTTCCCTCATCAGAGTTGTGTACATCTCAAATTTGGGTGGTAAAGCATCCTAAAACTTTTCCACCATCTCTTCATCCGGATACTTGAGTTCAAAAGCCTTCAACTCAGTCTGTAAATGATAGAACCTAGAGATGAGGTCATCTAAAGATTCTTTCTCAAGAAATCTGAAGCACTCATACTGCTTCCTAAGAAGATCCCGCTTACTCTTCTTGATGTCACTATTTCCTTCGAATCTCTTCTGTAAAGCTTTCCAGAGATCCTTAGAATTGTCATACCCTCGAAAACTGTGGAACAATTCCCGAGTTAATGCCATAGTGATCGAACCAAGTGCCTTCTTCTCTCGATCATATGCTTTCTTTTCTTCCTCATCGAGTTTAGAAATAGGCTTTGGTAATTCATCATCAAGATAGATGTGTGTGGGATGCTTATATCCCTCAAGGATTGGTATCCATAATGATGAGTCAGTAAACGTGCTTTCCAATTTGAATAATCGTTCACGCAGCAACTTTGGTGGTTTCTGTGGTGTACCGATCTCATTATCATAATTTAACATGTTTCCCAAATTCTGAAGATTAGACATAGTGAACACTTAGTCAAATTTCAGAAAAGTCAGACACAGCTGCGCACTTGACTTTGGCCTTGCGCACTTGAGAAATGATCTTGGGTATTTATATTTGCTCTTGCGTACTTGTAAGTACGCAGGAGTAGATGTAAGTACGCAGGATATAACTTAAGTTCGCACAAGTTCAGTCTTGCGCACCTGTAAGTACGCAGGAGATAACTCTTGCGTATTTAGTAAGTACGTAGAAACCTGTACTTTTTGCCAGAAAGGGTAAGTACGCAGGACACCTTTTCAGCAACTGTCACCAAAATTTTTCGGTCGCCTGAAACTCGCCGGAGATGGTAAAAATTCGTCTGATGATTAATTCAAATGAGCCAAAGGGTCAGAAACTTGTTTCTAACCAACCTTTGATGCTCAAATAACTCAAATACACAACAAAAATTGGTTTTTGAGAGATTTTTGCTTCTAAAAAAGTGCTCAAGAGCTACCCATTTTTAATCACAAAAATACCTCTTTTTGCTTGTAAAACTCAGTAAAAACGTCTCCAAACTCACTTACAACACTCGAATTCAAGAGCAAAGCTCTGATACCACTTGTAGGTCCCTTCGTGTGTGTCGGATCGTTGCATGCAAGTGGTCTACTAGTCGGACCGGGTGTGGAATACCCGTTACTAGGCGGAGAGTCTAACTGAAACAAAGTAAACCAACAAGAGAGTCACAATAAAAGCTCTTTCTATTATAAACACTCAACGGTTACAGAGATAATACAAATTGCGTACTTAACAAACTGAGTTCGTCTAAGATATGAGTTCTACGTACTTATCCTCTGTGAACCAAACTATTTATACAGACCTGATGCCTGCGCACTTAGCAAGTGCGCAGGACCAAATGCTCTTGCGTACTTAGCAAGTACGCATAGGTCTTCCTGCGTACTTGCTAAGTACGCAGGAGCTTTCTCCTGCGCACATGTAAGTGCGCAAAACACTTAGAAGAAATGCAACATACACTATGTAAAAGTAAATACAACTCGATAAACTATTACATAACGACTCTTACATACAAAGACAAATTACAGACATTAGAAATACAAACTAAGACTCTATCCAGAGTGTTGTCACAGGAAAGTCCATCAACAACCCCTGAGAACTTTTTGAAAACAGTTCTCATGCTTTGAAAAATATTATTTTTATGTCCCAACATGATGTAGATTCTTGCAGGTTTTGAAAGTTCTTTTAGTTCTTGATTGAAAACCTCCTGGAAGAATCTTGGGTACATAAAAAATTGTTGCTTTGCACCCTCTTGAAGGTTATATCTCAAACCCTCAAAGATGAGGTATGCAAAGTTGAAACCTAGGCCAGTAATCATACCATGGAACGCGGAGGCAAGTGCGAAGCTCACTTGATGCCATCCACTTCTCTTCTGAGATATGCATTGGAGAAGAGTGTGGCAGAGATACTTCCATGGAGGGCCCATCAGCGCCTTCTCTATCGTATACTCATTTTGATTTCCAGTGTACCCTATGGATACAAAGGTCCTCATGTACTCGTCCTTTGAGTATGAGATGGCTGCTCCCTCATCTTGAAGCTTAAGATATTTTCGGAGTGTGGCTTCTGAGATGGTGATGTCCTTGCCGTCTACCTTGGCTTTAATTTGGGGAATCCCCTGTTCGGTAGAGTAGACGGCGGTATTCCAGAAATCCTCCATATGAAGGATATATATGGTAGGTTGGTTGTTAGGGAAAAATTTATCTTTGATCGACATAGGAAGTCGATCATATCATTGAATCCTTCGGATTTCTTTCCCTTGGTTAGGTATGCTGTAAGGTTATGGTACGGGGAGAACTTATCGTCAGGGTTATTGATGTCTGCCATTGTTGTTTTGATTTTGGAGGGAAGGTTTGAAGGTTTAAGAATATGGAAGGCTTTGAATGTTTTAAGGATGAAAGGATTTGAATGTGGTGGGGACTTGAGAGAAAGTGATGTGGGTTTAGGGTGAAATTGAAGGTGAAGAGGTGGTAAGGAAATTTGATTTGTTCTTATAACGGTAAAGGAGGTAAAAAGCAAAATGACTTGTACAGTACAACCTTTTTCACTTTTTACTGTTATAGCTGTAATACACCGAGGAAGTCATGGTAAAGACTGACGTTAGTTTTACAGCGAGTAAAAGTTAATTTGGACTTAAATTTACCCATCAGCAGCAAACTTGGTTGCTGTGGATGAATAAGCATGTCCGCTACAAACTTGGCTGCTGCGGAAGGTTAAGTCTGTCAGCAGCAAACTCATCTGCTGCTGATGGATTTAATAATCCGCAGCAAGGATGTTGCTGCTGATAGTCTTAAAGTTATCCGCAGGAAACCTATTCCTGGTGATAACTTAAAGCAGTCAGTTGCAAATCTTTTGCTGCTGAAGATTAAACCTGTCAGCAGCTGAAGGACAAAAATGCTACTGACTTATAACATTTATTTACAACAAAAGACAAAAAACATTTTAAAATAGAATTTTAGAGATAGATTTTAATCAAAGTTCATCATACCAATGGATTCAACTAAATATCTAAATCTAGCTTCATTAAAAGGTTTTGTAAACAAATCAGCATATTGCTCATTCGTATGAACTTTGGTTAAAATAATCCTCTTATTCTCAGCTTGATCTCTTATGAAATGATACCTGATGTCAATGTGCTTTATCTTGGAGTGCTGCACCGGATTGTTTGTGATTGATATAGCACTCATGTTGTCAATGTGAATTGGAGTTGCCATGAAAGTCATCCCGTAATCCAGCATTTGATTTTGTATCCAGATGACTTGGGCGCAGCAACTTGAAGCTGCAATGTATTCTGCTTCAGCTGTAGAAGTTGAAACACATGTTTGCTTCTTGCACTGCCATGAAATCAGTCTCCCTCCTAGAAACTGATATCCCCCTGAAGTGGACTTTTTGTCCAAGTTGCATCCCCCATAGTCACTGTCAGTGTATGCATACAGATTAAACTTGTCATTTTTAGAGTACCATAGCCCAAGTCTTGGGGCTCCCTTTAGGTATCTAAAGATTCTCTTGACGGCTTGAAGATGTGAAATCTTTGGAGCTGCTTGAAATCTTGCATAGAGACATACTACAAACATGATATCTGGCCTTCAGGTAGTGAGATACATGAGAGACCCTATCATTGCACGGTACTGATGTTGATCAGTGTCTTGGCCATCTTTGTCTGGAGTCAGCTGATGATGCACTTGCATAGGGGTTCATGCAGCAGAGCAATCAGCCATTTTGAATCTTTCCAAAATGCTCTTTACATATTTGGATTGGCTGATGAAGATTCCATTTGGGACTTGTTTGACTTGTAGACCCAAAAAGAAATTTAGTTCACCCATTGAACTCATTTCAATCTTTGAGTGCATCAGAATCTCAAAGTCTTTGCACAACTGTTTCCTTATTGATCCAAAGATGATATCATCAACATAGATTTGAACTAGTAAGATTTCTCTCCCTTCATCTTTGATAAACAAGGTCTTGTCAATAGCACCTCTTCTAAAGTTGTTGGTTAGTAGATATCCTGACAAGGTTTCATACCAGGCTCTTGGTGCTTGATGTAGGTCATACAGAGCTTTGTCTAGTTTAAACACTTGAGTAGGATGTGCAGGATCTATAAAGCCTGGAGGCTGTTTGACGTATACTTCCTCACCAATCTTCCCATACAGGAAGGCATTTTTTACATCCATTTGATAGACAGTGAAATTCTTGGATGTAGCATATGCCAGGAAGATTCTGATGGCCTCCAGTCTGGCAACAGGAGCAAAGACTTCATCATAGTCAATTCCTTCTTCCTGAGTGTAGCCTTGAGCTACAAGTCTGGCTTTGTTCTTGACTACAATACCTCTCTCGTCTTGCTTGTTCCTGAAAACCCATCGTGTGCCAATAGCATATTTACCTGGTGGAAGATCAACAAGTTTCCAGACATCCTGCCTCTTAAATTGCAGCAATTCTTCCTGCATTGCCTCAATCCAGCTGCTGTGTTTGAGTGCTTCATCTATCTTCTTGGGTTCCACCTGAGATAGAAAACATGAAAACAAGCATATATTGGCCTCGTGAGATTTGCTTCTTGTGAGAACTCCTTGGTGAACTTGGCCAATAATATTTTCATGAGGATGTTCTTTGTGGATCCTTTGTGCTGGTACCACCTGCACCTGTATCCCTTGCTCCAGATTGCTTTGATTTTGATCAGGGGTCTCTTCATTCATGGTGGAAGACTCTTCAACATCATTAGCCACATCAATATTTTCAGCAATAGCATCATCATCTACAGCATTTACCGAAGAGTCTTCATTTAGATTTTCAGTTTCAGACAGGCTGCTGCTGGTTACATTAGACAGTCTTGCTCCGGCTTCACTTGCTTCATTTTTTTCCACAACTGATGGAGGATCAATTGATGGTCTTCTCAGACGGATAGAAGATTTGGGAAAATCCAGTCTGTAGTCAGTGGATGAAGTGGAGGCATGTGTTTGTGTAGACGTAGACTCCATATTTGAGAAGGTGAGAAGCTCAAATATTTGGGAGGAGTCTATGTCGAAGAGCCAGTTTGGACCTTTTCCCTGCTCACAGAGAATGTGTTCTCTACATTCCACATTTGCTGATTCTTCCACAATTCTTGTTCTTGAATTGAATACTCTATAGGCCTTTGATTAAGAGGAATAGCCCACAAAATATCCTTCATCAGATTTGGCACCAAACTTAGGAAGAACCCTAAGTGTGATGAGAATGGTGCATGGACACCCAAAAGGCTTTAGAAACCCAATGTAGGGAACTCTTTGAAACCAAAGTTCATAAGGTGTCTTGTTGAGGGTTTTGACAAAGAGAACTGTATTTTGCACATAGCAGGCTGTGCTAACTGCTTCTGCCTAGAATGTGAGTGGCAGTTTTGAGTCAGCCAACATAGATCTTGCTGACTCGAATAGAGTTATGTTTCTCCTTTCAGCAACTCCATTTTGTTGAGGAGTTCTTGGAGCACCGTATTATCTTTCTATCCCCTTGCTTTCACAGAAACAATTCAAAGTGTGGTTTTTGAACTCTGTGCCCTGATCACACCTTATGATTTTCACCTTTTGATTGCTTTGATTTTCTACCCTCAGAATGTAGGATTTGAGAATTTCAGCAGTTTCATCTTTAGTTCTCAAGAAGTATACCCAAGAGAATCTGGTGTAGTCATCAGTTATCACCAGACAGTATGAATTTTTGCCCATTGACATGGCATTTGTACGACCGAAGAGATCCATATGCAGCAGTTGTAGTCGAGTGTCATTTGTATTCAAGGTCTTGGGCTTGTGAGAACTCTTGTGTTGCTTCCCCTTTAAGCACGAAATGCAGTGGTCTTCTAGCTGAAATTCTTTGTCAGGAAGCCCTCTGACAAGATTATTCTTCACCAATTTGTTAATAGTTTTGATGTTAACATGGCTTAATCTCCTGTGCCAGAGAGCTGATTCATCAACTGAGGCTTTTGATAGAAAACAGGAAACACTCCCAGATAGAGTGACTTCATTCATGTCCAGTACATAGAGATTTTCTTTTCTCTGAGCAGTTAATAAAATGCTTTATGGAGGAGGTATGGATAAGCCTGGAGATAGTACAAAGCATTCTTTATCTGTGAAGAGCATCCAATGCTTTTGGTCACAGACCTGGGAAACACTCATGAGATTGAAGTCTAATTCTTTGACATAGTTGACCTTATCAATGCTCATTCTTTCGTTGGACACTGTTCCTTGTCCAGTAATAGATCCTCCCTTTGAGTCACTTCCAAAGGCAACATATCCTCCGTTGAAATGTCTGAAGTTGGAGAGGATGGATCTGTTGCCTGTCATGTGCATGGAACAACCGCTGTCTACCACCCAGGTGTTATTCTTGTGACCTGGCTGTCCCTGCACATGATAGATATCTAATTAGTGGGAGGAACCCAAGAATCCGCAGACTTGAAAAAGATGGGTGTTAGTTTATCCTTTTCAGTATGTTTACAGTCAATGGAACCAATGATAATGCTTGGAGATGGTTTGGCTTTCCATTGCTTTGTTGGTGATTTTCTAGTTTTCCTCACATTGTCAGCAGCGGATTCTGCTACTGATGTTTCTGGCTTGTTAACAATAGATTCTGCTGCTGATGGCTTTGCTAGAGTGGAAACATTTTTGGCTGCTGAAGGCTTTGCCTTGGATTTTGCCTTATCAGCAGTGGACACTCTTGCTGCTGATGGCTTTGCCTTGGATTTTACCTTATCAGCAGTGGACACTCTTGCTGCTGATGGCTTTGCCTTGGATTTTGCCTTTTCGGTAGTGGACACTCTTACTGCTGATGGCTTTGCCTTTGATTTCCCTTTATACGCAGTAGACATTTTTGCTTCTGAAGGCTTAACTTTTGTTTTTCCAGACTTTTCAAGATCAGCAGCTGTTTTGTTTACTGCTGATGGTGTAAATCTAGATTAGCAGTTTGTAATCTGGTTGAAGGGATTAAATCTGCATTTGGCAGCAAAGTGGTTGGTTTCACCACAAATGATACAGGTTTGTTGAGATCTTGACACCTTCACTCTTAGGGGAGATAGGAACTCCCTAAACTTAGTTGCTTTGGCCTCGTAGCTTCTTACCTTCTTGTTTTTGTTAGTCTTTTCAAAGACATGCTGCTTTGAATTTCTTTGGTATTCCAGGTAATGAAAGCAGGTGCTGGCAGTGTGGTTATATCTTCCACACACAAAGCATGATCTCGCCAGTTTGTCTCTTGAAAGGTAGACATAGTCCTTTCTTTGGAACAGATCCTTGAAGTTCAATGGATGAGCTTTGTTATGTTCAAAAGTGGCTTCTTCTAGGGTCTTTTGAACATATGGAACTTTTTCTCTAGGCGTACGACATATATCAAACACCTTCCTCTTTGTGATCGGCTTTGACTGAGGCTTGGGGTTCGTGGATCCTGATGTCTCTACCTTTTCAATGTTTAGCTTTCTTCCATCTGGAGGATAGCTGATTTTGATCTGTGTGAATGGGACAGGGGCTGGAATAGCTGGAATAACAGCAGGAACTTCAACTCTATTCAGAACAACTTCAGATGGGGCTGCACTGGTTTCATTATGGTCTGAGCAGGTTGACTCAGATTCCGATGAGGTAGTGCAGTCTTCGAGGAAAGGTTCATCCGTTGAAGGATCAAGATTTCGTTTTGCAGTGTCAAGATTTGCAACATTGAAGCTTGGTTCGTGAATGACAATATAGTCAGTAGGAGGAGGAACAGATTTGTACTGATCATTTTTATACCCAAGTCCAGTCTTTACCTTCTCATGGACTTGAATGTCTAAAATTCTTTGTAACGTTTTGGAAGAAAATTCATATTTTTCAACATGAACTTTATGTTCTGCCAGTTCAGCTCTGGTAGCTTTTAGTTTGACCAGTAGATCATCAATCTGAGTTTCAAGATTACTTTGTTCGTGTTTTAACAATGAAATCTCTTTCTTAAGGCAGTTAATTTTTTCTTTATAAGTATTTTCAACCTTTTTGAACTCAGATTTCATCTGATGAAACTCTTCATTTTGATCTATAAGGTTTTGGTTATGCTTTCTATAACCTAAAACTTTATCAATGCAAGCTTGGGAACCGAGATGTTTATATACCTGAGGCGGTATCTCAGTTGTGTCTGCCCTAAGCGCTTGGTTTTTGGCAGGCAGCTCTTCATACTGGAAGCTCCAGTCGAAGTCAGAAGTTCCAACAGTTGCACAGGCTGCAGTTTGAACTGGAGGAGTAGCTTGTTACTGTTGTTGTCTGGGTGGGGCTTGGTGAGCTTGTCTTGATTGAGGAGTAGCTGGATTGGCTCTTGGTGCCTTGCATTCTCTAGCAAAGTGACCGAGTAGGTTACAGTTGTAACATCTTAGTTTGCTTTTATCCAATCCAACTCTGGTGTTGGAGTTGTTGCTTGGAATGGGTCTTCCGGTTCTAGAGTAGAACCTTTTTGCTCTTATAGAGAGCATGGCATACGAGTGCTGTATGTCCATTTCTTCTAAGTCATCTGGATGGAAGCATTCCAGATCCTTCTTGATAAAGGACATGTTGCTTGAGTTTTCAGAAACAAAAGCAGCAGAGGTTGAGGTTTGAGGAGGAGCTTCTAGGAGAAATGGAGAGGTGTTTGTTTGAGAGGTTGGAGTTTGTGGGTGGGTGACAATGGGAGGATAGTAGTTACTGGAACTAGGACCTGAGTGGTCAGAGTGAAAGGCAGAGGTGGTGGTGGATGTTGAGGCATTTTGATAGCTTGAGCTTCGTTCTTTTGCCTGAATCATCCCTAGCTCATAGGTTTTCAGCATACCGAAGAGCTCAGTCATTTGGAGAGTCTTCAGATTCTCAGTTCTTCTAATGGACACTGTGTAGAGTGTCCAACAGCTAGGTAAAGACCTGATGAACTTTTTGAGAATATCTTCATTCTCCAGCTTCATTTTGGAGCACTGCAGTTCTCCCACCAGGTACGTGTACCTGTTATACAAAACGGTTAGTGACTCAACTTCCTTCCAGATGAAGTTTTCGTACAGCTGCTTCAAGATGTCCCTTCTGTTTTCTTTGACATCCTCTGAGCCAGCAAACATCTTCTCAAGAGCCTCCCAGAGCTCCTTAGCAGTTTTGTAACTTCTGAAGTTATGAAAAACTTCATTTGGAAGGCACATTTGGATAGCTCCTAGTGCCTTGAAGTCCACCTCCATCTTCTTTGTGTCCTCTTCTGAGTACTTGGAGGGCTCCTTCGGGACTAGTGGTCCTCCAGAATCAGCAGAGGCCACCATTGGAGTGTAGGGTCCATCCCTGATGGATTTCCACATTCCGTATCCTGATAACAGAAGATGCTTTCCATGTGAATCTTCCACATGTCGTAGTCTTCCCCAGATACCAACCTTGGTGGTCGATTGATGCTGCCGATGTCTTCAAATCCATTGCTCTGTACCATCTTTGTTTTTGTGATTTTGGGTGACTTGATTAAAGAGAGAGTTTAGAATAGAACCAGAAGTGATTAAACAAGTATGAGTTTGTTTAATCTGAGCCAAAGCTCTGATACCACTTGTAGGATTGTGAAAGTACAAGATGGTTCTGTTCTTAGTTGAAATTGGTGGAAACAATAGCAACTACACAAGTATAATTGAGTAAACGGAAAGAATACTTATAAGAACACTGTTGTATTAAGCTTTTGCGAATAAACGATTACAAATGAAAACTCTATCAAGAAGCACACATACAATGAAGTGTTTACACAGTATTTATACTAACTTAGAATCAAGACAGACCCTTGATTCTAAGGATCGGATCTAACACAGACCGTTGATCTTTTGTATAAAGCTAACAGAACAAGTTTAGTCTAAACTAGCTAACTTTATTAAAGCGTCTTTTTTATGCATCATTACTTGCATGCTTGGAGAAGAGCATTGTTGTCCGTCATTGGTTGCACCATTGAGGTTCCTTCTGCTTTGAGTGTGTCAGTAGCTTTCGCATAAAGTTGTCAGTGACGCTTGCAAGGCTAGTCAGCTACAACGTTTGATCTTCAATGAATGAATAACTATCAGCAGTAGAGTTGTTGATCAGCAGCAAGATGTGACCGTCCAAGCTGCTGATGATTTGCCTATCAGCAGCATCAAGTGTTGATGTTGCGGAGAAGCCTATCCGCAGCAACTCTGGTCTTCAACAGATAAGGCTACCCGCAGTAGATTTGTTCTTCAGCAGAAGAACAAGTATCCGCTGCAGATAAGCTTATCCGCAGCAGTTTGTTGGTCAGCAGCAAACTTTGAGATCAGCAGCATTTGTACTTAGAGAATTTTGTAGCCATCAATCTTTATTTCTACAAGTAACTCTTGCGGTTGGCTTGATAATTCTTGCATCTTAGAAGGTGCTAGACGATACGGTGATCGTGCTCCTGGCGCAGCTCCTGGTGCTAGGTCGATTCGGAACTCGACTTGTCTCGGTGGCGGTGAGCCAGGTAAGTCTTCGGGAAATACTTCGGGGTAATCCCTAACGATCGGTATGTCCTCAAGTCGAAGTTCCTCGGGTTTCTTCTCGACGATATGAGCCAGAAACGCGCAGTAACCCTTGCGTAGATATTTATGAGCTTTCATGTAGTTTATCATCTTTAACATCGTTCTACACCTTTCGCCTTGAATTGAAAGAATTTCTCTGCTCGGTAGTGGGATAGGTACAATTTTCTCGAAGCACACGATCTCGGCATGGTTCTTTGATAACCAATCCATGCCAATAACAATATCAAAACTCCCTAATTCGACGGGTAGAAGGTCTATATTGTGACATTCCGACTTTTTAGGTTAACCCCGTTAACTATCCCGTTAAGTTTCCTATTAAAAACTTAACCCCGTTAACCAAATCTAACCCCAGGGACTGTTTCTTTCACAAATCCAACTCAGAAATGCAGGGACTAGTCCTGCCAAGTCTCAATACTTGAATTGTTGACTCCCCAAAGTCAAAATCAATTCAATTTAATCCTGTTTGACTTTTTGAAGTCAAACTCGTGACAATCCAATCAAATCCGAACTTGCAAATCGATTATGTGGAAATTGGAACCGTTATCACTCGATTAATATCATTAACGACCTTAAACATCAATTAAAACATCCATCATTAGCAAATTAATCAAATTAATGATGAATTATACCGAAACCGTCGAACCATTAGCACAATTCATCAATTCGATCATTTCAATCATCATACTCACAAACTAATCACCTGCAAACTTCATTCGAACTCCTTCGAAGCATATGCACGCATCAATTCGATCGTAACAATTGCCGGAGACACCGGAACTCAAGCTTTGGAGCCGCACCTGTGGTTTTAGTCGCGTACCATCAACCCGAACACCATTGTGGTAATTAAACACCTCTGTAGTTTCGTTTTCATACCAAGATCGTTAGCCCTATCACAATTGTGGCTTAAAACATCGATTTAACCATGAACTGATTCTAGGGTTCATCATGTTCACGGTTTAATCAAACACTACTCTAGTCGCGATCTCAATCCAATTAATTTTGATGGATAGGTTCGCAAACCCTCTCTAATCGAAAGCCCTATGATAATTTAAACAAATAACATCGAATTGTGTAACATCCAGTAATTAGGGTTTGTTCTTGAATCAATTTGGGGTTTTGATCTTAACGGCTATCTTAATCAAATTAAACCTCATGGTTGGATTCACAATCACCATTTTATCAAAAACCCCATGAATCCAACAGTTTCTAACATAAGAATTTATCTAATCGATTTGGCATTCATATCTAAGGTTTCGGCCTGTTTTTCCTAAAAATTAACGATCTTAAACTTAACCATTTTGCAATTAAATCCATCTACAGATTCGCAACACCCTAATGATTAAAACCCCTATGAATCCTAGATGAATCGTGATCGTTTCGAACGAAATCCGGACTGGTTTTGTCTTGGTAACGTGGGGAAGAAGAACCACTTGAGCCTAATTGATAAAAGGATTCAACCCGCATATCAGTCGCGATACCCTAGCGGGTGGGACTGGTTAGAGCGATGTGTGTATGTAGGAGAGACCCGGGTTCGAGACCGGGCTCCCACAATTATTTTTAAAACATTTTTCTGGATTATTAAATTAATAAAAATCAAACCTTTTAATATTGTATTATTATATAAATGGGTTTTAACCCGGAAAACAACCCTTAGGCTCGGGTTTGAAATATTAGTTTGTTTTTATAAATTATACCCCCTTTTATAATTTATATATTATTATTAATAAGTAAAAATAATATATTTATATTATTTTTAAGCCGTAAACTCGTGTAAAATAATATGCTTATTATTCTCAAATTGTGACCCGTATTATTAAATAATATATATTTATATTATTTCAAATCATTTTATAACGCCGTAAATCAATCGAGACTAAATAATAATATAACTAATTATATTATCCACTCGTATATATATATATATTATTATTTATGTCGTTCGTCGCGTAAAGTAATTCCTAAACCCGTGGACACGTTCGTCCACTCTCGTTTATTGGAGCGGTTCTTTAAGATGTTCCTTCCGTGTCGCAGTCAAAATTCCCATTATCGTTCCTAATTTATATGTTTACAATTTTAGGACATTCGTAGGTCTTTTGAGACTTACACTCGTGGTTCCAACTTACTTCTAGTGTGAAACTACCTTCAACGCCAAGCAGGTGAGTTTTCATGGCCCCTTTTTACTGTTTTAACTTGGGAGAGAAAACACGCTTAAACTACTTTTGAGATTTTGTATTTCATATGCTATCAATGTTAAAGCTAAGTGTAACACGCTATCACAGAAAGTCCTCATCTTATCTCGAACCGTTAATATGGATCTTAGCAAGGTAATATTTAGTGGTACTATTGGGTTTGACAAATCCCACCCGCATTGGTCGCGCTAACTGGATCAGATATCGAACGGGTGAAATGTTAGCCTACTCACACCGCCAGTGTTGATAGACCTGGCAGGAGGCAATAAACAAACAGTCAGCTTCGGTTGCGAGCACTTGAGCTAAACATGAACATATGTTAGCTACCTATAGATACATATTGAATGATCATAAATCTGGTAAACGCTTACGTATTTATTTGAAACCTGTGAACTCACCAACCTTGTATTGACACTTTTTCTTACATGTTTTCTCAGGTCGCTAAGATAAGACACAAGGTGAACGTTAGGACATGCATGGGATTCAACTATTTTACTTATGATATATTTTATGACTTCCTTGTATTATATTTTGGTTGGTTGGACATTTTGGACTTTGGTTTGGGCGCGTGTGTTTTGCGCATTTACTTTTCGTTACGCTTCCGCATTGAACTTTGATTATAATGGTATTTTCATTTGAGTCCCATGTAGAGTCGTTCAAAGTAAATAATGTCTGAGATCCTGGTTAGTCACTTCCCAAAATGGTAAAACTCCGTTAGTTGAATTTTGGCGGTGTGACAGATTGGTATCAGAGCCATTGGTTATAGAGAACTAGGACTGCATGCTAGACTATAACCTCACACATTAGTTACTCGGCACAGACACTTATACCTGATACACATAGCACCTATACGTACATTGTAGTGCAGGCATGTAACACCATCCGTATCACCCTCAGTTGGTGAGGGGCACAACATTGGCATTGCATCATCGTTCCCAGTGGCGACACTCGGGGAATCACCAGAATATCATCCACTTCCGTCTGTGTGCAGCGAGACGAAGCCTTCGGAGGAGTCTCTCACATCACCATCACCTGTCAGGTTTGGTGGGCTTTCTCATGTCCATGTTTTGGGACGACATTCAGCTAGCACATATCTCTTTGGGAGTAAGGATCGTCGGAGGCGAGTCCCTACTGTACCCACTAACAACAATACGCCGAGTGAAGGCAAACCGTTGCACGCATTATTCCAGAATCCATTGACACGTAGATGTCATCACTTTCCCGAGCCATGGGCTCGCTTCCTTGGTCAATATTCTGTTGAGAATAGATGGACCACAAAGTCGAGAACGCATATTCAAACCCTATTCTGACTCAGTTGAAAGGACGTCTACCTTGCCTCTCCAGTAACACATATCCATGAACTAGTTTCACTTCTCGAAGTCACATTTCATGTACACGTTTGCTTCATGTGCATGTTACCATCTACAACCCGCGGGATTGGACTACCGTATTGTATTTCAACTCGAGTGAATACTTGGATCAAACGATTCCTGACTACTCATCAAGATATGAGTTCTAGTTGATCAACTTATGGTTGATGACTAAGCGTATTGATAACTTATCGTATCTGATAACACTCGGTACTCGGAAATACAAACTAAAAGACATTTTGACACAGGACAGGCAGAACTAGGGTGAGCATGTAAAGCAAATTATCATTACGGGTGCACACGTAATAGTAATTTGAGATGCATGTAAGTCCTAGTGAAACCTAGTGTGTGGGTAAATGGTCCTAATCAGCGATCTACAAACTTAAACTTCCACTGTCAGTAGAAGTCCTTGTAACCCGCTCAATGACGAGTTGGTATCATTAAACCTGTTCAACAGTTGATAGACGCGACCATCATGTTGAAGGTATTTACGAGCACACTGAACTATCATCCATAAAACCCATCATTTTATCTCACTCATGTAAGAGTCTTAGTGAAATTAAGACTCTAATCCAAACGTGACCATAGAAATCATCTTTATTGAAACTCTAGTACAACCTCATGGTAAACCCATCAACTCTAATTTGAGAAATTCTTTGTAGGCTAACACGTTATTCCTTACACTCCAACAATGAATTCCATTTGACTCTATTACCTTATCATGTGACTAACCCTCAGTCTTATTAGATTTATATCTCAGCATATCCAGTTGTTCCAATGACATTAGGAAACGGGGAATTAATCAAATCTGCCGTCAGTTGAACACGAGTACTTAAACAGACAACCTATCCCTAGTATTACAGAAACTGGTATCTCATAAAATTTCTTTTCCTACATGTGAACCTCTTCCCTTAGCCTTTGCATTGACCGACGCTTACCTTATAAGCACGGGTCTCACTAGAAGTCTCAGCATGACTTCAAAAACTTCATGTTGGTGCGGTCATACTCCAACTTTGTTAGAAGCTAAGTATATAATAGAGATAGTTGATGGCCAAATTATTGAAGCAACCCACATTCCTAAGGGTTGTAAGCTTGAGCTAGCTAGGCATGTACTTGATATCGACCTTATGCCGGTCACACTTGGTAGTTTTGATGTAATCGTCGGCATGGATTGGTTATCTAAGAACCAAGCCAAAATTATCTGTCGTGAGAAGATTGTTCGTATTCCTCTCCCGAATGGAGAAATCCTATCCGTTCAGGGCGAAAGAGTTGGTGCAGTCATGGGCATCATATCTTTTATGAAAGCACAGAAATGCCTTCAAAAGGGGCACACAGCTATTTTGGCTCTCGTTACTGAGCAGCCATCAGAAGAGAAGAAGATTGAGGATATTCCCATCGTTCTTGATTACCCGGAAGTATTTCCCGAAGACCTGCCTGGTCTTCTGCCACATCATCAAGTTAAGTTTCAAATCGATCTAGGACCCGGAGTGGCGCCTATTGCTCGGGCACCCTACCAACTTGCACCTAATGAATTGCAAGAACTGTCCACTCAATTGCAAGATTTGTTGGATCAAGGTTTCATTCAACCTAGCTCATCGCCATGGGGAAACTCCAGTCCTATTAGTCAAGAAGAAGGACGGGACTTTCCGCATGTGCATCGACTATCATGAGCCAAACAAAGTGATGATCAAGAACCGCCATCCTCTACCCAGTATCG
Source organism: Smallanthus sonchifolius (assembly GCA_023525975.1). NCBI lineage: Eukaryota > Viridiplantae > Streptophyta > Magnoliopsida > Asterales > Asteraceae > Smallanthus > Smallanthus sonchifolius. The sequence continues at coordinate 63,825,435 of CM042019.1, read as the reverse complement.
ACGATCTATTTGATCAACTCCAAGGATCAATCTTCTACTCCAAGATAGGTCTTAGGTCCGGTTACCATTAGTTAAGAGTCTGAGATGAGGATATCTCTAAGACGGCATTCAGGAAAAGGTACGGCCACTACGAGTTTATGGTCATGCCTTTCGGATTAACCAACGCACCTGCGGTATTCATGGACCTCATGAACCGTGTGTGTAAACCGTATCTTGACCAGTTTTTTATCGTGTTCATCGACGACATCCTCATTTATTCCAAGAATAGGGATGAACATGAGGAACACCTTCGTTTGATTCTAAAATTACTAAGGCAAGAGCAATTGTATGCTAAATTCTCCAAAGTACGAATTCTGGATTCACGAAGTGCAATTTCTAGGACATGTAGTCAACGAGAAAGGAATACATGTCGACCCATCAAAGATAGAAGCCATCAAGAATTGGGTAGCACCGACGACCCCGACTAAGGTGCGACAATTTCTGGGATTGGCTGGTTATTACCGTCGATTCATCGAAGGATTTTCAAAGATTGCACAACCTCTCACCTCCTTAACTCAAAAGGGTAAAGCCTATAATTGGGGCGATAACCAAGAATTAGCTTTCCAACACCTCAAACGGAAACTTTGCAGTGCACCTATTCTAGCTCTTCCGGAAGGAACCGATGATTTTGTGGTGTATTGCGATGCATCCATTCAAGGTCTGGGTTGTGTCTTAATGCAGCGCGAAAAGGTAATCGCATACGCTTCACGTCAGTTAAAGGTTCACGAGAAAAACTACACCACTCATGACCTAGAGTTGGGAGCAGTAGTTTTTGCACTTAAGATATGGAGACATTACTTGTACGGTACCAAATACACCATCTACACCGACCACAAGAGCCTCCAGCATATCTTCGAGCAGAAGGAGTTGAACATGCGACAACGTCGTTGGGTTGAACTTTTAAATGATTACGACTGTGCGATCCGGTATCATCCGGGTAAAGCTAACGTTGTGGCTGATGCATTAAGCCGAAAGGAAACGAAACCCAAACGAGTTCGAGTTTTACAACTTACTATTCACCCTGGATCGCCTGACAGAATCCGTAGTGCTCAACTTGAAGCCTTGAAAGAAGATAACCTATCGTTAGAAGGTACACGCGGCATGGAAGCACAACTTGAAGTAAAATCTGACGAAATTTGTTACTTCGTCGAACGAATATGGATTCCAGTGTTCGGAAATTTAAGGGAACTAATCATGGATGAAGCTCATAAATCTCGTTACTCCATTCATCCGTGTTCCGATAAGATGTACCATGATTTAAAGATACTATATTGGTGGCCAAAGATGAAGGCTTATATAGCTATTTATGTGAGTAAATGTCTGACATGCGCAAAAGTTAAAGTGGAATACCAAAAGCCTTCTGGTCTTCTGCAGCAACCAGAAATTCCCATGTGGAAATGGGAACAAATATCCATAGACTTCATCACCAAATTACCACGAACCCCTACCGGATGTGATACTATTTGGGTAATTGTTGATCGATTAAGAAAATCCGCCCACTTTCTAGCAATCAAAGAAACCGACAAAATGGATAAACTCACTCCAATATACTTGAAAGAAGTAGTCTCTTGGCATGGGGTGCCTATCTCTATCATTTTGGATCGTGATGCACGATTCACTTCTCGTTTCTGGCAATCATTGCACAAAGCATTAGCACGCGTCTAGATATGACCACAGCATACCATCCTCAAACTGATGGCCAAACTGAACACACTATCCAAACTCTGGAGGACATGCTACGAGCTTGTGTGATCGATTTCGTTAACACTTGGGAGTCTCACCTACCGTTGGTGGAGTTCTCCTACAACAACAGCTATCACACTAGCATCAAGGCAACTCCATTTGAAGCAATTTATGGACGGAAATGTCGTTCTCCTATTTGTTGGGCCGAGGTTGGGGATACTCAACTTACAGGTCCGGAGCTCGTACTTGAAACTTCTGAAAAGATCGTTCAAATCAGAAACCATATGGCAGCAGCTCGTGACCGTCAACAGAGCTATGCCTATAAACGTCGTAAACCGTTGGAATTTCAAGTAGGGGATATGGTCTTATTAAAAGTCTCACCATGGAAGGGCGTCATTCATTTCGGGAAACGAGGTAAACTGAATCCTCGTTATGTTGGACCTTTCAAAATAATAAAGAGAATCGGACCAGTAGCGTATCAACTGGACTTACCTGAAGGACTGAGTGGTGTACACAATGTCTTTCACATCTCAAATTTGAATAAATGCCTAGCTGACGAATCTCTCGCGGTTCCTCTTGAGGAACTACACATTGATGAACAGCTGCGTTTCATCGAAGAACTTGTGGAAATTAAGGATAGGGAAGTCAAATCGTTAAAGCACAGTAAAATCCCTATTGTTAGAGTCCGTTGGAACTCAAAACGAGGACCGGAATTCACTTAGGAGCATGAGGATCAGATGATGTGCAAATATCCTAATCTGTTCAAGTACTCCGCGTCAATCTCTTAAGGTACTATTTAATTTTCGGGATGAAAATACTTTCAACTAGGGGATGATGTGACACCCCAGAAATTTTTTTATTATTATTTTAATTTTTGACACGAAAATTCTTTCAACTAGGGAATGATGTGACAATCCGACTTTTTAGGTTAACCCCGTTAACTATCCCGTTAAGTTTCCTATTAAAAACTTAACCCCGTTAACCAAATCTAACCCCAGGGACTGTTTCTGTCACAAATCCAACTCAGAAATGTAGGGACTAGTCCTGCCAAGTCTCAATACTTGAATTGTTGACTCCCCAAAGTCAAAATCAATTCAATTTAATCCTATTTGACTTTTTGAAGTCAAACTCATGACAATCCAATCAAATCCGAATTTGCGAGTCGATTCTGTGGAAATTGGAACCGTTATCACTCGATTAATATCATTAACGACCTTAAACATCAATTAAAACAACCATCATTAGCAAATTAATCAAATTAATGATGAATTATACCGAAACCGTCGAACCATTAGCACAATTCATCAATTCGATCATTTCAATCATCATACTCACAAACTAATCACCAGCAAACTTCATTCGAACTCCTTAGAAGCATATGCACGCATCAATTCGATCGGAACAGTAACCGGAGACACCGGAACTCAAGCTTTGGAGCCGCACCTGTGGTTTTAGTCGCGTACCATCAACCCGAACACCATTGTGGTAATTAAACACCTCTGTAGTTTCGTTTTCATACCAAGATCGTTAGCCCTATCACAATTGTGGCTTAAAGCATCGATTTAACCATGAACTGATTCTAGGGTTCATCATGTTCACGGTTTAACCAAACACTACTCTAGTCGTGATCTCAATCCAATTAATTTTGATGGATAGGTTCGCAAACCCTCTCTAATCGAAAGCCCTATGATAATTTAAACAAGTAACATCGAATTGTGTAACAACCAGTAATTAGGGTTTGTTCTTGAATCAATTTGGGGTTTTTGATCTTAACGGCTATCTCAATCAAATTAAACCTCATGGTTGGATTCACAATCACCATTTTATCAAAAACCCCATGAATCCAACAGTTTCTAACATAAGAATTTATCTAATCGATTTGGCATTCATATCTAAGGTTTCGGCCTGTTTTTCCTAAAAATTAACGATCTTAAACTTAACCATTTTGCAATTAAATCCATCTACAGATTCGCAACACACTAATGATTAAAACCCCTATGAATCCTAGATGAATCGCGATCGTTTCGAACGAAATCCGGACTGGTTTTGGCTCGGTAACATGGGGAAGAAGAACCACTTGAGCCTAGTTGATAAAAGGATTCAACCCGCATATCAGTCGCGATACCCTAGCGGGCGGGACAGGTTAGAGCGATGTGTGTGTGTGGGAGAGACCCGGGTTCGAGACCGGGCTCCCACAATTATTTTTAAAACATTTTTCTGGATTATTAAATTAATAAAAATCAAACCTTTTAATATTGTATTATTATATAAATGGGTTTTAACCCGGAAAACAACCCGTAGGCTCGGGTTCGAAATATTAGTTTGTTTTTATAAATTATACCCACTTTTATAATTTATACATTATTATTATTAATAAGTAAAAATAATATATTTATATTATTTTTAAGCCGTAAACTCGTGTAAAATAATATGTTTATATTATTCTCAAATTGTGACCCGTATTATTAAATAATATATATTTATATTATTTCAAATAATTTTATAATGCCGTAAATCAATCGAGACTAAGTAATAATATAACTAATTATATTATCCACTCGTATATATATATTATTATTTATGTCGTTCGTCGCGTAAAGTAATTCCAAAACCCATGGACACGTTCGTCCACTCTCGTTTATTGGAGCGGTTCTTTAAGACCTTCCTTCCGTGTCACAGTCAAAATTCCCATTATCGTTCCTAATTTATATGTTTATAATTTTAGGACATTCGTAGGTCTTTTGAGACTTACACTCGTGGTTCCAACTTACTTCTAGTGTGAAACTACCTTCAACGCCAAGCAGGTGAGTTTTCATGGCCCCTTTTTACTGTTTTAACTTGGGAGAGAAAACACGCTTAAACTACTTTTGAGATTTTGTATTTCATATGCTATCAATGTTAAAGCTAAGTGTAACACGCTATCACAGAAAGTCCTCATCTTATCTCGAACCGTTAATATGGATCTTAGCAAGGTAATATTTAGTGGTACTACTGGGTTTGACAAATCCCACCCGCATTGGTCGCGCTAACTTGATCAGATATCGAATGGGTGAAATGTTAGCCTACTCACACCGCCAGTGTTGATAGACCTGGCAGGAGGCAATAAACAAACAGTCAGCTTCGGTTGCGAGCACTTGAGCTAAACATGAACATAGGTTAGTTACCTATAGATACATATTGAATGATCATAAATCTGGTAAACGCTTACGTATTTATTTGAAACCTGTGAACTCACCAACCTTGTGTTGACACCTTTTCTTACATGTTTTCTCAGGTCGTTAAGATAAGACACAAGGTGCACGTTTGGACATGCATGGGATTCAACTATTTTACTTATGATATATTTGATGACTTCCTTGTATTGTATTTTGGTTGGTTGGACATTTTGGACTTTGGTTTGGGCGCGTGTGTTTTGCGCATTTACTTTTCGTTACGCTTCCGCATTGAACTTTGATTATAATGGTATTTTCATTTGAGTCCCATGTAGATTCGTTTATTGTAACTAATGTCTGAGATCCTGGTTAGTCACTTCCCAAAACGGTAAAACTCCGTTAGTTGAAATTTGGGGGTGTGACACAGACCGTTGATCTTTTGTACAAAGCTAACAATACAAATTTAGTCTAAAATAGCTACCTTTATTGAAGCGTCTTCTTTATGCATCATTACTTGCATGCTTGGAGAAGAGCATTGTTGTCCGTCATTGGTTGCACCATTGAGGTTCCTTCTGCTTTGAGTGTGTTAGTAGCTTTTGCAGAAAGTTGTCAGTGACGCTAGCAAGGCTGGTCAGCTGCAACGTTTGATCTTCAATGAATGAATTACTATCAGTAGTAGAGTTGTTGATCAGCAGCAAGATGTGACCATCCAAAGCTGCTGATGATTTGCCTATCAGCAGCATCAAGTGTTGATGCTACGGAGAAGCCTATCTGCAACAACTCTGGTCTTCAGTAGATAAGGCTATCCGCAGCAGATTTGTTCTTCTGCAGAAGAACAAGTATCCGCTGCAGATAAGCTTATCCACAGCAATTTGTTGGTCAGTAGCAAACTTTGAGATCAGCAACATTTGTACTTAGAGAATTTTGTAACCATCAGTCTTTATTTCTACAAGTAACTCTTGCGGTTGGCTTGATAATTCTTGCATCTTAGAAGGTGCTAGACGATACGGTGATCGTGCAAGTGGTGCAGCTCCTGGTGCTAGGTCGATTCGGAACTCAACTTGTCTCGGTGGCGGTAAACCAGGTAAGTCTTCGGGAAATACTTCGGGGTAATCCCTAACGATCGGTATGTTCTCAAGTCGAAGTTCCTCGGGTTTCTTCTCGACGATATGAGCCAGAAACGCGCAGTAACCCTTGCGTAGATATTTATGAGCTTTCATGCAGTTTATCATCTTTAACATCGTTCTACACCTTTCGCCTTGAATTGAAAGAATTTCTCCGCTCGGTAGTGGGATACGTACAATTTTCTTGAAGCACACGATCTCGGCATGGTTCTTTGATAACAAATCCATGCCAATAACAATATCAAAACTCCCTAGTTCGACGGGTAGAAGGTCTATATCAAATACATGATTTTCTAAACATAAAGTACAACCCTTAATGACCTCTCCGGTTTTAATTAACTTCCCATTTGCTAATTCGATTGTATAACTTTGATCTAGTTTGATGGCCTTAATACCAAGTAAGGATTTAAAATCATTCGACACAAAGCTCATATCCGCACCCGAATCAAAAAGTATAGAGGCATAGTGATTATTTATCAGAAACGTACCAGTGACAATATTCGGGTCCTGGCGTGCGTCCCCTTAACCCATCACAAAGGCTCTCCCCTGTGCCTGAGCGTTCATCTGATTCTTCCACTTGGGACAGTCCTTCTTGAAGTGCTTCAGGTCACCACATACGAAACATCCCGGTTTATTTCTCCCAATTCGGTTGTTAACTCGACAAACTTGTGTGGTGTAACCAAATTTGTCACATTTTCCACACTTGATGCACTCACCGGCATGATGATTTCCGGACTTCTTACATCTCGGTAGACCCCTATCATACTCCTTCCTTTCCACTGTGTTGACTGCAAAAGCCTTCATACTTCCTTGTTTCTTAAACCCTTGTTTCCTAAATTTGTTAATTGAATTCCCCATCCACTTCCTTTTCTCCCCAGATCTACCTTCCTCGTTCTCCTTCCTCACAAACAATCCATTACGTACTGCATCATCCTTTAATTTGAATGCTTAAGTTATAGCACTCTTGGCATCTATTGGATTAGATGAAGTTATGTGACAACTCGGACTTTTCATAATAACGCCGTTAACAATTCCGTTAAAAATCCAAAAGAAAACTTAACCCCGTTAACTAAACCCAGTTGAATCTAACCACAGCGTCAAATTCTGTCAATATCTGAACTCAAACTGCAGGGATCAAAGTTGTAATTAACCAAAACTCGATTTGTTGACCATGCAAAGTCAAAATGGAGTGAAATTGTTCTTGTTGACTTTTTAAAGTCAAACAATGGACTCTTTGGTTAAAAATCGTGATCCAAAAATCGAAATCGGATCGAAGTTGTAACGAACTTGCATAATGAAGTTGTTAACGTTCATCATTGAACCATTAAACATCACTATTACGAGCAATTAATCTCAATTATGGGAAATCAATTCGTAACCGCCGAATTCAATCCTCATACGCTTCAATTCGCAACAATTCGTGGAAAATCCTTCCATTCAACACTCTGCGCACCTTTATCGAACTCTCTGAAGCTTTTGGCACTCACCAATTTCACTGCAAACACATCAGGAGAAGCCGGAGTCCAAGCCGTCGCACCGCGACTTCCTTTCTAATCGAGAACCACCAATTCGAACCTCATTTTGGTAATTCCTTGCATCCTCAGTTTCGTTTTTACCCATTAATTGAAAACCCTATCATGTTTATAGCTTAAAACATCGAATCGATCATGAACCCAATTCTAGGGTTCATATGAAATCGGATTTGGGGCTTTTGATTCTAGACTCGTTTTCAATTCAATTAGATCACACTATTAGTTTTGAAAATTTCAATTTAATGAAAGCCCCATGTTAATTGAATCAAACAACACCCAACTTTACAAGATCCGGAATCTAGGGTTCTTCTTATGACGATTTGGGGGTTTCGATCCTAGAGTTAATAAAAATGCAATGGAAATATATGACTAGATTTGAAAATTGATTCTCTGTAAAAGCCCTATCTTAATTTTATCAATTAACATCAAATCGTTTAAGATCACAAACCTAGGGTTCTTACGTAAACGAAATTGGGGCTTTTGATATTAGATTATTCATAAATGAAATTAAACCTTATACGCTTATTCGAAATGTCCCATTTAACTAAAGCCCTATGATTCCAACCTCTGATATTATGGAAATTGATCAATTGGATTCGCAATCTAAAACTTAGGGTTTCGACTTTCGAATCTGAAATTAAACCGTTTTAAAGTCATGATTTCGCGATTGATTTGGTCCTTTGATTCGCAATACCCTATACTACAAAACCCCTTTATTGATTTGAACCCTTGTTATCAAAATTGTGTGTATGGGGGCTAGAATCAATCGCGAATAGATGTAGGGGGGGATTAAAGGGACTCAATTGTTAAAAACATTTTGGTCAGGGTTTGTTTGCAAATTGGGTTGGAGCTGAGTTGGTTAAGAGTGTGTGTGATTGTAGGGGAGAGACCCGGGTTCGAGTCTCTCCACCCGCATTTATTTTTAAACCATTTTTCTGGATACTATTTTAATATAAATCCAAATGTTATATTATTATAATATTATATTAAAGTGTTTTAACCCGAAAAACAACCCGTAAGCTCGGGTTTGGTTTTATAACTTATTTTTATATTTATTACAACTTTTAAAATAATATGTTTATATTATTTTTAAACCGTAAATTCGTATAAAATAATACATTTATATTATTTTCAAACTGTGACCTGTATTATTAAATAATATATATTTATATTATTTTGAATCATTTTATAACATCGTGTATCGATTGAGACTAAATAATAATATAATTAATTATATTATTCACTCGTATATATATATTATTATTTTCTCAATTTTCATGAATGACAAAACACCCGATTTTACTTATTACTATTTGTGTCATTCGTCGCGTAAAGTAATCCCTAACTCCGTGGACATTTTAGTCCACTCTTGAATATTAGAGCGATTTTTTAAGACGCTTCTTATTCCGTGTCACTGTCACAAATCCCATTATCATCCCTAATTTATGTGTTTATAATTTTAGGACATTCGTAGATCTTTTGGGACTTACACTCGTGGTTCCAACTTACCTCTAGGGTGAAACTACCTTCAGCGCAAAGCAGATGAGTTTTCACGGCCCCTTTTACTCTTTTAACTTGGGGGAGAAAACATGACTAAACGATTTTGGATTTCTTTTAATTCGTATGTTATCAATGTTAAATGCTAAGCGTAACACGCTATCACAGAAAGTCCTCAACTAATATCGGAACGTTAATATGGATCTTAGCGAGGTAATGTTTAGTAGTACTACTGGGTTTGACAAATCCCACCCGCGTTAGTCGCGCTAACTCGATTAGATATCGAATGGGTGAAATGTTAGCCTACTCACACCGCCAGTGTTGATAGACCTGGCAGGAGGCAATAAACAAACAGTCAGCTTCGGTTGCGAGCGCTTGAGCTGAGCATGAACATAGGTTAGCTACCTATAGATACGTACTGAATGAACTTAAATCCGGTAAACGCTTATTTACTTATATTGAAACCTGTGGACTCACCAACCTCGTGTTGACATATTTTTACATGTTTTCTCAGGTCGTTAAGCTAAGACACAGGTGCACGTTAGGGCATGCATGGGATTCAACTGCTTTGATTGTGTCTATTTATGCTTGGTTGAATTATTCAATTGTACTTTACTTTGTTTGGACGATTGGACTTTTTGGGACTTTTGGACTTTGGTTTTGGGCGCGTGTATTTTGCGCATTTACTTTCTTTACGCTTCCGCATTTAACTCTGATTATTATGGTATTTGCATTTGAGTCCCATGTAGAGTCGTTCAAAGTAACTAATGTCTGAGATCCTGGTTAGTCACTTCCCAAAACGGTAAAACTCCGTTAGTTGAAATTTTGGGGTGTGACAGATTGGTATCAGAGCCATTGGTTATAGAGTACTAGGATTGCATACTAGACTATAGCCTCACACATTAGTTACATGTCATTTGGATGTTTGGCACTTATACGTATTGTTACAGGAACATGTCGTCAACCCCACCTCCGTCACCTAAGGCACTAGGACATAAGGCACCAATCCTACCATCCCCGGAGCCCAAAAGGCGCCGGACTACTTCCAGTGACCAATCAGTTGACCAAGGTGAACCGAGTAACGCACGAGCAATGGATCATACTCTCATTTGGAACGTATACCCGCAAATGATCCAAAGGTGGATCGAAATGGGAAATGTCCCATCACCCTACTTCGGTTCTACATCCTCATCATCCCTACTACCTAGCTTGCCATGCACTATGGAACAAGCTTTCGCAGCCTTCGTATCTTATATGTCGAGGGAATTGAGTATTGTACAAGATGCCACCGAGGAGATACCTAAACTTCTGAAGAATGGACCCCAAATAGAAGAGAATAATGTAGGAATAGAACTCTTGACTACCGAACTAGCTGCAACGGACCATGTTCATAACCTTTTAGTGGATCGTGTGGCACATCTGGAGATGAGGGCCGACACTATGGATGATGATATGGAAGGAGTTCTGGAGAGATTGGTTGCTATGGAAGCTCAGCTACATGTAGCAAACCACATTGTTGAAGGTCTTCAAGAGAGGGTAACCCACTTGGAAGCCCAACTTCAAGCCGCTTTATTTATTGAAGAGATTCCACATTCTGATGGCGAGGAGGAACCTTTTGAGGAGGAACCTTTTGAGGAGGAACCTCTTGAAGAAGAGCCTTTCGAGGAGGAGCCCGTGGAAGAGGAACCGGTTGAGATAGACGATGCATAATCGTATGTTTCTTCCGATGACGAAGATGCTTGATGATCTTCCTATTCTATCTTCCTTTTCATGTTTGCTTTTGTCTATGTTATTTCTCTTTTCAAACCTAGATGGGTAAGGTTGTTCCCATCCAATAAAAGCATGAGAAGTTTAGTATTTGAGTTATTTATTTTGTAGCCTTACAATTTATTTAATTTTCAAAATATTAGATGTTGTATCCCCTTACTCGTACCTGGATAATGTTTAATATACGATATATTTCTCATTATTTTTCATTTGTGATTGTGAAGAATCATGTCTGGGAGAGGACGCGGAGGCCGTGCCGGTGGTCGTGGTACCATTAACATGACGGTAGCAGAGCTAGCAGCACTGATAAATGATAGTGTGGCAGAGGCTCTAGAAGCACAGAATGCTGTAGGTAAATGCTTTAGCTATTGACTAATGGTGTCAATCTTTCTCCTAAAAACATCTTTCTAAACTCTATAATTCCAATTCAATTTGTATTTCTAAATCCAGGCCAGCAAAATCAGCAAAACCAACAACCAGCCTGCACATTCAAAGCATTCATGGATTGCAAGCCCCACACCTTTAGCGGAGCTGAAGGAGCCGTTGGATTAATTTGCTGGTTTGAGAAGGTTGAATCGGTGATTGCCATGTGCAACTGTCCCATGGCTAATCAGGTGAAGTTTGCAGTCGGAACTTTAGAAGGCCCGGCACTAACATGGTGGAATGCCCAGGTCCAAATGTTGGGTCTGGCCATGGCGAATGGACTCCCGTGGGAGGAATTCAAAGCAATGATGAAAGAGGAATACTGTCCTCGCGATGATATCTAGAAGTTAGAAGGAAAGTTTTGGAACTTAAAGATGCAGGGTTCTGAAATTGAACTCTACACTACACGTTCCCATGAGCTGGCTACTATGTGCCCGCATATGGTAACTCCTGACTACAAAAGAATTGAGCTTTACATTGGAGGTCTAGTGCCCCAAATACAAAGCATGGTTACTTCATCCAATCCTACCACTATGCAACAAACCATCCGACTTGCGCATAAGTTAACTGACCAAGCGGTGACACAAGGAACCCTACCTTCGAGAGGTTCAGTTGCTAAACCCACCGACAATCACAAACGCAAGTTCGATCACCATTCCAACACCCACAACCACTCCAACTCCCATTCCAAAGGACCTCAACCCAACCAACCCTAGTTTAACCAACCGCAACAGCAGCAACATTGTAGGTTTGAGCCTACCAAGAACTTCAATCAGTCGACCTCTTCTGGTCAAAACCAGGGTGGTTACGTGGGAAAGTCTCTAAAGTGTAACAAGTGTAACTTCCACCACTTTGGGTTCTGCAATCGTTGCCAGAGGTGCGGCAAAATAGGTCATGCTGCTAAGGACTGCAGGGGTGAGTTACAAAGTAAACAACCTTTTCAACAACCGGGATCCACAAGGGGTTGCTTTGAGTGCGGAAAGGAAGGGCATATCCGAAAGAATTGTCCTCAATTGAAGAAAGGAGGTAATGGAAATCACAACCCTAACCAGAATAACAATGGTAATGGTGGTAACAATGGAAATGGTGGAGGAAATGGTGCGAAGGGACGAGCCTTCGTACTAGGATCTGGAGAAGCCCGTTACGACCATAATGTGGTCACCGGTAAGTTCCTCGTAAATAATTACTTTGCTTCTGTCCTTTTTGACACCGGTGCTGATAGAAGTTTTATATCTAAGAAATTTAGTAATATGATAAAAGGAACTTCATCTCTATTAGAAGATAAGTATATAATAGAGATAGCTGACGGCCAATCATTGAGGCAACTCACATTCTTAAAGGATGTAAACTTGAGCTAGCTACACATACATTTGATATCGACCTTATGCCGGTCATACTTGGTAGTTTTGATATAATTGTTGGCATGGATTGGTTATCTAAAAACCAAGCCGAAATTATCTGTCGTGAGAAGATTGTTCATATACCTCTCCCGAATGGAGAAACCCTTTCCGTCCAAGGTGAAAGAGTTGGTGCAGTCATGGGCATCATATCATTCATGAAAGCGCAAAAATGCCTTCGAAAGGGGCATACGGCTATTATGGCTCTCGTTGCTGAGCAGTCCTCCGAAGAGAAGAAAATTGAAGATATTCCCGTCGTGCGTGAATTTTTGGAAGTGTTCCCCGAGGATCTGCCCGGTTTGCCACCGCACCGTCAAGTTGAATTCTGTTAGAACATGTTTTGTAACTGTTGATAAAATTCTGTGTAAGTTCTGCTAGAGGCGAACTTGTTAAGTTCGCCTAGGCTATCAGAGGCGAACTTAACAAGTTCGCTTAGTCTATCAGAGGCGAACTTGTTAAGTTCGCTTAGCCTATTAGAGGCGAACTTAACAAGTTCGCCTAATACTGTTCAGTGTCTATAAATAGCAGTTATCAGCAGAAAACAGAAATAGACTTGGACGATATCAGGAGGGACTGAGAATTCTGTAAATTGTGTAAACTGATATTGTAGTGGAATAAAAAGAGCGTTTATTTACACCGTTGTTGATTGAGTCACACGAGCACGTTGATCATGGATTCCGCACTTTATCACCGTGTCTAACCGCGAGTCTAGAGATCCGTCACACAGAATTAGGGACCTACAAGTAAACTTAGGATGACAATGGTGAGCATAAAGTCGTTGATGCAACCATTTGACTAGTTGAGGGGGAGTCTACAGGACAGGGGGAGTACAGAACTGTGTTGGTGACAGAGGCAATGACAGTCAATTACATTACATTGGTTTGAGTTTTTAATTGATTGACTTGCTTAATCTTGAGTAACCAAGTAAAATGTTTTTCATAAAATGTTTTCATGGAAGATTTTATTTTCGTTTGTTTTTACTTTCTTTGAAAAAGATTTTGAAAAAGCTAAACAAATTGAAAAAGATAAAATCGACATTACTTGAAGTTTGTAGAACCAAAGACTGATTGCTACCAAATTATTCTAAGTACAAATGCTGCTGATAGGCTTATCAGCAGCATTCAACACTTGTTGCTGCTGATAGGCTTATCAGCAGCATTCAACACTTGTTGCTGCTGATAGGCTTATCAGCAGCATTCAGCACAAGTTGCTGCTGATAGGCTTATCAGCAGCATTCAGCACAAGTTGCTGCTGATAGGCTTATCAGCAGCGGTCTTCCATGTTTGCTGCTCATAGGCTTACCAGCAGCAACCTTCACTCTTTGCAGCTGATAGCTCTACTCGCTGAAGACCAAATGTTGCAGCTGACTATCCAGGCCAAGCGTTTCTGACACCTTTCTGCAAAAGCAACTGACAGACTCAAAGCAGAAGGAACCGCTATGGCCAACCAATGACGGACAACAATACATTTCTCCAAGCATGCAAACAATGATGCCTAAGAAGACGTTTCAATAAAGTTATCTAGATTAGCCTTTGCGTGTAATTTAGATTAATAAACAAGATCAACGGTCTGTGTTCGATCTGATCCTCAGAATCAAGGGTTTGTCTTGATTCTGAGTTACTATAAATACTGTGTAAACACTTCATAGTAAGTGTGTCTTGATAGTGCTTGTAGTGCGTGTTATACTTATTCATTGAGTTTCTCACTTGTAATCTTTGCATTCACAAGAGCTTAATACAACAGTGTTTATCAGTATTCTTTGTGTTTACTTGATTATAAATTGTGTAGTTGATTTTGTTTCCGCCAACATCAACTAAGAACAGAACCATCTTGTATTCTCACGATCCTACAAGTGGTATCAGAGCTTTGGCTCAGATTAAACAAACTAACATTTGTTTAATCATCTCTGGTTCTATTCTAAACTCTCTCTTTGAACAAGTCACCCAAAATCAAAACAAAAATGGCACAGAGTAATGGCTTTGAAGATATTGGCAGCATCAACCGACCACCAAGGTTGGTATCTGGAGAAGTCTATGACATGTGGAAAAATCGCATGGAAAGCTTCTTCTGTTACCAGGAATACGGAATGTGGAGATCCATCAAGGAGGGTCCATATATTCCCATGGTGGCCCCTGCTGATAATGGAGGGCTACAAGTCCCGAAGGAAACCTCCAAGTACTCTGAAGAGGACATCAAGAAAATGGAGGTGGACTTCAAGGCACTAGGAGCCATCCAAATGTGCCTTCGAAATGAAGTTTTTCACAACTTCAGAAGTTACAAAACTGCCAAGGAGCTCTGGGAGGCGCTGGAAAAGATGTTTGCTGGCTCTGAAGAAGTCAAAGAGAACAGAAGGGACATACTGAAGCAGCAGTATGAGAACTTCGTCTGGAGGGAAGGTGAGACCTTAACTATTTTATATAACAGATTTACCTATCTTGTAGGTGAACTGCAGTGCTCCAAGGTAAAGCTGGAGAATGAAGACATTCTCAAGAAGTTCATAAGATCTCTTCCTAGTTGCTGGACATTATACACTGTGTCCATCAGAAGAACAGAGAATCTTAAGACTCTTCAGATGACTGAGGTCTTTGGCATGCTCAAAACCTATGAATTAGAAATGATTCAAGCTAAAGAAAGGAGCTCCAGTTATCAATCAGCTACCACTTCCTCCACTACCTCCTCAGCGCTTCACTCTGATCATTCCGGTCCTAGTGCAAGCAGCTACTATCCTCCCATTGTTACTCACCCTCAGACCCCAACCGCGTCACAATCTAACTCATCACCATTTCTTCTTGAGGCACCTCCTCAACAGCCAACCTCTACTGCTTTTGTCTCTGACAACTCAAGCAGCATGTATTTCATAAAAGAGGATCTGGAATGCTTTCATCCAGATGATCTTGAAGAAATGGATATTCAGCACTCATATGCCATGCTCTCCCTCAGAGCAAAAAGGTTCTATTCTAGAACCGGAAGATCATTTCCAAGCAACAACTCAAACAACAGAGTTGGGCTTGATAAAAGCAAGATCCGTTGTTACAACTGTAACCAAATGGGTCACTTTGCTAGGGAGTGCAAGGCACCTAAAGCCAATCAGGGTGCCGGCCATCAAAGACAAGCCTACCAAAGTCAGCCCAGACAACAGCAGCAACAACAAACTCCCCCAGCACAAACTGCAGCCTGTGCAAATGTTGGAACTGCAGAATTCGACTGGAGTTTTCAATATGAAGATGTTCCTGTCTCCAACCAAGCACTTATGGCAGATACTGCAGAGATACCACCTCAGGTATTTGAACATCTATGCTCTCAAGCTTGCATTGATAAAGTTTTAGGTTATAGAAAACATAACCAAAACCTTATAGATCAAAATGAAGAGTTTCTTCAAATGAAATCTGAGTTCAAAAAGGTTGAAATCACTTACAAAGAAAAAATTGAATGCCTTAAGAAAGAGATTTCATCTCTAAAACATGAACAAACCAATCTTGAAACTCAGATTGATGATCTATTAGTAAAACTTAAATCAACCAGAGCTGATCTGGCAGAACAGAAAGTTCATGTTGAAAAATATGAATTTTCTTCTAAAAAGCTACAGAGACTTCTAGATATTCAAGTCCATGAAAAGGTAAAGCTTGGAGGACTTGGATATGGCAAGGAACAGTACAATACTGTTCCTCATCCAGCTGACTATGTTGCCATCTATGAACCATGCTTCGATGTTGCAAAACTCGACACCACAAACAGAAATCTTGATCCTCCAATGGATGAACCCCTTGTTAAAGACTGCACTATCTCATCAGAATCTGAGTTAACCTTCTCAGACCATGTTGAAACAAGTACAGCCTCATCTGAAGCTGTTCTGAATAGAGTCCCAGTCCCTACTGTTCTCCTAGCTGTTCCAGCCCCTGTACCATTCAAACAGATAAGGATCAGCTATCCTCCTGGTGGAAGAAAGCTAAACACTGAAAAGGGACAGACATCAGGACCCACAAACTCCAAGTCTCAGTTCATGCCAAATCAGCAACAGGTTAGAAGAGTTACAACCAAGAAAACTCAGTTCAGAAACTCTTCTTCTCCACTAAGGAAGCAACAGCCCAAGGTTCAGCAGTCCTGCATCATATGTGGGGAATCAAACCACTTTGCTGCAAAATGTCAGTTCAACCCCTTCAACCAGATCCTTCTTCAATCAGCGCATAAACAAAAGAAGGATCAGCATACTTCAGTTGATAGGCCATCTGCAGACAGTAGAAGAGTTGAGACTGCAGAAAAACACAAGCAGCAGCAAAAGGCAAAGCCCTCAGCAGCCACCAAATCTGCTGCTGCTCAAACAAAGCAGTCAGCAGCAAAAACTAAATCTGCTGCTGCTCCAAATAAGCCCTCAGCAGCAAAAGCAAAATCTGCTGCTGAAAGGCCAAGGTCATCAGCAGCAAAACCTGCCCCTGCTGACAAGCCAAAACCTCAAGCAGGAAAATCAGCTGCTGATAGAGCAAATTCATCAGCTGCCAAAGCCAAATCCGCAGCCGATAAAGAAAAGAGAACTGGAAAACCACCACTTAAGCAATGGAAAGCCAAAATCTTTGCTCCTGTCAGCAAAATCATCATCGGTGCTGTTGAATGCACGCATGATGAATCAGAATGTCCAAGAACTCCTTTCTTCAAAAAGGAGAGCTCTTGGACCACTCCCACTAACTAAATCTCTTTCATGTGCAGGGACAGCCAGGTAACAAGAATAACACCTGGGTGGTAGATAGCGGCTGTTCCAGGCACATGACAGGCAACAGGTCCATCCTCTCCAACTTCAGACACTTCAATGGAGGATATGTTGCCTTTGGGAGTGACTAAAAAGGTGGATCTATCAATGGACAAGGCACTGTGTCCAATGAAAGGATGAGTATTGAAAGAGTCAACTATGTTAAAGAACTTGACTTCAATCTCATGAGTGTTTCTCAAGTATGTGATCAAAAGCATTGGATGCTCTTCACTGACAAAGAATGTTTCGTGTTAGCTCCTGGCCTATCTAAACCTCCCCCAGAGAAGATTCTCCTAACTGCTAATAGAAAGGACAACTTATATGTGCTTGACATGAATGAAGTCACTCCATCTGGTAGTGTTTCATGTTTTCTGTCAAAGGCATCAGTTGATGAATCCGCTCTCTAGCACAGGAGGTTAAGCCATGTTAACATCAAAACAATCAATAAATTAGTGAAGGACAATCTTGTCAGAGGGCTTCCTGACAAAGAATTCCAGCTAGACGATCATTGCATTGCCTGCTTGAAGGGAAAACAACACAAAAGTTCCCATAAGCCCAAGACATTGAACACAAATGACACTCCTCTCCAGCTACTGCATATGGATCTCTTTGGTCCTACAAATGTCATGTCAATGGGCAAAAAGTCCTACTGTCTGGTGATCACTGATGACTTCTCCAGATTCTCTTGGGTATTCTTCCTAAGAACAAAAGATGAAACTGCTGAGATTCTCAAATCATATATTCTCAGGGTAGAGAATCAAAGCAATCTGAAGGTAAAGATCATAAGGTGTGATCAGGGAACAGAGTTCAAAAATCACACTTTGAATAGTTTCTGTGAGAGCAAGGGCATTGAAAGGCAGTACAGTGCTCCAAGAACCCCTCAACAAAATGGGGTTGCTGAAAGAAGAAACAGGACTCTGATTGAATCAGCAAGATCTATGCTGGCTGACTCAAAGCTGCCCCTTACTTTCTGGGCAGAAGCAGTAAGCATAGCTTGTTATGTGCAGAATAGAGTCCTTATTGTTAAGCCTCTCCAGAAAACTCCCTATGAACTTTGGCTCAAAAGAGTTCCCTACATTGGCTTCCTGAAGCCCTTTGGATGTCCATGTACCATCCTCATCACACATGGAGTTCTTCCTAAATTCGGTGCAAAGTCTGATGAAGGTTACTTTGTGGGTTACGCCTCTCAATCGAAGGCCTACCGAGTGTTCAATTCTAGGACTCGGATTGTGGAAGAATCTGCTAATGTGGAATGCAGGGAACACGTTGTCTGTGAACAAGGCAAAGGTCCCAACTGGCTTTTTGATATAGACTCCTTCACCCAGATATTTGAGCCCCTCATATTCTCAAATATGGAGTCTCCTTCTTCAAACTCAACTCCTTCTACCTCAACCTCTTCTTCTGACTACAGACTGGAGTTTCCCAGTCCCTACATCAGGATGAAAAGGCCATCCATTGATCCTCCATCAGTGGCAGAAGCTATTGAAGCCAGTGCAGGTGAAGCCGGTACATCCAACACCACAAGCAGCAATCTCTCTGACAATGAAATCCTAAATGAAGCCTCCTCAATTCATGCTGAAGAGGCCTCTAATGCTAATGCTGCTGACTATGTGGAACATAATGATCAGATCCTCCAAGCTCCTCTCCACACATCTGAAGACAATACTGATCTAAACCACAGTAATCTTGAAGAGGGAATACGGCTGGATGTGATACCTGCTCAGAGAATAAACAAAGAGCATCCTCTGGAAAACATCATTGGCCAAGTCCACACAGGCATCCAGACAAGAAGTAAGTCTCATGAAGCCAACATTTGTTTGTTCTCTTGCTTTCTATCACAGGTGGAACCCAAAAGGATTGATGAAGCTCTCAAGCACAACAGCTGGATTGAAGCAATGCAGGAAGAATTGCTGCAATTCAAAAGACAAGATGTTTGGAAGCTTGTTGATCTTCCACCTGGTCAAACAGCCATTGGAACAAGATGGGTTTTCAGAAACAAGCAAGATGAGAGGGGCATCGTAGTCAAGAACAAAGCCAGTCTGGTAGCTCAAGGTTACACTCAAGAAGAAGGCATTGACTATGATGATGTTTTTGCTCCTGTTGCCCGTTTGGAAGCCATTAGAATTTTTCTGGCTTATGCAGCATCCAAAAACTTTATGGTCTATCAAATGGATGTGAAGAGTGCCTTTCTGTATGGCACGATTGATGAAGAGGTCTATGTCAAACAGCCTCCAGGCTTTGTAGATCCTGCACATCCAAATAAGGTCTTAAAACTGGACAAAGCTCTCTATGGCTTACACCAAGCCCCAAGAGCCTGGTATGAAACTTTATCTGGATATCTACTTAGTAACAACTTCAGAAGGGGGGCCATTGATCAGACACTTTTCATCAAAGATGAAGGGAGCGAAATTTTGTTGGTCCAGATTTATGTTGATGACATTATCTTTGGATCTACAAGAAAGAAGCTCTGCAAAGACTTTGAAGTTCTGATGCATTCCAAATTTGAAATGAGTTCAATGGGTGAACTAAATTTCTTTTTAGGACTTCAAGTCAAACAGGTACCAACTGGAATCTTCATAAGTCAATCCAAGTATGTCAAAAGCATCTTGGAGAGGTTCAAAATGACTGACTGCTCTGCTGCAAGAACTCCTATGCAAGTGCACCATCAATTATCTCCGGATAAAGAAGGACAAGACACTGATCAACATCAGTACCGAGCAATGATAGGGTCTCTCATGTACCTCACTGCCTCAAGACCAGATATCATGTTTGCAGTTTGTCTCTGCGCAAGATTTCAAGCAGCTCCAAAAGTGTCTCATCTTCACGCTGTCAAAAGGATCCTTAGATACCTAAAGGGAGCTCCAAAACTTGGGCTATGGTATCCAAAGAATGAAAATGTCAATCTCTATGCCTACACTGACAGTGACTATGGGGGTTGTAACTTGGACAAAAAGTCCACATCTGGGGGATGTCAATTTCTTGGAGGAAGGCTCATCTCATGGCAATGCAAAAAGCAAACATGTGTTTCTACTTCAACAGCTGAAGCAGAATACATTGCAGCTTCAAGCTGCTGTGCATAGGTCATCTGGATCCAAAATCAAATGCTTGACTATGGAATGACCTTCATGCAGAATCCAATTCACATTGACAACATGAGTGCTATCTCTATCACAAACAATCCGGTGCAGCACTCAAAGACAAAGCACATCGACATCAGGTACCATTTCATAAGAGATCAAGCTGAGAAAAGGAGAATTATTTTAACCAAAGTTCATACAAATGAGCAATATGCTGATCTGTTTACAAAACCTTTTGATGAAGCTAGATTCAGATATTTAGTTGAATCAATTGGTATGATGAACTTTGATTAAAATCCTTCTCAAGTTTCTCCTTAAAATGTGTCTTTTTTTGTCCCTTGATGTAAATAAAAGTTATGGGTCAGCAGCATTTTTGTTCTTCAGCTGCTGACAGGTAAAAGCATCAGCAGCAAAAGTTTTGCCACTGATCGCTTTAAGTTATCAGCAGGAACAAGTTTCCTGCGGATTGCTTCAAGGCGGTCAGCAGCAACCTTTTTGCTGCGGAAAGAATACAACAGTCAGCAGCTACCAAATCTGCTGCTGAAAGACTTAACTATCCGCAGCAACCAAGTTTGCAGCGGATAGCTCATCATCAGCAGCAACCAAGTTTGCTGCTGATGGGTAATCATAAGTCTAAATTAACTTTTACCCGCTGTAAAGTTTACCGTCAGTCCCTTCCATGACTGCCTTGGTGTATTACAGCTGTAACAACAAAAAGTGAAACAGGTTGTACTGTACAAGTAAGGTTGCTTTTTCTTCGTCTGCCGTTATATCACCATCACAAACGTTCCCACCACCTCTTCATTTTCAATTTCAAACCCTAACCTTCCATCACTTTCTCTCCCGTCCCCACAGCATTCAAAGCCTTCCATAATCAACTACAATTCAAACACCCTTCTTTCTTCCCTCCAAATCCATAACAATGGCAGTCGTCGATATAAACATCCCCAACGACAAGTTTGCTCCCTACCACAACCTCACTGCATACCTAATAAAAGGCAAGAAGTCCGAGGGTTTCGACAGTATGATCGACTTCCTCTGTCGGTCCAAAATTTACCATGCCCAAACCGTCAACCCAACCATATATACTTCACACATGGAAGATTTTTGGAGCTCCGCCGTGTATTCTACTGAACAGGGCACTCCTCAAATCAGAGGCACAGTAGACGGTAAGGAAATGATCATCACTGAAGCAAAGCTCCGCCAACACCTCAAGCTTCAGGATGAAGGGGACGCCCTCTCTTACCCAAGAGACGTATACATGAGGACCTTTGTATCCATAGGGTACACTGGGAATCAAACAGAGTATACGATAGAGAAGGCACTCATGGGTCCTAAATGGAAGTATCTCTGCCACACTCTTCTCCAATGCATATCTCAAAAGAGGAGTGGCTAGAACCAAATCAGCTCCGGACTTGCGTCGGCCGTTCACGGTATGATAACAGGAGCAGGTTTCAATTTTTCCCACCTCATTCTTGAAGGTTTGAGATACAACCTTCAAGAAGGGGTGAAATCTCAGTTCTTCATGTACCCAAGATTCTTGCAAGAAGTGTTCAATATTGAACACCAAGATCTTTCCAAAACTGCAAGAATCTACTCCATACTGGGACATAAGAACAACATTTTTCAGAGCATGAGAACAGTTTCATCAAAGTTCTCAGGGGCCGATGTCCCATTGTTATCTACAATGTTGAACACACATAGTGCCCAGGGTGACAGTTCAGCAAACCTAGCTGATACTGATCCCACACCCTCCACCTCACTGCCACAAACTCAACCTACTGTTTCCCTTGATCGAACCCCTGTGCATTCTACTGAGGATGCACAGGCACATACATTACTCACCCCCAGGTTGATTGCTTAACCGGAACATAGGGCCCCGGTTGCAGCCAAGTATAGAAGGAAGCGGGGCAAGAGAACTCCTTCTTCTCTTGCCTCCAAGGCCCAAACCCAAGCCAACATCCCTCACTCAGAATCACAACATTCTAGTGAGAATATCATAAGGGAAAGCCACATTGCTAGGGAGACTCCTTCGGCAGTCTCTCTATTAGGATTAGGATCACTTCCCGGATCCATAGAACAGCCCTTCGAGCCATTCCTTTCTTCTTTGAACTTAAGTGTAGAGGAACCTGACCAACGTGATGTACCTTCTCCAACTACCACTATCAAGGAGGTACTGATTGGTCTTGCTTCCGAAACACTCAACCCAAGTTCCTCACCCTTGGAGGTCCACTCTGGGAGTATTGAAAGAGTGGATGTGGACGAGGCTGTCACTACTGCTGGTCCATCAACTGACCAGGAGGACAGTGACAACATCTTTAAGACCTCAACCACGGCAACTCACGGTGAGGGTGTTTCCTTGGAAACTCCCTTCACTGAGAGGAATCCCAGGCGCCAAGAAACCGCGGGTGATGGGGATGCTGAGGCTAGGCCTACGGCCCCAACTGGATCCAAGGATTCCACAACTGTGGATGAGGACAGACTGAAACTTCATAACATGGAATTGACGGCCAGGGTGGCTATGCTAGAGGCTGAAATATCCAAACTAAGACACCAAGTCTCTATGCATGAAGCTCATCAATGTCCAACTCTAGCCTCTCCCTCTCTTGTATCAGTAGGCACCCAAACTGATGCTTACCTGTCTGCTGATGCAACCAAAAAGGGGGAGATGGTTTCTATGGAAGATGATACAGACAGTCTTGACGACTAGATTCAAGAGCAGTTTGTACTTCAAAGCTCACAATACAAGCCAGCTTTTGTCCAAGTTCATGACTTGCCAGCCCCAGATAATGAAGACGAAGAGATATCTGAAGACTGGCAGTTGGTTGTCAGGGCTGTCGATGAAATGCTGAATGATGCTGAAGATACAGAACAAACAAATGCATCATTCAGCATCCTTCCTCAAGCAGCAGCCATCATAGGTCAATCCACTACCCCCTAAATCTTCAAATCTTCAAGGAAGCTAGAGTTTGACTCTATTCTAGCTTGGGGGTATGATGGATCAGCTGAGAGGTTCTGGATTGGATGGGAGTTCAGCGGAGTAGAAGAGCTGAACTGGAACTCTCTCAATGCCCTCCAAGTCCTAGAACTGCATCTAACTGACTGCATCAACACTTCAGCAGATCTCTCAGCTGAACTTGCCATTGGCAGGTTCCATGACCTGATGGAGGATAATCTACCCAGGTTCCAAAGATTCCTACAAGCAGCACATCGGGTAGCTTATCCTGAATCCTCGGCGGCCGCAGAAAGAAGACTGACTCCTAGCAATCTTGAAATAACAAGGAGCAGTCTTCTCACTGAAGAAGAAGCTCTGGGCCTTCGAAGATTCCTGTATGCCTTCCTGGTCAAGGACTTGGATGTGCTAGGTTGGGTGAGCACTAAGTCTCTTGACCACACTTTTCTGCTCAGCAATGGCTCCTCTCTCATTATCAACACCAGAAACATCCTTCATCTGCCCTCAGACTTTCTCTTCAAGATCTATCAGCTCAGAACCAACATCTGCAATGTCAACTCACTTGAAAGCCAGGCAATGATAGATACTGTCAGAGCCAAACTTGAACAAGTAGGAAGAATTACTGAGGCAGTATATGTGCAAACTCTGACACTGACACTGACTCAGCTTCCCCTCGAGTTAACATCTGCACTGCAGCTTATGAGTCAAGATCAACTATCAAAGAAAAACTGAGAGAAATAGAAGGTCCTGAGTATCAACTTGATGAAGACGATGACCTTCCCTTATTCACATCTCAAATTGCCAATGAAGCTGAGGCAGAGATCCCAATAGCAGCATCACCATCTGCTGTTGTGATCAATGAAGCTGAAGCAGAGGCATCCAATGTAAACAAAGGAAAGGGAATCATGACTGATGAAGATGAAGAGAGGTTGCTAAAAGAGAAAAGAGAAAGGGAAGAGAAAAGAAGAAGAAGAGAAGAAGAGGAGATGGCTGACATAAAAAGGGTTCAAGAAAGAAAAACAGCCATTCTCCTAAGAGAACAAACCATCCAGCTGTATGCTAAACAGCTGGATGAATTGAAAAGAAAGATTCCTGCAGTCGACCAAATTGAGAAAGATGAACAACTGGCTAGACAGCTGCAGGAACAGCTTGCCAAGGAAGAAGAAGAAGAAAATGAAAAGAAGAAGAAGAAGGATGCTAAGTTTAGAATCACTGATTCTAAATTAGCAAAAGAATTAAGGGAGGAGTGGAGTGAAGCTCTGATCTCTCAAGGTGAGGATGCAGACTACCTTGAAAAACTTTCAAACAAAGAGATCTACAGAGCCTTCATGGGTCAGCAAGGTCAGTTGGCAAAGAAGAAAAAGGCTGAAGAAGAAGAAAAAGCCAAACAACAGTCCAAAAAGACCATTGCCTTCAATAAAAGGACCCATGAAGAAAGGAAGGTCATGATTGACTTCCTTAAGGCCAGAGGAGATAGTGGAAAGAGGCTAGGTCCTATGAATTTCATGAACCTGCAAGCCCTCTACTTTAAAGTTAAAAAGGATGAGGAAGAAAGACTAGGGAAGAAGGGCTCCAAGAAAAGGGTACTTATCAAAGAAGATGAAGAACCAAAGACAAAGAAACCCAAGCCTTCTCCCTCACCTACCTCTTCCTCAGTCCATCATCCTTCCACTCTCCTCCCCAAACCTTCCACTCCACCACCCAAAAAGTCCAAGTCATCCCACCCAGCTCCCTCTCATCAACAGCCTCCCTTGAAGATACCCAAACCCACTCCTAAACCAGAAGACTCAAGAAATATAGTTAACTGGTTCCACAATTCACAAGATCAAGTGTTTGAGATCTTTAGGGGGAGAACTGAGAGAAGAAGATCCTCTTACAGGTCTGTTGATGAGGTTCTGCAACTACCTGATTCCGATCTTCAAAGAATTTTAGAGCTGGGTGAAGCTAATGAGCCTGCAAATGAGAGTGGGAAACGTCTTGTGCTAGCAATCAAACACTTCTTCAACCCTAGCAAAGATGTGATCATAAACATCAAACCACTCAAGTCCCACTCTCCATTTGTATCTTGGACCTACAATGCTGATTTGGATGAGTTCACACTGACTGATGTAAAGAAGCAGCAGATGAGATGTTCAAGCAAAGCAATCTACAAAATGCAACACAAAGACATCAAGACTCTGTCTGAACTTCCACTAAACAATCCCAGCAAGGATCCAAGAGGCTATGAGGTTGAAAGGATAGTCAGCCACATGCAAAAGCTTCAGCAGCAAAGCGATTAGAAGATTTTTTGGTTGCATCAGTCTAGGGGGAGTTTGTAGAACCAAAGACTGATTGCTACCAAATTATTCTAAGTACAAATGCTGCTGATAGGCTTATCAGCAGCATTCAACACTTGTTGCTGCTGATAGGCTTATCAGCAGCATTCAGCACAAGTTGCTGCTGATAGGCTTATCAGCAGCATTCAGCACAAGTTGCTGCTGATAGGCTTATCAGCAGCATTCTACACAAGTTGCTGCTGATAGGCTTATCAGCAGCGGTCTTCCATGTTTGCTGCTGATAGGCTTACCAGCAGCAACATTCACTCTTTGCAGCTGATAGCTCTACTCGCTGAAGACTAAACGTTGCAGCTGACTATCCAGGCCAAGCGTTTCTGACACCTTTCTGCAAAAGCAACTGACAGACTCAAAGCAGAAGGAACCGCTATGGTCAACCAATGACGGACAACAATACACTTCTCCAAGCATGCAAACAATGATGCCTAAGAAGACGTTTCAATAAAGTTATCTAGATTAGCCTTTGCGTGTAATTTAGATTAATAAACAAGATCAACGGTCTGTGTTCGATCTGATCCTCAGAATCAAGGGTTTGTCTTGATTCTGAGTTACTATAAATACTGTGTAAACACTTCATAGTAAGTGTGTCTTGATAGTGCTTGTAGTGCTTGTTATACTTATTCATTGAGTTTCTCACTTGTAATCTTTGCATTCACAAGAGCTTAATACAACAGTGTTTATCAGTATTCTTTGTGTTTACTTGATTATAAATTGTGTAGTTGATTTTGTTTCCGCCAACATCAACTAAGAACAGAACCATCTTGTATTCTCACGATCCTACAAAGTTAAAGGAGAAATGATAGTACATCAGTAGATGTTCAGTCACACATGACCTTAGTTGGAATTTATGATGCTTATCTAATATATCTGTGATAAATGTTTTGATCAGAACTTCTTAGACTGCACAGTATGAGAAATGATAGCTTCATAACTGCTTTTGATTAACAAAAATTGATGCTTGATGCTTATATTTTAATTTGGATACTAGTATGTAGTCTGAATTGTCAATAGGCTATGAGTATCTTTGGTCCATTAGTAGTGTGACAACATAATGATCTTTGTGACAACTGTGATTTGAACCCATGGTATGCCGGGTGTGTGTGTAAAAGATCATTATCAGATAAAGAATATAAGATCTAAAGTACTTCATGAGACCAGTATCGGTTATGTCGTTAAACACAAATTTTTCAGTTCACTTCACTGCCCATGCTCTGAAAAACATGCAATGTGTTGTTGAACTAAGATATGTTTCTGACAACATCTGTTGGAACATATACTAGCCCTTGGATCAATATCCTGATTCCATTGAATATATCCAGATAACAGTTGGATCACGCTACCCTATGTCATTGAATCAATCGATTCCTTGATCAATCTTTCTGTTACTATGAATCTTGATACTTCATCCAAACCAAGACATTTGAATCATTCGATTCTGAATCATTCTGATTCTCTGCTTGATATTTACCTGTGTTTATCGGTATAATTCATCCTGGAGATTGAATATTATCTTGCAATGATCTTATATGTCTTGAAGATAGTGCACATTTAAATTTTTGTTGGCATATTTGTGGGGTACACGTTGTATTACAAAATAAATGGTATCTTAATTCACAAGAACATGGGACAAAGATACTGATGGTTTCAATTCTTATAATATTGACAACTTCACTGTGAAGTTCGCCTCTAATAGGCTAAGCGAACTTAATAAGTTCGCCTCTGATAGACTTAAGCGAACTTATTAAGTTCGCCTCTGATAGCCGAGGTTCGCCTCTGATAGGCTAGGCGAACTTGTTAAGTTCGCCTGGTGCAGAACTTACATAGAATTTTATCAACAGTTACAAAACATGTCCTAACAGACTCCCCCTTAACTGTTGCTAACAATTCTATCAAATACAAGTCAAAGACTCTAAGACTAAGACATAATCTTCAAGCTCGTTGTCACCAGAATATGCTCCAACAGACTCCCCCTTGACAACAGCTTTAGAAGATTGTCATCCGTCTTCATATATCATCAAACAAACTGTAGTCTTCGTCTTGTTCATCTGCACATTCTCTTTCTATCTAGAAGAAAACTTGGGAGAAGGACCCCTTGTCAACTTCTGTCTGCAATAATCAGTTTTTGCAAAGAAGAACAACCAAGAATAACCAACAATTAAGATTTCCATGGAAGCTGGAAAAATAAAATCTTTTTGGTTTTTCAAACATAAGAAACACAAAATCTTTTTGGTTTTTCTCTGTACAAAATGAAATGTAAAATACAAAATCACATCTTTTTGGTCGAACATCACGAGTAAGAAGATCATATCAGTACAAACAATGCATCAATCACACATCTTGGATAAACATCCCTAAACATTCTAAGGGTATCCTATCCAGATTCATCATTTCTTTTTATCAGATAAGATCAAATCTTTTAAGCTTCAACCAAAACATGTAATGATACACGAAGAACTTTAAAGAAGATGAGATCAGATCATAACATGCTTATTACATACGAATTTGCAACACATAACATGTCAATCTAAGTTGTCAATATTATAAGAATTGAAACCATCAGTATCTTTGTCCCATGTTATTGTGAATTAAGGTACCATTTATTTTGTAATACAACGTGTACCCCACAAATATGTCAACAGAAATTTAAATGTGCACCATCTTCAAGACATATAAGATCATTGCAAGATAATATTCAATCTCCAGGATGAATTATACCGATAAACACAGGTAAATATCAAGCAGAGAATCAGAATGATTCAGAATCGAATGATTCAAATGTCTTGGTTCGGATGAAGTATCATGATTCATAGTAACAGAAAGATTGATCAAGGAATCGATTGATTCAATGACATAAGGTAGCGTGATCCAACTGTTATCTGGATATATTCAATGGAATCAGGATATTGATCCAAGGGTTAGTATATGTTCAAACAGATGTTGTCAGAAACATATCTTAGTTCAACAACACATTGCATGTTTTTCAGGGCATGGGCAGTGAAGTGAACTGAAAATTTGTGTTTAACGACATAACCGATACTAGTCTCATGAAGTACTTTAGATCTTATATTCTTTATCTGATAATGATCTTTTACACACACACCCGACATACTATGGGTTCAAATCACAGTTGTCACAAAGATCATTATGTTGTCACACTACTAATGGACCAAAGATACTCATAGCCTATTGACAATTCAGACTACATACTAGTATCCAAATTAAAATATAAGCATCAAGCATCAATTTTTGTTAAGCATAAGCAGTTATGAAGCTATCATTTCTCATACTGTGCAGTCTAAGAAGTTCTGATCAAAACATTTATCACAGATATATTAGATAAGCTTCATAAAGTCCAACTAAGGTCATGTGTGAAAGAACATCTACTGATGTACTATCATCTCTTCTTTAACTTCAAGTAATGTCGATTTTATCTTTTTCAATTTGTTTGGATTTTTCAAAATCTTTTTCAAAGAAAGTAAAACAAACGAAAATAAAACCTTCCATGAAAACATTTTAAGAAAAACATTTTACTTGGTTACTCAGGATTAAGCAAGTCAATCAATTTAAAAACTCAAACCAATGTAATGTAATTGAATGCCTTTGCCTTTTGTCATCAACACAGTTTTGTACTCCCCCTGTCCTGTAGACTCCCCCTCAACTAGTCAAATGGTTGTATCAATGACTTTATGCTCACCATTGTCATCCTAAGTTTTAGGTTATCATTTGGACTTTGTAAAACTGTTTCCAAAACATTGTGTGTGACATATTCTCCCCCTTGAGCATCAAGTCATTGAAACAAATATATTCTCATTTATCAACAACTCTTTACTCTTGCAGATGCCATTCCCTGTCATTTGCTAAGAAGAACCACTATCAACAACCAAAATGGTATTAATAGTCCGTCTTGGTAAATCCTGCACAACTAACAAGAAATATTAATTTGAAATTGGGACCCAAGCCATGGTAGTCATGGGTCGTCCATCTGTATCAAAATAATAAACCTCACTCCATTCACAATCGAATCTCTCATCAATTTTAGGAGATTGTTCCGACGAGTCAGAAACAGAAACTTTAGATTTCCAAACATACTTCTTTTCATTAAGTTCTTTTTGCTTAAAATGTGAAGTGTTTGAACATTTTCTTTCATTTAAAAATTGATTTGATTGTGAAAACTCTTGTTGTTCTAAAAGTTTTCTCAATCTTCTGTTTCTCCTCCGTCTTTGAGGTCTAGAAAGCCTAACCTCAAAATTTGAATTACCCTTTGGAGTATCATGAGGTTTAACCACATTTGGGTTAACATAAGGCTTACGAGGAGTTCTTACCTTTTCTGGAGTAACATGTCAGTTACCTTTGGCTTTGTGTGGACAAGCAATCCGAATATGACCAACAAGACCACAGTAAAAGCAAGATCTCGTCTCACGATATTCTCTCATATAAGGAATCTTCTCACAATAAGATGCATTTGAAGAAGATTCTCCTACACGAACTTCTTTTTGCTTTATTTTCTCTGGAACTCCAGATTTTGCAACAGGTTTTGATTCAGGCTTCATCTTCTCAGGAACTACATGCTTCTTTCCTTTATTTTTGTAAGGACAGTTCACCACAATGTGACCTATCTCATTATAATGAAAGCAGGTATGCCTGTCTTTATAATCTCTGACATATGGAACTCTCCTTGAGTTTGAAGAACTTCTAAATGTAGAATTTTCAGATGAATTAGAATCAACCTTTGATTCCTCAACTTTAATATCTTTAGGTATCCCCTCTACCTTAGCTTCATCAAAATATTCATCATCACTCTCATCAGAATACACCATATCTTCACCTATGACTGGATTCACCTTCAACACAGTCTTAGGATCTAAATCCTCATCGTTTATAATCTCAGGTGCAACAGAATAATTGCCATTGAATGGTGGAGGAACATAGCCAATACCACTAGTTCCCTTCCCCTCTTCAGTATTTTCATGATAATATCCTAATAAGAATGATGAATTTGCAAAGCTTTCTAATTTTATATGCATATTGATTACCTCTGTTTTAGATTCAGCTAATTCCTTATCTTTCTCAATAAGATCATTATTTCTCTTCTCAATTTCTGCAAAGGACATATCCAGGTGATATGCCTGCTCTTTGATCTTCAAAGTCAGAGAACTTATATCCCTCTTCAGTGATTCTATTCTCTCAACACACACATTCTCATTATCTTTTAATTTCTGATTTACCGTGTGCATCGATTTCATATCACAAATGAGGTTGACGTTGTCATCCATAATCCTCATCATTTTATCCTTAACTGAAACACAGTTAGAACAAAACATCTCAGAGTTAGAAAATACCCCAGGTTTTACTTCTGAAGAAGATGCACCAGGAGCCATGAAAACGTCATCATCAGCCTCACTCTTTTGAGCATCATGGACAGGCTCTACATCAATTTCTGATTCACTGAGATCATCTTCAACTGTTTGGAAGCTTACTTCAGTATCTACATCACTCACAGTAGACTGAGTACTTTCACCAGAACGAATACTCTCACTATCAGTGAAAACTGCAGAAGAATCACTTTCAGTATCACACTGCTTCACTAAATCTTCTTTGATTAAGACCACAAATGCTTGAGTAGTAGCTTCACCCTTTTTCTTCAAAGTTTCCCATAGATCACGTGAAGTTGGACACTTCCCGAGACTATGAATGATTTCTTTTGGTAAAGACAATTTTAAAGTTTCAAGCGTCTTCATTTCTCGATCAAACTTCTGCTTTTCTGCTTTATTAAGAGCTGTCACTGGTTTAGGAACATCATAATATCCCATATAGTCATAAGTAGGATGCACATATCCTTCAAATATGGATGTCCAAAGGTCTTCATCAGTTGCTGATACGAACTGTTCGAACCGGACTTTCCAGCTACGAAAATCTGATATGCACAAAAGTCTCGTTGGCATAGTTCGAATATCATTAACATCACACGAAATTGACATTTTGAAATTTTGGCAAAAAATATTCGGAAAAAATTCCCGCCAAAATACTCTTTTTAAAAAATTTCGAAAATTCAAAATTTCAAAAACGATTCAAAACGACCATATAAGCTTTCCGTAAAAAAATTGGACAAGATGGATTTTCCTGCCAAAATACTTTTTTAAGCGATTGGGTAATCGTTAATCGATTAACAAAGTCGGCTCACTTCTTAGCAATCAAAGAGACCGACAAAATGGATAAACTTACTCGTACTTACTTGAAAGAAATAGTCTCTCAGCACGGGGTGGCAATCTCAATTATTTCGGATCGTGATGCACGATTCACTTCTCGTTTCTGGCAGTCTGTTAAGACATAGATTGTAATGACAAAAGCTTGTAATATTTATATTTTATGTCTTTACGTTTTTGTTATGTAAATGTCTAAAGTTACTAAGTGTTTTACAAGTGAGCCTAGAGGCGAACTTGCTAAGTTCGCCTGGTCTATCAGAGGCGAACTTAATAAGTTCGCTTAGGTCTAGCTGAGGCGAACTTGTTAAGTTCGCTTAAGCTGTTAGAGGCGAACTTAATAAGTTCTCTTATATCAGGTCAGTTGGTTATATATATGTGTGTTTACAGAGTCAGTCGTAAGAACGAGTGAGTGAACCAGAACGAATCAGAGAGTTCAGATTGAGTCTGTAAACATCATTGTGATTGGAATACAAATTGAGAAGTTTATTTACTTGATTGTTTACTTTGTCTTTTATGCGTATAAACGTTAACTCGTTGGATTCCGCACTTCGAGTAAACGTCACGTCTTATCACGAGATTGATCCGTAGACGCGCCATGGGGACCTACACAGTCGTTACATGAGGCCTTAGTCCTCAAACTGATGGCCAAACAGAACGTACAATCCAAACTCTGGAGGACATGCTACGAGCTTGTGTGATTGATTTCGGTAACACTTGGGAGTCTCACCTACCGTTGGTGGAGTTCTCCTACAACAACAGTTATCATACTAGCATCAAGGCAGCTCCATTTGAAGCACTGTATGGACGGAAATGCCGTTCTCCTATTTGTTGGACTGAGGTTGGAGATAGCCAACTCACAGGCCCTGAACTTGTATTTGAAACTTCCGAAAAGATCGTTCAAATTAGAAACCGTATGGCGGAAGCTCGTGATCGTTAAAAGAGCTATGCCGACAAGCGTCGTAAACCCTTAGAGTTTCAAATAGGTGACATGGTCTTACTCAAAGTCTCACCTTGAAAAGGTGTCATTCGTTTCAGAAAACGAGGCAAACTGAATCCTCGTTATGTTGGACCATTCAAAATAATGAAGAGATTCGGACTAGTCGCGTATCAACTGGACCTACCTGAAAGACTTAGTGGTGTACACAACGTCTTTCACGTCTCAAATTTAAAGAAATGCCTGACAGACGAATCACTCGCTGTTCCTCTTGAGGAACTACACGTTGATGAACAGTTACGCTTCATCGAAGAACCTGTGGAAATTATGGATAGGGAAGTTAAAACGTTAAAGCACAGTAAGATCCCTATTGTCAGAGTTCGTTGGAACTCGAAAAGCGGACCGGAATTCACGTAGGAGCGCGAGGATCAGATGATGCGCAGATATCCTTATCTGTTCAAGCACTCCTCGTCAAATTCTTATGGTACTATTTAATTTTCAGGACGAAAATTCTTTCAACTAGGGGATGATGTGATATCCCGGAAATTTTTTTTTATTTTTTTTAATTTATTAATTTTCGGGAAGAAAATTCTTTCAACTAGGGGATGATGTGACAACTCGGACTTTTCATAATAACACCGTTAACAATTCCGTTAAAAATCCAATAGAAAACTTAACCCCGTTAACTAAACCCAGTTAAATCTAACCATAGGGTCAAATTCTGTCAATATCTGAACTAAAACTGCAGGGATCAAAGTTGTAATTAACAAAAACTCGATTTGTTGACCATGCAAAGTCAAAATGGAGTGAAATTGTTCTTGTTGACTTTTTAAAGTCAAACAATGGACTCTTTGGTTAAAAATCGTGATCCAAAAATCGAAATCGGATCGAAGTTGTGATGAACTTGCATAATGAAGTTGTTAACGTTCATCATTGAACCATTAAACATCACTATTACGAGCAATTAATCCCAATTATGGGAAATCAATTTGTAACCGCTGAATTCAATCCTCATACGCTTCAATTCGCAACAATTCGTGGAAAATCCTTCCATTCAACACTCTGCGCACCTTTATCGAACTCTCTGAAGCTTTTGGCACTCACCAATTTCACTGGAAACACAGCAGGAGAAGCCGGAGCCGTCGCACCGTGACGTCCTTTGTAATCGAGAACCACCAATTCGAACCTCATTTTGGTAATTCCTTGCATCCTCAGTTTCGTTTTTACCCATCAATTGAAAACCCTATCATATTTATAGCTTAAAACATCGAATCGATCATGAACCCAATTCTAGGGTTCATATGAAATCGAATTTGGGGCTTTTGATTCTAGACTCGTTTTCAATTCAATTAGATCATACTATTAGCTTTGAAATTTTCAGTTTAATGAAAGCCCCATGTTAATTGAATCAAACAACACCCAATTTTACAAGATCCGGAATCAAGGGTTCTTCTTATAACGATTTGGGGGTTTCGATCCTAGAGTTAATAAAAATGCAATTAAAATATATGACTAGATTCGAAAATTGATTCTCTGTAAAAGCCCTATCTTAATTTTATCAATTAACATCAAATCGTTCAAGATCACAAACCTAGGGTTCTTACGTAAACGAAATTGGGGCTTTTGATATTATATTATTCGTAAATGAAATTAAACCTTATACGCTTATTCTAAATGTCCCATTTAACTAAAGCCCTATGATTCCAACCTCTGATATTATGGAAATTGATCAATTGGATTCGCGATTCAAAACTTAGGGTTTCGACTTTCGAATCTAAAATTAAACCGTTTTAAAGTCATGATTTCGCGTTGATTTTGTCCTTTGATTCGCAATACCCTATACTACAAAACCCCTTTACTGATTTGAACCCTTGTTATCAAAATTGTGTGTATGGGGGCTAGAATCGATCGCGAATGGATGTAGGGGGGGATTACAGGGACTCAAGTGTTAAAAACATTTTGGTCAGGGTTTGTTTGCAAATTGGGTTGGAGCTGAGTTGGTTAAGTGTGTGTGTGATTGTAGGGGAGAGACCCGGGTTCGAGTCTCTCCACCCGCATTTATTTTTAAACCATTTTTCTGGATACTATTTTAATATAAATCCAAATGTTATATTATTATAATATTATATTAAAGTGTTTTAACCCGAAAAACGACCCGTAAGCTCGGGTTTGGTTTTATAACTTATTTTTATATTTATTACCACTTTTAAAATAATATGTTTATATTATTTTTAAACCGTAAATTCGTATAAAATAATACGTTTATATTATTTTCAAACTGTGACCTGTATTATTAAATAATATATATTTATATTATTTCGAATCATTTTATAACATCGTGTATCGATTGAGACTAAATAATAATATAATTAATTATATTATTCACTCATATATATATATTATTATTTTCCCAATTTTCATGAATGACAAAACACCCGATTTTACTTATTACTATTTGTGTCATTCGTCGTGTAAAGTAATCCCTAACTCCGTGGACATTTTAGTACACTCTTGAATATTAGAGCGATTCACTGTCACAAATCCCATTATCATCCCTAATTTATGTGTTTATAATTTTAGGACATTCGTAGGTCTTTTGAGACTTACACTCGTGGTTCCAACTTACCTCTAGGGTGAAACTACCTTCAACGCAAAGCAAGTGAGTTTTCACGGCCCCTTTTACTCTTTTAACTTGGGGGAGAAAACATGACTAAACGATTTTGGATTTCTTTTAATTCGTATGTTATCAATGTTAAATGCTAAGCGTAACACGCTATCACAGAAAGTCCTCAACTAATATCGGACCGTTAATATGGATCTTAGCGAGGTAGTGTTTAGTAGTACTAATGGGTTTGACAAATCCCACCCGCGTTAGTCGCGCTAACTCGATTAGATATCGAACGGGTGAAATGTTAGCCTACTCACACCGCCAGTGTTGATAGACCTGACAGGAGGCAATAAACAAACAGTCAGCCTCGGTTGCGAGCGCTTGAGCTGAACATGAACATAGGTTAGCTACCTATAGATACGTACTGAATGAACTTAAATCCGGTAAACGCTTATTTACTTATATTGAAACCTGTGGACTCACCAACCTCGTGTTGACATATTTTTACATGTTTTCTCAGGTCGTTAAGCTAAGACACAGGTGCATGTTAGGGCATGCATGGGATTCAACTGCTTTGATTGTGTCTATTTATGCTTGGTTGAATTATTCTATTGTACTTTACTTTGTTTGGACGATTGGACTTTTTGGGACTTTTGGACTTTGGTTTTGGCCGCGTGTATTTTGCGCATTTACTTTCTTTACGCTTCCGCATTGAACTCTGATTATTATGGTATTTGCATTTGAGTCCCATGTAGAGTCATTCAAAGTAACTAATGTCTGAGATCCTGGTTAGTCACTTCCCAAAACGGTAAAACTCCGTTAGTTGAAATTTGGGGGTGTGACAAGTTACCATACTGCGAATTTGAGGTGCAAGGCCCCACAGATACCTTTCCACACATTTATGTTTTGGCGTGACCACCAGAATTGCCAACTCATTAAAACGGTCGGTGTACCCCGCCACATCATCTCCGATCATCTGTAGATTCCACATCTCAGTTTCAATCTTTTGTAATTCGTTTCGAGGACAATATTCCTCGATCATCATGGTTTTTAAGTCCTCCCAAGACAATTGATACGCTGAATCTCTCCCCAAAGTCTTTGTTTGAGTATTCCACCAGGTTAAAGCTTTATCAGTGAGCGTGCAAGTAGAATACTTCACCATGCAGTCAGCGGTGCATTCACTAATATCAATTACCGATTCCATCTTTTCTATCCACCTCATTAGCCCTACTACACCCTCTGTGCCATTGAAATTGCGGGAGTTGTAGGATAGGAAGGCCTTGTAGGTGCACTTCCTGCTTGGAGCATCTGTAGGATCACAAGTCACTATTTTAACAACGCTATTAATTTTAGACCATGAATATGTGTTTCAGGTGAGATTACTCGACCCATTACCTCCAGAACCTCCGGCTGTGCCGCTACCTCCTGCACCTCCTCTGCCGGTACCGCTGCCATTTCCTCCGCCGCTATTTTGATTTGTTTCATACTGCTCCATGACGGCAGCTACTCATTGTGCTATGAGTTGTTCCACGTTTGGGGAAATTGTGTTGTTGTTGTTCTCACTAGTGGTGTCATGGGGTGTCCTTCGCTTAGGTGCCAAGGCGTTCTTTCTAACATGACATTTAGAAAGAAGTAACATTATAAAATAATAATGATAACACATGACATACATATACAACAACATCAAACGTACACAACGATCATCACAACATAACCCATCACATTCATAGATAAACATACGTAGTACATAGTTCCAAAAGACAAGGATGTAAAATAGATGGGTTCATATGACCACATCAGTACTAAAGTTTCAAACTATATAACATGATACGGGCACAACCTGCCCATAATAGGTCTAGAAATAAGAAAACGTTCCTGTTTGAACGGTAGTTGGGGTCAGCATATGCTCTACACGTGCCTCAGCTAGAGTAGCTCGGATCTCTGCATCAATCGCCCTCTCCTCGGCTGCCTCTACCTTCTGCTCAGCCGCGGCAGTCCTCCTCTCCATATCTGATAGTCTTTTCTTGAACTCCATCATGTGACTAGATGCATTCTGAAGGGATTGGTCAATCAGTCTCTGATCCTCCATTATCCCAGTAACATTTTCAAGTAAGGATGGAAAAGTCGTCAAGTCTCTTCGGATGGACTTCACACCCCTTTCCAGATAGTGAATTTCTATCTCTTGCTTATTGTTGTGTGACACTAGCAAGGGAATTGTGCATTCCATTCACTCCCCGGTGAGTGGCACGGGCTGTGAATTACATGCTACTCTGACAGGGTCGCAGGTCGTAGGGATGTCCTCCTCCACCCTCCACATCTGGATTACTTGGCGGAGCCAATCCCAGTATGATACGTCCATCCTTGGTCCTCTAGGCATAGTCTCACCAGTGGACTCAGCTATTTTTGTAGGTCGCTTCCTAACTATGGAGTTTAAGTGGGGTTAGTATGTGACATGGTGTGATTACAATATCCATATGACATGATGAATGGTTATGCAATGCTTATGCAATGAAAACGTTTTAGTGACTCATTTAAATTATAGACTAGGTTCCGATTTAGACTCCTAGTTCGCTATAATCAATGGCTCTGATACCAATTTCTGTCACACCCCGCCAAGGCGGAAACGCGAGGCGTGACGTTCATGGTTTCCAAAGCATATGATTACCGCAAACACATACATGTAATTGGATACATAATCAAGTTTAAAATGTTTACATCCCAAAACATTAGTTTGAGTTTACAAAAGATTAAGATTTCGCAAATATGACTCATGACCATGAGTTATACAAGAAAAATCCTCCAAAAGCCGTATCCATCATGCATGCATGTAACCTACAATGCTAACTTGAAGACCATGTTCAATTTCCTGAAAACATACTTAAAAAGTGTCAAACGAGGTTGGTGAGTTCACAAATCATTATCAAGAGTTATCATAAATACAACGTTTAAACATGATCATTTTCCGATCAAAACTCTTTATATGTATAACCAATGAATCTGAACATTTTAACCTGATCAATTGACCCCATTTGTAAGCTTGCAAGGAATACAAAATAATATGTAATGCACGAGACCGTAACCAAACCCCAACAATTTATTGCCTCCCCTCGCCTTTCTGCGAGTAAGATAATATGCGGTCATTCGGCCATTTGGACCCCTGGTTAGCGCGACTAACCATTACCGGGAGCGTCACCCCCAATAGTACTATCTATAGAATCCCGGGCTAAGTCCATAGCTAATGGTTACTAAGTTTTTATTCCGAGGACTTTAAACGCTTTATCTTTCCCTCAATGCACACATACAGTCTGATCATTTGTTCATTCATTTACGTACGAAAATTCTTTGCAAGTATGTTTCCACCATAAAACATTTCAAAAACTTAGAAAAAGGGGTTAGTGAAACTCACCTCCATAGAAGTATATGCTAGCAAATATTTGAATAAAAGCAGACCCGCCTATCCGTATCCTATTTACACAAGGATACTAAACACGTTAAGACTACCCGTCTTAAACGCAAGTTGTTCACCCGACTTAACTATTCATGTTAAGTACGTCTTAGTTTATTTGAAACAATGTTTTTTCGTAACGACTCGTTGGTGATTATTATTCCAGCCTAGACGCTTTACTTATTTTCTAACAAAATATTATATTTCCATATTGGTGACTTATCAAATGTACCCAATTAATAAATACTATTTTTGCACTAACTTGTAATATTTCACATTATGGTCACGTATAAACACATAATTACTTCTTTCCAATAATTATACAAGTATCGTCCAAGTATTTTCTATGTATGTCTATCTCTTTGTGTACATAATTCATGTTAACACGTCCACATACAATTACTTGTTCCGAACGACATTTATTATCTTGTCATGCACTTATATCTTTACCCATATATTCCCAAAAGTATACTTATTGATTCAACATGTACTTAGCTATGTTTCACAATAACATGTGTTCATATATACTTATACCGAAACGTCTTTTTAATTTCTTACACATAATTCCTCTATGACTAATCCATCATAATATATACATATATGATCTTTACAATTTCTACGTGTCTTAGACATTTTAATCATATCAACTTTCATGTCAAACACATACGTATTTCTTGCAAGTTCTAAATCTCTTGAGTGTTTTGTCTAACACTTTTCATGCTTTATTTTTAAGACATTAATACATTTCATTATTTAATATAAACATTTCCATGATTATTAACCTTAACTATGCACATACATGTTTCTCATATATACATTGACACACCCCAAAATTTATTTACTTAATAAATAAATACAGGTTGCAACGATTGGTTCATTACACGATAGCGGAAGCTGTAATAGTGATTTCTAAGACTTGAATACATACACAAATACTAAGACTAAGTAGTACAATGATCTAAGTTCTTCTAGATCAACGACAGACTTGAGACCATATAATATATGTCCTTCCAGCTAGTAAGAATTTATCCAATTATAGCTAGCCTATTCCAACCGCTCCATGGCTAAAGGTTACCTGAGAAACAAACTTGAAAGTGTCAACACAAAGGTTGGTGAGTTCATAGAGTTTGTTAATTTAGTACAGTTAGTTTTCTCTGAAAAACTAGACATGACTTAACCGTCATAAAATAAGTAGTTTTCCATTGAAAACATATACATGACTTAACCGTCATCAAATAAGTAGTTTTCCTTTGAAAACATGCCCATGACTTTACCGTTATAAAATAAGTGGGTTTCCTTTGAAAACATTCCCATGACTTAACCGTCATAAAATACGTAATTTTCCTTTGAAATTATATACATGACTTAACCGTCATCAAATAAGTAGTTTTCCTTTGAAAACATGCCCATGACTTTACAGTCATAAAATAAGCGGTTTTCCTTTGAAAACATTCTCATGACTTAACCGTCATAAAATACGTAGTTTTCCTTTGAAAACATATACATGACTTAACCGTCATCAGTTAAGTAGTTTTCCTTTGAAAACATATCCATGACTTTACCGTCATCAAATAAGTAGTTTTCGTTTGAAAACATATACATGACATCTTTGTAATTCCAACATTCTCAAAACGTTTAAACATGATCATTTTCCGATCAAACAGTTTATATGTATAACCAATGAATTTGAACATTACCCTGACCAATTGACCCCATTTGTAAGCTTGCAAGAAATACAAAATAATATGTAATGCACGAGACCGTAACCAAACCCCAACTTTTTATGCCTCCCCTCGCCTTTCTGCGAGTAAGATAATATGCGGTCATTCGGTCATTTGGACCCCTGGTTAGTGCGACTAACCATGACCGGGGGCGTCACCCCCAATAGTACTATCCATAGAATTCCGGGCTAAATGCATAGCTAATGGTTACTAAGTTTTTATTCCGAGGACTTTAAGCGCTTTATTTTTCCCTCAATGCACACATACGGTCTGATCATTTGTTCATTCATTTACATACGAAAATTCTTTACAAGTATGTTTCCACCCTAAAACATTTCAAAAACTTAGAAAAAGGGGTTAGTGAAACTCACAAAGAGTTAAACAAGAATTTTCATATTGTCAAACGTATAAGCAATTGTATTTCATGTTTTCAAAACATAACAAGTATGTTTCTCCCACGATGTTTACAAAACAGTAGGAAAATAAAAGGGGGCCGTGAACTCACCTTGTGTTCGATGAAATCCTAGCAAATAACAGTGTGCTAAGAGTTCCTGTCTATCCGTACCCTAATCACACAAGGGTACTAATGTGTTAAGACTACCCGTCTTACACGTAAGTTGTTCATCCGACTTAAAGAATCCCGTTAAGTACGCCTTTGTTTAGTAAAAATAGTGTTTTCATTTACGACTCATTGGTGATTATTATTCCATTCTAGATGCTTGCATATTTTTCGAGAAAATAATATGTTTTCCTATTGGTGACTTATTAAGTGTACCAAAAATAAATATTATTTTTGTAGCAACTAAAAATATATTCACTTATGTTCCACGATGTCATGTGATTATTTATTTTTAACTGAATCTCTTCATATATTCCATATACATATATCAAATGTTCATATTAGGATACTAATCTTTAATTCCTAGAACATTTCCATGATTTAACCAAAACCTTACACCAACATATATATATCACAAATTTTATCCATAAACATATATTTTTATTAACACCTTTCACGTTCATATGTTGATGATAATCGTTCGTATGTCTTCTTGAATCATAGGACACTACCTCGGGTCTTGCCAGGTAAGTCACACATGATCATATAACTTCACGAACATGTATCCTTTAACATAACACATGAATGGAATGAAGGGTTTATGAAGAACATCATCATCCAAGTGTTATTTTATGTGATTATATATATATATGTAGTTGATATTTGATGTGTCCTTGTCTTGTCCATGGCCCTTCTAGTTTGGTATTTTATGTATGAACATGTACATGTTTAAATATATGTATTTGAACATGACTTATGAAGAAATAAGGCCAAAACTCATCAAGACATTTTTGTTTTATTTTGTTCTTGAAAACTCATATTTTTAGGCGTACTCCGAGTAGACTTTTAGATGGTTTTAGAAGACCAAATGACTTGGGGTTTTCTTCTAAAATCAAGTTTATTAAAACCAGAGGAGATATGAAAAAGAATTTTGGGATTTGGAGTTGCGTAGGTACCTCAAATGAGAAGAGGTGTCCAGATTCGACCTGCACTGGGCGGTCTTCTTGCGTCGGCTGTTTGGAGGTCGAATACTCCATGGATTCGAGTGATTCCACTTCTCCTCTGTTAACATAGAGCTTCATTCTAGAAAAAGAATGGACTGATTTGGCCAAGTAACGAAGGAGATATGGTCTTGCAAAGTTGGCAAAAAATCTGGCAGAAGCTGAGTTACGGAATTTTTGTTCTATTTTCGGTTTCAGGGCTGGTTAAAACCGAGAGAAAGAGAAGGAGCAAGGGAAAGTTCTTGCTTTGTTTCCATTCATTCCCTTATATACTAGATTGAGGTGGAGCAAGATCTTGGAAGTAATAATTGTCATCATCACAATGTATGGAGCTTGAGTGGTGTGTTGGATCTTCCATAATCATCACAAGGATGGTGGACAAGATGTGATTTGAAATTTGCACAACCTTTTGGTTGACTGAGTAAGGTTGCTATGACACAAGGAATGGTGAAACAAATGAAGAAGATATGGTGGGTGGACCCACCTTTATTTTTGGCCGAAATGGGTTGTTAGGGGGGTTGGGTCTTGTTCCCATCATCTAGTCACATTCTATTATCAGTTAGGTAGTTTTTAAGTGGTGTAAACCTGGTAGGTGATCCTGTGATATAATACCTGGTGTAGGACTTTTAATGATAAAGTATTTTTATTTATTTTGTGCAAATTTGACTAGTTTCAATAGCTTACTAGTGCATCCCGACATAGTTATAGTCATAACCATATTATACATGTTTACACATAAAAATAACTTAAGACCATGTGACACACATTTTCATGTCATCTTTTAAAGCTTCAGTCACCAATATCTATGTTTTTGGATTAAAGCGTGTCTCTAGACTTTACTGGAATAAAATCTTGTTAATCACCAATGGTCGTACACTACGAGTAATAAATGTTTTTGACCTAGTAATTCTTAAAATTACTAAAGTATGATACGTTTTACTTTGCTAGACTCCTTGACAATACTATGTCAAAAATAATATTCCAGGAATATGGAGTATGAATGTGCTAAAATAATATGGCTTTTGCCCTGAAATACTGGGTGTCACATTCTCCCCAAGTTAAAGAGAATTTCGTCCAGAAATTCAGTTCTTGTCATCTTGACTTAGAGTGTTCGTGAACAAGGACGGATACTTGGCTTTCATTTTATCTACCCACTCCCACGTATACTCGGGGCCGCGCTTTGAATTCTAACGTACCTTAACCAATTTAACCCGGCTACGCCTTGTTTTCTTAACCTTCCAATCTGTGACTTCAATGGGTTCCTCAACGAAGTGCAGCTTGTTTTCTATGTGAATCTCATCAGTCGGTATAATTAATGACTCGTTTGATAAGCACTTCTTGAGATTTGACACGTGAAACGTATCATGTACATTGCTTAGTTCTTGAGGCAACTTGAGCTTGTATGCTACAGGGCTAACCCTAACAAATATTTCAAATGGTCCTACGTAACTAGGGTTAAGCTTGCCACGGTTGCCAAATCTAGTAACTCCTTTCCAAGGGGAGACCTTCAACATGACGCGGTCCCCAACTTGGAATTCTAATCGTCTTCGTCTGTTATCCTCATAACTCTTTGTCTGTCACGAGCAGCCTTCAGACGATCCTTGATCTTGAAGATCTTGTCAGTAGTCTCCTGAATAACCTCAGGACCGGTTAAATGCTTGTCGCCAACTTCCGCCCAACATAGCGGTGAACGACATTTTCGACCGTACAAAGCCTCAAACGGAGCGGCTTTGATGCTGGTATGGTAGTTGTTATTATATGAAAACTCAGCCAACGGCGGTGAGTATCCCTATTTCCTCTGAAATCGATTACACACGCACGGAGCACATCTTTTAAAGTTTGGATGGTCCTTTTACCTTGACCATTCATCTAGGGATGATATGCAGTCCTCATGTCAAGGCGTATGCC
Organism: Smallanthus sonchifolius; assembly: GCA_023525975.1. NCBI lineage: Eukaryota > Viridiplantae > Streptophyta > Magnoliopsida > Asterales > Asteraceae > Smallanthus > Smallanthus sonchifolius. Next base: position 63,781,338 of record CM042019.1, on the reverse strand, counting down.
CAAGGCTTCTTGTACAGACTGCCAGATTCTTGACGTGAATCAACTGTCCCTACTAGAGAAAATGGAAACTGGCATACCATCCCTAGCCTCAATTTCCTTAATATTTAGGCTTGCACGCTTCTTACTTTTATCTGTCTCCTTGATTGGTAGGGAGTGAGTGGATTTCGTCAAATGACTGATGATTACCCATATAGTATCATAACCGCTAGATGTTCTGGGTATATTTGTAATGAAATCTATGGAATTCTCCTCCCATTACCATTGAGGAATCTGCGGTTTTTGTGTTCACTCAGGTGATTTCTAACATTCTACTTTTACTGTCGGGTATCTCCCAACATAGATAGCAATTTCTCCTTTCATGTTTTGCCACATAATGGTGTTCCTCGGGATCCTTGTACGTTTTATTCGATTCTGGATGAACGGAGTACTTGGGCTTATGGACTTCATCCATAACCTCCCACATAGGCTACCGATACCTGGTACTCAAATTCTATCTGTATCATCCAACTTAGGCTTCAATTGTTTGATTCCATTTACTGGGTAGTCGGTAATCGAAAGCAAAGCGAATACTTCTCCGACTAACGATATTGAACGTGCAAGAACCCTTTTATTTGATTACCCTAAATATGGTAGGGTTATTTGATGCTCTATTCGTCTTGAGCGTATGTTGACACATACCCTCTATTCGTCTACGCACTTTGTCACAAAAGCAGATCTCTATAGATCTTAGGAAAGAATTACTCGACGAGGTGTCTTGGTTTTAGTTGAATATTGGGTAGTAATGACACAGTACAGAAATGAAACTTTATGTTTGTCCCTCTTATGCTTTTCGAAAGAATTTTCTCGGACTAAGACTTTATTCTTAATTCAGGTTTCGTGTTATCTATGATCTTCCATTAAAATGGGTCATAATTGATTTAATATTTCAAGATTCCTTGTGTGCTCGCACTAGCAAAGTTCGAGTCTAATCACCACTTTACCCTTTGCTTGTACCACCTTTCTGAGGCAGACCAGCCTTTGGGTTGTAACGTCCTGATATGTAAACTCATGGCTTGATGACCATACTCTCGAAGTATGTAAGCCATACAAAGTTCTATGTTTGTTTGGAATATTCACATTTCGTCTAGGTGAGGAAATGAACAGTGATACTGTGAGTATGGTCTCATCGAATTAGTGCTTTCCCCAAAATGGGCTATGGGTTTGTCAACCCATTAAGTTGGCATAAAGAGTTGATGGCCAACTACTAGTCATACAGTGTGTCTGCACTTCCCTGGCGTTCGAATGGTACTTTGGTGACTTACCATTACGTATTCCACTCTTGCCGGCCCTAGCCTGAAGTCCTTAGTACAAGGATAAAATTGAGGTAATGAGTGTTAAACATCGAAAACTTTATATTATTACTGAGCCTGCGTTAAGAGGTCATTTCTTAACAATAGATGATCTAGAGCTTCCTAATTATAGAAAATTAGGAGCGAAAGATGTGATCACGCCCCTCTTCTAGGCTGAAATCTGGGATCCATTCAACATGATAATATTTGGGAAAGTGCGGGTACAAAGGGTATCAAACTATCCTTCTCGAATCTTTATGGACAGTGGTCTATAGTGAACAACTCATGCTTACGTCCCTTATGCATATCATGAGCTAATGAGATTAGCAAGAAATTCCGCATTTGGGAAACCTTCAAAAGTTTTGTATGTCGTTTTTCTGTTAGTGCGACAATATTCATCAGTCCACAATTAGGTTTCTTTGGTATTCGCTTGAGCATCATCCCCGACCTATTCATCACCGAGAGAATAGTCGGACCTAAAGGTGTACTGAATGTTAATGGTTGCGAGAGCAACCCTGTTTGACCAATATTATGAAATGTCAGATTGCCTACTTGTCTCATGTCGAGCTTTCACAACACCCCATAGGTGCTATGTGTATGCGGGTCAGAAAGATTTTCTGCCCCATTACCGGAGCTAGTGCATAGCACTCCTGACGTAACTTTCAAGTAATCGTGAGACTAAATTGTACGATAGATCCCGAGATTACGCTATAATCTCCCACAATAATTTTGCAATTATTGTGATTGTGGGTTGTGGTAATGCTCAATTTGAAGCCATCTTGACAAGCATAATCTCAAAGAATGAATGTGCGAAATCCTTCGCCGTTCAGGATTCACTAAGGATTGGTTGAATTCGTTGAATTTCTCTCGTTCCTCCCGAATTAGGAGAATACTTTGTGGACACCCATTTGACAAGTCCGATTTGTTAAGATCCAATCCATAATCAAGTGACTGAGAACATGGGTTGATCATTACCTTGGACAGCAAGACTCACTAAATTTCCCATACACTGCAAATCATGATTACGTGTGCACCCGTAATGATAATTTACTTTGCATGATCCCTGTAGTGTTCCTTCTATCCCCAACTTTTAGTTAAAAGGATTTGAAATGATCATTAGGTCGTGTTTGCACACTTATGTAGGAGTGTGTATTGTTCTAACTGATTACTCTTGATTATGTGTACCAATACCCATGAGTCTGCCGAATCTGGCTGTTACCGGATGAGGTTAACGGTAGAGAGGCACCACTAGTGTCTCTCAAGAATAAATTATCATGAAAACATATATACATGACTTAACCGTCATAGAATACATAATTTTCCTTTGAAAACATATATACATGACTTAACCGTCATCAAATAAGTAGTTTTCAAACATGATCATTTTCCGATCAAACAGTTTATATGTATAACCAATGAATTTGAACATTACCCTGACCAATTGACCTCATTTGTAAGCTTGCAAGGAATACAAAATAATATGTAATACACGAGACCGTAACCAAACCCCAACTTTTTGTGACTCCCCTCGCCTTTCTGCGAATAAGATAATATGCGGCCATTCGGTCATTTGGACCCCTGGTTAGCGCGACTAACCATGACCGGGGACGTCACCCCCAATTGTACTATTCATAGAATTCCGGGCTAATTACATAGCTAATGGTTACTAAGTTTTTATTCCGAGGACTTTAAGCGCTTTATTTTTCCCTCAATGCACACATACGGTCTGATCATTTGTTCATTCATTTACATATGAAAATTCTTTACAAGTATGTTTCCACCTAAAACATTTCAAAAACTTAGAAAAAGGGGTTAGTGGAACTCACAAAGAGTTAAACCAGAATTTTCATATTGTCAAACGTATAAGCAATTGTATTTCATGTTTTCAAAACATAACAAGTATGTTTCTCCCCCGATGTTTACAAACCAGTAGGAAAATAAAAGGGGGCTATGAACTCACCTTGTGTTCGATGAAATCCTAGCAAATAACAGTGCGCTAAGAGTTCCTGTCTATCCGTACCCTAATCACACAAGGGTACTAATGTGTTAAGACTACCCGTCTTACACGTAAGTTGTTCATCCGACTTAACAAATCCCGTTAAGTACGCCTTGGTTTAGTAAAAATAGTGTTTTTATTTACGACTCATTGGTGATTTTTCTTCCAGTCTAGATGCTTACATATTTTCCGAGAAAATAATATGTTTCCCTATTGGTGACTTATTAAGTGTACCAAAAATAAATATTATTTTTGTAGCAACTTAAAATATATTCACTTATGTTCCACGATGTCATGTGATTATTTATTTTTAACCGAATCTCTTCATATGTTCCATATACATATATCAAATGTTAATATTAGGATACTAATCTTTAATTCCTAGAACAGTTCCATGATTTAACCAAAACTGTACACCAACATTTATATATCACAAATTTAATCCATAAACATATATTTTTAGTAACACCTTTCACGTTCATATGTTGATGATATTCGTTCGTATGTCTTCTTGAATCATAGGACACTATCTCGGGTCTTGCCAGGTAAGTCACACATGATCATATAACTTCACGAACATGTATCCTTCAACATAACACATGAATGGAATGAAGGGTTTATGAAGAACACCATCATCCAAGTGTTATTTTATGTGATTATATATATATAGTTTATATTTGATGTGTCCTTGTCTTGTCCATGGTCCTTCTAGTTTGGTATTTTATGTATGAACATGTACATGTTTAAATATATGTATTCGAACATGACTTATGAAGAAATAAAGCCAAAACTCATCAAGACTTTTATGTTTTATTTTGTTCTTGAAAACTCAGATTTTTAGGCGTACTCCGAGTAGACTTTTAGATGGTTTTAGAAGACCAAATAACTTTGGGTTTTCTTCTAAAATCAATTTTATTGAAACCATAGGAGATGTGAAAAAGAATTACTGGATTTGGAGTTGTGTAGGTACCTCAAAACAGGAAAATGAGAAGAGGTGTCCAGATTCGACCTGTACTGAGCGGTCTTCTTGCGCTGGCTGTTTGGAGGTCGAATACTCCATGGATTCAAGTGATTCCACTTGGGCACTCCTCTGTTAACATAGAGCTTCATTCTAGAAAAATAATGGACTGATTTGGCCAAGTAACGAAGGAGATATGGTCTTGCAAAGTTGGCCAAAAATCTGGCAGAAGCTGATTTACGGAATTTTTGTTCTATTTTCGATTTCGGGGCTGGTTAAAACCGAGAGAAAGAGAAGGAGCAAGGGAAAGTTCTTGCTTTGTTTCCATTCATTACCTTATATACTAGATTGAGGTGGAGCAAGATCTTGGAAGTAATAATTGTCATCATGACAATATATGGAGCTTGAGTGGTGTGTTGGATCTTCCATAATCATCACAAGGATGGTGGACAAGATGTGATTTGAAATTTCTCCAACCTTTTGGTTGATTGAGTAAGGCTGTTATGACACAAGGAATGGTGAAACAAATGAAGAAGACATGGTGGATGGCCCCACCTTTATTTTCGGCCGAAATGGGTGGTTAGGGGGGTTGGGTCTTGTTCCAATCATCTAGTCACATTCGAACTATTAGTTAGGTAGTTTTTAAGTGGTGTAAACCTGGTAGGTGATCTTGTGATATAATACCTGGTGTAAGACTTTTAATGATAAAGTATTTTTATGTATTTTGTGCAAATTTGACTAGTTTCAATAGCTTACTAGTGCATCCCAACATAGTTATAGTCATAACCATATTATACATGTTTACACATAAAAATAACTTAAGACCATGTAACACACATTTTCATGTCATCTTTTAAAGCTTTAGTCAACAATATTTATGTTTTTGGATTAAAGCGTGTCTCTAGACTTTACTGGAATAAAATCTTGTTAATCACCAATGGTCATACACTACGAGTAATAAATGTTTTTGACCTAGTAATTCTTAAAATTACTAAAGTATGATACGTTTTACTTTGCTAGACTCCTTGACAATACTATGTCAAAGATAATATTCCAAGAATATGGAGTATGAACGTGATAAAATAATATGGCTTTTGACCTGAAATACTGGGTGTCACATACATACATATACCTAGCAGCATGTCCAAGTTAACAAAATAAACGTACACCCGTACATATATTTATCAAGATCTTCACATGTATAAACTTTAAACACACTTATATATGCATATATAAATTACGATTATATATATATATACAAATATATACTTCACTTAACCAAGTATTAACAATCCTTTTTAGATTATAAATCATGATTTTAATTCAACAACTATAACTTATCATTTATAATCAAAACAACAACATATATACCCATGCATACAAATTTCGGCCCTTTATATATATATTTATAGAACTTTTAGTTTTCAACCCATTATCATAATCAATCAACCATCAAGAATACTCCCATAATTATACTAAACTTCGACTATATGTATATATATATATATATATTTCAAAACCAAGTTAAACTTTTATACAAACTCTTTAATCTTTTAAATTCTTTGATTTTTCATGGTGAACAACGTGCTTTATTCAAGAAATAAAGAGGATTTTAGAGATTGATGTCGGTTTCATACCGCTAGACAAGCTAGGTGAAGAATCACGAGTAGAAGGTGAGAATGGCTTGGGTCCCTAGCTACAACCGATCCTTGATTCTTCAAGAACTCCTTGAATCTGCCAACTTCTAGCTAATCTCTCTAAGACTTTGATCTTGTATTTTTCTTTTTGAAAGAGTGTGTGCATGTGTGAGCCATATATATGTATATAGATAGGATGAGAGTTGAGTGTTTGACTACATCTTCATGATTACTACTTATGACATGATTAGAATTGCATGTAATCATCAAGTGTGGAAGAGGGTGTGCATGCAAGCCATGTATGCAAGCATTTAATGGGATAGTGGGTGGCTATGCCCACATTTTGGCCGAGAGGGGTATGGGGTGGGGGGTTGGGTGTTGTCAAATCCATTAATGGCTAGATAGGTGGGTTCTTTGGTGGTATAAACCCCCTAGGTGATCGCGTGATCTAATACCCGATGTAAGACTTTTAAACGATTCATTACTTATATGTTTTTGTGTGATTTGACTAGTCTCAATAATTTATTAGTTAACTCGACATAGATTATTACTATAACTGTATTATACATGAATACACAAAATATAACATAGAGTCATGTAACAATTATTTATGTTTTTATATTCAAACGTGTCTCTAGACTTTTCTGGAACGTATTTTGCGGTTTATGACTGCTTACTTTTTCTAGTAATTCTCTAAAAATTATTAATCATGAAATAAATTCCTTTGATAGACTCCTTGACTTTACTTAGTCAAAATAAAACTTCAGGAAATATATGTTATGAACGCGCATTTATGAAATATGGATATTTACCTGAAATGCCGGGTGTCACAAAAACACATACTTTTCTAATTCTATGGACACGTGCATCTATTTAAAATGCTTTATTTTATAAACTTTATGATCACACACACACATATATATATATATATATATATATAGATATTATAAGAAAACTATTATATACTAGCCCTATCGTTGATAAATAAACGTTTTGGTTATCCCAAATAGTATATGTGCATCATTATTTTTAAGAACGTATTAATTTATTCCCACCATATATTTCAAAACGTGACAAACGTTAGTGTATTCATAAACCCTACTATCTTATACTTATAAATTTTAAAAACCATAAAATAATCGTGGAAGTAACCTCGTGACTTTTATTAAACTAAAGAGCTATGTATATATATATACATTTTCACCTAAACCATTAAAACGTCATGACCTATAATAGATTATTAATAATACGATTTTATTAGCATTATAAAGAAGATAAATTTTTTATAATCATTTTATCATATTATTAATACTTTCACAAATAATATGGAATTAATAATATTACAATTCGCATAACAAACTTATTTATTTCAAATTATATCCTTATAAATATTATATTATTATACTCCATCAAGATGATTACTTTAACCCAAATGTCTTAATAAAATATTTATTGTACTAAACACAATACTTATTTTTGACACCTACCGATGTTTTACACACTCTATCCTCGATCACTCGTCCGTTTCAAAACCCTAAACTCCCGAATCATCCTTTTGTCGTTCCCTTAAACCATTCTACATTATAATAACGTATTTTATTCAACTTAGGGCATCCTTAATTCTTATTGCTACAAGTTTCAAGGCCAACTCCCTACTATTCAAGGTGAGTTACATAGCCCCTCTTTTTACTTTTTACATATTTTGGGGTGAATCATGATACATTGAAAACTATTTACAATACATTATACAATTCTACATTTTGAGCATATATGGAGTTTGTGCTTGAATACTATGAGTTGAAACTACATATACATGACATACACGTGCAATCATTAACTTTGTATAAGCCAATGGTAACATTGATAGATCTATTGTGTCTGACACACCCACCCAGGTAGGGTGATTGTTATCGACATTACATTAGGGTAACTTGCGTGTTATGCCTCAGTCACAAGGTTTGATTGTACGCCCAGTTTGACTATTGTGATTCTCCATAAATGACTTATTTTCCATGGTTCATATGAATTGTACACAAACATTTAGAAAACTATTTATGGTGACAAAACGTATGTATACTCACAAACTATTTTTAGTTGACCTTGTTTTTATCATGTTTCAGGTGCAAATATTTGAGTTCACGTTTCAAGTTGCTACATATAGGATATGAGGACCTAGTTAAAACAAACAAATTAAACTTGTTGATATATTTCATTTCCTTTGATTGGTTGATTGTATTTGTTGAACATTGTTATGAAATTGAGTAAATTTAATATATGAAACTTTAGTTGAATCATGTGCTTATGAACAGTCTACATGTCCCGCCCCGACGTATTCTGCCGCCGGTTGGGGTGTGACAGATTGGTATTAGAGCCATGGTTATAGGGAATTAGGTTATTAGAAACGGATGACCTAGTCTATAACCTTAGGATACTCTTGTGTGATTATCCTACATGTCATCCTGGTATTACATTGCATGATACAATACATGTTATTTTATGTTCTACATTACTTGATAACTTACCTGTTTACAAAAAATTGCTATTCATGTAATACCTTGATTGCTACACTGTTTGACTATATGCTATCTATTGATCCCATTAAATGTCTTCCTAAGCTTTACTATACACTTATTCTTATCTATAACTTTATACACCCTCATCCTTACACACTGGGAATTATGTCACCATCATCATTTGTGGACAAAATTTGAAGGTCCCTTCGTGTGTGTCGGATCGTCACATGCAAGTGGTCTACTAGTCAAACCGGGTTGCGGAATACCCGTGACTAGGTGGAGAGTCTTAATAAACAAAGTAAACCAAACACGAGAGTCACAATAAACGTTCTTTGTATTATAAACACTCGACGGTTACAGCGAGAATACAAGCTACGTACTTAGCAAAACTGAGTTCGTCTGAACAAATGGTTCTGCGTACTTGGCTTCTGTGAACCTATCCTATTTATACTGACCTGATGCCTGCGCACTTGCGTACTTAACAAGTACGCAGAGGTGTTCTTGCGTACTTGCTAAGTACGCAGGAGCTTTCTCCTGCGCACTTGTAAGTGCGCAAAACACTTAACAGAAAAACAACAAACATTATGTAAAAGTAAATACAACTCGATAAACTATTACATAATGACTCTTACATACAAAGACAAATTACAGACATTAGAAATACAAACTAAGACTCTATCCAGAGTGTTGTCACAGGAAAGTGCATTAACAAACTCCCCCTTGACAACAGCTCGGGATCTTCATCGTCTTCAGTCTTCATTCTTCAGTCTTCACAGCACCTGTTCCTTAGCTTCCATCTTCTTTTTGTAATCAAGGCAGAACTTAATCACCTTGTCATATTTAGCAGAGAGAAGCTTTGTCCATTCGTCAGTGTGGATGCAGAATTTGTCTGCTAGTACCTCCAGATCGTTCACAGAGAAATTGATGAAGCAGACTTTATCAAAAACCCTGATCACTTCCTTTGGTACTGTGTTTCCACAATCTGACTTACCTTTACCCATAACCACTGCCTCGCCCGTTTTTGGATCAACGTACCAGTACCACATGTCACCAAGAATATCCTGAGGTAACTTGCTCAGGGGAATCTTAGTTTCACATCGTACTGGCTTGTATACCAATCTCTTTATGGGCTTCTTAGTCACAGGATGCACAGCGTGCTTATCCTTGACTCTTCTGGGCACCTGAGGCTTAAGGTATTCAAAGTTCCCTCATTTTGCTTCCCGTTGTAGTGTTACCCACAAACCCATTGCTACTGCATTACTCGAGTGACTTAGCAGATCGCGGTTTGCAAGGTTAACTAGGTCGTACTTGGGCAAAGAGTTGAACTCCTCACTGGTGGGTTTCAAGTATTGAACCCCCCCAGATCTTTTGATGGCGAACAGCTGCTTGTCCTCCTCGAACCTAACAGCCAAGATCATACATGTCGCTCCGTGCTTGTCTGTGATAGACGTCTTTTGCCACACGGGAGCTGGACCCTTTGTAGATGCAGAAGGCATGTCTTTCTCTTTTGGTGCCTCGGGGTCCACAGGTATAGGGTCGACCGGGGAGGCTTCAGTTGTAGCTTCAACATTACTTGCCTTGTCAACTGAGCCTGTGTCGAGCAGAGATTCGAGCGATGGTATTTCAAAGATCTCACCATCCTCTAACTCGTACTCTCCTTCCCCGTCGCCCTTGGGAATCTCTATCACCACATCATCGTCATCCTCATTCCAGTCATCACCAGAGTCGATCTCTCCTTCTTCCAGATTAAGGAGAGCATCGATCTGTGCCTCTTTGGAATAGTCAGGCTCTAAATAAAGGATCTCATCATCAGATAAGTCCTTGAGCACGTCAGCCGCTGACTTCCCTTTATCTCCGCCACAACCCCCTGAGGTATCACCACCTTCTTGCTGAGTAGACTCCCCCTCAGCCAATGGAACAGAAGAGATAGGCACAATCGCCAAAGCTAGGTGCTCACCTCCACTAGGACCGACTTCAGGATCCTTGTCCTTATCATCATCCTTAGTCAGATCGACTGGATGACAAGACTCGGCACCGGTGGATTTCTTTTCTTTGTCTTTCTCTTTCTCCTTCTCCCCCTGAGCACTTAGCTTCGCGGTCAGTTCACCAACTAATTTGACCATCGCTGCGTGCTCCTTTCTCTGCAAGTCCATCCTCAGCTCAAGTGAAGTTCTGTGGCCTAGAATCATTTCGTTAGTCTTAATTAACAGTTCATTCTGGGCCAAGACATTCTTCAACTGTTCATCAGTCCCCATTCTCTGGCTACGCAGAATCTTAACTTCATCCGCCAGAGAGTTTATCTGTGGTTGTTGAGCATTAGAATCCTCTTTTGACTTTTGAATAGTCTTCAACAAGCCAGCTACTTGGGTTTCTAGCACATCGATCCTAGCTTCATTTGGATCCGGATGCCTAGATGATGAGGCTTCGGCGTTGTGGATGGGGGAAGAGAAGATTGTGTCAAAGTCGAACCCCTGTGAGAAATCACCGTAGTTTAAGGGTTGACCTGACGGCTCTTTGGTGGGTGTTGGGATGGGGGATGTAATGATGGGAGTTATGGTTGGGGTGATGGTGACTGACTCCGTGAGAAGTGGAGCAGTCACCGTCACCTGGACGGTTGGAGTAGGGAGGGTCACCGTCACATGAATCACCTCTGTGACCGCCGTGACTGCCACATCCGCCACGATAGCAACCTCTTGCCTATCGCCCCTTTTCTTGTTGATACTCTCATACCGTTGTCTTTGTAGAGCAGCGTCAGAGTCGGAATCCGGCTCGTATTCGCTGCTCGAGCTTTGTCGCTTTCTTTTGGAGGACGACTCAGGTAGGGTTACCTGTGCCGATCTCCTGGGGTGTGCCTACGATGGTGCGTCATCGGAATCAGAAGAATCTGATTATGTTGCTTCTGAATTGGATTCCTCTGCACCACCATCACCGCCTTCTTCGTCTCCATCATCAGACGATCCATCATCACTTTCCATATCCTCTTGTTGTTGTTGCTGTTGTTCGTCGGAGTGTTCACTCAATTCAGGCTCCGAGTCGTGACTATACCATCTCCAGTCACCTGGGGCCACGTATGCTTCGTTGATTAGGTGGCCAAAGAGTTCTGTATGCTCAGGGGTAGGATCTACACTGCCTGACGTGAGGAATTGTGCAAATACTCTTTTGTCCACCCTTTTTACTTGCAGCCGCTCACCAATGGCCGGTAGGTTTGGCAACGCGTCATTAATCAATAGTTGCACAAACCTAGGGTACAATAAGAATCTGTTTCTTGCCGCTGCATTGATTTGGTCATTGATTGCTTTGAAGATGTAGCGGGAGAAGTTGTATCCCCTATTGAGAGACAGCCCGACCATGGCTGCTGCAAGGTCATGACCCATGGCATCTTTACCAGCTTTCCTTGATGAGATGCACATGATCATGATGTGGGCGAAATATCTCCATTGGTCCAACACCCACATCTTTTTGTATGAAGCATAGTCCGTCGCACCGACATATCCCATTCTTTGTCTCCAACAGCCGTCCACAAAGTAGTCTGGATAGGCTGTCGGGTCGGTAGCGAGGTCTCCGAATTGCAGGACCCTTCTTATTGTATCTTCAGAGAAGGCGATATCATGACCAGAAACGGTAGCCCTTATAACATTAGGGGTTACCGTGCAGTCGTGCTCCGCCGTCTCCCAGAATTGTTCCAAGTAAGGTCTTGAGACGGTCGGGTCAGCAGAAATGGCGTAGCTGATTCTTGAACGGTTCAAGAAGTCAACTATGTCTCTATACTGCAATGCTGCACCCTTCCATTCTGGTTCCGTAATAGCTAACAGGTTGAATTGGTCAGTAAACGCCCGAGCCATGATCTGCAAAAACGCACAGAACACACAATTAGAACAACACGTATCATTGGAAAAGGAAGCACATGACTTAGAATAGCAGTTATACATTGAAGTGAAATTTTCAGACTTAAAAATTTTTTTTTAAGTGTTGGGCCTGCGTACTTAGCAAGTACGCAGGCATTTGGTCCTGCGTACTTAACAAGTACGCAGGAATTACTTCTTGCGTACTTGTTAAGTGCGCAAGAGCTTGTACTTAGTCAAAATTCAGAAATCTACAATTTCAACCAGACAAGCTACATTGCCGTTGATTATGGTCACCACACGGTCGAAATACACTATTAGGACCTATGGGACCACTATCAATCGCAAAGAACCACTAAACTTGTCAATTTTGACCTAGACCACGTCCGACCCACTGTCGCGACAGATTCAAGGTCAATCCCAAAATCAAACGTATTTGAAACGATTTCAAGCTAAGATAGGTTCGATTATAGCATTTATACACAAATTAGGTTACATTTTTTAGGTTAAAAACAAATCCTAATCGTTCAAAACACTAAGTCATCACCGAACCAGTTTTAGATCAAAATCGGTCTAAAAGGGTCGATTATGTGGATGAAATCAATTGAGATTCTCACCAAATCGAATGTTATACGATGAAGGAACTTGAAATGGGACGTGAAATCGATTAGGAACACTCGAACTTTTGAGGAATAATCGCGGAGGGAATATCAACAGGAGAAAAGTTTGAACTTTGATAAAAAAGTCTGAAAATTTCCTAAGTGTTGTATATATACCCAACACAAAATGGTCGTGCGTACTTGCTAAGTGCGCAGGACTTAACTCCTGCGTACTTACTAAGTACGCATGACCTAAGTCTTGCGTACTTGTTAAGTACGCAGGGTTTACCTCATGCGCACTTATCAAGTACGCAGAGACCCTTAAGTGCGCAATCTTTCAACTCAAATTATGAAGATTTCAAGTTAAATAACAAACAAGATAAAAAACGTTCAATCACGAGGATTCAAAATCAATTCATGAAGATTAAACATGAAATATTTTTGGCCCTTTTTTTTATTTTATTTAAACTTGAACTATGCATAAACTAAAAAACTTAAAATCTTTTTGTTCTTTTTCAAGATAGATATATACAATCATTTACACAAGCTAATTTTTTTAATCAAAGACACGAGCAGAGGATCATATCAGGCTATCTTTTAGCAAAAACGATACAAAATAAACATCAAAGAATATGGGATCATGTCATTTATTACTCTTTATTCATACGTAATAAGCACATAAATAAGTAATTCAAGTTGACAATATTATAAGATTTGAAACTATAAGCATCTTTGTATCACGTTCTTGTGTATTAAGGTATTAATTAAAAGATATACAACGTGTACCCCACTGATATGCTATGATATTTTGCACTATCTTCAAGGCATCTAAGATTTTTCCAATGATTTTCTTAATTTTCAGAATGAAGTTACATCAATTAGCACAGAAAAATCAAGCAGAATCCATAAGGATTATCAGGAATCATAAGATTCAAAATCGAGTGATTCTTTTGTCTTGGTTTCATGTGATTTTCTTCTTTGAATATCGGTATGATGATTCGGGATAATGAGCATGGTGTTTGATTATAGGGTAAGGGGATCCAACTTTTATCTAGATTTGATTTCAATGAACCAGGAATGATTCAAGGGTGAATACATGCTCAACGGTTAATGTAGAGACATGTCTTGATTCAATCTCTCCTTGCATACTTGTGAGTATGGGCAGTGAGATGAACCACATTAATTGTGCTAACAACATAACCCGAAACTGGTCTCAAAAGAAAATTATTGTCAAAATCTAACATCCTTTATCTGATAGTGATCTTTTCTAATCTTTTACTCACACACGCCTGCAAACATGGGTTCAAATCACAGTTGTAATTTAGATTTAGTTTCCACACTACTAGTGATTCAAAGACACATACAGCCTACTGGCAATTCAAATTACTTGTAAATAAACAGATTAAAAACATAATAATTTGAAACAGATAAGTAAGCATGACGCAATCATTTCCCATATGAGCAGTCTATGAAGTTTAGATCATTTCTGATGTACTATCATTTCCTCTTTTCTCAAGTTAACTTTGAAATTTTCTTCATTTTCTATTTTTTTTTGTTTGATTTTTGTAAAATATTTTTAAAACTAAAAGAACTATACAGAAAATTTAAAAGAATTAAAAATTTAACTTTCATGAATTGAATTGAGTTAAGAAAACTTAGTTTTCACTCAGGATTGAACATTCTTATCAAGTTGACAAGATGCTCAAAACGGGATCGATCAAATGCCTTTGTGAAAAGGTCAGCAAGATTGTCATCCGTGTGAACTTTTACAAGCTCAATTAAATGCTTTTCAGCACAATCACGGATAAAATGATGGCGAATCTCTATATGTTTAGTTTTGGAATGTTTCACCGGGTTATTTGTGATGGACATGGTGGCATTATTGTCAATGAATAGAGGAGTTCCAGTGAAGTTTAAGCCGTAGTCTCTCAACTGCTGCTGAATCCACAATATCTGAGAACAACCGCTAGCTGCAGTAATGTATTCTGCTTCACAAGTTGAGACAGAAACTGTTGACTGCTTCTTGCACTGCCAGGAGACCAGCCTGTCTCCTAAGAATTGACATCCACCAGAAGTTGACTTTCTGTCAAGGTTACAACCGCCATAATCTGAATCAGTGTAGGCTTTGAAGTCGAATGACTGCTGCTTAGAGTACCAAAGACCTAATCGGGGTTTCCCTTTCAGATATCTGAAAATTCTCTTCACAACTATCATATGTGACTCCTTCGGTTGAGACTGAAACCTTGAGCACAAACATACAACAAACATTATATCAGATCTTGAAGCTGTGAGATACATAAGTGATCCGATCATCCCATGGTACAACCTGCTGTCCACATCCTTTCCATCTCTGTCGGGATGCAAACCATAATTGACTGGGATTGGTGTGCCATAAGTAGTGCTATCACTCATCTTGTATTTTGACAAGATGTCCTGTACGTACTTAGTTTGATGTAGATAAATACCATTCTCTCTTTGACTGACTTGCAAACCTAGAAAGAATGACAGTTCACCCATATTGCTCATTTCAAACTTGGACTTCATCACCTTCTCGAATTCCCTACACATCCCTTCATTGGTCGACCCAAAGATAATGTCGTCGACATATACTTGCACAAGAAGAATGTCACCTCCTGCTTTCCGTATGAAGAGAGTCGAGTCAATCTGTCCACGGTCAAAACCATTAGACAGTAAATGCTTAGATAATGTCTCATACCATGCCCGCGGTGCTTGATGAAGACCATAAAGTGCTTTGTCGAGCTTGTACACTTTATTGATATTATGCGGATCTTCAAAACCGGGAGGTTGAGTGACATAGACTTCTTCATGCACCTTACCATAAAGGAAAGCACTCTTCACATCAAGTTGATAGACCTTGAAGCCGACATATGTGGCATAAGCCAAGAACAGTCGAATGGCCTCAATTCTAGCAACTGGGGCATATACCTCATTGTAATCCAAGCCCTCTTGTTGATAAAAACCCTGAACAACCAATCTTGCTTTGTTCTTCACAACAACATGACGATCGTCCGTCTTGCATTTGAACACCCATCTGGTACCAATTGGCTGGAAGCCTTTTGGCAAGTCAACTAAATCCCACACGTGCAACTTTTGAAATTGAGACAGTTCATCTTGCATCGCCTCAATCCAGCAGTTGTCAGTGAGAGCCTCCTTCACATTCTTTGGCTCTAACTAGGACACAAATGCAGCATGCAGACATGTTTCCATGACACCCGTGTCGAATATCTCTGTGTAAAGACTGGTTTTCTCAGTGATGGTTCTATGACGAGTCTGAACACCGGCATAAGGATTACCAATAATGTTGTCGATTGGATGATTCCTATGCACCCTCGTCTCCGGTACAATCGGTTCTTGAATTTCTGGATCTAGATTCGTGCTTAACTCCCCCATTTTCGGTGATCCAGAGGAAGAAGATTCAATGTTTATTGGATCAGCTGGAGCTTCATTTCCTACAGTTGTGTTAGGATTGGCTTGAGCGTCATCTCCAACAATATGAACACCTTCGCTGTTATCACTGTCATGAGTTCCAGATGCAGATGCAGCATTGGAATCAGGAGTTATAATTGGTATAGTAGCACGAGTAGTAAAACTGGAGTCATTGTCGTCACGCAATAAATCATAGACATTTGCGGCGTCTTCTGCAGATAAATCAGGAAGATTGAAAGACTTGAATAGCGCATCATAATCAAAACCCCAAGCTGGACCTTTTGGTTCTGGTGGAGTGCTGTGATTACTACAGTCCACTTCAAACCATTCCTCGACAGTACGAGTTCCTATGTTGTACACTCTCTTGCAGGGCGAATTGGCAACATATCCTAAGAAGATGCCTTCCACCGCTTTCGCATGAAATTTAGACTGACGGTCTTTATACTGTAGTAACAAGGAACAAGGACTACCAAAAGGAACTAGGTAATCAAGATTGGGAAGTCGATTGTTGATCAACTCATAACATGTCTTGCTGTGCCTTTTCACAACCAGAACCCCGTTTAAGACGTGACAAGTTGTATTAACTGCCTCTGCCCAAAAAGTGACAGGAAGCTTTGCATCAGACAACATAGTCCTTGCAGTCTCGATCTGTGTTCTGTTCTTCCGTTCAGCAACTCCATTCTGCTGAGGTGTGTACGGCGCGCTGAATTCGTGACGGATCCCTTTCTTGAGACAGAAAAGTTCCATCAAATTATTCTTGAACTCAGTTCCGTTGTTACTTCTTATTCTTCTAACTTTCAGCTTGCAAAGAGATTCCAAGCTCAGGATCAGGTATTGAAGAATATCAGCAGTCTCGGCTTTTGTACCTAAAAAATGCACCCAAGAAAAACGTGAGAAATCATCAGTTACAACTAGACAGAATGACTTACCTCCAATACTCCTGATACTTATGGGGCCAAACAGATCCATGTGTAATAGCTCCAAAGGGGTATCGATAGAGTTTTGGAGCTTGGGCTTGTGAGACTTCCGTTGCTTTTTGCCCTTTTTACACGGCATACAGTCATCTGCAACGGTAAACCTCAACTTAGGAACCCCGGTTACCAAACCGTTTCGGACAAGATGATTCATTTTACGATAAGAAATATGTCCGAGTTTCCTATGCCACAAGATGGAGTCAAGTTCTGTCGCTTTTATAAGCAAACAAGTAGCAACTGATGAGGTGGTTTTTGCCACGCTCATATCGATCTGATAAGTGTCGTTTGATCTTGGTGCTCTCATCAGAATCCAGTCTTCGGGAACCTCAAAACCGGGTTTGAGAATTAGACATTCTGACTTGTCAAACATCACCGAGTACTCCTTGTCACACATTTGGGAGACACTCAACAGGTTATGCTTCAGCTGCTCGCAGAAGTTGACATTGTCAAAGCTGACACAACCATTTGAAACCACACCTTGACACGTGATACTGCCGCCTTTTTCTCCGGCAAAGGCCACATAGCCGCCTCTGAATGGTTTAACGTCTTGAAGCAAGGCCATGTTTCCTGTCATGTGCCGGGAGCATCCACTATCTACATACCAACGGTTAGAGATAGTACCCTTCGGACGTCCCTGCACGAGTAACAAAAGAATTAGTTAGATTTGGAGACCCAAGCCATTGTGGTCTTGGGTCGTCCATCCTTCTCAAATAAACTACTTCTTTCAACTCACAGTCATGATGACTGTTCAAAATTGGTAAATCTTTGGATGAAAATGGAGCAGGAGATTGAGAACTTTTAACTTTCTTGTTCCAGGATCTCTTTTGATTCTTAACCAGAGCAGTAGACTTTGGCTCAACCACAATCGGTGAACTTGTGGAAGCTTTACCTGATTGAGTCTTAGTCAGCTGTTCCAGCTTTCTCAACCTCTTATTCCTTCTTCTTCTTTGTGGCTTAGAGAGTCTAGCCACAGATTTCTCACCAGTGCGTGTACTACCAGATGTAGACACACGAGGTACAGCAGGTTGCTTTACCTTTCTTGCAACAGATGGTTTGGCCTCAGATTTAATCTTAGGTTTTCCCATGGGTTGTACTGGTGGTTTCACCACATTCTGCTTTGGACTTTTGGGAGATGGTTTCACTGGTGGCGACCTGGGGATAACAGCGGGCTGTGAGGCAACCTGGCGTCTCCCTTGGTTCTTAGAAGGACAGTTCACAACAATGTGACCAACCAAGCCACAGTGAAAACAGTTCCTCTTGTCTATATAAGTTCTCTTGTAAGGCTCATTAGATCTGGCCTTAGATAACTCTCCATTATGAGCAGGAGGAGTTGGTTTATGAACAGAAGTCTGACCCTTTTCAGTTTGGTTTTTGGGGGTATAATACTTTTGCAAATTCTCTTTGTAACCAAGCCCATAATGAGCTGAAAAAGCCTCTTTCTTAACTTGGTTAATATTTTTATAACCCCCGTAAAGCATTACCTTAAGTTTATCATTTGTTTCAATGATATCAGGTTCAGTTAAAATGCAGTTATCACCATTAGTGATAATGTTTTTGTGGACTTTCTGTTCAGTCAGCAACTCCTCAGAGACTACTCCTTCAGGGCAAGTGTCAGCCGACCCATCTTCAGAGGCAGTAACATACTCCTCACTAGATGTGGAGTTAGCCTTACTTGAGAATTCATCCTTTTTAGGGGAATCATCCTTATCAGAGGACTCATCTAGACAAGTGAGATCAATGTCTATCAAGTTATTGACAAACTTCCCACTTATTGGTGGAGGAATGGCATTGGTACCAAACCTATACCCTTCATTTTCCTCACTACTGATTCGTAGTGCTCCACCACAAAGCGAGAGTTTTTCAACTTCTCATTTGTACATTTTAACTGCAGGATCTCATTTTGCAGTTTGTTGATTTCATTGTTCCGTTTTTCTAACCCCCTATACGCAATATCCAAGTGAACTTGTTGCTAACTTATTTGTAAAGAATATTCACATTTTTCCTTTTTTAATGTTTCAACAGATTCTTTAAAACGTTTTTCGTTTGCTTTGTAATTATGAGCTGCCATAGTTAGGGGTTCGATTTTGTCTTGGAGCTTAGAAATTTTATGCTTTAGCTCTAGACATTTAGAACAAGAAATAACAAAGAAAGGGTTAGAATCTACCTCAGAAGATGAACTCTGTGCTTCTCCAATGGCCATGAGAGCAACTGCAGTGGTAGACTCTTTTTCAACAGCTATAGAAGCTTCCTTCTCCTCAGCTTCTTTTCTCTCAGCCTCCATCAGCTCCATGATCTCAGCCATGAGACCACCCTGTGTTTGAGCAATGATGGCATCCTCTAGTTGAACACCCCAATCAAAGTTTTCGTCATGCTGAGCTACCAGTGCATTTGACGAACCACCTTGGTGTTGATTGTGGTGGCTAGTGTTGTTATGGCCGTGGCTGTTTCCCTGGCTAGGTCTGGTGAAACCAGAGACCGGTGCTCGGTCTTTTTGACACTCACGAGCAAAGTGTCCATAGTTCAGACACTTGTAACATTTGGCCTTGGATTTATCAAATCCAACCTTGGCATTAGAATGTCCACCAATGAACTTTCTTCCTGTTCTGTTCAGGAAACGCTTGGCCCTCCTCAAAAGCATGGCCATATTCCATTGAATATCCATGTCTTCAATATCATCAGGATCCACTTGGTTAAAGTCTTCTTCAATAGTTTCAGGATCCGTTAGCTTGCCACCTATGAAATTCTCATACGCAAGCATACATGATGAAAACAATGCTACATGATCTTCAGCTATTTTGACTATTGCAGAATGGTTAGCTGAAGACGTAGCTGGAGGATTTCTTGAGGTGTGTTGATGATTAGTTCCCAACCCTGATCCGGATGCATAACAAGCATGACCACCACACCCATTTGAGTGGTCTTCTTCATTGGAGTGTCCAGTAAATAGGGCAATTCCAGAGCCCGATGATTTTGAAGTGGAAGTCGTCCCATGATACATGGAAGGGTCCTGTATCTGAGGTCTTCCCGAGCTCTCCTTCTTCAGAAGATTCATGTTATGAGCTTGAATCTTACCAATAGCCTCGTCTACTGTTAACTCATAGAATTTAGGATTTTCCCTCATCAGGGTTGTATACATCTCAAACTTTGGTGGTAAAGCATCAAGAAATTTTTCCACCAGTTCTTCATCGGGATATTTCAGTTCAAAAGCTTTCAACTCCGTTTGTAAATGATAGAATCTAGAGATGAGATCATCTAACGATTCATTTTCCATAAAATTGAAGCATTCATACTGCTTCCGGAGAAGATCCCGCTTACTCTTCTTAATGTCACTGTTCCCCTCAAATCTTTTCTGAAGTGCTTTCCAAAGATCCCTGGAGGTGTCATAGCCTCGGAAGCTGTGAAACAATTCCCGAGTTAATGACATAGTGATTGAGCCAAGAGCCTTCTTTTCCCGATCATAAGCTTTCTTGTGTTCTTCATAAAGCTTAGAGATCGGCTTTGGAACCTCTTCATCAAGATAGATGTGTGTGGGATGCTTATATCCCTCAAGGATTGGTATCCATAATGATGAGTCGGTGTATGAAATGTAGTGCTCAAAACGCGCCTTCCAATTGGAATAATCGTTTACATTTAATAGTTTAGGCGGTTTCTGAGGTGTACCGATCTCATTATCATAGTTTAACATGTTTCCAAGATTCTGAAGGTTCGACATAGTGATTACTTGGTCAAAAATCAGAAAAGTCAGACACTGTTGCGCACTTGTTTTTGGCCTTGCGCACTTGAGAAATGGTCTTGCGTAGTTAAGACTTACTCTTGCGTACTTGTAAGTACGCAGGAGGTAATATTAAGTACGCAGGATATAACTTAAGTTCGCACAAGTTCAGTCTTGCGCACTTGTAAGTACGCAGGAGATAACTCTTGCGTAGTTAGTAAGTACGCAGAAAACTGTCCTTTTTACCAAAAATGGTAAGTACGCAGGACACCTTTTCAGCAACTCTCACCAAACTTTTTCGGTCACCTGAAAATCGCCGGAGATGGTGAAAAATAGGCTGATGATCAATGCAATCGAGCCAAAGGATCAGAAACAAGTTTCTAACCAACCTTTGATGCTCAAACCACACAAATACACAACAAAAATCGGTTTTTGAGAGATTTTTGCTTCTAAAAAAGTGCTCAAGAGCTACCCCTTTTTTTTTATAACAAAAATCAACAAAAATACCTCTTTTTGCTTGTAAAACTCAGTAAAACGTCTCCAAACTCACTTACAACACTCGAATTCAAGAGCACTGCTCTGATACCACTTGAAGGTCCCTTCGTGTGTGTCGGATCGTCACATGCAAGTGGTCTACTAGTCAAACCGGGTTGCGGAATACCCGTGACTAGGTGGAGAGTCTTAATAAACAAAGTAAACCAAACACGAGAGTCACAATAAACGTTCTTTGTATTATAAACACTCGACGGTTACAGAGAGAATACAAGCTGCGTACTTAGCAAAACTGAGTTCGTCTGAACAAATGGTTCTGCGTACATGGCTTCTGTGAACCTATCCTATTTATACTGACCTGATGCCTGCGCACTTAGTAAGTGCGCAGCACCAATTGCTCTTGCGTACTTAACAAGTACGCAAAGGTGTTCTTGCGTACTTTCTAAGTACGCAGGAGCTTTCTCCTGCGCACTTGTAAGTGCGCCAAACACTTAACAGAAAAACAACAAACATTATGTAAAAGTAAATACAACTCGATAAACTATTACATAATGACTCTTACATACAAAGACAAATTACAGACATTAGAAATACAAACTAAGACTCTATCCAGAGTGTTGTCACAGGAAAGTGCATCAACAAAATTTAAACCCTTGGGCCTAATGCGTATTAATAAATAACTTAAGGAGCCCACTTACCCTCCAAGAAGAGGAAGACTGTTAGAATAAATGAATGTCACCCTTAGGCCTCAAAGCCCAGTCCATAATGATTCTCATCATGACCATGAGTCAAAACAATAGTGTCATTAGTACATGATAGCTGGAAGAGTGGGTGTAGACCCATAAGAGATTCTGACTAAGGAAATACTAGGTACTTAAGTGTGTCCCTTGTGACCCACCCCTCTTTCCTGGGAATTCTCTTCGTGGGTACACTACTTATAGGTCAAGTGTTACTCCTAATATACTATTGTGAAAACTCGGTGTTATGACTAGTCAAACTCTGAACTCATGAAAAATTATGTACTTGACATTTAGTATTTTATCATCACTTATAATCTCTTTCTTTTCCTACCAGACATGGAATCCTACCCTCCTCCCTCCCCGGTATACTATCCCGAGACAGAGTCTGAGCAGGAGGAAGACATGGGATCACCATCACCAGACCATCAGTCACCGACACCCCCAGCTGCTAGATCCATGTTTGACATAAGAGCGGATTGGTTTAGGAGCACCGGCCTGAGACTCCGAGCATCTGAACCACCTCCTGTAATCCCCAGGAAATTCCGGCACTTGAAATTTCATCATTTCATGTTTTGCATTTATCCTACCTATCCATTACATCTCATGAGTATATGTACATATATATGTTGGGTACAATTGTTTTATTTCAAAAAAACAAATATTTATATAAGGGATTAGATAAATAATTGTTTAAAAGTTCAAAGGAATAAATACGTATATATATACATATTTAATAACCCCAGTCTATATATATATATATACATACAAACTTATAAAAACTAAATTATAAATTATATATAAATTAGGGTATACTAAAGTTATATTATTAAAAAGAAAATGATCTTTAATAGAAATAAAATTATTTCTATTTTATAAATCATATTTTATATTTGAATCATTACTTATAACATTAAAATCTATTTTTTTTCTTTTTTGTATTCTTTCTTCTTTTTAAAAGTTTAGGGTTTTATACTTATAAAAGTTCAGGGTGCATAATGTAATTTCTGAAACTTCAATTTCATTTAAAACTATGTTTATACATGAAATATTAAATCCATGAATCTTGAGGGGCCATTTTATAAAATCTGGATTCCTCCTCCCCACCTTTATTCGATTTTGACCAGGAAAAAGTCAACAGAAGCAAATTTCTTCATCCTTGACTTTCAAGAGTCAACAGGCTTCAATTTGGTTGCCAAATAGATCGATTTCACGTGAAATAACTCAAACTAATGATGCAAAAATGTTATTCGACCTGAACCATGCGGTATTAATGAATCAATTCAATCGTAATCAAGTGCTTTAAGTCCAAACATCAAACCCGTAACCGCTCAATCAAATGCGAATCGAATCGGACATTACAGACTAAATTGAACTATAATAACCAGCCATAACCGTGCGCAACCTCCCCTGGTACTCCCTGAACATCCAAACTCACCTCAAATTGCCTCCAGAAACCGGTCGAACACCGAGGAACTCGAAGATCACGTCCCTGTCGATCTCACCCCTCACTCAACCATAGCAAGTGATTCTTGTACCATTGTGATCGTTTTAATTCCTTGAATGAAAGCTCCATGGTTTGGGGTACCAATCGTTGCGTAATCGTGACCTTTAAGGGGCTAGGGTTTCAGGTTAAACAATTGGGGAAGATGGTGAGGCAAGTCTTTTAGTTTTAAGTAAAGCGCATCAGATCTTGAACAAGGCTTAGCCCAGATCAACTGGTTAGAAACATCCCCCCCCCCCCCCCCCGCAGTAGGTCACGGGTTCGATCCCAGTCAACTACACATCAATTTAAAACCCGATTCTTTTATAATAAAACAATGTTATAAATCTATTTTATAAATATATTAAAAACTCAGATCAGTTATATAATTAAATTGATAAATGTTTGGGGGAGACTATTTTTATTTGTTATTTTTAAGAAAAGAGGGAAAACTTAGTAGAACTCCAATAAGTTTAATACAATTATTTTAAATCTCTCATCTAAAAGCTCTAATTTTGTTGTGGCATAAATAAAGTTACTTATAAATCCATTTGTTTTAAATACATTAGTACATTCTTTTAGTTTATTTTATTGGATAAAAACCATTTAAAACAAATTTGATACCATAATTTCGATGTAATTATTAACGAATTAGACCACTATATTTATACTTAAATTTCATGGAATTTAATTTATAAATAAATAAAGGGTTTATTTACTTATTTATTCATCTATTTATCCTTGTACAAACAAAGAAAAAACTATTTATTAATTCACCTGTCGATTTTCAAGCAAAAGAAAATCATCCATTCACCCGATAATTATACACTCAAATTATGATTCAATTTCCTGCCAAGACATACGTAATTATTATTTGAAAACTTAATAACTATCTTTCTCATTTTATGAGGGAAAACCCACATCCACCTCTCTTCACATAAGGATCTTATTTAGTCATTTGAGCACATCATTAATACATTTATAAAATTCAATCATAGGTTAACTGTAACATCCAGATAACTCCCATGTCAAATAAAGGCTAAAAGTAACAAAAGACAAAGTTCAAGGGATAAACTGCAAGTTTTCCAAAGATGGAGGACTTAAAGTGAAAATTCTAAAAATGAGGCGGACGTTGGACCGACATCCGATCCATATCGGTCCGATATGTGTTAACGAAGGGATAAATGAGGTGTTGACACGTGTCATATGACTCACCCATTGAAATCTGAAGCGTGACACCATGTCGAACGGCCGCAGAATGAGGGATGGTCTAATATGAAACTGACGCGTGTAGGGCTGACGCAAGCAGGGCGATAGCGGACCGCTATCCCCTCCATAAAGATCTGATATGGGTTTGAATTCACCCTATAAATAGTTGGCTTGAGCTCAGACATTTCTCACACCAAAACACCTTCCAAAACATACACTTAAGCTCTGGTGTTCCATTCCCGACCCGTGGTTTGCGTACGAGAATTCGGTTTCTAGCAAAACGTTCGTAAAACTGCCATAGATAGTGCTGAGGTAAGGTTTTTAAACACCCTGAGATTCCTTCGAGTAAACCTAAGATAGGGATGTTAATTATGATAATGTTGGATATGATTTAGGGTTCTGTCAAAGTGTTGATTGTTATATTCGATACAGGATGAGGTTCTGTTTGAGGTGAGTTCCTTTTAACTGTGCTCTAAGAAATGTTTTGTAAATGATTTTTATTTGAGATCCCTATACTATCCGTGCATATATCCTATAATAAATACTTATTATAGCCATGATTGGGGTGGGACCGAGGGACAAGATTGATCCTCTTAGTTAGCTCTGGTCTAAGGGTGACCAGCGTGCCCGGAAGGTTCCTGAATAAATGTATGTTGTAGACTCAGAATCTAAGGGCGATTCGGGTGATGAATTGGAGGGGATGGTTGTAAGACCTGTCGGGGCATTCGTTCCTATATCAAAGATAATTGTGAAAATAATTTTGTTTATGAAGTCACCCGCATTAAGCTGATCCAAATTGTTTTCAATTGTTTTTTAGCACAGGTGAACCCTAGCTGTTAGTTGGCATTCCAGGAGATGTACAGATGTTGGATATAGGGATGACTGAGGGCAGGTCCTAGAGCAACCATAAGGCTAGAGTGAATGGCATGATTCTTCGTGAACTATAATTCCAGAGTTGGTTATGTTGTATTTTTCAAGTCAGTCCCTATTGTACAAATGTTATGTTATGAAATAAAAATTAAGTTTATGATGTTAAGTCTTTCGTTGTGTGTTTTCGGTATCAACGTCACAATAACTTGAAGGCGACCTTCAACCGGTATGTAGTTATCTGGTGAACGGAATGTTCTGTCTAGGAAAGAGCGGTGTATAAATCTCTCCTAGACCCGTTGCTCTTACCTGGGAACATATCTGTTGGAGGTACTACTCTGGTAGATGACTGTCCTATGTTACGATTGTGGCAAGTTGGTATCAGAGCCGCAGTTTAAGGGATTTAGATACTAATAGGAAAGATTGGTATCTAGAATTAAACTAAGAGCTTTAAGAATAGTTGGAATGACAACATGATATAAGTTGAGATGTTGATTATCATAATGAATATAACAGGATATGTCGAGAAAACATATATTAATTACATTCTTGGCTAGTTGTCTTTAATTTCTGGTTTTCTGGATCATAACCAGTTATACAAATTCAGATATCATACACCTGTGAGTTTAGGTAACAATGGTTGGACAAGGAAGAGGAAGAGGTAAGGGAAAAGGTCGTACTCCTGTTACTAGGAGCCATAGGCACACTAAAAATAACACAGATACTAACGACCATCACGAAGCAAAATGAGAACGACAATAATGCAAATACTCATGCTGAAGAAGTAGTTATGTCTGAGGCCCAGTTTCAAGATGACATGGCTAGTGAGGTAACAAAAGCTTTACGAACCACACTACCCGGACTATTAGACGAGGTTCTTACAAGAAGGATGGGTACTGGAAATGCTAGAGGAGGAACCAATGACAATACCAGAGGTACAAATGGAAACACCAATACTAGCTTAGCGACGAGAACTGAGAATCATGAAGGATGCAACTACAAATCCTTCGAAGGATGCAAACCTAAGCCATTTAATGGCAAGAAGGGAGCTATTGATACCAATCAATGGATCATAAATATGGAGGCTGTGATCAAGATGAGTGAATGTAGAAGCAATGAGGCAGTTAAGTTTGCTGCCAATTCTCTGGAAACCACAGCACTAGACTGGTGGGAGTCTGTAAAACAAGCCAATGGGGAGCAAGCGGTGGAAAATATGAAATGGAATGAATTCAAGGAACTGATTCTACAACTTTTTTATCCTCGGAAAGTGTTTGGAGGCTGGGACTATGACACATCAAGAGTATGCAACAAAGTTCGATGAGATGTCTAAAATGGTGCCACATCTGGTGACACCCGAACCTAGAAGAATTAAACATTTTATTAAGGGTTTGCCACTCAAGGTCGTACCTTGGTAAAGACCTCTACACCTCAAACAATGGATGCAGCTTTAGCATTAAGTGCCACGGTTTAGGATGATGTGGCAGCTCTACAAGCCAAAGAGAAGGCTGAGAAGGCGGTAGAAATAAAACTAGTATAAACAAAGAGGAAGAGTGAGGAAATATTGTATCGGTTCAAACCAAGAAATTTCAAGTTCCCTTAGAGAGAGGGAAATAGTCCAGCCAGAAATCCCTAAGAAATGAAATGCGGTAGATGTCAAAAGCCGGGACATGTTGCAATGAACTGTCCATCTTTTAAGCGTTTCAATTGTAATGAGGTGGGACATCTGGCAAGAAATTATACAAAACCTATTCAGCAGATGTCACACCCCAACCGACGGCGGAATACGTCGGGGCGGGACATGTAGACTGTTCAAAAGCTCAAGGTTTACTAAAGTTTAAATAATTAAACAACCAATTTCATAACGTAAATAAACATAAATCCAACAATACAAGAAAAATAAAAATACATAAATAGTCTCTTTAAATTAAATTCTAGGTCATCAGTCCTAAGTGAAGCATCTTGTACTTATTCTCAAGCGTTAGTACCTGAAACATGATGAAAACAATGTCAACTAAAAAGTTGGTGAGCATACATAGGTTTTAACACACAACCAAGCTTAAAGTATTTTAGATCATCTGGATGGAAGCACTCAAGATCCTCCTTGATAAAGTACATGTTGCTTGAGTTTTCAGAAACAAAAGCAGCAGAGGTTGAGGCTTGAGAAGGAGCTTCAAGAAGAAATGGTGATGTGTTTGTTTTAGAGGTAGGAGTTTGAGGATGTGTGACTATGGGAGGATAGTAGTTGCTAGTACTAGGACCTGAGTGCTCAGAGTGAAAAGCAGAAGAGGTGGTGGTGGATGTTGAAGCTGTTTGGTAGCTTGAGCTCCTTTCCTTGGCCTGAATCATTTCTAATTCATAGGTTTTGAGCATACCAAATAGCTCAGTCATCTGAAGAGTCTTCAGATTCTCAGTTCTTCTGATGGACACTGTGTAGAGTGTCCAGCAACTAGGTAGAGATCTGATGAATTTCTTAAAAATATCTTCATTCTCCAACTTCACTTTTGAGCACTGCAACTCTCCTACAAGATAAGTATATCTGTTATATAGAACAGTTAGAGACTCACCTTCCTTCCAGACGAAATTTTCATACTGCTGCTTAAGGATGTCTCTTCTGTTTTCTTTGACTTCCTCAGATCCAGCAAACATCTTCTCGAGGGCCTCCCAGAGCTCTTTGGCGGTTTTGTAACTTCTGAAGTTATGAAAAACTTCATTTGGAAGGCACATTTGGATAGCTCCTAGTGCCTTGAAGTCCACCTCCATCTTTTTTATATCCTCTACTGAGTACTTGGAGGGCTCCTTTAGAACTGATGGTTCTCCAGAGTCAGCAGATGCCACCATGGGAATGTAGGGTCCATCCCTGATGGATTTCCACATTCCGTACTCCTGATAGCAAAAAAAACTTTCCATGCGATTTTTCCACATGTCGTAGTCTTCACCAGACACCAATCTTGGTGGTCGGTTGATGCTGCCGATGTCTTCAAATCCGTTGCTTTGTGCCATCTTTGTTCTTGGTGACTTGATGAAAGAGAGAGAGTTTAGAATAGAACTAGAAGTGATTAAACAAGTGTGAGTTTGTTTAATCTGAGCCAAAGCTCTGATACCACTTGTAGGATCGTGAAATTACAAGATGGTTCTGTTCTTAGTTGAAATTGGCGGAAACAATAACAACTACACAAGTGTAATCGAGTAAGCAGAAAGAATACTTTTAAGAACACTGTTGTATTAAGCTTTTGTAGATAAACGATTACAATTGAAAAACTCAATCAAAAGACATACAACGCACACTTACAATGAAGTGTTTACAGATTATTTATACTCACTTAGAATCAAGACAGCCCCTTGATTCTAAGGATCAGATCTAACACTGACCGTTGATCTGTTGTATCTAGCTAACTATTACACGTTTTGTCTATATCTAGTTAACTTTATTGAAGCATCTTCTTTATGCATCATTACTTGCATGCTTGGAGAAGAGCATTGTTGTCCGTCATTGGTTGTGCCATTGAGTTTCCTTCTACTTTGAGTGTGTCAGTTGCTTTTGTAGAAAGTTGTCAGTGACGCTTGGTATGGATAGTCAGCTGCAATGATTTGTCTTCAAGGCACAAGGCTGTCAGCAACAAAGATGTTGATCAGCAGCAAGATGTAACCATCCAAAGCTGCTGATGATTTGCCTGTCAGCAGCATCAAGTGTTGATGCTGCTGAGAAGCCTATCCGCAGCAACTTTGGTCTTCAGCAGATAAGGCTATCCGCAGCATATTTGTTCTTCAGCAGGAGAACAAGTATCCGCAGCAGATAAGCTTGTTTGCAGCAGTTGTTGGTCAGCAGCAAACTCTGAGATCAGCAGCATTTGTACTTAGAGAATTTTGTAGCCATCAGTCTTTAGTTCTACAGTTGGTAAGCATACATAGTTTTTAACACACAACCAAGCTTAAAGTATTTTATACAATTCATACGATATACGTGTATAAGGCAATTATGGAGAATCTATAGTTAAACTAAGTGTGTACAATCAAACCTTGTGACTGAGGCATAACACGCAGGTTACCCTAATGTAATGTCGGTAACAAACACCCTAACCGGGTGGGTTTGTCAGACACAATAGATCTATCAATGTTAACCGTTGGCTTGTACGGAGTTAATGATTGTACTAAAGTCATGTATATGTAGTCTTAACTCATAGCATTCAAGCATAAAGCACATAACACATAATATCATATTGTTGAATTGTATTTTATGTCTATGCAAAAAGTTTCAAAAGTAAATCATGTTTCACCCCAAAAGTACAAAATAAAAAGGGGGCTATGTAAACTCACTTGAATCAAGAGTGTAGCTAGCACGCGAGTCTAGGTGGCAAAACGATCCTTGTAACTCACCACGTTAACCTAGTGTATAATGTGTATTGAGTTAATAGTGTGTACAAAAGTCTACGTCTAAATCTAGAGTTCAACGGGTTTTGATGTGTGTGGGTTTGTACAAAGAGATTTGTGTTATTCCATGTAAAGGCATGCTATGCTTATATACAAATTTAATGTGTATTATGAGTTCAAGGTATATATGTATGAATTTAATAGTCACTGACGTAGGGTTGGATTAAAATAAATAAATAATTTTATTTATTTAATTGTGAAAAATATGCTAAAATATATAGAATGTAAATATATATTTATGTTTAGAAAATGAACTTTGGTTTATGTAGATAGTGTTTAATTTAAATAAATAATAAATAAGTAATTTCATTTATTTAAATAGATTAAATAAATAAATAATTTTTATTTATTTATTTGTGAAAATATGTTAAAATACATGGAATGTAAATATATGTTTAGAAATTCTACTTGTGTGATTAGTGTTTAATTTAAATAAATAAAATAAATAAATAATTTTATTTATTTAAATATATTAAATAAATATTTTTTTTTATTTATTTATTTATGAAAATATGTTAAAATATATGGAATGTAAATAAACGTTTAGAAATTCTACTTATGTGATTAGTGTTTTAATTTAAATAAATAAAATAACCAAATAATTTCATTCATCTAAATAGATTAAATAAATAAATAATTTTTATTTATTTATTTGTGAAAAATATGTTAAAATTTATAGAATATAAATATATGTTAAAAAAAAGGAAACGAAAACCTTTTTTTTATTTGTGTATTATAATAAATTTTTATTTATTTATTATCTCTAAAATAAATACTAGTTTGCTTTAAATGAGTTAATATTTTATAAACTTTTATAAAATTTATTGCTTTTATTTAGAAGTTAATTTTAGATATTTAAAGTTTTTGTTTTAAAACTTAAATGTGTAATTTTAACCATTTAATTTGGATTAAAATCTGAATTTATATTGAAATTTATAAATTTTTGTTTTATTCTGCTATAAATATCTTAGGATTTATAAAAGTATTTTTTTACAAGTTTTTGAAGCTTTAAAACTGGTTTTAAAAATTTAAACAGACCACCCCGCTCGAACCCGGGTGGCTTCTGTACCAGGCAGTCGTCTCAACCACTGGACTAGGGGGCTAACCCGTGTTATGGACTGGATCGATTTGTATATAACCAGTTCGGTTCAAGAGGCCGGGTCTGGCTTTGATTCACGCGCAAAAAGAGTCGGTCTGCGTGGGTTTCGAACCCACACCACCCGGCCGATGGAGCATAGACTTAACCAGTCGGACCAGGTGGTTCGCTGATCATAATAGGAACAAGGAAACTTAAATAAGTTAACTTGAATTAACCATTTTCCCCAAATCAGACTTCGAGTAAAACGGCCAAGAACCCTAATTCAAATTGATTTCGATGGATTATGTTTACTCGAATTGATAGGGGCTAACGATCAGGACTCAATTACGAACCTAATGATCTAAAACTTACTCATTAAGATTGGGCAACGAGTGCTGACGGCTACGCGATTTCCCCGACTGTTCTTGGTGCTGGATTTGGCTTCAGACGCGAAATGAGACGCGGTTAGCGGTTCAGAGAGATTGTAATAGACTAGGCGAAGGTAAACGTATGTTTTAATTCGTTTAATTTTATCTTAACTGCTTGATTTGATTCGGGTTTGACGATAACAGCTAACGGACGAGATTTACGCATCGAATCAAAGATTTGGAATTGAATTGGGTCACGAACAGGGTCCACATTCACTCAAGAGACGTTTGCGCATGATTTCCGGGTGTTTAAACGCGTTAATTGCACAGGTTGATAATGGATTGATACGAATTTGACTTTGTGAAGTCAAATTAGTTTGAATTCAAACTCACCCGCTAAAATTGATCGAATTAATACGTTGTTTAGGCATGGATTTGGTCTATTATTGCTTGTGTAACCATGAGAAGTCCAATTCAACAAGAATCGTCGAAGGCAGCCTTGGATTATTACGATTTGGGCTGCTTTGACTTTTCAAAGTCAACCAGATCATGGAAAGTCAAAATTTGATGTTTAAAAGTCAAAATTGAAAGTGTAGGTTTAATTGTTTGAGAGTTCAAATGATTTAGGGTCCAATCTAATGTAAAAGTATTTGCAAATTGGGTGTAAGTGTGTATATCTAGGTACACATAAGTCTAAATATATACATATAGTGATTCTAGAATAAATGCGGGTGGAAATTGTGAATCGGTATTTGATAACATTAGGGCTTGATATAACCATTTCACTAAGATTGAAATTCATACATGCTTTATTGTACTAAAATGAAAACATGAAAATCAGAAAGGTTACAGTATCCCCATGTTGAGGGAATTTCGTCCCGAAATTTAGCTAGTTGCGGCGACTGTATCAGCAAAGAGGTGATGGTACTTGAGCTTCATTTGGTCCTCACGTTCCCAAGTAAATTTAGGTCCACGCTTAGATTCCCATCGTACTTTGACAATAGGGATACGGCTTCGCTTGAGTTGGTTGATCTCGAGACCCATGATCTCCACTGGTCTCTCCACGAAGTGCATCGTTTCGTCAATGCGCACATCATCAAGAGGTATATGGAGATTCTCATTAGCAAGACATTTCTTTAGGTTGGACACGTGGAAATTAGGATGTACATTAGCAAGTGATGGAGGTAATTAGAGTTTGTAAGCCACTTTCCCGATCCTTTCGAGGATCTTGAATGGACCCACATAGCGAGGTGCTAGTTTACCCTTCTTCCCGAAGCGAATCACCCCCTTCCAAGGAGATACCTTTAGAAGTTCAAGATCACCGACTTGGAACTCCAAGGGTTTACGTCTCTTGTCGGCATAGCTCTTTTGCCGACTCCTTGCTACTTGAATGTTGTTGCGGATCTGTAGGATCTTGTCGGACGTTTCTTGGATTAATTCGGGACCGGTGATTTGTGCTTCACCAATCTCGTTCCAACAGATAGGAGAGCGACACTTCCGACCATAGAGAGCTTCTAATGGAGCCATATTGATGCTTGTGTGGTAGCTATTGTTGTAAGAGAACTCAATGAGGGACAGATGTGAATCCCAATTGCCACCAAAATCAATTACACAAACTCTAAGCATGTCCTTGAGCATCTGGATTGTTCGCTCGGTCTGACCATCAGTTTGGGGATGGTAAGTCGTGCTTAAATCCAAGCGTGTACCAAGAGCAGTTTGGAGAGATTACCAAAAGCGAGAGGTGAAACGAGCATCCCTATCAGAGATTATGTTAAGTGGGACCCCGTGACGACTCACAATTTCATCAATGTAGACTCGGGCTAGTTTCTCTACCCGACAGTCTTCTCGGATGGGTTGAAAGTGAGCAGATTTGGTGAGACGGTCAATGATCACCCAAATGCTATCATAACCTCTAGAAGTACGAGGGAGTTTGGTAATGAAATCCATGGCTAGATTTTCCCATTTCCACACTGGAATTTCTGGTTGTTCAAGTAAACCAGAAGGACGTTGATGTTCAGCTTTGACAAGTTAGACATTTTTGCGACATATAGTGCAATGTCTATTTTCATCCCGGGCCACCAGTATTGTTGGTGAAGACCCTTGTACATTTTATTAGCCCCAGGATGGACGGAGTAACGAGTTTTGTGTTCCTCGTTCATAAGGACTGCGCGACGGTTATCACGATCGAGGACCCAGATACGATTCAAGTAATAGAGGAGGACATTAGGTTTGGTTTCTAATAGGAGTTCAACACCACATGACATTTCGTTATACAGATTACCCTCGGTGACCGAGACGTGTTGAGCTTCTAAGATGCGATTTTGAATACGATTCAAGTAATAACGTGCTCCTTACGACTCAAGGCATCGGCCACAACATTCGCTTTACCGGGATGGTACTGAATCTCGTAGTCGTAGTCGTTAAAGAGCTCGACCCAACGTCGTTGCCTCATATTGAGTTCTTTTTTATTGAAGATGTGTTGGAGACTTTTGTGGTCAGTGAACACCACACATTTCGTGCCATAGAGATAATACCTCCAAATCTTTAATGCGAAGACGACCGCATCCAACTCAAGATCGTGCGTCGTATAATTCTTTTTGTGAATTTTAAGTTGTCTTGATCCATAAGCGATCACCTTGCCCCGTTGCATGAGAACACAACCGAGGCCTTGGTTTGATGCATCGCAGTAGACCACAAGATCATCGATAATGCCTCCAAATCTTTAATGCGAAGACGACCGCACCCAACTCAAGATCGTGCGTCGTACAATTCTTTTCATGAATTTTAAGTTGTCTTGATGCATAAGCGATCACCTTGCCCCGTTGCATGAGAACACAACCGAGGCCTTGGTTTGATGCATTGCAGTAGACCACCAGATCATCGTTGCCATCAGGAAGAGTGAGAATAGGAGCATTGCACAATTTTTGCTTGAGGAGTTAGAAGGCTTCCTCTTGCTTTGGTCCCCATTCATAGTGTTTACCTTTGTGGGTCAAGGCCGTGAGAGGGACCGCAATCTTGGAAAAGTTTGAGATGAAACGATGGTAATAACCAGCAAGACCAAGAAATGAACGAACTTCGGTAGGGGTCTTAGGGGTACTCCAATTCTTAACGGCTTCGATCTTTGCGGGATCAACATGAATTCCCTTTTCGTTGACAATATGACCCGAAAATTGAACTTCCTTTAGCCAAAATTCACACTTGGAGAACTTAGCATATAGTTGTTCTTTTCTTAAAAGGTCTAAAACCAACTTAAGGTGTTACTCATGATCTGATTTGGTCTTGGAGTAGATCAAGATGTCGTCAATGAAAACGATCATGAATTTATCTAGGTATGGTTTGCATACGCGATTCATGAGATCCATGAAAACCATGGGGGCATTGGTTAGCCCAAAAGGCATAACCATAAATTCGTAGTGACCGTATCTTGTACGAAAGGCCGTCTTTGGAATATCCTCCTCTTGTACACGAAGTTGGTGATATCCGGATCGAAGATCAATCTTCGAGAAGTAGGTGGAACCTTGGAGTTGATCAAAGAGATCATCAATCCTAGGCAAAGGATAATGGTTCTTGATGGTAAATTTGTTGAGTTCGAGGTAGTCAATACACATCCGGAATGAGCCATCTTTCTCCTTCACGAATAGGACGGCTGCACCCCATGGTGAATGACTGGGACGAATGAAACGTTTATCGGAAAGTTCTTGAAGCTGACTTGCAAGTTCTTGCATTTCAGAAGGTGCTAGGCGGTATGGAGCTTTAGCCACGGGATTAGCTCCGGGTACAAGGTCAATAAGAAACTCGACTTGACGAACGGGTGGAAGACCGAATAGATCTTCAGGAAATACTTCGAGAAAGTCACAAATGATGGGGATGTCTTGAATGCTCTTCTCTTGGTCCTTCTTTTGAACGATATGGGCTAGAAAGGCCACATACTTCTTCCGTAAGTACTTTCGGGCCATAGTGCACGACATGAGCTTAAGCCCACTACATGGTTTCTCACCAAAGACTTTTAGTGTATCACCCGAGGGGAGAGGAATTCGGATGCACTTCTCGAAACAAACGACCTCGGCATGATAACTAGATAGCCAATCCAAGCCTATGATGATATCAAAGCTTCCCAGTTACATAGGTATGAGGTTGACGGGAAAGGAATATTCATTAAGTTCGATGACACAATCGCGGATAATGGAGTCAATGATGATGGGGTTTCCATCCGCTACTTCAACGGTAAACATTTTCTCTAACTTAGTTTGGGTTTTAGCAAGCAAAGGTTCAAAATTAAGTGAAACAAAACTCTTATCGGCACCGGTATCAAATAGTATGGAAGCATACTGGTTATTAACGAGGAACGTACCGTTGACCACATCATTGTTGGCCTGGGCTTCATTAGCATTTATGTTGAAAGCACGCCCTCTAGCTCCACCTTGATTAGGGTTGATAAGTTTTGGGCATCGGTTTCGGAAGTGGTTTGGGTTACCACATTCAAAGCAGGCATTCCCATTAGTGATAGTTGGAACCCCTTTGTTTCCCTGGTTGGTTGTATTGCCGTGTGGTTTGACTCTGCAGGTGTTGGCTAAATGTCCATATCTTCCACAGCTGGCATATATCCGACACGGTATATTTGGGAAGTGATGGTAATTGCACGTATTGCACAAAGGGCTGCTGCCCACATAATGTTTCTTGGCTGAATTCTGAGACATAGGAGCAACGTGATTGACTGGGGCAGCTGGGGTAACAACAGCAAAGTTCCTAGTCTTTCGTTTCTTGTTGTTGGAGAAAGGTTCGAGTTTGACCCCTTTGGAGGGCTTAGAAGGTGTTGCCATGTCTAGGACCTTCTTAGTACCCTTCCTTGTTAGCGTACCCGCCTTTACATGGTTATCGGTTAATGCGGCGGATAGGCGGATGGCATCTTCAAGGGTAGCTGGGTTCCTCCCTAAAACAGTGTCTTGAATCTTCATTGGCAGACCACCGATGTACTTTTCAATACCCCGAGCCAAAGGTGTGACCATATGAGGTACTAGAAGACTTAGCTCATGGAAACGGGTGGTGTAGGCTAAACTTTCACCACTATCTTGGGCAAGATCCCAAAATTCGGCCTCTAATTTCTTCATTTCATTGTGAGGACAGAACTCCTCGGTCATGAGCCGTTTGACCTCATCCCATGGCAAGGCCATTGCCACATCCATGCCCATATTCTTCTTTTCACCATTCCACCAAGTGAGCGCTTGTTTTTGGAAGACGCTGGTGGCATAGCGGACCCGGAGGTTGTCGGGACAATCGTTGTTGAGAAAAGTGCTTTCAATGCTCTCGAACCATTGCAAAAGACCCGTGGCTCCTTCAGTGCCATAAAACTTAGTGGGGTTGCACGAGTTAAAGTGCTTGAAAGTACATTGCTGTGGGTTGGCACCACCACCACCATTAGTTCCATGGTTACCGTTTGTAGCACCATTAACTTGAGTGAGTTGAGTTACAAGTTGTGCAAGGATAGAAGCAATATCAGTGTTGTTGGCCACGGTAGCATGACGGGGAGGCATTCTACAGATTTACACAACACAAGAAGAGATGTAAGAACTTATGAGGGTTGATTGAATTTAAAAGATAAGATAACAAATAAAATAGTAAGTCATAGTTTGGATTGTACTCAAATAGTGATATAACCACTTGAATACTGTGACACATTAAGGTTAATTAAACTCATATAATTTTTCAAGGAGACATGCTTTAGCCTATAAGTAAACACTCATCCCGGGAATTCCCAGGAAAGCATACGGGTCCCTCAGTTGATTGGGATTTATACGAAATGCTTTCCTAGACAGAAAACCCAGAATACAGGTGTCACCGTTCCAGATTGCACGTGTCCTCTAATAATTAACAAAGTTTAAAACCTTAACGAGGAAGTAAAGAAATTCTATAGATTTAAATTCATGAAGTTTCCACATGCTATGATGATGATGACAGAGAAGTAGGTAAGAAGGTTATGAGGCTTAGGGTATGGGTAGGGATATTGTTTATTTAATTTATTATTTAAGTATAGTCTAATAATTCATGAATTTTAACAATTAAAGTATCAAAATATAATAAGCAAGTAACACATAGCATGTAGCATATCATATAATCATAGAGCATGGTAAATAATGGGTGTCCTAAGGTTATAGTCTAGGTCAAAGGTCTAATAACCTAATTCCCTATAACCAAGGCTCTGATACCAATCTGTCACACCCCAACCGACGGCGGAATACGTCGGGCCGGGACATGTAGACTGTTCAAAAGCTCAAGGTTTACTAAAGTTTAAATAATTAAACAACCAATTTTATAACGTAAATAAACATAAATCCAACAATACAAGGAAAATAAAAATACATAAATAGTCTCTTTAAATTAAATTCTAGGTCATCAGTCCTAAGTGAAGCATCTTATACTTATTCTCAAGCGTTAGTACCTGAAACATGATGAAAACAAGGTCAACTAAAAAGTTGGTGAGCATACATAGGTTTTAACACACAACCAAGCTTAAAGTATTTTATACAGTTCATACGATATACGTGTATAAGGCAATTATGGAGAATCTATAGTTAAACTAAGTGTGTACAATCAAACCTTGTGAATGAGGCATAACACGCAGGTTACCCTAATGTAAAGTCGGTAACAAACACCCTAACCGGGTGGGTTTATCAGACACAATAGATCTATCAATGTTAACTGTTGGCTTGTACGGAGTTAATGATTGTACTAAAGTCATGTATATGTAGTCTTAACTCATAGCATTCAAGCATAAAGCACATAACACATAATATCATATTATTGAATTGTGTTTTAAGTCTATGCAAAAAGTTTCAAAAGTAAATCATGTTTCACCCCAAAAGTACAAAATAAAAAGGGGGCTATGTAAACTCACTTGAATCAAGAGTGTAGCTAGCACGCAAGTCTAGGTGGCAAAACGATCCTTGTAACTCACCACGTTAACCTAGTGTATAATGTGTATTGAGTTAATAGTGTGTACAAAAGTCTACGTCTAAATCTAGAGTTCAATGGGTTTTGATGTGTGTGGGTTTGTACAAAGAGATTTGTGTTATTCCATGTAAAGGTATGCTATTCTTAGATACGAATTTAATGTGTATTATGAGTTCAAGGTGTATATGTATGAATTTAATACTCACTGACGTAGGGTTGGATTAAAATAAATAAATAATTTTATTTATTTAATTATGAAAAATATGTTAAAATATATAGAATGTAAATATATATTTATGTTTAAAAAATGAACTTTGGTTTATGTAGATAGTGTTTAATTTAAATAAATAAAATAAATAAGTAATTTCATTTATTTAAATAGATTAAATAAATAAATAATTTTTATTTATATATTTGTGAAAATATGTTAAAATACATGGAATGTAAATATATGTTTAGAAATTCTTCTTGTGTGATTAGTGTTTAATTTAAATAAATAAAATAACCAAATAATTTCATTCATTTAAATAGATTAAATAAATAAATAATTTTTATTTATTTATTTGTGAAAAATATGTTAAAATTTGTAGAATATAAATATATGTTTAAAAAAAAGAAAACGATAACCTTTTTTTTTATTTGTGTATTATAATAAATTTTTATTTATTTATTATCTTTAAAATAAATACTAGTTTGCTTTAAATGAGTTAATATTTTATAAACTTTTATAAAATTTATTGCTTTTATTTAGAAGTTAATTTTAGATATTTAAAGTTTTTGTTTTAAAAGTTAAATGTGTAATTTTAACCATTTAATTTGGATTAAAATCTGAATTTATATTGAAATTTATAAATTTTGGTTTTATTCTGCTATAAATATCTTAGGATTTATAAAAGTATTTTTTTACATGTTTTTGAAGCTTTAAAACTAGTTTTAAAAATTTAAACAGACCACCCGGCTCGAACCCGGGTGGCTTCTGTACCAGGCAGTCGTCTCAACCACTGGACCAGGGGGCTAACTCGTGTTATGGACTGGATCGATTTGTATATAACCAATTCGGTTCAAGAGGCCGGGTCTGGATTTGATTCACGCGCAAAAAGGGTCGGTCTGCGTGGGTTTCGAACCCACACCACCCGGCCGATGGAGCATAGACTTAACCAGTCGGACCAGGTGGTTCGCTGATCATAATAGGAACAAGGAAACTTGAATTAACCATTTTCCCCAAATCAGACTTCGAGTAAAACGACCAAGAACCCTAATTCAAATTGATTTCGATGGATTATGTTTACTCGAATTGATAGGGGCTAACGATCAGGACTCAATTATGAACCTAATGATCTAAAACTTACTCATTAAGATTGGGCAACGAGTGCTGACGGCTACGCGATTTCCCCGACAGTTCTTGGTGCTGGATTTGGCTTCAGACGCGAAATGAGACGCGATTAGCGGTTCAGAGAGATTGTAATAGACTAGGCGAAGGTAAACGTATGTTTTAATTCGTTTAATTTTATCTTAACTGCTTGATTTGATTCGGGTTTGACGATGACAGCTAACGGACGAGATTTACGCATCGAATCAAAGATTTGGAATTGAATTGGGTAGCGAACAGGGTCCACATTCACTCAAGAGACGTTTGCGCGTGATTTCTGGGGTTCAAACTCATTAATTGCACAGATTGATAATGGATTGATACGAATTTGACTTTGTGAAGTCAAATTCGTTTGAATTCAAACTTACCCGTTAAAATTGATCGAATTAATACGTTGTTTGGGCCTAGATTTGGTCTATTATTGCTTGTGTAACCATGAGAAGTCCAATTCAACAAGAATCGTCGAAGGCAGCCTTGGATTATCGTGATTTGGGCTGCTTTGACTTTTGAAAGTCAACCAGATCATGGAAAGTCAAAATTTGATGTTTAAAAGTCAAAATTGAAAGTGTAGGTTTAATTATTTGAGAGTTCAAATGATTTAGGGTCCAATCTAATGTAAAGGTATTTGCAAATTGGGTGTAAGTGTGTATATATAGGTACACATAAGTCTAAATATATACATATAGTGATTCTAGAATAAATGCGGGTGGAAATTGTGAATCGGTATTTGATAACATTAGGGCTTGATATAACCATTTCACTAAGATTGAAATTCATACATGCTTTATTGTACTAAAATGAAAACATGAAAATCAGAGAGGTTACAGCAGAAGCCTGGGGTAGGGGCTAAAGGTTGGGTGTTTATGATAGGTGAAGGAAGGAGGAACAACAATGCCAAGGTGGTACCTGGTACGTTCCCAGTTAATAATGTTTATGCAAAAATCCTATTTGATATGGGAGCGAATAGAAGTTTTGTTTCAGATACCTTTAGTTTGCATTTAGGCATGAAACCAACTCCACTTGAGCGTGCTTACATAGTTGAGATGGCGAGTGGGGAGCAAATTGGGATAACCGAATCGTACGCGAATTGCAGGATGACTCTGGGCAACGAAAATTCAATGATTGAATTAATGCCAATGAGTATGAGCAAGTACGATGTTATCATTGGAATGGATTGGTTAAACCAATGCCATGCTCAGATCGATTGTGATCAACGAACTGTTAGGATTTGTAGGCCTAAGATTGAACCAATTTCTATAGCCAAGGCTAAGAAATGTATGAATACAGGGTGTAGTATATTCGAAGTTTATGCTTAAGATTCTAAACCTGAACGGCAGATTGGGGACATTCATGTAGTATGCGATCACCAGGATGTATTTCCGGAAAAATTAATTTGTCTACCACTAGATAGACAATTCGAATTTCGAATCGAACTCATTCCCGGAGCGAAACCCGTAGCTAAAGCACCATATCGTTTAGCACCTTCAGAATTAAAGGAATTGATGAAGCAGATTCAAGAACTATTAGACAGAGGTTCTATACGTCCAAGTACGTCACCTTGGGGAGCACCGGTACTGTTTGTAAAGAAGAAGGACGGAAGCATGCGAATGTGCATAGATTATCAAGAACTAAATAAACTCATTGTGAAGAACAAATATCCATTGCCAGGAATAGATGATTTGTTCGATCAATTGCAAGGAGCTAAATATTTCTTGAAGATAGATCTTAGATCTGGATATCATCAGTTGAAGGTACAGAAGGAAGACGTACCTAAGACTGCCTTTAGAACCCGATACGGACACTGTGAATTCTTAGTTATGTCATTTGGTCTAACTAACGCCCCTGCAACATTTATGGACCTAATGAACCGAGTTTGTAAACCATTCTTGGACAAATTTGTTATAGTGTTCATAGACGATATCCTTATCTATTCTCAAACACAAAAAGAACATGCCAAACATGTTCAGATAATCCTGGAAACTCTTAGAAAAGAGAAGTTGTACGCTAAGTTTTTTGAATGCGAGTTTTGGAAACAAGAGGTGCAATTCTTAGGGCATATTATAAATGATCAGGGAATCCAAGTATATCCAACCAAGATCGAAGCTGTTTTGAAATGGGAGACTCCAAAGACGCCGACTGAGGTTCAAAGCTTTCTTGGACTAGCCGGATACTACTGAAGATTCATACAAGATTTCTCCAAGATCGCTACTCCACTAACTACTCTAACTCAGAAAATTGTAAAGTTTGAATGGAGTCAGAAGCAAGAAGAGGCATTCAAAACCCTTAAGCAGAAACTCAGTACCGCACCAATCTTAGCACTACCCGAAGGAAATGATGACTTCCTCATCTATTGTGATGCTTCCCGTATTGGTCTAGGTTGTGTATTGATGCAGCGAGAAAAGGTTATAGCCTACGCATCACGACAACTTAAGGTTCATGAGAAAAACTATACCACATGCGATCTCAAACTTGGTTCCATAGTGTTTGCTCTAAATATTTGGAGACACTATCTATATGGTACTAAGTGTGTGATATATATACAGACCATAAAAGTCTCCAACATATATTCAATCAGAAGGAATTGAATATGAGACAAAGAAGATGGATGGAACTCATTAATGATTATGATTTTGAAATTAAATACCATCCCGGGAAAGCTTATGTTGTAGCATATGCATTAAGTCGGAAGGAGAGAATTAAGCCTATCAAGATAAGAGCCTTACGGTTAGAAATCAAGATAGACTAGATGGATCAGATTAAAGAAACTCAAACCCAAGCACTCCGTGAAGATAACATTAAGAAGGAACGCATGGTTGGTAAGAAGAAGTTACTAAACAAAAGCAATGACTGAATCCTACGATTTGAAAATAGAATTTGGATTCCTAGACTTGGGGAAATTCAAACAAAAGTAATGGATGAAGCTCACAAATCCAAATACTCAATACATCCTAGAGCTGATAAAATGTATAAAGGCTTGAAGACTCATTACTGGTGGCCGAATATGAAGAGATCCATAGCCCAGTATATAGAAAAATGTTTAACTTGCCTTCAAGTCAAAATTGAACATCAGAAACCCACAGGTCAACTACAGCAGTTAGAGATACCTGTGTGGAAATGGCATAGAATTACTATGGATTTTGTTACAAGTAGAAGCATGTTTTGTAACTATAGATTAAATTCTATGTATCGGTGTACGTGGCTAGTACGTAGGAGGGTGTTCCTGAGTACTTAGCCCGCACACCAGTTTGGTCCTGCGTACTTAGTAAGTACGCAAGGCTTTTGCCTTGCGTACTTGTCAAGTACGCATGGCCAAACCATGCGTACTTAGTAAGTACGCAAGACTTTTGCCTTGCGTACTTGTCAAGTACGCAGGAAGTGTTCCTGCCCCTATAAATAGAAGACTTGTCTTCATTTGTAGGTGGAACTTTGGAACAGGTCGAGAGGTGTCCGGGTCGGGAAGAGCTCTCCTGACCCCTGGACCGTGAGCTTAGATGAGAGATGTGTGTTCCTTCGGTATGTAGTCTGTAATACGGGATGACTTCTTTGTTATGGATTACGTTTCGTTTCATCGTCTTTTGTCTGTGTTCGTGTTTCTCTGTCTCGTTTCTTTGTTCCCACACAAATCACAGAACAGATCGTGTTATTATCCGCTGCGCGACGAGGCTCCCGGGACCTACAAGAGGTATCAGAGCCTCGGTGTTCGTTGATTTGTGTTCCAGTTTCGATTTTTTAGGGTTTTGAGCAAAACGAGTTCGTAACCTAAAATCCTTAAAATCGAGTTTGTTATCACTTCATTTGGTGTTTGGAAGGCTAAGGGTTTGTTAGATGATGTTTTC
Source organism: Smallanthus sonchifolius (assembly GCA_023525975.1). NCBI lineage: Eukaryota > Viridiplantae > Streptophyta > Magnoliopsida > Asterales > Asteraceae > Smallanthus > Smallanthus sonchifolius. Next base: position 63,737,517 of record CM042019.1, on the reverse strand, counting down.
GAAGCTTTTGGAAGCATTAATTTCTCAGATCCGTCATTTTTCGAGCATTCTCCTCAAGATCCGTCAAGAACACTGCTGTACTGAACAAGTACGCAGAATCACCTTTTCTGCGTATTTTCTAAGTACGCATGGGTTAGCCCTGCGTACTTAGTAAGTACGCATGAGAAGTGACCTGCGTACTTAGCTAAGTACGCAAGAGCATTTCTCTACGCAGTTAGCAAGAGCATTTCTCTGCGTAGTTAGCAAGTACGCATGAGTACTTGGCTTTGCGAACTTACTAAATACGCAGGAACACCCTACATATGCGTATTTACTAAGTACGCATGGACTAGCCTCTGGGATTCAAAAAAAAAAAAAAATTGGCGGGAAAACCTTCCTTGTCCAAAATTTTGTGTGATCATTTGTACGCGTGGTTCGGCCCATTCTTGAGAAGATAGTAATTTTGGTTTTTCTGGACCAGAATTTGTATACGATGTGACTTGGCGAAACACGAACGAGATTTTTGTTGGATGATACCACTTGTCATACATTGTTTAAGGGTCCATACCTGAAAATGTAGGCTACGAGTATCCGGGATACTTATTTAATAGGGTATGAATGCTAAACTAATGTGAGCAATTGGGTCGTCATCGGCTAAAGGTCTCGTTCTATTTGTGAAGATGTGGCTGCTTTGGGTCTTTTGGAAAGAGAATCATCTTGTTTAGGTATTCAAACCTGAATATGTAGGCTACGAGTGTCCCCGGATACTTCTTTAATAGGGGATGAATACTGGAACAACTTGAACCCAAGGATTTGCTGTTTTTGTATCTTTGCAAAGGATTAAAGAATAAAATCCTGGAGTTGGCTAGTTGTGCTTTTTGAGGATTTGAGTGAAGTGGTGATGAAGCTGGTCATAGTTTACAGAGAAATGAGGGAGATAAAATCTAAAGTATTCATGAGACATTAAAGAGGTGGTGGAAAAGCCGTTGGTACTTCCTATATATATACCTCTTTGACGTAACATGGATCTCAACCGTGATTTCTCGTGTAAACTATATTTATCATGTTTGATTCTATCATGTGTCTTCAAGATGAAGCTGGATATTCGTTGGATTATTAGTTGAAGATGGAACCTTTTATCATTGGCCGATGGGATAGGAAACATACCCTTGTTTCTGGTCTAGTCAGATGGAGCTTAACCTAAAAGGGGATATTGGAAATGAACGTCTTCGGGAATTTGGTTGACTCGTGAAGATACAGGATAGAGTTGGACACATCTGGTTGAAGACTTAAGTTTATCTTACTAGAATTCCTATGGGAGCTGATTAGTTTGATGCAGGTTATTGGAAACTCAAACTCTCTATCATATGCCAGCTGATTTGGAGTTGTCTTAGTCTACTATTGTCACCTGGTTAGGAAGACATTGTAAGACTCAGAGTCCTAAGTCAGGGTGGAGGTTGCTACTGCTGAGAGGATGAACTACAATGAGTTGTGTTGGGTTAGTTGCTTCTTATTGAAGCACTTGGTTTGGTCTACAATGAAAGCTACAGTTATGAGGGAGTCGGGTTTGTCATCACTCGGCAACTGAAGACTGAAGTTTGAAGATTTGAAGATCTCAAGTAGAATGCCAGAAGATCAAGTCTCACTAGAAGACGCGTGATGTCATTAGTTTAGAGGGAGTCTGTTAGGACATTCTTTGTAAACTGATGATTATCAGTGTTAGAGATAGATAGAATTTGATGCTATAGTTAAGAGGGAGTTTGTAGAAGCATGTTTTGTAACTATAGATTAAATTCTATGTATCGGTGTACGTGGCTAGTACGTAGGAGGGTGTTCCTGAGTACTTAGCCCGCACACCAGTTTGGTCCTGCGTACTTAGTAAGTACGCAAGGTTTTTGCCTTGCGTACTTGTCAAGTACGCATGACCAAACCATGCGTACTTAGTAAGTACGCAAGGCTTTTGCCTTGCGTACTTGTCAAGTACGCAGGAAGTGTTCTTGCCCCTATAAATAGAAGACTTGTCTTCATTTGTAGGTGGAACTTTGGAACAGGTCGAGAGGTGTCCGGGTCGGGAAGAGCTCTCCCGACCCCTGGACCGTGAGCTTAGATAAGAGATGTGTGTTCCTTCGGTATGTAGTCTGTAATACGGGATGACTTCTTTGTTATGGATTACGTTTCGTTTCATCGTATTTTGTCTGTGTTCGTGTTTCTCTGTCTCGTTTCTTCGTTCCCACACAAATCACAGAACATATCGTGTTATTATCCGCTGCGCGACGAGGCTCCCGGGACCTACATTACAAAATTACCAAGAACCCAAAAAGGGCATGATGCTATTTGGATTGTGGTAGACAGACTAACCAGATCAGCACACTTTATTCCTGTCAGTGAGAACTATTCAATGGATAAGTTAGCTCGACTCTACATCAATGAGATCGTGAGCCGTCATGGTATACCGCTATCTATTATCTCTGATAGAGATAATCGGTTCACTTCCGGATTCTGGACTGGTTTCTAGAAAGAGTTGGGAACACGAATCAATATGAGCATGACATATCACCCTCAAACGATGGACAAAGTGAAAGAGTAATTCAAACTATAGAAGATATGTTGAGGGCTTGTGCAATAGAATTCGGATTGATATAATTTTCCTACAACAACTATAATTCAAGTATAAAAGCTGCACCTTTTGAAGCCTTATACGGTAGAAAATGTAGAACTCCAACTTGTTGGACTGAAGTTGGAGATAACCAACTAGCTGGACCAGAAATCTTACAGGAGACGACTGATAAGATAGTCCAGATCAAGCAATAATTGAAAGTTGCACAATATTAGCAGAAAAGTTATGCATAGAAACGACGATGGCCGTTAGAATTCCAAGTAGGTGATTATGTTCTGTTGAAAGTATCACCTTGGAAAGGTGTTGTATGTTTCAGGAAACGTGGAAAATTAGGGCCAAGGTATATTGGGCCTTATAAGATCCTAGAAAGAGTTGGAGCTGTAGCATATAAACTTGAATTGCCTGAAGCATTATAGAATATTCATAACACGTTCCACGTGTCATGTTTACCCAAATGTCTAGCAAACCCCGATCAACCAATCTCATTAGATGATATACACGTCGATGACAAACTCCAATTCACCGAACAACCTGTTAAGATCTTAGAAACCCAACGAAAGCTAAGAAAGAAAACTATACCAATGGTCCTAGTACAGTGGCATGGTCGGAAAGGTGCCGACAAAACTTGGGAATTAACAGAACAGATGAAAGTTAAATATCACCATTTATTTGAATGATCTTAAATTTTGAGGACGAAATTCTTTTAAGGAGGGAAGATTTGTAACATCCAAATAATTCCCAAGCCAAATAAAGGCTAAAAGTATCAAAAGACAAATTTCATGGGATAAACTACAAGTTTTCCAAAGATGGAGAACTAAAAGTGAAAATTCTAAAAATGAGGCGGACGTCGGACCGACATCCGATCCATATCGGTCCGATATGTGTTAACGAAGGGATAAGTGAGGTGTTGACACGTGTCCTATGACTCACCAAGTGAAATTTGACGCGTGGCACGATGTCGGACTGACATCTCCACCCATTACGGTCCGACGGCCGCAGAATGAGGGATGGTCCAATAGGAGGCTGATGCGTGTAGGGCTGACGCAGGCAGGGCGATAGCGGACCGCTATCCTCTATATAACGGTCCGACATGGGTCTGAATTCACCCTATAAATAGTTGGCTCGATATCAGACATTTCTCACACCAAAACACCTTCCAAGACACACACTTAAGCTCTGGTGTTCCATTCCCGAGCCGTGGTTCGCGTACGAGAGTCCGGTTTCTAGCAAAACGTCCACAAAACTGCCGTAGATAGTGCTGAGGTAAGGTTTCTAAACACCCTGAGGTTCCTTCATGTAAACCTAAGATAGGGATATTAATTATGATAATATTGGATATGATTTAGGGTTCTATCAAATTGTTTATTGCTATATTCGATACAGGAGGAGGTTCTATTTGAGGTGAGTTCCTCTGAACTGTGCTCTATGAAATGTTTTGGAAATGATTTTTATCTAAGATCTCAGTACTATCCGTGCATATATCCTTTAATAAGAACTTATTATGGCCATGATTGGGGTGAGACCTAGGGACAAGATTGATCCTCTTGGTTAGATCTGGTCTAAGGGTGACCAACGCGCCAAAAGGTGTAGGTGCTCATGTCACTTCTACAGATCGTTCTCGTGATAAGATGTGTCGTTAACTCGGAGTGCGGAATCAACCGAATCAACGATTGCATACACAAAAGACAATATAGACAATCAAGTAAATAACATTCACGCTTGTATTCCAATTCTCAATAGAGTTTACAGACTCAATCGTTCAACTCTGTTCTAGTTCTGATCGATTATGTTCTATCTTCAAACTGACTCTGTAAACATCTATATATAGACTACTGACCTGCATTAGGCGAACTTAACAAGTTCGCCTCAGGTAGACTTAAGCGATTTTAACAAGTTCGCCTCTGTTAGACTAGGCGAACTTAACAAGTTCGCCTCTAGCATAACTTGTATAAAAACACTTAGAACATTATTACATACAAAAAACACAAAGACATTAGATCTAAACTATTACAAAGCTTTTGTCATTACAAACTATGTCCTAACAGACTCCCCCTTGACAATAGCTTGATCTTCAGTCTTCTGTCTTCATGATGAGCTCTTCCAATTATCCGACAATCTGCTTCCTGCATGCACTCCATATCTTCTACATATCTCCAACACTCGCATGTACTTCAATCCTTGTTCTTTCCATTCATCAGTGAATATAATTTCATTCTTTCTCAGCGTTCTCTAATCTTTCTTTGAAAAATTGATAAGATTCATTGCATCATAGAAACATACAATGACCTTATTATCTTTGTCTTCAATCCTTGCTTCACCAGTATTAATATCAACATACCACCATTTCATATTCCCAAAGAAATCTTGAGGAATCTTCTTCAATGGTATCCTGTGTACAGCACGTACTAGTCTGAATTTGTACTTCCAGGTCACTTTCCTAGTCTTTGGATCTATGTTCTTCACTCTCTTTCCTTTTTGAGGCTTTAGCCTTTCATACTTCCCCGAACCACCTTCTCTCTTGATCAGATTTGCTATCACATCAGCTAATCCAAGCTTGGCTCTATTAATAAGTGGTTTTGAAGCTAGACCATTCATTTCACACCTTGGCAAGTTATTGAAATACATGATCCACGGCTTTAAGTACTGAACACCATCAGATCTTTTAATAGCAAATAATTTTGTGTCATCATCATAAAACCAACTTATGATTCTTCCTACACACCTCTCTTTATTCACATAGTTTTCTTTCTGAGCAGGTTGTGCTTGAGACTTAGGTAGCAGCTTCATCCAGCTATTCACCACTTCTTTCCAATGTTCTCTGGTCATACCTGTATTTCTATACATCACAGGTTCTTCATTCACCTTTGGAGACTCAGTGTGAGTAGTATTAGCTTCAGCATCTGTATTGGATTGAATGTTTTCATCATCAGTATCAATCTTAGAATCAGCAGTATCTTCAGGCAGTGTGATGTCTTCAAATGAGTCCATAGAATCTGTTGCTCCTTCATAATTAAACTCAGGAATAACATCATCTTGGATGAAGTTTTAAGGGACATTAAGACCATCACAGCCTTCATAAATCACTTTAGCTTGACTTTTCTCTATCTCTATCTCCACTATCTCTCCTTCTTCTATTTCATTTTCAGACACAGCATCTTCTATGTAATTGAATAAATCATCAATATCATCAAGACAAGCTATCTTTTCAGCTTCTTCCTCCTCAGACTCTGCAAAGAACTCCAATAATAAGATTTCTTCGTCATTAACTCCCGAAGTATCTTTGTTTCCATCAATGGATTGTGATGTCGACTCCCCCTGAACTTTAGAAATAGGATTAACGTCAGCGTATTGACGATCACCGTCAATATTATCCGAAGGATCATTGTCTTCATCATCATGTCTTTGAATAGACTCAATGTGACATGCATCACGTATCCTTAACTCCCCCTGAGCGTCAAGACGGTCAACAAGCATGGATACTAATGCCTGCATAGCAGCAATCTGCGTATCTTGAGTCTGAATCACCAGTTGTCGTTGAGTATCAGTAGATACAAGAGTATCCAACTGAGTTTGTAACGCAAGCACTTGAGATTCAAGGAAAGTAATCCTATTAGAATCAGAAGGCTTAGAAGGACCAGCTGAAGATTGAGGAATTGAAGTACTGGGAGTAGGAGTAACCACTGGAGGAACAGGAGTGAGAACAGGAGATTGTTCTTTAGAACCTGGAGGTGTGACAATCAAGGAAGCAACAAAAGTAGCATCCTCCACACCTTGTGAAGATTGAGCAACAGCAATTGAAGCAGCCATAAGCTTTTGAGCATTAGAATCCGGATTAAAATCACTGTCAGAACTCTCATCCACTAATGTTCTGTTTCCAAGTACTGATCCGGAAGGAGGATCCCGAACAGACTTACGTCGTTGTCTTTTGGCTGTAGATTTAAGGCGTTTACCAGCATTAGCCAATGGTATATGGGCCAACCTTTCATAATGATCCGAGGAGAAATCTCTAGACTCATCATAATCGGTTTCTTCAGAAATAGGTTAGATTGTATCACTTGTGCTAGAACTCGACTCATTCTCTGTCACTACATTCCCTTCAGCTTCATGAATGGGCGAGTTCACAACGTCATCAACAAAGTCATCCATATTCATTCCTAGATCTTGTTCATGTTCATGAACGACCTCTTCTAGAACAGGTTCATTAACAGGTATATTAACTTGAGCTTGTGGAATTGGAACTTGTTCTTGAATAGGAATTTGTTTTTGTACGGGAACTTGTTGTTGTGGAACTTGTACTTATGGAATAGGTTGTTGTGGTTGTTGTTGAACATTTTGACCTTGTACTTGAGCTAACTCAGCAGGATGAAACCAGTTGTCATTTGGTGGTTTAACAGAACCAGGATTGATTAAGTGACCAAACAATGGAGTATTAACAGGAATCAATGCTTGATTCTGTTGTTTCACCTTAGTACAATCTGTAAAGATACGCTTGGACATCGGCGTCAAAGTTAATCTTATCGGATGCAGTGGGAGATCAGGAAGAATATGATTCAGAATCATTTGGATAAACCTAGGATACATAAGGAATCCTTGACCTTCAGCAGGTGTGATTTGCATAACCATCTCCCGATAGATATATCGTGCAAAATTGAATCGCTTGTTCAATGTCAAAGCTACCATTACAGCTTGAAGAGCAGTCTTTAAGCCATCTGTACCAGCTTTACGAGGAGAGACATTGAATAATCACATGCATGAAGTATCTCCATTCACCCACTAAACCACCTTTACATGCTTGTGTGTCATTAGGGCGTCCACGATAACCCATCCTCTGAAAGCATCCCATGATCAAAGGATTTGGATATGATATAGGATCATCATCAGCACCACCTAGTGCAAGAGCAGCACGAATATTTTCTTCAGATATAGCAATCTCCGTATTGTTGACAGTGGCACGAAGAACATGAGGTTCTACGTCATTATCTGAATGAACTGTGTCCCAAAACTGTTGAATATACACCAGACTAATGTATGGATCGTGTTGATGCACTTTCCTGTGACAACACTCTGGATAGAGTCTTAGTTTGTATTTCTAATGTCTGTAATTTGTCTTTGTATGTAAGAGTCTTTATGTATTAGTTTATCGAGTTGTATTTACTTTTACATAATGTATGTTGCATTTCTTCTAAGTGTTTTGCGCACTTACATGTGCGCAGGAGAAAGCTCCTGCGTACTTAGCAAGTACGCAGGAAGACCCATGCGTACTTGCTAAGTACGCAAGAGCATTTGGTCCTACGCACTTGCTAAGTGCGCAGGCATCAGGTCTGTATAAATTGGTTTGGTTCACAGAGGATAAGTACGCAGAACTCATATCTTAGACGAACTCAGTTTGTTAAGTACGCAATTTGTAATCTCTCTGTAACCGTCGAGTGTTTATAATAGAAAGAGCTTTTATTGTGACTCTCGTGTTTGGTTTACTTTGTTTTAGTTAGACTCTCCGCCTAGTCACGGGTATTCCGCACCCGGTCCGACTAGTAGACCACTTGCATGTAACGATCTGACACACACGAAGGGACCTACAAGTGGTATCAGAGCCTTGCTCTTGAATTCGAGTGTTGTAAGTGAGTTTGGAGACGTTTTTACTGAGTTTTACAAGCAAAAAGAGGTATTTTTGTGATAAAAAAGGGGTAGCTCTTGAGCACTTTTTTAGAAGAAAAAATCTCTCAAAAACCAATTTTTGTTGTGTATTTGAGTTGTTTGAGCATCAAAGGTTGGTTAGAAACAAGTTTCTGACCCTTTGGCTCATTTGCATTAATCATCAGACGAATTTTTACCATCTCCGGCGAGTTTCAGGCGACCGGAAAAGTTTGGTGAAAGTTGCTGAAAAGGTGTCCTGCGTACTTACCATTTCTGGCAAAAAGTACAGGTTTCTGCGTACTTACTAAATACGCAAGTGTTATCTCCTGCGTACTTGTAACATTCCTGATTTTCCGACTCTATTTTAATTTATAAATTAATAAAATAACGGTACATCATTAAACCTTGTACTTGTTCAAACCTGCACCTCATCAATTATTAGCTAAACGTATTTTTAATTCAAAGTTTTCGAACTCAAATCACGTGGTAACACCTCCTAGAGTTAACTCAGTTAGTAATCCCGTTAGGTGTTCTGTTAAATCCTAACCAAGCTAATTCTGTCAAAGCTGAAGTTGCAAGGGCTGATTTTGTAAATAACCAGAAACCCTAGTAGGCACGGTCGCGCCTCGTCTTGGCACGGTCGCGCCTTGTTTTGGCACGATCGCGCCTCATGTCTGAGAAAACGTAATTGCAGCTTTAATCGCCCGATCGTTGGTTTCCCGTAACCGATTTCCACTTAATATCTCTTAACAAGACAATTACACTGTCATTTACAACCAATAGTCCCAGAAATCCGATTAGTCTCAGAAAAATAAACCTCCCTCCGTTTTGAACCGAGATTCTTATATTCAGAAGTGAAGTTTCCTCAATCCATTGCACCATCGATCCTCATTGAAACTCGCTAGTACACTGGTTCAGCCGGAATTGCAGCAGGAGACGCCGGAGACCAAATTCGTCACGCCGGAACTCCTTCCTACCGTAAGCTACCAATCCATCATCGTACAGGGTAATTGAAATCTTCTAAACCTTATATTTATTCTATAGATCAATAGCCCCAATCTAATTTGGGCATCCAATATCAAAATCTACTCGAACCAGAGACCGTATTTTCATTCAAAATAGTTTAATCGAATCCGGTCCTAAACATGTTTTAAACACAATTAATCTACACCAAAAGAGTTTTAATGACCTTGTGAATGAAAGCCCTATCAATTCTGACTCCATCAATATAAGGATCAATCAATTCGTTTCTGTTTTGAAAGAGACACGGTCGCGCTAATCATCTAGCGCGGTCGTGCCTCGGGAGACGCGGTCGTGCCGACTTCCAGCGCAGTCGTGCCTCCTGCTCAGACCCAGTCATGCTCGTTGGCTAGACTTGGTCGTGCCCCTGAAGCATAGACACGGTCGTGCCTGTACAAGGCATGGTCGTCCCTAGTAATTTGTCTAGCTATGTCCTCTGTTGATCAACACAGTCGCGCCCGTGGCCCGAGCACGATCGTGCCCAGTATAGGCACGGTCGTGTGTGTTCATAGAATCCTTAAAATTTCTATATTTTTAAACAATTAGTATTTCAAGTTAATTTTCAAAATAAAAATAGTTGAATTTATAAAAATGCGTATTATCTTTATTTAAAAAGATCAAGTATTTAATCTTAAAATAAATGGAAATTATTTAATTAAAGTTTCAACCTTTAAATTATAAACCCTACACTTAAATAATATTTTAATGTATAAGTTACATTTTATAAATAGATGAATAAGGTAATAATTATTTATTTGATAACAAAAACATTTATTTAGTTATACTTAATTACATCTAATACTTACATTATTCTCATAAACAATAATTAATTAATTTACTTATTTAATTATTCCAAACTCAAACCTTATTCAAAATGTTGTAAAAATATTCATTTCAAATCTTCCGTTTTATACAATACTTCCAAGTACCAATCACTAACTTTATCCAATTCAACCTTAGACTTAGACTTAGACTATTGTGCATTATTAATGCAATATACATTACACTCTAGGTTAACATTGTGCAATACAAAGGATCACATTACTATCTCGTATCTCGTGTTAGCTACGCTTTCGAATCAAGTGAGTATATTCACAACCCCTTTTTACTCTTTTACATTTTTGGGGTGGAACATGAACATTATTCAAATTACATGTTTACATTTACACAAACAACACAAGTACAAATCCTATTTACATTCATGTGTACAAATTTGAGCTTTATGCCCGAGTGCTATGTGTGCTAACTTTTGTATGCTATTATGTGCAATCATTAACCATTCAATCCGACGGTTTTCAATGATAGATCTATTGAGTCTGACAAACCCACCCAGGTGCGCGGTGATTGAAACCGACAACACAATTTTTGCATGCTAGTTACAAAGGTTTGATTGTACTTGGTTGCACAATAGCTGCTCCCCATAAACGCCTTATTTATCATGTTATGTAAAGGATTTGGTTTACAAATTATATGCTACCTATATACAAACCTGTGTTATACTCACCAACTTTTTAGTTGACCTTATTTTATTCATGTTTCAGGTGCTTTCATATGAGTTTGATCAAGACATGCTACACATAGGCTTTGGACCTAGTTAATCTTAATTCAAAAACAAATTGTATTTCATTATGTACTTTGAATTTGATTCATGTTTGTTTGAATGGAAATGGATTTAACATATTACAATTTAGTCAACCTTGAGCTCATGAACAGTCTACATGTCCAGCCCCGATGATTCCTCCGTCGGTTGGGGTGTGACAGATTGGTATCAGAGCCTTGGTTATAGGGAACTAGGTTATTAGACACTCTTGACCTAGACTATAACATTAGGACACCCATACAATGCCATGTTACTACATGTTACATTAGAAATTCCTGTGCAAGTATTTTTATATGCTATTATAAGTAATTACACTACATGACACAATACATAATGACTTATGTGTCACACTACTTGATAACTCGTGTGCTTACACTCATTACCACCTACATGCTATATGATTACTTTCTATGCAAATATTTTACATGTTATACTATATAATTACATTCAATGATACAACACTCAATAGTCGATGTGACACATTACCTGACAACTTTTCTACTATTTATTTCTACCTATTAGATTTATTTAAGGTACTACCCTAAGTTCAACACACACACATACACACCGAATTATTCATACACCATTGGACTCACATACATGATACCATCACCCTTTTATAAGCAAAGACTTAAACTATTGGGCCTAATTCCCACCAATAATAAACTAAGAAGCCCATCTATTCCCCAAGAAGAAGAAGCCCGTTGAAATGCATGAACCCTACTTTTGGGCCTCAAAGCCCAGCTCACAACAATTCCCATCATAACCATGAGCCCAACAATACTATTATTAATACATGATGGCTGGAAGAGTATGTAAGCCCATGAGGAATTCTGGCTAAGGAAAGATAGGGTACTTAAGTGTGTCTTAGTGACCCACCCCTCTTTCCTGGGAATTCTCCTCAGGGATGCATTGCTTATAGGTCAAGTGTATTTCTAAAATACTATCGTGAAGGTTCGGTGTTATGACTAGTCAAACTCTAAAACCCATAAGTACTCCTATGTCTAGCCCGCAATATTTCATTATCACTTACAACTTTTTTTTCATTGTTTTTTGCTAGACATGGACTCCTACCCTCCTCCCTCCCCGGTTTACCGTCCTGGATCAGAATCTGATTGGGAAGAAGACACTGAGACACCCGTGTACCGGTCACCAACACCCCCAGCTACTAGGCCAAGGTTTGATGTAAGGGCGGACTGGATTAGGAACACCGACCCGAGACTTCAAACACCTGGATCTCCCGTACCCGTAAACCCGTATCATACACCTCACCTCCACAATCAATTGCCACCCCCACTAAGAGACCCATACCTAATGCCCGACCCGTACCTTCCTAACCCTTGGGTAAGGCATACCATGGCACCCCCTGGTGTTATGGGAATTCCAACCAATGACTTCCATCAATATGTAAGAACTTCAGAATTTGAGAGGCAAAGGATAGAGCAGGGAGTAATACACGACTTACAAAGACAAAGAATGGATAGCCTAGCAAACCAATTAGGATACCAAAAGGAGTTAATCTCCATCCTCGAAAAAGAAATACAAGAACATCGCACGGAGACCGCCAGGGCTGAAGCCAGATCTACTACTCGAGTGACCATAGCGGTACTCATCTTAGCGATTATCTTCTTCCTAGTGGAAAACTACCAGAGACGTTAGAAGAAGCTTCTACTGATTTCCTTTAAATTTTTGATTTGAGAACCATTTCCCTATGTTTTGAATAATGTTTAATATTTCAGCATTTGATCAATTCCATATCTTTCAACTTTACAGTTATTGTTCATTGATTTGACCAGTGGGGCGTAAATTACACCTGTTATATTCCCATCAAATTTTCCCAAATATCACTTCTTTCATTCAACATGGTTTAATACATTACCAACAATCTCTTTCATTAAATAAATCATCCTATTTTGTGATTTAAACAAAACCTCATTATCTTGTTTAAACAAAATGTTTAACGAATTTTTAGATAATATCAAAAACATAAATTTCTCATAAAACTTTTTCACCTAATAAGGAAAGTTAATGTATTCAATTTTATAAAAATATATATTTTTATAAAACTGATAAATAATTACGATTTATATTCATTAAAGTAAATATTTCTAAACTTTGGCTAAATTAATATACTACTACTTGTTTAACCAATAGTTGAAATTTTAAATTAAAAATATTTTCTCATAAAATTTCATATTCATTTAAAATATACGATTCAATGATTTCACTACTTTATATATCTACAACCAAGAACAATTTTCCACTTTCTATGTTCAAACAAAGACCCGTAATTGTAAACACAAATTCCCGAATATTTCCAAAACCTCCTCGTTACCTTTCACTTGACGCTTCAAAAGACGATCCATACCACGTAACGTTAACCTTTCCCACCAACCTCAATGAGATTTGAGGACTTGAACCTAACTACCACATTATGCAGGAACGCCAAACAACACGTTTGTCCGCAACACTCGAACACATGCAAAACCCGTTAGTACACATCGCACGCGAAGTTCAATACTCACGTTCACAATATACATTCAATGCAATCTTATGGTACATAAAACTCAATTATTCTCAATATATCCAATGCTACACAAATTACATAATACATGAAACTAGTTTGCCTACAAATCACAATTTGCTCGATTAATCACGTAATGCACGAAACATGTTTAATTGCAATACACATGCTACTGGTTTGAGCACATGATACACGAAACTTAATTGTTTGCAATATACGTGATACATAAGAATTGCGTCATTGATACCTAGTTCTAGATTGACCACACTATACATGAAACTCATTTTGTTACAAAGCACTTTATACTAAACGGTGTACATTATACAAAATACATGATGCTAAGTTGCTAACACTATACATGAGATCCATTTCCTACAATACACATAATACTATGTTGTTTACATTACACATTAGAGCTTATTGATTTACAAAATACAAGACGCTAAATTATTTACGCTATATATGAGACCTATTTGATTTCAAACTACGTAACACTAGATCATACATGAGACTTGTGTGCTTACTATATACTCGAAACAAAATTTGCTTACAATTATTGCAATGGATTGATTACATTATACACAAGACATGGTCATGCACTTTGTACACCAAAGTTGAAGACCATAATACATTGAAACGACTCGGGGTTTGACGTATTCTTGTTCAAACACGAGCAAACTAAGAAACTTTAAGTGTTACTACTTTACTACTCTTTAGTTGCGAACTGACCTGATTAGGGACTTAGTTACTTGTTAGCGACTTTTTATGTGTAAACAATAGACGTGATCATAGTGAAATTGTGCCCCCCCCTTACCCGCACACAACGAAAACGATCTATATGGACCATACAATGATTTGAATAATTACGGGTGCACACGGAATTATAAAAAAATCAGCGCATGGAAACTATAGTGAAATTTTGTCGTGTGTTGTGAACTAAAACTTATCATGATATGTAGCGACGGAACTGGTGTGATATGACAAGGGCATGGTGGATACGCCGATGGTACTTCCTATACATAAGTGTCCTATCATATTATCTTGAGTAGCGTTGCTCGTGTCACGTGAAGTTTTGACCCAGACCAGTGTTTATGAAACCTCTTACCCGCTAGCAACTTTGAGCCTGTTAGACTATATCTTACACAAACTCAAAATTTCAAAATCTCATCATATTTGTTCCAAGTAATACATCTTACATTTAGAATTCAAATTGCTATTCGACAATCTTCTCCTTAAGTCCATATCAAAAACTAAATTCATTGTCATCATTCATATTCAACCTCGATGATCAGGCCTAAGCCATGTCCAACAATCAAAGCTCACCGAGAACCCAAACTCCCACCTCTTTCTTGATTTAGTAGTCTCCATTAGTTAAATTTCGGGACGAAATTCCCTTAACATGGGGAGACTGTAACATTCCTGATTTTTCGACTCTGTTTTAATTTATTTAAATTAATAAAATAACGGTACATCATTAAACCTTGTACTTGTTCAAACCTTCACCTCATCAATTGTTAGCTAAACGTATTTTTAATTCAAAGTTTTAGAACTCAAATCACGTGGTAACACCTCCTAGAGTTAACTCAGTTAGTAATACCGTTAGGTGTTCTGTTAAATCCTAACCAAGCTAATTCTGTCAAAGCTGAAATTGCAAGGGCTGATTTTGTAAATAACCAGAACCCTAGTAGGCACGGTCGCGCCTCATTTTGGCACGGTCGCGCCTCGTCTTGGCACGGTCGCGCCTTGTTTTGGCACGATCGCGCCTTGTTTTGGCACGATCGCGCCTCATGTCTGAGAAAACGTAACTGCAGCTTTAATCGCCCGATCGTTGGTTTCCCGTAACCGATTTCCACTTAATATCTCTTAACAAGACAATTACACTGTCATTTACAACCAATAGTCCCAGAAATCCGATTAGTCTCAGAAAAATAAACCTCCCTCCGTTTTGAACCGAGATTCTTATATTCGGAAGTGAAGTTTCCTCAATCCATTGCACCATCGATCCTCATTGAAACTCGCGAGTACACTGGTTCAGCCGGAATTGCAGCAGGAGACGCCGGAGACCAAATTCGTCACGCCGGAACTCCTTCCTACCGTAAGCTACCAATCCATCATCGTACAGGGTAATTGAAATCTTATAAACCTTATATTTATTCTATAGATCAATAGCCCCAATCTAATTTGGGCATCCAATATCAAAATCTACTCGAACCAGAAACCGTATTTTCATTCAAAATAGTTTAATCGAATCCGGTCCTAAACATGTTTTAAACACAATTAATCTACACCAAAAGAGTTTTAATGACCTTGTGAATGAAAGCCCTATCAATTCTGACTCCATCAATATAAGGATCAATCAATTCGTTTCTGTTTTGAAAGAGACACGGTCGCGCTAATCATCTAGCGCGGTCGTGCCTCGGGAGACACGGTCGTGCCGACTTCCAGCGCAGTCGTGCCTCCTGCTCAGACCCAGTCATGCTCGTTGGCTAGACTTGGTCGAGCCCCTGAAGCATAGACACGGTCGTGCCTGTACAAGGCACGGTCGTGCCTAGTGATTTGTCTAGCTATGTCCTCTGTTGATCAACACAGTCGCGCCCTGACTAGCGCGGTCGCGCCCGTGGCCCGAGCACGATCGTGTCCTGTGTGTTCACAGAATCCTTAAAATTTCTATATTTTTAAACAATTAGTATTCCAAGTTAATTTTCAAAATAAAAATAGTTGAATTTATAAAAATGCGTATTATCTTTATTTAAAAAGATCAAGTATTTAATCTTAAAATAAATGGAAATTATTTAATTAAAGTTTCAACCTTTAAATTATAAACCCTACACTTAAATAATATTTTAATGTATAAGTTACATTTTATAAATAGATGAATAAGGTAATAATTATTTATTTGATAACAAAAACATTTATTTAGTTATACTTAATTACATCTAATACTTACATTATTCTCATAAACAATAATTAATTAATTTACTTATTTAATTATTCCAAACTCAAACCTTATTCAAAATGTTGTAAAAATATTCATTTCAAATCTTCCGTTTTATACAATACTTCCAAGTACCAATCACTAACTTTATCCAATTCAACCTTAGACTTAGACTTAGACTATTGTGCATTATTAATGCAATATACATTACACTCTAGGTTAACATTGTGCAATACAAAGGATCACATTACTATCTCGTATCTCGTGTTAGCTACGCTTTCGAATCAAGTGAGTATATTCACAACCCATTTTTACTCTTTTACATTTTTGGGGTGGAACATGAACATTATTCAAATTACATGTTTACATTTACACAAACAACACAAGTACAAATCCTATTTACATTCATGTGTACAAATTTGAGCTTTATGCCCGAGTGCTATGTGTGCTAACTTTTGTATGCTATTATGTGCAATCATTAACCATTCAAGCCGACGGTTTTCAATGATAGATCTATTGAGTCTGACAAACCCACCCAGGTGCGAGGTGATTGAAACCGACAAAACAATTTATGCATGCTAGTTACAAAGGTTTGATTGTACTTGGTTGCACAATAGCTGCTCCCCATAAACGCCTTATTTATCATGTTATGTAAAGGATTTGGTTTACAAATTATATGCTACCTATATACAAACCTGTGTTATACTCACCAACTTTTTAGTTGACCTTATTTTATTCATGTTTCAGGTGCTTTCATATGAGTTTGATCAAGACATGCTACACATAGGCTTTGGACCTAGTTAATCTTAATTCAAAAACAAATTGTATTTCATTATGTACATTGAATTTGATTCATGTTTGTTTGAATGGAAATGGATTTAACATATTACAATTTAGTCAACCTTGAGCTCATGAACATTCTACATGTCCCGCCCCGATGATTCCGCCGTCGGTTGGGGTGTGACAGTACTTAGAAGTGCGCAAAACTGAACTTGTGCGAACTTAAGTTATATCCTGCGTACTTACATCTACTCCTGCGTACTTACAAGTACGCAAGAGCAAATATAAATACGCAAGACCATTTCTCAAGTGCGCAAGGCCAAAGTCAAGTGCGCAGCTGTGTCTGACTTTTCTAAAATTTGACTAAGTGTTCACTATGTCGAATCTTCAGAACTTGGGAAACATGTTAAATTATGATAATGAGATCGGTACACCACAGAAGCCACCAAAGTTTTTGAACGTGAACGATTATTCTAATTGGAAAACACGTTTCGAGCACTACATTTCTTATACCGACTCATCGCTATGGATACCAATACTTGAGGGATATAAGCATCCCACGCACATCTATCTTGATGATGAATTGCCAAAGCCTATTTCTAAACTCGATGAGGAAGAAAAGAAAGCATATGATCTAGAGAAGAAGGCACTTGGTTCGATCACTATGGCATTAACTCGGGAATTGTTCCACAGTTTTCGAGGGTATGACAATTCAAGGGATCTCTGGAAAGCTTTACAGAAGAGATTCGAAGGAAATAGTGACATCAAGAAGAGTAAGCGGGATCTTCTCAGGAAGCAGTATGAGTGCTTCGGATTTCTTGAGAACGAATCTTTAGATGACCTCATCTCTAGGTTCTTTCATTTACAGACTGAGTTGAAGGCTTTTGAACTCAAGTATCCGGATGAAGAGATGGTGGAAAAGTTTTTGGATGCTTTACCACCCAAATTTGAGATATACACAACCCTGATGAGGGAAAATCCTAAATTCTATGAGCTGACAGTTGAAGAGGCAATAGGAAAGGCTCAAGCTCATGACATGAACCTAAGAAGAAAGGAGAGCTCTGGAAGACCCCAGATACAAGACCCTTCTATGTATCACGGGACGACTTCCACATCCAAGTCATCTGGCTCTGGAATTGCCCACTTCACTGGAAATCCTACTGAAGAAGACCACTCAACTGGGTGTGGTGGTCATGCTTGCTATGCTTCAGGATCAGGGTTGGGGTCTCATCATCAAAATACCTCAAGAAATCCTCCTGCTACGTCTTCAGCTAACAACTCAGCTATAGCCAGAATAGCTAAAGATCATGTAGCATTATTCTCATCTTGTATGCTTGCATATGAAAACTTCATAGGTGGCAAGCTTACTGATCCAGAGACGATTGAAGAAGATTTTAATCAAGTGGATCCTGATGACATGGAGGACATGGATATTCAATGGAATATGGCCATGCTTTTGAGGAGAGCCAAGCGTTTCCTGAACAGAACATGAAGAAAGTTTATTGGCGGGCATCCTAATGCCAAGGTGGGGTTTGACAAATCTAAGGCAAAATGCTACAAGTGTCTGAACTATGGACACTTTGCTCGTGAGTGTCAGAAAGACAGAGCACCTGCCTCTGGTTTTACCCGACCCAGCCAAGGAAACAGCCATGGCCAAAACAATCTAAACCACCACAATCAAAGCCAAGGTGGAACGTCCAATGCACTGGTAGCACAACAGGACGACAACTTTGACTAGGGTGTTCATCTTGAAGATGCCATCATCGCACAAACCCAGGTTGGTCTCATGGCTGAAATCATGGAGATGATGGAAGCAGAGAAAAGGTAAGCCTCTATGGCTGACCTAGAAGAATCTACAACTGCTGCTACAGAGGAGGTGAAGGAAGCTGAAGGAAAGGAAGCTTCTGTAGCTGAGAAAGAGGAATCGACTACTGCTATTGCTCTCATGGTCATTAGAGAAGCAACAAGTTCATCTCATAAGGTAGATTCTAATCCCTTTTCTGTTGTTTCATGTTCTAAGTGTCTAGGGCTAAAACTTGAAAATTCTAAGCTCCAAGACAAAATCAAACCCCTAAGTATGG
Organism: Smallanthus sonchifolius; assembly: GCA_023525975.1. Classification (NCBI taxonomy): domain Eukaryota; kingdom Viridiplantae; phylum Streptophyta; class Magnoliopsida; order Asterales; family Asteraceae; genus Smallanthus; species Smallanthus sonchifolius. Next base: position 63,718,347 of record CM042019.1, on the reverse strand, counting down.
CAGCTCTAAACTATAAAGAAAATGAAAAACATTTTAAAGAGTCTATTGAAACGTTGAAAAAGGAAAAACGTGAATATTCTTTAAAAATGAGCGATCAACAGCTTCACTTGGATATTGCTTATAAGGGGTTGGAAAAACGGAACAATGAAATCAACAAACTGCAAAATGAGATCTTGCAGTTAAAATGCTCTAATGAGAAGTTGAAAAACTCTCGCTTTGTGGTGGAACAATACGAATCTGTAGTGAGACAAATGAATGGGTTAGGGCTGGGTACTAATGCCATTCCTCCACCAGTGAGCAGGAAGTTTGTCAATAGCTTAATAGACATTGATCTCACTTGTCTAGATGAGTCCTCTGATAAGGATGATTCCCCTAAAAAGGATGAATCCTCAAGTAAGGCTAACTCCACATCTAGAGAGGAGTTTGTTACTGCTTCTGAAGACGGGTCGGTTAACTCTTGCCCTGAAGGAGTAGTATCTGAGGAGTTGTTGACTGAACAAAAAGTAAAGAAAAACGTTATCATTAATAGTGATAACTGCATTTTAACTGAACCATACATCATTGAAACAAATGATAAACTAAAGGTAATGCTTTACGGGAGGTATAAAAGTCTTAACCAAGTAAAGAAAGAGGTTTTTTCAGCTCACTATTGACTTGGGTATAAAGAAAATTTGGAAAAATATTATACTCCCAAAAATCAAACTGGTAAGGTTCCGACTAATGTTCATAAACCAACTCCTCCTTCTCATAATGCTGAGTTATCTAAGGCCAGATCTAATGAGCCTTACAAGAGAACTTATGTAAATAAGAGGAACTGTTTTCACTGTGGCTTGGTTGGTCACATTTTTGTGAACTGTCCTTCTAAGAACCAAGGGAAACGGCCTGTTGTTTCACAACCAGCTGTTATCCCAGGTCGCCACCAGTGAAACCATCTCCCAAACATCCAAAGCAAAATGTGGTGAAACCACCTGTCAAACCGATGGTAAAGCTGAAGATCATATCTAAAGCTAAACCATCTGTTCCAAGAAAGGTAAAGCAACCTGTTGTACCCCGTGTATCTACCTCTGGTAGTACACGCACTGGTGAGAAACCTGTGGAAAGACTCTCTAAGCCACAGAGGAGGAGACGGAACAAGAGGTTGAGAAAGCTTGAACAGCTGACTTCAGTTCAATCAAGTGAAGCTTCCACAAGTTCACCTGCTGTAGTTGAACCAAAGTCTCCTGTTCCGGTTAAGAAACAGAAGAGATCCTGGACTGCCAAATCCAAAACTTCTCAATCTCCCAGTTCTATGTCTTCTAAAGATTCATCAATTTTGAACAGTCATCATGACTGTGAGTTAAAAGAAGTAGTTTATTTTGAAAAGGATGGACGACCCAAGACCACAATGGATTGGGTCTCCAAAACTAACTAATTCATTTGTGACTCGTGCAGGGACGTCCAAGGGTACTATCTCTAACCGCTGGTATGTAGATAGTGGATGTTCCAGGCACATGACAGGAAACATGGCCCTGCTTCAAGACGTTAAACATTCAGAGGCGGCTATGTGGCCTTTGCAGGAGAAAAAGGCGGCAACATCACGTGTCAAGGCGTGGTTTCGAACGGTTGTGTCAGCTTTGACAATGTCAACTTCTGCGAGCAGCTAAAGCATAACCTGTTGAGTGTCTCCCAAATGTGTGATAAGGAGTACTCGGTGATGTTTGACAAGTCAGAATGCCTGATTCTCAAACCCGGTTTTGAAGTTCCAGAAGATTGGATCCTGATGAGAGCGCCAAGAAAAAAAGACACCTATCAGATCGATATGAGCGTGGCAACAACCACCTCATCAGTTTCTACTTGTTTGCTTACCAAAGCGACAGAGCTTGACTCCATCTTGTGGCATAGGAAACTCGTACATATTTCGTATCGTAAAATGAATCATCTTGTCCGAAACGGTTTGGTAACCGGGGTTCCTAAGCTGAGATTTACCGTTGCAGATGACTGTATGCCTTGTAAAAAGGGCAAACATCAATGGAAGTCTCACAAGCCCAAGCTCCAAAACTCTATTGATACACCTTTGGAGCTATTACACATGGATCTGTTTGGCCCCATAAGTATCAGGAGTATTGGAGGTAAGTCGTTCTGTCTAGTTGTAACTGATGATTTCTCACGTTTTTCTTGGGTGCATTTTTTAGGTACTAAAGACGAGACTGCTGATATTCTTCAATACTTGATCCTGAGCTTGGAATCTCTTTGCAAGCTGAAAGTTAGAAGGATAAGGAGTGACAACGGAACTGAGTTCAAGAATAATTTGATGGAGCTTTTCTGTCTCAAGAAAGGGATCCGTCACGAATTCAGCGCGCCGTACATGCCTCAGCAGAATGGAGTTGCTGAACGGAAGAACAGAACACTGATTGAGACTGCAAGGACTATGCTGTCGGATGCAAAGCTTCCTGTTACTTTCTGGGCAGAAGCCGTTAATACAGCTTCTCACGCCTTAAACAGAGTTCTGGTTGTGAAGAGGCACAACAAGACTTGTTACGAGTTGATCAACAATCGACTTCCCAATCTTGATTACCTAGTTCCTTTTGGTAGTCCTTGTTCCTTGTTGCTATAGTACAAAGACCGCCAGTCTAAGTTTCATGCAAAAGCAGTGGAAGGCATCTTCTTAGGATACGTTGCCAACTCGCCTTGCTAGAGAGTGTAAAACATAGGAACTCGTACTGTCGAGGAATGGTTTGAAGTGGATTGTAGTAAACACAGCATTCCACCCGAACCAACAGGTCCAGCTTGGGGTTTTGATTATGATGCGCTATTCAAGTCATTCAATCTTCCTGATATATCTGCAGATGACTCCGCAAATGTTTATGAATTATTGGGTGGCGGCGATGACTCCAGTTTCTCTACTCGTGCCACTGTATCGATTATAACTCATGATTCCAATGTTGCATCTGTATCTGGAACTCATGACAGTGATAACAGTGAAGATGTTCTTGTCATTGGAGATGACGCTCAAGCCAATCCTAACACAACTGTAGGAAATGACGCTCCAGCTGATCCAATTAACATTGAATCTTCTTCCTCTAGAACACAGGAAATGGAGGAGTTAAGCACGAATCTAGATCTAGAAATTCAGGAACCGATTGTACCGGAGACGAGAGTGCATAGGAATCATCCAATCGACAACATTATTGGTGATCCTTATGCCGGTGTTCAGACTCGTCATCGAATCATCACCGAGAACCCCAGTCTTTACACAGAGATACTTGACACTGGTGTCATGGAAACATGTCTGCATGCTGCATTCGTGTCCCAGTTAGAGCCAAAGAATGTGAAGGAGGCTCTCACTGACAACTGCTGGATTGAGGCGATGCAAGATGAATTGTCTCAATTCCAAAAGTTGTACGTGTGGGATTTGGTTGACTTGCCAAAAGGCTTCAGCCAATTGGAACCAGATGGGTGTTCAAATGCAAGACGGATGATCGTCATGTAGTTGTGAAGAACAAAGCAAGATTGGTTGTTCAGGATTTTTATCAGAAAGAGGGCTTGGATTACACGGAAGTATATGCCCCAGTTGCTAGAATTGAGGCCGTTCGACTGTTCTTGGCTTATGCCACATATGTCGGCTTCAAGGTCTATCAACTTGATGTGAAAAGTGCTTTCCTTTATGGTAAAGTTCATGAAGAAGTCTATGTCACTCAACCTCCCAGTTTTGAAGATCCGCATAATATCAATAAAGTGTATAAGCTCGACAAGCACTTTATGGTCTTCATCAAGCACCACGGGCATGGTATGAGACATTATCTAAGCATTTACTGTCTAATGGTTTCGACCGTGGACAGATTGACTCGACTCTCTTCATTAGGAAAGCAGGAGGTGACATTCTTCTTTTATAAGTATATGTCGACGACATCATTTTTGGATCTACCAATGAAGGGATGTGTAGGGAATTCGAGCAGGTAATGAAGTCCAAATTTGAAATGAGTAATATGGGTGAATTGTCGTTCTTCCTGGGTCTGCAAGTCAGTCAAAGAGAGGATGGCATTTATCTACATCAAACTAAGTATGTGCAGGACATCTTATCAAAATACAAGATGAATGATAGTAGTACTTATGGAACACCTATCCCAGTCAATCATGGTCTGCATCCTGACAAAGATGGAAAGGATGTAGACAGCAGATTGTACCGTGGGATGATCAGATCACTTATGTATCTCATAGCTTCAAGACCCGATATAATGTTTGTTGTGTGCTTGTGCTCAAGGTTTCAGTCTCAACCGAAGGAGTCACATATGATAGCCGTGAAGAGAATTTTCAGATACCTGAAAGGGAAACCCCGATTAGGTCTTTGGTACTCTAAGCAGCAGTCATTCGACTTCAAAGCCTACACTGATTCAGATTATGGCGGTTGTAACCTTGACAGAAAGTCAACTTCTGGTGGATGTCAATTCTTAGGAGACAGACTGGTCTCCTGGAAGTGTAAGAAGCAATCAACAGTTTCTGTCTCAGCTTGTGAAGCAGAATACATTGCTGCAGTGAGCGGTTGTTCTCCGATACTGTGGATTCAGCAGCAGTTGAGAGACTACGGCTTAAACTTCACTGGAACTCCTATATTCATTGACAACAATGCCACGATGTCCATCACAAATAACCCGGTGAAACATTCCAAAACTAAACATATAGAAATTCTCCATCACTTCATCCATGATTGTGATGAAAAGCATTTGATTGAACTTGTAAAAGTTCACATGGATGACAATCTTGCTGACCTTTTCACAAAGGCATTTGATCGATCCCGTTTTGAGCATCTTGTCAACTTGATAGGAATGTTCAATCTTGAGTGAAAACTAATTTTTCCTAAATCAATTCAATTCATGGAAGTTAAACTTTATTTCTTTTTAAATTTTCTGTATAGTTCTTTTAAGTTTCAAAAAAAAAATGGAGAAAATTTCAAAGTTAACTTGAGAAAAGAGGAAGTGATAGTGCATCAGAAATGATCTAAACGTCACAGAATGCTCATATGGGAAATGATTGCGTCATGCTTACTTAACTGTTTAGGTTATTATGTTTTTAATCTGCTTATTTACGAGTAATTTAAATTGTCAGTAGGCTGTATGCGTTTTTGAATCACTAGTAGTGTGGAAACTAAATCTAAATTACAAGTGTGATTTGAACCCATGTTTGCAAGTGTGTGTGTGTAAAAGAATAGAAAAGATCATTATCAGATATAGGATGTTAAATTTTGGCAATGATTTTCTTTTGAGGTCAGTTTCGGGTTATGTCGTTAGCACAATTAATGCGGTTCATCTCACTGCCCATACTCACAAGTATGCAATGAGAGATTGAATCAAGACATGTCTCTACATTAACCGTTGAGCATGTATTCACCCTTGAATCATTCCTGATTCATTGAAATCAAATCCAGATAAAAGTTAGATCACCTTACCTTATTCAATCACCATATATATTATCCTGAATCATCATTCCGATATTCAATAAAGAAAATCAAATGAAACCAAGACAACTGAATCACTCGATTCTGAATCTTATGATTCCTGATAATCCTTATGGATTCTGCTTGATTTTTCCTATGCTAATAGATGTAGCTTCATTCTGAAAATCTAGAAAATCATTGGGAAAATCTTAGATGCCTTGAGATAATGTAATTTACATTAGTATAGCATATCAGTGGGGTACACGTTATATATCTTATAAATAATACCTTAATACACAAGAATGTGATACAAAGATGCTTATAGTTTCAAATCTTATAATATTGTCAACTTGAATTACTTGTTTATACGCTTATTACGTATGAATAAAGAGTAATCCATGACATGATCCCACATTCTTTGATGTTTATTTTGTATCGTTTTTGCTAAAAGATAGCCTGATATGATCCTCTGCTCGTGTCTTTGATCAAAAATAGTTTGTGTGAGTACTTGTATATATCTATCTAGAAAAGAACAAAAAGATTTTAAGTTTATGCATTGTTCAAGTTTAATCAGAAAAAGCCAAAAATATTTTATGTTTAACCTTCATGAATTGTATTTGAAACCTCGTGATTGAATATTTTTTTATCTTGATTCGTTATTTGACCTGAAAATCTTCATAACTCTAAGTTTCAAATTCGCGCACTTAAGGCTTGTGCGTACTTGTCAAGTTCGCACGAAGTAAACCTTGCGCACTTAGCAAGTACGCAAGAGTTAGGCTTACGCACTTATAAATGCGTAAGAGTTAAGTCCTGCGTACTTGTAAGTACGCAAGAGTTAACTCGTGCGGACTTAACAAGTATGCACGACCGATAAGTGAGGGGTATAAAAGTGACCCTTAGAAAATTTTTTCAACTTCAAGATTTCAAACCGATCACTTTCCCTCTGCAAATTTAACTCAAAATCAAGTGTGTCTAAACCATCTTTCCGTCCCGTCTATAGTTTCATCATCTCATTTCATATCATTGGTGAGAATCTAGGAGATTTCCATCCATACAATCGTGACATTGGACCGATTCGTGACTTAGAAGTTTTTAGGTTAAATCCGAAATATTTTGGGTAAAATTGGGGTTGTTTGGGTAACTTATTGACATTTCTATGCTAATAGGATTCTCAATCGACAACATATTCATCCATTTCGTCCTCGATTCTAGCCGTCGGTTGAATCTTAATTGACAGTGGGCTGGGCGACGTTTTTAAGTCAAAATTGGTCTTGGTTTGGTAGTTACTGGTGTTGATAATGGTCCCATAAGTTCGAATCATCGATTCCGACCTAGTGGCGACCTACTTGACCCGGTTTTTGAGCAATCTGTCATCTCGTTAAAAAATCTAAAATTTTTGCCAAGTGTTGTTCTTGCGCACTTAGCAAGTACGCAAGAAGCAATTCCTGCGTACTTGTTAAGTACGCAAGAGGAAAAGCCTGCGCACTTGCTAAGTACGCAGGACCAACACTTAAAAAATTTTCCAAGTCTGAAATTTTTGTTCATAGTGTACCTACTATACCGTGTCATGTTTGTTCATTTCCAATAATATACGTTGTTCTGATTATGTTTTCTGTGTGTTTCTGCAGACTATGGCTCGGGCATTCACTAACGAATTCAACTTGTTAGCGAACACTCAACCTGAGTGGAAAGGGGCAGCTTTGCAATATCGGCAGATCTTTGATTTTTTGAACCGATCAAGAATAAGTTATGCAATCTCAGCTGACCCAACAGTCTCAAGACCTTACTTGGAGCAATTCTGGGAGACGGCAGAGCACGACTGCACGGTATCCCCTAATGTCATAAGGGCTACCGTTGATGGTCGGGCTATTGCTTTCTCTGAAGATACAATAAGAAGGGTCCTGCGGTTCGGAGACCTCGCTACTGACCCGACATCCTATCCAGATTACTCTGTGGATGGGTGTTGGAGGCATAGAATGGGATATGTCAGAGCGAGGGACTATGCTTCTTACAAAATAATGTGGGTGTTGGATCAATGGCGGTATTTTGCCCACATCATGATCGTGTGCATCTCGTCAAGAAAAGCGGGGAAAGATGTCATGGGTCATGACCTTGCTGTAGCCATGGTGTGCTTGTCTCTTAATAAGGGCTACAACTTCTCTCGCTACATCTTCAAAGCAATCAATGATCAGATCAATACAGCAGAGAAGTTTAAGTTCCTATTGTACCCGAGGTTTGTGCAACTCTTGATTGATGATGCATTGCCAAACCTATGTGCTATCGGGGAGAGACTGCAAGTAAAACGGGTGGACAAGAGAGTATTTGCTCAGTTTCTAAAGCCAGGCAGTGTAGTTCCTACCCCTATGCATACTGAACTCTTTGGCCACCTGCTTAATGAAGCATATGTCGCGCCAGAAGATTGGAATTGGTATAGTCCCAATTCGGCACCAGAGATGAGTGATGATTCTGATGAACAACAAGAAGAAATGAATGAAAGTGATGGAGGTAATGAAAGTGATTGAGGTGATGACGAAGGTGGTGATGGTGGTGCTGAGGAATCCGATTCAGAAGCAACAGAATCAGATTCTTCTGATTCCGATGACGCACCATCCCAGGCACACCCGAGGAAATCGGCACAGGTAACCCTGCCTGCGTCGTCTTCTAAAAGAAAGCGACAAAGCTCGAGCGGCGAATATGAGCCAACATCTGAATCTGACGCTGCTCTACAAAGATAAAGGCGAGAGAAAGCCAACAAGAAGAGGGGCGATAGGCAAGAGGTTGCTATCCCCAGGGTTGTAGAGATCCCGACTGTGCAGAAAGTACAAGCTACGGCTGACAGTCCAGAGTCAGAATCTACCCCACCAGCACAAGAATTGTACAGAAGGAGGAGAAGGCCACTAGTACAAGGTAGTGTGGCAGTCACGGCGGTTATAGAGGAGATTCCTGTGACGGTGACCCTCCCTACTCTAACCGTCCAGGTGACAGTGACTACTCCACTTCTCACGGAGTCAGTCACCATCACCCCAACCATAACACCCACTCCCATCATTACATCCCCACTCCCACCTCACACCACTGAGCCGTCAGGTCAACCCTTCAACTATGGTGATTTCTCACAAGGGTTTGACTTTGACACAATCTTCTCCTCCCCCATCCATAATGCCGAAGCCTCATCATCTAGGCATTCTGATCCGAATGAAGCAAGGATCAATGTCTTAGAGACCCAAGTTGCTGGAATGTTGAAGACCATTCAAAAGTCAAATTAGGAGTCTGATGCTCAACAAGCACAGATCAATTCCCTGGCCGATGAAGTTAGGATTCTCCACAGCCAGAGAACAGGGACAAATGAGCAACTGAAGAATGTTATAGCACAGAACGAGCTGCTAATGAAAACCAAAGAAATGATTCTAGGCCACAGAACTTCACTTGAGCTAAGGCTGGATTTACAGAGAAAAAAGCACGAAGCGATGGTCAAATTAGTTGAAGAACTGACCAAGAAGCTTGATGCTCAAGGGGAGAAAGAGAAAGAGAAAGAGAAAGAGAAAGAGAAGGAGAAAGAGAAATAAAATAAATCCACTGGTGCTGAGCCTTGTCATCCAGTCGACTTGACTAAGGATGATGATAAAGACAAGGATCCTGAAGCCGGTCCTAGTGGAGGTGAGCACCAAGCTTTGGCGATTGTGCCCATCTCTTCTATTGCAATGGCTGAAGGGGAGTCTACTCAGCAAGAGGGTGGTGATACCTCTGGTGGTGGTGGTGATAAAGGGAAGTCAGCGGCCGATGTGCTCAAGGACTTATCTGATGATGAGATCCTTTATCTTGAGCCTGACTATTCCAAAGAAGCATAGATCGATGCTCTCCTTAATCTGGAAGAAGGAGAGATCGACTCTGGTGATGACTGGAATGATGAAGATGAGGACGTGGTAATAGAGATTCCTAAGGGCGACGGGGAAGGAGAGTACGAGTTAGAGGATGGTGAGATCTTTGAAGTACCATCGCTCGAATCTCTGCTCGAAACAGGCTCAGTTGACATGGCAAGTAATGTTGAAGCTACAATTGAAGCCTCCCTAGTCGACCCTACACCTGTGGACCCCGAGGCACCAAAAGATAAAGACATGCCTTCTGCATCATCTAAGGGTCCAGCTTTCGTGTGGCAAAAGACGTCCATCACAGACAAGCACGGAGCTACAGGTATGATCTTGGCTGTTAGGTTCGAGGAGGACAAGCAGCTGTTCGCCATCAAAAGATCTGGGGGGGTTCAATACTTGAAACCAACCAGTGAGGCGTTCAACTCTTTGCCCAAGTACGACCTTGTGAACTTCGTAAACTGTGACCTGCTGAGTCACTCGAGTCATGCAGTAGCAGTGGGTTTGTGGGTAACACTACAGTGGGAAGCAAGATCAGTGAAATTCGAATACTTCAAGACTCAAGTGCCCAGAAGAGTCAAGGATAAGCACGCTGTACATCCTGTGACTAAGAAGCACATAAAGAGATTGGTATACAAGCCAGTGCAATGTGAAACTAAGATTCCCTTGAGCAAGTTACCTCAGGATATTCTTGGTGACATGTGGTACTGGTACGTTGATCCAAAACGGGCGAGGCTATGGTTATGGGTAAGGGTAAGTTAGCAAGTGGAAACATGGTGCCAAAGGAAGTGATCAGGATATTTGATGAAGCCTGCTTCATCAACTTTTCTGTGAACGATCTGGAGGTACTAGCCGACAAGTACTGCATCCACACTGACGAATGGACAAAGATTCTTTCTACCAAATACGGCAAGTTGATCAAGTTCTGCCTTGATTACAAAAAGAAGATGGAAGCTAAGGAGCCAGTGCTGTGAAGACTGAAGATTGAAGACTGAAGACGATGAAGATCCCGAGCTGTTGTCAAGGGGGAGTTTGTTGATGCACTTTCCTGTGACAACACTCTGGATAGAGTCTTAGTTTGTATTTCTAATGTCTGTAATTTGTCTTTGTATGTAAGAGTCTTTATGTATTAGTTTATCGAGTTGTATTTACTTTTACATATTGTATGCTGCATTTCTTCTAAGTGTTTTGCACACTTACATGTGCGCAGGAGAAAGCTCCTGCGTACTTAGCAAGTACGCAGGAAGACCCATGCGTACTTGCTAAGTACGCATGAGCATTTGGTCATGCGCACTTGCTAAGTGCGCAGGCATCAGGTCTGTATAAATAGGTTTGGTTCACAGAGGATAAGTACACAGAACTCATATCTTAGACGAACTCAGTTTGTTAAGTACGCAATTTGTAATCTCTCTGTAACCGTCGAGTGTTTATAATAGAAAGAGCTTTTATTGTGACTCTCGTGTTTGGTTTAATTTGTTTTAGTTAGACTCTCCGCCTAATCACGAGTATTCCGCACCCAGTCCAACTAGTAGACCACTTACATGTAATGATCCGACACACACGAAAGGACCTACAGATCGGCAGATAATGCGACACGAAGTCGTGAGCGATTCAGAAATCCGATAATCCCTTGAAAGTTTACGGCCTCTGACATGTTAGGATCTAACAATGCCATCTGGTTGTGCTTGTATTCGACACGACGAGCCATCTGAAAAATATTTGGACAACAAACACATATTAGACAAATAACAAAACACAAACAATATGAAAAACAAATTTGAAACAAAACAAAACAAACAAACAAACAAACAAACAAAATTTAAAAAAATTTCAAACGCGCAAAAAATTTTTACAAGTCTAAAACCCTTCTGACCCCTAGGCGAACTTAATAAATTCGCTTAGTGTTTCAAGAGGCGAACTTATAAGTTCGCCTGGACAAGTTCACTTGAAAAGTTCGCTTGAACAAGTTCGCCTGAACTGTCTGTCGTTTCAAATTCAATCACAGAAAACAGAAACCTTTCAATCCGTGTGGAAATCAAGAAATAAGCATTGTACATAACTCGATTAGTATTACTAAGTCAAAAACAATGTTCAATTTCAAGATTTAAGACTGGTATTTCTACAATTAGGTCAAAATCTTCAAATGATGCAAACCGAGACAAAAACCTCATTTATCTCACGATTTAACGGACAAAAATCAATGAAATTACCTTCAGTATGTTCGCAATTCAATTTTGATTCAGAATGTACTGGAAAACAACCAAACAACCACTTAATTTGAAAATTTCAAAAAATTTGAATAAGTTAGACAAGTTCGCTTTAGCTCTGAAGACGATGAAGTGAATAAGTTCGCCTGGACAACCCTTAAGCAGATTAAGTTCGCTTATTTAGGCGAACTTGTTGAGTTCGCTTAACAAGCCCTAGGCGAACATAATAAGTTCGCTTCACCAATTTCAGGCGAACATATTAAGTTCGCTGCTTCATATTTAGGCGAACTTAAAGCCTTCAACTTTTCTCTTGAACAAATTTTTACTTACTTTCAATCCGTCACTTCTTGAACTTCCGTCAGCAGCATGTATCAAATTCAATCCCGGACAATTTAATAAAAGATTAAAATTTTGATGGAAAATAAAAAAAACAAAATCTTTTTGAATTTTATCTATACAAACGGAATCACATATTTTTGGAATTTTATCTGTACAAACGAAATCACATATTTTTGGAATTTTATCTATAATAACGGAATCACATATTTTTGAATTTTATCTGTATAAACTGAAATCACATATTTTTGAATGAACAACATGAATAAGAAGATCATATCAGTATCCGAGTAATTCATCACACATTTTAGCAATAACCAAAGGTATCCTATGGTATGAAACAATCCAACTCATCTTGTACCCTATGTATCTTTTTCAGTATTTGTAAATCATTCAATTTGAATAATATTTGAAATGATACGCGATAAATTTCAAAGTAAATAAGATCAGGTTATGAAATGCTCAATTATTCATACCGAATTTGTAATATAAAGCATGAATTCTTAAATTTGTCAATATTATATTATTTGAAACTATAAACGTTTATTCTCCAAATTCATGTGATTTAGTACCATTTAGATGAAAAATATCGTGTACCCCACATATATGCCAAACAGAAATATAATTTGCACTATCTTCAAGACATATACAGTTTATTTTAAGATTAGATCAATTTTTAAGATGAAATTATCTCATTTAGCACAAGAATAGAAGCAGATCCCAAAGGATATAAGAATCATGATGATTCAGAATCAGAAGATTCTAATGAATTGGCTGTATAATGAGAATCAACAGATTCAGGTATGAGGATCCAACTGTTATCTGGACAAGATTCAATGGAGTCAAACTAGATGATGTATCTAACTGATATAAGGGCGAATATATGTTTCAACAGATTTTGAAAGCATATCTTAGTTCAACAAAACATTGCATGTTTTTCGGGGCATGGGCAGTAATGTGAACTGAAATAAATTTGTGCTAAAGATATAATTCGATATTGGTCTCATGAAATTCTTTAAAACCATATATTCTTTATCTGATAATGATCTTTTACACACACACCCAGGCATATAATGGATTCAAATCACTGATGTAATCATATCATATTTAATTTTCACACTACTATTAGTTTCAAAACGCTTTTAGTCTATTGACAATTCAAGTTTCAAAACTCATACACAAATTTGAAAAACAGATTACCAAGATTAGAGCATTTACAACACTATCATTTCTCATTTAAGCAGACATTGAAATTTAGATCAAATCAACTCAGTTTAATCAATCATATATCAAAGGTCTACTAAGGTCGTGTGAAATGAACTAATCACTGATGTACTATCATTTCTTCTCTAACTTCAAATGATGTCAAATTTTATATTTTTCAATTTGTTTTGACTTTTTATAAATTAAGAACTTTTTGACTGAAAATTTAAAATGCAGAAATGTAATAAAGCAATAAAAGAAATTAAAAACAAAATTTTCCATGAAAATCTAATTTTGAAAAACTTTTATTCGGGATTGATCATACCTATCATTTTGATTAGAAATTCAAACCCGGTACGATTAAATTCCTTGGTAAACAAATCAACAAAATTATCATCAGTGTGAACCTTTACCAGCTCAATCAACCTTTTCGCTGCACAATCACGAATAAAATGATGTCTAATCTCAATGTGCTTTGTTTTACTATGCTTAACAGGATTATTAGTTATAGACATTGTAGCATTATTATCAATAAGCATAGGGGTTCCTGTGAAATTCAAACCGTAATCTCTTAATTGCTGTTGTATCCACAGGATCTGTGAATAACAACTCGCAGCAGCGATGTATTCTGCTTCGCATGTAGAAATGGAGACTGTGGTTTGCTTTTTACATTGCCAGGAAACAAGTCTATTACCCAAGAACTGGCAACCACCTGTTGTAGATTTCCTGTCCAAACAACAACCACCAAAATTAGAATCAGTATAAGCATTGAAATCAAAGTTAGAACCATGTGGATACCATAGTCCTAATCTTTGTTTTCCTTTCAAATAACGAAAGATTCTTTTTACGGCTATTAAGTGAGATTCTTTTGGTTTTGCCTGGAATTTGGAACAGATGCACACAGCGAACATTATATCTGGCCTTGAAGTGGTTAAGTACATGAGAGATCCAATCATTGCTCTGTAAAGTCGACAATCCACATCTTTTCCATCCTGGTCAGAATTCAACTTATGATTGACCGGAATCGGAGTTTCATATGGGGTACAGTCCTCCATCTTAAATCGGCTCAAGATGTCTTTGACATACTTGGACTGATGAATAAAGAAACCATCTTCCTTTTGATTTACTTATAAACCTAATAAAATTGATAACTCTCCTATAGCAGACATTTCAAACTTCGACTTTATTACACTCTCAAAATCTTTGCATAACCCTTCATTTGTTGAGCCAAAAATAATATCGTCCACATATATCTGCACCAGTAGGTAATCTCCTCCTGATTTCTTTATGAATAAGGTCGAGTCAATCTTGCCACGAACAAAATCATTTTCCAAAAGATGTGCGAACAACGTTTCATACCACGCTCGAGGAGCCTGATGAAGACCATAGAGGGCCTTATCAAGCTTGAAAACCATATTCGGATTAAGTGGATCTTCAAACCCCGGCGGCTCGCAAACATAAACTTCCTCCTTGACCTTTCCATATAAAAACGCACTTTTCACATCCAATTGAAACACCTTAAAACCTTTATAAGAAGCAAAAGCTAGAAACAGCCGTATAGCTTCAAGCCTCGCAACAGGCGCATAAACCTCGGTGTAATCAATTCCCTCTTGTTGATTGAAGCCCTGGACAACTAATCTTGCCTTGTTTCTTACCACGACACCTCGATCGTATTTCTTACATTTAAACACCCATTTAGTACCAATCGGATATACACCCTTCGGAAGATCTACAGGATTCCAAACCTTAAGTTTGTCAAACTGAGCAAGTTTTTCCTGCATAGCCTCCATCCAATTGTTATCATTTAAAGCCATTTCAACATTTTTGGGTTCGACCTGAGAAATAAAACAAGAATGTGAGCAATCATCAAGAACACCAGAATCTTTAATACATGTATACAAACAAGTATTGTCTACAAGAGAACGTGTTTTCACTCCATCCTGCAAATTTTCGATTATATTTGTCACTGGATGATCTTTGAGTTCCTTGATGGAAGCGACCTCAGGAACCTGTAACACTTCAACACGAGTTGTATCAGATTGATAAGATAAACCATGATTAATTGGAATTTCTGAGTCTAAATTTGTAGGAATCTCCCCTGAATCCTGTGTCGAAGGTAATGAATCATCACCCAACAAAGGATCAGCAGAAGAATCTTGAAAAATAGCATTGTCCTCCTCACTTTCTGAATCTTGTGGTCCCGAACAAGAAGCAACATTAGGATCGGGAGCAGAAGTAGAAGGAACGAATGAATGTGGAACTGTATTTGGTAGAAAGCCATTGTGATGTGCATCCTGACATGAATCATAGAGAACATCAGCTTTATCAGGAGAAATATCATAAGGTAAATGAAAAGACTTGAATAAATTTTCATAATCAAATGCCCAATCTGGTCCAATCGCCATTTGAGGTAAAGACCGATTTGAACAGTCAATATGGAACCATTCTTCAACTTGGCGAGTCTCTTTGTTATAAACCCTCTTGGTAGTCGAATTGGCAACATACCCTAGAAAAATCCCTTCAATAGCCTTAGAACTGAATTTTGTAGGGACATCTCGAACTTTCAATAAGGTGCAAGGATTACCAAAAGGTAGTAAATAATCCAGATTCGGCTTTCGATTATTCAGCAACTCGTAGCAAGTCTTGTTGTGTCGCTTGACGATCAAGACTCTGTTCAAAACGTGACACGCAGTATTCGCAGCTTCAGCCCAAAAAGTAACTAGAAGCTTAGAATCTGCAAGCATCGTGCGTGCCGTTTCAACCAACGTCCTGTTCTTTCGTTCAGCAACACCGTTTTGTTGAGGAACATATGGCGCACTGAATTCATGATGAATTCCCTTTTCTAGACAGAATAAGCCCATCTTGCTATTCTTAAACTCGCTGCCATTGTCACTCCTAATTCTTCTGACCTTCAGATTGAACAAATTCTCCAAACCCAGGATTAAGTATTGTACCAACTCAGTAGTTTCAGCTTTAGAAGAAAGAAACTTAACCCATGAAAATCTAGAGAAATCATCCGCTACTACCAAACAGTATGATTTTCCACCAATGCTCCTGATACTAATCGGACCGAACAAATCCATATGCAGCAGCTCCAAAGGAGTTACGATAGAATTCTTCGATTTAGATTTGTGTGATTTCTTCCGTTGTTTCCCCTTCTTGCAAGGAATACAATCATCAGGAACTAAGAATTTCATCTTCGGAATACCAAGAACCAGATCATTCTTAACAATATAGTTCATTTTTCGATAGTTGATGTGAGCTAGCTTCTTGTGCCACAAAATAGAATCTAATTCCGACGCCTTGGAGAGTAAACATGTAGGAATTGAATCTGTTGTAGTAGCGACACTCATGTCAAGGACATACGTGTCATTTCTCCTCGGGGCCTTCATGAGAATCCATTCGTCAGGAATAACAAAACTAGGTTTCAAGATATAACACTCAGCATCATTGAAATGGAACGAAAATTTTTGTGATACACTCAAAAGATTGTGTTCAAGCTGCTCCACGTAATTCACCTTCTCAAATTTAACTTTATCATTTTTTAAAGTTCCCTGTCTAGTTATGTACCCGCCTTTATTCCCCGCAAAAGCGACATAACCTCCATCAATATTTTTAACATCTTCAAGCAATCTAATATTCCCTGTCATATGTCGAGAGCAACCACTATCCACATACCATGTATTGTTGATAGTCCTCCTTGGTTGTCCCTACATAAACAACGAAAATCAGTTAGAAATAGGAACCCAAGCCATTGTGGTCTTGGGTCGTCCAGATTGATCAAAATAAACAACTGCTAGTAATTCACAATCAATGTTATCATTAACCTTTGGAATAGAAGTTTTACCAACAGACTTTTTCAAAGAAGACAATTTTTGATTATTTTGAAAAACATTATTTGATATTTTATTATCAGATTCAGATGTTTACAAAATTTTCTTCAATTTTCTGTTTCGTCTTCTCCTTTGTGGTCCAGACAATTTTACTTTAGATTGTGAATCTTTTGAAATTCTAACATGAGGAATCTCAAGTTTCTCTTGACACACAAATGATTTAGAGTTCAATTTATCCTGCTGTTTAAATCTAGAGGATTTAACAAAAGATCGACATGACATATTTTGTTCCAAACTAAATGATGACTTTCCCTCATCTGTTCTTTTCAGAATCTTCACCACTTTTGGTTGTGAAGGAACAGTCTTCAATTTTCCCTTGTTCTTATAACGACAATTGACAAGAATGTGACCAGCTTCGTTGCAATGAAAACAAACTCTTCTTTCTTTATAAGTTCTAAAGTAAGAAGAATTCTTTGAGTTTGAAGAGCCATCAGAGGAATAAGCTTCAGAAGATTTTCCAGAACAGTTTACTGTCTTCTTTGGAACATAAACCTGTGTAGGCATCTTTGATGAATGCACCTTTTGATGACCAGCAGCGACAAACCCACTTGACTGTAAAATTGGGGACAGCTTAGGTGTAACAATTTTCACCTCATCAGGTTCAGTCAGAATGCATCTATCACGGGTAACAGTTTTTACAACTGTTTGTTCATCAAGTTTCACCTCTTTTGGAATACCTTCAACCTTTTTCTCATCAAATTCCTCATCCTCAGAATCAGATTCATAAACCATATCCTCACCAGTTACCGGGTTTACTTTCAATACTGTTTTTGGATCTATTTCCTCTTCATGTATGATTTCAGGTTCAACCACATAATTTGCATTAAATGGTGGAGGAACAAATCCAATCCCAGCAACCCGTTTAGTAGGATCAGCATTTGAATTAAAATAATCCAAAACAACAGAAGAATTTGTAAAATTTTCAAACTTTCTATGAAGTTTGATCACCTCAGACTCTTTGTCATAAATTTCTTTATTCTTTTGAGCGACAACTTCATTTCGTTTTTCTATTTCAGCATAAGCCATATCCAGATGTATATTTCAACCCCAGAGAATTTAAGTCTCTTTTCAAAGACTCAATTCTATCGATGCACAATTTATCGTTATCTTTCAGTTTCTGATTAACAGAATGCATCGATTTCATATCACAAATCAAGTTTGTGTTATCATCCATGACCTTTTGCAATTTATCTTTAATAGTAATGCAGTTAGAACAGTAAATATGACAAACAGAGTCTTTTACCTTTGACGGATCAGACATGTCTGCCATGAAAACTTTGGCAATGGGAATATTCTCTGAATCAGCACCATCTGAAGCATTTTGTGTTAGAACAATATCATCTTCAGCAACACCTGACGCAACATCAGAATCAATATTATGCTCTTGTTCTATCTCTTCATCAACAATTTGCACACTTTCACCATCACTCGAACCATCACTTGAACTCTCACTCGAACCATCACTTGAACCATCATCATCAGTCACCTCTTTTGATTTTTCAGAATGAATTTCTGCTACAAAGGCTTGACTTACAGCACCCACTAAATCTTCTAGATGAATACCCCAGTCATAGTTCTCATCATTTTGTGCAACCAATGTCGATGATGCAGATGCATGATTTGAATTTCCAGATGAACCATGTGATTGATTACGATTATTTTGAAAATTATTCTGCTTCTTCTGAGAATCAAACTCAACCTTTTGCTTCACACACTCTTTAGCAAAGTGACCATACTCTTGACAGTTATAACAACGCACTTTGGTTTAATCAAATCCCATGCGTGATCGACTAATAGATCCAATATACTTTCTGCCAGTTTTCTTCAAGAAATCCTTTGCTTGACGCATCAACATGGCCATATTCCATTGGATGTTCATTTCTTCCAGATCAACAGGGTTAATCTATCTGAAATCTTCTTCAATAACCTCAGGATCATGAATTTTCCTTCCAAAAAAATTCTCATATGAAGCCATGAATGAGGAAAACATAGCTAGATATTCATCAGCAACCTTTTGATTTATATGAGATCCAGAAGATGTAGAAGCTGTTGTCGCAGAAAAACCAGAATGACTAGAATGACCAGAATGAATAGGAACTCCAGAACACTGATCATTAGAAGAATCTTGAGCAACGCTAGAAAAGAATGCAACTCCTGTACCAGTTTTACCAGAAGTCTTGGAAAAATACATTGAAGGATCCTGGATATGCTCCATATTAGTCTCCTTCTTCTTCATATTCAGGTCATGCGATTGAATCTTCCCAAGAACTTCTTCAAGAGACATGGTTTTGTACTTGATATTTTCTTTGATCAAAACTGTATACACATCAAATTTTGATGGTAATGCCTCCAAGAACTTATCATTAATTTCTTCAGTTTCATACACCACATATGTAACACCCATAATTTTCCAATCATATTTTATTTTATATTATTACAATAGTAACACTACATTAAATCATGTATTTGTTCAAGCACATTATGTCACATAAATGTTTATTTTAATTAATATTGCTATTCAAAATTTAGACTTTGTGTTATATAAATTGATGTCCATAACACATTTTGTGTATATACATATATAAATATATGCATGGTTTTTATAAAGTATGCATGCAAATATGTTTATACACTTGGGTTTATCAAACCACATGATAATATTGAGATAGCGTCAAACAAAAAAAAATATATATATATATATTCAATATTTTTATTTTATTCATCATAAAGTTTCTAATATAAATATTTTTATAAAGTTTTATAGTTTTAAAACAAAAGAATCAAATTTTGAATACCTAAATATAAATATTTATGAACTTGTTTTGAACCCATTTGACACACGTGAACTCCCACCTTGAACCCCCACATTTGAAATTGAACCGTTTGACCCCATTCACTACATTTTAACCTATTTAAACTATTTTGAACTTCAGAAAGTCAATCAACATCAAATCCTTTGCAATTCAAAGCCAAAATAAATCAAACCCGAATGATTCGGACTTTCCCTGAATACCTGAACGAGTATCGACCAATGTTCAACCCTTGTATCAACCCAATTCAAACTATTAGGCGTTTTATTTGAAATTCAAATGGTTTGAACTATTCAAGGTCAAACCGAGCCAATTCAATCAGGAAATCAAGCAACTAACGTGTTTTAAAGCACTGAAATCACGCACAATCAATCCTATCATGAATACAGACCTGATTCGCGACCCAATCCATCTCTCAATCGACGAGATAACGCGTTTTTGAGGTTAACAGCCGTCACAGTCAAACCTTTCATCAAATCCTATAATTTAAGTGGAATTGGACGATGAAAGGCACTCACTCACCATCGCACAACCTCATATAACCTCTCCCAATCCTCAATTGAATCACACTCCACATCTGCTTGCCGATCGGGTATAAAGAACAGACGATCCTTTGACTTAGTCGACCGCACTCAGTACTCCACCATATCACGTAAGAATTATTTCATTTGATTCGTTATGAAGTGCATTCCATTATCCCCTTATCAATCCGTATCATCAGTTCGCTCCGGATTCAATTACAATCAGAGTTCTTGACCTGTGTATGCGATTCGGATTTGCGGTTAATTAAACGAAATTAAATTACTTTAGAATTCTTGTTTATACCAGCGAACCACTTGGCCCAACTGGTTAAGACATTGCGCCATTGGACCGAGTGGTGTGGGTTCGAAACCCACAAGCCCATACTTTTTGCGTGAACCTAAAATCCAAACACGGGTCCGCTGCATCACCCTGTTAAAACCATTCGTATCGGTTCTGTATCGCGAGTAATGTACCTGGTCCAGTGGTAGCACCCGTGACCCCCACAGGAACCACCCGGGTTCGAACCGGGTGGCCTGCATTTAATTTTTTTAAAACTGTTTTTGATACTCTAAAATTTTTATAAAAATTATTTATTAAACCCCACATTATTTAGAAAGGAATAAAACAAAAGTTTCATATTTTAACATAAAATAAATATTTTCACAAATTTAGTGGTTTAAAATCACCTTTTAGTTATTTAAAATTCATTTTAAAGAACTAAGCCAAGCATTTAAAGTTACTAATATAGTGACAAGATATGTTTATAAAATATATATATATATATATATATATATATATAATATGTTCTTATAAATTATTTGTTAAACTAAATAGAATGGAGTTTAAATCAAATTTAATCAAATAAAACTTTTATAATATACATTAATAAACACATTTACATTCCTTATTTTAAACATACTACTTTAATAATAAATAAATAAATAAATAAAATTTATTTATTAGTTACCGTATCACATTTACAATTTAATTAGGGTTTTAACTTATACTAATATATATTTTTCCCCATATTTTGTCACTTTATTATAAATAAATAAAATAGATTTATTTATTTTAAAACATATAATATCACCTTACTCTTAAAGACTCATTATATTTAAACCAAAACCCTTTTGTACAAGTCCCTACACTTAATTCCGTTGAAAACCCTAAACTCTACCATACGCATTGTGCACAATATTAATTCAAATTCATACTATTTCACTCTAGGTCAAACCTAGTGATTTGTAAATCACTCGTGCTACCCAAAGCTCGTGTTAACTACTACATTTGAAACATGTGAGTTTGCATAGCCCCCTTTTTCCTTTTGTACATTTTTGGGGTGAAACATGATTACATTCAAACACTATTTGCAATTTCACACGTACAATTCTACAATATGATTATATGTGTTTATTTGTGCTTTATGCTCGAATGCTAATTGTTAAGGCTACATTTATATGATATACACGTGCAAACACCAATACATTACTTCAGGCGAACATGTGTTGTTATGTCCTACATTTACATTAGGATAACATGTGTTGTTATGCCCTACAGTTTCATCAGGATATCATGTGTTGTTATGCCCTACATTAGGATAACATGTGTTGTTATGCCTTTCAATTACAAGGTCTTTTTTGTGCATTTAGCTTAACTTAGATTCTCCATAAATGCTTTATAAACCATGCATCATATGAATTGTACACAAAACATTTGAACTTTACTCGTGGTGTCAAAACCTATGTATGCTCACCAACTATTTATAGTTGACCCTCTCATTTTATCATGTTTCAGGTACAGTTGTTTGAGTTATGATTCAAGCTACATCACTTAGGGTTGAGGACCTAGTCTTAAATTTTAATACAGAGATTCATGTATTCTTAAATTCTTGTAAATGATGTAAATGATTACTTGAGTTATGAAATGAAAATTTACTGTTTAATTATTTCAACTTTAGCAAACCATGAGCTTATGAACAGTCTACATGTCCCGCCCCGACGTTTCCGTCGTCGGTTGGGGTGTGACAGATTGGTATCAGAGCCTTGGTTATAGGGAATTAGGTTATTAGACACTCTTGACCTAGACTATAACCTTAGGACACCCATACTATGCCATGCTACTACATGTTACATGATTATTTCTTGTGTGAATATTTTTACATGTTATACTATATAATTACATCATATGATACAATACTTAATAGTCTATGTGTCACATTACCTGCCAACTTTTGCCTCCTATTCATTGCTACCTATTTGATTTATTTAAAGTGCTATCCTAAGTTTCCACACACACTCATACACACTTAGTTCTTCATGCACCCTTAAACTCACACATATAATGTCACCACCTCTTGTGATCTAAATCTAAACTATTGGGCCGAAAGCCCATTAATAATAAACAAGAAGCCCACTCACCCTCCAAGAAGAAGAAACCTACTACAATATACAAGCCTCACTTTCGGGCCTCAAAGCCCAGTCCACAACAATTCTCATCATAACCATGAGCCCAAAAATAGTGTTATTAATACATGATGGATGGAAGAGTGTGTAGGCCCATGAGGGATTCTGACTAAGGAAAGACAGGGTACTTAAGTGTGTCTTAGTGACCCACCCCTTTTTCTTGGGAATTCCCCTCAGGGATGAATTGCTTATAGGTCAAGTGTATTTCTAAAATACTATTGTGAAGACTCGGTGTTATGACTAGTCAAACTCTAAATCTATGAGAACTCCTATGTTTAACACTCGGTATTTTATTATCACTTACAACCTTTTCTTTATTTCTCTGTTAGACATGGACTCCTACTCTCTTTCCTCCCCAGTATACCGTCCCGGAGCAGAGTCTGATTGGGAAGAAGACATCAGGTCACCCGTGTATCGGTCACCACCACCCCCAGCTGCTAGGCCAAGGTTTGATGTAAGGGCAGATTGGGCTATGAACACCGGCCCAAGACTTCGAACACCTAGATCACCCCCATTAAGAGACCCGTATCTGGTGCCCGACCCGTATCATCCTAACCCTTGGGTAAGGCATACCACGGCACCCACTAGTGTTATGGGAATTCTAACCAATGACATCCACCAATATGTAAGGACCTCAAAATTTGAGAGGCAAAGGATGGAGCAGGGGGTAATGCACGACTTGTAAGGACAAATAATGGATAGCCTAGCAAACCAATTAGGGTACCAAAAGGAGTTAGTCTCCATCCTCGAAAAAGAAATACTGGAGCATCGCACGGAGACAGCTAAAGCTGAAGCCAGATCGGCTACCCGAGTGACCATAACGGTACTCGTCTTGGGAATTATTCTCCTTCTAGTGGAAAGCTACAAGAGATGTTAACAAAAATTATTTTTCCATTATTTATTATCTTTAAATTTTCAGTTTGAGAACCATTTCTCGATGTTTTGAATAATGTTTACCATTTCAGCATTTAATAAATCTTATATTTTTTCCAACTCTGAAGTCATTATTCATTGATTTAATACGTTGAATGTGAACTTCATCCATTATATTTTCGTTGAGATCCTCCAAGTATCGCCTTCTTCATCCAACACGATTTGGTACACTACCGGCAATCTCCTTCATAAACAAATCATCCTATTAGATTTAAACAACCTCGTTATTTTGTTCAAACCAAACGTCTATCAAACTTTTAGAGAGTATCAAAAATATGAATTTTCTATAAACATTTACACCTTGCAAGGATAATTTAATACAACCTATTTTATAAAAATATTATTTCGAATTGATAAATAATTATGATTTTTCCTTATTAAAATAATTATTTCTAAACCTTGGCTAAATAAATATACGACTACTTATTTAAGCCAATAAATTATCTTAAAAATATTCTCTTATTAATAATTGAAAATTTAAATTTAAAGATTTTTCCTATAAATTGTCTATTTATTTAGAATATTTAACCCAATAGTTTCATTACTTTATATATCTACAACCAAGTACAAATTACAACTTCATATTTTCAAACAAAGATCAATTATTTGTAAACATATTTCCCTAAGTGTTCTCAAAACCCCTCGTTACATTTCACTTGCCGCTTCAAGAGACGATCCATACCGCGTAGACCTTAACCATCCCCATCAACCTCAATGAGATTTAAAGAGCTAGAACCTAACTACCACATTTTACATGAACGCCAAACAACACGCTTCTCCACAACACTCGATCACATACGAAGCTCGTTAGTATACGTCACACAAGAAATTCAATAACTTACGTATGCACGTTCACAAGATACACAACACAATCACATGATACATGAAACTAGTTTATTGCAAGTCACAATTTAATAGATGGATCACATAACACATGAAACTTATTTAGTTACAAAGTACATGATA
The DNA here is from genome assembly GCA_023525975.1 of Smallanthus sonchifolius. Lineage (NCBI taxonomy): Eukaryota > Viridiplantae > Streptophyta > Magnoliopsida > Asterales > Asteraceae > Smallanthus > Smallanthus sonchifolius. The sequence continues at coordinate 63,693,739 of CM042019.1, read as the reverse complement.
CTAAATTGTGCACATTATACATGATACTAAATCATTTACATCACACCTGAAACCTTATTTGGTTACAAAATACATGATACTAAGTTGTTAACATCATACATGAAATTCATCTCTTACCTATACATGATGTTAAATTGTTCACGTTACCCATGAAACCTATTTGATTACAAGCTACTTGACATTAGATCATTTATGAAACATGAGTGTTTACATTATACACGGAATTAGATTGTTTACATTGTTGCAATTGACTAAGTACATCATACACAAAGCATGACTACTCACCCTATCCATGAAAGCTACATGGGGTTTGACGTATTCTTGTTCAAACACGAGGAAGCTATGGAACCCTAAATTATGCCACGTTATTGTTAGCAACACATACGTGAAAGCAATAGTTACGAATTAAGTGTTTTTGTGTTACCCCCTGGACCCCACACACAATGGGATGTACTATGTGGACCATGCAACGATTTGGATAATTACGGGTGCACACGTATTTAAAAAAATTAGCGTATGGAAAACATAGCAAATTCTATCGTGTGTTATGACATAAAACATATCATGATATATAGTAACAAAACTAATGAAATATGACAAGGGCATGGTGGATATGCCGCTGGTACTTCCTATATATAAGTGTTCCTGTCATATTATCAGAAGTAACGTTATTCGTGTCACGTAAAGTTTTTATGTTGTTTAACGGGTCAATGTTTGTGAAATCTTTTATCCATTGACAATTCTTGAGCATATTAGACTACATACTAAACAAACCCTGGTTATCAAATTCCCATCGTTCTCATCGCACATAATGAAATTTTACCTTAGAAGTTCAAAACATTCTTTGAAAGTTTTCTCCTAAAATTCTCTTAAACTAAACCCACTATCATCATTTGTGCCTGACCTTAAGAAACAGACCTGAATGTTTTACACCTCAAACCAACAATGAAAGCTCGTTGAGAATCCAAACTCACCTCCTTCCTGATTCAGTAAGCCTCCACTAGTTAAATTTCGGGACGAAATTTTCTTAACACGGGGAGACTGTAATACCCATAATTTTCCAATCATATTTTATTTTATATTATTAAAATAGTAACACTACATTAAATCATGTATTTGTTCAAGCACATTATGTCACATAAATGTTTATTTTAATTAATATTGCTATTCAAAATTTAGACTTTGTGTTATTTAAATTGATTTCCATAACACATTTTGTGTATATACATATATAAATATATGCATGGTTTTTATAAAGTATGCATGCAAATATGTTTATACACTTGGGTTTATCAAACCACATGATAATATTGAGATAGCGTCAAACAAAAAATATATATATATACATATATATATATATATTCATTATTTTTATTTTATTCATCATAAAGTTTCTAATATAAATATTTTAATAAAGTTTTATAGTTTTAGAACAAAAGAATCAAATTTTGAATACCTAAATATAAATATTTACGAACTTGTTTTGAACCCATTTGACACACGTGAACTCCCACCTTGAACCCCCACATTTGAAATTGAACCGTTTGACCCCATTCACTACATTTTAACCTATTTAAACTATTTTGACCTTCAGAAAGTCAATCAACATCAAATCCTTTGCAATTCAAAGCCAAAATAAATCAAACCCGAATGATTCGGACTTTCCCTGAATACCTGAACGAGTATCGACCAATGTTCAACCCTTGTATCAACCCAATTCAAACTATTAGGCGTTTTATTTGAAATTCAAATGGTTTGAACTATTCAAGGTCAAACCAAGCCAATTCAATCAGGAAATCAAGCAACTAACGTGTTTTAAAACACTGAAATCACGCACAATCAATCCTATCATGAATACAGACCTGATTCGCGACCCAATCCATCGCTCAATCGACGAGATAACGCGTTTTTGAGGTTAACAGCCGTCACAGTCAAACCTTTCATCAAATCCTATAATTTAAGTAGAATTGGACGATGAAAGGCACTCACTCACCATCGCACAACTTCATATAACCTCTCCCAATCCTCAATTGAATAACACTCCACATCTGCTTGCCGATCGGGTATAAAGAACAGACGATCCTTTGACTTAGTCGACCGCACTCAGTACTCCACCATATCACGTAAGAATTATTTCATTTGATTCGTTATGAAGTGCATTCCATTAGCCCCTTATCAATCCGTATCATCAGTTCGCTCCGGATTCAATTACAATCAGAGTTCTTGACCTGTGTATGCGATTCGGATTTAGGGTTAATTAAACGAATTTAAATTATTTTAGAATTCTTTTTTATACCAGCGAACCACTCGGCCCAACTGGTTAAGACATTGCGCCATGGGACCGAGTGGCGTGGGTTCGAAACCTACTAGCCCAGCCTTTTTGCGCGAACCTGAAACCCAAACCCGAGTCCGCTGCATCACCCTTTTAAACCATTCGTATCGGTTCTGTATCGCGAGTAATGTATCTGGTCCAGTGGTAGTACCCGTGACCCCCACAGGAACCACCCGGGTTCGAACCGGGTGGCCTGCATTTAATTTTTTTTAAACTGTTTTTGATACTCTAAAATTTTTATAAAAATTATTTATTAAACCCTACATTATTTAGAAAGGAATAAAACAAAAGTTTACATATTTGAACATAAAATAAATATTTTCACAAATTTAGTAGTTTAAAATCTCATTTTAGTTATTTAAATATCATTTTAAAGAACTAAGCCAAGCATTTAAAGTTACTAATATTGTAACAAGATATTTTTGTAAAATATATATATATATATATATATATATATATATATATATATATATAATATGTTCTTATAAATCATTTGTTAAACTAAATAGAATGGATTTAAATCATATTTAATCAAATGAAACCTTTATAATATACATTAATAAACACATTTACATTCCTTATTTTGAACATACTACTTTAATAATAAATAAATAAATAAAATTTATTTATTAGTTACCGTATCACATTTATAATTTAATTAGGGTTTTAACTTATACTAATATATATTTTTTCCTATATTTTGTCACTTTATTTTAAATAAATAAAATAGATTTATTTTAAAACATATAATATCACCTTACTCTTAAATACTCAATATATTTAAACCAAAACCCTTTTGTACAAGTCCCTACACTTAATTCCGTTGAAAACCCTAAACTCTACCATACGCATTGTGCATAATATTAATTCAAATTCAAACTATTTCACTCTAGGTCAAACCTAGTGATTTGCAAATGACTCGTGCTACCCAAAGCTCGTGTTAACTACTAAATTTGATACATGTGAGTTTACATAGCCCCCTTTACCTTTTGTACATTTTTGGGGTGAAACATGATTACATTCACACACTATTTGCAATTACACACGTACAATTCTACAATATGATTATATGTGTTTATTTGTGCTTTATGCTTGAATGCTAATTGTTAAGGCTACATTTACATGATATACACGTGTAAACACCAATACATTACTTCAGGCTAACATGTGTTGTTATGCCCTACATTAGGATAACATGTGTTGTTATGCCCTACATTTACATTAGGATAAAATGTGTTGTTATGCCCTACATTTACATCAGGATAGCATGTGTTGTTATGCCCTACATTAGGATAACATGTGTTGTTATGCCCTTCAATTACAAGGTCTCTTTTGTGCATTTAGCTTAACAAAGTTTCTCCATAAATGTTTTATAAACCATGCATCATATGAATTGTACACAAAACATTTGAACTTTACTCGTGGTGTCAAAACCTATGTATGCTCACCAACTATTTATAGTTGACCCTCTCATTTTATCATGTTTCAGGTACAGTTGTTTGAGTTATGATTCAAGCTACATCACTTAGGGTTGAGGACCTAGTCTTAAATTTTAATACGAAGATTCATGTATTCTTAAATTCTTGTAAATGATGTAAATGATTACTTGAGTTATGAAATGAAAATTTACTGTTTAATTATTTCAACTTTAGCAAACCATGAGCTTATAAACAGTCTACATGTCCCGCCCCGACATTTTTGCCATCGGTTGGGGTGTGACAACAGAAGCACTCGACAGTTCACTAAGCAGATGATAGAATCTGGTAGCAAGATCATCCAAGGATTCATTTTGAAAATGTTTGAAGACCAAGAATTGCTTCTTCAATAGCTCTTTTCTACTCTTCTTTATATCCAAACTGCTTTCACATCCTTTCTAGTAATGCTTCCCACGGTTGTTGAGAAGACTTGAATTGTTTGAAACTGTGATATATTTCCTTCGAAAGAGACATCGAAATACTTGCCATCGCTTTCTTTTCCCTATCAAACGGCAACTTTTCTTCAGTCGTTAACGCAGACACCGGCTTTGGAACATTATCCTGTCCCATCCATGAATAAGTGGGATGCGTATAACCTTCTAAAATAGGAATCCAGAGACTAGTGTCGGTAAAAGTTACGAACTGATCAAACCTATCTTTCCAATTAGAATAATCAACAAGATTCAACAGCTTCGGTGGTTTTTGAGATGTACCAATCTCATTATCATAATTGAACATATTGGTTACTTGTACCATATTTGCCATTTTGCTGAAAAATTTCACAAGTGTTGAACACTTACTACCCTTAGGCGAAGATAATAAGTTCGCTTCTGTGATACCCAAGCGAACTTAATATGAAGCGAACTTAATAAGTTCGCTTAAACCAGAAATCAGAATATCTTATTAAGTTCGCCTAAAAATAAGTTCGCTTAATTTGTGAGAAGCGAACTTGACAAGTTCGCCTGCTAAGTTCGTCCGCACACGAAATCAGCAAGTTCGCTTGCTTCAGCAGATTCAAACTCAATAACAGTTCAAACAGAAACCGCGAACCACGAATCACCAATAAAATTCATAATTCACTGATTTGAAGGAATTAATCAAAATCAAACCGTAGGATTGTGTAATTTCTCAATTAGAACCTTTCTAACGGATCAATTTCTTCAAAATCCTCTTCAAAAACACCAAATCATAACCAAATTAAGCTTGAAAACTCCATGGAAAAGAAAATGTCAAAGATGATGAATTTCTTATCAATTTGCATACAAAACCGTCTAGAATCACCAAGAATCACAAGCAATAGCTCTGATACCACTTGTAGGTCCTCATGTTACTTCTACAGATCGTTCTTGTGATAAGACGTGTCGTTAACTCGGAGTGCGGAATCCACCGAATCAACGATTGCATACACAAAAGACAATAAAGTAAATAACATTCACGCTTGTATTCCAATTCTCAATAGAGTTTACAGACTCAATCGTTCAACTCTGTTCTAGTTCTGATCGGTTCTGTTCTATCTTCAAACTGACTCTGTAAACATATATATATATATAGACTACTGACCTGCATTAGGCGAACTTAAGTTCGCCTCTAACAGACTAAGCGAACTTAACAAGTTCACCTCAGACAGACATAAGCGAACTTAACAAGTTCGCCTCAGATAGACATAAGCGAACTTAACAAGTTCGCCTCTGTTAGACTAGGCGAACTTAACAAGTTCACCTCTAGCATAACTTGTATAAAAACACTTAGAACATTATTACATACAAAAAACACAAAGACATTAGATCTAAACTATTACAAAGCTTTTGTCATTACAAACTATGTCCTAACAGAAGGTTCCTGAATATATGTATGTTATAGACTCAGAATCTAAGGACGATTCGGGTGATGTATTGGAGGGGATGGTTGTAAGACCTGTCGGGGCATTCATTCCTATATCAAAGATAACCGTGAAAATAATTTTGTTTATGAACTCACCAGCATTAAGCTGATCCAAATTGTTTTCAATTGATTTTTAGCACAGGTGACCCCTAGCTGTTAGTTGGCATTCCAGGAGATGTAAAGATGTTGGATATAGGGATGACTGAGGGCAGGTCCCAGAGCGACCATAAGGCTAGAGTTAATGGCATGATTCTTTGTGAACTATAAGTCCAGAGTTTGTTATGTTGTATTTTGCCAGTCAGTCCCTATTGTACAAACGTTATGTTATGAATTAAAAATTAACTTTATGATGTTAAGTCTTTCGTTGTGTGTTTTTGGTATCAACGTCACAGTAACTAGAAGGCGACCTTCAACCAGTATGTAGTTAACGGAATGTTCTGTCTAGGAAAGAGCGGTGTATAAATCTCTCCTAGACCTGTCGCTCTTACCTGGGAACATATCTGTTAGTGGTACTACTTTGGTAGATGACTGTCCTGTGTTACGGTTGTGACATTAACCTTGTGGTTAGCTAGACATTTGTACAACAACATGTGCGTGTTTACAAGTGAGTTTACATAGCCCCTTTTTACTATTTTTACTTTTGGGGTGAAACATGTTTTCAAACGCTTTACTTACAAAATTCAATACCTATTTTCTTATAATTTGATCTTTATGCTTTATGTCTTGAACTACCTGGTGACCATTACATGTGTTCATGTCAGTACATTCATTAACTTGCAGCCCAAGCCTAAGGTAGTACATAACATGATCATTTATAGGGGAATCCAATTCATTACCTAACACGAACCTTGGTGGGTTAGTGTATACATCTTACTACTTTTCAAAAGGCAATCAGTTGGATTGCGTAACTATTTTCATATTACATGGCTTGAATTGTACGCTTGGAACCTTGTATGTTTTCACATATATGCTTTAGACATGCTTTGAACATATTGAATTGTAAACCTATACTTAACTTTGTTTAGTGTCAAAACCTGTGTTACTCACCAACTACTTGTAGTTGACATTTATTCACATGTTTCACGTGCACCCGTTTGAGGACAAGACTTGATCATATAGGACTTTGGACATAGTTAAATTTAATCCAAACTTTGATTATGTTATGTTTCCCTTGTACAATGTGTATTTTATTTACTTATAATTAATACTTAATATGATCGAATAAATATTGAAACACATAAAATAGTTGATCATGTTATTTTGATCAACCACGTCAGCCTCGGCGTATAATCCGCCCGCCGGCCGGTGTGTGATGTCACACCCCAACCGACGGTGGAATACGTCGGGGCGGATATGTAAACTGTTCAAAAGCTCAAGGTTTACTAAAGTTTAAATATTTAAACAACCAACTTCATATCATAAATAAACACGAATCCAACAATACAAGGAAAATAGAAGTACATAAATAGTTTCTTTAAATTAGATTCTAGATCCTCGGTCCTAAGTGAAGCAACTTGTACTTATTCTCAAGCATTAGTACCTGAAACATGATGAAAACAAGGTCAACTAAAAAGTTGGTGAGCATACATAGGTTTTGACACACAACCAAGTTTAAAGTGTTTTATACAATTCATATGATACACGTGTATAAGGCATTTATGGAGAATCTATAGTTAAACTAAGTGTGTACAATCAAACCTTGTGACTGAGGCATAACATGCAGGTTACCCTAATGTAAAGTCGGTAACAAACACCCTAACCGGGTGGGTTTCTCAGACACAATAGATCTATCAATGTTAACCGTTGGCTTGTACGGAGTTAATGATTATACAAATGTTATGTATATGTAGTCTTAACTCAAAGCATTCAAGCATAAAGCACATAACACATAATATCATATTATTGAATTGTAATTAAGTCTATGCAAAAAGGCTTCAAAAAGTAAATCACGTTTCACCCCAAAAGCATAAAATGAAAAGGGGGCTATGTAAACTCACCTGTATATGTTGCGTGGGTAGCACGAGCAAGTATGTAGTACAAGTGATTTTCAAATCACAAGTTAAGCTAGTGTGAAAAGTATGACTTTAAGTTAAAAATATGCACAAAGTCTATGGGTACGTCTAATGTTCATCGGGTCTTGTTTAGGTGTGAGTTTGTATAAGATTTGTGGTATTTTATGTAGGAAATTATAAGTTGTCAAAAGTTTGGTGTGACTTTGAGAGTTCAAAACGTTGTATGAAAATATTACGTGTTTTTTTTTTCTTTTTAGGGTTAAAGATTTAAATAAATAAAACTCTTTTTATTTATTTAATTAAAATAATAAGTATTGCTAGAATATGATTTTTATAAAATATTAAATAAATCCATTGCTTTATTTATTTATGTCAAAGTGTAAATGATTTATATAAAAATATACACTTTATAATATATCTTTACTTTCTTTGTTTAATTATTTAAAATGTATTTTTAAATAATTAAAGTGAGTTTTTTTTATATACTAGAGATTATTTATTTACGACAATGTGTCAAATATATGAAATCTACGTAAACTCTAGGTGTACAACGAAATAAGTTTTATTCATTTATTTATTGTTAGAATAATAAAAATGTAGGTATATATTAGAAAGAAAAGATTTTTATATTCATTCTAGTGTATACATAAATATATATAGGGAAATAATTGATTGAATAGTGTATAAAAACATCTTATCAAAATATTTATAAACAAGGTAATTTAGTTATTTTATTAATTATTTAAAAATATATTTTTAAATAATAAAAATGTGGTTTTAAACAATTTTAATATTGTAAAAATAGGTATTTGAATTTTAAAGTTGCGAATTTTGTATGAGACCATTCTAAATAATGTTAGGTTTATAAAAATATTTTTGTCTTGTTCTAATGTTTTACCAATTCGAGTTATAAAAAAAAAGACAGTCCACCCGGTTCGAACCCGGGTGGATGTTGAGTGAGGCTAACATCCCAACCATTGGACCAAGGGACTCATCCCTGATATGAATCGGTCAGAATACATGTTAACATGTATGTAACAGAGGGTCGGGTTTGGTTCACGTATGCGCATAAAAAGGGCCGGGTGAGTGGGTTTCGAACCCACGCCCTCTGGTCCGACGACGCATTGTCTTAACCGGTCGGACCAGATGGTTCGCTGGTAGATTACATAGTTTAAATGATTAAATACATTAAGCATTTTAATTTAGAAAAATCCTAATTAGAACCCGTATGAACAGCTTCTTGATTTCAAACAAATTTGCGTTTGATGCCCTTTGTCATATGAAATTGATAGAGGGCTTTCGATCTTAACACGAAAACGACTCAAATGACACAAGCCATACCTGAAATGACCGAGTGTAGAGGGCCGACGACTAGAGGAAACAGGGACGATATTCTTGGTGATCGATCGGCAGGCAGGAGTGGAATGAGACTTAATCGAGGTTTGCACGAGTTATATTAGGTCGTGTGAAGGTTCGCGAGGATTTAATTTGATTACTTTGGCCTTTAATGCTTGATTCGATTGCAAAGGTTACGGGTGTCGGTCTTGGTCACGATTACGCGTTAATCCGGTTGTAATTGAATGAATTGGGTCGTGTAATGGGTCTGGGTACATACACGATCTGTCATGGAATGATTTACGAGAGTCAATTGCATTAAATTTCTGGTTTTGGAAAGGGTTGAAACGCGGTTTGACTAATACGAGTCAAATTCTTTCAAATTTGAATTGGCCGCGTGTTTGAACGAACTGGGTTGTCGTTTGGGTCTGGATTTGGCCGATTTGTTGATTGTACACGAGGTAGGACTTCACGAGACTCGATCAGGTGCATTTCGTGGTTCGGATTGAAGGGATTCGGCCCTGTTTGACTTTCAAAAGTCAAACAGGTCGTTTTTCCTTGTGAGTCATGGTTAAATTTTTATTTTCATGAGTCAACCTATTTGCATTTACTAGTTCAAGATTCGAGGCTCGAGGGTTCGAGTGTTTATTGCGTATGATTACGTGTACGTATACTTATGCATGCTTAAGTATATATATATATATATGTATATATATATATTTATGTGTATGTATTTATAGATACTTTGAGAAAGTGTCGAGAAAACATATAAGGAATTTCACGTGTTAGAGTTCAAATGGTTTATAAAACATTGCACTAGAATGGGTTTGAACGAGTTACAATAAAAAAATCAAAAAGGTCACAGTATCCCCATGTTGAGGGGATTTTGTCCCGAAATTTAGCTAGTCGAGGCTACTGAATCAGAAAAGAGGTGTGGATGCTTAAGCTTCATTTGATCCTCACGTTCCCAAGTGAACTCAGGACCGCGCTTAGAATCCTAATGAACTTTGACAATAGGAATACGGCTTCGCTTGAGATGCTTGATCTCACGATCCATGATCTCTACCGGTTTCTCAACGAAGTGCATCGTGTCATCAATGCGCACATCGTCAAGAGGTATGTGGAGGTTCTCATCAGCAAGACATTTCTTTAGGTTGGACACATGAAAAGTAGGATGTACATTAGCAAGTGATGGAGGTAATTCGAGTTTGTAAGCCACTTTCCCGATCCTTTCGAGGATCTTGAATGGACGCTCATAGCGAGGTGCTAGTTTACCCTTCTTCTCGAAATGGATCACCCCCTTCCAAGGAGATACCTTTAGAAGTACAAGATCACCGATTTGAAATTCCAAGGGTTTACGTCTTTTGTCGTCATAACTCTTTTGCCGACTCCTTGCCACTTGAATGTTGTTACGAATCTAAAGGATCTTGTCGGAAGTTTCTTGGATCAGGACCAGTGATTTGTGCTTCACCAATCTCGTTCCAACAGATAGGGGAGCGACACTTCCGACCATAGAGAGCTTCAAATGGAGCCATGTTGATGCTTGTGTGGTAGCTGTTGTTGTAAGAGAACTCAATGAGAGATAGATGTGAATCCCAATTGCCACCAAAATCAATTACACAAGCTCTAAGCATGTCCTCGAGCGTCTGGATTATTCGCTCGGTCTGACCATCAGTTTGGGGATGGTAAGCCGTGCTTAAATCCAAGCGTGTACCAAGAACATTTTGGAGAGATTTCCAAAAGTGGGAGGTGAAACGAGCATCCCTATCAGAGATTATGTTAAGTGGGACCCCGTGACGACTCACAATTTCATCAATGTAGACTCGGGCTAGTTTCTCTACCCGATAGTCTTCTCGGATGGGTAGAAAGTGAGCAGATTTGGTGAGACGGTCAATGATCACCCAAATGCTATCATAACCTCTAGAAGTATGAGGAAGTTTGGTAATGAAATCCATGGCTAGATTTTCCCATTTTCACACTGGAATTTCCAGTTGTTCAAGCAAACCGGAAGGACGTTGATGTTCGGCTTTAACTTTGGAACAAGTTAGACATTTCGCAACATAAAGTGCAATGTCTTTCTTCATTCCGGGCCACCGGTATTGTTGGTGAAGACCCTTGTACATTTTATCAGCCCGGGATGGACGGAGTAACGAGTTTTGTGTGCCTCGTTCATAAGGACTGCGCAAAGGTCATCATGATCGGGGACCCAGATACGATTCAAGTAATAGAGAAGGCCATTAGGTTTGGTTTCTAATAGGAGTTCAACACCACATGACATTTCGTTATACAGATTACCCTCGGTGACCGAGACGTGTTGATCTTCTAAGATGCGATTTTGAATATCGGTTTGAATCCTAACACAATGAAGCATAACGTTGTCCTTACGACTCAAGGCATCGGCCACAACATTCGCTTTACCGGGATGGTATCGAATCTCGTAGTCGTAGTCGTTAAGGAGCTCGACCCAACGTCGTTGCCTCATGTTGAGTTCGTTTTGATTGAAGATGTGTTGGAGACTTTTGTGGTCAGTGAACACCACACATTTCGTGCCATAGAGATAATGCCTCCAAATCTTTAACGCGAAGACGACCGCACCCAACTCAAGTTCGTGCGTCGTATAATTCTTTTCGTGAATTTTAAGTTGTCTTGATGCATAAGCGATCACCTTGCCCCGTTGTATGATAACACAACCAAGACCTTGGTTTGATGCATCGCAGTAGACAACCAGATCATCGTTGCCATCAGGAAGAGTGAGAATAGGAGCATTGAATAATTTTTGCTTGAGGAGTTGGAAGGCTTCCTCTTGCTTTGGTCCCCACTCATAGTGTTTACCTTTGTGGGTCAAGGCCGTGAGAGGGACATCAATCTTGGAAAAGTTTGAGATGAAATGACGGTAATAACCAGCAAGACCAAGAAATGAACGAACTTCGGTAGGGGTCTTAGGGGTACTCCAATTCTTAACACCTTCTATCTTTTCGGGATCAACATGAATTCCCTTTTCGTTGACAATGTGACCCAAAAATTGAACTTCCTTTAGCCAAAATTCACACTTGGAGAACTTAGCATATAGTTGTTCTTTTCTTAAAAGGTCTAAAACCAACTTAAGGTGTTGCTCATGATCTGATTTGGTCTTGGAGTAGATCAAGATGTCGTCAATGAAAACGATCACGAATTTATCTAGGTATGGTTTGCATACGTGATTCATGAGATCCATGAAAACCGCGGGGGCATTGGTTAGCCCAAAAGGCATAACCATAAATTCGTAGTGACTGTATCTTGTACGAAAGGCAGTCTTTGGAATATCCTCCTCTTGTACACGAAGTTGGTGATATCCGGATCGAAGATCAATCTTCGAGAAGTAGGTAGAACCTTGGAGTTGATCAAAGAGATCATCAATTCTAGGCAAAGGATAATGGTTCTTGATGGTAAGTTTGTTGAGTTCGCGGTAGTCAATACATATCCGGAATGAGCCATCTTTCTTCTTCACGAATAGGACGGGTGCACCCCATGGTGAATGACTGGGACGAATGAAACCTTTATCGGAAAGTTCTTGAAGCTGACTTGCAAGTTCTTACATTTCAGAAGGTACTAGAGGGTATGGAGCTTTAGCCACAGGATTAACTCCAGGTACAAGGTCGATACGAAACTCTACTTGACGAACGGGTGGAAGACCGAATAGATCTTCAGGAAATACTTTGGGAAAGTCACAAATGATGGGGATGTCTTGAATACTCTTCTCTTGGTCCTTCTTTTGAACGATATGGGCTAGAAAGGCCACATACTTCTTCCGTAAGTACTTTCGGGCCGTAGTGCATGACATGAGCTTAAGCCCACTACATGGTTTCTTACCAAAGACTTTTAATGTATCACCCGAGGGGAGAGGAATTCGGATGCACTTCTCGAAACAAACGACCTCGGCATGATGACTAGATAGCCAATCCATGCCTATGATGATTTCAAAGCTTCCCAGTTGCATAGGTATGAGGTTGATGGGAAAGGAATATTCATTAAGTTCGATGTCACAATCGCGGATAATGGCGTCAATGATGATGGGGTTTCCATCCGCTAGTTCAACGTAAACATTTTCTCTAATTTAGTTCGGGTTTTAGCAAGCAAAGGTTCAAAATTAAATGAAACAAAACTCTTATCAGCACCGATATCAAATAGTATGGAAGCCAACTAATTATTAACGAGGAACGTACCGTTGACCACATCATTGTTGGCCTGGGCTTCATTAGCATTGATGTTTAAAGCACGCCCTCTAGCTCCATCTTGATTAGGGTTGATAAATTTTGGGCATCGGTTTCGGAAGTGGTTTGGGTTACCACATTCAAAGTAAGCATTCCCATTAGTGATAGTTGGAACCCCTTTGATTCCCTGGTTAGCTGTATTGCCGGGTGGTTTGACCCTGCAGGTATTGGCTAAATGCCCATATCTCCTACAGCTGGCACATATCCGACATGGTAGGTTTGGGAAGTGATGGTAATTGCACGTGTTGCATAAAGGGTTGCTGCCCACATAATGTTTCTTGGCTGAATTCTGAGTCATAGGAGCAACGTGATTGACTGGGGCAGCCGGGGTAACAACAACAACAGTTCCTAGTCTTTCGTTTCTTGCTGTTGGAGAAAGGTTCGAGTTTGACCCCTTTGGAGGGCTCCGAAGGTGTTGCCGTGTCTAGGACTTTCTTAGCACCCTTCCTTGTTAACGTACCCTCCTTTACATGGTTATCGGTTAATGTGGCGGACAGGCGTATGGCATCTTCAAGGGTAGCTGGGTTCCTCCCTAAGACAGTGTCTTGAATCTTCATCGGCAGACCACCGATGTACTTTTCAATACCCCGAGCCAAAGGTGTGACCATATGAGGTACTAGAAGACTTAGTTCATGGAAACGGGTGGTGTAGCTAAACTTTCACAACTATCTTGGGTAAGATCCCAAAATTCGGCCTCTAACTTCTTCATTTCATTGCGAGGATAGAACTCCTCGTTCATGAGCCGTTTGACCTCATCCCATGGCAAGGCCATTGCCACATTCATGCCTCTATTCCTCTTTTCACCATTCCACCAAGTGAGCGCTCGTTTTTGGAAGACGCTGGTGGCATAGCGGACCCGGAGGTTGTCGGGACAATCACTGTTGAGAAAAGTGCTTTCAATGCTCTCGAACCATTGCAAGAGACCCGTGGCTCCTTCAATGCCATAAAACTTAGTGGGGTTGCACGAGTTAAAGTGCTTGAAAGTACATTGCGATGGATTGGCACTACCACCCCCATTAGTTCCATGGGTACCACTAATAGCTCCATTAGCTTGTGTGAGTTGAGTTACAAGTTGTGCAAGGATAACAGCAATGTCGGTGTTGTTGTTGGTCACGGTAGCACGACGGGGAGGCATTCTACAGATTTGCACAAAACAAGAAAAGATGTAAGGACTTATGAAAGTTGATTGAATTTAAAAGGGAATAAAATAATAGATGAAGTAGTAAATCATAGTTTGGATTGTACTCAAATAGTGACATAATCACTTGAATACTATGACACATTAAGGTCAATTAAACTCATATAATTTTCAAGGAGACATGCTTTAGCCTATAAGTAAACACTCTTCCCGGGAATTCCCAGGAAAGCATACGGGTCCCTCGGTTGATTGGGATTTATACGAAATGCTTTCCTAGACAGAAAACCCAGAATACAGGTGTCACCCTTCCAGATTGCACGTGTCCTCTAATAATTAACAAAGTTTAAAACCTTAACGAGGAAGTAAAGAAATTCTATAGATTTAATTCCGTGAAGTTTCCATATGCTATGATGATGATGACAGAGAAGTAGGTAAGAAGGTTATGAGGCTTAGGGTATGGGTAGGGATATTGTTTATTTAATTTATTATTTAAGTATGAATTTTAACAAATAAGGTATCAAAGTATAATAAGCAAGTAACACATAGCATGTAGCATATCATATAATCATAGAACATGGCAATAATGGGTGTCCTAAGGTTATAGTCTTGGTTAAAGATGTCTAATAACCTAATTCCCTATAACCAAGGCTCTGATACCAATCTGTCACACCCCAACCGACGGTGGAATACGTCGGGGCGGATATGTAGACTGTTCAAAAGCTCAAGGTTTACTAAAGTTTAAATATTTAAACAACCAACTTCATATCATAAATAAACACGAATCCAACAATACAAGGAAAATAAAAGTACATAAATAGTTTCTTTAAATTAGATTCTAGGTCCCCGGTCCTAAGTGAAGCTACTTGTACTTATTCTCAAGCATTAGTACCTGAAACATGATGAAAACAAGGTCAACTAAAAAGTTGGTGAGCATACATAGGTTTTGACACACAACCAAGTTTAAAGTGTTTTATACAATTCATACGATACACGTATATAAGGAATTTATAGAGAATCTATAGTTAAACTAAGTGTGTACAATCAAACCTTGTGACTGAGGCATAACACGCAGGTTACCCTAATGTAAAGTCGGTAACAAACACCCTAACCGGGTGGGTTTCTCAGACACAATAGATCTATCAATGTTAACTGTTGGCTTGTACGGAGTTAATGATTGTACTAATGTCATGTATATGTAGTCTTAACTCATAGCATTCAAACATAAAGCACATAACACATAATATCATATTACTGAATTGTAATTAAGTCTATGCAAAAAGGTTTCAAAAAGTAAATCACGTTTCACCCCAAAAGTATAAAATGAAAAAGGGGGCTATGTAAACTCACCTGTATATGTTGCGTGGGTAGCACGAGCAAGTATGTAGTACAAGTGATTTTCAAATCACAAGTTAACCTAGTGTGAAAAGTATGACTTTAACTTAAAAATATGCACAAAGTATATGGTTACGTCTAATGTTCATCGGGTCTTGTTTAGGTGTGAGTTTGTATAAGGTTTGTGTTATTTTATGTAGGAAATTACAAGTTGTCAAAAGTTTGGTGTGACTTTGGGAGTTCAAAACATTGTATGAAAATATTACGTGTTTTTTTTTTCCTTTTAGGGTTAAAGATTTAAATAAATAAAACCCTTTTTATTTATTTAATTAAAATAATAAGTATTGCTAGAATATGATTTTTATAAAATATTAAATAAATCCATTGCTTTATTTATTTATGTCAAAGTGTAAATGATTTATATAAAAATATACACTTTATAATATATCTTTACTTTGTTTGTTTAATTATTTAAAATGTATTTTTAAATAATTAAAGTGAGTTTTTTTTATATGCTAGAGATTATTTATTTACGACAATGTGTCAAATATATGAAATCTACGGAAACTCTAGGTATACAACGAAATAAGTTTTATTCATTTATTTATTGTTAGAATAATAAAAATGTAGGTATATATTAGAAAGAAAAGATTTTTATATTCATTCTAGTGTATACATAAATATATATACGGAAACAATTGATTGAATAGTGTATAAAAACATCTTATCAAAATATTTAGAAACTAGGAAATTTAGTTATTTTATTAATTATTTAAAAATATATTTTTAAATAATAAAAATGAGGTTTTAAACAATTTTAATATTGTAAAAATAGGTGTTTGAATTTTAAAGTTGCGAATTTTGTATGAGACCATTCTAAATAATGTTAGGTTTATAAAAATATTTTTGTATTGTTCTAATGTTTTACCAATTCGGGTTTAAAAAAAAAAGACAGGCCACCCGGTTCGAACCCGGGTGGATGTTGAGTGAGGCTAACATCCCAACCATTGGACCAAGGGACTCATCCCTAATATGAATCGGTCAGAATACATGTTAACATGTATGTAACAGAGGGCCGGGTTTAGTTCACGTATGCGCGCAAAAAGGGTCGGGTGAGTGGGTTTCGAACCCACGCCCTCTGGTCCGACGACGCAATGACTTAACCGGTCGGACCAGATGGTTCGCTGGTAGATTACAGAGTTTAAATGATTAAATACATTAAGCATTTTGATTTAGAAAAATCCTAATTATGAACAGCTTCTTGATTTCAAACAAATTTGCGTTTGATGCCCTCTATCATATGAAAGTGATAGAGGGATTTCGATCTTAACACGGAAACGACTCAAATGACATAAGCCATACCTGAAACGACCGAGTGTAGAGGGCCGACGACTAGAGGAAACAGGGACGATATTCTTGGTGATCGATCGGCAGGCAGGAGTGGAATGAGACTTAATCGAGGTTTGCGCGAGATTATATAAGGTCGTGTGAAGGTTCGCGAGGATTTAATTTGATTAATTTGGCCTTTAATGCTTGATTCGATTGCAAAGGTTGCGGGTGTCGGACTTGGTCAGGATTACGCGCTAATCCGGTTGTAATTGAATGAATTGGGTCGTGTAACGGGTCTAGGTACATACACGATCTGTTATGGAATGATTTACGGGAGTCAAATGCATTAAATTTCTGGTTTTGGAAAGGGTTGAAACGCGGTTTGACTAATACAAGTCAAATTCTTTCAAATTTGAATTGGCCGTGTGTTTGAACGAATTGGGTTGTCGTTTGGGTCTGGATTGGGCCGATTTGTTGATTGTACACGAGATAGGACTTCACGAGACTCGATCAGGTGCATTTCGTGGTTCGGATTGAAGGGATTCGGCCCTGTTTGACTTTCAAAAGTCAAACAGGTCGTTTTTCCTTGTGAGTCATGATTAAAATTTTATTTTCATGAGTCAACCCATTTGCATTTACTAGTTCAAGATTCGAGGCTCGAGGGTTCGAGTGTTTATTGCGTATGGTTACGTGTATGTATACTTATGCATGCTTAAGTATATATATATATATATATATATATGTATATATATATATTTATATGTATGTATTTATAGATACTTTGAGAAAGTGTCGAGATAACATATAAGGAATTTCACGTGTTAGAGTTCAAATGGTTTATAAAACATTGCACTAGAATGGGATTGAACGTGTTACAATAAAAAAAAATCAGAAAGGTCACATGTGACATATTGGTATCAGAGCCATAGTTATAGGGAATTAGATTATTAGACACACATGACCTAGACTATATCCTAGGAGTTTCAAACATGAGTTTAACTCATGTATTTTACTAGGAACTCCACTCTATACTCATTATACACATACTTACATCCACTTACCTATCTACATCTACCTATTTCTACCTAGGTAGTGCAAATACATGAACTGAAGCATTCAAGAGACTACATGAAACTATTTGAAACTACATGGATTACTTGAAACATATTCTTAATCTATAGGCTATAAACTTACAATACCTTGGTGTAATTATCCTACACATTATCTAGTGTTTTACATTGCATGATTATTTTATATGTTATGTTACTTGATAACCTACATGTTTACAAAAACTACTACTCCTGTGATACCTTATTTACTACACTATTTGAAATTGTCTTCACAATTCCTATTTGATATCACTAAATACTATCCTAAGTTTTGCCATACGCTTTCATCTTTACATATCATCACTAATCACTTAAGGAAAGATTCAAACTCCTAGACCTAATTCCTATTAAAATTTTAAAATCCCGTCAATGTTTTGGGTTCTGAAAATTAGTGGAGAACATTTGCAATCCAGAAAGGTGAATGCCTGTACCTTGGGTCTTTTGTCTAGGAAAACATTTCATATAAATCCAAATCAACCGAAGGATCCGTATGCTTTCCTAGGAATTCCCGAAGTGAATGTTTACCTATAGGCTAAAGCATGTCTTCTTAAAAGTATATGAACTTAAATAACTTTGATTTGTCAAAGTATCCATTGGGATATGTCCCAAATGAATACAACCTAAACATCATTCGCTTAATTATTATAATTTGGTACACAAGTCTAAACCTCCTATTTTGATCCTTACACTTAATCATACTTAAGTCAACTATACACCTTCATCCTTATGCCTTGGAGATTTTATCACCCTTATTATCACTTGCAAGAGATTTAAACCATTAGACCTTATTCCTCAAGGAAGGAAAGCTGCTTGAATAGGTGAAGCGCACCCTAACAATTCTCACCGTAACCATGAGTTCAAATAATAATTTTAATGGTACATGATGGCTGGAAGAGTGAGTATAAGCCCATGGAAAATTCTGACTAAGGAAATACTGAGTACTTAAGTGTGTCCCTCATGACCCACCTCTCTTTCGTGGGAATCCTTTTCGTGAGTACACTACTTATAGGTCAAGTGTTACTCCCGATAAATTATTATAAGAACTCAGTGTTATGATTAGTCAAAATTTTAAACTCGTTAACACCTTTAACACTTACCTTTACACTTACGACCTTTTCATGCAAGCCATGGTCTCTTACCATCCTCACTCCCCTGAGAATCACACCGAAGAAGAGTCAACACAAGAGGAAGACTTTGGGTCCCCGTCACCAAACAACCAGTCACCGACATGACTAGCTGCCAGATCCATGTTTAAACACAGAGCATATTGGCTTAGGAGCAGGCTTGAGACTTCGAGCAGCTGAATCACCACCTCTGAGAGACCCTTATTTAGCACCTAACCTATACCATCCAGACCCAGGAGCAGGACAAGCCAAGGAACCTACCAGTGCCTTAGGAGTTCCAGCTGATAACGCTCACCTATATGTAAGGACCGCAGATTTTCTGAGGCAAGGAATGGAGACTAGGGAATACTTGATTCACATACAGAAATAACTAGGGTTGAAGCCCGGTTTGCAATACAATTAACCACAATGATGTTCGTCTTGGTGCTCATCTGCTTCCTGGTGGAAAACTATCTGAGATGTTAGCCGGATATTCTATTTCGCGTTTTCTTAAAACTTAAATTGAAACCATATCCTGTACCCAAATATAAATTTTATTTTTTTTTTACTCTCCTTAATGAGTGACATCTAAACTTTCTTTGTAAACTAATTATTTTGTTATTTGCTCATTAGACTAGTGTAGTTATTTTGTCCAACCAAAAACTTTATCAAACCCTTGGTTTATAAATTTTCTCTAGATTATAAATTATTTACAAATCCCTTTACCTTGTGAAGGAACTTAACTTAATTTGTTTTATAAAAAAATTTATCTCATTATCCTAGTTAATAATTCAGTAAGACTCGGTTAATTATTTCATTACGGCATTTTAATTCGTTACTTTTAAATTCTTGGCCTAAATATGAAATAATCTAGGCATTATTTTATTTTGAAACATTCTCTTTAGGATAACTAAATAAATAAAAAGGTTTTATTTACCCAATTATCTAGTTATTCAACCTATTACTTTCACTTATTAATTTACAAACAAGGATAAATTTCAATTACTTGTCATTTACAAACAAAAAGCTCAAATCAGTTATTCGTGTGCACATTATTCTAAATACGTGCAAAACTTTCTCATCACCTTGTATCTTCGAAAATGTATGAGCTTACTAGCCACTTCGAGAAGATGAATCATTTCACAACCACCCATATTAAACCTCAACAAAATTGAAAACTCAAAACCCAACTATCTACATGATACATGAACGTTAAGCAACACGCTTGCCTGCAAAACTCGGTCACCTACGAAATTTGATAGTTTACGTTACTTATGAGAGTCAATTGTTTACATATGAACATCCACAATATACATGATACTAGATTGTTCACATGATGCATGAAACATGATTGTTTGCAATATACATGATACTAGATTGTTCACATGATGCATGAAAGTTGATGGTTTGCAATATACATGATACTAGATTGTTCACATGATACATGATACTTGAGTGTTTGCAATATGCACGATACTAGGTTATTTACGTTATACATAAAACTTGTAACATCCCAAAAATAGTAATTTAGTAAATAATAACGCTATAGAGACTTAATCGTCAGAAAACAAAAGAAAAACGGATGGGCTTGGGCTCGGCTCCAACGGGCCGATAGAAGCCCAGGTTTATAAGGGGCAAGGCAGCCCACCACGCCATTTCAACCTCATTTCATCACTCTAGAGAGAGAAAGGAGAGCTCGGGTCTAGAGAGAGAAATTCGACGGATCAACACGAGATTGAAGGAGCAAGTTACTACTGAGCTCGTGAGCAAAACCTCCGAATCAGAATTCCAATCCAGGTAACGATTCGACCATAATCTGAGTTTTTGTTCGTTTTGGGGTTCTCGGGTTTTAGCTAAACAGGAGACGTTTTTATGGATGAAACCTGATAATAAGCTTAGAACTAGCATCTAGAATGAAAACCGCACATTTTGATCAAAGAAAATTGTAAGATTGGCATGATCGGGTTAGCATGCAAGAATTTTGGATTTTTGTCCAGGAAACAGGTATTGCGTACTTATCAAGTACGCAAGAAGAATGCTCTGCGCACTTGTCAAGTACGCATGAGCAAGGCCCTGCGCACTTACTAAGTGTGCAGGCAGCAGGCATCAGGCTAGATAGTGAAGTCAGTATGTTTGCCTAATTCAGTATGACTAAACCGTTAGAGTCGGGATTTGGTCTGATGTGTATTTAACTACCTAATTCAGATCGTACGTGACATAGTTGGACCTTTGTTTAGGACAACCAAGACTAGCTTATCAGGTGAGTTCTATGTGCCCCCTTCTATGTTATGTGCAAATCATTGTAAATGTTTTGGGGCTGAAGTGTATACACTAAATGAATAAATGATATGAATGTCAATGTGATCATACGTGATATACTAAGGTATATTTATATATATATGAAAATGAATTATGAACAAAGAATGAAACGTATGTTTACAAAGAATGAATGAAAGAATGGCATAACGTAAATAAATGAAATCTTGCTTTATAATTATATGTATTGCATGTTATGAATGTATGTATACGTTATGGACTGAAATGAAGCTAACAGCTACTTCTGTAGACGGACGACCTCGCGACTATTTTGCAACCGGGAAAAGTACATTCCTTCGCAAGCTAGGACGTAAAAAGAGCATTATTGGGCGGTCGAAGTAAATGCTTTAATAGTATAACGGTTGGATAAACAATAGTTCGCGTGGGAAACGGATGCCTTAGGGCAGACGGGCGAATATGACGGACTACGACGGTAGGACGGTTAAGACGGACGGCCGAAGGTTGGTCGGACGGAAGTTAAGGCGGACGGTTTCTAGGACCGGACGAGTAAAAGGGCTACAACGGTAGCTTAAGGGCGTATGTCTTTGTGATATACGCAGTAAAAGACGGGTTGATCACCCTTATGTTTATGACCAATGAATGTTAAGGAAAGTAAAGGTGAATGCATATCTATGTAATCACATAAGAATGATGAAAGAAAAGCAAAAGCTATGAATACGTATTTATATAAATGTATATATATATAATTATGCATACTTATAAAGAAAAGAATGTTCATACTTAATCGTTTTAAACTAGAACTTACTAGCGTTAGCTGACTTTTAGTATACATTTCAGGTAAGGAAAGGAAGGGTCATGCGAAGGCGTGATGGTTACCCGGCAAGCGACTGACATCCCACTCTTGATTGTTAATTAAAAATGTTGTGCTTTTAATCGTTAAGACTTCCGCTGTTATGTTATGTATTTGAATGATGCTTGTTTTCGCTACTCTCGAATGTTTTAATTTATGTTCAGTATTTATGACTATGTTTATGAGTAAATCCAACAAGTGAGGTTACTAGGGAAAGGGGCCTTACAAAACTTGAGTGTTTACATTACACTCGAAACTAGACTATTTACATTGTTTGCAATTAATTATCTTCTATATACATGAAGCATGATCATTCACTTTATCCATGAAAGTTGATAGCTATAAACTTTGAGCTACCCGGGGTTTGACGTATTCTTGTTCAAATACGAGGAAGCCATAAACTTTGAGTTGCTCGGGGTTTGACGTATTCTAGTTCAAACACGAGAGAGCTATAAACTTTATGGGTAATCTGGAGGGTCATGCCATCTTCTTAGGGCACCAATATATGGGGTTGTGCCACAATGTTAGTCTTTATTTCCTGATTGGATTTACCATCAAGAGACGCATTTACTTATTAGCAACTCATACATGAAAACAATAGTTATGAACTAAATGTCTCTATGTCCTCTCTTGACCCACACACAATGGGATGATCTATACAGACCATACGATGATTTGAGTAATTACGGGTGCACACGTAATTATAAAAGTCAACGAATGGAAAACATAGTAAATTCTGTCATGTGTGATGACATAAAACCTATGGTGATATACAGTAACGAAACTAATGAGATATAATAAGGGCACAGTGGATATACCGCTGGTACATCCTATATAGAAAGCTCTCCTGTCATATTGCCAGAGGTGACATTGTCTGTACCACCTAGGGTTTCCTATAACTTTAACTTTGACAATCCTTATCCAGTGACATTTCTCAAATATCTTAGACTACATCCTAAACAAGTTCAGTTTTTAAAATTTCCCCATCCTCATTATAAGTGATGCATCCCATCATTTGAGTCCAAAATCATAATAGGGCAATCTTCACCTTATATACCTGACGCAATGACCTGACATGAACCTTGTCATCAACTATAATCCTAAAACCGACAAACAAAACTAGTTGAGAATCCAAACACACATCTGTTTTCCTGAACCCTCCTCCTAAATAATTTCGGGACGAAATTCCCTAAAGTAGGGGAGACTGTAATCCCCAGGAAATTCTTGCACTTGAAATTTCATCATTTTATGTTTTGTATTTATCCTACCTATCTATTACATCTCATGAGTATATGTACATACATTGGGTACAATTGTTTCATTTAAAAAAATAATAATAACAAATATTTATATAAGGGATTAGGTAAATAATTGTTTAAAAGTTCAAAGAAATAAATACACACACATATATATATATACATATTTAATAACCTAAGTCTATATATATATATATATATACATACAAACTTATAATAACTAAATTATAAATTATATATAAATTAGATTATACTAAAGTTATATTATAACAAAGAAAATGATCTTTAATACAAATAAAATTATTTATATTTTATAAATCATATTTTATATTTGAATCATTACTTATAACATTAAAATCTATTTTTTTTTTTTATCTTTTTTGTTTTCTTTCTTCTTTTAAAAAGTTAAGAGTTTTATACTTATAAAAGTTCAGGGTGCATAATGCAATTTCTGAAACTTTAATTTCATTTAAAACTAAGTTTATACATGAAATATTAAATCCATGAATCTTGAGGGGCCATTTTGTAAAATCTGGATTCCCCCCGCCCCCCCCCCCCGCTCTTATTCAACACAAGGAAAAAGTCAACAGGAGCAAATTTCTTCATCCTTGACTTTCAAGAGTCAACAGGCTTCAAATTGGTTGCAAAATCGATCGATTTTGCGTGAAATAACTCAAACTAATGATGCAAAAACGTTACTCGACCTGAACCATGCGGTATTAATGAATCAATTCAATCGTAATCAAGTGTTTTAACTCCAAACGTCAAACCCGTAACCGCTCAATCAAATGCGATTCGAATCGGACATTACTGAAGAAATTGAACACGGCCCTGTCGATCTCACCCCTCACTCAACCATAGCAGGTGATTCTTGTACCATTGTCATCGTTTTGATTCCTAGAAAGAAAGCCCCATGGTTTAGGGTACCAATCGTTGCGTAATCGTGACCTTTAAGGGGCTAGGGTTATGGGTTAAACAATTGGGGAAGATGATGAGGCGAGTCTGTTGGTTTTAAGTAAAGTGCATCAGATCTTGAACAAGGCTTAACCCAGATCAACTGGTTAGAAACATCCCCCCTTTCGTAGTATGTCGCGGGTTCGATCCCGGTCCACTGCACATCTTTTTAAAACCCGATTCTTTTATAATAAAACCATTTTATAAATCTATTTTTTAAATATATTAAAAACTCATATCAGTTATATAATTAAATTGATAAAAGTTTCGGGGGGGGAGATGATTTTTATTTGTTATTTTTAAGAAAAGAGGGAAAACTTAAGAGAACTCTAATAAGTTTAATACGATTATTTTAAATCTCTCATATAAAAGCTCTAATTTTGTTGTGGCAAATAAAGTTACTTATAAATCCATTTGTTTTAAATACATTTGTACATTCTTTTAGTTTATTTTATTGGATAAAAACCATTTAAAACAAATTTGATACCTTAATTTCAATGTAATTATTAACAAATTAGACCACTATATTTATACTTAAATTTCATGGAATTTAATTTATAAATAAATAAAGGGTTTATTTACGTATTTATTCATCTATTTATCCTTGTACAAACAAAGGAAAAACTATTTATTTATTCACCTGTTAATTTTCAAGCAAAAGAAAATCATCCATTCACCCGATAATTATATACTCAAATTATTACGCAATTTCTAGCCAAGACATACATAATTATTATTTGAAAACTTAATAACTATCTTTCTCATTTTATGAGGGAAAACCCACATCCACCTCTCTCCACATTAGGATCTCCTTTAGTCATTTGAGCACATCATTAATACATTTATACAATTCAATCATAGGTTAACCTTGTGGTTAGCTAGACATTTATACAACAACATGTGCGTGTGATTTCCGAGCTGCATATTACAAGTGAGTTTACATAGCCTATTTTTACTATTTTTACTTTTGGGGTGAGTCATGTTTACAAACGCTTTACTTACACAATTCAATACCTACGTTCTTATGCTTCGATCTTTATGATTTACGTCTTGAACTACCTGATGACTATTACATGTGTTCATGTCAGTATATTGATTAACTTGCAGCCCAAGCCTAAGGTAGTACCTAACATGATCATTTATAGGGGAATCCAATTCATTACTTAACACGAACCTTGGCGGGTTAGTGTATACGTCTTACTACTTTTCAAAATGCAATCAGTTGGATTGCGTAACTATTTTCATATTACATGGCTTGAATTGTACGCTTGGAACTTTGTATGTTTTCACATATATGTTTTAGACATGCTTTGAATATATTGAATTGTAAACCTATACTTAACTTTGTTTGGTGTCAAAACCTATGTTACTCACCAACTACTTGTAGTTGACATTTACTCACATGTTTCAGGTGCACCCGTTTGAGGACAAGACTTGATCATATAGGACTTTGGACTTAGTTAAATTTAATTCGGACTTTGATTATGTTATGTTTCCCTTGTACAATGTATATTTTATTTACTTGTAATGAATACTTAATATGATGTAATAAATATTGAAACATATAAAATAGTTGATCATGTGCTTTTGAACAACCGCGTCAGCCCCGGCGTATAATCCACCGCCGGCCGGGGTGTGACACCTCCATCAATAAATCCTTATCAAGCACATCACCTACACAACAAACTACCATCCCCTCTGAGAGACCCTTACCTAGCACCCGACCCATACCACCCAAACCCAGGAGCTAGGCAGACTATGGGAACCACCAGTGCTATATGAGTTCCAGCTGATGCCACTCACCGGTATGTGAGGACCACGGAGTTTATGAGTCAAGGGATGGAGCACGGGATTTGGCACGGCCTGCTAGGTCAACGAATAAACAACCTTTTGGGTCAAGTGCGGTACCAGGAAGACCTGATTTTAAATCTAGGTACTCACATAGACATGATGGAAGGAGACCAGGAAATATTTGTCGCATATACGGAGGTAGCTAGAGCTGAGGCCCGGTTTGCTATACGAGTAACCATAGCAATGTTCATCTTGGTGCTCATCTGCTTCTTAGTGGAAAGCTACCTGAGACGTTAGCTGGATTTTTCTATTTCTTGTCCTTAAATTTCAGTTTGGAAACCGCTACTTTATGTTTGGAATAAGTATTCAACATTTCATCATTCAGTGATAAGTTTTATATTACAACTTAAATGCCGAGTATAAAATACATCCGTCATATTTTCATCAAGATCACCCAAACATCATATTTTCATTCATTGCAATTTAGTACACGTACCTAAGCCTTCTTTGTAAAGTGATCATTTTATTATCTGATTTAAACAACATCGTTATTTTGTTCAAACAAAACCTTTATCAAACCTTTAGCTTATAGATATTGTCTGGAGTATAAATTTTCTATAAACATTTTTCATCTTGTAAAAAAAACTTAATACAACTTGTTTTATAAAAACATTATCTTAATTAATAATTAATTATGACTTTTATTTCGTTAAATTAATTACTATTAAACCTTGGCTTAATTATTTCGTTAATGATGACACTTCCAAAAGTGTCCATAGTCACAAATATCGCCGCCCCTAGACGGTTTCTTCTTCACGTCCTCTAGGACCCTCTTCTCTAGCTGCTGGAATGCCGCTTTCACAATGTCAGGCAGATACTCGTGGATCATCTCCACTACTTCCTTCTTCACCGCATCACGAACCTCTGGTTCGAAGTGGAACCCTTCATTGTGCTCAAAGTACACTAAAGGTGCAGCATGCACTAATGGTTCGGTGTGAACCGACACCTCATCTTGGTTAGCATCATCACTTTGAGCTTTCCTACAACGCCCCCTAGCACTAGCAGTAATAGCAACTTGTCTTTTCGGTGCCATTAGTTTACTAAAATAATAACAAACAGAGCAGCATTTAGGTATAATTTAAAACATTCCGAGCAGGGCAATTAGTTAATGACAGTGGCCAATCGCCATTACCCTTTCGCCTTGCTTTTCAGGTTTTAAACCATTCCTTTACTGCATCTTTGGCATAACGCCCCTGTCTTAGCCTACTAACACGGCTCACACACAGTCTCATACCTTGCGCTTTTGGCTTTTGGTTACAAGTGATGACATTCCCACACATTAGTCCCATTCTCAGTCTAAGTCTAGGCATCGAGGATGCCTAGATTATTTAAACTGATACTTGTAAGGTCCCAAACCCGGGACCCCTACTTGTTGGCACAACACAAGCTAAGTAGTCATAGACATCAAACTAAAAACAATTCATTGCAGCGGAAATCAAATAGTCAAACAATGGTCAACGACCCTGCCCAAACATAATTCAAACCAAGTACTAATATTAAAATATATCAACAAAACAACTCATAAATAAATGTCATCACAAATGAACACAGTAACCAAACGCCATCCACAAGCCACCAGCTCATATCATCTCCTTGCCTGAATTACATTCTTAAAACGTCAGCTACACTGAGTGAGTTCTATAATAGTTTATTAGGGATATTAATTCCCTAAACCATTGTAAAAATAGTTAAGTCTCAAAGGCATTAGCTCATAAATTATTTATATCAAAACAAATATTTATAATCAACGACACACATTTAATTCCCATTCGCTTTATCCAAAGATACAGGCAAACACAACCACCCGCCTGACTGCCGTCAGACATATTAACCAGTTGATTAATGTCAACACAATGTCAAGCTTACGCTTAACCACTCGTCACAACCGTTAAGGACGCGACACACTCTCATGCATAACATGCAAACACCATAATTATCAAAATAAATATCTATCACATGACACCGTCTACACATACCTTTTTGACAACTCGCTACACATGTATTCATGCCAAAAACGCTAAAGTAATTAAAAGTGGGCGATAGAAACTCACCTTTGCTCAATGCACTTCGATCTCTAGGACTTGCTAACTTCTCATGCTCACCTTTCGACCTCATACCTAGCATATACACAATTCACGAGTCAATACACGACCCTTCAATAAGCCTCCACCTACACGACTAATCCCGACGTCACGCATGACCATATGCACGTGAATAGCACCATGCATGGCCTCCAGGCATTACATGAACCACCATTCACGCCCCCGGAGCTCTACGCAGACCCGGCTTCACTTCGGGTTTCTGACTCGCCAAACACTACCATCGTTCACTCCGGTCCCACCTTTGGTCACCGTTTACCTCTCCACACGTGTCCCCGTCCTCGGCCAGTCCCGCACCACCACTGCCAGTTCCTAGGGCTGCTTTTGTGGTCTTTTGGAAACACCACAGCCCGTCACGGTCACCGCCGAGTCACCCTAGCTCTGCCACCGCCTTCGGTCGGCCCCACGGGCAGCCTCCTAGCTGTCGCCGTGTCCCTCCTTGCGCTCACCGTCTTCCAGCTAAACCCTCGAGCTCTCCCGGTCACGCTACCCACACACCCCACACCCGTCGGCCACCCTTATGGGTTCGGCCAACCTTCCATTCGCTTACAACACGATTCAAATAACCAACGATAGATTTAAATGTAAGGAATGTAATGAATATACTATAGAACCGGATGATTCGTGCGAATCGAATACTCGATCGTCTCATGCGAATCATAAACGTGTTAATCCTATCGATTCAATGATCGGCGTACACATAATGGATGATTACGGATCGGGAATTACCTTAACTCGTTTCCAAATCGTGATGCTCGACTTGCTCTCCTCTTTCTACTTGCTCTTGCGATGACCGAATGGTGCAAATGGGGTCTCCCCTTTGTGTCATGAACCCTTAGGGTGTAACACTCTCGGACCGGCTTCGGCCCTTGCGCGCCATCAGCCTCTCCCTCAGGCTTGGCCCGTCTTGCGATCTCTAATAGTTCCCCTCTAAGTTTCGTTAATTACATGATAACCACCGTCTAATTATGTTTACATAAATGAAAACCCGTCACTACACCTTTGGTTAAATCTCGTTATGTTCCCGTAGCATTTCCGTCCATTATGTACAATTAAATAGACATATACGATAAATCCCGTTTATTGGTAAAACATGGGATGTTACAAGTGTTTACATGGTTTTAGGAATCAAGTTGTAAACCCTATTTAGATAAATCGATGACGTTATTCATCAATAACATTCACAAGACAGGAAGATCTTGAGCACCTTCGTAAATTTTAGGTCCCGGTGCGGGTGTGACAGATCTCTAGACTCGCGGTACGACACGGTGATAACGTGCGGAATCCATTGATCAACGTGCAACGTGTAAGAAATCAACAACACAAGGTAAATAATCTTCTTTGTATTTCCTTATCAACAATGTTTACAATCTGGCTCTGTTCTTGACTCTCCACCTCGGTTCTAGACTTCTAAAACTGACATGTAAACACCTATTTATAGGGAAACCACAAAGATCACAGGCGAACTTCCTTAGGAGAACTTACCAAGTTCGCCCCTCAAGTTAACCTAATCATTCCCTTAGGCGAACTTGACAGGTTCGCTAACTTACAACATAGAATTTTAGCGATAGTTACAAAACATGCTCTAACAAACTCCTTCTTAACTGTTGCTAAAAATTCTATCACATTACAAGTCAAAGACTCTAAGACTAAGACATAGAATCTTCAAGCTCGCTGTCACCAGAATATACATCAACAGAAGCCCCCTTGCCAACAGCTTCAGAAGATTGTCAGCAGTCTTCAATATCATCAAATTGTAGTCTTCGTCTTGTTCATCTGCACACACTCTCTCTTTCTAAAAGGAAACTCGGGAGAAGGACCCGTTGTCAACTTCTGTCTGCAAATTTCAGTTATGGTAAAGAAGAACAACCATGTATAACAAACAGGTAAAATTTCCATGGAAGTTGGAAAAATAAAATCTTTTTGATTTCCTAAACATAAGAAACACAAAATCTTTTTGGTTTTTCTCTGTACAAACTGAAATGAAATAAACTGTAAAACTGTAAATCACATAGTTTTGTTGAACATCGTGAGCAAGAAAATCAGATCAGTATATGATATATCAATCACACATCTTGGATATAAAATACGTATAACATCAAATGGTATCCTATATCATTCATTCAAACCTTGATCAATTATGCTAATATCCTTTCAAGATTATCATATTTCAGGTAATGATACGCGATAAATATTCAAAGAAAAACAGGATTAGACTATGACACACAAATTCAGATTGTCAATATTATAATATTTGAAACTAAAAGCATCTCATTCCCACTTTCTTGTGAGTTAATGTACCATTTAAGTATGAAATACAACATGTACCCACAAATATGCCAATAGAAATGTAAATTGCATTATCTTCTAGGATGAAATTACATCAATTAGCATAGGAAAAGAAGCAGATCCTGAAGGATATAAAGAATCAGAATGATTCATATTGCTTGGTTTAGATGAAGTATCAAGATTCTTATCAACAGAAAGATTGTACCGGTGGAATTCTTCAATATAAGAATGATCAAGGAATCAATTGATTCAATGAAACAGGGTAGCGTGATCCAACTGTTATCTGGATGTATTCAATGGAATCAAGAAAAATGATCCAAGGGCTAGCATATGTTATAACAAATATCGTCAGAAACATATTTTCGTCCAATTTCACGTTGCATGTTTTTTGGGGCATGGGCAGTGAAGTGAACCGAAAAATTGTGCTAATCAATATAATTCGATACTGGTCTCATGAAATTCTTAAAGCCTCATATTCTATATCTGATAATGATCTTTTAACACACACACCCGGCATACCATGGGTTCAAATCACAGTTGTAACATATGTATTTATGTTTTCACACTACTGATGGTTCAAAGACGCTTTTAGCCTATTGTCAATCTAAATTATATGCATACACGACACTATCATTTCCTATTTGTTTAGTCAATGATGTTTATATCAAAACATATATAGTTAAGATAAATCAAATAAATATAAAGCACCAACAGTCAATCTAAGGTCATGTGTGACTAATAATCTACTGATGTACTATTATTTCTTATCCAACCTCAAATGATGTCAATTTTATCTTTTTCAATTTGTTTGGAATTTTCAAAACTTTGTGAAAGAAAATAAAACTTCCATTAAAATGGTTTTGAAAACAATTTTACTTGATTACTCAGGATTTAGCATTTCAATCAATCAAAAACTCAAACTAGTGTAATCGAATGTCTTTCTTTGTCACCAACCCAATACTGTACTCCCCATGTCCTCTAAACTCCTGATGTGCTTGAAATTACACATATTTATGGCACAAAACTTCGCCCGTTTTATGATCAATTCCCGGTTATTCCCCAAGTTTAGACACTTATTTGCTTCATTTTCAGTTTTATACGTTTTTGTGGAGCTAAGTGGATAAAGGAGGAGATTCCAGGAGATTTCAAGGAAAATTATGTTTTCTGAGTTGGAGGCACGGTCGAGCCCCTACCTGGCACAACCGCGCCCACCTAGGCACAGTCGCGCCCCGCATTGGCACGACCGGGCCAGCCTAGGCACGGTCGCGCCCCGAATTGGCACGGCCACGCCAGCATCAGAATCCGAGCACAACCGTGCTCTTGCTTCCCCACGGTTGCGTGTAAACCCGTGAGTCTGAAAGACGTACTTCCTCGAAAAGAAAGAGAGCCAATGGGAGAAGCAGATCAGTTAACCATACTGTCACACGACCGCGCCAAAAGAAGGCATGGTCGTGCCCCATGCTCAGTCACAGTCGTGCCCAGTGCCCTGGCACGGTCGTGCCTCCTTGCTTTTATATATAATAGAAGCTTTCCCACAGCATTTAGTCTGGAGACCTGGAGAATTGGAGCCCTGAGCACTGTTTTGTGCTCCGAATTTCCTTGTTTCTAGCCACATTTCAAGCTTCTAGGAAGGACTACAACATCATGAGGATCACCATACATCATCATCTTCATCATCATCTAGCTTGGGGTAGTTGGTTTGATTCTTGGCATTTCTCTATGAGTCTTGTAACTTTTCCTTGCTTTGTTCTTGTTCTTATGCTCACCATGAGCTAACTCTTGATATCAGATTGGTTTAGATGAAGTTTAGTAACGTTTGACAACATTTGTGGATTTTTCGCATAGTTTATGTTAATGTTATAACAATGGCATGATTTTTCTTCAATGATATTGTGTATTTGGAGTTGATATTGTTTGCAAGACTTGTATATGTGTAGGCTTTGTATGTTCGAAAACCCATGGTTTATGCATGTATTCATTGATTAGTGTATGTATGTATGCTAGTTTATGACTTTTGACTAGGAATGGTGGATGAAGTCTTGTTTATGGTTGAAAACTCTTGAATGTGCATCCTTGGGCTTGTGTTTGGAAAGGCAAAGTGTTTGTTATGGTGTGTCATGTTTAGTACTATGTTCATCTAGGACTTGTTGGCGCAATCTTCTAGTTGACGTAGTCTTGATATGAACATTGTATGTTGAAGAAGTGCATGTTGTTGTTTACTTTAATCAACTTGAGGTGGGTTATGTGTTGATTCGTGTAATATTTCCAACTAGTTGTTGAATTAGCCAACCTTGACAGGAAGCTATTTCAATATTTATTAAACATTGACGTATTCATAGCACGTGAGCTTCATTGAATGAGTTTAGGTGGTTAGTTTGTATAATTCGTTCTAACTTTCTGAAAAGTCATTTGATTAGATGTATTTTACGAGAGTTTAGTCAGCATATGTATCATGTACTTGCCATGTATCTATAGTTGTTGTTGGATGTCTACTAAATGGATTCGAGACCGAAGTGATATTCCTTCCTTGATCGTTTGACTTGCGTTCTTAGTTTAGTTTTATATTCTTGCATGTTAGTTTAATAAAAAATCAACTTAAACATCTTTTACCCTTACTTGATTGGATTTTAGTTTCGGTTTATTATCGCATTCCACGGTGTCCACGGATTGATATCCGGTTCTTACCTTTACTATATTGCTATCAGACGGGTACACTTCCTGGTGTGTTTGTGTGTGATTAGTCTTTGGTGAAAACCCCTTTTAAAACTCAAATTGTGTGAGAAATATTTATAAATATATATACACACTTTCATACACATCAAGTTTTTGGCGTCGTTGCCGGGGATACGGTTTGTGCGAGAACGATTGGGATTATTATTTAGTCATTTAGTACATATTTGTCTATATCTTGGTAAATAGTTTTCCTTATTTAAATTTGTTTTATTTTTATTTTTTATCTTTATTTTATCATCTTCCTCTTATTTTTGTGTATAGTTCTTCGGATGTTATGTTATTTTATTTTTATTTTTATCTAGTACCCGTGATCATTTTGTTTGAGTGTTCTTTGTAGTGATTTTCATGGATCGCGACTATGAGAGTTACAGTGACGAGTACCCGTTTGATCTATGGGGTTACCACGAGGAGATTTGGTGCGAGATTTGTGGGGGGCCACATTACACATTAGATTGTTATTAGTTCCCGGGCTACCCTGCAAGGCGCTATGAGGGCCCTATATTCGGCCCGGTCGGTGATTGGATGAATTGGAAACATTATTGTTTGAAGAGTCAACCGTGGTAATTGAAGGGGAGTCGCACCAAAAGGGAGATGTGCAAACGGATGGGTTCACCAACGAACCAATGAATATGGGATGCCCGATCCCCTATTGTGCACCAAGAAGAGCCGGCCCGCGATTGGTCATGATCATGAATCGTCTTATGAGTCATCCGAACAACGGGAGAAGGCGAGACATTTCACGGACCAACCGACTTGGAAGGCGCAACATCAGTCCACAAAGCATGGCAAGTCAACACTATCTTGCCGGGATGATCGCCTCCTTCACTACATCATGTACCTCAGGTTCGGTCCGGGCAAATACAAGTGTTGGTGGCACGACCCGTCACTTCGTTTCTGCATTTACTATTGGTTGTCACTAACTAGTGGTAAATGCACTAAACCAAACGGGCCGAATGGGTATTCAAGAATCATAAGCCACCCGTTTGTTAATTTGCCCCATCGTTTGTCCTAATTGACGAGCATTAGGACACGAGTCTAGCTAATGACTCATCAATAAACTTAGCATGTCGATGTGCCACCCGTTAGTTGTGTTTGTTCATTTTTATCTTCCAATTTATTTTCCTAGTTTTCTTTTTATTTTTCTAGGATTTTACTGTTTATTTTTGAGTTTAGGTGTTCGGAACGTGTTTTGGATCGAGCGGATTGGCGATATGGATTGGAACATCAGAGTCTTGATTAGATCTTGGAATTGTGGAACTGCTTGGAGCGTCATGTTTGTGGGTAGGCCGTTTGAGTTTGACCGAGACTGACACGAGGGAAGTTTCAGTTCTCCCTTCACACTCCATTGCATTGCATGTTTTTGTATACATTGAGGGCAATGTATGGGGTTGTGTGTTTATTCTTCGTTTTACATTATTTTTTGTTGTACATTGAGGGCAACGCACGATTCTAAGTGTAGGGTGGGAATTTATTCACACGATGTTTGTACTTTTAGCATTTTATCACTTCATTTTTTTTTTGCAAAATCTTACTTCATAATTTTTATTGGCATTAAATCAATTTTATAAAAAATTAAAAACACAAAAATATAATAAAAGTTAACCGTTTAGCATTCACAATTTATAGTAAATAATAGAGGTTTGATTTTTTTAAAGCAATTGAGATAGAAATTCCATCGAGTCAAACCCAATTTTTTGTGATAACCATGAGTTTTAGTGGGCTAAATGAATGAATTGCATGCAACCTTTTGCTTACACCCATTCCTTTCCGTTTCCGTGAGTTTATTTTTGAGACTTGATAGCTTTAGACATTGTTTGCTCTCGTTTTTGCGGATTTGAGTGTGCCGGATGTTTCATGCTTGTTAGAACTTGCTTTTAGTATACATTTCGAAATCATGAACATAAATATTGCTTTTAGCCTTTTATTTTTATTTTTTCCCAGATCCGAACACATCCACTAGTTAGCCACATTGAGCCTATCCCATGTTTTTCTTTTATTACCCATATTACACCGCCATTAAACATTCATTAGCCTTTTTATTTATTTATTTATTCTATTTTTCACCCGTGTTATAAATCCGGTTGGCTAATGTTAATTTTATAGCTTTTATTTTGTTGTAATCTTGAAATTATTGAGAAGTTTTTAGCTAAGGAAAGATGCATATTGACTTAGTTCCCTTCATAAGAAAAGAAAAGAAATAGTGTAAAAAAAATCACCAAAATTAGGTGAATTATAGCCGATTCGAGCAATTTTGTGAGCAAAGATGGAAAGAATTCGGTTGTTAGCTCTTATCTATACGGAAGTATTAGTTAGTTTATTTTTCATATTAGAAGTTGTTTTAGTTTTTGAGTTAGCATAGCCGCCGGGTTTTTAGCCATTTAGCCACTTTTAAATCCCACTTCCATACCCTTAGCCATTCCCAAGTTACAACCCGTTTAAAGCCCTCTTGATTTGTGCTTTGTTTCATGTTAGTTGGTAGAGATTTGATCTTTTAGCAAGCTTATGATTTTTGCATGATTCATTATCTTGGCATTTGAGTGTTCTATACATACTCCATTACTTGTATGATCATATATATTCTCGAGTGTGTGTGAACATTGTGAGAAGCATAAAGTTGCATGCTAATGATTTCCTAGGCGTATTAATTTGCTCGTTCGGTTGTTACTTCATTGGGCTCCTTGGTTTCATTTAGTTAATTTTGCATTTCTTGAAAATCTTATCAAACCTTCATAAGTTTATTAATGCTTACGGTTTTCCGAATTGATCCATAGTGCCATTGGAAGTTTTGTTTTATTTTGATTTCTTGCTTGAGGACAAGCAATGTTCAAGTGTGGGGTTGTTTGATGTGCTTGAAATTACACATCTTTATTGCACAAAACTTCACCCGTTTTATGATAAATTCCCGATTATTCACCAAGTTTAGACACTTATTTGCTTCATTTTTCAGTTTTATAGGTTTTTGTGGAGTTAAGTGGATAAAGGAGGAGATTCCAGAAGTTTTCAAGGAAAATTAGGTTTTCTGAGTTGGAGGCACCGTCGCGCCCCTACCTGGCACAATCGCACCCACCTAGGCACGGTCGCACCCCGCATTGGCACGACCGCGCTAGCCTAGGCACGGTCGCGCCAAAAATTGGCACGGCCGCGCCAGCATCAGATTCCGAGCATAACCGTGCTCTTGCTTCCCCACGGTCACGTGTAAACCTGTGAGTCTGAAAGCCGTACTTCCTCGAAGAAAGTGAGCCAATGGGAGAAGCATATCGGTCAACCCTACTGTCACACGAGCGCGCCAAAAGAAGGCATGGTCGTGCCCCATGCTCAGGCATGGTCGTGCCCAGTGCCCTGGCACGGTCGTGCCTCCTTGCTTTTATATATATCAGAAGTTTTCCCACAGCATTCAGTCTGGAGACATGGAGAGTTGGAGCCCTGAGCACTGTTTTATGCTCCGAATTTCCTTGTTTCTAGCCACATTTCAAGATTCTAGGAAGGACTACATCAAGAGGATCACCATACATCATCATCTAGCTTGGGGAAGTTGGTTTGATTCTTAGCACTTTTTATGAGTCTTGTAACTTTTCCTTTCTTTGTTCTTGTTCTTATGCTCACCAAGAGCTAACTCTTGATATCACTTGGGTTTAGATGAAGTTTAGTAACGTTTGACAACATTTATGGATTTTTGGCATGAATTTTGGGAAGTTTATGTTAATGTTATAACAATGGCATGATTTTTCTTCAATGATATTGTGTATTTGGGAGTTGATATTGTTTGCAAGACTTGTATATGTGTAGGCTTTGTATGTTGGAAAACCCATGGTTTATGCATGTATTAATTGATTAGTGTATGTATTTATGCTCAGGCTCACCAGGTTCTGTCAAAATGCATCGATCATGTGTAACTTGTTTC
The DNA here is from genome assembly GCA_023525975.1 of Smallanthus sonchifolius. NCBI lineage: Eukaryota > Viridiplantae > Streptophyta > Magnoliopsida > Asterales > Asteraceae > Smallanthus > Smallanthus sonchifolius. Next base: position 63,656,233 of record CM042019.1, on the reverse strand, counting down.
ACCACTTTTTCTTCTTCAATCTTTACCTCTTTAGGAATACCCTCAACTTTGTCTTCATCAAAGCATTCATCATCACTATCATCATCATACACCATGTCCTCACCAGTAACTGGATTAACCTTGAGGACGATTTTTGGTTCCAACTCTTCTCCAGTCACTGTCTCAATGCTACGAGTTGCGTAATTACCATTAAAAGGAGGACATAAACCAACTCCCCCAACAACTTTATCATCCTGCTGTGGACAATAACCAACTCCTCCAACTACTTTCTCACCACTAACTTTCTCATTATAATATTCTAACAAAAAATTAGAATTTTTATAACCCTCAAGCTTTCTCATCAATTTGGTGACTTCACTCTGTGACTGGGCAAGTTCATTTATTTTCTTTTCATATTCAGAATATGCCACATCAATGTGAAAAGCTTGTTAATTTACTTTTGATTGTAAAACTTTGATATCATCTTTCAATGATTCAATTCTTATATTTAAAAGCTTCTAATTTTCTTTCAAAGTTTGATTAGTTAAGTAGCTTGCCTTCAAGTCACGGATGAGATGAGTATTGTCATCACACAATCTCATAATTATTAAATCAGAATCAATGCATTTAGAGCATGGAACAGAAACAACCTCATTTACCTGTTTAGAATCATCCATGAATCCACTTGCTTCAACAAACATATCTGCTACTTTCTCTGTTACCTTCCCTGCAGCTACATTGTCATTCATCAATTTTTCACTAGTCACCTTTGTTGTATTTGTTTTGTCTTCAGTAACCACATCCTCATTCACACTATCATCTTCAACTGTCTGGAAGCTTTCTTCAGTCTTCACATCACTCTCGGTAGACTGATTGCTTTCACCAGATTGAACACTTTCACTATCGCTTGATTCTGTAGAAATGTCAATTTCAGAATCACTCTGCCTCACTAATTCTTCTTTAATCAAGGCCACAAATGCTTGAGTAGTAACTTCTTCATTTAGTACAACCTTGACACTATCTTCATCACTTTTGTCACTAACTTCAATCACATCACGTTCTTCATAAGAATGAACTGTACCAATCAAGTCCGCTAAAAACATATCGGTTAACTTTTCATTTTTTTGATGAGCACTGAGTACTTCTCAAACTTAGGTGGAAGAGCATCCAACAGCTTCTCATTCACCTCAGTATTAGTGTAAGAAACATCACATTTTACCAACTCTCACAAAAAAATGGTAGTATCTGGTACCAATATCATCAGTAGTTTCATCCTCCAAATACTTGAAAAATATGAATTGTTTCTTCAGCAAATCTCTCATACTCTTTGAAAAATTCGTCATCTCAAGAATGTTGTGAAAGTGTCCAAGAATAATTTTCCCTCCAAAAATATATGGATTTTAATGAAGTAAAAATCCAAAATCACAATCTTCTCAAAAACAGCTCGAAACACTCAAATGAAAGTCCCCTCGAAAAAAAAAAATTCCCCTCCAGAAAATTTTTTTTCCTCCAGAAATAAAAGTCCTAGAATAATTTTCCCTCCAGATTTTTTTTTATTTTTTAAATAACTAGAGAACTTAGTGAGCGAACTTGGTAAGTCCGCATGAACTGCACTGAGCGAACTTGTTAAGTTCGCCTGTAATTGAATCAGCAAGTTTGCCTGAAACGCTGAAAAATCAGGAAGAACACAAACACGAACTCAGACCTCTGAAAATCATGGTTTATGATGTATATGATTGAATATGATGAAATTAAACCGTAGGAATGATTAGAAACTGATTTGGAACAATCCTATCGGATCAAATTCTCAAAATCAATCCAAAATGATCAAAATCACTCCATTTTTGTCAAGAACACGAAAAGGATGAAAAAGTCTTCAAAATCAATGATCTTTGATGTTGATTGTACATGAAAACACCACGAATCTGCTACTAATCGAGAGCAAAAGCTCTGATACCAATTGTAGGTCCCGGTGTGGGTGTGACGGATCTCTACACTCGCGGTACGACACAGTAATAACGTGCGGAATCCATTGATCAACGTGCAATGTGTAAGCATCCAACAATATAAGGTAAATAATCTTCTTTGTATTTCCTTATCAACAATGTTTACAATCTGACTCAGTTCTTGACTCTCCACCTCTGTAAACACCTATTTATAGGGAAACCACGAAGACCTCAGGCGAACTTAGCAAGTTCGCCTAAACATTCCCTCAGGCGAACTTGACAGGTGCGCTAACTTACAACATAGAATTTCAGCGACAGTTACAAAACATGCTCTAACAAAATTAGTTTTAGAAGTTTTCGCAAATGAGAAATTGTACCAAATTCTCTAAGTACAAACCTCTACTTCAGGAAATGCATTTTCTTGGTATGTGAACAAGAGACATTCACGTAAATCCAAGAAAATGTTGGAGAACATTTAAGACACCCAGGAAGAATGAAAAATTTCTTGATGTTGTTCGCTTTTATCGACAATGCATTGGGAATTTTTCAGAGTAAGGGCATCACTGATAATGATTAAGTAGTAAGATAATCAAGAGATAACCGTTCAGCTTACTAAAACACGAGTGACCTCATACACGAGATTCACCTCTTCGTAATTGAAAATAACTAACTACATCGCGTAATAAGACGCATCACATTAAGGTATCAATTATGTGTAAAGACAAAGGACAATGGCATTTCGATTGTGCTTCGTGAGTCATAGTAGAAGGAAAGAACAACACTACCTCTAGTTTGAAAATTTAGAATCATAACGTTGTACACTTGAGATTTATAGACATTGTCGAATGTCTCATTATCGCCGACCACAAGGGTCTCCGATATAGCTCCGAGTAGGAAATACTCAATTCGCGTCAGAATAGAAAAGGAAAAATCATTCCGATAATATGAATGGGAAATTCATTATCATTTGGAATAAAATTGAAATAGTACCTAACGCATTAAGCGGTTAGGGAAATAGTCAAACACCATCAAAGGACATGCGTTAGATGTATTAATCCCAAGAGATGAATGCACAGAAGAAAACAACCATGAATGCTAACTTAAAGAATGGATTCTTGATGGAGAAGGGTCAAAATGGGAACCTAAGTACTGAAGTTCTCTAACTCAAGATCAGGACATGACGCAAGCATTATAGAAATATCAAGTCTGGATATAGCCCGAGTCTAAGTACTCCGTACCTGCAGAAACGGACGAAATATACAAAGACTTTAAGAAATTCTACTAAGTATAAAGAAAGGAATTACTTTATACATTAAGATTTGCATAACCGGTGCTGAAGGCACATCAAAACATCAGAAACCATGTGGGTTATCATGAATTTGATTGACCAGAAATCGGTATACTGTTGTCTTACCTGAAAGATTTCAAAGCTAGGAGAGCCGACTAGACTGTATGTCAAAGTATTAGCTAGATCTAAATTACATGATCATTATCCTTGATAATGATAGAAATCTTACTTCCAAGATATAGAAGAAAGTCATAAGATGTAACATCCCAAAAATAGTAATTTAGTAAATAATAATGCTATAGAGACTTAATCGTCATAAAACAAAAAAAAACGGATGGGCTTGGGCTCGGCTCCAACGGGTCGATGGAAGCCCAGGTATATAAAAGGCAGCCCACCTCGCCATTTCAACCTCATTTCATCACTCTAGAGAGAGAAAGGAGTACTCGGGTCTAGAGAGACAAAGTCGACGGATCGACACGAGATTGAAGGAGCACGTTACTGCTGAGCTCGTGAGCAAAACCTCCGAATCAGAATTCCAATACAGGTAACGATTCGACCATAATCTGAGTTTTTGTTCGTTTTGGGTTTTCTCGGGTTTTAGCTAAATAGGAGATGTTTTTATGGATGAAACCTGATAATAAGCTTAAAACTAGCATCTTGAATGAAAACCGCACGTTTTGATCAAAGAAAATTGTAAGATTGGCATGATCGGGTTAGCATGCAAGAATTTCGGATTTTTGTCCAGGAAACAGCTATTGCGTACTTATCAAGTACGCAAGAAGGACGTCCTGCGTACTTACCAAGTACGCAGGAGAAAGATCCTGCGTACTTATCAAGTACGCAAGAATAATGCTCTACGCACTTGTCAAGTACACATGAGCAAGGCCCTGCGCACTTACTAAGTGCGCAGGCAGCAGGCATCAGGCTAGATAGTGAAGTCAGTATGTTCGCCTAATTCAGTATGATTAAACCGTTAGAGTTTGGATTGGGTCTGATGTATATTTAACTACCTAATTCAAATCGTACGTGACGTTGTTGGACCTTTGTTTAGGACAACCAAGACTAGCTTATCAGGTGAGTTCTATGTGCCCCCTTCTATGTTATGTGCAAATCATTTTAAATGTTCTGGGGCTGAAGTGTATACATTAAATGAATAAATGATATGAATGTCAATGTGATCATACGTGATATACTAAGGTATATTTATATATATATGAAAATGAATTATGAACAAAGAATGAAACGTATGTTTACAATGAATGAATGAAAGAATGGCATAACATAAATAAATGAAATCTTCCTTTATAATTATATATATTGCATGTTTTGAATGTATGTATACGTTATGGATGGAAACGAAGCTAACGGCTACTTCTGTAGAAGGACGACCACGCGACTATTTTGCAACCGGGAAAAGTACGTTCCTTCGCAAGCTAGGACGAAAAAAGAGAATTAATGGGCGGTCGAAGTAAATGCTTTAATAGTATAACGATTGCATAAACAATAGTTCACGTGGGAAATGGATGCCTTAGGGCAGACTGGCGAATATGACGGACTACGACGGTAGGACGGTTAAGACAGGCGGCCGAAGGTTGGCCGAACGGAAGTTAAGGCGGACGGTTTCTAGGACCGGATGAGTAAAAGGGCTACGACGGTAGCTTAAGGGCGTATGTCTTTGTGATATACGCAGTAAAAGACATGTTGATCACCCTTATGTGTATGACCAATGAATGTTAAGGAAAGTAAAGGTGAATGCATATCTTTGTAATCACATAAGAATGATGAAAGAAAAGCAAAAGCTATGAATACATATTTATATAAATGTATATACATAATTATGCATACTTTTAAAGAAATAATGTTCATAACTAATCGCTTTAAACTAGAACCCACCAGCGTTAGCTGACTTTTAGTATACATTTCAGGTAAGGAAAAGAAGGGTCGTGCGAAGGCGTGATGGTTACCCAGCAAGCGACTGACATCCCACTCTTGATTGTTAATTAAAAATGTTGTGCTTTTAATTGTTAAGACTTCCGCTGTTATGTTATGTATTTGAATGATGTTTGTTTTCACTACTCTCGAATGTTTAATTTAAGTTCAGTATTTATGACTATGTTTATGAGTAAATCCAAGCAGTAGTTTGAGAGATTCAGACATCCCTAAATGTCTGGACTCAAGCTGATTATGGGAACAATGCACGGATGTCAATATGGGTAACCAACGCCAGCTCGGTAAGTAAGTACTAAAGTTAATGCACTTGGATAAGAATAGATACCTTAACTTAGAACAAATAGATGTCAATGTCCCAACCAATTTGAAGAGTTTTGAACCCGAAAAGCAACGTAAATTAGTAATCACAAACCGGTCACTGTAATTAATAATTTACCTTGCTCGTACTGTTCCAAACTATGATCTGAAGAAATGAAATTGATGTATTCCCTTTATAACTATTAGGAAACTAAGAACTATGGCTGGTGGAGGAAGGACCGGATGCTGAGGCGGTCGCACTGGCCGAGTAGGTAGACCTCCGTTAAATCAAAGACTTGAAGAGGAAGAGAGTGTGCACGCAAAACACACCGAGAGTGTGCATGAAATAGAAGTGACCCCAACTGGGAACAACAATCAAGGGCCTTTACAGTTAGAACCAGAGGTCAGGGATGCTATTGCCCACGAAGTGGTACTCACTCTGAAGAAAGTATTGCCTGATCTACTATCCGAGGCACTAAAGAAAAGTAGATAGGAGGATGAAGGAGACCATGAAGAGAAAGTGTATGACAGTGATGGGGATGAAGTGAAAATGGGATCAAGCAATCTTTGGTGTACTTACAAAGGTTTCAAGGACAGAGACCCACCCAAGTTCGATGGGAACAAGGATTCAGTGGCTACGTTTGAATGGATTGAGAGGATGAACGCTGTAATCAACATCAACGAGTGTCGACCGGACCAGGCTGTTAAGTATGTTGCTCATTCTTTCACCAATGAGGCACTAAGTTGGTGGAGGAACATCCAGAGGAAAAAGTCGCTAAACGCTCTTGCCAGAATGACATGTAAGACCTGAAGAAGCTGATAATCCAAAAGTTCTGTCCCCAGAACGAAATTGATCGAGTGGAGAATGAATTCCTAAACTTTAAGGCTGGCAACAAGACGCACCGCAAGTATACTTCTAGGTTCAATGAGCTAGCTCAACTGGTACCCCACCTGGTGGAGACAGAAGAACGAATGATTAAGTACTATGTGAAGGGCCTACCTCAAAGGGTCCGTGTCCATATGAAAGCTAACCTACCCTCGACCTTTGAGTCAGTAGTGAATCTGAGCGAAATCGTCTATGACGATTATGCCAATGAGGACCCGGCACCTGAGACACAAAAGAGAAATTGGGAGAACCCGTGTAGAGGCACTGGAAAAGGGAATGTAGCAACTGAAATTAAGAAACCAAGGTCGAATGAATATGAAACTTGCAGGAAATGTGGAAGGCAACATCTTGGAGAGTGTCGAATCGGCACCACCACATGCTATAAGTGCGGGAAGCCGGGGCACTTCTCCCGAGAATGCGTAAAAAACGTCAAGTGTCAAGTATGTGGATTGTTTAGTCATCTGACAAAGAACTGCAGGAAGGCTAGCCAATCTGGTTCGGGAAAAGAGAGGGAACAGGAACAGCAAAAGGCAAAGACTTGGGCCTATGCCTTAACTGAGGAAGAAGCAAGAGGAAACCCCGATGTCGTGTCAGGTACGTTTCTAGTAAATGATGAACATGCTGCTATTTTATTTGACTCTGGAGCTAGTAAAAGATTTATATCAAATGCATTTAGTTGTAAACTGGATTGCACTATCAACTCTATAGTAAAGGCCTTTAGCGTACAAACTGTCGTTGGTAAAAATTCGGCAGTATTTCAAGTAACAGAGGATTGTATCATAGAAATAGACGGTCATAAGTTCCCTTCTAGATTGTTCCTTCTCACCTTAGGAGGATTTGATATAGTATTGGGTATGGATTGGCTAGCTGCCAATGAAGCTCAAATCATATGTAAACGTAAGAGGATACACCTCAAAGCTCCAAGTGGCAGCCCAATTACGGTTTATGGGGATTGGAATTGCACGATGACGAACGTCATCTCGATGATCAAGGACGAAAGTTACATGAGGCTTGGTTGCGAAGCTTATCTGGCATATGTTATTGATGATAGAATGAAAATGAATGAACTCAAGAATGTACCCGTGGTATGCAACTTTCCAGAAGTATTCCCTGAGGATCTACCTGGGTTACCACCCGATCGGGAAATAGAATTTCAGATTGACTTACTGCCATGAGCTGAGCCAGTTGCCAAAGCCCCCTACCGATTGGCTCCATCAGAAATGAAAGAATTGATGTCTCAACTAGAGGAACTAACAGAAAAATAATTTATTAGACCGAGTATCTCACCGTGGGGCGCTCCGGTACTATTTGTAAAGAAGAAGGACGGCAGCATGCACTTGTGCATTGACTACATCGAGTTGAACAAGAGGACAGTAAAGACCAAATACCCACTGCCTAGAATATACGACCTTTTTTGATCAACTGCAAGGTGCGAGTTGGTTCTCAAAGATCGATCTTAGGTCGGGTTACCATCATTTGAAAGTAAGAGAAGAAGACGTACCAAAGACCGCGTTGTTTTGGGCATTATGAGTTTCTCGTGATGTCCTTCGGATTGAGCAACGCACCAGCAGCATTCATGGATTTGATGAATAGAGTATGTCGACCGATGTTGGATCGATCGGTGATAGTTTTTATAGACAACATACTGGTATATTCGAAAAGCGAGGGTGATCACCACAGTCACCTAAGAGAGGTTCTGGAGGTGCTAAAGTAGGAAAAGTTGTACGCAAAATTCTCTAAATGCTCGTTCTGGCTTAGGGAAGTCCAATTCCTAGGTCATGTACTAAACCCAAACGGAATCATGGTGGATCCTGCAAAGATCGAGACAGTAAAGGAATGGAACGTCCCAAAGACACCAACAGAGATACGAAGTTTTCTAGGATTGGCAGGCTACTATCGAAGGTTCATTTAAGATTTTTCAAGAATAGCCTCGCCACTAACTAAGTTGACACAGAAGGAAGTGAAATATGAATGGGGTCTAACCCAAAACAATGCGTTTGAGGAACTTAAGGCAAGATTAACCCAAGCTCCAGTCTTGGCACTACCTGAGGGAAATGAAGACTTAGTAGTCTACTCTGACGCTTCGGGTCAGGGTTTAGGTTGCGTACTTATGCAACGAGGGAAGGTAATTGCTTACGCCTCGCGAAAACTAAAGATTCATGGGGTTAACTACCCAACACACGATCTAGAGTTAGTAGCAGTAGTTTTCGAGTTGAAAATATGGGGGCATTATCTGTATGGAGTTAAATGCACCATCTACTCAGATCACAAAAGCCTGAAGTACTTTTTTGGGCAAAAGGAATTAAACATGAGGCAAAGGAGGTGGTTAGAGCTATTGAAGGACTATGACTGTGAGATATTGTACCATCCAGGCAAGGCAAACGTGGTGGCTGACGCTTTAAGCAGAAAGGAAGAATCGGAACCTATACGGATCAAAGCGTGTTAGCTGATTATAACACCAGATTTGATGAGTGAAATATCAAAGGCACAAGATGAAGCACTATTAGAAAGAAATATAATGTAGAGTCATATCTTATGTATAAGTTGTTGTCATTTATTGTATGTTTAAACAGTTTTAGACTAGTTTACTTTATGTCATTTCATTAAATGTAATTTCAGTTTTTTGTAATTTACTGCTTTATTAGCTAAGCCTGGGCCATCGAAACTACTTAGTTTCGATTGAGTTTGTTCAATCGAAACTAGTAGTTTCGATAGATGGTAGTTTCGACAGTTCTGTGTATCACTTGTAAATGGTCAATCGAAACTAGTAGTTTTGATTGAACATAGTTTCGATACCTGTCACTACTATAAATAGCCTAGTTTGAGAATGTTTAGGGTGTGAGTAGCGGCTGTAACCCTGAACCTTCTCTTTCACATTGTTATTGAATCAATACATTTTGCAGTTGTTTTTACACTGTGTTCTTACATTTTCATATCATTTTGTGTTGATTCATTGTGAGGTTAGCCTATTATCTTCACCGACTCTGTTTCTACCATCTGTTTCACCAACATACACACAGTTTCCGCCTGTGTGTGTGTAATCGCTCAAATCAGTGATTTCAAGAGAAATCTGGACCTACATATAAAACGGGAAAGAATAGTAGGACAACAAGGGAATTTGGATGCAAATGCATACGGTGTACGAACTAGGTTTGGCCAAATGTGGATACCTAAGATTGGCGAGCTTAGAGCCAAAATACTTGATGAGGCCCATAAGTCTCGCTATTCCATCCATCCCGGGATGAACAAAATATATCAAGACTTGAAGAAAGAGTACTGGTGGCCTGGCATGAAGAATGATGTGACAGAGTACGTGAGCAAGTGCCTAACGTGTTCTCTAGTTAAGGCCGAGCACCAGAAACCGTGGTTATCGAAACTTGTCTGTAAATTTTTGTCTTATATAGAAACTGGTGGCCTGGCATATAAGATTTTTGTCTTATATAGAAACTGTGGTTATCGAAACTTGTCTATAAATTTTTCAGTATCGAAACTAGTTGTTTCGATAAAAGTTGTCCTATCGAAACTGTTTCGATAGAAGTTGTCCTATCGAAACTAGTTGTTTCGATAGAAGTTGTTCTATCAAAACTAGTTACTGTTTTAGTTTCGATTCCGAATATTATGGCCACTTCAAGTTCAACAGAACATTCTGGGGGAAATAGACCACCTGCTCTTGTGTCCACAACAGAATTTGATGATTGGTCTAAGAAGATGAAGCTTTTCTTTCAATTTCACGATTATACTTTGTTGAGTTCTATCACCGATGGTCCCCACAAGCCCATAACTACCACTGCTGATGTTCAACGTCCTAAGTTAGTATCTGAGTATGATGAGAAAGATCTTGCCTTGATTGCCCGAGACAACAAGGCCTACGGGACTATTGCCATGGCTCTTCTTATGGATATTTTCAACATCTTTGCTGAGTACACAACTGCCAAAGACTTATGGGCTACATTGTGCATAAGATATGGGGGAAGTGAGGATGTCAGGGAAAGCAAAAGAGATCTGATCAAGAAACAATATGCGATGTTCAGCAGTGTAAGGGGAGAATCAATATCTGATTTGATCAACCGTTTCTCAAGCATTGTATCAAGGTTGAAAGTAATGGGAGTTGAGTACCCTACTCTTGATCTAAACAAGAAACTCCTAGATTCTCTTCCTGAGGAATGGAATATGTATCGAATCATGATAAAAAAGACTGAGAATCTGAGTGCTCTGTCTCAACAGGAAGTCTATAGCATTCTTGAATCTTATGATATTGAGATTAAGAAGGGAGCAGTCACCCCATCAAATCAGTCTGGAAACACAGCTCTTATTGCTGGATCAAGCTCATCCGGCAGCCCATACTTTCAAACTGATGTCCCTCCTTCAGCTGCTGCAATTAATTCTATCAGCTCCTCTGCTCCTCAAAAGACCGTCACCATGATTCCTGATGATTATGTCCCAATCATGACTGCTTTCATGTCGTGCTATGATGCACTGATTTCTGGAAATCTAACACCGGTTAGCTTTCAACCTGATGACTTGGAGCAGATTAATCCTGATGATTTGGAGAAAATGGACATTGATTGGTGCATGGCCATGTTGACCTTAAGAGCCAAAAGATTCATTAAAAGGACTGGCATAGACAAATTCAAGCAAGGAAAGACACTTGGGTTTGATATCAAGAAGGTGAGATGCTACAATTGTGATCAGCTGGGTCACTTTGCCAGAAACTGCAAGGAGCCATCCTCCAAGGATCAGCAAGAAAAGAAGATTTCCTTTGGAAAACAATCTGCCAATCCTCCAAAGACAAACACATCTTCAAGTTCCACAGCTCTTGTGTGTCAAGCTGATGGACACTATCATTGGGGAGAACAAGCTGAGGAAGCTGCTGATAAAGCCTTGATGGCTGATGTGAAGGACACGGGCAAGTGTGTCATGATTGAACCTGCTGAGAATCTCACTGCTGTACCTGCTGAGGTTATTTCTAAACTTTGTAATTCCAGATCTTGCCTAAATGAAATTCAAAAATACAGATTCATCAATCAAGCCTTGATTGATGAACGAGATCACATTAAGGTGATGTATGACTCTATTGCCAAAAATGAGAAACTTTACTTAAAGAAAATGCGTGACATATCTGGTGAAAATCGTTCTTTAATTGTGCAACTCAATACTCAAACTATTAATAATACGATTTTAACTGAAAGAGTCCAAAAGGCAGAAAAAGCCAAATTACAGGTTGACCACATGGATATGGATCAGAAAATTTCGTTTGGAATAATTGATAAACAATTTAATAGAAAAGGCACAGAAGGTCTTGGGTATAACTCTCATCCACCTCCTTATTCTAAATCAGGGAGATTTGCTGATATGCCAACTCCACATGTTTCCACACCTTTTGTTTGCACATTATCTCCTGATGATTATATTACATCCTCTGATTCTGATAGTTTTGCTTCTTGTGCAGAATTAAATTGTGTAAATTCTGAAGATGATTGTGATGAGAGTAGCAATGACAGAACTATTTTAAAAGAACTTGAGTCGGATGAATGTAATAATATGTCCGTGTCTAAACTAAATATTTGTGAACACGTTGAAAACTTGTATTTTGATTCTATGCCTGCTGAGCATACAGGTTTGGGATGTGATGTTTCTAAATTTAAAAATGATTTGCCTTTTGTTCCTAACTCTTTGAATGTTATGCCATGTGTTACCAAGTTTAAAAGTGCAGGAATTATTGTGAATGATATACCACGTGAAACCATGAGCAACATGGACTTTTTCGGATTAAAGGAAGCACATCGTCTTCAAGACAAAGTTATTGATGAGAGAACCGTCTCATGTTCAGATTCCTCAACATCACAATCATCTTCATCTTGTGATGACTATCATCAGGCTAAGATATCTTGTGAAAACGTTTGTTTTAGTTGTGGTGCCTCAAATCATGTTTCAAAAAGTTGTAAATTGACAACCACAAATTCTAATGAAGAATCGCCTTCCAAAAGTTCATTAAATTCATATGTGTTGCCTAAGTCTTCTGACAGTAGGAAATCTAGGCGTAAAAGAATTAAAAATGCTAAAAATTATTTAAAACGAACTTGGAAAATTAAAAATAATGTTCTATTTGATGACCATGCTTCATCAAAGGATGGTTGTAATTCTGATTCCAATGAGAGGTCATATCCTGACATTAAAATCTCTTGATTGAAACAATTTTGGTCAAATCATATAAATGGTTCGTTGTGTATAGGGTCAATCAAGAAGAACCGGCGATAACATCTGACATGTAGATAGTGGATGTTCAAGACATATGACTGGGCACTTTAACTTGCTGCAAGATTATCAACAAATTGATGGAGAGTATGTTGCTTTTGCTGGAAACCCAAGAGGAGGAAAGATTGAAGGACAAGGAACAATATTAAATGGAGTAAATAGTCTGGAATTTGTCAACTTTGTTCCTCAGTTGAAATACAATCTGATGAGTGTTTCACAGATTTGTGACAAGGACTTTTGTGCTTTATTCAATTCAAAAGAATGTCTTATCTTGAAGCCGGGAGTGGTGATTCCGGAAGAACTTATTCTCATGCGTGCTCCCAGAAGATACAACACATATAGCTTGGATATGAACAACCCATCGGGCATTGAATCGTGTTTTCTCTCAAAGGCTTCCGAAGATGAATCTTTCATGTGGCATAAAAGGTTGGGACATGTCAATTTCAAAACAATGAACCGACTGGTTCGAGGCAACCTAGTCACTGGATTACCTCTCGAAGATTTCACTCCTATGGAACACTGTATCTCATGTTCCAAGAGAAAACAACACAAATCTTCATATAAGCCTAAAACCACCAATTCCATTGACTCTCCTCTCCAATTGCTTCACATGGATCTTTTTGGTCTAGTGAGTGTCATGAGTCTTGGACGAAAGTCATACTGTCTGGTGGTAACAGATGATTTTTCTTGATTAACTTGGGTGTTTTTCCTAGCCAAGAAAGATGAGATGCCAGAGATTTTAAAAACCTATCTGCTTCAAATTGAGAACCTCTTCAATCTAAGTGTGAAGACTATCCGCAGCGATCATGGAACAGAATTAAAAAATACAACTCTTGATTCCTTCTGTGAAAGCAAAGGAATTTCTCGACAATTTAGTGCACCTCATACTCCTCAACAAAACGGTGTAGCTGAAAGAAGAAACCGCACTTTAATTGAAGCTGCACGAACTATGATTGTTGACTCTAAACTTCCCGTGACTTTCTGGGCTGAGGCGGTCAACACTGCATGTTTTGTGCAAAATCGGGTTCTTATCACTAAAAGTTGCAACAAGACACCTTATGAGATCATGTACAAGCGCAAGCCAGTTATCGATTTCTTCAGAAAATTTGGGTGTGTGTGCACAATGCTGAACACTTCAGATAACAAGTTTGAAGCCAAAGCTGATAAAATGCTATTTTGTTGGTTACTCATCTAATCAACGTGCTTTTCATGTCTACAATAAGAAGAAAAGGATAGTGATGGAGTCCATTGATATCAATTGGCATGAAAACAATCATACGGACGCAGGAGACAGTCCCAATTGGCTCTTTGACGTCGATTCAGTTTTTAAGTCATTTAATCTTTCTGATTTCTCTATTGAATCAACTCATGCTAATCCTTACTTCTCTGTGAACAATCTAAGGAACATTAATGATCAAGGCTCTTCCTCATCTGCTCAAGCTGATATTCCTGTGTTTGCTAATGCTGAATCTGATATGGAGTCTTCCGGTTCTGGTGCAACAAGTGAAACTGTTGAAGACAGCTCCATTCCAATAGTAGATGTTGCACCACAATCACCTGCTGAAGATTCTATTAATGATATGTGAAAATCTTACCAATTCGAAAGAAGTCGTGGAAGAAGATGAAATTCCTCAACTGCGAATTCACAAGATTCATCCCACCAATAACATAATTGGACCACTCAATGTGGGTGTTAGTACCCGAAGTGCCTGTGAAGCATTTGAAAACAGCATTTTTTTTTGCTTCATTTCTCAAGCTGAACCAAAGAACATCAAAGCAGCTCTACTAGAAAACAGCTGGGTGGAAGCAATGCAGGAAGAGCTACAGCAATTCTCACAGCTGCATGTGTGGAATTTGGTAGATCTTCCCAAGAACAAAGTTCCAATCGGCACTCGTTGGGTTTTTCGCAACAAAAAGGATGAAGGCGGCACTGTGATTCGAAATAAAACTCGTCTGGTGGTTCAAGGTTTCTATCAAGAAGAAGGGATTGACTATAAGGAAGTCTTTGCACCAGTGGCTCGCTTGGAAGCCATCCGAATGTTTCTCGCCTATGTAGCCTACATGGACTTCACCGTTCATCAAATGGATGTCAAAAGTGCATTTTTATATGGCAAGGTTCAAGAGGAAGTTTATGTCAAGAAGCCGCCGGGCTTCATTGATCCTAATTTTCCAGACCGTGTTTATTAGTTAGACAAAGCATTGTACGGTCTTCACCAAGCACCTCGTGCGTGGTATGAAACTTTATCAAAGCATCTGCTAGAGAATGGTTTCACATGAGGAGCAATTGACCAAACTTTGTTCAAACCGAAGGATGAAAAGGATATAATCTTGGTGCAAATTTATGTGGATGATATCATTTTTGGATCTACAAATCCCCGTCTTTGCATAGAATTTGAGAAAGTGATGAGATCTAAGTTTGAAATGAGCTCCATGGGAGAAATGAAGTTCTTTTTGGGACTACAAGTTGATCAGTTTGAGTCAGGAATCCTTATCCATCAAAAAAAATACGTGAAAGAAATTTTGACCAAGTTCAAAATGGCTGATTCCCACCTTGTAAAAACTCCTGTGGAAGTTCGTCATTGTTTGACTCCTGATGTGGATGGTGAAAGCGTTGATCAGCATCTCTATCGCTCTATGATTGGCTCTCTCATGTATCTCACGGCCAGCAGACTCGACATCATGTTCGCAGTGTGCTTGTGTGCACGTTTTCAGGCTAATCCTAAACTCTCTCATTTATCTGCTGTCAAACGTATTTTAAGATATTTAAAGTATAAGCCAAAATTGGGTCTGTGGTATCCTAAAACTGACTTATTTGATCTTGTGTCTTATTCAGATTCAGACTACGGGGGTTGCAACTTAGACCGAAAATCCACTTCTGGAGGTTGTCAATTCCTTGGCAACCGCCTTGTCTCATGGCAATGTAAGAAACAATCCACCGTTTCCCAATCCACCGCCGAAGCCGAATACATTGCCGCAGCCCTCTGTTGTTCCCAAGTCAGATGGATACACCATCAGATGCTTGACTATGGGATCACATTCCATGAGACACCCCTTCTGTGTGACAACACTGCTGTTCCCCATATCACCAAAAAACCCATTCAACATTCCAAAACAAAGCACATTGAAATCAAACATCACTTTATCCATGACTGTGTGGAAAAGAAACATATTCAAATTGTTGAAGTCAAAACTAATAAACAAACCGCAGACATCTTCACAAAGGCTTTTGACTCTACCAGATTTGCCCAACTGGTGGAGATGCTTGGAATGATCAACTTTCAGTAAATTGTGTGAATAGTATTTTTTTTCTTTTCTAATTGTCAAAGAAAATTCCAAAAAAAAAAAAAAGATTTTATTTTTATGAACTGTTTCTACGCAAATCTTTTGGGGGAGAAATATAATATTGAAAAGAATTGCGTGAAAAGAATTGATGTGTATATAATCTTACAAGTGGTTTTGAGTTGCAAGAAAAAAAAATTGAATCTGACTTTTGAGAAATGATAGTGTCTGATCTCATCTCTTGGACATGGAATAGACCAAAAGCGATGGTGTTTACTGAGGTATAGCTGGTAGGCCCGACATATGGTTAAAACTTGTAAGTAGTGTGAAAACCTAATATATATATATCTCATACTTGTGTGTTTGAACCCATTATTGAAACAACTAACCCATTTTTATATCTAAGAAAACCAATTTAATAAGTTACAGGCTTACGTATTGGATTCCTATTCATACGCCAAGTGACCATCAAAATAACGATATTTTCCACCGATGACCCCGTATGTTTTGCTTACGCAAAGATCTCGGGTGCTCATCGTTTTCCCATCCACTTGGATGATTTGACCCCGTCTGTTTTGCTTACGCAAAGATCTCGGGTGTTCAACATTTTTCTATCCGCTTGGATAATTTTACGACTTCTTCTGTTTTGCTTACGCAAAGATCTAGAATGTTCGTACCTTTTTTAATATCTACTTGGATATACTTTATTTTAATTTTCTAAATCCACTTGGATATCTTATTTTATTTTGGTGGTACTTTGACATTACTAAGACGGTACCTTGGTTAATCAGAAAGAGATGATAGGATGAAGATGGGTACTTCTTGAGGATTGATAGGTTTTCAAAATCATTTTATTTTAATATGTGGGGTACACCTTGTATATTGCTTAAATGGTACCTTCTAATCACATGAAATCTAAGTACAAACAAATGTCCGGGTTTACTTTGCACAAATATCAGTTATCTTCAGGGACTCATAGTAGTTAATTGCAAAAGGAAGTGTTTCAAGAGACTGACCAGATCTGATCTCATGTTGGATCTTTTTCAAGAAGATAAGTGTAAATATCTTGTATATAATTTCATTTCTATAGTAAGTCTGTTTTAACAGTGTATATATGTTAGTCTTATTTCTGTTCTTTGAACTATCGAAACTACTTTGTTCATATCGAAACTACTTTGACATATCGAAACTACTTTGTGCATATCGAAACTACTTTGACATATCCAAACTACTTTGTGCATATCGAAACTACTTTGACATATCGAAACTACTTTGTGCATATCGAAACTACTTTGAACTATCGAAACTAGTTGTTCATATTGAAACTAGTTTGTCCTATCGAAACTAGTTGTTTCGACAGGGGCATTTTTGTCTTTTGTCTTACGAAAATTAAAAGCCTTCATAAGCAATCCCTCCCTTCATACTGATTTTCACTCGTCGTTTTCAAACCCTCGTCGCCTTCTCTGTCATTCGCAAAATCTCTCAAACCACCGGTCTGAGTTGCAAGATATCAGCATTAATCACCTGATTTCCCCGTTGTCACCATCGTCTTCAACATCAGGTATCGTCTCACTACGTCATTTGGATGATTTTTGCAAATCGGCAGACCTAGGATTTCAAAATTTAAAATTTGTTCGACTAAATCTTCATAATAACAGTCGCTTTTTTTTGTGCTTATCCGTGTTTGTAAACATCTCTATCATCTTAGAACTCACGATGATTGTGTATTCTTGCAGAAAACAGTCTCACATTTGGTAAGATGAAGTTCCATCACTTACAGGCCACTCTAAACCCTTCTTTAAATTGTTTATCTTAGTCTGAGTATCATGAATCAAAGGGGTTTGGGTTTCAAAACCAAGTAGTTTCGATAAAGGGGTTCAACTCTTTCAAAATTTCTCAAAAGGTTTTCAATCGAAACTACTTGTTTCGACACCCAAACTTGCCCTAGTATCTTTGATCGAAACTAGTTAGTTTCAATAAGTTCATCTCCATCGAAACTAGTTGTTTCGACAGTGTTGATTTTAGAAATTCTCTAAGTGTTGATCAAAGCTTATTGCCTCTATCGAAACTACTTGTTTCGATAAAGTTGTCTGTTAAATTAACCAAGTTCATCTCAATCAAAACTAGTTGTTTCGACAGTAAGATCTTCAAATTTTCTCTAAGTGTTGGAACATCTTGTTTCAATTAAGTATACTCAGAAACTTCACTTATTATGCAAAACTGATGAATTTTACAGGTATGGATCTCTTATTCGTAAAAAGACACAATGTCTGTGCATTCCTTAATGCCAATGATCCAAAAGCTGCGGAGTTCATTCGTGTCTTAAACTTCCTGGCAAACTCCAACATCAACTTTGCCATCAGCAACAACCTGCCGGTGTTTGAGACATCTATAAGAGAATTTTGGGAGACTGCAGAGATCATCACAGTTGAAAATGTGGAGCACATCAGAGCAACTGTGCTTGGCCATGAAGTCTTATTTTCTGAAGCTACAGTTAGAGAGGTGATGCAGTTTAATGACAATCCAGATGCACCCATTGAATTTCCAATCTTCTATGTTAAAGAATGCTTCAGAAGATTGGGTCATCCAGATGAATTCAAAGGTGGTCAGATAATCAAGAACTCCTTACCAAGCCACTGGAGATACATAGTGCACGTGTTTATTCACTGCCTATCAATCAGAAAAGGAGGTTTTTGATTCAGCAAACAGCACTCTGGGCTCAGCAATTTTGGGGTTAGTCAAGGGAAGAGATTACAATTTTTCTGGCTTCATCTTCAGAGAGTTAAAGGACAACCTGACAGGAGCCGTGAAGGAGAAATTTATAGCATATCCAAGATTCCTACAGATTATCATCAATCATCTTCATCTTGAGCTTCAACAAGGTGGGAACACCTTTGTGTTCGACCATATGATTGCCAAGACTCTCAACTATATGAGGAGTACCAACAGGGCTATAGCTGATGTTCCCTTGTTTGGTCATATTATTGGTGAAGAAGAAGAATTCATTCCTGATATTGACCCTGATCTAGTAGAAGAGATCTTATCATCTGATGAAGAAGAGATGGAAGTTGAACAAGATCAAGGTAATCAACCTCTTGATGAAGCTGAGATTGAGATAAACATTCCTAATGTTCAAGAAGAAGAACAACCCAGCATTGAGCCTGTGATAGAGGCTCCTTTTGTTCAACAAATACAGATAATTCAAGAGCCAGCAGTTAATGTTGAAGCTGGCATGCATGAAGCTGAGGAGGAAGTTGCAGAATCAAGTGGAACTCTGGATGTAGGAATTTATGGATCTGACTACTACAAGTCTGATTCAGATGATAGAACAAAGCATCTTGCATCTTCCTCCAAACGGCAAGTTGAGTCAGGTTCTGATTTTGAGGAAGAAGAGCCTAGGGCAAAGAAAATCAAGACTGGATTAGAAGATTTGTCATCCTCGTCAGATTCTCTATTAGCTACTCCATAACCAACTCCAGAACCATCTCCACAACCTACTCCATAACCCACTCCACTACCATCTCCACAACAATCACCCATCCATACTACTCCCACATCACCACCTCATGATTCAACCTCTCCTGTACCAAGAGTTAAAACTTTAAGCCTTGAACTGAAGAAAATGCAGAATAAGATTCAAAAGAAAGATGAAGAAATTGAAGGCTTAAAATCTAATTTGCATGATGTCTAGGAAGAGGTTAAAGACCTGAAGCTGGAAGTTGGGGGTTTACATACCCAGATTGAGATTCAACAGACTCAACTTGAAACACAACAGAGACTAATCTCAAAGCAAAAAAGAAGAATTCAAAGCTTTAGCTGAAGCGGTGGAGCAGCTCAAAGCCTCAATGATAAAACCTGTGCAACAACAACTAACCACTTCAACAGCTCAGGGGGAGACCACATCTGTAGTTGAACCCTCATCTCCTGCCCTTGTGACTAATCCAGATTCTGCACTAACTATCTTTACTGGCCATGCTGAGAAGACAAAGGAGGCAGTTGAAGTCAAGGTTGAAGAACCAGAACTAGACCTTCCCTCAGCAAGTGAGAGAAGAGATGCAAGGAAGAAAGGGAAAGGGACCTCTACTGAGATAGAGACCGTGATTCTGGATGAAGAAGACATCCCATCTGATGATGAGCTGAATGCCCTTTTAGATGAAATTGAAAACTATGGGTATAATGATCTTTATCCAAAAATTTTGACCACCGAGGAAAAAGAGACTGAGAGAAACAGATACTTCACAGAAGAAGGAGAGGAAATTCAAACCTTGTCTGATGAAGAAAAAGGCGAAGAAGATGTTCAGGTTAATCTTATCAAGACAGACACTCCTGAACCAACCACTACAGTCTCTGAATCAAGTCTAGCACAAGATCCAACCTCTGTTGCACCTGAACCTCCAATTTCAAGAAAGTCTTGGTTTAGGAAAATCATTCAGGAAGAAACTCCTAAAACATATGAATGGATAGCTGAGCATCAGGAACTAAAGAGGCCTCCAATTGGCTGGAAGTATGATGCTGAAAGGAAGCTCTTTATTATCAGAAGATATAGAGGGGGAGTTCAGCACTTTAAAAATATGACTGACTTCCAGACCCTTCCTTTCTATGACCTCAGGGATTTAGCCAAACTTCCCCTTAAAAACCCTGGGAAGCTCATGACGGCTTATGACTTTGAGAAATTTCTGCATTCTCAAGTCAATAATGATTTCAAGGGAATGAAGCCTAGGAAAACTCAAAAGAAAATCTCAAAGACAAGGTTTCATCCTAAGACTAACAAGCCATATGTGTTCTTGAGGTACAAGCCTGCCGAAACTCACAAGACCATCACCATTCCAAAATTTGTACTTGTCCAGCTGCAAACTTTCAGAAAGTGGTACTATGACCCAATCATTGGCAGTGTAGTAATAGAGTGTGAGGGCAAGGAAGACATCACCATCTTTGAGCCTATGGAGTTGTTGAAATTTCAGCTTGAAGATCTGGAGATACTTTTCCAGAATCACATTCCGGCATACAGTGATGAAGATGAAGCTGATGCTAAGGCCTACCAACGGGTTGTATCTCTCCATGTTAAACCTTTTATACCAAGGATAACTGAAGGACCAGCTGCTTGATGAAGAGCTGAAGACAGTAATGCAACAGTTTAGGGGGAGATTGTAGAGTCATATCCTATGTATAAGCTGTTGTCATTTATTGTATGTTTAAACAGTTTTAGACTAGTTTACTTTATGTCATTTCATTAAATGTAATTTCAGTTTTCTGTAATTTACTGCTTTATTAGCTAAGTCTGGGCCATCAAAACTACTTAGTTTCGATTGAGTTTGTTCAATCAAAACTAGTAGTTTCGATAGATGGTAGTTTCGACAGTTCTGTGTATCACTTGTAAATGGTCAATCGAAACTAGTAGTTTCGATTGAACATAGTTTCGATACCTGTCACTACTATAAATAGCCTAGTTTGAGAATGTTTAGGGTGTGAGTAGCGGCTGTAACCCTGAACCTTCTCTTTCACATTGTTATTGAATCAATACATTTTGCAGTTGTTTTTACACTGTGTTCTTACATTTTCAAATCATTTTGTGTTGATTCATTGTGAGGTTAGCCTGTTATCTTCACCGACTCTGTTTCTACCATCTGTTTCACCAACATACACACAGTTTCCGCCTGTGTGTGTGTAATCGATCAAATCAGTGATTTCAAGAGAAATCTGGACCTACATATAAAACGGGAAAGAATAGTAGGACAACAAGGGACTTTGGATGCAAATGCATACGGTGTACGGACTGGTTTGGCCGAATGTGGATACCTAAGATTGGCGAGCTTAGAGCCAAAATACTCGATGAGGCCCATAAGTCTCGCTATTCCATCCATCCCGGGATGAACAAAATATATCAAGACTTGAAGAAAGAGTACTGGTGGCCTGGCATGAAGAATGATGTGACAGAGTACGTGAGCAAGTGCCTAACGTGTTCTCTAGTTAAGGCCGAGCACCAGAAACCATGCGGTAAAATGCAACCTTTACCAATACAGGAATGGAAGTGGGTGGAGATCACGATGGACTTCATTACCAAGCTACCGCGAACAACTAAAGGCAATGATACCATTTGGGTGATCGTCGACCGCTTGACGAAAAGTGCTCACTTCTTGCCAATACGTGAGACTTCTTCTTCTGAAAAGCTAGCAGAAATATTTATCAAGGAAATTATGAGCATACATGGTATGCTGCTGTCGATTTTGTCCGAGAGGGATACGAGGTTCACGTCAAGGTTTTGGAAGAAATTCAATGAAGGGATGGGCACTAGGCTGAACATCAGCACCGCTTACCACCCCAAACCGATGGACAATCGAAAAGGACCATTCAGACCTTGGAGGACATGCTTCGGGCCTGTACAATTGACTTCAGTGGAAGCTGGGACAGCCATCTACCATTGGCAGAATTCTCATTTAACAACAGTTATCATGCAATTATTCGCATGCCGCCATTCGAAATGTTGTATGGAAGGAGATGCAGGACTCCAGTTTGTTGAGGGGAAATTAGACAGAAGGATTTTACAAGTCTCGAAGTGGTCAAAGCTACTTCCGAGAAATTTGATCAAATCAAGGCTCGAATGAAAGCCGCAAAGGACAGACAGAAATCATACGCGGATAAGAGAAGAAGGGATTTAGAGTTTCAAGTAGGGGACATGGTACTGATAATGTAGGTCCAAGTAACTCAACTACTGATCGAACTCGTGATATGACGTTGCTATAACACGAAGTGCGGAATCCTTCGTGTTAACGTTTGTATACTAACCGATAATTCAATACAACACGCGTAAATAAACTTCTCCAATATATTCAGATTCAACAATGGTTACAGACTCAATCAGACAAATCGTTCTCTCTATTCTCTCTGTTTAGTGTTCTGTCTAATGACTCTGTAAACCCATATATATAGAAACATACCTGCTGTAAGCGAACTTGTTAAGTTCGCCTCCAACAGACCAAGCGAACTTAACAAGTTCGCCTCAGTTAGACCTAAGCGAACTTATTAAGTTCGCCTCTGATAGACCAGGCGAACTTAACAAGTTCGCCTCTTGGCATACTTGTACAAACACTTAGCAACTTTACACAATTACATACCAAAAACATAAAGACATAAAATCTAACTATTACAAGCTTTTGTCATTACAAATCTATGTCCTAACAGACTCCCCCTTGACAATAGCTTGATCTTCTGTCTTCAGTCTTTATCTTGAACTCTTCCAGTTGTCCGGTAGTCTGCTGCCAGCATGCACACCGTATCTTCTGCATATCTCCAAAACTCTTTTATACTTTAGACCTTGTTCTATCCATTCATCAGTATACATTATCTCATTCTTTCGCAGCGTCCTCTGATCTTTCTTTGAAAAATTAATAAGATTCATTGCGTCATAGAAACACACAATGACCTTATTATCTTTATCTTCAACCCTTGCTTCACCAGTATTAACATCAACATACCACCATTTCATATTCCCAAGAAAGTCTTGAGGAATATTCTTTAATGGTATCTTGTGAATAGCACGCACTGGTCTATACTTGTATCTCCAGGTTACTTTCCCAGTCTTAGGATCTGTAATCTTCACTCTCTTTCCCTTCTGTGGTTTCAGCCGTTCATATTTACCCGAACTACCTTCTTTATTTATCAGGTTTGCTATCACATCAGCCAAACCATTCTTCGATCTATTTATGAGTGGCTTTGAAGCTAGACCATTTATTTCACACCTCGGCAAGGTATTGAAATATTTGATCCTTGGCTTTAAGTATTGAACACCATCAGATCGTTTGATTACAAACAATTTTGATTCACCATCATAGAACCAACTAATGATCCTTCCTATACACTGCTCTTTATTCACATATTTCTCTTTCTGAGCAGGTTGTACTGGAGACTTGGGTAGTACCTTCATCCAACTATTTACTACTTCTCTCCACTGTTCTCGTGTCATTCCTGTATCTCTGAACATCACAGGTTCTTCATTAATCTTTGGAGACTCAGTGTGAGTAGTTTTAGTTTCAGCACCCTTATTGAATTGAAGATTCTCATCATCAGTATCCATCTTTGACTCAGATGTATCATCAGGCAATGTGACGTCTTCAATAGAGTCCATAGAGTCAGTTATTACGTCATAAGAGAACTCAGGAACAACATCCTCTTGGATGAAGTTATACGGCACCTTAAGACCGTCACAGCCTTCATATGTAACACTGTCTTTATCTTTCTCTATTTCAATTTCCACTATTTCTCCTTCTTCTATCTCAGTGTCTGACATATCATATTCCATGTCATTGAATAAATCATCAATGTCATCAAGACATTCAATCTTTTCAGCTTCCTCTTCTTCTGAATCTTGAAAGAATTCTAATAACAGAATTTCTTCTTCATTAGTACCAGAAGTATCTTTGTCTTTGTTTCCTTCAAGAGATTGTGATGTCGACTCCCCCTGAACTCTAGATATAGGATTAGCGTCAGTGTATTGACGATCACCCTCAATATTTCCAGCAGGATCATTGTCTTCATCATCACGTCTTTGAATTGACTCTGTGTGACAAGTATCAGGTATCCTCAATTCCCCCTGAGCGTCAAGACGCTGAACGAGTTTGGACACTAATGCTTGCATATCAGCAATCTGTTGAGCTTGAGTCTGAATCACCAGCTGTCGTTGAGAATCAATAGACACAAGAGAGTTAACTTGTGTTTGTAGAGATAGCACTTGAGATTCAAGGAAAGTTATCCTCTCAGAATCAGAAGGCTTTGTCGGACCAGCGGTTGATTGTGGAATAGAAGGACTCGAAGTAGTAGGAATCTCTGTAGGAACAGGAGAAGGATCCTTAGATCTTGGAGGAGTAATGATCAGAGAAGCAACAAAATTTGCATCCTCAACTCCTTGAGAAGATTGTGCAGCAGCAATCGACGCAGACATTAATTTTTGACGTGAAGGATCTGGATTAAAGTCACTGTCAGTGTTAGAACTTTCATCTACCAACGATCTTTTTCCAAGTACTGATCCGGAAGGAGGATCCCGAACAGACTTGCGTCGTGGTCGCCTGGCTTGAGATTTAATGCGTTTTCCAGCATTAGCCAGTGGAATAGCAGCCAACCGTTCATAATGACCTGGAGAAAAATCCCTAGATTCATCAGAATCAGTGTTGTCATCATCAGATGATGTTGTATCACTTGAACGAGAACTAGACTCAGCATCTGTCACCACATTCCCTTCTTGTTCATGAATGGGCGAGTTCACAGCTTCATCAACAAAATCATCCATGTTCATACCCATATCTAGATTAGGATCATGAACGACCTCTTCTTGAACTGGTTCCTGAATCGGAATATTAATTGCAGCTTGTGGAATAGGAACTTGTTCATGAATAGGAATTTGAGGTTGTACAGGAACTTGTATTTGTGGAACTGGTATCTGTTTTTGTTGGGCAGGTTGTTGTGGTTGTTGTTGTGCTGGAACGTTAACTCCTTGAGCTTGAATAAGTTCATTAGGATGAAACCAATTATCATTAGGAGGTGCAACATAATCAGGATTGATTAAGTGCCCAAACAGTGATGTATTAACTGGAATCAACGCAGCATTTTGCTGTTTCACCTTTGTACAATCTGTAAAGATACGTTTTGACATCGGAGTCAAAGTCAATCTTTTGGCATGTTGTGGAAGATTCGGAATAAGATGATTGAGTATCATTTGAATGAATCTAGGATACATCAAGAAACCTTGACCTTCAGCCGGATTTATCTGCATTACCATCTCCCGATAGAAATAAAGCGGAAAATTGAATCTTTTATTCAAAGTTAAGGCCACCATTGCTGTTTGAAGAGCCATCTTCAAGCCATCGGTACCAGCTTTTCGCGGAGAGATGCTTTGTATAATCACATACATAAAGTACCTCCATTCTCCCACTAATCCACCTTTCCTAGCTTGTGTATCATTTTCTCTTCCACGATATCCCATCCTTTGAAAACAACCCATAATAAGAGTGTTAGGATAAGATATTGGATCTTCAGCATTTCCACCCAAATCTAGAGCAGCACGAATTGTCTCTTCTGAAATTGCAATCTCTGTATTATTGACTGTTGCACGAAGGACATGTGGTTCCACATCGATATCTTGATGTACAGTATCCCAGAATTGTTGGATGTACACCAAGCTAATATAAGGATCCGCAGATAATGCAACATGTAGTCTTGATCGATTCAGAAAATTGATAATGCCCTGAAAATGAACTGCTTCTGGCAAATTAGGATCTAATAACGCCACTTGATTATGCTTATATTCGACACGTCGAGCCATCTGTGAAAAATTTCGGACATCACAACAGACATTAGTATACGTACACATATATGATACACATTTAATAAAACACACAAACAAAAACAACAACAAAAATTAAAAAAAAATTTCAAACAAACAAAAAAAATCACCAAGTCATTTTCACATCTGACCCCTAGGCGGACTTAATAAGTTCGCTTAGTAGTGCAAGAGGCGAACTTATTAAGTTCGCCTGACAAGTTCGCTTGGAACAAGTTCGCATGAACCTGAGACGTTTCAAATTCAAACACTGAATTTTAAATTTCTGGCAAATCGATATCAAATCATGAAATAACCATGTACAAGCAATCGAATAACACATGACAATCAAAAATGAGGATCAATTTTAAATTTGGGTAAAAAATTAGGTCAAAACCCGTCCTTGTAACAGTCCGACGAAAACCGAGACCAAAACCTTCGAATACACGCAATTTAGCGGATGAAATCCAACGAAAATACCTTTGTTGGATTCGCACTTCAATTTCGATCAAGATGCAACCAGAAATTAACACTCACAACACCGTTTTAAAATTTTGATAAATTTGGGCAAGTTCGCTTGTTCTGAGGAAGACGATGATGAGACAAGTTCGCCTGATTCAACACTTATTCAGGTTAAGTTCGCTTGATTAACAATCCTTCGACGAACAAGATAAGTTCGCTTCACCCTTAAGTTCGCTTCACCCCAGACTGAAAATTAAGTTCGCTTCACTGATTTAAGCGAACTTATTAAGTTCGCTTCACTGTACACAGGCGAACTTAATTACTTTTCCAACCTTTTTGCCTTGAACACAAATTTTACCAACTTCAACCTTTCAAATCTTGAACTTCCGTCAGCAACACATATTTGATCCAATCCCGAACAATTTTAATAAAAGTTTAGAATTTTCATGGAAAGTAAAAATCAAAAACTTTTTGAATTTTATCTATACAGACGGAAACACATATTTTTTATTTTTCTCTGTACAAACAGAATCACATATTTTTGGTTTTTCTCTATACAAACAGAATCACATTTTTTTTTATGAATAAACTGAAATGACATATTTTTTGTTTGAACATCATGAGCAAGAAGATCATATCAGTTATTCAATTAATTCATCACACATATTAACAATAACAAAGGGTAACCTATAGTAAGAGACCATTCAACTCAATTTTGTGCATTTTGCATCTTTTTCATTTTGAAACTCATTCAATTTGAATAATATTTGAAATGATACGCGATAAATTTCAAAGTAAATAAGATCAGGTTATAAAATGCTCTTTTATTTATACCGAATTTGAAATATAAAGCCTGAATTCTTAAAATTGTCAATATTATATTATTTGAAACTATAAGCGTTTATTCTCCAAATTCATTTGATTTAGTACCATTTAGATGATAAACATCGTGTACCCCACATATATGCCAAATAGAAAATAAATGCACTATCTTCAAGACATATATAAGATTTTACTAAAGATTATCTAAATATTCAGAATTAGGAGACATCACTTAGCACATGAATAGCAGAATCTAAATTGGATTGTAAAGTGTAACATTCCTGATTTTTAGTATTCATATTTCAATCCAATGTAATGCAATTTCGAATTCAATACTCGTGCACTGTCTCATTATTTTCTCGCCGTAAATTAAATGCAATGATTCTATACAAATTCGCAAATTTTACTCGGTTATATACATTTAAACACTATACAAGAAACTATTTTATTCAAACTTATCAAATCTGAAAAGTCAAGGACTAAAGTTAAAAAATGTCAAGAAACCCTAGTCTAGCACGGTCGTGCTTCTTCCTAGCACGGTCGCGCCAAGTGCTTTGGCACGGTCGCGCGACCTGCTTTGGAACGATCGCGCCCGGTGCCTAGGCACGGTCGTGCCATTATTAGGCACGGTCGCGCCTGTGTAACAGCTGAAACGTAACTGCAACCTTAATCGCCCGATCGTTCGAATCCGTAACAGTCATACGTTTGTTTTCCCTTAACAATTGTATTACCACTTTTTCAAATTCTCAAAACGCCTCAGTTTCATTTCAACAATTCAAGAAAAACTCTCTCAATTCAAGAAAAAATCTCTCAAGCTTGTTCAATCAGAATTATCTCAAGCAATCCAGTCAAACGTTTCCCAAATCATCTCTGAATCATCAGAAGCCGCTGAAGCATTCGGAACCGCAGCAGAGGTCGACGGAAACCAGTCTTGCCGTCGCCGGAACTTCCTCCCTACCGTTCTTTATCAATTCGCTGCTGTTCAGGGTAATTGAATCCTTTAATTCATTCATTTCAGTATCTGTATCGAAAGCCCCTATTCAATTTGGGCTTCCATTATAGAAATCGATCCGAATCAGAACTCATGCTTTATTAAAAATGATTTAATCGAACCCCTACTTAAATGCGATGTACATACAATTAAATTATATGAAAAGACTCGTAATAACCCATTAATCAAAATCCCTAACAATTCCAACGTTTAAAATACAAGAATTTGTAAATTCGTGTCTGATTCGGAAAAGACACGGTCGCGCTATTCATCTAGCGCGGCCGTGCCTCATGTAACGCGGTCGTGCCGAATAGCAGCGCGGTCGTGTCCTCCTGTCCAGACCTTGTCATGCCCTCTGGGCTAGTCTCTGTTGTGTCTAAAGATCATAGACACGACCGTGCCGGGCCAAGGCACGGTCGTGCCTGTTGACTTGTCTAGATTGTGCTCCTGTTGATCAACCCGGTCGCGCCCCGACTAGCGCGGTCGCGCCCGTGGCTTGAGCACGATCGTGCCCTTCCGAGGCACGGTCGTGTGAGACTCAGAACCTTTTAACAGAATTGTAAATTTTTATATTTTAATCAGTAAATATTTCAGATTTTATAAAAATATATTTTCTGTATTTAAAAATGGATTAAAAGTTTAATCTTGGCATAAATATAATTTATTTAAAAGTTTATGAAAATTTAATTTATATTTATTACCTTACACTTAAATGATATTTTAAATAATTAAGTTACAAAATTTATAAATAAATGAGATAATGATTATTTATTTAATTTACATTTTAAATCAAAATCATTTATTTATTTATACTTAATTACAATTAATATTTACATTATTTCATAAACTATAATTATATATTTATTCAATTATTCAATTCAAACCTAATCAAATTGTTTCAAAAATATTTTACTTCAAACTCTATGTATTTTATTTAATACTTTTTAAATACAAATCAATAGTTTTATACACAAATTCAACTTTCATTTTAGACTTAAACTTTATGCATCTATTTGATTCAATACACATTACTCTTTAGGTTAAATTGTGCATTTCGAGGATCATATTTGCTATCTATAATCTTTGTTAGCTACACTTTCATACCAAGTGAGTATTCACAACCCCTTTTTACTCTTTTACACTTTTGGGGTGGAACATGAACTTTATACACATTACACATTTCACATTTACATTTACTCAAACAACACAAGTGCAAAATCCTACTTACATACATGTGTGTAAAATTTGAGCTTTGTGCCCGAGTGCTAGTTGTGCTAGTCTTTGTGAAAACTATGTGCAATCATTAACTATACAAGCCGACGGTTTTCAATGATAGATCTATTGAGTCTGACAAACCCACCCAAGTGGAGGTGATTGATACCGACAACACAATTTGCATACTAGTTACAAAGGTTTGGTTGTACTTGATTACACAATAGCTGCTCCCCATAAATGACTTATTTTATCATGTCTTGTAAAGGATTTGTTTACAACTATATGCTATCTATATACAACTGTGTTATACTCACCAACTTTTTAGTTGACTTTATTTTATTCATGTTTCAGGCCCTAATATGTGAGAATGATTCAAGACGTGCTCAATATAGGATTTGGACTTAGCAATATTAAATCAAGAAGTTTATGAGTTGTTTTATTTTCTTGTTTGGATTTGGTTTGTACTTGGATTATTTGTAATGGAAATTTGACTTTAATATATTTCAATTTAGTCAACCTTGTGCTATGAACAGTCTTACATGTCCCGCCCCGATGATTCCGCCATCGGTCGGGGTGTGACAGATTGGTATCAGAGCCTTGGTTATAGGGAATTAGGTTATTAGACACCTTGACCTAGACTATAACTTTAGGACACCCACTTATGCTATATCTCATGATTTTGTGCTATGTGTTACATGCTATGTGCTACATGCTTACCATGCTAAATTATTATTATATTTGATACCTTACTTGTTAGAAATTCATGACTTATTAGGATCTTCTTAAATAATAATTTAATAAATAATATCCTTTCCTATATCCTAAAACCTTATAATATTTCAACCTTCTTTTCTATCTTTATCCTTTCTAAGCATGTGAAAAATTCTTGAAGCAAAAATCTTTAAAAATTTTTTATTTCTTCGTTAAGGTTTTTAAACTTGTTAAATTATTTGAGGACACATGCAATCTGGAAGGGTGACACCTGTATTTTGGGTTTTCTGTCTAGGAAAGCATTTCGCATAAATCCCAATCAACCGAGGGACCCGTATGCTTTCCTGGGAATTCCCGAAATGAGTGTTTACTTATAGGCTAAAGCATGTCTCCTTGAAACTTTATATGAGTTTAAATTAACCTTAATGTGCCTTAGTATTCAAGTGATTTTATCACTTTTGAGTACAATCCAAACTATTAATATCTATTTTTATTTGGTTATCTCATTCTATTAAATCCTAGCAATTCTCATAAGTTCTTACAATCTTTTCTTGTCTTGTGAAAATCTGTAGAATGCCTCCTTGTCGTGCTCCCGCAACCAATGGCAACTCCGACATTGCTGCTATTCTTACCCAATTGGTGACACAACTCACCCAAGCCAATGGTGCCTCTAATGGCAATGGTGGAAATGGAAGCAATAGTGGTAATAATGGTGGTAATGGTGGAAATGGTGGAAACAATCCATCTCAATGCACCTTCAAGCACTTCAATTCGTGCAATCCCCTAAAGTTTTATGGAACCGAAGGAGCTACTGGACTCCTTCAATGGTTTGAAAGTATTGAGAATACCTTTCTCAATAGTGACTGTCCCGACAACCTCCGTGTTCGTCATGCTACAAGTGTCCTACAAAAACGGGCACTTACATGGTGGAATGGGGAGAAAAGGAATAGGGGTATTGATGTAGCTATGGCTTTACCTTGGGATGAGGTCAAAAGGCTTATGACCGAGGAATTCTGTCCTAGAAATGAAGTGAAAAAGTTAGAGGCCGAATTTTGGGATCTTGCCCAAGATAGTGGGGAAAACTTAGCATATACAACTCGGTTCCATGAGTTAAGTCTTCTCGTGCCCCACATGGTCACTCCATTATCCCGTTGTATCAAAAAGTACATTGTTGGGCTACCAAGACAGATCCAAGATACTGTCTTAGGTAGAAATCCTGCTACTTTGGAAGATGCCATCCGCCTGTCTGCTACCCTAACTGATAATCATGTGAAAGCGGGGACTCTTACTAAAAAGGGTTCTAAGAAAGTTGCTGAAACCGTAACCCCTCCTGCCCACAACAAAGAAGCCACAACTGAACCCTCTCGCAATAACAAAAAGAGGAAAGTTAAAAACTTTGTTGTGGTTACTCCTGCTGTGCCCGTTAATCAAGTTGCACCCGTAGTTCAAGCACCGGCTAAAAAGCCATATGTTGGGATCTACCCTCTTTGTGCCACCTGCAATTTTCATCATCCTCAAAATATCCCATGTCGCCTTTGTACTCATTGTGGGAGATATGGTCACACTATAAATGTTTGTAGGGCCAAAGCTTTTGAGGGCCAAGTCAATCCACCGAACCAACCCAACCCGCGAGTAGCTAATCAAGGTCTTCCCGCCATTGCTAATAGACGTGCTTGTTACGAGTGTGATGACCCGAACCATCTTCGTAATCAATGTCCAAGACTTACAAATGCTAGACAAGGTGGAGCTCGTGGGCGTGCTTTCAACATAAACGCCAACGAAGCTCAAGCCAACAACGACGTGGTTAATGGTACGTTCCTTGTTAATAGTCAATATGCCTCCATTTTGTTCGATACCGGTGCTGATAAAAGTTTTGTGTCACTTAATTTTGAGCCTTCACTTGCAAAGACACGATCCCAATTAGAGAAAACCTTCACCGTTGAAATAGCAAATGGTGACTCCCTTACAATTGAGTCCATTATTTATGATTTCTCTTTAGAACTTAATGATCATACATTCCTAATCAACCTTGTTCCAATGCCACTAGGAAGCTTTGATATTATCATAGGTATGGATTGGCTATCAAATCATCATGCCGAAGTCATTTGCTTTGAAAAGTGTATTCGAATTCCGCTACCATCGGGAGAAACCTTAAGGGTTTTTGGTGAAAAGCCTTGCAAGGGTCTTAAATTGATGTCTTGTACTACCGCTCAAAATTACTTACGAAAGAAGTACATCGCCTTCCTAGCTCATATTGTTCAAAAGGACGTCAAGGAGAAGAGTATCCAAGACATTCCTATCATTAGGGATTTTCCCGAAGTGTTTCCTAAAGATTTATCCGGTCTTCCTCCTGTTCGTCAAGTAGAGTTCCGTATTGATCTTATGCCCGGAGCTAACCCCGTTGCTAGAGCTCCTTATCGTCTTGCGCCTTCGGAAATGCAAGAACTCGCAAGTCAACTTCAAGAACTCTCCGACAAAGGGTTCATCCGCCCGAGTCATTCACCGTGGGGTGCACCCGTCTTATTTGTTAAGAAGAAGGATGGATCATTTCGCATGTGTATTGACTACCGCGAACTCAATAAGCTTACTATCAAGAATCGTTATCCTTTGCCTAGAATCGATGATCTCTTTGATCAACTTCAAGGTTCTACTTGCTTCTCGAAGATTGATCTTCGATCTGGTTATCATCAGCTCCGTGTTCAAGAAGATGACATTCCTAAGACTGCTTTTCGAACAAGGTATGGTCATTACGAGTTCATGGTTATGCCTTTCGGGTTAACCAATGCACCCGCAGTTTTCATGGATCTCATGAATCGTGTGTACAAACCGTACCTTGATAAATTCGTGATCGTTTTCATTGACGATATCTTAATATATTCCAAGACTAAAGCCGACCATGAAGAACACCTTAGATTGGTTTTGGACCTTTTAAAGAAAGAACAACTATATGCCAAGTTCTCCAAATGTGAATTTTGGTTAAAAGAAGTTCAATTTCTTGGTCACATCGTCAACGACAAGGGTATTCATGTTGATCCTGCTAAGATCGAAACGGTTAAGAATTGGAATGCCCCGAAGACTCCTACCGAAGTTCGTTCGTTTCTTGGTCTTGCGGGTTATTATCGTCGTTTCATCTCAAACTTCTCAAAGATTGCTGTCCCTCTTACCGCTTTGACCCATAAGGGACTTATGAGTGGGGACCGAAACAAGAAGAAGCTTTCCAAACTCTTAAGCATAAGTTATGCAATGCTCCCATTTTGACTCTCCCCGATGGAAATGATAATTTAGTTGTCTATTGTGATGCTTCTAACCAAGGTCTTGGTTGTGTCCTCATGCAACGAGGAAAAGTAATCGCTTATGCATCAAGGCAACTCAGAATCCATGAGAAAAATTATACGACGCACGATCTCGAATTGGGTGCGGTCGTATTCGCGTTAAATATTTGGAGACATTACCTATATGGCACGAAATGTGTGGTGTTCACTGACCACAAAAGTCTTCAACACATCTTCAACCAAAAAGAACTCAATATGAGGCAACGACGTTGGGTCGAACTCCTTAACGACTACGACTGCGAAATTCGTTACCATCCCCGCAAAGCGAATGTGGTAGCCGATGCTTTGAGTCGAAAGGGCCATGTTATGCTTCATTGTGCCCGTATTGAAACCGATATTCAAACCTGTATCTTAGAAGCTCAACACGTCTCGGTAACCGAGGGTAACATGTATGAAGAAATGTCGTGTGGTGTTGAACTTCTTCTTGAATCAAAACCCAATGGCTTACTATATTACTTGAACCGTATTTGGGTTCCCAATCGCTATGATCTCCGTGCATTTCTCGTGAACGAGGCTCATAAGACTCGTTATTCTATTCATCCTGGTGCGGATAAAATGTACCAAGATCTTCGCCAACTTTATTGGTGGCCCGGTATGAAGAAAGACATTGCTCTTTATGTTGCCAAATGCTTAACTTGCTCCAAAGTCAAAGCCGAACATCAACGTCCTTCTGGTTTACTCGAACAACCAGAAATTCCCGTGTGGAAATGGGAGAATTTAGCTATGGATTTCATTACCAAGCTCCCTCACACCTCGAGTGGATATGATAGTATTTGGGTGATCATTGATCGTCTCACTAAATCCGCTCACTTCTTGCCTATTCGTGAAGACTTCAAAGTGGAGAAATTAGCCCGAATTTACATTGATGAAATTGTGAGCCGTCATGGTGTTCCCTTGAACATAATATCCGACAGAGACGCTCGGTTCACTTCTCGATTTTGGCAATCTCTCCAAAAGGCTCTTGGTACTCGATTGGATTTGAGCACGGCTTACCATCCGCAAACTGATGGTCAAACCGAGCGAACAATCCAAACTCTTGAAGACATGCTTAGAGCTTGTGTAATCGATTTTAGTGGCAATTGGGATTCACATTTATCCCTTATTGAGTTTTCTTACAACAATAGCTACCACACAAGTATCAACATGGCTCCATTCGAAGCTCTCTATGGTCGCAAGTGTCGTTCTCCTATCTGTTGGAACGAGATTGGTGAAGCACAAATCACCGGTCCCGAGTTAATTCAAGAAACATCCGACAAGATTATTCAAATCCGTGACAACATTCGAGTAGCGAGGAGTCGGCAAAAGAGTTATGCCGACAAACGTCGAAAACCCTTGGAATTCCAAGTTGGTGATCTTGTTCTTCTTAAGGTATCTCCATGGAAGGGTGTGGTCCATTTTGGAAAGAAAGGCAACTTAGCACCTCGTTATGTTGGTCCATTCAAGATCCTTGAAAGGATTGGGAAAGTGGCTTACAAACTCGAGTTACCTCCATCTCTTGGCAATGTGCATCCTACATTTCATGTATCTAATCTAAAGAAGTGTCTCGCCGATGAAAATCTCCATATACCGCTTGACGACGTGCGCATTGATGAAACGATGCACTTCATTGAGAAGCCGGTGGAAATTATGGATCGTGAAGTCAAGCAGCTCAAGCGAAGTCGCATTCCTATCGTTAAAGTTCGTTGGGAATCTAAGCGTGGTCCTGAGTTCACTTGGGAACGAGAAGAACAAATGAAGCTCAAGTACCCTCATCTTTTTACTAATAATGTTGTTTCCTCAAGCTAAATTTTGGGACGAAATTCTCTCAACATGGGGAGACTGTAACATTCCTGATTTTTAGTATTCATATTTCAATCCAATGTAATGCAATTTCGAATTCAATACTCGTGCACTGTCTCATTATTTTCTCGCCGTAAATTAAATGCAATGATTCTATACAAATTCGCAAATTTTACTCGGTTATATACATTTAAACACTATACAAGAAACTATTTTATTCAAACTTATCAAATCTGAAAAGTCAAGGACTAAAGTTGAAAAATGTCAAGAAACCCTAGTCTAGCACGGTCGTGCTTCGTCCTAGCACGGTCGCGCCAAGTGCTTTGGCACGGTCGCGCGACCTGCTTTGGAACGATCGCGCCCGGTGCCTAGGCACGGTCGCGCCATTATTAGGCACGGTCGCGCCTGTGTAACAGCTGAAACGTAACTACAACTTTAATCGCCCGATCGTTCGAATCCGTAACAGTCATACGCTTGTTTTCCCTTAACAATTGTATTACCACTTTTTCAAAATCTCAAAACGCCTCAGTTTCATTTCAACAATTCAAGAAAAACTCTCTCAATTCAAGAAAAACTCTCTCAAGCTTGTTCGATCAGAATTATCTCAAGCAATCCAGTCAAACTTTTCCCAAATCATCTCTGAATCATGAGAAGCCGCTGAAGCATTCGGAACCGCAGCAGAGGTCGCCGGAAACCAGTCTTGCCGTCGTCGGAACTTCCTCCCTACCGTTCTTTATCAATTCGCTGCTGTTCAGGGTAATTGAATCCTTTAATTCATTCATTTCAGTATCTGTATCGAAAGCCCCTATTCAATTTGGGCTTCCATTATAGAAATCGATCCGAATCAGAACTCATGCTTTATTAACATGATTTAATCGAACCCGTACTTAAACGCGATGTACATACAATTAAATTATATGAAAAGACTCGTAATAACCCATTAATCAAAAGCCCTAACAATTCCAACGTTTAAAATACAAGAATTTGTAAATTCGTGTATGATTTGGAAAAGACACGGTCGCGCTAATCATCTAGTGCGGCCGTGCCTCATGTAACGCGGTCATGCCGAATAGCAGCGCGGTCGTGTCCTCCTGTCCAGACCTTGTCATGCCCTCTGGGCTAGTCTCTGTTGTGTCTAAAGATCATAGACACGACCGTGCCGGGCCAAGGCACGGTCGTGCCTGTTGACTTGTCTAGATTGTGCTCCTGTTGATCAACCCGGTCGCGCCCCGACTAGCGCGGTCGCGCCCGTGGCTTGAGCACGATCGTGCCCTTCCGAGGCACGGTCGTGTGAGACTCAGAACCTTTTAACAGAATTATAAATTTTTATATTTTAATCAGTAAATATTTCAGATTTTATAAAAATATGTTTTCTGTATTTAAAAATGGATTAAAAGTTTAATCTTGGCATAAATATAATTTATTTAAAAGTTTATGAAAATTTAATTTATATTTATTACCTTACACTTAAATGATATTTTAAATAATTAAGTTACAAAATTTATAAATAAATGAGATAATGATTATTTATTTAATTTACATTTTAAATCAAAATCATTTATTTATTTATACTTAATTACAATTAATATTTACATTATTTCATAAACTATAATTATATATTTATTCAATTATTCAATTCAAACCTAATCAAATTGTTTCAAAAATATTTTACTTCAAACTCTATGTATTTTATTTAATACTTTTTAAATACAAATCAATAGTTTTATACACAAATTCAACTTTCATTTTAACTTAAACTTTATGCATCTATTTGATTCAATACACATTACTCTTTAGGTTAAATTGTGCATTTCGAGGATTATATTTGCTATCTATAATCTTTGTTAGCTACACTTCCATACCAAGTGAGTATTCACAACCCCTTTTAATCTTTTACACTTTTGGGGTGGAACATGAACTTTATACACATTACACATTTCACATTTACATTTACTCAAACAACACAAGTGCAAAATCCTACTTACATACATGTGTGCAAAATTTGAGCTTTGTGCCCGAGTGCTAGTTGTGCTAGTCTTTGTGAAAACTATGTGCAATCATTAATTATACAAGCCGACGGTTTTCAATGATAGATCTATTGAGTCTGACAAACCCACCCAAGTGGAGGTGATTGATACCGACAACACAATTTGCATACTAGTTACAAAGGTTTGGTTGTACTTGATTACACAATAGCTGCTCCCCATAAATGCCTTATTTTATCATGTCTTGTAAAGGATTTGTTTACAACTATATGCTATCTATATACAAGTGTGTTATACTCACCAACTTTTTAGTTGACTTTATTTTATTCATGTTTCAGGCCCTAACATGTGAGAATGATTCAAGACGTGCTCAATATAGGATTTGGACTTAGCAATATTAAATCAAGAAGTTTATGAGTTGTTTTATTTTTATGTTTGGATTTGGTTTGTACTTGGATTATTTGTAATGGAAATTTGACTTTAATATATTTCAATTTAGTCAACCTTGTGCTATGAACAGTCTTACATGTCCCGCCCCGATGATTCCGCCATCGGTCGGGGTGTGACATAAAGGAATCAATGAGATTCAGAATCGAATG
This sequence comes from Smallanthus sonchifolius, assembly GCA_023525975.1. Classification (NCBI taxonomy): domain Eukaryota; kingdom Viridiplantae; phylum Streptophyta; class Magnoliopsida; order Asterales; family Asteraceae; genus Smallanthus; species Smallanthus sonchifolius. The sequence continues at coordinate 63,618,148 of CM042019.1, read as the reverse complement.
ATTCAATGTTTTGGCTTATATTTGTGGAATCATAAGATTCAGGTACGTGGATCCAACTGTTATCTGGATTATGAATTCAATGGAGTCAGTAAAGATGATATATCAATATGATCCAAGGGCTAGTATATGTTTGACAAATGTTGTCAAGTACATATCTTGATTATACTTCAACTTGCATGCTTTTCGGGACATGGGCACTGAAGCAAATCGAATGAATAGTGCTAAAGACATAACCCGAAACTGATCTCATAGGAAAATCTTTATTAAAAGCTAATATTCTGTATCTGATAATGATCTTTGACACACACACCCAGGCATATAATGGATTTAAATCACAGATGTAATCATATTATATTTAATTTTCACACTACTATTAGTTTCAAAACGCTTTTAGCCTATTGACAATTCAAGTTTCAAATTTTATACACAAATTTTAAAACAAATTATCAAGAATATAGCATTCACAACATTATCATTTCTTATTTATGCAGACTTTGAAATTTAGATCAGATCAACTTATTTTAATCATTCATATATCAAGGTCTACTAAGGTCGTGTGAAATAAACTAATCACTGATGTACTATCATTTCTTCTCAAATCCTCAAATGATGTCAAAATTTTATATTTTTCAATTTGTTTTGACTTTTTATAATTTAAACTTTTTGACTGAAAATGTAACTGCAGAAATGTAATAAAGCAATAACAGAACCTAAAAGAAAATTTTTCCATGAAATTCTGATTTTGAAAAACTTTTATTCGGGATTGATCATACCAATCATTTTAATTAGGAATTCAAACCTGGTACGATCAAATACCTTTGTAAACAAATCAGCAAAATTATCTTCAGTATGTACCTTGACCAGCTCAATCAACCTTTTCTCTGCACAATCACGTATAAAATGATATCGAATTTCAATGTGCTTAGTTTTACTATGTTTAACAGGATTATTCGTTATGGACATAGTAGCATTGTTATCAATAAACATGGGGGTTCCTGTGAAATTCAAACCGTAATATCTCAATTGTTGTTGTATCCACAGGATCTGTGAACAGCAACTTGCAGCAGCGATGTATTCTGCTTCGCATGTTGAAATCGAGACTGTGGTTTGCTTTTTGCATTGCCAGGATACAAGTTGATTACCTAAGAACTGGCAACCACCTGTTGTAGATTTCCTGTCCAGACAACAACCACCAAAATCAGAATCAGTATAAGCATTGAAATCAAAGTTAGAACCATGAGGATACCATAGCCCTAAACGTTGTTTTCCTTTTAAATACCGAAAGATTCTTTTCACAGCAATTAAGTGAGATTCTTTTGGCTTTGCCTGAAATCTGGAACATATACACACGGCGAACATTATATCCGGCCTTGAAGCGGTTAAGTACATGAGGGATCCAATCATAGCTCTGTAAAGTCGACAGTCCACATCTTTTCCTTCCGGGTCAGAATATAACTTATGATTGACCGGAATTGGAGTATCGTATGAAGTACAGTCCTCCATCTTGAACCGGCTCAAGATGTCTTTGACATACTTGGACTGATGAATAAAGAAACCATCTTCCTTTTGATTTACTTGTAAACCTAAGAAAAACGATAACTCTCCCATAACAGACATTTCAAATTTCGACTTCATAACACCCTCAAATTCTTTGCACAACCCTTCATTTGTCGAGCCAAATATAATATCATCCACATAAATCTGTACCAGTAGGTAATCTCCCCCTGATTTCTTTATGAATAAGGTCGAGTCTATCTTTCCACGAACAAAGTCATTCGCCAAAAGATGTGTAGATAAAGTCTCATATCACGCACGAGGAGCCTGATGAAGACCATAGAGGGCCTTATCTAGCTTGAAAACCATGTTTGGATTTAGTGGATCTTCAAACCCCGGCGGCTGACACACATAGACTTCCTCCTTGACCTTTCCATATAAGAATGCACTCTTGACGTCTAATTGAAACACCTTAAAACCTATAAAGGAAGCAAAAGCTAGAAACAGCCTTATAGCTTCAAGCCTCGCAACCGGTGCATAAACTTCGGTGTAATCAATTCCTTCTTGTTGATTGAAGCCCTGGACAACTAATCTTGCCTTATTGCGTACCACGACACCTCGATCGTCCTTTTTACATTTAAACACCCATTTTGTTCCTATCGGATACGCACCTTGCGGAAGATCAACCAGATTCCAAACCTTCAGTTTGTCAAATTGAGCTAGTTCTTCCTGCATAGCTTCTATCCAGTTATTGTCATGTAAAGCCATCTCGACATTCTTGGGTTCAACCTGTGAAATAAAGCAAGAATGTGAGCAATCATCAAGAACACCAGAATCTTTAATGCAAGTATACAAACAAGTATTGTCAACAAGAGAACGAGTTTTCACTCCATCCTGTAAATTTCCAATTATATTTGTTACTGGATGATCTTTGTGTTCCTTAATGGAAGCGACCTCAGGAACCGGCAACACATCAACTTGAGTAGAGTCATATTGATAAGAATAATCTTGAGGAATTGGAATTTCTGAGTCTAAATTTGTTGGAATCTCCCCCTGAGCCTGTGTCGAAGGTAATGGATCATCACTCAACAACGGATCAGTAGAAGAATCTTGAAAAATAGCATTATCCTCTTCACTCTCTGAATCTTGCGGACCGGAACAAGAAGCAACATTAGGATCAGGAGCAGAAGTAGATGGAATCGATGAATTGGGAACTGCATTTGGTAGAAATCCATTGTGTTGTTCATCTTGACAAGAATCATAAAGAACAGCAGCATCTTCATCAGAAATATCAGACGGTAAATGAAAAGACTTGAATAAGTTTTCATAATCAAATGCCCAATCCGGACCAATCGCCATTTGTGGTAAAGACCGATTTGAACAGTCAATATGGAACCATTCTTCAACTTGGCGTGTCTCTTTGTTATAAACCCTCTTGGTTGTCGAATTAGCCACATACCCCAGAAAAATCCCTTCAATAGCCTTTGCACTGAATTTAGTTGGGACATCTCGAACTTTCAGTAGGGTACACGGATTACCAAAAGGTAGTAAGTATTCCAGATTCGGCTTTCGATTGTTTAACAATTCATAGCAAGTCTTGTTATGTCGCTTGACGGTCAAGACCCTGTTCAAAACATGACACGCAGTATTCACAGCTTCAGCCCAAAAGGTGACTGGAAGCTTAGAATCTGCAAGCATCGTGCAAGCTGTTTCGACCAACGTCCTGTTCTTTCGTTCAGCGACACCGTTTTGTTGAGGAACATATGGCGCACTGAATTCATGATGAATTCCTTTTTTGTAAACAGAATAAGCCCATTTTGCTATTCTTAAATTCGCTGCCATTGTCATTCCTGATTCTTCTGACTTTCAGATTGAATAAATTTTCCAAACCCAGGATTAAGTATTGTACCAACTCAGTGGTTTCAGCTTTAGAGGAAAGAAACTTAACCCATGAAAATCTGGAGTAATCATCAGTTACGACCAAGCAGTACGATTTCCCACCAATGCTCCTAATACTGATAGGACCGAACAAATCCATATGCAGCAACTCCAAGGGAGTTACGATAGAATTCGTCGATTTCGATTTGTGAGATTTCTTTCTTTGCTTCCCCTTCTTGCACGGAATACAATCATCAGGAACTGAGAATTTCATTTTTGGAATACCAAGCACAAGATCATTCCTAACAATGTAGTTCATCTTCCTGTAGTTTATGTGAGCTAGCTTCCTGTGCCACAATATTGAATCAGATTCCGACGCCTTGGAGAGTAAACATGTTGGAATTGAATCCGTTGTAGTGGCGACACTCATGTCAAGGACATACGTGTCATTTCTCCTTGGAGCCTTCATGAGAATCCATTCATCAGGAATCACAAAACCCGGTTTCAGAATATAACATTCATGATCATTGAAATGGAACGAAAACTTCTTGTCACAGACTTGTGATACGCTTAAAAGATTGTGTTCCAGCTGCTCAACATAATTCACCTTTTCAAATTTTACTTTGTCGTTTTTTAACGTTCCCTGGCCTGTTATGTACCCGCCTTTATTACCCGCAAAAGCGACATAACCACCATCAATTTTAATCACATCCTCAAGCAATTTCACATTCCCTGTCATATGTCGAGAGCAACCACTATCCACATACCATGTATTGTTGATAGTCCTCCTTGGTTGTCCCTACATAAACAACGAGAATCAGTTAGAAAGTGGGACCCAAGCCATCGTGGTCTTGGGTCGTCCGGATTGATCAAAATAAACTACTTCTTGTAATTGACAATCAATTTTATCATTCACTTTTTGAACAAATGTTTGACAATCAGACCTTTTCAAAGAAGAACCATGTTTATTATTTTGAAAAACATTATGTGATATATTATTATCAACTTCAGATGTTTCCAAAATTTTCTTTAATTTTCTGTTTCTTCTTCTTCTTTGAGGTCTAGACAATTTAACCTCCTGAAAAGTATCTTTTGAAATCCCAGCTTTTGGAATCTCAAGTTTTTCTCTGCATACAAAAGATTTAGCTTGCAATGTATTCTGTTGTTTAATTCCAGGGGAATTAACAAAAGATCGTCCAGTCATATCTTTCTCCAAACTAGAAGACGATTTTCCTTCATCTTTTCTTTTCAGAATCTTCACCACTTTCGGTTGTGAAGGAACAGTCTTCATTTTACCCATGTTCTTGTATGGACAATTAATCAAAATATGACCAGGCACATTGCAATGAAAGCACACTCTTCTTTCTTGATAACTTCTGAAATAAGATGTTTTCTTTGAATTTGAAGAACCATCAGAAGAACAAGCTTCAGAGGAATGCCTTGAACAATTTATCGGCTTCTTAGGAACATTAGTCTGTTTTGGCACCTTTGAAGAATTTACCTTTTGAAAACTAGCCTTCACAAACCCACTTGACACTTTCACCTCTTCAGGTTCAGTCAAAATGCACCTATCCCGAGTAACATTCTTCACAACATTTGGTTCCTCAATTTCCACTTCTCTCGGGATGCCTTCAACCTTTGAATCATCAAACACTTCATCTTCTGTATCAGAATCATACACCCTGTCTTCACCCGTCACTGGATTCACTTTTAATACTATCTTGGGATCAATCTCCTCTTCAGGAATGATTTCAGGCTCAACCACATAATTCGCATTGAACGGAGGAGGAACAAACGCAATACCAGCAACCCTTTTTGTGGGATCAGCATTAGCATTAAAATAATCCAAAACTACAGATGAATTCTCAAACTGTTCCAGCTTTCTATGTAACTTTATCACCTCAGATTCTTTTTCAGAAATCTCCTTGTTCTTTTGGGCAACCACTTCATTTCGTTTTTCGATTTCAGCATAAGCCATATCAAGATGATAACCCTGTTCTTTGTACTTTAACCCAAGAGAATTTAAGTCTCTTTTCAAAGACTCAATTCTATCAATGCACAGTTTAACATTATCTTTCAGTTTCTGATTAACTGAATGCATTGATTTCATGTCACAAATCAAATTTGTGTTATCATCCATGACTTTTTGTAGTTTATCTTTAACAGAAATGCAATTAGAACAGAATATATGACAAACAGAGTCTTTTAACTTAGATGGATCAGACATGTCTGCCATGAATACTTTGGCAATTGGAATGTTTTCTGAATCTTCACCAACTGAAGCATTTTCTGTAAGAACAATTTCTTCCTCAGCAACCCCTGTCACAACATCAGAGTTAATACTTTGCTCTCTTTCTTCCTCATCAACAACACTTGGAACACTATCACCATCACATGAATCATCACTAGAGCTTTCATCATCAGTAGACTCTTCTGGTTTTTCTGAATGAATTTCTGCAACAAAAGCCTGACTAACAGCACCCACCAAATCTTCCAGATGAATGCCCCAATCATAGTTTTCATCATTTTGAGCAACTAAAGCTGATGATTCCGATGCATGATTTGTATTACTAGAAGGACCATGATTTTGATTACCAGATGAACCATGTGGCTGATTCCTATTATGCTGAAAGTTAGATTGCTTCTTTTGAGAATCAAATTCTACCTTTGGTTTCACACACTCCTTAGCAAAGTGACCATACTCTTGGAAATTGTAACACCTAACTTTGCTCTTATCAAAACCCATACGCGAACGACTATTTGAACCAATATATTTTCTGCCAGTTCTCTTCAGAAAATCTTTAGCTTGGCGCATTAACATGGCCATATTCCATTGGATATTCATTTCTTCCAGATCAACAGGGTCAATCTGTCTGAAATCTTCTTCTATTACCTCAGGATCATGTATTTTTCCTCCAATGAAATTCTCATATGATGCCATAAATGAAGAAAACATAGCTAAATAATCATCAGCAACTTTCTGATTCACATGAGATCCAGATGATGTTGAAGCAGTAGTAGCAGAAAATCCAGAATGGCTTGTATGACCAGAATAGATTGGAACTCCAGAACACTGGTCATTTGAAGACTCTTGAGCATCACCAGAAAAAAATGCCACTCCAGTACCAGATTTACCAACAGATTTGGCAAAATACATCGAGGGATCCTGGATATGCTCCAAATTAGTTTCTTTCTTTTTCAAATTCATGTCATGTGACTGGATCTTCCCTAGGACTTCTTCAAGAGACATGGTTTTGTACTTAACATTTTCTTTGATCAAAACCATATACACATCAAACTTTGATGGTAAAGCCTCTAAGAATTTATCATTGACTTCCTCAGTCTCATATACCACAGATGCACTATCCAGTTCACTAAGAAGATGATAGAATCTTGTAGCAAGATCATCCAAAGATTCATTCTGAAAATGTTTAAAACTAAGAACTGCTTCTTTAGTAACTCTTTTCTACTTTTCTTCACATCTAAACTCCCTTCACACCTTTTTTGTAGGGCTTCCCATAGTTGTTGAGAAGACTTGAACTGTTTAAAACTGTGATAAATTTCCTTTGGTAGAGACATCGAAATGCTAGCCAATGCTTTCTTTTCTCGATCAAATAACAACTTCTCTTCAGTAGATAAAGCTGACACTGGTTTTGGAACATCATCTTTTCCCATCCATGAATAAGTAGGGTGTGTATATCCTTCCAAAATTGGAATCCACAAACTAGTATCGGTAAAAGATACGAATTGGTCAAACCGATCTTTCCAATTTGAATAATCAGCTAGATTCAGCAACTTCGGAGGTTTTTGAGATGTACCTATCTCATTATCATAATTGAACATGTTTGTGACTTGAACCATATTTGCCATGTTAAAAAAAAATTTCTGAAAAATTTCTAAGTATGGAGTTGTTTTACCCTCAGGCGAACTTAATAAGTTCGCTTTAGTGAGTACTAAGCGAACTTGAAATCAGGCGAACAAGACAAGTTCGCTTAAGGAGGAAATCCGGTAAGTTCGCTTAACAGCGAAGTTCGCTTGAAATGTGAGAAGCGAACTTAATAAGTTCGCCTGCACAGGAACTCAGCAAGTTCGCTTAAACTGCTGTAACAGATTTAAAAGATTCTTCACCCAAACACGAACCGAAAACTTCAAAATTCATGATTTCTTAGAGAATTGATGGAATTTAAGGAAATTGAACCGTAGGATTATGAATTTTATCAAATAGAACAGTTCTATCGGACTAATTTCGTCAAAAACCCTTCCAAAATCACAAATTCAGCAAAGAAACGATCTTCAAGAACTTGAAAAACTCCATTGTTGCAGAAACTTCAAAAATGTTGAATTTCTTGTCCAATTGTACACAAAAACCGTCACTAATCACCGAGAATCATACTTAATTCACGAGCATAAGCTCTGATACCACTTGTAGGTCCAGGTAACTCAACTACTGATCGAACTCGTGATATGACGTTGCTATAACACGAAGTGTGGAATCCTTCGTGTTAACGTTTGTATACTAACCGACAATTCAATACAACACGCGTAAATAAACTTCTCCGATATATCCAGATTCAACAATGGTTACAGACTCAATCAGACAAATCGTTCTCTCTGTTCTCTCTGTTCAGTGTTCTGTCTAATGACTCTGTAAACCCATATATATAGAAACATATCTGCTGTAAGCGAACTTGTTAAGTTCGCCTCCAACAGACCAAGCGAACTTAACAAGTTCGCCTCAGTTAGACCTAAGCGAAATTATTAAGTTCGCCTCTGATAGACCAGGCGAACTTAACAAGTTCGCCTCTAGGCATACTTGTACAAACACTTAGCAACTTTATACAATTACATACCAAAAACATAAAGACATAAAATCTAACTATTACAAGCTTTTGTCATTACAAATCTATGTCCTAACAGATAAAAGTATCACCATGGAAAGGAATCATCCGATTCAGAAAACGTGGCAAACTAAGTCCAAGGTTTGTCGGACCTTTCAAGATTTTATCGAGAGTGGGTCAAGTTGCTTACAGACTCGACCTACCCGTTGAGCTTAGTGGAATACACCCTACGTTCCACATGTCGCGCTTACGCAAGTGCCTAGCTGACGACACAGCTCACATACCTTACGACGAGATCGAAGTGGATAACAGTCTAAATTATGTAGAGGAACCGATAGCCATTCTTGACCGAGCTGAGAAACGACTACGCAATAAGTCGATCCATTTAGTTAAAGTACAATGGAAGCACAGAAAAGGGTCAGAAGCTACATGGGAAAAAGAAGACGAGATGAGGGGACTATACCCTCAATTGTTTAACGTATAAACGGTTTCGAGGACGAAACCTCTTTAAGGAGGGTAGACTTGTAACATCCCAAAAATAGTAATTTAGTAAATAATAACGCTATAGAGACTTAATCGTCATAAAACAAAAGAAAACGGATGGGCTTGGGCTCGGCTCCAACGGGACGATGGAAGCCCAGGTATATAAGGGGCAAGGCAGCCCACCTCGTCATTTCAACCTCATTTCATCACTCTAGAGAGAGAAAAGGAGAGCTCAGATCTAGAGTGACAAAGTCAACGGATCGACACGAGATTGAAGGAGCACGTTACTACTGAGCTCGTGAGCAAAACCTCCGAATCAGAATTCCAATCCAGGTAACGATTCGACAATAATCTGAGTTTTTGTTTGTTTTGGGGTTTCTCGGGTTTTAGCTAAATAGGAGACGTTTTTATGGATGAAACCTGATAATAAGCTTAGAACTAGCATCTAGAATGAAAACCGCACGTTTTGATCAAAGAAAATTGTAAGATTGGCATGATCTGGTTAGCATGCAAGAATTTCGGATTTTTGTCCAGGAAACAGGTATTGCGTACTTATCAAGTACGCAAGAAGGACGTCCTGCGTACTTACCAAGTACGCAGGAGAAAGATCATGTGTACTTACCAAGTACGCAAGAAGAATGCTCTGCGCACTTGTCAAGTACGAATGACCAAGGCCCTACGCACTTACTAAGTGCGCAGGCAGCATGACTCAGGCTAGATAGTGAAGTCAGTATGTTCGCCTAATTCAGTATGATTAAACCGTTAGAGTCGGGATTGGGTCTGATGTATATTTAACTACCTAATTCAGATCGTATGTGACGTTGTTGGACCTTTGTTTAGGACAGCCAAGACTAGCTTATCAGGTGAGTTCTATGTGCCCTCTTCTATGTTATGTGCAAATCATTTTAAATGTTTTGGGGCTGAAGTGTATACATTAAATGAATAAATGATATGAATGTCAATGTGATCATACGTGATATACTAAGGTATATTTATATATATATGAAAATGAATTATGAACAAAGAATGAAACGTATGTTTACAATGAATGAATGAAAGAATGGCATAACGTAAATAAATAAAATCTTTCTTTATAATTATATATATTGCATGTTTTGAATGTATGTATACATTATGGACGGAAACGTAGCTAACGGCTACTTCTGTAGACGGACGACCACGCGACTATTTTGCAACCGGGAAAAGTACGTTCCTTCGCAAGCTGGGACGTAAAAAGGGCATTAATGGGCGGTCGAAGTAAATGCTTTAATAGTATAACGGTTGCATAAACAATAGTTCGCGTGGGAAATGGATGCCTTAGGGCAGACGGGCGAATATGACGGACTACGACGGTAGGACGGTTAAGACGGACGGCCGAAGGTTGGCCGGACGGAAGTTGAGGCGGACGGTTTCTAGGACCGGACGAGTAAAAGGGCTACGATGGTAGCTTAAGGGCGTATGTCTTTGTGATATACGCAGTAAAAGACGGGTTGATCACCCTTATGTGTATGACCAATGAATGTTAAGGAAAGTAAAGGTGAATGCATATCTATGTAATCACATAAGAATGAAGAAAGAAAAGCAAAAGCTATGAATACGTATTTATATAAATGTATATACATAATTATGCATACTTTTAAAGAAATAATGTTCATACTTAATCGCTTTAAACTAGAACTCACCAGCGTTTGCTGAATTTTAGTATACATTTCAGGTAAGGAAAGGAAGGGTCGTGTGAAGGCGTGATGCTTACCCGGCAAGCGACTGACATCCCACTCTTGATTGTTAATTAAAAATGTTGTGCTATTAAATGTTAAGACTTTTGCTACTCTCGAATGTTTTAATTTAAGTTCAGTATTTATGACTATGTTTATGAGTAAATCCAACAAGTGAGGTTACCCGGGAAAGGGGCCTTACATAAGAACACGCTCGTGAGTGAGCATCTCTAAATATTCTTTGACAAGTGGTCAAATAGGAAGAACGATTCAAACCATTGAGCATACGTATAGAAATTTTGAGATTGATTTTAACAGGAGCTAGAATGCTCGGCTACCACGAAACTGAATGTCATGCAATAGCAAGTTCCACACTATACAAAGTTATTTTGACGAAAAAGTCAATCCTCACTAGATGTACTAAGTTAGAAATAACCAACTTCACAGCCCAGGAACCACTTAAGAGTTGGTTTATGAAACTCCCGGAGAAGGAGCCACGGTTTATACAATTAAGGTAGTTTGAGAGATCATGCCGACTATCATAAGGAAACTTCTGTAACTTGAAGTTAATGACAAGGTTCTGTCACAAGATATCATCAAAAAGAGTATAGTTCTTTTTAGAAAGAACGAGAAACTCGCTCTAGGATACGTTGGAACAATTAAAATTCTTGATAGAATCGGTTCCATTGCATATAAACTCAGGTTGCCTCAGGAAACTCAGCATGCTTGCATGACATAATTTATTCATAGTGCAAGGAACGTTTGTCTAAAGAATCGTTATCTATACTACCAAAGGAAATTCACTTCGATGACAAGTTTCACATTGACAAATAAGTCAATAATAGTTCTTGAGACAAGACATTTAGGGAATTAATGTGTAAGAGAAATGTGAACTTCAGAAATAAGAACGCAAACCCTTGGATTTCCATGTCGGAGGCAACGTGCTATTGCAAGTCTTGCCTTGGAAAGGGGTCGTTTGATTTGAGAAGCAAGGTAAGTTCAACCCCCGATGCATTAGACCTTTTGAAATCTTAGCAAGAATAAGTCCTGTGACTTACCAACTTAAGCCACCCTAACAACTCAACGGTGTACACGACACAATCAATGTGAAATGTTTATTAGATGAAACTCTTGTTATACCACTTGAGGAGATTCAGATCGATGATAAACTCCACTTTGTGGAACAACTAGTAGAGATCATGGATCGGGATATTAAGAAACTGAAACAAGGTCGCATCCCCATAGTGAAAGTCAGATGGAACTCTAAACGAGGACCAGAATTCAACTGGGAACGCAAACACCAGATGACACTTAAGTATCTACAGTTGTTCAATGAGACATCAACTGAATTTCGGGAAGAAATTCTTCTAACTTTTTGAGAATGTCACAACTGGTAATTTAGGGAATAGTTATTTAAATATAATTAAACGAGACCTTGCATATTAGACTTAATATTAATTAAAATGGTCTTACCGGGTCTAGCAAAGTCCACTCAGCATACAACTTATGGAGGAAATTTTAGGAATTTCCGAAACACATCGATACTGGTACGCGTTGGTGATAAACTTTAATGAAACAAACCGCTCAAAACATTCTCTTTATTTTAAATATTAGAGAATACCCAACTATATGGAGACTAATTCAAAGTGTTTACACGTACACGCATTATGGCATAACTATTAAACTTATACATTTTTTTATATATATACCCGACCCCTCCCGACACGTAACAACACTTGAAAAACCGACAACACGTGGATATGTTACCGAACTTGGACTAGCGGGTAACACCTCTACCTATCATACCCTACCCTACCCCTCCCCCTCCCCCACACGTTTTCTTCTTCACGACTGAAACTTCAAAAATGGTGATTTCTCTTTGTCCCCCTTACACCAACATGTTCCCCCCAACATGCATGTTCCCCCCCCCCCCTAATGTAATGAACCAAAATCCGGGTTTCATTATAAATAAATAAATATTCTAATAAATATTATGGTGAAAATAATATTTTAGAAATAAGTTGAAACAAGTGGTTTTCAAGTTAGTAATGGGGTTATATTAGTTTTTAACTAAATATGGAAAAAATGGGTGAAATGGAAGTTGAGGGGCTAAAGTGTAAATTGGAAAAAATCTGCCATATTTGACTAGTAAAAGTCAAAATTATCTTCATTTGGTGAAAGAGACCGTTCTTGAGCAGAGGAGAAAAATGAGAAAAGCTAATTGAAGCTTAAATCATGCATTTGAGGCTTGTTTTGTGAAGGTTTTGGCTCACACATCACCTTTCTAAAATCAAGTAAGTGATTATCTTACTTTTTATTTCACCGTTGATTTGTTCTTGGTGGTTTTGGGTGAAATTCGAAATTTATGATGCATGTGGTTAATTAGTGTTAGATTGTTGATAATCTAGCTAAACTAAAGGTAAAGACTGGTGATTAACATCCTAGAACCCTTTGATTTTGATTATGAGAAGTTAGGGTTCATATGGAGAAATTTGAGGGTGTTTGGATTATGATGATAGAATGTTGAATTAGTGATGATTAAGTGTTTATGTGATGTTAGACACTTGAATGAACACCAAATTAACCTAATAATAATTATTTAATGAAAAATTAGTGTTAAGGTAAGGATAATGAAACTCAAGTAGGTGAGTTTGGGGTGAAAGAAGGTGTTTGGATATGAGTATAACTCAAACAAGCCAGTTTGGGTTGGAAATGGGAAATTGGGTTGTAAACCCAATTATAATGTGATTTTGATGTATGGTTAGATTACTAAACTAGGTGTATATGTTTAGGTAATCAAATTGCAAAACTTGAAGGTGGTGTGGGATCTTCTAACCATAAAGGTAAGTGCTCTTGCACTTACTTAGTAATTGATGATAAACAGTGTTATATGCAATGTTGTGTGCATAATGTGATAAGTTGCATAATGTGTTATGTGGTATGAATGTGTATAGTGGTGTACGAATAAGTGAATGAATGAAGTTATAGTATTAATACTATAATGGATAAGTGGATATGGAGTTATGGTCTAAGTACCATAATGGATATGTGGATATGGAGTTATGGTCTAAGTACCATAATGGATATGTGGATATGAATTTATGATCTAAGTATCATAATGGAAATGAGGTTATGGCCTTTGTGCCATAATGTAAATGGAAATGGAAATGTGTTAATTATGTATGATAAATGAAAAGAATGAAATTTATAGGTGAAATGCAAGTGATATGTAGCCTAATGACATATTTGGGTGGAAACGGGTCAAATGGGTGAACGGATGAAAACAAGTACTATTTACTTGTTTGATATGTTTTATCTTCATTACTAATAGTGTTATATGTGGTGTTATGTAGGAAAAGCTCCGGGATAGTCAAGGTCAAGTCTAAGGCGTATGTTGGATTCTTGTATGCGCAGTTTTGTTGATTTCGGGTGTATTTAGAAGCCCATCAAATGGATATTCATGATACTTGAAAATGTTGTTTTGATGCAAAATTATGTTGTTTTGAATTTTAGAACCCATATTTAAGTGTTTGGTAAAATTTTATGACAAAATGAGTTAAAGATGGAAATTTGGTTAAGTGTTAAAAACTGCACGGGTCTGGAAACTTTGTGGAAAAAGAGGGTCTTCGTGCCACGCGAAAAGCCAGGGTTGGGTCTTCGCGTCACGCGAAAAGTTAGGGTTGGGTCTTCGCGACACGCGAAGACTTGGTCTTCCGGATTTTGTTTTTAGGACTCCCTCGCGGCACGCGAAGGGAGGGCCCCAGAGGTTCGCGACACGCGAAAAATAAAAAATAATTATTGGGATAAATGCTTCCGCGTGTTTTAATGATTTAATAATCGGTGTTTGGAAATAGGGTGTTACACCCAACATGCATGTTCCCCCAACATGCTTCACTTGAGACAAAGTTGTCTCCTCCAAACACATTAACCCTCGAACATTACACAACTTAAGAGTGGTATAAATATGGATATTTGGTTTTGTAAATCCACACAACGCACTCCCCTCTCCTTCCTCTCGGCAAGAACCGAATCCACCACCACCCCACTCCCTCTTTTCCTCCTTGGCGATTCACGACAACCTCAACCCCTCCACCACTCCTACGAGTTACGGGTTACACGAAAACGCAACCACCTTGTGAGGGATCACAGATAGAGGTCAAAGAACACTCACGGACTTCGGGTCTCGGGAATTCAAGACGCTCTAGCGGTCTCGGGTGATAATACGGTGTTACGGGATTCAAGCGGTGAAACCGGGTCTCACGTTAACTCCGCCATCTTCTATCTCGACTTTTTATGTGAGCACTCGGCCTATTTTTTATTATCATCGAACTAGTTGGTGATATTATTATAAAAATGAATATACGCGGTTATTATTTTAAATAATATAGAAAAGACGAGTATTAACGTGAGAGTCAACGATTAAAAGTAATAAAAACCGTAAGTGTTATGATTATTATTAATCATTATATTCTATAAATGATTTTAAGTATAACTTTTATTTAAATAATACTGACATAAGTAATAATAATATATTTGTGTATAATTATTATTACAAAAGAAAAAGGGACATGTAATTACATGGAAAATTTTATAAATCTTTTTTCTATATAGTTACATATATATATATATTAATCTTATAAAAATTAATAACTATATATTTATATATATAAACATATATAAATAAAAATGGTGGAAACAACTAGAAATAAATTTAGAAAAATAAAATAATATACTAATTATTTTATGACATCTTCACATCTATAATAGATATATATTATATATTTATTAAACACGAGAACTGACTTAAACCGAAAACGAGTAATTTAATAAATAAAATCTACATCATAATATTTATTAAAAGGATTTTAATAAATATAACTACACTGACGACAAGTTATATCACCAACGGCGGTCGAATAGTACCTTTATAGATCATTGCAAGGCAAGGGTCAAGACTTACGGGATATTGGTCATGTGACCAACCCACACCAAGACAACTACATAGACCTTATCGTGTCTTAAATATTCTAGGACACAAGTAAGTCAGATTATTAGATGGACTTGCCACCAGCTTGATAGCTATTCACCATATCTTGACAGTTGTTCACTGTCGGACACATCAGGTGAGTCTTCACGGCCCCACTTTTACTTGTTTTAAACTGGTCTTTACACATATGGGGGAGAAAACTTTCTCAACTTGAAACTGGACACAAGTACCTACATTGTTACATGAGTCAACTCGTTTAACGCATAAAGTCCCCTCTTATTCTATAACCGTCAATTATGGTATAAACGTGGAAAGCATGAATAGATCTATCTGGGTTGACACCCCCACCCGTGGTTAGTCGTGCTAACCTTGACTGGAGGTCAAAGCCGGTGCATAATTTTCATCAACTATTACAATGTTTGGCGTTAAGAACATTAGGTTAGGGGCACAACTACAACGTCGAGTTTCGGTTATGGGAGCTCATGGTAGTAATAATAATAGACTTACACTATTGTTTTAATTAATGACAGTGGTACATAATTGTTCGGGTGAACAATACACAACAGGAAATCTTGTGGTCCAACATCAAACATTTCAACTATACTGTGAACTCACCAACTTTATGTTGCCCTTTCTAAGCTTGTTTTCACAGGTAACTAGAAACAGGGGAAAGAGGGCATGCATGCACGTAGTTCATCTACCTGCTATAACCTAGGAACCTCTAGGTCATAGCCGACAAACTTGTTGTTTAAAAAGCCGTACACATGGTTTAAGTGTGGTACTTTGCACGTAATGTCTTAAAACAATTTGTGATTTTCTGTAACACCCGGATGATACCCAAGTAAAATAGAGGCTAAAAGTGTTAAAAGACAAAGTTCAGGGGTTAAGCTGTCAGTTCTCCAAAGAGGGAGGACTAAAAATGAAAAATCTTAAAATGGGATGGATTTTGGACCGATATCCTATACCATATCGGTCCGATATGTGTAGAGGAAGGAATGAACCAGGTAACGACACGTGTTCGGTGACTCAGCTGTCACACCCCAACCGACGGTGGAATACGTCGGGGCGGACGTGTAGACTGTTCATAAGCACATGATCAACTATAATTTCGTATGTTCATTAAATCCTGATTTCATTACATAAGCTCAATCAACAACCAAAAATTCAATACATCAACATGTTCAAATTATTTGTTCACTAAGTCCAAACCCTATATGTAGTATCTTGCATATGATCTCAAACACTAGTACCTGAAACATGATGAAAACAGGGTCAACTAAAAATAGTTGGTGAGTATACATAGGTTTTGACACCACTAGTAATATCAAGAGTTTGTGTACAATTCATATGATGCATGGATTAATAAGGCAGTTATAGAGAACCACTATAGTGTAAACTGGGTGCACAATCAAACCTTGTGACTGATAGGCATAACACGCAGGTTATCCTTAAGTGTTTTCGGCAACAATAACCCTAACCGGGTGGGTTGGTCAGACTCAATAGATCTATCATTGTATACCGTCGGCTTGTACAGAGTTAATGATTGCACTTGCACTATGCACAAAAAGTAAGTAAATGTTGTTTGCATAAATAGTGTTTAAGCATAAGGCACAAATTGCACACATGATCATAATGTTTGAATTGTATAAGTTGTAAATAGTTTGAAAGTAATCATGTTTCACTCCTAAGATGTAAAAGTGGAAAAGGGGCTATGTAAACATCCTGAGTTGTGTACGAGTAGATAGCACCACACAAGGATGCAATTGGGACCACAAGAGTTTGCCTGTGAACCGCCTACGTATGCCCTAGAATTATAAGCACAATAATTAAGGACACATGGGATTTTGTGACGACGACACGGAAGATTTGGATGTCCTAATGTACGTAGGACCAACGAGTAGACGAACGTGTCCACGGAGTTTATAATCATTAAGATAATTATGTTTCGAGTCGAACGTTTCTAATTACGAACAATCTTAATAAATAATTATATTCGTACGCTTGTGCCATTTAAAATGGTCAGGAAATAATATAATTTAATATATTATTTTTAAGTTTCCAAGATTAATAATAATCAATTGTGTCAAAATAATAAATATATTATTTTTAGATCGAGGATAAAACCATAGGTAAATAATATAAATAGTTATATTATTTAATAGTTTGAAATGTTACACAATGTTTATAAACTAGGTGAAAATAACATAAATATATATTATTTTTAATTGAGGTTACAGGGTCGAAAATAATATAAGTATATTATTTTGTTCGGAGTCGTGGTTTGAAAATAATATAAATATATATTATTTAAAAGTGGAAATAATATAAAATGGGTTATAAAGTCAAACCCGAGTGTATGGGTGATTTACGGAGTTTAAACACGTATATGTATTAACATAATAATAAGGGTAAGGTTTTTATATTAAAATTATTAATTAAGAACTGATTTAAAAATAAAAGGGTGTGGAGAGACTCGAACCCGGGTCTCTCCCACATACGCATACAGTTTTAACCAGTTTCGCCCGCTAGGGTATCGCACAAGGATCCAGTTCCAAATGGTTTTAACCCTTAACTCCACTTTGATCTTCCCCCCTATCACGATTCGGATCAGAATCCCTCCCAATACCAACGATTCGGACTTCGATTGAAGCAGAGGCCATAGGGGTTTTGTAAATCGGGTGGTTGTGATTCTGTGGTGAGATTTAATTGCAAAAACATTAAGTTTAGGCTTGTTAAATTACAGATTAAATTGTCGAAACCCTAGATATGTACACAGAATCGATTTGTTCAAATCTGATATTAAAACTTGTTGAAAACATAGGGCTTTTATAGATTAAGACCTTGTGAATCTATCTATGTGGTTTAATTTCATTGAGGTTGGTTCTAGGATTAAAACCCCAAAATTCGTTTATGAACAAGCCCTTGTTTATGGATCATGGATAGTTTGATGGTATAATGTTAAATTAGCATAGGGCTTTCAAAGTGTAACTGTAGGTCACCCAGGTGTGGCGAATCGTCACATGCAAGTGGGTCTACTAGTCGGACCGGGTGCGGAATACCCGTGACGAGGTGGAGAGTCTTACAACACAAAGTAAACCGACAAGATGATCACTTTAAACGTTTATCTATTATAAACACTTGAAGGTTACGGAGAGAAATACTAAGATTACAAATTCTACGTAGTTTCTACTATGAATGCGTACTTATCTACTGTCAACCATTCTTATTTATACGCGACCTGATGCCTGCGCACTTAGCAAGTGCGCAGGGCAATTTGCTCATGCGTACTTAGCAAGTACGCAAAGGTATTCTTCCGTACTTGCTAAGTACGCAGGAACCGTTTTCTGCGCACATACAAGTGCGTAAAACACTTAGAGAAATTTGCAACAAACAATATGTAAAAGTTAATACAACTGGATTACTAATACATACAGACACTTACAAACAAAGACAAATACATACATGAAAGTACAAAACTAAGACTCTATCTATCCAGAGTGTTTGTCACAGGAAAGTGTTTCAACAAACTCCCCCTTGACAACAGCTTTGGATCATCTTCGATCTTTAGTCTTCAGTCTTCGGTCTTCAGTCTTCACAGCTATGCATCTTTAGCTTCCATCTTCTTCTTATAGTCAAGGCAGAACTTGATCACCTTGTCATATTTAGAAGCAAGGAATTTCGTCCATTCGTCCGTATGCATGCAATACCTGTCTGCTACTGCCTCCAAATCTTTCGCAGAGAAGTTAATGAAGCAGACTTCATCAAATACTCTGATTAGTTCCCTCAGCACTAAGCATCCACTTTATGACCGTACCTTTCCTATCACCACAACCTCGCCCGTTTTTGGATCTCCGTACCAGTACTATATGTCACCGAGGATATCCTGAGATAACTTGCTCAGGGGAATCTTGGTTTCACATAGCACTGGCTTGTATACCAATTTCTTTAAGTACTTCTTAGTCACAGAATGTCTAGCTTTCTTATCCTTGACTCTCTTGGGCACTTGAGGCTTGAACACTTCAAACTTCCTAGATCTTGCTTCCTGCTGCAGAACCTGCCACAAACCCATCGCCACTGCGTGATTAGAATGACACAGCAGCTCTCGGTTTGCTAGGTTCACAAGGTCGTATTTGGGTAAGGAGTTGAATGCTTCACTGGTTGGTTTCAAGTATTGAAACCCCCCAGATCTTTTGATTGTGAACAACTGCTTATCCTCCTCGAACCTTACAGCCAAGATCATTCCTGTTGCCCCTTGTTTGTCTATGATAGACGTCTTCTGCCAAACAGGAGCTGGACCCTTAGATGAAGTAGAAGGCATATCTTTTTCTTTCAGTGCCTCCGGATCCACAAGTGTAGGGTCAACTGGGGAGGCTTCAGTCGAGGCTTCAACATTACTAGCATGCTCGACTTAACCTGTGTTGAGCTGAGCTTCAAAGGATGGAACTTCAAAGATCTCTCCATCTTCTAACTCTTACTCTCCTTCCCCGTCACCCTTGGGAACTTCTATCACTACATCCTCATCATCTTCATCCCAATCATCACCAGAGTCGATCTCTCCTTCTTCTAGGTTGTAGAGAGCATCGATTTGTGCTTCCTTGGAATAGTCAGGCTCTAAGTATAAGATCTCATCGTTAGATAGATCCTTAAGCACATCAGTCACTGACTTTCCTTTGTCACCACCACCACCAGAAATATTTCCACCCTCTTGATGAGTAGACTCCCCCTCAGCCATTGGATTAGCAGAAATGGGCACGATTGCCAAAGCTTGGTGCTCACTCCTACTATGACTGACTTCAGGATCCTTGTCTTTGTCGTCATCCTTTGTCAAATCCACAGGATGACAAGCCTCATCACCAGTAGTTGTCTTTTCTTTCTCCCCCTGAGCATCAAGCTTCTTGGTCAGATCAGTAATTAGTTTGACCATCAACTCATGCTCGTTCTTCTGCATATCAAACCTCAGCTCGAGAGATGATCTGTGCCCTAGAATCATGTTGTTTATCTTGATTAGAAACTCATTCTAGGCCATTATTTTCTTCAGTCTCTCGTCTGTCCCCGTTCTCTGGCTTCGTAGAATTCTAACTTCGTCCACCAACGAATTAATCTGTGCTTGTTGTGCATCAGATTCCTCCTTTGACTTCTGAATAGTTTCCAACAGACCAGCAACTTGGGTTTCCAGAATTACTATTCTTTCTTCATTAGGATCAGGATGTCTGGAGGTAGATGCTTCAGCATTATGAATTAGGGAGGAGAAGATAGTAACGAAGTCCATTGAGTAAATTCTCCGTAGTTGAAGGGTTGACTTATCAGTTCAATGGTGGTTGTTGGGATTGAGGAGGTGATGACGGTTATAGGTGTTATGGAAGGGGTGATGGTGACTGACTCTGTGAGAATTGGAGTAATCACCGCCACCTGGACAGATGTGACAGAGAGGGTCACTATCACACGAACCTCCTCTATGATTGAAGTGACTGCCACCTCAGGTTGTACCTGTGGCCTCCTCATCTGTCTCCGGTATAATAGCTGTGAAGGTGGGGTAGAGGCTGAATCAGTACTTGCAGCTGGAACTTGTACTTGCTGCAGAGTAGTAACCTCCACCTCACTGGGAATAGCAAGGTGCTGCCCAACCCCTCTGTTCTTGTTTACACTTTCACGCCTCTGTCTCTGTATAGCAGCGTTAGATTCAGAATATGGCTCATATTCGCTGCTTGAAGCTTGTCGTTTTCTCTTTGAGGATGACTCAGGTAGGGTTACCTTCGTCGTTCTCCTCGGGTGAGCCTGCGATGGTGCATCATCGAAAACAGAAGAATTAGACTCTTTCTCTTCCGAGTCGGATCCCTCAGCACCATCATGACCTTCTTCTTCGTCTCCATTTTCCGATGATCCATCTACACTTTCAACTTCCTCATCTTGTTTTTGTTGTTGTTCATCAGAATGTTCACTCAAATCTGGCTCTGAATCATGACTATACCATCTCCAGTCAGCCGGTGCCACATATGCTTCGTTTATTAGGTGGCCAAAAAGTGTTGTATGCTCAGGGGTAGGTTCTACACTGCCTGGCTTTAAAAACTGTGCAAACACTCTTTTGTCCACCCTTTTAACTTGCAATCTCTCCACAGTTGCAGGTAGGTTTGGCAACGCATCATCAATCAGAAGATGCACAAACCTTGGGTATAATAAGAACCTGAACCTCTCAGCCGTGTTAATCTGATCATTGATGGCTTTGAATGTGTATCGTGAGAAGTTGTAGCCCTTATTGAGAGATAAGCCAATAATGGCAGCAGCAAGGTCATGACCCACTGCATCCTTTCCAGCTTTTCTTGAGGAGATGCACATGATCATGATGTGGGCAAAATATCTCCATTGATCAAGCACCCACATTTTCTTGTAAGAAGCGTAGTCTCTCGCACCGACATACCCCATTCGTTGCCTCCAACAGCCATCCACAAAGTAGTCAGGATAGGCTGTCGGGTCGGTGGAAAGATCTCTGAATTACAAGACCCGTCTAATAGTGTTTTCAGAAAAGGCCATATCATGACCCGCAACGGTAGCCCTTATAACATTGGGGGTTACCGTGCAATCATGCTCCGCGGTCTCCCAAAATTGCTCAAGATAAGGTCTTGAAACTATAGGGTCAGCTGAAATAGCATAGCTGATTCTTGAACGGTTTAAGAAATCAACTATTTCTCGGTACTACCGAGCTGCACCCTTCCATTCAGGTTGAGTATGAGCTAGAAGATTGAGCCCATTCGTAAACGCACGAGCCATAATCTATAAAAACACACAGAAAACATAATCAGAACAACAAGTTTCATTGGAATTGAATAAACATGACTCAGTATAGCAGTTACTCTTTGAACTGAATTTCCAGACTTAGAAATTTTTCCCAAGTGTTGGTCCTACGTACTTAGCAAGTACGCAGGAATTTCCTCTTGCGTACTTAACAAGTATGCATGAATTGCTTCTTGCGTACTTGTTAAGTGCGCAGGAAATGCAGTTGTTCAAAATTCCAGAAATATAAGAAATCAACAGATGTTCAAGATTTGATGTTTATTAGGTCACCACTAGGTCAGAATGCTATGGGACCGACATTCACATCAAATACCTGCTACACTTGTTCAATTTTGACCTAAACGACCACCCAGATGAACCTACGGTCAGTCGAGGGTTAAAGGGCAAAATCAAGGACGAAATCGAGTGATTAAGGGATCGACTGATGATTCTTAACAAGTTTTAGTCATAAATTGTTACTCAAATGCCCTAAAATATGTCTAAAATCAACGGATTAAACCCTAAAATTTTTAACGTCTTAAACGGTCCATAAAATGTGATTTTGTGGATGGATTGGATCTAGATTCTCACCAAATGATTGTAAGAAGATGATGATACTAGAGATGGGACGAAAAAACGGTTTGGAACACTCGGATTTTTGAGGAAAATTTGCGGAGGGAATTGAACAGGCGTTTGAGTTTGAATGTGATAAAAAAACTGAAAATTTTTCTAACTCCTGTATATATACCCAACACAAAATGGTGTTGCGTACTTGCTAAGTGCGCAAGCTTTAACTCCTGCATACTTACAAGTGCGCAAGACTTAACTCTTGCGTACTTGTTAAGTACGCAGGGCTTACTTCATGCGCACTTGTCAAGTACGCAGAAACCCTTAAGTGCGCAAACTTTCAACTCAAATTATGAAGGTTTTTCAAGTCAAATAACGAACAAGATAAAAATATTCAATCAGGAGGATTAAAATACAATTCAGGAAGGTTAAACACAAATATTTTTGGCTTTTCTGACTAAGATTGAACTGTTCATAAACTTAAAATCTTTTTTTGATCTTTTCTAGATAGAAATATACATGTATTTACACAAACTATGTTTTATCAAAGACACGACCAGAGGATCATATCAGACTAACTTATAGCAAAAACGATACAACATAAACATCAAAGAATATGGGATCATGTCATGGATTACTATTTATTCATATGTAATAAGCACATAAACAAATAATTCAAGTTGACAATATTATAAGATTTGAAACTATAAGCATCTTTGTATCACGTTCTTGTGTGTTAAGGTATTGATTATAAGATATACAACGTGTACCCCACTGATATGCTACAGTAATGTAAGTTGCACTATCTCAAGGCATCTAAGATTTTCCCAATTATTTTCTAAATTTTCAGAATGAAGCTACATCAATTAGCATAGGAAAAATCAATCAGAATCCATAAGGATTATCAGGAATCATAAGATTCAGAATCGAGTGATTCATTTGTCTTGGATTCATTTGATTTCTTCATTGAATATCGGTATGATGATTCAGGATAATGAAAATAGTGTTTGAGTATTAAGGTAAGGGAATCCAACTTTTATCTGGATTTTATTTCAATGAATCAGGAGTGATTCAAGGGTGAATACACGCTCAACGGTTGATGTAGAGACATGTCTTGATTCAATCTCTCATTGCATACTTGTGAGTATGAGCAGTGAGACGAACCGCATTAATTGTGCTAACGACATAACCCAAAACTGATCTCAGAAGAAAATTATTGCCAAAATCTAACATCCTTTATCTGATAATGATCTTTTCTATTCTTTTACGCACACACACTAGCAAACATGGGTTCAAATCACAGTTGTAATTTAGATTTAGTTTCCACACTACTAGTGATTCAGAAACGCATACAGCCTATTGACAATTCAAATTACTTGTAAATAAGCAGATTAAAAACATAATAATTTAAACAATTAAGTAAGCATGACGCAATCATTTCCCATATGAGCAGTCTATGGCGTTTAGATCATTTCTGATGTACTATCATTTCCTCTTTTCTCAAGTTAACTTTGAAATTTTTCTCCATTTTCTATTTTGTTTTTGATTTTGTAAACTATTTTGAAAGTTAAAAGAACTATACAGAAAAACTTAAAAGAAAATAAAATTTAACTTTCATGAATTGAATTGATTTAAGAAAAACAAGTTTTCACTCAGGATTGAACATTCCTATCAAGTTGACAAGATGCTCAAAACGGGATCAATCAAATGCCTTTGTGAAAAGGTCAGCAAGATTGTCATCCGTGTGAACTTTAACAAGTTCAATTAAATGTTTTTCAGTACAATCACGGATGAAATGATGGCGAATTTCTATATGTTCAGTTTTGGAATGTTTCACCGGGTTATTTGTGATAGACATGGTGGCATTGTAGTCAATGAATAAAGGAGTTCTAGTGAAGTTTAAGCCGTAGTCTCTCAATTGCTGTTGAATCCACAATATCTGAGAACAACCGCTCGCCGCAGCAATGTATTCACAAGTTGAGACAGAAACCGTTGACTGCTTCTTACACTGCCAGGAAACCAGTCTATCTCCTAAGAACTGACATCCACCAGAAGTTGACTTTCTGTCAAGGTTACAACCGCCATAGTCTGAATCAGTGTAGGCTTTGAAGTCGAAGGACTGCTGCTTAGAGTACCAAAGACCTAATCGAGGTTTCCCTTTCAAGTATCTGAAAATTCTCTTCACGGCTATCATATGTGACTCCTTCGGTTGAGATTGAAACCTTGATCACAAGCATACAGCAAACATTATATCGGGTCTTGAAGCTTTGAGATATATAAGTGATCTTATCATCCCACGGTACAATCTGCAATCCACATCCTTTCCATCTTTGTCAGGATGCAGACCATGATTGACTGGGATAGGTGTGCCATAACTATCATTCATCTTGTATTTTGACAAGATGTCCTGCACATACTTAGTTTGATATAGATAAATACCATCCTCTCTTTGACTGACTAGCAGACCCAGGAAGAACGACAATTCACCCATGTTACTCACTTCAAACTTGGACTTCATCACCTGCTAGAATTCCCTACACATCCCTTCATTTGTAGATCCAAAAATAATGTCGTCGACATATACTTGTACAAGAAGAATGTCACCTCCTGCTTTCCTAATGAAGAGGGTCGAGTCAATCTGTCCACGGTCGAAACCATTTGACAGTAGATGTTTAGATAATGTCTTATACCATGCCCGCGGTGCTTGATGAAGACAATAAAGTGCTTTGCCGAGCTTATACACTTTATTGATATTATGCGGATTTTTAAAGCCGGGAGGTTGAGTGACATAGACCTCTACATGAACTTTTTCATATAGGAAAGCACTCATCACATCAAGTTGATAGACCTTGAAGCCGACATATGTGGCATAAGCCAAGAACAGTCGAATGGCCTCAATTCTAGCAACTCTGGCATATACTTCCGTGTAATCCAAGCCCTCTTGTTGATAAAAACCCTGAACAACCAATTTTGCTTTGTTCTTCACAACCACATGATGATCATCCATCTTGCATTTGAACACCCATCTGGTTCGAATTGGTTGAAAGCCTTTTGGCAAGTCAACCAAATCCCACACGTGCAACTTTTAGAATTGAGACAATTCATCTTGCATCGCCTCAATCCAGCAGTTGTCCGTGAGAGCCTCCTTCACATTCTTCGGCTCTATCTGGGACACGAATGCAGCATGCAGACATGTTTCCATGACACCAGTGTCAAGTATTTCCGAGTAAAGACTAGTGTTCTCTGTAATGGTTTGATGATGAGTCTGAACACCGGCATGAGGATCACCAATAATGTTGTCGATTGGATGATTCTTATGCACTCTCGTCTCTGGTACATTCGGTTCCTGAATTTCTGAATCGAGATTCGTGCTTAACTCCCCCATTTCCTGTGTTCCAGAAGAAGAAGATTCAAGGTTAGTTGGATCATCTGGAGCTTCGTTTCCTACAGTTGTGTTAGGATTAGCTTGAGCGTCATCTCCATCAACATGAACATCTTCACTGTTATCACTGTCATGAGTTCCAAATGCAGATGCTGCATTGGAATTAGGAGTTAAAATCGGTACAGTAGCATGAGTAGAGAAACTAGAGCCATCGCCGCCACCCAATAATTCATAAACATTTGCGGCGTCAACTGCAGATAGATCAGGAAGATTGAATGACTTGAATAGCGCATCATAATCAAAACCCCAAGCTGGACCTGTTGGTTCTGGTGGAATGCTGTGTTTATTGCAATCCACTTCAAACCATTCCTCGACAGTACGAGTTCCTATATTGTACACTCTCTTGCAAGGCGAGTTGGCAACGTATCCTAAGAAAATGCCTTCCACCGCTTTTGCATGAAACTTAGACTGGCGGTCTTTGTATTATAGCAATAAGGACTATGTTATGACATAGATTTGTAATGACAAAAGCTTGTAATAGTTAGATTTTATGTCTTTATGTTTTTGTTATGTAATTGTATAAAGTTGCTAAGTGTTTTTACAAGTGAGCCTAGAGGCGAACTTGTTAAGTTCGTCTGCTCTTTTAGAGGCGAACTTAATAAGTTCGCTTAGGTCTAACTGAGGCGGACTTGTTAAGTTCGCTTAGTCTGTTTCAGGCGAACTTAATAAGTTCGCTTACAGCAGGTTAGTTTCTATATATATGTGTTTACAGAGTCATTAGAACAGAACAGAACAGAGAGAACCGAGAGAGAGGTTTGTCTGATTGAGTCTGTAAACCATTGTGAATTGGAATATAATTGAGAAGTTTATTTACGCGTGTTGTTTCAATTGTCGGTTAGTATGCAAATGTTAACATGAAGGATTTCGCACTTCGTGTTATAGCAACGTCATATCACGAGTTCGATCAATAGTTGAGTTACCTGAACCTACAAGTGGTATCAGAGCTTATGCTCGTGAATTAAGTACGATTCTCGGTTATTAGTGACGGTTTTGTGTACAATTCGACAAGAAATTCAACATTTTTGAAAAGTCTGCAACAATGGAGTTTTTCAAGTTCTTGAAGATCGTTTCTCTGCTGAATTCGTGTTTTTGGAAGTGATTTTGAGAAAATTAGTCCGATAGAACTGTTCTATTTAATAAAATTCATAATCCTACGGATCAATTTCCTTAAATTCCATCAATTCGCTAAGAAATCATGATTTTTGAAGTTCTTGGTTCGTGTTTGGGTAAAGATTCCTCTGAGTCTGTTACAACAGTTTAAGCGAACTTGCTAGTTCCTGGGCAGGCGAACTTAGCAAGCGAACTTATTAAGTTCGCTTCTCACATTTTAAGCGAACTTAATTGTTAAGCGAACTTACCGGATTTCCTCCTTAAGCGAACTTGTCTTGTTCGCCTGATCTCAAGTTCGTTTAGTACTCACTAAAGCGAACTTATTAAGTTCGCCTGAGGGTAAGACTGCTCAATACTTGGAAAATTTTTCAGAAAATTTTTTTTAAACATGGCAAATATGGTTCAAGTCACAAACATGTTCAATTATGACAATGAGATTGGTACATCTCAAAAACCTCCAAAGTTGTTGAATCTAGCTGATTATTCAAATTGGAAAGATCGGTTCGACCAGTTCATATCTTTTACCGATGCTAGTTTGTGGATTCCGATTTTGGAAGGATATACGCATCCTACGTATTCATGGATGGGAAAGGATGATGTTCCGAAGACAGTGTCAGCATTAACTACTGAAGAGAAGATGTTGTATGATCGAGAAAAGAAAGCAATGGCTAGCATTTCTATGTCTCTTCCAAAGGAAATATATCACAGTTTTAAATAGTTCAAGTCTTCTCAACAACTGCGGGAAGCATTACAGAAAAGGTGTGAAGGGAGTTTGGATGGAAAAAGAGTAGAAGGGAGTTACTAAAGAAGCAGTTCCTAGTCTTTAAACATTTTCAAAATAAATCTTTGGATGATCTTGCTACGAGATTTTATCATCTTCTTAGTGAACTGGCTAGTGCATCTGTGGTATATGAGACTGAGGAAATCAATGATAAATTCTTGGAGGCTTTACCATCAAAGTTTGATGTGTATACGGTTTTGATCAAAGAAAATGTTAAGTACAAAACCATGTCTCTTGAAGAAGTCCTAGGAAAGATTCAGTCACATGACATGAATATGAAGAAGAAAGAGACTAATATGGAGCATATCCAGGATCCCTCAATGTATTTTGCCAAATCTGCTGGTAAATCTGGTACTGGAGTGGCATTCTTTTCTGGTGATGCTCAAGATTCTTCAAATGATCAGTGTTCTGGAGTTCCAATTTATTCTGGTCATTCAAGTCATTCAAGCCATTCTGGATTTTCTGCTACTACTGCGTCAACATCATCTGGATCTCATGTGAATCAGAAAGTTGCTGATGATTATCTTGCTATGTTTTCTTCATTCTGGCATCATATGAAAATTTCGTTGGAGGTAAAGTACATGATCCTGAGGTTATAGAAGAAGATTTCAGACAGATTGACCCTGTTGATCTGGAAGAAATGAATATCCAATGTATTATGACCATGTTAATGCGAGAAGCTAAAGATTTCTTGAAGAGAACTGGCAGAAAATATATTGGTTCAAATAGTCGATCGCGTATGGGTTTTGATAAGAGCAAAGTTAGGTGTTACAACTGCCAAGAGTATAGTCACTTTGCTAAGGAGTGTGTGAAGCCAAAGGAAGAATTTGATTCTCAAAAGAAGCAGTCTAACTTTCAGCATAATAGGAATCAGTCACATGGTTCATCTGGTAATCAAAATCATGGTCCTTCTGGTAATACAAATCATGCATCTGCATCATCAGCTTTAGTTGCTCAAAACGACGAAAACTATGATTGGGGCATTCATCGGGAAGATTTGGTGGGTGCTGTGAGTCAGGATTTTGTTGCAGAAATTCATTCAAAAAAACCAGAAGAGTCTACTGATGATGAAAGTTCTAGTGATGATTCGTGTGATGATGATAGTGTTCCAAGTGTTGATGATGAGGAAGAAAGAGGGCAAAGTATTGATTCTGATGCTATGTCAGGGGTTGTTGAGGAAGAGATTGTTCTTACAGGAAATGCTTCAGTTGGTGATGAATCAAAGAATATTCCAATTGCTAAAGTATTCATGGAAGACATGTCTGATCCATCTAAGGTAAAAGACTCTGTTTGTCATATATACTGTTCTAATTGCATTTCTATTAAAGATAAACTGCAAAAAGTCATGGATGATAACACAAACTTGATTTGTGATATGAAATCAATGCATTCAGTTAATCAGAAACTGAAATATAATGATAAACTGTGCATTGATAGAATTGAGTCTTTGAAAAGAGACTTAAATTCTCCTGGGTTAAAATACAAAGAACAGGGTTATCATCTAGATATGGCTTATGCTGAAATCGAAAAACGAAATGAAGTTGTTGCCCAAAAGAACAAGGAGATTTCTGAAAAAGAATCTGAGGTGATAAAATTACATAGAAAGCTGGAACAGTTTGAGAATTCATCTGTAGTTCTGGATTATTTCAATGCTAATGCTGATCCCACAAAAAGGGTTGCTGGTATTGGGTTTGTTCCTCCACCGTTCAATGCGAATTATGTGGTTGAGCCTGAAATCATTCATGAAAAGGAGATTGATCCCAAGACAGTATTAAAAGTGAATCCAGTGACGGGTGAAGACATGGTGTATGATTCTGATACAGAGGATGAGGTGTTTGATGATTCAAAGGTTGAAGGCATTCCGAAAGAAGTGAAAATTGATGAACCAAAAGTTGTGAAGAATGTTACTCGGGATAGATGTATTTTGACTGAACCTGAAGATGTGAAAGTGGTTCCAACTAAACTTTCTCCAATCTTACAGTCAAGTGGGTTTGTTGCAGCTGGTTATCAAAAAGTAAATTCTTCAAAGATGCCAAAACAGACCTATGTTCCAAAGAAGCCAATAAATTGTTCTGAGCATTCCTCCAAAACTTGTTCTTCTGATGGTTCTTCAAATTCAAAGAAAACATCTTATTTCAGAAGTTATCAAGAAAGAAGAGTGTGTTTTCATTGCAATGAGGCTGGTCATATTTTGATTAATTGTCCATACAAGAATCAGGGTAAAATGAAGACTGTTCCTTGACAACCGAAAGTGGTGAAGATTCTGAAAAGAAACGATGAGGGAAAGTCGTCTTCTAGTTTGGAGAAAAATATGTCTGGTCGATCTTTTGTTAAATCCCCTGGATTTAAACAACAGAATACGTTGAATGCTAAATCATTTGTATGCAAAGAGAAACTTGAGATTCCAAAAGTTGGGATTTCTAAAGATTCTTTTCAGGAGGTTAAATTGTCAAGACCTCAAAGAAGAAGAAGAAACAGAAAATTAAAGAAAATTTTGGAAACATCTGAATCTGACAATAATATATCAAATAATGTTTTTCAAAATAATAAAAATGGTTCTTCTTTGAAAATGTCTGATTGTCAAACTTCTGTTCCAAAAGTGAATGATAAAATTGATTGTATATTACAAGAAGTTGTTTATTTTGATCAATCCGGACGACCCAAGACCACGATGGCTTGGGTTCCACTTTCTAACTGATTCTCATTGTTTATGTAGGGACAACCAAGGAGGACTATCAACAATACATGGTATGTGGATAGTGGTTGTTCTCGACATATGACAGGGAATGTGAGATTGCTTGAGGATGTAAAACAAATTGATGGTGGTTATGTCGCTTTTGCGGGTAATAAAGGCGGATACATAACTGGCCAGGGAACGTTAAAAAATGACAAAGTCAAATTTGAAAAGGTGAATTATGTTGAGCAGCTGGAACACAATCTTTTAAGCGTATCACAAGTCTGTGACAAGAAGTTTTCGTTCCATTTCAATGATCATGAATGCTATATTCTGAAACCTGGTTTTGTGATTCCTGATGAATGGATTCTCATGAAGGCTCCAAGGAGAAATGACACGTATGTTCTTGACATGAGTGTCGCCACTACAACGGATTCAATTCCAACATGTTTACTCTCCAAGGCGTCGGAATCTGATTCAATATTGTGGCACAGGAAGCTAGCTCACATTAACTACAGGAAGATGAACTACATTGTTAGGAATGATCTTGTGCTTGGTATTCCGAAAATGAAATTCTCAGTTCCTGATGATTGTATTCCGTGCAAGAAGGGGAAGCAAAGAAAGAAATCTCACAAATCGAAATCGACGAATTCTATCGTAACTCCTTTGGAGTTGGTGCATATGGATTTGTTCGGTCCTATCAGTATTAGGAGCATTGGTGGGAAATCGTACTGCTTGGTCGTAACTGATGATTACTCCAGATTTTCATGGGTTAAGTTTCTTTCTTCTAAAGCTGAAACCACTGAGTTGGTACAATACTTAATCCTGGGTTTGGAGAATTTATTCAACCTGAATGTCAGAAGAATCAGGAGTGACATGGCAGCGAATTTAAGAATAGAAAAATGGGCTTATTCTGTCTACAAAAAGGAATTCATCATGAATTCAGTGCGCCATATGTTCCTCAACAAAACGGTGTCGCTGAACGAAAGAACAGGACGTTGGTCGAAACAGCTCGCACGATGCTTGCCGATTCTAAGCTTCCAGTCACCTTTTGGGCTGAAGCTGTGAATACTGAGTGTCATGTTTTGAACAGGGTCTTGACCGTCAAGCGACATAACAAGACTTGCTATGAATTGTTGAATAATCGAAAGCCGAATCTGGAATATTTACTACATTTTGGTAATCCTTGTACCCTGTTGAAAGTTCGAGATGTCCCAACTAAATTCAGTGTGAAGGCTATTGAAGGGATTTTTCTAGGGTATGTGGCAAATTCGACAACCAAGAGGGTTTATAACAAAGAGACACGCCAAGTTGAAGAATGGTTCCATATTGACTGTTCAAATCGGTCTTTACCACAAATAGCGATTGGTCCGGATTGGGCATTTGATTATGAAAACTTATTCAAGTCTTTTCATTTACCGTCTGATATTTCTGATGAAGATGCTGCTGTTCTTTATGATTCTTGTCAAGATACACAGCACAATGGATTTCTACCAAATGCAGTTCCAAATTCATCGATTCCATCTACTTCTGCTTTCGATCCTAATGTTGCTTCTTGTTCAGGTCCACAAGATTCAGAGAGTGAGGAGGATAATGCTATTTTTCAAGATTCTTCTGCTGATCCGTTGTTGAGTGATGATCCATTACCTTCGACACAGGCTCAGGGGGAGATTCCAACAAATTTAGACTCGGAAATTCCAATTCCTCAAGATTATTCTTATCAATCTGACTCTACTCAAGTTGACGTGTTACCGGTTCCTAAGGTCGCATCCATCAAGGAACACAAAGATCATCCAGTAACAAATATAATTGGAAATTTACAGGATGGAGTGAAAACCCGTTCTCTTATTGATAATACTTGTTTGTATACTTGCATTAAAGATTCTGGTGTTCTTGATGATTGCTCACATTCATGCTTTATTTCGCAGGTTGAACCCAAGAATGTCTAGATGGCTTTAAATGACAATAACTGAATAGAAGCTATGCAGGAAGAACTTGCTCAATTTGACAAACTTAAGGTTTGGAATCTTGTTGATCTATCGAAAGGTGCGTATCCGATAGGAACAAAATGGGTGTTTAAATGTAAGAAAGACGATCGAGGTGTCGTGGTACGCAATAAGGCAAGATTAGTTGTCCAGGGCTTCAATCAACAAGAAGGAATTGATTACACCAAGGTTTATGCGCCGGTTGCCCGGCTCGAAGCTATAAGGCTGTTTCTAGCTTTTGCTTCCTTTAAAGGTTTTAAAGTGTTTCAATTAGACGTTAAAAGTGCATTTTTATATGGAAAGGTCAAGGAGGAAGTCTATGTGTGTCAGCCGCCGGGGTTTGAAGATCCAATGAATCCAAATATGGTTTTCAAGCTTGATAAGGCACTCTATGGTCTTCATCAGGCTCCTCGTGCGTGGTATGAGACTTTATCCACACATCTTTTGGCGAATGACTTTGTTCGTGGAAAGATAGACTCGACCTTATTCATAAAGAAATCAGGGGGAGATTACCTACTGGTACAGATTTATGTGGATAATATTATTTTTGGCTCGACAAATGAAGGGTTATGCAAAGACTTTGAGGGTGTAATGAAGTCGAAATTTGAAATGTCTGCTATGGGAGAGTTATCGTTTTTCTTAGGTTTACAAGTAAATCAAAAGGAAGATGGTTTCTTTATTCATCAGTCCAAGTATGTCAAAGACATCTTGAGCCGGTTCAAGATAGAGGACTGTACCCCATACGATACTCCAATTCCGGTCAATCATAAGCTGCATTCTGACTCGGAAGGAAAAGATGTGGATTGTCGACTTTACAGAGCTATGATTGGATCCCTCATGTACTTAACCGCTTCAAGGCCGGATATAATGTTCGCCGTGTGTATTTGTTCCAGATTCAGGCAAAGTCAAAAGAATCTCACTTAATTGCTGTGAAAAGAATCTTTCGGTATTTAAAAGGAAAACAACGTTTAGGGCTATGGTATCCTCATGGTTCTAACTTTGATTTCAATGCTTATACTGATTCTGATTTTGGTGGTTGTTGTCTGGACAGGAAATCTACAACAGGTGGTTGCCAGTTCTTAGGTAATCGACTTGTATCCTGGCAATGCAAAAAGCAAACCACAGTCTCGATTTCAACATGCGAAGCAGAATACATCGCTGCTGCAAGTTGCTGTTCACAGATCCTGTGGATACAACAACAATTGAGAGATTACGGTTTGAATTTCACAGGAACCCCCATGCTTATTGATAACAATGCTACTATGTCCATAACGAATAATCCTGTTAAACATAGTAAAACTAAGCACATCGAAATTCGATATCATTTTATACGTGATTGTGCAGAGAAAAGGTTGATTGGTAATAAAAGATTTTCAAAATCAGAGTTTCGTGGAAAATTTTCTTTTAAGTTCTTTTATTGCTTTATTACATTTCTGCATTTACATTTTCAGTCAAAAAGCTTAAGTTATAAAAAGTCAAAACAAATTGAAAAATATAAAATTTTGACATCATTTGAGGATTTGAGAAGAAATGATAGTACATCAGTGATTAGTTTATTTCACACGACCTTAGTAGACCTTGATATATGAATGATTAAAATAAGTTGATCTGATCTAAATTTCAAAGTCTGCATAAATAAGAAATGATAATGTTGTGAATGCTATATTCTTGATAATTTGTTTTAAAATTTGTGTATAAAATTTGAAACTTGAATTGTCAATAGGCTAAAAGCGTTTTGAAACTAATAGTAGTGTGAAAATTAAATATAATATGATTACATCTGTGATTTAAATCCATTATATGCCTGGGTGTGTGTGTAAAAGATCATTATCAGATACAGAATATTAGCTTTTAATAAAGATTTTCCTATGAGATCAGTTTCGGGTTATGTCTTTAGCACTATTCATTCGATTTGCTTCAGTGCCCATGTCCCGAAAAGCATGCAAGTTGAAGTATAATCAAGATATGTACTTGACAACATTTGTCAAACATATACTAGCCCTTGGATCATATTGATATATCATCTTTACTGACTCCATTGAATTCATAATCCAGATAACAGTTGGATCCACGTACTTGAATCTTATGATTCCACAAATATAAGCCAAAACATTGAATCATTCGATTCTGAATCTCATTGATTCCTTTACAATCCAATTTGGATTCTGCTATTCATGTGCTAAGTGATGTCTCCTTATTCTGAATATTCGGATAATCTTTAGTAAAATCTTATATATGTCTTGAAGATAGTGCATTTACTTTCTATTTGGCATATATGTGGGGTACACGATGTTTATCATCTAAATGGTACTAAATCACATGAATTTGGAGAATAAACGCTTATAGTTTCAAATAATATAATATTGACAAATTTAAGAATTCAGGCTTTATATTTCAAATTCGGTATAAATAAAAGAGCATTTTATAACCTGATCTTATTTACTATGAAATTTATCGCGTATCATTTCAAATATTATTCAAATTGAAAGAGTGTCAAAATGACAAAGATGCAAAATACACAAAATTGAGTTGCATAGAACTCATACTATAGGTCACACTTTGTTATTGATAATATGTGTGATGAATTAATTGAATACTGATATGATCTTCTTGCTCATGTTGTTAAAATAAAAAATATGTGATTTCGGTTTATTCAGATAAAAATAAAAAATATGTGATTTCGGTTTATTCAGATAAAAGTCAAAAATATGTGATTCTGTAAAATCCAAAAATATGTGATTTCATTTTGTATAGAGAAAAACCAAAAATATGTGATTTCGGTTTATTCGGATAAAAGTCAAAAATATGTGATTCTGTTTGTATAGATAAAACTCAAAAAGATTTTGATTTTGATTTTCCATGAAAATTCTAAACTTTTATTAAAATTGTTCGGGATTGGATCAAATATGTGTTGCTGACGGAAGTTCAAGATTTGACAGGTTGAAGTTGGTAAAATTTGTGTTCAAGGCAAAATGGTTGAAAAGCAACTAAGTTCGCCTGTGTACAGTGAAGCGAACTTAATCTACAGTCTGGGGTGAAGCGAACTTAAGGGTGAAGCGAACTTATCTTGTTCGCCGAAGGATTGTTAAGCGAACTTAACAAGTTCGCTTAATCAAGCGAACTTAATCTGAATAAGGGTTTAATCAGGCGAACTTATCATTTTTCATCGTCTTCCTCAGAATTAAGCGAACTTGCCCAAAATTCTCAAAAATTTAAAACTGTGTTGTGAGAGTTGTTTTCTGGTTGAATCTTACTCCAAATTGAATTGCGAATCTAACAAAGGTATTTTCGTTGAATTTCATCCGGTCAATTGTGTGTATTTGATGATTTTTGTCTCGCTTTTACATCGAATGATTCAAAGGCAAATTTTGACCTAATTTTGACCGAAAATATAAAATTGATCATCGTATTTGGTTGTAAATTGGTTTTCGACTGATTTTCAAGGCTTATTCCATGATTTTATCTCGGTTTGCCGATATTTTGAACTTCTGAGTTTGAATTTGAAACGTCTCAGGTTCAGGCGAACTTGTCCAAGCGAACTTGTTCGAAGCGAACTTGTCAGGCGAACTTAATAAGTTCGCCTCTTGCACTACTAAGCGAACTTATTAAGTTCGCCTAGGGGTCAGAAGTGATTTGGACTTGTGAATTTTTTGTTGAAAATTTTTTTTTGTTTGAAAATTTAAAATATTTTTTTTTGTTTGTGTGTGTGTTTCATATATGTGTAAGTGTACTAATGTTTGTTGTGTTGTCCGATATTTTCACAGATGGCTCGTCGTGTCGAATATAAGCATAATCAAGTGGCGTTGTTAGATCCTAATATGCCAGAAGCAGTTCATTTTCAAGGCATTATAAATTTTCTGAATCGATCAAGACTGCATGTTGCCTTATCTGCGGATCCCTATATCAGCTTGGTGTATATACAACAATTCTGGGATACGGTACATCAAGATATTGACGTGGAACCGCATGTACTCCGTGCAACAGTAAACAATACTGAGATTGCAATTTCTGAAGAGACTATTCGTGCTGCTCTTGATTTAGGTGGAAATGCTGACGATCCAATATCTTATCCTAACACTCTTATTATGGGTTGTTTTCAACGGATGGGTTATCGTGGACGAAAAAAATGATACACAAGCTCGGAAAGGTGGATTAGTTGGTGAATGAGGTATTTTATGCATGTGATCATTCAATGCATCTCTCCGCGAAAAGCTGGTACCGATGGATTGAAGATGGCTCTTCAAACAGCTATGGTGGCCTTAACATTGAATAAACGGTTCAATTTTCCTCTTTATTTCTATCAGGAGATGGTAATGCAGATCAATCCAGCTGAAGGTCAAGGTTTCTTGATGTATCCTCGATTCATTCAAATGATACTCAATCATCTTATTCCTGATTATGTTGCACCACTTAATGACAACTGGTTTCATCCTGATGAACTTGCTCAAGCTCAAGGCGTTAATGTTCAACCACAACAACAACAACAACAATCACAACAACCCGCACAACAACAAGTTCCACACCAACAACAAGTTCAACAACAACAGATACTAGTTCCACAAATTCCTATTCCTGAACAAGTTCCTATTCCACAAGCTGCAGTTGATATACCTATTCAGGAACCAGTTCAAGAAGAGGTCGTTCATGATCCTAATCAAGAACTAGGAATGAACATGGATGATTTTGTTGATGATGCTGTGAACTCGCCCATTCATGAACAAGAAGGGAATGTGGTGAGAGAAGCTGATTCTAGTTCCAGCTCAAGTGATACTATATCATCTGATGATGACAGCACTGATTCTGATGAATCTAGGGATTTTTCCCCAGGTCATTATGAACGGTTGGCTGCTATTCCACTGGCTAATGCTGGAAAACGCATTAAATCTCAAGCCAGACGACCAAGACGAAAGTCTGTTCGGGATCCTCCTTCCGGATCAGTACTTGGAAAAAGATCTTTGGTCGATGAGAGTTCTGACACTGACAGTGACTTTAATCCTGATCCTACACGTCCAAAGTTAATGTCTGCGTCGATTGCTGCTGCAAAATCTTCTCAAGGAGTCGAGGATGCTAATTTTGTTGCTTCTTTGATAATTACTCCTCCAAGATCTAAGGATCCATCTCCAGTTCATACTCCTGTTCCTCCAGTCATTCCTACTACTTCAAGTCCTTCTATTCCACAGTCAACAGCTGGTCCATCAAAGCCTTCTGATTCTGACAAGATAACTTTCCTTGAATCTCAAGTGCTGTCTCTACAAACACAAGTTAACTCTCTTGTATCTATTGATTCACAACGGTAGCTAGTGATTCAGACTCAAGCTCAACAGATTGCTGATATGCAAGCATTAGTTTCCAAACTCGTTCAGTGTCTTGACGCTCAGGGGGAGTTGAGGATACCTGATACTTGTCACACAGAGTCAATTCAAAGACGTGATGATGAAGACAATGATCCTGCTGGAAATATTGAGGGTGATCGTCAATACACTGACGCTAATCCTTTATCTGGAGTTCAGGGGGAGTCGACATCACAATCACTTGAAGGAAACAAAGACAAAGATACTTCTGGTACGAATGAAGAAGAAATTCTGTTATTGGAGTTCTTTCAAGATTCAGAAGAAGAGGAAGCTGAAAAGATTGAATGTCTTGATGACATTGGCGATTTATTCAATGGCATGGAAGATGATATGTCGGATACTGAGATAGAAGAAGGAGAAATAGTAGAGATTGAAATAGAGAAAGATACAGACAGTGTCACATATGAAGGCTGTGATGGTCTTAAGGTGCCGTATAACTTCCTCCAAGAGGATGTTATTCCTGAGTTCTCTTATGACGGAATAACTGACTCTTTGGACTCTATTGAAGACGTTACACTGCCTGATGATACAGCCGAGTCAAAGATGGATACTGATGATGAGAATCTTCAATTCAATAAGGGTGTTGAAACTGAAACTACTCACACTGAGTCTCCGAAGATTAATGAAGAACCTGTGATGTACAGAGATACAGGGATGACACGAGAACAGTGGAGAGAAGTAGTAAACAGTTGGATGAAGGTGCTACCCAAGTCTCCAGCACAACCTGCTCAGAAAGAGAAATATGTGAATAAAGAGCAGTGTGTAGGAAGGATCATAAGTTGGTTCTATGATGGTGAATCAAAAATATTTGCAATCAAACGATCTGACGATGTTCAATATTTAAAGCCGAGGATCAAATATCTCAATACCTTGCCGAGGTGTGAAATAAATGGTCTAGCTTCAAAGCCACTCATAAATAGATCAAAGAATGGTTTGGCTGATGTGATAGCAAACCTGATAAAGAAAGAAGGTAGTTCGGGTAAGTATGAACGGCTGAAACCACAGAAGGGAAAGGGAGTGAAAAACACAGATCCTAAGACTGGGAAAGTAACTTGGAGATACAAGTATAGACCAATGCGTGGTATTCACAAGATACCATTAAAGAATATTCCTCAAGA
Source organism: Smallanthus sonchifolius (assembly GCA_023525975.1). NCBI lineage: Eukaryota > Viridiplantae > Streptophyta > Magnoliopsida > Asterales > Asteraceae > Smallanthus > Smallanthus sonchifolius. Next base: position 63,578,957 of record CM042019.1, on the reverse strand, counting down.
CTTTCTTGGGAATATGAAATGGTGGTATGTTGATGTTAATACTGGTGAAGCAAGGATTGAAGATAAAGATAATAAGGTCATTGTGTGTTTCTATGACGCAATGAATCTTATTAATTTTTCAAAGAAAGATCAAAGGACTCTGCGAAAGAATGAGATCATGTATACTGATGAATGGAGAGAACAAGGTCTACAGTACAAAAGAGTTTTGGAGATATGCAGAAGATATGGTGTGCATGCAGGAACCAGACTACCAGATAACTGGAAGAGTTCAAGATAAAGACTGAAGACAGAAGATCAAGCTATTGTCAAGGGGGAGTCTGTTAGGACATAGATTTGTAATGACAAAAGCTTGTAATAGTTAGATTTTATGTCTTTATGTTTTTGTTATGTAATTGTATAAAGTTGCTAAGTGTTTTTACAAGTGAGCCTAGAGGCGAACTTGTTAAGTTCGCCTGCTCTATTAGAGGCGAACTTAATAAGTTCGCTTAGGTCTAACTGAGGCGAACTTGTTAAGTTCGCTTAGTCTGTTTCAGGCGAACTTAATAAGTTCGCTTACAGCAGGTTAGTTTCTATATATATGTGTTTACAGAGTCATTAGAACAGAACAGAACAGAGAGAACCGAGAGAGTGGTTTGTCTGATTGAGTTTGTAAACCATTGTGAATTGGAATATAATTGAGAGGTTTATTTACGCGTGTTGTTTCAATTGTCGGTTAGTATGCAAATGTTAACATGAAGGATTCCGCACTTCGTGTTATAGCAACATCATATCACGAGTTCGATCAGTAGTTGAGTTACCTGGACCTACAGACTACCAAAAGGAACTAGGTAATCAAGATTGGGAAGTCGATTGTTGATCAACTCGTAACAAGTCTTGTTGTGCCTCTTCACAACCAGAACTCTGTTCAAGACGTGACAAGCTGTATTAACTGCTTCTGCTCAGAAAGTGACAGGAAGCTTTGCATCTGACAGCATCGTCCTTGCAGTCTCGATCAATGTTCTGTTATTCCATTCTGCGACTCCATTCTGCTGAGGCATGTACGGGGCGCTGAATTCGTGACGGATACCCTTCTTGAGACAGAAAAGTTCCATCAAATTATTCTTGAACTCAGTTCCGTTGTCAGTCCTTATTCTTCTAACCTTCAGCTTGCACAGAGATTCCAAGCTCAGGATCAGGTATTGAAGAATATCAGTAGTCTCGTCATTTGTACCTAAAAAATGCACCCAAGAAAAACGTGAGAAATCATTGTTACAACCAATCAGAACGACTTACCTCCAATACTCCTGATACTTATGGGGCCAAACTGATCCATGTGTAATAGCTCCAAAGGGGTATCGATGGAGTTTTGGAGCTTGGGCTTATGAGACTTCCGTTGCTGTTTGCCCTATTTACACGACATACAGTTATCTGCAACGGTAAATCTCTGCTTAGGAACACCGGTTACTAAGCCATTTCGGACAAGATGGTTCATTTTACGATAAGAAATATGTCCGAGTTTCCTATGCCACAAGATAGAGTCAAGCTCTGTCGCTTTGGTAAGCAAACAAGTCGTAACTGATGAGGTGGTTGTTGCCACGCTCATATCAATCTGATAGGTGTCGTTTATCCTTGTCGCTCTCATCAGAATCCAGTCTTCATGAACTTCAAAACCAGGCTTGAGAATCAAGCATTCATTCTTATTAAACATCACCGAGTACTCCTTGTCGCACATTTTGGAGACACTCAGCAGGTTATGCTTCAGCTGCTCGCAAAAGTTGACATTGTCAAAACTCACACAACCATTTGATACCACACCTTGGCACGTTATACTGCCGCCTTTCTCTCCAGCAAAGGCCACATAGCCGCCTCTGAATGACTTCATGTCTTGAAGCAAGGCCATGTTTCCTGTCATATGTCGGGAGCATCCACTATCTACATACCAGCGGTTAGAGATAGTACCCTTCGGACGTCCCAGCACGAGTCACAAAAAGAATTAGTTAGTTTTGGAGACCCAAGCCATAGTGGTCTTGGGTCGTCCATCCTTTTCAAAATAAACTACCTCTTTTAACTCACAGTCGTGATGACTGTTCAAAATGGATGAATCTTTAAAAGATTTAGGACTAGGAGATTGAGAATTTTTAGATTTGGCAATCCAGGACCTCTTCTTTTTCTTAACCGGAACAGTAGACATTGGTTCAACAACAGCAGGTGAACTTGTGGAAGCTTCACCTGATTGAACTGAAGTCAGCTGCTCTATCTTTCTCAAACTCTTATCCCTTCTTCTTCTCTGTGGCTTTGAGAGTTTCATCACAGGTTTCTCACCAGTACGTGTACTACCCGAAGTAGATACACAAGGTACAACAGGTTTCTTTACCTTTCTTTAAATAGATGGTTTGGCCTCAGATTTGATCTTTGGCTTTGCCATCGGTTTAACTGGTGGTTTCACCACATTTTGTTTTAGACATTTAGGAGGTTTCACTGATGGCGACTTAGGGATGACAGCCGGTTGTGAAACAATAGGTCGTTTCCCTTGGTTCTTTGAAGGACAGTTCACAAAAATGTGACCAACCAAGCCACAGTGAAAGCAAGTCCTCTTGTCTATATAACTCCTTTTGTAAGGCTTATTAGATCTGGCCTTAGATAACTCAACATTATGAGCAGGAGGAGTTGGTTTGTGAACAGGAGTCTGACCTGATACAGATTGGTTCTTGGGAGTATAGTATTTTTGCAAATTTTCTTTGTAACCAAGCCCATAGTGAGCTGAAAAAGCCTCTTTCTTTACTTGATTATGATTAGATTCAATGATATCGTGTTCAGTTAAAATATAGTTATCACTATCAGTAATAAGGTTTTTCTTGACTTTCTGTTCAGATAACAACTCCTAAGATACTACTCCTTCAGGGCAAGTGTTAACCGACCCATCATCAGAAGTAGTAAAGAACTCCTCATTAGATGTGGAGTTAGCCTTACTTGAGGAATCATCCTTTATAGAGGAATCATCCTTTCCTGAGGACTCATCAAGACAAGTTAGATCAATGTCTACTAAGCTGTTGACAAACTTCCCGCTAACTGGTGGAGGAATGGCATTAGTACCCAGCCCTAAGCCATTCATTTGCCTCACTACAGATTCGTAGTGTTCCACCACAAAACGAGAGTTTTTCAACTTCTCATTAGAACATTTCAACTGCAAGATTTCATTTTGCAGCTTGTTAATTTCATTGTTCCTTTTCTCCAACCCCATGTATGCAATATCCAAGTGAAGCTGTTGATCGCTCATTTTTAGTGAATACTGACGTTTTTCCCTTTTCAATGTTTCAATTGAATCTTTAAAACGTTTTTCGTTTTCTTTATAACTTAGAGCTGCAATGCGAAGGGGTTCGGCCTTGTCTTGAAGCTTAGAATTTTCATGTTTTAAGCCTAGACATTTAGAACAAGAAATAACAGAAAAAGGATTAGAATCTACATTAGTTGATGAACGTGTTGCCTCTCCAATAGGCATGAGAGCAACAGTAGTAGTAGATTCCTCTTGATCAGCTACAGAAGCTTCCTTTTCTTCAGCTTCCTTCTCCTCAGCTTCCATCAACTCAATGATCTCAGCCATGAGACCAACCTGAGTTTGTGCAATGATGGCATCTTCTAGATGAACACCCAAATCAAAGCTGTCGTCCTGTTGAGCTACCAGTGCATTGGATGAACCACCGTGGCTTTGATTATGGTTGTTTATGTTGTTGTAGCCATGGCTGTTTCCTTGGCTAGGTCTGGTGAAACCAGAAGCCGGTGCTCTGTCTTTCTAACATTCACGAGCAAAGTGTCCAAAGTTTAGACACTTATAGCATTTGGCCTTGGATTTGTCAAAACCAACCTTGGCATTAGAATGCCCGCCAATGAACTTTCTTCCTGTTCTGTTCAGGAAACGCTTGGCTCTCCTCAGTATCATGGCTATATTCCATTGAATATCCATGTCCTCCATGTCATCAGGATCCACTTGATTAAAATCTTCTTCAATTGTCTCGGGATCTGTAAGCTTGCCACCTATGAAGTTCTCGTAGGCTAGCATACAAGATGAAAATAGTGCTACATGATCTTCAGTTATTTTGGCTATAGCTGATTGGTTAGCTAAAGTTGTAGCGGGAGGATTTCTTGAGGTATGTTGTTGATGAGATCCAGAACCTGATCCAGATGCATAGCGTGCATGACCACCACAACCATTTGAGTGGTCTTCTTTAGTAGAGTTTCCAGAGAAAAGGGCAATTCCAGAGCCCGAAGATTTGGTTGTAGAAGACGTCCCATGATACATAGAAAGGTCTTGTATCTGAGGTCTTCCTGAGCTCGCCTTTTTTTTTAGGTTCATGTCATGAGCTTGAACCTTTCCAATTGCCTCATCAATTGTCATCTCATAGAATTTTGGATTCTCTCTCATCAGGGTTGTGTACATTTCAAACTTGGGAGGCCAAGCATCCAGAAACTTTTCCACTAATTCTTCATCAGGATACTTCAGCTCAAAAGCTTTCAACTCCATCTGCAGATGATATAATCTAGAGATGAGCTCGTCTATAGATTCGTTCTCTAGAAATCTGAAGCACTCATACTGCTTCCTGAGAAGATCCCTTTTACTTTTCTTGATGTCACTATTTCCCTCGAATCTTTTCTGTAACTCCTTCCAAAGATCCTTGGAGTTATCATATCCTCTGAAACTGTGGAACAATTCCTGAGTCAATGCCATAGTGATAGAACTGTGAGCCTTCTTCTCTCGATCATAAGCTTTCTTTTCTTCTTCATTGAGTTTTGAGATAGGCTTAGGCAGTTCATCATCAAGATAAATGTGTGTGGGATGCTTATAGCCCTCTAGAATTGGAATCCATAACGAAGAATCGGCATAAGAAATGTAATGCTCAAAGCGTGCCTTCCAGTTATAATAATCATTTACATTTAGCAGCTTTGGCGGTTTCTGAGGAGTACCGATCTCATTGTCATAGTTTAAAAGGTTTCCAAGGTTCTGAAGATTCGACATGGTGAACACTTAGTCAAATTTCAGAAAAAAAACAGAGACACTTGCGCACTTGATATTGGCCTTGCGCACTTAGAGGAATGGTCTTGCGTATTTAAGATTTTCTCTTACGTACTTGATAAGTACGCAGGAGTAAATGATAAGTACGCAGGATATAACTTAAGTACGCACAAGATTAGTCTTGCGTATTTAGTAAGTACGCAAGAGATTAGTCTTGCGTATTTAGTAAGTACGCAGCAAGACTGTACTTTTTGCCAGATATGGTAAGTACGCAGAACACTATTTCACCAACTCTCACCAAACTAATCTGGTCACTGGAAACACACCGGAGATGGCAAAAATCGGACGGATGAACAATCAAAATGAGCCAAAGGGTCAGAAACTTGTTTCTAACCAACCTTTGATGCTCAAAACACTCAAAATACACAACAAAAGTCGGTTTTTGAGTGATTTTTGCTTCTAAAATAGTGCTCAAGAGCTACCCCTATTTTATCACAAAAATCAACAAAAACACCTCCTTTTGCTTGTAAAACTCTGTAGAAACTCTCCAAACTCACTCACAACACTCGAAATCAAGAGCAAAGGCTTTGATAGCACTTGTAGGTCCCCCGGGTGTGGCGGATCGTCACATGCAAGTGGATCTACTAGTCGGACCGGGTGCGGAATACCCATGACTAGGTGGAGAGTCTTAAAACACAAAGTAAACCGACAAAATGATCACATTAAACGTTCGTCTATTATAAACACTTGAAGGCTACAAAGAGAAATACTGAGATTACAAATTCTGCGTATTTGCTACTATGAATGCGTACTTTTCTACTGTCAACCATTCCTATTTATACACGACATGATGCCTGCACACTTAGCAAGTGTGCAGGGCAATTTGCTCATGCGTACTTAGCAAGTACGCAAAGGTATTCTTGCGTACCTGCTAAGTACGCAGGAACCGTTTCCTGCGCACATACAAGTGTGCAGAACACTTAGAGAAATTTGCAACAAGCAATATTGTAGAAGCATGTTTTGTAACTATAGATTAAATTCTATGTATCGGTGTACGTGGCTAGTACACACGAGGGTGTTCCTGAGTACTTAGCCTGCACACCAGTTTGGTCCTGCGTACTTAGTAAATACGCAAGGCTTTTGCCTTGCGTACTTGTCAAGTACGCATGACCAAACCCTGCGTACTTAGACAAGTACGCAGGTAATGTTCCTTCCCCTATAAATAGAAGATTTGTCTTTATTTGTAGTTGGAACTCTGGAATTACGTTGAGAGGTGTCCTGGTCGGGAAGAGCTCTCCCGACCCCTGGACCGTGAGCTTAGATGAGAGATGTGTGCTCCTTCGGTATGTAGTCTGTAATACGGGATGACTTCTATGTTATGGATTACGTATCATTTCATTGTCTTTTGTCTTTGTTCGTGTTTTCTCTGTTCCGTTTCTTGGTTCCCACACAAATCACAGAACAGGTCCGTGTATATCCGCTGCGCGACGAGGCTCCCGGGACCTACAAATATGTAAAAGTAAATACAACTGGATTACTAATACATACAGACGCTTACAAACAAAGACAAATACATACATGAAAGTATAAAACTAAGACTCTATCTATCCAGAGTGATTGTCACAGGAAAGTGCTTCAACAGTAACTGATCGCGAATCTGATCATACCATTTGATTGAATTTATCTTGAGCCTAGGGTAGACTTCGACTAGATTCGAATGAGTATGAACCCTAGGATTGATTCATGTTTAATTCGGTGTTGTAAGCCCTAATTGGCATAGGGCTTTTACTCTAGAGATGAAAATGAAACCGAGGGAATGTTTGATTACCAGGATTGAGTATGATTGAGTATGACTGGTTCAACCTCCGGCGCCCTGGACTGCTTCTACGATGGAATTAACGAGTGCAATAGCTTCAGTGCGATTCGTTTACGGTGTATAGAAGTTCAATTCATGAATTGGTATACGAAATTGATGAATTTGATGTGGTTTATCTATAATGTTGATGGTTAGTTCTTAAATACTCATTATTGAGTTTAATTAGCTGTAAAATCGATGATTAAGGACCCCATTATAGACGTTAATGCCATCAACGTGAGTAACCGTTTCAATTTCAAACAGAAAGCGGCTAAAATTTGTGAATTGGATCCAAGAACAAGTGTGTCGACAGAAATCAATTTTTGTTAAATTACAGATTTAGTCCCTGTGGTTTCTTGTATTTGAGTTTGTAAAATTGGCAGAAAAGACCCTTGAGGTTTTAATTGAGTTAAATACATGGTTAGTTGACTTGTAAAAGTCAACATGACTTAAAGATTGGATTTTGACTTTACCAAGTCAAATAGGATTAGGTTTAGGCTAATTACAAAATTAGTCCTTATGGTTTGAGTTTGGATAATGACATAAATAGTCCCTGAAGTTAGAGATAGGTCAACTAGGTTATAATTTAACTGGGTTTATCTAACAGAGTTAGTCTAAAAAGTCCGGATTGTCACATCATCCCCTAGTTGAAAGAATTTTCGTCCCGAAAATTAAAAAAAAAATATATTTAGTATGTCACATTATCCCATAGTTGAGAGAATTTTCTTCCCGAAAATTAGAATAGTACCTTAAGAGTTTAACGTGGATTGCTTGAACAGATGAGGATACTTGCGCATCATCTGATCCTCGCGCTCCCATGTGAATTCTGCTCCGTGTTTCGAGTTCCAACGAACTCTGACAATAGGGATTTTACTACGTTTAAGTGTTTTGACTTCCCTATCAATGATTTCTACCGGTTCTTCAACGAAGCGTAATTGTTCATCGATTCGTAGTTCCTCAAGAGGGACCGTGAGTGTCTCGTCTGTTAGACATTTCTTCAAGTTTGAGACATGAAAGACGTTGTGTACACCGTCCTTCGGGTAGGTCCAATTGGTACGTTACTGGGCCAGTTTTCTTTACTATCTTGAACGGTCCAACATAACGAGGGTTTAGTTTGCCTCGTTTCCAGAGTAAACTCGAGGTCACATTTAGATTCCCAACGAGCTTTGACTGTTGGTTTGGGGAGTATGATTGATAACAAGATTTAGGTCTGATACTCAAAGTCAGGCATGAATGATGATAGTGGATTTAGTTTGAAGGGAATTGAGGAGAAAACTGTCGAAGAATATTTTGCATTTCAAAGATGGAATACATCACTTGAAATGAGAACGATGAGAATTTGATGATCAAAACTTGTTTAGGATGTAGTGTAATATGTTCAAGAAATGTCACTGGATAAGAGGTTTCACAAACATTGGTCAAGGTCAATAAAACATTAAGTGACACGAACAACACTACTTCTGACGATATGATAGGAACACTTATATATAGGAAGTACCAGCGACGTATCCACCATGCCCTTATCATATCGCATCAGTTTCGTTATTATATATCATGATAGGTTTTATGTCACAACGCACGACAGAATTCACTATGTTTTCCATGCGCTGACTTTTATAATTACGTGTGCACCCATAATTACTCATTTCATCGCATGGTTCGTATAGATCATCCCATTGTGTGTGGGTCAAGAGGGGACACAAGATCACTTAATTCATAACTATTGTTTTCACGTATGAGTTGCTAATAAATAACTGTGCCCCTAGATAGTAGGGTCAATCAGAAATCTAAAGAGTAATAATGTGGTATAACCAAGAGTTCCATAGCTTCCTCGTGTTTGAACAAGAATACGTCAAACCCCGAGTAGTTTTAAAGTTCTACAACTTCCTCGTGTTTGAACAAGAATACATCAAACCCCGAGTAGCTTAAAAGTTTGTAGTTTGTCAACCTTCATGGATAAAGTGAATTATCATGTCTTGTGATCCATCAATTGCAACAATTGTACCCAATCTAGTTTTGTGTATAATGTAAACATCCAAGTTTCATGTTTAATCTAGTATCATGTACATTTTAAACAAATAAGTTTCACGTATAATGTGAACCACTTAGTATCATGTATATTGTAAACAAATAAGCTTCATGTATAATGTGATCAATTTAGTATCATGTATATTGCATTCAACCATGTATCATGTATCATTTGATCAATCTAGTATTATGTATATTGTATTCAACAAAGTATCATGTATCATGTGAACAATCTAGTACTGTGTATCATGTGCTAACTCTATTATTATGTATATTATATTCAACCAAGTATCAGGTATCATGTGAACAATCTAGTATTGTGTATCATGTGCTAAATCTAGTATTATGTATATTGTATTCAACCAAGTATTATGTATCATGTGAACAATCTAGTATCGTGTATCATATGCTAAATCTAGTATTATGTATATTGCAAACAAACAAGTTTCATGTATCATGTGATAATTCCAGTGTTATGTATCATGTGAATGCTCATATGTAAGTTACTGAATCTCATGAGTAACGAAAACTATCGAATTTTGTGGGTGGTCGAGTGTTGCGGACAAGCGTGCTGCTTGACGTTCATGTATAATGTTTTAAATTCTCAATGTTCTTGAGGTTTATATGAATGGTTAATGCCTACGAGAAAGGATTCATCTGTTTGAAATGCCTAGTATGTTTGTATATTTTCGAAGGTGAAGATAATGAGAAGGTTTTGTAGGTGTTTAGAGTGGTGTGCTTATGAATAATTGATTTGTGCTTTTTGTTTGTAAATAGATAAGTAATTGTGACTTATGATTGTTTATAACTTAATAAAATAGTGAAAATAATAAGTTAAATAACTAGATAAACAGATGAATAAATAAAATTTTTTTAATTTTAATTATCATGAAGAGAATGTTTCAAAGGAAAATAATGGCTAAATCATTTAATAACTGAGCCAAGATTTAATAATAATTAATTTAACGGATTAAAAGTCATAATTAATTATTAATTAAGATAATATTTTTATAAAACAAGTTGTATTAAGTTTCCTTACAAGGTGAAAATGTTTATAGAAAATTTATATTCCAGATAATATTTATAAACTAAGGGTTTGATAAAGGTTTTGCTTTGTTTGAACAAAATAACGATGTTGTTTTATCAGATAATAAAATGATTTGTTTACAAAGAAGACTTAGGTACGTGTACTAAATTGCAATGAATGAAAAGATGATGTTTGGGTGATCTTTGATGAAAATATGACGGATGTATTTTATACTCGTAATATTAAATCAACTAGTGATGACATTTAAGTTGTAAGATAAAACTTATCATTGAATGATGAAATGTTGAACACTTATTACAAACATAACAAAGTGGTTCTCAAACTGAAATTTTAAAGACAGGAAATAGAAAAATCCAGCTAACGCCTCAGGTATCTTTCCACTAGGAAGCAGATGAGCATGGAGACGAGCATCATTATGGTTACTCGGATAGAAAATCGGGCCTCAGCTCTAGTTTCTTCTGTGCGTACGTCAAATATCTCCCGGTCTCCTTCCATCATGTCAATGTGGGTACCTAGATTTGAAATCAGGTCTTCCTCGTACTGTACTTGACCCAAAAGGTTGTCTATTCGCTTCCCTAGTAGGTCGTGCCTTATCCCGTGCTCCATCCCTTGTCTCATGAATTTTGCATTCCTCACATACTGATGGGTGGCATCAACTGGGACTCCTATAGCACTAGTGGGTGCCATGGCTTGTCTTGTTCTTGGGTTCGGGTGGTATGGGTCAGGTGCTAAGTAGGGGTCTCTTAGAGGGGATGGTGTAACATTTTTGATTTTATTTTCTTTAATTTCAATTCAATATAACACATTTCAAACCCGGTTCTAGTGCAACGTTTTATTTTATTCGTGCAAACAATTAAACCCTAGAAATCAATTCTCAATTCTACATCACCTTTATCCCAAAATCTCTATACAAATACATGTATATATATATATATTTAGACATGCATATGTATATATTTACACATATTACAAGTGCATACACATTTATATATGGAAATAACAAGTAAACCTAACAGTGATTGAACCCCTAACCATTTGAACCCCAATTAAAACCCCACACCCAAAATTTTGACTTGTGTTATCAATTTTGACTTCCAAAAGTCAAAGCAGCCCAATTCTTGATAATCCAAGGCTGCCATCAATCGGGTTCTTGTTAATTGGATTCCTCGTGGTTACACAAGCAATAATCGACCCAATCCCGACCCAACCAATATGACAGTTTGATCAATTAAGCGGGTAATCTTGAATTCAAACGAATTTGACATCACAAAGTCAAATTCATATCAATCCGTTATCAATTTGTGCAATTAACGCGTTTAAATCCCTTAAATCACGCGCAAACGTTTCTTGTGTGAACGTAGACCCTGTTCGCGACCCAATTCATTTCCAAATCATTGATTCAATTCATAAATCTAGTCCGAGAACTGTTACGGCCTAATCATATTCAAATCGACTAATTAAGATAAAATTAATCGAATTAATATAGTCACACACCGTCGTACAACCCCATTCAAACTCTCAAGAACCAGAATCACATCCCATTCCGCGTCTGGAGACAAATCGAGCATCACGAACCGCAAGACCGAAATTGTAGCAGTCTGCATTCGTGCCCAAACCAATCAAGTAAGTTTTTACATCATTCGGTTCGTTTTTCAGTGCACATCAATAGCCCCTTACCAATTCGTGTTAACAGAACTCATCGAGATCGATTTGAATTCTAGGGTTCTTGTTCTTGGCACTAATCTGATTTGGGGTTTTGTTTTAATTAATTAGAATTCGTAATCTACCAGCGAAACCACCTGGTCCGGCCGGTGAGTCACTGCGCCGCCGAACCAGGTGGCGTGGGTTCGAAACCCATAGCCTCACCCGACCTGTCCTTTTTGCGCGTGCACTGGGCAGCAGACCCAGTTACCTTTTCCCTCCGTGTTAATAGCCAATCGGGCCGGTCTTGTACACAAAAAACTACTTTAGTCCAGCGGTAAACACGATCTGAGTACACAGGAACCACCCGGGTTCGAACCGGGTGGCTGTTTATTTTTTTTAAAAACAGTTGTGAAGCTTCAAAATTTATAGAAAAATTATTTTTATAAACCCTATGTTATTTTAATCAGAATGAAACAGAAATTTACAATTTTTAACATAAACTCACTATTATTACAAATTTAGTTGTTAAAATTTCATATTAACTATTCTTAAAAAATTAAAAGTAATTAATTACCTAATTTAATAATTGTTGTGTCAATATTTTATAAAATTATTTTTTTTCCTTGAAACAACGTTTACAAAATCTTATAAAATTAAAGATATATTTAAGACAAATAAACTTTATCTAAATATATAATTTTTCAAAAGTCTTAAAAAGAGCATACCTATTTATTTATTATTCATATAAATTGCTTTTGCAACTCATTTAGTGTTAAATTATATGTAGCATTAGTTTTATAAACTAATATATATTTACCATAATTCGACACATTTTCATAACTAAATAACTAAATAAATATAAACTTATTTATTTAATTTATATTTGAAACAATATAATTTCATACTATTTTTCTAATTAATAAATCTAATTTATTTATTTATTTAACCCTAAACTCTAAATTATTTTTTTAAGGACACTATACCCCAATTTTAATAATTATAAAACATTTATTCAAGAACAAAACGCAAACACCTACACAATCCTTTTACATAATTCGACACGACCTCATTTCACAATTCCCTATACTCACATCCATTGAAACCCTAGACCTTAATTTAGACACTCTATTAATTCATGTTCACACGCAATACCCTCTAGGTTAACATTGTGCGTTACAAGGATCACGTTGCTACCTAATCTCGCGTGCTAGCTACACCCTTAAATCATGTGAGTATTACATAGCCCCTTTTACACTTTTAGGGGTGAAACATGAACTCTATACACACAATTGTTCACATTTACATAAACTACACAAACACAAATCCTCTTTACATTCATGTATGCAAAATTTGAGCTTTATGTTTGAGTGCTAGGTGTGTTAACTATTTGTGTGCAATTTATGTGCAATCATTAACTATTCAAGCCGACGGTTAACAATGATAGATCTATTGAGTCTGATAAACCCACCCAGATTGGGGTGATTGTTACCGACAACACAATTTGCATGCTAGTTACAAAGGTTTGATTGTACTTTGGTTACACAACAGTTGCTCCCCATAAATGCCTTATTTTATCATGTTATGTAAGGATTTGATTATTTACATCTATACACTATCTATGTATAAACCTCTGTATGCTCACCAACTTTTTAGTTGAGTTTATTTTATTCATGTTTCAGGTGCTAATATGTGAGTTTGATCAAGACATGCTACACATAGGCTTTGTACTTAGTTAAATTTAAATAAAGAATATTATGTATTTCAATTATGTACTTGTTTGAATTTGGTTGTGTTTGAATTGTTTGAAATGAAATTTGATGATTAAATTATTGAAATCTAGTCAACCTTGTGCTCATGAACAGTCTACATGTCCCGCCCTGACGTATTCCGCCGTCGGTTGGGGTGTGACAGATGGCAGTTGGTTGTGTCGGTGAGGTTCCTGATAAGTATCTATTGATGGGGGTGGTTCAGATGCTCGGAGTCTCAGGTCGTTCCTCCTAAACCAATCCGCTCTCATGTCAAACATTGATCTAGAAGCTAGGGGTGTCGGTGTCTGATGGTCTGCTGATGGTGATCCAATGTCTTCTTCCTGTTAAGACTCTGTCTCATGATAGTACACCAGGGAAGGAGAAGAGTAGGAGTCCATGTCTTGCAGAAATGGGAGATATTGTAAGTGATAAAACATACTATATGTTAGGTACAGGAGTTTTCATGAGTTCAGAGTTTGACTAGTCATAACACCAAGTTTTTATAACAGTACGTTAGAAGTAATATTTGACCTATAAGTAGTGTACCCACGAAGAGAATTCCTAGGAAAGAGGGGTGGGTCACAAGGGACACACTTAAGTACCAGTCTTTCTTTAGTCAGAATCTCTTATGGGTCTACACTCACTCTTCCATCCATTATGTACTAATAACACTATTGTTTAGGCTCATGGTTATGATGAGAATTATTTCGGACTAGGCTTTGAGGCCCAAGGGTTTAAGTCTTGTTCACAATTGATGATGGTGACATAATTCCCAGTGTGTAAGAATGAGGGTGTAGGTAGTCTTTGAATAGAATAAGTGTATAGTAAAGTTAAGGATGACCTTTAATGGAATCAAATAGATAACATGTAATCAAACAGTGTGACAAATAAGGTATTACATGGATAGTAATACCTCTATAAACATGTAAGTTATCAAGTAACGTAGCACATAAAATAACATGTATTGTATCATGCATTGTAATACCTAAGATAACATGTAGGATAATCACGTAAGGGGGTATCCTAAGGTTATAGACTAGGTCATTGGTTTCTAATAACCTAATTCCCTATAACCATGGCTCTGATACCAATCTGTCACACCCCAACCGACGGCAGAATACGTCAGGGCGGACGTGTAGACTATTCATAAGCACATGATCAACTATAATTTCATATGTTCATTAAATCCTGATTTCATTACATAAGCCCAATCATTAACCAAAAATCCAATACATCAACATGTTCAAATTCTTTGTTCACTAAGTCCAAACCCTAAATGTAGTATCTTGCATATGATCTCAAACACTAGTACCTGAAACATGATGAAAACAGGGTCAACTAAAAGTAGTTGGTGAGCATACATAGGTTTTGACACCACAAGTAATATCAAGAGTTCGTGTACAATTCATATGTTGCATGGATTAATAAGGCAATTATAGAGAACCACTATAGTGTAAACTGGGCGCACAATCAAACCTTGTGACTGATAGGCATAACACGCAGGTTATCCTTAAGTGTTTTCGACAACAATCACCCTAACCGGGTGGGTTGGTCAGACACAATAGATCTATCATTGTATACCGTCGGCTTGTACAGAGTTAATGATTACACCTGCACTATGCACAAAAAGTAGGTAAATGTTGTTTGCATAAATTGTGTTCAGGCATAAGGCATAAATTGCACACATGATCATAATGTTTGAATTGTATAAGTTGTAAATAGTTTGAATGTAATCATGTTTCACTCCAAAGAAGTAAAAGTGGAAAAAGGGGCTATGTAAACTCACCTGAGTTGTGTACGAGTAGATAGAACCACACAAGGATGCAACTAGGACCACAAGAGTTTGTCTGTGAACCGCTTACGTATGCCCTAGAATTATAAGAACAATAAATAGGGACACATGGGATTTTGTGACGACGACACGGAAGATTTGGATGTCCTAGTGTACGTAGGACCAACGAGTAGACGAACGTGTCCACGGAGTTTATAATCATTAAGATAATTATGTTTCGAGTCGAACGTTTCTAATTACGAATAATCTTAATAAATAATTATATTCGTACGCTTGTGCCATTTAAAATGGTTAGGAAATAATTTAATTTAATATATTATTTTTAAGTTTCCAAGATTAATAATAATCATTTGTGTCAAAATAATAAATATATTATTTTTAGATCGAGGATAAAACGTAGGTAAATAATATAAATAATTATATTATTTAATAGTTTGAAATATTACACAATGTTTTTAAACGAGGTGAAAATAACATAAATATATATATTATTTTTAATTGGGGTTACAGGGTCGAAAATAATATAAATATATTATTTTGTTCAGAGACGTGTTTTGAAAATAATATAAATATATATTATGTAAAAGTGGAAATAATATTAAAATGGGTTATAAAGTCAAACCCGAGTGTATGGGTGATTTATGGAGTTAAAACACGTATATATATTAACATAATAATATGGGTAAGGTTTTTATATTAAAATTATTAATTAAGAACTGATTTAAAAATAAAAGGGTGTGGAGAGACTCTAACCCGGGTCTCTCCCACACACGCACACAGCTTTAACCAGTTTGGCCGGCTAGGGTATCGCACAAGGATCCAGTTCCAAATGGTTTCAACGCTTAACTCCACTGTGATCTTCCCCCTATCACGATCCGGATCAGAATCCCTCCTAATACCAACGATTCGGACTTCGATTGAAGTAGAGGCCATAGGGGTTTTGTAAATCGGGTGCTTGCGATTCTGTGGTGAGATTTTATTACAAAAACATTAAGTTTAGGCTTGTTAAATTACAGATTGAATTGTCGAAACCCTAGATATGAACACAGAATCGATTTGTTCAAATCTGATATTAAAACTTGTTGAAAACATAGAGCTTTTATAGATTAAGACCTTGTGAATCTATCTATGTGGTTTAATTTCTTTGAGGTTGGTTCTAGGATTGAAACCCCCAAATTCATTTATGAACAAGCCCTAGTTTAAGGATCAGGGATAATTCGATGGTATGATATTAAATTAGCATAGGGTTTTCAAAGTGTAACTGATCGCGAATCTTTTCATACCATTTTATTGAATTTATCTTGAGCCTAGGGTAGACTTCGATTAGATCCAAATGAGTATGAACCCTAGGATTGATTCATGTTTAATTCGTTGTTGTAAGCCCTAATTAGCATAGGGCATTTACTCTAGAGTTGAAAATGAAACCGACGGAATGTTTGATTACCAGGATTGAGCACAAATTGGTAGTGCTAGACTAAAACAGATGTCGGTTGTGACTGGTTCAACCTCCGGCAACCTGGACTGCTTCTCCGATGGAATTAACGAGTGCAATAGCTTCAGTGGGATTCGTTTACGGTGTATAGAGGTTCAATTCGTGAATTGGTATACGAAATTGATGAATTTGATGTGGTTTATCTATAATGTCGACGGTTAGATATTAATTACTCATTATTGAGTTTAATTAGCAGTAAAATCGATGATTAAGGACCCCATTATGGACGTTAATGCCATCAACGTAAGTAACCGTTTCTATTTCAAACAGAAAGCAGCTTGAAATTACGAATTGGATCCTAGAACAAGTGTGTTGACTTTCAAAAGTCAACATAAATCATTTTTTGTTAAATTACAGATTTAGTCCCTGTGGTTTCTTGTATTTGAGTTTGGAAAATTGGCAGAAAAGACCCTTGAGGTTTTAATTGAGTTAAATACATGGTTAGTTGACTTGTAAAAGTCAACATGACTTAAAGATTGGATTTTGACTTTACCAAGTCAAATAGGATTAGGTTTAGGCTAATTACACAATTAGTCCTTATGGTTTGAGTTTGGATAATGACATAAATAGTCCCTGAAGTTAGAGATAGGTTAACTAGGTTATAATTTAACTGGGTTTATCTAACAGAGTTAGTCTAAAAAGTCCGGATTGTCACAGCATCCTATAGTTGAAAGAATTTTCGTTCCAAAAATTAAAATAAAAAAAAATTTAGGATGTCACATCAGCCCTAAGTTTGACGTGTGTCTGATGACTCAGCCCCACATCGGACCGATATGGTTTTACAACTCGGTCTGATATGTGGATGTAGGACCGACATGGTTTTACTACTCGGTCCGACATGAGTCCGATTTCACCCTATAAATAGATGGATCGAGCTTGATCTTTTGGCACACACAAACACTTCATTTTTACACACAAGAGCTCTGGTGAATATGTTCCCAAGTCCCGGTCCATGCCCGAAAGTCCGGTTTCTCACGATTCTTCCGCGAAACTGCTGTAGATAGTGCCAAGGTAAGGTTTCTGAACACTCTGAGGTTCCTATGTGTAAACCTAAGATAGGTATGTTGATTATGATAATGTCGGATATGATTTATGGTTCTTTCGAGGTGTTGATTATTGTATTAATCAGAAGGAGGTTCTGCTTAAGGTGGGTTCCTCTTAACTGTGCTCTATAAAATGTTTTGTAAATAATTTTGATCCGAGATCCTATTACCATCCGTGCATATATCCTATAATAAGAACTTACTATAGCCATGATTGGGGGGACTGATGGGCGAGAACTGATCCCCTTGTATTTGGCCGGACTTGTATCCAGAAGCCAGGGAGTCGCCCGTATATATGTATGTTGTAGACTCAGAATCCATGTGAGGTTACTGGGTGATGGATTGGGAGGGAATGATTGTAAGACCCAGATGGAGCATTCTTGTATCATAGATACATGTTGTGAAAATACGATTTTGTTTATGAACTCACCAGCATTATGCTGATCCAAAAAAATTTCAAATGTTTTTGAGCACAGGTAACCACTAGCTTGTAGTTGGTATTCCAAGAAATTTACAAGTGGTTTGAGATAGGGATTACTGAGGGCAGGTTCTTGTGTAACCGTAAGGCCTAAGTGGATGGCATGATTCTTCGTGAGCTATAAGTCCAGAGTTTATGTTGTATTTACCAGTCAGTCCGTATTGTAAAACAATTTTATATATGGAATTAAATATTTATGACTTGTAAGTCTTCCACTGTGTGTTTTTGGTATCAACATCACAATAATTAGAAGGAAACCTTCTAACCAGTATGTAGTTATCTGGCAAACAGAATGTTCTATCTAGGAAAGGACGGTGTATAAAACTCTCCTAGACTCGTCGTCCTTTCCTTGCAACATATCTATTGGAGGTAATACTTGTAACATTTCTAATTTTCTTCTAGTGCAATAACCAATGTTTCAATTCTAATCCTAGTGCAATAAATTGTTTTTATTTATACAAGCATTTAATTCCAAGGTTTCAATACAAATTCTTTATTTTTGCATTTACATACATTTTTAATTTTAAATCAAAGTTAAAGGATACTATATATATCCTACAAATTTCATTCCATATGTATAGATATATAAACATATATGTATTTATTCATATAAAATATATGTGTTAAACACATTAGTTTTTATAAACTTAGTTATTCATAAAAAATTATAAAATTTTAAAGATTGAAAACTAAAA
Organism: Smallanthus sonchifolius; assembly: GCA_023525975.1. Classification (NCBI taxonomy): domain Eukaryota; kingdom Viridiplantae; phylum Streptophyta; class Magnoliopsida; order Asterales; family Asteraceae; genus Smallanthus; species Smallanthus sonchifolius. Next base: position 63,560,147 of record CM042019.1, on the reverse strand, counting down.
TAAACCCATGAATATAAATATATACTTATTTATAATTTTAATCTAGTAATGGACTCCCAATTTGAACCTCACTCTAAGAATTGGACCCTTGACAATAAATTCTGACCCTATTCTTGGCCTATTTTGAATTTGAAGGTCAAATAACCCAAAACCTTGCCATTCAAGGTTGTTGTCGATCGAATCCAGCTGTTACAGACTTCCCATATGTGCGAAATCGATCATAGACCAATCCCAGACTCAATTAAAGTTTCAATTTGTCCAAACCCGTGGCTAAATTCAAAATTCGAACCATTTGATCCTCTTCAGTCAAACCACGAATCAAATCATTCCAAATCAAGAAATTAACGTGTTTAAATCCCGCAATTCACGCTAAGATAATCCTAACATGTATACAGACCTATACCACGACCCTATTCATCTAGGATTTAACCCAAATTACGCGGTTTCAACTATCGACAACCAATTCATCTCAAATTGATTGATTTAAAGGGAACTAAACGATAAGAATCAATCCCACGCCTTCGCGAGCACATTTACAAACTTTCTAACCTGTTAAACGACTGCCATTAACCTTCTTGAGTGTTGTCGACCTCAAGAAACTCCGAGTCAATGACCCCAGCCGTTCTCTCTCATCATTTCACCAAATCAAGTAATTTTCCGTACCTTTGTAGTCGTTTTGACCTCATAATCGAAAGCCCCATGGTCGGAGACTCAATCGCTTGCTTATCGACTCAATTCCAGGGCTAGGGTTTTCAGGTTACATATTGGGGACGAAGGGATTTATGGCTGAAGCCGGTAGGACACTTGACCCACACCGAAGGGTCTCGGGTTCGAAGCCAGCCCCGCACCCTTTTTCCTTTTCCGCGCACCACTGAACCGGTTACCTATCCACTACACGCTTAAACAGAATTCAGGCCGGACTAATGACACCAAGTTGGATGCTAGCCTGGTGGTTTGCGCGCATGTCCCTCCCAGAACCCACCCGGGTTCGAAACAGGTGGAGTTCTTTTTGTTAAAAATTATTTTTAAAAACTGTTTTAATAACTAAGAACTTTCTATAAGAATTATCTTATAAACTTAGCACTTTTAAAACCTGATTAAAGCAACAATTTGCAATACCAAACATAAAAATTATTCCTACCAACCTAAATGATTTAAAAACCTCATTCCTCCAAAAAATTTTACAAAAACAAAAATTAGATTCAAAATTTATAGAATTTATTTTCTATGTCTCAATAATTCCATTTCTAAATAAATTATTTTTTTTACATATTTACTTTTTCCATAGTGACTTAATATTTTTTTTAAAGAAATTTTTATCCTTTACGTTAATAATCCATTTGGGGATTTAAAAATTTAAATTAGTATAATTCCTTAATTATATATATACTTACCTTATAAATTTGATACATTCTTCTAAATAAATAAATAGAATAAATTTATTTATTTATTTTATAAAAATAATCCTGCACTATTTTTTTTCTTTTTCTCTAAATAAATAAATAAAAGAATTTATTTAATTTATTTAGTTATTCGAATTAAAATCCTAAATCAAATCATTATTACCCTTTTACATCTAATATCAAACCCCTACTCTATTACATACACCAATACACACATTCCTGATTGGTGGTGACACAAACACCCATTGTACAAGTCCCCACACTCATTGAAACCCTAAGACTCTACTTTAAACATTGTGCACATTATTGAATCTAGTTTGTATATTGTCACTCTAGGTTAACTTTATGAGTTACAAGGAACACTTTGCTACCTATTTTTCCCGCTCTATCTACAAACAACTTGCAAGTGAGTTTTACATAGCCCCTTTTTACATTCTTGCACTTTTGGGGTGAAACGTGATTCTCTTTACAAACTAATATGCAATTACATATATACAATTCTTCATTATAAATTTATGTGCTTACTTGTGCTTTATGCTTGAATGCTTTGGTTAAGGCTACATATACATGACACATGACACATTACCCACCCAGGTAGGGTGAGTGTTACCGACACTTCATTAGGCTAACATTGGTATGTTATGCCCTTCATTAGGCTAACATTGGTATGTTATGCCCTTCATTAGGATAACATTGGTATGTTATGCCCTTCAGTCACAAGGTTTGATTGTACACTAGCTTAACTATAGGTCCTCCATAAATACCTAGTAAAACATATGTCATATGAATTGTATAAAACATTGAAACTCATTTGTTGTGTCAAAACCTATGTATGCTCACCAACTTTCTAGTTGACTTTGTTTTAATCATGTTTCAGGTACGATTATGTGAGTTGGTCAAAAGCTTGCTTCATATAAGATGTGGACCTAGTTTAAATTTAATAAAGGAACTTGTTTTGTATTTCAATTTTATGTACTTGTGAAATTTTGTTTGGTTTGCAACTTTGAATTGAAATAAGATGTTTTAATATATTACAACCTTAGAAATAAGATGTTTTAATATATTACAACCTTAGTCAATCATGTGGTCATGAACAGTCTCCATGTCCCGCCCCGACTTTTTGCCGTCGGTTGGGGTGTGACAGATTGGTATCAGAGCCTTGGTTATAGGGAATTAGGTTATTAGTCACACATGACCTAGACTATAACCTTAGGACACCCATCTTATTCCATGCTCTATGTTACATGGTATTTTCCACATTACTAAATGCTACATGTTTAATAATTTGTGTAGACGGACGACCACGTGACTATTTTGCAACTGAGACAAAAACGTTCCTTCGCAAGCTAGGACGTATAAGAAAGGTACTCATGGACGGTCGATGCAAATGCCTTATTACATGTAGAACGGTTGCATACATAATAGCCACGTGGGAAACGGATGCCCCAGGGCATACTGCCGAATGACCGTACTACGACGGTAGAACGGGTTAAGAGCGGACGGACAAAGGTTGCCGGACGGATTTATGTATCGACGGACGGTTTTCTAGAGCCGGACGGTTTATGAAAAGGGCGACGACGGTAGCTCTCACTGCGATGTCTTTGTGACATTCACGACAAGTATGATGGGTTGATCACCCTTATGTTTATGGCCAAATGAATGTTCTCCCCAAGTAAGTATGTATGTACTCAGTATGAATGTTATGTGAGAATAGTAAAGTAAAGAATATGTAAAGGCTCGAATGTTAAGTATATTATATATATATAATACTCATGATAAGATAAACATTATGTATGATTGTCTTTAAACTAGAACTCACCAGCGTTAGCTGACTTTTAGTATACATTTCAGGTAAAGGAAGAAAGGGTCGTGCGATGGCGTGAAGGTTACCCGGCACAAGACTGGCATCCCACTTTATTATATGTGTTAAGACAATGTTATATTTTTAATTGTTAAGACTTCCGCTGTCATGTTATGTAATGATTGAATTCAAATGTTTTAAATTTAAGTTCAGTAATTACGACTATGTTTATGAGTAAATCCAACAAGTGAGGCTACCCGGGAAGGGGCTCTACAAGTTGGTATCAGAGCAATAGTTTGAGAGATTCAGACATCCCTAAATGTCTGGACTCAAACTGATTATGGGACCAACGCACGGATGTTAGTATGGGTAACCAACGCCAATGCCAGCACGGTAAGTAAGTACTAAAGTTAATGCACTAGGATAAGAATAGATACCTTAACGTAGAACAAATAGATGTCAATGTCACAACCGATTTGAAGAGTTTTAAATCCGAAAAGCAATGTAAATTAGTAATCACAACTGGTCACTGTAATTAAAAATTTACCTTGCTCGTACTGTTCTAAAACTATGATATGAAGGAATGGCATTGATGTATTCCCTTTATAACTATCAGGAAACTAAGAACTATGGCTGGTGGAGGAAGACCAGGACACCGAGGCGGTCGCACTGGCCGAGTCGGTAGACCTCCATTGAATCAAAGACATGAAGAGGAAGAGAGTGTGCATGCAGAACACACTGAAAGTGTGCACGAAACAGAGGTGACCCCAACTAGGGACGACAATCAAGGGCCTTTACAGTTAGAACCAGAGGTCAGGGATGCTATTGCCAATGAAGTGGTACTCACTCTGAAGAAAGTATTTCCTGATCTACTATATGAGGCATTAAAGAAAAGTAGAGAGGAGGACGAAGGAGACCATGAAGAGAAAGTGTACGACAGTGATGGGGATGAAGTGAAAATGGGATCAAGCAATCGTGGGTGTACCTACAAAGGTTTCAAGGACGGAGACCCACCTAAGTTTGATGAAAACAGTGATTCAGTGGCTACGTTCGAATGGATTGAGAGGATGAACGTTGTAATCAACATCAGTGAATGTCGACCGGACCAGGTGGTTAAGTATGTTGCTCATTCTTTCACCAATGAGGCACTAAGTTGGTGGAGGAACATTCAGAGAACAAAGTCGCCAAACGCTCTTGCCAGAATGACATGGGAAGACTTGAAGAAGCTGATAATTCAAAAGTTTTGTCCCCAGAACGAAATTGATCGAGTGGAAAATGAATTCCTAAACTTCAAGGCTGGCAGCAAGACGCATCGCCAGTATACTTCTAGGTTCAATGAGCTAGCTCAACTGGTACCCCACCTGGTGGAGATAGAAGAACGAATGATCAAGTATTATATGAAGGGCCTAGCTCAAAGGGTCTGTGTCCATGTGAAAGCTAACCTACCCTCGACCTTCGAGTCGGTAGTCAACCTGTCAGGGATCGTCTATGACGATTATGCTAACGAGGATAAAGCTCCAGAAGCACCGAAACGGAAATAGGAGAACTCGTTCAAAGGAAATGGAAAGGGAAACTACGCCGCTGAGGTAAAGAAGCCTAGAGCAGAAGGGTATGAAGTTTGCAGGAAATGCTCAAGGAAACACCAAGGTGAATGTTTAGTTGGCACAACCATGTGCTATAAATGCGGGAGGCCGGGGCACTACTCCCGAGATTGCATAAAGGACGTCAAGTGCCAAAGTTGTGGAAGATATGGACACCCGACTAGGGATTGCAGGAAAACCAGACAATCCGGTTCGGGAAAGGAAAAGGAAGCTGAAAAGGAACAGCCGTAGGCTAGGACTCGAGCCTACGCCCTGACTGAGGAGGAAGCAAGGGGAAACCCTGATGTTGTGTCAGGTACGTTCCTAGTTAATGATGAACATGCTGCTATTTTATTTGACTGTGGTGCTAGTAAAAGCTTTATATCCAATGCATTTAGTCATAAACTAGATTGCATCATCAACACCATAGTAAAGGCCTTTAGCGTACAAACTGCCGTTGGTAAAAATTCGGCAGTATTTCAAGTAACAGAGGATTGCATCATAGAAATAGAGGGTCGTAAGTTCCCTTCTAGATTGTTCCTTCTCACCATAGGAGGATTCGATATAGTATTGGGTATGGATTGGCTAGCTGCCAATGAAGCTCAAATCATATGTAAATGTAAGAGGATACACCTCAAAGCTCCAAGCGGAAGCCTAATTACGGTTTATGGGGATTGGAATTGCACGATGCCGAACTTCATCTCGATGATCAAGGCCGAAAGTTACATGAGGAGCGGTTGTGAAGCTTATCTGGCATATGTTATTGACGATAGAATGGAAATGAATGAACTCAAGAATGTACCCATGGTGTGCAACTTTCCGGAAGTATTCCCTGAGGATCTACCTGGGTTACCACCCGATCGGGAAATAGAATTTTAGATTGACTTATTGCCAGGAGTTGAGCCTGTTGCCAAAGCCCCCTACCGATTGGCTCTGTCAGAAATGAAAGAATTGATGTCTCAACTAGAGGAACTAACAGAAAAAGGATTTATTAGACCGAGCATTTCACCATGGGGCGCTCCGGTACTATTTGTAAAGAAGAAGGACGGCAACATGCGCATGTGCATCGACTACCGCGAACTGAACAAGAGGACAGTAAAGAACAAATACCCACTGCCTAGAATTGACGACCTTTTTGATCAACTGCAAGGTGCGAGTTGGTTCTCAAAGATCGATCTTAGGTCGGGTTACCATCAGTTGAAAGTAAGAAAAGAGGACGTACCAAAGACCCCGTTTCGCACGCGTTATGGGCATTATGAGTTTCTCGTGATGTCCTTCGGATTGACCAACTCACCAGCAGCGTTCATGGACTTGATGAATAGAGTATGTCGACCCATGTTGGATCGATCAGTGATAGTTTTTATAAATGACATACTGGTATATTCGAAAAGCGAGGGTGATCACCACTTCCACCTAAGAGAGGTTCTGGAGTTGCTTAAGAAGGAAAAGTTGTACGCAAAATTCCCCAAATGCGCGTTCTGGCATAGGAAGTCCAATTCCTAGGTCATGTCATAAACCCAAACGGCATTATGGTTGATCCTACAAAGATCGAAACCGTAAAAGGTTGGAACATCCTGAAAACGCCAACAGAGATACGAAGTTTTCTGGGATTGGCTGGATACTATCGGAGATTCATTCAGGATCTCGAGAATAGCCTCGCCGCTGACAAAGCTAACACGTAAGGAAGTAAAGTACGAATGGGGTCTAACCCAAAACAATGCGTTTGAGGAACTTAAGACACGATTAACCCAAGCTCCAGTCTTGACACTACCTGAGGGAAATGAAGACTTGGTAGTCTACTCTGACGCTTTGGGTCAGGGTTTAGGATGCGTACTTATGCAACGAGGAAAGGTAATTGCTTACGCCTCGCGTCAACTAAAGACTCACGAGGTTAACTACCCAACTCACGATCTGGAGTGTGCCGCAGTAGTTTTCGAATTAAAAATATGGAGGCACTATCTATATGGAGTTAAATGCACACTTTTTCGAACAAAAGGAATTAAACATTAGACAAAGTGTTGATGCACTTTCCTGTGACAACACTCTGGATAGAGTCTTAGTTTGTATTTCTAATGTCTGTAATTTGTCTTTGTATGTAAGAGTCGTTATGTAATAGTTTATCGAGTTGTATTTACTTTTACATAATATATGTTGTATTTCTTCTAAGTGTTTTGCGCACTTACAAGTGCGCAGAAGAAAGCTCCTGTGTACTTAGCAAGTACGCATGAAGACCCATGCGTACTTGTTAAGTACGCAAGAGCATTTGGTCCTGCGCACTTGCTAAGTGTGCAGGCATCAGGTCTGTATAAATAGGTTTGGTTCACAGAGGATAAGTACGCAGAACACATATCTTAGACGAACTCAGTTTGTTAAGTACGCAATTTGTAATCTCTCTGTAACCGTCGAGTGTTTAAAATAGAAAGAGCTTTTATTGTGACTCTCATTTTGGTTTACTTTGATTTAGTTAGGCTCTCCGCCTAGTCACGGGTATTCCGCACCTGGTCCGACTAGTAGACCACTTGCATACAACGATCCGACACACACGAAGGGACCTACAAGTGGTATCAGAGCTTTGCTCTTGAATTCGAGTGTTGTAAGTGCGTTTGGAGACGTTTTTACTGAGTTTTACAAGCAAAAAGAGGTATTTTTGTTGATTTTTGTAATAAAAAAGGGGTAGCTCTTGATCACTTTTTTAGAAGCAAAAATCTCTCAAAAACCAATTTTTGTTGTGTATTTGAGTTATTTGAGCATCAAAGGTTGGTTAGAAACAAGTTTCTGACCCTTTGGCTCATTTGCATTAATCATCAGACGAATTTTTACCATCTCCGGTGAGTTTCAGGCGACCGGAAAAGTTTGGTGAAAGTTGCTGAAAAGGTGTCCTGCGTACTTACCATTTCTGGCAAAAAGTACAGGTTTCTGCGTACTTACTAAATACGCAGGAGTTATCTCCTGCGTACATACAAGTGCGCAAGACTGAACTTGTGCAAACCTAAGTTATATCCTGCGTACTTACATCTACTCCTGCGTACTTACAAGTACACAAGAGCAAATATAAACACGCAAGACCATTTCTCAAGTGCGCAAGGCCAAAGTCAAGTGCGCAGCTGTGTCTGAATTTTCTGAAATTTGACTAAGTGTTCACTATGTCGAATCTTCAGAACTTGGGAAACATGTTAAATTATGATAATGAGATCGGTACACCACAGAAGCCACCAAAGTTGCTAAACATGAACGATTATTCTAATTGGAAAGCACGTTTCGAGCACTACATTTCATATACCGACTCATCATTATGGATTCCAATCCTTGAGGGATATAAGCATCCAACACACATCTATCTTGATGATGAATTGCTAAAGCCTATTTCTAAACTCGATGAGGAAGAAAAGAAAGCATATGATCGAGAGAAGAAGGCACTTGGTTCGATCACTATGGCATTAACTTGGGAATTGTTCCACAGTTTTCGAGGGTATGACAATTCAAGGGATCTCTGGAAAGCTTTACAGAAGAGATTCGAAGGAAATAGTGACATCAAGAAGAGTAAGCGGGATCTTCTCAGGAAGCAGTATGAGTGCTTCATATTTCTTTAGAACGAATCTTTAGATGACCTCATCTCTAGGTTCTATCATTTACAGACTGAGTTGAAGGCTTTTGAACTCAAGTATCCAGATGAAGAGATGGTGGAAAAGTTTTTGGATGCTTTACCACACAAATTTGAGATGTACACAACCCTGATGAGGGAAAATCCTAAATTCTATGAGCTGACAGTTGAAGAGGCAATAGGAAAGGTTCAAGCTCATGACATGAACCTAAGAAGAAAGGAGAGCTCTGGAAGACCCCAAATACAAGACCCTTCTATGTATCACGGGACGACTTCCACATCCAAGTCATCGGGCTCTGGAATTGCCCTCTTCACTAGAAATCCTACTGAAGAAGACCACTCAACTGGGTGTGGTGGTCATGCTTGCTATGCTTCAGGATCAGCGTTGGGGTCTCATCATCAAAATACCTCAATAAATCCTCCTGCTACGTCTTCAGCTAACAACTCAGCTATAGCCAGAATAGCTGAAGATCATGTAGCATTATTCTCATCTTGTATGCTTGCATATGAAAACTTCATAGGTGGCAAGCTTACTGATCCAGAGACGATTGAAGAAGATTTTAAGCAAGTGGATCCTGATGACATGGAGGACATGGATATTCAATGGAATATGGCCATGCTTTTGAGGAGAGCCAAGCGTTTCCTGAACAGAACAGGAAGAAAGTTTATTGGCGGGCATCCTAATGCCAAGGTCGGGTTTGACAAATCTAAGGCAAAATGCTACAAGTGTCTGAACTATGGACACTTTGCTCGTGAGTGTCAGAAAGACAGAGCACCTGCCTCTAGTTTTACCCGACCCAGCCAAGGAAACAGCCATGGCCAAAACAATCCAAACCACCACAATCAAAGCCAAGGTGGAACGTCCAATGCACTGGTAGCCCAACAGGACGAAAGCTTTGACTGTGGTGTTCATCTTGAGGATGCCATCATCGCATAAACCCAGGTTGGTCTCATGGCTGAGATCATGGAGATGATGGAAGCAGAGAGAAGGGAAGCTTCTATGGATGACCTAAAAGAGTCTACTACTGCTGCTACAAAGGAAGAGGAGGAAGCTTCTGTAGCTGAGAAAGAGGAATCGACAACTGTTGTTGCTCTCATGGCCATTGGAAAAGCAATAAGTTCATCTCATGAGGTAGACTCTAATCCCTTTTCTGTTGTTTCATGTTCTAAGTGTCTAGGGCTAAAACTTGAAAATTCTAAGCTCCAAGACAAAATCGAACCCCTAAGTATGGCAGCTTTAAACTATAAAGAAAATGAAAAACGTTTTAAAGAGTCTATTGAAAAGTTGAAAAAGGAAAAACGTGAGTATTCTTTAAAAATGAGCGACCAACAGCTTCACTTAGATATTGCTTATAAGGGGTTAGAGAAACGGAACAATGAAATCAACAAACTGCAAAATGAGATCTTGCAGTTAAAATGCACTAATGAGAAGTTGAAAAACTCTCGCTTTGTGGTGGAACACTACGAATCTGTAGTGAGGAAAATGAATGGTCTAGGTCTTGGTACCAATGCTATTCCTCCACCAATCAGTGGGAAGTTTGTCAATAGCTTAATGGACATTGATCTCACTTGTCTAGATGAGTCCTCTGATAAGGATGATTCCCCTAAAAAGGATGAATCCTCAAGTAAGGCTAACTCCACATCTAGTGAGGAGTTTGTTACTGCTTCTGAAGATGGGTCGGTTAACTCTTGCCCTGAAGGAGTAGTATCTGAGGAGTTGTTGACTGAACAGAAAGTCAAGAAAAACATTATCACTAATGGTGATAATTGCATTTTAACTGAACCTGATGTCATTGAATCAAATGATAAACTTAAAGTAATGCTTTATGGGGGGTATAAAAACCTTAACCAAGTAAAGAAAGAGGCTTTTTCGGCTCACTTTGGGCTTGGTTACAAAGAAAATTTGGAAAAATACTATACTCCCAAAAATCAAACTGTTAAGGTTCAGACTGCTGTTCAGAAACCAACTCCTCCTTCTCATAATGGTGAGTTATCTAAGGCCAGATCTAATGAGCCTTACAAGAGAACTTATGTAGATAAGAGGAACTGTTTTCACTGTGGCTTGGTTGGTCACATTTTTGTGAACTGTCCTTCTAAGAACCAAGGGAAACGACCTGTTGTTTCACAACCAGCTATTATCCCCAGGTCGCCACCAGTGAAACCATCTCCCAAACATCCAAAGCAAAATGTGGTGAAACCACCAGTCAAACCGATGGTAAAGCCGAAGATCATATCTAAAGCTAAACCATCTGTTCCAAGAAAGGTAAAGCAACCTGCTGTACCTCGTGTATCTACCTCTGGTAGTACACGTACTGGTGAGAAACCTGTGGCAAGACTCTCTAAGCCACAGAGGAGGAGACGGAACAAGAGGTTGAGAAAGCTTGAACAGCTGACTTAAGTTCAATCAGGTGAAGCTTCCACAAGTTCACCTGCTGTAGTTGAACCAAAGTCTCCTGTTCAGGTTAAGAAACATAAGAGATCCTGGACTGCGAAATCCAAAACTTCTCAATCTCCTAGTTCTATTTCTTCTAAAGATTCATCAATTTTGAACAGTCATCATGACTGTGAGTTAAAAGAAGTTGTTTATTTTGAAAAGAATGGACAACCCAAGACCACAATGGCTTGGGTCTCCAAAACTAACTAATTCTTTTGTGACTCGTGCAGGGACGTCCGAAGGGTACTATCTCTAATCACTGGTATGTAGATAGTGGATGTTCCAGGCACATGACAGGAAACATGGCCCTGCTTCAAGATGTTAAACCATTCAGAGGCGGCTATGTGGCCTTTGCCGGAGAAAAAGGCGGCAGCATCACGTGTCAAGGCGTGGTTTCGAACGGTTGTGTCAGCTTTGACAATGTCAACTTCTGCGAGCAGCAGAAGAATAACCTGTTGAGTGTCTCCCAAATGTGTGATAAGGAGTACTCGGTGATGTTTGACAAGTCAGAATGCCTGATTCTCAAACCCGGTTTTGAAGTTCCAGAAGATTGGATCCTGATGAGAGCGCCAGAATAAACGACACCTATCAGATCGATATGAGCGTGACAACAACCACCTCTTCAGTTTCTAACTGTTTGCTTTCTAAAGCGACAGAGCTCGACTCCATCTTGTGGCATAGGAAACTCAGACATATTTCGTATCCTAAAATGAATCATCTTGTCCGAAACGGTTTGGTAACCGGGGTTCCTAAGCTGAGATTTACCATTGCAGATGACTGTATGCCTTGTAAAAAGGGCAAACAGCAACGGAAGTCTCACAAGCCCAAGCTCCAAAACTCTATTGATACCCCTTTGGAGCTATTACACATGGATCTGTTTGGCCCCATAAGTATCAGGAGTATTGGAGGTAAGTCGTTCTGTCTTGTAGTAACTGATGACTTCTCACGTTTTTCTTGGGTGCATTTCTTAGGTACTAAAGACGAGACTGCTGATATTCTTCAATACTTGATCCTGAGCTTGGAATCTCTCTGTAAGCTAAAAGTTAGAAGGATAAGGAGCGACAACGGAACTGAGTTCAAGAATAATTTGATGGAGCTTTTCTGTCTCAAGAAAGGGATCCGTCACGAATTCAGCGCGCCGTACACGCCTCAGCAGAATGGAGTTGCTGAACGGAAGAACAGAACACTGATTGAGACTGCAAGGACTATGCTGTCGGATGCAAAGCTTCCTATCACTTTCTGGGCAGAAGCCGTTAATACAGCTTGTCACGTCTTAAACAGAGTTCTGGTTGTGAAGAGGCACAACAAGACTTGTTACGAGTTGATCAACAATCGACTTCCCAATCTTGATTACCTAGTTCCTTTTGGTAGTCCTTGTTCCTTGTTGCTACAGTACAAAGACCGCCAGTCTAAGTTTCATGCAAAAGCAGTGGAAGGCATCTTCTTAGGATACGTTGCCAACTCGCCTTGCAAGAGAGTGTACAACATAGGAACTCATACTGTCGAGGAATGGTTTGAAGTGGATTGTAGCAAACACAGCATTCCACCCGAACCAACAGGTCCAGCTTGGGATTTGATTATGATGCGCTATTCAAGTCATTCAATCTTCCTGATATATCTGCAGATGACGCCGCAAATGTTTATGAATTATTAGGTGGCGGCGATGACTCCAGCTTCTCTACTCATGCTACTGTACCGATTGTAACTCCTGATTCCAATGCTGCATCTGCATCTGGAACTCATGACAGTGATAACAGTGAAGATGTTCTTGTTGTTGGAGATGACGCTCAAGCCAATCCTAACACAACTGTAGGAAATGAAGCTCCAGCTGATCCAATTAACATTGAATCTTCTTCCTCTAGAACACAGGAAATGGGGGAGTTAAGCACGAATCTAGATCCAAAAATTCAGGAACCGATTGTATCGGAGACGAGAGTGCATAGGAATCATCCAATCGACAACATTATTGGTGATCCTTATGCCGGCGTTCAGACTCGTAATCGAACCATCACTGAGAACACCAGTCTTTACACAAAGATACTTGACACTGGTGTCATGGAAACATGTCTGCATGCTGCATTCGTGTCCCAGTTAGAGCCGAAGAATGTGAAGGAGGCTCTCACTGACAACTGCTGGATTGAGGCGATGCAGGATGAATTGTCTCAATTCCAAAAGTTGCACGTGTGGGATTTGGTTGACTTGCCAAAAGGGTTTCAGCCAATTGGAACCAGATGGGTGTTCAAATGCAAGACTGATGATCATCATGTTGTTGTGAAGAACAAAGCAAGATTGGTTGTTCAGGGTTTTTATCATCAAGAGGGCTTGGATTACACGGAAGTATATGCCCCAGTTGCTAGAATTGAGGCCATTCGACTGTTCTTGGCTTATGCCACATATGTTGGCTTCAAGGTCTATCAACTTGATGTGAAGAGTACTTTCCTTTATGGTAAAGTTCATGAAGAAGTCTATGTCACTCAACCTCCTGGTTTTGAAGATCCGCATCATATCAATAAAGTGTATAAGCTCGACAAAGCACTTTATGGTCTTCATCAAGCACCGCGGGCATGGTATGAGACATTATCTAAGCATTTACTGTCTAATGGTTTCGACCGTGGACAGATTGACTCGACTCTCTTCATTAGGAAAGCAGGATGTGACATTCTTCTTGTACAAGTATACGTCGACGACATTATCTTTGGATCTACCAATGAAGGGATGTGTAGGGAATTCGAGCAGGTGATGAAGTCCAAATTTGAAATGAGTAATATGGGTGAATTGTCGTTCTTCCTAGGTCTGCAAGTCAGTCAAAGAGAGGATGGCATTTATCTACATCAAACTAAGTATGTGCAGGACATCTTATCAAAATACCAATCATGGTCTGCATCCTGACAAAGATGGAAAGGATGTGGACAGCAGATTGTACCGCGGGATGATCGGATCACTTATGTATCTCACAGCTTCAAGACCCGATATAATGTTTGCTGTGTGCTTGTGCTCAAGGTTTCAGTCTCAGCCGAAGGAGTCACATATAATAGTCGTGAAGAGAATTTTTAGATACCTGAAAGGGAAACCCCGATTAGGTCTTTGGTACTCTAAGCAGCAGTCATTCGACTTCAAAGCCTACACTGATTCAGATTATGGCGGTTGTAATCTTGACAGAAAGTCAACTTCTGTTGGATGTCAATTCTTAGGAGACAGACTGGTCTCCTGGCAGTGCAAGAAGCAGTCAACGGTTTCTGTCTCAACTTGTGAAGCAGAATACATTGCTGCGGTGAGCGGTTCTTCTCAGATATTGTGAATTCAGCAGCAATTGAGAGACTACGGCTTAAACTTCACTGGAACTCCTCTATTCATTGACAACAATGCAACCATGTCCATCACAAATAACTCGGTGAAACATTCCAAAACTATACACTTAGAGATTCGCCATCATTTCATCCGTGATTGTGCTGAAAAGCATTTAATCGAACTTGTAAAAGTTCACACAGATGATAATCTTGCTGACCTTTTCACAAAGGCATTTGATCATTCCCGTTTTGAGCATCTTGTCAACTTGATAGGAATGTTCAATCCTGAGTGAAAACTAAGTTTTTCTTAAATCAATTCAATTCATGGAAGTTAATTTTTAACTCTTTTAAACTTTCTGTATAGTTCTTTTAGTTTTTAAAATATTTTACAAAAAAAAAAAATATATAGAAAATGGAGAAAATTTCAAAGTTCACTTGAGAAAAGAGGAAATGATAGTACATCAGAAATGATCTAAACACCATAGACTGCTCATATGGGAAATGATTGCGTCATGTTTACTTGATTGTTTAAATTATTACGTTTTTAATCTGTTTATTTACAAGTAATTTGAATTGTCAGTAGGCTGTATGTGTCTTTGAATCACTAGTAGTGTGGAAACTAAATCTAAATCACAACTGTGAATTGAACCCATGTTTGCAAGTGTGTGTGCGTAAAAGAATAGAAAAGATCATTATCAGATAAAGGATGTTAGATTTTGGCAATAATTTTCTTTTGAGATCAGTTTCGGGTTATGTCGTTAGCACAATTAATGCGGTTCATCTCACAGCCGATACTCACAAGTATGCAAGGAGAGATCGAATCAAGACATGTCTCTGCATTAACCGTTGATCATGTATTCACCCTTGAATCACTCCTGATTCATTGAAATCAAATCCAGATAAAAGTTGGATCCCCTTACCTTATTCAATCACCATATATATTATCCTGAATCATCATTCCGATATTCAATGAAGAAAATCAAATGAAACCAAGACAACTGAATCACTCGATTCTGAATCTTATGATTCCTGATAATCCTTATGGATTCTGCTTGATTTTTCCTGTGCTAATAGACGTAGCTTCATTCTGAAAATTTAGAAAATCATTGGGAAAATCTTAGATGCCTTGAGATAGTGCAAGTAAGAATAGCATATCAGTGGGGTACATGTTGTATATCTTATAATTAATACCTTAATACACAAGAACATGATACAAAGATACGTATAGTTTCAAATCTTATAATATTGTCAACTTGAACTACTTGTTTATATGCTTAATACGTATGAATAAAGAGTCATCCATGACATGATCCCATATTCTTTGATGTTTATATTGTATCATTTTTGCTAAAAGATAGCCTGATATGATCCTCTGCTAGTGTCTTTGATCAAAAATAGTTTATGTGAATACTTGTATATATCTATCTAGAAAAAGAAGAAAAAGATTTTAAGTTTATGCATTCTTCAAGTTTAATCAGAAAAAGCCAAAAATATTTTATGTTTAACCTTCATGAATTGTATTTGAATCCTCGTGCTTAAATATTCTTATCTAGTTCGTTCGTTGATTTGAAAAATCTTCATAATTCTGAGTTGGAAATTTGCGCACTTAAGGGCTGTGCGTACTTGATAAGTTCGCACGAAGTAAGCCTTGCGTACTTAACAAGTACTTGATACCAAGTCTCGCTATTCTATCCACCCTGGGACAAACAAAATGTATCAAGACTTGAAGAAAGAATACTGGTGGCCAGGCATGAAGAATGATGTGACTGAGTACGTGAACAAGTGCCTAACGTGTTCCCTAGTTAAGGCCGAGCACCAGAAACCATGCGGTAAAATACAACCTTTACCAATACAGGAATGGAAGTGGGAGGAGATCACGATGGACTTCATTACCAAGCTACCGCAAACAGCTAAAGGCAATGATACCATCTGGGTGATCGTCGACCGCTTGACGAAAAGTGCTCACTTCTTGCCAATACGTGAGACTTCTTCGTCAGAAAGACTAGCAGAAATGCTTATCAAGCAAGTTGTGAGCAGACATGGTATGCCGCTGTCGATTGTGTCCGACAGGGATACTAGGTTCACGTCAAGGTTTTGGAAGAAATTCAACAAAGCAATGGGCACTAGACTGAACATCAGCACCGCTTACCACCCCCAAACCGATGGACAATCGGAAAGGACCATTCAGACCTTGGAGGACATGCTCCAGGCTTGTATAATTGACTTCGGTGGGAGATGGGACAGCCATCTACCATTGGCAGAATTTTCATATAACAATAGCTATCATTCAACTATTGGCATGCCGCCATTTGAAATGCTGTATGGAAGGAAATGTAGGACCCCGGTTTGTTGGGGGGAAATTGGACAAAAGGATTTTGCAAGTCTCGAAGTGGTCAAAGCTACTTCCGAGAAGTTTGATCAAATGAAGGCTTGAATGAAAGCCGCAAAAGACAGACAGAAATCATACGCGGATAAGAGAAGAAGGGATTTAGAGTTTCAAGTGGGGGACATGGTACTGTTAAAGGTATCACCATGGAAAGGAATCATTCGATTCAGAAAACGTGGCAAACTAAGTCCAAGGTTTGTCGGACCTTTCAAGATTTTAGCGAGAGTGGGTCAAGTTGCTTACAGACTCGACCTACCCGTTGAGCTTAGTGGAATACACCATACGTTCCACGTGTCGCACTTACGCAAGTGCCTAGCTAACGACACATCTCACATACCTTACGACGAGATCGAAGTGGATAACAGTCTAAATTATGTAGAGGAACCGGTAGCCATCCTTGACCGAGCTGAGAAATGACTACGCAATAAGTCGATTCCTTTAGTCAAAGTACAATTGAGGCACAGAAAAGGGTCAGAAGCTACATGGGAACAAGAAGACGAGATGAAGGGACTATACCCTTAATTGTTTAACGTATAAGCGGTTTCGATGACGAAACCTCTTTAAGGAGGGTAGACTTGTAACATCCCAAAAATAATAAATAAGTAAATAATAAAACGATAGAGACTTAATCGTCATAAAACAAAAGAAAAATGGATGGGCTTGAGCTCGGCTCCAACGGGCCGATGGAAGCCCTGGTATATAAGGGGCAAAGCAGCCCACCTCGCCATTTCAACCTCATTTCATCACTCTAGAGAGAGAAAGGAGAGCTCGGGTCTAGAGAGAGAAAGTCGACGGATCGACACGAGATTGAAGGAGCACGTTAGTGCTGAGCTCGTGAGCAAAACCTCCGAATCAGAATTCCAATCCAGGTAACGATTTGACCATAATCTGAGTTTTTGTTCGTTTTGAGGTTTCTCGGGTTTTAGCTAAATAGGAGACGTTTTTATGGATGAAACCTGATAATAAGCTTAGAACTAGCATCTAGAATGAAAACCGCACGTTTGATCAAAGAAAATTGTAAGATTAGCATGATCGGTTAGCATGCAAGAATTTCATATTTTTGTCCAGGAAACAGGTATTGCGTACTTATCAAGTACGCAAGAAGGACGTCCTGCATACTTACCAAGTACGCAGGAGGAAGATCCTGCGTACTTACCAAGTACGCAAGAAGAATGCTCTGCGCACTTGTCAAGTACGCATGAGCAAGGCCCTGTGCACTTACTAAGTGCGCTGGCAGCAGGCTGGTTAAGTAAAGTCAGTATATTTAGAATGATTAAACCATTAGAGTCGGTGATGTATTGCAAAATACACCCATTTATCGTGTTTAGTTTGAGTAGTTTTGTTTAGTTTTCTTTTAGTTTTTATGTAGAATATGTTACTGCTGATCCATTTGTGTTTACCAGGTCTCGAGTGATAGTTGTTGCTGAAATGGGCAGAAAACGAGTCAAAAATATGCAAAACCGAGTACCGGAAGAGATCGGGAGGTCAAGAGTCAATTAAAAGGATGAAATTCGAGAAGAAACACCTTCTCACCACCCACGAGAAGGTCATGGGTTGTCCGTCGCGGGCCGCGAGGGAGTTGCAACACAAACACAGAAATTAAATCCTCGCCTCCCGCGAGAATGGAAGCCAATGGGTTCCGCGGGTGGCGAAAGCCTGTTTTCCAAAGAATGTTTCGAATTTCAGGTGGGATGATGCTGGATTGGGGTATAAATACATCTCAATCATATTCTTGAAGCCCTAGCCGATTTTAAAGAATCTAGGACGAATTTTGGAGAGATTTTGGAGCAATTTCAAGCAAGAAGGAGAAACGGTTGAAGGTTGGAGTCCTAGGATCGATCAAGCTCGTGATTTGGCTATCCGGGTTTATCAATTCTTTGTTTTCTTAATTTTTACCATGTCTTTCCACTTTGTTGAAATTGCGTCTTTGATTTGGATAATGATGAGTAGCTAAATTAGATAAACTACCTAGACTATGATGAATGGGATGCTAAAGTTGTGATTTTTATATTGGATGCTTGTTAATTTTGGATTTCATGATAAAGTAGCAAACTTGATTATTGATTCGTTGAATATGCATGCTTAGAATTATTCTAATTGTTATATATTGCTTCGTATGATCTTTGGTGAATGTCTTTTGCGTAATAGGGTCATGTGTCACACCCCGCCAGGGCGGAAACGCGAGGCGCGACGTTCACTGGTTTCCAAAGCATATGATTACCGCAAACACATACATGTAATTGGATACATAATCGAGTTTAAAATATTTACATTACAAAATATCAACTTGAGTTTACAAAAGTTTAAGATTTCGCAAATATGACTCAAGACTATGAGTTATACAAGAGAAATCCTCCCAAAATCCGTATCCACGTGCATGCATGTATCCTACATTGCTAACCTGATGACCACGTTCAATTTCCTGAAAACATACTTAAAAGTGTCAACACGAGGTTGGTGAGTTCACAAGTTGTTATAAAGAGTTATCATAAACCCAATGTTTAAATCTGATCATTTTTCGATCAAAACTCTTTGTTAAACCTGATCAGTACTCTTTTGTTTAAACCTGATCACTTTAACCTGATCAGTATTCTTTTGTTTAAACCTGATCACTTTAACCTGATCAGAACTCTTTTCTTTAAACTTGATCATTTTAACCTGATCAAAACCCTTTTTGTTAAACCTGATCACTTTACCCTGATCAGTACTCTTTTGTTTAAACCTGATCACTTTGACCTGATCAGAACTCTTTACTTTAAACTTGATCATTTTAACCTGATCAAAACCCTTTTTGTTAAACTGATCACTTTACCCTGATCAGTACCCTTTTGTTTAAAACCTGATCACTTTAACCTGATCAGTATTCTTTTGTTTAAACCTGATCACTTTAACCTGATCAGAACTCTTTTGCATGTATTACCAATGAATATGATTACTAATCCGATCTATTGACCCCATTTGTAAGCTTGCAAGGAATACAAAATAGTATGTAATGTACGAGACCGTAACCAAACCCCAACTTTCTGTGCCTCACCTCGCCTTTCTGCGAGTAAGATTATATGCGGTCATTTGATCATTTGGACCCCTGGTTAGCGCGACTAACCATGACCGGGAGCGTCACCCCCAATAGTACTATTCATATAATCCCGGGCTAAATCCATAGCTAATGGTTACTAATTTATTCCGAGGACTTTAAGCGCTCTATTGTTCCCACAATACATACATACGATCAGATCATTAGTTTCATTCATTTACATACGAAAATTCTTTTACAAGTATGTTTCCACCCCAAATCATTTCAAAACTTAGAAAAAAAGGGGGATTAGTGAAACTCACCTTGACAATATGAAAGCTAGCAAATATTTGAATATCAGCAGATTCGCCTATCCGTATCCTAATTACACAAGGATAACATACACGTTAAGACTACCCGTCTTAAACGCAAGTTGTTCACCCGACTTAGCAGATCTG
This sequence comes from Smallanthus sonchifolius, assembly GCA_023525975.1. Taxonomy (NCBI): domain Eukaryota; kingdom Viridiplantae; phylum Streptophyta; class Magnoliopsida; order Asterales; family Asteraceae; genus Smallanthus; species Smallanthus sonchifolius. Next base: position 63,540,184 of record CM042019.1, on the reverse strand, counting down.
ATTGCTTTTGTTTTTAAATATCTTTTTAGTTTTTCCAACCTTAGTTTTGTTATAAAAATAGTTCTGGGTTACTGCTCCATGGGGCTGATGAACAGGTATCGAAACTTTCTTAGTTTCGATTAAACAGAACAGATGTCGAAACTTCCTAGTTTCGACTGAGCAAAACAGGTATCGAAACTACCTAGTTTCGATTGGCAAGAATAGTATCGAAACTACCTAGTTTCGATTGGGCAATCGGTATCGAAACTACTTAGTTTCGATTGAATAGGTATCGAAACTCCCAGTTTCGATTGAACAACAGGTATCGAAACTCCTAGTTTCGATTGAATAATCGGCATCGAAACTCCTAGTTTCGATCAGCAGGTATCGAAACTTCTAGTTTCGATTACTGCACTTTGATTGACAGAATTTGTCCTGTATATTTTTATGTTCAAATCTTGAATTTGACACATTTTTCTTGTTATCTTACTTGCGTTTGAATGATTTGTATGTTTAGTTACGGTTTTAACGAAAATGAAATGGATAATATTGAGTTTTTACCTCAAACAGAGAATGGTGATTTCTAGAGAAACAGAGAAGATAGTCTTGAATTCTTTTGCTAAGCTCTCTTCAGGAACACTTGAAATTCTCCTTATAACACTGAATTATGATGGATTTCTGCCTTAAACTGGACTTCGATTTGAAGGAGAATTGGGAGTTTGCCGTAAGAAAAAGAGAATTATGAAAAGGATACGTGGGATTTCGACTGAGAAGGTATGGTTTTTATCTGAGTTTGAGTGAATTTGCAAGTGGGAGAATAGCTCCCCTGACTCTCGACCGAGAAAGTCAAGAAAGTAGTTTAGGGTTAATGATAACTATTTTTAAGTATTAATTTATTAATGGTATTAGTATCAATTAGAGTTTTATAGGGGTAATTTAATCCGGTTTAGATTCTTCACGGTATTATGATTTTTAACCATTTTATGGCTCGCTGAAGAAATTATTAAAATCTTGGTTCAACGTAAATTTTGTGTAACATATATATATATATTTTTTTCTGGTTATTTTATTTAACCATTTACGTTCGCATTTAGTCGGGTTATTCTGCTTACTTTTTCTAGTAATTCTTTAAGATTTACTAGACTTGGAATAAACTCCTTTGCTAGACTTCTTGACTTTACTTAGTCAAAATAAATATCAGGAAATAATAATTATGAACGTGCGTTTATGAAATGTGGATATTGACCTGAAATGCTGGGTGTCACATCATGCTAGATCATTAACTTGCGTTGTGATTTGTTGGGTTAATTGGCCAAAATACCTTAGAAGCTATATTTGATAATTGAATAGGTCTAGGTGTTATACTAATCTTAATAGCCGAGAGGTGCGAGATTATTGATAGGTCTAAATTGGTAAATTGCTAGGGTGGTCTTTGAGAGAAGTCTGTCATAGTTGCCTTGCTAATATTTGTCTATCGAGTCGAATCAAGAACCCAAGTCATCCTAGGTTTACAACCCGAGAGGGAGTAGGTCATATTAGGGTACTTTACATAAACATTTAGATAACCGAAAGGAAGTCTAGATCAACCGGTGTTTTCAGCAGCCTTCAGAGTTCCTTAGGTGTCTTCCCGAAAAGGGTCAGGAGTCCTATTCGGTGTCTCAAGAGGTTAGAAATTTATGATCCCGGTTCCTTATTAACTTGCATCCGTTAAAAGTATAGCTTGAAGTATCCCAGGATTCCAGTCTAGGTAGTTACCCATCGTCATCTGAAGTAAAACCCAAAATCACCTTCGTGTCTTAGGTAATTTAGTCAATTGATAGTAATTTAATCGCTTTTCTCTTAGGATTTTAGACAAACCCCCCCCCTCCCAATATAAAAACAATTAGTCGTGTCAGTCAGTCTGTTTAAGTGAGTCTAATTTACGTAATAAATAGAGTCTCGTGGGTTCGATTTCCGGACTTATTTAGCTGTACTAGAGTCGATCGGTTCACTTGCCGGTTAGTAGTTTAGTTGAGTTTTAGAGAGTCTAGAGTATAACTTAGTTTCTAGAATAGGTTAATTTAGTTAATAATTTAATAACTACGTTTAGAACATCAAGTTTTTGGCGCCGTTGCCGGGGACTCTTGGCGATTGCGTTCATTAGCTTTGATCAGACTGCATAATAAATACGTACTACTTGTGTAATATTTTGAGTCGTAGTTATCTAATGAGTCGTGTCTTTTTAGTTGTCTTTCGTAAAATAAAAATAAAAAAAATTTAGTATAATAATAGAGTCTTCTTACCTTTTCCTTGTGTTAGTTTTGCAGTTTTTGAGAACCAAGTTTATGCATACGCGCTCAAAGGGGCGCTACCTAAGCCAAAGAAGGAGAACAACTTCCCGCTAACAGATATCGCGCCGGAGCTTAGTATTTTTTCTTCACCACCATCCAGCCCACCACCTTTCCAAGTCGACCAAATGGCCGACCGTCAGACTGTTCACCAACAATCCACCCTAGGATTCACTGGTGTAAACTCACCCATCACTATTCCACCCATCGCCAATGAAAATTCGTGGCAAATCCCCTCGTACATCATGACCGCCATCTCTAACACGTGTCAATTTCACGGTCGTGATGATGAGGACGCACCTTCACATATCGCCCGCCTCACTCGCATTTTAGGTACGTTCCAGCTACAAGGAGCCTCCAATGATGCCATCTTTCTCCAAATTTTCCCATTCACTCTAGCCGATCGAGCTGCCACTTGGCTCGATTCTCAACCCGCAGGCACATACACTACTTGGGCCATCCTTAGGGATGGATTTCTCAAGAAGTATTTCCCACCCGCTAAGGCATCTCGCCTCCGTGATAAGATTCACTTGTTCCGCATGGAACCCGATGAGTCCTATTACCTTGCTTGGGAGCGTTTCCAAAACCTACTCGCTCGATGCTCTCAGCATGGTCTCTCTGATTGGGCCCTTGTAGAGAAATTCTATAATGGTCTCAATTATGACACGAAAGCTCGTTTCAATACTTCAGCGGGAGGACACCTCATGGGTAAGAAATCAGTAACCGAATGCCTAGATATGTTTGAGAGTTTTGCCCAATCTGAGTCTGAGCAGCGGTCAGCAAATAGGAATACCACTCCTATCACTAGTGCAACCTCATCTTTACGAGGTGTTCACCAGGTCACACTGGATACTAGTGTTGCTGCTGCTCTAGAGAACTTGCACCGTGAGATGAAAGAGATAAAAGCCAAGGTTGACAAATGTGAGTTCTGTAGGGGCGGTCATAGCACTTTACATTGCCCGTTGATGAGTGAGGAACAAGTCGATTTCGTAGCCGGTCAGTCGAGAGGTGCATTAAATGCTTTTAATAATAATAACTATAATTCGAACTGGCGTAATAATAATAATAATTCAAATTGGCGTTCTTCCGGTAACCCCCTGGTTTCCAATCTAATTTTAATCGGGGTCAAGGTCAGTTCAATTCTGGGAGTTCAGGTGGACAGGGTCAGTTTGGAAATCAGTTTAACAACCAGGGACAGGGTAATGGTAATGGAGGTTCAGTTGGTCAGGGATCATCTAGTGGTCAGGGTTCAAACAAGGGTTTAGATAGAATTGAGGAACTCCTGTCACAGTTAGTTGTTAAGGATCAGGTCACCCAGAAACTCTTTCTGAACACGATATTCTTCTTAAGAATCAGCAGTCCGCTTTCCTTGACCTTCAAAGGTCCGTTGGTGACATGGCTAGAAAACTTGAGGAGAGGTTACCCGGTCAATTTCCGGGTGGCACTCAACTCAATCCGAATGCTCATGCAAAAGCCATCACCACTCGTAGCGGAAGAATTTTAGGTGAACCGAAAGTGAGAGAAGGGCAAGAGGAATTGGAGGAGGAGCCAGTTGATAAAGAAATTGAGTTGAAGGCTCCCGGTAAAGTGCAATCTAGGCTAGACCCAGCAATTACCACACACACCGTCGAGCCCCAAGTGGAGAGGAGCGTTGAGAAGAGACCGATAGAGTCTAGGCCTTCACCAGTTATAGATCTTTCACGAGTCCCATATCCTGCCCGCCTTAAGCAACAGAAATATGCCAAGGAATACGGTCATTTTCTCGACATGTTCAAACAACTAAAAATTAATCTCCCGTTCATTGAGGCTCTCCAATGCATGCCCAAATATGCCAAGTTTTTTAAGGACCTTCTTAAAAGAAAGGATCGATTGGGGGAGCTCTCAAACATTTCATTGACCAGAGGTTGTTCCGCGGTTGTTTTGAACAAATTACCGGAAAAACTGACGGATCCGGGTATCTTCACCATTCCATGCCTATTCGGTAGTGATACCGAATGTAGAGCTTTAGCCGACCTAGGTGCTAGCATCAACTTGATGCCGTTTTCCCTCTATGAGAAGCTAGACCTAGGTGAACTTTCACCCACTCGCATGACTTTATCCTTAGCCGATCGTTCCGTCAAATACCTTCGTGGTATCATTGAAAATTTACTTGTTAAGGTCGATTAGTTTGTCTTCCCGGTCGATTTTGTCATTCTTGATATGGAAGCTGATGAGGGAGTTCCTATCATTCTAGGCCGTCCATTTTTGCGCACCGCAAAGGCACTCATCGATGTTTATGATGGAAAAATTTCACTCTGCGTTGGTGACGAGAAGGTCACATTTGAGGTAGCTAGATCCATGAAACACCCAAACGATTCTAGTGATTTTAGCGGCCCATGCCATTCCGTCTATTTCTTGAATTCATTCATGTCGGGCGTGGACCAATGTCTCGAGTATATCAGTGGAGTCGATTTGTTGGGAGGGGGAGTACTAGATGAATTGGAGGAGAGTGAAGAAGAAGAGGAGGAAACTCTATGGTTTCCCGAGGTGATGGAGCTTAGTGAGGTTAGGAATGAAAGTGAGAGAGCTCCCTTAGAGACACCAACCCCTTTAGAACTAAAGGTTTTGCCTTCACACCTAGAGTATGCTTATTTAGGAGAGGGTTCGAGTCTTCCCGTTATTATCTCCTCTAAGTTGATGGAGGAGGAGAAGTTGAGGTTGTTAGAGGGCTGAAGTTGCACAAAGAGGCAATTGCATGGAGCCTTTCGGATATTAAGGGCATAAGCCCCGCCTATTGTACTCACCGGATTCTTATGGAGGATGAATATAAGCCGGTGGTGCAACCTCAAAGGCGTCTCAATCCAAACATGCAAGAGGTAGTGAAGAAGGAGGTTTTGAAGTTGCTAGATGTCGGGGTGATTTACCCAATTTCTGATTCCCCATGGGTGAGCCCGACCCAAGTTTTCCCGAAGAAAGGGGGGATGACAGTGGTCATGAATGAGAAGAATGAGCTAATCCCTTCGTGTACGGTCACCGGTTGGTGTGTGTGCATTGATTACCGAAAATTAAACGACGCCACCCGGAAAGACCATTTCCCTCTACCGTTCATCGATCAGATGTTGGAGCGTCTGGCGGGTCAACAGTTTTACTGTTTTCTCGACGGATTTTCGGGATACTTCCAGATTCCCATCGCACCGGAGGATCAGGATAAGACGACATTTACATGCCCTTATGGCACATATGCGTACCGCCACATGCCATTCGGGTTATGTAACGCTCCGGCTACCTTCCAGCGTTGTATAGTCACTATATTCCAGGATATGATTGAGACTTCCATGGAAGTTTTCATGGATGACTTCTCGGTTTATGGAGGCTCCTTTGACCAGTGTTTGATTAATTTGGGGAAGATGTTGAAGCGGTGTACGGAGACGAAATTGATGTTGAATTGGGAGAAATGTCACTTCATGGTGATGGAAGGGATAGTGTTAGGCCATAAGATCTCACGAGATGGCATAGAGGTGGATAGAGCCAAAATAGATACAATCAGCAGGTTACCCCCACCGACGAGTGTTAGGTCGATCCATAGTTTTCTCGGTCATGCGGGCTTTTATAGGCGTTTTATCAAGGATTTTTCCAAAATTACTCGGCCCATGACCCGACTCCTCGAGAAGGATGCCCCGTTTGTCTTCGATGAGGAGTGTCTCAAAGCCTTTGAATTTTTGAAAGAAAAGTTAATCAGTGCCCCCATTCTTATATCACCCGACTGGAGCTTGCCTTTTGAGCTCATGTGTGATGCGAGTGACTACGCAGTTGGTGCAGTTTTGGGGCAAATACAGGATAAGCACTTTCACCCCATCTACTACGCGAGCAAAACTCTAAATAATGCTCAAGAAAACTATACCACCACAGAGAAAGAGCTCCTAGCCATAGTATTCGCATTTGATAAATTCCGTTCATACCTCGTGCTTTCGAAAACCACCGTTTTCACTGATCATTCTGCTTTGTGTTTTCTCTTCCAAAGAAAGATGCTAAGCCACGTCTCATACGGTGGATCCTATTGCTCTCCGAGTTCGATATAGAAACTAAGGATAAGAGAGGAGCGGAGAATGTTGCGGCCGACCATTTGTCACGGTTGGAGGACCCGAAGAGAGAGGAGATTCATGAGGAGGCGATAGGTGATAAATTCCCTCATGAGTCGGTTGAGTTTGTGGCAGCGGAGAAGGAAGGTATGCCATGTTTCTCCGATTTGGAAAATTACCTAGCGAATGGAGTTGTGTTGAAGGGTATGACAACCCAACAGAGGAAGAAATTTTTTAGGGGTGCTAGGAGGTACATTTGGGATGACCGTTTTCTTTTTAGGGTAGGAGGAGATACGATTCTTAGGAGGTGTGTGACGAAGGAGGAAGGTAATGAGATCCTTAGGTGTTTAACGGGAGGTCACCATGGTCCTCACACCACCGCCCAACAGGTGTTTGATTGTGGATTTTATTGGCCTTCGGTAGTTAAGGATGCCTTAGAGTTTGTTAGGAGATGTGATGCGTGCCAACGTACCGGCAATATCTCATCCAAGAACGAGATGCCTCAAAATCCAATCCAGATCCTTGAAATATTCGACGTTTGGGGCATTGACTTCATGGGACCATTCCCCATCTCTAGTGGAAATCGATAAATCCTCGTGGCGATTGACTATGTTTCAAAGTGGGTAGAGGCTCAAGCTCTTCCCACAAATGATGGCCGAGTGGTGGTGAGATTCCTAAAGAAGTTATTCACTCGTTTTGGTACACCAAGAGCTCTCATAAGTGACCGTGGCACTCATTTTTGCAACGCCGTGATGGAAAAAGCGTTAGCACGCTACGTTGTCACTCATCGTTTGTCCACCGCATATCACCTCCAAACAAGCGGTCAAGATGAGAATGCCAATCGAGGAGTGAAGCGAATCCTAGAGAAAATCGTAGGGAAAAATAGGAAAGATTGGTCCGAGAAGCTAGATGATGCTTTATGGGCGTTCCGAACCGCATACAAAACACCCTTAGGAACCACCCCGTTTATGGTCGTTTATGGAAAAGCATGTCACCTACCCGTAGAATTGGAACATCGTGCGCTTTGGGCTCTCAAAACCGTGAACCTAGACTTAACCGAAGCCGCTCGAAAATGATTTTTCCAAATTCATGAGTTAGAGGAGCTTAGGGATGCGGCATATGCACGTTCATGGAATATTAAGGAGAAAACTAAGGCATTGCACGATAGGAGGCTTAGGAGAGTGAGGGAGTTTAGAAAGGGGGATAAGGTACATGTTTATAACTCCCGGTTGAAGTTGTTTGGAGGGAAGTTGAAGTCCAAGTGGTCGGGAACATATGTGGTCAAGGAGGTTTTTCCATACGGGACGATTGAGTTGTTAGATGAAGCCGATGGGAATACATGGAAAGTAAATGGCCACCGTTTGAAACACTATGTAGGGGGACCCATAGATCTTACCGAAGTGGAGGAAACTCCTCTCGAAATACCTCCTAACAACGCCCAAGTATAGAGTCTTGAGTGAAAGCTCAAGTGTAAAGTTTGTAATTTTTAGTAGTTTTTGTTTTTGTGTCTTGTGTTTTTGAGTCTTGTGCAGGAAAACATCACCATTGGGGAGCAACGATCGACAGGAAAACGAATTTCCAGGTAAGTCTCAGTGTTAGATTTTATTTGGAATGGGTTTTTGGGAGGTTTGGAAAACTTAAAATTTTTTCTAAGGCATGAAGCTGGCAAAATCTCGAAACTTTCTGTTGAAATAGGCCCCTCGCCACCCGCGAGGGATTTAATATTTAGGTCGCGCGCCGCGAGTCTCCTCGCCACCCGCGAGACACACCCCCCACACTCGCCGCGGGCCGCGAGCCTCCTTCTCTTCAGAACAAAACCTCTCTTCCCCAAACCTGCAATCACTTTTCTCCTTACAAACCCTAAAATACCTTACGGCCTCCACCACCAACCCACCACAAATCCACCATTTTTACATCCCATTCACCATTTTTGACCCTCTTACACCTATCATATCATCCTACACCTGAAACCCACCAGAAACTACTCATTTGTTCACTCACCAGCATATATTTTCATGGGGTTCTAGGTGTACCTCTTGTTTCTTAGTTTTCTTACTGATTAACTCGCTCTCCAGGTATGTTTTCTTGTATTTTGTAATTTTGTAATCTTTTAGTCTTCGAGTTTTGATCGGTAGTGGGTAGTTTTGCATGTTTAGTTGTCGGTTCTTCATCGTGTCGTTTAGTTAGTTTGGGTCTTTGATGATAAATGCAGTGTGGATGGGTAAGTTCGGGGCTGTTTTGGTTGTGTCTGTGCCGGTGACTTGGTTTAGGAACATTCAGAAATTGAGATGGTTTGGTTCGGGATAACTTAAGCTCTATACTGAATGTCGGTTTGTTGTGGCACTTAGGTTTAATTGGGGACAATTAAAGTGCCGAGGGAGGTAATGTACACTGAGTCTAGTTAGTGAGTTTTTGGGTTAGTTTTTGGGTAATTTTATGTTTTGACAGGTTAAAGGCTACTCGCCCGTACTCAATCTCCATTCGGGCGAGTTTAGTCTAAACTTATAATTAGTTCTTGTAAATTGTCGCCCAAAGTGTTTGTAACTTCAGGTTTTCTGGTGCAACCGCGAATTAAATGCTATACGGTTGATATTTTATTAAAAAAAAAAAACAAAAAAAATAAATAAATAAATAAATAGTTTGTGAATACTGACTTTCTGCTTTTCTTTTCTTTGTTTGATTATTCATGTGCAGATATGTCAGGTGAAGGTTCGTCAAGCAGATCAGGAAGGAAGCGAAGAGGTCCAACACCGCGCCTGTGAGGAGACACGGCTGAGCAGGACTATAATTCAAATCTGGGTCAAAGGATGATCAAGTATCATACCAGAGAACGTATCCCTAACTGTAGAGTCACGAGGCTTCGAGAACACCCGCTTCTGCAATTTGAGTTGGGAACTCAGGAATTGCGGAAATTGGATACCTTGATTGATACAGATCTACTACAATTTAGGACGATCGATTGGACGCTTCTAGATAACATTGGCCAAAGAGATAGGATCGAGGCGTTGCTGGGTGATATGTTCAGGGCTGCATTGTGTTGTATGGCTCCACAATATGAGGAGTTGACTTTAGAGTTCCATGCTACTTTCAGGTACAAGCAAGGAAATTTTGAGCAACATGATGCGGTCTCGTTTTCTCTGGGTAGACAGGTGTACGAGATGACCATGCCCCAATTTGCAGTGGCTACTCAGTTATATACACAGGCAGAGGTTCAAACACCGGAGTTTATCACTAGTGTGAGGGGTGTCTTTACGAAGCAGCATGATTACAGCTTGGTGAGGAATGATCTGGTTAGGTTTTGGGGTACTCTCTCAAATGCTCCCTTCTTAGGGAGTATGTTGAATTCAGAAATTATCGATCCGGTCTACAGGTATATTCATAAGATCTTGACAACGACACTTGTTGGCAGAGGCTCGGGGGAGAATAAGATCAACCAGGTTGATCTGTTTTGTTTGTTGTGTATGGTGGAGCAGAGGCCTGCAAATGTGGCCAGTATTATCGCATGGTCCATGAAAAGGACCTGGAGGGGTGGTCCGGATGCTGGTATCTACATGGGGCCTTATGTGACTAGAATTGCTGAAAGTGTTGGGGTGTTTGACAAATATGAGGCGAGGTATTTGAAAGATGGGCCAGTTATAGTTATGATGGGGGTTAGAGAATTACAGTATGCAGGGATTCTCAGTATGCATGAACCGCCTAGTTGGGAACCGATTCGAGCAGGGCCACAGGGTCAACCACCAGCAGGATCTGAGGCTACAGCAGCTATGCAGTCCGGGATACCGACCCGTTATCAGAGACCATTGCATCGGTCTGAGAGGCCAGCACCACAGTATCCTCTTGAACAGCCACGACCGTACCCCCTCACATTGGATTCGATGTATGATAGGATGGAGCATGGGTTTAGGGACTTACGTGGGTTGATGACCACTGGCCATAATGAGATCAGGACGCTGCTTTCTACTGGGCAGCAACGTCAGGAGGAGGCACTGAGATATATGATGGGAAACATGAATATGAATGTCCCGAGTTTTTTCGCGCCTCAGGGGTCGAGTGGTCAGCAGTACGGTGGTTATGGTCAGTATGGTTCTTATGGACAACCGGGCAGCTCAGGTCAGTATGGTGCCGACCGCTCACCACCAGAGTTTCCGATTTTTGAGGCTGAGCGTGAAGAGGACGAAGAATAGTGTGGGCATGATGCAGCTGTTATTGTGTCCTTTCCATTTATTTTTCGTTTATGATGTTTTCAGTATCTATGGTTTGTGATGTTTTAATACATTGATACATTGGGTGGGTTGGTTTGGTTGGTTTGTGTTTGGCTTGAACAAACTGAATGGTTTTCTCTGCGAGTATTTTGATTATGTTTAGGTTGTTGTGATGTTGCTGCTTCCGTTCGTGTGTGATAAATGAGGATTGTTGGCTGGGCACGTTCGGTATGGAGGGCACTAGTGGAAATTGACTGGCATGTTGACAGTTTTGCTTTATTACCAGCTAAGTCTTTTCCAGTTGTATATCTTGTATTTTCATTTCTTTTCGTTCCTGCATTAGGGACAATGCAACATTTAAGTGTGGGGATGGGACATTTATTTTCAAACTTGATTAAAAAAAAATAATAAAAAAAAAATTTTAAAAATATATAAAATTGGAAAATGTCTCTGTTTTTAGAAGTTTGCAATTACAAGCACGGAAAATGATAGTAAAGTCGGGTTTTTACTTGGTTTTTGAATATGAGATTATAAATAAAGTGAAAGCGTGTCTAGTTTGGGATATGTGGGTAGGCCCGACCAGTTGAGAAGTTTCCTTTGAGCTTAAATATATCTAATGTTGGGATATTTGTGGGTTATCATCTAGGAGAAGTAGGGAAGTCGATACCGCCACAAATAGTATAAGGAATGCCGCTATAAGTTTTAAAATCTTAGAATTTTTATCGAAAAAAAAATAGCATATAAAATAACGATGCCTATGAAATTGCTCTTGGGGATGGTGACTCTGATTGAAATTCCCGCTAGGATAAGTTAAAATAAAATGATATGATTATCGACGCTCACGTTGTCGCTCTTGGGGATGGTGACTCTGATTTAAACAACCTCTGGGTTAGGTATGAATATTGTGTGCTCGTGATTTCTCTAAAAAAGGAAAAAAAAAAAACAAAAACAAAAAGAGATAATTTTGATGTTAGTTCTTTTGATTTTTAAAGAATAAGACGGTTAGGAAATAATCAATTGATTGTTCCTTTTGTTCCATAAGCTTGAGGTGGGGTTAGATGAAACTATAGCTTCCGATGCGTGAGACCCTAGATATTCTGATTGAACTTAAATTAAATAAACATGATAAGGAACTTGGATACCGGATTTGGGTTTAAGAGGATAATATATTTGCAATCGCAGCTAACACGTCACTAAGCTTTAATTAAAATAACTGAGTTTTTAATAACCAAGTTTCTACCTGACTATGATTCCGTATACATAATTCTTTTTCAGGGACGAAAAAAGAGTAAGTGTGGGGATATTTGATGTATTGCAAAATACACCCATTTATCGTGTTTAGTTTGAGTAGTTTTGTTTAGTTTTCTTTTAGTTTTTATGTAGAATATGTTACTGCTGATCCATTTGTGTTTACCAGGTCTCGAGTGATAGTTGTTGCTGAAATGGGCAGAAAACGAGTCAAAAATATGCAAAACCGAGTACCGGAAGAGATCGGGAGGTCAAGAGTCAATTAAAAGGATGAAATTCGAGAAGAAACACCTTCTCGCCACCCGCGAGAAGGTCATGGGTTGTCCGTCGCGGGCCGCGAGGGAGTTGCAACACAAACACAGAAATTAAATCCTCGCCTCCCGCGAGAATGGAAGCCAATGGGCTCCACGGGTGGCGAAAGCCTGTTTTCCACATAATGTTTCGACTTTCAGGTGGGTTGACGCTGGATTGGGGTATAAATACATCTCAATCATATTCTTGAAACCCTAGCCGATTTTGAAGAATCTAGGACGAATTTTGGAGAGATTTTGGAGCAATTTCAAGAAAGAAGGAGAAACAGTTGAAGGTTGGAGTCCTAGGATCGATCAAGCTCGTGATTTGGCTATCCGGGTTTATCAATTCTTTATTTTCTTAATTTTTACCATGTGTTTCCATTTTGTTGAAATTGCGTCTTTGATTTGGATAATGATGAGTAGCTAAATTAGATAAACTACCTAGACTATGATGAATGGGATGCTAAAGTTGTGATTTTTATATTGGATGCTTGTTAATTTTGGATTTCATGATAAAGTACCAAACTTGATTATTGATTCGTTGAATATGCATGCTTAGAATTATTCTAATTGTTATATATTGCTTCGTATGATCTTTGGTGAATGTCTTTTGCGTAATAGGGTCATGCTAGATCATTAACTTGCGTTGTGATTTGTTGGGTTAATTGGCCAAAATACCTTAGAAGCTATATTTGATAATTGAATAGGTCTAGGTGTTATACTAATCTTAATAGCCGAGAGGTGCGAGATTATTGATAGGTCTAAATTGGTAAATTGCTAGGGTGGTCTTTGAGAGAAGTCTGTCATAGTTGCCTTGCTAATATTTGTCTATCGAGTCGAATCAAGAACCCAAGTCATCCTAGGTTTACAACCCGAGAGGGAGTAGGTCATATTAGGGTACTTTACATAAACATTTAGATAACCGAGAGGAAGTCTAGATCAACCGGTGTTTTCAGCAGCCTTCAGAGTTCCTTAGGTGTCTTCCCGAAAAGGGTCAGGAGTCCTATTGGGTGTCTCAAGAGGTTAGAAATTTATGATCCCGGTTCCTTATTAACTTGCATCCGTTAAAAGTATAGCTTGAAGTACCCCAGGATTCTAGTCTAGGTAGTTACCCATCGTCATCTGAAGTAAAACCCAAAATCACCTTCGTGTCTTAGGTAATTTAGTCAATTGATAGTAATTTAATCGCTTTTCTCTTAGGATTTTAGACAAACCCCCCCCCCCCCCAAATATAAAAACAATTAGTCGTGTCAGTCAGTCTGTTTAAGTGAGTCTAATTTACGTAATAAATAGAGTCTTGTGGGTTCGATTTCCGGACTTATTTAGCTGTACTAGAGTAGATCGGTTCACTTGCCGGTTAGTATTTTAGTCGAGTTTTAGAGAGTCTAGAGTATAACTTAGTTTCTAGAATAGGTTAATTTAGTTAATAATTTAATAACTACATTTAGAACATCAGTCGGGATTGGGTCTGATGTGTAATTAACTACCTAATTCAGATCGGAAGTGAAGTTGTTGGACCCTTGTTTAGGACAACCTAGATTAGCTTATCAGGTGAGTTCTATGTGCCCCCTTCAATGTTATGTGCAAATCAATTTAAATGTTTTGGGGCTGAAGTGTATACACTAAATGAATAAATGCTATGAATGTCAATGTGATCATACGTGGTATACAAATATATATATATATATATATGCACCTATACACACCTATATACGAAAATGAATTATGAACAAAGAATGAAACGTATGATTATGAAAAATGAATGAAAGAATGACATAACGTAAATAAGTGAAGTCTTGCTTTATATTATATATATATATATATATATATATATATATATATTGCAAGTTATGAATGTATGTAAACGTTATGAATGCTTCTATGACAACGGCTACTTCGGTAGAGGGACGACTACGTGACTATTTTGCAACCGGGACAAAAACGTTCCTTCGCAAGCTAGGACGTATAAGAAAGGTACTCATGGACGGTCGAAGCAAATGCCTTATTACATGTAGAACGGTTGCATACATAATAGCCACATGGGAAACGGATGCCCCAGGGCAGACGGGCGAATGACCGTCCTACGACGGTAGAATGGGTTTAGAGCGGACGGACAAAGGTTGCTAGACGGATTTATGTATCGACGGACGATTTTCTAGAGCCAGGCGGTTTATGAAAAAGGCGACGACGGTAGCTCTCACCGCGATGTCTTTGTGACATTCGCGATAAGTATGTGTTAGGACATAGTTTGTAATGACAAAAGCTTGTAATAGTTAGATCTTATGTCTTTTTGTTTTTGTTATGTAAAAAGTCACTAAGTGTTTATTCAAGTTTACCTAGAGGCGAACTTGTTAAGTTCGCCTGGTCTATCAGAGGCGAACTTAATAAGTTTGCTTAAGTCTATCTGAGGCGAACTTGTTAAGTTCGCTTAGTCTGTTAGAGGCGAACTTAATAAGTTCGCTTATAGCAGGTCAGACGGCTATATATATGTGTGTTTACAGAGTCAGTTGAGATGCATAGAATAGAGAATTATCGATTAGTCTGACTGAGTCTGTAAACACCATTTTGATTTGGAATACAATTGAGAATGTTATTTACGTGATTGTCTACATTGTCTTTTATGCGTATAAACGTTGATTCGTTAGATTCCGCACTCCGAGTTAACGTCACGTCTTATCACGAGATCGATCCGTAGAAGCGCCATGAGGACCTACAAGTGGTATCATAGCTATTGCTCGTGATTCTTGTTGATTCTAGACGGTTTTATATGCAAATTGACATGAAATTCGTAATTTTTGAGTTTTTCATTTCCATGGAGTTTTCAAGACTGATTTTGATCTAATTTGGTGTTTTTGAAGAGGATTTTGACGAAAGTGATCCGATAGAAAGCTTCTATTTGACAAATTACACAATCCTACGGTCCAATTTTGATTAATTCCTTCAAATCAGTGATTAATGATGATTTATGTATGTTTCTGGTTCGCGAGTTTGGTCTGAAGAGTTCTTGATCTTGATTCTGTTACTGCAAGCGAACTTGCTGAATTGTGTGCAGGCAAACTTAAGTTCGCTTCTCACAGGATTAAGCGAACTTATTTTAGGCGAACTTAATCAGATTTTTGAATTCTAATTTAAGCGAACTTATTTTTAAGCGAACTTAAGCAGATTTCAAGTTTCTGGTTTAAGCGAACTTATTAAGTTCGCTTCTCATTAAGTTCGCTTGGGTGTATCAGAGGCGAACTTATTATCTTCGCCTAAGGGTAAAGGGAGTTCAACACTTGGAAAATTTTTAAAGAAAATGGCAAATATGGTTCAAGTCACGAATATGTTCAATTATGACAATGAGATCGGTACATCTCAAAAACCTCCGAAGTTGTTGAATCTAGCTGATTATTCAAATTGGAAAGATCGGTTCGACCAGTTTGTATCTTTTACCGATACCAGTTTGTGGATTTCGATTTTGGAAGGTTATACGCATCCGACTTATTCATGGATGGGACAGGATAATGTTCCAAAGCCAGTGTCTGCGTTAACAAATGAAGAAAAGGTGCTGTTTGATAGGGAAAAGAAAGCGATGGTAAGTATTTCGATGTCTCTTCCGAAGGAAATATATCACAGTTTTAAACAATTCAAATCTTTTCAACAACTGTGGGAAGCATTACAGAAAATGTGTGAAGGAAGTTTGGATGTGAAAAAGAGTAGAAAGGAGCTATTAAAGAAGCAGTTCTTGGTCTTTTAACATTTTCAAAACGAATCCTTGGATGATCTTACTACAAGATTCTATCATCTTCTTAGTGAACTGACAAGTGCTTCTGTGATGTATGAGACTGAGGAAATCAATGATAAATTCTTGGAGGCTTTACCATCAAAATTTGATGTGTACACGGTTTTAATCAAAGAGAATATTAAATATAAAACCATGTCTCTTGAAGAAGTTCTAGGGAAGATTCAGTCACATGACATGAATATGAAGAAGAAAGAGACTAACTTGGAGCATATCCATGATCCCTCAATGTATTTTGCCAAATCTACCGGTAAATCTGGTAATGGAGTGGCATTCTTTTCTGGTGATGCTCAAGATTCTTCAAATGATCAATGTTCTGGAGTTCCAATTCATTCTGGTCATTCAAGTCATTCTGGATTTTCTGCAACTACAGCTTCTACTTCATCTGGATCTCATTTGAATCAGAAGGTTGCTGATGATTATCTTGCTATGTTTTCTTCATTCATGGCATCGTATGAAAGTTTTATTGGAGGTAAAATACATGATCCTGAGGTTATAGAAGAAGATTTCAGACAGATTGACCCTGTTGATCTGGAAGAAATGAATATCCAATGGAATATGGCCATATTAATGCGTCAAGCTAAATATTTCTTGAAGAGAACTGGCAGAAAATATATTTTCTCAAATAGTCGATCTCGCATGGGTTTTGATAAACGCAAAGTTCGGTGCTACAACTGTCAAGAATACGGTCACTTTGCTAAGGAATGTGTGAAGCCAAAGGTAGAGTTTGATTCTCAAAAGAAGCAGCCTAATTTTCAGCATAATAGGATTCAAACATATGGTTCATCTGGTAATACAAATCATTCATCTGCTTCATCAGCATTGGTTGCTCAGAACGACGAAAACTATGACTGGGACATTCATCTAGAAGACTTGGTGGGTGCTGTGAGTCAGGCTTTTGTAACAGAAATTCATTCTGAAAAACCAGAGGAGTCGACCGATGATGAAAGTTCTAGTGATGGTTCAAGTGATGGTTCGAGTGATGGTGACAGTGTGCAGGTTGTTGATGAAGAGGTAGAACAAGAGCAGAATATTGATTCTGATGTTGCATCAGGTATTGCTGAAGATGATACTGTTTTAATAAAAATGCTTCGGATGGTGCTGATTCAGAGAATATTCCCATTGCCAAAGTTTTCATGGCAGACATGTCTGATCCGTCAAAGGTAAAAGACTCTGTTTGTCATATTTTCTGTTCTAACTGCATTACTGTTAAAGATAAATTGCAAAAAGTCATGGATGATAACACAAACTTGATTTGCGATATGAAATCGATGCATTCTGTTAATCAGAAACTGAAAGATAATGATAAATTGTGCATCGATAGAATTGAGTCTTTGAAAAGAGACTTAAATTCTCTGGGATTGAAATATAAAGAACAAGCTTATCATCTGGATATGGCTTATGCTGAAATAGAAAAACGAACTGAAGTAATTGCTCAAAAGAATAAGGAAATTTCGGACAAAGAGTCGGAGGTGGTCAAACTTCATAGAAAGTTGGAAAATTTTACAAATTCTTCTGTTGTTTTGGATTATTTTAATTCAAATGCTGATCCTACAAAACGGGTTACTGGGATTGGATTTGTTCCTCCACCATTTAATGCAAATTATGTGGTTGAACCTGAAATCATTCATGAAGATGAGATAGATCCAAAGACTGTGTTAAATGTGAATCCGGTAACTGGGGAGGATATGGTGTATGAGTCTGATTCTGAAGATGAGGTGTTTGATGAGAAGAAGGTCGAGGGCATTCCAAAAGAGGTCAAAATTGATGACCCAACAGTTGTTAAATCTGTTACCCGAGATAGATGAATTCTGACTGAACCTGAAGAAGTGAAAGTTGGTACATCTAAGCTTTCTCCAATTTACAGTCGAGTGGATTTGTCGTAGCTGGTTATCAAAAAGTGTATTCTTCAAAGGTGCCAACACAGGCTTATGTTCCAAAGAAGCCGATAAACTGTTCTGGACATTCCTCTGAAGTTTATTCCTCTGATGGATCCTCAAATTCAAGAAAAACTCTTATTTAAGAACTTATCAAGAAAGAAGAGTGTGTTTTCATTGCAACGAGGCTGGTCACATTCCGATCAATTGTCCTTACAAGAACCAGGGTAAAATGAAGGCTGTTCCTTCACAACCTAAAGTGGTGAAGATTCTGTAAAGAAAAGATGAGGGAAAGTCATTTTCTAGTTTGAAGAAAAATTTGCCTGGTCGATCTTTTGTTAAATCCTCTGGATTTAAACAACAGGATAAATTGAATGCTAAATATTTTGTATGCAAAGAGAAGCTTGAGATTCCTAATGTTGGAATTTCAAAAGATTCTCATCAGGAAGTTAAATTGTCTAGACCTCAAAGGAGAAGACGAAACAGAAAATTGAAGAAAATTTTGGAAACATCCGAATTTGACAATAATATATCAAAAAATGTTTTTCAAAATAATAAAAATGGATCTTCTTTGAAAAAGTCTGATTGTCAAACTTCTGTTCCAAAAGTGAATGATAAGATTGATTGTAAATTATAAGAAGTTGTTTATTTTGATCAAACTGGACGACCCAAGACCACGATGGCTTGGGTTCCTCTTTCTAACTGATTCTCGTTGTTTATATAGGGACAACCAAGGAGGACTATCAACAATACATGGTATGTGGATAGTGGTTGTTCTCGACATATGACAGGGAATGTTAGATTGCTTGAGGATGTTAAACAAATTGATGGAGGTTTTGTCGCTTTTGCGGGTAATAAAGGCGGGTACATAACTGGACAGGGTACGTTAAAGAATGACAAAGTCAAATTTGAGAAAGTGAATTATGTTGAGCAGCTAGAACACAATCTTTTAAGTGTATCACAAGTTTGTGACAAGAAGTTTTCGTTTCATTTCAACGATGCTGAATGCTATATTTTGAAACATGGCTTCGTGATTCCTGATGAATGGATTCTTATGAAGGCTCTGAGGAGAAATGACATGTATGTCCTTGACATGAGTGTCGCCACTACAATAGATTCAATTCCAACATGTTTACTCTCCAAGGCATCAGAATCTGATTCAATATTGTGGCACAGGAAGCTAGCTCACATTAACTTTAGAAAGATGAACTACATTGTTAGGAATGATTTGGTTCTTGGTATTCCGAAGATGAAATTCTCAGTTCCTGATGATTGTATTCCTTGCAAGAAGGGGAAGCAAAGAAAGAAATCTCACAAATCTAAATCGACGAATTCTATCGTAACTCCGTTGGAGCTGCTGCATATGGATTTGTTCGGTCCTATCAGTATCAGGAGCATTGGTGGAAAATCGTACTGCTTGGTAGTAACTGATGATTACTCCAGATTTTCATGGGTTAAGTTTCTTTCTTCTAAATCTGAAACCACTGAGTTGGTACGATACTTAATCCTGGGTTTGGAGAATTTATTCAATCAGAAAGTCAGAAGAATCAGGAGTGACAATGGCAGCGAATTTAAGAATAGCAAAATGGGCTTATTCTGTCTTCAAAAGGGAATTCATCATGAATTTAGTGCGCCATATGTTCCTCAACAAAACAGTGTCGCTGAACGAAAGAACAGGACTTTAGTCGAAACGGCTCGCACGATGCTTGCAGATTCTAAGCTTCCAATCACCTTCTGGGCTGAAGCTGTGAATACTGCGTGTCACGTTTTGAACAGGGTCTTGAACGTCAAGCGACATAACAAGACTTGCTATGAATTGCTGAATAATCGAAAGCCGAATCTGGATTATTTACTACCTTTTGGTAATCTTTGCACCCTATTGAAAATTCGAGATGTCCCAACAAAATTCAATGCGAAGGCTATTGAAGGGATTTTTCTGGGGTATGTGGCGAATTCGACAACCAAGAGGGTTTATAAAAAAGAGACGCGCCAAGTTGAAGAATGGTTCCATATTGACTGTTCAAATCGGTCTTTACCACAAATGGCGATTGGTCCGGATTGGGCATTTGATTATGAAACCTTATTCAAGTCTTTTCATTTACCTTCTGATATTTCTGCAGAAGATGTTGCGGTTCTTTATGATTCTTGTCAAGATGCACAGTACAATGGATTTCTACCAACTGTAGTTCCAAATTCATCGATTCCATCTACTTCTACTCCCGATCCAAATGTTGCTTCTTGTTCAGGTCCACAAGATTCAGAGAGTGAGGAGGATAATGCTATTTTTCAAGATTCTTCTGCTGATCCGTTGTTGGGTGATGATCCATTACCTTCGACAAAGGCTCAGGGGAGATTCCTACAAATTTAGACTCGGATATTCCAATTAATCAAGAATATTCTTATCAATCTGACTCTACTCAAGTTGACGTGTTGCCGGTTCCTGAGGTTGCATCCATCAAGGAACTCAAAGATCATCCAGTGACGAATATAATTGGAAATTTACAGGATGGAGTGAAAACACGTTCTCTTGTTGACAATACTTGTTTGTATACATGCATTAAAGATTCTGGTGTTCTTGATGATTGTTCACATTCTTGCTTTATTTCGCAGGTTGAACCCAAGAATGTTGAGATGGCTTTAAATGACAACAATTGGATAGAAGCTATGCAGTAAGAACTTGCTCAATTTGACAAACTTAAGGTTTGGAATCTTGTTGATCTTCCGAAAGGTGCGTATCCGATAGGAACAAAATGGGTGTTTAAATGTAAGAAAGACGATCGAGGTGTCGTGGTACGCAACAAGGCAAGATTAGTTGTCTAGGGCTTCAATCAATAAGAAGGAATTGATTACACCGAGGTTTATGCGCCGGTTGCGAGGCTCGAAGCTATAAGGCTGTTTATCGCTTTTACTTCTTTTAAAGGTTTTAAGGTGTTTCAATTAGACGTCAAAAGTGCGTTTTTATATGGAAAGGTCGAAGAGGAAGTCTATGTTTGTCAGCCGCCGGGGTTTGAAGATCCACTGAATCCGCATATGGTTTTCAAGCTTGATAAGGCCCTTTATGGTCTTCATCAGGCTCCTCGTGCGTGGTATGAAACACTATCCACACATCTTTTGGCAAATGACTTTGTTCGTGGAAAGATAGAATCGACCTTATTCATAAAGAAATCAGGGGGAGATTACCTACTGGTGC
The DNA here is from genome assembly GCA_023525975.1 of Smallanthus sonchifolius. NCBI lineage: Eukaryota > Viridiplantae > Streptophyta > Magnoliopsida > Asterales > Asteraceae > Smallanthus > Smallanthus sonchifolius. The sequence goes on along the minus strand of CM042019.1, from coordinate 63,519,229 downwards.
AGATTTATGTGGACGATATTATTTTTGGCTCAACAAACAAAGGGTTATGTAAAGATTTTGAGGGTGTAATGAAGTCGAAGTTTGAAATGTCTGCTATGGGAGAGTTATCGTTTTTCTTAGGTTTGCAAGTAAATCAAAAGGAAGATGGTTTCTTTATTCATCTGTCCAAGTATGTCAAAGACATCTTGAGCCGGTTCAAGATGGAGGACTGTACCCCATATGATACTCCAATTCCGGTCAATCATAAGTTGAATTCTGACCCGGATGGAAAAGATGTGGATTGTCGACTTTACAGAGCTATGATTGGATCCCTCATGTACTTAACCGCTTCAAGGCCAGATATAATGTTTGCTATGTGCATCTGTTCCAGATTCCAGGCAAAGCCAAAAGAATCTCACTTAATTGTTGTGAAAAGAATCTTTCGATATTTGAAAGGAAAACAACGTTTGGGGCTATGGTATCCTCATGGTTCTAACTTTGATTTCAATGCTTATACTGATTCTGATTTTGGTGGTTGTTTTTTGGACAGGAAATCTATAACAGGTGGTTGCCAGTTCATAGGTAATCGACTTGTGTCCTGGCAATGCAAAAAGCAAACCATAGTCTTGATTTCTACATGCGAAGCAGAATATATCGCTGCTGCGAGTTGTTGTTCATAGATCCTGTGGATACAACAGCAATTGAGAGATTACGGTTTGAATTTCATAGGAACCCCCATGCTTATCGATAATAATGCTACTATGTCCATAACTAATAATCCTGTTAAACATAGTAAAACTAAGCACATCGAAATTCGATATCATTTTATTCGTGATTGTGCAGAGAAAAGGTTGATTGAGCTGGTCAAGGTACACACTGATGATAATTTTGCTGATTTGTTTACCAAGGCATTTGATCGTACCAGGTTTGAATTCCTAATTAAAATGATTGGTATGATCAATCCCGAATAAAAGCTTTTCAAAATCAGAATTTCATGAAAATTTTGTTTTTAATTTCTTTATTGCTTTATTACATTTCTGCATTTACATTTTCAGTCAAAAAGTTTTTAACTTATAAAAGGTCAAAACAAATTTGAAAAATATAAAATTTGACATCATTTGAGGTTAGAGAAGAAATGATATTACATCAGTGATTAGTTCATTTCACACGACCTTAGTAGACCATTGATATGTGATTGATTAAACTGAGTTGATTTGATCTAAATTCCAAAGTCTGCATAAATGAGAAATGATAGTGTTGTGAATGCTCAATTCTTGATAATTTGTTTTAAAATTTGTGTATAAAATTTGAAACTTGAATTGTCAATAGACTAAAAGCGTTTTGAAACTAATAGTAGTGTGAAAATTAAATATAATATGATTACATCTGTGATTTAAATCCATTATATGTCTGTGTGTGTGTGTAAAAGATCATTATCAGATAAAGAATATATGGTTATAAATAATTTCATGAGACCAATATCGAATTATATCTTTAGCACAAATTTATTACAGTTCACTTCACTGCCCATGCCTCGAAAAACATGCAAGGTGTTGTTGAACTAAGATATGCTTTCAAAATCTGTTGAAACATATATTCGCCCTTGGATCAGTTAGATACATCATCTAGTCTGACTCCATTGAATTTTATCCAGATAATAGTTGGATCCTCATACCTGAATCAGATGATTCTCATTATACAGCCAATCCATTAGAATCTTCTGATTCTGAATCATCATGATTCTTATATCCTTTGGGATCTGCTTTTATACTTGTGCTAAAATAGATAATTTCATCTTGGAAATTGATCTAATCTTAACATTAACTGTATATGTCTTGAAGATAGTGCAACTTATATTTCTGCTTGGCATATATGTGGGGTACACGATTTTTTCATCTAAATGGTACTAAATCACATGAATTTGGAGAATAAACGCTTATAGTTTCAAATCATATAATATTGACAAATTTAAAAATTAATGCTTTATATTTCAAATTCGGTGTAAATAAATGAGCATTTTATAACCTGATCTTATTTACTTTGAAATTTATCGCGTATCATTTCAAATTATATTCAAATTGAATGAGTTTCAAAATTAAAAAGTTGCGAAGTGCACAAAACTGAGTTGGATGGTTTCATATTATAGGTTACCCTTTGCTATTGCTACAATGTGTGATGAATTAATTGTATACTGATATGATCTTGCTCATGATGATCATTCAAAAATATGTGTTTCCGTTTATTCAGATAAAATCCAAAAATATGTGTTTCCGTTTGTACAGATAAAATCCAAAAATATATGATTCAGTTTGTTTAGATAAAACTTAAAAAGATTTTGATTTTTATTTTCCATGAAAATTCTAAACTTTTTATTAAAATTGTTCGGGATTGGATCGGATACATGATGCTGACGAAAGTTCAAGACTTGAAAGATTGAAGTTGGTAAAATTTTGTTCAAGGCAAAAGTGATTAAATATTAAGTTCGCCTGTGTACAGTGAAGCAAACTTAATAAGTTCGCTTAAGAACAGTGAAGCGAACTTAGAATGTTCGCTTAAGAACAGTGAAGCGAACTTAGAATGTTCGCCGAAGGCTTGTTAAGCAAACTTAACAAGTTCGCCTAAATAAGCGAACTTAATGTGTTTAAGGATCTTGGCCAAGCGAACTTATCAGTCATCATCTTCATTTGTCAAGCGAACTTGTCTGAAAATTTTTCGAAATTTTTAATCTGTGTTGTTGGAGTTGTTTGCTGGTTCTATCATATTCCAAATTGATTTGCTAACTCAACTAAGGTAATTTTGTTGCATTTCATCCGTTCAATTGTGAGTATTTGGTGTTTTTCTTCTTGGCTCACTTCGTAAATTTGAACGAACGGTTTTTGACCTAATTTTGACTGGAAATATAAAATTGATCATTCTAATTGGTTTCTAAGTGATAATCGACTGATGTTCATTGCTTATTTCATGCGTTTAACTTGATTAGCCGATTTTTGAAATTCTGTGTTTGAATTTGTATCGTCACAGGTTCAAGCGAACTTGTTCCAAGAGAACTTGTTTGAAGCGAGCTTGTCCAGGCGAACTTAATAAGTTCGCCTCTTGCAACACTAAGCGAACTTATTAAGTTCGCCTAGGGGTCAGAGAGTATTTGGACTTGTGATTTTTGAGTGTTAGAAAATTAAAAAAAAAAATTTGTTTAAATTTTTTTGTTTGTTATGTTTGCTAATGTGTTTTGTTGTCCGAATGTTTTCAGATGGCTCGACGTGTCGAATATAAGCATAATCAGGTGGCATTGGTAGATCCTAACATGTCAGAGGCAGTCAATTTTCAAGGAATAATCGGATTTCTGAACCGTTCACGTCTCCATACTGTGTTATCTGCTGATCCTTACATCACTCAGATATACATACAGCAATTTTGGGATACAGTTCATCAGGATACGGACGTAGAACCTCATGTTCTTCGTGCCACTGTCAATAAAACTGAAATTGCCATATCTGAAGAAACAATTCGTGCTGCTCTTGATTTGGGTGATAATGCTGAAGACCCACTGTCATATCCAGGCACTCTTATTATGGGTTGTTTTCAACGAATGGGTTATCGTGGGAGACAGAATGATACACAAGCGCGAAAAGGTGGCTTAGTCGGTGAATGGAGGTATTTCATGCATGTGATTATTCAATGCATCTCTCCTCGCAAAGTTGGAACCGATGGTTTAAAGATGGCTCTTCAAACTGTAATGGTGGCTTTAACGTTGAATAAGCGATTCAATTTTCCACTTTACGTCTATCGAGAGATGGTCATGTAGATTAATCCGGCTGAAGGTCAAGGATTTTTGATGTATCCTCGCTTTATTCAAATGATTTTAAATCATCTTATTCCGGATCTTCCATAACATCCTATAAGATTAACTTTGACTCCGATGTCAAAGCGTATCTTTACTGATTGCACGAAGGTGAAACAGCAGAATGCCGCATTGATACCAGTCAATACTCCTTTGTTTTTTCACTTAATCAATCCTGATTATGTTGCACCACCTAATGACAACTGGTTTCATCTTGATGAAATTGCTCAAGCTCAATGTTTAATTATTCCACATCAACCGATACAACAATAAGTTCCAGTTCCACAAGTTCAGGTTCCCGTACAACCACAAATTCCTATTCCTGAACAAGTTCCAATTCCACAAGCTGAGGTTGAAATACCTATTCATGAACCTATTCAAGAGGAGGTCGTTCATGCACATGAACATGATCTAGGAATGAACATAGATGATTTCGTTGATGACGCTGTGAACTCGCCCATTCATGAAGCTGAAGGGAATGTGGTGACTGATGATGAATCTAGTTCAAGCTCAAGTGATACGATATTATCTGTTAATGAAAGCACTAGCTCTGATGAATCTAAGGATTTTTCCTCATATCATTATGAACGGTTAGCTGTTATTCCACTTGCTAATGCTGGAAAACACATTAAATCTCAAGCCAGACGACCAAGAAGAAAGTCTGTTCGGGATCCTCCTTCCGGTTCAGTACTTGGAAAAAGATCCTTGGTTGATGAGAGTACTGAGTCTGATAGTGACTTTAATCCAGATCCAAAGACTCAAAAGTTAATGTCTGCTTCAATAGCCGCTGCACAATCTTCATAGGGAGTAGAGGATGCTAATTTTGTTGGTTCCTTGATTATTACTCCTCCAAGATCTAAAGATACATCTTCGGTTATAACTCCTGTTCCTCGAATCATTACTCCTACAGCAAGTGTCACACCCCCAATTTTAGCTAACGGATTTTTACCGTTTTGGGAAGTGACAAACCAGGATCTCAGACATCAGTTACATTGAACGACTCTACATGGGACATAAGTGTAATATAATCAAAGTTCAGAGTTTAAATGCGGAAGCGTAAAGAAAATAAATGCGCAAAATGCACGCGCCCCAAAAAGAAAGTCCAAACGTCCAAGTCCAAACAATAATAAAAAGAAAACAATCAAAGTAGCAAGACATCAATAAATCAGAAGCATCCCATGTTCATGATCCTAGTTGTGCACCTGTGTCTTAACTTAGCGACCTGAGAAAACATGTAAGTAAAAATGTCAACACGAGGTTGGTGAGTTCACATGTTTCAATATATAAATAAACGTTTACCAGATTTATTGTACAATCAACATATATATACCAATGAGTAGCTGTAGGATCGTAAGATTACAAGGTGATTCTATTCTAGTTGATATTGGCGGAAACAATAGCAACCAACAAAGTAAACAAGTAAACAGCAAGAATACTGATAAATGCACTGTTGTATTAAACTTCTGAGATTACAAGATTACAAGTAAAACTCTATCGAAAAGCACTATCAAGGCACTAAAAAGACACTCTTTGTTTGAAGTGTTTACAAGATATATATAGTAACTTAGAATCAAGACAGACCCTTGATTCTAAGGATCAGATCGAACACAGACCGTTGATCTTATTTATTAATCTAAATTACACGCAAAGGCTAATCTAGATAACTTTATTGAAACGTCTTCTTTGGCATCATTGTTTGCATGCTTGGAGACGCGCGACATTGTCCTTTATTGGTTGCACCACTGAGGTTCCTTCTGCTTGGAGTGTGGCAGTTGCTTTTGCAGAAAGGTGTCAGAGGCGCTTCACATGGATAGTCAGCTGCAATGTTTGGTCTTCAGTGAATAAGGCTATCAGCAGCAGAGATGAGAATAATACTGCTGATAAGCCCGTCAGCAGCACCTTGTGTGGAACGCTGTTGATAAGCCTATCAGCAGCAACAAGTGTTGAATGCTGCTGATAAGCCTATCAGCAGCAACTTGTGTTGAATGCTGCTGATAAGCCTATCAGCAGCAACTTGTGTTGAGTGCTACTGATAAACCTATCAGCAGCACTTGTACTTAGAATAATTTGGTAGCAATCAGTCTTTGGTTCTACAAACTCCCCCTAGACTGATGCAACCAAAATTCTTCTAATTACTTTGCTGCTGAAGCTTTTGCATATGGCTGACTATCCTTTCAACCTCATAGCCTCTTGGATCCTTGCTGGGATTGTTCAGTGGAAGTTCAGACAGAGTCTTGATGTCTTTGTGTGGCATTTTGTTGATTGCTTTGCTTGAACATCCCATCTGCTGCTTCTTTACATCAATCAGAGTGAACTCATCCAAATCAGCATTGTAGGACCAAGATACAAATGGAGAGTGGGACTTGAGTGGTTTGATATCCATGACTACATCTTTGCTAGGGTTGAAGTAATGTCTGATTGCTAGCATAAGATGTTTCCCTCTCTCATTTGCAGGCTCATGAGCTTCACCCAGCTCCAAAATTCTTCTTAGGTCTGAATCTGGTAGTTGCAGAACTTCATCAACAGACATGTATGTAGATCTTCTTCTTTCAGTTCTCCCCCTGAAGATCTCAAACCTTTGATCCTGTGGATTGTAGACCCATTCAACTATGTTTCTTGAGTCTTCAGGTTCAGATGAGGATTTGGATTTCTTTAGGGGAGGCTGTTGATGAGTGGGAGCTGGGTGGGATGATTTGGACTTGTTGGGTGGAGGAGTGGAAGGTTTGGGGAGGAGAGTGGAAGGATGATGGACTGAGGAAGAGGTAGGTGAGGGAGAAGGCTTGGGTTTCTTTGTCTTTTGTTTTTCTTCTTCTTTGATAAGTACCCTTTTCTTGGAGCCCTTTTTCCCTAGTCTTTCTTCCTCATCCTTTTTAACTTTGAAGTAGAGGGCTTGCAGGTTCATGAAATTCATGGGACCTAGCCTCTTTCCACTATCTCCTCTAGCATTAAGGAAGTCAATCATGACCTTCCTTTCTTCATGGGTTCTTTTATTCAGTGCAATGGTCTTCTTGGACTGTAGCTTGGCTTTTTCTTCTTCTTCAGCCTTTTTCTTGCTAGCCAATTGACCCTGCTGACCCATGAAGGCTCTGTAGATCTCTTTGTTTGAAAGTTTTTCAAGGTAGTCTGCATCCTCACCTTGAGAGATCAAAGCTTCAGTCCACTCCTCCTTTAATTATTTTGCTAATTTAGAATCAGTGATTCTAAACTTAGCATCTTCCTTCCTCTTCTTTTCATTCTCTTCTTCTACTTCCTTGGCAAGCTGTTCCTGCAGCTGTCTGGCAAGTTGTTCATCTTTCTTAACTTGGTCGACCATAAGAATCTTTCTTTTCAGTTCATCCAGCTGTCTAGCATACAGCTGGATGGTTTGTTCTCTTAGGAGAATGGCTGTTTTTCTTTCTTGAGCCTTTTTCATGTCAGCCATCTCCTCTTCTTCTCTTCTTCTTCTTTTCTCTTCTGTCTCTCTTTTCTCTTTTTGCAACCTCTCTTCATCTTCATCAGTCATGATTCCCTTTCCTTTGTTAACATTGGATGCCTCTGCTCTGGCTTCACTGATCACAGCAACAGCTGATTGTTGTGCTGTTGGGATCTCTGCCTCGGCTTCATTGGCAAGTTGAGGGATTGACAAGGGATGATCACTTTCTTCATCAAGTTGATACTCAGGACCTTCTATTTCTCCTTGTTGATCCCTAATTAAAGATCTTGCGCCAAAAGCTGCAGATGTGATATCAACTTGTGGAGTATCTGAGTTGGAGTCAGCATCAGAGGTTGACACAGATTCTTCCTGAGGAATCAGTCCTTCTTCTTCAAGATGGGCTCTGACAGTAGCTATCATTGCCTGGCTTTCAAGAGAGTTTACGTTGCAGATGTTTGCCCTGAGCTGAAAAATCTTGAATAGGAAGTCTGAGGGCAGCTGAAGGATGTTCCTGGTGTTGATGATGAGAGAGGAGCCGTTGCTGAGCAGAAGAGTGTGGTCAAGGGACTTAGTGCTCACCCAACCTAGCACGTCCAAGTCCTTGACCAAGAAGGCATACAGGAATCTTCGAAGGCCCAGAACTTCTTCTTCAGGGAGAAGACTGCTCCTTGTTATTTCAAGATTGCTAGGAGTCAGTCTCCTTTCTGCGGCCGCCGAGGATTCAGGATAAGCTACCCGATGTGCTGCTTGTAGGAATCTTTGGAACCTGGGTAGATTATCCTCCATCAGGTCGTAGAACCTGCCAATGGCAAGTTCTGCTGAGAGATCTGCTGAGTTGTTGATGCAGTTTGAAACGTATAGCTGTAGGACTTGGATGGTATTGAGAGAGTTCCAGTTCAACTCTTCTACTCCGCTGAACTCCCATCCAATCCAAAACCTCTCAGCTGATCCATCATACCCCCAAGCTAGAATGGAGTCAAATTCTAGCTTCTTTGATGATCTAAGTAGTTGGGGGGTAGAGGATTGACCAATGATGGCTGCTGCTTCAGGGATGATGCTGAATGGTGTATTTGGCTGTTCTGTGTCTTCAGTACCATTCAGCATTTCATCGACAGCCCTGACGACCAACTTCTAGTCTTCAGATTTCTCTTCGTCTTCGTTATCTGTGGCTGGCAAGTCATGAATTTGTACAAACGCAGGCTTAAATAGTGAGCTTTGAAGTACAACCTGCTCTTGAATCCAGTCGTCAAGACTGTCTTTATCTTCTTCCATAGAAACCATCTCCCCCTTTTTGGTTGCATCAATAGACAGGTAAGCATCAGTTTGGGTGCCTACTGATACGAGAGAGGGAGTGGCTAAAGTTGGGCATTGATGGGCTTCATGCATAGAGACTTGGTGTCTTAGTTTGGACACTTCATCCTCTAGCATAGCCACCCTGGCCGTCAATTCCAAGTTATGAAGTTTCAGTCTGTCCTCATCCACAGTTGTGGAATCCTTGGACCCAGATGGGGCCGTAGGCCGAGCCTCAGCATCCCCATCACCCGTGGTTTCTTGGCGCCTGGGATTCCTCTCAGTGAGGGGAGTTTCCAAGGAAACACCCTCACCATGAGTTGCTGTGGTTGAGGTCTTAAAGATGTTGTCACTGTCCTCCTGGTCATTTGATGGACCAGTAGTAGTGACAGCCTCTTCCACATCCACTCTTTCGATACTCCTAGAGTGGACCTTCAAGGGTGAAGAACTGGGGTTGGGTGTTTCGGAAGCAAGACCAATCAGTACCTCCTTGATAGTGGTAGTTGGAGAAGGTACATCACTTTGGTCAGGTTCCTCCACACTTAAGTTCAAAGAAGATATGAATGGCTCAAAGGGATGTTCTATGGATCCGGGAAGTGATCCTAATCCTAATAGAGAGACTTCCAAAGGAGTCTCCCTAGCAATGTGGCTTTCCCTTATGATATTCTCACAAGAATGTTGTGATTCTGAGTGAAGGATGTTGGCTTGGGTTTGGGCCTTGGAGGCAAGAGAAGAAGGAGTTCTCTTGCCCCTCTTCCTTGTATACTTGGCTGCAACCGGGGCCCTGTGTTCCGGTTGAGCAATCAAACTGTGGGTGAGTAATGTATATGCCTGTGCATCCTCAGTAGAATGCACAGGGGTTCGATCAAGGGAAACAGTAGTTTGAGTTTGTGGCAGTGAGGTGGAGGGTGTGGGATCAGTATCAGCTGGGTTTGCTGAACTGTCACCCTGGGCACTTTGCGTGTTCAACATTGTAGACAACAATGGAACATCGGCCCCTGAGAACTTTGATGAAACTGTTCTCATGCTTTGAAAAATGTTGTTCTTATGTCCCAGCATGACATAGATTCTTGCAGTTTTTGAAAGATCTTGGTGCTCAATGTTGAACACTTCCTGCAAGAATCTTGGGTACATAAAGAACTGAGATTTCACCCCTTCTTGAAGGTTGTATCTCAAACCTTCAAGAATGAGGTGGGAAGTATTGAAACCCGCCCCAGTTATCATACCGTGAATTGCCGACGCAAGTCCGGAGCTAAGTTGGTTCCAGCCACTCCTCTTCTGGGATATGCATTGGAGAAGAGTGTGGCAAAGATACTTCCATTTGGGACCCATGAGTGCCTTCTCTATCGTATACTCTTTTTGATTCCCAGTGTACCCTATGGATACAAAGGTCCTCATATATACGTCTCTGGGGTAAGAGATGGCGTCCCCTTCATCTTGAAGCTTGAGGTGTTGGCGGAGCTTTGCTTCAGTGATTATCATCTCCTTGCCGTCTACTGTGCCACTGATTGGGGGAGTGCCCTGGTCAGTAGAATACACGGCAGAGCTCCAAAAATCTTCCATGTGGGAAGTATAGATGGTTGGGTTGACTGTTAGGGCATGGTGGATTTTGGACCGACAAAGGAAGTCGATCATATCGTCGAATCCTTCGGATTTCTTGCCCTTTATTAGGCATGCAGTGAGGTTGTGATATGGGGAAAACTTGTCGTTTGGGTTGTTTATGTCTGTGCCTGCCATAGTTATGGATTTGGAGGGAAGAGAGAAGGGTGTTTGAATGGTGGTTGGTATTTAGGGCTTTGAATGCTGTGGGGACGGGAGAGAAAGTGATGGGAGATAGGTTTGAAATTGAATATGAAGAGGTTGTGAGAACGTTTGAGATTGTGATATAACGGCAGACGAAGAAAAAGCAACTTTACTTGTACAGTACAACCTGTTTCACTTTTCATTGTTACAGCTGTAAACCACTCGAGCAGTCATGGTAAAAACTGACGATATTTACTTTTATAGCGGGGAAAAGTTAATTTAGACTTGTTTTACCCATCAGCAGCAAACTTGGTTGCTGCCGATGATGAGCTATCCGCTGCAAACTTGGTTGCTGCGGATAGTTAAGTCTGTCAGCAGCAAACTTAATTGCTGCTGATAGATGCAATGGTCTGCAGCAGGAATTTTACTGCTGATTGCCTTAAAGCTATCCGCAGGAGAACTTGCTCCGGCTGATAACTTAAGGCAGTCAGTGGCAAATCCACTGCTGCTGAAAATTAAACCTGTCAGCAGCTGACAAGCAAAAGTGCTGCTGACTTATTACTTTTATTTACAACATAAGACAGACATATTTACATCATCTGATTTTGGAGAAAGATTTTAAACAAAGTTCATCATACCAGTGGGAGAAATCCAAGAGCTTGCGTTCTTGCAGAAAAGGGTTCTTGGATTATTAGTGTCAGCATGTGCACATTCAACGGAGCCAATGATGATGCTTGGTGGTATCTTCACCTTCCATTGCTGAGGTATAGGTTTTCCAGTTTTCTTTGACCTATGAGCAGCTGGCGTGAATGCTGATGATTTTGGCATAGCTGCTTAAGGCTTTACTTGAGCAGCAGCAGACTTTGTTGCTGCTGAAGGCTTTCCCTTGGATCTTGCTTTATCAGCAGTGGACACTTTTGCTGCGGACTTTGTTAGCTTATCAGCAGCAGATTTGGTTGCTGCTGAAGGCTTCTGCTCCGTTTTCTTGGGCTTAACTGGACTAACAACCGATGTATGTTGATCCTTCTTTACCCTTTGTCTTTGAGGGGCTTGTTGAAGAATCTGGTTGAAAGGGTTAAACTTACAGTTTGCTGCAAAGTGGTTTGATTCTCCACAGATGATGCAAGATTTTTGAGGCTTTGACAACTGCTCCCTTGGTGGAGAAAGAGATTTTCTGAATTGAGTTGTCTTAGCTTCAAAGCTTCTTACCTGTTTGTTCTTCTTTGTCTTCTCAAAAGCATGTTGCTTGAGGTTTCTTTGCTGCTGTAGGTAGTAGAAGCAGGTGCTGGCAGTGTGGTTATATTTCCCACAGACAAAACATGATTTTGCCAGTTTATCCTTTGACAGATGCACATAATCCTTTCTTTTGAAAAGGTCTTTGAAATTCTAAGGGTGAGCTTTGTTGTGCTCAAAAGTAGCTTCTTCCAATGTTTTTTGAACATATGGAACCTTTTCTTCAGGTTTACAACATACATTAGATACCTTTCTCTTTGTGATTGGCATGAACTGAGGCTTGGAGTTTGTGGATCCTGATGTCTGTCCCTTTTCAATTTTTAGCTTTCTTCCACCTGGAGGATAGCTGATCTTGATCTGTTTGAATGGTACAAGGGCTGGAACAGCTGGGAGAACAGTAGGAACTGCAACTCTATTCAGAACAGCTTCAGATGGGGCTGTACTGGTTTCATCATGGTCTGAGTAGGTTGACTCAGTCTCTGATGAAGTAGTGCATTCTTGCACAGGGGTTTCCTTGACAGCAGGGTCAAGATTTTGGTTGGCCATGTCAAGATTTGCTAAGCTTGGTTCATGGATGGCAACGTAATCAGCAGGAGGTGCGACGGTTTTATACTGGTCAGTATGATATCCCAACTCAGTTTTTACATTTTCATGGATTTGAATGTCCAAAAGTCTTTGCAGCTTTTTGGATGCAAATTCATATTTTTCCACATGGACCTTTTGGTCTGCCAATTCAGCCCTTGCAGCTTTCAACTTAACCAAAATATCATCAATTTAAGTTTCAAGGTTTGTTTGTTCATGTTTTAATGATGAAATTTCTTTCTTTAAACAATCATTCTTTTCCATGTAACTATTTTCAACCTTTTTAAATTCAGATTTCATTTGGTGAAATTCTTCATTTTGATCTATGAGCTTCTGGTTACGTTTTCTATATCCAAGGACCTTATCAATGCACTCTTGAGTACATAGATTTTCATATACCTTTGGTGGTACCTCTGATGTGTCTGCCATGAGAGCTTGATTGTTGGCAGAAAGATCCTCAGGCTAGAAGCTCCAGTCAAAGTCAGTAGTTCCAACATTTGCACAGGCTGCAGTTTGTGCTGGAGGATTGACATGTTGCTGCTGTTGGTGTCTTGGCTGAGCTTGTTGTGCTTGTCTGGTAGGATAGTAGTCGCTTGAACTAGGACCTGAGTGGTCAGAGTGAAGCGCGGGAGAGGTGGTGGACGAGGCTGATTGATGGCTTGAGCTTCTTTCTTTGGCTTGAATTATTTCTAATTCATAGGCTTTTAGTATACAAAAGAGCTCGGTCATCTGCAGAGTCTTCAGATTCTCAGTTCTTCTTATTGACACTGTGTAAAGTGTCCAGCAACTAGGAAGAGATCTGATGAACCTTTTGAGAATGACTTCATTCTCCAGCTTCCCCTTAGAGCACTGCAGCTCTCCTACCAAGTAAGTGTACCTGCTATACACACTGGTTAGTGACTCACCTTCATTGCAGACAAAGTTTTCGTATTGCTGCTTCAGGATGTCTTCAAGCCCGTTGCTTTGTGCCATTTTTGTTTTGTGTGACTTGATCAAGAATAGAGTTTTGAATAGAATCAGAAAGTGATTAAACAAGTGTTAGTTTGTTTAATCTTGAGCCAAAGCTCTGATACCACTTGTAGGATCGTAAGATTACAAGGAAATTCTATTCTAGTTGATATTGGCGGAAACAATAGAAACCAACAAAGTAAACAAGTAAACAGCAAGAATACTGATAAATGCACTGTTGTATTAAACTTCTGAGATTACAAGATTACAAGTAAAACTCTATCGAAAAGCACTATCAAGGCACTAAAAAGACACTCTTTGTTTGAAGTGTTTACAAGATATATATAGTAACTTAGAATCAAGACAGACCCTTGATTCTAAGGATCAGATCGAACACAGACCGTTGATCTTGTTTATTAATCTAAACTACACGCAAAGGCTAATCTAGATAACTTTATTGAAACGTCTTCTTTGGCATCATTGTTTGCATGCTTGGAGACGCGCGACATTGTCCTTTATTGGTTGCACCACTGAGGTTCCTTCTGCTTGGAGTGTGGCAGTTGCTTTTGCAGAAAGGTGTCAGAGGCACTTCACATGGATAGTCAGCTGCAACGTTTGGTCTTCAGTGAATAAGGCTATCAGCAGCAGAGATGAGAATAATACTGCTGATAAGCCCGTCAGCAGCACCTTGTGTGGAACGCTGCTGATAAGCCTATCAGCAGCAACAAGTGTTGAATGCTGCTAATAAGCCTATCAGCAGCAACTTGTGTTGAATGCTGCTGATAAGCCTATCAGCAGCAACTTGTGTTGAGTGCTGCTGATAAACCTATCAGCAGCACTTGTACTTAGAATAATTTGGTAGCAATCAGTCTTTGGTTCTACAGTAGCTAACCCATGTTCATGTTTGCTATTATGCTCGCAACCGTAAACTGACTGTTTGTATTGCCTCCCACCAGGTCTATCAACCACGGTGCACGTTTAGGTCAATATTGCACCCGTTCGATTTCCAATCGAGTTAGCGCGACTAACGCGGGTGAGGTTTGTCAAACCCAGTAGTACTACCCAACATACCTCGCTATATTCATATTTAAACGGTTCGATGTGAGGACTTTCATGATAGAGTTTACGCATAGTCATAACAAGTGATATAAAATGAAGTACAAAAATCAAAAAGAGTTTGCATCATGTTTTCTCCCCCAGTTTAAAAGTAGTAAAAAAAGGGGCCGTGAATACTCACCTGCATTGCGTAGTAGGTAGTATCACACAAGTATGAGATTTGAAATCTCAAGTGTTAGCCTGCACGGCTTACGTATGTCCTAGAATTATAAACACATAAGTTAAGGACATATGGGATTTGTGACGACGACACGTGTGACATTTCAAAATTTCAGTTATAATATATTAACACGTAAAAATTTTAACATTTTATTCCAAATATGCACACGTGAATTTAACCAAGTTTATACAAAAGAGTGTGTTTACAAATTTCAACTTATGTATTTTTAAATTAAAGTCTTAAAAATATATGAAAAAGTATATCAATTATTTTTAATAAATTAAATATTTAAAATGATGGTATAAATTTATCCTGTATTTATAAACAATTTAAATTCAATAATATACACGTGCATTTGTTCAATTTAATGTGTTAATAATATATAAATTATGTATTTTTAATTTAAATAATAAAAATATTTGAATTATATAAATTTTATAAAAATAAATGACTTTGAAAACAAATAAAATGATTTGACAAAAAAATGAGTTGAATTATACAAAATAATTTATTTTAATAAAATAAGTTTATAAAAACATTTAAAATATAATATTAAATTAAATTGATTTAGAAGAAACTAAATTAATTTGTTTAATAAAAAGTTTAGGGGTCGTTTTGTAATTAATCAAACTTAAAGGTTTGTACAGAAACTAAGTCAAGGGACTATTAAGGGACAAATCAAACCTCAGGGACTTATCAGTAATATTCGCAGGGACCAATTTAAATCAACTGAAAACCCCAGGGACCATAATTGCCAGATCCCAATTCGTATTCCCGGTCACCCTTTTCCCTTTGTCCGGCGGACCAAGAACCTTCCGGCGAGCCCCGACAGCCCTGTCCCTCCACACCTCAACACCTAAAACCTGCACCATCGTACTCGCCTTCCT
This sequence comes from Smallanthus sonchifolius, assembly GCA_023525975.1. Lineage (NCBI taxonomy): Eukaryota > Viridiplantae > Streptophyta > Magnoliopsida > Asterales > Asteraceae > Smallanthus > Smallanthus sonchifolius. The sequence goes on along the minus strand of CM042019.1, from coordinate 63,504,041 downwards.
CGTGCGACCATGTTCCCCCGACCAATTTACTTTTTCATCATCAGATTCCCACGACGCCATTAATGAAACCGAAGTCAACCCAATGAAATTCGGCCGACACACAGTATCTCAACGACTAAAAGAGGGCTCGTTAGTTTCGTAAGACCTGTCCGAACCCAATTGTGGAGCCAATTTCTGGTTCCATCATACGGATTTTCTTCGGGTATAAAAACCATTGCCGGTCCCTCTTGAACCCCATTCTCCCTCGTATCGCTCTCTCTCCCTAAATTGGCATCACACTCAGACTCGTGCCCTTTTTCCGAAGCCCCACCTCTAAATTGGAGTTCCAATTCGACCCCAAGGTCTGGTTCCAGCTCTGGGTATTCTCGGCTTCGTCCTCGACTTCGCCGACCCTCTTCGGTTCAGGTATTATCATCACATTCCATCCCTTAACCTTCGTCTATCCTAGTGCTAAAAATTCCGAGCATAATCCAGGCCATAGCCCACTGATTCCCGGCCAAACGAGATTACCCGGACACTACTCCTAGTCGTTGCCGAGAACCAGTGGGCAATACTCGAAGTGGTTATCAATTAATTAGCGTGTTACTGACCAGCGATGGGCTATATCCCGGCTGGTCAGTGTCGTGTGCGATGAGTATAAGGTCCCGGGTTCGAAACCTATGGCCTCCGGCCCAAACCCTTTTTTTCTCATTTTAAGCCCCCTCTGACCCGTTTCACTTCCTGAACCTGGATTCGGGTCTGGGCCGACCCGGTTCGTCCCATTTGACTATTAAAATCTTATTTCATTTATTGTATATGTATTAAATTAATTAATTTAAAAACCATTTGTATATTCTTTATTATTAATTATCTAAATTAAATGTTTTAAAAACCATTTAATTATTTCTAAATATTTATAACCCACTAAAAATTATTTCAAGCCCGTTGACTCGGCCCGTTTATTTTTAACCCAACTTTTGAACATATTCAAACCTGTTAAATTTTATAAAAAAAATAAAACCGACGTTTTTCATAAGTTATTTAATTATTTGAACCCACGAAAATTAATACAATAACATTTTTATAAATAAATAAAAATGCACGTTATTTAAAATATAATATTTTCATGAGATTTAAAATGGGTAAATTATGATTTATAAAATGCAAGTGTTATTAAAAATATATATATTTCAAGAAGTTTAAATATTTAATGTAGAATTTTATAAAAATACAAAGTCTTACAAAAATTAATATTTATTTGTACAATGATTTTAAAACATATAATTTTCCACAAAGGTTATTCCATTTACAAATCCACACATATTTAAACAAATATATACGTACGCGAATACATATTTGATACATATTCGTTTGCATAGGATTTCATTGTGTATAACAACAATACCAATATCACCATCGCGCGTGAAGTTAAACCCTCGTTGCAAGGTGAGTTACATATCCCCTTTTTACATTTTTATACATTTTGGGGTGAAACGTAATCTGTGCATACTTACATACAATTCAACTTGTGTTTACATGTGTAGATTATTGTGCTTTGTGCTTGATCACTTGTTATGCTACGAATACTTTTAGGATGGTTTAAATTATGTGTAACCCACATAGTCTTGATTCCATGCCTATCACTTTTAGGGTAGCGGTATACTATGCCTATCACGTTAAACCTTTATGCTTATATACATAATTACATGCTTACAATTGGTATACATATAGTGAATTCTCAACATTATGCCATACCATACCATGTCAAACTATGAATTGTATAAACGTTTTTAACTAAACTTTTACTTAAACATATGTAAACTCACCAACTCTCGTAGTTGACACTTGTTTTGGATTACGTTTCAGGTGAAGATATGTGATTGTGTGACTATGTGTTGAAGGTGCTACACATAAGGCTTTTGGACCTAGTAAAATAATTATGTGTAATATTCTAGAATAGGGTGATGTAACTTGAATTGTATTTGGATATTTGATATTTAAATCTTATTAATGAATTATGCAACCTTAGTAGATCATGTGCTTATGAACAATCATTTCATTGTCCGCCTCGATGATTCCGCCATCGGTCGGGGTGTGACAACACGAAAGTTAGAACATCTTAATGCTCTCTAAGGATTTAAGAGTAGACGAACGTGTCTACGGAATTATATAGATTTCTTAATATAATCATTAAGGGAAAAGCGTTACGTGTCGTACGTTAATAACGAATAGTAAATAAATGAATACATTCCTACGTTAAAGTCGTTTACAAAAGTTAGGAAAATAATATAATTTAATATATAATTTTTAGGCTCGTCGGATTAGCTAAATAACCATTGCGGCAAAACTAATAATATATTATTTTTATTCAAGATAATAAACGTGAGTAAACGATTATATCATTATTTAGTTTCAAACGTTACACGAGGTTATAAAACGATACGAAATAATATAAATATATATATTATTTAATAACATGAGTCATGAGTTGAAAATAATATAAACCTATTATTTTATACGAAGTTACGGTTTGAATATAATATATTATTTTTAAAAGTGAGAATAATATAAAAGTGGGTTAATAATTCAAACCCGAGCCTACGGGTTGTTTTCCGGGCTAAAAGACATCAATATAATATAATAATAATATGGGATAGGTTTTTATAATTAAAATAATAATAAAAACTACCCTAAAACGAATTGAGGGTGGAGGGACTCGAACCCGGGTCTCCTCCCCCACAGCCAACAGTCCTGACCATCACAACTCGCTAGGATTTCGCGATCTAAACCCTTCAGGAATTTGTTTTAATCATCCCAGTACCCAGTCCCAATCCCCAATCGCGATTCCAATTCAATCCTTCCCGAATTCCCTTGAACTTGATCATGATTGGCAACGAGGGCATAGGGGTTTTGTTTATCACTCAAAACCGAGCCTGAGGGTAGCTTTTATTTCCAAAATACAAGTTTCCATTTTGATTAATCTTTGCTTTTCGAAAACGAATCCTAGGTTAGAACATTAGATCGTTTTGTTTGATTCTTGTAATATTAGTTTCTGGATTCATGGGGCTATTGATCAGTGAAGGATTTCGAATCTGTCCATATAATTTAATTGCATTTTGGTTGAGACTAGAATCAAAACCCCCAAATCGAACTTATGATGAACCCTAGATTACTGATTTTAATCAATTTGATATTGTTTGATTCAATTGATGTGTGACTTTCAAAGAGTAGGTAATTGCGAATCTACCCATGTAATTCAATTGAATTTTAATCAAGTTTAGGATCGAAAGCCCCAAATTGGGTTTCGTATGAACCCTAGATTACGGTCTGGGTTAATTCGATGAAATGAGCCCCAATGAACATAGGGCTTTCATTTAGTGGATAAAAATGAAGATGTAGATGTAAATCTTTACCAGATTCGAGTTGCAATTGATGGTTATTGACCGAACTGGCTCTGTCGTCGTGCGGGTTAGTCCACGGCGGTACCAACTTTGTTTTAGATGGAATTGGGGTACGATTTTGCTACTGATGAATGCGACTAAGGTGTATGAACATCAAATTCGTAAAATGGAGATTGATATGCACGAATTCGCTTCATCTTGTCATTAGTTCGACGGTTACGGTTATTCCAATCGAAATTGGGATTAATTTTGATATGAATGCAGTGTAATTAGCCTAATGATGATCGATCATAGCTTTAATGTGTATAACCGTTAGAGAATTTCAATAGAAAATGGTTGTGAACTTTGAATTTTTGCAAAAGTCGCGAGTTTGACTTTCCAAAGTCAAACAGAGTCAAGAATTGGTTAATTACCATATTAGTCCCTCTGGTTTGATGCATATTGAGTTTAAAAATTTTTTTAGAATAAGTCCCTGCAGTTAGATTTAGCTGATTTAGCTAACGGGGTTAGGTTTTTAACAGACTGTTTAACGGGGATTGTTAACGGCGTTAACATGAAAAGTCCGGATTGTTACATCATCCCCTAGTTGAAAGAATTTTCGTCCCGAAAATTAAAAAAAAAAATAATTTCCGGATGTCACATCATCCCTAGTTAAAAGATTTTTCGTCCCGAAAATTACAATAGTACCTTAAGAATTTGACGTGGAGTGCTTGAACAGATTAGGATATTTGCGTATCATCTGATCCTCGCGCTCCCACGTGAATTCCGGTCCGCTTTTCGAGTTCCAACGAACTCTGACTATAGGGATTTTATTGCGTTTCAGCGTTTTGATTTCCCTATCCACAATTTCCACCGGTTCTTCAACGAACCGTAGTTGTTCATCGATGTGTAGTTCCCCAAGAGGAACCACGAGTGCTTCGTCTGCTAGACATTTCTTCAAGTTCGAGACATGAAAGACATCGTGTACACCACTAAGTCCTTCAGGTAGGTCTAGTTGATACGCTACTGGGCCAATTCTCTTTATAATCTTGAATGGTCCAACATAACGAGGATTCAGTTTGCCTCACTTCCCGAAGCAAATTACACCTTTCCAAGGTGAGACTTTGAGTATAACCATGTCGCCTGCTTGAAACTCTAACGGTTTACGACGCTTATCGGCGTAGCTCTTTTGACGATCAAGAGCTGCCGCCATACGGTTTCGGATTTGAACGATCTTATCAGAGGTTTTGAATACAAGTTCGGGACCTGTAAGTTGGCTATCCCCAACTTCAGCCCAACAGATAGGAGATCGGCATTTACGTCCGTACAATGCCTCGAATGGTGCTGCCTTGATGCTAGTGTGATAACTGTTGTTGTAGGAGAACTCCACTAAAGGTAAGTGAGACTCCCAAGTATTACCGAAATCGATCACACAAGCTCGTAGCATGTCCTCTAAGGTTTGGATGGTACGTTCCGTTTGACCATCAGTTTGCGGGTGATATGCTGTACTCATGTCTAGACGTGTGCCTAGGGCTTTTTGCAATGATTGCCAAAAAAGAGAGGTGAATCGAGCGTCACGATCTAAAATTATTGAAAATGGCACACCGTGCCGAGAGACTACTTCCTTCAAGTAAATACGAGTGAGTTTTTCCATCTTGTTGGTTTCTTTGATTGCAGGGAAGTGTGCAGATTTTGTTAAGCGATCTACGATCACCCAGATGGTGTCGCATCCGCTAAGGGTCCTGGGTAGTTTAGTTATGACGTCCATAGAAATCTGTTCCCATTTCCACATTAGGATTTCTGGTTGTTGAAGTAGACCAGAAGGCTTCTGGTATTCCACTTTAACCTTTGAGCATGTTAGGCACTTGCTCACATAGGTGGCTATATCTGTCACACCCCGGCCGGCGGCGGATTAAACGCCGGGGCTGACGCGGTTGTTCATAAGCACATGATCATCTATTATTAAGTGACTATATTTATTCATCAACTTAAAATCATCCGTTACATAGGGAATGGAAAATGAAACGTTCAAAACATAACATAATTTAAATTTAACTAGGTCCAAGTCCTAGATGAGCAGGTAGGGTCCTCAAATGGGTGCACCTGAAACATGCGAGTAAATTTCAACTACAAGTAGTTGGTGAGTAACATAGGTTTTGACACTAACAAAAGTTTAGTGAAAATGATTTGAAATTCAATATTGTTCAAAGCGTAACTATGGCATAAATGTGAAAACACACAAGGTTCCAAGCGTACAATTCAATCTGTAGTAAATGGAAAACTGGTAAGTACAATCCCACTAATTGTGTTTTGGAAAAATAGTAATATGGTACACACAAAACCCGCTAAGGTTTGTGTTAACTGGAATCGGATTCCCCTATAAATGATCATGTTAGGTACTACATTAGGCCTGGGTAGCAGGTTAATGAATGTACTAGTATGAATACATGTAATGGTCACCAAGCAGTTTAAGACATAAAGCACGTAGTAAATAGCATGAGAACATTGGTAATGAATTTGGTAAGTATAGTATGTAAACATGTTCCACCCCGAGTATTTGCAAATAATAGTAAAGAGAAAGGGGGCTATGAAACTCACTTGATTTGAAGCTAAGGATGGTATGAATTAGTATGGATGAATAAGTTTCGTGAGGGTTTTCTCACAAAAAACTTACACAGATAATTGTACTCTAGAGTTTAAAGTATGATAATAAAGATAAGAAAATTCTAAGGTTTTAGGGTTTGATAGGGCTTGGGTTGAAGATGGACTTGCTTTATTGTTTTGTAGGAAATACAAGTTCTTGACTTACCATGGGAATAATGGTAATAAAAATAGTTTGTAAAATTAATTTAGTTAATCATTTAATAACTTAGTTCATGAAATTATCCTAAAGATAATAAATGAATTCTTGAAATATAGTAACTTTAAAACGACGCATATTCATAGGGTAAATAGATTATGAATTTGGAAAATGTTCTTAAATAAATAAGTTTTAGGTAAATAAAGTTTTTATTTGGGTTACAAATCATTGTAACTAAAACAATTGATTATTAATAAATGTAATAAAATGATGAGTTAATCCTATTAAATGTAATAAAATTAGTTAGTTAGTCTGTTAATAATTTCATTAACAATGAATCATAAAAGACTAAATAGAATTTTAATGGGTAAATAATTATTTAAAATAGTTATTTGAGTATTTATATGTTAAAAGCATTTTAAATAATTATTCTTAAAATTTTATTTATAAACAATATGTAAATGATACATAATTAATTTGTCTAAACCATTTATTTCCATTAGGAATATAAAACGTCTTATAATATGTTTTTAATTAAAAGAAAGCAATTTAACATTATTTTATAAATTCAGTTTTTTTTTTTTATAAAACCTTGAGATTATATTTAAAGAATTTATAAAATTTAAATTGGAATTTTTGAATGTGAAATAATGGTTTAAAATAATAAAATGAAATGACTCGGATTAAAACGGGTGGCCGGGACTCGAACCCGCGCCCCTTTCCGGTTCGTGCGTCAACCGACAGACCAACCATCAGACCAGGGCATGAAGCTATGTCTGATTTAGTCTTGCTTTGGTTAAAACACGCAACTCCCAAGTCCTCTTCTTCCCCAATCGTTTAACCCGAAACCCTAGCCCTTAATTCGACCCAAAATCTCACAGATACGACCTCAAAACGTTAGGGCTTTGATTCACGGTGTAAAGACGAGATGAAAGGTGTTCGATTTACCTGAAACGAGTGCGTGGTGAGGAAGAACGACAAGGATGTTCGAATCGAAGATCCTCGAGCTCGATGGGGCTTTGGAGAGGGAATGCGATGCTAACAGATGATTAGGAAGTTTGTAGTGAATTCTATGAGGGTGTGGTACTCGGTTTTATAGGCTAAATTCATGTTAAATGCTCACATTGAAGTCGGGTTTGATTGAGGAACGGTTTTGGGACGGTTCGAGTTAAATGGCTTGATTACGATTTAATTACTTCATCATTATCGTTGGGTTTTAGTCGAGTAATGTTTCTGAGAAATCAATTGGAGTTAACTCACACCAAGTCGGACGATTTGGTTTTCAATTTGGGATTTGTTGACTTCAAAAAGTCAAAATCGGTGGGGTGGGGAAGATGATCCCAAAATTACATAATCAGTCCCTGAGGTTTCAAATGTTTTTCTTTCATGTACAAACTTAAGTTTCAAATTGGAACTAAGTTTCAAGAGGTTACATTTTTGAACTCTAATCATTTATAACACATAAATGTATTAAATTCTATGTATATTTGTTTATAAAACTTAATAAATCATTTGTTTAAAATATATAGATATAATTTACTAAATAGTATTATCATTGATTTAAAATATATAAACCCAAGTTTCTTATAGAATTTATTATTCAAAACATAAATCCTCATTGATTTTACTTCTTGTAAATTGTTTATATGTATATTTATAGGTTTAGAATATATAGGTTTATGTAAAAGAGGGGTAACAATTATTGTTTACATAATACCCTACATAAATATTTATTACCTTAAAATTTGGAATAATCTCATTTAATGTATATTTATAACTACTTATGAAATGTAATGGGTAAATGAGACAGTTTTATAAATACAGATCACCAGATACTGGAATTACAAGAGTCAGAGTAGTTAAAATAAAGCCAGAAATTTCTTGGGGATTACAGTCTCCCCTACTTTAGGAGATTTCGTCCCGAAATTTATTAAGAAGAGGGTCCTGGAAACAGATGCGGTTATTTGACTTTCATTTGATCCTCACGCTCCCAAGTGAACTCAGGGCCACGCTTGGATTCCCATCGAACCTTAACGATTGGAATTCGACTTCGCTTGAGTTGCTTAACTTCTCGGTCCATGATCTCGACGGGCTTCTCCACAAAGTGCATAGTTTCGTCAATGTGAATCTCGTCGAGTGGTATGTGGAGATTCTCGTCAGCTAAGCATTTCTTTAGGTTCGAGACATGAAATGTCGGATGAACGTTACTGAGTCCTTCGGGTAGGTCCAACTTATAGGCTACTTTTCCAATCCGCTCAAGGATTTTAAAAGGGCCCACGAATCTTGGCGCAAGTTTCCCTTTCTTTCCAAAACGAACTACGCCTTTCCAAGGGGATACCTTGAGAAGAACTATATCGCCAACTTGAAATTCTAAGGGTTTTCGGCGTTTGTCGGCATACCTCTTTTGCCGACTTCTTGCTGCTAGAAGGTTGTCTCGGATTAACATTATCTTGTCGGAAGTCTCTTGAATCAGTTCTGGACCAGTGATTTGTGATTCACCGATTTTCGCCCAGCAGACAGGAGAGCGGCATTTCCGTCCATAAAGTGCTTCAAAAGGAGCCATGTTAATGCTTGTGTGATAACTGTTGTTGTATGAGAACTCGACTAGGGGTAGGTGTAAATCCCAGTTTCCCTTGAAGTCAATGACATAGGCTCTAAGCATATCTTCGAGGGTTTGAATTGTTCGTTCGGATTGACCATCAGTTTGCGGATGGTAAGCCGTACTAAGATTCAGCTGAGTGCCCAAGGCTGATTGTAAGGATTGCCAGAAACGAGAGGTGAATCGTCCATCACGATCAGAAATAATGTTGAGAGGTACACCGTGACGATTAACGATCTCATCAATATAGATTCGAGCTAATTTCTCGACTCGGTAGTCCTCACGTATGGGTATGAAATGAGCAGATTTTGTCAAGCGGTCGATGATTACCCAAATTCTATTGTGCCCACGAGATGTTTGTGGGAGTTTGGTTATAAAATCCATGGCAATACACTCCCATTCCCACATCGGAATCTCGGGTTGTTCAAGTAAACCAGATGGACGCTGGTGCTCGGCTTTAACCTTCAAACAAGTAAGGCATTTGGACACATAGAGGGCAATGTCCTTCTTCATACCAGGCCACCAGTATTGGGTACGGAGATCCATGTACATTTTGTCTGCACCCGGATGCACAGAATAACGAGTCTTGTGAGCCTCGTTGATGATAAAGATACGAAGGTTGTCACGGTCCGGAATCCAGATATGATTTAGAAAGTAAAGTAATCCATTGGGTGTGGTTTCAAGTTGGAGTTCAGCACCACATGACATTTCGTTGTACATGTTTCCTTCAGTGACAGAAATATGTTGTGCTTCAAGGATACGAGTTTGAATATCATTTTGGATTCGAATGCTGTGGATTTTGATAGGTTCTTTACGGCTAAGAGCATCAGCCACTACATTCGCCTTACCAGGATGATAACGAATATTGCAGTCGTAGTCATTTAGGAGTTCAACCCAACGCCTTTGCCTCATGTTGAGTTCCTTTTGATTGAAGATGTGTTGGAGACTCTTATGATCGGTGTAAATCTCACATTTGGTACCATATAGGTAATGTCTCCAAATTTTAAGAGCAAATACGACCGCACCCAACTCAAGATCGTGCGTCGTATAATTCTTCTCATGGATTTTGAGTTGTCGGGATGCATAAGCAATCACTTTGCCTCGCTGCATTAGTACACAACCAAGGCCTAAGTGGGAAGCGTCACAGTAAACGACAAAGTCTTCAGTTCCATCGGGAAGAGTCAGGATAGGAGCCTCACACAGTTTCTGTTTTAGGGTTTGAAAGGCTTCTTCCTGTTTTGGTCCCCACTCGTAGGGTTTGCCTTTGTGAGTTAAGGCTGTGAGAGGTACCGCGATCTTTGAAAAGTTCGCTATGAAACGACGATAATAGCCCGCTAAACCTAGAAATGAGCGGACTTCGGTAGGGGTCTTTGGGGCTTGCCAGTTCTTTACCGCCTCAATCTTAGCGGGATCCACGTGAATACCCTTCTCGTTGACTATGTGTCCCAAGATTTGGACTTCCTTTAGCCAAAATTCACACTTGGAGAACTTGGCATACAGTTGCTCCTTTTTTAAGAGATCCAAAACCAAACGCAAGTGTTCTTCGTGTTCTGCTTTTGATTTTGAATAGATGAGAATGTCGTCAATGAAAACGATTACAAACTTGTCCAAGTACGGCTTGCACACTCGGTTCATAAGATCCATGAATACTGCGGGTGCATTGGTTAGTCCGAATGGCATAACCATGAACTCGTAATGACCATATCTTGTACGAAAGGCTGTCTTGGGGATATCGGATTCGAGCACTCGTAACTGGTGATAACCAGAACGAAGATCGATCTTAGAGAAATAAGTCGAGCCTTGAAGTTGATCGAACAAATCGTCAATCCTAGGAAATGGATAACGGTTCTTCACGGTAAGCTTGTTAAGTTCCCGATAGTCGATGCACATCCGAAAAGAACCATCCTTCTTCTTGACGAATAGAACAGGTGCTCCCCAAGGGGACACGCTAGGACGAATAAATCCTTTGTCAGAAAGTTCTCGAAGTTGACTTGAAAGTTCCTGTATCTCTGATGGTGCAAGACGATAAGGTGATTTAGCCACGGGGTTTGCTCCTGGTAATAAGTCAATACGAAATTCTACTTGACGTATAGGAGGAAGACCGGGTAAATCTTCGGGAAAAACTTCAGGATAGTACTTGATTACGGGGATGTCTTGGAGACTCTTGTCTTTGCATTTTTGTTCCACAACATGGGCCAAGAATGCCACACATTTCTTTCGTAAATACTTCTGTGCGGTAGTGCAAGACATGAGCTTGAGTCCTTTCGACGGCTTCTCACCATAGACGTTTAAAATGTCACCCGAGTCAAGTGGGATACGAATGTACTTGTCAAAACAGACGACTTCAGCATGGTGCTTGGTCAGCCAGTCCATGCCTACTATGATGTCAAAACCTCCGAGGGCCATAGGAATAAGATTGATTGAAAAGTCATGATCGTTCAAGGTTAAGGTACAATCTCTAATGATGGTGTCACATGAAACAGAATAACCATCTGCTACTAAAATATCAAAGGGTTTGTCTAACTTAGCTCGACTCATAGCGAGTTGTGGTTCAAAATCAAAGGACACGAAACTCCTATCGGAACCAGTATCAAATAGGATGGAAGCATATTGCTGATTAATTGGAAACGTACCGTTCACCACATCGTTGTTGGCTTGTGCCTCATTGGCATTGATGTTGAAGGCACGTCCTCGAGCTACGGGGTTTGCATTCCCCTGATTCACATTTCCCTGGTTCATATTCCCCTGGTTCCTGTTTCCCTGGATTATGTTACCTTGGTTCCCGTTCCCTTGAATCAGGTTGCCCTGATTCATGTTGGCTTGGTTCACAATGACCAACCTAGGGCAGCGGTTCCTGAAATGATTTGGGTCTCCACACTCGTAACAAGCACGACCCTGAGCGATAGCAGCAGGAACTAGAACATTAGGTTGATTAGCTTGGTTAGCTCGGGGAGCAGCACGACAGATGTTAGCCGTATGCCTAGAACGTCCACAATTGGTACATAGACGACATGGCATGTAGGTAGTATGATGGAACTGGCAGGTGTTGCATAGAGGTAGAGTCCCCACATAAGGCTTCTTGTTGGGGTTGAAGGCAGTAGGTGCCACTTGGGCTAGAGGAGCAGCAGGAGTGATGATGGCGAAGTTCCTGCCTTTCCTCTTTTTGCCATTGAAGGAGGACTCAGCTTTGGTTTCCTTGGTGGTTTCAGTGGTGGCTTTCTCAATGGTCTTCTTGACACCCTTTTTAGATAGAGTCCCTGCCTTAATATGATTGTCTGACAGGGTTGCTGCGAGACGGATGGCTTCCTCGAGAGTGGTTGGGTTACTACCCAAAACAGTGTCCTGAATTTGCGCGGGCAGACCATTGATGTACTTCTCAATGGCTCGCGAGAGAGGAGTGACCATGTGGGGCACTAGTAGGCTAAGCTCCTGAAAGCGAGTGGTGTAGGCAAGGCTTTCACCACTGACTTGTTTGAGATCCCAGAATTCAGCTTCTAGTTTCTTGACCTCATTACGGGGGCAAAACTCATCGGTCATGAGTGCTTTCACATCGGCCCAAGGTAAGGCTAGTGCAACCTCTATCCCACGGTTACACTTTTCTCCATTCCACCATGTTAGTGCCCTCTTCTGGAAGACACTAGTAGCATAACGAACCTTCAGGTTCTCAGGACAGTCAGCATTGATGAAAGTTCCCTCAATGCTTTCAAACCATTGAAGGAGTCCAGTAGCTCCTTCGTTCCCATAGAACTTGGTGGGGTTGCAGGAGTTGAAGTGTTTGAATGTACACGTGGGATTCCTTGGTGCAGCATTCTGGTTCAGTTGGTTGACCATAGTTGGTAGGATCGTAGCCATTTGCTGGATGATCCTATCGGTGAGGTTGTTCCTACGCTCATGACGGGGAGGCATTCTACAAACGGGTGAATAGGAAGTTCATAAGATGTGAATCATGAATAAGAGTTTGCAATTAAATCATGAGATGTTAGATGTAGCATACATGGTACCCTAATGGGCACATTGACTTATCAAAGTACTTTAAGTCTTTCTAATGTTTGAGAAGTCATGCTTTAGCCTATAAGTGGACACTCATCCCAAGAATTCCCAGGAAAGCATAACTGGTCCATCGGTTGATTTGGATTTATACGAGATGCTTTCCTAGACAGAACTCTCAGAATACAGGTATCCACCCTTCCGGATTGCACGAGTTCTCATTCATTAGTTAGAACTTACATTCCTTTGACGAGAGTTTCCTTCGGATTAGACTATTAAGTCTAAGTGTAAGTTTCATGTAGTTCAAGTAGTTCCAAACAGTTTCATGTAGACTCTTGAATATTGAAGTTCATGTAGTTGTATCAAGTAATCAAAAATAGATAGGTGTAGGTAAGTATACGTGGTAGGAATAAAGTGGAGTTCCTAATAAAAGACACGAGTTAGACTCATGTTTGGGACTCCTAGGTTATAGTCTAGGTCATGTGTCTAATAACCTAATTCCCTATAACCATGGCTCTGATACTAATCTGTCACACCCCGGCCGGCGACGGATTAAACGCCGGGGCTGACGCGGTTGTTCATAAGCACATGATCATCTATTATTAAGTGACAATATTTATTCATCAACTTAAAATCATCCGTTACATAGGGAATGGAAAATGAAACGTTCAAAACATAACATAATTTAAATTTAACTAGGTCCAAGTCCTAGATGAGCAAGTAGGGTCCTCAAATGGGTGCACCTGAAACATGCGAGTAAATGTCAACTACAAGTAGTTGGTGAGTAACATAGGTTTTGACACTAACAAAAGTTTAGTGAAAATGATTTGAAATTCAATATTGTTCAAAGCGTAACTATGGCATAAATGTGAAAACATACAAGGTTCCAAGCGTACAATTCAATCCGTAGTAAAAGGAAAACTGGTAAGTACAATCCCACTGATTGTGTTTTGGAAAAATAGTAATATGGTACACACAAAACCAGCTAAGGTTTGTGTTAACTGGAATCGGATTCCCCTATAAATGATCATGTTAGGTACTACCTTAGGCCTGGGTAGCAGGTTAATGAATGTACTAGTATGAATACATGTAATGGTCACCAAGCAGTTTAAGACATAAAGCACGTAGTAAATAGCATGAGAACATTTGTATTGAATTTGGTAAGTATAGTATGTAAACATGTTCCACCCCGAGTATTTGCAAATAATAGTAAAGAGAAAGGGGGCTATGAAACTCACTTGATTTGAAGCTAAGGATGGTATGAATTAGTATGGATGAATAGGTTTCGTGAGGGTTTTCTCACAAACAACCTACACAGATAATTGTACTCTAGAGTTTAAAGTATGATAAATAAGATAAGAAAATTCTAAGGTTTTAGGGTTTGATAGGGCTTGGGTTGAAGATGGACTTGCTTGATTGTTTTGTAGGAAATATAAGTTCTTGACTTACCATGGGAATAAGGGTAATAAAAATAGTTTGTTAAATTAATTTAGTTAATCATTTAATAACTTAGTTCATGAAATTATCCTAAAGATAATAAATGAATTCTTGAAATATAGTAACTTTAAAATGACGCATATTCATAGGGTAAATAGATTATGAATTTGGAAAATGTTCTTAAATAAATAAGTTTTAGGTAAATAAAGTTTTTATTTGGGTTACAAATCATTGTAACTAAAACAATTGATTATTAATAAATGTAATAAAATGATGAGTTAATCCTATTAAATATAATAAAATTGGTTAGTTAGTCTGTTAATAATTTCATTAACAATGAATCATAAAAGACTAAATAGAATTTTAATGGGTAAATAATTATTTAAAATAGTTATTTGAGTATTTATATGTTAAAAGCATTTTAAATAATTATTCTTAAAATTTTATTTATAAACAATATGTAAATGATACATAATTAATTTGTCTAAACCATTTATTTCCATTAGGAATATAAAACGTCTTATAATATGTTTTTAATTAAAAGAAAGCAATTTAACATTATTTTATAAATTCAGTTTTTTTTTTTATAAAACCTTGATATTATATTTAAAGAATTTATATAATTTAAATTGGAATTTTTGAATGTGAAATAATGGTTTAAAATAATAAAATGAAATGACTCGGATTAAAACGGGTGGCCGGGACTCGAACCCGCGCCCCTTTCTGGTTCGTGCGTCAACCGACAGACCAACCATCAGACCAGGGCATGAAGCTATGTCTGATTTAGTCTTGCTTTGGTTAAAACACGCAACTCCCAAGTCCTCTTCTTCCCCAATCGTTTAACCCGAAACCCTAGCCCTTAATTCGACCCAAAATCTCACAGATACGACCTCAAAACGTTAGGGCTTTGATTCACGGTGTAAAGACGAGATGAAAGGTGTTCGATTTACCTGAAACGAGTGCGTGGTGAGGAAGAACGAAAAGGATGTTCGAATCGAAGATCCTCGAGCTCGATGGGGCTTTGGAGAGGGAATGCGATGCTAACAGATGATTAAGAAGTTTGTAGTGAATTCTATGAGGGTGTGGTACTCGGTTTTATAGGCTAAATTCATGTTAAATGCTCACATTGAAGTCGGGTTTGATTGAGGAACGGTTTTGGGACGGCTTCGAGTTAAATGGCTTGATTACGATTTAATTACTTCATCATTATCGTTGGGTTTTAGTCGAGTAATGTTTCTGAGAAATCAATTGGAGTTAACACACACCAAGTCGGACGATTTGGTTTTCAATTTGGGATTTGTTGACTTCAAAAAGTCAAAATCGGTGGGGTGGGGAAGATGATACCAAAATTACATAATCAGTCCCTGAGGTTTCAAATGTTTTTCTTTCATGTACAAACTTAAGTTTCAAATTGGAACTAAGTTTCAAGAGGTTACATTTTTGAACTCTAATCATTTATAACACATAAATGTTTTAAATTCTATGTATATTTGTTTATAAAACTTAATAAATCATTTGTTTAAAATATATAGATATAATTTACTAAATAGTATTATCATTGATTTAAAATATATAAACCCAAGTTTCTTATAGAATTTATTATTCAAAACATAAATCCTCATTGATTTTACTTCTTGTAAATTGTTTATATGTATATTTATAGGTTTAGAATATATATGTTTATGTAAAAGAGGGGTAACAATTATTGTTTACATAATACCCTACATAAATATTTATTACCTTAAAATTTGGAATAATCTCATTTAATGTATATTTATAACTACTTATGAAATGTAATGGGCAAATGAGACAGTTTTATAAATACAGATCACCAGATACTGGAATTACAAGAGTCAGAGTAGTTAAAATAAAGCCGGAAATTTCTTGGGGATTACAATATCGGCCTTCATCTTTGGCCACCAATACAGCACCTTTAAATCGTGGTACATCTTGTCCGAGCCTGGATGAATAGAGTAATGAGACTTATGAGACTCATCCATGACTAGTTCCTTTAGGTTTCCGAATACTGGAATCCATATTCGTTCAGCGAAGTAACGAATACCATCTGATTTAACTTCAAGCTGTGCTTCCATACCGCGCGTACCTTCTAGCGGTAGATTTTCCTTCTTTAAGGCTTCGAGTTGAGCCCCACGGATTTTGTCCGGTAATCCAGGGTGAATAGTAAGCTGTAATGCTCGAACTCATTTGGGCTTGGTTTCTTTTCGACTTAGGGCATCAGCTACAACGTTAGCGTTTCCCGGATGATATCGGATCGCACAGTCGTAATCATTCAAGAGTTCAACCCAACGACGTTGCCTCATATTCAGCTCTTTTTGTTCGAATATATGTTGAAGACTCTTTTGATCGGTGTAGATAGTGCACTTGGTACCGTACAAGTAATGTCTCCATATCTTAAGTGCAAAAACTACGGCTCCCAACTCTAGGTCATGAGTGGTGTAGTTTTTCTCATGAACTTTTAACTGACGCGATGCATATGCGATTACTTTCTCCCTCTGCATCAACACACAACCTAAACCCTGGATAGATGCATCACAATACACTACAAAGTCATCCGTTCCTTCCGGAAGAGATAGGATGGGTGCACTGCAGAGTTTTTGTTTCAGCAGTTGGAATGCTGATTCCTGAGTATCACCCCAGTTATAAGGTTTACACTTTTGGGTTAGGGCTATGAGTGGTTGTGCAATTTTGGAAAATCCCTCAATGAACGACGGTAACAGCCAGCCAATCCCAGAAATTGTCGCACCTCAGTTGGCGTTGTCGGTGCCGCCCATTCTTGATTGCTTCTATTTTAGATGGGTCGACATGTATCCCTGACTCGTTGACTACATGTCCTAAAAATTGCACTTCACGAATCCAAAATTCGCACTTAGAGAGTTTTGCATACAGTTGTTCTTTCCTTAGCAATTCCAGAATCAAACGAAGATGCTCCTCATGTTCATCCCTATTCTTGGAATAGATGAGGATGTCATCAATGAACACAATGACGAACTGATCAAGATAGGGTTTACACACACGGTTCATGAGATCTATGAATACCGCAGGTGCATTCGTCAATCCAAAAGGCATTACCATAAATTCATAGTGACCATACCTGGTCTTGAATGCCGTCTTAGAGATGTCCTCCTCTCGGACTCTCAGCTGGTGATAACCAGATCTAAGATCTATCTTAGAGTAGAAGCTTGATCCATAGAGTTGATCAAACAAATCGTCGATGCGGGATAAAGGATAACGGTCCTTGTTGGTTACTTTATTAAGTTCACGGTAGTTGATGCACATGCGGAAGTTCCTGTCCTTCTTCTTGACAAATAGGACTGCAGCTCCCCATGGCGATGAGGTAGGTCGGATGAAATCTTTATCCAATAATTCCTTCAATTGAGTAGATAGCTCTTGCAATTCACTAGGTGCTAATCTGTAAGGTGCCCGAGCGATCGGCGCCGCTCCGGGTGTTAGGTCACTTTGAAATTCAACTTGACGGTAAGGAGGCAAACCAGGCAAATCCCCGGGAAACACTTCCCAAAAGTCACGCACGATGGGAATATGATCAATTTTCTTCTCTTCTGATGGCTGCTCAGCAACGAGAGCCAAAATAGCAGTATGCCATTTTCGAAGGCATTTATGTGCTTTCATAAAGGATATGATGCCCATGACTGCACCAACCTTTTCGCCCTGAACGGAAAGAGTTTCTCCTCTAGGTAGAGGGAGGCGAACGATTTTATCACGATAAATGATTTCGAGTCGGTTCTTAGGTAACCAATCCATACTGACAATTATGTTAAAGTTGCCAATTGTGACTGGCATGAGGTCTGTGTCAAGCTTATGACTAGCCAATCCTAGTTTACATCTCTAAGAATGTGACTTGCTTCGATTATTTGACCGTCCACTATTTCTATAGTGTACTTAGCTCCTAATAGAGTTGGAGTACGACCGTACCAACACAAAATTTATGCAGACATGCTGAGACCTCTAGTGAGACCCGTGCTTATAAGGTAAGCGTCAGTCAATCCAATGTCAAGGAAAAAAAAACTTCACATGTAGGAAGGAAACTTTCAATGAATTATAGATTCCAGTAATACAGGGAATAGGTTGTCCGTTTAAGTAATCGCGTTCAACTGATGGTTGGTTAGATTAGATCCATGTCTTCTAATGTCATTGAAATAACTGGATGATTTCGTGACGAAAGAAATCCGATTGCAGAGTTAGGTATGATGGGGCATAAATCGAATTAGACTAAAGATTAGCCACAGGATAAGGCAATAGGTTCAAATGGAATTTATTGTTGCAGTGTAAGGAATAACGTGTTAGCGTAGAAAGAATTTCTCAAATTCTGCTTACATAGATGGAGTCAATGGATATGTCATGAGATTCTACAAGAGTCTCAATCGAGTTTGTTTATGTGATCATGTTTGGATGAGAGTCTTAATTTCACTAAGACTCTTACATGAGTGAGATAAAAGGATGGATCCTATTGATGATGGTTCAGTGTGTCCGTAAATCTTCAACTTGATAGTAGCGTCTATCAACTGTTGAATAGGTTTAATGATACCAACTAGTCGTTGAGCGGGTTACAAGAATTCTACTGACAGTGGAAGTTTAAGTGTGTAGATCACTGATTAGGACCATTTATCCACACACTAGGTTTCACAAAGACTTACATGCACCTCAAATTACTATTACGTGTGCACCCGTAATGATAATTTGCTTTGCATGCTCACCCTAGTTCTCCCTGTCCTATGTCAAAATGTCCTTTAGTTTGTTTTGCCGAGTACAGAGTGTTGTCATATATGATAAGTCATCGAAAGGCTTAGTCATCAACCATAAATTGATCAACTAGGACTCATATTAGGATGAGTTATCGAGGATGGTTTAATCCGAGTATTCACTCGAGTGAGACACAATGCAGGAGTCCAATCCAGCGGATTGTAAATGAGAACATGTAACAAACATGTACATGAGACGCGACTTCGAGAAATGAAACTAATTCATGAATACAAGTTACAGGAAACAGCAAGGTAGCCGTCCTTTCAACTGAGTCAAGATGGGGTTTGAGTATGCATTGAGCAATGCGTTCTCAGATTTGTGTTCGATCTATTCTCAACAGAATATTGACCAAAGACGCGAGCCCAAGGCTCGGGAAGGTGATGACATCTACGTGTCAATAGATTCTGCAATAATGCATGTAACAGTCTACCTTCATTCGGAGTATTGTTGCTGGCGGTTACAGTAGGGACTCGCCTCCGACGATCCCAATTCCCAAAGAGATATGCGCTAGTGCTGAGTGTCGTCCATAACATGGACCTGAGAAAGCCCACCATACCCAACGGGTGATGGTGATGTAAGTGACTCCTCCGAAGGTTTCGTCTCACTGCCCACGGACGGGAGTGGATGATATTCTGGTGATTCCCCGAGTGTCGCCACTGGGAATGATGATGCAATGCAAATGTTGTGTCCCTCGCCAACTGAGGGTGATACGGATGGTGTTACATGCCTGCACTACAATGTATGATAGATGCTATATGTATTAGGTATGAGTGTCTGTGATGTGTAACTAATGTGTGAGGTTATAGTCTAGTATGCGATCCTAGTTCTCTATAACCAATGGCTCTGATACCAATCTGTCACACCCCCAATTTCAACTAACGGAGTTTTACCGTTTTGGGAAGTGACAAACCAGGATCTCAGACATCAGTTACATTGAACGACTCTACATGGGACATAAGTGTAATATAATCAAAGTTCAGAGTTTAAATGCGGAAGCGTAAAGAAAATAAATGCGCAAAATACACGCGCCCCAAAAAGAAAGTCCAAACGTCCAAGTCCAAACAATAATAAAAAGAAAACAATCAAAGTAGCAAGACATCAATAAATCAGAAGCATCCCATGTTCATGATCCTAGTTGTGCACCTGTGTCTTAACTTAGCGACCTGAGAAAACATGTAAGTAAAAATGTCAACACGAGGTTGGTGAGTTCACAGGTTTCAATATATAAATAAACGTTTACCAGATTTATTGTACAATCAACATATATATATACCAATGAGTAGCTAACCCATGTTCATGTTTGCTATTACGCTCGCAACCGTAAACTGACTGTTTGTATTGCCTCCTACCAGGTCTATCAACCACGGTGCACGTTTAGGTCAATATTGCACCCGTTCAATATCCAATCGAGTTAGCGCGACTAACGCGGGTGAGGTTTGTCAAACCCAGTAGTACTACCCAACATACCTCGCTATATTCATATTTAAACGGTTCATTGTGAGGACTTTCATGATAGAGTTTACGCATAGTCATAACAAGTGATAGAAAATGAAGTACAAAAATCAAAAAGAGTTTGCATCATGTTTTCTCCCCTAGTTTAAAAGCAGTAAAAAAAGGGGCCGTGAATACTCACCTGCGTTGCGTCGTAGGTAGTATCACACAAGTATGAGATTTGAAATCTCAAGTGTTAGCCTGCACGTCTTGCGTATGTCCTAGAATTATAAACACATAAGTTAGGGACATATGAGATTTGGGACGACGACACGAAAGTTAGAACATCTTAACGCTTTCTAAGGATTTAAGAGTAGACGAACATGTCTACGGAATTATATAGATTTCTTAATATAACCATTAAGGGAAAAGCGTTACGTGTCGTACGTTAATAACGAATAGTTAATAAATGAATACATTCGTACGTTAAAGTCGTTTACAAAAGTTAGGAAAATAATATAATTCAATATATTATTTTTAGGCTCGTCGGATTAGCTAAATAATCATTGCGGCAAAACTAATAATATATTATTTTTATTCAAGATAATAAACGTGAGTAAACGATTATATCATTATTTAGCCTCAAATGTTACACGAGGTTATAAAACGATACGAAATAATATAAATATATATATTATTTAATAACATGAGTCATGAGTTGAAAATAATATAAACATATTATTTTATACGAAGTTACGGTTTGAATATAATATATTATTTTTAAAAGTGGGAATAATATAAAAGTGGGTTAATAATTCAAACCCGAGCCTACGGGTTGTTTTCCGGGCTAAAACACATCAATATAATATAATAATAATATGGGATAGGTTTTTATAATTAAAATAATAATAAAAACTACTCTAAAAACGAATTGGGGGTGGAGGGACTCGAACCCGGGTCTCCTCCCCCACAGCCAACAGTCCTGACCATCACAACTCGCTAGGATTTCGCGATCTAAACCCTTCAGGAATTTGTTTTAATCATCCCAGTACCCAGTCCCAATCCCCAATCGCGATTCCAATTCAATCCTTCCCGAATTCCCTTGAACTTGATCATGATTGGCAACGAGGGCATAGGGGTTTTGTTTATCACTCAAAACCGAGCCTGAGGGTAGCTTTTATTTCGAAAATACAAGTTTCCATTTTGATTAATCTTTGCTTTTCGATACCGAATCCTAGGTTAGAACATTAGATCGTTTTGTTTGATTCTTGTAATATTAGTTTCTGGATTCATGGGGCTATTGATCAGTGAAGGATTTCGAATCTGTCCATATAATTTAATTTCATTTTCGTTGAGACTAGAGTCGAAACCCCCAAATCGAACTTATGATGAACCCTAGATTACGGATTTTAATCAATTCGATATTGTTTTATTCAATTGATGTGTGACTTTCAAAGAGTAGGTAATTGCGAATCTACCCATGTAATTCAATTGAATTTTAATCAAGTTTAGGATCGAAAGCCCCAAATTGGGTTTCGTATGAACCCTAGATTACGGTCTGGGTTAATTCGATGAAATGAGCCCCAATGAACATAGGGCTTTCATTTAGTGGATAAAAACGAAGATGTAGATGTAAATCTTTACCAGAATCGAGTTGCAATTGATGGTTATTGACCGAACTGGCTCTGTCGTCGTGCGGGTTACTCCTCGGCAGTACCAACTTCGTTTTAGATGGAATTGGGGTACGATTTTGCTACTGATGAATGCGACTAAGGTGTATGAACATCAAATTCATAAAATGGAGATTGATATGCACGAATTCGCTTCATCTTGTCATTAGTTCGACGGTTACGGTTATTCCAATCGAAATTGGGATTAATTTTGATATGAATGCAGTGTAATTAGCCTAATGATGATCGATCATAGCTTTAATGTGTATAACTGTTAGAGAATTTCAATAGAAAATGGTTGTGAACTTTGAATTTTTGCAAAAGTCGCGAGTTTGACTTTCCAAAGTCAAACAGAGTCAAGAATTGGTTAATTACCATATTAGTCCCTCTGGTTTGATGCATATTGAGTTTAAAAAATTTTTTAGAATAAGTCCCTGCAGTTAGATTTAACTGATTTAGCTAACAGGGTTAGGTTTTTAACAGAATGTTTAATGGGGATTGTTAACGGCGTTAACTTGAAAAGTGCGGATTGTCACAGCAAGTCCTTTGATTCCACAATCGACAGCTGGTCCGTCAAAGCCTTTTGATTCTGAAAGGATTACTATCCTTGAATCTCAAGTGCTTACACTTCAAGCTCAGGTGGATACTCTTGTGTCTACTGATTCACAACGGAAGCTGGTGATTCAGACTCAAGCTCAACAGATAGCTGACATGCAAGCATTGGTGTCTAAACTCGTTCAGTGTCTTGACGCTCAGGGGGAGTTGAGGATACATGATACATGTCACACAGAGTCTATTCAAAGACGTGATGATGAAGACAATGATCCTGCTGGAAATGTTGAGGGTAATCGTCAATACACTGACGCTAATCCTATATCAAAGGTTTAGGGGGAGTCGACATCAAAATCACTTGAAGGAAACAAAGATACTTCTGGTACTAATGAAGAAGAAATTCTATTATTGGAGTTCTTTGCAGATTCTGACCAAGAAGAAGCTGAAAAGATTGCATGTCTTGATGACATTGATGATTTATTCAATGAC
This sequence comes from Smallanthus sonchifolius, assembly GCA_023525975.1. Classification (NCBI taxonomy): domain Eukaryota; kingdom Viridiplantae; phylum Streptophyta; class Magnoliopsida; order Asterales; family Asteraceae; genus Smallanthus; species Smallanthus sonchifolius. The sequence continues at coordinate 63,480,938 of CM042019.1, read as the reverse complement.
ATGGATGATGAAGTGTCTGAAAATGAAATAGAAGAAGGAGAGATAGTAGAGATAGAGATAGAGAAAGGTCAAGATAAAGTTACTTATGAAGGCTGTGATGGTCTTAAAGTGTCGTATAACTTCATCCAGGATGATGTTATTCCTGAATTCACTTATGAAGGAGTAACAGATTCTATGGACTCTGTTGAAGACGTCACACTGCCTGAAGACACTGCTGATTCCAAGATGGATACTGATGATGAGAATATTCAATCAGATAAAGATGCTAAAATTAAAACTACTCACACTGAGTCTCCGAAGGTTAATGAAGAATCTGTGATGTATAGAAATATAGGGATGACAAGAGAACAATGGACAGAAGTTGTAAATAGCTGGATGAAGGTGCTACCCAAGTCTCCAGCACAACCTGCTCAGAAAGAGAAATATGTGAATAACGAGCGGTGTGTAGGAAGGATCATAAGTTGGTTCTATGATGGTGATACAAAATTATTTTCAATTAAAAGATCTGACGGTGTTCAATACTTAAAGCCGAGGATCAAGTATTTCAATACCTTACCAATGTGTGAAATGAATGGTCTAGCTTCAAAACCTCTTATTAATAGATCGAAGAATGGTTTGGCTGATGTGATAGCAAACTTAATCAAGAGAGAAGGTAGTTCAGGAAAGTATGAACGACTGAAACCACAAAAAGGAAAGAGAGTGAAGAACACAGATCAAAAGACTGGGAAGGTGACCTGGAATTACAAGTATAAACCAGTACGTGCTGTACATAAGATACCATTGAAGAAGATTCCTGAAGACTTTCTTGGGAATATGAAATGGTGGTATGTCGATGTTAATACTGGTGAAGCAAGGATTGAAGATAAAGACAATAAGGTCATTGTATGTTTCTATGATGCAATGAATCTTATAAATTTTTCAAAGAAGGATCAGAGAACATTGCGAAAGAATGAAATAATGTTCACCGATGAATGGAAAGAACAAGGATTGCAGTACAAGAGAGTTTTGGAGATATGCAGAAGATATGGAGTGCATGCTGGCAACAGACTATCGGATAACTGGAAAAGCTCATCATGAAGACTGAAGACTGTAGATCAAGCTATTGTCAAGGGGGAGTCTGTTAGGACATAGTTTGTAATGACAAAAGCTTGTAATAGTTAGATCTTATGTCTTTATGTTTTTGTTATGTAAAAACTCACTAAGTGTTTATTCAAGTTTACCTAGAGGCGAACTTGTTAAGTTCACCTGGTCTATCAGAGGCGAACTTAATAAGTTTGCTTAAGTCTATCTGAGGCGAACTTGTTAAGTTCGCTTAGTCTGTTAGAGGCGAACTTAATAAGTTCGCTTATAGCAGGTCAGACGGCTATATATATGTGTGTTTATAGAGTCAGTTGAGATGCATAGAACAGAGAATTATCGATTAGTCTGATTGAGTCTGTAAACACCATTGTGATTTGGAATACAATTTAGAATGTTATTTATGTGATTGTCTACATTGTTTTTTATGTGTATAAACGTTGATTCGTTGGATTCCGCACTCCGAGTTAACGTCACGTCTTATCACGAGATCGATCCATAGAAGCGCCATGAGGACCTACAGTATGATGGGTTGATCACCCTTATGTTTATGGCCAAATGAATGTTCTCCCCAAGTAAGTATGTATGTACATATGTATGTACTCAGTATGAATGTTAGGTGAGAATAGTAAAGTAAAGAATATGTAAAGGCTCGAATGTTAAGTATATTATATATATATATATATATATAATACTCATGATAAGATAAATATCATGTACGATTGTCTTTAAACTAGAACTCACTAGCGTTAGCTGACTTTTAGTATACATTTCAGGTAAAGGAAGAAAGGGTCGTGCGATGGCGTGAAGGTTACCTGGCACAAGACTGGCATCCCACTTTAGTATATGTGTTAAGACAATGTTATGTTTTTAATTGTTAAGACTTCCGCTGTCATGTTATGTAATGATTGAATTCAAATGTTTTAAATTTAAGTTTAGTAATTACGACTATGTTTATGTGTAAATCCAACAAGTGAGGTTACCCGAGAAGGGGCTTTACAACTCAGTTGTTTACAATACACATGACACAAGATTGATTACATGATACATGAAACTTAGTTGCTTACAATATACACAATACAAGATTGATTACATGAAACTCATTTGTTTGCTACGTACATAATACTAAACTATTCACATTATACATGAACTCTATCTACTTACAATGTACATAACACAAGATCATACATGAAACCTGAGTGTTTACATTATACACGGAACCAAATTGTTTACAATTATTGCAATTGATTGATCACATTATACACTAGGCATGACCATTCACTTTACCATGAAAGTTGAAAGCTGTAACACTGTGAAGCTACTCGGGGTTTGACGCATTCTTGTTAGCTTTGGAACTTTAAGTTATATTACACTAATACCTTTTAGTTTCCTGGTTGACCTTAACTATCTACGGACACAGTTATTTATTGGCAACTCATACATGAAAATAATACACATAAACTAAGTAATTTAGTGCCATCTCTTGACCCGCACACAACGGAAAGATCTATACGGACCGTACAACGATTCGAGTAATTACGGGTACACACGTAATTTTAAGAATCAACGCATGGAAAACATAGTAAATTCTGTCATGTGTTATGACATAAAACCTATCGTGATATATAGTAACGTGTGTAATGTGATATGACAATGGTATAGTGGATACGCCGCTGGTACTTCCTATATATAAGGGTTCCTATCATATTATCAAAAGTAGCGTTACTCATTGCACGTGAAGTTTTATGTTATTTTGACCCGGATCAATGATTGTGAAATTCTCTTATCTCGTGACATTTCTTGAACATAATATACTACATCTTAAACAAGCCTTGGTTATCAAGTTCTTATCGCACCCATTTCAAGTAATGCATTTCATCCTTGGCGTCCAAAATATCCTTCGATAGATTTCTCCTTAATTCTCTTAAACTAATTTCATTATCATCATCTATGCCTGGCACGACTTTAGCTTCCACTGCTCCCCAGCTTTAGCTTCCATCTTCTTCTTGTAGTCAAGGAAGAACTTGATCACCTTGTCGTATTTAGAAGCAAGGAACTTTTTCCACTCGTCCATGTACATGCAGTACTTTTCATCTAGTGCCTCCAGATCTTTCACAGAGAAGTTTATGAAGCAGACTTCATCAAACACTCTAATTAGTTCCCTTGGCACTAAGCTTCCACTATCGGCTCACACCTTTCCAATCACCACTGCCTCGCCCGTTTTAGGATCTACGTACCAGTACCATATGTTACCGAGGATATCCTGAGATAACTTGCTCAGGGGAATCTTGGTTTCACATAGCACTGGCTTGTATACCAGTTTCTGTAAGCTTTTCTTAGTCACATGATGTCTAGCATTCTTGTCCTTGACTCGCTTAGGCACTTGAGGCTTAAACGTTTCGAATTTACCAGATCTTACCTCACGCTGTAGAACCTGCCACAAACCTATCGCTACTGCGTTATTTGAGTGACCCAGCAGCTCTTGGTTTACTAGGTTCACGAGGTCGTATCTTGGTAAGGAGTTGAAAGCGTCGCAGGTTGGTTTCAAGTATTGAACCCCCCAGCTCGCTGATTGCAAACAACTTCCTATCCTCATCGAACCTCACAGCTAAGATCATCCCTTTCGCTCCATGTTTGTCTATGATTGAAGTCTTTTTCCATACCGGAGACGGATCCTTTGATGAACTTTCAGGCATATGTTTGTCTTTCTTTGCCTCTGGATCCACAGGTCTAGGGTCGGCAGGGGAGGCTTCAGTCGACGCCTCACCAGTACTAGCAGGCTTGACTGAACCTGTGTCAAGATGAGATTCAAAGGATGGAACTTCAAAGATCTCTCCATCTTCAAGCTCATACTCTCCTTCCCCGTCGCCCTTGGGAACTTCTATCACCACATCATCATCTTCCTCATCCCAATCGTCACCAGAGTCGATCTCTCCTTCTTCAAGATTGTAGAGACCCTCGATCTGTGCTTCTTTGGAATAGTCTGGCTCTAAGAATAAGATCGCATTATCCGACACATCGTCAGATAGATCTTTCAAAACGTCAGCTACAGATTTTCCTTTATTTCCACCTGAAGCATCACCACCTTCATGGTGAGTCGACTCCCCCTCGCCAAAGCTTGTTGCTCACTTCCACTATGACCGACTTCAGGATCCTTGTCTTTGTCATCATCCTTTGTTAAATCAACCGGGTGACAAGCCTCATCACCGGTAGATTTTGATGTCTTCTCCTTCTTCTTTTCTTTCTCCCCTTGAGCAGCAAGCTTCTTAGTCAGTTCAGCTACTAACTTGACCATCATTTCATGTTCTTTTCGCTGCATGTCAAAACGTACCTCTAACGACGTTCTGTGTCCCAGAATCATATTATTCGTTTTGATTAATAGTTCGTTCTGGGCCATCACATTTGCAAGTCTCTCTTTAGTCCCAGTCCTCTGGCTTCTTAGAATAGTAACTTCGTCCACCAACGAATTTATCTAAGCTTGTTGAGCCTCATATTCTTCCCTTGATTTTTGAACTGTTTCAAGTAGACCAGCTACTTGTGTTTCCAAAGTGCCAATCCTGGCATCATTTGGATCAGGATTCCTAGACATAAAGGCTTCAGCATTGTGGAGGGGAGATGAGAAGATCGTATCAAAGTCAAAACCCTGGGAAAAGTCTCCAAAGTTGTAGGGTTGACTGATAGGTTTAATGGTGGTAGTAGGGATTGATGATGGGATGATGGATGTAGGATTGGGGAAAGGAGTGATGGTGACTGACTCGGTAAGAATCGGAGCAGTCAACGCCACTTGGACAGATGTTACAGGGAGGGACACTATCACAGGAACCTCCTCTGTGATAGCAGTGACAGCCACATCAAGTGTAACCTGTGGCCTCCTCCGTTGTCGCCGGTATAGCTGTAGTGAAGGTGGGGTAGAAGCGGAATCAGTACTCGCAACCGATACATTTACTTGCCTCTGAGCACTGACCTCTACCTTACGAAGCATAGCTTGTTGCGGCCTATCCCCCCATTGCTTATTGATACTTTCTCTCCTACGTCTTTGTATAGTAGTGTCTGAATCAGAATCTAGTTCATATTCACTGCTAGTCGATTGTCTCTTTCTCTTAGAAGATGACTCGGGAAGGGTCACCTTCGTCAGTCTTCTCGGGTGTGCCTGTGATGGTGCATCATCAGAATCAGATGAATCAGACTCTGTATCTTCGAAGTCGGATTCTTCAGCACCAACACTACCTGCTTTGTCGTCTCCTCCTTCAGACAATTCATCCTCACTCTCAACTTCGTTATCTTCTTGTTGCTCATTAGAATATTCACTGAGTTCTGGCTCAGACTCATGACTAAACCATCTCCAATCAACTGGTGCCACATACGCTTCATTAATCAGGTGGCCAAAGAGTGGGGTATGCTCAGGGGTAGGTTCTACACTGCCTGGCTTTAGAAATTGTGCAAACACTCTGTTGTCCACCCTTTTGACTTGCAATCTCTCCCCGATAGCAGGCAAATTTGGCAACACATCATTGATCAGTAGTTGCACAAATCTTGGGTATAACAGGAATCTAAACCTCTCAGCCGTATTGATCTGATCAGTTAAGGCCTTGAAGATGTATCTTGAGAAGTTATAACCCCTGTTGAGAGACAAGCCAACCATGACTGCTGCAAGATCATGTCCCATAGCATCCTTCATAGCATCCTTCCCCGCCTTCCTGGAAGAGATGCACATGATCATCACGTGGGAAAAGTACCTCCACTGATCTAGCACCCACATCTTCTTGTAGGAAGAGTAATCTCGTACACTGACATATCCCATACGCTGCCTCCAACAACCATCCACAAAGTAATCAGGATAGGCAGTTGGGTCGGTGGCGAGATCCCTGAACTGTAAGACCCTTCGAATTGTGTCCTCGGAAAAATCAATGTCATGACCCGCCACAGTAGCCCGAATGACATTAGGGGTTACCGTGCAGTCATGATCTGCTGTATCCCAGAACTGCTCCAGGTACGGTCTTGAGACTATTGGATCTGCTGATATAGCATAGCTGGTCTTTGAACGATTCAAGAAATCAACAATCTCTCTGTATTGTAGTGAAGCACCCTTCCATTCCGGTTCTATAAGTGCAAGGAGATTGAACTCACTGGTAAATGCACGAGCCATCACTACAAAAACAGACATTAAACATAATTAGAACAAGAAGGTTCATTGGAATTGAAAACACATGACCGAGTATAGTACATTCACACTGAACTGAAAACCAGACTTAGAAAATTTCAGAAAAAGCCTTCCTGCGTACTTGTCATGTACGCAGGCTTTAGGTCTTGCGTACTTAGCAAGTACGCATGACTAATGTCTTGCGTACCTGTTAAGTACGCATGACTTAACACATGGACAAAATTTGAAAAGTCAAAATCAGAAACTTGTGAAATTGATGTTGAATATGGTTGCCATTACGTCGAAAACAATGTCTACGACCAATGTAACCTATTTCAACCCAATAAAGTACCATAAGATGGTCATTTTGACCTAAGGGTGAACCAACGGTATCTGTCGGTTCAAACACTAGATCAGAATCAAAATCAAGCCAACTTAAGGGCGATTTCTTCAAGATTGAGGTTCGATTAATGCATTTAACCATGTGTTCGGTCACAATTTAAGTTAATAACAACCAAACATGGTCCAAAAAACATCATCAAACCCTAGTTCTTGAGGGCTAGAAATTAGTCCCAAGCAGACGATTTAGCGGATGAAATTCCTTAAGATTCTCACAAAATGTTGTTTATCCGTAGATGAAACAATGATCGAGACAAAAAAGCTCTTTGGAACACACTAATTTTTTGAGGAAAAGATGGGCAGAGGGTATTCAACAGTGGTCGAAGTTTGAATGAGAATGTGATTAAAAAAATTCTAACACCTGTTTAAATACCCCAACACATTAGGTCTTGCGCACTTGATAAGTGCGCAGGAAGTAACTCCTGCGTACTTAGTAAGTACGCATGGCTTATGTCTTGCGCACTTGCTAAGTACGCAAGGTTTAACTCCTGCGCACTTAAAAAGTACGCAGAAACCAGTGTTCACTCAAAATTTTAACTCAAATTATGAAGAAATCAAATCAATTAATGAACAAGATAAGCACATTCAATCAAGAGGATTCAAAATCAATTCAAGACGGTTAAACAAAAATATTTTTTGATTTTCTGATTAAAATTGAACTGTACACAAACTTAGAATCTTTTTGATCTTTTCTAGATAGAAATAAACAAGTATATACAACCACACTATTTTTGCTCAAAGACACGAGTAGAGGATCATATCAGGCTAAACTTTAGCAAAAACGATACAAGATAAACGTCAAAGAATATGGGATCATGTCATGAATTATAATTTATTCATACGTAATAAGCACATAAACAAGTAATTCAGGTTGGCAATATTATGATATTTGAAACCATAAGCATCTTTGTATCACGTTCTTGTGTGTTAAGGTATTAAGTTTAGGATATACAACGTGTACCCCACTGATATGGTACAGAAATGTAACTTGCACTATCTCAAGGCATCTAAGATTTTCCCAAAGATTTTCAAATCTCCAGAATGAAGTTACATCGTTTAGCATAGAAAAAACAAGCAGAATCCATAAGGATTATCAAGAATCAGAAGATTCAGAATCGAGTCATTAAGATGTCTTGGTTTGATTGGATTTTCTTCTTTGAATATCATATGATGATTCAGGTTAATAGATATGGAGTCTAAGGATTTAGGTAAGGTGATCCAACTTTTATCTAGATTTGATTTCAATGAATCAGGTATGATAAAAGGGTAAATACATGCTTAACGGTTGATGTAAAGACATGTCTTGATCCAATATCTTATTACATACTTGTGAGTATGGGCAGTGAGATGAACTGCAGTAATTGTGCTAAAGACATAACCCAAAACTGGTCTCTTAAGAAAATATTTGCTAAAATCTTATATCCTTTATCTGATAATGATCTTTTTGTAATCTTTTACACATGCACACATGCATACATGGTTTCAAATCATAATTGTAGTCTAGATTTAGTTTCCACACTACTAATTATTCAAAGACGCCTACAGCCTACTGACAATTCAAATTACTAGTAAATAAGCAGATTAAAAACATAACAATTTAAACAATCAAGTAAGCATGACGCAATCATTTCCCATATGAGCAGTCTATGGTGTTTAGATCATTTCTGATGTACTATCATTTCCTCTTTTCTCAAGATTACTTTGAAATTCTCTCCATTTTCTATTTTGTTTGAATTTTTGTAAAATATTTGAAAAATTAAAAGAACTATATTGAAATCTTAAAAGAAATAAAATTTAACTTTCATGAATTGAATTGATTGAAGAAAAACAAGTTTTCACTCTGGATTGAACATTCCTATCAAGTTGACAAGATGATCAAAACGGGATCGGTCAAATGCCTTAATGAAAAGGTCAGCAAAGTTGTCATCCGTGTGAACCTTTACAAGTTCAATGAGATGCTTTTCAGCACAATCACGGATGAAATGATGGCGAATTTCAATATGTTTAGTTTTGGAATGTTTCACCGGGTTGTTTGTGATGGACATGGTGGCATTGTTGTCAATGAACAGAGGAGTTCCAGTGAAGTTCAAGCCGTAGTCTCTCAATTGCTGCTGAATCCACAATATCAGAGAACAACCGCTAGCTGCAGCAATGTATTCTGCTTCACATGTTGAGACATAAACCGTTGACTGCTTCTTACACTGCCAGGAAACCAGTCTGTCTCCCGAGAATTGACATCCACCTAAAGTTGACTTTCTATCAAGGTTACAACCGCCATAGTCTGAATCAGTGTAGGCTTTGAAGTCAAATGACTGCTGCTTAGAGTACCAAAGACCCAATCGGGGTTTCCCTTTCAAGTATCTGAAAATCCTCTTTACAGCTATCATATGAGACTCCTTCGGTTGTGACTGAAACCTTGAGCACAAGCATACAGCAAACATTATGTCGGGCCTTGAAGCTGTGAGATACATAAGAGATCCGATCATCCCAATTTGCAATCCACATCCTTTCCATCTTTGTCAGGATGCAGACCATGATTGACGGGGATAGGTGTGCCATAAGCACTGCTATCATTCATCTTGTATTTTGACAAGATGTCCTGCACATACTTGGTTTGATTCAGATAAATGCCATCCTCTCTTTGACTGACTTGCAGACCCAGGAAGAACGACAATTCACCCATATTACTCATCTCAAACTTGGACTTCATCACCTGTTCGAATTCCCTACACATCTCTTCATTTATAGACTCAAAGATAATGTCATCGACATACACTTGTACAAGAAGAATATCACCTCCTGCTTTCTGTATGAAGAAGGTCGAGTCAATCTGTCCACCGTCGAAATCATTAGACGGTAGATGTTTATATAATGTCTCATACCATGCCCGAGGTGCTTGATGAAGACCATAAAGTGCTTTGTCGAGCAGATACATTTTATTGATATTATGCGGATCTTCTAAGTTGTGAGGTTGAGTGACATAGACCTCTTCATGAACTTTTCCATATAGGAAAGCACTCTTCACATCAAGTTGATAGACCTTGAAGCCGACATAGGAGGCATAAGCAAGAAACAGTCGAATGGCCTCAAGTCTAGCAACTGGGGCATACACTTCTGTGTAATCCAAGCCCTCTTGTTGATAAAAACCCTGAACAACCAACCTTGCTTTGTTCTTCACCACAACATGATGATCATCCGTCTTGCATTTGAACACCAATCTGGTGCCAATTGGTTGTACGCCTCTTGGCAAGTCAACCAAATCCCACACATGCAAATTTTGGAATTGAGATAGTTCTTCTTGCATTGCCTCAATCCAGCAGTTGTCAGCGAGAGCCTCTTTCACATTCTTCGGCTCTAACTGGGACACGAATGCAGCATGCAGACATGTTTCCATGACACCAGTGTCAAGTATCTCAGAGTAAAGACTAGTGTTCTCAGCAATGGTTCGATGACGAGTTTGAATACCAGCATGAGGATCACCAATAATGTTGTCAATTGGATGATTCTTATGCACTCTCATCTCTGGTACATTCGGTTCCTGAAATTCTGAATCGAGGTTCGTGCTTAACTCCCCCATATCCTGTGTTCCAGAAGAAGAAGATTCAATGTTGATTGGATCAGCTGGAGCTTCATTTCCTACACGAGTGTTAGGATTAGCTTGAGCGTCATTTGCGTCAACATGAACATCTTCACTGTTATCACCGTCATGAGTTCCAGATGCAGATGCAGCATAGGAATCAAGAGTTACAATCGGTACAATAGCACGAGTTGAGAAACTAGAGTCATCACCACCACAAAATAATTCATATACATTTGCGGCATCATTTGTAGACAAATCAGGAAGATTGAAAGATTTGAATAGCGCATCATAATCAAAACCCCAAGCTAGACCAGTTGGTTCTGATGGAATGCTGTGTTTACTACAATCCACTTCAAACCATTCCTCGACAGTACAAGTTCCTATATTGTACACTCTCTTGCAAGGCAAGTTGGCAACATATCCTAAGAAGATGCCTTCCACCGTTTTTGCATGAAACTTAGACTTTCGGTCTTTGTATTGTAGCAATAAGGAACAGGGACTACCAAAAGGAACTAGATAGTCAAGATTGGGAGGTCGATTGTTGATCAACTCATAACAAGTCTTGTTGTGCCTCTTCATAACCATAACTCTATTCAAGACGTGACAAGCTGTATTAACTGCTTCTTCCCAGAAATTGACAGGAAGCTTTGCATTTGACAACATTTTCCTTGTAGTCTCAATCAAGGTTCTGTTCTTCTGTTCTGCGACTCCATTCTGCTGAGGTGTGTACGGGGCACTAAATTCATGACAGATACCCTTCTTGAGACAGAAAAGTTCCATCAAATTATTCTTGAATTCAGTTCAGTTGTCACTCCTTATTCTTCTAACCTTCAACTTGCACAGAGATTCCAAGATCAGGATCAGGTATTGAAGAATGTCAGCAGTTTCGTCCTTCATACCTAAAAAATGCACCCAAGAAAAACGTGAGAAATCATCAGTTACAACTAGACAGAATGACTTACCTCCAATACTCCTGATACTTATGGGGCCAAACAAATCCATATGAATAGCTCCAAAGGAGTATCGATGGAGTTTTGGAGCTTGGGCTTGTGAGACTTCCGTTGCTATTTGCCCTTTTTACAAGGCATACAGTCATCTGCAACGTTAAATCTCATATTAGGAACCCCGGTTACCAAACCGTTTGGACAAGATGATTCATTTTTCGATAAGAAATGTGTCCGAGTTTCCTCTGTCGCTTTGGTAAGCAAATAGGTAGCAACTGATGAGGTGGTTGTTGCCACGCTCATATCAATCTGATAGGTGTCGTTTGTCCTTGGCGCTCTCATCATAATCCAGTCTTCAGGAACCTCAAAACCAGGTTTGAGAATCAAGCATTCAGTCTTGTCAAACATCACCGAGTACTCCTTGTCGCACATCTAGGAGACACTCAACAAGTTATGCTTCAGCTGCTCGCAGTAGTTGACGTTGTCAAAGCTGACACAACCATTTGAAACCACGCCATAACACGTGATACTACCGCCTTTCTCTCCAGCAAAGGCCACATAGCCGCCTCTGAATGGTTTCACATCTTGAAGCAAGGCCATGTTACATGTCATGTGCCGGGAGCATCCACTATCTACATACCAACGATTAGAGATAGTACCCTTCGGATGTCCCTGCACGAGTCACAAAAATAAATACTTAGATTTGGAGACCCAAGCCATAGTGGTCTCGAGTCGTCCGTCTTTCTTAAAATAAACAACCCCAATTAACTCACAGTCGTGACTGTCAAAAATTGATGAATCTTTAGAAGATTTGGGATCAGGAGATTGAGAACATTTGGATTTGTTATTCCAGGATCTCTTCTTTTTCTTAACTAGAATAGTACACTTAGATTCAACAGCAGCAGGTGAACTAGTGGAAGCTTCACCTGATTGAATTTCAGCCAGCTGTTCTAGCTTTCTCAATCTCTTGTTCCTTCTTCTCCTCTATGGCTTAGAGAGTTTCACCACAGGTTTCACACCAGTTTGTGCACTACTAGAGGTAGTTGCACTAGGTTTAGCAGGTAGCTTTCCCTTTTTTGAAACAGACGGTTTAGCCTCAGATGTGATCTTTGGCTTTGCCATAGGTTTTACTGGTGGTTTCACCACATTTGCTTTGGACTTTTGGAATGCTTCACTAGTGGTGACTTAGGGATAACAGCCGGTTGTGAAACAATTGGCCGTTTCCCTTGGTTCTTAGTAGGACAGTTCACAAGAATGTGACCAACCATACCACAGTGAAAGCAAGTTCTCTTTTCTTTGTAAGTCCTCCTGTAAGTCTCATTTGATCTGGCATTAGATGACTCAGCATGATGAGCATGAGAAGTTGTTTGGTGAACAGTAGTTTGACCCGATGATGATTGGTTTTTGGGAGTATAAAATTTTTGAAAATTTTCTTGATAACTTAGCCCAAAATGAGCTGAGAAAGCTTCTTTCTTAACTTTATTAATGTTTTTATATCCCCCATAAAGCATCACTTTCAATTTCTCATTAGATTCAATGATATCGGGCTCCATCAAAATACAATTATCACTATCAGTGATAATGTTTTTCTTAACTTTCTGTTCACCTAGCAACTCCTTCATGGCAGGTATTCTCAGACCCATCATCAGAAGCAGTAAAGAACTCTTCATTAGATTCAGAGTCAGCCTTACTTGAGGAATCATCCTTGTTAGAGGAATCATTCTGACTTGAGGAATCATCAAGGCAAGACAAATCAATGTCAATTAAGTTGTTGACAAATTTCCCGCTAACTGGTGGAGGAATGGCATTAGTACCCAGCCCTAAGCCATTCACTTACCTCACTACAGACTCGTAGTGTTCCACCACAAAACGAGAATTTTTCAACTTCTCAATATTACCTTCCAACTGCAAGATCTCATTTTGCAGCTTGTTGATCTCATTGTTCCTTTTCTCTAACCCCTTATACGCAACATCCAAATGAAACTGTTGATCGCTGATTTTAAGTGAATAATCACGTTTTTCTTTCTTCAAAGTTTTAATTGAATCTTTATAACATTTTTCATTTTCCTTGTAGCTTAACGCTGCAATACGAAGGGGTTCGACTTTGTCTTGAAGCTTAGAGTTTTCAATCTTTAAGCTTAGACATTTGGAACAAGAAATGACAACAAAAGGATTAGAGTCTACCTCATTCGATGAACATGATGCCTCTCCAATAGCCATGAGGGCAACTGCAGTTGTAGACTCTTCTTGATCATCCACAGAAGCTTCCCTTTCTTCAGCTTCCATCATCTCCATAATCTCAGCCATGAGACCAACCTGTGTTTGTGCAATAAGGGCATCCTCCAAATGAACACCCCAATCAAAGCTTTCATCTTGTTGAGCCACCAATGCATTGGACGTTCCACTTTAACTTTGATTGCGGTTGTTAGAGTTGTACCCTTGGTTGTTTCCTTGATTGCTTCCCTGGCTTGGTCTTTTGAATCTAGAGGCAGGTGCTTTAACCTTCTGACATTCACGAGCAAAGTGTCCAAAGTTCAGACACTTGAGCACTTGGCCTTGGATTTGTCAAAACCAACCTTGGCATTAGAATGCCCGCCAATAAACTTTCTGCCAGCTCTGTTCAGGAAACTCTTCGCCCTCCTCAAGATCATGGGCATATTCAATTGAATATCCATATCATCTGGATCCACCTGATTAAAGTCTTCTTCGCTGGTTTCAAGATCCGTGAGCTTACCGCCAATGAAGTTCTCATAGGCAAGCATGCATGATGAGAATAAAGCCACATGATCTTCAGCTATCTTGGCTATTGTTGATTGGTTAGCTGAAGATGTGGGAGAATGATTTCTTGAGGAGTTCTGGTGATGAGATCTAGAACCAGATGCTGCATAGCACGCATGACCACCACAAGCCTTTAAAGTTTCTTCCTCATGAGAGTTTCCTGAGAAAAGGGCAATTCCAGAGCCCGATGACTTGGTTGTAGAAGACGTCCCATAATACATAGAAGGGTCTTGTATTTGAGGTCTTTCTGAGCTCTCCTTTCTTTTTAGGTTCATGTCATGTGCTTGAACCTTTCCAATTGCCTCATCAATTGTCATCTCATAAAACTTAGAATTCTCTCTCATCAGGGTAGTATACATCTCAAATTTGGGTGGCAAAGCATCCAGAAATTTTTCAACTAATTCCTCATTTGGATAGATGAGGTCAAAAGCTTTCAACTCAGTCTGCAGATGATAGAATCTAGAGATGAGCTCATCTATGGATTCGTTCTCCAGATATCTGAAGCACTCATACTGCTTCCTGAGAAGATCCCTTTTACTCTTCTTGATGTCACTGTTACCCTCGAATCTCTTCTGTAACGCCTTCTAGAGATCCTTGGAGTTATCGTATCCTCTGAAGCTGTGGAATAACTCCCTGGTCAAGGCCATAGTGATAGATCCGTGTCCCGTCTTCTCTCTATTATAAACTTTCTTTTCTTCTTCATCAAGTTTAGAGATAGGCTTGGGAACGTCCTCATCAAGGTAAGTGTATGTGGGATGCTTATAGCCCCTAGAATGGGTATCCATAACGAAGAATCAGTATAAGAAATATAATGTTCAAAGCGTGCTTTCCAGTTTGAATAATCATTTACATTAAGCATCTTTGGGGGTTTCTGTGGGGTTTCGATCTCATTGTCATAGTTCAGAAGGTTACCGAGGTTCTGAAGATTTGACATGGTGAACACTTAGTCAAATTTCAGAAAAGTCAAAGAAACTTGCGCACTTGTCTCTGGCCTTGCGCACTTAACAAACCTAGTCTTGCGTATTTAGAATTTGCTCTTGCGTACTTGATAAGTACGCAGGAGTAAATGATAAGTACGCAGGAGATTAAGTAAGTACGCAGCAAATATGGTCTTGCGTACTTGGTAAGTACGCAGCAAGACTGTACTTGTTGCCAAATAAGGTAAGTACGCAGGTCACTTTTTCACCAACTCTCACCAACTTTTTTCGGTGACTAGAATCTCACCGGAGATGGCAGAAATCGAAAAGGTGACCAAACAAAATGAGCCAAAGGGTTAGAAACTCGTTTCTAACCAACCTTTAATGCTCAAAACACTAAAATACACAACAAAAGTCGGTTTTTGAGTGATTTTTGCTTCTAAAATAGTGTTCAAGAGCTACCCCTATTTTATCACAAAAATCAACAAAAACGCCCACTTTTGCTTGCAAAAACTCTGTAGGATGTGTAGAAGATACTCCTAACACACTCACAACACTCAAAATCAAGAGCTAAGCTCTGATACCACCTGTAGGTCCCCGGGTGTCTCGGATCGTTACGTGTGGGTGTGTGACTAGTTAGACCGAGTACGGAATGCCCGTGACTAGGGGGAGAATCAAACAACACAAAGTAAACCGACAAAGAAATCACTTTAAAGTTCCTTCTATTATAAACTCGAACGGTTACAGAGAGAAAATACTGAGTGCAAATGTTTGCGTACTTATCTTCTGTCAACTTATTCTATTTATACAAGACCTGATCTCTGCGCACTTAACAAGTGCGCAGGGCAAATTGTTCATGCGTACTTAGCAAGTACGTAGAGTATTCTTCCGTACTTGCTATGTACGCAGGAACTAATTCCTGCGCACATGCTAAGTGCGCAAAACACTTAGAGAAATATTACAACAATAACATGCATTAGAAATTACAACTCGATAACTAATACATATAGACATTACAATACAAAGACAAAACATACAAGACAAGTACCATAAACTAAGACACTGTCCAGAGTGTTTGTTACATAAAAGTGCTTCAACAGTTTCAATTTGTCCAAACCCGCGGCTAAATTCAAAATTCGAACCATTTGACCTTCTTCAGTCAAACCACAAATCAAATTATTCGAAATCAAGAAATTAACGTGTTTAAATCCCGCAATTCACGCTAAGATAATCCTAACATGCATACAGACCTATACCACGACCATATTCATCCAAGATTTAACCCAAATTACGTGGAATTCATTCTTTCAGCTGTCCACAACCAATTCATCTTAAATTGATTGATTTAGAGGGAATTAAACGATAAGAATCAATCCCACGCCTTCGCGAGCACATTTACAAACTTTCTAACCTGTTACGCGACTGCCATTAACCTTCTAGAGTTTTGTCGACCTTAAGGAACTCCTAGTCAATCACCCCAGCCGTTCTCTCTCATCATTTCACCAAATCAGGTAATTTTTCGTACCTTTGTAGTCGTTTTGACCTCATAATCGAAAGACCCATGGTCAGAGCCTCAATCGCTTGCTCATCGACTCAATTCCAGGGCTAGGGTTTTCGGGTTACATATTGGGGACGAAGGGATTGATGGCTGAAGCCTTTTTCTAAATTTAAACTCGGCTGTTGTCAAGGCATTCGCTTAGTTTAACCGGTAGGACATTTGACCCACACAAAAGAGTCGCGGGTTCGAAGCCAGCCCCGCACCATTTCTCCTTTTCTACGTACCACTGAACCGGTTACCTATCCACTACACGTTTAAACAGAATTCAGGCCGGATTAATGACACCAGGTTGGGTGCTGGCCTAGTGGTTTGCGCGCATGTCCCTCCCAGAACCCACCCGGTTTCGAACTGGGTGGAGTTATTTTTGTTAAAAATTATTTTTAAAAACTATTTTAATAACTAAGAATTTTCTATAAGAATTATCTTATAAACTTAACACTTTTAAAACCTGGTTAAAGTAACAATTTGCATTACCAAACATAAAAATTATTCCTACCAACCTAAATGATTTAAAAACCTCATTCCTCCATGAAATTTTTTCAAAAAAAAATTAGATTAAAAATTTATAGAATTTATTTACTATGTCTCAATAATTCCATTTCTAAATAAATCATTTTTTTTACATATTTACTTTTTCCATAGTGACATAATATTTTTTTTAAAGAAATTTTTATCCTTTACGTTAATAATCCATTTGGGGAATTAAAAATTTAAATTAGTATAATTCCTTAATTATATATATACTTACCTTGTTAATTTGACACATTCTTCTAAATAAATAAATAGAATAAATTTATTTATTTAATTTATAAAAATAATCCTGCGCTATTTTTTTTCTCTAAATAAAAGAATTTATTTAGTTATTCGAATTAAAACCCTAAATCAAATCATTATTACCCTTTTACATCTAATATCAAACCCCTACTCCATTACATACACCAATACACACATTCATGATTGGTGGTGACATAAACACCCATTATACAAGTCCCCACATTTATTGAAACCCTAAGACTCTACTTTAAACATTGTGCACATTATTGAATCAAGTTCGTACATTCTCATTCTAGTTTAACTTTGAGAGTTACAAGGAACAATTTGCTACCTATTTTTCCCTCTCTATCTACAAACAACTTGCAAGTGAGTTTTACATAGCCCCTTTTTACATTCTTGCACTTTTGGGGTGAAACATGATTCTCTTTACAAACTACTATGTAATTACATATATACAATTCTTCATTATGACTCTATGTGCTTACTTATGCTTTATGCTTGAATGCTTTGGTTAAGGCTACATATAAATGACACATTATTACAATCATTAACTCATTACAAGCCAACAGTAACATTGATATATCTATTGTGTCTGACAAACCCACCCAGGTAGGGTGAGTGTTATCGACACTTAATTAGGCTAACATTGGTATGTTATGCACTTCAGTAGGCTAACATTGGTATGTTATGCCCTTCATTAGGATAACATTGGTATATTATGCCCTTCAGTCACAAGGTTTGATTGTACACTAGCTTAACTGTAGGTCCTCCATAAATGCCTATTAAAACATATGTCATATGAATTGTATAAAACATTGAAACTCATTTGTTGTGTCAAAACCTATGTATGTTCATCAACTTTCTAGTTGGCTTTGTTTTAATCATGTTTCAGGTACGATTATGTGAGTTGATCAAAAGCCTGCTTCATATAAGATGTGGACCTAGTTTAAGTTTAATAAAGGAACTTGTTTTGTATTTCAATTTTATGTACTTGTGAAATTTTGTTTGGTTTGCAACTTTGAATTGAAATAAGATGTTTTAATATATTACAACCTTAGTCAACCATGTGCTCATGAACAATCTCCATGTCCCGCCTCGATGTTTCCGCCGTCGGTTGGGGTGTGACAATACTCTGGTTAGATAAATGTCCTGTGTTATGGGTGTGACAAGTTGGTATCAGAGCCGCGGTTTAAGAGATTTAGATACTAATAGGAAAGATTAGTATCTAGACTTAAACTAAGAGCTCTGAAATAACTGGAATGCCATAGGATATAGGTTAAGATGTTGATTATCATTATGAATATAACAAGAAATGTCGAGAAAACATATATTAATTACATTCTTGGCCAAATGTCTTTAATTTCTGATTTTATGGATCTTAACCGATTATACGAATTCTGATGCCATACATCTGTGTGTATTGGTAACAATGGTTGGAAGAGGAAGAGGTAAAAGAGCAGGTCGTACTCCGGTTACTAGGTCTCATAGGCAGACCAAGAATAACACCAACACTAACGATCATCACGAAACGAACGAGGACGATAATAACGTGCATCTTCATGCTGAAGAGGTGGTTATGTCTGAGGCCCAATTCCAGGATGTTGTGGCTAGCGAGGTAACAAAGGCACTAAGAACAATGTTACCTGGATTATTAGATGAAGTCCTCACGAGGAGGATGGGTACCGGAACTGCTAGAGGGGGAATTAACAACACTGAAGGAGCAAACGGAAATGCCAACAACAGTTCTATGATGAGAACTGAAAATCATGAAGGATGTAATTATAAATCCTTCGGAGGGTGCAAACCTAAGCCATTCGATGGCAAGAAGGGAGTCATTTATGCTACTCAATGGATCACCAAGATGGAAGCAGTTATCAAGCTTAGTGAGTGCAGGAGTGATCAGGCAGTCAAGTTTCCTGCAAATTCTCTAGAAACAACAGCATTGGATTGGTGGGAGTCGGTAAAACAAGCCATAAGGGAGAGCAGGTTGTGGACAATATGAAATGGAACGAGTTCAAGGAACTAGTCCTTTAGCGATTTTGACAAGATAGAGGAAGAGTTTCAGCATTTGGATAGGTGAAGGAAAGAGGAACGACAATGCTAAAGTGGTAGCTGGTACATTCCTAGTTTACGATATTTATGCTAAAATCTTGTTTGATACAGGAGCGAATAGAAGTTTTGTTTCCAATGACTTTAGTTTACATTTAGGCATGAAACCAACCCCACTTGAGCGTGTTTACGTAGTTGAGACGGCAAGTGGAGAACATATTAGGATAACCGAATCGTATGCGAATTGCAAGATGACTCTGGACAAAGAGAATTCAGTGATTGAATTAATTCCAATGAGTATAAGGAAGTATGATGTTATCATAAGAATTGATTGGTTAAACCAATGCCATGCTCAGATCGATTGTGATCAAGGGACTGTTAGGATTTGTAGGCCTAACAGAGAGTCTATGTTGATACAATGTGATAGTGACAAAAAAAACATTGAAACGATTTCTGTAGATAAGGCTAAGAAATATGTAAATACAGGATGTAGTATATTCATAGTTTATGCTTTAGACTCGAAACCCAAACGGCAGATTACGGACATCCCTGTAGTATGTGATCACCCGGATGTATTTCCGGAATAATTACCTGGTCTACCACCAGATAGACAAATCGAATTCCGAATCGACCTTATACCTGGAGCCAAACCAGTAGCTAGAGCGTCGTATCATTTAGCACCTTCTTAATTGAAAGAATTGATGAAGCAGATTCAAGAATTAATAGACAGAGGTTTTATACATCCAAGTACTTCACCTTGGGGAGCACCGGTCTTATTCGTAAAGAAGAAAGATGGAAGTATGCGGATGTGTATAGATTATCAGGAACTGAACAAGCTCACTGTGAAGAACAAATATCCGTTACCAAGAATAGATGATTTGTTCGATCAGTTGCAAGGAGCTAAATACTTCTCTAAAATTGCTCTTAGATCTGGATATCACCAGTTGAATGTACAGGAAGAAGATGTACCTAAGACTGCCTTTAGAACTCAATATGGACACAACAAATTTTTGGTTTTGTCATTTGGTCTAACGAATGATCCCGCAGCATTTATGGACCTAATGAACCGAGTCTGTAAACCATTCTTGAATTCATTATAGTGTTCATCGACGATATCTTTATCTACTCCCGAACTCAAGAAGAACATGCCAAACATCTTCAGTTAATCCTAGAAACTATTAGAAAAGAGAAGTTGGATGCCAAGTTTTCCAAATGTGAGTTTTGGAAATAAGAGGTACAATTCCTAGGACATGTTATAAATCAACAGGGAATCCAAGTACATCCAACCAAGATCAAAGCAATCATGAATTGGGAAACTCCCAAGACGCCATGTAACATCCCAGAAAATCTAGAAACTTATAATTCGGGTTAGTGGACGACCCGACTCCGTAATTATCAATTAATGAGTAGAGTTAGCCGAAGGAGGTACGTTTAACTACCGGGAATGAGACGGTTAGTCGTTGTAACCATACTCCAAGATCAAAACGAGTTAAGCGGAATTGGAGGGGGCCCGAATGTAAAATGGAGGGGTTTAAAACCCACCTTAAGTGGGAACTCTAGGTCCCTAATCGACCGAAGGGTTTGCGGCCGAGATAGATGACGAGAAGGAGATCAGACGGGAGGAAAAGGTAACAACGCGGCGGCTTGGTGTCTCGTTAAGGTAATTCTTGTTCTTGCTTTTGACTACGTATTATGTTGATTCTTTCATGGGAATTTCGATTAGGGTTTGGGGTTAGTTGGTCTAGGATGTCAGCAACCACGGAGTCGGTGGGGAGGGTCGACTATGGGGGTGGTGGTCACGGGTGAAGGTGACAACGGGAAACTAGCCTGTGAAGGCATGGTGGTGACGCGCAATGGTGACGGCGGCAAGAGAGAGACACGGGGGAGACCCGTTTGGGTTAGGGTTCGGCGGTGGTTCACGGCTGAGCATGGGAAGCTGGCTACGGTGGCGGCTAATGGGGTTGTGATGGTTGCACACCATGGTGGCAGGTGACGGGTGACGTGGAAGGGTAGGCACTCGACGAGTATGGCGACTCGAGTAGAATGTAACCGGTAAATGGAGCTGCTCGTGAACCAATTAGGGTTTTGATTAGACGAGGAAGACAATGGTATTTCAAAAAGTGGTGGTACACGGTGGTGCGTGGTGACGAGGGATTAGGGCCATTTACAGATCGGGTTTCCACGTCTAGTGTTTGCATGGTAACATGCATGCGCGTGAGAGGACGCGGCCCAGACGTACGTGTCTCGTGGGTTGGAGTTACATGGAATTTCATGGGTGGCTAGGGTTTACATGACGCCCGCATGCACATGCATGCAGGCTTGAATTCGGGTACGCGAGTCCTACTCGATTCAGGGACTACACGACACGTAAGCCCATGGGACCAGTGATTGGTATGGACGAAAGGGCGAGCGGACAAGAGGACTGTCTGGACTATTTATATTTAAAAGTAGTGACACATGTTGGGGCGTGCTCTGACCATGTGATCATACATTGACAGGTTTAGGTTGGTACTAGGAGACCATTGCAGTTCGAGAGTTGGATTGCCTCCCAACCGGTGAGTTCCTAGTCCCTTCTTTCAAATGTGTTTAACGTTATTGGGGCTATCGTACATACTTTCTAGACGTGTTTTATTACATTAAATTTGAATCGAGTTTGGGGGTCTAAACCGACGACTTCACGAATTTAAGTATTTAAATATGGGCTAAGGGACTATGTGTTGTCCTTGAGATGTGTAGGTTAAAGGTGGGTATATGGTCGTGGGTCGTATGGTGACCGATGAGGGGTGAGTCGGGATTGTATATACAGGTCGTACGGGTATGACTAGGAGGTGTCTTAGGGTGTGCATGTACATAGTATGTGCTTAGATAATGAGACATAGTATTTGTTTGTGTGTTGCTATATTAGCAGTGTAATGTGCCATGAGTTAGTCAGGGTGAGTCGGGATATAAGCTAAACGCTTATGAATAGGTGTAGTTATTTGTGTATTGTGTCGTTCTCCTTGTGACATGGCAAGTACTGTGTTTGCATGGTTGTCTTTGTGACACGGCAAACGAGATTGTGGAGGACCAAGTCCTTTGGGAGGTCACCATGGGTGTCAATTTCTGAGCAGGTTTCGGGGTGTGTTGAACGCCCTAACGAATGTAACCCCGACGAGGGTGCAATAATAAGATATGTGTTTGTGTGCTTATATATTTGTGTTAAATTGCATACAAGCGTTGAGTTATATTTATTGTGCATGAGATAGTATTATTGTGGTGAGTAGAGTTAGATGGACCGTTGTTTCAGGATTATGATGTGGTGTTTACAACTGTTATGTCAGTTGGTTTCTGATAATCTTGGTTAGGGCTGGTGAAGCCAGTGTCTGTAGGGTGGTTGAGATAACCAGTGGGTGGTTAACATGTGTGTAAATTTTGAGTTATCAGAGTGGTGAGTTCGATCCACATCGGAGAAACTTACTGGGTAAAATGGTGGGGTGAGTCTTGGGTGGTGAATCCTTTGGGGATATCATAAGATAACGGGGTTATCTATATTATAATAAATGACAAATCTACTTTCTAAGGACTGGAGGGTCCTGAGTAAAGATAAATATTAATGGTTACAAGTTGGCTTTGTTTAAATTGAAATATTAGAACTCACTCAGCGTAGCTGACTTTGTTTGTACGTTAGACTGTTTTGTAGGTGAGATAACTTGACGAGGATTCTTGGCTTGGGAGCGGTGCTACTCGGATTGGTGTGCAGGCATTCGTAAGGTAAGTTTAACAACATTAATGATCTTAAAGAGCAATAATTAATTTAGAAAGTCTTCCGCTGTATATTTTAAAATGAAAGTTAAGTGTTTTAAAGAGAATACCCAGTGATGTGACCCAACTGTAGGGTGCCTAGTTTGGGGCCTTACACGCCAACCGATGTTCAAAGTTTTCTTGATCTAGCCGGGTGTACTACCGAAGGTTTATACAAGACTTCTCCAAGATTGCTACTACATTAACTAGTTTAACTCAGAAAGCGGCGAAATTTGAATGGAGCGAGAAGCAAGAAGAGGCATTCAAAACCCTTAAGCAGAAACTTAGCTCTGCACCAATCTTAGCATTACCTGAAGGGGGTGATTATTTCGTCATCTATTATGATGCTTCCCGAATTGGTCTAGGTTGTGGGTTGATGTAGCGAGATAAGGTTATTTCCTACGCATCACGCCAAATTAAAGTTCATGAAAAGAATTATACCACACATGATCCTGAACTTGGTGCCATAGTGTTTGCTCTAAAGATTTGGAGACACTATCTGTATGGTACTAAATGTATGATATATACAGACCATAAAATTCTCCAGCATATATTCAATTAGAAGGAATTGAATATGAGACAGAGGAGATTGATGGAACTCATTAATGATTATGATTGTGAGATCAAATACCATCCCGGGAAGGCTAACGTTGTAGCAGATGCGTTAAGTCGGAAGGAGAGAATCAAACCAATTAAAATATGAGCTCTGAGTTTAGAAATCAAGATAGACTGGATGGATCAAATCAAGGAAATTTAAACTCAAGCCCTATAAGAAGATAACATCAAGAAGGAGCACATGCTTGGTAAGGAGAAATTATTAACTAAAAGTGATGACGGAATCCTAAGATTTGGAAGTAGAATTTGGATTCCTAAACATGGAGAAATTCAAACAAAAGTGATGGATGAAGCTCATAAATCTAAATACTCTAGACATCCTGGAGCAGACAAAATGTACAAAGGTTTGAAGACTCATTACTGGTGGCCAAACATGAAGAGAACCATAGCTCAATATATAGAAAAATGTCTGGCTTGCCTTAAAGTCAAGATTGAACATCAGAAACCCGCAAGTCAACTACAACAGTTGGAGATACCTGTATGGAAATGGGATAGGATTACTATGGACTATGTCACAAAATTGCCAAAAACCCAGAGAGGGCTTGATGCTATTTGGGTCGTGGTTGATATACTAACCAAATCGGCACACTTTATCCCTATCAGTGAGAATTATTCAATGGATAAGCTAGCCCGACTCTATATCAATGAGATTGTGAGCCGCCATGGTATACCACTATCTATTATCTCTGATAGAGATAGTCGGTTCGCATCTAGATTCTAGACTAGTTTCCAAAAAGAGTTGGGAACTCGAATCAATATGAGTACAACATATCACCCTCAAACCAATGGACAAAGTGAAAGAACAGTCCAAACGTTAGAAGATATGCTAAGGGCTTATGCAATTGAATTTGTAGGTCGTTGGGATAGTCATTTACCATTGATAGAATTTTCCTACAACAACAGCTACCATTCAAGTATAAAAGTTGCATATTTTGATGCATTATACGGTAGGAAATGCAGAACTCCAATTTGTTGGACAGAAGTTGAAGATAGCCAACTATCTAGACCATAAATCTTACAGGAAACAACTGATAAGATAGTCCAGATCAAACAAATATTAAAAGCTACACAAGTTCATCAAAAGAGTTATGCTGACAGACGATGAAGGTCGTTAGAATTCCATGTAGGTGACTATGTAATGTTAAAAGTATCACCTTGGATAGGTGTTGTGCATTTCAGAAAATGAGGGAAATTAGGGCCAAGGTATATTGGACCTTACAAGATCATAGAAAGAGTTGGAGCAGTGGCGAATAAACTTGAATTTCCTGAAGCATTGCAGAGTATTCATAACACGTTCCACGTGTCATGTCTACACAAGTGCTTAGCAGACCCCGATCAGGCAGTCTCGTTAGATGATGTCCATGTTGATGACATGTTCCAATTCGCCGAATAACCCATTAAGATCTTACGAACATAGCATCGTAAGCTAAGAAAGAAAATGATACCGATGGTACTGGTATAGTGGCAAGGTCGGAAAGGTGCCGACAAAACTTGGGAAT
Organism: Smallanthus sonchifolius; assembly: GCA_023525975.1. Taxonomy (NCBI): domain Eukaryota; kingdom Viridiplantae; phylum Streptophyta; class Magnoliopsida; order Asterales; family Asteraceae; genus Smallanthus; species Smallanthus sonchifolius. The sequence continues at coordinate 63,455,828 of CM042019.1, read as the reverse complement.
TAACAGAACATATGAAAGCTAAATATCCTCACTTATTTGATTGATATTGAATTTCGAGGATGAAATTCTTTTAAGGAGGGGAGATTTGTAACACCCGGATGATTCCCAAGTAAAATAGAGGCTAAGAGTTTCAAAAGACAAAGCTCAGGGGTTAAACTGTAAGTTCTCCAAAGTGGGAGGACTAAAAATGAAAAATTTGAAAATGGGACGGATGTCGGACCGATATCCTATACCATATCGGTCCGATATGTGTAGAGGAAGGAATGAACCATGTAACAACACGTGTCCGGTGACTCAGCCCTAAGTTTGACACGTGTTTGATGACTCAGACCCACGTCAGACCGATATGGTTTTACAACTCGATCCGATATGTGGATGTCGGACTGACATGGTTTTACTACTCAGTCTGACATGAGTCTGATTTCACCCTATAAATAGATGGCTCACTCTTGGTCTTTTGGCACACACAAACACTTCATTTTTACACACAAGAGCTCTCCCAAGTCCCGGTCCGCTCTCGAAAGTTCGGTTTCTCACGATTCGGCCACGAAACTGCCGTAAATATTGCCGAGATAAGGTTTTCGAACACCCTAAGGTTCCTTTGTGTAATCCTAATATAGGGGTGTTGATTATGATAATGTCGGATATGATTTAAGGTTCTGTCGAAGTGTTGATTATTGTATTAATCAGAAGGAGGTTCTGCTTAACGTGAGTTCCTCTTAACTGCGCTATATAAAATGTTTTGTAAATGATTTTGATCTGAGATCCTAATACCATCCGTGCATATATCCTATAATAAGTACTTACTATAGCCATGATTGGGGGGACTGACGGGTGAGAACTGAGCCTCTCGTATTTGGCCGGACTTGTATCCAAAAGCAAGAGAGTCGCCCGTATATATGTATGTTGTAGACTCAGAATCCATGTGAGGTTACTGGGTGATGTATTAGGAGGGAATGATTATAAGACCTAAATGGGGCATTCTTGTATCATGGATACATGTTGTGAAAATACGATTTTGTTTATGAACTCACCAGCGTTATGTTGATCCAAAATATTTTTAAATGTTTTTTAGCACAGGTGACCACTAGCTTGTAGTTGGCATTCTAGGAGATGTACAGGTGGTTTGAGATAAGGATGACTGAGGGTAGGTTCTTGTGTAACCGTAAGGCCTAAGTGGATGGCATGATTCTTCGTGAGCTATAAGTCTAGAGTTTATGTTGTATTTACTAGTCTGTCCGTATTGTAAAACAATGTTATATATGGAATAAAATAGTTATGACTTGTAAGTCTTCCGCTGTGTGTTTTTGGTATCAATGTCATAGTAACTACAGGGCAACCTTCCGAACAAGTATGTAGTTATCTGGCAAACAGAATGTTCTGTCTAGGAAAGGAAGGTGTATAAATCTCTCCTAGAACTGTCGTTCTTTCCTGTGAACATATCTGTTGGAGGTAATACTCTGGTTAAATAACTGTCCAATGTTACGGGTGTGACATTATCTTTATTGACTTAAACCTATGATTATGAATGCATTAGAAGTCGTTTGTTGTAATCAAAGGCTATGAACACCATGGATCGCCACGTCCCGTGTTTCCGCCCTAGGCGGGGTTTGACAGTTTTCGTTGCGGGTTTTCGTGAACAGTCACTAGCGAGACACTCCTTGATCCAAGGTGTTCATTGTTGGTTAATCGTCGAGCTGCTGATATGACTATGCGATACATGAACACTTTGATCTCTAAACCAAGATAGCGTGGTAAAAAGAGAGTTGTTTTCCGAAGTAATGACCCTTGTCATTATCGTGGATAAATTGGGCATCGAAAAAGTACCTGTCCATCATACCTTGCTAAGAAGACCAAAGCTTCATAAGCAGGCTCTTCAGGTATGTTCGTTTTTGAGATCTTCTCTCTGTCTAACAAATCTTGGGTGTTTGACACTGGATGTGGTTTTGTAACACACAAATTTTGAAAACAATTTAAGCTTTTAAAAACACCTGCGGAAGCGTTCCAAAATATAAACCCAAAAGCAACTTCAAGGTTTCAATCAAAACATTAAGTTTAAGACATCTTTACATTTATTACATTTCACAAAACATAGGTTCTAAATCAAGAAAACATCATAAGAACAAACCATGAGAATCCAAATCCGGTTTTGCATGACCCGAGCTTTTGCCGGAGCTTTACCTACACCCAAAACACCAAATTAAACATGGTTAGTAATGATAAATCACCTTAGGGACAACCCACAAGTCCCTACATCAAAGATTGGCCCAAACCCTGAAATCCCCAAAAAACCCGAATGTTTTGGTCGTATCATACGCTCCGGGCGTATGATATGCTCCAGGGGCGTATGACGCGCCCCCATCAGGTACAACATGCCCAAACCTTTGTTTTTTGACCCATTAACCCGATTGGTTCACTTACGACTTGTTCCTCTAGTCGGGTAAACCTTATATCATATAAATACCGCCAATACTTATAATCAGACTCATGGACACTAAGTATTACTAACAACAATCAATCATGTCATTGGATTGTCCCCCCAAACAAGCAAACGAAGTTCTAGGCCTCAAGACACCGATGTGAGGCTCATGACTCCAACGCCAACTATGAAGTGCTAGGTCTCAAGACACCTTTGTGAGACTCGTGACTTCAACCACCAAACATGAAGTTCTAGGCCTCAATACATCGTTGTGAGGCTCACGACTTCAATCACCAAATATGAAGTTCTAGGCCTCAATACACCGTTGGGAGGCTGTAAGGCCCCAAACCCGGGAGCCCTACTTGTTGGTACAAACGTAAGCTAAGTAGTCAAAGACATCAAACTACACTCAATTCAATGCAGCGAAAATCAAATAGTCAAACAATAGTCAACGACACGACCCAAACATAATTCAAACCAAGTACTAATATTTAAATATCTCAACGAAACTACTAATAATGAAATGTCATCACGAACACACACGGTAACCAAATGCCATCCAGAAGCCGCCAGCTCACATCTTCTCTTTACCTGAAATATATGCTTAAAACGTCAGCTACGCTGAGTGAGTTCTATAGTATTTTAGTAGGTATATTTATTCCTGAACCCTTTATAAAAATGGTTTATATCTCAAAGGTTTTAGCTCATAAATTTTTTATCTCAAATCAAGTAATTATAATAAACGACATACATATATATTTCCTGTTCAGTGTATCCAAAGACACAAGCAAACACAGTCTCCCGCATGACTGTCGTCAGACACAATAACCCGTTGACTAATGTCAACACAATTATCAAGCTTACGCTTAGTCACTCGTCACGACCGTTACGTACGTGACACACTCTCAATCAAACATGCAAACATAACGATTGTTTAAAATAAATAGTTTATCACAAGACCCCGTCTATGCATGCATTTACTAAACTCGCTACACATGTATTCATGCCCAAAATGATAAAACATTTAAAAGTGGGAGATAGAAACTCACATTTTCTCAACACACTTTGATCTCTAGCACTGTTTAACATCTCGTGCTCGCCTTTAAACTTGGTACCTAACATACACACAATTCTCGAGACAATACACGACTCCATACTCACCCACGCTAACTCACTAGAACTACCGCGTGCATGGTTCCCCCTCGAGCATACACGTTACCATGCATGGTCCGCATGCACCACGTAACCACTCGCATAAGTTCCATGCATCCCCCGAGTCGCCGAACTCACAAGCAACAACCCTGCACTTCGTTTCCATTATTTAACCCCCTCCCGTGCGCCCACTGTTCCCGGCCGGCTTCGTCCAGCCGCTAACACCCTTCGCCACTACAACCACCACAGCCCCAACCGGCCTCCTCAGCCACCAACGGCCTTCAGCCAGCCTTGCGTGACCCCACCCGATCTCCACCTGCTACTTTCGCGTCCTCTGAAGCCTTCACAACCTTGAATGGCTGTCATCCTCCTCATTCATTCGTTGTTTCCGTGACCGACCAGGGCTGGTTCAACCACCTTGCGCGGTTCCGGCATCCCCGCTTCCCAGCGATACACCCGTAAGACCTAACCCTAGCACCCTAGTGTTTTCGGCCAACTCCCACTCGACGTACAAATGCTACAAAGGAGAGAAACGATTACACGTACATAACATAGGGATTATACCTTTTGACCGGATCATTCGTGCGGATCGAATCTCGTATGGGACTTGTCTTCCTCAAGCTTCCTTTCTTGCGCAAACTCTAACACCATAAATGATTCATTACAGATATTCAAGGATTCGACACACAACGGATGATTAGTACTCACGGAAATACCTCGATCCGGACGTGAAATGCGACGAACGGCTCTCTCTTCCCCACTCCTTGTTCTCGGCAGTCACAAGATGCAAATGGGGGTCTCCTCCTTTGTGTAACACCCTAACGGGTGTTGTTCTCGGATCGGGCTTTAGCCCTTACGCGCCACCGGCTCCTCCCCGGGCTTGGCCCGTCCCGTAGTTTTAATAAAAATCCTACTACAACACGTTAATTGCTCGCCAACCCCTCTATATTTATTTACATAAAAAGGAACACTTTCTCCTACGCCTTCAGTTAAGTCTCATTAAGTTCACGTAACATTTTCGTCAACTATATACAATTATTACACATATACACTAATCCCGTTTATTAGATAAAACCCGGGATTTTACAAGTTTTCCCCTCTAAAAGAGGCTTCGTCCCCGACACCTGCGTCATCAGGAAATAAATGTGGATAGCGTTCACGCATTTCTGCTTCTGGCTCCCAAGTAGCCTCGGATCCTCTACGATGCTTCCATTGCACCTTAACAATTGGGATTACTTTCCTCCTCATTCTCTTTTCTTTTCTATCCAGTATAACCATTGGTTCCTCTACATAATTTAGTTTATCATCAACCACAATGTCGTCTAATGGCATGTGCTCTGTAGCGTCTGCCAAACACTTCCGTAAATAGGGCACATGAAAAGTCGGGTGAATCCCTGTCAGTTCTTCTAGAAACAACAGTCGGTAGGCGACACTACCAACATGTTCCTCAATCATAAATGGTCCAATATACCGCAGACTTAGCTTTCCCCGTTTCTGGAAACGAATAATGCCCTTCCAGGGAGATACCTTAAGCATAACATAATCTCTTGCATTAAACTCTATAGGTCGCCGTCTCTTATTGGCATAAGACTTCTGCTGATCCTGAGCAGCTTTCATTCTTAGCTTCACCATTTCGAACTTCTTAGAAGTTGCATTCACGACGTCTAAACTCCCTAACTCCTTCTGTCCAACCTCACTCCAACATACCGGGTCCTACACCTTCTCCCATACAGCATCTTATATGGCGGCATTCCAATAGTCATGTGATAACTATTCTTATACGAAAATTCCACCAACGGTAGGTGGCTATCCCATGCACCTCCGAAATCGATCACGCATGCAAGAAGCATGTACTCTAATGTGTGTATCGTCCGCTCTGACTGTCCGTCGGTCTGAGGTTGATACGTCGTGCTAATATGCAACCTCGTCCCCATAGCTTCATTAAACCTATTCTAGAACTTCGAAGTAAATCTCGTATCTCGGTCAGATACAATAGAAATCGACACCCCATGCCTAGCAACAATCTCATTCACAAACACCTCGGATAACCTCTCTGATTAGAATGTTTCTCTAATCGGTAGAAAATGAGCGCATTGGTTAACCAATCCACTACTACCCAAATAGTACCGCACCCTTTCACCATCTTGGGAAACTTTGTAATAAAATCCACTGTAATATACTCCCATTTCCATTTCGGAATTTATAACGGTTAGATTTGCCGTAAGGCTTCTGATGCTCGGCCTTGACCTACAAACACATCAAGCACTTACTCACATGTTGGGTTACATCATACTTCATTCCCGGTAACCAATAATTCCCTTTCATATCTTGGTACATCTTTGTCATTCGCGGGTGGATCGAATACCTTGACTTATGAGCCTCGTCAAGTACTTTCTCTCTAAACCCTCTGGACTTCGGTATCCATAAACGGTCACCCTTGACCCACACCCCTTGACTGTTCTAAGTCAATAATTCACGCTGAACAAAGATCCTCTCTTCCTTTAACTCTGACCCCGCAACGCTTTAGCTTGCACATCCTTTAATAGCGTTAGAAAATATGGCGTTATAATTAATTGACACGCTTTAACCCTAAATGGTGCGTGCTCCTCCTTACGACTCAATGCGTCGGCAACCACATTCGCTTTACCAGGGTGGTAAAGGATTTCACAGTCATAGTCTTTTATCAGCTCCAGCCACCTTCTTTCCCTCATATTCAATTCCATCTGCTCGAAGAAGTACTTCAAACTCTTGTGATCAGTGTAGATCATGCACTTGGTTCCATATAGATAATGTCTCCACAACTTAAGTGCAATCACTACAGCTTCTAGCTCTAAATCATGGGTAGGGTAATTCACCTCATGGTTCTTCAATTGTCTTGACGCATAAGCAATTACTTTTCCCCTTGCATCAACACGTAACCTAACCCCATGTATGAAGCATCTGAATACACCACTAAATCGTCCGTCCCCTCTGCCAACGTTAACAAAGGTGCCTCTGTCAACCGCTTCTTTAGCTCCTGGAATGCATTCTCTTGATCTGCTTCCCATACGAACTTCACCCCTTTCAGAGTCAATTTAGTTAATGGCGTTGCTAGCTTAGAGAAGTCCTTAATGAACTTCCTATAGTAACCCGCCAATCCCAAGAAACTACGCACCTCAGTTGGATTCTTAGGAGCGTTCCACTTCACCACCGCTTCAATCTTTGCAGGATCTATCATTATCCCTTCTGGGTTAATAACTGCCCCAGAATTTGTACTTCCCATAGCCAAAACGCACACTTTGATAATTTTGCATAAAGCTTTTCTCGCCTCAACGTCTCTAACACTTCCCCCAGATGCTCTCCATGCTTTTCCTCACTCTTAGGGTAAATTAAAATATCATCTATAAACATAATAACCGATCTATCCATCATTGGTCGACATACACGGTTTATTAAGTCCATGAATGCTACCGGAGCATTCGTTAACCCAAAGAACATCACCAAAAATTCATAATATCCGTAGCATGTCCGATACGCAGTCTTCGGTATATCCTCCACTCTAACTTTCAACTGGTGATATCCCGACCTCAGATCTATACGCGAAAACCATTTCGCTCTCTGCATTTGATCGAACAAGTCATCAATACGTGGTAGAGGATACTTGTTCTTAACAGTCAACTTATTAAGCTCCCAATAGTCAATGCACATACGCATGCTACCATCCTTCTTTTTCACAAACGAGACCGGTGAACCCCAAGGCAAGATGCTTGGTCTAATGAACCCCTTATCTAGAAAATCTTGAAGTTACTCCATCAGCTCCTTCAATTCCGTCATTGCTAAATGATACGGCGCTTTAGCGACTGGCTGAGCTCTTGGCTGTAAGTCAATCTAGAACTCGATCTCTCTCTCTGGTGGTTCTCTGTCATATCATCAAGGAAGACATCAGGAAAGTTTTGCACCACCAGGACTTCTGACAACTCTACACTCTTGACTTCGGTATTAGTTACATAGGCTAAGTATGCCCCGCATCCCCGCCTCAAAGACTTCACTGCTTTCATCATTGAATTTACTCTCGATAGAGAGCTTACTCCGTCGCCATATACTGTCACTACCATCCCTTCTAGAGATTTTAACTTATCATCTTCTACAGACACACAATGTCCGCATCGAACGTGGCTAACCAGCCCATCCCCAATACAACATCGAAGCCTCCCAAGGCAATAATAAATAATCTAGCAGGAAACCTATGACCCTCTAGATCGATATAACAATCTTCTAACGCTTCAACTACTCTCGTGGGTGATCCCACCGCAGTCTCAACACTAAACGACCTTTCAATCATTCTAGCAGTTCTACACAGGTTCTTACAGAACGATGGGGCCACAAAACTCTTACTTGCCCTAGAATCAAATAAAACAGAAGCTAGTACATTATTAACAAGAAAAGTATTTGAGACCACGTCCGGGCCAGTCTTTTCTTCAGCTGCAGTCATGGTGAAGGCTCTTGCCTTCGCCTTAGGCTTCTCTTCCTCTTTCTTCACTGGGACCGCTACCTTGCTTGGCCACGCACTCTAACCTGCCTTACAATCCTTCGACATATGACCCATGCCTCCACACTTGTAACATTTAGGGTCACGGGGCAATCTCTAGAAAAATGGCACGACTTGCCACATCTGTACCACGACACAGAATCAGATTTGCACTCGCCTGAGTGCAACCTTTCGCACTTGCGACATGGATCTGGACCCTCAGCCCTTGCCTTCTTCCCAAATGGGACCTTCAGGTCCTTACCAAATCTCTTACTCGACATAGTCCACTTCTTCTCCTCCGGGTTCTTCTCTTGTACCTCAATTTCCATGATATCATTAAACAATGTCCCACTCAACTCTACCGCATTGTTAAAGCTCGGGGGTTACTGAGCCTTGACTAGATGCCTAACTCGATCCGATAGACTAGCTATATACAACTTCATCCACTGTTCATAGTTACCCGCCAAGTGTGGCACCAGACGTGCCATCTCGATAAACTTTGAAATGTACTCGCGGTGCATTAGTTTACCCGCTTTGAGAGTCAGGATCTCTCGCTCTACCCTCTCCAGCTCCCCCGGAGCACAGAACTTCTTCCTCACTAACCCCTTCAGATCCTCCCAAGTCATAGCATCCAGCTCTTGAGTTGTCTTTCTTTCTTTCACTGAGTTCCACCATTGTAGAGCCTCAGCATAGAATGAGTGTGAAACGAACTTCACAATCTGTTTCGACCTGCACTCACTGATTGAAATGGTAGACTCCATCTCAGTAAGCCAGTGATATGTAGCAACTACATTCTTTCGACCATCAAACTTCGGCGGATCACACTTCTTAAAATGCCCATAGTCGCAGTTACCGCCACCCCTAGATGATCTCTTTTTCTTCTCCACCTCTTCTAATACCCTTTTCTCTAACTCTTTGAATGTCGCCTTCACAGTGTTAGCCAAATACTCGTGGATCATCACCACCACTTCCTTTTCACCGCATCACGAACCTCTGGTTCGAACTTAAACTCCTCACTATGCTCAGAGTGCACTGAAGGTTCAGGGTGCACAGATGGTTCGGTGTGAACCAACACCTCGTCCTGATTAGTATCCTTGTTCTGAACATTCCTATGACGTCCCCTGACGTTGGTGTTAACAACGACTTGTTTCTTTGGTGCCATTACCTTACTGAATTAATAACCAACATAGCAATATTCATGTACAGTTTAAAACATTACGAGCAGTGCAATTAGTTAATGACGGTGGCCAATCGCCATTACCCTTTCGCCTTGCCTTTCAGGTTTTAAACCATTCCTGTACTGCATCTTTGGCATAACGCCTCTGTCTTAGCCTACTAACACGACACAAACACAAACTTATACCTAGCGCTTGTAGCTTTTGCTTAAAAGTGATGACATTCCCACACATTGGTCCCATTCTCAGTCTAAGTCTAGGCATCGAGATGCCCAGATTATTTAAACCACCGCTGTCTTACCAACTTGTAAGGCCCCAAACCTGGGAACCCTACTTGTTGGTACAAACGCAAGCTAAGTAGTCAAAGACATCAAACTAAACTCAATTTAATGCAGCGGAAATCAAATAGTCAAACAATGGTCAACGACCCGACCCAAACATAATTTAAACCAACTACTAATATTCAAATATCTCAATGAAACTACTAATAATTAAATGTCATCACGAACACACACGGTAACCAAATACAATCCAGAAGACGCTATCTCACATCTTCTCTTTACCTGAAATACATGCTTAAAACGTCAGCTACGCTGAGTGAGTTCTGTAGTAGTTTAGTAGGGATATTAATTCCCGAACCCATTATAAAAATGGTTTATATCTCAAAGGTTTTAGCTCATAAACTATTTATCTCAAATCAAGTAATTATAATCAACGACATACAAATATTTCCCGTTCACTGTATCCAAAGACACAAGAAAACACAGTCTCCCGCCTGACTGCCGTCAAACACAATAACCCGTTGATTAATGTCGACACAATTATCGCTTGGTCACCCGTCACGACCGTTATGTACGTTACACATTCTCAGTCAAACATGCAAACATAAAAATTATTTAAAATAAATAGTTTATCACAAGACCTCGTCTATGCATGCATTTACTAAACTCGCTACACATGTATTCATGCCCAAAACGTTAAAATATTTAAAAGTGGGCGATAGAAACTCACCTTTTCTCAATACACTTCGATCTCTAGCACTCGCTAACTTCTTGTGTTAGCCTTTCGACCTCGTACCTAACATACACACAACTCACGAGTCAATACACGACCCCATACACACCACGCTCACTCACCAAAAATACTGCGTGCATGGTTCCCCCTCGAGCATGCATGTTACCATGCATGATCCGCATGCACCACGTAACCACTCGCATAAGTCCCAAGCGTCCCCCAAGTCGCCGAACTCGCAAGCAATAACCCTTTCATTATTGAATCCCCTCCTGTGCGTCTACCGTCCCTGGCCGGCTCAGTCCAGCCGCCAACACCCTTCACCACTGCTGTCGTGAATTGCCCTAGCCACCACAGCCCGAACCGGCCTCCTAAGCCGCCAACACCTTCGGCCAGCCTTGCACGACCACCACCCGATCTCCAGCTGCTAGTTCCGTGTCTTCCGAAGCCCTCACAGTCGTGAACGGCTACCCTCCTCCTCACCCATTCGCTGCTACCATGACCGACCACGGGTAGTCCAACCGCCTCGCGCGGTTCCGGCATCCCTGTTTCCCAACAGTACACCCCTATGCCCTAACCCTAGCACACTAGTGTTTTCGGCCAACTCCCACTCGACGCACACAAGCCACAAATGGGAGAAACGATTACATTTAAAGAACATAGGGATTATACCTTTCGACCGGACGATTCGTGTGGATCGAATCTCCGATGGGACTTGTCTTCCTCGAGCTTCCCTTCTTACGCAAACCCTAACACCATAAATGATTCATTACAAAGATTCAAGAATTCGACACACAACGGATGATTAATACTCATGGAAATACCTCGATCCGGACATGAAACGTGACAATCAGCTGTCTCTTCCCCTCTCCTTTTTCTCGACAGCCGCAAGATGCAAATGGGGGTCTCCCCCTTTGCGTAACATCGTAATGGGTGTTGCTTTCGGACCGGGCTTTAGCCCTTGCGCGTCACCGGCTCCTCCCCAGGCTTGGCCCACCCCGTAATTTTAATAAAAATCCCACTACAACACATTAATTGCTCGCCAACCCATCTATATTTATTTACATAAAAAGGAACCCTTTCTTCTACGCCTTCTGTTAAGTCTCGTTAAGTTCACGTAACATTTCCGTCTACTATATACAATTATTACACATATACACTAATCTCGTTTATTAGATCAAACCCGGGATGTTACAGAGGTTCATGACTTCAAACACTAATTTTGAGATTCTAAGATCTCAATCACCGACATGTGAAGTACTAGGCCTCAATCACCATTGTCCGGCTAATGACTTCAAACACCAATTTTGAACACCAATACTCTACATACCACATTTTAGTTTGACTCTTTACCACATAAGTCAAATTACACCACATTCTACATATTAGTTTGACTCTTTACCACATAAGTCAAAATACACCAATACACCGCATCATATCAACATCTAACATTAATGTTGAACACCAGACCTTAAACACCAAGCACTAAGCATCACTCACTATGCTTTAATACTAAATACCAAGTATAAGTCACCAAAGCCAACATCAAACATCAATTAAGCATATAATGATATTACTAACATATATATATATATATATATGCAATTACAACACACACACATATAAACACACACTTATCATTCTAAGTAAGTGTAAAGACACTTACCTTTTATGTTGAATCTCCCATTATAGCCTTTGATGATCCCGGTTGACCTTTAACCTTAACAATCTGATCACCTAAGCAATTTACAACTATTGTTTAGCAATTCTAGAGATCCCACCCAACTCACCAATTAGGATAACTCCCACCTAATTGACTTGTTGATTTACACCCTTACTTAACTTGGTTAATTCAACTTTAACAAACTTTCAAATCCCCCAAAACAACATCCAATCCATTTGACCCGTTAAGGATTTCATCCCATTTAATCCAAATCTCCAAGGTTCTTGATTCTTCAAATTGATTAAGGATTTCAATGGATTTTGTGTCTATAAGAACTATAAACACTTATTAACTCTTAATCCATCATTTAAACATCCCCAAATCAATAACCCCCAATTTGACCACAATGTCACACTCCAACCGACAGTGGAATACGTCGGAGCGAGACATGTAGACTGTTCATAAGCATATGATCAAACTAAAGTTTCATATTTCATTAAATTCAAATTTCATAGCAATTGTTCCATCAAAACAAAGACAAACAAGAAATAAAGTACTTCAGCAAAATTTAATTGATTAACTAGGTCTTCAAATCCTATGTAAAGCATCCTGAACATGACTCTCAATTATTAGCACCTGAAACATAATGAAAACACGGTCAACTAAAATAGTTGGTGAACATACACAGGTTTTGGCACAACAAGTGAAATCAGTAGTTGGTATACAATTCATATGAAACATGTTTTAATAAGGCAATTATGGAGAATCACTATAGTTAAAACTGGGGCGCACAATCAAACATTGTGACTGATAGACATAACACTAATGTTATCCTTAAGTTTTCTCGACAACAATCACCCTAACCGGGTGGATTGGTCAGATGCAATAGATCTATCATTGTTTACCGTCGGCTTGTACAGAGTTAATTTCACACATGATCATAATGATTGAATTGTTAAAGTTGCAAATAATTTGAATGTAATCATGTTTCACCCAAAAGATGTAAAAATGAAAAAGGGGGTTATGTACACTCACATGTAGTTGTAGGTTGTATATCACACGGGCAAGACATTGCACAAGTGATTAGCTAACCACAAGGGTAACCTATAATTGTATCATATACATGTAATCAATGACATGCACACATGACTATGGCAAATCCTATTGTACAAAGGGGTTTGAGTAAAAGTTCGGTTGAATGAATGTGGGGACTTGTTTGTGTATAAAATGTGCTTATGTAATCATATGTAAAGGATGTATGTAAGGATATGTATGATTGTATTTGTTTTTTTTTTACTAAAAGATTAGGAGCAAAACGTTTAATCAATGTATGTACCTTTGTTTATGAATAGATTAAGATTTAACAAAACTAATTTGTTTAAAGTAATAATTAAAAATCTTTTTATCTATTTAATCATTATTATGAAAAGTGTTTCGAAAAGGAAATAGTAGTCTAATTATCTACTAATTAGGCCAAGGTTTAAATAGCAATTAATTTAATGCGTAAATAAAATCAAGTCTTTTTTTGAAATGTAGGTTCTAATTTGAATAGTTAGCCAACCATAATTATTTATTTGTTAAAATGCATAAAATATGCTTTTAAATGTTTATCAAAAATGATTTCTGCAAAAGACCGTAAAGAAATCTGCATTGCTTGATATATGGTTTAATAAAAAAGATTAAAATTATCTTCTAATTATAATTTATAAGTCAAGGTTTTTAAATACATAATTTGCTTAAAATGAAAATATTAATTAATTTGAAGTCTATTAGGTTTTATTTATAAGATAGCATACTTATAACTCTCGAAATGAAATAAGGGATAGAAATTGTATTATTAAAAAAATGTATATATGTATTTGCATAATCATGACGTCTATAAAATATTGAGGTCAATTATTATTTGCTTGGTTATGATAAGGACATAAATATTTTACTATTTGGTACGTATATGAATATGTATAATTAAATATATATATATATATATATGTGTGTGTGTGTGTATCTACGTGTCTATGTGGGGGTATGAGAGTTTAAAATGAGGATTGGCAACAAAATAGAAGGAAAAACAAAAAGTCTGGGTCTGCCGAGTTCAAACCCGCGACCCCATGTGTATCAGCCACATGCCTTACCGGCTTGGCTGGGCGAATGCTTTGCTAAAGACCCGCTCGCTTAATATTTTAACAAATAAATCCTCCATGGCTTCTTCCCCAAAACGCCCAAACGTAAAACCCTAGCCCCTCAAATGAGTTTGATTGGTTACAGATACGAGCCCGGAATGTTGGGGCTTTTGATCAGGGAGTTGAAACGAGAGTAATGACATGAAATTCACCTGAAATGATTACGAGATGAAGAAGATCGACTGAGACTTAGGGCATGCGTTCTTCGGATCTGGATCGTGCTTTAATTTGTGAATTGAGATGCGAATGAGTGATGAAACGGTTTCCAGGAGGCGTTGCGATGATGATGGACCGAGTTTTATGTTTCAATTTCACCCGAAAACGTGCTAATGATGTTTGAGTTAAGGAGGCCGGTTACGGGTTTGAGTTTTGAGCTCAAGTACTTGATTATGATTGAATTGGCTCATCAACGTCATTTAGTTCTGGACGAGTAATGTCCTAACGTGATTTTCAATCATTAATAGCTTCAAATTCGATCGTTTGAATTGGATTTGTGTGCGGGTTTGACTTAAAAAGTCAAAATTACGATGAAAGGGATGATTCTCATTAAATTCTTTGAAATGGTTGCAATTTGGCCATTTCTCATGGCCGAAACAGCTGGTGTAACGTATTAGCATGATTTGCTAGAAGGAAACAGTCTTGGGTTTGTGGATTTAAGTTTGGTTTCAATTGGTTTGACTCAAGGAAAGTCAAAATTGATCCTTTGTGATTCTAGGGTTCAATTCCAAGAAGGAAGGGGGTCCAAATAAGGTCCAACTCAATTTGAGGGGGTTTAATTGAGGGTTCTAATACAAAGGGGGGCTTCAAATGCACTAAAGGTTCAAACCATTAATATTCTTTTTTTGTATTTGCGTAAATATATATATATATATATATATGTGTGTGTGTGTGTGTGTGTGTAATATTTTGTAACATCCCGAAATTTGATGTCAAACGCGACAGACGGATATCGGGGTAACTAATTAAGAGAGTTGAATAAAAGAATAACAGACTCAAGAGGAGACGGGCCTTGGGCCGGACACAAGGGAGGGAGTAGAGTAAAACCCAAGCCACCTTCTCCATCTCCCTCATTCATCATCTTACCATTTGAAATCTAGAGAGAGAAAGTATAGAGAGAAAGCTTGAAGATCACCATTGTTGGCCTTCATCTTGTACCTCTAATCATTGGTGGACGTTACTATACAATGGAGAAGGATTTGGGAAGAAGAATCAGGCGATTACAGGTTAGAACCATCATCATATCTGAGTTTTCTGTTTTGAAATGGTTTAGGGTTTCATGGGTTTTTAAAGATAAAGATCAGATTTTTACGTATAAGAAGGGAAACAAAGTATAGATCTAGCTTCATGGAATCTAGTTCGATGTTTTGGACGTAAAATATTTGAGTTTTGGGTCAAAAACAAACATGTTTGAAGATGAAGTTCTTGAGCCGACTCTTAAGAGTCGACACCTGCAAAAAGCCAACTCAAGGCGAGTAAGAAGAAGAAGTGAGGGTAGACTCTCAGAGAGCAAATTCTCGAGAGTCGACCATCAAAGAGTTGACCCTCTTAACAAAAGTCCTGAACGCAAGTTCTGGCGACACTCAAGTGTCACAGCCGATACTCTCAGCCGACACTCAAGTGTTTCGGGCAATATTCCCAGCCGACTCTCACGAGTCGCTGGACTGTCTCGACCGACTCTTGGGTGTTGCTAGTAGTAGTTTTGGCCGACTCTCGTATAGAAATGATAGAATCTGCGTATTGACTTATGTACAGATTGAGTTACGCGTTAGTAATAGAAAGGACATCAGATACAAGTGAATACCATAGTCAAATGAGTTCTTATTGCCCGTTTTACTAAACAGTTTTGGGCTGAAATGCATACTGTTAAAGAGATAGTTTTCAAAGTAAAAGTAGATTTTATAAGAATTATATATTTTTATAAAATGAAAGATAAAGACTTAAAGAGTATAGTATTATCTTTTAAACAAGTTTTTTAAAGATAATAAAGAGCTAAAGTAAAGAATGACAAAAGGAGTTGTACTCCTGTACAGCTCAACAATGAAAGTGACAGTGACAAATACCATGTTATATGCTTATGTGTTAATATGTGCTATTTGTCTATTTGAATGTTTATGTTATTACATTTCTATTTGTGTAGTACGGTAATTTCATTGCATAGTAATTGCATAGTAGAAAGTCCTGCAGGCACGCTAAAGTAGAAGTCTCACCCTGAGGTGTGAGTAAATGCTAAAGGAGTCTTACACTTCGATGTAAGCAATGCTAAAGGAGTCTTACATTTCGGTGTAAGCAAATGCTAGAGGAGTCTTACACTTCGGTGTAAGCGAGAAAGTCCTACCCTGAGGTATAGGTATTGCTAAAGAAGTCTTGCACTGAAGTGCAAGCGAGAAAGGAAGTTCCACCCTGAGGTGTGGGCAGCGCTGAAGTAAAAGTCTTACGCTGAGTGTAAGCGAGAAAGGGATCTGGTTCTCAGACCATGATCCATATGTGATAGTTAAAGTGTGATAAAGTCACTTGTCCTATACAAGTGAAATGATAGTCAGACAGAGTACAGGAGGACACCCTGGCGGGTTTCCTCAAATCTAAGGTTTTAATAATAGACAGTAACGTAACAGTTTTATAATTGTAACGTTGTAAAGTTTTAAAGTAAAGTTAAAGTGTTTTTCAAAGAAAGAGAAAGTAAAGCTTATTTTATTTTTATAAAACTAAGCTACCTAAAAGAAAGTTTTACAATTTAACGTAAAGATAGAACTCATCAGCGTTAGCTGACTTTTAGTATGCATGACAGGTAGTAAAGGTAAAGCAAAGGAAAAGTAGTGGAGCCGTGAGGGCTTGATAGCATGGACATCGGGCTGTTGCGGTGAAGACTGACATTTCCTGTTCCCGGAAGTTTATGTTCAAACAATGTGTAAATGTTTTGCATTATGAATGATTTGGGTTTAAGACTTCTAATGTATTAGATGCTGGTTTATGGTTTAAGAACTATGTTATTATGTTTTATGCCAACTATGAGATGTACCCGGTTTGGGGCATTTCAAGTTGGTATCAGATCAATAGTTTGAGAGATTCGGACATTTGTGATAATGTTTGAACTTAAACTGAGATGGGACAAAGGAAAAGGAAGGAAATGAATGTCAGTCAGAGCAGCCCGTCCATGGGAAGATAGTAGACAGAAGGTAATCAATGTCCTAACATAGAACATGGACAATAATGCCTAAGTACAGATACTTGATGTAAAAGTCCAACACAATATGACACACCAATTATTATTTCAATGAGTATTAAATTCAAAGTTCCAATATTTGCAATTACATATTTTTTCCCAACAATATATGTATATACATATTTATACATGGTTATAATAAATAAATCAAAAATAAAGCTTATGAATTTTCAATCATGTACAACTTGTGCATATCATACTTAATTTAGAGTAATTAAGTTTATTTGTTGCATATCAAAGTTCGATCGATTCATATCATGCATCGGTAATTTGGAGAATTATTGGGTCACACATCAGTCCAGTCACACACGAACGTTGGTAATATCTAAGACAGATAACTAAAAGTATAATTTAGAATATAAAATTTATACGTAACACTGCGAATTAATATTTCAAATCAAAAATAAAAGTTTGATAATTTTTAACGAATGTTTTGTTTTAAACAAAGTCCGGTTAACACTGTATATTACATTGTATTTAACTAATGCATACAAAATAATATTATTTATTACAAATGATTAAAAATTAATTATAGAAATTAAATTTTCTAAATATCTTTTAATAATCCAACATAATCATTACCATCTTTCAAGAATATTTTCAAAATCTCTTTTCTCATACTCCACCTCCCTACATCACCAATACACTTCCATCCACCACCCCACATTAAATAATTATTTTCCTTTTTTTTATTTATTTAAAATCCTTCATTTCTCTCTCCTCCCACACTATAAATACCCCCTCACCCTCACTTCATTTTTAAACCATTTCTCCCTCCTACTCAAGAGCAACGCTCTCTTCTCCCTCCCTGTTTGCCATTTTCGGCCACCAACACACACACACAACCACCATTTTATTTCAAAGATTCAAGTGTTCATGCCTTATTTGGTGATTTCTCAAGTGCTAGGATCAAGCCTTCATCTTTTTCGGTTTCTCTAAGTAAAAAAACTTAAACTATTAACTCCTTATATACTTATTTTGAGTCAATTATTCTTGAATCATAACACCCAACAAAACTTGCATTCTTTTATAAAAAGAAATGTAAATATGTAACATGCATCATGTAAAAATTAGTTTATATACTTTCTTTTATGACTTATTGCTTCTATATATCTTAGATGAAACATGCATGTTGATGTATCATCATTTTGATCACATGCATGTTGATGGATCGTATTTCGAATAGTAGCAACTTTGTTATTTTCAAAAAATGGGTTTTATACTAGACATGGATCTTTTGTCAATTAAATTTATAAAGAGTATTTCTATGAAAAATATAAGTATATTTGTTGTTTAGATCATCATTTTTATAACATGCAAGGCATGGGAATCACTCTCTATTTTAAGGAAACTTTGTTGAGTCAAAAACCGGGGTTTTATCTTCACAGAAATACTGATGATGAAACCATTTTTATTAATATTCATACACATCTATTTTTAACTCTTGGATGATTTAAAAATATTTTATTTATTTGCAAGACATTACTAAATAACACATGGATATTTGTATAATATTTCAGTCGTAAAAAAATATATATATTGATATATCAAAAGAATATTTTATGACATGCATGATTTCAATCATATGATCTATTGTTAATATTTATTTTGTGGAAATAAATATATTTTTATCTATTTTAATGAGTCTCCAACGTGTTGTCAAGCCAAACATGGTCAAACCCAAAAAGATAAAAACATTTTACAAATAATCGAGTTGGGTGGATTGATCGCATAATCAAGCACAACATTTCATAGAACTTACGTCCTTGCATATATTAGGACACGTGTAATTCGGGCATTTTCGCGTATTTAGTACTTACACTACTCAAACCAGGTGAGTTTACATAGCCCCTTTTACATTTTTATACTTTTGGGGTGGAACATGATTTCATTTGAAACTATTTGCAATTTATACAATTCAAACATTTTGAACATGCTTGCAATTTGTGCCTTATGATTGAACACAATGAGTGCAAACTACAATTACATACATGTGTGCATAGTGCAAGTGCAATCATTAACTTGTATAAGCCGACGATAACAATGATAGATCTATTGTGTCTGACAAACCCACCCAGGTAGGGTGATTGTTGCCGGTATTACGTTTGGGATAACATTGTGTGCAGTCACAAGGTTTGATTGTACACCCCGGTTTAACTATAGTAGTTCTCCATAATTTCCTTATTAAACCATGGTTCATATGAATTATACACAAACTATTGATATTACATGTGGTGTCAAAACCTATGTATTCTCACCAACTATTTATAGTTGACCTCGTCTTCATCATGTTTCAGGTATTAATATTTGAGTTCATTGAACCGTGTGGTGTACTGCCGGTGCGTCATGCTCCCGGCCTGAATCCCCAGAAATTCCCTTTCTACCTTTTCGATCTCATTCCTTGAACAAAAATTCTTGATCACCAAAGTTTTCAAATCAGAACACATCATTGCATCCACAGTCTCGTCCCCTTTGGCTTGACGTACACCTTCCCACCAATGGGATGCTTCCTCTCTCAAGGAGTTAGCAGCAAATTTCACAACTTGGTCTGCTCGACACTCGCTCAGACGGATGGCGGCTTCCATACGTATCACCCAGTCAAAAGTAGCTACCGCGTCCCTTTTTTCAGTGAGGACCGGTGGGTCACATGCTTTAAATGACTTGTAGTCGCATCCGCGTGCTGGCGGCGCGTTGTCAGTCTCGTTTTTCTCGGAACCAATTGCCGCACTAGACCCACCCTCCCCATTAACCTTCTTCAATGCTTCTGCCAACAGACCTGGCAGAGAAGTCTTCATAAACTCTGTGAACTCTTGAGCTATAGCTGCTCTCACTTCTGGTTCAAAAGTGAAAGGTTGCTCGCCAACCAGTGTCTGCTCAGTTCCATGCACACTAACCGCCGGTTCAGTGTGAACACTTCCTTCTTCACTATACTCTTGGAGCGCAGGGGTCCTGCTGCGCCCACCGTTACGTCCACCGGTACGACCGCCGGTACGGCCCCCACCACGCCTTCCGCTCTTTCATCCCGCCATTTAGTTCTATAAGACAAGGAATCCAATGTCATCACGCTAGTTAACAAATAAAATTCAACAAGCACTGTAAGATGTTAATATACACTGGCCATCTGCAATTAACCATTACACTACCTTTCGATTTATATTTGACCACCTTTGTGATTCCATCAGAACACAAGTCCTTACCTAACCTTTTCTAAGGCATACTACATACACATACTCTACTTTTCATACCTGATGCTGTGGCTCGAGTTACCCGTACTGGCATCCGCTTTCGGTCCCATTCACAGTTTAAGTTCAGACACTAGGAGTGTCCGAATCTCTCAAACTATTGCTCTGATACCAACTTGTAAGGCCCCAAACCCGGGAGACCTCACTTGTTGGATTTACTCATTCACACACAGTTATTAAACTTGAATATCAAATAACGCAGCGGAAAATACTTCATTAAACATAACCATTACATTGTTCAACATGAGGAAACGTAACATAGTCTATTACATAAACATAACATAAGCTAGTCATAACGGGATGCCAGTCTTCATCTCATCTGGGTAACTCATCAAGCCGCCCAACATCACCTTCCATCATCATAACCAGCCTTAACCTGAATATGCATACTAAAAAGTCAGCTACGCTGGTGAGTTCAAGCTTTACATAAAACCTTAACATAAACATTTTGCCAAAAACATAACATACATTTGTTTAACAAAAGCGTACGTAAAACATGCAATAACTTAACATCATCGTAACATAACATCATAACATAAGTCAACATGAACCGAATCTGCGCCTTCTCGTAACCGTCAATTCCATACATCACATACCAGCGGATGAACTTAAGGCTCGTTACCTCTAAGCCATCCGTCACACAGGTCCCCTAAGGCTCGTTACCTCTAGGTGGACCAAACATTTGTCTCCTAAGGCTCGTTACCTCTAGGTAGACCAAACATACGTCTCCTAAGGCTCGTTACCTCTAGGTAGACCAAACATATGTCTCCTAAGGCTCGTTACCTCTAGGTAGACAGAACATAACTTAGGCACTATTTCCCCGCAAGGAATAGTACCTTCCATCGGGATCCCGGTAATCCCATGGGTGACCGTTGTCACCCCATCATCAACCAGTTGTACAACCGTTAGCCAGCCACAAAGGCCCCCCATAAGGTGAGGCCAATACATACATACATACATACATACCTTAGCTCCCGTAGGAACTCGTGGCAGATTCGTTCATTCGTGACTTTCATAAAACCTTTTCCTCATTTTAGTTAAAGCATCTGTACGTTTTATTAAACAAAACATCATCTCTTTCGTAAACCTTTCGTAAACTTCATTTGGCAAAACATTTCATAAACATCATCCCGTAAACTTCATTTCGTAAACATCACATCGTAAACATCATTTCATAAACATCGTTTCGTAAACCTCATTTCAAAACATCATTCCGTATGTATGCACACCAGCCCAAAAACATTTAATTAAAACATTTAAAGAAGGGCTTCTAGAACTCACCTTATAAGCTAGTCTCGGTTGTCCTAAACAAAGGCCCAACAACGTCACTTCCGATCTGAATTGATTAGTTAAATACACATCAGACCCAATCCCGACTCTAACGGTTAAACCATTCTAAACATACTAACTTTACTTAACCAGTCTGATGTCTGCACACTTAGCAAGTGCGCAGGGCCTTGCTCTTGCGTACTTAATAAGTGCGCAAACTTTGCTTCATGCGTACTTGATAAATACGCAGTACACGCTTCATGCGTACTTGATAAGTACGCATGACCCTCTTCATGCGTACTTGATAAGTATGCAGGATCCTCTTCTTGCGTACTTGGTAAGTACGCAGGATCAGCTTCATGCGTACTTGAGAAGTACGCATGAACTGCTTCCTCGCAAAAACCCTAACTTTCGCATCCGGGTCTGATCACGTCAAGATCCCGAACTTTTTTACATTCAAAACGTTTGCTTATCATTAAAGAACTCAAATCTATGTTTTCCTTCCAATTTCATCCGTAAAAACGTTACATTTTCATCCAAAACCTAAAAAACCTAAAAACGAACAAAAACTCAGATTTAGGCCAGATCGTTACCTGAATCGAGTTTCTGATCTGAAGGTTCTTCTCACGAGCTCTGGAGCAACACACTTCTCAAATCTCGGGTCGATCCGCCAACTTTCTCTCTCTACGGTTTCTCTCGCTAGAAGTTGCAAATGAGAGAAATGGGTGGTGACCTTGGCTATTTATAGGGGAGGCTCCCCTTCCAGCCCGCCGGCCCATCCGGCCCGACCCGACATGCCTCGTTCGTTTATTTCGTTATTATAACTGTCGTTTTATTTTTGGGATGTTACAGCTACACATAGGATTTAGGACTTAGTTAATTAAACAAATGAACTTTGTGGGAATACCTTATTTCTTGTATGTTTGACTTAGTTTGATTGAACTTATGTAATGAAATCTTAATTTAATAAACAATATGAAAGTTAGTTGATCATGTACTTATGAACAGTCTCCATGTCCGCCCCGACGTATTCCGCCGTCGGTTGGGGTGTGACAGATTGGTATCAGAGCCAAGTTTATAGGGAATTAGTTTATTAGAAACCAATAACCTAGACTATAACCATAGGATGCCAATTTTGTGCTATGTTACATGCTACTTGTTATCTTCTACACTATGTGCTAAATTACTTGATGCCTTACTTCTTAGACTATATGACTTACTAATTCCAACCCTAAATAATAACTAAATAATTATATAATAATACTCTTATCATAAGTCTCTTATCCTTCTTTCCCCTACTATGCCTTCATCATCTTCACATGTGGAACATCATACTCATAGACTCAAGCCAACTAAAAATTCTGAAAACCCCGTCAACGTTTTAAATTCTGTTAATTAGTTAAGAACATATGCAATCTGGAAGGGTGACACCTATACTCTAGGTTTTCTATCTAGGAAAGCATTTCATATAAATCCAAATCAACTGAAGGATTCGTATGCTTTCCTGGGAATTCCCGGGGTGAGTGTTTACTTATAGGCTAAGGCATGTCTTCTCGAATGTTAGATGAATTTAAATAACTTTGATGTGTCAAAGTATTCAATTGGTTACGTTACCAAGTTAGTGCAATCCAAATATGATTCATTTTACATGTTACATAACATGACATATGTTTGTTTCATCCTTATCAATATCCAAAGTCTCATGATTCTTATCCTTGTATTGTCATCTTCAATAGCATGCCTCCCCGTCATGACCACAACACCAACAATAACAACAACAATGATCTTGCTACCCTCATCACACAACTTGTAACCCAACATAGTCAAGCAAACAATGGTGGTGGTGGTGGTGCTAATCCGCCCCAATGCACCTTCAAGCACTTCAATTCCTGCAATCCCATCAAGTTTTATGGCACCGAGGGAGCTACCAGCCTTCTCCAACGGTTTGAAAGCATTGAGAATACCTTTCTTAATAGTGATTGCCCCAACAATCTCTGGGTCCGTTATGACCAAGATAGTGGTGAAAACCTAGTTTACATAACTCGTTTCCATGAGTTAAGTCTTCTCGTGCCACACATGGTTACACCACTATCCCGTTGCATTGACAAGTATGTAGGTGGTGTACCTATGAAGATTCAAGACATCGTGTTGGGAATAAATCTCACAACTCTTGAGGACGCCATACGCTTAGCCGCCACGTTGACCGACAATAACGTGAAGGCGGGCATGTTAACAAGGAATGGTGTAAAGAAAATCGCTGACAAGGCAACTCCGACCGAAACGACTACAGAGGACAAGCTTGAACCTTCTCACAACAATAAGAAGTGTAACGCTAGTAACTTTCCTGTCGTTACCCCTGCTGCACCAATCAACCAAGTTGCTCTGATGGCCCGGTCATATGTGGGCAACAATCCTCAATGCAACACTTGCAAATACCATCATTTCCCAAATGTACCATGTCATATATGCGCGAGTTGTGGAAGATATGGTCATCTGGAAAATACCTGTCGATCACTAAGGGGCGTGCTTGCTATGAGTGTGGTGACCCACACCACTTTCGAAACCAATGCCCAAGATTGGCTAATGCAAGCCAAGGTGGTGCTCGTGGGCATGCTTTCAACATAAACACCAACGAAACTCAAGTCAATACCGAGACGGTGAATGAGACCGTTTGAAGCAAGTGCAAGATGGAGTCCAATGGAGATTTAATCTAGAATATATTATGCATTGTAATCATTTACGTTATCTTATCGTTGTTTGAACTATTTACACCTACTAGGGTTTGTCACCATCACTAAAAACGGATTTTGAGCTTGCTAGCCAACTTCGAGAAGATGAATCATTTCGCATGAGGGCTAACCATTTCTATAAGCACCGACTAATTTAAAATTTTAAAACTCGACTACCCACATTGTACATGAACGCTGAACAACACAATTGTCCACGAAGCTCGACCACCTATGAAATTCGATAGTTTACATTACTCATGAAATTCGATTATTTACATTTGATTGTTTGCATTATTGTTTACAATATACACGAAACTTTATTATTTGAAAAAAATGATTGTTTACATTATAAATGAAACTCGATTGTTTGCAATTTATTGTCTGCGTTATACATGAGGCATGATTATTCATTTTATCCATGAAAGTTGAGAGATATAAGAACTACTCGGGATTTGACGTATTCTTGTTCAAACACGAGGTAGATATAAACTTTATGGGTACTGTTGAGGATTATGCCATCTATCTAGGACAACCATGGTGCCACATTGTCACTCTTTTATTTCTTGACTGATTTTATTATCTATGAACATAGTTATTTGTTAGCAACACATATGTGAAATCAATAGTTACGAACTAAGTGAATCTATGTTCCCACTTGACCCACACATAATGGGATGATCTATACGGACCATGCGACGATTTGAGTAATTACGGGTGCACACTTAATTATAAAAGTCAGCTCATGGAAAAACATAGTAAATTCTGTCGTGCGTTATGACATAAAACCTATCGTGATATATAGTAACGAACTAAGATAATATGATAAGGGCATGGTGGATACGCCGCTGGTACTTCCTATACATAAGTGTTCCTGTCACATTGTTAGAAGTAGCGTTGTTCGTGTCACGTGAAGTTTTATGTTATTTTGACCTTGACCAATGTTTGTGAAATCTCTTATCCAATGATACTCTTTGAACATATTAGACTATGTCCTAAACGAGTTTTGATCAACAAAATTCTCATCGTTCCCATTTCAAGTTATGCATTCCATCTTTGGAGTCCAAAATATTTTTCGACAATTTTCTCCTTAAACTAAATCCACTATCATCATTCATGCCTGACACAATGACCAGACCTGACTTGGACTATCAGACCTAAATCTTGATATCGATTGTACTCCTCAAACCGACAGTCAAAGCCCGTTGAAAAATCCAAACCCACATCTCTTTCCTGATTCAGTAGCCTCCACCAGTTAAATTTCAGGACGAAATTCCCTCAACTTGGGGATACTGTAACATCCATGATTTCCCGGCCTTATTTTATTTTATTACATTTAAAACCCGTAATTGTGCAACACAATATGACACATCAATTATTATTTCAATGGGTATTAAATTCAAAGTTCCAATCCTTGCAATTACATATATTTTTGCAACAATATATGTATATACATATTTATACTTGGTTATAATAAATAAATCAAAAATAAAGCTTATGAATTTTTTATCATGTACAACTTGTGCATATCATACTTAATTTAGAGTAATTAAGTTCATTTGTTGCATATCAAAGTTCGATCGATTCATATCATGCATCGGTAATTTGGAGAATTACCGGGTCACACACCGGTCCGGTCACACATGAACGTTGGTGATATCTAAGACAGATAACTAAATGAATGATTTAGAATATAGAAATTATACGTAACACGGCGAATTAATATTTCAAGTCAAAAATAAAAGTTTAAGAATTTTTAACGAATGTTTTGTTTTAAACACAGTCCGGATAACATAGTATATTACACTGTATTTAACTAATGCATACAAAATAATATTATTTATTACAAATGATTAAAAACTAATTATAAAAATTAAATTTTCTAAATATCTTTTAATAATACAACATAATCATTACCATCTTTTTAGAAAATCTTCAAAATCTCTTTTCTCACACTCCACCTCCTTACACCACCAATCCACTTCCATCCACCACCCACACATTAAATAATTATTTTATTTTTTTATTTATTTAAAATCCTTCATTTCTCTCTCCTCCCACACTATAAATACCCCCTCACCCTCACTTCATTTTCACACCATTTTTCCTCCTACTCAAGAGCAAAGCTCTCTTCTCTGTCACAATCCATTCGGCGGCGGAATCACCGAACGTGACGTGTAGGATTGTTCAAAGGCATCGTGGCACTATTGTTGAAATATAAATTTAATCGATTTCATTAAACTAAGAATTTCAAATACAATTGTTTCAATTAAAGGAAATACATTGATAAAAAAAGCAAAAATATTTAAATTCGATATCTAAGGCAAAGTCCCTAGATTCCATTTCCATGGTAGCATCAAACATCTCCTGAAAACATGTAAAATAATATTTGATCAACAATAAAGTTGGTGAGTTCATACAAGTTTCATACATATAATAATCATGTTTAAAGCAACAATTCACATGCATAGACATACTTTACTAATGTTCATACAATTTGTAATGATATAGTTCAAACCTATTGTTGACATAGCATACCTAGCATCCAAAGAATACTAGTCGAATAAATAACATAACAAGATCGGGGGCTCCATAAAGGTAACGAAAAGCCGACGGGTGTCAATCCTATAGCGCTACACTTGTTAAGTGCAGTTTTGCAAGAATTAATGAACTATTGTATTAACAAGTTGTATTTAAGCATGTAGTCAAGTTGTTATCACATGAGCATGTTAATGAATTGTGTTTGAATAAAGTGTGAATCTTGTAGTGTATGTGTTTTGAATATGTACATGTTTTCAAGTCCCAAAGTGCAAAAATGTAAAAGGGGCAAGTATGAAACTCACGATTTGGCGTGGTAACGAAAGGATGAACGGGAAGGTGAAGAGTCGGGAATGCCGGTTAACCTAGGTAAACAAATGATAAGATCCTAGAGGTTTATCCAAGAGGGTGAAGGAAGAATTGTTAAGAAAAAAAAAGAAACTTGAAGAAAAATAAGGTTTTTACCTTATAAAATTCTGTCAAAAATCTTGGAAGAAATGGAGCACTTGGAGAGATTTGTGAGAGAATTTGGAGGGTGTAAGGGTGGAGAAGTGAAAGGGAGTGGGTATTTATAAGTGTGGATTAGGGTTTGGGGTATTAAATGAGTTAGTTGAGAGTTGGTGGTTGAAAGGGAGGTGATTCTTTTTTTTTAAAAGAAAAAAAATGAAATAATAATAATAGTACTAATGATAATAATACTACTACTAATAATAATAATAATAATAAACCGAGCGTGTATGGACGTGAAACGAGAATATAAATGTGTAAAAAAAGTGAAACGCGTGTTTGTAATATATAATTTTGAAATATTGCACGTATGATGTTGTATTGCATATGTATAAATGTAATGTATGTTGTAAACATGTAATTGAATAAATCCAATAAATTCATTGATCATAAGTCTCGGGTTACAATGGATTCAAAAATGAAAGTACAAGGGTACAAAATGTAAATAAACGATGATGTGGAAAGTACGGATATTACATTCTCCCTCCCTGTTTGCCATTTTCGGCCACCAACACAGACACACACAACCATCATTTTATTTCAAAGATTCAAGTGTTAAGGCCTCATTTGGTGATTTCTCAAGTGCTAAGATGAAGCCTTCATCTTTTTCGGTTTCTCTAAGTAAGAAAACTTAAACTATTAACTCCTTATATATTTATTTTGAGTCTATTATTCTTGAATCATAACACCCAACAAAACTAGCATTTTTTTATAAAAAGAAATGTGAATATGAAAAATGCATCATGTAAAAATTAGTTTATATACTTTCTTTTTTGACTTATTGCTTCTATATATCTTAGATGATACATGCATGTTGATGTATCATCATTTTGATCACATGCATGTTGATGGATCATATTTCGAATAGCAACTTTGTTATTTTAAAAAAATGGGTTTTATACTAGACATGGATCCTTTGTCATTTGAATTTACAAAGAGTATTTCTATGAAAAATATAAGTATATTTTTTGTTTAGATCATCATTTTTACAACATGCAAGGCATGGGAATCACTCTCTATTTTAAGGAAACTTTGTTGAGTCAAAAACCGGGTTTTTATCTTCAAAGAAATATTGATGATGAAACCGTTTTTATTAACATTCATACACATCTATTTTTAACTCTTGGATGATTTGAAAATACTTTATTTATTTGCATTCATGTGTATTTAGACATGACTAAATAACACTTGGATATTTGTATAATATTTCAGTCATCAAAAAATATATATATTGATATATCAAAAACATATTTTATGACATGTATGATTTCAATCATATGATCTATTGTTAATATTTATTTTTGGGAAATAAATATGTTTTTATCTATTTTAACGAGTCACCAACGTGTCGTCAAGCCAAACATGGTCAAACCCAAAAAGATAAACACATTTTACAAAGAGTCGAGTTGGGTGGATTGATCATATAATCAAGCACAGCATTTCATAGAACTTACGTCCTTGCATATTTTAGGACACGTGTAATTCGGGCATTTTCGCGTATCTAGTACTTACACTACTCAAACCAGGTGAGTTTACATAGCCTCTTTTACATTTTTATACTTTTGAGGTGGAACATGATTTCATTTGAAACTATTTGCAATTTATACAATTCAAATATTTTGAACATGCGTGCAATTTGTGCCTTATGCTTGAACACTATGAGTGCAAACTATAATTACATACATGTGTGCATAGTGCAAGTGCAATCATTAACTATGTACAAGCCGACGGTAACAATGATAGATCTATTGTGTCTGACAAACCCACCCAGGTAGGGTGATTGTTGCCGGTATTACGTTTGGGATAACATTGTGTGCGGTCACAAGGTTTTATTGTACGCCCCGGTTTAACTATAGTGGTTCTCCATAATTGCCTTATTAAACCATGGTCCATATGAATTGTACACAAACTATTGATATTACTTGTGGTGTCACAACCTTTGTATGCTCACCAACTATTTTTAGTTGACCTCGTCTTTATCATGTTTCAGGTATTAATATTTGAGATCATTTACAAGACGCTACACATAGGATTGAAGACTTAGTTAATTAAACAAATGAACTTTGTGGGAATACTTTATTTCTTGTATGTTTGACTTAGTTTGATTGAACTTATGTATTGAAATCTTAATTTAATAAACAATATGAAATTTAGTTGATCATGTGCTTATGAACAGTCTCCATGTCCGCCCTGACGTATTCCGCCGTTGGTTGGGGTGTGACAGTTGATAGTAAATGCTTTAGCATAAGTAGTACACAGTACGTGCCTTAGCATAGACAGTAGACTATAGATAGTATGTGCTTTACAGAAGAAACTCTGAACTTGAATGCAAATGTTACTCTGAAAGGAGATGTTCAGAATCCGAGTAGTAAAGTAAATTAGTAATTTCATACCGGTCTCAATAATTAGTAATTTACCTTACTCGAGGTATTCTAAATTATTACCTATCATGATAACACGAGCGTTCTTTGTTCGCAGTAGACACTAATGGCTGGAGGAAACAGAGGTGGTCGCACTGGGGGTCATACTGGTCGTCGAGGCCGACCTCCAGGTAACCGAACATGACATGAGGAAAGTGAACACTCCTGCAACAAGACTGAATCGGTGCACGTGGAGCATAATGACAGTGGGAACCATGTGTCAGTTCATGACGATGCTCATTACGAGGCTCTTGAGTTCGAACCGGTTGTGAAAGAAGCTATCGCGGTAGAGGTTACTTCAATCTTGAAGAAAGTTCTACTTGAAGCACTGGGCGAGGCCCTTAAAGAGTTTGATATTGGAAGGAAAGAAAAGGAAGAGGAAAGCAACAAGAGAACTGAAGTCACTGATAGTGGGGATTCTGATTATGAAATGGCAACTCGAGGTTGCAAATATAAGTCCTTTCGGGGGTGTGACCCGCCGAAGTATGATGGATGGAAAGATGTTGTGGCCACGTTCGAGTGGATAGAGAGGATTAATAGTGTGATCAACATTAGTGAGTGCCGTGATAACCAAGCGATCAAGTTTTCCGCTCACTCATTCACTAATGAGGCGTTGAGTTGGTGGAGGTCGATTGAGAGAATCAAGTCTTCTGATGAGAAAAAAAGATGAAATGGGATGACATGAAAAAGCTGCTAATCACTAAGTTCTGCCTACAGAACGAGATTGACGGAGTTGAGAGAGAGTTTTTGGGGCTCTGTGTTGGCAGTATGACTCATCGCCAATACACCCCCAAATACCAGGAGCTGGCTCAGTTGGTTCCACATCTGGTGGACACTGAGGAAAAAAGGATCAAGTATTACATCAAGGGACTACCACAGAAGGTCCGTGTGTACGTGAAAGCTAATGCTAATACAAGCTTCGAATCTGTGGTATCACTTGCTGGAATAGTATATGATGACTTCGAATCCACGGACACACTGCCTACTGAGATGAAAGTGACTAATATCATTAAACGGCCAGCTAAAGAATGGGCGGGGCCAGAGACGAAGAAGCTGAGGATTGAGGATGTAGTTGATTGTGCTAAGTGTGGCAGGAAGCACTCTTGCGAGTGCCGAGTTGGTTTGAATATTTGTTATAGGTGCGGAAAGACCAGACACTACTCTTGAGAGTGTCTCGGGGCACAGTCTTGTTATAACTGCGGAATTCCTAGCAAAATGGCCAAGGACTGTCGCAAACCCAAAGCTACTGTCACCGAGAAAGGAAAATAAGCTGAAAAGCCAAAGGCAAGGACCCGAGCTTATGCACTGACACAAGAGGAAGCTAGAGGTGATCTAGATGTGGTGTCAGGTACATTCATCCTTGATCATACCTTTGTCTCTGTACTGTTTGAGGAGTTTTATATCATCCTCTATATGTAGAAGAATGAAATGCAAAGTTACTAAGGTAGAACAGACTTTCACTGTAGAGATTGCTGTGGGTAAAACCACAAGAGTAATAGAACTAGTGGATACTTGCGCGATAAAGATACAGGGCCATAGATTCCTAGTTAGGTTGTATGTTATGACCTTGGGAGGATTTGATATAGTTTTGGGGATGGATTGGTTAGCTGCCAGTGAAGCCCGAATAATATGTAGACAAAAGATAGTTCAGCTCAAAGCTTCAGACGGTAGCAAGATTTTGGTTTATGGGGATCATGACGGCTCATTCGCGAACGTCATATCGATGATAAAGGCAGAGAAGTATATAGGGCGCGGATGCGAGGCGTACCTGGCCTATCTGATAGATAATGATGTAAAGGTGAAAGAGTTGAAAGACTTACCAGTGGTATATAATTTTTTGAAGGTGTTTCCCGAGGATTTGCCTGGGTTACCACCTGACCAGGAGACAGAGTTCTAGATAGACTTAGTGTCGGGTGCCCAGCTTGTGGCTAAAGCACTGTACCGAGTTGCGCCTCTGGAGATGAAAGGGTTAATGATATAGTTGGAAGAGCTTTTGGATAGAGGTTTTATCCGACCGAGCATTTCTCCTTGGGGTGCTCAAGTTCTGTTTGTCAAGAAGAAAGATGGCGCCATGAGAATGTGCATCGACTATAGGAAGTTGAATAAGCGTATAGTAAAGAAAAAATATCCGCTATCAAGGATCGATGATCTGTTCGACCAGATGCAAGGCGTGAAATGGTTCTTCAAGATCGATCTTCCGTCGGGATATCATCAGCTAAAGGTAAGAGAAGAGGACATACCAAAGACGACGTTTTGCACACAGTATGGGCATTACAAATTTCGTGTGATGTCTTTCGGCTTGACAAATAATCCAGCAGCATTCATGAGTATGATGAACCAGGTGTGTAGACCAATGATGGATAGGTCGGTAATCATATTTATAGACGACATACTGAATTATTCAAAGAGTGAAAGCGATCATGCTTGTCATCTTCGAGAGGTAGTAGAGATGCTACGGAAAGAAAATTTGTATGCTAAGTTTTCCAAATGCGCATTTTGTCTTAAGAAAGTCTAATTTTTAGGTCATGTTATCAACACAGATGGCATTATGTTGACCCGGCTAAGATAGAAGCAGTGAAAGAATGGGAAATCCTGAAGACACCAACCGAGCTTCGGAGTTTTCTTGGATTGGCAGGATACTATCGAAGGTTCATTCAGTACTTCTCTAAAATAGCTTCGCCTCTGAAAAAGTTGACACGCAAGGATGTAACAGTCTAAAGCATTTGAAGAGTTAAAGAAGAAGTTGACACAAGCCCAGTATTGGAACTACCCGACGGTAACGAGGACCTGGTGGTATATTCTGATGCTTCAGGTCAAGGGTTAGGGTGCGTATTGATGCAGAGGGGAAAGGTGATCGCGTATGCGTCACGACAGTTAAAAGTTCATGAAGTTAACTATCGGACTCACGATTTGGAGCTCGCGGCAGTTGTCTTTGCGTTAAAGATTTGGAGGCATTATCTTTACGGGTTGAAATGCATAATTTATTCGGATCCCAAAAGCTTGAAGTATTTCTTCGAGCAGAAAGACTTGAATATGCGACAAAAACGGTGGTTGGAATTGCTAAAGGATTATGACTGTGAAATCCTATACCACCCGGGAAAGGCGAATGTGGTTGTTGACGCCCTAAGTCAAAAGGAGAATCAGCTTCCTATTAGGGTGAAAACGTACGAGTTGGTAATAACACCAGATTTTATGACAGAGCTACAGAAAGCACAGATAGAAGCATTAAAGGAGGAGAACATAAAGAGGGAACGAATGGTCGGACAGCAGGAAAAGTTGGAAACAAACACATATAGGGTAAGGACCCGATGCGGTTGTATGTGGGTACCAAAGGGTGACGAGCATAGGGCTAAAGTACTTGACGAGGCCCATAAGTCTTGATATTCCATCCACACGGGAACCATGAAAATGTACCAAGATTTGAAGAAAGAGTATCGGTGGCCTAACATGAAGAATTATTTGACAGAATATGTAAGTGCTTAACTTTGGCACAGGTTAAATCCGAACATCAGAAACCATACGGAATGATCTAGCCTCTGGAAATACCTGAATGGAAGTGGGAGCGTATCACCATGGACTTTATTACAAAGTTGTCTCGCACAGCTAAAGGCCATGATACGATATGGGTAATAGTGGATCGTCTGACAAAGAGTGCACATTTCTTACCGATTAGAGAAACGTATTCCTCTGAGACACTGGCAGATATATTTGTCAATGAGATTATAGCTCGGCATGGGGTGCCATTGTCAAATGTATCTGACCGGAACACACGATTCACATCAAGGTTCTGGAAAAGATTTCATGAGTCGATGGGCACGAGATTGAACATTAGCAAGGCTTATCACCCACAGACGGATGGTCAATCAGAGAGGATCATACAAATGTTGGAAGATATGCTTCGCGCGTGCATTATATATTTTGGTGGCAGTTGGGATAGTCACCTACCACTGGCAGAATTCTCCTACAACAACAATTTCCACACCACTATTACTATGCCGCCTTACGAAATGTTGTACGGAAGAAGATGTCGAACTCCAGTTTGTTGGGGAGAGATAGGGCATAAAGAACTGGGAAGTTTAGAGGTAGTCACGGCAACCTCTGTGAAGTTTGATCAGATTAAGGCTCGAATGAAAGCAGCACAAGATCGTCAGAAGTCTTACGCAGACAAGAGACGAAGACCTATAGAGTTCAATCTCGGGGATCTGGTACTGTTGAAGGTATCTCCCTGGAAAGGGATAATTCGGTTCAGGAAAAGGGGAAAGTTAAGTTCGAGATTTTTCAGACCTTTCAAGATATTGGCAAGGGTTGGTGAAGTTGCCTACCGGCTAGAATTACCTGTTAGAGCATGTTTTGTAACTGTCGCTGAAATTCTATGTTGTAAGTTAGCGAACCTGTTAAGTTCGCCTGAGGTAATGTTTAGGCGAACTTGAGGGGCGAACTTGATGTTTTTAGAGAACTTGCTAAGTTCGCCTGTGGTGCTTTGTGGTTTCCCTATAAATAGGTTTACATGCCTGAGTTCATTAGCCAAGTCTAGAACAGAGGAAAAGAGAGAACTTGTAAACAGAGATTTGTATTGGAAATACAAAGAGGTTTATTTACACCGTGATGTTGATTGATTTACACGTTGCACGTTGATCATGGATTCCGCACGTTATCACCGTGTCGTACCGCAAGTCTGGAGATCCGTCACACCCACGCAGGGACCTACATAAGTTCGCCTGTGGCAGTTAGTATTTCCTATAAATAGTGCTTAGTCTTTGCATTTTGAAACAATCTGATATCTTGTAAGCACATTTATCTGAAGTAATACAAGGAGCTTTCAGTGAATCTTGTCTTGTGTGTTCATCGTGTGTTCTTATCTGTTCGAGACGCGTTTACTTGTTAGGATTCTGCACTACGGGTATTCATTGTGTGTTATACGTCTAAGATCTTACCGTAGACCCGCTGCGACCTACAATTGGTATCAGAGCATTTGCTCTTGATTAGAGATCAACGTGTGACTCCGTTTCGTTCTTATTTGTATCAAAAGATTAAGATTTTCGAAGCTTTTTTGTTTTGTTGAGTTTTTACAAGTTTTCGATCATGTCTAGGCTGATTTGATTGATGGTGAAAGTGTTTTTAGTGAAATTGATTCGATACAAGTGTTCTAATTCATGTTTTGAAGAATCCTACAGATTGAATTTGATTAATTCCAACAAATTTGCAAGATATGATGATTTTCAGAGTAGTTCGTGCGTTTGGGTGTTAGAACAAGTCCTTCGTGTTCTTCAGCTGATACAGGTGAACTTAAGAATTCTGTTAGCAGTCGAACTTAACCGGCTAAACCACCGAGGTTGATGAATCTAATGGATTACTCGAACTAGAAAAGTAGCTTTCAAAATTAAGTCAACATCAATGATACGAGTATGTGGATTCCAATTGTAGAAGGATATAAACATCCTACTCATTCTCATATGGGTGTATCAGATGCGGAGAAACCGGTTTCAGCTCTTACTGTAGAAGAGAAAACTTTGTACGATCGAGAAAAAAAAGGAGAAATCACATGAAAAACCTTGTAACAAATGCTCCAGAATCTGAGTTTTTGTTCAAAAAGTGGGTTTTAGGGTTTTATGTGGGTTTTAATCAAAAGTCAGGATTTTTATGTGTAAAACGGCCTAAAAAGCATTGATCTAGCTTCATGGAAGCTAAACAAGAGTTTTGAATGTAAAAAGATTCAAACTTGGATAAAAACCAACGATTTTGGACAAGAACATATGAATGGGCCGAAAATTTTGGCCCGTTCGAAAAGTATTTCGGACACAGTAGTTTTCGGACAGTATACACCCGATCGAAATAGTTTTCGATCGGAAGGGATTTCGATCGTAAAAGATTTCAAAAGAAAATGTTTTCAAAGGGAATAGATTTCGGTCGAAAAAGATATCGACCGAAATAATTTTCGGACAGATGTTTTCGTAGTTCTAAAACATAAGTTTTCGGTCGAAAAAGATTTCGACCGAAATAGATTTCGACCGAAATAGATTTCGGTCGAACAAGATTTCGGATATAGAGTTTTTGGACAGAATGACCTGAAGTTAATTTGTCTAGTTCGTGACTCATAACAGATCTTTTAGCCTCCACCTAGCTCAAAGTTCTTGCTTAGTGAGTTAATCCTTAAGAAAAACAGGTGAGTTCAAGATCCCTATTTTACTGTTTTAGGGTGGTGTGCATACTCAAGAATTAGACGTTTATAATAAAAGTATTTTATTATTTAAACATTTGCAAAGAAATATAAGAAAAATAACGGTTTATTTAACTGAACGTTTTGTATGAAAAGAAAGATAACGGTTGTTAAACCGAATGTTTTGAAAGAAAGAAAGATAACGGTTGTTAAACCGAATGTTTTGTAAGAAAGACAGATAACAGTTGTTAAACCTAATGTTTTACAAGAAAGAAAGATAAGAAAGATGAAGGTTTATTTAACTAAATGTTTTGTAAGAACGAAAGATAAGAAAGATAACGGTTGTTTAACCGAACGTTTTGTAAGAAAGAAAGATAAGAAATATAACGGTTTATTATTTAAACGTTTTGTAAGAAAGAAGGATGAGAAAGATAACGGTTTATTAATTAAACGTTTGTAAGAAAGAAGGATGAGAAAAAATAGTTTATTCAACTATATGTTTTATAAACAAAAGATATGAAGAAGATAATGGTTTATTTAACTATATGTTTTATAAACAACAAGAAAAGAAAGAATGGTTTATTTAGATATATGTTTTATAAACAAAGAGAAGAATGACAAGTTAAATACATTGTTTAATCTGTAAGTGTATGCTTATACGATGAAAGACTTGGGGTAGTAGCATAGTCCTCGAGACTAGTGGTACCCTAAGCATAGTAGCAAGTCTTGAGGTAGTAGTATAGTCCTTGAGACTAGTGCTACTCGAAGCCGATGTTGCGTCATGGAAAAGTCCACGACGTACCATGAGAATAATTGGGACAGTGCTCGGCAGGGCACTGTAACGAGGATGTTGTACAACTGGTTAAGATGAGTAGCAACATTTACTCTAGCGGCGGCAGTCGCTAAGTAAGAATGAAAAAGCCCGCTTGGGGGCACAGAAAGTCGGGTATCGGCTTTTGGACGTTGAGCCTTAGGGAACAATACCTGCAAAGAAAGTTCCTTCGGGAAATAAGAATGAAGAAGACCGCTTGGGGGGCACAGAACAGATTATAGACATTAATGTTTGACTTAAAGAAAAGAGCACAAAGTAAATACGTATGTATATAAAAGAAGAAAGAAATATTTTATTGTATTATGTATATAATATAATATGTATGTTTAAAGAACGTTTTAAAGAAAACATTTGATATAAAGTCAAAGAAAAGAAACACTTGAACTCACCAGCGTTAGCTGACTATTTTAGTATGCACATCAGGTAGCAAAGGAAAGAAAAAGATATGAAGTCGTAAGGGCTTAGGAAGGGAATGGATGGATGGTTGCTGCTGGCAAGACTGACATCCCCTTTATCAAGTTTATGTTTAAGACAATTAAAATTTTAATTATTTCAGAATTTTGTAAAGACTTCCACTGTTAATGTTTAATGTTTAATTCAAAGTTTACGATCTATGAGTATGCAATGTTTGCCAACTATGAGAGGTATCCGGTTTGGGTCCTTTCAAGTTTGTATCAGAGCCATAGTTTGAGAGATTCGGACATTCGCCAAAATGTCTGGACTTAAACTGAGAATGTGACAGAAGAATGGGATGTCAGTCAGAGCAGCCAAGCCACGAAAGAAGAACAGTAAGGACTTAGTAATAGAGAACAGTAGAAATAGTAAACAGTAAAGGCCTTAGAATAGAAAGGTAGTCCATTTCCTAACTTAGAACATAGACACTAAATGCCTTAGAATAGAAAAGTAGACAGAATGTGCCTTAATGTAGAACCTTTGAACTTGAATGCAACTGTTACTCTGACAGGAAATGTTCAGAACCCGAGTAGTGAAGTAAATTATTAATTTCATACCGGTCTCTGTAATTAGTAATTTACATTACTAGAGGTGTTCTAAATAATTACCTATCATGAGCACATGAGTATTCCTTATTCGGGGGATAGAAATATTACTGGCTAGAAGATAAAGAGAGAATAAATGTATGGTTACGCTATCTTTATAGATATGTTTAGAAGAGTCTTGCCATGTGCAATCTAAATTAGAGGAGTCTTGCCTAGTGCAAGCAAAGCAAAGAATAAAGAAAGAACGAATGAGGAAAACAGAGTGAGGACCGTAAGGGTCATAGCGATAGAACACCGGTCAACCAATAGGCAGAGGAAAGTAAACACCCATGCAACAAATCTAAATCTTACTGAGTCAAGGTCTAAGGCCCCAAACCTGGGAGACCTCACTTGTTGGACTTACTCATTCACAAACAGTTCTTAAACTTGAATATCAAATAACGCAGCGAAAAACTTTCATTTAAACATAACCGTAACATTGTCAGACATGCGGAAGCCTAAACATTGTCTAAAATATTGATTACATAACACAAACATAACCTAACGGGATGCCAGTCATCATATCAGCCAGGTAACTCTTCATCGCTTGCCAAGCATCACCGTCCCTCTGTACTTGTCCCTAACCTGAATGTGCATACTAAAAGTCAGCTACGTTGGTGAGTTCTAGCTTTACATAAAACCTTAGCATAATCATTTTGCCAAAAAACATAACATACATTTATTTAACAAAACCGTACGTAACATTCAATAACTTAACATCATCAAAATATCGTAACATAGCATCATAACATAAGTCAACATGAACCGAATATGCGCCTTCTCGTAACCGTCAATTTCATACATCGCATGCTAGCGAATGAACTTAAGGCTCATTACATCTAAGTCATCCATCACCCAGGTCTCCTAAGGCTCGTTACCTCTAGGAAGACCAAACACATGTCTCCTAAGGCTCGTTACCTCTAGGAAGACTAAACATACCATAGCCTCTATTTCCCCGTAAGGAATAGTACCTTCTATCGCGATCCCGGTAATCCCATGGGTGACCGTCGTCACCCCATCATCAACCAGTTGTACAACCG
The DNA here is from genome assembly GCA_023525975.1 of Smallanthus sonchifolius. NCBI lineage: Eukaryota > Viridiplantae > Streptophyta > Magnoliopsida > Asterales > Asteraceae > Smallanthus > Smallanthus sonchifolius. Next base: position 63,416,733 of record CM042019.1, on the reverse strand, counting down.
TTAGCCGGCGGGTGAGGCCAATACATACATACATACCCTAGCTCCCATAGGAATTCATGGCAAATTCGTTCATTCGTGACTTTCACAAAACCTTTACCACATTTTAGTTAAAGCATTCGTATGTTTTATTAAATAATGTTTCATTCATAAACTTCATTTGGCAAAACATTTCATAACATCATCCTTCGTAAACATCATTTCATAATCCTCATTTCGTAGACATCGTTTCGTAAACATCCTTTCGTAAACATCTTTTCGTAAACATCATTTTATAAACATCATTTCGTATGTATGCACACCAGCCCAAAAACATTTAATTAAAACATTTAAAGAAGGGCTTCTAGAACTCACCAGTCTATCGATACTCAACCCGAAGTTGATGCCTTATCTATTGCTTAAGCGTATACTAATCTGCACATAAATCAAAATGCGGATTATATCATTTGCACAAGAGTCGGCCAGACACGTTACTAGCGACTCATGAGAGTCGGCTGAGACAAACGCCAGCGACACTAGAGTGTTGGCTTAGAGTATCGGCAGGCACACCTGATAATCGGCTGGGAGAGTCACCAACCACACTCATAAGTGTCGCCTAAACTTGCGTTCAGGACTTCGTGTTGTGCTAGGGAGACGATTCTTAGCGTGTTCATTAGAGGGTTGACTCTCAGAGGGCTGACTCTTCAGGAGTCGATTCTCTGAGGGTTGATTCTCTCCATGGCCGACCCTCTTATTCGTATCCCTCGCTGAGAGTCGGCATAATGCAGGTGTCGACTCTTGAGAGTCGGCTCAAGAACATCAATCATCTCAAGGTCTGATTTTAATCTAAAACCTTAACTTTTTACAACCAAAACGTTTATCTAGCTTCCATGAAGCTAGATCTGAGCTTTAAACATTATTTCATACGTAAAGATTCCACTTTTTGTTTAAAATCCCCATAAACCCTAAAACCCCATTTTTGAAGAAAAACTCATATCTGAGGTCGATCCTTACCTCAAAACTCATGATTCTTCATGTAGAAATGATCAGGGATGTTGGAGAAACAAGATGAAGCAGAAATCAGAGCTTGGATTTTGCTCCTCTAACTTTCTCTCTCTAGAACTCCAAGCTTTCTCTCTCTAGGTTTTGGTGAAATTTGGTGGAAATGAGGAAGAAGATGCTGAATCATGTATTTATATGCATGGACTACACCGGCCCATTGGAGTCGAGCCCAATCCCGCTCCCTTCCTTTCACTTCTTCTTTGATCATATCCCGGCCTCGTTTTCATGGACGCATCGTGTTCGTTTTATTCTTTTTTGTTATTTTTGGGGTGTTACAAGTCTACCCCCCTTATTAGAGGTTTCGTCCTCGAAACCTATTATAGGCCAAATAACCTAGGGTACAATTCCCACTTTTCTGATTCAGTCTCCCATGTGGCTTCAGACCCTCTTCGATGTTTCCATTGAACTTTGACGAGTGGAATGACTTTATTTCGTAATTGTTTTTCCTTTTGATCCAAGATGGCAACGGGTTCTTCGATATAGTTAAGGTTTTTGTCAACCTCGATGTCAGTAAGTGGTACATGAGCTGATTCATCTGCCAAACACTTTCACAAGTGTGATACATGGAACGTAGGATGAGTCCCACTTAACTCATCAGGCAACTCCAACCGATAAGCGACTTTACCAACTCGCGCTATTATTCTGAATTGTCTGACGAATCTTGGACTTAACTTTCCCCTTTTCCTGAATCGTATGATCGCTTTCCAGGGTGATACTTTCAGCATTACATGGTCTCCAACATTAAACTCAATAGGACTTAGCCGTTTATCCGCATATGATTTCTGACGATCTTGGGGATCTGATCAAATCGTTCTAACATTTCCTGTACAACTTCAAGACCTCCTAACTCCTTCTGTCCAATCTCACCCCAACAAACTGGGGTCATGCATCTCTTACTATACAGCATCTCATAAGGCGGCATGTTTATCGTCGAGTGATAGTTGTTGTTGTAGGAGAACTCGGCCAACGGCAGATGACTGTCCCAACTACCTCCGAAGTCAATAATACAAGCATGGATCATGTCCTCCAATGTTTGAATGCTCCTTTCGGACTGACCATCCGTTTACGGGTGGTATGCCGTGCTAATATTAAGTCTCGTGCCCATCGCTTCGTGGAATCTTTTCCAGAACCTCGATGTGAATCGTGTGTCCCGGTCAGATACTATCGTTAATGGCATCCCATGTCGTGCTACTACTTCATTAATAAATACTTCTGCTAACCTCTCCGACAAGAATGTCTCGCGAATAGGTAGGAAATGAGCACTCTTCGTTAAATGATCCACAATTACCCAAATGGTGTCATGACCTTTAGCTGTGCGAGGTAGCTTGGTTATGAAGTCCATGGTAATGTGTTCCCACTTCCATTCTGGTATATCAAGAGGCTGAATCTTCCCATACGGTTTCTGGTGTTCAACCTTTACTTATGAGCAAGTCAGGCACTTGCTTACGTATTTCGTCACCTCATATTTCATCCCAGGCCACCAGTATTCCCTCTTCAGATCTTGGTACATTTTGTTGGTACCATGATGGATAGAGTAACATGACTTATGAGCCTCATCCAGGATCTTGGCTCTAAGCTCGCCGCCCATAGGTATCCCTACCCGACCAAAACGTGTCCTAACACCAAGGGTGTTATATTCCAACTTGTCCTATTGGCCAACCATTCTCTCTTTCTTTATGTTTTCTTCTTTAAGTGCTTCATCTTGAGCCTTTTCAATTTCCCTCATCACATCCGATGCTACCACTAACTAGCAAGCTTTCACTCTGATAGGAGCAGGCACATCCTTTCGGCTTAAAGCGTCAGCCACCACGTTCGCCTTTCCAGGGTGGTATATGATTTCACAATCATAGTCCTTCAAAAGTTTCAACCATCGCCTCTGCCTCATATTCAGCTCCTTTTGTTCGAAGAAGTACTTCAAACTTTTGTGGTCGGAGTAAATAGTAAACTTCACCCCGTAAAGGCAGTGCCTCCAGATCTTCAATGTGAATACGACAGCAGCAAGTTCCAAATCATGAGTCGGATAATTGACTTCGTGAACTTTCAACTGTCGTGATGCATATGCGATCACTCTCCCGCATTGCATCAGCATGCACCCTAATCCCTGACCCAAAGCGTCAGAATATACCACCAAGTCTTCATTGCCCTTGGGAAGGGCCAAGACTGGAGCTTGGGTTAGCTTCTCCTTCAATTCCTTAAACGCCTCATTCTGGGTCGAACCCCATTCGTACTTCACCTCCTTCCGAGTCAGCTTTGTCAACGACGAAGCTATTTTTGAGAAATCCTGGATGAATCTCCAATAGTGGCCCACCAATCCCAAGAAATTGTGGATTTCAGTTATCATCTTAGGAATATCTCAATCTCTTACCGTCATTATCTTTGTTGGGTCAACCATAATGTCGTTCGGGTTAATGACGTGATCGAGGAATTGGACTTCCCTAAGCTAGAACATGCATTTGGAGAACCTAGCATACAACTTCTCCTTCTTTAGAGCTTCCAACACTTCCTTCAAATGACATTCGTGGTCACCCTCATTCTTGGAGTAGATGAGGATATAATCGATGGACACTATTAGTGATCGGTCCAGCATCGGTCAACACACCCTATTCATTAAATCCATGAACGATGCGGGGGCGTTCGTCAATCCGAAGGACATTACGCGGAACTCAAAATTTCCATAGCACGTGCGAAATGCGGTTTTTGGTATGTCTTCTTCCCTTACCTTCAACTGATGGTACCCGGGTCGAAGGTCGATCTTTGAGAACCAACTGGCGCCTTGTAATTGATCGAACAAGTCATCGATTCTTGGTAGATGGTACTTGTTCTTCACGGTACGTTTGTTCAACTCGCGATAATCAATACACATTCTCATCGAACCATCCTTCTTCTTCACAAACAACACCGGAGCACCCCAAGGTGAGATGCTCGGTTGGATAAATCCTTTCTCAAGTAATTCGTCTAATTGTGCCATTAGTTCTTTCATCTCTACCGGTGCTAGTCTATATGGAGCCTTAGCCACGGGCTGGGCATCTAGTACTAAGTCGATTCGGAACTCAATCTCTCTGTCAGGTGGTATCCCAGGCAAATCCTCTGGAAACACCTCTGGGTACTCGCGTACCACGGGTACATCATCTAGTTCCTTCACTTCCTTACACTTGTCAATCACGTATACCAGATAAGCCTCGCATCCGCGCCTCAGGTAATTTGTTGCCTTAATCATCGAGATGACGTTAGGCATTGGGGCGTTGCGATCCCCGAATACTTAGAATTCGCTACCATCCGGAGCCTTAAGTAGGATTATCTTCCGTTTGCATATAATCTTATCCTCGTTGGCGTTAGCCAATCCATACCCAATACGTCATCAAACCCTCCCAAAACCATAACAAACAATCTGACGGGGAATCTATGTCCTTCTATTTTTATCGTGGAATTGACAACTTCTTCGGTCACCCTCACAGTTCTACCCTCAGCGGTTTCTATGCTAAAGGCCCTTTCTAGCTTACTTACGGTGCACTTCACTCGTTTACAGAAAGTTGTAAATATAAAACTCTTACTGGCACCCGAATCAAATAACACAGATTCAAAAGTGTTGTCGAGGATGAACGTACCTGACACCACATCGGGGTCTACCCTGGCCTGTTCTTGCGTCAGTGCATACGCTCGAGTCTTCGCTCGGGGCCTTTCTTCCTTCTTCTCCAGGCCTTTCCCCTTGCCACCTTCCCCCATCCTTGTCTTAGTGCATTCACGACTCATGTGTCCGTTTCCCCCACAGTTATAACATTTGACACCTTGCATGCATTCCCGGGAGTAGTGCCCGGTCTTGCCACATTTGTTGCACAGATTTAACCCTATCCTGCATTCACCTAGATTCTTTCCGCCACACTTCCCACAGACTGTGGTCTCACCCACTTTAGCCTGCTTCTCCCGAGCTCCAAACAGTCTTCCTCCATATCTTTTGGCCGGAAAACTCGGTTTCTTCCTCGGCTCATCAATAGCAATAACATTCAGTGCCAAATCATCAAATACCACGCCACTCAGTTCTACGACCGAATCATAGGTAGTAGGGTGTTTTCCTTAACATAGGTGCGGACCTGGTCCGGCAACCCTTGAATGTAGCAGGCAATCTTCCTCTCTTCAGTCGTGACAAGATGTGGCACCAGGCGTGCCAATTCATTGAACCGAGTGGTGTACTGCCGGTGCATCATGCACCCCGCCTTCAACCCAGAAATTCCTTTTCTACCTTCTCAATCTCGTTCCGTGGACAGAAGTTCTTGATTACCAGAGTTTTCAAGTCATTCCACATCATCAAATCAACCACCTCTTCCCCCTTAGCCTGACGTACACCTTCCCACCAGTGAGATGCTTCTTCCCTCAAGGAGTTAGCAGCAAACTTCATAACTTGACTCGCTCGGCATTCGCTCAGATGAATGGCGGCTTCCATACGGATCACCCAGTCAAAAGTAGCCACCGAGTCTTTTTTTCCAGTCAGAACCGGCAGGTCACATGCCTTAAAGGACTTATAGTCACAACCACGGGTAAGCGGTGTGTTAACTGCCTCAGTGTTCGGGGTACCAACCGCCGTGTTAGACCCGCCCGCCTCGTTAACCTTCTTTAATGCTTCAGCCAATAGTTCCGACAAGGAAGTCTTCATCAACTCAGTGAATTCGCGTGCCAGGGCCGCTTTCACTTCCGGTTCGAAAGTGAAATGTTGTTCTTCCACGGGAGTCTGTTCAGTTTCGTGCACACTGTTTTTCGGTTCCGTGTGAACACTTCCTTCTTCTCTGTACTCCTGACGAGCAGGAGTCCTATCACGCCCACCGGTACGACCGCTGGTACGGCCCCCACCCGCCTTCCGCTCTTTCGTCCCGCCATTTTGTTCTATTAATGTCATCACGCTAGTTAACAAATAGAATTCAACAAGTACTGTAAGATATTAATATACACTGGCCACCTGCATTTAACCCTTACACTACCTCTCGATTTTTATTTGACCACCTTTGTGATTCCATCAGAACACAAGTCCTAACCTAACACTTCTAAGGAATACTATATATGTAAATATATATACTACCTTCATACATGATGTTGTGGCTCGAGTTACCCGTACTGGCATCCGCTTTCGGTCCCATTCACAGTTTAAGTTCAGACACTAGGAGTGTCCAAATCTCTCAAACTATTGCTCTGATACCAACTTGTAAGGCCCCAAACCTGGGAGACCTTACTTGTTGGATTTACTCATTCACAAGCAGTTCTTAAACTTGAATATCAAATAACGCAGCGGAAAACTTTCATTTAAGCATAACCGCAACATTGTCAGACATGTGAAAGCGTGAACATTGTCTAAAACATTGATTACATAACGTAATGGGATGCCAGTCATCATATCAGCTGGGTAACTCTTCATCGCTTGCCAAGCATCACCGTCCCTCCGTACCTGTCCTTAACCTGAATGTGCATACTAAAAGTCAGCTACGCTGGTGAGTTCTAGCTTTATATAAAACCTTAGCATAATCATTTTGCCAAAAACATAACTTACATTTCTTTAACAAAAGTGTACGTAACATGCAATAACTTAACATCATCAAAACATCGTAACATAGCATCAAAACATAAGTCAAAAGTATACGTAACATCTGCGCCTTCTCATAACCGTCAATTTCATACATTGCATACAAGCGAATGAACTTAAGGCTCGTTACCTCTAAGTCATCCATCACCCAGGCCTCCTAAGGCTCGTTACCTCCAGGAAGACTAAACACATGTCTCCTAGGGCTCATTACCTCTAGGAAGACTAAACATACCATAGGCACTATTTCCCCTCAAGGAATAGTACCTTCCATCGGGATCCCGGTAATCACATGTGTGACCGTCGTCACCCCATCATCAACCAGTCGTATAACCGTTAGCCAGCCACAAAGGCCCTCCATAAGGGAGAGACCAATACATACATACATACCCTAGCTCCCTTAGGAACTTGTGCCAGATTCGTTCATTCATGACTTTCACAAAACCTTTACCACATTTTAGTTAAAGCATTCGTATGTTTTATTAAATAATGTTTCATTCATAAAACTTTCATAAACTTCATTTGGCAAAACATTTCATAACATCATCCTTCATAAACATCATTTCATAATCCTCATTTCGTAGACATCGTTTCATAAACATCATTTCGTATGTATGCACACCAGCCCAAAAATATTTAATTAAAACATTTAAAGAAGGGCTTCTAGAATTCACCAGTCTATCGATACTCAATCCAAAGTTGATGCCTTATCTATTGTTTAAGCGTATACCGATCTGCACATAAATCAAAGTGCGAATTCTATCATTTGCACAAGAGTCGGCCAGAAACGTTACTAGCGATTCATCAGAGTCGCCCAAGAGTATCGGCGGGCACACCTGAGAGTCGGCTGGGAGAGTTGCCAGCTACACTCATAAGTGTCGCCTAAACTTGCGTTCAGGACTTCGCGTTGTGCTAGGGAGCCGATTCTTAGCGTGTTCATTAGAGGGTCGACTCTCAGAGGGCCGACTCTTCAGGAGTCGATTCTCTGAGGGTAGATTCTCTCCATGGCCGACCCTCCTCTTCGTCTCCCTCGCTGAGTAGTCAGCATAATCCAGGTGCCGACTCATGAGCGTCGGCTCAAGAACATCAATCATCTCCAGGTCTGATTTTAATCCAAAACCTTAACTTTTAACGTCCAAAACGTTTGTCTAGCTTCCATGAAGCTAGATCTGAGCTTTAAACCTTATTTCATATGTAAAGATTCCACCTTTTTGTTTAAAACCCCCATAAACCCTAAAAACCCATTTTTGAAGAAAAACTCAGATCTAAGGTCGATCCTTACCTCAAAACTCGTGATTCTTCGTGTAGAAACGATCAAGGATGTTGGAGAAACAAGATGAAGCAGAAATCAGAGCTTGAATGTTGCTCCTCCAACTTTCTCTCTCTAGAACTCCAAGCTTTCTCTCTCTAGGTTTTGGTGAAATTTGGTAGAAATGAGGAAGAAGATGCTGAATCATGCATTTATATGCATGGGCTACACCGGCCCATTGGAGTCGAGCTCAATCCCGCTCCCTCCCCTTCACTTCTTCTTTGATCAAAACCCGACGTCGTTTTCATGGACGCATCGTCTTCGTTTTATTCTTTCTTGTTATTTTTGGGGTGTTACACAAGGAGAATGAGAAAGAGCACGACATAACCAACCGCAGTGCATAGTATGACGGAAGGCCGACCTTGGAGCGTGCAGTTAGGGTGACTATAGTTGTATAACTCGCTTCAATCTTGGAAGTTGCCTTGCCAGCAGTCTTACCTAAAGCTATGAAATAAATCGGGAAGGAAACGTGAAAGACAGGGATAGAAGCAGCGATAGAGTTGTTGGAGAGACTGATAATGGCAACTTAGATGTTGAACTGTCTTTGCAGAAATGATTACAAGCTTTCCGAAATTGTGATCCACTTATACTGGATGGAAAGGAAGAGGTTACTGTTACCTATTGTTGGATAGAAAGAACGAGTGAAGTTATCAACACTAATGAGTGTCGTGATGGAACAATAGTGCGAACCTTTGTTAAAGACACTACTTCTGGTAGAACCACGAAAGTGATAGAAGTGGTAGATGACTGCTTGATAAGAATTGAGGGCCATGGAATTTGTAACATTCGTGTTTATATATATATATATATATATATATATATATATATATATACATATATTATGCATTAATAACACTGGGAATGTCGGATTATTTCAAACGTCTTGTAACATCATGCCAATACTATTTAGAAGTTTTAAGATTTCATCACTTTTAAATTTTATATATATAATTTTTTTTATGTCATATAAATTTATATATTGTTATATTAAATAAATAAATTTTAAAACCTTTAAGTTTTACAAAAATGAGATTTTATTTTTTTTAAAAGAAAAATAATAACAAAGATATATATATATATATATATATATATATAAGTTTTATAAAAAAAAGATGATAGTAATGATAATTAATATTTTATATAAGTTCCAAATTCTATAAGTTTACTGAATGTAAACTTTATAATTAAATTAAATGGCCATTTTATCCAAGTGTTAGATTTGGACCACATTTATTGTATTTGAACCCCCTCATGCAAGTCATTGAACCCTTTGAAACCCCTCTTTGAACCCTTTCTCCTTCCTTACCAGAATGCATACGATTTTGACTTTTGGAAAGTCAAAATCGAGTTCCAATTTCCTCAAATCCACAATTTCAATCAAGAATCATTACCACATTCATCCAAATCACGTTACCCCCTGAATCACGCACCATTTTATACCTACAACTGTCCATTAAACTCAGTAATTACAAGAAATCAACCCCCCCGCCCCCTCCCCAATCGTGTTTTTGAACCCACGAATCAAGCCCAGAAATCCCGCAATTCACGTCGATTACAAACTGTTATATGCATTTCTAATATTCAATAGGTTCCCATTCCACGTCATAATCGAAATCCTCACTCGAAACATCCTCAAACCCGTCCCTTTTTCTTCCTCTCAGTCGCGGTCGGCAGGGAATCAAACAAGCTCATTTTTTTCATCAAATCAAGTCCGATTCAAGGTAATTTTATCACCCTCACACTCGTCTTAATCTACTTTACAAAAGCCCCATGACTTATGCTCGCGATTTGTTTTGATCTGTGGGTTAGGGTTATGGATTGCATGATTTGGGAAATTGAAATCTGGGGACCTATTAATAAAAGTAAAAAGGTTCAACCTCTTAACAAGGCACATGCCCTTGTCAATTTGTTAGGACACTTCTTTTTCACAACTATGGTCACGAGTTCTAAACCCGCCGGACCTCCCCTTTTTTTTCTTTTTGTTTTACCTCCTTTTCCCACACATATATACGTACACATGTTTATATAAATATAAACTCGAGTAATTTTTATAAATATAAAGAGCTATTTTTCATATTTTTGATGATAACAAAACCTATACAAATAAATTTTTAACATCGTTTTTTTATATCTTTCATGTGGTATAAACATAAATGTATATATAAACGTATGTATTCTTTTAGTGAGAAGAAGGGGTTAAAATTTACATGTTTCAAAATCATGCCTATAATTTTAGCATATGTTTAATACACCTTATTTTATGAATATGTATAATGGTGCAAATGTGTGTATTTATAAGTAAACAATTATTATAAACAAATCATTCTTATAAATGATCAAAGGTTTACAAATAATATTTGTATATGTTTAACCAATTTTTTTTCTAAAAAAACAGTTTTTATTCACCATAATTAGAACATGAAGCATCAATATTTTATGTACGCATTACTTCAAAACAAGACAAACGTTAGGTGTGTATTTCCATAAATTATATCTTGTTGTATAACTTTTAAATTATGAAACGATCATGTTAAACTTAAACCTTTAAAACGACATGACCCATAATTTGTGTTATTTATATCGTATTTGTCTAAATCGCATAACTTCACAAATATGAAGATTCTCTTAAATTGATTTTCTTAAATAATAAAGTTATTTATTTCAAAATGATATCATATTGTAATATTCCATCATAATGAGTATTTTAACCTAATTTTTTTAATGAGATGTTAATTATATTAATTTTGCAATTAATATTTACTGTTGACACTTAATATCTATTTTGTTAATAAAATCTATAAAACATTATTACACATAATTTCGTCTATATATTATCACTCTAGCTATCGTTAAAGTTTGTATCCTTATTTTTTCTCACGTTCGCTCGCCGTTCCTAAATCTTAATGACCCAAATCATTCCGTTCCTTTTTCCTTTTAGTCATTTCTATATTAAATAGGTACAACTTATTGATCCATTATATTTCATTCAATACATAGGTTAATCTTGTGGTTAACTAAAACACTTGTGCAACAACAACATATTTGTGTGACTATCAAGCTACTCATTGCAAGGTGAGTTACACTCTTTTTACTTTTTACATATTTTGGGGTGATTCATGATCCATTTGAAAACTATTTACATTACGTTATACAATTCTACATTTATGAACATACGCGCAATTTGTGCTTTATGCTTGAATAATATGAGTTGAAACTACATATACATGACATACTTGTACAATCATTAACTCGTACAAGCCAACGGTAACATTGATAGATCTATTGTGTCTAACAAACCCACCCAGGTAGGGTGTTTGTTGCCGACATTACATTAGGGTAACCTACGTGTTATGCCTCAGTCACAAGGTTTGATTGTACACCCAGTTTGACTATAGATTCTCCGCAAAGGCCTTATTTACCATGTGTCATATGAATTGTATAAACAATTGAAAATATTTGTGGTGTCAAAACCTATGTATGTTCACCAACTATTTTTAGTTGAACTTGTTTTCATCATGTTTTATGTGCTAATGTTTGAGATCATATGCAAGATGCTTAACTTAGGATTGAGGACCTAGTTTGAATAATAAATGGAAAAATTTGATGTATTTCATTTGAATGTTTGTTTGAATTTGTGTTATGAAATTTGGTTTATTAATTATATGAAACTTAGTTTGATCATGTGCTATTGAACAGTCTACATGTCCCGCCCCGACGTATTCCGTCGTCGGTTGGGGTGTGACAGATTGTTATCAGAGCCATGGTTATAGGGAGTTAGGTTATTAGAAACAAATTACCTAGTCTATAACCTTAGGATATATTCTACATGTTATCTTAGGTATTACATTGCATGATAAAATACATGTTATATTATGTGCTACACTACTTAATAACTCACATGCTTATAAAATTGCTATCTATGTAATACCTTGTTTACCACACTGTTTGATTACATACTACTTATTTGAGCCCATAAAATGCTATCCTAGTCTTACCACACAATCATTCATATCTAAGTCTTTACACACATTCACTCTCACACATTGAGAATTATGTCTTCATCATCATCACTTGTGAAGAATTTAAACTCTTAGGCCTAAAGCCTATTAAAATTTTAAAATCCCGTCAAAGTTTTGAGTTCTGAAAAATAGTAAAGAACATGTGCAATCCGGAAGGGTGAATGCCTGTACTTTGGGTCTTCTGTCTAGGAAAGCATTTCATATAAATCCAAATCAACCGAAGGTTCCGTATGCTTTCCTGAGAATTCCCGAATTGAGTGTTCACCTATAGGCTAAAGCATATCTTCTTGAAAGTATAAGAATTTGAATTAATTTAATTTGTCAAAGTACCCATTTGGTTATGATACCAAATGAGTACAATCTAAACACCACCATTTTGTTTACTGCAATTTAGTATACATACTTAAGTCTTCTTTGTAAACTAATCATTTTATTATCTGATTAAAACAACATCGTTATTTGGTTCAAACAAAGCATTTATCACACCTTTAGTTTATGGATATTATCTAGAATATAAACTTTCTATAAACTTTTTCACCTTGTAAGAAAATTTAATACAACTTGTTTTATAAAAACATTATCTTAATTAATAATTAATTATGAATTTTGTTTCATAAAATTTAATTATTATTAAATAATTTAGCCATTATTTTTCTTTGAAACATTCTCTTTATGATAATTAAAATTAAATAAAAAGTTTTTATTTATTCATCTATTTATCTAGTTATCCAACTTATTATTTTCACTATTTTATTAATTTACAAACAATAATAAATTACAATTACTTGTCTATTTACAAACAAAAAGCACAAAGCGGTTATTCGTAAACACATCACTCTAAATACCTGCAAAACCTTCTCGTTATCTTGCACTTTCGAAAATATATGAACATACTAGACACTTCAAGGAAATGAATCATTTTGCGTAGGCGTTAACCATCCATATAAACCTCAACAAGATTAAAAATTTAAAACCCAACTACCCACATTATACATGAACGCCAAGCAACACGCTTGTCCGTAACACTCGACCACCTACAAGATTCGATAGTTTACGTTACTCATTAGATTCAATAACTTACATATGAGTATTCACAATATACATAATACTAGATTTATCACGTGATACCTGAAACTTGGAGGTTCACAATATACATGATACTAGATTGATCACATGATACATGAAACTTGGTTGTTGCAATATACATGATACTAGATTGATCACATGATACATGAAACTTGGTTATTTACAATATACATGGTACTAGATTTTTCACATGATACATGATACTTGGTTGTATGCAATATGCATGATACTCGATTATTTACTAAACTAGAATGTTTACATTGTTGCAATTGATTGAGTACATCATACACAAGGCATGATTTTTCACTTTGTCCATGAAAGTTGAAAGCTATAAACTTTGAGCTACTCGGGGTTTGACGTTTTCTTGTTCAAACACGAGGAAGCTGTAAAACTTTAAAACTACTCGGGTTTTGACATATTCTTGTTCAAACACGAGGAAGCTGTAAAACTTTAAAACTACTCGGGGTTTGACGTATTCTTGTTCAAACACGAGGAAGCTGTAAAACTTTAAAACTACTCGGGGTTTGACGTATTCTTGTTCAAACACGAGGAAGCTGTAAAACTTTAAAACTACTCGGGGTTTGACGTATTCTTGTTCAAACATGAGGAAGCTATGGAACTCTAAGTTATGCCACATTATTACTCTTTAGTTTTCTCATTGACCATACTATCTAGGGGCACAGTTATTTATTAGCAACTCATACGTGAAAACAATATATATGAACTAAGTAATTTTGTGTCCTCTCTTGACCCGCACACAACGGAAGGATCTATATGGACCATACGACGATTCGAGTAATTACGGGTGCACACGTAACTATAAAAATCAGCGCATAGAAAACATAGTAAATTCTGTCATATGTTATGACATAAAACCTATCATGATATATAGTAACGAAACTAATGTGATATGATAAGGGCATGGTGGATACGCTATTGGTACTTCCTATATATAAGTATTCCTGTCATAAATAGCGTTACTCGTGTCACTTGAGGTTTTATTTTCTTTTGACGTGGACCAATGTTTGTGAAATCTCTTATCCAGTGACAATTCTTGAACATATTATACTTCATTCGAAACAAGTTTTAACCATCAAATCCTCATCGTTTCCATCCCAAATGATGCATCCCACCTTTAGAGTCCAAACTTTGTTTCAACAGTTTCCTCCTTAATCCTCTTCAAATTAAATCCACTACCACCATCTATGCCTGACATAATGACCTCATATGACCTTGAGTATCAAACCTGAACCTTGTCATCAGTTATACTCCTCAAACCGACAATCAAAGCTCATTGAGAATCCAAGCTCAAGTACCATCATCTCTTTTCTGATTCAGTAGCCTCCACCAGTTGAATTTCGGGACGAAATTCCCTCAACTTGGGATACTGTAACATTCGTGTTTATATATATATATACATATATATATATATATATATATATATATATATATATATATATATATTATGCATTAATAACATTGGGAATGTCGGATTATTTCAAACGTGTTGTAACATCATGCCATTACTATTTAGAAGTTTTGAGATTTCATCACTTTAAAATTTTATATATATATATTTTTTTATGTCACATAAATTTATACATATTGTTATATTAAACAAATAAATTTTAAAACATTTAAGTTTTACAAAAATGAGTTTTTATTTTTTTTTAAAGAAATATATATATATATATATATATATATATATATATATATATATAAGTTTTATAAATAAAAAAAGATGATAGTAATGATAATTAATATTTTATATAAGTTCCAAATTCTATAAGTTTACTAAATGTAAACTTTATAATTAAATTAAATGGCCATTTTATCCAAGTGTTAGATTTAGACCCCATTTATTACATTTGAACCCCCCCTTATTCAAGTCATTGAACCCTTTGAAACCCCTCTTTGAACCCTTTCTCCTTCCTCACCAGAATGCATACGATTTTGACTTTTGGAAAGTCAAAATCGAGTTCCAATTTCCTCTAATCCACAATTTCAATCAAGAATCATTACCACATTCATCCAAATCGCGTTACCCCCTGAATCATGCACTGTTTTATACCTATAACTGTCCATTAAACTCAGTAATTACAAGAAATCAACCCCCCCCAAATCGTGTTTTTGAACCCACGAATCCAGCCCAGAAATCCCGCAATTCACGTCGGTTACAAACTGTTATTTGCATTTCTAATATTCAATTGGTTCCCATTCCACGTCACAATCGAAATCCTCACTCGAAACATCCTCAAACCCGTCTATTTTTCTTCCTCTCAGTCGCGGTCGGTAGGGAATCAAGAAAACTCGTTTTTGTTATCGAATCAAGTCCGATTCAAGGTAATTTTATCACCCTCACACTCTTCTTAATCTGCTTTACAAAAGGCCCATGACTTCTACTCGCGATTTGTTTTGATCTGGGGGTTAGGGTTATGGATTGCATGATTTGGGAAGATGAAGTCTGGGGACATATTGATAAAATTAAGGAGGCTCAATACCTTAACAAGGTACATGCCCAGGTCAATTTTTTAATTCACTTCCCTTTCAAACTAAGGACACGGGTTCTAAACCCGGAGGACTTCCCCTTTTTTTTTCTTTTTGTTTTACCTCCTTTTCCCACACATATATACATACACATGTTTATATAAATATAAACTCGAGTAATTTTTATAAATATAATGAGCTATTTTTCATATTTTTGATGATAACAAAACCTATACAAATAAATTTTTAACATCGTTTTTTTATATCATTCATGGGGCGTAAACATAAATGTATATATAAACGTATGTATTCTTTTAGTGAGAAGAAGGGGTTAAAATTTACATGTTTAAAACTCATGCCTATAATTTTAGCATATGTTTAATACACCTTATTTTATGAATATGTATAATGGTGCAAATGTGTATATTTATAAGTAAACAATTATTATAAACAAATCATTCTTATAAATGATCAAAGGTTTACAAATAATATTTGTATATGTTTAACCAATTTTTTTTTTCTAAAAAACAGTTTTTATTCACCATAATTAGAACATGAAGCATCAATATTTCATGTACGCATTACTTCAAAACAAGACAAACGTTAGGTATGTATTTCCATAAATTATATCTTGTTGTATAACTTTTAAATTATGAAACAATCATGTTAAACTTAAACCTTTAAAACGACATGACCCATAATTTGTGTTATTTATATCGTATTTGTCTAAATCACATAACTTCACAAATACGAATATTCTCTTAAATTGATTTTCTTAAATAATAAAGTTATTTATTTCAAAATGATATCATATTGTAATATTCCATCATAATGAGTATTTTAACCTAATTTTTTTTGATGAGATGTTAATTATATTAATTTTGCAATTAATATTTATTGATGACACTTAAGATCTATTTTGTTAATAAAATCTATAAAACATTATTACACATAATTTCGTCTATATATTATCACTCTAGCTATCGTTAAAGTTTGTATCCTTATTTTTTCTCACGTTCGCTCGCCGTTCCTAAATCTTAATTACCCAAATCATTCCGTTCCTTTTCCTTTTAGTCATTTCTATATTAAAAAGGTACAACTTATTGATCCATTATATTTCATTTAATACATAGGTTAATCTTGGGGTTAACTAGAACACTTGTGCAACAACAACATATTTGTGTGATTATCAAGCTACTCATTGCAATGTGAGTTACACTCTTTTTACTTTTTACATATTTTGGGGTGATTCATGATCCATTTGAAAACTATTTACATTACATTATTCAATTCTACATTTATGAACATACGTGCAATTTGTGATTGAATAATATGAGTTGAAACTACATATACATGACATACTTGTACAATCATTAAAGACTCACGAAGTCAACTACCCGACTCACGATCTAGAGCTCGCGACGGTTGTCTTTGCCTTAAATATTTGGAGGCGTTACCTCTACAGAGTCAAATGCACCATCTACTCTGTCCATAAAAACTTGAAGTATTTCTTTGAACAAAAGGAGTTGAACATGAGGCAGCGGCGGTGGTTATAACTGCTGAAAGACTACGACTGTGAAATCCTTTACCACCCTGGAAAGGCTAATGTTGTGACCGACACCTTGAGTCAGAAGGAGAAGACAACTTCTATCGAGGTGAAAGCTTACCAACTGGTCGTGACTCCAGACCTTATGACAGAAATAGAGTTTGCTCAAAATGAAGCTTTGAAAGAAGTAATTGTCAAGAGGGAAAGAATAGTGGGTTAGCAGGAGAAGTTAGAAACCAATGTTTATGGAGTACGAACACGGTTCGGGAGGATGTGGATTCCCAAGGGTGGCGAAATTAGAGTCAAATTCCCTGACGAGTCTCACAAGTCTCGCTACTCTATCCATCCTGGCACCAACAAGATGTATCATGATTTGAAGAATGAATACCGGTGGCCCGACATGAAAAACGATGTAACTGATTATGTGAGCAAATACCAAACTTGCTCTCGGGTGAAGGCCGAGCACCAGAAGCCGTGTGGAAAGATGCAACCGTTAATTATTCCTGAATGGAAATGGGAACACATTACCATGGATTTCATAACCAAGTTACCGCGCACAGCTAAAGGTCATGATACCATATGGGTAATTGTGGATAGGTTAACGAAGAGCGCTCACTTCTAGCCTATACGTGAGACTTACTCGTCAGATAAGCTAGCAGAATTGTTCATCAACGAGATTGTGGCCATACACGGTATGCCCTTGTCTATTATGTCAGGTCGGGACATGCGATTCACATCAAGATTTTGGAAAAGATTCCATGAGACAATGGGTACGAGACTTAATATCAGCACAACTTACCACCCGTAAACCGATGGTGAATCCTAAAGGACTATCCAAACTCTTGAGGATATGCTACGTGCATGTATCATCGATTTCGACGGTAGCTAGGATAGCCACTTACCACTGGCGGAGTTTTCTTACAACAACAGCTGTCATGCTACCATTGGCATGCCGCCTTACGAAATGCTATATAGAAAAAAGTGTAGGACGCCTATCTGTTGGGGTGGAATTGGGCAAAAAGACTTCGTAAGCCTTGAGGTATTCAAAGCAACATCTGAAAAATTTGACCAAATCAAAGCGCGAATGAAAGCTGCTAAGGACAGATAGAAATCTTACACAGATAAGAGAAGAAGAGATCTTGAGTTTTAGGTTGGAGACAAGGTACTGTTGAAAGTGTCTCCTTGGAAAGGAATAATCCGATTCCGGAAAAGAGGGAAGCTAATTCTGAGGTTTGTTGGACTGTTTAAAGTTTTAGCACGGGTTGGAGAAGTAACGTTTCACTTAAAACTACTTGACGAATTGAGTGAAATTCACCCTACTTTTCACGTATCGCATTTGCAAAAATGCTTAGCTGACGAATCGGCACAAGTGCCACTCGAAGACATCGAAGTAGACAACAAGCTTAACTATATTGAGGAGCTTATGACAATTGTGGATAGAAAAGATAAACGACTACGCAACAAAGTTATTCCACTGGTCAAGGTTCAATGGAAATATCGAAAAGGATCGGAGGCCACGTGGGAAACGGAATCTGAAATGAGGGAATTGTACCCACAATTATTTGACCTATAAACGGTTCCGAGGACGAAACCTTCAACAAGAGGGGTAGACTTGTAACATCCCAAAAATAATAAAGAAATAAATAATAAAATGAAAGGCGACGGGTAATGAGTAAAGAGAAGAACGATAAAAAGAAAATAGGATCACGGGCTCGCGGGTTTAAGTTTGGGCCGGAAAGGTGGGGCGCAAGAATGGGAGTACAACCCACCTCATCTTCCCTAATCTACCATTACCACCTTCATCTTCAACATCTAGAGAGAGAAAGTAGAGAAAGAAAGCTCCATGACCAAAACCCTAAGTTGTCCCTTTGGCCCGACATCATCCCTAAAGTTTGCTATAGATCGAAGAAGGAGAATTCAGGTGAAAAACCAGGTAACAAACCCTCCAGAATCTGAGTTTTTGTTCAAAAAGTGGGATTTAGGGTTTTATGTGGGTTTTAATCAAAAGTCAGGATTTTTACGTGTAAAACAGCCTAAAAAGCATTGATCTAGATTCATGGAAGCTAAACAAGAGTTTTGGACGTAAAAAGATTCAAACTTGAATCAAAAACGAAGATTTTGGCCAAGAACATATGAATCGTCCGAAAAATCTTTGAATTGGCCGAAAACTCTGCCCTGTCCGAAAATTATTTCGGACACAGTAGTTTTCGGACAGTATACACCCGATCGAAATAGTTTTCGATCGGAAGGGCTTTCGACCGTAAAAGCTTTCAGAAGGAAATGTTTTCAAAGGGAATAGATTTCGATGGAAAAATATTTCGACGGAAATAGTTTTCGGACATATGTTTTCGTAGTTATAACACAAAAGTTTTCGGTCGAAAAAGATTTCGACCGAAATAGATTTCTGTCGAACAAGAATTCGGACATAGAGTTTTTGGACAGAATGATCTGATGTTAATTTGTCTAGTTCGTGGCTCATAATAGATCCTTTAGCCTCCACCTAGCTCGAAATTCTTGCCGAGTGAGTTAATCCTTAAGAAAATCAGGTGAGTTCAAGATCCTTATTTTACTGTTTTAGGGTGGTGTACATACTCAAAAATTAGACGTTTATAATAAATGTATTTTATTGTTTAAACGTTTGCAAAGAAAGATAAGAAAGATAACGGTTTATTTAACTGAACGTTTTGTAAGAAAAGAAAGGTAATGGTTGTTAAACCGAATGTTTTGAAAGAAAGAAAGATAACGGTTGTTAAACCGAATGTTTTGTAAAAAAGAAAGATAAGACAGATAACAGTTGTTAAACCTAATGTTTTACAAGAAAGAAAGATAAGAAAGATGAAGGTTTATTTAACTAAATGTTTTGTAAGAACGAAAGATAAGAAAGATAACGGTTGTTTAACCGAACGTTTTGTAAGAAAGAAAGATAAGAAAGATAACGGTTTATTAATTAAACGTTTTATAAGAAAGAAGGATGAGAAAGATAATGGTTTATTAATTAAACGTTTGTAAGAAAGAAGGATGAGAAAGAATGGTTTATTCAACTATATGTTTTATAAATAAAAGATAACAAGAAGATAATGGTTTATTTAACTATATGTTTTATAAACAGCAAAAGAAGAAAGAATGGTTTATTTAACTATATGTTTTATTAACAAAGATAAGAATGATAAGTCAAATACATTGTCTAATCTGTAAGAGTATGCTTATACGATGAAAGACTTGGGGTAGTAGCATAGTCCTCGAGACTAGTGGTACCCTAAGCATAGTAGCAAGTCTTGAGGTAGTAGTATAGTCCTTGAGACTACAAGTCCACGACGTACCATGAGAAAAACCGGGACACTGCTCGGCAAGGCACTGTAACGAGGATGTTGTACAACTGGTTAAGATGAGTAAAGACGGTTACTCTAGCAGCGATGGTCGCTAAGTAAGAATGAAGAAGCCCGCTTGGGAGCACATAAATTCGAGTATCGACCTTTGAACGTTGAGCCTTAGGGAACAATACATGAAAGAAAGTTCCTTCGGGAAATAAGAATGAAGAAGCCCGCTTGGGGGCATAAAACAGATTATAGACATTAATTCTACTTAAACTTAAATACTAGTGTCGGTGGCTAAATGCCACCGACAAATTCAACATTTAACTTTGTATTAATTGCAAAAATTACCAATTTTATAAAATTTTATTTTAACTCTCTCAACTTTTAAAGTTTCAAGTTTACTCCATGTAGTATATGTAATTTGATTTTTCCTTAATAGTTTTTGTTTGTTTGTTTGTCGTAGTCAAAATAGAGTATTTTTTAGGCATTGAGGGTTATTTGACAGTAACGCGCTGATACCGTGAAGAATGAGGCGAACAATATCGTTATCTAACTATCTTTTATCTATGTTTCGATCTCCATAACTGAGTAACCGTAACTTCATACGTTTCTTTTATGTATTTAAGTACGAGTTTTTTTGCGTGTTTAGCCACGTTAATGTCACCACCTCAACCGTTTAAGGTCCAACTCCCTCCGCGGAGCGCAGGGTAAAATATATTTCACCGCGTTTCTTTTTGTGCTTAGTCACGTTAGTGTCACCGCATTAACCGTTTAAAGTCCACTTCCCATCGCGGAGTGCGTGATAAAATTTCTAGTGTATGACTTAAAGAAAAGAGCACAAAGTAAATACGTATATATAAAAGAAGAAAGAAATATTTTATTGTATTATGTATATAATATAATATGTATGTTTAAAGAACGTTTTAAAGAAAGCATTTGATATAAAGTTAAAGAAAAGAAACACTTGAACTCACCAGCGTTAGTTGACTATTTTAGTATGCACATCAGGTAGCAAAGGAAAGAAAAAGATATGAAGTCGCAAGGGCTTAGGAAGAGAATGGCTGGATGGCTGCTGCTGGCAAGACTGACATCCCCTTTATCAAGTTTATGTTTAAGACAATTAAAGTTTTAATTATTTCAGAATTTTGTAAAGACTTTCGCTGTTAATGTTTAATATTTAATTCAAAGTTTAAGAGCTATGATTATGCAATGTTTTTCCAACTATGAGAGGTATCCGGTTTGGGTCCTTTCAGCAGTCTTCAAAGAAGTCTTGTCCAGTGGATTCAAGTATCCCTTCAGATTGGAGCCTTTTCATGCGGGCTTGCTTATGTGACCAAGTCTAAAGTGTCATAGAAATGTATCATTAATGCTAGATTTGGTATGTTTAGAAAGATTGTATATGTTATTATTTGTTTGAACATCAACCTCATAAATACTATTTCGAGGTCTAGCCTCAAAATAGAAAATATCATTTAAATAAGCAGAAATAGAAATTCCATGAAAAACGTACTTAAAACCTTGTTCAAACAACAAAAGAAACTGAAATAATGTTTCTAGTTAAACCAGGTGCAAACAAACAGTTATTTAAGATAACTACAAGGCAAGTAGGACATGAAAGAAAAATGTTCCAGCTGCAAGAACTGGTACTCTCTTCCCATCACCAACGATGAGTTCCCTGTCGTCTTGTTTCGGCTTCTTCCACTTTTCAGGCTCCTGCAATACATTAACGATGTGATAAGCACATCCAGTATCAAATACCCATGTTTCACTAGAGACAGTAAAAAGTTCAATAACATAAATAGAAATACCTAAAGAGATGCCTTCACCATTGACTCTCTTAGATCTCGTCTTAGCCAGATATTCAGGGCAGTTACGTTTCCAGTGCCCCATCTTGTTGCGTTCAAAGCACTGACGCTCCTCAGGAGGGGGTGGTTTGGGTTTTGCAACTTGCTTGTTGTTGTTGGGGGCAGTCTTGGCAGCAGCATTAACTTTCTTCTTGCCTTTGCTGCTATTAACCCTTCTCTTGGGTTTGGGCTTGGTAACACGACAAGATCTGACCATTAACACTTGATTAGTTTTGATTTGAACATTCATCACAACTGTTTTTAACATACCATGAATCTTAGGAACAGTCTTGACTCATCCGTTCATATTGAAATTCATTACGAACTGGTTATAGGAGCTAGGGAGATAGTTCAAAATGAAGTCTGCTGCCATTTCTGTAACACCCAAAATTTCAGGAAAAAATTAAACCTTTAAGTTGTGCGGAATTAGGTCCCATTCGTATTCAACAAAAGCAACATCAAAATTTAATCCACAACCATTGAAAATATTTAAGTTCTTAATCAAAATAAGCCCAAAGACTTTTAACAACTAACCATTCGATATACTAATCTATTACAAACACCCAAAAGGTTTAAGCACTCGCAAAGAGGCTAATTCACCCAACCGACACACCCAAAACGCCTTTGATGAGAATCCAACACTCCGAGCGAGACCCGAGGCTAAACCGGAGCTTTACCTACATTAAAACACCACATATAACACCATTAGTAATAAAATCAACCCTTAGGGCCACCACCAAGTTAACACCTTAGACTTGGCGCAAAAATGACATTTCCATTTTTTACCAGCGCAAAACAGTGGAATTTCAGCGCAATTTGTGTCGGCTGTAGACCCGCCAGCGCAATATGCCCAGCGCATTATGCGCCCCCTACAGGTCAGCAATACCAAATTTCAAATTTCTCACGTCGAGGCACCCCAAATTCATATATTATGGGTTCCGTAGTTCATTTTCTAGCCTGAGATATGCTCAAAAGTTTGGGCTTTTATCGACAACATGTATTAACACTTAAACATGTGTATTCCCAACCCGAACACCTATTAATGCCCAAAGAACTTCTAATGACATATAAAACACCTTATACATTACCACGTATGTATGCACACACTAGTTAGTTAATCTCCTACGAACCCGACCATACACATTGTGAGGTTCTTAAGACCTCAAAACCACAACACGACCTTGTGAAACTCATAACCTCAAATTACTTTCATGTGAGACTATTTGGCTTCAAGCAACAGTGACAATAGTGAAGTTCAAAGACTTCAAACTACAACGACATAAATGAGGTTCATGACCTCAATTCCACCAATTGCATTTTACTTTGACTCTTAGCACATAATAGTCAAATTAAACCAAATCACCACACTTTACATAATAGTTTGACTCATACCACACAAAGTCAAATTACACCAAAAATCACATCTATTTTGACTATACACCACATAAGTCAATTACACCAATTTCAAACTACAATAAGCATACATGTTTGACTTTTACCACATAAGTCAATTTTACACCACTACACCATATAAGTTTATTAACTTAATTCATCAATCAATAAGGAGAGGTTCCTAGACTTCGAACACTGACTCTTTAACATTCAAACAAGTATACACAACTACACACATGACTCCAAACAACCTTTATAACCCATCCGTTATTTACCGACGCGTGGGATTCAAAAGATCCCAATTTCACCCTTTCCATTTGTGAAGTTCAAGGACTTCAAACCGCTATTTCACCCTACCATTATATTCAACATAGACTAACAATAACTCCATAAAATCGATAAGTAATTCTATAACTCTAATCACCATACGACACTGTGAGGTTTATAGAACTCAAGCACCTTAAAACCAACCCTTTGTATACATTCCCATATGCAATCTACCAAATCAACAAACACACATAAATTAACATGTATAACAAGTATGTGTATTTTGCTACCACCTATCATTACTAAGTAAGCGCAAAGCACTTACCTTTTGCTAAAGATGACCCCGCTAGATCCTCCAAGCTAGCTTCCTTACCACTTGATCACCTATTAACACCCAACACACCTTTATGATCTAAAGATCAATATTCTAACTTAGATTAGTTAACACAACCCTAACCAAACTCTCAATACCCAATAACTACCTTTCAACCCAAATGACCTGTTTGACCCAATAAAGTCACACTCCCAATCCACCAATTTCACCATTAACCAATTGAGGTCAAACACCCACCCTAGACCTTATGGATTACACCCATTCTAACTTGATTAATTATACTTTTAAACAAGTTTTAAACTTCCAAAGACAACATCCATCCATTTTGACCCGTTTAGGTTCCACCCAAACTCCCAATTTCTTATATCACCAAATTGATTGAAGGTTATTACTTGGTTGATGTCGCCCAGAAGGTCTATATAAAAACTAATAAAACCTAACCTAGACTCCTAAGTAATAAATGGAGTACCTTCGACTAAACCGCACTGATAGGAAAGTGGACCTATCGAGTGTAGCACATTTTAATGGTAAACCGAGATATCAAACCCTAGAGACACTACTATAACTATACTAGACTCGGACTCGGACTAAAGATTGATTAATGGGGGGTTGACTACACTAAAGATTAACTAACAATGCAGAAAACAAGGTCGACTCTAACTATCAAGATGAAGATCTAAGGAAGAAATCAGAGATGGGAAGAATACCACCTAGGTCAGAATCCTACTTTCAAAGCACAACTTCTACCGGTTCTGGAAACTAAGATGGATCTGGGTTTCTAAAGGAAACAACTCTAGACTACCTAGTGGATCCCTAATCACTCTCAGGGTGTCACCAAATAAGGAACCTAAAGATGTAAATAACTCACCAGATAGTGGATTACCTTTTAGTCTCTCCAACAATGATAAAGTACCCAGAAGACAGATCACCTTTCAGTCTCACTGTCCACAATACATTCGAAGAATGCACGAGGTAATCTCAAGATAACAACTATGATTCAGAATAGCAACAATCACTAGACACCTAAACCAACTTCCTCTCAGACAGTTGACACTCGGATTCCTAATGACGAAGACTAAACGACTATCTCTCACTTCTCGGGTATTGAGACAAGATACACATTCAGATCTAAATAACACTCAATCACAACTCCTATGGCTATTATTTCTAGCAAACCACACAAACAACCACAAACCCTAAAGTCTATGATCTAGATACGCAAATCAATCTGGAAGACATCCACAATCAACGCGCGGAATTAAAATCAAACACAAATCAGAATTAAGCATATAGATTCATCATAATTATTAACTCAAGATCTTTTACAGAATCAATAAACCATCAATCAAATCCAAAACTAGTAAAAATCAAGACTTTAACAAAGTATTCATCTAATGACCTAGGCAGTATCAATGTTTTAGCCTAGGATCATGTTCAAAACACCAAAACAAAAGTAATAAACATAAACCATGGTATCAAACACAGAAATCAAACACAAAGTTTCGAACTTTAGAACCGAATAAGCTAAACTACACAAACCCGGATTCCAAAGCTTCGATCTTGCAATCCAATAGCCTTCCTATGCTCCAAAATCGCCCTATTCTCTTCTCTGGACGGCCAAAATTACGAACCTTTAACCTAATTGCCATCAAATTCTATTTAAATTCAATTTAGGGCTTTTTGCGGATTTCCTAGGCCCTTGCGTACCGCGAGAGGTTGGGTTGGGTTCCTCGCGTACCGCGAGGGACAATTTAGTCGCGACCGGTTCTGAATATCCTCGCGTACCGCGAGGTCTTTAAGCTCCTCCCTCGCATATTGCGAGGGACTTAATTTCTAACTTTTTCACTTTTAATCTTTGGGCTTTGTTTTCTTGCTCGGTTTCTTCTGGTTTTCACTTGTAATCTTCACGAGCACCTGTAAACACATTAACGACTCAATAGTATACAAAACGACTCAAAACAAAGATAAAACTAATCAAAACGACTGAAAATAATAGGAATAAATATATGTGCTTTGCACTACATCATTGGTTATGTGTTTAATTACACCACAAACACTTACCAACCCCCAATTACCATCCAAACAACCCCAATTTCGAAAACCCCCAATTTCACCTCAAGAACCCTAAATTTGAAATCATCAGATTGGATGTTATAATCGTGTTAATCATGTTTCTCCACCTTTTACATCACTAGATTAAGGTTTATAACCAGCAATAAACCAAAATCTTCACACCCATTGACCGAATTCGGGTTTCCTACCAAAATTCACCAAGAACACCTACAATGGTAATTTAGAAGATGATAAAGCTACTTACTTGATGATTGGAAGAAGATAAACACATTAAATCACTCAGATTCTCCATGCAAATCATCAAATCTAGCTTTTGGCCTCTCTTCCTTGTCTCCTGATGCTAAAATCGCAAGAACACACACAAGTGTGTGTGTGTTCTGCGCTATTTACTTCATAAGACAAATCAAGTTTGTCTGAATTACAAGTTAGCCCCTAGACTTTTAGTTTTGCCCCTTTTTCCTAGAAAGTCAAGTTTGCTCAATTGTAACTAACACCTCCACTTTTATTTTGGTTTATTTACATCCTTATAATTTGTTTTCACATATTATTTATCAATCCCGAAAAGTGATTCGTTACAAATCAACCCCCCTAATTTAGGGTTTCGTCCCCGAAACCCATCACCACATACTCAACTTAGGGTACCAAATCAACATTACTTCTCTATACTTTCTCAAGGTCAGCACCACATTTCATTGTGTTTTCTCGGAACAATACATGGTAGATCAGTCATTGCACAATTAATTCTCTCCACTATCTAAGATAGTCACCAGTTCTTCAACTAGATTTAAAACAAAAACCTTACACACACCATGAGAAACAACAACTTCTCCTGCCAAACATTTCCGTGAATAGACCACGTGAGATGTTTCATGGAGTATACTCGACCCCTCTGGTAAATCCAATTGGAAAATCCACAGCATTAAAGTCCATAAGTTGGATGACACAACAAAATGGGTACTTAGCCTCCCACGTTTCAAACTTGAAACACCCCTTTTCAAGGGGAAAACTTTGATAGCATCAAGTTTCCCACTTGAATATTAACACACCTCCTTCTTATATTCCACTAGAGTTTTTCTGTCACATCTTGAGCGGATTTACAATCATTCTTACTTACAAGATCTTCTACACCATGTCTTGAATCACACCTTTGATTCTATATTTCAAGTAATTACATCCACCACAAAAATATTTGGTGTTGAACACCATCCACCATCTAGTAAATCGAACAATGACATGTTGATACTCCAATTATAGCTAATTTGTCAACATGATAGCTAAGATCACCGACTTCCTTCAATTGGACAAGTGAAACCGATATCTCAATCTAAATCAAATGATACGGTCACGCCATGTCGTATCACACCCTCCAAAAAATCGACATTCCTCGATTATTCTTAAGAGTAGGTTTCCTCTAAGAACACGAATTGCATACTATTCGGTCAAAAGACCTTCTACTTAACCACATCGTAACATGTTACCATATTTTTCATATACTCTTGTAGTTATACTACTACAAGCTTCTCTTACCACACATAGGTATATGAAGCCGTTGAGGCTTCCCACACAACCTTCCCTTAGCATTTGACCTTAGCCTTCAAACCAATGCCATTTGTCAACATCCTCGACTATGTCTCCTTCCACTTCTTTCCACCAAAAATTATGCTCCATAGCCAAGAATTATTGTCACCCCGTGAGTATAAATTACTTGAATTTATGAATCACCTCAAATCAGATGTCGATACGTTTGACAACTAAAGAATTCAAGTTCTATCACACCATTTCTCCCATTTCGTAATTGAAAGTTTCATAACCTCCATACCAAAGCATCTATTGAGGTTCAAGGTCTCAAGTGTTTCACACTAATGTAATTCAAGTATTCCATCATCTATATTCAACATTCCTTTGAAGCTCGTGACTTCAATTCAACCGCCTAATATTCATCTGCATATACGGCCACCCATTCCATCCTCAAGTTATCTCCTCTAGTTTCTACGATCAAGCTTACAACTATCTAGGAGAATACACGATAATCCTGCCTTGCTGTATAAAGAAATAACTGAGTCTAATGCGAGAGGCACCAAAATAACCGACAAGCCTACGGTTTCTTTCAAGTAAGGACAAGAAAATTGCCTTACCCGATTCCTCTTTCACAACTCTTAAAGACAACTCCTAGTCCGTGACCTAAACACTCAGTTTATCTCCAATAACTTAATCAGAAGTCCTCCTTTGAGATTCAAGGATCACAATCACACAATCCCCTTTTGAAGTTGGAAGACTTCATTCTCAAACACCGTTAGTGAAGTTCTAAGACTTCAAACGCCACTTGTGAAGTTCTAAGACTTTAATCACAACTTGTGAAGTTTTAAGACTTCAAACAGCACTTACCCCTTGTTTATCTTATCATTATTGGGTCTACAGTTAAGCCTTCATAATTTTCCACCTTATCCAAAATAGATTTCCACCAAAGCCGAAACGGCACACCGCAATCTCAAAGTATTCGCAATGGATTTCATAACCATTTACGGGATATCGCCTTCCTCTACATTTATTGGTTAGATCTAGGACCTAAGTCACTTTGTTCAACCCCGACAATTGATGCACAACGCAATTTTCCATTCTTCAACTCTACAAAGAATGGTTACACCCCAAAAATAGACACTCGGGTATAAAACCCTTTATTAACATCTTCACGACTGGAACATCAAGTATTCCATTGCTCCGGTTGGTGTCAATGGCATAAGCCAGGTATAGACCAATTCATGCGCCATGTGTTTCACCATCTCTAGATGAGTAGAGATCGACACGTCACCCCTTAGTCACACACGACATTGATGCGGTCACTAAGTAACCACACAAATTCCACTATAATCGAAGGACTCCATTCCATGTGATTGTTTCACCCGTAACCTACAAATATCAAATTATACACTTGTCAACATTTAATTCCCCAATGTTGATCACGTCTAAAACCACTGATCGACATAGCTTCTCACCCGACATTAAAACCAAAGGAATTCAATCTCATCCTTGGTAGTTAGAAATGTCCGACTAGATATCCTAAGAATTTCTCATTTCTCCCCTTTATCACCCTTGTGCTTTAACTCAAGACATTCACTTCGAATGTGTCCTGATTTATAACAACTGCAGCACATGATATTAGGACTATAACACTATGGAATAGTGTGTCCCATCATTTACCACTCGAGTTACTTTCTTCACCTACAACAATAATGAGTATTGCCTCTAAAAAGGTTTCCAGCTCGGCTAGAATATTTGTTTTTATTGAA
This sequence comes from Smallanthus sonchifolius, assembly GCA_023525975.1. NCBI lineage: Eukaryota > Viridiplantae > Streptophyta > Magnoliopsida > Asterales > Asteraceae > Smallanthus > Smallanthus sonchifolius. Next base: position 63,387,174 of record CM042019.1, on the reverse strand, counting down.
GCCACCTCTAATTCCTCCTTACAATCCACTTGTCTCCCGAATTTGATCTCCCTACAACATAAAATAATCAACTCCACCAGAGTTGTACACCATGCAAAATAGTCCATTCTAAATCGTCAACCGGAAGTATTGAGAAAGCGATCTATCTTCATTCTTTCGACACTCCAAGATTTAGGCAAGACTACGCTTAATCATACAACATGCCCTTAATTTTAAATTAATTCATCGGTCCACCATATGTGAAGGAATTCTCAAGGTACACAGTCCATTACAACTTGTGGATAGAATCATTTCAAGAACGCCCCTTGAATTCACTCAACGCATAGCCTTCACACCCTTTAACTTTTCTCCTTGTGGAGAAGTCCCAACCAATTCTCCACCATGCCCCGGAGTCGAATCACCGCGAATAAAACTCTATCCACCAATCACAATGGATTGCTTCCGAAGCCAATACCATTATTGTGATGCATCATTGACTAACCAACAAATAAACTACCACCAGTTAACTCCTTTGGTTCGCACACCACGAACCCCTTGTGAAAACAAGGTTTTCTTCCTCCTTAAGTCACCAAAGTTGTTCCTCCTGCTCCTTAGAATTCATACAGTTTCTCTACATGATCGCCTCAATATGCCATATCTTCTTGAAAGAAGATTGACATGACAAGATAGAAATCTCTAGCCATCATCCACTAGAATGTCGCTTCAGAGTTCTCCCAGTTAATCCCATGCTTTTCACCATCCCCGAGATGATGCACGCGTAGACTCTATCGTACCTGAGTCCTTAAGATAACTCCCACCCACAATTTCCATCTACTAACACCTATCCCCGTTAGTCATTACCCGACTATGTTTTATTTAAATTGTAGAAGTTCTACCAACTTGTAGGCCTCTAACCATACTCATTAAGGCACTAACCCCCATTTATGTGTATATGTAACCACCCTACATAATCACCCATATACATACATAAAATATACTCATATATATCCACATATATACACCTTCATCTAATCCTTGATAATGTTCATTATTATATGGTTATCATAAGGGCACTTACACATGTTATCTTACGAATCATACTGGCCAGGCATGATTGGTAACATAATATGCTGATTGCATTTATCATCTCCATATAACAAATCTCAAGACAAGTTACGGCACACATAATTCATCTTGGACACCACATATATTGACCAACGACATTTATCATTACTAACCTCTCGCCTTTTAGCTCCGTGCCTCGGTTAAGTCTTCATTGGATTCTCATTTCACCCTATCAAGAGCAAATAAGTTTGAGTTCGGTGTCTGTAACATCCCAAAAATAATAAAACGAATAAACATAACGAGACCAGTGATTTAGTCAGAATATTTAAACAAAAAGAGAGCGGGCCTGGGCCCGGCTCCAATGAGTCGAGGGAAGCCCATTGCACATAAGAGGCAAGGCAGCCCTCTTCCCTGCTCATTTCCCCAACTCACGCAGCTTTTAGAGAGAGAAAGGAGAGCTCGGGTCTAGAGAGAGAAAGTGACGGATCAACTCGGGAATTCAGGAGAACGTTGCTGCTGTTCCCGTGAGCAAAACCTCCGGATCAGAATTACAATCCAGGTAACGATTCGATCACATTATGAGTTTTTGTTCGTTTTGGGAAGTTTCGGGTTTTGGCTAAAAGATAACGATTTTACGGATGAAACTTGAAAGTGAACTTAGGTATAGCATCTAGAATGAAAAACGAACGTTTTGATCAAAGAAAATTTAGATATCGACATGATCAGATTCGCATGCAGAACATTCGGATTTTTGGGGAAGGCGATAAGTGCAGACCCATCGAAACTACTTAGTTGCGATATGTGCAGGTCCATCGAAACTACTTAGTTTCGATATGTGCAGACCTATCGAAACTACCCAGTTTCGATATATGCAGACCCAATCGAAACTACTATAGTTTCGATATGAGCCCCCGATCCGAAGCTAAGATAATACATAAGTTACTTATCTAAACTACCTATCGAAACTACCTATCGAAACTACTTATCGAAACTACCAAGTTTCGACATAAGCAGCCTATCGAAACTACCTATCGAAGCTACCAAGTTTCGACAAGAACAACCTATCGAAACTATCAAGTTTCGATATAAGCTAATCAATCGAAACTACTAGGTTCAAGCATAGTAATGTCTAGTGTTATCTAGGAGCACTACCTTATGTATATGACCTTATTATACAGATCGTGAGTGACACTAGTGAAGCTCAGTAGCCAGCTAAGTGTATTACAGAAACTACTCATCAGGTGTGTTCTATGTGCCCCCTTCTAAGTTATGTGCAAATGATTTATAAATGTTTTGGGGCTGAAGTGTATACACTAAATGAATAAATGAAATGAATGTCAATGTGATCATACGTGATATATTAAGGTATATGTGTAGATACATATGAATGCGAATAATGAATTACGAACAAAGAACGACACGTATGTTTGCAAAGAATGAATGAATGAATGGTATAACGTAAATAAATGAAACCTTGCTTTATAAATATATATTGCATGCGAAGAATGTAAGTATACGTTATGGACGGAAACGAAGCTAACGACTACTACGGTAGACGGACGACCACTTGACTATTATGCAGCTAGAGAAGGAAGTCTAGAAAGGTAGACTAAATAAAGGCCACCACGGTGGAGTAAGTCGCTAAATCAATATTCGGCTGTATAATTAGTTCAAGTGGGAAACGGATGCCTTATGGCAGACGGGCGAATATGACGGACTACGACGGTAGGACGGTTAAGACGGACGGCCGAAGGTTGGCCGGACGGAAAAGTTAAGGCGGACGGTTTCTAGGACCGGACGAGTAAAAGGGCTACGACGGTAGCTTAAGGGCGTATGTCTTTGTGACATACGCAGTAAAAGGCGGGTTGATCACCCTTATGTGTATGACCAATGAATGGTAAAGAAAGTAAAGGTGAATGCATGTATATGTAATCACGTAAGAAAGATAAGGAAAGAATGTTAAGAAAAGTGAAAGAAAAAGGGTGAACGCATATATATATATATGTATTCACATTAATAAAAAAAAGACAGATGAAAGAAAAGCAAAAGCTATGAATACGTATTTATATGAATAACTTTATATTAATGCTTACTTATGAAGTAAAGAAAAGAATGTTTATATCTAAACGCATTAAACTAGAACTCACCAGCGTTAGCTAACTTTAGTATACATTTCAGGTAAAGGAAGAAAAGGTCGTGCGAGGGCGTGAAGGTTACCCGACACAAGACTGACATCCCACTTTTGTCTGTTAAGACAATGTTGTGTTTTTAATTGTTAAGACTTCCGCTGTTATGAAATGTAATTGAATGATGAATGTTTTTAATTTAAGTTCAGTATTTATGACTATGTTTATGAGTAAATCCAACAAGTGAGGTTACCCGAGAAAGGGGCCTTACAAGTTGGTATCAGAGCAATAGTTTGAGAGATTTAGACATCCCTAAATGTCTAGACTCAAACTGATTATGGGACCAACGCACGGATGTCAGTATGGGTAACCAACGCCAACGCCAGCACGGTAAGTAAGTAATGAAGTTAAGGCTCTTGCATAAGAATAGATACCATAACTTAGAACAAATAGATGTTAATGCCATGACTGATTTGAGGAGTTTTGAACCCGAAAAGCAATGTAAATTAGTAATCACAAACCGGTCACTGTAATTAAGAATTTACCTTGCTCGTACTGTTCCAAACTATGATCTGAAGAAATGACATTGATGTATTCCCTTTGTAACTATCAGGAAATTAAGAATTATGGCTGGGGGAGGAAGAACAAGACCTCGAGGTGGTCGCACTGGCCGACGAGGTAGACCTCCGCTGAACCCAAGATTTGAAGAAGAAGAGAGTGTGCACGCAGAGCACACAGAAAGTGTGCACGAAACAGAAGTGACCCCAATTAGGAACGACAGTCCAGGGCCTATACAGTTGGAACCTGAAGTCAGGGATGCTATTGCCCGTGAAGTTGTGCTCACTTTGAGGAAGGTATTGCCTGACCTACTATCTGAGGCACTAAAGAAAAGCAAAGAAGAGGATGAAGGGAACGATGAAGAGAAAATTTATGACAGTGACGGGGATGAAGTAAAAGTGGTATCAAGCAACCGTGGGTGTACTTACAAAGGTTTCAAGGATGGAGACCCACCCAAGTTTGATGGCAGCAAGGATTCGGTGGCTACGCTTGAATGGATAGAGAGGATGAGTGCTGTAATCAACATTAGCGAGTGTCGACCCGACCAGGCTGTTAAATATGTTGCTCATTCTTTCACCAATGAGGCCCTAGGTTGGTGGAGGAACATTCAGAGGACAAAGTCCCCAAATGCTCTTGCAAGAATGACATGGGAAGAACTGAAAAAGCTGGTAATTCAAAAGTTCTGTCCCCAGAACGAAATTGATCGCGTGGAAAATGAATTCCTAAACCTTAAGGCTGGCAACAAGACACACCGCCAGTACACTTCTAGATTCAATGAGTTGGCTCAGCTAGTACCCCACCTGGTGGAGACAGAAGAGCGAATGATCAAGTATTATGTGAAAGGACTACCTCAAAGGGTCCGTGTCCACGTGAAAGCCAACCTACCCTCGACCTTCGAGTCGGTAGTGAACCTGAGCGGAATCGTCTATGACGATTATGCCAATGAGGACCCACCAACAGAAACCCAAAAGAGAAAGTGGGAGAACCCGTCTAGAGGAACCGGGAGAGGGAATGTAACAACGGAAACCAAGAAGCCAAGGCTGGATGAATATGAAACTTGCAAGAAATGTGGAAGGCAACATCTTGGCGAATGTAAAATTGGCACCACCACATGCTATAAGTGCGGGAAGCCGGGGCACTTCTCCCGAGAATGTGTAAGAGACGTCAAGTGTCAAGTATGTGGATTGTTTGGACATTTGACAAAGAACTGCAGGAAGGCCGGCCAATCTGGTTCGGGAAAGGATAGGGAGCAGGAACAGCCTAAGGCAAGGACTCGTGCCTATGCCTTGACTGAGGAAGAAGCAAGAGGAAACCCTGATGTCGTATCAGGTACGTTTCTAGTAAATGATGAACATGCTGCTATTTTATTTGACTCTGGTGCTAGTAAAAGCTTCATATCAAATGCATTTAGTCGTAAATTGGATTGCACTATCAACACCATAGTAAACGCCTTTAGCGTACAAACTGCCGTGGGTAAAAATTCGGCAGTATTCCAAGTAACAGAGGATTGCATCATAGAAATAGAGGGACATAAGTTTCCATCTAGATTATTCCTTCTTACCTTAGGAGGATTCGATATAGTATTGGGTATGGATTGGTTAGCTGCCAACGAAGCTCAAATCATATGCAAACGTAAGAGGGTACACCTAAAAGCTCCTAGCGGCAGTCCAATTACGGTTTATGGGGATTGGAATTGCACGATGCCAAACGTCATCTCGATGATCAAGGCCGAAAGTCACATGAGGCGCGGTTGCGAAGCTTATCTGGCATATGTTATTGATGATAGAATGAAAATGAAAGAACTCAAGAATGTACCCGTGGTGTGCAACTTTCCGGAAGTATTCCCTGAGGATCTACCTGGGTTACCACCCGATCGGGAAATAGAATTTCAGATTGATTTATTGCCAGGAGCTGAGCCCGTTGCCAAAGCCCCCTACCGATTGGCTCCGTCAGAAATGAAAGAATTGATGTCTCAACTAGAGGAACTAACAGAAAAAGGATTTATTAGACCGAGCATCTCACCATGGGGCGCTCCGGTACTATTTGTAAAGAAGAAGGACGGCAGCATGCGCATGTGCATTGACTACCGCGAACTGAACAAGAGGACAGTAAAGAACAAATACCCACTGCCCAGGATAGACGACCTTTTTTATCAACTACAAGGTGCGAGTTGGTTCTCAAAGATCGATCTTAGGTCGGGTTACCATCAGTTGAAAGTAAGAGAGGAAGACGTACCAAAGACCGCGTTTCGCACGCGTTATGGGCATTATGAGTTTCTCGTGATGTCCTTCGGATTAACTAACGCACCAGCAGCGTTCATGGATTTGATGAATAGAGTATGTCGACCCATGTTGGATCGATCTGTGATAGTTTTTATAGACGACATACTGGTATATTCAAAAAACGAGGGTGATCACCACTGTCACCTGAGGGAGGTTCTGGAGGTGCTAAAGCAGCAAAATTTGTACGCAAAATTCTCCAAATGCGCGTTCTGGCTTAGGGAAGTCCAATTCCTAGGTCATGTAATAAACCCAAACGGCATCATGGTGGATCCTCCAAAGATCGAGACAGTAAAGGAATGGAACATCCCAAAGACACCAACAGAGATACGAAGTTTTCTAGGATTGGCAGGCTACTATCGAAGGTTCATTCAAGATTTCTCAAGAATTGCCTCGCCACTAACCAAACTGACACGGAAGGAAGTAAAGTATGAATGGGGTCCAACCCAAAACAACGCGTTTGAGGAACTTAAGACACGATTAACTCAAGCTCCAGTCTTAACACTACCTGAGGGAAATGAAGACTTGGTAGTCTACTCTGACGCTTCAGGGCAAGGTTTAGGGTGCGTACTCATGCAAAGAGGAAAGGTAATTGCTTATGCATCGCGGAAACTAAAGATTCACGAGGTTAACTACCCAACACACGATCTAGAATTAGCAGCAGTAGTTTTCGCGTTGAAAATATGGAGGCACAATCTGTATGGAGTTAAATGCACCATTTACTCCGATCACAAAAGCCTGAAGTACTTTTTCGAACAAAAGGAATTAAACATGAGACAAAGAAGGTGGTTAGAGCTACTGAAAGACTATGACTGTGAGATATTGTACCATCCGGGCAAGGCAAACGTAGTGGCCGACGCTTTAAGTAGAAAGGAAGAATCGGCACCTATTCGGATCAAAGCGTGTCAGCTGATTATAACACCAGATTGGATGGGTGAAATAGCAAAAGCACAAGATGAAGCGCTGTTAGAAAGAAATGTGAAACGGGAAAGAATAGTAGGACAACAAGGGAACTTGGATGCAAATGCATACGGTGTACGAACTAGGTTTGGCCGAATGTGGATACCTAAGATTGGCGAGCTTAGAGCCAAAATACTTGATGAGGCCCATAAGTCTCGCTATTCTATCCACCCCGGGACAAACAAAATGTATCAAGACTTGAAGAAAGAATACTGGTGGCCTGGCATGAAGAATGATGTTACCGAGTACGTGAACAAGTGCCTAACGTGTTCACTAGTTAAGGCCGAGCACCAGAAACCATGCGGTAAAATGCAGCCTTTGCCAATACCAGAATGGAAGTGGGAGGAGATCACAATGGACTTCATTACCAAGCTACCGCGAACAGCTAAAGGCAATGACACCATTTGGGTGATCGTCGACCGCTTGACAAAGAGTGCTCACTTCTTGCCAATACGTGAGACTTCTTCGTCTGAAAAGCTAGCAGAAGTATTTATCAAGGAAATTGTGAGCAGACATGGTATGCCACTGTCAATTGTGTCCGACAGGGATACTAGATTCACATCCAGATTTTGCAAGAAATTCAACGAAGCGATGGGCACTAGACTGAACATCAGCACCGCTTACCACCCTCAGACCGATGGTCAATCTGAAAGAACCATTCAGACCTTGGAGGACATGCTCTGGGCCTGTATCATTGACTTCGGTGGGAGTTGGGACAACCATCTACCATTGGCAGAATTTTCATATAACAACAGCTATCACTCAACCATTGGCATGCCGCCATTTGAAATGTTGTATGGAAGGAGATGTAGGACCCCGGTTTGTTGGGGGGAAATTGGACAAAAGGACTTCGCAAGTCTCGAAGTGGTCAAAGCTACTTCTGAGAAATTTGAACAAATAAAGGCTCGAATGAAAGCCGCAAAAGACAGACAGAAATCATACGCGGATAAGAGAAGAAGGGATTTAGAGTTTCAAGTAGGGGATATGGTACTATTGAAAGTGTCTCCGTGGAAAGGAATCATTCGATTCAGGAAGCGTGGCAAACTAAGTCCAAGGTTTGTCGGGCCTTTCAAGATTTTAGCGAGAGTGGGTCAAGTTGCTTACAGACTCGACCTACCCGTTAAGCTTAATGGAATACACCCTATGTTCCACGTGTCCCACTTACGCAAGTGCCTAGCTGACGACACAGCTCACATACCTTACGACGAGATCGAAGTGGATAATGGTCTGAATTATGTAGAGGAACCAATAGCCATTCTTGACCGAGCTGAAAAAAGACTACGCAATAAGTCGATACCGTTAGTCAAGATACAATGGAAGCACAGAAAAGGGTCAGAAGCTACATGGGAAAAGGAAGACGAGATGAGGGGACTATACCCTAAATTGTTTAACGTATGAACAGTTTCGAGGACGAAACCTCTTTAAGGAGGGTAGACTTGTAACATCCCAAAAATAATAAAACGAATAAACATAACGAGACCAGTGATTTAGTCGGAATATTTAAACAAAAAGAGAGCGGGCCTGGGCCCGGCTCCAATGGGCCGAGGGAAGCCCATTGCACATAAGAGGCAAGGCAGCCCTCTTCCCTGCTCATTTCCCCAACTCACGCAACTTTTAGAGAGAGAAAGGAGAGCTCGGGTCTAGAGAGAGAAAGTGACGGATCAACTCGGGAATTCAGGAGAACGTTGCTGCTGTTCCCGTGAGCAAAACCTCCGAATCAGAATTACAATCCAGGTAACGATTCGATCACATTATGAGTTTTTGTTCGTTTTGGGAAGTTTTGGGTTTTGGCTAAAAAATAACGATTTTACGGATGAAACTTGAAAGTGAACTTAGGTATAGCATCTAGAATGAAAAACGAACGTTTTAATCAAAGAAAATTTAGATATCGACATGATCAGATTTGCATGCAGAACATTCGGATTTTTGGGGAAGGCGATAAGTGCAGACCCATCGAAACTACTTAGTTTCGATATGTGCAGGTCCATCGAAACTACTTAGTTTCGATATGTGCAGACCTATCGAAACTACCCAGTTTCGATATATGCAGACCCAATCGAAACTACTATAGTTTCGATATGAGCCCCCGATCCGAAGCTAAGATAATACATAAGTTACTTATCTAAACTACCTATCGAAACTACCTATCGAAACTACTTATCGAAACTACCAAGTTTCGACATAAGCAGCCTATCGAAACTACCTATCGAAGCTACCAAGTTTCGACAAGAACAACCTATCGAAACTACCAAGTTTCGATATAAGCTAATCAATCGAAACTACTAGGTTCAAGCATAGTAATGTCTAGTGTCATCTAGGAGCACTACCTTATGTATATGACCTTATTATACAGATCGTGAGTGACACTAGTGAAGCTCAGTAGCCAGCTAAGTGTATTACAGAAACTACTCATCAGGTGAGTTCTATGTGCCCCCTTCTAAGTTATGTGCAAATGATTTATAAATGTTTTGGGGCTGAAGTGTATACACTAAATGAATAAATGAAATGAATGTCAATGTGATCATACGTGATATATTAAGGTATATGTGTAGATACATATGAATGCGAATAATGAATTACGAACAAAGAACGACACGTATGTTTGCAAAGAATGAATGAATGAATGGTATAACGTAAATAAATGAAACCTTGATTTATAAATATATATTGCATGCGAAGAATGTAAGTATACGTTATGGACGGAAACGAAGCTAACGACTACTACGGTAGACGGACGACCACTTGACTATTATGCAGCTAGAGAAGGAAGTCTAGAAAGGTAGACTAAATAAAGGCCACTACGGTGGAGTAAGTCGCTAAATCAATATTCGGCTGTATAATTAGTTCAAGTGGGAAACGGATGCCTTATGGCAGACGGGCGAATATGACGGACTACGACGGTAGGACGGTTAAGACGGACGGCCGAAGGTTGGCCGGACGGAAAAGTTAAGGCGGACGGTTTCTAGGACCGGACGAGTAAAAGGGCTACGACGGTAGCTTAAGGGCGTATGTCTTTGTGACATACGCAGTAAAAGGCGGGTTGATCACCCTTATGTGTATGACCAATGAATGGTAAAGAAAGTAAAGGTGAATGCATGTATATGTAATCACGTAAGAAAGATAAGGAAAGAATGTTAAGAAAAGTGAAAGAAAAAGGGTGAACGCATATATATATATATATATATGTAATCACATTAATAAAGAAAAGAAAGATGAAAGAAAAGCAAAAGCTATGAATACGCATTTATATGAATGACTTTATATTAATGCTTACTTATGAAGTAAAGAAAAGAATGTTTATATCTAAACGCATTAAACTAGAACTCACCAGCGTTAGCTAACTTTAGTATACATTTCAGGTAAAGGAAGAAAAGGTCGTGCGAGGGCGTGAAGGTTACCCGACACAAGACTGACATCCCACTTTTGTCTGTTAAGACAATGTTGTGTTTTTAATTGTTAAGACTTCCGCTGTTATGAAATGTAATTGAATGATGAATGTTTTTAATTTAAGTTCAGTATTTATGACTATGTTTATGAGTAAATCCAACAAGTGAGGTTACCCGAGAAAGGGGCCTTACAGTGTCTCGCACACCCGAATCCCTCAAACCATCGCTCTGATACCAAGTTGTAACACCCAAAATTTCAGGACAAATTTAAACCTTTAAGTTGTGCGGAATTAGGTCCCATTCGTATTCAACAAAAGCAACATCAAAATTTAATCCACAACCATTGAAAACATTTAAGTTCTTAATCAAAATAAGCCTAAAGACATTTAACAACTAACCATTCGATATACTAATCTATTACAAACACCCAAAAGGTTTAAGCAATCACAAAAAGGCTAATTTACCCAACCGACACACCCAAAACGCCTTTGACGAGAATCCAACACTCTGAGCGAGACCTGAGGCTAAACCGGATTTTTACCTACATTAAAACACCACATATAACACCATTAGTAATAATAATCAACCCTTAGGGCCACCACCAAGTTAACACCTTAGACTTGGCGCAAAAATGACATTTTCATTTTTTACAAGGGCAAAACAGTGGAATTTCAGCGCAATTTGCGCCGGCTTGAGACCCGCCAGCGCAATATGCGATGGTACCAGCGCATTTTGTGCCCCCTACAGGTCAGCAATACCAAATATCAAATTAATCACGTCGAGGCACCCCAAATTCATATATTATGGGTTCCATAGTTCATTTTCTAGCCCTGGATATGCTCAAAAGAAGTTTGGGCTTTTAGCGACAACATGTATTAACACTTAAACATGTGTAATCCCAACACGAACACCTATTAACGCTCAAAGAACTTCTAATGACATATAAAACACCTTTTACATTACCATTTATGTATGCACACACTAGTTAGTTAGTCTCCTACTGTAGGTCCTCCTGGCACTTCTACAATCACGTAAATAAACTTCATGCTTGTATTCCAATTCGTAATAGAGTTTACAGACTGAATCTATTCTCTGTTCAATTCTGTGTAGTGCTTTTTAAAACTGACTATGTAAACATCTATATATAGACTACTGACCAGCATTAGGCGAACTTAACAAGTTCGCCTCTAACAGACTAAGCGAACTTAACAAGTTCGCCTCTGTTAGACTAGGCGAACTTAACAAGTTCACCTCTAGCAACTTTTATAAAAACACTTAGAACATTAAAACATAAAGACATAAGATCTAAACTATTACAAAGCTTTTGTCATTACAAACTATGTCCTAACAGACTCCCCCTTGACAATAGCTTGATCTTCAGTCTTCTGTCTTCATGATGAGCTCTTCCAATTATTCGGCAATCTGCTTCCTGCATGCACTCCATATCTTCTACATATCTCCAACACTCGCTTGTATTGCAAACATTGTTCTTTCCATTCATCAGTGAACATGATTTCATTCTTTCTCAGTGTTCTCTGATCTTTCTTTGAAAAATTGATAAGGTTCATTGCATCATAGAAACATACAATGACCTTATTCTCTTTGTTTTCAATCCTTGCTTCACCAGTATTCACATCGACATACCACCATTTCATATTCCCAAGGAAGTCTTGAGGAATCTTCTTCAATGGTATCCTGTGTACAGCACGTACTGGTCTAAATTTGTACTTCCAAGTCACTTTCCCAGTCTTGTGATCCATGTTCTTCACTCTCTTTCCACTTTGAGGCTTTAGCCTTTCTTACTTTCCCGAACCACCTTCTCTCTTAATCATATTTGCAATCACATCAGCTAAACCAATCTTAGATCTATTAATAAGTGGCTTTGAAGATAGACCATTCATTTCACACATTGGCAAGGTATTGAAATACTTGATCCTCGGCTTTAAGTACTGAACACCATCAGATCTTTTAATAGCATATAGTTTTATGTCATTGTCATAAAACCAACTTATAATTCTTCCTACATACCTCTCTTTATTCACATAGTTTTCTTTTTGAGCAGGTTGTGCTTGAGACTTGGGTAGCACCTTCATCCAGCTATTTACAACTTCTCTCCACTGTTCTCTGGTCATACCTGTATTTCTGTACATCACAGGTTCTTCATTCATCTTTGGAGACTCAGTGTGAGTAGTATTAGCTTTAGCATCTGTATTGGATTGAATATTTTCTTCATCAGTATCAATCTTAGAATCAGCAGTATCTTCAGGCGGTGTGATGTCTTCAACTGAGTCCATAGAATCTGTTGCTCCTTCATAATTAAACTCAGGAATAACATCATCTTGGATGAAGTTATAAGGGACATTAAGACCATCACAATCTCTATCTCCACTATCTCCCCTTCTTCTATTTCAGTATCTGACACATCATCTTCTATGTCATTGAATAATTCATATATGTCATCAAGACATGCTATCTTTTCAGCTTCTTCCTCCTCAGACTCTGCAAAGAACTCTAATAATAAGATTTCTTCTTCATTAACTCCATAAGTATCTTTGTTTCCATCAAGATATTGAGATGTCGACTCCCCCTGAACTTTAGAAATAGGATCAACGTCAGCGTATTGACGATCACCCTCAATATTACCAGAAGGATCATTGTCTTCATCATCATGTCTTTGAATAGACTCAGTATGACATGCATCACGTATCCTTAACTCCCCCTGAGCGTCAAGACACTCAACAAGCTTGGATACTAATGCCTGCATAGCAGCAATCTGTGTAGCTTGAGTCTGAATCACCAGCTGTCGTTGAGTATCAGTAGATACAAGAGTATCCACCTGGGTTTGTAAAGCAAGCACTTGTGATTCAAGAAAAGTAATCCTTTCAGAATCAGAAGGCTTAGACGGACCAGCTGAAGATTGAGGAACGGAAGTACTGGGAGTAGGAATCACTGGAGGAACAGGAGTGTGAACAGGAGATTGTTCTTTAGAGCTTGGAGGTGTGACAATCAAGGAAGCAACAAAAGTAGCATCCTCCACACCGTGTGAAGATTGGGCAGCAACAATTGAAGCAGCCATAAGCTTTGGAGCTTTAGGATCCGGATTAAAATCACTATCCGAACTCTCATCCACTAATGTCCTTTTACCAAGTACTGATCCGGAAGGAGGATCCCGAACAGACTTACGTCGTTGTCGTTTGGATGTAGATTTAAGGCGTTTGCCAGCATTAGCCAAAGGTATACGAGCCAACCGTTCATAATGACCTGAAGAGAAATCTCTAGACTCATCAGAATCGGTATCTTCAGAAATAGGTAAGATTGTATCACTTGTGCTAGAACTCGACTCATTCTCAGTCACCACATTTCCTTCAGCTTCATGAATGGGTGAGTTCACAGCATCATCAACAAAGTCATCCATATTCATTCCTAAATCTTGTTCATGTTCATGAACGACCTCTTCTAGAACAGGCTCATTGACAGGTATATCAACCTGAACTTATGGAAATGGAACTTGTTATGGAATAGGGATTTGATGTTGTACGGGAACTTGTTGTTGTTGGTGAGCTTGTTGTTGTGGAACTTGTACTTGTGGAATAGGTTATTGTTGTTGTTGTTGTTGTTGTGGTTGTTGTTGTTGTTGTTGTTGAACATTTTGACCTTGAACTTGAGCTAACACATTAGGATGAAACTAGTTATCATTTGGTGGTTCAACATAATCAGGATTGATTAAGTGACCAAACAATGGAGCATTTACTGGAATCAACGCTTGATTCTGTTGTTTCACTTTAGTGCAATCCATAAAGATACGCTTAGACATCGACGTCAAAGTTAATCTTATCGGATGTTGTGGAAGATCAGGAAGAATATGATTTAGAATCATCTGGATAAACCTAGGATACATCAAAAATCCTTGACCTTCAGCCGGTGTAATTTGCATAACCATCTCCCGATAGATATATCTTGCAAAATTGAAACGTTTGTTCAACGTCAAAGCTACCATTGCAGCTTGTAAAGCAGTTTTTAACCCATCAGTACCAGCTTTACGAGGAGAGAGACACTGAATAATCACATGCATGAAGTATCTCCATTCACCCACCAAACCACCTTCACGTGCCTGTGTATCATTTGGGCGTCCACGGTAACCCTTTCTTTGAAATCATCCCATGATCAAAGGATTAGGATAGGATATAGGATCTTCAGCAGCACCACCTAATGCAATAGCTGCATGAATAGTGTCTTCAGATATAGCAATCTTAGTATTGTTGACAGTGGCACGAAGAACGTGAGGTTCTACGTCAGTATCTGAATGTACGGTGTCCCAAAACTGTTGAATATACACCAGACTGATGTATGGATCAGCAGATAAGGCAACACGTAGTCGTGAGCGGTTCAGAAATCCTATAATTCCTTGAAAGTGTATGGCCTCTGACATGTTAGGATCTAACAATGCCACTTGGTTGTGCTTGTATTCGACACGACGAGCCATCTGAAAAAGATTTGGACAACAAACACATATTAGACAAATAACACAACACAAACAATATGAACAACAAAATTTAAAACAAAAACAAAACAAAACAAAATTTTAAAAATTCAAACACAAAAAATTCACAAGTCCAAAACTCCTCTGACCCCTAGGCGAACTTAATAAGTTCGCTTAGTGTTTCAAGAGGCGAACTTATTAAGTTCGCCTGGACAAGTTCGCTTGAACAAGTTCGCCTGAACTGTCTGTCGATTCGAATTCAACCTAGAAATCAAAACTCTTCAATCTGTGATAAAATCTTGAAATAAACATTGTAAAACACTCTATTAGATTACTAAGTCATTATTAATGAGCAATTTCACGATTGAAAACTTGAATATCCTCAATTTGGGCAAAAACAGTCACGTAATCAAGCCGGAACAAAAAAAAACTCGATTTTCTCTCAATTTAATGGACAAAAATCGATGAAAATACCTTGGTTAGATTCGCAATCCAATTTCGATTTAGAATGAACAGATTAACAACTCAACAACCACGTAATTTGAAATCTCAAAAAATTTTGAATAAGTTCGCTTTAAACTGAGAAAACTATGAAGTGGACAAGTTCGCCTGGTTAAACCCTTATTCAGATTAAGTTCGCTTAATTAGGCGAACTTGTTAAGTTCGCTTAACAAGCCCTAGGCGAACATATTAAGTTCGCTTCCCCAATTTCAGGCGAACATATTAAGTTCGCTTCACCAGAAAGAGGCGAACTTAATGTTTTTCAACATTTGTCTTGATCAAAATTTTTACCAACTTTCAATCCGTCACGTCTTGAACTTCCGTCAGCAGCATGTATTTGATCCAATCCCAAACAATTTAATAAAAGAGTAAAATTTTCATGGAAAATAAAAAACAAATTTTTTTTTGAATTTTATCTATACAAACGGAATCACATATTTTTGGATTTTTATCTGTACAAACGGAAACACATATTTTTGGATTTTTATCTGTATAAACTGAAATCACATATTTTTGAATTTTTATCTGTATAAACTGAAATCACATATTTTTGAATGAACATCATGAGTAAGAAGATCATATCAGTATCCGAGTAATTCATCACACATTTCAGAAATAACCAAGGGTAGCCTAAGATATGAAACAATCCAACTCATCTTGTACTCTATGTATCCTTTTCAGTATTTATAAATCATTCAATTCGAATAATATTTGAAATGATACGCGATAAATTTCAAAGTAAATAAGATCAGGTTATGAAATGCTCTTTTATTTGTACCGAATTTGAAATATAAAGCATGAATTCTTAAATTTGTCAATATTATATGATTTGAAACTATAAGCGTTTATTCTCCAAATTCTTGTGATTTAGTACCATTTTGATGAAGAACATCGTGTACCCCACATATATGCCAAACAGAAATATAATTTACACTATCTTCAAGACATATACAGTTTGTTTTAAGATTAGATCAATTTCCAAGATGAAATTATCTCATTTAGCACAAGAATAGAAGCAGATCCCAAAGGATATAAGAATCATGATGATTCAGAATCAGAAGATTCTAATGAATTGGCTATATAATATGAATCAACAGATTCAGGTATGAGGATCCAACTATTATCTGGACAAGATTCAATGGAGTCAGACTAGATGATGTATCTAACTGATCTAAGGGCGAATATATGTTTCAACAGATTTTGAAAGCATATCTTAGTTCAACAAAACATTGCATGTTTTTCGGGGCATGGGCAGTAATGTGAACTAAAATAGATTTGTGCTAAAGATATAATTCGATATTGGTCTCATTAATCTCTTTAAAACCATATATTCTTTATCTGATAATGATCTTTTACACACACACCCAGGCATATAATGGATTCAAATAACAGATGTAATCATATCATATTTAATTTTCACACTACTATTAGTTTCAAAACGCTTTTAGTCTATTGACAATTCAAGTTTCAAAACTCATACACAAATTTGAAAAACAGATTATCAAGATTAGAGCATTCACAACACTATCATTTCTCATTTAAGCAGACTTTGAAATTTAGATCAAATCAACTCAGTTTAATCAATCATATATCAAAGGTCTACTAAGGTCGTGTGAAATGAACTAATCACTGATGTACTATCATTTCTTCTCTAACCTCAAATGATGTCAAATTTTATATTTTTCAATTTGTTTTCACTTTTTATAAATTAAGATCTTTTTGACTGAAAATTTAAAATGCAGAAATGTAATAAAGCAATAAAAGAAATTAAAAACAAAATTTTCCATGAAAATCTGATTTTGAAAAACTTTTATTCGGGATTGATCATACCTATCATTTTGATTAGAAATTCAAACCTGGTACGATCAAATGCCTTGGTAAACAAATCAGCAAAATTATCATCAGTGTGAACCTTTACCAGCTCAATCAACCTTTTCTCTGCACAATCACGAATAAAATGATATCTAATCTCAATGTGCTTTGTTTTACTATGCTTAACAAGATTATTAGTTATAGACATTGTAGCATTATTATTAATAAGCATAGGGGTTCCTGTGAAATTCAAACCGTAATCTCTTAATTGCTGTTGTATCCACAGAATCTGTGAACAACAACTTGCAGCAGCGATGTATTCTGCTTCGCATGTAGAAATGGAGACTGTGGTTTGCTTTTTGCATTGCCAGGAAACAAGTCGATTACCCAAGAACTGGCAACCACCTGTTGTAGATTTCCTGTCCAAACAACAACCACCAAAATCAGAATCAGTATAAGCAATGAAATCAAAGTTAGAACCATGTGGATACCATAGTCCCAATCTTTGTTTTCCTTTCAAATAACGAAAGATTCTTTTTACAGCTATTAAGTGAGATTCTTTTGGTTTTGCCTGGAATCTGGAACAGATGCACACAACGAACATTATATCTGGCCTTGAAGCGGTTAAATACATGAGAGATCCAATCATTGCTCTGTAAAGTCGACAATCCACATCTTTTCCATCCGAGTCAGAATTCAACTTATGATTGACCGGAATCGGAGTATCATATGGGGTACAGTCCTCCATCTTGAACCTGCTCAAGATGTCTTTGACATACTTGGACTGATGAATAAAGAAACCATCTTCCTTTTGATTTACTTGTAAACCTAAGAAAAACGATAACTCTCCCATAGCAAACATTTCAAACTTCGACTTCATTACACTCTCAAAATCTTTGCATAACCCTTCATTTGTTGAGCCAAAAATAATATCGTCCACATATATCTGCACCAGTAGGTAATCTCCCCCTGATTTCCTTATGAATAAGGTCGAGTCAATCTTGCCACAAACAAAATCATTTGCTAAAAGATGTGCGGACAATGTTTCATACCATGCTCGAGGAGCCTGATGAAGACCATAGAGGGCCTTATCAAGCTTGAAAACCATATTCGAATGAAGTGGATCTTCAAACCCCGGCGGCTGGCAAACATAAACCTCCTCCTTGACCTTACCATATAAAAACGTACTTTTCACATCCAATTGAAACACCTTAAAACCTTTATAAGAAGCAAAAGCTAGAAATAGCCGTATCGCTTCAAGCCTCGCAACAGGCGCATAAACCTCGGTGTAATTAATTCCCTCTTGTTGATTGAAGCCCTGGACAACTAATCTTGCCTTGTTTCTTACCACGACACCTCGATCGTCTTTCTTACATTTAAACACCCATTTAGTACCAATCGGATATACCCCCTTCGGAAGATCTACAAGATTCCAAACCTTAAGTCTGTCAAACTGAGCAAGTTCTTCCTGCATAGCCTCTATCCAATTGTTATCATTTAAAGCCATTTCAACATTTTTGGGTTCGACCTGAGAAATAAAACATGAATGTGAGCAATCATCAAGAACACTAGAATCTTTAATACTTGTATGTCAACAAGAGAACGTGTTTTCACTCCATCCTGCAAATTTCTGATTATATTTGTCACTGGATGATCTTTGAGTTCCTTGACGGAAGCGACCTCAGGAACCTGTAATACTTCAACACGAGTTATATCAGATTGATAAGACAAATCATGATTAATTGGAATTTCTGAGTCTAAATTAATCTCCCCCGAATCCTGTGTCGAAGGTAATGAATCATCACCCAACAAAGGATCAGCAGAAGAATCTTGAAAAATAGCATTGTCTTCCTCACTCTCTGAATCTTGTGGTCCCGAACAAGAAGCAACATTAGGATCGGGAGCAGAAGTAGATGGAACCGATGAATGTGAAACTGTATTTGGTAGAAAGCCATTATGTTGTGCATCCTGACATGAATCATAGAGAACAGCAGCTTCATCAGGAGAAATATCAGAAGGTAAATGAAAAGACTTGAATAAGGATTCATAATCAAAGGCCCAATCTGGTCCAATCGCCATTTGTGGTAAAGATCGATTTGAACAGTCATTATGGAACCATTCTTCAACTTGGCGCGTCTCTTTGTTAAAAACCCTCTTGGTAGTCAAATTAGCAACATACCCCAGAAAAATCCCTTCAATAGCCATAGCACTGAATTTTGTTGGGACATCTCGAACTTTCAACAGGGTGCAAGGATTACCAAAAGGTAGTTAATAATCCAGATTCGGCTTTCGATTATTCAGCAACTCGTAGCAAGTCTTGTTGTGTCATTTGACGGTCAAGACCCTGTTAAAAACGTGACACGCAGTATTCACAGCTTCAGCCCAAAAAGTAACTGGAAGCTTAGAATCTGCAAGCATCGTGCGTGCCGTTTCAACCAACGTCCTGTTCTTACGTTCAGCAACACCGTTTTGTTGAGGAACATATGGTGCACTGAATTCATGATGAATTCCCATTTGTAGACAGAATAAGCCCATCTTGCTATTCTTAAACTCGCTGCCATTGTCACTCCTAATTCTTCTGACCTTTAGATTGAACAAATTCTCCAAACCCAGGATTAAGTATTGTACCAAATCAGTGGTTTCAGCCTTAGAAGAAAGAAACTTAACCCATGAAAATCTAGAGAAATCATCCGTTACTACCAAACAGTATGATTTTCCACCAATGCTCCTTATACTAATCGGACCGAACAAATCCATATGCAGCAGCTCCAAAGGAGTTACGATAGAATTCTTCGATTTAGATATGTGTGATTTCTTCCGTTGTTTCCCCTTCTTGCAAGGAATACAATCATCAGGACTGAGAATTTCATCTTCGGAATACCAAGAACCAGATCATTCTTAACAATATAGTTCATCTTCCGATAGTTGATGTGAGCTAGCTTTCTGTGCCACAAAATAGAATCCGATTCCGACGCCTTGGAGAGTAAACATGTAGGAAATGAATCCGTTGTAGTAGCAACACTCATGTCAAGGACATACATGTCATTTCTCCTCGGGGCCTTCATGAGAATCCATTCGTCAGGAATAACAAAACCAGGTTTCAGAATATAACACTCAGCATCATTGAAATGGAACGAAAACTTCTTGTCACAAACTTGTGACACACTCAAAAGATTGTGTTCCAGCTGCTCCACATAATTCTCCTTCTCAAATTTGACTTTATCATTTTTTAAAGTTCCCTGTCCAGTTATGTACCCGCCTTTATTCCCGCAAAAGCGACATAACCTCCATCAATATTTTTAACATCTTCATGCAATCTAATATTCCCTGTCATATGTCGAGAGCAACCACTATCCACATACCATGTATTGTTGATAGTCCTCCTTGGTTGTCCCTACATAAACAACGAGAATCAGTTAGAAATAGGAACCCAAGCCATTGTGGTCTTGGGTCGTCCAGATTGATCAAAATAAACAACTTCTAGTAATTCACAATCAATGTTATCATTAACTTTTGGAATAGAAGTTTTACCAACAGACTTTTTCAAATGAGATAATTTTTTATTATTTTGAAAAACATTATTTGATATTTTATTATCAGATTAAGATGTTTCCAAAATTTTCTTCAATTTTCTGTTTCGTCTTCTCCTTTGTGGTCTAGACAATTTCACTTCAGATTGAGAATCCTTTGAAATTCCAACATGAGGAATCTCCAGTTTCTCTTGACACACAAATGATTTAGAGTTCAATTTATCCTGCTGTTTAAATCCAAAGGATTTAACAAAAGATCGATAGGACATATTTTGCTCCAAACTAAATGATGACTTTCCCTCATTTGATCTTTTCAGAATCTTCACCACTTTTGGTTGTGAAGGAACAGTCTTCAATTTGCCCTGGATTTTATAAGGACAATTGACCAGTATGTGACCAGCTTCATTGCAATGGAAACAAACTCTTCTCTCTTTAAAAGTTCTAAAGTAAGAAGAATTCTTTGAATTTGAGGAGCCATCAGAGGAATATGCTTCAGAAGATTTTCCAGAACAGTTTACTGTCTTCTTTGGAACATAAACCTGTGTAGGCACCTTTGATGAATGCACCTTTTGATGACCAGCAGCGACAAACCCACTTGACTGTAAAATTGGGGACAGCTTAGGTGTAACAATTTTCATCTCATCAGGTTCAGTCAAAATGCATCTATCATGGGTAACAGTTTTTACAACTGTTGGTTCATCAAGTTTCACCTCTTTCGGAATACCCTCCACCTTTTTCTCATCAAATTCCTCATCCTCAAAATCAGATTCATACACCATATCCTCAGCAGTTACCGAGTTCACTTTCAATACTGTTTTTGGATCTATTTCCTCTTCATAAATGATTTCGGGTTCAACCACATAATTTGCATTAAATGGTGGAGGAACAAATCCAATCCCAGTAACCCGTTTAATAAGATCAGCATTTGAATTAAAATAATCCAAAACAACAGAAGAATTTGTAAAATTTTCCAACTTTCTATGAAGTTTGACTACCTTAGACTCTTTGTCAGAAATTTCCTTATTCTTTTGAGCAATAACTTCAGTTCGTTTTTCTATTTCAGCATAAGCCATATCCAGATGATAAGCTTGTTCTTTATATTTCAACCCCAGAGAATTTAAGTCTCTTTTCAAAGACTCAATTCTATCGATGCACAATTTATCATTATCTTTCAGTTTCTGATTAACAGAATGCATCGATTTCATATCACAAATCAAGTTTGTGTTATCATCCATGACCTTTTGCAATTTATCTTTAACAGTAGTGCAGTTAGAACAGTAAATATGACAAACAGAGTCTTTTACCTTTGACGGATCAGACATGTCTGCCATGAAAACTTTGGCAATGGGAATATTCTCTGAATCAGCACCATCCGAAGCATTTTGTGTTAAAATAATATCATCTTCAGCAACACCAGATGCAACATCAGAATCATACCTCTTCATCAACAACCTGCACACTGTCACCATCAC
Source organism: Smallanthus sonchifolius (assembly GCA_023525975.1). Lineage (NCBI taxonomy): Eukaryota > Viridiplantae > Streptophyta > Magnoliopsida > Asterales > Asteraceae > Smallanthus > Smallanthus sonchifolius. The sequence goes on along the minus strand of CM042019.1, from coordinate 63,365,026 downwards.
TCGAACCATCACTTGAACTCTCACTTGAACCATCATCATCAGCCACCTCTTCTGATTTTTCAGAATGAATTTCTGCTACAAAGGCTTGACTTACAGCACCCACTAAATCTTCCAAATGAATACCCCAGTCATAGTTCTCATCATTTTGTGCAACCAATGCCGATGATGCAGATGCATGATTTGAATTTACAGATGAACCATGTGATTGGTTACTATTATTCTGAAAATTATTCTGCTTTTTCTAAGAATCAAACTCAACCTTTTGCTTCACACACTCTTTAGCAAAGTGACCATACTCTTGACAGTTATAACAACGCACTTTTGCTTTATCAAATCCCATGCGTGATCGACTATTTGATCCAATATACTTTCTGTCAGTTTTCTTCAAGAAATCTTTTGCTTGACGCATCAACATGGCCATATTCCATTGGATGTTCATTTCTTCCAGATCAACAGGGTCAATCTGTCTGAAATCTTCTTCAATAACCTCAGGATCATGAATTTTCCCTCTAATAAAATTCTCATATGAAGCCATGAATGAGGAAAACATAGCTAGATAATCATCAGCAACCTTTTGATTTATATGAGATCCAGAAGATGTAGAAGATGTTGTCGCAGAAAAACCAGAATGACTAGAATGACCAGAATGAATAGGAACTCCAGAACACTGATCATTAGAAGAATCTTAAGCGTCTCTAGAAAAGAATGCAACTCTAGTACCAGTTTTACCAGTAGTCTTGGCAAAATACATTGAAGGATCCTGGATATGCTCCATGTTAGTCTCCTTCTTCTTCATATTCAGGTCATGCGATTGAATCTTCCCAAGAACTTCTTCAAGAGACATGGTTTTGTACTTGATATTTTATTTGATCAAAACCGTATACACATCAAATTTTGATGGTAATGCCTCCAAGAACTTATCATTAATTTCTTCAGTTTCATACACCACAGACGCACTCGACAGTTCAATAAGCAGATGATAAAATCTGGTAGCAAGATCATCCAAGGATTCATTTTGAAAATGTTTGAAGACCAAGAATTGCTTCTTCAATAGCTCTTTTCTACTCTTCTTTACATCCAAACTGCCTTCACATCTTTTCTGTAATGCTTCCCACAGTTGTTGAGAAGACTTGTATTGTTTGAAACTGTTATATATTTCCTTCGAAAGAGACATCGAAATACTTGCCATCGCTTTCTTTTCCCTATCAAACAGCACCTTTTCTTCATTTGTTAACGCAGACACCAGCTTTGGAACATTATCCTGTCCCATCCATGAATAAGTCGGATGCGTATAACCTTCTAAAATAGGAATCCAGAGACTGGTGTCGGTGAAAGATACGAACTGATCAAACCTGTGTTTCCAATTTGAATAATCATCAAGATTCAACAACTTCGGTGGTTTTTGAGATGTACCTATCTCATTATCATAATTAAACATATTCGTTACTTGAACCATATTTGCCATTTTCCTGAAAAATATCCTGAAAAATTTCCAAGTGTGAAACACCCTCTACCCTTAGGCGAAGATAATAAGTTCGCTTCTGTGATACCCAAGCGAACTTAATATGAAGCGAACTTAATAAGTTCGCTTGAACCAGAAACCTGAAAATCCGATTAAGTTCGCCTAAAAATAAGTTCGCTTAATCTGTGAGAAGCGAACTTGACAAGTTCACCTGCTAAGTTCGCCTGCTCAAGAAATCAGCAAGTTCGCTTGCTTCAGCAGATTCAAACTCAAGAACAGTTCAAATAGAGACCGCGAACCAGGAATCACCAAAAATCTTCATAATTCACTGTTTTGACGGAATTAGTCAAAATCAAACCGTAGGATTGTGTAATTTCTCAATTAGAACGTTTCTATCAGATCAATTTCTTCAAAATCATCTTCAAAAACACCAAATCAGAACCAAATTAGTCTTGAAAACTCCATGGAAATGAAAATGTCAAAGATGATGAATTACTTGGTAATTTGCATGCAAAACCGTCTAGAATCACCAAGAATCACGAGCAAAGGCTCTGATACCACTTGTAGGTCCTCATGGCACTTCTACAGATCGTTCTCGTGATAAGACGTGTCGTTAACTCGGAGTGCGGAATTCAACGAATCTACGATTGCATTCATAAAAGACAATAAAGACAATCACGTAAATAAACTTCATGCTTGTATTCCAATTCACAATAGAGTTTACAGACTCAATCTATTCTCTGTTCAATTCTGTGTAGTGTTTTTTAAAACTGACTCTGTAAACATCTATATATAGACTATTGACCTGCATTAGGCGAACTTAACAAGTTCGCCTCTAACAGACTAAGCGAACTTAACAAGTTCGCCTCAGATAGACTTAGGCGAACTTAACAAGTTCGCCTCTGTTAGACTAGGCGAACTTAACAAGTTCGCCTCTAGGAACTTGTATAAAAACACTTAGAACATTAAAACATACAAAAACATAAAGACATAAGATCTAAACTATTACAAAGCTTTTTTCATTACAAACTATGTCCTAACATTGTAGGTCCCTAATTCGGTGCGTGACGGATCTCTAGACTCGCGGTACGACACGGTGATAACATGCGGAATCCATGATCAACGTGCTCGTGTAACTCAATCAACAACAACGGTGTAAATAAACGCTTTGTATTTCCACCACAATATCAGGTTACAATATTCAGTCTCTAATCAGTTCCTCCTGATATCGTCTCTTCTGTCTCAACTTTTTTCTGAATTTATAAACTGTCTATTTATAAACACCAGACCTGCTATAGGCGAACTTAACAAGTTCGCCTCAAAGATGCTTAGGCGAACTTAATAAGTTCGCCTCTCATAGGCCAAGCGAACTTAACAAGTTCGCTCCACCCGACCATACACATTGTGAGGTTCTTAAGACCTCAAAACCACAGCATGACCTTGTGAAGCTCCTGACCTCAAAGTACTTTCATGTGAGACTATTTGGCTTCAAGCAATAGTGATAATAGTGAAGTTCAAAGACTTCAAGCTACAACGACATAAGTGAAGTTCAATTACTTCAAAAGACAATGACATAAGTGAGGTTTATGACCTCAATTCCACCAATTGCATTTTACTTAACTCTTAGCACATAATAGTCAAATTAAACAAAATCACCACACTTTACATAATAGTTTGATTCATACCACACTAAGTCAAATTACACCAATAAATCACATCTATTTTTACTATATACCACATAAGTCAAATACACCAATTTCAAACTACAATAAGCATACAAGTTTGACATTTACCACACAAGTCAATTTTACACCACAACACCATATAAGTTTATTAACTTAATTCATTAATCAATAAGGCAAGGTTCTTAGACTTTGAACACCGACTCTTTAACATTCAAACAAGTATACACAACTACACACACGACTCCAAACAACCTTTATAACCCATCCGTTATTTACCGACGCGTGGGATTCAAAAGATCCCAATTTCACCCTTTCCATTTGTGAAGTTCAAGGACTTCAAGCCGCTATTTCACCCTACCCTTATATTCAACATAGACATACAATAACTCCATAAAATCTATAAGTAATTCTATAACTCTAATCACCATAAGACATTTTGAGGTTTATAGAACTCAAGCACCTTAACACCAACCCACATTGCACATATGATATTAAACAAAATTAACATGTATACCAAGTATGTGTATTTCGCTACCACCTATCATTACTAAGTAAGCTCAAAGCACTTACCTTTTGCTAAAGATGACCCCGCTTGATCCTCCAAGCTAGCTTCCTTACCACATGATCACCTATTGACACCCAACACACCTTTATGATCTAAAGATCAATATTCTAACTTAGATTAATAACCACCTTTCAACCCAAATGACCAATTTGACCCAATAAAGTCAAACTCTCAATCCACCAATTTCAACATTCACCAATTGAGGTCTAACACCCACCCTAGACCTTATGGACTATACCCATTCTAACTTGATTAATTATACTTTTAAACAAGTTTTAAACTTCCAAACACAACATTCATCCATTTTGACCCGTTTAGGTTCCAAGCAATTCACCCAAACTCCCAAATTCTTATATCACCAAATTGATTGAGTATTATTACTTGGTTATGTGTTTAATACTACAAACACTTATCAACCCCCAATTACCATCCAAACAACCCCAATTTCGAAAACCCCCAATTTCACCTCAAGAACCCTAAATTTGAAATCATCAAATTGGATGTTATAATTGTGTTAATCATGTTTCTCCACCTTTTAAAACACTAAATTAAGGTTTATAACCAACAATAAACCAAAATCTCCACACTCATTGACCCAATTCGGGTTTCCGACCAAAATTCACCAAGAACACCTACAATGGTGATTTAGAAGATGATAAAGCTACTTACTTGATGATTGGAAGAATATGAACACATTAAATCACTCAGATTCTCCATGCAAATCATTAACTCCAGCTTTTGGCCTCTCCTCCTTGTCTCCTGGTGCTAAAATCTCAAGAACACACACATGTTCTGCGCTTTTTACTTCATAAGACAAATCAAGTTTGTCTGAATTACAAGTTGGCCCCTAGACTTTTAGTTTTGCCCCTTTTTGCTAGAAAGTCAAGTTTGCTCAATTGCAACTAACACATCCACTTTTATTTTGGTTTATTTACATCCTTATAATATGTTTTCACATATTATTTATCAATCTTGAAAAGTGATTCGTTACAATATCATCCTGCGTGGGATAGCCAAGTTTGTTCTTTTGGTCGATGGAGCCTTTTATCCTAACCACATGAGTGTTGATAGAGGTGCCTTCTTGCATACGGCAGGCTATGAGCTTCTTCATAGTGTCGTAGCACTCTTGGCGAGCTTATGTCTGAAACATGCCCTTAAGCTGCACTATCATGTCATATGCATCTATGTCTTCCATATTCTTCTGGAGATCGGAACACATAGTGGCTTGCATAAGGCAGGCTACCTCAATTGCATCCTCGTTATGCTTATCCCAGACTCTACAAGCAGCGGTCGTGTTATTCTCGGGCTCGTCAGGAACGGGGCCTTTAATGACATAGAGCTTTTTCGCCATCTTAAGAACTATTCTCAGATTACGATACCAGTCGATGATGTTGGTGTTATTCAGTTTTTCATTCTCAAGCAAAGACTTGAGAGAGAAGGAGGAGTTGGATTCTTTTTCAGTAGACATCTGTTAAACAAGCAAATTAAATGTTAGTTAGTATTTTTGATGTAATAAATTCTTATATTAATGACTCATGGAAAAAATAGAATAAGAATAGAGAATCTGGTTATATCAATTAGTAATGGCAGTTGTGGCATGCAACATTAGTAAGTGATTTAGGCAGACTGACAATATTTGCCAATTGTGAAAAAAAATGCACAATTCTCGAGTATGAGGCCGCTAAGATAACTCTTGTCTATGCACTGATACGTTTAGCCTCATCTATGCCCACTTTTGGTCTCCAAACTGCTGGGGCATGTATAAGAGAGAAAAATAATAGTTGCCTAGCACAGGTACATGTGGAAGGGCCGGATGTGAAAACGAAACCCTTGCACCTTGGAGGGATAGACTACGCACCAAGTGCGGTGATGAGGCTCCAAACACTGGTGTTTCGCGTTATGCCCCAAGTGTTCCTTATAGTAGGATGGCATAGACTAAAGATTTTAAATATGAGATTTAATTTTAGTGTTTTACCAAATAGGGTTGTAAGGCCCCAAAACCGGGTACCTTACAGTTGGTTCTCATAACTGGTTAATCTCTTTAAAATACTTGTGTTATTAATCAATCTATAGCGGAAGTCTTTCTAAAATAATGGTTTCTATTTAAAAATGTTATCTTCATTAAGTTTACCTCACGAATGCCTGCACACCAATCCGAGTAGCACCGCTCCCAAGCCAAGATACGTCGACCCCAAAGCTCACCTGCAACACAATCTAACGTACACACAAAGTCAGCTACGCTGAGTGAGTTCTAATAGTTAATTTAAACCAAAGCCAACTCGTCACAATTAATATTTATCTTTACTCAGGACCCTCCGGTCCTTATAAAATAGTTTTATAAATTAACATCGTATAGATAACCCTGTTATCTTCCAATATACCAAAGGATTCACCACCCCAGAATCAACCTACCATTTTAACCCAGTAAGTCTCTCCGACATGGATCGAGCTTACCACACTAACAACTCATGATCTACCACACGTGTTAACTCGACACCCGGTTAACCCAACAAATCCCAAGACATCGACTTACTCAGCCTTGACCAAGGTTCTCACAAATCAACTGACACGACAATTGTAATCACCACAATCCCGACCCAACGGTCAATCTAACTCTACTCTCCTCATTAATATCATCTACACAACACAATAGTATCGTCTCATGCACAATAAATGTAACTCGTCACTTGCATACAATTTAACATATATATATATATGCACACAAACACATACCTCATCACCGCACCCTCGTCAGGGCGTTCGACACACCACGAGCTCATCACTGTCCTGTTGGACATTGTCACCATTGGCGACCTCCCGAAGAACTTCGTCCTTCACAATCCCATTTGCCGTGCCACCAAGATGACGATGCAAACACACCCGTTTGTCGTGTCACAAGGACAATGATGCAAACACAACACATAACACATAACATCACATATCATTTACATAACTAGTTAACTAGACCTGCACCCCATACACATTCCCAAGATAATATATTCTACACGACTCATAAGCGTCTAGCTTATACCCGACAAATTCATATCACATGACATCATACTAGCATTTACACGACCCTTAAGCTAAGCATGCACTTCACATACTTACTCCGGGTAAAACATCCTACTCACACCCATAAGCTATTTAGCTTATATCCCGACTCACCCCGATTAACCCTTAACACGACACCCATTAATAACTCTCAACTCTAGATCACATAATCCCATAACCATCTCATTGACCCACCGACTCATTAATGAAGATTATAGTTCATAACCCGTTAGGTTAACACCCAAAACTCTTAATATGTTTAATAAAACAAGGTTGTCTCATAAGCGTGTACGATAGCCCCAAAACATTAAAACCTTTAAAAGAAGGGATTAGAAACTCACAGGTTTGAAGATCCCTCACAAGTACTGCAACATCTCCTCGAACGAGCCTGAACCTGTTAACGAGTGATCATATAGTCAGCGTACATCCTAAACATGTGTCACTATGCAAAAACATAAATGTTCCTGATACTCGTCTTATCCGCACAACCCCTTTATCCATACAAAACCCTAATTCACGTGTCTGCTCGAACCATGTAAGACCCCAAACCGGGCATCCTACAGTTGGTTCTCATCACTAGGTATTCTCTCTAAAGGTACTTTTTTATTTAACAAACATACAGCGGAAGTCTTTCTAAATTAATTATTGCTCTTTAATGTCATTAATGTTACTTAGCTTACCTCAAGAATGCCTGCACACCAATCCGAGTAACACCGCTCCCAAGCCAAGATACGCCGACCCCAAGCTCACCTGTAACACAATCTAACGTACACACAAAGTCAGCTACGCTGAGTGAGTTCTAATAGTTTAACTTAAACAAAAGCCAACTCGTCTCATTTAATATTTATTTGAACTTTACTCAGGACCCACGGTCCTTATAAAATAGGTCCACAATTCATTAACAAATAGATAACCCATGTTATCACGCAATATCCCATAGTAGTTCATTACCCAAGACTAATCCCCTTATAATCATAATCCCGCAGTCTCATCGACATAGGTCGAACTTACTACACTAATAACTCATACTCAAGTACACGTATTAATTCGACACTTGGTTAACACAACAAATCCCTAGACATCAATTACTCAGCCTTGACCAAGGCTCTTAGAAATCAACTGACATAACAGTTATAAGCACCACATCACAATACTAACACAACGGTCGATCTAACTCTACTCACCACATTACTACTATCTCATACACAATAAATATAACTCAACGCTTGTATGCAATTTAACGCAATTATATAAGCAAACAAACACATACTTCATCACTACGCCCACATCAGGGTTACCCTCGTCAGGGCATTCGACACACCCTGAGCTCATCATTAACCTGCTGAATATTGTCACTTTTGGTGACCTCCCGAAGGACTTCGTCCCTCACAATCCCGTTTGTCGTGTTATAAAGACAATGATGCAAACACAATACCCGTCGTGTCACAAGGACAACGACACAATACACACAACACATGTATAAAACACATAGCATCATACTCTACTTACATGACTCATTAACTTCACCTTCACTTACATATAGCACTAGGATAAGATAACCTACACGTATTCATAAGCGTTTAGCTTATATCCCGACTCACCCCGACTAACTCACAACACAATACGCTGCTAATATAGCAACACGCATACAAATACCATCTCTCATTATCTAAGCACATACCACGTACATGCACACCCTGTGACACCTCCTAGGCATACCCGTACAACATGTAAATACAATACCGACTCACCCCTATTAGGTCACTATCCGACCCACGACCATATACCCACCTGTAACCCGCACATCCTATGGACACACACAGTCCCTTAGCCTCACATTTAACCATTTAACTTCATAAACTCATCGGGTTACATTCCAAGGTTCTTTACACATTTAATGCAATAAAACATGTATTGAAAGTTTGTACGATAGCCCCAAAAATGTTTAAAACATTTAAAAGAGGGGATTAGAAACTCACTGGTTTGAAGATCCATCACAGGTACTGCAACGTCCCCTCGTACGAACCCGAACCTGTTAAGGTATGATCACATAGTCAGCGTACATCCTAAACATGTGTCACAACGTAAAAACATAAATGTTCCCGATACTCATCTCATTCGCACAACCCCTTCACCATGCAACACCTAATTCCCGTGTCCGCTTAAACCGGGTTACCCTGGGCCCGTTTAGAACCCGCATGCTAGCACGTTCCCATGCCATGCAACACCTTAGTCTTATGGATCATTCGTACACCAGCCGAGCTTCCCATACACGTTCAAACCACGCCATGTAAGCCCTAAGCTCGTCAACATCCTAATCGGGTGTAACCAATCCCATTCTCATCCTTGTTCATTGCCGTGAACCACCACCACCGCGCATCACCACCATGCACCATCACCACCGTACATCCCTCTCGCGTCTCTGTCACCTTCCAATACATTTGAAACCCTAATCGAGTTCTTCTTCACGTGGAAGCCCAACCATCACCTTAACCTCGCCGTCCGCCGCCGAGAAGCATCACAATTGCCGACCTCTAAGGACACCGGGTACCATCATTGCCCACTGGTCGTCTCGATTATCTCCGAAGCCACCCTCACCGTGCTCCACCTCCTGCCACAACCATACACAACCGTCGTCGCGCGCCGCTACTACCTCACCATCCACCCTATTCGGGTCTACCACCCCACTCGGCCGCTGTCGAGTCTCCTTCAGCCATCAACCACCACAACACGCCTCCCCTTCCTAGCCATCGACGCCGCAGGCCACCCTCATCGTCATCCGTGCTACCGACATGGCATTGAAGCCCAAACCCTTATCGGGATCCTCATACAAACGATGACTTAAATGTAACCAGGAAAACGAATAAGAATTACCTTACTCGTAATGGTTTCCCTTCGCTTGATGCCGCTACAAGACCACCGTCTCTCCACCGCCTTCGACTCTCTTCTGGCTAGCTCCCCTTCTTCGATACCCTTACCTGCCATCGAGTACACCTAGCCGAGAAATTGCTTAGGGTTTCTCATGAGTTGTTTAAATGTAACCCAAAATTACATCTGGGTCCTCGTGGTTCTTACATCGCGTGTTTCAATCAGAAGTTAGCTCTTTAATGACTTACTGTCTCCCTTATCGTCGCTAAACACACGTCCTTTGGTTAACCCTACTCAACATTCCGTTTAAATAAGATTCGGGTCCTCCACTACCCGAACCATTAACTTTCAGATTATCGGGATGTTACAAGTCTATCCCCTTTAAAAGAGGTTTCGTCCTCGAATCCTGCTTCAGTACGAACCAACATGACCTATTCTTCCGTTCTCACTCGTGCACCATGTAACACTCTTAATTCGAAACACTGGTTATAATAAACAGTTACCCACGCGGAAGCATTTATCCCAAGAATTTATTTTTACTGTTCGCATGTCACGAACTTCTGGGGCCCTCCCTTCACGTGGAGCGAGGGAGTTCCAAAAACAAAAGTCTGGAAAGCCAGGTCTTCACGTGTCGCGAAGACCAGACCTGGGTTCGTCGCGTGGCACGAAGACCTCTTTTTCACAGAAAGTTTCTGCATCTGTAGATTTTCAACACTTAACCATTTTCTAACTTTTACCATTTCAACTAGACACCAAAATTTCCCAATCACTTGGGTTTTTGTTTAAAGCATTCAAAACACCATCTACATACACTAAAACACAAATTCATGTATAAATTTACATCCATTAGATAGACTTCTAACTACACCCGAAATCACCAAAAAGTGCATACGAGAATCCAACATTCTCCACAGACTTGACCTTGACTATCCCAGAGCTTTTCCTACATAACACCTGTTGAAGCATGTTTGTGTGACAGACACTGTAGAAGCATGTTTTGTAACTATAGATTAAATTCTATGTATCGGTGTACGTGGCTAGTACATAGGAGGGTGTTCCTGAGTACTTAGCCCGCACACCAGTTTGGTCCGCGTACTTAGTAAGTACGCATGACCAAACCATGCGTACTTAATAAGTACGCAAGGCTTTTGCCTTGCGTACTTGTCAAGTACGCAGGTAGTGTTCCTGCCCCTATAAATAGAAGACTTGTCTTCATTTGTAGGTGGAACTCTGGAACAAGTTGAGAGATGTCCGGGTCGGGAAGAGCTCTCCCGACCCCTGGACCGTAAGCTTAGATGAGAGATGTGTGTTCCTTCGGTATGTAGTCTGTAATACGGGATGACTTCTTTGTTATGGATTACGTTTTGTTTCATTATCTTTTGTCTTTGTTCTTGTTTATCTGCTACGTTCTCTTTGTTCCCACACAAATCACAGAACAGATCGTGTTATTTCCGCTGCGCGACGAGGCTCCCGGGACCTACAAGTGGTATCAGAGCCTCGGTGTTCGTTGATTTGTGTTCCAGTTTTGGGTTTTAGGGTTTTCGAGCAGATCTGAAAAATAAAAGTTCGCTACTTTTTCTTGCAAAAATCCTCAAATCCGAGTTTGTTATCACTTCATTTGGTGTTTGGAAGGCTAAGGGTTTGTTAGATGATGTTTTCGAAGCTTTTGGAAGCATTAATTTCTTAGATCCATCACTTTTCGAGCATTTTCCTCAAAATCCGTCAAGAACGCTGTTACTTTTTGATAAGTACGCAAATTCAGCTTTTCTGCGTACTTACTAAGTACGCATGGGTTTTGCCCTGCGTACTTACTAAGTACGCAAGAGAAGTTGTCCTGCGTACTTGTTAAGTACGCATGAGTATTTCCTCTGCGTACTTAGCATGTACGCATGGGCATTTTGCGAACTTATCAAATACGCATGAGCACTTGGTTTTGCGTATTTACTAAATACGCATGAGCACCCTTTATGTGCGTATTTACTAAGTACGCATGAACTAGCCTCCGGGATACTTATTTAATAGGGTATGAATGCTGAACTAATGGGAGCAATTGGGTCGTCATCGGCTAAAGGTCTCGTCTATTTGTGAAGATGTGGCTGCTTTGGGTCTTTCGGAAAAAGAATCATCTTGTTTAGGTATTCAAACCTGAATATGTAGGCTACGAGTATCTGGGATACTTATTTAATAGGGGATGAATACAGGAACAACTTGAACCCAAGGATTTGCTGTTTTGGATCTTTGCAAAGGAATAAAAGAATAAAATCCTGGAGTTGGCTAGTTGTGCTTTTTGAGGATTTGAGTGAAGTGGTGATGAAGCTGGTAATAGTTTACAGAGAAATGAGGGGGATAAAATCTAGAATTCATGAGACATTAAAGAGGTGGTGGAAAAGCCGTTGGTACTTCCTATATATATACCTCTTTGACGTAACATGGATCTCAACCATGATTTCTCGTGTAAACTATATTTATCGTGTTTGATTCTATCATGTGTCTTCAGGATGAAGTTGGATATTCGTTGGATTATTAGTTGAAGATGGAACCTTTTATCATTGGTCGATGGGATAGGAAACATACCCTTGTTTCTGGTCTAGTCAGATGGAGCTTAACCTGAAAGGGGATATTGGAAATGAACGTCTTCGGGAATTTGGTTGACTCGTGAAGATACAGGATAGAGTTAGACACATCTGGTTGAAGACTTAAGTTTATCTTACTGGAATTCCTATGGGAGCTGATTAGTTTGATGCAGGTTATTGGAAACTCAAACTCTCTATCATATGCCAGCTGATTTGGAGTTGTCTTAGTCTACTATTGTTACCTGGTTAGGAAGACATTATAAGACTTAGAGTCCTAAGTCAGGGTGGAGGTTGCTACTGCTGAGAGGATGAACTACAATGAGTTGTGTTGGGTTAGTTGGTTCTTACTGAAGCACTTGGTTTGGTCTACAATGAAAACTACAGTTATGAGGGAGTCGGGTTTTTCATCACTCGGCAACTGAAGACTGAAGTTTGAAGATTTGAAGATCTCAAGTGGAATGCTAGAAGATCAAGTCTCGCCAGAAGACACGTGATGTCATTAGTTTAGAGGAAGTCTGTTAGGACATTCTTTGTAAACTGATGTATATCAGTGTAAGAAATAGATAGAATTTGATGCTATAGTTAAGAGGGAGTTTGTATAAGCATGTTTTGTAACTATAGATTAAATTCTATGTATCGGTGTACGTGGCTAGTACGTAGGAGGGTGTTCCTGAGTACTTAGCCCGCACACCAGTTTGGTCCGTGTACTTAGTAAGTACGCAAGGCTTTTGCCTTGCGTACTTGTCAAGTACGCATGACCAAACCATGCGTACTTAGTAAGTACGCAAGGCTTTTGCCTTGCGTACTTGTCAAGTACGCAGTTAGTGTTCCTGCCCCTATAAATAGAAGACTTGTCTTCATTTGTAGGTGGAACTCTGGAACAAGTTAAGAGATGTCCGGGTCGGGAAGAGCTCTCCCGACCCCTGGACCGTGAGCTTAGATGAGAGATGTGTGTTCCTTCGGTATGTAGTCTGTAATACGGGATGACTTCTTTGTTATGGATTACGTTTCATTTCATTATCTTTTGTCTTTGTTCTTGTTTATCTGCTTCGTTCTCTTTATTTCCACACAAATCACAGAACAAATCATGTTATTTCCGCTGCGCGACGAGGCTCCCGGGACCTACAGACACTCTGGATGCTGTCTTAGCTTATGTACTTATCTTTTTGTATGTGTACTTGTATTTAAGTATCTGTTTGTATTGACTATCGAGTTGTAATCACATATGTATGTACTTAGTCTTGTCTGTTTCTGTTAAGTGTTGTCCGCACTTAGTAAGTGCGCAGGATGTCTATCATGCGCACTTAGCAAGTACGCAAGAACAAAGTCTACGTACTTGCTAAGTACGCATGAGTTAAACCCTGCGCACTTGCTTAGTGCGCAGGCAACAGGTCTAGTATATATAGTTGTTACAGACAGAATGTATCGCACTCATTCTCTCTGTAACTGGCTATGATTATCAATAGACGAAGTTTGAAAGTATCTTGTGTCTTTGTTGTCGGTTTACTTTGTGTTGATTGATACTCCACCTAGTCACGGGCATTCCGCACCCGGTTCGACCAGGAACACACTTCCATGTGACGATCTGAGACACCCGAGGGAGCTACAAGTGGTATCAGAGCATTTGCTCTTGATTTCGAGTGTTATGATTGTCACACCCCGACCGATGGCGGAATCATCGGGGCGGGACATGTAAGACTGTTCATAGCACATGGTTGACTAAATTGAAATATATTAAAGTTAAATTTCCATTACAAATAATCCAAGTACAAAATCATGTTCAAACAAGAAACATAAAACAACTCATAAAATTCTTGATTTAAATTGCTAAGTCCAAATCCTATGTTGAACACGTCTTGAATCAATCTCACATATTGGGGCCTGAAACATTAATAAAATAAAGTCAACTAAAAAGTTGGTGAGTATAACACAGTTGTATATAGATAGCATATGGATGAAAACAAATCCTTTACATATCATAATAAATAAGGCATTTATGGGGAGCAGCTATTGTCTAACTATGTACAATCAAACCTTATAACTAGCATGCAAAAAATTGTATTGTCGGTTTCAATCACCGCGTACCATGGGTGGGTTTGTCAGACTCAATAGATCCATCATTGAAAACCGTCGGCTTGTATAGTTAATGATTGCACATAATCGCATACAAAGGTTAGCACACCTAGCACTCGGGCATAAAGCTCAAATTTGCACACATGAAAGTAAATAGGATTTGTACTTTGTGTTGTTTGTGTAAATGTAATGTGTAATGTGTATAGAGTTCATGTTCCACCCCAAAAGTGTAAAAGAGTAAAAATGGGTTGTGAATACTCACTTGGTATGGAAGTGTAGTTAACAAAGATTATAGATAGCAAATATGATCCTCGAAATGCACAATTTAACCTAAAGAGTAATGTGTATTGAATCAAATAGATGCATAAAGTTTAAGTCTAAAATGAAAGTTGAATTTGTGTATAAAACTATTGAATTGTATTTAAAAGTATTGAATAAAATATATAGAGTTTGAAATAAAATATTTTTGAAACAATTTGATTAGGTTTGAATTGGATAATTGAATAACTATATAATTATAGTTTATGCAATAATGTAAATATTAATTGTAATTAAGTATAAATAAATAAATGATTTTGATTTAAAATGTAAATTAAATAAATAATCATTATCTTATTTATTTATAAATTTTGCAACTTAATTATTTAAAATATCATTTAAGTGTAAGATAATAAATAAATTTAATTTTCATAAACTTTTAAATAAATTATATTTATGCCAAGATTAAACTTTTAATCCATTTTTAAATACAGAAAACATATTTTTATAAAATCGAAACATTTATTGATCGAAAAATGTAAAATTATAATTCTGTTACAAATTCTGAGTCACACACAACCGTGCCTCGGAAGGGCACGATCGTGCTCAAGCCAGGGGCGCGACCGCGCTAGTCGGGGAACGACCGGGTTGATCAACAGAGGGCACAAACTAGACCAGTCAACAGGCACGACCGTGCCTTGGCCCGGCACGGTCGTGTCTATGATCTTTAGACACAACAGAGACTAGCCCAGAGGGCATGACAAGGTCTGGACAGGATGACACGACCGCGCTGCTAATCGGCACGACCGCGTTTCATGAGGCACGGCCGCGCTAGATGATTAGCGCGACCGTGTCTCTTCCAAATCAGACACGAATTGAACAATTCTTATATTTATAGTGTTGGAATTGATAGGGCTTTTGATTACTGAGTCGATACGAGTCTATTAGTATAAATTAATTGTATGTAACTCGTGTTTAAGAGTGAAATCGATTAAATCCTTTTTATTAAAAATATAAGTTCTGATTCGGACGATTTCTGTAATGAAGCCCAGATTGATAGGGGGCTTTTGATATATGGACCGAAACGAAAAGGAGGGATGATTCAATTACCTCAAACAGTAAGGAATTGATAGCGATCGGTAGGAGGGAGTTCCAGCGTCGGCGATAACGGCTTCCGGCGACTTCGGCTGCAATTCCGACTAGTCCAGAGACTTGACGAGATTCAGGAGATGCGAATTCCTTTCTTGATTGGGAGGATTTGGGTTCAGAGGAGGATTCGAGTTTTTTTGCTTGAATTGCTTGAGAGAGATTTCGAGATTGATGGTATGAAACTGAGGCGTTTGTAAAATTTGAAAATGGTAATACATTCGTTAAGGGGAAAAGAAACGTATGGATGTTACGGATTCGAACGATCGGGTAATTAAAGTTGCAGTTACGTTTCAGCTGTTTCACAGGCGCGACCGTGCCTAAATATGGCACGACCGTGCTTAGGCACCGGGCGCGATCGTTCCAGGACCAGTCGCGCGATCGTGCCGAGGCACTTGGCGCGACCGTGCCAGGACGAAGCACGACCGTGCTAGACTAGGGTTTCTTGACATTTTTCAACTTTAGTCCTTGACTTTTTCAGGTTTAATGTGTTTGAATTAAATAGTTTCTTGCATAGTGTTTAAATGTATATAATCGAGCAAAACTTGTAAATTTGTATTGAATCATTGCATTTTGTTTTAGGTAAGCAAAATAATAAGGCAGTGCACGAACATTGAATTTGAAATTGCATTACATTGAATCGAAATATGAATACAAAATTCCGAGATGTTACAGTCTCCCCATGTTGAGAGAATTTCGTCCCGAAATTTAGCTAGAGGTTACAACAGTATCAATAAAGAGATGAGGGTACTTGAGCTTCATTTGGTCTTCTCGTTCCCAAGTGAACTCAGGACCACGCTTATATTCCCAACGAACTTTGACAATAGGAATGCGACTTCGCTTGAGCTGTTTGACTTCACGATCCATAATTTCCACCGGCTTCTCAACGAAGTGCATTGTTTCATCAATGCGCACATCGTCAAGCGGTATATGGAGATTTTAATCAACGAGACACTTCTTCAGATTAGATATATGAAATGTAGGATGCACATTGCCAAGAGATGGAGGTAACTCGAGCTTGTAGGCCACCTTCCCAATCCTTTCAAGGATCTTGAATGGACCAACATAACGAGGTGCTAACTTGCCTTTCTTTCCAAAACGGATCACACCCTTCCACGGTGACACCTTAAGAAGAACAAGATCACCGACTTGGAATTCTAAGGGTTTTCGACATTTGTCGGCATAACTCTTTTGCCAACTCCTCGCTACTCGAATATTGTCACGGATTTGAATAATCTTGTCGGATGTGTCTTGAATTAACTCGGGACCGGTGATTTGTGCTTCACCAATGTCGTTCCAACAGATAGGAGAACGACACTTGCGACCATAGAGAGCTTCGAATGGAGCCATGTTGATACTTGTGTGGTAGCTATTGTTGTACGAAAACTCAATAAGGGATAAATGTGAATCCCAATTGCCACCAAAATCGATTACACAAGCTCTAAGCATGTCTTCAAGAGTTTGGATTGTTCGCTCGGTTTGACCATTAGTTTGCGGATGGTAAGCCGTGCTCAAATCCAATCGAGTACCAAGAGCCTTTTGGAGAGATTGCCAAAATCGAGAAGTGAACCGGGCGTCTCGATCAAATATTATATTCAAAGGAACACCATGACGGCTCACGATTTCGTCGATGTAAATTCGGGCTAGTTTCTCAACCCGATAGTCTTCACGAATAGGCAAGAAATGAGCAGATTTGGTGAGTCGATCAATGATCACCCAAATACTATCATATCCACTCGAGGTGCGAGGGAGTTTGGTAATAAAATCCATAGCTAGATTCTCCCATTTCCACACGGGAATTTCGGGTTGTTCGAGTAAACCAGATGGACGTTGATGTTCGGCTTTGACTTTGGAACAAGTTAAGCATTTGGCCACATAAAGAGCAATGTCTTTCTTCATACCGGGCCACCAATAAAGTTGGCGAAGATCTTGGTACATTTTATCCGCACCAGGATGAATAGAATAACGAGTCTTATGAGCCTCGTTCATGAGAAATGTACGGAGATCTTCGCGATCGGGAACCCAAATACGGTTCAAGTAATAGAGTAAGCCATTGGGTTTTGATTCAAGAAGGAGTTCAACACCACATGACATTTCTTCGTACATGTTACCCTCGGTTACCGAGACGTGTTGAGCTTCTAAGATACGGGTTTGAATATCGGTTTGAATACGGGCACAATGAAGCATAACATGGTCCTTTCGACTCAAAGCATCGGCTACAACATTCGCTTTGCCGGGATGGTAACGAATCTCGCAGTCGTAGTCGTTAAGGAGTTCGACCCAACGTCGTTGCCTCATATTGAGTTCTTTTTGGTTGAAGATATGTTGAAGACTTTTGTGGTCGGTGAATACCACGCATTTTGTGCCATATAGGTAATGTCTCCAAATCTTTAACGCGAATACGACCGCACCCAACTCGAGATCGTGCGTCGTATAATTCTTCTCATGAACTTTGAGTTGCCTAGATGCATAAGCGATTACTTTGCCTCGTTGCATGAGAACACAACCAAGACCTTGGTTAGAAGCATCACAATAGACAACTAAATCATCATTTCCATCGGGGAGAGTCAATATGGGAGCATTGCACAACTTTTGCTTGAGGGTTTGAAAAGCTTCTTCTTGTTTCGGTCCCCATTCATAAGTCTTACCCTTGTGAGTCAAAGCGGTAAGAGGGACAGCAATCTTTGAGAAGTTTGAGATGAAACGACGATAATAACCCGCAAGACCAAGAAATGAACGAACTTCGGTAGGAGTCTTCGGGGCATTCCAATTCTTAACCGTTTCAATCTTAGCAGGATCAACATGAATACCCTTGTCGTTGACGATGTGACCAAGAAATTGAACTTCTTTTAGCCAAAATTCGCATTTGGAGAATTTGGTATATAGTTGTTCTTTTCTCAAGAGGTCCAAAACCAATCTAAGGTGTTCTTCATGGTCGGCTTTAGTCTTGGAATAGATTAAGATATCATCAATGAAAACGATCACGAATTTATCAAGGTACGGTTTGCACACACGATTCATGAGATCCATGAAAACTGCGGGTGCATTGGTTAACCCGAAAGGCATAACCATGAACTCGTAATGACCATACCTTGTTCGAAAAGCAGTCTTGGGAATGTCATCTTCTTGAACACGGAGCTGATGATAACCGGATCGAAGATCAATCTTCGAGAAGCAAGTAGAACCTTGAAGTTGATCAAAGAGGTCGTCGATTCTAGGCAAAGGATAACGGTTCTTGATAGTAAGCTTGTTAAGTTCGCGGTAGTCAATACACATGCGAAATGATCCATCCTTCTTCTTAACAAATAAGACGGGTGCACCCCACGGTGAATGACTTGGGCGAATGAAACCTTTGTCGGAGAGCTCTTGAAGTTGACTTGCAAGCTCTTGCATTTCGGAAGGTGCAAGACGATAAGGAGCTCTAGCAACGGGGTTAGCTCCAGGTATAAGATCAATACGGAACTCTACTTGACGAACGGGAGGAAGACCGGATAAATCCTTAGGAAAAACTTCGGGGAAATCCCGAATGATCAGAATGTCTTGGATACTCTTCTCCTTGACATCCTTTTGAACAATATGAGCTAAAAAAGCAATGTACTTCTTACGTAAGTACTTTTGAGCGGTAGTGCATGACATCAACTTAAGTCCCTTGCAAGGCTTTTCACCAAAAACCCTTAAGGTTTCTCCCGATGGTAGCGGAATTCGGATACACTTTTCAAAGCAAATGACTTCGGCATGATGATTTGATAGCCAATCCATACCTATGATAATATCAAAGCTTCCTAGTGGCATTGGAACAAGGTTGATTGGGAATGAATGGTCATTTAGTTCTATGGAGCAATCATAAATAATGGACTCAATGGTAAGGAGTCACCATTTGCTATTTCAACGGTGAAGGTTTTCTCTAATTGGGATCGTGTCTTTGCAAGTAAAGGCTCAAAATTAAGTGACACAAAACTTTTATCGGCACCGGTATCGAACAAAATGGAGGCATATTGACTATTAATAAGGAACGTACCATTAACCACGTCATTGTTGGCTTGAGCTTCGTTGGCGTTTATGTTGAACGCACGCCCACGAGCTCCACCTTGTCTAGCATTTGCAAGTCTTGGACATTGATTACGAAAATGGTTCGGGTCACCACACTCATAACAAGCACACCCATTAGCAATGGTGGGAGCACCTTGGTTAGCCACTTGAGGTACGGTTCGGTTTGGAGGGTTGACTTGGCCCGTAAGAGCTTTGGTCCTACAAACACTAACCGTATGACCATATCTCCCACAATAAGTACAAAGGCGACATGGGATGTTTTGGGGATGATGGTAGTTGCAGGTGGCACAAAGTGGGTAAATTCCACCATATGGCTTTTTGACCGGTGCTTGAACCATAGGTGCAGCTTGGTTGACGGGAACAGCAGGAGTAACCACAGCAAATTTTCTAACTTTCCTCTTTCTATTATTGCGAGAGGGCTCGGTTGTGGATTCTTTGTTGTGAGTAGGAGGGGTTACGGTTTCAGAAACTTTCTTAGAACCCTTTTTGGTAAGAGTTCCAGCTTTCACATGATTATCAGTTAAGGTAGCAGATAGACGAATAGCATCCTCCAGAGTAGCAGGATTTCTACCTAAGACAGTATCTTGGATTTGTCTTGGTAGCCCACCAATATACTTTTCGATACAACGGGACAAAGGAGTGACCATGTGGGGCACGAGAAGACTCAACTCATGGAACCGAGTTGTATATGCTAAGCTTTCCCCACTATCTTGGGCAAGATCCCAAAATTCAGCTTCCAACTTTTTCACTTCATTTCGAGGGCAGAACTCCTCGGTCATAAGCCTTTTGACCTCATCCCAAGGTAAGGCCATAGCTACATCAACACCCCTATTCCTTTTCTCCCCATTCCACCATGTAAGTGCCCGTTTTTGTAGGACACTTGTAGCATGACGAACACGGAGATTGTCGGGACAGTCACTATTGAGAAAGGTATTCTCAATGCTTTCAAACCATTGAAGGAGTCCGGTAGCTCCTTCGGTTCCATAAAACTTGAGGGGATTGCACGAGTTGAAGTGCTTGAAGGTGCATTGAGATGGATTGTTACCACCATTTCCACCATTTCCACCATTATTACCACTGTTGCTTCCATTTCCACCATTGTTGCCATTGGTGGCACCATTGGCTTGGGTGAGTTGTGTCACCAATTGGGTAAGAATAGCAGCAATGTCGGTGTTGGCGTTGGTTGCGGGAGCACGACGAGGAGGCATTCTACAGATTTTCACAAGACAATAAAAATTGTAAGAACTTATGAGATTTGATAGGATTTAATAGAATGAGATAGCAAAATAAAATAGATATTCTTAGTTTGGATTGTACTCAAAAGTGACAAAATCACTTGAATACTATGGCACATTAAGGTTAATTAAACTTATATAATTTTCAAGGAGACATGCTTTAGCCTATAAGTAAACACTCATCTCGGGAATTCCCAGGAAAGCATACGGGTACCTCGGTTGATTGGGATTTATGCGAAATGCTTTCCTAGACAGAAAACCCAAAATACAGGTGTCACCCTTCCAGATTGCACGTGTCCTCAAATAATTTAACAAGTTTAAAAACCTTAACGAAGAAATAAAAATTTTAGAGATTTTTGCTTCAAGAATTTTTCCACATGCTAAGAAAGGATAAAGATAGAAAAGAAGATAGAAATATTATGAGGTTCTAGAATATAGGAAAGGATATTATTTATTTAATTATTAAGAATATCCTAATAAGTCATGGATTTAAAACACATAAGTCATCATAATGCAATAAGTAATCATACTAAACATGTAACATATAACATATATCACATAGCATGTAACACATAGCACAAAAATCATGAAGCATAGTATAAGTGGGTGTCCTAAAGTTATAGTCTAGGTCAAGGTGTCTAATAACCTAATTCCCTATAACCAAGGCTCTGATACCAATCTGTCACACCCCGACCGATGGCGGAATCATCGGGGCGGGACATGTAAGACTGTTCATAGCACATGGTT
Organism: Smallanthus sonchifolius; assembly: GCA_023525975.1. Taxonomy (NCBI): domain Eukaryota; kingdom Viridiplantae; phylum Streptophyta; class Magnoliopsida; order Asterales; family Asteraceae; genus Smallanthus; species Smallanthus sonchifolius. The sequence continues at coordinate 63,343,313 of CM042019.1, read as the reverse complement.
GACTAAATTGAAATATATTAAAGTTAAATTTCCATTACAAATAATCCAAGTACAAAATCATGTTCAAACAAGAAACATAAAACAACTCATAAAATTCTTGATTTAAATTGCTAAGTCCAAATCCTATGTTGAACACGTCTTGAATCAATCTCACATATTGGGGCCTGAAACATGAATAAAATAAAGTCAACTAAAAAGTTGGTGAGTATAACACAGTTGTATATAGATAGCATATGGATGAAAACAAATCCTTTACATATCATGATAAATAAGGCATTTATGGGGAGCAGCTATTGTCTAACCATGTACAATCAAACCTTGTAACTAGCATGCAAAAAATTGTATTGTCGGTTTCAATCACCGCGTACCATGGGTGGGTTTGTCAGACTCAATAGATCCATCATTGAAAACCGTCGGCTTGTATAGTTAATGATTGCACATAATCACATACAAAGGTTAGCACACCTAGCACTCGGGCATAAAGCTCAAATTTGCACACATGAAAGTAAATAGGATTTGTACTTTGTGTTGTTTATGTAAATGTAATGTGTAATGTGTAATGTGTATAGAGTTCATGTTCCACCCCAAAAGTGTAAAAGAGTAAAAAGGGGTTGTGAATACTCACTTGGTATGGAAGTGTAGCTAACAAAGATTATAGATAGCAAATATGATCCTCGAAATGCACAATTTAACCTAAAGAGTAATGTGTATTGAATCAAATAGATGCATAAAGTTTAATTCTAAAATGAAAGTTGAATTTGTGTATAAAACTATTGATTTGTATTTAAAAGTATTGAATAAAATATATAGAGTTTGAAATAAAATATTTTTGAAACAATTTGATTAGGTTTGAATTGGATAATTGAATAACTATATAATTATAGTTTATGAAATAATATAAATATTAATTGTAATTAAGTATAAATAAAGAAATGATTTTGATTTAAAATGTAAATTAAATAAATAATCATTATCTTATTTATTTATAAATTTTGCAACTTAATTATTTAAAATATCATTTAAGTGTAAGATAATAAATAAATTTAATTTTCATAAACTTTTAAATAAATTATATTTATGTCAAGATTAAACTTTTAATCCATTTTTAAATACAGAAAATATATTTTTATAAAATCGAAACATTTATTGATCGAAAAATGTAAAATTATAATTCTGTTACAAATTCTGAGTCACACACAACCGTGCCTCGGAAGGGCACGATCGTGCTCAAGCCAGGGGCACAACCGGGTTGATCAACAGAGGGCACAAACTAGACCAGTCAACAGGCACGACCGTGCCTTGGCCCGGCACGGTCGTGTCTATGATCTTTAGACACAACAGAGACTAGCCCAGAGGGCATGACAAGGTCTGGACAGGATGACACGACCGCGCTGCTAATCGGCACGACCGCGTTTCATGAGGCACGGCCACGCTAGATGATTAGCGCGACCGTGTCTCTTCCAAATCAGACACGAATTGAACAATTCTTGTATTTATAGTGTTGGAATTGATAGGGCTTTTGATTACTGAGTCGATACGAGTCTATTAGTATAAATTAATTGTATGTAACTCATGTTTAAGAGTGAAATCGATTAAATCCTTTTTATTAAAAATATAAGTTCTGATTCGGACGATTTCTGTAATGAAGCCCAGATTGATAGGGGGCTTTTGATATATGGACCGAAACAAAAAGGATGGATGATTCAATTACCTCAAACAGTAAGGAATTGATAGCGATCGGTAGGAGGGAGTTCCAGCGTCGGCGATAACGGCTTCCGGCGACTTCGGCTGCAATTCCGGCTAGGCTAGAGAGTCCAGAGACTTGACGAGATTCAGGAGATGCGAATTCCTTTCTTGATTGGGAGGATTTGGGTTCAGAGGAGGATTCGAGTTTTTTTGCTTGAATTGCTTGAGAGAGATTTCGAGATTGATGGTATGAAACTGAGGCGTTTGTAAAATTTGAAAATGGTAATACATTCGTTAAGGGGAAAAGAAACGTATGGATGTTACGGATTCGAACGATCGGGTAATTAAAGTTGCAGTTACGTTTCAGCTGTTTCACAGGCGCGACCGTGCCTAAATATGGCACGACCGTGCTTAGGCACTGGGCGCGATCGTTCCAGGACCAGTCGCGCGATCGTGCCGAGGCACTTGGCGCGACCGTGCCAGGACGAAGCACGACCGTGCTAGACTAGGGTTTCTTGACATTTTTCAACTTTAGTCCTTGACTTTTTCAGGTTTAATGTGTTTGAATTAAATAGTTTCTTGCATAGTGTTTAAATGTATATAATCGAGCAAAACTTGTAAATTTGTATTAAATCATTGCATTTCGTTTAAGGTAAGCAAAATAATAAGGCAGTGCACGAACAATGAATTTGAAATTGCATTACATTGAATCGAAATATGAATACTAAATTCCAAGATGTTACAGTGAGCGTGCTAGGAGCATTTTCGACACAATCTACAACCTTTCTACAAGGAAGAGTGACTGATTTTGATATTTTTGTGATAAAATTGAGGTAGCTCTTGAGCGCTATTTTAAAAGCAAAAATCCTTCAAAATCCGACCCTTTTCTTATTGTTTGAGTGTTTTGATCATCAAGGGTTTGTTAGAAACAAGTTTCTAACCTTTTGGCTTGATCAATTTGTTCATATCTTCAAAATTTGAAGATCTGAGGTATTTTCGGCGATCGGAAAAAGTTGGTGAGAGCAGGTGAAAAAGTGACCTGCGTACTTACCCTTTTTGGCTAAAAGGACAGTCTTCGTGCGTACTTCACAAGTACGCAAGACCATTCTTGTGCGTACTTAACTTTGCCTCGTGTGTAGTTAACATTTACTCCTGCGTACTTACTAAGTACGCAAGAGGAAATATCAAGTGCGCAGGAACAGTTTCTTAAGTGCGCAAGGCCATTCTTAAGTGCGCAAGTTGGATTGACTTTCTTAGTTTTCGACTAAGTTTTACCCTATGGCAAATCTTCAGAATCTTGGTAACCTGCTTAACTATGATAACGAGATAGGTACTCCGCAAAAACCGCCAAAGCTGCTTAATGTTAATGATTATTCGAATTGGAAAGCACGCATTGAGCATTATATCTCATACACTGATTCCTCTTTGTGGATACCTATACTTGAGGGTTATAAGCATCCTACTTATACATATCTTGATGAAATTGTTCCCAAGCCTATATCTAAGCTAGATGAAGAAGAAAATAAAGTTTATGACAGAGAAAAGAAGGCACACGGATCTATCACAATGGCCCTAACTAGAGAACTCTTTCACAACTTCAGTGGATATGATAATTCGAAAGATCTCTGGAAGGCATAGCAGAAAAGATTTGAGGGGAACAGTGACATCAAGAAGAGCAAAAGAGATCTCCTGAGAAAGCAGTATGAGTGCTTTAGATACCTGGAGAATGAATCTACAGATGAACTTATATCTAGATTCTATCATCTGTAAACTAAGTTAAAAGCTTTTGAGCTGAAGTATCCTGATGAGGAATTAGTTGAAAAATTTCTGGATGCGTTACCACCAAAGTTTGAGATGTATAACACTCTGCTGAGAGAGAACCCCAAGTTCTATGAGATGACGATTGAAGAAGCAATCGGTAAGGTTCAAGCACACGATATGAACCTAAAACGAAAAGAGAGCTCAGGGAGACCTCAAATACAAGACCCTTCTATGTATTTTGGGAAGTTTTCCACAGCCAAGTCATCGGGTTCTGGAATTGCCCTTTTCTCAGGGAACTCTCACGAGGAGGATAATTCAAAAGTTTGTGGTGGTCATGCTTGCTATACAACATCTGGATCTGGTTCTGGTTCTGGTTCTGGTTCTCTCCACCAACATTCCTCAAGAAATCCTACCTCCACATCTTCAGCTAACCAGACTACAATAGCCAAGATAGCTGAAGATCATGTAGCATTGTTTTCATCGTGTATGCTTGCCTATGAGAACTTCATTGGTGGCAAGCTTACAGATCCTGAAACAATTGAAGAATATTTTAATCAGGTGGATCCAGATGACATGGAGGACATGGATATTCAATGGAATATGGCCATGATCTTGAGAAGGGACAAGCGTATCTTGAATAGAACTGGCAGGAAGTTTATTGGTGGGCATTCAAATGCTAAGGTGGGTTTTGATAAATCCAAGGCCAAGTGCTACAAGTGTCAGAACTTTGGACACTTTGCTCGTGAATGTCAGAAGGATAAAGCACATGCCTCAGGATTCACTAGACCAAGCCAGGGAAACAACCAAGGAAATAATCAAGGGTACAACAATTCTAACAACCGCAATCAAGGTCAAGGTGGAACGTCCAATGCTTTGGTAGCTCAACAGGACGAAAGCTTTGATTGGGGTGTTCATTTGGAGGATGCCCTCATTGCTCAAACACAAGTTGGTCTAATGGCTGAGATAGTAGAGATGATGGAAGCAAAAGAACAGGAAGCGTCTGTAGCTGACCAAGAGGAGTCTACAACTGCATTTGCCCTCATGGCTATTGGGGAGGCATCAAGTTAGTCAACTGAGGTAGACTCTAATTCTTTTGCTGTCATTTCATGTTCCAAATGTCTTGGCTTGAAAGAAGAAAATTCTAAGCTTCAGGACAAAGTCGAACCCCTTCGTATTGCAGCTTTAAGTTACAAAGAAAATGAAAAACGTTATAAAGATTCAATTGAAACTTTAAAGAAAGAAAAACGTGATTTTTCACTTAAAATCAGTGAACAACAATTTCATTTGGATGTTGCGTACAAGGGGTTAGAAAAGAGAAATAATGAAATTACAATGCTGCAGAATGAGGTATTGCAGTTAAATGGTAAAATAAAGAGGTTGAAAAATTCTCGCTTTGTGGTGGAACATTATGAATCAGTAGTGAGACAAGTGAATGGCTTAGGGTTGGGTACTAATGCCATTCCTCCACCAGTAAGCGGAAAATTTGTCAACGGCTTAATTGATATTGACTTGTCATGCCTTGATGAATCCTCAAGTCAAGATGATTCCTCTAACAAGGATGATTCCTCAAGCAAGGCTGATTCTGCTTCTGATCAGGAGTTATTCACTGATGAAGGCTCTGAGAACACCATCCCAGATGGTGCTGTCTCAGAGGAGTTGATTGGTGAACACAAAGTTGTGAAAAACATTATCACTGATCGTGATAATTGCATTTTGACTGAGCCTGATACCGTTGAAACAAATGAAAAACTAAAAGTGATGTGTTATGGGGGTTATAAGAATATTAACCAAGTTAAGAAAGAAACCTCTGCAAATCATTATGGGCTTGGTTATAAAGCAAATTTAGAAAAATACTACATTTCCAAAAATGAATCAACATCAGGTACATCAAAAACCACTACTCATGTTCACCAAACAACTTCTCATGTTCATCATGCTGAGTCATCAAACGTCAAATCAAATGAGCCCTAAAGGAGGATTTATAAGGAAAAGCGTGCTTGCTTTCACTGTGGTGTGGTTGGTCACGTCCTTGTGAACTGCCCTGCTAAGAACCAAGGGAAACGGCCAATTGTTTCACAACCGGCTGTTATCTCTAAGTCACCACCAGTGAAGCAACCCAAGAGTCCCAAATCAAATGTTGTGAAACCACCAGTGAAACCTATGGTGAAGCCAAAGATCACATCTAAGGCTAAGCCATCTGTTCCAAAAAGGGAAAAGCAACCTGCTAAACCATGTGTGTCTACCTCTGGTAGTGCACCAACTGGTGAGAAACCTATGGTTAAGCTTTCTAAGCCACAGAGGAGAAGAAGGAACAAGAGATTGAGGAAGCTGGAACAACTGGCTGGAATTCAATCAGGTGAAGCTTCTACTAGTTCACCTGGTGCTTCTGAATGCAAGCCGACTGTTCCAGTAAAACAAAAGAAAAGGTCCTGGAACAAGAAACCAAAAAGTTCTCAATCTCCTGGTTCCAAGTCTTCTAAAGATTCACCCATTTTTGACAATCACGAATGTGAATTAATTGAAGTAGTTTATTTTGAGAAAGACGGACGACCCAAGACCACCATGGCTTGGGTCTCCAAAACTAATTAATTTCTTGTGACTCATGCAGGGACATCTGAATGGAACTATCTCTAATCATTGGTATGTAGATAGTGGATGCTCCTGGCACATGACAGGCAACATGGCACTGCTTCAAGATGTAAAACCATTCAGAGGTGACAATGTGGCCTTTGCATGCGAGAAGGGCGGCAGTATTACTTGTCAAGGCGTGGTTTCAAATGGTTGTGTTAGCTTCGACAACGTCAACTACTACGATCAGCTAAAGCATAACCTGTTGAGTGTTTCTCAGATGTGTGATAAGGAGTACTCAGTCATGTTTGACAAATCTGAATGCTTAATTCTCAAACCTGGGGTTGAGGTTCCTGAGGACTGGATTTTGATGCGTGCGCCAAGAACGAATGATACCTATCAGATCGATATGAGCATGGCAACAACCACCTCATCAGTTGCTACTTATTTTCTTACCAAAGCGACAGATCTTGACTCAATCTTGTGGCATAGGAAACTCGGACACATTTCTTATCGAAAAATGAATCATCTTGTCCGAAACGGTTTGGTAACCGTTGTTCCTTAGCTGAGATTTGTTGTTTCATATGACTGTATACCTTGTAAAAAGGGCAAACAACAACGAAAGTCTCACAAGCCCAAGATCCAAAACTCCATCGATACCCCTTTGGAGCTATTACATATGGATCTGTTTGGCCCCATAAGTATCAGGAGTATTGGAGGTAAGTCATACTGTCTAGTTGTAACTGATGACTTCTCACGTTTTTCTTGGGTGCATTTTTTAGGTACAAAGGACGAGACTGCTGACATTCTTCAATACCTGATCATGAGCTTGGAATCTCTTTGCAAGTTGAAGGTTAGAAGAATAAGGAGTGATAGCGGAACTGAATTCAAGAATAATTTGATGGAGCTTTTCTGTCTCAAGAAGGGGATCCATCACGAATTTAGTGCCCCGTACACACCTCAGTAGAACGGAGTTGCAGAAAGAAAGAACAGAACCTTGATCGAGACTGCAAGGACAATGCTGTCAGATGCAAAGCTTCCTGTAACTTTCTTGGCAGAAGCAGTAAATACAGCTTATCATGTTTTGAACAGAGTTCTGGTTATGAAAAGGCACAACAAGACCTGCTATGAGTTGATCAACAATCGACCTCCCAACCTTGACTACATTGTTCCTTTTGGTAGTCCTTGTTCCTTATTGCTACAATACAAGGATCGAAAATCTAAATTTCATGCAAAAGCAGTGGAAGGCATCTTCTTAGGATATGTTGCCAATTCACCATGCAACAAAGTGTATAATATAGGAACTCGTACTGTCGAGGAATGGTTCGAAGTGGATTGCAGTAAACACAGCATTCCACCAGAACCAATTGGTCCAGCTTGGGGTTTCGATTATGATGCGCTATTCAAGTCTTTCAACCTTCCTGATCTATCCGTCGATGATGCCGCAAATGTGTACGATTTCTTTAATGGTGGCGATGACTCTAACTTCTCAACCCGTGCCACTGTACCTATTGTAACTCCTGATTCCAATGTTGCATCTGCATCTGGAACTCATGATAGTGAAGATGTTGAAGTTGTTCATCTTGATGGAAATGACGCTTTAGTTGATCCTAACACTCGTGTAGGAAATGAAGCTCCAGCTGATCCAATCAACATTGAATCATCTTCTTCTGGAACACTGGATATGGGGGAGTTGAGCACGAATCTAGACACAAATCTCCAGGAACCGCACGTACCAGAGACGAGAGTGCATAAGAGTCATCCAATTGACAACATCATTGGTGATCCTCATGCCGGTGTTCAGACTCGTAATAGAACAATTGCTGAGAACACCAGTTTGTACGCTGAGATACTTAACACTCGTATCATGGAAACATATTTGCATGTTGTATTCGTGTCCCAATTGGAGCCGAAGAATGTGAAGGAGGCTCTTGCTGAAAACTGCTGGATTGAGGCAATGCAAGATGAACTGTCCCAATTCCAAAAGTTGCATGTGTGGGATTTAGTTGACTTGTCAAGAGGCGTACAACCAATTGGAACCAGATGGGTGTTCAAGTGCAAAACGTATGATCGTCATGTCGTAGTGAAGAATAAAGCAAGGTTGGTTGTTCAAGGATTTTATCAACAGGAGGGCTTGGATTACACTGAAGTATATGCCTGAGTTTCTAGACTTGAGGCCATTCGACTATTTCTGGCTTATGCCTCCTATGTCAGCTTCAAGCTTTATCAACTTGATGTGAAGAGTGCTTTCTGGTATGGAAAAGTTCATGAAGAGGTCTATGTCACTCAACCTCCCGGCTTTGAAGATCCGCATAATATCAATAAAGTGTATAAGCTCGACAAAGCACTTTATGGTCTTCATCAAGCACCTCGGGCATGGTATGAGACGTTATCAAAACATCTACTGTCAAATGGTTTCGACCGTAGACAGATTAACTCGACCCTCTTCATTCAGAATGTAGTAGGTGATATTCTACTCGTACAAGTGTATATCGACGACATTATCATTGGGTCTACAAATGAAGCGATGTGTAGGGAATTCGAACAGGTGATGAAGTCCAAGTTTGAGATGAGCAACATGGGTGAATTTTGGTTCTTCCTGGGTCTGCAAGTCAGTCAAAGAGAGGATGGCATCTATCTACATCAAACTAAGTATGTGCAGGACATCTTGTCAAAATACAAGATGAATGATAGCAGTACTTATGGCACACCTATCTCTGTCAATCACGGTTTGCATCCAGACAAAGATGGAAAGGATGTGGATTGTAAATTGTACCGTGGGATGATCGGTTCTCTCATGTATCTCACAACTTCAAGGCCCGACATAATGTTTGCTGTATGTTTGTGCTTAAGGTTTCAGTCACAACCAAAGCAGTCTCATATGATAGTTGTCAAGAGGATATTCAGATACTTGAAAGGGAAACCCCGATTGGGTCTTTGGTACTCAAAGCAGCAGTCATTTAACCTCAAAGCCTATACTGATTCAGATTATGGCGGTTGTAACCACGATAGAAAATCAACTTCAGGTAGATGTCAATTCTTGGGAGACAGGCTGGTTTCCTGGCAGTGTAAGAAGCAGTCAACGGTTTCTGTCTCAACATGTGAAGCAGAGTACATTGTTGCAGCGAGCGGTTGTTCTCAGATATTGTGGATTCAGCAGCAATTGAGAAACAACGGCTTAAACTTCACTGGAACTCCACTGTTCATTGACAACAATGCCACCATGTCCATCACAAACAACACGGTGAAACATTCCAAAACTAAACATATTGAAATTCGCCACCATTTCATCCGTGATTGTGCTGAAAAGCATCTCATTGAACTTGTAAATGTTCACACGGATGAAATCTTTGCTGACCTTTTCACTAAGGCGTTTGATCGAACATGTTTTGAACATCTTGTCAACATGATAGGAATGTTCAATCCGGAGTGAAAACTTGTTTTTCTTAAATCAATTCAATCCGGAGATAGTTGATTTCCTGAACCGCTCAAAGATCAGCTATGCTATCTTTGCAGATCCAATCGTATCAAGACCATACATGGATCAATTTTGGGCAACAGCAGATCATGATTGTACAGTAACCCCGAACGTCATTAGGGCTACTGTAGCAGATCAACAGATAGCCATATCCAAATACATCATCAGGAGGGTGTTACAGTTCCGGGATCTTACAACTGACCCAATTACCTATCCTGATTACGTTGTTGATGGTTGTTGGAGGCAGAGAATGGGATACGTCGGTGCAACGGATTATGCTTCGTACAAGAAGATGTGGGTACTCGGTCAATGGCGCTACTTTGCCCACATCATGATCATGTGCATCTCTTCAAGGAAAGCAGGCAAGGATGCCATGGGTCATCACTTAGCGATTGCAATGGTGTGTTTACTTCTCAATAAGGGCTATAATTTCTCTAAGTACATATACAAGGCCATAAATGACCAGATCTATACGGCGGAGAAGTTTAGATTCATGTTGTATCCAAGATTTATCCAACTGCTAATCAATGATGCGTTGCCAAATCTACCGGGAATTGGGGAAAGATTACAAGTGAAGCGAGTGGACAAGAGAGTATTTTCTCAATTATTAAAGCTAGGCAGTGTAGAACCTACCCCTGTGCATACTCCTCTCTTAGGAAACTTAATCAACTAAGCATATGTGGCCCCAGATAATTTCAGATGGTATAGTCCCGAGTCGGAGCCAGAACTCAGTGAACACAGTGATGAACAACAGGAAGAGGAGGAAGTTGAAGGTGATGATGAATCTGAAAATGAAGGAGATGAAGAAGGAAATGCTGGTGCTGAAGAATCTGACTCCGAAGAAACAGAATCCGATTCATCTGATTCTGATGATGCACCAGACCAATCACACCTGAAAAGAACGACAACGGTGACCCTTCCTGAGTCGTCTTCTAAAAGAAAGAGACAAGAAAGTACAAGCAGTGAGTATGAAGCTGAATCCGATTCAGATGCTTCTATACAAAGACAGAGATGAGAAAGTATTAACAAGCGGCGGGGGGATAGGCCATCTGCGGGTATCCCTAGAGAAGTAGCAGTTAGTGTTGCACGGCGACAAGTCACTAATGCCGTGAGCACTGCTTCAACCTGTACGTCAACTTCCACCCAGCTATATCAAAGGACAGGGAGGCGGTCACGTGTAACAAGTCAAGTAACTGCTGCTACTGTCACAGAGGAGGATCCTATGATAGTATCCCTCCTACTACAACCTATCCAGGTGACGGTGACGACTCCAATCCTCACTGAGTCGGTCACTATCACCCCAACCACCATTGCAACATCTACCATACCAACTTCAATCCTAACCAATATTCCAACTACCACCCTTCAACCAATCAGTGAACCCTTTTCATATGGTTATTTCACCCATGGGTTCGACTTTGATGACATCTTCACTTTTCCCACTCCTACAGCCGGAGCCTCTACATCTAGGGATCTAGATCCACGGGATGCAAGGATTGCTACCCTGGAGTCTCAAGTTGTTGGTTTACTAGAAACGGTACGAAAATCAAGGGAGGAGTTTGACAAGCAATAAGGTCAGATTAACTCTTTGGTTGATGAAGTAGCGTCTTTGAAAAAGGAAAGGGCGGTTGATGAGTTGCAGCGTAAAGAGCACGATATGATGGTCAAATTGGTCTGTGATATGACCAAAACTCTTGCTGCTCTGGGTGAGAAGATTAAGGAGTTGTTGAAGGAGAAGGAGAAACCGACAAAGCCAAGTAGTGATGAGGCTTGTCACCTAGATGATCTGTCTAAGGGTGACGACCAAGACAAGGATCCTGAAGCCGGTCCCAGTGGAAGTGAGCAACAATCGTTAGCATGGGCGATTGTTCCGTATTCTGCCGTGCCTATGGCTGAGGGGGAGTCCACTCAATATGAAGGCGGAGATGCTTCTGGTAGTGGAGGTGATAAAGGAAAGTCTGCGGATGAGGTGCTATACGACCTATCTGATGAGGTCATTCTACTGATTGAGCCAGAATATTCCAAAGAAGCTCATATCGATGCCCTCAGCAATCTGGAGGAAGGAGAGATCGAGTCTGATGATGAATGGGATGTAGAAGATGATGATGTTATGGTAGAGTTTCCCAAAGGGGACGGTGAAGGAGTTTACGAGCTTGAGTATGGAGATATTTGAAGCTCCAGCCTTTGATGAAGCTGATTTTAACATAGGTTCAGTCGAGCCCGAAAGTACTGCTGAGGCTTTGACTGAATCATCTCCCACTGTTCCTAAACCTGTTGATCTAGAGGCGTGGAAAAGTAAATATCCGCGAGGTTGGTTTACAAAGGATCAAGCTCCTGTCTGGCAGAAGACATCCATCATAGACAAACATGGAGCTACAGGTATGATCTTGTCTGTCAGGTTCGACGACGGCAAGAAGTTGTTCGCTATTAAACTGGCTGGTGGGGTTCAATACTTGAAACCTACCAGTGAAGCGTTCAACTCCCTGCCAAAGTACGATATGGTGAACCTCGCAAACCGTGGGCTGATGTGTGACACTAGTCATGCATCAGCAATGGGTTTGTGGAGAACACTACAGAAAGAGGGAAGATCGGGGAACTTTGAGATGTTTAAGCCTCAGATGCCTAAGAGAGTCCGGGACAAGAACTTCAGACATCCCGTGACTAACAGAAGCCTAAAGAAACTAGTCTATAACCCAGTGCTATGTGAAACCAGGATTCCCCTGAGCAAGTTATCTTAGGATACCCTTGCTAACATGTGGTACTGGTACGTGGACCCAAAGACGGGTGAGGCAGTGGTAATGTGAAAGATTAGGTCCGAAAGTGGAAGCTTGGTGCCAAAGGAACTTATCAGAGTCTTTGATGAAATCACTTTCACTGGGAAAGATTAATTTCTCTACGAAATATCTGACGGTCCTAAATGACAAATTCTGCATCCACACGGACGAGTGGACAAAGCTTCAAGCATCAAGGTACAACAAGTTGGTCAAGTTCTGCCTTGACTACAAGCTGAAGATGGAAGCTAAAGCTGGTGGAGTTTGAAGACCGAAGACAATCCAGAGCTGTTGTCAAGGGGGAGTTTGTTAAAGCATGTTTGTCTGACAGACAATCTGGATGTTGTCTTAGCTTATGTACTTGTCTTTTTGTATTTGTACTTGTATTTAAGTATATGTTTGTATTGATTATCGAGTTGTAATCACATATGTATGTACTTTGTCTTGTCTATTTCTGTTAAGTGTTGTGCGCACTTAGTAAGTGCGCAGGATGTGTATCCTGCGTACTTAGCAAGTACATAAGAACAAAGTCTGCGTACCTGCTAAGTACGCATGAATTAAACCATGCGCACTTGCTAAGTGCGCAGGCAACAGGTCTAGTATATATAGTTGTTATTGACAGAATGTATGTATGCACTCATTCTCTCTATAACCGGTTGTGATTATCAATAGACGAAGTTTGAAAGTATCGTGTGTCTTTGTTGTCGGTTTACTTGGTGTTGATTGATACTCCACCTAGTTACGGGCATTCCGCACCTGGTTCGACCAGGAACACACTTGCATGTGACGATCCGAGACACCCGAGGGACCTACAACAACACATGTAACAACCATTATTAATGAAGATAAACATATCAAACAAGTAATTATAACTTGTTTTCAACCATTCACCCATTTGACCCGTTTGCACCTAATTTATCATTTGGCTACAAATAACTTGCATTTCACCTTACAAGTTCCATTCTTTTCATTTGTCAAACATAATTAACACATTTTCATTTCCATTATGGCACGTAGTCCATAGCCTCATTTCCATTATGATACTTAGACCATAACCTCATATCCCATTTCCATTAAGGTACTTAGACCATAACCTCATTTCCATTATGGTATTTAAACCAAAACCTCATTTACACATATCCATTATAATATTACAATTATAACTAAATTCATTCATTTACACATACTAGTTCATACACATTCATACACAACAACATAGCATGCTCACATAACACATGTATCACCCTTTTATCATCAAAACTAAGTAAGTGCAAAGGCACTTACCTTTCGGGTTAGAAGATCCCGCACCACCGTCTCGATTCACAATTTGATTACCTAAACATATACACCTAGTTTAGTAATCTAACCATACATCAAAATCACATTATAATTGGGTTTACAACCCAATTTCCCATTTCCAACCCAAACTGACCCGTTTGGGTTATTCCCATAACCAAACACCCTCTTTCATTCCAAACTCACCTACTTGAGTTTCATTATCCTTACCTTAACACTAACTTTTCATTCAATTTTTATTATTAGGTTAATTTGGTGTTCATTCAAGTGTCTAACACCATATAAACACTTAATCCTTTCTAATTCAACATTCCGTCATCATAATCCAAACACCACTAAATTTTCTCCATATGAACCCTAGCTTCTCATAATCATAATCAAAGGATTCTAGGATGTTAATCACCATTCTTTACCTTTAGTTTAGCTAGATTATCAATAATCTAACACCAATTAACCACATGCATTCAAAATATCCGGATTTCTACAAAAACCCATCTATGAACTCATAAATGGTGAAATCAAATGGAAGATTATCACTTACTTGATGTTAGGAAGGTGATGTGCAAGCCAAAACCTTCACAAATCAAGCTACAAATGCACGATTTTGCTTCAATTTAGCTTTCTCCTTTGCTCAAGAACGACTTCTTTCACCAAATGAAGACGATTTTGACTTTCACTAGTCAAATATGGCAGATTTTGCCATTTTACACTTTTAGCCCCTCAACTTCCGTTTCACCCATTACATTCCATAATTAGTTAAAAACTAATATAACCTCATTACTAACTTGAAACCCACTTGTTTCAACTTATTTCTAAAATATTATTTTCACTATAATATTTATTAGAATATTTAATTATTTATAAAGAAACCCGGATTTTGGTTCGTTACAAATCACCTCCCCTTATTTGGGTTTCGTCCCCGAAACCCGTCTTCACATAAAAAGGTTCGGATAATATTTTAGCATTTCCTCCTCGGTTTCCTAAGTCATTTCCGCTCCCTTCTTATGTTTCCACCTCACCAAAACTTGGCTAATCTCTTTATTGCGTAAACGCTTCACCTTTCTATCCAAGATTGCCACGGGTTCTTCAACATAATTCAACTTTTCATCCAATTCAATATCATCCAATGGAACCAAAGTAAATTCATCCGCCAAACATTTTCGCAAATGAGACACATGAAACGTGTTATGAAGTCTACTTAGTCTCTCTGGTAGCTCCAAACGATAAGCTACCGCACCCACCCTTGATATCACCTTAAATGGTCCGATGAAACGTGGACTTAACTTCCCCCTTTTCTAAACCGTATCACCCCTTTTCCAAGGAGAGACTTTTAAAAGCACAAAGTCCCCCACTTGAAACTCAATCGCCCGCTTTCTATTATCCGCATAGGACTTTTGGCGATCTTGAGCCGCCTTCAAGCGTGCCCTTATATGGTCAATACTACTATTAGTTTCCTTGACCACCTCTTTTCTACCGAGTTCCCGTTGACCAATCTCACCCCAACACACGGGTGTTCGACATTTCCTCCAATACAATGCCTCAAAAGGCGGCATACCAATACTAGAATGGTAGCTATTGTTGTACAAAAATTCCGCCAACGGTAAATGATCGTCCCAATTTCCCCCAAAATCCAATGCACACGCTCGCAACATATCCTCGAGAGTTTGAATCGTCCGCTCGCTTTGACCATCCGTTTGTTGATGATAAGCGGTGCTAAGATTCAATCTAGTCCCCATATCATCATGGAATTTCTTCCAAAAACGAGAAGTAAATCTCGTATCATGATCCGATATAATCGTCACCGGTACACCATTACGTAACACAATTTCCTTCACATACATTTCCGCCTGTCTATCTGATGAATACGTTTCCTTTATAGGAAGGAAATGTGCACACTTTGTCAACCGATCCACTACTACCCATATCGCATCATAACCCTTTCGATTCTTTGGTAGTTTAGTGATCAAATCCATGGTTATATTCTCCCATTTGTAAAGCGGTATTTCAAGCGGTTGAAGCTTTCCATACGACTTTTGGTGCTTCGCCTTTACCCTTAAGCATGTGATACACCTCTCCACATACTTAACAATATCACGCCTCGTACCCGGCCATCAAAAATGACACCTCAAGTCATAAAACATCTTTGTGGCCCCCGGATGGATAGAATACTTGGATTTATGCGCCTCGTCTAAAATAGTTGTCAAAACACTTGACAACCTAGGAATTCAAATTCTATCAAAGCATGTCTTTAAACCCGTGCTATTTTCCCCAAGCTTATCAACATAAGCAATCATTCGTCCCTTCTTCAAATCACCACCAAGTGCTAACACTTGAGCCTCCCGGATTTCATCAATAAGAGATGATGAAATTGTCATCTTAAATGACTTCACCTTGATAGGTGTATGGCTCGTCTTCCGACTAAGAGCATCCACCACCACATTCCCTTTACCCGGATGATAAAGTATCTCACAATCATAGTCCTTGACCAATTCAAGCCACCGCCTTTGCCTCATGTTGAGGTCCTTTTGCTCAAAGAAGTACTTGAGACTTTTGTGATCCGTGTATATCGTACACTTAGCCCCATACAAATAATGCCTCCAAATCTTGAGCGCAAAAACCATGGCCGCAAGTTTTAAATCATGGGTAGGGTAATTCACCTCGTGAGTCTTCAATTGCCTAGACGCATAGGAAATTACTTTCCCCCTTTGCATCAAAACACAACCCAACCCCGAATGCGAGGCATTCGAAAACACCACAAAATCTTCAGTCCCGTCCGGCAAGGATAAAACAGGCGCCTAAGTCAACTTTTCTTTCAAGAGTTGAAAGGCAGATTCTTGCTTGGAATCCCACACAAACTTAGTCTCTTTACGCGTCAACTTCGTTATCATTAAGCAATCCGAGAGAGTTTTCAATAAACCGCCGATAATAACCCGCCAACCCCAAGAAACTTCTAATTTCCGAAGGCGTTTTCGGCGATGACCAATATTTAACCGCCACTATCTTGGTAGGGTCGACAGTAATCCCTTTCTCATTAATCACATGACCCAAAAATTGGATTTCACGCAACCAAAATGCGCACTTAGAAAATTTTTCATAAAGCTTTTCCCTTTGAAGAACTTCAAGAATCTCACGCAAATGACAAGCATGATCACCCTTGCTCCTTGAAGAAATGAGAAGGTCGTCAATAAACACAATGACCGAACGGTCGAGGAACGGTCTACACACCCGGTTCATAAGATCCATGAAAACCGCGGGCGCGTTGGTTAAACCGAATGGCATAACCGTGAACTCGTAGTGACCGTATCGAGTGCGGAAAGTTGTCTTATGAACGTCGTCTTCTTTCACTTTCAATTGATGGTACCCGAATTTTAAATCAATCTTAGAGAACCATGACGCCCCTTCCAATTGATCGAAGAGGTCGTCAATCCGAGGTAATGGGTACCTATTCTTCACTGTCAACTTGTTTAATTCCCGATAATCCATACACATCCTCATGCTTCTGTCCTTCTTTTTAACGAAGAGAATGGGTGCACCCCAAGGCGAGACGCTTGGGCGTATGAAACCTTTATCAAGTAGTTTCTGTAATTGCTCCATTAGCTCTTTCATTTCCGGTGGTGCCAACCTATAAGGTTCTTTGGCTACCGGCTTAGGACCCGGTATCAAGTCAATCCCAAACTCTACCTCCCTCTTCGGAGGAACCCCCGGTAACTCATTTGGAAACACATCCTCAAACTGATTCACAACCGAAACATCGCGAATATCTTTCACTTTCTCGATCACATCCGCAACACAAGCCATGTACGCCTTGCACCCACGGGCCATGTACTTTGTTGCCTTCACATAAGAACACAATCTTACCTTTCCTTTCTTTTCACCTTCTATGTAAATGGACTCACCCGACTGGGAGTCGAGTTGTATCGCCTTAGGTCCACATAAAATATTCGCTTTGTTCCTTGACAACCAATCCATCCCCACAATAACATCAAAATCCCCCATGGTCATAGGAATTAAATAATATGGAACGTTTCACCCCCTGCCCTTAACTTGCAATCCCTATAAATATCAAACACTAGGAAACTCTTATCATTTGCCGCCTCGATCTCTAAGGGTTCATCTAACTTGCTACTTAGAAAAGAAGAATGCTTAGCAAATTTCAAAGACACAAATGAACGACTAGCCCCCGAATCAAAAAGAACTAGTGCAGGTAAAGAGTTATTATTGAATGTACCTAACACCATCTTCGGGTTATTCTTCGCCTCTTCCGCCGAGATGTAGAAAGCTCTACCCTTTGGCTTTGGTATTTCAACCTTCCTTTCACTTCCACCTTGCTTCAGCTCGGGGCAATCCGCCCTATTGTGCCCGAGCTTGTAACAGTTATAGCACAAATGAATTTGGCTTGTACATTGACTAGCCATGTGCCCCGGCTTTCCACATTTATAACAATTCAAAGTCCCCTTCCTACATTCCCCGAAATGTTCTTTCCCACAAACTTTGCACCCTCGAGGAGAGAACTTGCTAAAAGGCTTCTTACTAAGGCTCCCGCCCTTTTCCTCTTTTCCTCTTTTCCCCTCTAGCTTCTTGCCTCATCAACTCCACTTCCCTTTCCCGACACCTGTTTATCAAATCTACAAGTGTGGTAAAAGAGGATGGAGATATGCTATCTCTGAACTCCACCGTCAGCATAGCATAAAACTTGTCAATCTTTGCCTTCTCAGTCGACACCACGTCCGGACAGAACTTGGCGCGATCAAAGAAAGCCCCAGCCAATTCATCTATTGACTCATTCTTTTGCCTCATGAGGAGGAACTCCTCAGTCATCCTGTCCACTGCGGCCTGAGGGCAATGATATTTCAGAAAGGCCGTCTTGAATTCCTCCCAAGTCATGGAGGTCACCCCTAATTCACCCTTGTCCTTTTGGAGATTCAACAACCACTCCTTTGCCCTTCCTGTCAATAGAGGCACACTAAACATAACCCTATCCTCAGGCTTACACTTAGTCGTCTCAAAGTTAGATTCCATATCCACCACCCACCTATGGCTAAGGATTGGGTCCACTTGCCCATCATACTCCTTGGGCTTAATCATCATAAATTCTTTTAGGGTACAACCATGTGGTTCCCTTTCCTTTTCTTTCCTAACCTCCTCAAGAGTGAGCTTAACAGCCCCTCTCATTTCTTCCATAAGCAAAGATGTGGCTTGCTCAAAGGCCTTGCCCACTTCTTCCTTAATCATTTCTTGGATTCTTGAATCCAACGGTTCATTGCTCGTTTCTTCTGTCATCTCTTAACTGAGAATTAGAACAAAAACACCTTAACATCCTTACACTTTCAATACCTTAGGTATCCATCACACTTACATTCTTATATGTATTAAGTATATATATATATCTACCTACACACATACACATATAATCACCTTCACCTAATCCTTGCAAATGTTCATTGTCATATGGTTATCATAAAGATCCTTGCACATCTCATCATATTAATCATATTGGCCAGGCATGTTTAATAATACGTTATGCCCAATTGTAATTATCATATTCATATAGCAAATCACAAAACAAGTTTCGGCACACATAACACTTTGCCATTCAATCATACACATACATATACACCATACGTAACAACATTAATCATAACATTACTAACCTTTCATTTCCGTAAGCTCCGAGTCTTAGTCATGTCCTTTATGGATTCTCGTATCATTTCCCCCATTTCAAGAGCATCCGGTTTGAGTTTGGTGCCACCCGCACCAAATCCCTGAAACCATTGCTCTGATACCAAGTTGTAACACCCTTAATTCGAAACACTGGTTATAATAAACAGTTACACACGTGGAAGCATTTATCCCAAGAATTTTTTTTTACTGTTCGCGTGTTGCGAACTTCTGGGGCCCTCCCTTCGCGTGGCGCGAGGGAGTCCCAAAAACAAAAGTACAGAAAGCCAGGTCTTCGCGTGTCGTGAAGACCAGACCTGGGTTCTTCGCGTGGCGCGAAGACCTCTTTTTCACAGAAAGTTTATGCGTCTGCAGTTTTTCAACACTTAACCATTTTTCAACTTTTACCATTTCAACTAGACACCAAAATTTCCCAATCACTTGGGTTTTTGATTAAAGCATTCAAAACACCATCTACATACACCAAAACACAAATTCATGTATAAATTTACATCCATTAGATGGACTTCTAACTACACCTGAAATCACCAAAAAGTGCATACGAGAATCCAACATTCGCCACAGACTTGACCTTGACTATCCCGGAGCTTTTCCTACATAACACCACATGTAACAACCATTAGTAATGAAGATAAATATATCAAACAAGTAATTATAACTTGTTTACACCCATTCACTCATTTGACTCGTTTGCACCCAATTTATCATTTGGATACAAATAGCTTGCATTTCACCTTACAAGTTCCATTCTTTTCATTTGTCAAACATAATTAACACATTTCCATTTCCATTATGGCACGCAGGCCATAACCTCATTTCCATTATGATACTTAGACCATAACCTCATATCCCATTTCCATTATGGTACTTAGACCATAACCTCATTTCCATTATGGTATTTAAACCAAAACCTCATTTACACATATCCATTATAATATTACAATTATAACTAAATTCATTCATTTACACATACTAGTTCATACACATTCATACACAACAACATAGCATGCTCACATAACACATGTATCACCCTTTTATCATCAAAACTAAGTAAGTGCAAAGGCACTTACCTTTCGGGTTAGAAGATCCCGCACCACCGTCTCGATTCACAATTTGATTACCTAAACATATACACCTAGTTTAGTAATCTAACCATACATCAAAATCACATTATAATTGGGTTTACAACCCAATTTCCCATTTCCAACCCAAACTGACCCGTTTGGGTTATTCCCAGAACCAAACACCCTCTTTCATTCCAAACTCACCTACTTGAGTTTCATTATCCTTACCTTAACACTAATTTTTTATTCAATTTTTATTATTAGGTTAATTTGGTGTTCATTCAAGTGTCTAACACCATATAAACACTTAATCATCACTAATTCAACATTTTATCATCATAATCCAAACACCCCCAAATTTTCTCCATGTGAACTCTAACTTCTCATAATCATAATCAAAGGGTTCTAGGATGTTAATCACCATTCTTTACCTTTAGTTTAGCTAGATTATAAACAATCAAACACCAATTAACCACATGCATTCAAAATTTCTGGATTTCTACAAAACCCATCTATGAACTCATAAATGGTGAAATCAAATGGAAGATTATCACTTACTTGATGTTAGGAAGGTGATGTGCAAGCCAAAACCTTCACAAATCAAGCTACAAATGCACGATTTTGCTTCAATTTAGCTTTCTCCTTTTTCTCCTTTGCTCAAGAATGACTTCTTTCACCAAATGAAGAAAATTTTGACTTTCACTAGTCAAATATAGCAGATTTTGCCATTTTACACTTTTAGCCCCTCAACTTCCGTTTCACCCATTACATTCTATAATTAGTTAAAAACTAATATAACCCCATTACTAACTTGAAACCCACTTGTTTCATCTTATTTCTAAAATATTATTTTCACCATAATATTTATTAGAATATTTAATTATTTATAACGAAACCCGGATTTTGGTTCGTTACAAATCACCTCCCCTTATTTGGGTTTCGTCCCCGAAACCCGTCTTCACATAAAAAGGTTCGAATAATATTTGAGCATTTCCTCCTTGCTTTCCCAGGTCATTTCCGCTCCCTTCTTATGTTTCCACCTCACCAAAACTTGGCTAATCTCTTTATTGCGTAAACGCTTCACCTTTCTATCCAAGATTGCCACGGGTTCTTCAACATAATTCAACTTTTCATCCAATTATATATCATCTAATGAAACAAAAGTAGATTCATCAGCCAAACATTTTCGCAAATGAGACACATGAAACGTGTTATGAAGTGTACTTAGTCCCTCCGGTAGCTCCAAACGATAAGCTACCGCACCCACCCTTGCTATCACCTTAAACGGTTCGATGAAACGTGGACTTAACTTCCCCCGTTTCCTAAACCGTATCACCTCTTTTCAAGGAGAGACTTTCAAAAGCACAAAGTCCCCCACTTGAAACTCAATTGCCCGCTTTCTATTATCCACATAAGACTTTTGGAAATCTTGAGCCGCCTTCAAGCATGCCCTTATTTGGTCAATACTACTATTAGTTTCCTTGACCACTTCTTTGCTACCGAGTTCCCGTTGACCAATCTCACCCCAACACACGGGTGTTCGACATTTACTCCCATACAATACCTCAAAAGGCGGCATACCAATCTCACCCCAACACCGGGTACCATCATTGCCCACTGGTCGTCTCGATTATCTTCGAAGCCACCCCCACCGTGCTCCACCTCGTCGCGCGACGCTACTACCTCACCATCCACCCTATTCGGGTCTACCACCCCCACTCGGCTACTATCAAGTCTCCTTCAGCCATCAACCACCACAACGCGCCTCCCCTTCCTAGCTGTCGACGCCACAGGCCACCCCCATCGTCATCCCTGCTACCGATATGGCATTGAAGCCCAAACCTTTATCGGGATCCTCATACAAACGATGACATAAAATGTAACTAGGAAAACGAATAAGAATTACCTTACACGTAATGGTTTCCCTTCGCTTGATTCCGCTGCAAGACCACCATCTCGCCACCGCCTTCGACTCTCTTCCGGCTAGCTCCCCTTCTTCGATCCCCTTACCTGCCGTCGAGTACACCTAGCCGAGAAATGGCTTAGTGTTTCTGATGAGTTGTTTAAATATAACCCAAAAGTACATCCGGGTCCTCGTGGTTCTTACATCGTGTGTTTCAATCACAAGTTAGCTCTTTAACGACTTATCGTCTCCCTTATCGTCGTTAAACACACCTCCTTTGGTTAACCCTACTCAACATTACGTTTAAATAAGATTCTGGTCGTCCACTACCCGAACCATTAACTCTCGGATTATCGGGATGTTACAAACCGGGTCTCATGCATGCAAGATCGTGTACCATGCAATATCCTTAATCATCAAAACGTCACCATGCTAATCCTATTCCCACAGAACGTGTGTACTCGAGTCAGGTTCCCTCACACGCATGTAGAACAAGCCATGCAAACCCTAGTCGGGTAAAACTCTAACCGGCCTCGTTATCGTCCTCCGTCTACCCCACCGTGCACCACTGTGCACTCCGTCTTCGTCTTCCTCGTCGAGCCGAGCCCTACCCAGCTGCCACCTCCATGCCCGACTCCGATGGCTCCTAACCGAGTCATTTCATACACCGGAAGCCGCATCTTCATCATCCTCCTTCGTTTGCCGTCACCGGACACCCCCACAACCGCCACCACAGCCGTTGGAGAGCCGCCACATCCACCCTTTCTCTCCTCGTCGGCCATGCAGCCATGGCTATCCTCGTTCCCCGCCTGTCCTTCCTGCTCACGGCTTAACAGCTGTGTTCTTCCCTTTTCCGGCCCTTACGTCGCTCTTCCTCAGCCTACCGGCGTCTCCTTCTTCCCCTGTGACCAACACCACAGGCCGACCACCCCTTCTCCACCTCCTCCATCACTGCCATGAACAAAAATCCCCAAACCCTAATTGGGTTTATTAAGCAAAAACATGACCAAAACTCGAAAAGGACTTGAACGAGAATTTACCTTAGCGCGTTATGGAAGCTTTCTGGTCGAAAACTGCCTTTGACCGACAACCGTTGTTGTCGGCGTCTCCCTCTTGTGGCTTCCCTTGTTGCCGTCGAATTCCCTAGACCGATTATGGTCTAGGGTTTGCACTATTATGGTATTTAA
The DNA here is from genome assembly GCA_023525975.1 of Smallanthus sonchifolius. Lineage (NCBI taxonomy): Eukaryota > Viridiplantae > Streptophyta > Magnoliopsida > Asterales > Asteraceae > Smallanthus > Smallanthus sonchifolius. Next base: position 63,319,920 of record CM042019.1, on the reverse strand, counting down.
ACCATGAGTATTTACCTTTCGGGTCCCTGTAAAACCATCTCGTACGTTTATAATCCCAAACTAGACATTAAACGGTTACCCGGTCCTTTTTCCCTTGTTGCACTAAGTTTTACGTGGCAATCCTTGCTAACCGGGACATTTAATTCCCTAGATTGGATTTTTATGTGAAAACCTCTCTTACCTTTTTATTTACTAGGGTTTTAAGTCACCCATCCGTTCGAATAATAAATATACGGCTTTTCGGGATGTTACAAGGGTCAAACACAACGAATGATAAATCATACGTATGTTGTAAAAGCCAATTTTACTATATATTAGATCGTGGCAACGTGATGAACCATTTCATCTCTTAGGACACTTAATTTTAAATAACCTATTAAAACTAAGTTTGTCGCGATATAACTAACCAATTAAAAGTTAATAGTTTAAAAGAACTATTAAGTTACGAGTGTTGGAATTTTAAAATTAGTTTAAATTGCGGAACTCCATTGGTTATTATTTATTTTAAAACACAAACTATTTGTTTAAATATAAAATATCCACAAGTTATAAAAAAAAGTTTAGAACTTGTTATTAATTTGATTGAGAAGAATTTGATATTTTGGTCGGTATGTTATAACTTTTATAAGATTAAAAGCAACCACAATAGCAAACAAAAATATGTAAATCATATGGCCAAGGATAATATGTTTGATCTTGCTAGAGTCTTATAGCAAGACCAAACTAGGCCACGGGGACACAACACACAAACAACCATAAGGATGGACTTCGTGCATACATCTAGCTGTTCCATGTGACTCCCACTAAATCCAAGATCCTGTCTCCGTCTTCAGTTTTGTGTTCGGGTTTTTATCTTTACAATATTTACATAGTATACAAAAAAAACCCTAAGCTATTACAACTTTTAGCCATCAAAGTGGGCCAAAACATAAAAGCTAACCTATTATAACTTTGAGCCATCAAATAGGCCAAAACTATAAAATCAAAACGTAAAACAAACATTAGACAGGTCGGGCCAGATTTACATATTTAATACAATCAAATAACTGAGCAATCCTTTTGGTCAAATAAAATAAATAAAACTTTGACCAAAATAAATAAATAAAATTGCCCTAAAAATAAATCTAGATCAGAAACTTTAAACAAGTTAAAGTTTGTGATCTATAACTGGTTAAAAGACCGGATCCGATTCGTATGTCGTAACCAAGGCTCTGATACCACTGTTGTGTTTTTCAGTGGTGATCAGTTAGATTAGTTATCAAAATGCGGTTGATAAATAATAACAGATTAATAATAATTATTTAGTAATTATTAAAACGCAGCGGAACGAAACCGATTCAACACAAAATCAAACCCGATGGGATCTGGCTTACAAAACATACGAACACGGAATAAAATTAAATCTACCAATATTAATTATACCTTAGAGGTTGATGATTAATCGGTTGAGACACTTAGGTACAACGAAACGATGCTAGATCACGAAACAAAAACGCGAGGGAACGGAGCAGCGCCGGTCGACGACGACGGGAGGCTACCGGAAATTGCAAAGGCTTGTCGTTGCTCCTTTTTATCGATAGTTGCTTAGGATAAAGAAATCAAGAAGTCAACGACTTATTATTATTATTTTTTTGCTTCTTTCTTTTGCGGTTAGGAAAGGAACAATAGGTTAAAAACAAGAAATAGGATTCATTTAAATAATAATTATAAACCCCATTAGTTATTTTTTGATCCAAATTCTAATATAAGATGTAAAAGCTTAAACCCATTTTAATATTTTAATCCCTCTTTTAATAAAATACTAAATTTGTTACCACTTTTCACTCTAACGTTCACTTTGCTTATTTTTCCCGCCCATTATCCATATACCCGACTTAGAAAACAGCTGAAGTTTTGATCCGCTTTGTAATCACACGCGGATCTAAACCCCTAACCCTAATCGTCGCCTCATTCTTCCTGACGCTCGATTTTCTCTGGTCTTCTGCGTCATCTTCTCCACGAAGAATCATCGCCACCAAACCCTAATCTTCCTCCTTCACCGTCGCCGAGTCTTCCACGGCTGGTTCTTCCATGCCCAGGTACGATTCCATATCCATTTTAATTTTCATTAGTGTTTTTTGTTATTTTCCTTTCGATTCACTCCTTTTTCCTTTCTTGATTGATTATTTTGGCACCACTGAAATTCAAAAGTGATGATAAAGTAGGGTTCGGTGGTGGTTTTCATGATCTCATCAGCTCTCAGATTCGATGTCTGCCTTTTACCATTCCAATCACATTCTTCACCTTATGAACCAGAAAAGGTAATACTTTTTTACCTTTGTAGTTTTGAAATTTGATAAGTTTGCTTGGTGTTATCCCTCTACTCATTAATAAGATTCAAATCAATCACTTATATTTCAATCTCACATATGCATGTTACTATGATTAGGATTGTGTGGTTTGCAAAAATTATTGTATCTGATGGATTATGAAGTCCATGTTATGTAAACTACTACTAACCATTTGAAAGATTACTACTGGTATGTTGCAAATTCAGAAGAAAGTTTAAGGGTATGATTCCCAGCTTATTGAACCAATCAGAAGCTCCCCTAGAGCATATGATCTTAGTTGAAATCGTCTTGGTTGGCTAATAATTTTGCTTAGGAGCACCTTTGGAAATTTAACCACATATGCTTAACTTTCTAAAAGAGTCCAGTATACCAGGACATTTATTGGTTATAGATGTGGGAAGTTCATTAGTGAACAAGTGGTTTTTTACCTTTTTATTCATTTTTTAATGCACATCGGTACTCATATTTGTGTTTTTACAGGATCCTCACAAGGTTGTATTTCATGGTTGGAAAAATCGCTAGGCGCTAGTCGGGCGGTGGGGTGGGGTCTAGGCCTAGGCGGGATTAATCGGGACCTAGGCCTAGGCGGGATTAATCGGGGCCTAGACTGGATTAATCGGATTTGAATTTTTATATGTAATTTTCAGTTTTTTATATATATACACACATTTTTATATGTAATTTTTATAAAAATGTTCATTTTTAAACCACACCAAAGGTTTTCGCCGGAATTTTCAAGTTTTCGCCGGAAATTTCAGGTTTTCGCCGGAATTTGGCCGGAAATTTCAGGTTTTCGCCGGAATGTTCGCCGGAATCTGGCCGCCTAGGCCCGCCTGGGACCGACTAGGACCGCCCAGCGATTAATGTAGCGACTTGGCCAAAATTACTCCTCACAGGGCCGCCTAGCGACTAATCGGCGCCTAGGCGCCGCCTGGGCGCGATTTTTACAACCATGTTGTATTCATGTAAAAATGTACAATCTACATTCGGGATTACCAGACTCAGGTGTGAAACAATTTTAACAATTCAAATGAAGAGCAAGTTGTAGTTAAAATTCAAAAAGATCCGAGTAGTGTATTGAATTCAGCTGTCCGCTTGTCCCATTAATCAAACATACATTGATTGCCCATATGAAATAAAGAGCATATAAGGATAAGTATTACTACACTGTCCATACTAACTTTTTGCAGTGTTTCATTCCATATAACAGTGATTTTTTTGTTATTGTTGGCGGTCATGAGTTTTGGGGACTGATTTTTTTTGTTATAATTTCTGCTATATTTTTCTGGTTTGTCATGGATTTAGGTACTGAAATTTTCTTACTCATTTATGATAATATGTTCTTGGTTTCTTGAATATTCAGCAGGCACAACAGAAGAATCAAGTTAAAGACTCGATAAATGTTGATGAGAAGGTACAATAAAAGTTTATATTATTTATTTATTTATTTTGAGTATTTGATGCAGTGATGCATTATACAGTGGTTGCATATGTTGGAGTGAGTACCCTTGATCCTCTAAAGTAATTAGACCTTTAAATATTCATTTTACTTATATTTTGTTGGTAATATCTTAAAAATGTGTCTTATTTCCATTTTTTTGTAATCATGCAGGTATTATCACAATATTACATCAAATACCCTTGGCTACTGTTTTACCCGTTTGGTATAGGATCAGGATCACAGGTCAGAAATCCTTAACTAAATACTAGAGGTTGAATGATTTGTGGGTTCGGGCAGGTTGTTAATGGGTCAGTATGGGTTTGGGTTGAAATGAGCTAGACCAGGTTGGGTTGACCCGCAAATACTTTTTGTCTAGTTTAAAAAAATTATAAATAACTACCTATGCAGTCGATATCACTGATATATCGGTGATATATCGGTTATCGGTACTATGCAAAAATATCGGTCCCGATATTATCAGTGATATTTACCAAGATATCGCCGAGATTTTGATTCCATAATATCTTTCTCGGTTTACTAATCTTGGCCTTTTTTTAACATTTTTCTGCCCGAAAACCCATTCTCCTTTAAAAATGTTGGCCCAATGCCTTGTACCCACAGCCAAAACCATCGAAGTAAATGCCCTAACTCTCTAATACACCCACGTTCGCACTTCGCACTTCGCACACCTGCTAGATCATGTTTCTAATATAAAATATTGACACTTTTTAGTTTTGACTTTTGATTTGATTATTAATATTATATATGTATATATATATATATAAGTTTATGCATGATATAAAAATTACCGATATCCCACCGCGAAAACCGATATCTCAAATATCGGTCCTTGACCGATAACCGATATTTTTCCGCATTAACTGCATAGATAACTACTGATGTATATTATGGTTACAAAACAATTGTGGCTGCAAGTTATGGAGCGGTTTGGAATCCCTCATATGTTTGACCTCCCAATCGAACCAACTGTAATCTTCATCATCTTATGCTAAAATATTAACTCTGCTTCACCTATGCTTTGTATTTCCTTTATCAAGACTGTAAACAAAATGTTCATATGCATTTGTACCTTTTTTTAACTATCCATTTTCACAGTTGTCTGTTTCCAGGGATAGTGGAATGCCTGAAGTGGTGGCTGACCCGCAAGGAGAAGTTGCTGAAATATTCCAAAAATTGGGAGTTTGTGTCGTTCAACAATGTGCAAAGATCCGACAACAAGGTAAAACTTTCATTGTAAAATGAGCTAAACAGTTACAATTGGTCACACATCAAAAATTTTTGATGTGAAATTAAGCATGCATTTGATACTTTTATTTAAAAGGGCGGTTATCTTCCTTTTCTAATAATACACTTTAAAAATTCTTTGGTAACTCTTATCTTGGTCGAGTTGTTCTTATTGGCTATTGCAGGCTTTTATTTAGAATGTTCCATTGAAGCAAAAGATATTTAGTGAGATTGAGAAAGTGTGTCCCCCTCATTGCATTTTGACAACCAACACATCTACCATTGATCTCAATTTAGTTGGAGAAAAAACAAAATCTCAAGATCAAGTCGTGGGGGCATATTTCTTTAGGTTACACTTCATAATCCATATAATTGAACTATTTTCTCTGTGTTTTGTTTTAAAGCACATTTATTTAAATATTAGAGGTGTACTTTGCATAAACCCCTTGGATTAGTGATGGCCCTGTCGTCGATACCATGGTACCCAAAAAAAGTAGAGGTGACAATTTGATCCATTTACTTACGAATGGGTCGATTGAGAACGAGTTTTATCTAAAGTGGGTCAAATAAAAAAAAGGCAGACTACTAAATAGAAACCCGCATTACACTTTTACCCACTTTTTTGCAATCAATTTACAATTTCGTAACTGATTTTAGCAACCAAGTTACATTTTACTACTGATTATAGGAAAAATGACCTGTTCAACTGGTAAGTCATTGATTTTACTGACTTTTTTTTTAAAGTTGCTGAAGTGGCATTTTTTTCATTTGTCTTAATATGTATATGCTACTAACAGTTAATAATTATTTATAAATACAAAATTAAAATAAAGATCTTTTTTTTTAATTTGTTTTAATGTTTTCACATAAGCATTTTTTGCATATATGGCAAAAACAGTTCCTCATCAGTTTCTTGGCAATTTACAGGTAAAATCAGTTAAAAGAGGCTACTCTCTGAAATTGGTAATAGAACATAAACTAATTTCTTTTGTAGGCCTAATTTAAAGTTGGTTGCTAAATCTGGAAAAAGGGCAAAGTTCATTTGTATTTCGTGCAGTTTGTCCATAAAAGAATTACCTAAAAAAGATGAGGGTCAACGGGTCAATCAGGTTGAAAGCCATCCGAAGTCTAATTTTAATGCATTTAACTTCTTAAATCGCTAGATTTGAACTCCGAAATACGATATGATGACAATGTTGCAGTTGTCATTGATCAAGAAGGAAATCCAGAAGGAGTTCGAGTTTAGATTTATAGAATTCTTTTTGTAATCACAATAATTATTTGTAAAAAAGTGGACAAAAAAGCATTTGCCGGTCAACCAAACCTGACTTGAACCGTTTTAATCCTTCCTAAAAGTGACCATAACCACCCCACCCATCTTACCACCTGTACTAAAGATGATGGGGAATTCTGAACTAATGTTTATTTTTTATATATTGTGAAATGATTACAGCCCAGCTCATGTGATGCTTCTACTAGAGAGTCAGAACTGAGATGGCTTCTGCACAAGTGATTTTAGACCTCATGACAATTGGAAAAATCATTAAAAAAACTCCTTTGTGGTAGGAAATTGTACAAGATTTGCTGTTAATCGCACCTTTTTTCCATAAGAAACGATATCTACCGGAATTTCTTTTCAAATTTTAAATTTGTATAAAAGTATATATACATATATATATATGGGGAGAATCAAATAAGAAATAGTTTTTCGCTAAGAAATCTAAGAAATGACAAAAACCTTAAGAAACGATATCAAACGAACTCCGATTGAGCTAATTTTAGCGGGGTTAGAACCGTCTTGTCGAACTCTACCATCTTAGCTTTTAGGGTTTAGTTTTTAAGGTTTAGATTTTACGTTTGAATTTGAGGGTTTTACCCTTAGGGTTTAGATTTTATGGTTTAGGTTTTTTTTTAGTGGGGGTGTGTGGGGATGGGTTTAGGTTTTTAGGAGTGGGGGGTTAGGTTTTTGGGTGGGGGTTGGGTGAGGGTTTTAGGCTTTTCAGGGTAGGGTTGGAGGGGGGGTTTAGGTTTTTGGGGGTGCAGGTTGAGGGGGTTTTGGTTTTTGGGTCCGGGTTAGGGTTTGATAAGACGGTTCCAACGCCGCTTGAATGAGCTCAATCGGAGTTCGTTTGACCCACTTCTTAGTATTTTTTAGTGAAAAACCACTTTTTAGTGGAATCGTCCCCTATATATATAAAAATAATATATAAATAGATATATAGATATTATCATTTATATTAAATAATTAATTTTTAAATTAAATTAAAAAGGAATTTATTTAATTAAGTTGTTGAAATCAAATAAAAGGGTTGAACCCCCTCAAACTCAAATGAACCCCCCCTTGTCAAACCAGTGAACCCACTTTGAACCCTTATTTGAGCTCCTTCTCTATAGTCCCAGACCCAAACAATTTTAACTTCTTAAAGTCAAACCCACGTAAGTTATTGGCCAATTCCGCAAAATCCGCCATCTAAATCCTCCAATTTGAATTTTAGATCATTCACGAACGTATCGAGAATACGAATCAAGAGAATTTATCAAGATATCGTTATTTAATTGAAGCTAATTGAGACCGATAGTTTTGGTAGGTCGCGGGTATGCTTCCAACTGATTCCTTATCGTAATCCCACAAATCTTGTTCCAATCGACCTTTAAACGCGTCCCTTATCGATAACTAGTACCCTAAATATATCTATTTCATATGAAACCACAAGTCACCAGAAATCGTCCCTGTGGAGATTGACCCAACTTATTTGGGGCTCACGCGATCGATAGCATCCCGGTTTCCTTTGATTCATGGTCATATAACAACTCTAGGTAAACGTTTCTGCTGCTATTCGCTTCCTCTGATTCCATCGCTGAATTCAAAATCGTTTTGGGGAGTAAGGGTTACCGTTCACGATCTGGGTTTTAAGATTTGGGGAGATGATAACTTGAAAGGTTTTGTTAAAGTAATTGAGTTTCTAAATATTATACCAAATGTGGTTGTGCCCAATGGTTAAAACTCTACTCAAACAGAGTGCGGGACATGGGTTCTAGACCCCCTTACCCTTTTGTTTTATTTTTATTTTTATTTTTATTTTTATTTTTCTGCTTCTGTTCTTTCAAACACACATAAATACCCACCTACTGTGCATTACTTCTTTCTTTCTAATCTTGTTTGAAGGATAACCCATTAATACTAATTACCACACTTTTAGTTAACTATAAATTTTATTAAACTAGTAATGCACATCTTTGAAAACAATCCGTGTTTAATTATTTATGAAGAATTTTTCTAATAAAAGGATACTTTGCAGATTTATTAAACTAAAAGGGATTTTAATAACGTGGAAGAGATTTTACATCACTTCAATTTAAAATAGGATTAATGGAGAAACCAAAATTAAATGGTTGTTCTAAACAAGTGGGTTAGAGTTTTTAAACATCCATTCAATTTTTAAACTAAAACACCGTACAGCTTGAAACGTGTAGGTCGGGATAATGTAACGCATGAAAACTGAAAATAAATCTAATTAAAGATATCACCTATGTAGGTTTTTGTGATCGGTTGGAAACGAGTTAGTTCTGTCATAGTTATTGTAGCTATTGTTTAAGGTACGGATTTCTGGTCTTTTATTTATAGCATAAACGTTCTCATTTTGTTCTTTTTAGAGTACGAATTCTTGATACTTTCCCCTTGGCATAAACGATTATTTTCTCATTTCCCTACATTGTCACCTACCTTATAAACCATCCCTAAATATTGTTGAACCACATCTATTGTTATCCCATTGTATTGAGTTGATACGCATGTGATAGACCACCCATTTTGAATTCATTATCACATGTTCTAAATTAACCATTGAATATTTATCGGCACTTGTTGAGAATTAGTGCACTACATTGATTGCATTTGTTTACCGTTTCATTAACCTCAATACCCGAGCAACATCAACCTATGGGGACATAGGGAGTCATTGTGGCACCAATGGCGTGCATCATCCGTGGCGGTGTGATTAGTTCATGGCGTCTTTATTGTGTAAACGAGATAGCTCAACAACCAAAGCTGGTTGAAGAACAAGCTCTCAAACTCTCAGAAGACCTCAACCACAAAGTCCAAAAGGTTGAAAAACTCCTCCACGAAGTAAAAGGGTTAATAGGTGGATGAGCCTAGCTAACCGGAAGGTTAACCACGAGTACCTTGAAGCAGTTGAAGCAACTGAGGAAATCGAAACACCCTCACTTGGGTTCACTAAACCAACAGATCACAAAGGAATTATGGTAACGCTCAGTACAACCATCATAAAGCAAAATAATAGCCTTCTGTACCTAGTCACAAAACAAGCTCAAAGACAAGAAGAATTGGCCCAAAGTATCAGAGATCTAAGAAGAAGTGTTGATACTATTGGAAAAAGAGAGGCAGAACCTCTTGAATTGGACGAAGCCATAAAAGGCCTGAGCAAAATATTAGAAGGCCTAGCAGTCACTGGAAAAGCCCAGCCCAGTAAAGGAAAAAGTCAGATCTACGTATTCAAAGATCCAAGCCAGATCTTTAAAGAAGAATACGGGAAAGAAAAGAAAAGATGAGCCGAGTTAGGCTGCCAAGTGTTTTGGGCCGAACCACTGAGGCCCAGACACAAACGGATCTACCAACGCAGGAGGACCAGATACGTGGATACAGAACAAACAAAAGAAGACTGTATAATTTGAACAGATCTATACGAAATAGATTTGGAAGAAGTTACAGACGAAACCTCGAAACTGAGTTAGACCCAGAAAGACAACTGGAAGTATCCAGACAAAGAAGGGCGGAACCGGTCCCAGCAGAAGTACTGTATGGCAGTAATGACCAAACAGTAAGACACAGAGTTTATCAGCACTATTCAGAACAAAGAATACGCTATGCTGAAGAGGATCAAGCTGAGTTAAGGCTGTGTAACCAACAAAGCTACCAAAGGTTAAGAGAAACCGGTATGCAACATATCCAATGTTCATGATCATGATACATGCCTTACACAGAAGAGGCGCAGGAACAGCAGCCCTCTTAGTCCTAAGAGACACAAGATGGGGAGATGAAACCCAAATCATAGGTACCATGGAAGTAGACCTATCTGCAGGAATCCAGTTGATATACATGGTTCCAGACATGATGCTCAGTATAGATGACTTTCATAACCATATACTTCATAACCATATACAAGTCGCTATACAAACCCATGGATACAGCGAATGGCAAGGCGGTGAAAGCAACCTACTCATAACAGTAGGATTGATTGGCAGGATCTCTAATACAAGCTATACAAGCTTCCAATACAACGTAGAAAACGTTGTAGACCACTTGGCAACCAATGGGATAACAGCTATCCCAGGAGAAAGAAGAACAATGAGAGATCTAGAAGGAAGAAACTGGAGACTAAAGCCCGCAACCCTAACAACTATCAGGGTACCAACAAGAGCCAGAGCAGCCCAAAGGTTTGACCTAACAACAAGCTTAAGGTTTGAAAGATACAGGAATAATCCACAACCGCCAAGGTTCTCAGTAGATGAGAGAAACCGAGAGGCTCTCAATGATGAGGATGAAGAACAATTTGCTGGCATATGCATACAAGAACGAAAAGAACAACATCATAATCCTTTTGATATATGTTTTTGTAATGACTGTAATAACGAAGCCAGGAGAGTCCAAGAGGAGCCCATGAATGAACAAAAAAGGGGTAACAAGCCCAAAAGGCCCAAGAGAAAACAGGGTGAAAAATGGTCCACCCTTGGAGAATATTCTGGAAAATGGGATTATTACGTAAGGTATAACTCCCAACTAGACACAACTCCACTGGAAGAGATCATAGCCACAGGATGGGACAATGATGAAACCAACCAAGATAAAGGAAAAGTCATTATCAAAAGTTGTGATGATGACGACAGTGATGATGAATTAAAAATAAAGATAGAGATGCTTCAAATAGCAGCATCCTCAGCGAATCGTGGTGGGGAATCATCATCATCAAAACCAAAACCTTTTCATATTCTAAAGACCCTGACATGAATTTTGTCGTGAGGCTTGCCTTTGTAGGTCTAGCAGCCCTCGTAGTCCTAAGAGACACATGATGGGGAGATGAAACCCAAATCATAGGTACCATGGAAGTAGACCTATCTGTAGGAACCCAGTTGATATACATGGTTCCAGACATGATGCTCATTATAGATGACTTTCATAACCATATACAAGTCGCTATACAAACCCATGGATACAGCGAATGGCAAGGCGGTGAAAGCAACCTACTCGTAACAGTAGGATTGATTGGCAGGATCTCTAATACAAGCTATACAGGCTTCCAATACAACGTAGAAAACGTTGTAGACCACTTGGCAACCAATGGGATAACAGCTATCCCAGGAGAAAGAAGAACAATGGGAGATCTAGAAGGAAGAAACTGGAGACTAAAGCCCGCAACCCTAACAACTGTCAGGGTACCAACAAGAGTCAGAGCAGCCCAAAGGTTTGACCGAACAACAAGCTTAAGGTTTGAAAGATACAGGAATAATCCACAACCGCCAAGGTTCTCAGTAGACGAGAGAGACCGAGAGGCTCTCAATGATGAGGATGAAGAACAATTTGCTGGCATATGCATACAAGAACGACAAGAACAACATCATAATCCTTTTGATATATGTTTTTGTAATGACCGTAACAACGAAGCTAGGAGAGTCCAAGAGGAGCCCATGAATGAACAAAAAAGGGGTAACAAGCCCAAAAGGCCCAAGAGAAAACAGGGTGAAAAATGGTCCACCCTTGGAGAATATTCTGGAAAATGGGATTATTACGTAAGGTATGACTCCCAACTAGACACAACTCCACTAGAAGAGATCATAGCCACAGGATGGGACGATGATGAAACCAACCAAGATGAAGGAAAAGTCATTATCAAAAGTTGTGATGATGACGACAGTGATGATGAATTCAAAATAAAGATAGAGATGCTTCAAATAGCAGCATCCTCAACGAATCGTGGTGGGGAATCATCATCATCAAAACCAAAACCTTTTCATAGCAAGCTGAAAGATGCGCCGTATGAAAGGTTTACAAAACCAAAAGATGATAGGATCAGGCACACTATGGCAATCAAGCAAAACTACAATCACCCTCCAATTATTAGAGAAACAAAGATTGAAGGGACTAAGCTGAAATATAACATTGAAAGGGTAAAACAAATCTACAAGAAAAGGTTTGGCAGCCTTAATGAAGAAGAAAAAGTTTTGCATACAACAATTGATGAAGAGCAAGAAATGGAATACCCTAGGCTAAAAGAGTTAAGGGAATTCTATAACAATTTAAGAAACCAAGCAGCTTTCCCTTCAACAGCTGAATCGAGAGTCTATGACCCCCCACCTGAACTAGTGATGGGGCCCCCGGTTTATCCCCCATCAAGGGAAGGAGGAAGCACATACCCTCCAAGTAGACAGCTCCCATATAAAAGACCAAGCCTTAAAGGGGGATATGGTGAGTACCATAGTTCTCAGTGGACCTTGCCACTAGCCATGGTGTTAACAGGAGCTATGTTAGTCCTTCCCCCTGACCCAGGCTTATGGGCAGATGTGATATCAAGATGGGTGTCAATCACCCTCAACAAACTAAATGAACTTTTCTAGTCAGATACCAAATCAAAACTAATGTTTGTTGAAAATTTGCTTGGAGAAAATGAGAAGAAGATGTGGCAGCAATGGAGAACAACTTTCCCAGAATCATACGCAGCTCTTGAAGCAATAGCTGATGATTCACAAAACATCACTTCTCAAGTTAGACAAATAATTCTCATGGAAGATACGTACAGAGGTTCAACTGATGAACAAGACAGAGCCTACAGAGATCTTGAAAGACTCACTTGCTCAGACACAAAAGATCTATGGAAATTCCTTGATGAATTCAGGATACTTGCAAGCAAGTCAAGAAGATTATATTTCCCTACAACTACTGACAAATTCTTTACAAAGCTGCCACCAACAATCTCAAAAAGGATTGAGGAGGCTTTTAGAAGCAAGTACCCAGGCTTAAGTGCTGCGGTTTTACCAGCAATAAAGTTTACGCAATCATTCATAACAGACATGTGCACAGAAGCAGCCCTCCAAAAGGAACTTAGAGACCTTTCTCTATGCTCAAGAATCCCTATCCCCGGATACTATGAAAAGACAGGAAAGAAGTATGGTATACGAAAGTCAAAGACCTACAAAGGCAAGCCTCATGACAAAACTCATGTCAGGGTCTTCAGAAGAAAGTACAAAGAAGACATAGGAAGGGTAAGCAAGTGCAAATGCTATGTTTGGGGCAAAGAAGGACATTTTGCCACAGACTGTAGAAGCAAGATAGGAAACATAGCCAGAAGGGCAGTTATTGACAATCTTGACCTTAAAGATGACTGGGACATAGTCTCAGCTGACCTCAGCGACAACAATACGATTTATAGCATCTCAGAAGGTGAAGGAGGTGCCACAGAAATGAACATTGGTTCATTAATAGAAGAATCACCTCTTGATGAAAATGTTTTCATGTTAACCCAGGAAGAATACTGTTTCATGTTTCATCCTGAAAGCATTGAAGAAATCAAAAGAAGAGTTAAGGAGGCTGGTTCATGGAGACCCAAAATTGATATGCCTGAAGCAAGCCATAAATGTGACCACAAATGGCAAGAAAATGAGCTAACAAGCTACACCTTTTGCCATTACTGTGGCATAGTAACAACAGACATGTCCAGGCTCCATTGCCCTGAATGTAAATTAAAGACATGTGCCCTATGTGCACACAATCACCTCCATAAAAAAGGTGACAGTCAAGAAGAAAGATCAGGAAGTTGATTGGGGAGAAAGCTCAACAGGCTTTTTGATCAAAATGATTGCTCAAAAGGACAAAGAATGGAAACAATCCATTCAAGAACAAGCAAAAGAATACTATGAGTAACAAAAGAAGAATGTTGAGTATGAAAGAAAGATAAGTGAAAGCCAAAAACAAGTTGAAATGCAAAAGAAAGAGAATGAGTTCTTAATAAAAGATCTTAGGGATGTCCTTGAGATCAATAAGGAGCTCAGAAAACAGCTAGAATACCAGGCGAATAGCAGCGCCACAAAAGAGAAAGAGTTGCAACAACAGTGGGAAAAGGAAAAACAAATGTTCCTAAAAGAAATCGAAAGACTAAAAAAGGAACAAGAAGACCCGCTCGAACGAAAGAACCTCGACGAGCTCTTTCCACCATTTCCACCATTGGAAAGACAGCATCATGCAGGAGCCTTAATAGAAGATGAAGTTCATACCGCTTTAAAGGGAGAAAAAGGTGAACAGTTGAAAATAAGAAAAATAATAAATAGCAAACTCTATAATGTGGAAGTAGAGTTCGACATCCCAGACATCAAATTGTTCAAGGTCAGAGCCATCATTGACACATGAGCAACTTCATGCTGTGTCAATAGGTCATCGCTCCCTGAAGAAGCATTGGAAACATTGAATAGCACAGTCTATTTCAGTAGGATAAATTCAAGACAACCATCAAATCACAAGATAAAGAATGGGAATTTTTGGATCCAAGGAGCCAAATTCAGAATTCCACTAATATATGTCTTCGGCATGAGGACTGGAGAAGGAATAGACATGCTCATAGGGACCAATTTCACCAGAGCAATGAATGGTGGAATCAGAATAGAAGGAGATGAGGTAACCCTCTACAAGAAAAGATAAAAACAAACCCCATAACTGAGGTCACAAATACATCCATTGAAGAACTAGACATGGAGGAAGAATTCTACCAAAGTCTTTAAGAAGCAGTCTTTTTCTCAAATAAAGACGCAGAAAGGCTAAAAAAGAAATTTAATCCAGTACTTAAAGACCTGCAAGATCAAGGGTACATAGGGGAAGAACCCCTAAAACATTGAAGAAGAATGGAGAAATGTGCAAACTGGAAATCATAAATCCTGACGTCACCATTCAGGATAAGCCATTAAAACATGTCACACCAGCGCTTGAAGAAACATTTAAAAGACATGTTGACGCCCTCCTTAAAATAGGTGTCATCAGGCCTAGCAAAAGTAGTCACAGAACAATTGCAATGGTGGTTAACTCTGGTACTACCATAGATCCAGCCACAGGAAAAGAAATAAAGGGAAAGGAGAGAATGGTCTTCAACTACAGAACCTTAAACGACAATACAAAGATCAGTATTCACTACCTGGTATCAATACTCTCCTAAAGAGAATTGGGAATGCAAAAGTGTTCTCCAAATTTGACCTAAAGTCAGGATTCCATCAGGTGGCCATGGCAGAAAAATCCATAGAGTGGACAACTTTCCTTGTCCCAGGAGGATTATACGAATGGCTGGTAATGCCATTTGGACTAAAAAACGCCCATGCAGTGTTTCAACGGAAGATGGATAAATGTTTTAGAGGAACTGAAAGCTTCATCGCAGTATACATTGACGATATACTTGTATATTCAAAAGATGAGCAAGAACATGAAAAACACTTAAAGGCTATGTTAAAAATCTGCAAAGACAGTGGCCTAGTCCTATCCCCAACAAAAATGAAGATTGCTGCCTCAGAAATAGAATTTCTAGGAGCAGCAATTGGCGAAAGCAAGATCAAACTCTAGTCACATATAATCAAAAAGATATGTGACTTTGATGAAGAAAAGCTTAAGACAAAGTCTGGCCTAAGGTCATTTCTGGGAATCTTAAACTATGCTAGGAATTACATTCCTAAGCTAAGCTTACTCCTAGGACCACTGTACGAAAAGACCAACCCTCACGGTGACAAAAGAATGAAAGCTTCTGACTATGAAATAGTCAAGGAAATCAAGCGGAAGGGTTTTGGTTTTGATGATGATGATTCCCCACCACGATTCGCTGAGGATGCTGTTATTTGAAGCATCTCTATCTTTATTTTGAATTCATCATCACTGTCGTCATCATCACAACTTTTTATAATGACTTTTCCTTCATCTTGGTTGGTTTCATCATCGTCCCATCCTGTGGCTATGATCTCTTCCAGTGGAGTTGTGTCTAGTTGGGAGTCATACCTTACGTAATAATCCCATTTTCCAGAATATTCTCCAAGGGTAGACCATTGGCAGCCTTAATGAAGAAGAAAAAGTTTTGCATACAACAATTGATGAAGAGCAAGAAATGGAATACCCTAGGCTAAAAGAGTTAAAGGAATTCTATAAAATGACGACTTCACAAGATATGATAATTTCGCACTATGGAAAAAGAAGTGGACGACAGAAAAAGAAAAGACTGGCCCCCATATCAATTGGGTTAGGTGGATGAAATTTGCTGACATCATCACCGGAACAGGGGTTAAAATAAACATCGAGCATATCGATGGAAAACAGAACCTCCTGGCAGACGCACTTTCAAGGCTAATAAATTACTGTTTTGCAGAATGTACAGAAGAGATGCAGTAAACACTGAACAGGAGTCTGAAGTAGATCAGATTTTATACAAACACACCTTTATATTGCTTAATGATCTTGAATATTACAAGGGTTTCTCACACTACAAACTTAATTTTACAAGTGTTGTTGATTGAGCTCAATGATCCTCTCATAGGAAATAAGCAAGCTATTTATAAGACAAAACTATGGCTCCATGATAGATACCAATCACTGATATCGATAGATACCAACAATTGATTGCGACGGGTACAAAACACACTAATAATGTACAATGGAAATATGCCCACCATGCTTTTGTTTGATGGCCTGTCACACCATAAGGCCAATTATTTTAATAAAGGAACGGACGGTTTGCACATTTCTCCATTCTTCTTCCAATGTTTTAGGGGTTCTTCCCCTATGTACCCTTGATCTTGCAGGTCTTTAAGTACCCTCGACGAGCTCTTTCCACCATTTCCACCATTGGAAAGACAGCATCATGCAGGATAGATACCAATCACTGATATCGATAGATACCAACAATTGATTGCGACGAGTATATCGTCAATGTATACTGCGATGAAGCTTTCAGTTCCTCTAAAACATTTATCCATCTTCCGTTGAAACACTGCAGGGGCGTTTTTTAGTCCAATTGGAATTACCAGCCATTCGTATAATCCTCCTGGGACAAGGAAAGCTGTCCACTCTATGGATTCTTCTACCATGGCCACCTGATGGAATCCTGACTTTAACATTGAATAGCATAGTCTATTTCAGTGGGATAAATTCAAGACAACCATCAAATCACAAGATAAAGAATGGGAATTTTTGGATCCAAGGAGCCAAATTCAGAATTCCACTAATATATGTCTTCGGCATGAGGACTGGAGAAGGAATAGACATGCTCATGGGGACCAATTTCACCAGATCAATGAATGGTGGAATCAGAATAGAAGGAGATGAGGTAACCCTCTACAAGAAAAGATAAAAACAAACCCCATAACTGAGGTCACAAATGCAACCATTGAAGAACTAGACATGGAGGAAGAATTCTACCAAAGCTTCAAGAAGCAGTCTTTTTCTCAAATAAAAACGCAGAAAGGCTAAAAAAGAAATTTAAGCCAGTACTTAAGAACCTGCAAGATCAAGGGTACATAGGGGAAGAACCCCTAAAACATTGGAAGAAGAATGGAGAAATGTGCAAATTGGAAATCATAAATCCTTACGTCACCATTCAGGATAAGCCATTAAAACATGTCACACCAGCGCTTGAAGAAACATTTAAAAGACATGTTGACGCCCTCCCTCCTTAAAATATGTGTCATCAGGCCTAGTACACTTATTGTTTAGAGGCATATGGATCGATCCTAGGAATGTATTGTTATCGTTATTGGTGAGATGGTTAGGTGTGTGTGCCCACATTCCTCTCACATATTGGTGCATTAGGTCTGCAGGCCTGTGTACATATTGTTTATTGTTTATTGTTATTGGCTCGTATGGGTATTTCCACATGATTACTGCTTCTTATTGTTATTGCTATTGATTTCTCCGTCACTGAGCAACTTTTGGCTCAGCCGTGTTTTCTTTTGTGTTTTCTCTTAAATCTTTGAACAGGTACTCGGGAAAATCAAGGAAATGTGTAATGAGGGCTAAAAAACTGACTAGGGAATAGTAGCAGGCTATTGAAGTATTTTCAAGATTTTTATTTTATTTAAGACTTGGGATTTATTTTTACTGTAAGACTTTAAGTGGTTGGATTTGACTTTGAATAATTAGTATTTTATGAATTATATTTTTTCTCTGAATCACTATTGTGTGACACGTCAGCCCTAAATGGGTTTGGGTGTTACAGTTATGGTATCAGAGCCTAGGTTCTTTCCTGTAGAAAACTTAAACTAAATAATTAAGACATGTGAGGACTGGGTAAACGTTTGGTTAGGTTTCTGTATCTAACGATTATATTTTGTGTAACCACTCTGATCTGATAAACTTCGTATGTTTTGGTTAGCTTCCGCATGTTTGAACACGTTTTAATTATGATGAATGAATGATTCCGCTGCGTTATTTGATATTCAAGTTTAATAACTGTTTGTGAATGAGTAAATCCAACGAGTGAGGCCTCCCGGGTTTGGGGCCTTACAACCTCAACTTACTCAGCCTTGACCAAGGCTTTTACAAATCAACTGACATAATTGTTATGAACATCACATCACAATCCTTGCACCACAACCAATCTAACTCTACTCATCACATTAATACTATCTCAAGCACAATAAATATAACTCAACATTTGTATGCAATTTAACACAAATATATAAGCACACTAACACATACATCATTACTGCACCCTCGTCAGGGCGTTCGATACACCCCGAGCTCATCACTGTCCTGTTGGACATCGTCACCTTTAGTGACCTCCCGAAGGACTTAGTCCTACATAATCCCGTTTGCCATGTCATAATGACACAATGCAAACACAATACCCATCGTGTCACAAGGAAAACGACACAATGCACACAACACATGTATAATCACATAACAATATACTCTATATACATGATTCATTAACTGCACCTGCACTTCACACGTAGCACTAGGATAAGATATCCTACACGTATTCATAAGCATTTAGCTTATATCCTGACTCACCCCGACTAACTCATAACACAATGCACTACTAATATAACAACATACATACAATTACTATATCTCATTATTTACACATATACCAAGTACATGCACACCCTGTGACACTTCCTAGTCGTACCCGTACGACCCGTTTACTATGATCCCGACTCATCCATGTTAGGTCACTATACGACCCGTGACCATATCCCCACCTGTAACCCGCACGTCCTATAGACACACAGAGTCCCTTAGCCCCACATCTAACTATTTAACTTCATAAACTCATCGGGTTAAACCCCAAAGCTCGGTATACATTTAATGTATTAAAACATGTCTCGAAAGTATGTACGATAGCCCCAAAATGTTTAAAAACATTTAAAAGAGGGGGGACTAGAAACTCACTGGTTGCGAAGAATCCAGGTCCTTGCTCTGCAACCCGCCCGTTCATGCTTGAAACTCAAACCTGTCAAACGTACGATCCAAGATCAGGATACGTTCAATCCGCACGTCGAATAACGCATACAAAAATAAAACCCCGACAACCGTCTCATATTCCCGAACCGGGTTCTTTGCATGCATGCATGTGTGCCATGCAAGACCCTAACCTCTTCACGCAAACCCTAGTCTCACGAGTACACGTATAATATGGTTCCCGAACCGTTTAGGACCCATGCACCAGAACCCAAGCTTCCATGCATGCACGTCAATAGGCCATGCAAGACCTTAGCCGGCCTTTTCACCGTCTCCCATTTCCACAGTCGTACGCCACCACGCATGTCACCACCGTCTCCTTCGTCGGGCAAAAACCCTAGTCGGCTAACTCTCCCCCTACCATCCCCGAAGGATTCTACCCATGCCTAACCACATGTCGGACGCAACACAACCTTCGTACTCCACCATTCGCCTCCGTAGTGCACCGCTACCACGGCTAACGCCGACTGCCGCCTTCTCCTCGTTGTGTTTCCACGCTCTTATCCCCTCTCTCTCTCTCTCTCGGCCATCGATTACCGACCCTAACAAGCCGTCACAGCCCTGTCGCGCCATCACCGTGAACCATCTTCACGGTCCATCACCACCGGCATTTTCATCGTCTCTAATTTCGGTTTTTGGGTCTGGGTTAGGTTTCGATGACACGGTTCCAACGCCGCTGGAATGAGCTCAATCGGAGTTCGTTTGACCCAATTCTTAGTATTTCTTAACAAAAAATCACTTTTTAGTGGAACCGTCCCCTATATATGTATATAAAAGAATATATAAATAGATAAAAGGGTTGACCCAATTATTTTTTTAAAATCAAATGAAAAAGGAATTTATTTAATTAAGTTTTTGAAATCGAATAAAAGGGTTGAACCCCCTCAAACTCATATGAACCCCGCCTTGTCAAACCAGTGAACCCACTTTGAACCATTATTTGAGCTCCTTCTCTATAGTCACCCAAACAATTTTGACTTCTTAAAGTCAACCCACGTAAATTATTGGCCAATTCCGCAAAATCCACCATGTAAATCCTCCAATTTGATTTTTATATCATTCATGAACGTATCGAGAATACGAATCATGAGAATTTATCGAGATATCGTTACTTAATTGAAGCAAATTGAGACCGGTAGTTTTGGTAGGTCGCGAGTATGCTTCCAACTGATTCCTTATCGTAATCCCACAAATCTCGTTCCAATCGACCTTTAAACGCGTCCCTTATCGATAACTAGTACCCTACATATATCTATTTCATCTGAAACCACAAGTCACCGGAAATCGTCCCTGTGGAGATTGACGCAACTGATTTGGGGCTCACGCGATCGATAGCATCCCGGTTTCCTTTGATTCATGGTCATATAACAACTATAGGTAAACGTTTCTGCTGCTATTCGCTTCCTCTGATTCCATCGCTGAATTCAAAATCGTTTTGGGGATTAAGGGTTATGGTTCACGATCTGTTTTAAGATTTGGGGAAGATGATAACTTGAAAGGTTTTGTTAAAGTAATTGAGTTTCTAAATATTACACCAAATGTGGTTGATCCCATTAGTTAAAAATCTACTTAAACAGAGTGTAGGACATGGGTTCTAGACCCCCTCACCCTTTTGTT
Organism: Smallanthus sonchifolius; assembly: GCA_023525975.1. NCBI lineage: Eukaryota > Viridiplantae > Streptophyta > Magnoliopsida > Asterales > Asteraceae > Smallanthus > Smallanthus sonchifolius. The sequence continues at coordinate 63,298,796 of CM042019.1, read as the reverse complement.
TTATTTTTATTTTTCTGTTTCTATTCTTTCAAACACACATAAATACCCACCTACTGTGCATTACTTCTTTCTTTCTAATCTTGTTTGAAGGATAAACCATTAATACTAATTACCACACTTTTAGTTAACTATAAATTTTATTAAACTAGTAATGCACATCTTTGAAAACAATCCGTGTTTAATTATTTATGAAGAATTTTTCTAATAAAAAGATACTTTGCAGATTTCTTAAACTAAAAGCGATTTTAATAATGTGGAAGAGATTTTACATCACTTCAGTTTAAAATAGGATTAATGGAGAAACCAAAATTAAATGGTTGTTCTAAACAAGTGGGTTAGAGTGTAGGATCGTGAAAGTACAAGATGGTTATGTTCTTAGTTAAAATTGGCGGAAACAATAACAACTACACAAGTATAATCGAGTAAACAGAAAGAATACTTTTAAGAACACTGTTGTATTAAGCTTTTGCAAATAAACGATTTCAAATGAAAACTCAATCAAAAAGCACACTTACAATGAAGTGTTTACACAGTATTTATACTCACTTAGAATCAAGACAGACCCTTGATTCTAAGGATCAGATCTAACACAGACCGTTGATCTTTTGTATATAGCTAACTATTACACGTTTAGTCTAAAACTAGTTAACTTTATTGAAGCGTCTTCTTTATGCATTATTGCTTGCATGCTTGGAAAAGAGCATTGTTGTCTTTCATTGGTTGTGCCATTGAGGTTCCTTCTGTTTTGAGTGTGTCAGTTGCTTTTGCAGAAAGTTGTCAGTGACGCTTGGCATGGATAGTCAGCTGCAACGATTTGTCTTCAAGGCACACGGCTGTCAGCAGCAAAGATGAGGATCAGCAGCAAGATGTGACCATCCAAAGCTGCTGATGATTTGCCTGTCAGCAGCATCATGTGTTGATGCTGCTGAGAAGCCTATCCGCAGCAACTTTGGTCTTCAGCAGATAAGGCTATCCGCAACAGATTTGTTCTTCAGCAGAAGAACAAGTATCCGCAACAGTTAAGCTTGTCTGCAGCAGTTTGTTGGTCAGCAACAAACTCTGAGATCAGCAGCATTTGTACTTAGAGAATTTTGTAGCAATCAGTCTTTATTTCTACAAACTCCCCCTAGACTGATGCTACCAAAATTCTCTTACTGCCTTTGTTGCTGAAGCTTTTGCATGTTTCTGACTATCCTTTCAACCTCATATCCTCTCTGGTCCATGCTGGGATTGTTAAGAGGAAGCTCAGATAGAGTCTTGATGTCTTTGCTTGCCATTTTGAAGATAACTTTGCTTGAACACCTCATCTTCTGTCCTTTAACATCTGTCAGATTGAATTCATTCTTCTCAGCATTGTAGGACCAGCTGATGAGTGGAAAGAGGGATTGAATAGGTTTGGCATCAATGATTTCATTTTTGCTGGGGTTGAAGTAATGTCTGATTGCCAGCAATAGATGTCTCCCACCTTTATTCTCAGGCTCAGAGGATTCACCCAGCTCCATTATTCTTCTTAGATCAGAATCTGGAAGCTACAGTACCTCATCAACAGATATATAGATTGATCTTTTAGGTTTTGTCCTCCCCCTAAACACTTCAAACCATTGGTCTTGAGGGATGTATGACCATCTGATTATTTCTCTTGAGTCTTCTAGTTTGGAAGTGGGTTTGTTTTTCTTTTTGGGAGGTTGTTGATGAGTAGGAGCTGGGTGTGAGGATTTGGACTTTGAGGGAGAAGAGGAGGGAGGTCTAGGAAGGAGAGTGGAAGGTTGTTGGATTGAGGAAGTGTTGGGTGAGAGAGAAGGCTTGGGTTTCTTTGATTTCCTTTCTTCTTCTTGAATGTTTACCCTTTTCTTGGAGCCTTTCTTCTCCAATCTTTCTTCCTCATCCTTCTTTACTTTAAAATAGAGGGCTTGCAGGTTCATGAAATTCATGGGACCTAGCCTCTTTCCACTCTCTCCTCTAGCCTTAAGGAAGTCAATCATGATCTTCCTTTCTTCATGGGTCCTTTTATTAAAGGCACTGTGCTTTGAAATACAGCCTGCTCTTGAATCCAGTCGTCAAGACTGTCTGAGTCTTCCTCCATTGGGACCATCTCCCCCTATTTGGTTGCATCAGTGGACAAATAAGCATCAATTTGGGTGCCCACTGATACAAGGGAGGGAGTAGGTAAAGTTGGGCATTGATGGCCTTCATGCATAGAGACTTGGTGTCTTAGTTTGGACACTTCAGCCTCTAGCATAGCCACCCTGGCCGTCAATTCCAAGATATGAAGTTGTAGTCTGTCCTCATCCACAGTTATGGAATCCTTGGATCCAGATGGGGCCTTAGGCCTAGCCTCTTCATCCCCATCACCCATGGTTTCTTAGCACCTGGGATTCCTCTCAGTGAGTGGAGTTTCCAAGGAAGCATCCTCACTGTGAGTTGCCGTGGTTGAGGTCTTAGCAATGTTGTCACGTTCCTCCTGGTCATTTGATGGACCAGCAGTAGTGACAACCTCTTCCAAATCCACTCTTTCATAACTCCTAGAGTGGACCTTCAGGGTAGAAGAACTTAGGTTGGGTGTGTTGGAAGCAAGATCAATCAGTACCTCCGAGATAGTGGTAGTTGGAGAAGGTACATCATCTTGATCAGGTTCCTCAACACTTAAGTTCAGAAGAGAAAGGAAAGGCTCAGGGGGCTGTTCTATGGATCCGGGAAGTGATCCTGATCCTAATAGAGAGACATCCAAAGGAGTCTCCCTAATAATGTGGCTGTCCCTTATGATATTCTCACCAGAATGTTATGATTCTGAGTGAGGGCTGTTAGGTTGGGTTTGGGCCTTGGAGACAAGAGAAGGAGTTCTCTTGCCCCTTTTCCTAGCATATGCCGTTGCAACCGGGGCCCTGTGTTCCGGTTGAACGATATCATCCAAAAGAGGTGTAAGTAATTTTTGTGCCTGTGCATCCTTAGTAGTATGCACAGGGGTTCGAATGGTAGAAGCAGACTGTTGTTCAGGATGTGAGGTGGAGGGTGTGGGATCAGTATCAGCTGGGATTGCTGAACTGTCACCCGGGGTACTTTGTATGTTCAGCATTGTAGATAACAATGGAACATTGACCCCTGATAACTTTTTGGAAACAACTTCATCTTATCACTCCAAATTGGCGAAAATGCAGATCTTCGTGAAAACCCTACCGGGTAAGACGATCACGTTGGAGGTCGAATCCTCCGACACAATCGACAATGTGAAGGCAAAGATCCAAGACAAGGAAGGCATCCCGCCAAACCAGCAGCGTCTAATCTTCGTCGGAAAACAGCTCGAGGACGGCAGAACCCTAGCCGATTACAACATCCAAAAGGAGTTAACTCTCCACCTCGTCCTTCGTCTCCGCGGTGGAGCGAAGAAGCGCAAGAAGAAGACCATGGAAGGCGGAGGCAAGTGCGAAGCTCACCTGATGCCATCCTCTCCTCTTCTGAGATATGCATTGGAGAAGAGTATGGTAGAGATACTTCCATGGAGGGCCCATCAGCGCCTTCTCTACTGTATACTCATTTTGATTTCCAGTGTACCCTATGGATACAAAGGTCCTCATGTACTCGTCCTTTGAGTATGAGATGGCTGCTCCCTCATCTTGAAACTTAAGATGTTTTCTAGGTGTGGCTTCCGATTTCTTTGATCGACAATAGAAGTCGATCATATCATTGAATCCTTCGGAATTCTTTCCCTTGGTTAGGTATGCTGTAAGGTTATGGTAAGGGGAGAACTTATCGTCAGGGTTACTGATGTCTGCCATTGTTGTTTGATTTGGAGGGAAGGTAAGAATATGGGAGGCTTTGAATGTTTTAAAGATGACGGGCTTTGAATGTGGTGGGGACTTGAGAGAAAGTGATGTGGGTTTAGGGTGAAATTGAAGGTGAAGAGGTGGTAAGGAAATTTGATTTGTTCTTATAACGACAGAGAGAAAAAGCAAAATGACTTGTACAATACAACCTTATTTACTTTTAATTGTTACAGCTGTAATACACCGAGGTAGTCATGGTAAAGACTGACGTTAATTTTTACAGCGGGTAAAAGTTAATTTGGACTTAAATTTACCCATCAGCAGCAAACTTGGTTGCTGTGGATGAATAAGCCTGTCCGCTGCAACCTTGGTTACTGCGGAAGGTTAAGTCTGTCAGCAGCAAACTTATCTGTTGCTGATGGATTTAATAATCCGCAGCAAGGATGTTGCTGCTGACAGTCTTAAAGAAATCCGCAGGAAACCTGTTCCTGCTGATAACTTAAAGCAGTCAGCTGCAAATCTTTGCTGCTAAAGATCAGACATGTTAGCAGCCAAAAAGGATGTTGCTGACTTATAACTTTTATTTACAACAAAGGACAAACACATTTACAACAAAGGATAGACGCATTCAACTGAACCAATGATGATGCTTGGTGGTTTCTTTGCCTTCCATTGCCTTGTTGGTGATTTTCTAGTTTTCCTCACATTGTCAGCAGCAGATTTTGCTACTGATGTTTCTGGCTTGTCAACAGTAGATCCTGCTACTGATGGCTTTGTTTTGGATTTTGCCTTATTAGTAGTGGACACTCTTGCTGCTGATGGCTTTGCCTTATCAGCAGCAGATTTTGCTGCGAAGGATTTTAGCTTATCAGCAGCAGACTTGGTTGCTGCTGAAAGCTTCTGCTTTGTTTTCTTGGGCTTAACTTGACTAACAACCGATGTATGCTGATCCTTCTTTACCTTTTGTCTTTGAGGGGCTTGATGAAGGATCTGGTTGAAGGGGTTAAACTTACAGTTTGCAGCAAAGTGGTCTAATTCACCACAAATGATGCAAGTTTGTTGAGATTTAGGTAGCTTCACTCTTGGGGGAGATAGAGACTCCCTGAACTTAGTTGCTTTGACCTCGTAGCTTCTTACCATCTTGTTTTTGTTAGTCTTTTCAAAGGCATGCTGCTTTGAATTTCTTTGGTATTCCAGGTAATGAAAGCAGGTGCTGGCAGTGTGGTTATATCTGCCACACACAAAGCATGATTTTGCCAGTTTGTCACTTGAAAGGTAGACATAGTCCTTTCTTTGGAACAAATCCTTGAAGTTCCATGGATGAGCTTTGTTATGTTCAAAAGTGGCTTCTTCTAGGGTCTTTTGAACATATGGAACTTTTTCTTCAGGATTACGACATATATCAAATACCTTCCTCTTTGTGATCGGCTTTGACTGAGGCTTGGGGTTTGTGGGTCCTGATGTCTGTCCCTTTTCAATGTTTAGCTTTCTTCTATCTGGAGGATAGCTGATCTTGATCTGTTTGAATGTTACAGGGGCTGAACAGCTGGAAGAACAGCAGGAACTTCAACTCTATTCAGAACAGCTTCAGATGGGGCTGCACTGGTTTCATCATGGTCTGAGTAGGTTGACTCAGATTCCGATGAGGTAGTGTAGTCTTTGACGAAAGGTTGATCCGTTGAAGGATCAAGGTTTCGGTTTGCAGAGTCAAGATTTGCAACATTGAAGCTTGGTTCATAAACGGCAATATAGTCAGCAGGAGGAGGAACAGAATTGTACTGATCATTGTTATACCCAAGTCCAGTCTTTACCTTGTAAGGCCCCAAAACCGGGTAACCTCACTTGTTGGATTTACTCATAAACATAGTCATAAATACTGAACTTAAATTTAAAGCATTCATCATTCAATTACATAAACATAACAGCGGAAGTCTTTACAAATAAATCATAACATTGTTCCAAGACATATAAAACAAAAGTGGGATGTCAGTCTCGTGCCGGGTAACCTTCACGCCATCGCACGACCTTTTCTTCCTTTACCTGAAATGTATACTAAAAGTCAGCTAACGCTGGTGAGTTCTAGTTTAATACAATTAGGTATAAACATTCTTTTCTTTATAAGTATGCATAATTATATATACATTTATATAAATACACATTGACTTGAATTGCTTTTCTTTTATCATTCTTCGCAAATACATATAAATATATATTCACATCATTTGTCTCATTTACTTTCATAACTTTTGCTTTTCTTTCATCTTTCTTTGTGACTACATATATATGCATTCACCCTTTTCTTTTCTTTTCTTTTCTTTTCTTTTCATTCATGGGTGATCAACCTGTCATTTATTTGCGAATGTCACAAAGACAAGCGCCACGGTCCATCGTCATGGTCCGCCTATTCTTACAACCGTCCGGCAACTAGTGTCCGTCCGTATTTTTCATTCTTACAACCGTCCGGCAACTTGTGTCCATCCGTAATCTTACAACCGTCCTACCGTCGTAGGCCGTATTTCGCCCGTCTGCCATAAGGCATCCGTTTCCCACTTAAACTAATTATACAGCCGAATATTGATTTAGCGCCTTACTCCACCGTAGTGGCCTTTATTTAGTCTACCTTTCTAGACTTACTTTTTCTGGCTGCATAATAGTCAAGTGGTCGTCCGTCTACCGAAGTAGCCGTTATCATTGAAGCGTCCATAACGTTTTCTGTTACTTGGCAAGCAATATATACATAGATATAAAGCAGGATTTCATTCTTACACGTTATGTTATTCTTTTCATTCATTCTTAATAATCATACGATTCATTCTTTGTTCATAATTCATGTTTGTACTTGAGTATATATATATGTTTGTATACCACGTATGATCACATTAACATTCATAACATTTATTCAATTAGTGTATACACTTCAGCCCCAAAACATTTATAAATTATTTGCACATACATAGAAGGGGGCACATAGAACTCACCTGATGGGCTACTCTAGGTTGTCCTAGACAAAGGTCCAACAGCGTCACTTTCGATCTGGATTAGGTAGTTAAATACACATTAGACCCAACCCCGACTTTAATGGTTTAATCATTCTAAACTTACTGACTTTACTTAACCAACCTGCTGCCTGCGCACTTAGTAAGTGCGCAGGGACTTGCTCTTGCACACTTGGCAAGTGCGCAGGAGCCTTCCTCCTGCGTACTTGGTAAGTACGCAGGGTCTGCATCCTGCGAGGGATTCCCTCCTGCGCACTTGGTAAGTGCGCAGGACCTGGTTTTTGGACCAAAAATCCGAAGTTCTTGCATGCAAACCCGATCGTGCCAATCTTACAATTTTCTTTGATCAAAACATGCGGTTTTCGTTCTAGATGCTATTTCTAAGCTTATTATCAAGTTTCATCCGTAAAAACATCATCTATTTAGCTAAAACTCGAGAAACCCCAAAATGAACAAAAACTCAGATTATGTATGAATCATTACCTGGATTGAAGTTTTGATTCGGAGGTTTTGCTCACGAGCTCAGCTGTAACGTGCTCCTCTAATCTCGTGACGATCCGTCGACTTTCTCTCTCTAGACCCGGGCTCCCTTTCTCTCTCTAGAATTGGTGAAATGGAGGTGGAATGAGCTAGTGGGCTGCCTTGCCCCTTTTATACCTGGGCTTCCCTCGGCCCGTTGGAGCCGAGCCCAAGCCCATCCGTTCTTATTTCGTTTTATGACGTTTAAATCTCTATCGTATTATTATTTACTTATTTACTATTTTCGGGATGTTACAAGTCTACCCTCCTTAAAGAGGTTTCGTCCTCGAAACTGTTTATTCGTTAAACATTTGAGGGTATAATCCCCTCATCTCGTCTTCTTTTTCCCGCGTAGCTTCTGACCCTTTTCTGTGCTTCCATTATATCTTGACTAACAGTATCGACTTATTGCGTAGTCGTTTCTCAGCTCGGTCAAGAATGGCAGTCGGTTCCTCTACATAATTTAAACTGTTATCCACCTCGATCTCGTCGTAAGGTATGTGAGCTGTGTCGTCAGCTAGGCACTTGCGTAAGTGCGACACGTGGAACGTAGGGTGTATTCCACTAAGCTCGACGGGAAGGTCGAGTCTGTAAGCAACTTGACCCACTCTTGCTAAAATCTTGAAAGGTCCGACAAACCTTGGACTTAGTTTGCCACGCTTTCTGAACCGAATGATTCCTTTCCATGGTGATACTTTCAACAGTACCATGTCCCCTACTTGAAACTCTAAATCCCTCCTTCTCTTATCCGCGTATGATTTCTGTCTGTCTTTCGCGGCTTTCATACGAGCCTTGATTTGATCAAATTTCTCAGAAGTAGCTTTGACCACTTCGAGGCTTGCAAAATCCTTCTGTCCAATTTCCCCCCAACAAACCGGGGTCCTACATTTCCTCCCATACAACATTTCAAATGGCGGCATGTCAATAGTTGAGTGATAGCTGTTGTTATATGAAAATTCTGCCAATGGTAGATAGCTGTCCCAACTCCCACCAAAATCAATGATACAGGCTCAGAGCATGTCCTCCAAGGTCTGAATGGTCCTTTCCGATTGTCCATCGGTTTGGGGGTGGTAAGCGGTGCTGATGTTCAGTCTAGTGCCCATTGCTTCGTTGAATTTCTTCCAAAACCTTGACGTTAATCTAGTATCCCTGTCGGACACAATCGACAGTGGCATACCATGTCTGCTCACAATTTCTTTGATAAATACTTCGGCTAGCTTTTCGGACGAAGAAGTATCACGTATTGGCAAGAAGTGAGCACTCTTTGTCAAGCGGTCGACGATCACCCAAATGGTGTCATTGCCTTTAGATGTTCGCGGTAGCTTGGTAATGAAGTCCATTGTGATCTCCTCCCACTTCCATTCCGGTATTGGTAAAGGTTGCATTTTACCACATGGTTTCTGGTGCTCGGCCTTAACTAGTGAACACGTTAAGCACTTGTTCACGTATTTAGTCACATCGTTCTTCATGCCAGGCCACCAGTACTCTTTCTTCAAGTCTTGATACATTTTGTTTGTTCCGGGGTGGATAGAATAACGAGACTTATGGGCCTCATCGAGTATTTTGGCCCTAAGTTCGCCTATCTTAGGTATCCACATCCGGCCAAACCTAGTTCGTACTCCGTATGTATTTGCACTTAAGTTCCCTTGTTGTCCTACTATTCTTTCCCGTTTCACATTTCTTTCTAACAGTGCTTCATCTTGTGCCTTTGTTATTTCACCCATCAAATCTGGTGTTATAATCAGCTGACACGCTTTGATCCGGATGGGTGTCGATTCTTCCTTTCTACTTAAAGCGTCAGCCACTACGTTTGCCTTGCTTGGATGGTACAATATTTCACAGTCATAGTCTTTCAGTAGCTCTAACCACCTTCTTTGCCTCATGTTTAGTTCCCTTTGTTAAAAAAAAATGTTTCAAGCTTTTGTGATCGGAGTAGATTGTGCATTTAACTCCATACAAGTAGTGCCTCCATATTTTCAACGCGAAAACTACTGCTGCTAATTCTAGATCGTGTGTTGGGTAGTTGACCTCGTGAATCTTTAGTTGTCGTGAGGCATAAGCAATTACCTTTCCTCGTTGCATAAGTACGCAACCTAAACCCTGCCCCGAAGCGTCAGAGTAGACTACCAAGTCTTCATTTCCCTCAGGTAGAGTCAAGACTGGAGCTTGGGTTAATCGTGTCTTAAGTTCCTCAAACGCGTTATTTTGGGTTTGACTCCATTCATATTTCACTTCTTTCCGTGTCAGTTTAGTTAGTGGCGAGGCTATCCTTGAGAAATCTTGAATGAACCTTCGATAGTAGCCTGCCAATCCAAGAAAACTTCGTATCTCTGTTGGTGTCTTTGGGATGTTCCATTCCTTTACTGTTTCTATCTTTGCAGGATCTACCATGATGCCGTTTGGGTTTATCACATGACCTAGTGATTGGACTTCCCTAAGCCAGAACGCGCATTTGGAGAATTTCGCGTACAACTTCTCCTGCTTTAACACTTCCAGAACTTCTCTTAGGTGACAGTGGTGATCACCCTCGTTTTTCGAATATATCAGTATGTCGTCTATGAAAACTATCACTGATCGATCCAACATTGGTCGACATACTCTATTCATCAAATCCATGAACGCTGCTGGAGCGTTAGTCAATCCGAAGGACATCACGAGGAATTCATAATGTCCATAACGCGTGCGAAACGCGGTCTTTGGTACGTCTTCTTCTCTTACTTTCAACTGATGGTAACCCGACCTAAGATCGATCTTTGAGAACCAACTCGCACCTTGCAGTTGATCAAAAAGATCGTCTATTCTAGGTAGCGGGTATTTGTTCTTTACTGTTCTCTTGTTCAATTCGCGGTAATCAATGCACATGCGCATGCTGCCGTCCTTTTTCTTTACAAATAATACCGGAGCGCCCCATGGTGAGATGCTCGATCTAACAAATCCTTTTTCTGTTAGTTCCTCTAGTTGAGACATCAATTCTTTCATTTCTGACGGAGCCAATCAGTAGGGGGCTTTGGCAACGGGCTCAGCTCCTGGCAGTAAGTCAATCTGAAATTCTATTTCCCGATCGGGTGGCAACCCAGGTAGATCCTCAGGGAACACTTCCGGAAAGTTGCACACCACGGGTACATTCTTGAGTTCTTTCGTTTTCATTCTATCGTCAATAACATACGCCAGATAAGCTTCGCAACCGCGCCTCATATAACTTTCAAGCCTTAATCATCAAGATGACGTTCGGCATCGTGCAATTCCAATCCCCATAAACCGTAATTGGACTGCCGCTTGGAGCTTTGAGGTGTATCCTCTTACGTTTACATATGATTTGAGGTTCATTGGCAGCTAGCCAATCCATACCCAATACTATATCGAATCCTCCTAAGGTGAGAAGGAATAATCTAGAAGGGAACTTATGACCCTCTATTTCTATGATGCAATCCTCTGTTACTTGGAATACTGCCGAATTTTTACCAACGGCAGTTTGTACGCTAAAGGCCTTTACTATGGTGTTGATAGTACAATCTAGTTTACGACTAAATGCATTTGATATAAAGCTTTTACTAGCACCAGAATCAAATAAAATCGCAGCACGTTCATCATTAACTAGAAACTTACCTGACACGACATCAGGGTTTCCCCTTGCTTCTTCCTCAGTTAAGGCATAGGCTCGGGTCCTAGCCTTTTGTTGTTCCTGTTCCTTCTCCTTTCCCGAACCAGATTGGCCGGCCTTCCTGCAATTCTTTGTCAGATGCCCAACCAATCCACATACTTGACATTTGGCGTCCTTCCAACAATCTCGGGAGTAGTGCCCCGGCCTCCCGCACTTATAACACACGGTGGTGCCGATTCGACACTCGCCACATTTCTTGCACGTTTCATGTCCGTCCAACCTCGGTTTCTTAATTTCAGTTGTTTCATTCCCTCTTCCGGTGCCTCTAGACGGATTCTCCCATTTCCTCTTTTGTGTCACAGGTGTCGGGTCCTCATTGGCATAATCGTCGTAAACGATTCCAGCCAGGTTGACTACCAACTCGAAGGTCGAGGGTAGGTTGGCTTTTACGTGGACACGGACCCTTTGCGGCAGACCCTTCACATAGTATTTGATCATACGTTCTTCGGTTTCCACCAAGTGTGGTACCAGTTGGGCCAGCTCGTTGAACCTTGAAGTATATTGGCGATGAGTCTTGTTGCCAGCCTTGAAGTTCAGGAATTCATTCTCAACTCGGTCGATTTCATTCTGGGGACAAAACTTTTGGATGACCAGCTTCTTCAAGTCGTCCCATGTCATTCTGTTTATAGCATTCGGTGACTTAGTTCTCTGAATATTCCTCCACCAACTTAGTGCTTTGTTGGTGAAAGAATGAGCGACGTACTTAACAGCTTGGTCGGGTCGACACTCGCTGATGTTGATTACAGCATTCATCCTCTCTATCCATTCAAGCGTTACCACTGAATCCTTGCTCCCATCAAACTTGGGTGGGTCTCCGTCCTTAAAGCCCTTATAAGTACACCCACGGTTGCTCGATCCTATCTTTATTTCATCCCCATCACTATCATATACTTTCTCTTCCTTGTCTCCTTCATCCTCTTCTCTACTTTTCTTTATTGCCTCGGATAGTAGATCAGGCAATACCTTCTTCAAAGTGAGCACAACTTCACGGGCAATAGCATCCCTGACTTCATGTTCCAACTGTATAGGCCCTGGACTGTCGTCCTTAACTGGGGTCACTTCTGTTTCGTGCACACTTTCGGTGTGCTCTGCGTGCACACTCTCTTCTTCTTCTTCTATTCTTTGGTTCAACGGAGGTCTACCTACTCGGCCAGTGCGACCGCCTCGGCGTCCTGTTCTTCCTCCACCAGCCATAAATTCTTAATTTCCCGATAGTTAAAAAGGGAATACATCAATGTCATTTCTTCAGATCATAGTTTGGAACAGTACGAGCAAGGTAAATTCTTAATTACAGTGACCGGTTTGTGATTACTAATTTACATTGCTTTTCGGGTTTAAAACTCTTCAAATCAGTCATGGCATTAACATCTATTTGTTCTAAGTTATGGTATCTATTCTTATGCAAGAGCATTAACTTTATTCTTACTTACCGTGCTGGCGTTAGCGTTGGTTACCCATACTGACATCCGTGCATTGGTCCCATAATCAGTTTGAGTCTAGACATTTAGGGATGTCTAAATCTCTCAAACTATTGCTCTGATACCAACTTGTAAGGCCCCAAAACCGGGTAACCTCACTTGTTGGATTTACTCATAAACATAGTCATAAATACTGAACTTAAATTTAAAACATTCATCATTCAATTACATAAACATAACAGCGGAAGTCTTTACAAATAAATCATAACATTGTTCCAAGACATATAAAACAAAAGTGGGATGTCAATCTCGTGCCGGGTAACCTTCACGCCATCGCACGACCTTTTCTTCCTTTACCTGAAATGTATACTAAAAGTCAGCTAACGCTGGTGAGTTCTAGTTTAATACAATTAGGTATAAACATTCTTTTCTTTATAAGTATGCATAATTATATATACATTTATATAAATACACATTGACTTGAATTGCTTTTCTTTTATCATTCTTCGCAAATACATATAAATATATATTCACATCATTTGTCTCATTTACTTTCATAACTTTTGCTTTTCTTTCATCTTTCTTTGTGACTACATATATATGCATTCACCCTTTTCTTTTCTTTTCTTTTCTTTTCATTCATGGGTGATCAACCCGTCATTTATTTGCGAATGTCACAAAGACAAGCGCCACGGTCCATCGTCATGGTCCGCCTATTCTTACAACCGTCCGGCAACTAGTGTCCGTCCGTATTTTTCATTCTTACAACCGTCCGGCAACTTGTGTCCGTCCGTAATCTTACAACCGTCCTACCGTCGTAGGCCGTATTTCGCCCGTCTGCCATAAGGCATCCGTTTCCCACTTAAACTAATTATACAGCCGAATATTGATTTAGCGCCTTACTCCACCGTAGTGGCCTTTATTTAGTCTACCTTTCTAGACTTACTTTTTCTGGCTGCATAATAGTCAAGTGGTCGTCCGTCTACCGAAGTAGCCGTTATCATTGAAGCGTCCATAACGTTTTCTGTTACTTGGCAAGCAATATATACATAGATATAAAGCAGGATTTCATTCTTACACGTTATGTTATTCTTTTCATTCATTCTTAATAATCATACGATTCATTCTTTGTTCATAATTCATGTTTGTACTTGAGTATATATATATGTTTGTATACCACGTATGATCACATTAACATTCATAACATTTATTCAATTAGTGTATACACTTCAGCCCCAAAACATTTATAAATTATTTGCACATACATAGAAGGGGGCACATAGAACTCACCTGATGGGCTACTCTAGGTTGTCCTAGACAAAGGTCCAACAGCGTCACTTTCGATCTGGATTAGGTAGTTAAATACACATTAGACCCAACCCCGACTTTAATGGTTTAATCATTCTAAACTTACTGACTTTACTTAACCAACCTGCTGCCTGCGCACTTAGTAAGTGCGCAGGGACTTGCTCTTGCACACTTGGCAAGTGCGCAGGAGCCTTCCTCCTGCGTACTTGGTAAGTACGCAGGGTCTGCATCCTGCGTACTTGGTAAGTACGCAGGGATTCCCTCCTGTGCACTTGGTAAGTGCGCAGGACCTGGTTCTTGGACCAAAAATCCGAAGTTCTTGCATGCAAACCCGATCGTGCCAATCTTACAATTTTCTTTGATCAAAACATGCGGTTTTCGTTCTAGATGTTATTTCTAAGCTTATTATCAAGTTTCATCCGTAAAAACATCATCTATTTAGCTAAAACTCGAGAAACCCCAAAATGAACAAAAACTCAGATTATGTATGAATCATTACCTGGATTGAAGTTTTGATTCGGAGGTTTTGCTCACGAGCTCAGCTGTAACGTGCTCCTCTAATCTCGTGATGATCCGTCGACTTTCTCTCTCTAGACCCGGGCTCCCTTTCTCTCTCTAGAATTGGTGAAATGGAGGTGGAATGAGCTAGTGGGCTGCCTTGCCCCTTTTATACCTGGGCTTCCCTCGGCCCGTTGGAGCCGAGCCCAAGCCCATCCGTTCTTATTTCTTTTTATGACGTTTAAATCTCTATCGTATTATTATTTACTTATTTACTATTTTCGGGATGTTACATACCTACTCATGGACTTGAATATCTAAAAGTCTTTGTAACTTTTTGGAGGAAAATTCATATTTTTCAACATGAACTTTCTGTTCTGCCAGTTCAGCTCTGGTAGCTTTTAGTTTGACCAGTAGATCATCAATCTGAGTTTCAAGATTAGTTTGTTCGTGTTTTAGCGATGAAATCTCTTTCTTAAGGCAGTTAATCTTTTCTTTATAAGTATTTTCAACCTTTTTGAACTCAGATTTCATCTGATGAAACTCTTCATTTTGATCTATAAGGTTTTGGTTATGTTTTCTATAACCCAAAACTTTATCAATACAGGCTTGAGAGCAAAGATGTTCAAATACCTGAGGTGATGTAATCTCCAGGAAATTTTCCGCTTCTATTTTAACTTTTCCGGCAATGTAAGTTCATTATTTTGGTGAATCGCATTTATGAAGAACCTTAATTACCTACTTCAAATTCATAAGTAATAAATATTTATGTTATATGCTTTGTAAATAATTGTCACCATCCTATTCCATAAATATATAGGTACATACTAAGTCATTTCTAAAACTATATATATACACACATGATATAAACAATTTATTATGAAAATATAACATTGCTAGTATTTATAAATTACTAAAGGTAAATAAAACAAATAAATATATAATTATATCTATAAACATATTAAATATGAATTATGATGAAATGAAGTTATGAGCATAAAATTTATAAGCACTTAAGTTGAAATATGTTATGAAATTAAAAACTATTTTTCATATTTTGCAATCTTAATCCCTATAACAAATGAAATTTTGTAAATAATATGATACTACCCTATAAATAGACCCTCATTCTTCTCTCATTCTCACACCATATCAAGTTCTAATCCCTCTCTCAAGATCAAAGTCGTTTCCATATTCATAAGTAAGATCTTCTTATATTCTTGCTTGTTCATACTTTTCCTTTAAAAATCTCTCATAACTAGCTAGATCTATGATCCCTAACATGTTTATGTTATAATCATAGACCTATTCAAGATCAAAAGCCCTATTTTAATTAAAATTGTGTCAAACTTTTATTTAAAAGCTTGGTTGATCATTCTTACTCCTTTCAATTTCAAAAATTATGTTTTTACTAAAAATCCTCATTTTCAAGTTAAATTATTTAATATTCAATTTCTATCTTTACATAAACTTATATTTTCACTTTAGCCCATATACTTTCCAAACACAAACTAAACATGGTTAAGTATGCAAATAGAGTAAATTTCAAACCAGTATGTAGTTATCTGGCATACATTAAAGTTCTGGCTAGGAAAAGACGGGGTTCTGATCCGACCAACTCTTTCTTGGGAACTTTTCTGTTGGAGGTACTACTCTGGAATGATAACCATTCTAGTGTACAACAACCACTTTCAACTAATTATGATTATGATTATAAACTCATTTCTTTATAAATATTTATACAAACTTTTATATAATTTATTTTTATTATATGAGAACATTTAAAACTCAATTCTATAATTTTAATTAATAATTAATTATGGTTTAATTATTAATTAATTAAAATATTATTATACTTTAAATTTTGGTTTAATTACCAACTAATTAAATCATTATTTTTAACACTTGTTTTTCATAAATCAAATGAAAGGTTTCATTCATTTATTTATGTAGTAAATTATTTAATTACTCAACTAATTATTACTCATTTATTTATTCATATATCTATCTATTAATTTATGCAATTACAAATAAAAGAAAACTAGTCATTTATTTATTTGTGTATTTATTTACAAACAAAAGAAACGTAATTATTTATTCACACGTTTATATAATTATTACAAACAAACACATCATTATTAATTCTTTCACTTATTACAATACAAATATTTATCAAAGATTTACATAAAATATTATTTGCAACTCAAATAATTGTTTTATTATTAAAATGAGGACACTCACATCAATCTCCTCGCACAATAGGATTCTCTATTTCAGTTGTACAAATCATTGATATATATGTTCCATCAAACATAGGTTAGCCTTGTGATTAGCTAGAACATTTGTGCAATATACTGGTGTGACATCCAAGCTACTCATTGCAAGGTGAGTTTACATAGCCCCTTTTACTGTTTTTGCTTTTGGGTTGAAACATGTTATCAACTTTATCTATTTAAACAATTCAATATCTATGTTCTTGTGCTTGATCTTTATGCTTTATATTTGAACTACTTGGTGACCATTGCATGTGTTTCATGCCAGTACATTCATTAACTTGCAGCCCAAGCCTAAGGTAGTACCTAACATGATCATTTATATGGGAAACTGAAACTATAACTTACCACAAGACCTTGGCGGGTTTTGTTGGGTATCAACTATAACTTGGAGTATCCACTTGCTCCCTTTTTCAAAATGGCAATCAGTGGGATTGCGTATCTAGTTTTCTATTATCATGCTTGAATTATACGCTTGGAACCTTGTATGTTTTCACATATATGCTTTAGACATGCTTTGAACATATTGAATTGTAAACCTATACTTAACTTTTGTTTGGTGTCAAAACCTATGTTACTCACCAACTACTTGTAGTTGACATTTACTCACATGTTTCAGGTGCACCAGTTTGAGGACACTACTTGATCACTTAGGACATTGGACCTAGCTCTATTAAAGATTAAATTCAACTTATGTCATGTTTGAACGCTTTATTATCCATTTCTACTTGTAACGGATGTGTTTAATTTTGATTAATAAATATTGTCACATTTAATAGATGATCGTATGCTTATGAACAACCGCGTCAGCCCCGGCGTATAATCCGCCGCCGGCCGGGGTGTGACAGATTGGTATCAGAGCCATGGTTATAGGGAATTAGGTTATTAGACACACATGACCTAGACTATAACCTAGGAGTCCCCAAATATGAGTTTAACTCATGTCTTTTATTAGAAACTCCACTTTATACTCATTTATACACATACTTATCTACATCTATCTATTTCTGTTTACATGATACAATTACATGAACTACAACATTCCAAGGATTACAAGGATTTATTTAAAACCATATGGATTACTTGAAACATATTTCTAGACTATATCCTATAACCTTAGGATACCCTTATGTAAGTATCTTACATATTATCTGGTGTATTACATTGCATGTACAATACAAATTTTCTTATGTACTATATTACTTGATAACCTACATGTTCACAAAAACTGCTACTCCTGTAATACCTCATTTGTTACACTATTTGAATTGTCTGCGCAATACCTATTTGACATTACTAAATGCTATCCTAAGTTTTGACATATACACCTCCATCTTTACACATCATCACTGATCACTCATGGAAAGATTTAAAACTCCTAGATCCAATACCTATTAAAATTTTAAAGTCCCATTAAAGTTTTGAGTTCTGAAAATTAGTAGAGAACATGTGCAATCTGGAAGGGTGAATGCCTGTACTTTGGGTCTTCTGTCTAGGAAAGCATTTCACATAAATCCAAATCAACCGTAGGATCCGTATGCTTTCCTGGGAATTCCCGAAGTGAGTGTTCACCTATAGGCTAAAGCATGTCTTCTTGAAAGTATAAGGACTTGAATCACTTTGATTTATCGTAACATCCATTCGACTATACACCAGATGAATGCAATCTAACCATCATCCGCTTTATTATTATAATTTGGTACACAAGTCTAAACCCTTTATTTTATCCTTACACTTAATCATATTTAAGTCAACTATACCTCTTCATCCTTATGCCTTGGAAATTTTATCACCCATATTATCATTTACAAAGGATTTAAACTTTTAGCCCTTACCATCTGAGGAAAAGAAGCTGCTTCAATAGGTGAAGCACACCCTTGAGCCACAAGACACAATCCCTAACGATTCTCACCATAACCATGAGTTCAAATAATAATGTCACTTGTACATGATGTCTGGAAGAGTGGGTGTAAGTCCATGAAAGATTCTAACTAAGGAAAGACCAAGTACTTCAGTGTGTCCTTTGTGACCCACCTCTCTTTCCTGGGAATCCTTCTCGTGGGTACACTACTTATAGGTCAAGTTTTACTCCTAATATATTATTATAAGAGCTCGATGTTATGATTAGTCAAAATTTTAAACTCATGAATACCTTTGTACTTAACAACTTACCATTACACTTACGACCTTTTCATGCTAGACATAGTCTCTTACCCTCTTCATTCCTCTAAGAATCACCCCAAATAAGAGTCAATACAAGAGGAATACTTTGGGTCCCCATCACCAGACAACCAGTCACCGGAATGACTAGTTGCTAGATCCATGTTTGACTGCATAGCAGATTGGCTTAGGAGCAGACTTGAGACTCCGAGAAGCTGAATCACCTCCGAGAAACCTTATTTAACACCTAACCTATACCATCCAAATCCAGGAGCAGGACAAGACAAGGAACCTACCAGTGCGTTAGGAGTTCCACCTGATGCCGCTCACCTATATGTAAGGACAACAGAGTTTCTAAGGCAAGCAGTGGAGACCAGGGAATACTTGATGCACATACGAAAATAACTAGGGCTGACGCCCGGTTTGCAATACGAATAACTACAAAGATGTTCGTCTTGGTACTCGTCTCCTTCCTGGTGGAAAACTACCTGAGATGTTAGCCGGATACCCTATTTCGCGTCTTCTTAAAAACTTAAATTGAAACCCATATTCTGTACCTAAATATAAATGTTAATTTTTTTTTAGATTTCCTTAATGATTGATATCTAAACCTTCTTTGTAAACTAGTTATCTTGTTATTTCCCCGATTTAACTAATATAGTTATTTTGTTCAAACAAAACCTTTATAAAACTCTTGGTTTATAGATTTTATTTAGAGTATAAACTATTTACAAACCCCCTTTACCTCGCAAAGAAGCTTAATACCAGTCTTGTACAAATGATTTTATAAAAGTAATAACAAGTATTTCATCCTTTTTATGATGACTTGATTAACTATTTTATTATGACTTGTTATTTCGTTAAACTAATTAATATTTAAATTTTGGCTTATTTATTAAATAATAAGGCCATTATTACCATTTGAAACATTTGCTTTATGATAATCAAATTAAAAGGTTTTTATTTATCCAATTATCCATCCGCCCAAATTATTATTCCATTTATTAATTTACAAACAACAGTACAAATTTCAAATTACTCGTTTATTTATAAAAAAAAGCATAAATTAGATATTCATGTACACATTATGCTGAATACTTGCAAAACCTTCCCATCACCTTGCACCTTCCGGAATGTACGAGCTTACTAGTCATTTCAAGGTGATGAATCATTTCGCGTAGGCGTTAACCACCCATATAAACCTCAATGAAAATGGAAAACTCAAAACCCAACTACCTACATGATAGATGAATGTCAAGCAACATGCCTGGCTGCAAAACTCGATCACCTACGAAATTTGATAGCTTACGTTACTCATGAGAGTTGATTACTTACATATGAACGTTCACATTAAACGTGAAAACCAATTTGTTTACTTCATAGACGAAACTTAATTAGTCACATTATACACGAAACTTGGTTGTTTGCAATATGCATGATACTAGATTGATCACATCACACTTGAAACTTACTCGTTTGCAATATACATGATACTAGCTTGTTCACATGATACAGATACTTGGTTGTTTACAATATATATGATACTAGATTGATCACATTATAGACGAAACTTGATTACTTGCAACATGCACGACACTAGATTGTTCACACGATACGTGATACTTGGTTAATTACAATATGCATAGTACTATATTATTCACGCTATACATGAAACTTGAGTGCCTACATTACACACGAAACTAGACTATTTACATTGTTTACAATAAATTGCCCACTATAGACATGAAGCATGATCGTTCACTTTATCCATGAAACTTGATAGCTATAAACTTTAAGCGACTCGGGGTTTGACGTATTCTTGTTCAAACACGAGAAAGCTATAAACTTTGAGTTACTAGGGGTTTGACGTATTCTTGTTCAAACACGAGAGAGCTATAAACTTTATGGATAACCTGGAGGGTGTGCCATCTACTTAGGGCACCCATGTATGGGGTTGTGCCAGTCTTTACTCCCTGACTGACTTTACCATCTAGACACACAATTACTCACTAGCAACTCATGCATGAAAACAATAATAAAGTAAATGTTTTTGATATTTCCCCCACCTCTGTACCCACACGTAATAGAACGATCTATACGGACCATACGGCGATTTGAGTAATTACGGGTGCACACGTAATTATAAAAATCAGCACATGGAAAACATAGTAAATTTTGTCGTGTGCGATGACATAAAACCTATGGTGAAATACACTAACGAAACTAACGGAATATGATAAGGGCGTAGTAGATATACCGCTGGTACATCCTATATATATATATATATATGTGTGTGTGTGTGTGCTCCTATCATATTGTAAGAAGTAGCGTTGTCCGTATTCATGTAGGGATTTCCTATTACTCTGACCTTGACTAGTAGTTTTGAAATCCTTATCCAGTGACATCACTCGAACATCTTAGACTATATCTTAAACAAGTTTAGATCTAAAAGTTTCCATCATCCTCATTACAAGTGATGCATTCCATCATTTGAATCCAAAAAATCCATTCTCAGGCAATCTTTTCCATATTTCCACTTAAACAAAATCCACTACCACCATCCATACCTCACACGATAACCTGACCTAAAGCTTGTCATCAACTATACTCTTCAAACCGATAAGCAAAGCTAGTTGACAATCCAAACACATGTCTCTTCCTTAGACCCTCTTCCTAATCAATTTCGAGACGAAATTTTCTAAAGTAGGGGAGACTGTAATCTTCAGGAAATTTCCCGCTTTTATTTTAACTTTTTCGGCAATGTAAGTTCATTATTTTGGTGAATCGCATTTATGAAGAACCTTAATTACCTACTTCAAATTCATAAGTAATAAATATTTATGTTATATGCTTTGTAAATAATTGTCACCATCCTATTCCATAAATATATAGGTACATACTAAGTCATTTCTAAAACTATATATATACACACATGATATAAACAATTTATTATGAAAATATAACATTGCTAGTATTTTTAAATTACTAAAGGTAAATAAAACAAATAAATATATAGTTATATCTATAAACATATTAAATATGAATTATGATGAAATGAAGTCATGAACATAAAATTTATGAGCACTTAAGTTGAAATATGTTATGAAATTAAAAACTATTTTTCATATTTTACAATCTTAATCCCTATAACAAATTAAATTTTGTAAATAAGCCCATGATACTACCCTATAAATAGACCCTCATTCTTCCCTCATTCTCACACCATATCAAGTTCTATTCCATCTCTCAAGATTCAAAGTCGTTTCCATATTCATAAGTAAGTTCTTCTTATATTCTTGCTTGTTCATACTTTTCCTTTAAAAATCTCTCATAACTAGCTAGATCTATGATCCCTAACATGTTTATGTTATAATCATAGACCTATCCAAGATCAAAAGCCCTATTTTAATTAAAATTGTGTCAAACTTTTATTTAAAAGCTTGGTTGATCATTCTTACTCCTTTCAATTTCAAAAATTATGTTTTTAGTAAAAATCCTTATTTTCAAGTTAAATTATTTAATATTCAATTTCTTGTGGTAAGTTATAGTTTCAGTTTCCCATATAAATGATCATGTTAGGTACTACCTTAGGCTTGGGCTGCAAGTTAATGAATGTACTGGCATGAAACACATGCAATGGTCACCAAGTAGTTCAAATATAAAGCATAAAGATCAAGCACAAGAACATAGATATTGAATTGTTTAAATAGATAAAGTTGATAACATGTTTCACCCCAAAAGCAAAAACAGTAAAAAGGGGCTATGTAAACTCACCTTGCAATGAGTAGCTTGGATATCACACAAGTATATTACACAAATGTTCTAGCTAATCACAAGGTTAACCTATGTTTGATGGAATATATATATCAATGATTTGTACAACTGAAATAGAGAATCCTATTGTGCGAGGAGATTGATGTGAGTGTCCTTATTTTAATAATAAAATAATTATTTGAGTTGCAAATAATATTTTATGTAAATCTTTGATAAATATTTGTATTGTAATAAGTGAAAGAATTAATAACGATGTTGTTTGTTTGTAATAATTATATAAACGTATGAATAAATAATTATGTTTTTTTTGTTTGTAAATAAATACACAAATAAATACATGACTAGTTTTCTTTTATTTGTAATTGCATAAATTAATAGATAGATAAATAAATGAGTAATAATTAGTTGAGTAATTAAATAATTTACTACATAAATAAATGAATGAAACATTTCATTTGATTTATGAAAAACAAGTGTTAAAAATAATGATTTAATTAGTTGGTAATTAAACCTAAATTTAAAGTATAATAATGTTTTAATTAATTAATTAATAATTAAACCATAATTAATTATTAATTAAAAGTATAGAATTGAGTTTTAAATGTTCTCATATAATAAAAATAAATTATAAAAAAGTTTGTATAAATATTTATAAAGAAATGAGTTTATAATCATAATCATAATTAGTTGAAAGTGGTTGTTGTACACTAGAATGGTTATCATTCCAGAGTAGTACCTCCAACAGAAAAGTTCCCAGGAAATAGTTGGTCGGATCAGAACCCCGTCTTTTCCTAGCCAGAACTTTAATGTTTGCCAGATAACTACATACTGGTTTGAAATTTACTCTATTTGCATACTTAACCAAGTTTAGTTTGTGTTTGGAAAATATTTGGGCTAAAGTGAAAATATAAGTTTATGTAAAGATAGAAATTGAATATTAAATAATTTAACTTGAAAATAAGGATTTTTAGTAAAAACATAATTTTTGAAATTTAAAAGAGTAAGAATGATCAACCAAGCTTTTAAATAAAAGTTTGACACAATTTTAATGTAAGGCCTCAAACTCGGGAGGCCTCACTTGTTGGATTTACTCATTCACAAACAGTTCTTAAACATGAATATCAAATAACGCAGCGGAAAATTTCATTCATTCATCCTAATTAAAACTTGTTCATACATGCGTAAGCGTAAACATTGTTAAAAACATAATTACATCATAATTAAACATAACGGGATGCCAGTCTTCAAAAGCAGTCGGGTAACTCTTCATCTCTAGCCAAGCATCACCGCCATCCTCATAACATGCCTTAACCTGAATGTGCACACTAAAAAGTCAGCTACGCTGGTGAGTTCTAGTTTTCGTTCGATTTAAGAAATGGTTCATCATTCAAACCATTCATTAGGGTTTAACATCACGTATAAGAAAACAGGGCCTTTCATTCATAAACCTTCCAACATTTAAACACATTGAACGGATCATTTGTTTAAAACATTTAACATTCATTTAAGTCATACATTACTATCTAAAATCTGTATCTTTCTTTACGCGTCTCTGTGTCCCCGAAGGAACCCTGCATGTCGTGGACAATCGTTACGTATCACCGTCGTTGCCACAACATCCGTCAATTCCCTTTTTGGTATTGCCCCCAAGGCTAACTGCACGAGGACCGAAAATACCCATTCAGTAGCCCCCCTATGGCTCTCAGCTATAGATCGACAACCTCCATTGAAGGCTATGGCTCTCAGCCATAGACCGACAACTTCCATTCACGGCTATGGCTCTCAGCCATAACACTGTCGGATCATAATTTAACCTCACGTGGGGTCACGTTAACCCCTGAGTAACCGTCGTTACTCCATACCAGTTGTACAACATAAAACCATTGGCAGGCCAGTAAGACACTGCCCCTGTTGTTCTTATGGTAACTATAGCTCGCTGTCCATAATCTACCACAAGGCTGGGAATCTCATTCCCAAACTTCATTCGTCAATTCCATTCATTCGACAGATTACATTTGTAATGACTTCTTTAAAACCTTTGCCCTTTTTCTTTTCTTTTCACAAAACCTTTCCTTCACTTTCAAAACCCTTTACCTTTACTTTAAACCATTTCTTTATAAACATTAGTTCGTAAACATTCCGTTCATGAAACTTTCTTTCCATAAACCGTTCATTCCAAATCATTTCATTTCGTAAACATAGTTTCATAAACATCATTTTATAAAACAACATTTCATACGTATACACACCAGCCCGAAAACATTATATAAAACATTTAAAAGAGGGCTTCTAGAACTCACCTAATACGCTAATATGGGTTGTCCTAAACAAAGGTCTAACAACGTCACTTCCGATCTGAATTGATTAGTTAAATACACATCAGACCAATCCCGACTCTAATGGTTTAACCATTCTAACATACTGACTTCACTTAACCAGTTCTAATGTCTGCGCACTTAGCAAGTGCGCAGACCTTGCTTCCTGCGCACTTAGCAAGTGCGCAAACCCTGCTGCCTGCGCACTTATCAAGTGCGCAGGTCCCTCCTCCTGCGCACTTAGCAAGTGTGCAGGTCCCTCCTCCTGCGCACTTGCTAAGTGCGCAGGACCTGCTCTGTGCGCACTTAGCAAGTGCGCACGACCTGTTCTTCGCGAAAAGCCCTAACTTTCGCATTCGGGTCTAATCATGTCAGGATCCCGAACCTGATGCATTCAAAACGTTCGTTTTCCATTAAAGAACTCAAATCCATGATTATCTTTCAGTTTCATCTGTTCAAACCTTACTTTTTCACCCAAAACCCGAAAAACCCAAAAACGAACTAAAACTCAGATTTAGGTCGGATCGTTACCTGAATCGAGTTTCTGATCCGGAGGTTCTTCTCACGAGTTATGGAGTAACACTTTGCTGAAGTCTCGGGTCGATCCGCCAACTTTCTCTCTCTACGGTTTCTCTCTCTAAAAGTTGCAAATGAGAGAAAAAGGGTGGCATAGGCTATTTATAGCCAGCTGACCCATCCGACCTGACCCGCCATGCCTCGTTCGTTTATTCCGTTATTATAACTGTCGTTTTATTTTTGGGATGTTACAAGTCTACCCCCGTACAATAGGTTTCGTCCCCGAAACCTATCGTAAGTCAAATAGATGAGGGTACGACTCCCTCATTTCCTTCTCCGTTTCCCAAGTGGCTTCCGATCCCTTTCGATGCTTCCATTGGACTTTAACCAATTGGATAACTTTATTACGTAAACGTTTCTCCTTCCGATCAAGGATGGCCACGGGTTCTTCGATGTAATTAAGGTTGTTGTCAACCTCGATGTCAGTAAGTGGTACGTGAGCCGATTCATCCGCCAAACACTTTCGCAAGTGCGATACATGGAAAGTAGGATGAATCCCACTTAACTCATCAGGCAACTCCAACCGATAAGCGACTTCCCCAACCCGTGCCATTATCTTGAATGGTCCGACAAACCTCGGACTTAACTTTCCTCTCTTCCTGAATCGTATTATTCCCTTCCAGGGTGACACTTTCAATATTACTATGTCCCCAACATCAAACTCAATAGGCCTTCGTCGTTTATCCGCATAGGATTTCTGACGATCTTGTGCGGCCTTCATTCGTGCTTTGATTTGATCAAACCTTTCTGACGTTTCTTTTACGACTTCAAGACTTCCTAATTCCTTCTGTCCAATCTCACCCCAACAAACCGGGGTCCTGCATCTCCTCCCATACAACATTTCGTATGGCGGCATGCCTATAGTCGTGTGATGACTATTTTTGTATGAAAATTCGGCTAACGGCAGATGACTGTCCCAACTGCCGCCAAAATCGATAATACAAGCGCGAAGCATATCCTCCAAGGTCTGAATGGTCCTTTCGGACTGACCATCCATTTGTGGGTGGTATGCCGTGCTGATATTAAGCCTCGTGCCCATCGCCTCATGAAATCTCTTCCAGAACCTTGATGTGAATCGTGTGTCCCGGTCAGATACGATCGTCAAAGGCATCCCATGCCATGCTACTACTTCGTTAATAAACACTTCTGCTAACCTTTCCGACGAGAACGTCTCGCGAATAGGTAGGAAATGAGCACTCTTCGTTAAACGGTCCACAATTACCCAAATGGTGTCATGACCTTTAGCTGTGCGAGGTAGCTTAGTTATGAAGTCCATGGTAATGTGTTCCCACTTCCATTCCGGTATATCAAGTGGTTGAATCTTTCCATACGGTTTTTGGTGTTCGGCCTTTACTTGTGAGCAAGTCAAGCACTTGCTTACATACTTTGTCACTTCATGCTTCATTCCAGGCCACCAGTATTCCTTCCTCAGATCTTGGTACATTTTATTGGTACCAGGATGGATAGAGTATCAAGACTTATGAGCCTCATCCAAGATTTTGGTTCTAAGCTCGCCACTCATAGGTATCCATACCCGCCCAAAACGTGTACTAACACCAAGAGTGTTATATTCCAACTTGTCCTGTTGGCCAACCATCCTTTCCTTCTTTATGTTTTCTTCCTTAAGTGCCTCATTTTGAGCCTTTTCAATTTCTCTCATCACGTTCGATGTTACCACCAACTGGCAAGCTTTCACTCTAATAGGAGTAGGCACATCCTTTCGGCTTAGAGCGTCAGCCACCACGTTTGCCTTTCCAGGATGGTATTTTATTTCACAGTCATAGTCTTTCAACAGTTCCAACCATCGCCTCTGCCTCATATTAAGTTCCTTTTGTTCGAAGAAGTACTTCAAACTTTTGTGGTCGGAGTAAATAGTAAACTTCACCCCGTATAGGTAGTGCCTCCATATTTTTAATGCGAATACGACAGCAGCAAGTTCCAAATCATGGGTTGGATAATTAGCTTCGTGAATCTTCAACTGTCGTGACGCATACGCGATCACTCTTCCGCGTTGCATCAACACGCATCCCAATCCCTGACCCGAAGCGTCTGAGTACACCACTAGGTCTTCATTGCCCTCGGGGAGGGCCAAGACTGGAGCTTGGGTTAGCCTCTTCTTCAATTCCTTAAACGCCTCATCTTGGGTCGAACCCCATTCATACTTAACCTCTTTCCGAGTCAACTTTGTCAACGGCGAAGCTATTTTCGAGAAATCCTGGATGAATCTCCGATAGTAGCCCGCCAATCCCAAGAAACTACGGATTTCAGTTGGCGTCTTAGGAACATTCCATTCCCTTACCGTTACTATCTTTGCTGGGTCAACCATAATGCCGTTCGGGTTAATGACGTGACCTAGGAATTGGACTTCCCTAAGCCAGAACGCGCATTTGGAGAACTTAGCATACAACTTTTCTTTCTTCAGAGCCTCCAACACCTCCTTTAAGTGACATGCATGATCACCCTCATTCCTGGAATAGATGAGGATATCATCGATAAACACGATTACTGACCGATCCAGCATTGGTCGACAAACTCTATTCATCAAATCCATTAACGCTGCAGGGGCGTTCGTCAATCCAAAAGACATTACGCGGAACTCAAAGTGTCCATAACGTGTGCGAAATGCCGTTTTCGGTATGTCTTCTTCCCTCACCTTCAACTGATGGTACCCGGACCGAAGGTCGATTTTCGAAAACCAACTTGCGCCTTGCAATTGATCGAACAGGTCGTCGATCCTTGGTAACGGGTACTTGTTCTTCAAGGTACGTTTGTTCAACTCGCGATAATCAATACACATTCTCATCGAATCGTCTTTCTTCTACACAAACAACATCGGAGCACCCCACGGCGAGATGCTCGGTTGGATAAATCCTTTCTCAAGTAACTCGTCTAGTTGGACCATAAGTTCCTTCATCTCCACTGGTGCTAGTCGATATGGAGCCTTAGCCACGGGCTGGGCATCTGGTACTAAGTCAATTCGGAACTCAATTTCTCTATCGGGTGGTATCCCAGGCAAATCCTCTGGAAACACCTCCGGGTACTATCGTACCACGGGTACATCGTCTAGTTCCTTCACTTCCTTACGCTTGTCAATTACTTACACCAGATAAGCCTCGCATCCACGCCTCAAGTAATCTGTTGCCTTAATCATTGAGATGACGTTTGGCATCGGGACGTCACGATCTCCAAAAACCTCGACTTTGCTACCATCCAGAGCCTTGAGTCGGATTATCTTTCGTTTACATATGATTTGTGCTTCGTTGGCAGTTAACCAATCCATACCCAGCACGACATCAAACCCTCCCAAAACCATAACAAACAATCTGACAGGGAACATATGACCTTCTATTTTTATCGTAGAGTTGTCAACTACCTCGGTCACTCTCGCAGTTCTACCCTCAGCGGTTTCTACGCTAAAGGCCCTTTCTAGTATACTGACAGCGTACTTCACTCTTTTACAGAAAGTCGCAGATATAAAACTCTTACTGGCACCCGAATCAAATAACACAGAAACAAAAGTGTTGTCAAGGATGAACGTACCTGACGCCACATCGGGATCCTTCCTAGCCTGATCCTGCGTCAGTGCGTACGCCCGCGTCTTCGCACGAGATCCCTCTCCCTTCTTTTCCGGGCCCTTTCCCTTCCCAGTTTCCCCCATCCTGGGCTTCGGGCAGTCCCTACTCAGATGACCGACATCCCCACAGTTGTAGCACTTGTAGTGTTGTGTGCACTCATGGGCGTAGTGCCCGGTCTTGCCACATTTGAAACACAAGTTAGAACCCAGTCTACATTCACCTACATGTCTTATCCCACATTTCTTACAAACGGTCGGCTCATCCACCCGAGCCCTCTTATCACGAGTCCCAAACATCTTTCCCCCAGTTCGCTTGTTTGAGAAGCTCGGTCTCTTCTTTTGCTCTTCAATGGCAACAACATTCAGTGCCAGATCGTCAAATACCACGCCACTTAGCTCTACTGCCGAATCATAGGTAGTAGGGGCGTTTGCCTTAACATAGGTGCGGACCTGGTCCGGCAACCCTTGAATATAGCAGGCAATCTTTCTCTCTTCAGTGGTGACAAGATGTGGCACCAGACGTGTCAGTTCGTTGAATCGGGTTGTGTATTGCCGGTGCGTCATGTTCCCGGCCTTCAAACCCAGAAATTCTCTCTCTACCTTCTCAATCTCGTTCCTTGGGCAGAAATTCTTGATCACTAGAGTTTTCAAGTCAGCCCACATCATCGCATCCACAATCTCGCTCCCTTTTGCCTGACGTACACCTTCCCACCAATGGGATGCTTCCTCCCTCAAGGAGTTAGCAGCAAATTTCACAACTTGATCCGCTCGGCATTCGCTGAGACGGATGGCAGCCTCCATACGGATTATCCAGTCAAACGTAGCTACCGCGTCTTTCTTTCCAGTCAGGACTGGCGGGTCACATGCCTTGAAGGACTTATAGTCGCATCCGCGAGCAGGCGGTGCGTTGATTGCCTCAGTGTTCGGGGTATCAACCGTCGGGTTAGACCCACCTTCCCCATTGACCTGCTTCAATGCTTCTACCAACAGACCTGGCAGAGAAGTCTTCATCAATTCTGTGAACTCTTGAGCTATAGCTACTCTCACTTCTGGTTCAAAAGTGAAAGGTTGTTCTTCTACCAGTGTTTGTTCAGTTCCATGCACACTAACCGCCGGTTCATTGTGAACACTTCCTTCTTCACTATTCTCTTGACGTCCAGGGATCCTGCCACGCCCACCATTTCGACCGCCGGTACGACCACCGGTACGGCCACCACGCCTTCCGTTTCCTCTCCTCGCCATTTCGTTCTATAAGACAAGAAATCTAATGTCATCACGCTAGTTAACAAATAAAATTCAATAAGTACTGTAAGATGTTAATATACACTGGCCATCTGCAATTAACCATTACACTACCTTTCGATTTCTATTTGACCACCTTTGTGATTCCATCAGAACACAAGTCCTTTCCTAACCCTTCCTAAGGCATAATACATACACATATTCTACTTTTCATACCTGATGCTTTGGCTCGAGTTACTCGTACAGGCATCCGCTTTCAGTCCCATTCAAAGTTTAAGTTCAGACACTGGGAGTGTCCAAATCTCTCAAACTATTGCTCTGATACCAACTTGTAAGGCCACAAACCCGGGAGGCCTCACTTGTTGGATTTACTCATTCACAAACAGTTCTTAAACATGAATATCAAATAACGCAGTGGAAAATTTCATTCATTCATCCTAATAAAAACTTGTTCATACATGCGGAAGCGTAAACATTGTTAAAAACATGATTACATCATAATTAAACATAACGGGATGCCAGTCTTCAAAAGCAGTCGGGTAACTCTTCATCTCTAGCCAAGCATCACCGCCATCCTCATCTCATGCCTTAACCTGAATGTGCACACTAAAAAGTCAGCTACGCTGGTGAGTTCTAGTTTTCGTTCGATTTAAGAAATGGTTCATCATTCAAAACATTCATTAGGGTTTAACATCACGTATAAGAAAACAGGGCCTTTCATTCATAAACCTTCCAACATTTAAACACATTGAACGGATCATTTGTTTAAAACATTTAACATTCATTTAAGTCATACATTACTATCTAAAATCTGTATCTTTCTTTACGCGTCTCTGTGTCCCCGAAGGAACCCTGCATGTCGTGGACAACCGTTACATATCATCGTCGTTGCCACAACATTCCGTCAATTCCCTTTTTGGTATTGCCCCCAAAGCTAACTGCACGAGGATCGACAATACCCATTCAGTTGCCCCCCTATGGCTCTCAGCCATAGATCGACAACCTCCATTGAAGGCTATGGCTCTCAGCCATAGACCGACAACTTCCATCGACGGCTATGGCTCTCAGCCATAACACTGTCGGATCATAATTTAACCTCACGTGGGGTCACGTTAACCCCTGAGTAACCGTCGTTACTCCATACCAGTTGTACAACATCAAACCATTGGCAGGCCAGTAAGACACTGCCCCTGTTGTTCTTATGGTAACTTGGCTCGCTGTCCATAATCTACCACAAGGCTGGGAATCTCATTCCCGGACTTCATTCGTCAATTCCATTCATTCGACAGATTAGATTTGTAATGACTTCTTTAAAACCTTTGCCCTTTTTCTTTTCTTTTCACAAAACCTTTCCTTCACTTTCAAAACCCTTTACCTTTACTTTAAACCATTTCTTTATAAACATTAGTTCGTAAACATTCCGTTCATGAAACTTTCTTTCCATAAACCGTTCATTCCAAATCATTTCATTTCGTAAACATAGTTTCATAAACATCATTTTATAAAACAACATTTCATACGTATACACACCAGCCCGAAAACATTATATATAACATTTAAAAGAGGGCTTCTAGAACTCACCTGATACGCTAATATGGGTTGTCCTAAACGAAGGTCCAACAACGTCACTTCCGATCTGAATTGATTAGTAAAATACACATCAGACCAATCCCGACTCTAATGGTTTAACCATTCTAACATACTGACTTCACTTAACCAGTTCTAATGTCTGCGCACTTAGCAAGTGCGCAGACCTTGCTGCCTGCGCGCTTAGCAAGTGCGCAGACCCTGCTGCCTGCGCACTTATCAAGTGCGCAGGTCCCTCCTCCTACGCACTTAGCAAGTGCGCAGGTCCCTCCTCCTGCGCACTTAGCAAGTGCGCAGGTCCCTCCTCCTGCGCACTTAGCAAGTGCGCATGACCTGCTCCGTGCGTACTTAGCAAGTGCGCACGACCTGTTCTTCGTGAAAAACCCTAACTTTCGCATTCGGGTTTGATCATGTCAGGATCCCGAACCTGTTGCATTCAAAACGTTCGTTTTCCATTAAGGAACTCAAATCCATGATTATCTTTCAGTTTCATCTGTTCAAACCTTACCTTTTCACCCAAAACCCGAAAAACCCAAAAACGAACTAAAACTCATATTTAG
The DNA here is from genome assembly GCA_023525975.1 of Smallanthus sonchifolius. Lineage (NCBI taxonomy): Eukaryota > Viridiplantae > Streptophyta > Magnoliopsida > Asterales > Asteraceae > Smallanthus > Smallanthus sonchifolius. The sequence continues at coordinate 63,266,574 of CM042019.1, read as the reverse complement.
GTCGGATCGTTACCTGAATCGAGTTTCTGATCCGGAGGTTCTTCTCACGAGTTATGGAGTAACACTTTGCTGAAGTCTCGGTTCGATCCGCCAACTTTCTCTCTCAACGGTTTCTCTCTCTAAAAGTTGCAAATGAGAGAAAAAGGGTGGCATAGGCTATTTATAGCCAGCTGACCCATCCGACCCGACCCGCCATGCCTCGTTCATTTATTCCGTTATTATAACTGTCGTTTTATTTTTGGGATGTTACATTTAATTAAAATAGGGCTTTTGATCTTGGATATGTCTATGATTATAACATAAACATTTTAGGGATCATAGATCTAGCTAGTTATGAGAGATTTTTAAAGGAAAAGTATGAATAAGCAAGAATATAAGAAGAACTTACTTATGAATATGGAAACGACTTTGAATCTTGAGAGAGGGATTAGAACTTGATATGGTGTGAGAATGAGGGAAGAATGAGGGTCTATTTATAGGGTAGTATCATGGGCTTATTTACAAAATTTAATTTGTTATAGGGATTAAGATTGCAAAATATGAAAAATAGTTTTTAATTTCATAACATATTTCAACTTAAGTGCTCATAAATTTTATGTTCATGACTTCATTTCATCATAATTCATATTTAATATGTTTATAGATATAATTATATATTTATTTGTTTTATTTACCTTTATTAATTTAAAAATACTAGCAATGTTATATTTTCATAATAAATTGTTTATATCATGTGTGTATATATATAGTTTTAGAAATGACTTAGTATGTACCTATATATTTATGGAATAGGATAGTGACAATTATTTACAAAGCATATAACATAAATATTTATTACTTATGAATTTGAAGTAGGTAATTAAGGTTCTTCATAAATGCGATTCACCAAAATAATGAACTTACATTGCCGGAAAAGTTAAAATAAAAGCGGGAAATTTCCTGGAGATTACAGTCTCCCCTACTTTAAAAAATTTCATCCCGAAATTATTTAGGAGAAGGGTCTAAGGAAGAGACATGTGTTTGGATTCTCAACTAGCTTTGCTTTTCGGTTTGAGGAGTATAGTTGATGACAAGCTTTAGGTCAGGTCATCGTGTGAGGTATGGATGGTGGTAGTGAATTTTGTTTGAGTGGAAATAAGGAAATGATTGCCCGGGAATGATTTTTTTTAGATTCAAATGATGGAATGCATCACTTGTAATGAGGATGATGGAAACTTTTAGATCTAAACTTGTTTAAGATATAGTCTAAGATGTTCGAGTGATGTCACTGGATAAGGATTTCAAAACTACTAGTCAAGGTCAGAGTAATAGGAAATCCCTACATGAATACGGACAACGTTACTTCTTACAATATGACAGGAGCACATATATATATATATATATATATAGGATGTACCAGCGGTATATCTACTATGCCCTTATCATATTCCATTAGTTTCGTTAGTGTATTTCACCATAGGTTTTATGTCATCGCACACTACAAAATTTACTACATTTTTCATGCGCTGATTTTTATAATTATGTGTGCACCCGTAATTACTCAAATCTCCGTATGGTTCGTATAGATCGTTCTATTACATGTGGGTACAGAGGTGGGGGAAATATCAAAAACATTTACTTTATTATTGTTTTCATACATGAGTTGCTAGTGAGTAATTGTGTGTCTAGATGGTAAAGTCAATCAGGGAGTAAAGACTGGCACAACCCCATACATGGGTGCCCTAAGTAGATGGCACACCCTCCAGGTTATCCATAAAGTTTTTAGCTCTCTCGTGTTTGAACAAGAATACGTCAAACCCCGAGTAACTCAAAGTTTATAGCTTTCTCGTGTTTGAACAAGAATACGTCAAACCCCGAGTAGCTTAAAGTTTATAGCTATCAAGTTTCATGGATAAAGTGGACGATCATGCTTCATGTATATAGTGGGCAATTTATTGTAAACAATGTAAACAGTCTAGTTTCGTGTGTAATGTAGGCACTCAAGTTTCATGTATAGCGTGAATAATATAGTACTATGCATATTGTAATTAACCAAGTATCACGTATCGTGTGAACAATCTAGTGTCGTGCATGTTGCAAGTAATCAAGTTCCGTCTATAATGTGGTCAATCTAGTATCATATATATTGTAAACAACCAAGTATCTGTATCATGTGAACAAGCTAGTATCATGTATATTGCAAACGAGTAAGTTTCAAGTGTGATGTGATCAATCTAGTATCATGCATATTGCAAACAACCAAGTTTCGTGTATAATGTGACTAATTAAGTTTCGTCTATGAAGTAAATAAATTGGTTTTCACGTTTAATGTGAACGTTCATATGTAAGTAATCAACTCTCATGAGTAATGTAAGCTATCAAATTTCGTAGGTGATCGAGTTTTGCAGCCAGGCATGTTGCTTTACATTCATCTATCATGTAGGTAGTTGGGTTTTAAGTTTTCCATTTTCGTTGAGGTTTATATGGGTGGTTAACACCTACGCGAAATGATTCATCACCTTGAAATGACTAGTAAGCTCATACTGTAACATCCGGCCCCTCATACCAACAATATTGTCCGCTTTGCCCACTAAGAGCTCACGGATTTGTTTTTGGTTGCCCGGGTGAAAACTTCCCGGGGGGGTCACCCATCCCTGGATTACTCCCACCCGAGCACGCTTAACTGTGGAGTTCTCCTCTCATCCACTACATTAAGCCCCAAAACGCGTTGTTTTGGGTTTGACCCCATTCATATTTCACTTCCTTCCGTGTCAGTTTAGTTAGTGGCGAGGCTATCCTTGAGAAATCTTGAATGAACCTTCGATAGTAGCCTGCCAATCCCAGAAAACTTCGTATCTCTGTTGGTGTCTTTGGGACGTTCCATTCCTTTACTGTCTCGATCTTTGCAGGATCTACCATGATTCCGTTTGGGTTTATTACGTGACCTAGGAATTGGACTTCCCTAAGCCAGAACGCGCATTTGGAGAACTTTGCGTATAACTTTTCCTGCTTTAACACCTCCAGAACCTCTCTTAGGTGACAGTGGTGATCACCCTCGCTTTTTGAATACACCAGTATGTCATCTATAAAAACTATCACCGATCGATCCAACATTGGTCGACATACACTATTCATCAAATCCATGAACGCTGCTGGTGCGTTGGTCAATCCGAAAGACATCACGAGAAACTCATAATGCCCATAACGCGTGCGAAACGCGGTCTTTGGTACGTCTTCTTCTCTTACTTTCAACTGATGGTAACCCGACCTAAGATCGATCTTTGAGAACCAACTCGCACCTTGCAGTTGATCAAAAAAGTCATCTATTCTATGTAGTGGGTATTTGTTCTTTACTGTTCTCTTGTTCAATTCGCGGTAGTCGATGCACATGCGCATACTGCCGTCCTTCTTCTTTACAAATAGTACCGGAGCGTCCCATGGTGAGATGCTCGGTCTAATAAATCCTTTCTCGGTTAGTTCCTCTAGTTGAGACATCAATTCTTTCATTTCTGACGGAGCCAATCGGTAGGGGGCTTTGGCAACGGGCTCAGCTCCTGGCAGTAAGTCAATCTGAAATTCTATTTCCCGATCGGGTGGTAACCCAGGTAGATCCTCAGGGAATACTTCCGGAAAGTTGCACACCACGGGTACATTCTTGAGTTCATTCGTTTTCGTTCTATCATCAATAACATATGCCAGATAAGTTTCGCAACCGCGCCTCATGTAACTTTCGGCCTTGATCATTGAGATGATGTCCGGCAACGTGCAATTCCAATCCCCATAAACCGTAATTGGGCTGCCGCTTGGAGCCTTGAGGTGTATCCTCTTACGTTTACATATGATTTGAGCTTCGTTGGCAGCTAGCCAATCCATACCCAATACTATATCGAATCCTCCTAAGTTGAGAAGGAATAATCTAGAAGGAAACTTATGTCCCTCTATTTCTATGATGCAATCCTCTGTTACTTGGAATACTGCCGAATTTTTACCAACGGCAGTTTGTACGCTAAAGGCCTTTACTATGGTGTTGATAGTGCAATCCAGTTTACGACTAAATGCATTTGATATGAAGCTTTTACTAGCACCAGAATCAAATAAAATAGCAGCACGTTCATCATTAACTAGAAACGTACCTGACACGACATCAGGGTTTCCCCTTGCTTCTTCCTCAGTTAAGGCATAGGCCCGAGTCCTTGCCTTTTGTTGTTCCTGTTCCCTCTCCTTTCCCGAACCAGATTGGCCGGCCTTCCTACAATTCTTTGTCAGATGTCCAAACAATCCACATACTTGACATTTGACGTCCTTCAAACAATCTCGGGAGTAGTGCCCCGGCCTCCCGCACTTATAACACACGGTGGTGCCGATTCGACACTCGCCCAGATGTTGCTTTCCACATCTCTTGCATGTTTCATATCCGTCCAACCTTGGTTTCTTAATTTCAGCTGTTTCTTTCCCTTTTCTGGTGCCTCTAGACGGGTTCTCCCACTTTCTCTTTTGTGTCTCAGGTGCCGGGTCCTCATTGGCATAATCGTCGTAGACAATTCCAGACAGGTTGACTACCGACTCGAAGGTCGATGGTAGATTAGCTTTTACATGAACACGGACCCTTTGCGGCAGACCCTTGACATAGTATTTGATCATACGTTCTTCAGTTTCCACCAAGTGTGGTACCAGTTGGGCCAACTCGTTGAATCTTGAAGTATACTGGCGATGAGTCTTGTTGCCAGCCTTGAAGTTTAGGAACTCGTTCTCCATACGATCAATCTCGTTCTGTGGGCAGAACTTCTGGATTATGAGCTTTTTCAGGTCTTCCCATGTCATTCTGGCAAGAGCATTTGGCGACTTTGTTCTTTGGATGTTTCTCCACCAACCCAGTGCTTCATTGGTGAAAGAATGAGCAACATATTTGACCGCCTGGTCCGGTCGGCACTCGCTGATGTTGATTACAGCGTTCATCCTCTCAATCCATTCGAAAGTAGCCACCGAATCCTTGGTTCCATCAAACTTAGGTGGGTCTCCGTCCTTGAAACCTTTGTAAGTACACCCACGATTGCTTGATGCCACTTTTACTTCATCCCCGTCACTGTCATAAATTTTCTCTTCATTTTTTCCTTCATCCTCTTCTTTGCTTTTCTTTAGTGCCTCAGATAATAGGTCAGGCAATATGTTCTTCAGAGTAAGTACAACCTCGCGGGCAATAGCATCCCTAACCTCGGGTTCCAACTGTATAGGCCCTTGATTGCCGTCCCCAGTTGGGGTCACATTAGTTTCGTGCACACTTTCAGTGTGTTCTGCATGCACGCTCTCTTCCTCTTCACTTCTTCGATTCAATGGAGGTCTACCCACTCGGCCAGTGCGACCGCCTCGGCGTCCAGTTCTTCTTCCTCCAGCCATAGTTCCTAGTTTCTGATGGTCATAAAGGGAATACATCAATGTCATTCTCTCAGATCATAGTCTTAGAATAGTACGAACAAGGTAATTTTTTAATTACAGTGACCGGTTTGTGATTAGAAATTTACATTGCTTTTCGGGTTCCAAACTCTTCAAATTGGTCATGACATTGACATCTATTGGTTCTAGGTTTGAGTATCTATTCTTACCCAAGTGTATTAGCCTTAGTACTTACTTACTGTGCCTGCGTTGGCGTTGGCTACCCGGACTGACATCCGTGCGTTGGTCCCATAATCAGTTTAAGTCCAGACATTTAGGGATGTCTGAATCTCTCAAACTATTGCTCTGATACCAACTTGTAACATCCGGCCCCTCGTACCAACAATATTGTCCGCTCTGCCCACTAAGAGCTCACGGATTTGTTTTTGGTTGCCCGGGTGAAAACTTCCCAGGGGGTCACCCATCCCTGGATTACTCCCACCCGAGCACGCTTAACTGTGGAGTTCTCCTCTCATCCACTACATTAAGCCCCAAAACGCGTTGTTGATTTTAAGAGGCAGGGCATTTCTTATGAACCAAGGATCTCTCTTGTGCACGGCCGATGTGGGATTCGCCTAGGGTGTTACAATCACCCCCCCCTTTTGGACTCATCGTCCTCGATGAGGTTTGCCCCACCATCCAATTCAGGGATGTGGGATTCGCCTAAGGTGTCCTTCTGAACACCCCCGGGGACTCAACCGTGATCGCTGAGGTTACAATTCAGGGATGTGGGATTTTAAGAGGGACCGGATGTTACAAATGGTATCAGAGACACTCTTGTGTCGTTCGGGATGGTGGGGCAAACCTCAGCGATCACGCTTGAGTCCCCGGGGTGTTCAGAAGGACACCTTAGGCGAATCCCACATCCCTGAATTGGATGGTGGGGCAAACCTCATCGAGGACGATGACTCCAAAAGGGGGGTGATTGTAACACCCTAGGCGAATCCCACATCGGCCGTGCACAAGAGAGATCCTTGGTTCATAAGGAATGCCCTGCCTCTTAAATCAACAACGCGTTTTGGGGCTTAATGTAGTGGATGAGAGGAGAACTCCACAGTTAAGCGTGCTCGGGTGGGAGTAATCCAGAGATGGGTGACCCCCTGGGAAGTTTTCACCTGGGCAACCAAAAACAAATCCGTGAGCTCTTAGTGGGCAAAGCGGACAATATTGTTGGTATGAGGGAAATGGTATCAGAGCCACTCTTGTGTCGTTCGGGATGGTGGGGCAAACCTCAGCGATCACGGTTGAGTCCCCGGGGGTATTCAGAAGGACACCTTAGGCGAATCCCACATCTCTGAATTGGATGGTGGGGCAAACCTCATCGAGGACGATGAGTCCAAAAGGGGGGGTGATTGTAACACCCTAGGCGAATCCCACATCGGCCGTGTACAAGAGAGATCCTTGGTTCATAAGAAATGCCCTGCCTCTTAAAATCAACAACGCGTTTTGGGGCTTAATGTAGTGGATGAGAGGAGAACTCCACAGTTAAGCGTGCTCGGGTGGGAGTAATCCAGGGATGGGTGACCCCCTGGGAAGTTTTCACCTGTGCAACCAAAAACAAATCCGTGAGCTCTTAATGGGCAAAGCGGACAATATTGTTGGTATGAGTGGCCGGATGTTACAAATGGTATCAGAGCCACTTTTGTGTCGTTCGGGATGGTGGGGCAAACCTCAGCGATCACGGTTGAGTCCCCGGGGGTGTTCAGAAGGACACCTTAGGCGAATCCCACATCCTTGAATTGGATGGTGGGGCAAACCTCATCGAGGACGATGAGTCCAAAAAGGGGGGTGATTGTAACACCCTAGGCGAATCCCACATCGGCCGTGCAAAAGAGAGATCCTTGGTTCATAAGAAATGTCCTGCCTCTTAAAATCAACAACGCGTTTTGGGGCTTAATGTAGTGGATGAGAGGAGAACTCCACAGTTAAGCGTGTTCGGGTGGGAGTAATCCAGGGATGGGTGACCCTCCCGGGAAGTTTTCACCCAGGCAACCAAAAACAAATCCGTGAGCTCTTAGTGGGCAAAGCGGACAATATTGTTGGTACGAGGGGCCGGATGTTACACATACATTCCGGAAGGTGCAAGGTGATGAGAAGGTTTTGCAGGTATTCAGCATAATATGTACATGAATATCGAATTTATGCTTTTTGTTTATAAATAAACGAGTAATTTGAAATTTGTACTCTTGTTTGTAAATTAATAAATGGAATAATAATTTGGGCGGATGGATAATTGGATAAATAAAAACATTTTAATTTGATTATTATAAAGCAAATGTTTCAAAAGATAATAATGGCCTTATAATTTAATAAATAAGCCAAAATTTAAATATTAATTAGTTTAACGAAATAACAAGTCATAATAAAATAGTTAATCAAGTCATCATAAAAAGGATGAAATACTTGTTATTACTTTTATAAAATCATTTGTACAAGACTGGTATTAAGCTTCTTTGCGAGGTAAAGGGGGTTTGTAAATAGTTTATACTCTAGATAAAATCTATAAACCAAGAGTTTGATAAAGGTTTTGTTTGAACAAAATAACTATATTAGTTAAATCGGGGAAATAACAAGATAACTAGTTTACAAAGAAGGTTTAGATATCAATCATTAAGGAAAGTTAAAAAAAATTAACATTTATATTTAGGTACATAATATGGGTTTCAATTTAAGTTTTTAAGAAGACGCGAAATAGGGTATCCGGTTAACATCTCAGGTAGTTTTCCACCAGGAAGCAGGCGAGTACCAAGACGAACATCATTGTAGTTATTCGTATTGCAAACCGGGCATCAGCCCTAGTTATTTTCGTATGTGAATCAAGTATTTCCTGGTCTCCACTCCTTGCCTTAGAAACTCTGTGGTCCTTACATATAGGTGAGCGGCATCAGGTGGAACTCCTAACGCACTGGTAGGTTCCTTATCTTGTCCTGCTCCTGGATCTGGATGGTATAGGTTAGGTGTTAAATAAGGTTTCTCGGAGGTGATTTAGCTTCTCGGAGTCTCAAGTCTGCTCCTAGGCCAATCTGCTATGCAGTCAAACATGGATCTAGCAACTAGTCATTCCGGTGACTGGTTGTCTGGTGATGGGGACCCAAAGTATTCCTCTTGTGTTGACTCTGATTTGGGGTGATTCTTAGGGGAATGAAGAGGGTAAGAGACCATGTTTAGCACGAAAAGGTCGTAAGTGTAATGGTAAGTTGTTAAGTACAAAGGTATTCATGAGTTTAAAATTTTGACTAATCATAACATCGAGCTCTTATAATATATTAGGAGTAACACTTGACCTATAAGTAGTGTACCCACGAGAAGGATTCCCAGGAAAGAGAGGTGGGTCACAAAGGACACACTGAAGTACTCAGTCTTTCCTTAGTCGGAATCTTTCATGGACTTACACCCACTCTTCCAGCCATCATGTATAAGTGACATTATTATTTGAACTCATGGTTATGGTGAGAATCGTTAGAGATTGTGTCTTGTGGCTCAAGGGTGTGCTTCACCTATTGAAGCAGCTTCTTTTCCTCATATGGTAAGGGCTAAGAGTTTAAATCCTTTGTAAATGATAATAAGGGTGATAAAATTTCCAAGGCATAAGGATGAAGAGGTATAGTTGACTTAAATATGATTAAGTGTAAGGATAAAATAGAGGGTTTAGACTTGTGTACCAAATTATAATAATTAAGCGGATGATGTTTAGATTGCATTCATCTGGTGTATAGCCGAATGGATGTTACGATAAATCAAAGTGATTCAAGTCCTTATACTTTCAAGAAGACATGCTTTAGCCTATAGGTGAACACTCACTTCGGGAATTCCCAGGAAAGCATACGGATCCTTCGGTTGATTTGGATTTATGTGAAATGCTTTCCTAGACAGAAGACCCAAAGTACAGGCATTCACCCTTCCAGATTGCACATGTTCTCTACTAATTTTCAGAACTCAAAACTTTAATGGGACTTTAAAATTTTAATAGGTATTGGATCTAGGAGTTTTAAATCTTTCCATGAGTGATCAGTGATGATGTGTAAAGATGGAGGTGTATATGTCAAAACTTAGGATAGCATTTAGTAATATCAAATAGGTATTGCGCAGACAATTCAAATAGTGTAACAAATGAGGTATTACAGGAGTAGCAGTTTTTGTGAACATGTAGGTTATCAAGTAATATAGTACGTAAAAAAATTTGTATTGTACATGCAATGTAATACACTAGATAATATGTAAGATACTTACATAAGGGTATCCTAAGGTTATAGGATATAGTCCAGAAATATGTTTCAAGTAATCCATATGGTTTTAAATAAATCCATGTAGTCCTTGGAATGTTGTAGTTCATGTAATTGTATCACGTAAACAGAAATAGATAGATGTAGATAAATATGTGTATAAATGAGTATAAAGTGGAGTTCCTAATAAAATACATGAGTTAAACTCATGTTTGGGGACTCCTAGGTTATAGTCTAGGTCATTTGTGTCTAATAACCTAATTTCCTATAACCATGGCTCTGATACCAATCTGTCACACCCCGGCCGGCGGCGGATTATACGCCGGGGCTGATGCGGTTGTTCATAAGCACACGATCATCTATTAAATGTGACAATATTTATTCATCAAAATTAAACGCATCCGTTACAAGTAGAAATGGATAATAAAGCGTTCAAACATGACATAAGTTGAATTTAATCTTTAATAGAGCTAGGTCCAATGTCCTAAGTGATCAAGTAGTGTCCTCAAACTGGTGCACCCGAAACATGTGAGTAAATGTCAACTACAAGTAGTTGGTGAGTAACATAGGTTTTGACACCAAACAAAAGTTAAGTATAGGTTTACAATTCAATATGTTCAAAGCATGTCTAAAGCATATATGTGAAAACATACAAGGTTCCAAGCGTACAATTCAAGCCTGATAATAGAAAACTAGATACGCAATCCCACTGATTGCCATTTTGAAAAAGGGAGCAAGCGGATACTCCAAGTTATAGTTGATACCCAACAAAACCCGCCAAGGTCTTGTGGTAAGTTATAGTTTCAGTTTCCCATATAAATGATCATGTTAGGTACTACCTTAGGCTTGGGCTGCAAGTTAATGAATGTACTGGCATGAAACACATGCAATGGTCACCAAGTAGTTCAAATATAAAGCATAAAGATCAAGCACAAGAACATAGATATTGAATTGTTTAAATAGATAAAGTTGATAACATGTTTCAACCCAAAAGCAAAAACAGTAAAAAGGGGCTATGTAAACTCACCTTGCAATAAGTAGCTTGGACGTCACACAAGTATATTGCACAAATGTTCTAGCTAATCACAAGGTTAACCTATGTTTGATGGAACATATATATCATTGATTTGTACAACTGAAATAGAGAATCCTATTGTGCGAGGAGATTGATGTGAGTGTCCTCATTTTAATAATAAAATAATTATTTGAGTTGCAAATAATATTTTATGTAAATCTTTGATAAATATTTGTATTGTAATAAGTGAAAGAATTAATAACGATGTGTTTGTTTGTAATAATTATATAAACGTGTGAATAAATAATTAGGTTTCTTTTGTTTGTAAATAAATACACAAATAAATAAATGACTAGTTTTCTTTTATTTGTAATTGCATAAATTAATAGATAGATAAATAAATGAGTAATAATTAGTTGAGTAATTAAATAATTTACTACATAAATAAATGAATGAAACCTTTCATTTGATTTATGAAAAACAAGTGTTAAAAATAATGATTTAATTAGTTGGTAATTAAACCAAAATTTAAAGTATAATAATGTTTTAATTAATTAATAATTAAACCATAATTAATTATTAATTAAAAGTATAGAATTGAGTTTTAAATGTTCTCATATAATAAAAATAAATTATAAAAAAGTTTGTATAAATATTTATGAAGAAATGAGTTTATAATCATAATCATAATTAGTTGAAAGTGGTTGTTGTACACTAGAATGGTTATCATTCCAGAGTAGTACCTCCAACAGAAAAGTTTCCAGGAAAGGGTTGGTCGGATCAGAACCCCGTCTTTTCCTAGCCAGAACTTTAATGTTTGACAGATAACTACATACTGGTTTGAAATTTACTCTATTTGCATACTTAACCAAGTTTAGTTTGTGTTTGGAAAGTATATGGGCTAAAGTGAAAATGTAAGTTTATGTAAAGATACAATTTGAATATTAAATAATTTAACTTGAAAATAAGGATTTTTAGTAAAAACATAATTTTTGAAATTGAAAGGAGTAAGAATGATCAACCAAGCTTTTAAATAAAAGTTTGACACAATTTTAATTAAAATAGGGCTTTTGATCTTGGATATGTCTATGATTATAACATAAACATGTTAGGGATAATAGATCTAGCTAGTTATGAGAGATTTTTAAAGGAAAAGTATGAACAAGCAAGAATATAAGAAGAACTTACTTATGAATATGGAAACGACTTTGATCTTGAGAGAGGGATTAGAACTTGATATGGTGTGAGAATGAGGGAAGAAAGAGGGTCTATTTATAGGGTAGTATCATGGGCTTATTTATAAAATTTAATTTGTTATAGGGATTAAGATTGCAAAATATGAAAAATAGTTTTTAATTTCATAACATATTTCAACTTAAGTGCTCATAAATTTTATGTTCATGACTTCATTTCATCATAATTCATATTTAATATGTTTATAGATATAATTATTTGTTTTATTTACCTTTAGTAATTTAAAAATACTAGCAATGTTATATTTTCATAATAAATTGTTTATATCATGTGTATATATATAGTTTTAGAAATGACTTAATATGTACCTATATATTTATGGAATAGGATTGTGACAATTATTTACAAAGCATATAACATAAATATTTATTACTTATGAATTTGAAGTAGGTAATTAAGGTTCTTCATAAATGCGATTCACCAAAATAATGAACTTACATTGCCGGAAAAGTTAAAATAAAAGCGGGAAATTTCCTGGAGATTACAATAATCATAGACCTATCCAAGATCAAAAGCCCTATTTTAATTAAAATTGTGTCAAACTTTTATTTAAAAGCTTGGTTGATCATTCTTACTCCTTTCAATTTCAAAAATTATGTTTTTACTAAAAATCTTTATTTTCAAGTTAAATTATTTAATATTCAATTTCTATCTTTACATAAACTTACATTTTCACTTTAGCCCATATACTTTCCAAACACAAACTAAACTTGGTTAAGTATGCAAATAGAGTAAATTTCAAACCAGTATGTAGTTATCTGTCAAACATTAAAGTTCTGGCTAGGAAAAGACGGGGTTCTGATCCGACCAACTCTTTCCTGGGAACTTTTCTGTTGGAGGTACTACTCTGGAATGATAACCATTCTAGTGTACAACAACTACTTTCAACTAATTATGATTATGATTATAAACTCATTTCTTTATAAATATTTATACAAACTTTTATATAATTTATTTTTATTATATGAGAACATTTAAAACTCAATTCTATACTTTTAATTAATAATTAATTATGGTTTAATTATTAATTAATTAAAACATTATTATACTTTAAATTTTGGTTTAATTACCAACTAATTAAATCATTATTTTTAACACTTGTTTTTCATAAATCAAATGAAAGGTTTCATTCATTTATTTATGTTGTAAATTATTTAATTACTCAACAAATTATTACTCATTTATTTATTCATATATCTATCTATTAATTTATGCAATTACAAATAAAAGAAAACTAGTCATTTATTTATTTGTGTATTTATTTACAAACAAAAGAAACCTAATTATTTATTCACACGTTTATATAATTATTACAAACAAACACATCGTTATTAATTCTTTCACTTATTACAATACAAATATTTATCAAAGATTTACATAAAATATTATTTGCAACTCAAATAATTATTTTATTATTAAAATGAGGACACTCACATCAATCTCCTTGCACAATAGGATTCTCTATTTCAGTTGTACAAATCAATGATATATATGTTCCATCAAACATAGGTTAACCTTGTGATTAGCTAGAACATTTGTGCAATATACTTGTGTGACGTCCAAGCTACTCATTGCAAGGTGAGTTTACATAGCCCCTTTTTACTGTTTTTGCTTTTGGGGTGAAACATGTTATCAACTTTATCTATTTAAACAATTCAATATCTATGTTCTTGTACTTGATCTTTATGCTTTATATTTGAACTACTTGGTGACCATTGCATGTGTTTCATGCCAGTACATTCATTAACTTGCAGCCCAAGCCTAAGGTAGTACCTAACATGATCATTTATATGGGAAACTGAAACTATAACTTACCACAAGACCTTGGCGGGTTTTGTTGGGTATCAACTATAATTTGGAGTATCCGCTTGCTCACTTTTTCAAAATGGCAATCAGTGGGATTGCGTATCTAGTTTTCTATTATCAGGCTTGAATTGTACGCATGGAACCTTGTATGTTTTCACATATATGCTTTAGACATGCTTTGAACATATTGAATTGTAAACCTATACTTAACTTTTGTTTGGTGTCAAAACTTATGTTACTCACCAACTACTTGTAGTTGATATTTACTCACATGTTTCAGGTGCACCAGTTTGAGGACACTACTTGATCACTTAGGACATTGGACCTAGCTCTATTAAAGATTAAATTCAACTTATGTCATGTTTGAACGCTTTATTATCCATTTCTACTTGTAACGGATGCGTTTAATTTTGATGAATAAATATTGTCACATTTAATAGATGATCGTGTGCTTATGAACAACCGCGTCAGCCCCGGCGTATAATCCGCCGTCGGCCGGGGGTGTGACAGGTGGTATCTCTGTAGTGTCTGCCATAAGAGCTTGATTGTTGACAGGCAGTTCTTCATACTGGAAGCTCCAGTCGAACTCAGAAGTTCCAACAGTTGCACAGGCTGCAGTTTGAACTGGAGGAGTAGCTTGTTGTTGTGGTTATCTGGGTTGGGCTTGGTGAGCTTGTCTTGACTGAGGAGTAGCTGGATTTGTTCTTGGTGCCTAGCATTCTCTAGCAAAGTGACCCAGTAGGTTACAGTTGTAACATCTTAGTTTGCTTTTATCCAAGCCAACTCTGGTGTTGGAGTTGTTACATGGAATGGGTCTTCCGATTCTAGAGTAGAACCTTTTTGCTCTTATAGAGAGCATGGCATACGAGTGCTGTATGTACATTTCTTCTAAATCATCGGATGAAAGCATTCCAGATCCTCCTTGATAAAGGACATGTTGCTTGAGTTTTCAGAAACAAAAGCAGCGGAGGTTGATGTTTGAGGAGGAGCTTCTAGGAGAAATGGTGAGCTATTTGTTTGAGAGGTAGGAGTTTGTGGATGGGTGACAATGGGAGGATAGTAGTTGCTTGAACTAGGAACTGAGTGGTCAGAGTGAAGCGCAGATGAGATGCTGGAGGAAGAGGATGATGATTGATGATTGGAGCTCCTTTCCTTGGCTTGAATCATTTCTAATTCATATGTTTTCAGCATGCCAAAGAGCTCTGTCATCTGGAGAGTTTTTAAATTCTCCGTTCTTCTTATAGACACTGTGTATAGTGTCCAGCAGCTTGGGAGAGATCTGATAAACTTTTTGAGAATATATTCATTCTCTAGCTTTACTTTGGAGCACTGCAGTTCTCCCACCAGGTAAGTGTACCTGTTATACAAAACGGTTAGTGACTCACCTTCCTTCCATACGAAGTTTTCGTATTGCTGTTTCAGGACGTATCTTCTGTTTTCTTTGACTTCCTCAGAGCCAGCAAACATCTTCTCAAGAGCCTCCCAGAGCTCTTTAGCAATTTTGTAACTTCTGAAGTTATGAAAAACTTCATTTGGAAGGCACATTTGGATAGCTCCTAGTGCCTTGAAGTCCACCTCCATATTCTTTATGTCCTCTTCTGAGTACTTGGAGGGCTCCTTTGGAACTGGTCGTCCTCTAGAGTCAGCAGAGGCCACCATGGGAGTGTAGGGTCCATCCCTGATGGATTTCCATATTCCGTACTCCTGATAACAGAAAAAGCTTTCCATGCGATTCTTCCACATGTCGTAGTCTTCCCCAGATACCAATCTTGGTGGTCGGTTGATGCTGCCGATGTCTTCAAATCCATTGCTCTATGCCATCTTTGTTTTTGTGGCGACTTGATGAAAGAGAGAGTTTAGAATAGAACCAGAAGTGATTAAAATAGTGTAATTTTGTTTAATCTGAGCCAAAGCTCTGATACCACTTGTAGGATCGTGAAAGTACAAGATGGTTCTATTCTTAGTTGAAATTGGCGGAAACAATAACAACTACACAAGTATAATCGAGTAAACAGAAAGAATACTTTTAAGAACACTGCTGTATTAAGCTTTTGCAAATAAACGATTACAAATGAAAACTCAATCAAAAAGCACACTTACAATGAAGTGTTTACACAATATTTATACTCACTTAGAATCAAGACAGACCCTTGATTCTAAGGATCAGATCTAACACAGACCGTTGATCTTTTGTACATAGCTAACTATTACACGTTTAGTCTAAAACTAGTTAACTTTATTGAAGCGTCTTCTTTATGCATTATTGCTTGTATGCTTGGAGAAGAGCATTGTTGTCTTTCATTGGTTGTGCCATTGAGGTTCCTTCTGCTTTGAGTGTGTCAGTTGCTTTTGCAGAAAGTTGTTAGTGACGTTTGGCATGGATAGTCAGCTGCAACGATTTGTCTTCAAGGCACACGACTGTCAGCAGCAAAGATGAGGATCAGCAGCAAGATGTGACCATCCAAAGCTGCTGATGATTTTCCTGTCAGCAGCATCAAGTGTTGATGCTGCTGAGAAGCCTATCCGCAGCAACTTTGGTCTTCAGCAGATAAGGCTATCCGCAGCAGATTTGTTCTTCAGCAGAAGAACAAGTATCCGCAGCAGTTAAGCTTGTCTGCAGCAGTTTGTTGGTCAGCAGCAAACTCTGAGATCAGCAGCATTTGTACTTAGAGAATTTTGTAGCCATCAGTCTTTATTTCTACATAGAGTTTTTAAACATCAATTCAATTTTTAAACTAAAACACCGTACAGCTTGAAACGTGTAGGTCAGGATAATGTAACGCATGAAAACTGAAAATAAATCTAATTAAAGATATCACCTATGTAGGTTTTTGTGATCGGTTGGAAACGAGTTAGTTCCGTCATAGTTATTGTAGCTATTGTTTAAGGTACGGATTTCTGGTATTTTACTTGTAGCATAAACGTTCTCATTTTGTTCTTTTTAGAGTACGAATTCTTAGTACTTTCCTCTTGGCATAAACGATTATTTTCTCATTTCCCTACATTGTCACCTACCTTATAAACCATCCCTAAAGATTGTTGAACCACATCTATTGTTATCCCATTGTATTGAGTTGATACGCATGTGATAGACCACCCATTTTGAATTCATTATCACATGTGTCCAAATTAACCATTGAATAGTTATTGGCACTTGTTGAGAATTAGTGCACTACATTGATTGCATTTGTTTACCGTTTCATTGACCTCAATACCCGAGCAACATCCACCTATGGGGACATAGGGTGTCATTGTGGCACCAATGGCGTGCGCCATCCGTGGCGGTGCAATTAGTTCACGGCATCTTTATTGTGTGCGATGTGAGTACACTTATTGTTTAGAGGCATGTGGATCGATCCTAGGAATGCATTGTTATTGTTATTGGTGAGATGGTTAGGTGTGTGTGCCCATATTCCTCTCACATATTGGTGCATTAGGTCTACAGGCTTGTGTACATATTGTTTATTGTTTATTGTTATTGGCTCGTATAGGTATTTCCACATGATTACTGCTTCTTATTGTTATTGCTATTGATTTCTCCGTCACTAAGAAACTTTTGGCTCAGCCGTATTTTATTTTGTGTTTTCTCTTAAATCTTTGAACATGTACTCGGGAAAATCAAGGAAATGTGTGATGAGGGCTAAAACTGACTAGGGAATGGTAGCAGGCTATTGAAGTATTTTCAAGATTTTTATTTTATTTAAGACTTGGGATTTATTTTTACTGTAAGACTTTAAGTGGTTGGATTTGACTTTGAATAATTAGTATTTTATGAATTATATTTTGTCTCTGAATCACCGTGTTGGTGACACGTCAGTCATAAACGGGTTGGGGTGTTACATATTTTGCTCCAAGTTATTCAGTATTTTATTTTTTGTAATTTTTTATAAATGCATTACAAATTTCGCCCTTTGTTGTTACAAATTTCTTTTTATTGCCCCGGAAGAGGTTTGAACCCACTAACCTCTTAGTTATGGGATTACCCTTTTACCATTAGGTCCTAACTCTCACCCAGGAAAATACATTTACTAATTATGTTAATATGTTTTTAGTTAAATTTTAAAAAAGTCAAAATATTTTACAGTCACTTACAAGGGTTGGTTTGTATTTGAAATTTATTTTTATGTATTTTGTTTGATGTTTTCATTACTCTTATCAATATAGTCTTAACATTCGATAACATGAAAAAAAAAATTACCAATACACCATCAAATGTTGTATAAAAAGACATGTTCAGACATTTATCAATATAATCTTAAGTTTTAGACCGTGTAACACACGGGTTTTAATGACAGATTAAAACAATATATAATTATTATTTATAAACTATTATAAATAATAATTCCCGTCTAACGAATATATATAAATATATATCGTCTCACTATTTGTTCGTAATTACCGGTTAAACAAGTTAAGTAGATTCAATGTTCGTTTCCCTCAATGTAACTCTTACGGGCCATAACTCGGTAATATACTATTAACAAAACTAAGAATACTTATTTTAGTTCCGTACTCTAAAATGAATATGATCATAGACTTACACATCTAGAATCATTAAGTAAATTATAAATAACCTTTGTGATAAAAAAAATATAAGTTACAAGGATTAAAACGAGACGTTAAAAGGTACAAAATAAAGACCGGTTTATTTATAAACTAGGTTAGAATCCCGTGTATTACACGGGTTGTATATTGAAAACGATATAACTTATAAATTTGTAAATAAATCCTAACTTATCAGACTATTATGATCGTCTTGAGATATATCAAGTGGAAATGTGTGTATATAACAAATTAGTATTTTTCTTTAATTAGTTATATTTTGATTTCCTATTATATATTCTTATTTAATATAATTAATATTTTTCTTTAATAATATATTCATAATATTATTTTTATTTAATAATATACAGGCGTATTTATTAGGAGAGAGAGGCGGGAAAACCAATGTGAGGAGGCACGAGTAAGTGACAAGTGTCCATTTAAACCTTTATTTATTAGTATAGATATACATGTATGTAACCTACAAAAATAAAGAATTCATGCATATTCATTTACACTCATGCATCATTATTTTCCTACAAGTATACTAAATATGTGTTTTATATTCATATTAGAATGATTTTCGAATAATAGAATGTCTTAAAAAGTATTTTAAACGAGTTACGACGGAAAACGTCATAATATTTATTTTTCATCAAAAAAGCTTTATTTATTGAATGTTAGAGATTTGATACAAGTCTAAACTATATATGATTTCATTATATATTAAAAAGGAAGTATAGAAGCATAAACGTGACATTTTATACCTTATGTTTTAATCGTTTTCGTACGATGGTCGTAGAAAAATAAAGTATTTATTGTACAAGGAAACCATGTTTTGGGTAATATAAGTTATGGAATATTATCTATATATAAATAGTTATTTTGATACAAAGAAGTATCTAACTAGTACATTATGACTTCAAACCATGTATAAACATAAACGGTATTGATGCATTTATAGAACCGTTAACCGATATAAACCCTGAAAAATAAGTCTTTAACGTGCCTGCATCCATCACCAATGTTTCATGCATAGAGTTAAGTCCTATAAACTCAAGTAGTATTTATTTACTTGTAGCATTCAAGTAGGACGTTCCGGTTTCATTCATAGTCTATTATCACACTATTCAAGACTCGATGTGAGTATTCGTAGCCCCGTTTTCATTTTACATATTTGGGGGAAACACATGCTTGAAATACATTGTTTTACATTATATGATTCAAGAACCCGTTTACTTTATACTTTGCATCAGACACACGGTGTATATTACATGTTGCAAGATTATCAAACTAAGGCCCTATGACTACATAACCAATTAGCTCATGGATTTTGAGCCAGTGGATTAATATAGATAGTACTATCGGAGTCTGAAAAACTCCCATTCATTCCTCTGTTGAACGCGTAAATCAACAGGGTATACATGACAAACTCACATACCTCATCACTGCACCCTCGTCAGGGTTACCCTCGTCAGGGCGTTAGACACACCCCGAGCTCATCTTTAACCTGCTCAGAATTTGTCACCTTTGGTGACCTCCCGAAGGACTTAGTCCTCCACAATCCCGTTTGTCGTGTCATAATGACCACAATGAAAACATAATACCCGCAGTGTCACAAGGACAACGACACAATACACACAACACATTTATAAACACATAACATTATACTCTATGTACGTGACTCATTAACTGCACCTGCACTTCACACATAACACTAGGATAAGATATCCTACACGTATTCATAAGCGTTTAGCTTATATCCTGACTCACCCGACTAACTCATAACACAATACAATGCTAATATAGCAACACACATACAAATACTATGTCTCATTATCTAAGCACATACCACGTACGTTCACACCCTGTGACACCTCCTAGTCGTGCCCGTACGACCTGTAAATACAATCCCGACTCACCCCTATTAGGTCACTATACGACCCACGACCATATAACTACCTTTAACCTACACATCTTAAGGACAACACAGTCCCTTAGCCCCATATTTGAATACTTAAATTCATAGACTCTTCGGGTTAAACCCCAAAGCTCGTTACAAGTTCAATGTAATAAAACACGTCTTGTAAGTATGTACGATAGCCCCAAAATATTAAAACATTTAAAAGTAGGAGATTAGAAACTCACTGGTTGCGAAGCTTTTCTTCCGTAAGCCGCATACCCGCAAACGCATAGCCCAACGCGAACCTGTCGTCAAATGAATTACGCAGATCAACCCTCTTACCACAATAACACTAACCCACCTACCCTGGACCAGAGAGCTACAATCTCGGTCTAAATCGTCCCAAACCGTACAACCGACACGCTCGTTCGCGTACAAAAACCCTTAAATTAACGTTACCGAAAAACGTTACCGAATGTCGTCCCCGACAATTTTCTCACATCCCAAAATGGTCCCCAAGTATGAATATAAAGTTCTATGGGGTCATACCTTTGTGTACAAGCCGTTCTAAGCGGTTTTGTACGAAACTGCTGAGCACCACGCGAGAAGAAAACTTGTTTTGCTCATATCTCGACTATGCAAGCTCCGTTTTGCGCAATCCACCTATCCACGTGTTCCTCTCGACACCCCCGACCTCAGAAAATTATTGGTGTCAGCCGCCGCTGCCACCGCTACTGCCAGAACGCAGATTTGTCATTCAGCACGTTTGGTTTTACGCGTCAATATTCGAGTAGCTTAAAACCGAAACAAATGAACTCCGTTTAAGGTGAATAATATGTCCACGTATTCGTATCGCCGAACCCTTTCAAACCCCCTAGTCGACGTCACCGGAATCCGCCGCCTCCGTCGCCCGAAAGCGAAACAGTGGACGGATTCGTCCGTTTTCACGCGTCTGTCTTCGCGCTGCTTGAAACCCTATCAAACGAACTCGGAATTGGACAAATAATATATCCACGCGACCGTGTCGCTAAGCCCTTCGACCTCCTACCATTACCACCGCCTGGCGCCACCGGAGACGCAAACAGTGACCGGATTCCTCGCAGGATTTCTCGTTTTATCTGGATTCCTTCACCAATTGTCTCTAAGTCGCCATATAGCGGCCTTAACACTTCAATTAAGCAACCTTAATTGAAAAACCATCCAAAACCGAATACAAGGAGTAAAAAGAAGATTACCTCATCGTGTTTCGGAGTCTCCCGATCGGAAACCACCTGACGCCGCCTTGGTCCTTCGCCGACCACACTCCTCGCTGGCTTTCCCTTCTCTCTCGGCTCTCCCTTCAGCTGTCGCATGCCTCTAGACCGATTATGGTCTAGGGTTGCGCTAATGTGGGTTATATACCACTAAGTTTCATCCGGGTCCTTCTAATTCCATCCTGCACGTTTCGATCTCAAACCTTCTTTTTAAATAACTACTCGGACCCATTTGGATTTATTAAATAGATCCATACGCGCCAAAACCCACTAACCAAACCCTTTAACAGAAAACCAGGTTGTCCATTTATCCGAATTATAAATTTACGGATTTTGGGATGTTACACTTTTCCAGCACTTCATCTATATCATATTCTCTGACTTTGGTTCTCAATTCATTGAGAACCTTTGTGAGTCTATCACACTGCGGAGGCATAGTCTCCCCCTCAATATGAGCAAACATATCATATTCTTGAATAAGGGTCTTCCTCCTGTTAGCTTTTACCTTATCTGTTCTTTCAAACTTGGTTTGAAGTGCTTCCCAGAGTTCTTTAGCACTTCTACAATCAAGGAATCCCTAATATATGTCATTTGGAATGGTCATAGCTAGAGCACTCTTTGCCTTGAAGTCTTTTTCAATCAACTTCTTATCTTCTTCAGAGTATCTAGAGACTTCCTTTGGGACAAGAACAACATTGTTATCAACAGCAGTGGTCATAGGAACATGAGGTCCTTCTTGAACAGATCTCAAGAGATTAAAATAAAAGAATCCAAGAAATTCCTCCATCCTAATTCTCCATATGTTGAAGTCATTAACAAGCAACTTTGGTGGTTTGTTGATGGTTCCAGTTTCAGAACCCATTTCAGATCTTGACATTTTTCGAAATTGATAATTAAGAAATGAATTGATATGATATTTAGAACCACAAGATAAGAATACTAATCGTTAAATTACTGTTCTCGATCCAACGCTCTGATACCACTTGTTAGGATCGATTAAGATGGTTCTACTTTGTTAGGACTGACGGAAACAATCTAAACATATAACAGTTGATAGCACAACTATGAATATCAATTACACAGATCAATACTATCAACCACTCGTATATTGCAAGTGAAAGCTGATGAGAATTACATGTCTTTCGACCACTATTTATACAAGCGTTGATTGTAACTGATTCAGAGATACTCTCCACAATCATATCACTAGCCAAACATAACATTCTATCCTATAATTACAAAATAAACTGTTATAAATCAAAAGGAATCAATCAAAGATACAATCCCGTAATCTTAACTCTTTTGACTTCGGTATCTTTGACTGACTAAGCACTTCAGTATCTACCATCGGTATCATCTTGATCTTCGGTATGAACATGCCTCGGTAGCTATCTAGTTTCTCGGTATGTTTTGAGGTCAGTAGCCAATCTGTCTGCAACTCACAACTCAAACATTCATGTCTCACATGATTTCCAAAGTTAGTGTCATGTAAGGGTGTAAACGAGCTAAGTTTGCTCATGAGCTACTCAAATTAACTCAACTAATGCTGTGTTCCTAAGTCCCTTTTAAAGGGAGAATTGAAATGAAATGGAAAGAAACTAGAAAATATTTATGTTTATGAGTTTTTAATGAAAGAAAATGAAAAGAAGAGAAAGGAAGATTTTTAATAATCTTCACTTCCAAGATGCACAGATTTAGAAAGAAAGTAATCAAATACAAATATAAGGTTTTGCCATTTATCGATTTTACCCTTTCACCTAATATAAAATCTTAAATTTCTTTTCATTTCATTCAAACTCTATGAAATCTTTAATTCCCTTTTCTCTTTGATTTATTAAATTCGGGAAGACAGCGTAAATGCTTGAAGAATGTGTAATCCCAACTTTTTTTTTTCAAAACAACAATGCCCCATTTTGGGCCACCTAAACTACTCCTAATAATTACACCAATCCATCTATGACATGGCTTGAACCCTTAACATAAAGAGAAGCTTCACCAGTGGCGGATCTAGAACAAAAGTTCAGGGGTAACGAATTTTTTTTTACCGTACTTTCATGTAAATGAAAAAAAAAAAAATTTACGGTACTTTCATGTAAACAATTTTTTTTAACCGTACTTTCATGTAAATAAATCAAAAAAAAATTTTGACCGTACTTTCATGTAAACAAATTTCTTTTTTACGGTAACATGTGACTGGCGAGGCGGACAGCGTTGCCGCGGAGGGGTGCGGAGGACTGGGGTTTGGCGGAGGAGGCACCGGGCGGTGGTCTCAGCTCAGGTCGAGTTGTCGGTATCTGGCTCTCATAGTCTTCGCTCTCTCTGTTTTTTTAATAAAACATTTGGGTAAGTTGGGTTTGAGAATTGAGACTTTGAGGTATTGGGTTTTAATAAAACATTTGGGCAAACTCAATACCTCAAAACTTTTAATAAAATGTGGGGACTTGGGGTAACGTATTGAGTTTTTTTATAAAATTTTGAACTTTTTATGAAGTGTTGAGCTTTTAAAAAAATTTGAGGGGTAACGTAAAAAAGTTTGAGGGGTAACGTAATTTATAACCAGATATATAAAACCGTAAATTTTTTTATACTGCGCGTAAAAAGTTGAGGGGTAGCGTGGGCTACCCCTGGCCCTAGGGTAGGTCCGCCCATGAGCTTCACCATTTAAGGGTGGAGGGAGTGGTACCCATTGAACCTATGGAACCCTCTTATTTTACCCAATTAAATTTTGTCATGTCATTTTTACCCTCTTGAACCCTTTTCAACCCTAAGAGGAGAGTGTGGAACCAATGAGCCCTTGAATTTTTTTATTAAAACAATAGTTCATTAAAAAAAACCACATATCATTAAATAAAAATAAAATTAAAATACAATTAATAAAAAAAATACATTAATAAAAAATAATAAAAAAATTACAATTAATAAAAAAAAATACTACTCGTCTTCGTCGTCTGTAAGATGGATGTCCAAGTTTGTGGCAACATGCGTAATAAGATCAAACTTCAAATGAAAATGTGTGGTTTCGTTCCGCAATTCCATTATGATATTATCGGAAACAACTGGATTGGTAGGAGAATCCGCAATGTGAACCGGTGAGATTGCATTTCCGTCATCTTTTAATATCATATTGTGTAATATGATACACGCGTACATCATGTTCTTCAACTTTTCTACCTTCATTTGATGTGCCGGTCTTGCAATTATGACCAATTTAGCTTTCAATACGCCGAATGCTCGTTCGACGTCTTTCCTTGCCCCATCTTACGTTTTCTTAAACTTTTTTTGGTTCACGTCGGTTGGATAAGAATATGATTTCACAAACGTGGATCAAGAAGGGCATATGCCATCGGCAAGATAGTAACCACACTTGTATTGATGGCCATTAACATAAAATGGGCACCTAGGAGTGCAATTCATTTGTGAACAGTGGAGATTGATTGAGGACGTTTATGTCATTGTTCGACCCGACAATACCAAAATACGCGTGCCAAAACCACAAATCATTTGACGCAACTGCTTCGAGTATGATCGTTGGGTACTCGTGATCACCTCGGTGATATTGACCCCGTAAACTAGTGGGACAATTTCTCCAAACCCAATTAATACAATCGATGCTACCAAGCATCCCGGGAATCCCATGCTTATCACCGTGTGCTTGGTATAAAAGTGCAATATCGTGACTAGTCGGTGCACGTAAGTATTCATTACCATATAGAATAACAATAGCATTGCAAAAATACTCAAGACATTCCCTAGAGGTTCTTGCGGACATACATAAATATTGGTCGTATGAATCGAGAATATTACCTATTGCGAGTTGTTTTATGGCCGATGTGCATTTTTGAAGTGGAGTTAAACTTTGTTTGTTCCGTGCGTGTTGACTAACTTGAAAGTATTCAAAATTTGTGTTAATGTCGTCAACTATTTTTAAAAATAGTGTCTTCGACATGCGAAATCTATTTCTAAAAACGTCCTCGCTGAATTTCGGGTTCTCAACAAAGTAATATTCCATTAGAATTTCATGTGCTTGGACACGATCACGTTCCACATGTCACCGAGTCGATCTTGCAGTGTCTTCAACTTTGGCTGCTTGAACAATGAGGTTTAAAAATTCAAGACTATTCGAGTCGGACGACGACGAACTACTTGATGATTCCGGGATGTAAATAGCGCGCTTAAACATTTTGATTTTGTGGGATTTGAGATATATTTGATGTTTTAAGAAGAGGTTATTGTTGGGAGAAAATATTGAGATTTATTTGATATTTATAGGAGAATTTTTTTTATATTGAAAATGACTCCAACGGTCGAATCCCAATGGTCCTCACCACTGGTTTGAACGGGCTTTAGAACCCGTGCCCTTTAACCCGCGCCAAGCCCTCAGCACTTGCGACGGTGTAGCCCGTGAAACTCTTGCAACCCGTGAGGAGCCCGTTGGACGACTCCGACCACCCTAACTCTAAATGACTTTGCCATTAGACTCAACCCTCACCCCTCAACTTTTATTTATTTATTATGATAAATCGAAAGAAAGTGTAGTTTTCTTAGGGCACCTCAAGAAAGTTTATTTTGACTCGGTTATATGTGTTTTCCTCTCACAGTTTTAGTTTACTGTCTTTTCTCTTTCGCTTGTGTCATGTCTCATACCGAGCAAATTAACCCTCGAGGTACGCTTCAGTTCTTCTTTGCTTCCTAACCTCCCTCATAAGATATGTAATTTTAAGTTTTAAACCTAATTATGCCTGCCCGTTGTTCAATTTCTCAAGTAGTAAGTAGGTTATGTTTAATTGTAATCAATTCCATTTGATTCACAGATGTTTGTATTGTGGGTGTTGCACGCACGCCTATGGGGGACTTCCTTGGTTCTCTTTCATCTTTGTCAGCAACCAAGCTTGGATCTATAGCTATCCAATGTTAGTTACCAATTCAATTAGCTTTTCTTATCCCACTATTCATTCTGTTAATGTTTTAACCAAACAGGTGCTCTGCAAAGAGCTAATATTGATCCACAACTAGTGCAAGAAGTTTTCTTTGGAAATGTCCTCAGTGCTAATTTAGGTCAAGCTCCTGCAAGACAGGCTGCATTAGGTGCCGGCATACCAGATACCGTCATTTGCACAACTATTAATAAAGTATGTTCATCTGGGATGAAAGGTTGGTTCTAGGTTATTTAAATATAATAATAATAATAATATATTAGGGAACTAAGGAATAATATTGTTTCCTTTCTCCCAACTCAGCAACGATGATTGCAGCACAGAGCATTCAAGTTGGCGCCAATGATATTGTAGTGGCTGGTGGCATGGAGAGCATGTCTAATGCACCTAAATACGTAGCAGCCTCAAGGTTGGCCTTCTTGTTGTGCATAATTATCCCCCTTGCATGTTTCTAGTTATCATTAGCACCATATAGTTATGCGAAAACCAACCAAACCAATAACATAATTTATAAATTATTTTTTCTTTTAGTTGTCAAAAGGGTATTTAAGTATCTATTACATAAATACGAGAATGAGGAGTCTTACGTATATGTAACACTATGTCGAACGAGAAGTTGTTACGTATATGTAACACTATGTTACGGTTTTCATTTGATCCATACCTCTATATATGTATAGGGTAGGGATCAAATAATTTATAAATTATATTATTAGTTTGGTTGGTTTTCTCTAGTTTTTTCATAACTATGTGGTTTTCTCTGGAACCCTCCCCATCATTGGTGCTCTTAATGAAACAAAATTGGGAAAGTTCTTGCGCATTTCTCTCTTCTTTGGTTTATGGATATGCAAGTGTAAAAATATGAACACTTGATGAAATGTACACTTTCATCCTTCAGTTTTGGTAGTGATGAATTTAATGTCTGGAGCTTACTAAATCTAATGGTGTTTGAAAGTAGATATTTGTAAATGCAACGCTGATATATTTGTATTAAATTAACAGAAAGGGATCTCGTCTAGGACATGATGCTATCATAGATGGCATGGTTAAAGATGGCCTGTGGGATGTTTACAATGACTTTGGAATGGGAGTGTGTGGTGAGTTATGCGCTGAGCGCTACAACATAACAAGAGAAGATCAGGTAGGCTTTTTTGACATCTATTTTTATTCCATCCGTTTCTCTTAGTTCTTGGCTTGTGTATAGGAAAGTAATAATTTGCATTTCTGCTACCCTTGACATCACTGAGCATGACATTTTATGATTTACCCTTTTTGTCATTTTACTAGGATAATTATGCTGTTAGAAGTTTCAATCGTGGAATTGCTGCGCAAAAGAATGGTGCCTTCACATGGGAAATAGTTCCGGTGAGATTTAATATTTATGCTCAACAAATTGGTGTTGCGCCTGCGCCTAGTTAATTCGTCTAATTATAATCATGGTGTTAGGTGAAAGTTTCTAGGGGGAGAGGGAAGGCCCCTACAGTCGTTGATAAAGATGAAGGACCGACAAAGGTAATTAGGATTCATGGACACCTATCACTCAAGAGTTTTAATTGCATATGATATGAAATATTTTAAGCTCGGATTAATTACCATGATTACATATGATTATTTATCACAAGAGAAAATAATGTTCTATTTTCACATTAGTAGGTATCTGTACAGTGCCATGATTACTTTTGTATTCTCTGTAGTTTGATGCTACAAAATTGAGGAATCTAAGACCTAGTTTCAAGGTAGAAGGTGGTTCTGTTACGGCAGGCAATGCTTCAAGTATAAGGTATGCTCTCTCTTCTTGCTTTTCATTTCTAGTTAAAAGTTTGGTAGTCATCTTAGGTAAAGATCTGTTGGAACGTCGTGCTTTCTAATGCAACCTTGTGAATTGTGAACACATAACTAGTTTTAGTAGTGTAACAGTGATGGTGCAGCTGCATTAGTACTAGTGAGTGGAGAAAAGGCATCAAAACTTGGATTAAAAGTGATTGCTAAAATAAGAGGTTTCGCTGATGCTGCTCAGGTAACCATCAAAACTTGCACCCTGATTGGTTAAATTGTGTGACATACTGACGATTGGGCGAATAGGCACCTGAGTTATTTACCACTGCTCCAGCCCTTGCAATACCCAAAGCTATTTCCAATGCTGGCTTGAAGGCTTCTCAAGTTGATTACTATGAAATAAATGAAGCATTTTCAGTAAGCATTGTTCCATTTTTTTCTTCAGTGCCTTAGGTGTGCAGCGTTAATGAATTCTCTCTTTGGCCTGACAGGTTGTGGCCTTAGCCAACCAGAAGCTGCTAGGAATTGATGATGTGAGTCTTCAGCTTCCTTTTGCAATGATGAAATTGATTATAGTTATCATCCTCGTCAACTTTTAAAATTCTCAATTTCTTACAGAAACAACTTAATGCCCATGGTGGAGCTGTATCCTTGGGACACCCACTAGGTTGTAGTGGAGCTCGGATTTTGGTCACCTTGCTAGGGGTATGCTTGTATCGGTTTGCTTATTTTTTTATATGGGTGTTCTAAATGATACAGCTTTTTCTTTCTGCACAATATGATTTTTCGTGTGAAATTTAGTTGTATTATCCAACATTCATTGAATCCTACAAATTGAGTTTGTCTTACAAAAGTGGAAAATAAAAATACAACTCGTCCCCGACTATGGCTTGTATTGTTACAGGTATTGAGGCAAAATAGTGGAAGGTTGGGGGTTGCTGGAATTTGCAATGGGGGTGGAGGAGCATCTGCATTGGTTCTGGAGCTCATGTAAGTCTACAAGTACTAGTTATTACTCTAAAAAGAAATAGACTAGTTTGACCAGGAAAAGCAGTCTTGCCTCATGACAATGATAAATAAATATTACAGAGTAATCCTATAAACCAAGGCAATTGTTCTGACTAGTAAAATTTATTGCTTATTATTAACCGAGATATCAATAGGCTAGAAATCAGGGATTTATAAATCATAGATAGCAATCCTATCCTAATATAGATTAGGTCAAACCTTTTGTATAAATATATGTTTTCTGTGAATGAGAAAGATCGATCTATTTATACCAATTATCATGGTATCAGAGCCTAAACTCTGAATACCCTAGCCCTAGCCGCCTCCATCTTTCAGCCGACAACCTCTGTCCGACGATTTTCTTTTTCCGGCGATCTGAATTTTTTTTTCTCATTCATCTGATCTAGTTTTCTCTTACCATGGACAAACTCCATCCCGCCATTACAGTCACAAATATACGAAATTTCATTCCGTTTGTTTTGGAGATGGAGAGCGGCCAATATAACTCCTGGGCTGAACTTTTTCGTATCCACTGCCGGGCGTTCCAGGTCACTGATCACATAAACCCCAATGCTGTCCGCCCCCTCCTGTTACTACTTCCACTGCTGACAAAGATAAAGAGTCCACATCCACCACTGCCGAACTTTGGTCCTGGTTGGACGCCATTGTTCTCTAGTGGATCTATGACACCATTTCAAATGACCTTCTTCACACAATCCTTAAACCCAACACCACTGCTTCTCAGGCCTAGGTCGCCTTAGAGAACATCTTTCATGACAACCAAAACTCACAGGCAGTCTACCTGGAACATAAATTTGTCACCACCCGACTTGACAACCATCCAAACAATTCCTCCTATTGCCAAGCCTTGAAGATGTTTGCTGATCAACTTACAAATGTCGGAGCACCAGTCACCAACCGAAGGTTAGTTCTTCAATTAATTGCAGGATTAAACGACATTTATGAAGGTGTGGCCATGATGATACAACAAACCACACCGTTACCAGAATTTTATGAGGCTCGTTCCAAGCTCATCCTGGAAGAAACAAGGAAGTCCCATCATGCTGCCAACACGGCTGTTGCTTCAGCCGGCTCAGCATTACACGTTACAACACAACCACCAAAATCTTCCGACCATGCTTACTATTCACAGCAGAATGACCAATAGGCTTATAGTTACCGTGGACGCGGCCGTGGCCGTGGAGGATGCGGTTGTGGTAGGTCTAATGGTGGCAGGGGACGAAATTTCTATGGGCAACAGCAGCAAAATATTGGACATCAGCAACATTAGGGGCCATCTGGGTCCAGGTTGACTCAATCATAGGCTCCCCCACCTACTTGGGAGTTGGGCCTACTCACCAGCCCCGAACTAGCCCTATCCCCCATGTCCATATCCAACACAGAAGTCTGGCCCACCTACATCTGGGCCCAACCCACCTGGTTATGGCCCAACTCTGGGAGCATGCTTACTTGGCGCTCGTCCACAGCAGGCATATGCTGCCTCAGAAATGAGTTACACTCCAACAACTCTTTACCAAGCCTTCAACAGCATGACACTTAATCCACCTGACCACAACTGGTATGCAGATTCTGGAGCAGCATCTCACATGACTCATTCCTCAGGTAACTTCTCGTCCTATGTTAATAAGGGTCTTTTTTGGAATATCATTGTTGGTAATGGGTCCAAAATTCCAATTCATGGTATGGGAAACCAAACCTTACCCCACCCCTTTCCCCCATTAAAACTCTCTAATGTCCTTCACGTTCCTCAAATAATTAAAAATCTTTTATCCGTACGTCGCCTAACAACCGACAATAATCTTTCAATTGAATTTGATCCGTTTGGTTTTGATGTGAAGGACTACGCTGACACCAATCCTTGGATGAAACATCACCGGGGATCTCTATCCATTCACCATCCAGTCATCGTCTCAGTTCACCACCCTAACCGCCTTCGCCTCTATCACTAAAGATTTATGGCATCACCGCCTAGGGCACCCGGGATCCTCTACTTTACTTTCTTTAAAACATGCATTGTCTTTTGATTCTTTTAATAAAACTTCTAGTTTTGTTTATTCGTCTTGTGTGTTTGGCAAACATATCAAATTACCCTTTTATAATTCCACTTCGTTTACTTATTTACCTTTTGACATAATACATAGTGACTTCTGGACATCATCGGTCTTATCATCTAGCGGTCATCAATATTACTTATTATTTTTGGATGACAAAACAAATTTCTTACTAGCTAAAAAGTCTCAAGTTTTTGAAATTTTCCAACGATTTCACTCCCTTATCCAGACACAATTTAACACAAATTAAAAATAATCAATGTGACAACGGCCGTGAATATGACAACAACCCCTTTCGTTCCTTTTGTGTTCGTAATGGCCTTCAATTCCGTTTCTCATGTCCCTATACTTCGCCACAAAATGGCAAGGCGGAACGCAAAATCCGATCTATCAACAACATCATTCGCACAATCTTAGCTCACTCCTCTGTCCCTACTACATTTTGGCACCATGCTCTACAACACGCAACCTACCTTCTAAACATTCTTCCAAGCAAATTACTAAACAATCTCACACCCACTCATCTTCTTTATAATCGGACCCCAAATTATTCTCATCTCCGCACTTTCGGTTGTTTATGCTACCCATTGTTACCCTCCACCACCATTCACAAACTAGCTAATCATTCTATCCGATGTGTCTTTCTTGGGTACCCCATCAACCATCGGGGGTACAAATGTTTCAACCTCGACACTCGTCAAATTGTTATCTCCCGTCACGTTATTTTCGACAAAATAGTCTTTCCTTTCGCTACCCTTACTCCCACCAATCCCAACAGCTACAAATCATTCACTGACTACTCCTCCCCCCACCCCTTCCTACGGACTCCCACAGCAGCCCCTCCTGGCCCAACAGCAACCCCTATAGCCCCTACAGCCGCCCCTACATCCCTACAGCAGCCCCTCCTGGCCCAACCCCTACTTAGTCTCAACTCTCCTCCCGGCTCATTTCCAGACTCCCCACCCATCATCCACACTTATTCTCGAAGACCCAAACCTGTCACCCAAAACCAACCAACCAACCCCACAACCTATACCCACTAACACTACTGCCATCCCTACCCCACCCCACAGTTGTCAATAGCGCTTGTAGCGCGCTACATAGCGAATCGATCAAACGTCGCTATTTCCATTTCTCGACTAAATAGCGACCATATAGCGAATTTTGTTTTTTTTTTATTTTTTTTTATGTTTTTAACCAGTTTTTTACTTGATTAATATAAATAGGGTTGCTAATAACCCTAATATATGAAGATTTAGATGATTATTGATTATAATTGCTACAAATCCTACAATAGTTTAATATAAAATATTTCTAAAAATTTCTACTAGTGTATCGCTAAACGTGAAATAGCGCCCGCTATTCGCTACGTAGCGTATAGGTGGCTTGTCGCTATTTACCGCTATTCGCTATTGACAACTATGCCCCACCCCCTCCACCACCGCCCCAACGTACAATACATACTCGTAGTATGTCGGGCATCTCCAAACTCCGCCAACCAGATTTCAATTTCCATACGTCTACCATTTCACCTCTTCCACATTATCCTACCGAGGCCTTCCGTAACCCGGATTGGAATCGGGCCATGACCGATGAGTTCCGGGCTTTTATTGACAATAGCACGTGCGAGTTAGTCCCGAGACATAGTACTATGAATATAGTCCGTAGCATGTGGATTTTCAAACATAAAACTAAATATGACGGTTCTTTAGAACGATACAAAGCTCGTTTAGTTTGTGATTGCAGGTCTCAACAGGTTGGAATTGATTGCGGGGACACCTTTAGTTCGGTTGTTAAACTGGCTACTATAAGAACGGTTCTTTCTCTGGCCATATCCCACTCTTGGCCAATTCACCAGCTAGACGTGAAGAACGCATTCTTGCACGGGAACCTTACCGACACAGTTTATATGTATCAACCGCCGGGGTTCAAGGATCATAAATATCCTCACCAGGTCTGCTTATTAAAGAAGTCGCTATATGGTTTGAAACAAGCACCTCGGGGTGGTACCAACGGTTTGCCGATTACGCCTCTAAAATCGGTTTTCATCACAGTAAGTGTGACTATTCATTGTTTATTTACAAACATGGCTAAGACACTGCTTACATTTTGCTATATGTCGATGACATCACCCTTGTGACATCTTCTGATGCCCTTCGGCACAAGTTCATGAAACATTTGGCCTCTGAATTCGTAATGAAGGATTTAGGTTCACTAAGTTATTTCCTTGGCATCTCAGTCTCAAGACAGCAAGGATCCATGTTCCTCTCCCAACAGAAATATGCCAATGAACTTTTAGACCGGGCTGGGATGACATCATGTAAACCCGCAGCCACCCCGGTGCACACAAAGTCCAAACTTAGTTCCGGATCTCTCCTAGAAGATGTGGGCACTCAACTCCGTCAGTTAGCAGGCGCCCTTCAATATCTTACCTTCACTTGTCCGGATATTAGCTATGCCGTTCAGCAATTTTGCATGCACATGCATGTGCCCGGACGTCACATTGGAATGCTTTAAAGCGGATACTACGGTACATCCAAGGTACTTTAACCCACGGTCTACACCTTACCAAGTCATCGGTCACATCTTTGGTCTCTTATACCGATGCCGATTGGGCCGGTTGCCTCGACACACGTTGCTCTACCTCCGGTTATTGTGTGTATTTGGGCGACAACCTATTGTCTTGGTCATCTAAGCGTCAACCTATTATCTCCCGATCGAGTGCCGAGGCGGAATACTGAGGGGTAGCCAATGTCGTTTCTGAAACCTGTTGGATCCGCAACTTGTTATTAGAAGTCCATTATTCTCCAACTCACGCCACATTGGTCTATTGTGACAACATTAGTGCTATCTACCTCTCTTGCAACCCGGTTCAGCACCAACATACAAAACACATCGAGTTGGATATAGACTTTGTTAGGGAAATAGTGGCACGAGGAGAGGTCCGAGTTCTACACGTTCCATCCAGACATCAGATTGCCGATATCTTCACCAAAGGATTGCCCCTTGTTCTATTTGATTATTTCAGACACAGTCTCAACGTTAGTGAACCTCCCGCTAAGATTGTGGGGGTATATTAACCGAGATATCAATAGGCTAGAAATCATGGATTTGTAAATCATAGCAATCCTATCCTAATATAGATTAGGTCAAACCTTTTGTATAAATATATGTTTTCTGTGAATGAGAAAGCTCGATCTGTTTATACCAATTATCACTTATATGTGTTGGTGTCAAGTGAAGAATTGGTATAATAGTAAAGAACACAACAGAATTGGCTAACACCCAAGCGTTTATTATCAAGAAATCTGACTCAAAAACTTGATTACAATGTTAAACCCTACACGGTTTATATAGACCAACCCTAAACATGTTTGAATCTAATTAGGATTGCTAAACAATTGATTATTTAAATGGTAACCTATTCCTACTCAAATAGGTTTCCTAATTGCTATCAATTGCCGCCAACTTCACCTCCACGTGGAGTCGGTTATACTTAGAAATTACCACAACATGGTGAAAGATATAAAGATTTAATGTGAAGGCAGGGGAGTAAAAAATGGTGATATAACTTAGAGTAAACCAAGTATATTATAATCAATTCGTAGAGTTTGTGAGTATGAAGATCAGAATTCCAGAAACTGAAGTAACACGGAGGGATATATCTGAATTTTCATATGCAGTTTAAGGTTCTTGAAGGATATTTTGATGATGAGTTTTGGTGTTTTAGATTGTACAACGCTGATAGGATGAATGTTTATTACTTATTGAGAATTTCACTTATTGCAGGCCAACTGCCCGGACCCTATCCAAGTTGTGAGGACATTGTGGTAGCTTAGCTACTAGTTACAAGTTGTGTTTCTTCGAAAATGTTGTAATAAACCACTACTTTTGCATTTCATGATCATCGGTTGAAATAATAGATTGCATCTTACCTTTACTTGAACTTGTTATTTAATCGGCTGTGATGTTGCAACCTGTTTCCTCCTGTCATGATCTGGTATTATACGTGAAAGAAGTTGGCGCTCAAGAAAACCGACCCGTTTGGTTGGCAGGAATTCGTGGGAATTCAATGAAATTGGAATATGAATTCCAATGGTTAATGTGTTTGGTTCGTAGAATTCATTGGAATTGGAATTCGAATTCCATTCTTAACGTGTTTGGTTGATAAATGAATTGGAATTAAATCTTTCAAATTCCTCCAAACAAAGGATTTCAAATTCCTTCAAAATTGTGAAGGAATTCACCAAAAGGAAATGGGATCTCCGACTAGAGGTGCTCAAAAGAACCGGAACCGAACCCGATCCGATGGATTATCCGAAACCGGATCCGTTTGGAACTAGATTTTTTGGGACCGGACCGGATTTTGTGAGAACCGGTTCTGGTTTTTTTGACGGACCGGATAAAAATCGGACAAAATGGAACCGGTTTTTTTCGGACACTTTGCAACTGGTTATAGCCGTTGTAAGAAAAAAAAAACGGCTATATAGCCGTTTTTTTGGCCCTTTTTTTGTTTTTGTTTTTAAGGCTTGAAACTTAGTATAAATAGGTATTGGGTGTATGGGTTAGTTCACCACAACATTCTAGCTCACAAAACTCAAAAACGCTCTCAAAACGCAAAAAAACGCTCACTTTACGCAAAAAAAAAACGTTCTCATGGCTTCTGCTTCCGCAAGCACTCAAAATTCGGTTGATGGTTCTACTAGCGATGTCACGGTGGTGTCAATACTTACTTGCTCCCGAAACCAAGAGATATGGGCTTATTTCGATTTATGCGAAATGTCGAACGGTTCGCAAAAAGCTCGTTGCAAACGTTGTGGAAGAATTTTGGGTGCGGCGGGAAATAACACTTTGAGGAAACATATTGCTAGTCACGCAAAACACACTCAAGGTGAAGATCAAACTCAAATTGGTAGGGATGGAGGAGTTTGGCAATACAATGTCGAGAGGGTTCGTGAGAGAATGACACATTTCGTCATTCAAGAATGATTGCCTTTTGATCACTTTGATAATCCGCGCTTGACGAGGATGATACAAGAGACGCTTCAACCGAGTTACACAAATGTAAGTCGTTCTACTTTGAGAAGAGATTGTTTAAAAATGTGGAAAAGAGTTAAAAAAGAATTAATTTTAGGTTTTGAAAATTTAAATACCGGCATTAACTTAACAATGGACGTTTGGTTCGCTCCACATGGTTTACCCGAATCGTACCTTTGCGTTACCGCACATTGGGTTCAACCGGAGTTGTGGAAAATGATGAAGCGTACAATTGCGTTTGATTATTTTGGATATCCACATACAGGTGAAAACTTATTTTATATTTTAGACTCGGTCATTCAAACTTATAAAATTCAACCAAAAATATTTGCAATATCTTTTGATAACGCTTCAAATAACACAAACGCGGTGGAAAAATTAAAAATAAAATATGAACCGCCTTGTAACGGTGTTTTCTTTCATAGTCGATGTGTTGCACACATCATTAAATTGGTTGTGCAAGACGGTCTAAACGTCCAAGAAATAAGAGACGTAAAAGAAAATTTTAAAGTGATGTTACGTGAAGTTTTTAGCACAAGCAAAAAAAGATATATAAACTATAGAAACTTGTGCCAACAAACGGATTCCATCTTTTTAGGTCCGAATTGGGACGTACCTACTAGATGGAACTCGACATGGAAAATGTTTGAATCGGCCTTAAGGCAAAGAGTTACTTTAAAACATTTTCATGATGAACCTGTACAAAAGAAACGTTGTTCACAAAAATTTGATAATATAAGTTGGGATATGATCGAGAAACTAACTAATTTGCTTGAGGTTTTTAAAAATGCAACTACATGTTTATCGGGAGCTTATTATCCCACATCTTCGCTAATACTTCAACAATTATACTTAATATGTAATAAATTAAAAGAGTTTGAATATCACGGCCCTATTTTTGAAAAAAATGGTAAAACCTATGAAAGTTAAATTTAAAAAATATTTTTCGGAAATGCCGGCCGTTGTTACATGTTCGGCCGCCTTAAACCCAACGATTAATGTAACCGGGGTTGAAACATTAATTGGATCAATATCGGATGATTTAAATATGTTCGAGGAAGACCTAAATTTTGAATCAAAGGCAATAAGGGATTTCAATTCGGCTTTTAATAATATGTTTGATTATTATTTACGCAAATATTGTGGAAGTGGTGATCCATCAAACATACGTGAATCAATGAGTTCGGGTTCAAGTTCTAGTAGTTCAAGGAACCCGGTGCTAAATTTATTTAACACTTTAAGAAACGAAAATACTAAACGAGCTCGTGGAACCACACCAAGTAGCGAGCTTGGGAGATATCAAGCAACCGACTTTATTTAAACTCTAATATCCGAAGAGTTTGAAAACTTTGATATCTTGAGTTGGTGGCAAGGAAGGGAATCCCAATATCCCGTTCTAGCCGCAATGGCCCGTGACCTACTAACCGTCCAAGCTTCTACGGTAGCTTCGGAATCTGCTTTTTTTCTTAGTGGCAGGGTTTTATCTATTCGAAGAACGAGGCTTATACCGAAATCTATGGAGATGTGTATTTTCTTGAAGGACCATTTGGATGCCGCCGAACGTCTACAACATGTTGCAAAACTAGAAGGCGAGCTTGACATTGAACAAGAAATACATGAATTCGAAGTAGAACAAGGGGCGGCGAATCCACTTTCGGACGAAGAACAATCTTATGATGAAGCCCAACGTATCTCAAGCGAAGAAGAATGAAAACCGATGTTACGAAGACTACGATGAAGAAGATTGAAAACATAATAAATAATATATATTTTGTGATTCAATTATGTTTTTTGTATTTTTTTTACGAACTATTGTTAAATCACTTAAAAAAAGCTACAAAATAAATAAAACATGTATTTTATAGTGTATCTTTGTTAATTTTTTTAATTTTTAAAAAAAAAAAAAAAAAATCCGGTGGAACCGGTTTTTTTTTGTCCGGTCCGGTTCCATAAATCCGGTCCGGTCCCAATAGGTTCCAAGTATCCACTCTCTTAACCGGATCCAATCCGGAACCGGTTCCATTGGATCCGGTTGTTGACCATCGTTGACGGAACCGGTCCGGATCCTATCCGGAACCGGTCCGGATCCGATCCGGATCCGGTTCCGGAAAAAAAACCGTTTGTGCACCTCTATCTCCTACCACTCATCGTTGTCGCATCCGCACCCCATCCCCGCCCCCGCCGACCCCGACCTCTGCCGCCCGCCACCCCGACTGCCGCCCCCGGCACCTCCGATCCCTGCCGCCTCTTTCCACCGCCGCCGGCACCGCCCCCGACTGACCACCAACACGAACCGCCGCCACCGCCATCGACTGACCGCCGCCATCCACCGACAATTGTTAATGAAAACCGAAAAATTCTGTAACTTATTAAACCCGTTGTCATTTTATGATGGGTCGGTACGTGTGTATGGATCTGGATGCAAGCGCAATAGATTATTAAGCTTGGGAATAATTATGATTGGTGGATATGGTTAATTCACATACTTTGATTTAATTCACAATAAAAGGACTATTGCATGGAGGGCCTGATTAAAATAAACGTGAGGTGCATTGGAAGGTTATGGAACAGAAGCAACGTTGCATGCTTGATTGGCAACATTCAAGTGAAATGAAAATAAAAATAAAAACGATGACATGATTGGTGGCGGTGGGGTCGTTGGTGGCGGCGGCGTTCGATTGTCGGTGGCGGGGTCGGTGCAGGGGCGGCAGTCGGTTGTCGGTGGTGTGGGCGGTCGGTGATCGGTGGCGGGGGTGGTCGATGGCTGTGGCGGGGGCGATAAAAGCGCCGGTGACCAGTGGTTGGTGGTGGCAGGGTGGTCAGGTGGCGGTGGTGCGTTGTGGGGGGTCGGTGGCGGTGGCGGTGTCGAGGAGCGG
Organism: Smallanthus sonchifolius; assembly: GCA_023525975.1. Taxonomy (NCBI): domain Eukaryota; kingdom Viridiplantae; phylum Streptophyta; class Magnoliopsida; order Asterales; family Asteraceae; genus Smallanthus; species Smallanthus sonchifolius. The sequence continues at coordinate 63,227,466 of CM042019.1, read as the reverse complement.
GCGGTGGCGACGAGTGGTTGATGGTGGCGGGGTTGTCAGGTGGCGACGGGGCTGGTGGCGGAGGTGACGGTAGCAGGGGTGGTTGACGGTGACAGTGGTGGTCGGTGGCGTCGACGACATTCGATAGGTGGTGGTCATGGTTATAGATTTCAATTCCTTTATAATTGTTTTGTTACTCAAATGGATTAGGAATTCAAATTCCTTTAATAGATTCCAATTCCTTTAAATTCTAAATCGTTTGGACAAATTATAATTCCAAATCCAGTTTCTTAAAATTCCAATTCAAATTCTAATTCAAATTCCAACGAATTTCGCGAACCAAACGTAGCTAAGACATATTCTTGCAATGGGGTAATCAATGTACATATTAGCTATAAGGTAAAATAGTACAAGTGATGAGATTAGCCTTGGTATACAAGTTGATGAGAATTATTAAAGCACACGGCTTCATCTGCACTACTAATCCACTCACCACACTACTCCTTTGAAAAGGTTGACTAGTGCTGGCGCGTTTTAGTCTATCTGGTTTTCCGACTGTATTGGAAGCCGTAAACATGGTTTGTTGTAAGGTACTGTACAACTCTTAATCAACACATGCGTCCGCGTGCAATCATATACCATTACCAACCAGGGCATCCTGCTTTGTGGACAATGATGGTCACGACCAACCGTTCTCTATCATTGTCAATTCAGAAGTATATACCACTAAATGATTGGTCATATAACATACAGGGATGCAGAGTAACATCGAGATGTAAATTCATGTGCATAAATCATTTGTTACAGATCTTTATTGCTGCAACATCACAGGCATTAAGGTTGGATTCAATTACTCTTGTACGATTTCATACATATTAAATTCCTAATATTATTGGGTTAGATTTTATATAATTACATATATATGAGTGGTTTACAAAACATAAAATAAAAATATGAAACGTTTTCTATATATAGCGAGAAACACCCTAATAGACGTTTAGGACCTGCCACTTAAGATGATTCATGCCTATGTGTCCCAAAAAACAGGATGACCGTCCTTTGTTTTTCGTTTTTCACGCTCAGATTCTCCAATTCCCCATTTCATTTGGCAAATACAGAGAAGGGGAATTGAAAGGCTACCTTCATTTCTCTTCTCTGTACGTTACATTTATTTCCAACATTCAGATATCTGTCACAAACAACCATAAGAATATACATGTTCATTCATCTCTTTCTGTTTGTTTTTGTGTCAAAAACATATTTTATGCTAAATTTGGTTTCTATCATCTTTCCTTACGTGGACGATGAAGGCGGATTCTAGAATATGATGTTTGGTTTTCAAGTAAGAAACCGCCAAAATGTGGCCGCTTCTCCACGAGCCAACGACCCAGCTTCTCCAACCACACCTGCAGTTGGGGAAATTGATACCAAGGCACCTTTTGAATCCGTCAAGGCCGCTGTTAATTTATTTGTTGAAGCATCACCCAAAGCCGACAGGCCTGTCCTCAAAAAATCCAAAACTATGGAGGAGGTACGTACACATGCATATTTCCTATAACTCTTCACCATATATATATACATACATCTTATGTTCTAAATCTTTTGAAAGAGCGTGTTGGGACAGGAGACACAACTTCACTGGATCCTCAAGCAGATTGACAAGTACAAAGAACATGTAAAATCTGCAGAATCTACAAAAGGGCAAGCACTTGGAGAACTGGAAAAGGCCAATAGGACATTGCAGGAGCTAACCCACAGGCTAGAGGCAGCAAGCGAATCAAAGCAATCATCGATAGAGGCGACAGAGGCCGCTAAGACTCAAGTGGAACAACTGAAATCCACCAAAAACCAACACGGTTGGCAAGAAACCGTTGACAATGAAAGAAACCAATACAAAGCAGCTGCCAACCAACTTATTTCAACCAAGCAACAGCTAAATAACCTTAAACAGGATTTCGACATTGCCTTGGAAGCAAAGCAGGCGTCTTTTCAGCGAGCTGCAGAAGCCCAACATACGGCCAAACTCAACTGCAAGAAAATAAGTCAGCTCTCCAAGGATGTTGAAGCCATGAGTCAAACCCTTGAGCGCGTCAAACTTGCTTCTACAAAAGCTGAGGAAGACCATGACAAGCTTATGGAAGAAAAAGAAGCTCTTTTAGACTCCAAGAAGAAGGCAAAGGAAGAGACTGACTTGAAAAAAGCCGAGTGTCTAACCAGGAAAGATCCTGCAGCTGGAAATCTTGAAAAAAGGCTAGAAGAAACAAGTGAAGCAGTGAACGTGCTACAAGACCAATTAAAAGAGGTGCGTGCTGCAGATATGGAGCTGTTAAGGAATGCAAATGCAAAGGTCTACGAGGCTAAAAGGAGGCTCGAAGAAATGAAGGAGGAAGAGAGGTCTGTTAGAGATGTGGTGGATTCGTTGAAACAGGAACTCGAGGACGTAAGGAGGGATATTTCTTTGTCCAAGGAAGATGACTTAAAAAACGAACAGTTGCGAGCTGAATTAGACCAAGTCAAACTGCAAGTCCAAGAGGCTATAACAAAGGAAACAATAGCAACAACTCATGTAAACGAATTGGAATCCAAGTTACATGAAATGCGGTCAGAGGCTGAAAAGGCAACACAACAAGAACAGGAAATGAAGAGACAAGTGGAAACACTTTGGAGGGAAGCTCAACGCTCAGAGCTGGCGATCAAAGAATCAGAGGCGAAGTTGGAGATTGCACAGAGACAGGTTGAAGAAGCAAAAGCAGCAAAGGAGCTTGCGGATGATCAAATCCGTAAGCAGTCCTCTAGAAAGAAAGAAGATTCTATCATCACAGATTCAAACACAATCACGTTGACCACGCTGGATTTTGAAGCTTTGAGTAGAAAAGCTGAAGAAGCAACAAGTGCAGCTGATACGAAAGTAGCAACTATTAAGGCTCAGCTTGAAACAATCAAAGAGAAAGAGAGAGGGATCCTTGAGAAGCTGGAGAAAGGCATGCAAGAAAACAAGGAAATACAAGAAGAAATAACCAACGCTCAGAATACTGCCGATGCAGCAAGGCAGACTGTAGAAACTGAACTCAACAAGTGGAGACAAGAAACCAAACCATGAAATATTCACCAACTCTCACTTTTAAATCTCCGTTTATCACTAGTATGTTCTGATGATAAAACAAATAGCATATTACAATTCCAAATTTTTGAATATATTATATAAATAGGTCATGTGGATAAAGTTGAGTTTTATTATACTCTTTATAATAACGGCATGTCGGTGACTACAATAGCAGACAAGCAGGTGACACGCGTCAGTTTCATGGCATGCCAGACCTTCTTCTGTCTTTTCTTTTTCCCATCTTGAAATTGCTAATTTTTGCAGGTTTTAAATTTATTTTGATCTTTTATTCCATCTAAATTCCCAAATCTCTAATCCGAAGGCGATTTTGGTGAAGAATCCTCTCTTCCTACTGGATCTCTGGGAGGCAAGCGCCTAGCCTTCAATAGCCGTCGGTGGAGGAGCATTGGTGCTTACACGATGAAAGTAATGATGTGGGTCAGTTAAGAAATCAAAAGGGCCAAGAAAATAGAGGGAAATCTAGAAAGAAACAAAGGAAGAAGATAGAGCCAATTTTCTGTATATCCATAATTGAAAAACAAAACACTTTAAATAAGGAAACAAAGAAACTTTTATTTCCTCACACCATGCATGCAAAATAATTAAAAAGCACATGTTGAAAGCCAATGCAATTAAGAATAAAATGCAGCTAAACGTAAACGTGGACTAGATGGCCGGTACATATCAAGTAATTCGGCCAAGATAGAGGATTTTTTTATCGATCGTCACTTTCTTACTAGGTCTCCATAACGGATTTTACTCTGGTGCTCATACAGGTATGTTCTCACGATGTGAACAGTAATTTCGAAGCCATATTTATACCTTTAATCTTGCTCTACTTTTACACGTCACAGTCTTCTCGCGTGTTCTTCGATCTGCTACTGCTGTGAGGGTCACTCATTTTCCCGTCTTTTAGATTATTAGGTGATTAAAAATATCGTCTTTTTGTTTGATTATCATTACGTGAATCGATTTTAGAACTTCGGGATGATTGTGGGTTTTAATTGGGCGAATCACAGTTAAATTGGTATAATGAATATGCATGTGTATCATCTAATGAAATTGCACAATCTTTGAGTAAAAATCGTTTGTATATTGAATTTGTATTTGCTTTTACGGTGTACAATTGTAACAATTAGATAGCTTATGTCTTTGAGATATGAAAACCCTTGAGTACCGGGGAAATGGGCGGATACATCAATTCGAATCCTTAACTTTTGTTGAATAAAATTAAGAAATTTTCAATATTATGGAAACATCAATTCGAATCCTTAACTTTCAAATTATGGAAATTTATGAATTATAATTAGCTTTTTTTCATTTTCATTATTATTGCTTTATTATTTAAAGTCATTAGTTATACGTAATTTTAGTTATGAGAAGTACTTACAATTTCATGAATTTTGTCGTTTTTATTGTTCAACCGTATAGTACACGAGTTTCTAACATAGTTTTCTTAATATGTTATGTTTTTCATATTTCATTGAATTTATGTATTTCCTTTTATTGTTTGGATTTGATATTTATAGCTTGTTATGGATAAATATAGAGATTTCAATTTATAGTGATTCATTTATGTCAAATAAATACACATAATCCTTTTTATAATTGAAAAGTATATATAGTTATTAGTTCATTATTTAATTTATAGTTAGCTAATTATGAAATTGGTTTGAATGAGAATGGATAAGAGGATTGACGTAATATAAAAAAACTGTTTAATATAATGTTAACTAGAGGGTTACCCACCCGCGCGTTGCGCCGGGGAGTCCACCACGATCCAGCATATCAAATTGCAGATAGATACGATCTAAATGATCAAAACGCAGATGAAAAAATAAAGGAAAAAAAACATAATCTAGCATAAACAAAAGCTATTTAAAGTTGTTAGTATAACATGTCTTAAAACATGAGCAAAAAAGAACATATCATACCTGCACCTGCGAGAAAAAAAAAGAACAAATCATGACTCAAAAAAGTCATCATACATGCCTCAGAAGTTGAAGTTCCTCATACTTATCGCAACCTTGAAGTCCCATTTTTTTTTTTATAAAAAATAGATTCATTTTCATGTGTGAAGCAAGAACCAAAATTACCTTTGAAAGTGTTCTTTGAAAGTGTTCATGTATTGTCAATATCAATTACATGTCCACTGGCCTTCGAAAATTAAAACAATAGTTAAAAATCATTCTACTTTTTGCAGAAGGGTCGTAATGGGTCAATTGTTAGAATGTTTGAAAACGACATCAAATTGAGGTGACCCGCTAACAATTCTTGCCTGTTGAACACACATTGCTAAAGCAAGTGATCTATTATTGGTTAATCATCTATTCAAAAAGAGCATGCATTCAGAGTTGTTTTACCATAACATGAAATTTTAAAACCAAACTTGTAAGACTCACTTTTAGTTATAAGGCCTTTAGTATCATCTATACATACTAATAAATAAAGGTTTTGGGGTGCCACATGTTACTCCCTTATGCCTCCTCATATTTGTTTTTCCGCCTCTCTCTCCTAATAAATGCACCACTATCTTATTAAATAATAATAATATTATAAATATATTATTAAAGAAGAATAATAATTATATTAAATAAGAATATATAATAAGAATTCAAAATATAACTAATTAAAGAAGAATACTAATTTGTTATATACACACACATTTCCACTTGATATATCTCGAGACTATCATAATATTCTGACAAGTTAGGACGTATTTATAAATTTATAAGTTTTATCTTTTTTTAATATACAATCTCGTGTAATACACGGGATTCTAACCTAGTTTATCTAATTAAATGATCATTGACCTTAATACCTTTATGAATTACATGGTAATTATTCGATAGACGTAATTACTCTTACTATCATATTAGGGTTTCCCCTTGGTTGTATATAAATAGATAGAGGTTATTAGAGAGAGAACTTGGCCATTACAACACTATGAAGCCGTCGCCACTCTCTCTCTCTAACTTAATCGTGAGCCCCCTGTGTCACCTTAGCCATCCTAATGATGCACCCTAAACGGGAACTCGATCATAATCAAGATCATGGCGTCTTCATCCCCTACGTCTCAACTGGAGATCCTTATGGGTATGTTCTATTACTAGATCTCTAAATATATTAATGATTGAATAAACATTATTAGGGCTAATGCTTTACCCCTGTTAAAGATATAACCAGCAAAACTAACCAAGTTCACCTTAAATTTGAAGACTTGAGAGCAACTGCATCTACGTTGTGACTTAATTAACTTGCTTGGATAAAATGATTCTGATTATTGTTAGTTTTGAATGCACTTAAAATTAATAATTTATGAATTCTTTCATAAAGTAAGTTTTCTATTTTTTTTAACAAATAGATTACAAAATATCTTAAACTACATAAAAAAATAACCTTTTATCTTTAAATTTTTTTAAAATAAAAGCCTTATAAGGCCAATCTGTACGATATGTTTTATTTTTAAATAAAAGAGTTTATTTAAAAAAAAATTAATCTAGAAAGTGATAGTAAAACTGGTATTCTGTGACAGGATAATCCATTTTTTTAAATAAGTAGATTAAACAATATCATTATGTTATACCTTTATATTGTAAAATTATATAATAAAAAAATTACCACAGTTGATTCATTTAAAAATTTTCGAAATTTGAAAGCCTTACAGCTTCAATCTGAAGAAATATGTTTTAGTCTTAAGTAAAAGAGTTCATTTAAAAAAAATGTCCGTTTAAGTCCGGGTCAGTCACTGAGTTCACAGATAAAAAGACCAGAAGCGCAACCAACTTGAAGTCTTAAAAAAACAATAGGTAAAAGGTGGGTGTCCTAACGGGTCAAACGGGTATAGTTTAGGTTTGGTAAACAGCTTTGATCTTAAAATCTAAATTTTCCAGTTCACAAATCAGGGAGCACATATAAAAATGAAACGCCCCAAACCGGGTACATCTCATAGTTGGCACAAAACATAACGAACATAGTTTTTAAACCGGAAATCAGAATCTATTATAGCGGAAGTCTTCAAATTAAAACAATCAACAAACGATAATGTAAATCATTGTCTATAACATGAACTATCAGGATTGGAAATGTCAGTCTTCAGTGCTGCAGCCCGATATCCATGCTATCCAGCCCTCACGGCTCTCTTACTTTTCTTTCGATTTGCCTTTCCTACCTGTCATGCATACTAAAAGTCAGCTAACGCTGATGAGTTCTATCTTTACTTTAAACTGTAAAACTTTTTTTTGGTAGCTTGGTTTTATAAAAATAAAATAAGTTTTACTTTCACCTTCTTTGAAAACACTTTAACTTTTACTTTAAAACTTTACAACGTTACAATTATAAAACTGTTACGTTCTGTCTGTTATTAAAACTTTAGCTTTGAGGTAACCCGTTAGGGTGTCCTCCTGTACTCTATCTGTCTATCGTTTCACTTGTACAGGACAAGTGACTTTATCATACTTTAAATATCACATATGGATCAGGGTCCGAGGACCAGATCCCTTTCTCGCTTACACCTCAGGGTAAGGCTTTTACTTTAGCGCTGCCCATATCTCGGGGTGAGACTTCCTTTCTCGCTTGCACGTCAGTGCAAGACTCTTTTAGCATTGCCTACACCTCAGGGTAAGACTTTCTCGCTTACACCGAAGTGAAGACTCCTTTAGCATTGCTTACACCGAAGTGTAAGACTCCTTTAGCATTGCTCACACCTCAGGGTGAGACTTTCTACTTTAGCATGCCTACAGGACTTTCTACTATGCAACTACTATGCAATGCAATTACACTATTAAACAAAATAGAAATATAATCACATAACTTTCAAATAGACAAATAGCACACGTTAACACATAAGCATATAACATGGTATCTGTCACTGTCACTATCACTGTCACTGTCGAGCAGTACCGAAGTACAACTCCTTTATCATTCTTTACTTTAACTCATTGTTATCTTTCAAAAACTTGTTTAAAAGATAAAATGTACTCTTTATCTCTTTGTCTTTCATTTTATAAAAATATGTAATTCTTATAAAACATTCTTTATCTTTGAAAACTATCTCTTTAACAGTATGCATGCCAGCCCAAAACCGTTTAGGAAAAAAGGCAATAAGAACTCACTTGACTTCTATGGAACTTATCTCACTTAGGAAGGAAACTTCGATCTAGGTGGGACGCTAACAAATCTGACAAGGGTCACGAATGGAACGAGGTTACACCCTATATGTTTCATTCGAAAACTATCTGTCCGAAATCTTATTCGACCGGAATCTATTTCGGTCGAAATCTTTTTCGACCGAAAACTATTTCGACTGAAAACTTCTGTGTTAGAACTATTTTCTATTAAATGGCTTTTCGTTCGAATACATATGTCCGAAATCTCCTTCTGTCAAAAATACATTTTGATCGAAATGTCCCGTCCGAAATATATGGTGTCCGAAATACTTTCCTATCGAAATGTCCCGTCCGAAATACTTTTCGGACGTTTCAGAGTTTTCGGACCATTCATAGAGTTTTTGGACGATTCATATGTTCTTGGCTGATTTCTTTGTTTTTGATCCAAGATTCGATCTTTTTACGTCCAAAACTTATATCTAGCTTCCATGAAGCTAGATATACACTTTATAGAGCAATTCTAATGTAAAAATCCCGACTTTGATTGAAACCCACCTTAAAACCCAAAAAACCCATTTTCATTCTAGAATTTGATTCTGAGAACGAGTTGTTACATGTTGTCGCTTGATTCCTTCTTTGCCGACCTTCACAAACGTTCCAGCAATGAACACGCCACCAATGGAGGTCTCGGTTTAGGTTTTGAAGCTTTCTCTCTCTAGCCTTATCTCTTTCTCTCTCTAAGGTGATGGAGGAGATGGTGAGCAAATGAGGGGAAGAAGGAGGGGTGCAAGGGTTTTGTCACCCTCCTTTGCGCCACCCATGCTCGTCCCGGCCCAAAGCCTGCTCCTCAATAGCCCGTTACGTTATTCTTTATTTCCCCGAATCTGGTTCGTAAATTATTCTCTACTAGTGTTATTATTATATTTTTGGGATGTTACAAGTCTACCCTCCTTACGAAAGGTTTCGTGCTCGAAACCTATTATAAGTCAAATAGGTGAGGATATGACTCCTTCATTTCTGCCTCGGTCTCCCAAGTAGCTTCTCCCTTTACGATGCTTCCATTGTACCTTAACCAACTGAATCACTTTATTCCATAACTGTTTCTCTTTCCGGTCTAGAATGGCCATGGGTTCTTCAATGTAGTTGAGGCTATTATCTACCTCAATGTCCTCATGTGGCATGTGTGCCGAATCATCGGCTAGACACTTGCGCAAGTGTGACACGTGGAAAGTAGGGTGGATTCCACTCAACTTATCAGGCAGTTCTAACCGGTAAGCAACTTCACCAACCCGTGCCAGTATCTTGAAAGGTCCGGTGAATCTTGGACTTAACTTCCCTCTCTTTCTGAAGCGTATAATCCCCTTCCAGGGAGATACTTTCAATAATACTTGATCACCAACATTGAATTCGATCGGTCGCCGCCTCTTATCCGTGTAGGACTTTTGACGGTCCTGTGCTGCTTTCATTCTGGCCTTAATCTGGTCAAACTTTTCAGAGGTTGCTGTAACTACCTCTAAACTTCCCAACTCTTTCTGTCCTATCTCACCCCAACATACCGGGGTTCGACATTTCCTACCATACAACATCTCGTACGGCGGCATACCAATAGTGGTGTGGTAGCTATTGTTGTAGGAGAATTCCGCCAACAGTAGGTGACTATCCCAACTGCCACCGAAGTCTATAATTCATGTGCGGAACATATCCTCCAGCATTTGGATGGTACTTTCAGACTGACCATCCATCTATGGGTGATAAGCTGTGCTGATGTTCAATCTTGTACCTATTGACTCATGAAATCTTTTCCAGAATCTCGATGTAAATCGTGTGTCTCGGTCAGATACAATCGATAATGGTACGCCATGTCGAGACACAATCTTATTGATAAAGACTTCTGCTAGCTTCTCCGATGAATACGTTTCCCGGATCGGTAAGAAATGAGCCTCTTTGTCAGACGATCCACTATCACCTAAATCGTATCATGGTCTTTAGCTGAGCGGGACAGCTTTGTAATGAAGTCCATGATGATCCCACTTGCATTCGGGTATTTCCAGAGGCTGGATCTTTCCGTATGGTTTCTGATGCTCTACTTTAACTCGTGAGCAAGCCAGACACTTTCTTACGTATCCGGTCATATCATTCTTCATGTTAGGCCACCAATACTATTTCTTCAAATCCTGGTACATTTTCGTGGTTCCTGGTTGGACGGGATATCGAGACTTATGGGCCTCGTTGAGTACTTTGGCCTTAAGCTCTCCGCCCTTCGGTACCCACATGCGACCATATCTGGTCATCACTTCATGAGTGTTTATTTATAACTTTATCTGTGGACTGACCATTCTTTCTTTCTTTATGTTCTCTTCCTTTAGTACTTCTGTATGTGCTTTTTCTAGCTCTGCCATAAAATCTGGGGTTATCACCAACTGGTACGCTTTCACCCTAATAGGAGAATGAGTCTCCTTACGACTTAGGGCATCAGCAACCACATTCGCCTTTCCCGGGTGGTATAGGATCTTACAGTCATAGTCTTTCAGCAATTCTAACCACCGCCTTATTCGCATATTCAGGTCTTTCTGCTCAAAGAAATAATTCAAACTCTTGTGATCTGAATAAATTATGCATTTCACCCCGTAGAGGTAATGCCTCCAAATCTTTAACGCAAAAACAACTGTCACGAGCTCCAAATAATGAGTCGGGTAGTTAAATTCATGAATCTTTAGCTGTCGTGACGCATACACGATCACCTTTCCCCTTTGCATCAATACACACCCTAACCCTTGGCCAGAAGCGTCAGCATATACCACCAGGTCTTCGTTACCGTCAGGTAGTGCTAACACGGGGCTTGGGTCAATTTCTTCTTTAATTCTTCAAATGCTTTAGACTGGGCCTGACCCCATTCGTTCTTTACATCTTTGCGTGTTAACTTTGTCAGTGGTGAAGCTATTCTCGAGAAGTCCTAAATGAACCTTCGATAGAAACCTGCCAATCCCAGAAAACTCCAAATCTCGATTGGCGTCTTCGGGATTTCCCATTCATTCACTGCCTCTATCTTAGTCGGGTCAACCATAATGCCGTATGCGTTAACAACGTGACCTAAGAATTGGAATTCCTTAAGCCAGAATGCGCATTTGGAGAACTTGGCATATAAATTTTCTTTCTGTAACGTCTCTAGCACCTCTCGAAGATGACAAGCATCGCCTTCACTATTCGAATAAATGAGTATGTCATCTATAAACACTGTAGGTCCCTCGGGTGTGGCAGATCGTCACATGCAAGTGGGTCTACTAGTCGGACCGGGTGCGGAATACCGGTGACTAGGTGGAGAGTCTTACGAAACAAAGTAAACTGACAAGATAATCACTATAAACGTTCGTCTATTATAAACACTTGAAGGTTACAGAGAGAAGTTCTGAGATTACAAAGTTCTACGTATTTGCTAATCTGAATGCGTACTTATCTACTGTCAACCATTCCTATTTATACATGACCTGATGCCTGCGCACTTAGCAAGTGCGTAGGGCAATTTGCTCATGCGTACTTAGCAAGTACGCAAAGGTATTCTTGCGTACTTGCTAAGTACGCAGGAACTACTTCCTGCGCACATACAAGTGCGCAAAACACTTGGAGAAAACAGCAACAGTCAATATGTAAAAGTAAATATAACTCGATAACTAATACATACAGACACTTACAAACAAAGAAAAATACATACATGAAAGTACTAAACTAAGACTCTAACTATCCATAATCTATCCAGAGTGTTTGTCACAGGAAAGTGCTTCAACAAACTCCCCCTTGACAACAGCTCTGGATCATCTTCGATCTTCAGTCTTCAATCTTCGGTCTTTGGTCTTCACAGCTATGCATCTTTAGCTTCCACCTTATTCTTATAGTCAAGGCAGAACTTGATCACCTTGTCATATTTAGAAGCAAGGAATTTCATCCACTCGTCAGTATGTATGCAATACCTGTCTGCTAGTGCCTCAAGATCTTTCACAGAGAAGTTAATGAAGCAGACTTCATCAAATACTCTGATTAGTTCCCTCGGCACTAAGCATCCACTTTCTGACCTCACCTTTCCAATCACCACAGCCTTACCCGTCTTTGTATCTACGTACCAGTACCACATGTCACCGAGGATATCCTGAGATAACTTGCTTAGGGGAATCTTAGTTTCACATAGCACTGGCTTGTATACCAATTTCTTTAGGAACTTCTTAGTCATAGGATGTCTTGCTGTCTTATCCTTGAATCTCTTGGGCACTTGAGGCTTGAACACTTCGAACTTCCCAGATCTTGCTTCCCGCTATAGAACCACCCATAAACCCATCGCCACTGCATGATTAGAATGACCCAGCAGCTCTCGGTTTGCTAGGTTCACAAGGTCGTGTTTGGGTAAGGAGTTGAACGCTTCCCTGGTTGGTTTCAAGTATTGAACCCCCCAGATCTTTTGATTGCGAACAACTGCTTATCCTCCTTGAACATTACAGCCAAGATCATCCCTGTTGTTCCTTGTTTGTCTATTATAGACATCTTTTGCCACACAGGAGCTGGATCCTTAGATGAAGTAGAAGGCATATCTTTTTCTTTTGGTGCCTCCGGATCCACAGGTGTAGGGTCAACTGGGGAGGCTTCAGTCGAGGCTTCCATATTACTAGCATGCTCGACTGAACCTGTGTCGAGCTGAGCTTCGAAGGATGGAAATTCAAAGATCTCTCCATCTTCTAACTCATACTCTCCTTCCCCGTCGCCCTTGGGAATTTCAATTACTACATCTTCATCATCATCACAATCATCACCAGAGTCGATCTCTCCTTCTTCTAGATTAAAGAGAGCATCGATCTGTGCTTCCTTGGAATAGTCAGGCTCTAAGTATAAGATCTCATCATCAGATAGATCCTTAAGCACATCAGCCGCTGACTTTCCTTTGTTACCACCACCACCAGAGGTATCACCACCTTCTTGATGAGTAGACTCCCCCTGAGCCATTGGAATAGCAGAGATGGGCACGATTGCTAAAGCTTGGTGCTCACCTCCACTAGGACCGGCTTCGGGATCCTTGTCTTTGTCGTCATCCTTAGTCAAGTCAACAGGATGACAAGCCTCATCACCAGTAGTTTTCTCCTTCTCTTTCTCTTTCACTTTCTCCCCCTGAGCATCAAGCTTCTTGGTCAGATCAGCAATTAGTTTGACCATCAGCTCATGCTCTTTCCTTTGAGTATCAAACCTCAGCTCTAGAGATGACCTGTGACCCAGAATCATTTCATTTGTCCTGATTAGAAGCTCGTTCTGGGCCATGACGTTCTTCAGTCTCTCTTCAGTCCCCGTTCTCTGGCTTCTCAGAATCCTAACTTCATCCACCTATGAATTAATCTGTGCTTGTTGAGCGTTAGATTCCTCCTTTGACTTCCGAATAGTTTCCAATAATCCAGCAACTTGGGTTTCCAGAACATCTATCCTTGCATCATTAGGATCAGGATGTATGGATGATGACGCTTCGGCATTGTGAATTGGGGAGGAGAAGATGGTGTCGAAGTCAAACCCTTGAGTAAATTCCCCATAGTTGAAGGGTTGACTTAAAGGTTCAATGGTGGTTGTTGGGATTGTGGATGTGATGACGGTTGTAGGTGTTATGGAAGGGGTGATGGTGACTAACTCCGTGAGAATTAGAGTAGTCACCGCCACCTGGGCAGATGTGATAGGGAGGGTCACTATCACAGGAACCTCCTCTGTGACTGAAGTGACTGCCATGTCAGGTTGTACCTGTGGCCTCCTCCGTCGTCGGTATAACTGCTGTGAAGGTGGGGTGGAAGCCGAGTCAGAATTCGCAGCTGAAACATGTACTTGCTGCCGAGGACTCACCACCACCTCACTAGGAATAGGTTGTTGCTTCATATCCCCCCTGTTCTTATGAACACTTTCACGTCTTTGCCTTTGGATAGCAGCGTCAGAGTCAAAATCTGGCTCATATTCGCTGCTAGAGGACTGTCGCTTTCTCTTCGAGGACGACTCAGGTAGGGTTACCTTTGTCGTTCTCCTTGGGTGTGCCTGCGATGGTGCATCATCGGAATTAGAAGAATCTGACTCTGTCTCTTCCGAGTCGGATCCCTCAGGTCCTCCTTCTTCGTCTCCATTATCAGACGATCCATCTTCACTTTCATCTTCCTCATCTTGTTGTTGTTGTTGTTGTTGTTCATCGGAGTGTTCACTCAATTCAGGCTCTGAATCGTGACTATACCATCTCCAGTCACCTGGTGCCACATATGCTTCATTGATTTGGTGGCCAAAGAGTTCTGTATGCTCAGGGGTAGGTTCTACACTGCCTGGCTTTAAGAATTGTGCGAACACCCTCTTGTCCACCCTTTTCACTTGCGACCTCTCCCCTGTAGCAGGTAGGTTTGGCAACGCGTCGTTTATCAGAACTTGCACAAACCTAGGGTATAACAAGAACCTGAACCTCTCAGCCGTGTTGATCTGGTCATTGATGGCTTTGAAAATGTAGCGTGAGAAGTTGTAGCCCTTGTTGAGAGATAAGCCAACCATGGCTGCAACAAGGTCATGACCCATGGCATCCTTTCCAGCTTTCCTTGAGGAGATGCACATGATCATGACGTGGGCAAAGTATCTCCATTGGTCTAGCACCCACATCTTCTTATATGAAGCATAGTCTCTCGCAACGACATATCCCATTCTTTGCCTCCAACAGCCATCCACAAAGTAGTCTGGATAGGCTGTCGGGTCGGTCAAGAGATCTCTGAATTGCAGGACCCTTCTAATAGAATCTTCAGAAAAGGCGATAGCATGACCAGCAACGGTAGCCCTTATAACGTTGGGGGTTACCGTGCAATCATGCTCCGCAGTCTCCCAAAACTGCTCCAGATAGGGTATTGAAACGATTGTGTCAGCAGAAATAGTGTAGCTGATTCTTGAACGGTTCAAGAAATCAACTATTTCTCTATACTGCAGTGCTGCACCCTTCCATTATGGTTCAGTATTAGCTAACAGATTGAATTCGTTAGTAAACGCCCGAGCCATAATCTGCAAAAACACACAGAAAACATAATCAGAACAACAAGTATCATTGGAAATGAATAAACATAACTTAGTATAGCAGTTACTCTTTGAACTGAAATTTCAGACTTAGAAATTTTTCCAAGTGTTGGTCCTGCATACTTAGCAAGTACGCAGGAATTTCCTCTTGCGTACTTAACAAGTACGCATGAATTGCTTCTTGCGTACTTGCTAAGTGCGCAAGAACTACACTTGGTGAAAATTCCAGAAATTTGAAAATTTAACTGATGTTCAAAAATCGGTGTGTATTGGGTCACCACAAGGTCGGAATCGATGATTCTAGCATATGGGACCAATATCAACACCAAATACTTGCTATACTTGACCAATTTTGACCTAAAAGTCGACCGAAACAACTGTCGGTTCAAATTCGAGCCCAATGTCAAAATCAAAGACTAGAATGGACGATTAAGGGTCGATTATTGTTTCTAATCAAGTTTTAATGATAAGAGTTTACCCAAACAACCCAAAATTTGCCCTAAAAAATCACGAACTAAACCTAGATTTTCTAAGTCACTGAATCGGCCAAAATGGCGAACTTCGAGGATGGATTGAGCCTGAAATCTCACCGATTGAATGTTATATGATGAAACAAGTAATGAGACGATAAATCGGTTTAGGAACACTTTGAATTTTGAGTAAAATTTTGTCGGACGGAATTTGAACAGGTGAAAATTTGAATGCGATGAAAACTCTGAAAAATTTCTAAGTCCCATATTTATACCCAACACCAAACAGTCTTGCGTACTTGCTAAGTGCGCACGCTTTAACTCCTGCATACTTACAATTGCGCAAGGCTTAACTCTTGCGTACTTGTTAAGTACGCAGGGCTTACTTCATGCGCACTTGTCAAGTATGTAGTAACCCTTAAGTGCGCAAACTCTCAACTCAAATTATGAAGATTTTCAAGTCAAATAACGAACAATATAAAAATATTCAATCAGGAGGATTCAAATACAATTCAGGAAGGTTAAACACAAATATTTTTGGTTTTTCTGAATAAGATTTAACTATACACAAACTTAAAATCTTTTTGATCTTTTCAGGATAGATATATACAGGTATACACACAAACTATTTTTGATCAAAGACACGAGCAGAGGATCATATCAGGCTAACTTATAGCAAAAACGATACAATATAAACATCAAAGAGTATGGGATCATGTCATGGATTACTATTTATTCATACATAATAAGCACATAAACAAGTAATTCAAGTTGACAATATTATAAGATTTGAAACTATAAGCATCTTTGTATCACGTTCTTGTGTATTAAGGTATTAATTATAAGATATACAACGTGTACCCCACTGATATGCTACAATAATGTAAATTGCACTATCTCAAGGCATCTAAGATTTTCCCAATGATTTTCTAAATTTTCAGAATGAAGTTACATCAATTAGCACAGGAAAAATCAAGCAGAATCCATAAAGATTATCAGGAATCATAAGATTCAGAATCGAGTGATTCATTTGTCTTGGTTTCATTTGATTTTCTTCATTGAATATCGGTATGATGATTCAGGATAATGAGTATGGTGTTTGAATAAGGTAAGGGAATCTAACTTTTATCTGGATTTGATTTCAATGAATCAGGAGTGATTCAAGGGTGAATACATGCTCAACGGTTAATGTAGAGACATGTCTTGATTCAATCTCTCCTTGCATACTTGTGAGTATGGGCAGTGAGATGAACCGCATTAATTGTGCTAACGACATAACCCGAAACTGACCTCAAAAGAAAATTATTGCCAAAATCTAACATCCTTTATCTGATAATGATCTTTTCTATTATTTTACGCACACACACTAGCAAACATGGGTTCAAATCACAGTTTTAATTTAGACTTTAGTTTCCACACTACTAGTGATTCAAAGACGCATACAGCCTACTGACAATTCAAATTACTTGTGACGTTTAGATTAAAAAAAACATAATAATTTAAACAATTAAGTAAGCATGACGCAATCATTTCCCATATTAGCAGTCTGTGACGTTTAGATCATTTCTGATGTACTATCATTCCGATTTTCTCAAGTTAACTTTGAAATGTTCTCCATTTTGTATTTTGTTTTTGATTTTGTAAAATATTTTGAAACTTAAAGAACTATACAGAAAACTTAAAAGAAAATAAAATTTAACTTTCATGAATTGAATTGATTTACGAAAAACAAGTTTTTCACTCAGGATTGAACATTCCTATCAAGTTGACAAGATGCTCAAAATGGGATCGATCAAAAGCCTTTGTGAAAAGGTCAGCAAGATTGTTATTCGTGTGAACTTTAACAAGTTCAATTAAATGCTTTTCAGCACAATCACGGATGAAATGATGGCGAATTTCTATATGTTTAGTTTTGGAATGTTTCACCGGGTTATTTGTGATGGACATGGTGGCATTGTTGTCAATGAACAAAGGAGTTCCAGTGAAGTTTAAGCCATAGTCTCTCAATTGCTGTTGAATCCACAATATCTGAGAACAACCGCTCGCCGCAGCAATGTATTCTGCTTCACAAGTTGAGACAGAAACCGTTGACTGCTTCTTACACTGCCAGGAGACCAGTCTGTCTCCTAAGAATTGACATCCACGAGAAGTTGACTTTCTATCAAGGTTACAACCGCCATAATCTGAATCAGTGTAGGCTTTGAAGTAAAATGACTGCTGCTTAGAGTACCAAAGACCTAATCAGGATTTCCCTTTCAAGTATCTGAAAATTCTCTTCACGGCTATCATATGTGACTCCTTCGGTTGAGACTGAAACCTTGAGCACAATCACACAGCAAACATTATATCGGGTCTTGAAGCTGTGAGATACATAAGTGTAGAAACAAAGACTGATGGCTAAAAAATTCTCTAAGTACAAATGCTGCTGATCTCAGAGTTTGCTGCTGACCAACAAACTGCAGTGGACAAGCTTATCTGCTGCAGGTACTTGTTCTCCTGCTGAAGAACAAATCTGCTGCGGATAGACTTATCTGCTGAAGACCAAAGTTGCTACGGATAGGCTTCTCAGCAGCATCAACACTTGATGCTGCTGACAAGCAAATCATCAGCAGCTTTGGATGGTTACATCTTACTGCTGATTATCATCTTTGCTGCTGACAGCCTTGTGCCTTGAAGACAAATTGTTGCAGCTAACTATCCATGCTAAGCATCACTGACAACTTTCCGCTAAAGCCACTGACACACTCAAAGCAGAAGGAACCTCAATGGCACAACCAATGACGGACAACAATGCTCTTCTCCAAGCATGCAAGTAATAATGCACTAAGAAGATGCTTCAATAAAGTTAACTAGTTTTAGACTAAACGTGTAATAGTTAGCTATATACAACAGATCAACGGTCTGTGTTAGATCTGATCCTTAGAATCAAGGGGCTGTCTTGATTCTAAGTGAGTATAAATACTGTGTAAACACTTCATTGTAAGTGTGCTTTTTGATTGAGTTTCATTTGAAATCGTTTATTTGCAAAAGCTTAATACAACAGTATTCTTATTAGTTTTCTTTCAGTTTACTCGATTATACTTGTGTAGTTGCTATTGTTTCCGCCAATTTCAACTAAGAACAGAACCATCTTGTAATTTCACTATCCTACAAGTGGTATCAGAGCTTTGGCTCAGATTAAACAAACTCACACTTG
This sequence comes from Smallanthus sonchifolius, assembly GCA_023525975.1. Taxonomy (NCBI): domain Eukaryota; kingdom Viridiplantae; phylum Streptophyta; class Magnoliopsida; order Asterales; family Asteraceae; genus Smallanthus; species Smallanthus sonchifolius. The sequence continues at coordinate 63,208,563 of CM042019.1, read as the reverse complement.
TTTAATCACTTTTGGTTCTATTCTAAACTCTCTCTTTCATAAAGTCACCATAAAAACAAAGATGGCACAGAGCAATGGATTTGAAGACATCGGCATCATCAACCGACCACCAAGACTGGTATCTGGGGAAGACTACGACATGTGGAAGAATCGCATGGAAAGATTTTTCTGTTATCAGGAGTACGAAATGTGGAAATCCATCAGGGATGGACCCTACATTTCCATGGTGGCCTCTGTTGACTCTGGAGGACCATCAGTTCCAAAGGAGCCCTCCAAGTACTCAGAAGAGGACATAAAGAAGATGGAGGTGGACTTCGAGGCACTAGGAGCTATCCAAATGTGCCTTCCAAATGAAGTTTTTCATAACTTCAGAAGTTACAAAACTGCTAAAGAGCTCTGGGAGGCTCTTGAGAAGATGTTTGCTGGCTCTGAGGAAGTCAAAGAAAACAGAAGAGACATCCTGAAATAGCAGTATGAAAACTTCGTCTGGAAGGAAGGTGAGTCTCTAACTGTTTTATACAACAGATTTACCTATCTTGTAGGTGAGCTGCGGTGCTCAAAGGTGAAGCTAGAGAATAAAGATATTCTCAAAAAGTTCATCAGGTCTCTACCAAGCTGCTGGACACTTTACATAGTGTCAATCAGAAGAACTGAGAATCTGAAGACTCTCCAGATGACTGAGCTCTTTGGAATGCTGAAAACCTATGAGCTAGAGATGATTCAGGCAAAGAAAGAAGCTCAAGCTACCAAACAGCCTCAACATCCTCCACCACCTCCTCTGCCCTCCATTCTGAGCACTCAGGTACTAGTTCAAGTAACTATTATCCTCCTATCATCACTCATCCACAAACTCCAACCTCTCAAACAAACACATCTCCATTCCTCCTAGAAGCCCTTCCTCAAACATCAACCTCTGCTGCTTTTGTTTCTGAAAACTCAAGCAACATGTCCTTTATCAAGGAGGATCTGGAATGCTTCCATCCAGATGACTTAGAAGAAATGGACATACAGCACTCGTATGCCATGTTATCTATAAGAGCAAAAAGGTTCTACTCTAGAACTGGAAGACCCATTCCAAGTAATAACTCCAACACCAAAGTTGGCTTAGATAAAAGCAAACTAAGATGTTACAATTGTAACCAACTGGGTCATTTTGCTAGAGAATGCAAGGCACCTAGGGCAAACCCAGCAGCTCACCAAGCCCAACCAAGACAACAACAGCAACAAGCTACTCCTCCAGCTCAAACTGCAGCTTGTGCAGTTGTTGGAACATCTGACTTTGATTGGAGCTTCCAGTATGAAGATCTGTCTGCTAACAACCAAGCTCTCATGGCAGACACAACTGAGATACCGCCTCAGGTATATGAACATCTATGTTCCCAAGCCTGTATTGATAAGGTTTTAGGCTACAGAAAGCATAATCAAAACCTCATAGATCAAAATGAAGAGTTTCATCAAATGAAATCTGAATTCAAAAAGGTCGAAAACAGTTACAAGGAAAAAATTAACTGCCTAAAGAAAGAGATTTCATTATTAAAACATGAACAAACCAATCTTGAAACTCAGATTGATGATCTAATGGCCAGATTAAAAGCTACCAGAGCAGAATTGGCAAAACATAAAGTCCATGTTGACAAATATGAATTTGCATCCAAAAAGCTGCAAAGACTTTTGGATGCTCAAATTCATGAAAAGGTAAAAACTAGTCTGGGGTATCATGCTGAACAATATCAAGCCGTTGCACCTCCTGCTGACTACGTTACCATCCATGAACCAAGCTTCAATCTCTCAAATCTTGAAAAGGCCAACCGAGATGTTGATCCTTCAAGACATGAACAACTGGTGCAAGAATACACTACCTCGTCAGAATCTGAGTCAACTTGCTCAGAGTCCAATAAAACAGAGGAGGTCTCATCACCAGTCCAAGTATCAGAACTGCCTGTTCTTGAAGTCATTCAAACAAGTACTCCTGTTCCTTTACCAGCTGCTCCGGTTCCTATGCCTTTCAACCAAATCAAAATTAGTTATCCTCCAGAAGGAAGAAAGTTAAATGTTGAAAAGGGGTAGTCTTCAACCTCAAAGCCTCAGAGAAATGTGTTTGACATATGTCATGCGCCTAGAGAAAGAGTTCCACATGTTCAAAAGATATCAGAAGAAGCTGTTAGGACATAGATTGTAATGACAAAAGCTTGTAATAGTTATATTTTATGTCTTTATGTTTTTGTTATGTAAATGTCAAATGTCACTAAGTGTTTTACAAGTGATCCTAGAGGCGAACTTGTTAAGTTCGCCTGGTCTATCAGAGGCGAACTTAATAAGTTCGCTTAGGTCTAACTGAGGCGAACTTGTTAAGTTCGCTTAAGCTGTTAGAGGCGAACTTAATAAGTTCGCTTATATCAGGTCAGTTGGTTATATATTTGTATGTTTTACAGAGTCAGTCAGAACGATAGAGTGAACGAACCAGAGAGATCAGATCAGAGAAGTCCGATTGAGTCTGTAAACATCATTGTGATTGGAATACGAATTGAGAAGTTTATTTACTTGATTGTTTGCTTTGTCTTTTATGCGTATAAACGTTGACTCGTTGGATTCCGCACTCCGAGTAAACGTCACGTCTTATCACGAGATCGATCCATAGACGCGCCATGGGGACCTACAAGTGGTATCAGAGCATTTGCTCGTGATTCTTGTTGATTCTAGACGATTTTATATGCAAATTGACATCAAATTCATCATTTTTGAGTTTTTCATTTCAATGGAGTTTCAAGACTGATTTTGATCTGATTTGGTGTTTTTGAAAAGGATTATGATGAAATTGATCCGATAGAAAGCTTCTAATTGACAAATTACACGATCCTACGGTCAAATTTTGTTTAATTCCTTCAATTTAGTGCTTAATGACGATTTTTGGTTAATTTTGGTTCGCGACTGTGGTCTGAAGAAGTTCTTGATCAAGATTCTGTTACGGCAAGCAAACTTGCTGAATTCTGTGCAGGCGAACTTAGCAGCAGGCGAACTTGTCAAGTTCGCTTCTCACAGGGTTAAAGTTCGCTTCTCCTTAAGTTCGCCTGGGTGTAGTAAAGGTGAACTTATCATCTTCGCCTGAGTGTAAGGGTGTTCAGCACTTAGAAAATTTTTTTCTTTCAGAAAAATGGCAAATATGGTTCAAGTCACGAATATGTTCAATTATGACAATGAGATCGGTACATCTCAAAAACCTCTGAAGTTGTTGAATCTAGCTGATTATTCTAATTGGAAAGATCGGTTTGACCGGTTCGTATCTTTTACCGATACTAGTTTGTGGATTCCGATTTTGGAAGGATATACGCATCCGACTTATTCTTGGATGGGACAGGGCAATGTTCCAAAGCCGGTATCAGCGTTAACTACTGAAGAGAAGTTGTTATTTGATAGAGAAAAGAAAGCAATGGCTAGTATTTCGATGTCTCTTCCAAAGGAAATATATCACAATTTTAAACAGTTCAAGTCTTCTCAACAACTGTGGGAAGCATTACAGAAAAGGTGTGAAGGAAGTTTGGATGTGAAGAAGAGTAGAAAAGAGTTACTAAAGAAGCAGTTTTTGGTCTTTAAACATTTTCAAAATGAATCCTTGGATGATCTTGCTACAAGATTCTATCATCTTCTTAGTGAACTGGCTAGTGCATCTGTGGTATATGAGACTGAGGAAATCAATGATAAATTCTTGGAGGCTTTACCATCAAAGTTTGATGTGCATTCGGTTTTGATCAAAGAAAATATTAAGTACAAAACCATGTCTCTTGAAGAAGTTCTAGGGAAGATTCAGTCGCATGACATGAATATGAAGAAGAAAGAGACTAATATGGAGCATATCCAGGATCCTTCAATGTATTTTGCCAAATCTACTGGTAAATCTGGTACTGGAGTGGCATTCTTTTCTGGTGATGCTCAAGAGTCTTCAAATGATCAATGTTCTGGAGTTCCAATTTATTCTGGTCATTCAAGCCATTCTGGATTTTCTGCGACTACAGCTTCAACATCATCTGGATCTCATTTGAATAAGAAAGTTGCTGATGATTATCTTGCTATGTTTTCTTCATTCATGGCATCATATGAAAATTTCATTGGAGGTAAAATACATGATCCTAAGGTTATAGAAGAAGATTCCAGACAGATTGACCCTGTTGATCTGGAAGAAATGAATATCCAATGGAATATGGCCATGTTAATGCGTCAAGCTAAAGATTTCTTGAAGAGAACTGGCAGAAAATATATTGGTTCAAATAGTCGATCTCGTATGGGTTTTGATAAGAGCAAAGTTCGTTGTTACAACTGCCAAGAGTATGGTGACTTTGCTAAGGAGTGGGTGAAGCCGAAGGTAGAATTTGATTCTCATAAGAAGCAGTCTAACTTTCAGCATAATAGGAATCAGTCACATGGTTCATCTGGTAATCAAAATCATGGTCCTTCTGGTAATACAAATCATACATCTGCATCATCAGCTTTGGTTGCTCAAAACGACAAAAACTATGACTGGGGCATTCATCTGGAAGATTTGGTGGGTACTGTGAGTCAGGCTTTTGTCGCAGAAATTCATTCTGAAAAACCAGAGGAGTCTACTGATGATGAAAGTTCTAGTGATGATTCGTGTGATGGTGATAGTGTTCCAAGCGTTGATGATGAGGTAGAACAAGGGCAGAGTATTGATTCTAATGCTGCATCAGGGGTTGCTGAGGAGGATATTGTTCTTACAGAAAATGCTTCAGTTGATGATGATTCAGAGAATATTCCTCTTGCCAAAGTATTCATGGCAGACATGTCTGATCCGTCTAAGGTAAAAGACTCTGTTTGTCATATTTACTGTTCAAACTGCATTTCTGTTAAAGATAAACTGCAAAAGGTCATGGATGATAACACAAACTTGATTTATGACATGAAATCAATAAGATAATGATAAGCTGTGCATTGATAGAATTGAGTCTTTGAAAAGAGACTTAAATTCTCTTGGGCTAAAATACAAAGAGCAGGGTTATCATCTAGATATGGCTTATGCTGAAATAGAAAAACGTAATGAAGTTGTTGTCCAAAAGAATAAAGAAATATCTGACAAAGAGTCTGAGGTGATCAAACTTCATCGAAAGTTGAAACAATTTGAAAGTTCTTCAGTTGTTTTGGATTATTTTAACTCAAATACTGATCCTACTAAGCGTGTTGCTGGTATTGGATTTATTCCTCCACCGTTTAATGCAAATTATGTGGTGGAACCTGAAATCATAAATAAAGAGGAGATAGATCCAAAAACTGTGTTAAAGGTGAATCCGATAACTGGGGAGGATATGGTGTATGAGTCAGATTCTGAAGATGAGATGTTCGATGACAAGAAGGTCAAGGGCATACCAAAAGAAGTGAAAATTGATGACCCAACAGTTGTTAAAACTGTTACCCAGGATAGATACATTATGACTGAACCTAAAGAGGTGAAAGTGGTTCCAACTAAACTTTCTCCAATCTTACAGTCAAGTGGGTTTGTTGCGGCTGGTTATCAAAAAGTGAATTCTTCAAAGGTGCCAACACAGACTTATGTTCAAAAGATGCAGATAAATTGTTCTGGACATACCTCTGAAGCTTAGTCTTCTGATGGATCCTCAAATTCAAAGAAAACTCCTTATTTCAGAACTTACCAAGAAAGAAGAGTATGTTTTCATTGCAATGAGGCTAGTCACATTTTAATCAATTGTCCTTTCAAGAACCAGGGTAAAATGAAGCATGTTCCTTCACAATCGAAAATGGTGAAGATTCTGAAAAGAAAAGATGAGAGAAAGTCGTCTTCTAGTTTGGAGAAAAATTTGCCTGCTCAAACTTTTGTTAAATCCTTTGGATTTAAACAACATGATAAATTGAATGCTAAATCTTTTGTATGCAAAGAGAAACTTGAGATTCCAAAAGTTGGGATTTCAAAAATTCTTTTCAGGAGGTTAAATTGTCTAGACCTCAAAGAAGAAGAAGAAACATAAAATTAAAGAAAATTTTGGAAACATTTGAATCTGACAATAATATATCAAATAATGTTTTTCAAAATAATAAAAATGGTTCTTCTTTGAAAAAGTCTGATTGTCAAAATTCTGTTCCAAAAGTGAATGATAAGATTGATTGTAAATTACAAGAAGTTGTTTATTTTGATCAATCTGGACGACCCAAGACCACGATGGCTTGGGTTCCTATTTCTAACTGATTCTCATTGTTTATGTAGGGACAACCAAGGAGGACTATCAACAATACATGGTATGTGGATAGTGGTTGCTCTCGACATATGACAGGGAATGTTAGATTGCTTGAGGATGTAAAACAAATTGATGGAGGTTATGTCGCTTTTGCGGATAATAAAGGCGGGTACATAACTGGAAAGGGAACGTTAAAGAATGACAAAGTCAAATTTGAAAAGGTGAATTATGTTGAGCAGCTGGAACACAATCTTTTAAGCGTATTACAAGTCCGTGACAAGAAATTTTCGTTCCATTTCAACGATGCTGAATGCTATATTTTGAAACGGGGCTTCGTGATTCCTGATGAATGGATTCTTATGAAGGCTCCGAGGAGAAATGACACGTATGTCCTTGACATGAGTGTCGCTACTACAACGGATTCAATTCCAACATGTTTACTCTCCAAGGCGTCGGAATCTGATTCAATATTGTGGCATAGGAAGCTAACTCACATTAACTTTAGGAAGATGAACTACATTATTAGGAATGATTTGGTTCTTGGTATTCCGAAGATGAAATTCTCAGTTCCTGATGATTGTATTCTTTGCAAGAAGGGGAAGCAAAGAAGGAAATCTCACAAATCTAAATCGACGAATTCCATCGTAACTCCTTTGGAGTTGCTGCATATGGATTTGTTTGGTCCTATCAGTATCAGGAGCATCGGTGGGAAATCATATTGCTTGGTAGTAACTGATGATTACTCCAGATTTTCATGGGTTAAGTTTCTTTCTTCTAAAGCTGAAATCACTGAGTTGGTGCAATACTTAATCCTGGGTTTGGAGAATTTATTCAATCTGAAAGTCAGAAGAATCAGGAGTGACAATGGCAGCGAATTTAAGAATAGAAAAATGGGCTTATTCTGTCTACAAAAAGGAATTCATCATGAATTCAGTGCGCCATATGTTCCTCAACAAAACGGTGTCGCTGAACGAAAGAACAGGACGTTGGTCGAAACGGCTCGCACGATGCTTGCAGATTCTAAGCTTCCAGTCACCTTTTGGGCTGAAGCTGTGAATACTGTGTGTCACGTTTTGAACAGGGTCTTGACCGTCAAGCGACACAACAAGACTTGCTACGAGTTACTGAATAATCGAAAGCCGAATCTGGAATATTTACTACCTTCTGGTAATCCTTGCACCCTATTGAAAGTTTAAGATGTCCCAACAAAATTCAGTGCGAAGGCTATTGAAGGGATTTTTCTGGGGTGTGTGGCTAATTCGACAACCAAGAGGGTTTATAACAAAGAGACGCGCCAAGTTGAAGAATAGTTCCATATTGACTGTTCAAATCGGTCTTTACCACAAATGGCGATTGGTCCGGATTGGGCATTTGATTATGAAAACTTATTCAAGTCTTTTCATTTACCTTCTGATATTTCTGATGAAGATGCTGCTGTTCTTTATGATTCTTGTCAGGATGCACAGCACAATGGATTTCTACCAAATGCAGTTCCAAATTCATCGATTCCATCTACTTCTGTTCCCGATCCTAATGTTGCTTCTTGTTCAGGTCCACAAGATTCAGAGAGTGAGGAGGATAATGCTGTTTTTCAAGATTCTTCTGCTGATCCATTGTTGGGTGATGATCCATTACCTTTGACACAGGCTCAGGGGGAGATTCCTACAAATTTAGACTCGGATATTCCAATTAATCACGATTATTCTTATCAATCTGACTCTACTCAAGTTGACGTGTTGCAGGTGCCTGAGGTTGCATCCATCAAGGAGCTCAAAGATCATCCGGTGACGAATATAATTGGAAATTTACAGGATGGAGTGAAAACACATTCTCTTGTTGACAATACTTGTTTGTATACTTGCATTAAAGATTCTGGTGTTCTTGATGATTGTTCACATTCATGCTTTATTTCACAGGTTGAACCCAAGAATGTTGAGATGGATTTAAATGACAACAACTGGATAGAAGCTATGCAGGAAGAACTTGCTCAATTTGACAAACTTAAGGTTTGGAATCTTGTTGATCTTCCGAAGGGTGCGTATCCGATAGGAACAAAATGGGTGTTTAAATGTAAGAAAGACGATCGAGGTGTCGTGGTACGCAACAAGGCAAGATTAGCTGTCCAGGGCTTCAATCAACAGGAAGGAATTGATTACACCGAGGTTTATGCGCCGGTTGCAAGGCTCGAAGCTATAAGGTTGTTTCTAGCTTTTGCTTCTTTTAAAGGTTTTAAGGTGTTTCAATTAGACGTCAAAAGTGTGTTTTTATATGGAAAGGTCAAGGAGGAAGTCTATGTTTGTCAACCGCCGGGGTTTGAAGATCCACTGAATCCGACCATAGTTTTCAAGCTTGATAAGGCCCTCTATGGTCTTCATCAAGCTCCTCGTGCGTGGTATGAGACTTTATCCACACATCTTTTGGCGAATGAATTTGTTCGTGGAAAGATAGACTCGACCTTATTCATAAAGAAATCAGGGGGAGATTACCTACTGGTACAGATTTATGTGGATGATATTATTTTTGGCTCGACAAATGAAGGGTTATGCAAAGACTTTGAGGGTGTTATGAAGTTGAAATTTGAAATGTCTGCTATGGGAGAGTTATCGTTTTTCTTAGGTTTACAAGTAAATCAAAAGGAAGATGGTTTCTTTATTCATCAGTCCAAGTATGTCAAAGACATCTTGAGCCGGTTCAAGATGGAGGACTGTACCCCATATGATACTCCAATTCCGGTCAATCATAAGTTGAATTCTGATTCGGAAGGAAAAGATGTGGATTGTTGACTTTACAGAGCTATGATTGGATCCCTCATGTACTTAACCGCTTCAAGGCTGGATATAATGTTCGCCGTGTGTATCTGTTCCAGATTTCAGGCAAAGCCAAAAGAATCTCACTTAATTGCTGTGAAAAGAATCTTTCGATATTTAAAAGGAAAACAACGTTTAGGGCTATGGTATCCGCATGGTTCTAACTTTGATTTCAATGCTTATACTGATTCTGATTTTGGTGGTTGTTGTCTGGACAGGAAATCTACAACAGGTGGTTGCCAGTTCTTAGGTAATCGACTTGTATCCTGGCAATGCAAAAAGCAAACCACAGTCTCGATTTCAACATGCGAAGCAGAGTACATCGCTGCTGCAAGTTGTTTTTCACAGATCCTGTGGATACAACAGCAATTGAGAGATTACGGTTTGAATTTCACAGGAACCCCTATGCTTATTGATAATAATGCTACTATGTCCATAACGAATAATCCTGTTAAACATAGTAAAACTAAGCACATCGAAATTCGATATCATTTTATACGTGATTGTGCAGAGAAAAGGTTGATTGAGCTGGTCAAGGTACACACTGAAGATAATTTTGCTGATTTGTTTACCAAGGCATTTGATCGTACCAGGTTTGAATTTCTAATTAAAATGATTGGTATGATCAATCCCGAATAAAATATTTTCAAAATCAGAATTTCATGGAAAATTTTGTTTTTAAGTTCTTTTATTGCTTTATTACATTTCTGCATTTACATTTTCAGTCAAAAATTGTAATTTATAAAAAGTCAAAACAAATTGAAAAATATAAAATTTGACATCATTTGAGGTTAGAGAAGAAATGATAGTACATCAGTGATTAGTTCATTTCACATGACCTTAGTAGACCTTAATATATGATTGATTAAATTGAGTTGATTTGATCTAAATTTCAAAGTCTGCATAAATAAGAAATGATAGTGTTGTGAATGCTCTATTCTTGATAATTTGTTTTAAAATTTGGGTATAAAATTTGAAACTTGAATTGTCAATAGGCTAAAAGCGTTTTGAAACTAATAGTAGTGTGAAAATTAAATATAATATGATTACATCTGTGATTTAAATCCATTATATGCCTGGGTGTGTGTGTAAAAGATCATTATCAGATAAAGAATATATGGTTATAAAGAATTTCATGAGACCAATATCGAATTATATCTTTAGCACAAATTTATTACAATTCACTTCACTGCCCATGCCCCGAAAAACATGTAAGGTGTTGTTGAACTAAGATATGCTTTAAAAATCTGTTGAAACATATATTCGCCCTTGGATCAGTTAGATACATCATCTAGTCTAACTCCATTGAATTTTATCCAGATAATAGTTGGATCCTCATACCTGAATCTGTTGATTCTCATTAAATAGCCAATCCATTAGAATCTTCTGATTATGAATCATCATGATTCTTATATCCTTTGGGATCTGCTTTTATACTTGTGCTAAAAGAGATAATTTCATCTTGGATATTGATCTAATCTTAACATTAACTGTATATGTCTTGAAGATAGTGCAATTTATATTTCTGTTTGGCATATATGTGGGGTACACGTTGTTTTTCATCTAAATGGTACTAAATCACATGAATTTGGAGAATAAATGCTTATAGTTTCAAATAATATAATATTGACAAATTTAAGAATTCATGCTTTATATTTCAAATTCGGTATAAATAAAAGAGCGTTTTATAACCTGATCTTATTTACTTTGAAATGTATCGCGTATCATTTCAAATATTATTCAAATTGAATGAGTTTCAAATTGAAAAAGATGCAAAGTGCACAAAACTGAGTTGAATGGTTTCATACTATAGGTTACCCTATGTTATTACTAAAATGTGTGATGAATTAATTGAATACTGATATGATCTTCTTGCTCATGATGTAAATTCAAAAATATGTGTTTTCGTTTGTACAGATAAAATTCAAAAATATGTGTTTTCGTTTGTACAGATAAAATTCAAAAATATGTGTTTTCGTTTGTACAGATAAAATTCAAAAATATGTGTTTTCGTTTGTATTGGATAAAATCCAAAAATATGTGATTCCGTTTGTATAGATAAAATTCAAAAAGATTTTGATTTTTATTTTCCATGAAAATTCTAAATTTTTATTAAAATTGTTCGGGATTGGATCGGATACGTGTTGCTGACGGAAGTTCAAGATTTGACAGGTTGAAGTTGTTAAAATTTTTGTTCAAGGCAAAAAGGTTGAAAAGCTATTAAGTTCGCATGTGTACAGTGAAGCGAACTTAATAAGTTTGCTTAAAACCAGTGAAGCGAACTTAATCTGATTATTTGTGGTGAAGCGAACTTATCATGTTCGCCGAAGGATTGTTAAGCGAACTTAACAAGTTCGCCTAATTAAGCGAACTTAATGGGTATAAGGTTCTAGATCAAGCGAACTTATCAGTTCATCGCCTTCTTCATTTTTAGGCGAACTTAACTGCAAATTTTTCGAAATTCTTAAACGTTGTTGTTGGGGTTGTTTACCAGTTCTGTCTTAATCCAAATTGAATTGCGAACTCAACCAAGGTAATTTCATTGAATTTCATCCAGTAAATTGTGAGAATTTGACATTTTTCATCTCGGTTTTCGTCAAACATTTCAAAGGACGGATTTTGACCTAATTGTAACCGGATTTATAAAATTGATCATCCGATTTGGTTATAAATTGATATTCGACTGATATTCATTGCTTATTCCATAATTTCATCTCGATTTATAGATTTTTGCTCGACTGTGTTTGAATTTGAAACGTCACAGGTTCAGGCGAACTTGTTCGAAGCGAACTTGTCAGGCGAACTTAATAAGTTCGCCTCTTGCACTACTAAGCGAACTTATTAAGTTCACCTAGGGGACAGTAAGGATTTGGACTTGTGAAAATTTTTGTTAAATTTTTTTTTGTTTGTTTTTTTGTTTTGTTTTGTTTGTATTCGTTATTTTTTCTATTATGTTTGTTGTCCAAATGTTTCAGATGGCTCGAAGTGTCGAATATAAACATAATCAAGTGGCATTATTAGATCCGAACATGTCCGAGGCTGTGAATTTTCAAGGCATTATAGGATTTTTGAACAAATCACGTCTTCATGTTGCTTTATCTACTGATCCTTACATAAGTCTCGTGTACATACAACAATTTTGGGACACAGTTCATCAAGATACAGACGTTGAACCTCATGTTCTTCGTGCCACTGTTAATAATACCGAGATTGCCATTTCTGAAGAGACGATTCGTGCTGCTCTTGATTTGGGTGGAAATGCTGAATATCCATTATCTTATCCAGGCACTCTTATTCTGGGTTGTTTTCAACGAATGGGATATCGTGGGAAACAGAATGATACCCAAGCACGGAAAGGTGGATTAGTCGGTGAATGGAGGTATTTCATGCATGTGATTATTCAATGCATCTCTCATCGCAAAGCTGGTACCGATGGATTGAAGATGGCTCTTCAAACTGCTATGGTGGCTTTAACATTGAATAAGAGATTCAATTTTCCACTTTACTTCTATTGGGAGATGGTCATGCAGATTAATCCAGCTGAAGGTCAAGGATTCTTGATGTATACTCGTTTTATTCAAATGATTCTCAATCACCTTATTCCAGATCTTCCACAACATCCTATACGATTAACTTTGACTCCAATGTCAAAGCGTATCTTTACCGACTGCACGAAGGTGAAACAGCAGAATGCTGCATTGATTCCAGTCAATACTCCATTGTTTGGGCACTTAATCAATCCTGATTGTGTTGCACCACTGAATGACAACTGGTTTCATCCTGATGAAATTGCTCAAGCTCAAGGCTTCAATGTTCAACAAAAACAACAGCAACAACCACAACAACCCGCACAAATACAAGTTCAACAACAACAGATACCAGTTCCACAAGTACAAGTTCCCGTACAACCACAAATTCCTATTCCTGAACATGTTCCTATTCCACAAGCTGAAGTTGAAATACCTATTCAGGAACCAGTTCAAGAAGAGGTCGTTCATGATCCTGATTAAGATCTAGGAATGAACATGGAAGATTTCGTTGATGATGCTGTGAACTCGCCCATTAATGAAGCTGAAGGGCATGTGGTGACTGATGATGATTCTAGTTCCAGCTCAAGTGATACGATATTATCGGTTAATGAAAGCACTGATTCTGATGACTCTAGGGATTTTTCCTCAGGTCATTATGAACGGTTGGCTACAATTCCACTGGCTAATGCTGGCAAACGCATTAAATCTCAAGCCAGACGACCAAGAAGAAAGTCTGTTCGGGATCCTCCTTCCGGATCAGTACTTGGCAAAAGATCTTTGGTTGATGAGAGTACTGATACTGATAGTGACTTTAATCCAGATCCTAAGCGTCAAAAGTTGATGTCTGCTTCGATTGCTGCTGCAAAATCTTCTCAGGGAGTCGAGGATGCTAATTTTGTTGCTTCATTGATAATTACTCCTCCAAGATCTAAGGATCCATCTCCAGTGATTTCTCCTGTTCCTCCAGTCATCCCTACTACTTCAAGTCCTTCTATTCTACAATCGTCGGCTGGTCCGTCAAAGCCTTCTGATTCTGAAAGGATTACTTTCCTTGAATCTCAAGTGCTTTCTCTACAAACTCAGGTAAACACTCTTGTGTCTACTGATTCACAACGGCAGCTGGTGATTCAGACTCAAGCTCAACAGATTGCTGACATGCAAGCATTAGTGTCCAAACTCGTTCAGCGTCTTGACGCTCAGGGGGAGTTGAGGATACCTGATACTTGTCACAAGGCTCTATTCAAAGACGTGATGATGAAGACAATGATCCTGCTGGAAATATTGAGGGTGATCGTCAATACACTGACGCTAATCCTATATCTAGGGTTCAGGGGGAGTCGACATCATAATCACTTGAAGGAAACAAAGACAAAGATACTTCTGGTACTAATGAAGAAGAAATTTTATTATTGGAGTTCTTTCAAGATTCAGAAGAAGAGGAAGCTGAAAAGATTGCATGTCTTGATGACATTGATGATTTATTTAATGACATGGAAGATGATATGCTGGATAATGAGATAGAAGAAGGAGAAATAGTAGAGATTGAGATAGAGAAAGATAAAGAGAGTGTTACTTATGAAGGCTGTGATGGTCTTAACATGCCGTATAACTTCATCCAGGATGATGTTATTCCTGAATTCACTTATGAAGGAGTAACAGATTCTATGGACTATGTTGAAGATATCACACTGCCTGAAGACACTGCTGATTCAAAGATAGATACTGATGATGAGACTACTCAATCCAATATAGAGGCTGAAACTGAAACTACTCACACTGAGTCTCCGAAGGTTAATTAAGAACCTGTGATGTACAGAGATACAGGGATGACAAGAGAACAGTGGAGAGAAGTTGTAAACAGTTGGATGAAGGTGCTACCCAAGTCTCCAGCACAACCTGCTCAGAAAGAGAAATATGTGAATAAAGAGCAGTGTGTAGGAAGGATCATAAGTTGGTTCTATGATGATGAATCAAAATTATTTGCAATTAAACGATCTGACGGTGTTCAATACTTAAAGCCGAGGATCAAATATTTCAATACCTTGCCGAGGTGTGAAATAAATGGTCTAGCTTCAAAGCCACTCATTAATAGATCGAAGAATGGTTTGGCTGATGTGATTGCAAACTTTATCAAGAAAGAAGGTAGTTCAGGAAAGTATGATCGGCTGAAACCACAAAAGGGAAAGAGAGTGAAGAACACAGATCCAAAGACTGGGAAAGTGACCTGGAGCTACAAGTATAAACCAGTGCGTGCTATTCACAAGATACCATTAAAGAAGATTCCTCAAGACTTTCTTGGGAATATGAAATGGTGGTATGTTGATGTTAATACTGGTGAAGCAAAGATTGAAGATAAAGACAATAAGGTCATTGTATGTTTCTATGATGCAATGAATCTTATCAATTTCTCAAAGAAAGATCAGAGGACGTTGAGAAAGAATGAAATAATGTTCACTGATGTTTGGAGAGAACAAGGTCTACAGTACAAAAGAGTTTTGGAGATATGCAGAAGATATGGAGTGCATGATGGCAGCAGACTACCGGATAACTGGAAGAGCTCAAGATAAAGACTGAAGACTAAAGATAAAGCTATTGTCAAGGGGGAGTCTGTTAGGACATAGATTGTAATGACAAAAGCTTGTAATAGTTAGATTTTATGTCTTTATGTTTTTGTTATGTAAATGTCAAATGTCACTAAGTGTTTTACAAGTGAGCCTAGAGGCGAACTTGTTAAGTTCGCCTGGTCTATCAGAGGCGAACTTAATAAGTTCGCTTAGGTCTAACTGAGGCGAACTTGTTAAGTTCGCTTAAGCTGTTAGAGGCGAACTTAATAAGTTCGCTTATATCAGGTCAGTTGGTTATATATTTGTATGTTTTACAGAGTCAGTCAGAACGATAGAATGAACGAACCAGAGAGATCAGATCAGAGAAGTCCGATTGAGTCTGTAAACATCATTATGATTGGAATACGAATTGAGAAGTTTATTTACTTGATTGTTTGCTTTGTCTTTTATGCGTATAAACGTTGACTCGTTGGATTCCGCACTCCGAGTAAACGTCACGTCTTATCACGAGATCAATCCGTAGACGCGCCATGGGGACCTACAGAAGCCACCTTTGAGCACAACAAAGCTCAACCATGGAAATTTAAAGACCTATTCAAAAGAAAGGACTATGTTTACCTCTCAAGGGACAAACTAGCCAAATCATGCTTTGTCTGTGGAAAATACAACCACACTGCCAGCACCTGCTTCTACTACCTTCAGTAGCAAAGAAACCTCAAGCAACATGCTTTTGAAAAGACACAGAAGAACAAACAGGTAAGAAGGTTTGAAGCTAAGAAAACTCAATTCAGAAACTCTCTTTCTCCACCAAGGGAGCAGTTGTCAAAACCTCAACAATCTTGCATCATCTGTGGAGAATCAGACCACTTTGCTGCAAATTGTAAGTTTAATCCTTTCAATCAGACTCTTCTTCCAATCCCAATTATACAAAAGCCTATCAGTAAGGTGAAGAAGGATAGGCATACGTCTGTTCTTAAACCATCAGCAGCCAACAAAACTGCTGCTGATCGAGTAAAGCCCAAGCAACCAAATGGAAAGCCTTCAGCAGCAAAGTCTGCAGCTGCTCAAGTAAAACCATCAGCAGCAACAAAATCTGCTGCTGATAAGTCAAAGTCCTCAGATGCAGCTTCTGCTGCTGAAAAGGCAAAGAGAGCTGGAAAACCACCAACTCAACAATGGAAGGCAAAGAAACCACCAAGCATCATCATTGGTTCAGTTGAATGCGTCTATCCTTTGTTGTAAATGTGTCTGTCCTTTGTTGTAAATAAAAGTTATAAGTAAGCAGCATCCTTTTTGGCTGCTGACAGGTCTGATCTTCAGTAGCAAAGAATTTGCCCCTGACTGCTTTAACTTATCAGCAGGAACAAGTTTCCTGCGGATAGCTTTAAGGCTGTCAGCAGCAACATCCTTGCTGCAGATCATTGCATCCATCAGCAGCAATTGAGTTTACTGATGACAGACTTAACCTTCCACAGCAACCAAGTTTGCTGCTGATGGGTAAAGTTAAGTCCAAATTAACTTTTGACCGCTGTAAAAATCAACGTCAGTCTTTACCATGACTGCCTCGGTGTATTACAGCTGTAACAGTAAAAGGTGAATTGGGTTGTATTGTACAAGTCATTTTGCTTTTTCCCTCTTCTGCCGTTATAAGAACGAATCAAATTTCCTTACCACCTATTCACCTTCAATTTCACCCTAAACCCACATCACTTTCTCTCAAGTCCCCACCATATTCAAGCCCTTCATCTTTAAAACATTCAAAGCCTCCCATATTCTAACCTTCCCTCCAAGTCAAACAACAATGGCAGACATCAATAACCCTGATGATAAGTTCTCCCCATACCACAACCTTACAGCATATCTTACCAAAGGAAAGAAATCCGAAGGATTTAATGATATGATCGATTTCTTATGTCGATCAAAAATCTACTTTGCCCTCACAATCAACCCTACCATATATATCCCTCATATGGAGGATTTTTGGAGTACCACCGTCTACTCAACCGAACAGGGGATTCCCCAAATTAAAGCCAAAGTAGACGGCAAGGATATCACCATCTTGGAAGCCACACTCAGAAAACATCTTAAGCTTCAAGATGAGGGAGCAGCCATCTCATACTCGAAGGACGAATACATGAGGACCTTTGTATCCATCGGATACACTGAAAATCAGACCGAGTATACGACCGAGAAGGCGCTGATGGGCCCTCCATGGAAGTATATTTGCCACACTCTTCTCCAATGCATATCCCAGAAGAGGAGTGGATGGCATCAGGTGAGCTCCGCCCTTGCCTCCGCCTTCTATGGTATGGTCACTAACCAAGGCTTCAACTTTGCACACCTCATCTTTGAGGGTTTGAGATATAACCTTCAAGAGGGTGCAAAGCAACAATTTTTTATGTACCCAAGATTCTTGCAGGAAGTTTTCAATCAAGAACTAAAAGAACTTTCAAAACCTGCAAGAATGTACATCATGTTGGGACATAAAAATAATATTTTTCAAAGAATGAGAACTGTTTCCAAAAAGTTCTCAGGGGTCAATGTTCCATTGTTATCTACAATGCTGAACATACAGAGTACCCCGGGTGATAGTTCAGCAATCCCAGTTGATACTGATCCCACACCCTCCACCTCACATCCTGAACAACAGTCTGCTTCTACCATTCGAACCCCTGTGCATATTACTAAGGATGCACAGGCACAAAAATTAATTACACCTCTTTTGAATGTTATCGTTCAACCGGAACATAGGGCCCCGGTTGCAACGACATATACTAGGAAAAGGGGCAAGAGAACTCCTTCTTCTCTTGCCTCTAAGGCCCAAACCCAACCTAACAGCCCTCACTCAGAATCACAACATTCTGATGAGAATATCATAAGGGATAGCCACATTATTAGGGAAACTCCTTTGGATGTCTCTTTATTAGGATCAAGATCACTTCCCGGATCCATAGGCCCCCTGAGCCTTTCCTTTCTCTTCTGAACTTAAGTGTTAAGGAACCTGATCAAGATGATGTACCTTCTCCAACTACCACTATCTCGGAGGTACTGATTAATCTTGCTTCCAACACACCCAACCCAAGTTCTTCTACCTCGAAGGTCCACTCTAGGAGTTATGAAAGAGTGGATGTGGAAGAGGCTGTCACTACTGCTGGTCCATCAAATGACCAGGAGGACAGTGACAACATTGCTAAGACCTCAACCACGGTAACTCACAGTGAGGATGCTTCCTTGGAAACTCCCCTCACTGAGAGGAATCCCAGGTGCCAAGAAACCATGGGTGATGGGGATGAAAAGGCCAGGCCTAAGGCCCCATATGGATACAAGGATTCCACAACTGTGGATGAGGACAGACTGAAACTTCATAACTTGGAATTGACGGCCAGGGTGGCTATGCTAGAGGCTGAAGTGTCCAAACTAAAACACCAAGTCTCTATGCATGAAGCCCATCAATGCCCAACTGTACCTACTCCCTCTCTTGTATCAGTTGGCACCCAAAATGATGCTTATTTATCCACTGATGCAACCAAAAAGGGGGAGATGGTCCCAATGGAGGAAGACTCAGACAGTCTTGACGACTGGATTCAAGAGCAGGCTGTATTTCAAAGCACATTATTCAAGCCGGCTTTTGTACAGGTTCATGACTTGCCAGCTTCAGATAACGAAGAAGAAGAGACATCTGAAGACTGGAAGTTAGTCGTCAGGGCTGTTAATGAGATGCTGAATGATGCTGAAGACACAGAACAAACATATACATCTTTCAGCATCATCCCTGAAGCAGCAGCCATCATGAGTCACTCCACTGCCCCCTAATTTACACTGACTTCAACACAGCTAGAGTTTGATACAATACTAGCTTGGGGGTATGATGGAAAGTCTGAGAGGTTCTGGATTGGTTGGGAGTTTGGCGGAGTAGAAGAGCTAAACTGGGACTTTCTCAACATCATCCAAGTCCTTCACCTATACTATCTACAATGCATCAACAACTCAACGGACCTCTCAGCAGAACTTGCCATTGGCAGGTTCTATGACTTGATGGAGGATAATCTACTCAACTTTCAAAGACAAATACAACTAGCAAAAAGGGTAGCCTATCCTGAATCTTCAACAACAACATAAAGAAGACTGACTCCTAGAAGACTTGAAATAATAAGGAGCAGTCTTCTCACTGAAGAAGAAGTTCTGTGCTTAAGAAGATTTATGTACAACTCCATTGTCAAGGACTTAGATGTGCTAGGATGGGTAAGCACTAAGTCTCTTGACCACACCTTTATGCTAAGCAACGGCTCCTCTCTCACCATCAACACCAGGAACATCCTGCTACTGCCTACAGACTTTCTTTACAAGATCTTTCAACTCAGAGCAAATATCTGCAATGTCAACTCCCTCGAAAGCCAGGCAATGATGGCTACTGTCAGAGCCCATCTTGAACAGGAAGGAAGGATTGCTGAAGCGGTATATGTGTCAAATTCTAACACTGATTCAGACTCAGCTTCCCTTCAAGTAGACATCTTTGCTGCTGCATATGAATCAAGATCCACTGTCAAAGAAATGCTGAGTCCTGAGTGCAAAACAGATGAAGCTAATGACCTTCCCTTATCAACCTCTCAAATTGCCAATGAAGCTGAGGCTGATATTCCCACAGCAGCACAATCATCTGCTGTTGTGATCAGTGAAGCCGAAGCAGAGGCATCCAACAAAGATAAGGGAAAGGGAATTATAACCGAAGAAGACGAAGAGAGGTTGCAAAGAGAAAAGAAAGAGAAAGAAGAAAGAAGAATAAGAGAAGAAGAGGAGATGGCTGAAACAAAGAAAGCTCAAGATAGACTCACAGCCATTCTCCTCAGAGAACAACAAATCCAGATCTATGCAAAACAGCTGGATGAGCTCAAAGTAAAGATTCCTGCAGTTTATCAGATTGAAGAAGATAAATCTCTTGCTCTTCAACTGCAGGAACAATTTGACAAGGAAGAAGAAGAACTAGAGAAGAAGAAGAAGGAAGAGGCTAAGTTTAGAATAACTGATTCTGAACTAGCCAAAGAAATGAGAGAGGAGTGGGTAAAGGCTCTAGTTTCTCAAGGTGAGGATGCAGACTACCTTGAGAAACTATCAAATAAAGAAATCTACAGAGCCTTCTTGGGTCAGCAAGGTCAATTGGCAAAGAAGAAAAAGGCTGAAGAAGAAGAAAAAGCTAAACAAAAGTCCAAAAAGACCATTGCCTTTAATAAAAGGACCCATGAAGAAAGGAAGGTCATGATTGACTTCCTTAAGGCTAGAGGAGAGAGTGGAAAGAGGCTAGGTCCCATGAATTTCATGAACCTGCAAGCCCTCTATTTCAAAGTCAAGAAGGATGAGGAAGAAAGATTGGAGAAGAAAGGCTCCAAGAAAAGGGTAAACATTCAAGAAGAAGAAAGGAAATCAAAGAAACCCAACATTTCCTTAATCCAACAACCTTCCACTCTCCTTCCTAGACCTCCCTCCTCTCCTCCCTCAAAGTCCACATCCACACACCCAGCTCCTACTCATCAACAACCTCCCAAAAAGAAAAATAAACCCACTTCCAAACCTGGAGACTCAAGAGAAATAATCAGATGGTCATACAGCCCTGAAGACCAATGGTTTGAAGTGTTCAGGGGGAGGATAGAAGCTAAAAGATCAATCTATACATCTGTTGATGAGGTACTACAATTTCCAGATTCTGATCTAAGAAGAATGATGGAGCTGGGTGAATCCTCTGAGCCTGAGAATGAAGGTGGGAGACATCTATTGCTGGCAATCAGACATTACTTCAACCCCAGCAGAGATGATGCCATTGATGTCAAACCTCTCCAATCCCACTCTCCATTCATCAGCTGGTCCTACAATGCTGAGAAGAACGAATTCACTCTAACAGATGTTAAAGGACAGAAGATGAGGTGTTCAAGAAAAGCTATCTTCAAAATGGCAAGCAAAGACATCAAGACTCTATCTGAGCTTCCTCTTAACAATCCCAGCATGGACCAGAGAGGATATGAGGTTGATAGGATAGTCAGAAACATGCAAAAGCTTCAGCAACAAAGGCAGTAAGAGAATTTTGGTAGCATCAGTCTAGGGGAGTTTGTAGGAACAAAGATTGATGGCTACAAAATTCTCTAAGTACAAATGCTGCTGATCTCAGAGTTTGCTGCTAACCAACAAACTGCAGCGGACAAGCTTATCTGCTGCGGATACTTGTTCTCCTGCTGAAGAACAAATCTGCTGCGGATAGCCTTATCTACGGAAGACCAAAGTTGCTGCGGATAGGCTTCTCAGCAGCATCAACACTTGATGCTGTTGACAAGCAAATCATCAGCAACTTTGGATGGTTACATCTTACTGCGGATTATCATCTTTGCTGCTGACAGCCTTGTGCCTTGAAGACAAATCGTTGCAGCTGACTATCCATGCCAAGCGTCACTGACAACTTTCTGCAAAAGCCACTGACACACTCAAAGCAGAAGGAACCTCAATGGCACAACCAATGACGGACAGCAATGCTCTTCTCCAAGCATGCAAGTAATAATGCACTAAGAAGACGCTTCAATAAAGTTAACTAGTTTTAGACTAAACGTGTAATAGTTAGCTATATACAACAGATCAACAGTCTGTGTTAGATCTGATCCTTAGAATCAAGGGGCTGTCTTGATTCTAAGTGAGTATAAATATTGTGTAAAAACTTCATTGTAAGTGTGCTTTTTGATTGAGTTTCATTTGTAATCGTTTATTTGCAAAAGCTTAATACAACAATGTTCTTATTAGTATTCTTTCAGTTTACTCGATTATACTTGTGTAGTTGCTATTGTTTCCGCCAATTTCAACTAAGAACAGAACCATCTTGTAATTTCACGATCCTACAATTAGTGATCCGATCATCCCGCGGTACAATCTACAATCCACATCCTTTCCATCTTAGTCAGGATGCAGACCATGATTGACTGGGATAGGTGTGCCAAAAGTACTGCTATCATTCATCTTATATTTTGACAAGATGTCCTGCACATACTTAGTTTGATGTAGATAAATGCCATCCTCTCTTTGACTGACTTGCAGACCCAGGAAGAATGACAATTCACCCATGTTACTCATTTCAAACTTGGACTTCATCACCTGCTCGAATTCCCTACACATCCCTTCATTGGAAGATCCAAAAATAATGTCGTCGACGTAGACTTGTACAAGAAGAATGTCACCTCCTGCTTTCCTAATGAAGAGGGTCAAGTCAATCTGTCCACGGTCAAAACCATTGGACAATAGATGTTTAGATAATGTCTCATACCATGCCCGCGGTGCTTGATGAAGACCATAAAGTGCTTTGTCGAGCTTATACACTTTATTGATATTATGCGGATCTTCAAAGCCGGGAGGTTGAGTGACATAGACCTCTTCATGTACTTTTCCATATAGGAAAGCACTCTTCACATCAAGTTGATAGACCTTGAAGCCGACATATGTGGCATAAGCCAAGAACAGTCGAATGGCCTCAATTCTAGCAATTGGGGCATATACTTCCGTGTAATCCAAGCCCTCTTGTTGATAAAAACCCTGAACAACCAATCTTGCTTTGTTCTTCACAACCACATGACGATCATCCGTCTTGCATTTGAACACCCATCTAGTTCCAATTGGCTGAAAGCCTTTTGGCAAGTCAACCAAATCCCACACGTACAAATTTTGGAATTGAGATAATTCTTCTTGCATCGCCTCAATCCAGCAGTTGTCCGTCAGAGCCTCCTTCACATTCTTCGGCTCTAACCGGGATACGAATGCAGCATGCAGACATGTTTTCATGACACCAGTGTCAAGTATCTCTGAGTAAAGACTAGTGTTCTCTGCAATGGTTCAATGACGAGTTTGAACACCGGCATGAGGATCACCAATAATGTTGTCGATTGGATGATTCTTATGCACTCTCATCTCTGGTACATTCGGTTCTTGAATTTCTGAATCAAGATTTGTGCTTAACTCCCCCATTTCCCGTGTTCCAGAAGAAGAAGATTCAATGTTAATTGGATCAGCTGGAGCTTCATTTCCTACAGTTGTGTTAGGATTAGCTTGAGCGTCATCTCCATCAACATGAACATCTTCACTGTTATCACTGTCATGAGTTCCAGATGCAGATGCAGCATTGGAATCAGGAGTTATAATTGGTACAGTAGCACGAGTGGAAAAACTGGAGTCATCGCCGCCACCCAATAATTCATAAACATTTGCGGCGTCTTCTTCAGATAAATCAGGAAGATTGAATGACTTGAATAGCGCATCATAATCAAAACCCCAAGCTGGACCTGTTGGTTCTGGTGGAATGTTGTGTTTACTACAGTCCACTTCGAACCATTCCTCGACAATACGAGTTCCTATATTGTACATTCTCTTGCAAGGCGAGTTGGCAACGTATCCTAAGAAGATGCCTTCCACCGCTTTTGTATGAAACTTAGACTGGCGGTCTTTGTACTGTAGCAACAAGGAACAAGGACTACCAAAAGGAACTAGGTAATCAAGATTGGGAAGTCGATTGCTGATCAACTCGTAACAAGTCTTGTTGTGCCTCTTCACAACTAGAACTCTGTTCAAGACATGACAAGCTGTATTAACTGCTTCTGCCCAGAAAGTGACAGGAAGCTTCGCATCCGACAGCATAGTCCTTGCAGTCTCAATCAGTGTTCTGTTTTTC
Source organism: Smallanthus sonchifolius (assembly GCA_023525975.1). Taxonomy (NCBI): domain Eukaryota; kingdom Viridiplantae; phylum Streptophyta; class Magnoliopsida; order Asterales; family Asteraceae; genus Smallanthus; species Smallanthus sonchifolius. The sequence goes on along the minus strand of CM042019.1, from coordinate 63,184,773 downwards.
CGTTCTGCAACTCCGTTCTGCTGAGGTGTATACGGGGCGCTGAATTCGTGACGGATCCCCTTCTTGAGACAAAAGAGTTCCATCAAATTATTCTTGAACTCAGTTCCGTTGTCACTCCTTATTCTTCTAACTTTCAGCTTGCAAAGAGATTCCAAGCTCAGGATCAAGTATTGAAGAATATCAGCAGTCTCGTCCTTAGTACCTAAAAAATGCACCCAAGAAAAACGTGAGAAATCATCAGTTACAACCAGACAAAACGACTTACCTCCAATACTCCTGATACTTATGGGGCCAAACAGATCCATGTGTAATAGCTCCAAAGAGGTATCAATGGAGATTTGGAGCTTGGGCTTGTGAGACTTCCGCTGCTGTTTGCCCTTTTTACAAGGCATACAGTCATCTGCAACGGTAAATCTCAGCTTAGGAACCCCGTTTACCAAACCGTTTCGGACAAGATGGTTCATTTTACGATACGAAATATGTCCCAGTTTCCTATGCCACAAGATAGAGTCTAGCTCTGTCACTTTGGTAAGCAAGCAAGTAGCAACTGATGAGGTGGTTGTTGCCACGCTCATATCAATCTGATAGGTGTCATTTGTCCTTGGCGCTCTCATCAGGATCCAATCATCAGGAACTTCAAAACCAGGCTTGAGAATCAAGCATTCATTCTTATCAAACATCACCGAGTACTCCTTGTCGCACATTTGGGAGACACTCAGCAGGTTATGCTTCAACTGCTCGCAAAAGTTGACATTGTCAAAACTGACACAACCATTTGATACCACGCCTTGACACGTGATACTACCGCCTTTTTCTCCAGCAAAGGCCACATAGCCGCCTCTGAATGGTTTCACATCTTGAAGCAAGGCCATGTTTCCTGTCATGTGCCGGGAGCATCCACTATCTACATACCAGCGGTTAAAGATAGTACCCTTCGGACGTCTCTGCATGAGTCACAAAAAGAATTAGTTAGATTTGGAGACCCAAGCCATAGTGGTCTTGGGTCGTCCATCCTTTTCAAAATAAACTACCTCTTTTAACTCACAGTCGTGATGACTGTTCGAAATAGATGAATCTTTAATAGAATTTGGACTAGGAGATTGAGAATTTTTAGATTTGGCTGTCCAGGACCTCTTCTTTTTCTTATCTGAAATAGTAGACTTTGGTTCAACAACAGCGGGTAAACTAGTGGAAGCTTCACTTGATTTAACTGAAGTCAGCTGCTCTAGATTTCTCAACCTCTTATTCCTTCTCCTCCTCTGTGGCTTAGAGAGTTTCACCACAGGTTTCTCACCAGTACATGTACTACCAGAGGTAGATACACAAGATAAAGTAGGTTGCTTTACCTTTATTGAAACAGATGGTTTGGACTCAGATTTGATCTTTGGCTTTTCCATTGGTTTAACTGGTGGTTTCACCACATTTTGTTTTGGACATTTGGGAGGTTTCACTAATGGCGACTTAGGAATGACAGCCGGTTGTGAAACAATAGGCCGTTTCCCTTGGTTCTTTGAAGGATAGTTCACAAGAATGTGACCAACCAAGCCACAGTGAAAGCATGTCCTCTTGTCTGTGTAAGTTCTCCTGTAAGGCTCATTAGATCTTGCATTAGTAACCAACCCTAAGCCATTCATTTTCCTCACTACAGACTCGTAGTGTTCCACCACAAAACGAGAGTTTTTCAACTTCTCATTAGAACATTTCAACTGCAAGATCTCATTTTGCAGCTTGTTAATTTCATTGTTCCTTTTCTCTAACCCCTTTATATGCAATGTCCAAGTAAAGCTGTTGATCGCTCATTTTTAGTGAATAATCACGTTTTTCCCTTTTCAATGTTTCAATTGAATCTTTAAAACGTTTTTCGTTTTCTTTATAACTTAGAGCTGCAATGCGAAGGGGTTCGACCTTGTCTTGAAGCTTAGAATTTTCAAGTTTTAAGCTTAGACATTTAGAACAAGAAATAATAGAAAAAGGATTAGAATCTACCTCAGACGATGAATTTGTTGCTTCTCCAATGGCCATAAGGGCAACAACAGTAATAGATTCCTCTTACAGAAGCTTCCTTTTCTTCAGCTTCCTTCTCCTCAGCTTCTTTTTTCTCAGTTTCCATCAACACCATGATCTCAGCCATGAGACCAACTTGAGTTTGTGCAATGATGGCATCTTCCAGATGAACACCCCAATCAAAGCTGTCATCCTGTTGAGCTACCAGTGCATTGGACGTTCCAGTTTGGCTTTGATTGTGGTTGTTTGAATTGTTGTAGCGATGGCTGTTTCCTTGGCTACGTCTAGTGAAACCCGAAGCCGGTGCTCTGTCTTTTTGACATTCATGAGCAAAGTGTCCATAGTTCAGACACTTGTAGCATTTGGCCTTGGATTTGTCAAAACAAACCTTGGCATTAGAATGCCCGCCAATGAACTTTCTTCATGTTCTGTTCAGGAAACGCTTGGCTTTCCTCAGTATCATGGCCATATTCCACTGAATATCCATGTCCTCCATGTCATCAGGATCCACTTGCTTAAAATCTTCTTCAATCGTCAAGCTTGCCACCTATGAAGTTCTCGTAGGCCAGCATACAAGATGAAAATAGTGCTACATGATCTTCAGCTATTTTGGCTATAGCTGATTGGTTAGCTGAAGTTGTAGCGGGAGGATTTCTTGAGGTATGTTGTTGATGAGATCCACAACCTGATCCAGATGCATAGCATGCATGACCACCACAACCGGTTGAGTGGTCTTCTTCTATAGAGTTTCCAGAGAAAAGGGCAATTCCAGAGCCCGATGACTTGGTTGTAGAAGACGTCCCATGATACATAGAAGGGTCTTGTATCTGAGGTCTTCTTGAGCTCTCCTTCTTTCTTAGGTTCATGTTATGAGATTGAACCTTTCCAATTGCCTCCTCTACTGTCATCTCATAGAATTTTGGATTCTCTCTCATCAGGGTTATGTACATTTCAAACCTGGGTGGCAAAGTATCCAGAAATTTTTCCACCAACTCTTCATCGGGATACTTGAGCTCAAAGGCTTTCAATTCTGTCTGCAGATGATAGAATCTAGAGATGAGGTCATCTAAAGACTCATTCTCCAAAAATCTGAAGCATTCATACTGCTTCCTGAGTAGATCCCGTTTACTCTTCTTGATATCACTATTCCCTTCGAATTTTTTCTGTAACGCCTTCCAAAGATCCTTAGAGTTGTCATAACCTCTGAAGCTGTGGAACAACTCCCGAGTTAATGCCATAGTGATTGAACCAAGAGCCTTCTTCTCTCGATCATAAGCTTTCTTTTCCTCTTCACCGAGTTTAGAGATAGGCTTACGCAGTTCATCATCAAGATAAATGTATGTAGGATGCTTATAGCCTTCTAGAATTGGAATCCATAACGAAGAATCAGTGTATGAAATGTAATGCTCAAAGCGTGCCTTCCAGTTAGAATAATCATTTACATTTAGCAGCTTTGGCGGTTTCTGAGGAGTACCGATCTCATTAGTTTAAAAGGTTTCCAAGGTTCTAAAAATTCGACATGGTGAACACTTGGTCAAATTTCAGAAAAATCAGATACACTTGCGCACTTGATATTGGCCTAGCGCACTTAGAGGAATGGTCTTGCGTATTTTAGATTTGCTCTTGCGTACTTGATAAGTACACAGGTGTAAATGATAAGTACGCATAATATAACTTAAGTACGCACAAGACTAGTCTTGCGTATTTAGTAAGTACGCAAGAGATTATTCTTGCGTATTTAGTAAGTACGCAGCAAGACTATACTTTTTGCCAGATATGGTAAGTACGCAGAACACCTTTTCACCAACTCTCACCAAACTATTCCGGTCACTAGAGAACGCACCGGAGATGGCAAAAATCGGACTGATGAACAATCAAACTGAGCCAAAGGGTCAGAAACTTGTTTCTAACCAACCTTTGATGCTCAAAACACTCAAAATACACAACAAAAGTCGGTTTTTGAGTGATTTTTGCTTCTAAAATAGTGCTCAAGAGCTACCCCTATTTTATCACAAAAATCAACAAAAACACCTCCTTTTGCTTGTAAAACTCTGTAGAAAGATCTCCAAACTCACTCACAACACTCGAAATCAAGAGCAGCGCTCTGATACCACTTGTAGGTCCCTCGGGTGTGGCGGATCGTCACATGCAAGTGGGTCTACTAGTCGGACCGGGTGCGGAATACCCATGACTAGGTGGAGAGTCTTACGAAACAAAGTAAACCGACAAGATAATCACTATAAACGTTCGTCTATTATAAACACTTGAAGGTTACAGAGAGAAGTTCTGAGATTACAAAGTTCTGCGTATTTGCTAATCTGAATGCGTACTTATCTACTGTCAACCATTCCTATTTATACATGACCTGATGCCTGCGCACTTAGCAAGTGCGCAGGGCAATTTGCTCATGCGTACTTAGCAAGTACGCAAAGGTATTCTTGCGTACTTGCTAAGTACGCAGGAACTACTTCCTGCGCACATACAAGTGCGCAAAACACTTGGAGAAAACAGCAACAGTCAATATGTAAAAGTAAATATAACTCGATAACTAATACATACAGACACTTACAAACAAAGACAAATACATACATGAAAGTACTAAACTAAGACTCTAACTATCCATAATCTATCTAGAGTGTTTGTCACAGGAAAGTGCTTCAACAAACACTATCATCGCCCTGTCAAACATCGGTCTACACACCTGGTTCATCATACTCATGAATGCTACTGGAGCATTGGTCAAACTAAAGACATCACGCGAAATTCGTAATGCCTATACCGCATGCGAAACACTGTCTTAGGTATGTCTTATTCCCTAACCTTTAATTGATGATATCCTGACTGCAGATCGATCTTGGAGAACCATTTTACGCCTTGCAGTTGGTCGAAAAAATCATCGATCCTTGGTAGCGGATATTTGTTCTTTACCGTACGTTTGTTCAACTCTCTGTAGTCGATGCACATTCGCATGGCACCATCTTTCTTCTTTACAAACAGAACCGGAGCACCCCATGGAGAAATGCTCGGCCTAATAAAACCTCTATCCAAAAGTTCTTCCAACTGTATCATTAGCTCTTTCATCTCCAGAGGAGCAAGTCGGTATGGTGCTTTAGCCACGGGCTGGGCACCTGGCACTAAGTCTATCCGGAACTCTGTCTCCCGGTCAGGTGGTAACCCAGGTAATTCCTCGGGAAACACCTCCGGAAAGTTACATACCACTGGTACGTCTTTCAACTCTCTCACTTTTACATCATTGTCTATCACATAGGCTTGGTAGGCCTCGCATCCTCACCCTATGGACTTCTCTGCCTTTATCATCGATATGACGTTCGTTAATGAACCGTCGCGATCCCCGTAAACCAAAATCTCACTACCATCTGGAGTTTTGAGCTGTACTATCTTTCGTCTGCATACTATCCGGGCTTCGTTGGGAGCTAATCAATCCATACCCAAAACTATTTTGAATCCTCCCAAGGTCATAACACACAACCTAACTGGAAATCTATGGCTATGTATCTTTATCGTGTAGTTATCTACCGGTTCTATTACCCTTGCGGTCTTACCCACAACAGGGCTTACTTCATGCGCACTTACAAGTACGCACAAACCCTTAAGTGCGCAAACTTTTAACTCAAATTTATGAAGTTTTTCAAGTCAAATAACGAACAAGATAAGATTATTCAATCAGGAGGATTCAAATACAATTCAAAAAGGTTAAACACAAATATTTTTGGCTTTTTCTGAATAAAATTGAACTATGCATAAATTTAAAATCTTTTTGATCTTTTCTCATAGAAATATACAAGTATTCACACAAACTATTTTTGATCAAAGACACGAGCAGAGGATCATATCAGCCTATCTTTTAGCAAAAACGATACAGTATAAACATCAAAGAATATGGGATCATGTCATGAATTACTATTTATTCATACGTAATAAGCACATAAACAAGTAATTCAAGTTGACAATATTATAAGATTTGAAACTATAAGCATCTTTGTATCACGTTCTTGTGTATTAAGGTATTAATTATAAGATATACAACGTGTACCCCACTAATATGCTACAATAATGTAAATTGCACTATCTCAAGGCATCTAAGATTTTCCCAATGATTTTCTAAATTTTCAGAATGAAGTTACATCTATTAGCACAGGAAAAATCAAGCAGAATCCATAAGGATTATCAGGAATCATAAGATTCAGAATCGAGTGATTCATTTGTCTTGGTTTCATTTGATTTTCTTCATTGAATATCGGTATGATGATTCTGGATAATATATATGGTGTTTGAATAAGATAAGGGGATCCAACTTTTATCTGGATTTGATTTTAATGAATCAGGAGTCATTCAAGGTTGAATACATGCTCAACGGTTGATGTAGAGACATGTCTTGATTCAATCTCTCCTTGCATACTTGTGAGTATGGGCAGTGAGATGAACCGCATTAATTGTGCTAACGACATAACCCGAAACTGACCTCAAAAGAAAATTATTGCTAAAATCTAACATCCTTTATCTGATAATGATCTTTTCTATTCTTTTACACGCACACACTTGCAAACATGGGTTCAAATCACAGTTGTAATTTAGATTTAGTTTCCACAGTACTAGTGATTCAAAGACGCCTACAACCTACTGACAATTCAAATTACTTGTAAATAAACAGATTAAAAACATAATAATTTAAACAATTAAGTAAGCATGACGCAATCATTTCCCATATGAGCAGTCAGTGACATTTAGATCATTTCTGATGTACTATCATTTCCTCTTTTCTCAAGTTAACTTTGAAATTTTCTCCATTTTCTATTTTGTTTTTGATTTTGTAAAATATTTTGAAAATTAAAAGAACTGTACAGAAAATTTAAAAGAAATAAAATTTAACTTCCATGAATTGAATTGATTTAAGAAAAATTAATTTTCACTCAGGATTGAACATTCCTATCAAGTTGACAAGATGCTCAAAACGGGATCGATCAAATGCCTTTGTGAAAAGGTCAGCAAGATTGTCATCCGTGAGAACTTTTACAAGTTCAATTAAATGTTTTTCAGCACAATCACGGATGAAATGATGGAGAATTTCTATATGTTTAGTTTTGGAATGTTTCACCGGGTTATTTGTGATGGACATGATGGCATTGTTGTCAATGAATAATGGAGTTCCAGTGAAGTTTAAGCCGTAGTCTCTCAATTGCTGTTGAATCCACAATATCTGAGAACAACCGCTCGCCGCAGCAATGTATTCTGCTTCACAAGTTGAGACAGAAACCGTTGACTGCTTCTTACACTGCCAGGAGACCAGTCTGTCTCCTAAGAATTGACATCCACCAGAAGTTGACTTTCTGTCAAGGTTATAAGCGCCATAGTCTGAATCAGTGTAGGCTTTGAAGTCGAATGACTGCTGCTTAGAGTACCAAAGACCCAATCGGGGTTTCCCTTTCAGGTATCTGAAAATTCTCTTCATAGCTATCATATGTGACTCATTCGGTTGAGACTGAAACCTTGAGCACAAGCACACAGCAAACATTATATCGGGTCTTGAAGCTGTGAGATACATAAGTGATCCGATCATCCCACGGTACAATCTGCTATCTACATCCTTTCTATCTTTGTCGGGATGCAGACCATGATTGACTGGGATAGGTGTGCCATAAGTACTGCTATCATTCATCTTGTATTTTGACAAGATGTCCTGCACATACTTGGTTTGATGTAGATAAATGCCATCCTCTCTTTTACTGACTTACAGACCCAGGAAGAATGACAATTCACCCATATTACTCATTTCAAACTTGGACTTCATCACCTGCTCGAATTCCCTACACATCCCTTCATTGGTAGATCCAAAAATAATGTCGTCGACGTATACTTGTACAAGAAGAATGTCACCTCCTGCTTTCCTAATGAAGAGAGTCGGGTCAATCTGTTCACGGTCGAAACCATTAGACAGTAAATGCTTAGATAATGTCTCATACCATGCCCGCGGTGCTTGATGAAGACCATAAAGTGCTTTGTCGAGCTTATACACTTTATTGATATTATGCGGATCTTCAAAGCTGGAGGTTGAGTGACATAGACCTTTTCATGAACTTTACCATAAAGGAAATCACTCTTCATATCAAGTTGATAGACCTTGAAGCCGACATATGTGGCATAAGCCAAGAACAGTCGAATGACCTCAATTCTAGCAACTGGGGCATATACTTTCGTGTAATCCAAGCCCTCTTGCTAATAAAAACCCTGAACAACCAATCTTGCTTTGTTCTTCACAACAACATGACGATCATCCGTCTTGCATTTGAACACCCATCTGGTTCCAATTGGCTGAAAGCCTTTTGGCAAGTCAACCAAATCCCACACGTGCAACTTTTGGAATTGAGACAATTCATGTTGCATCGCCTCAATCCAGCAGTTGTCAGTGAGAGCCTCCTTCACATTCTTTGGCTCTAACTGGGGAACGAATGCTGCATGCAGACATGTTTCCATGACACCAGTGTCAAGTATCTCCGAGTAAAGACTGGTGTTCTTAGTGATGGTTCGATGACGAGTCTGAACACCGGCATAAGGATCACCAATAATGTTGTCGATTGGATGATTCCTATGCACTCTCGTCTCCGGTACAATTGGTTCCTGAATTTCTGAATCGAGATTCGTGCTTAACTCCCCCATTTCTTGTGTTCTAGAGGAAGAAGATTCAATGTTAATTGGATCAACTGGAGCTTCATTTCCTACAGTTGTGTTAGGATTAGCTTGAGCGTCATCTCCAACGACAAGAACATCTTCACTGTTATCACTGTCATGAGTTCCAGATGCAGATGCAGCATTGGAATCAGGAGTTATAATCGATACAGTAGCACGAGTAGAGAAGCTGGAGTCATTGTCGCCACCCAATACTTCATAAACATTTGCGGCATCAACTGCAGATAGATCAGGAAGATTGAATGACTTGAATAGCGCATCATAATCAAAACCCCAAGCTGGACCTGTTGGTTCGGGTGGAATGCTGTGTTTACTACAATCCACTTCGAACCTTTCCTCGACAATATGAGTTCCTATGTTGTACACTCTCTTGCAAGGCGAGTTGGCAACGTATCCTAAGAAGATGCCTTCCACCGCTTTTGCATGAAACTTAGACTGGCGGTCTTTGTACTGTAGCAACAAGGAACAAGGACTACCAAAAGGAACTAGGTAATCAAGATTGGGAAGTCGATTGGTGATCAACCCGTAACAAGTCTTGTTGTGCCTCTTCACAACCAGAACTCTGTTTAAGACGTGACAAACTGTATTAACGGCTTCTGCCCAGAAAGTGACAGGAAGCTTAGCATCCGACAGCATAGTCCTTGCAGTCTCAATCAGTGTTCTGTTCTTCCGTTTAGCAACTCCATTCTGCTGAGGCGTGTACGGCGCGCTGAATTCGTGATGGATCCCTTTCTTGAGACAGAAAAGCTCCATCAAATTATTCTTGAACTCAGTTCCGTTGTCACTCCTTATCCTTCTAACTTTCAGCTTGCAAAGAGATTCCAAGCTCAGGATCAAGTATTGAAGAATATCAGCAGTCTCGTCTTTAGTACCTAAAAAGTGCACCAAAGAAAAACGTGAGAAATCATCAGTTACTACTAGACAGAACGACTTACCTCCAATACTCCTGATACTTATGGGGCCAAACAGATCCATGTGTAATAGTTCCAAAGGGGTATCAATAGAATTTTGGAGCTTGGGCTTGTAAGACTTCCGTTGCTGTTTGCCCTTTTTATAAGGCATACAGTCATCTGCAACGGTAAATCTCAGCTTAGGAACCCCGGTTACCAAACCGTTTCGGACAAGATAATTCATTTTACGATAAGAAATATGTCCGAGTTTCCTATGCCACAAGGTAGAGTCAAGCTCTGTCGCTTTGGTAAGCAAACAGGTAGCAACTGATGAGGTGGTTGTTCCCACGCTCATATCGATCTGATAGGTGTCGTTTGTTCTTGGCGCTCTCATCAGGATCCAGTCTTTGGGAACTTCAAAACCAGGTTTGAGAATCAGGCATTCTGACTTGTCAAACATCACCGAGTACTCCTTATCACACATTTGGGAGACACTCAACGGGTTATGCTTCAGCTGCTCGCAAAAGTTGACATTGTCAAAGCTGACACAACCGTTCGAAACCACGCCTTGACACGTGATGCTGCCGCCTTTTTCTCCGGCAAAGGCCACATAGCCGCCTCTGAATGGTTTAACATCTTGAAGCAAGGCCATGTTTCCTGTTATGTGCCGGGAGCATCCACTATCTACATACCAGCGGTTAGAGATAGTACCCTTCGGACGTCCCTGCACGAGTTACAAAAGAATTAGTTAGATTTGGAGACCCAAGCCATTGTGGTCTTCGGTCGTCCATCCTTTTCAAAATAAACTACTTCCTTTAACTCACAGTTGTGATGACTGTTCAAAATGGATGAATCTTTTAAAGAATTAGGACTAGGAGATTGAGAAGTTTTGGATTTGGCAGTCCAGGATCTCTTCTGTTTCTTAACCGGAACAGGAGACTTTGGTTCAACTAGAGCAGGTGAACTAGTGGAAGCTTCACCTGATTGAACTGAAGTCAGCTGTTCTAGCTTTCTCAACCTCTTGTTCCTTCTCCTCCTCTGTGGTTTAGAGAGTCTTGCCACAAATTTCTCACCAGTACGTGTACTACCAGAGGTAGATACACAAGGTACAGCAGGTTGCGTTACCTTTCTTGAAACAGATGGTTTAGCTTCAGATTTGATCTTAGGCTTTACCATCGGTTTGACTGGTGGTTTCACCACATTTTGTTTTGGATGTCTGGGAGGTTTCACTAATGGTGACTTGGGGATAACAGCTGGTTGTGAAACAACAGGCCGTTTCCCTTGGTTCTTAGAAGGACAGTTCATAAGAATGTGACCAACCATGCCACAGTGAAAACAATTCCTCTTGTCTTTATAAGTTCTCTTGTAAGGCTCATTAGATCTGGCCTTAGATAACTCAGCATTATGAGCAGGAGGAGTTGGTTTATGAACAGGAGTCTGAACCTTTACAGTTTGGTTTTTGGGAGTATAATATTTTTGCAAATTTTCTTTATACCCAAGCCCATAATGAGCTGAAAAAGCTTCTTTCTTTGCTTGGTTAAGACTTTTATAACTCCCATAAAGCATTACCTTTAGATAATCATTTGTTTCAATGATATCGGGTTCAGTTAAAATGCAATCATCACCATTAGTGATAACGTTTTTCTTTACTTTCTGTTCAGTGAACAACTCCTCAGATACTACTGATGAGTGGCCAAAGTTTCATGTATTAAAAGGTGTAATATGTTATATTTATGCAATTTGATATGTGGAATACAAAGGTTTTGTGTAGTCATGCATGTGCAGGTGTTGGAAGCTTAAAATGTGATCTTTGAAGATATTAGGCGAGAGATGCAAGAGTCGGAAGAGACACGGAGAAAACGGGACAAAATGCAGGTCCAGCGTAAGCCTACGCCTACTGGCGTAAGTCTACGCCACCAGCGTAAGCTTACGCCCTTACAGCATAGGCCTACGCCTAAGTAGTTTCTTCACAGCGGCATCAGAGTCCCGGCGTAAGCCTACGCCCTCCCAGCGTAAGCCTACGCTGGGTGCGTTTCAGACGCGGGGTTTGGGCGAAACAGCCAAATTTCAAAGGTTATTTAGGTTTTTCTTCCCCAAATCGAGATCCATCTCTTACACCACACTTTGAGGCGATTTTGAGAGGATTCACACACCCACTTGAAGATTGAAGATGATCTCCCTCACCATGAGCGGGTGATTCACTTGTGGCTTCCTCCAGGCGGACGGTTCGTATAGGTTTTTGTATTTGATTCAGTTTATTCATGTTTGGATCTTGTTAGTTTCTGACAATAACTTGAGAGATTGATGTATTAGTTGATTTAAACAGTTTATGATTATGCTTTGAGTTTGCTTGCTTTACGATCTTGTTCGGTTGATGACAAAACCTAGTAGCAGGGTTGAGTGACTAAAGGGGGTAACTTGGCATTCATAAATTGGGTGATTGAATTATACTGGTTTGTGACGAAACTAGTTGTATAGGTTTTCTGACAAAGAATCTGTCTTTAATTACTGTTTCAACTAATTTTCCAACACTATGTCTATGTGGTGTCCAATTGAACAGCTGAATTTTATGTGAAACCTAGAACCTGAAGTTTGGAGGAGGTTACATCTTTATTTAATCTGTGTGTTTTTATTCTAATTTGTTAATCTAAACAATTGAACTTTCCACTGATTCCCTGTGGATTCGACAACCCTACTTCCCTATCTACAGTCTAAGGTAGATAAGTAGTAGTTTTTATAAATGTTTTTGATTGACCTTGACACCGCGATCAAAATGGCGCCGCTGCCGGGGAATCGGTGCGCTTAGTTCTATTGCTTTAGTTTATTGTCTTTAGTTGATTTTAATTCTTATCAAACTTCTTATCAAACACCCAAAAAGATATTCTTTACTTTTGTTTTTATTTTGTTTTTATTTTTTTTGTTTTGTTTATTTTGTTTTATTTTTATCGTTCAGAACTGCTTGGGTGTGCTACTTGTGCAGGTCGGCATGGACAGGAATTATCATGATAATCAGTATTACTATGAGCCATGCAATAACTGTGGCATCACTGGCCATTGGGCTCAAGATTGCCCAAGATACAATTCACATGGTGGTGGTCCTGAGTATCAAAGCTATCAGGAAAATTATAATCAAGACTACCACCCGAGCGGACCACCTGAACAAGACAACTATCAATCTGAACTGGATGTCATCCGGTCAGATATGAAGGAGATGACCAAAGTGATACAAGCAGTGGTGCAGAAACAGGAGAGCCAGGACAAAGCTCATCAAGTTTTGGTAGATCTAGTTGCTAACCTAACTGGGGTTGTTGCAAGCATCATCAAAGAAGTAGGTAAGCCTTGCAGTGCACATCAATCCTCAAATTCTCAAACCACAATCAGTGCACACCTAAATGATGTAAGTCTTAAACCCTCATCTGATTTTTCTGATGTTGAACATACTCCACCACTGGTAGTAGAGAGAGTGGTGGAGTACAGTGAGCCTAAATCTGATCATAATCAGGATTTAACTTCACAAAATAACCTGAAAAATAAAAATGTGATTAAATCTCTGAAAATTCCATTCCCTTCGGCTTTGTTACCACCAGTGTTCCCACCAGTGTTAAGTGAACGGGATCCAACACAAGATGAAAGATGGGAGAAATTTGAAAATCATAAAATTAATCTACCATTTTTGAAAGAACTTAAAGAAAATCCTGATAGTGTTGAGTGCTTGAAAGGTTTGAGTACCCGTAAACGACGGCACAAATGTCCCGAGCAAGTAAAATTGAGTGTCAGTGTGAATGCCGTGTTTACGGGTACCCTTCCCCCGAAACTTCAAGATCCAGGGGCACCTATTATTTCAATTCAAATAGGTGAAATTACATTGAATAGAGCATTACTGGATCTTGGAGCATCTGTGAGCATAATTCCAGGGAGTCTGTATGATCAGCATGAATTTGGTTCATTACAGAGAGTTAACACCACCGTGGTGTTGGCTGATCAGACTCCCGCACATCCTCGGGGGATTGTAAAGGATGTGATTGTGAAGGTAGGAGAGTTTTATTACCCAGTGGATTTCTTGGTGTTGGATTGTGTGAAGAACACAGAACCAACTATCATTTTGGGTAGACCATTCTTGGCCACTGCTCAGGCAAATATTAATTGTGCTGAGGGAATGATAAGGTTGAGGTTTGGGGCTCAGAAAATGAGTCTTAAAATATTTTCAAACTTGCCAACCCCGAAAGCTAACAAATGTGGATCACCTAAAAAGGTGAATCACACAGTCGAGAATGCTTGTGTTGTGTTTGACAGGTCAGCTGAGATGAAGAATGGTGAAACTCCAGACAATAGGAAGAAGAGAGTCAGAAAGAGAAGGCGGAAAGGGAAGAAACCGCGAGTTCATGATGTAGATCAAGAACTCTTTTCTCTGTTTATGAAGGCTTGGAGAAAAGTGGATGATGAGAGGAATTTAAGTGTGGGGGAGGAGGACTGCAAACATCCCACCCGACCACCATGACCTAAGCAAGGTACACTGCGTCGGGCTGAGGACGTTAAACTTATCACTCTTAGGAGGTAGCCTAAGGTATGTTTTACATTCATGTCTAGTTAAATGAACTTTGTGGGTGTGTTCAATAGAAACCCTCACGAGACTCAACTCGTCCACTCAGGCTACCGAGGGGTTTAAAAGGCTTGATGCATATGCTAAATGCATCCGTGATTCCTACGAAAGTGAGTTAGGAAATCATTTCTTTGTTTTCTTTGTTTTGTGTGTGAGCCGGCCAAGTGTGGGGAATTTTCATGGGTTGTCAAGTGAGTGTGCGTGCTTTCCAATTCTGTATATCGTTTTATTTTTGCATTTTTATTTTCATCTTCTCTCATCCTACATTGGGGACAATGTAGAGTTTAAGTGTGGGGATGGGAGACTGAGTGTGTATAGAAAAAAAAAAGTATATATATAAAAATTGAAAAATCCATAAAAATTTAAAAATTTTCAAAAATGTCCTTGGATCAGAATTTTTGTAACTATATGGAAAATGATAGATATAATTGGAAACTATGCTTTTGTGATTAAAAACAATAATAAATAGAAAACGCGTTTGATTTGTAATGTTTTGGTAGGCCCAACCAATCTAAAGAGCTTAAATATCCTGATATTGTATCTAGGGTTAATTGACAATCAACTCAAGATGTCTTGTGGGTTCTTATCTTAGGGGCTTCGGCAAGGTTGAAACTGTCATCATAGGGTGATAGGTACCACTATAAGCAAAAATTTATAAGTTTTTAAAAATTACTTGGCACACCACTTTCTTTTTATGAAAATAAATCCGAAAATTGGTGACGCCCGCAATCCATAATCCATCTTGCATGAGCTTAATTAAACAAAATTGAGAGCTTGAGTGCAGCCTACGTGTTTCCCTTCGGGATGGTGACTTGAAGGATACACCCATGGGCGGGACTTAAGTGATCAATATTGGATGACTAAGTTAGGAGTACGTGTTTCCCTTCGGGATGGTGACTTGAAGAATACACCCATGCTCCGAAGCTTATGTACTTCATGGCTTAAGAACTGCAGCCTACGTGTCATATATCGTGTTCCATCGTGATTGAAACACCACTGGGTTAGGTTCATTCATAAAATAATATAAAAAGCTCAAAAACATGCATCCATCGATCCATATTCCCATAATTTTCAAAAACTCATAAATTAGTGTTTATAGTGGTGGGAAATCTATAAGGTTTAACCCGTGCCTAAACATGACTTTGAGATGGGATTAGACTAAGTTGTAGCTTCCTGAGTGTGAGACCCATAGAGAAACTGTTGGTTGTTAATAAATAGGATAGTAGATCACATAATCGGGAGCTCAATAGATCGGTGGTTGGGTTTAGTCGGATAGAAATACCAATTGTTACAGTCAATGCGTGATTATGTTTTAATTGTATGAGATTATGAGAACAGGTTTCAATTATGATTCCATTGCATAATTCTTTTTCGGGACGCAAAAGAGTAAGTGTGGGGATATGATGAGTGGCCAAAGTTTCATGTATTAAAAGGTGTAATATGTTATATTTATGCAATTTGATATGTGAAATACAAAGGTTTTGTGTAGTCATGCATGTGCAGGTGTTGGAAGCTTAAAATGTGATCTTTGAAGATATTAGGCGAGAGATGCAAGAGTCGGAAGAGACACAGAGAAAACGGGACAAAATGCAGGTCCAGCGTAAGCCTACGCCTACTGGCATAAGTCTACGCCACCAGCGTAAGCTTACGCCCTTACAGCGTAGGCCTACGCCTAAGTAGTTTCTTCACAGCGGAATCAGAGTCCCGGCGTAAGCCTACGCCCTCCCAGCGTAAGCCTACGCTGGGTGCGTTTCAGACGCGGGGTTTGCGCGAAACAGCCGAATTTCAAAGGTTATTTTGGTTTTTCTTCCCCAAATCGAGATCCATCTCTTACACCACACTTTGAGGCGATTTTGAGAGGATTCACACACCCACTTGAAGATTGAAGATGATCTCCCTCACCATGAGCGGGTGATTCACTTGTGGCTTCCTCCAGGCGGACGGTTCGTATAGGTTTTTGTATTTGATTCAGTTTATTCATGTTTGGATCTTGTTAGTTTCTGACAATAACTTGAGAGATTGATGTATTAGTTGATTTAAACAGTTTATGATTATGCTTTGAGTTTGCTTGCTTTACGATCTTGTTCGGTTGATGACAAAACCTAGTAGCAGGGTTGAGTGACTAAAGGGGGTAACTTGGCATTCATAAATTGGGTGATTGAATTATACTGGTTTGTGACGAAACTAGTTGTATAGGTTTTCTGACAAAGAATCTGTCTTCAATTACTGTTTCAACTAATTTTCCAATACTATGTCTATGTGGTGTCCAATTGAACAGCTGAATTTTATGTGAAACCTAGAACCTGAAGTTTGGAGGAGGTTACATCTTTATTTAATCTGTGTGTTTTTATTCTAATTTGTTAATCTAAACAATTGAACTTTCCACTGATTCCCTGTGGATTCGACAATCGTACTTCCCTATCTACAGTCTAAGGTAGATAAGTAGTAGTTTTTATAAATGTTTTTGATTGACCTTGACACCGCGATCAACTACTCCTTCAGGGCAAGTGTTGACCGACCCATCTTCAGAAGCAGTAACGAACTCCTCACTAGATGTGGAGTTAGCCTTACTTGAGGATTCATCCTTTTTAGGGGAATCATCCTTATCAGAGGACTCATCTAGACAAGTGAGATCAATGTCTATTAAGCTATTGACAAACTTCCCGCTTACTGGTGGAGGAATGGCATTAGTACCCAGCCCTAACCCATTCAATTGTCTCATTACAGATTCGTAGTGTTCCACCACAAAACGAGAGTTTTTCAACTTCTCATTAGAACATTTTAACTACAAGATCTCATTTTGCAGTTTGTTGATTTCATTGTTCCGTTTTTCCAACCCCCTGTATGCAACATCTAAATGAAGCTGTTGATCGCTTATTTTTAGAGAATATTCACATTTTTCTTTTTTCAACGTTTCGATAGAATCTTTAAAACGTTTTTTGTTTTCTTTATAGTTTAGAGCTGCCATACTTAGGGGTTCAATTTTGTCTTGGAGCCTAGAATTTTCAAGTTTGAGCCCTAGACATTTAGAACATGAAATAACATAAAAAGGATTAGAGTCTACCTCAGAAGATGAACTTGTTACTTCTCCAATGGCCATGAGAGCAACAGTAGTGGTCGATTCCTCCTTATCAGCTACAGAAGCTTCCTTTTCTTTAGCTTCCTTCTCTTCCTCTGTAGCAACAGTAGTAGACTCTTCTAGGTCAGCCATAGAAGCTTCCCTTTTCTCTGCTTCCATCATCTCCATGGTCTCAGTCATGAGACAAACCTGTGTTTGTGCGATGATGGTATCCTCCAGATGAACACCCCAATCAAAGCTTTCGTCCTATTGAGCTACCAGTGCATTGGACGTTCCACCTTGGCCTTGATTGTGGTGGTTTGAGTTGTTGTGGCCATGGCTGTTTCCTAGGCTAGGTCTGGTAAAACCAGAGGCTGGTGCTCTGTCTTTCTGACACTCACGAGCAAAGTGTCCAAAATTTAGACACTTATAGCATTTGGCCTTAGATTTGTCAAACCCGACCTTGGCATTAAGATGCCCGCCAATAAACTTTCTTCCTGTTCTGTTTAGGAAACGCTTGGCTCTCCTCAATAGCATGGCCATATTCCATTGAATATCCATGTCCTCCATGTCATCAGGATCCACTTGATTAAAATATTTTTCAATCGTCTCGGGATCTGTAAGCTTGCCACCTATGAAATTCTCATACGTAAGCATACAAGATGAGAATAGTGCTACATGATCTTCAGCTATTTTGGCTATAACTGATTGGTTAGCTGAAGACGTAGCAGGAGGATTTCTTGAGGTATTTTGATGATGAGACCCCAACCCTGATCCAGATGCATAGCATGCATGACCACCACAACCATTTGAGTGGTCATCATCTGTAGAGTTTCCAGTGAAAAGGGCAATTCCAGAACCTGATGACTTGGATGTAGAAGTCGTCCCATGATACATAGAAGGGTCTTGTATATGAGGTCTTCCTGAGCTCTCCTTTCTTTTTAGCTTCATGTCATGAGCTTGAACCTTTCCTATTGCCTCCTCCACTGTCAACTCATAGAATTTTGGATTTTCCCTCATCAGGGTTGTGTACATCTCAAATTTGGGTGGCAAAACATCCAAAAACTTTTCCACCATCTCTTCATCTGGATACCTGAGTTCAAAAGCCTTCAACTCAGTCTGTAGATGATAGAATCTAGAGATGAGGTCATCTAAAGATTCGTTCTCTAAAAATCTGAAGCACTCATACTACTTCCTGAGAAGATCCCTCTTACTTTTCTTGATATCACTATTTCCTTCTAATCTTTTCTGTAAAGCTTTCCAAAGATCCTTGGAATTGTCATAACCTCGGAAACTGTGGAACAATTCCCGAGTTAATGCCATAGTGATTGAACCAAGTGCCTTCTTTTCTTGATCATAAGCTTTCTTTTCTTCGTCAGAAAGCTTAGAGATAGGTTTGGGCATGGTTTCATCAAGATAGATGTGTGTGGTATGCTTATATCCCTCAAGGATTGGTATCCATAGCGATGAGTCGGTATAAGAAATGTAGTGCTCAAAACGTGCTTTCCAATTAGAATAATCATTTACGTTCAGCAACTTTGGCGGTTTCTGTGGTGTACCGATCTCATTATCATAGTTTAATAGGTTTCCAAGATTCTGAAGATTCGACATAGTGAACACTTAGTCAAATTTCAGAAAAATCAGACACAGTTGCGCACTTAAATTTGGCCTTACGCACTTGAGAAATGGTCTTGCATATTTAGATTTGCTCTTACGTACTTGATAAGTACGCATGAGTAAATGATAAGTACGCATGATATAAATTAAGTTCGCAGAAGATCAGTCTTGCGCACTTGTAAGTACGCAGGAGGTTAGTCTTGCGTATATAGTAACTATGCAACAGAACTGTACTTTTTGCCAGAAATGGTAAGTACGCACAACACCTTTTCAGCAACTTTCATCAAACTCTTCCGGTCACCTGAAAATCGCCGGAGATGGAAGAAATTGGACTGATGATCAATGCAAATGAGCCAAAGGGTCAGAAGCTTGTTTCTAACCAACCTTTGATGCTCAAATCACTCAAATACACAACAAAAATCGATTTTTGAGTGATTTTTGCTTCTAAAATAGTGCTCAAGAGCTACCCCTATTTTATCACAAAAATCAACAAAAATACCTCTTTTTGCTTGTAAAAACTTGGTAGAAACTCTCCAAACTCACTCACAACACTCGAAATCAGGAGCAATGCTCTGATACCACTTGTAGGTCCCTCGGGTGTGGCAGATAGTCACATGCAAGTGGGTCTACTAGTCGAACCGGGTGAGAAATGCCCGTGACTAGGTGGAGAGTTAAACTAAACAACGTAATCCGACAAGATAATCACTTTAAACGTTCTTTGTATTATAAACACTTGAAGGTTACAGAGAGAAGCACTGAGATTACACTTTGTGTATTTGCAACTATGACTGCGTAAGCCTGCGTTCTTAACTTCTGTCAACCTATCCTATTTATACAAGACCTGATGCCTGCACACTTAGCACGTGCGCAGGGCAAAATGCTCTTGCGTACTTAGCAAGTACGCAAAGGTATTCTTGCGTACTTGCTAAGTACGCAGGAGCTTTCTCCTGCGCACTTACAAGTGCACAAAACACTTAGAGAATTTTGCAACATTCAATATGTAAAAGTAAATACAACTCGATAAACTAATACATAAAGACTCTTACAGACAAAGACAATTACAAATAAGAAAATACAAACTAAGACTCTATCTATCCAGAGTGTTTGTCACAGGAAAGTGCTTCAACAATTATCAAATTGGTTTGATTTACAAATGAAGAAAGATTAGGGACACAATACTTAGGATTATGTCTAGAATTTAAAGAGAAGGTCATATAAACAATATAAGTGACAATATTCGTAAATATAACCACTTATTCATTAATAGGAAATGTCTTACAAGAAGGATAAAACATATATTTGAACATATAGGTTGAGTTATAATGGGAAAATACTTAGAGATGAAAATTTGACAAATCAAAATTCAAGATCCGTGCGAATAATACTAGTGAGATGTGTTTTAGCAATAATTGAGCACTCACTCCAAGGGTCTCCAGGTAAGTGTGACTCGTAACAAGCGTGTCCAACTTTCCTAATCACAAAACCCTTAGTGTACAGGTGCTCGCCCTTCCAAATTACACGTGTCCCTAACACATTTCATTTTGGGCATTTGATTTTGATGGGAACATAATATATTGGGCTTTGAAGCCCAAGAGTGAGATCCATTCACTAGAGCGAGCTTCCTTTCCTTGAATGGTATGTGGGCTTCCTTAGCTTCCTCCTTGCTTCCCTTGTATTTGCTCGTGGTATCAGATAATAGTTCGGGGCCTTCATCCTTGTGGGCCTTCTTGTTGGGACTAGTCGTTTTGGTTCCTTCACTTTACTTCATTAACGAGGTCCAATGGATGGGGCTATACGAGGGTTCCGTAATGGGTGTGGGAGAAGAAAGGTCTGAGTGGACATGCGTGTTATTGGAAACATCGGTTGAATAGGATGACATGGTTAAGAAGAAATAAAGTTAGTATAAAAATCACATAAAGTTCCTATACAGAGTAAGGGAGTCTTAGGTTATGGTCTAGGTCTTTCAAAGCCTAATTCTCTATAACCAAGGCTCTGATACCAATCTGTCACACCCTGCCGAGGCAGAAACGTGAGGTGTCACACATGTAGTTCATAGCACAAGGTATAAAGACAAATACTAAGGCATCACATAAATTATTAAATTTCATATTTAATGTCAACACTTGTGTTGTAGCAATTCCGGTGACAAGCACTCTGAAGCTGTTAGAGACTGTAGACATCTCCATAGCCACTGTCAAGGGAGAGTTTGTTGTAGCAATTCTTGTGACAAGCACTCTGAAGATTGTTTTTATGTATTGTCTTTCTGTATTTGTATTTGTATTTCAGTGTGTGTATGTATTGGTTTATCGAGTTGTAATCATGTTCGTAGGTACTTGTCATTGTATTCGTCTTTGTTAAGTGTTGTGCGCACTTAACAAGTGCGCAGCTTGCTTAACCTGCGTACTTAGCAAGTACGCAAGAACATTTTCTGCGTACTTGCTAAGTACGCAAGAACAAAACGCTGCGCACTTAGCAAGTGCGCATGCAGCAGGTCTAGTATATATAGAAGGTTTTGTTGTGATTAAGTACGCACTCATTTGCACACTTTAACCGGCTGTGATTATCAATAAAAGAAGTTTAAAGTATCTTGTGTTTGTTGTCAGTTTACTTTGTGCTGATTGAATCTCCACCTAGTCACGGGCATACCACACCAGTTAGACTAGCCAACGCACTTGCATGTGATGATCTGAGACACCCCGGGACCTACAGTTGGTATCAGAGCCTCGGTGTTCGTTGATTTGTGTTCCAGATTCAAGTTTTTATGGTTTTGAGCAGATCTGAGTTCGTCATTGGTCGCTACTTTTTCTATCAAAAATCCTTAAATTCGTCTTTGTTATCGCTTCATTTGGTGTTTGGAAGGCTAGGGGTTTGTTAGATGATGATTTCTAAGCTTTTGGAAGCATCAATTTCTTAGATCCAACACTTTTCGAGCATTCTCCTCAAGATCAGTTAAGAATGCTGCTGTACTGACTAAGTATGCAGAATCACCTTTTATGCGTACTTACTAAGTATGCATGAGGAGTTGACCTGCGTACTTACTAAGTACGCATGGGTATTTGACTCTGCGAACTTATCATGTACGCATGACCATTTGGTTGTGTGAACTTGCTAAGTACGCATGAACTATCATCTGGGATTATAAAAAATAAAAAATAAAAAAATAAAAAAATTGGAATAAAATCCTAGATTTGATTAGTTTGTGGTTTTTGAGGATTTAAGTGAATCGGTGATGAAGCTGGTCATAGTTTAAAAAGAAATGAGGGGGATAAAAATCTAAAAGTATTCATGGGACATTAAAGAGGTGGTGGAAAAGCCGTTGGTACTTCCTATATATAAACCTCTTTGACGCAACATGGATCTCAACTATGATTTCTCATGTAAAGTATATTTTTCGTGCTCTTTGGTCAAGTCTGTGTTCAAGATTTGATGTGATTTAGTTATGATTGGATTTCTCATTTGGGATCTGGGCGGAATGCCAGATAGACAACCTAGTTATGGAACTTCACTGTGGTGAATGTATACAGATTAGGAGGTGTGAACCAGGAATGAAGATCTAATTGAAGAATGTTGGACCTTGGATAGAGGATGATCACTGCTGAGCATGATTTTGTATTAGTTTCTATCGAGTGTTTTTAAGATGAAGCTGGATCTCTGTTGGATTATTAGTTGAAGATGGAACATTTATCATTTGCCGACGGGATAGGAAACGTTCCCTTATTTCTGGTCTAGCTGAGAGGAGCTTAAATTGAAAAGGGAAATTGAAAATGAACATCTTCGGGAATTTGGTTGACTCGTGAAGATACAGGTTAGAGTTGGACACATCTGGTTTGAAGAATGAAGTTTATCTTACTGGAATTCCTATGGGAGCTGATTAGTTTGATGTAGGTTATTGGAAATTCAAACTCTCTATCATATGCCAGTTGATTTGGAGGAAGTCTAAGTCAAGTTGGAGGAAGCTACTGCTGAGAGGATGAACTATAATGAGTTGTGTTGGGTTAGCTGGTTCTTATTGAAGCACTTGGTTTGGTCTACAATGAAAGCTACAGTTAAGAGGGAGTCGGGTTTGTTAGATCACTCGGCAACTGAAGACTGAAGTTTGAAGACTTGAAGATCTCAAGTGGAATGCCAGAAGATCAAGTCTTGCAAGAAGACACGTGATGCCATTATTTTAGAGGGAGTCTGTTAGGACATTCTCTGTAAACTGATGATTATCAGTGTTAGAGATAGATAGAATTTAATGCTATAGTTAAAAGGAAGTCTGTAGAAGCATGTTTTTGTAACTACAGATTAAATTCTATGTATCAGTGTACTTAGCTAGTACGCAGGAGGGTGTTCCTGCGTACTTAGCTTGTACACTAGATTGGTCCCGCATACTTAGTAAGTACGCAAGGCTTTTGCCCTGCGTGCTTATCAAGTGTCACACCACGACCGATGGTGGAATCATCGGGGCGGGACATGTGAGACTGTTCATAGCACATGGTTGACTAAATTGGTATCAGAGCCTTGGTTATAGGGATTTAGGTTATTAGACATCTTGACCTAGACTATAACTTTAGGACACCCACTTATACTATGCTTCATGATTTTGTGCTATGTGTTACATGCTATGTGCTACATGCTTACCATGAAAAATTGTTGTTATATTTGATACCTTACTTGTTAGAAATTCATGACTTATTTGGATCTTCTTAAATAATGATTTAACAAATAACCTCCTTTCCTATATACTAAAACCTCATAATATTTCTATCTTCTTTTCTATCTTTATCCTTTCTAAGCATGTGGAAAATTCTTGAAGCAAAAATCTTTAAAATTTTTTATTTTCTTCGTTAAGGTTTTTAAACTTGTTAAATTATTTGAGGACACGTGCAATCTGGAAGGGTGACACCTGTATTTTGGGTTTTCTGTCTAGGAAAGCATTTCGCATAAATCCCAATCAACCGAGGGACCCGTATGCTTTCCTGGGAATTCCCGAGATGAGTGTTTACTTATAGGCTAAAGCATGTCTCCTTGAAAATTTTATGAGTTTAAATTAACCTTAATGTGCCATAGTATTCAAGTGATTTTATCACTTTTGAGTACAATCCAAACTATAAATATCTATTTTTATTTGGTTATCTCATTCTATTAAATCCTAGCAATTCTCATCAGTTCTTACAATCTTTTCTTGTCTTGTGAAAATCTGTAGAATGCCTCCTCGTCGTGCTCCCGCAACCAACGCCAACTCCGACATTGCTGCTATTCTTACCCAATTGGTGACACAACTCACCCAAGCCAATGGTGCCACCAATGGCAACACTGGTGGAAATGGAAGCAATAGTGGTAATAATGGTGGAAATGGTGGAAATGGTGGTAACAATCCACCTCAATGCACCTTCAAGCACTTCAACTCGTGCAATCCCCTAAAGTTCTATGGTACCGAAGGAGCTACTGGACTCATTCAATGGTTTGAAAGTATTGAGAATACCTTTCTCAATAGTGACTGTCCCGACAACCTCCGTGTTCGTCATGCTACAAGTGTCCTACAAAAACGGGCACTTACATGGTGGAATGGGGAGAAAAGGAATAGGGGTATTGATGTAGCTATAGCTTTACCTTGGGATGAGGTCAAAAGGCTTATGACCGAGGAATTCTGTTCTCGAAATGAAGTGAAAAAGTTAGAAGCTGAATTTTGGGATCTTGCCCAAGATAGTGGGGAAAACTTAGCATATACAACTCGGTTCCATGAGTTGAGTCTTCTCGTACCCCACATGGTCACTCCTTTGACCCGTTGTATCGAAAAGTATATTGGTGGGCTACCGAGACAAATCCAAGATATTGTCTTAGGTAGAAATCCTGCTACTCTGGAGGATGCTATTCGCCTGTCTGCTACCCTAACTGATAATCATGTGAAAGCTGAAACTCTTACCAAAAAGGGTTCTAAGAAAGTTTCTGAAACCGTAACCCCTCCTACTCACAACAAGGAAGCCACAACCGAACCCTCTCGCAATAATAGAAAGAGGAAAGTTAGAAATTTTGCTGTGGTTACTCCTACTATTCCGGTTATCCAAGCTACACCTATGGTTCAAACACCGGTTAAAAAGCCTTATGGTGGAATCTACCCACTTTGTGCCACCTGCAATTTTCATCATTCACAAAATATTCCATGTCGCCTCTGTACTTATTATGGGAGATATGGTCATACGGTTAGTATTTGTAGGACCAAAGCTCTTGCGGGCCAAGTCAACCCTCCAAACCGAACTGTACCTCAAGTGGCTAATCAAGGTGCTCTTGCCATTGCTAATGGGCGTGCTTGCTATGAGTGTGGCAACCCGAACCATCTTCGTGATCAATGTCCAAGACTTGCAAATGCTAGACAAGGTGGAGCTCGTGGGCGTGCGTTCAACATAAACGCCAACGAAGCTCAACCCAACAATGACGTGGTCAATGGTACATTTCTTGTTAATAGTCAATATGCCTCCATTTTGTTCGATACGGGTGCCGATAAAGTTTTGTGTCACTTAATTTTGAACCTTTACTTGCAAAGACTCGGTCCCAATTAGAGAAAACATTTACTGTTGAAGTAGAGAATGGTGACTCCCTTACAATCGAGTCCATTATCTATGAATGCTCTTTAGAACTTAATGATCACACATTCCCAATCAACCTTGTTCCAATGCCACTAGGAAGCTTTGATATTATCATAGGTATGGATTGGCTATCAAATCATCATGCCGAAGTCATTTGCTTTGAAAAGTGTATTCGAATTCCGCTACCATTGGGAGAAACCTTAAGGGTTTTTGGTGAAAATCCTTGCAAGGGTCTTAAATTGATGTCTTGTACTACCGCTCAAAAGTACTTACGAAAGAAGTACATCGCCTTCCTAGCTCATATTGTTCAAAAGGACGTCAAGGAGAAGAGTATCCAAGACATTCCTATCATTAGGGATTTTCCCGAAGTGTTTCCTAAAGATTTATCCGGTCTTCCTCCTGTTCGTCAAGTAGAGTTCCGTATTGATCTTATGCCCGGAGCTAACCCCGTTGCTAGAGCTCCTTATCGTCTTGCACCTTCGGAAATGCAAGAACTCGCAAGTCAACTTCAAGAACTCTCCGACAAAGGTTTCATTCGCCCGAGTCATTCACCGTGGGGTGCACCCGTCTTATTTGTGAAAAAGAAGGATGGATCATTCCGTATGTGTATTGACTACCACGAACTCAACAAGCTTACTATCAAGAACCGTTACCCTTTGCCTAGAATCGATGACCTCTTTGATCAACTTCAAGGTTCTACTTGTTTTTCAAAGATTGATCTTTGATCCGGTTATCATCAGCTCCGTGTTCAAGAAGATGACATTCCTAAGACTGCTTTTCGAACAAGGTATGGTCATTACGAGTTCATGGTTATGCCTTTCGGGTTAACCAATGCACCCGCAGTTTTCATGGATCTCATGAACCGTGTGTGCAAACCATACCTTGATAAATTCGTGATCGTTTTCATTGACGATATCTTAATCTATTCCAAGACTAAAGCCGACCATGAAGAACACCTTAGATTGGTTTTGGACCTTTTAAAGAAAGAACAACTATATGCCAAGTTCTCCAAGTGTGAATTTTGGTTAAAAGAAGTTCAATTTCTTGGTCACATCGTCAACGACAAGGGTATTCATGTTGATCCTGCTAAGATTGAAACGGTTAAGAATTGGAATGCCCCGAAGACTCCTACCGAAGTTCGTTCATTTCTTGGTCTTGTGGGTTATTATCGTCGTTTCATCTCAAACTTCTCAAAGATTGCTGTCCCTCTTACCACTTTGACCCATAAGGGTAAAACTTATGAGTGGGGACCGAAACAAGAAGAAGCTTTCCAAACTCTTAAGCATAAGTTGTGCAATGCTCCCATTTTGACTCTCCCCGATGGAAATGATGATTTAGTTGTCTATTGTGATGCTTCTAACCAAGGTCTTGGTTGTGTCCTCATGCAACGAGGAAAAGTAATCGCTTATGCATCAAGACAACTCAAAATTCATGAAAAGAATTATACGACGCACGATCTCGAGTTGGGTGCGGTCGTATTCGCATTAAAGATTTGGAGACATTAACTATATGGCACGAAATGTGTGGTGTTCACCGACCACAAAAGTCTTCAACATATCTTCAACCAAAAAGAGCTCAATATGAGGCAACGACGTTGGGTCGAACTCCTTAACGACTATGACTGCGAAATTCGTTACCATCCCGGCAAAGCGAATGTAGTAGCCGATGCTTTGAGTCGAAAGGACCATGTTATGCTTCATTGTGCCCGTATTCAAACCGATATTCAAACCCGTATCTTAGAAGCTCAACACGTCTCGGTAACCGAGGGTAACATGTATGAAGAAATGTCGTGTGGTGTTGAACTTCTTCTTGAATCAAAACCAAATGGCTTACTCTATTACTTGAACCGTATTTGGGTTCCCGATCGCGATGATCTCCGTACTTTTCTCATGAACGAGGCTCATAAGACTCGTTATTCTATTCATCCTGGTGCGGATAAAATGTACCAAGATCTTCGCCAACTTTATTGGTGGCCCGGTATGAAGAAATACATTGCTCTTTATGTGGCCAAATGCTTAACTTGTTCCAAAGTCAAAGCCGAACATCAACGACCATCTGGTTTACTCGAACAACCGGAAATTCCCGTGTGGAAATGGGAGAATCTAGCTATGGATTTCATTACCAAGCTCCCTCGCACCTCGAGTGGTTATGATAGTATTTGGGTGATCATTGATCGACTCACCAAATCTGCCCACTTCTTGCCTATACGTGAAGACTTCAAAGTGGAGAAATTAGCCCGAATTTACATTGATGAAATTGTGAGCCGTCATGGTGTTCCCTTGAACATAATATCCGATAGAGACGCTCGGTTCACTTCTCGATTTTGGCAATCTCTCCAAAAGGCTCTTGGTACTCGATTAGATTTGAGCACGGCTTACCATCCCCAAACTGATGGTCAAACCGAGCGAACAATCCAAACTCTTGAAGACATGCTTAGAGCTTGTGTAATCGATTTTGGTGGTAATTGGGATTCACATTTATCCCTTATTGAGTTTTCGTACAACAATAGCTACCACACAAGTATCAACATGGCTCCATTCGAAGCTCTCTATGGTCGCAAGTGTCGTTCTCCTATCTGTTGGAACGAGATTGGTGAAGCACAAATCACCGGTCCCGAGTTAATTCAAGAAACATCCGACAAGATCATTCAAATCCGTGACAATATTCGAGTAGCGAGGAGTCGACAAAAGAGTTATGCCAACAAACGTCGAAAACCCTTGGAATTCCAAGTCGGTGACCTTGTTCTTCTAAAGGTGTCTCCGTGGAAGGGTGTGGTCCGTTTTCGAAAGAAAGGCAAGTTAGCACCTCGTTATGTTGGTCCATTCAAAATCCTTGAAAGGATTGGGAAAGTGGCTTACAAGCTCGAGTTACCTCCATCTCTTGGCAATGTGCATCCTACATTTCATGTATCTAATCTAAAGAAGTGTCTCGCCGATGAAAATCTCCATATACCGCTTGACGACGTGCGCATTGATGAAACGATGCACTTCGTTGAGAAGCCGGTGGAAATTATGGATCGTGAAGTCAAGTAGCTCAAGCGAAGTCGCATTCCTATCGTTAAAGTTCGTTGGGAATCTAAGCGTGGTCCTGAATTCACTTGGGAACGAGAAGACCAAATGAAGCTCAAGTACCCTCATCTTTTTACTAATAATGTTGTTTCCTCTAGCTAAATTTCGGGACGAAATTCTCTCAACATGGGGAGACTGTAACATTTCTGATTTTTTAGTATTCATATTTCAATTCAATGTAATGCAATTTCAAACTCAATACTCGTGCAATGTCTCATTATTTTCTCGCCGTAAATTAATTGCAATTATTCTATACAAATTCGCAAGTTTTACTCGATTATATACATTTAAACACTATACAAGAAACTATTTTATTCAAACTCATCGAACCTGAAAAGTCAAGGACTAAAGTTGAAAAATGTCAAGAAACCCTAGTCTAGCACGGTCGTGCTTCGTCCTAGCACGGTCGCGCCAAGTGCTTTGGCACGGTCGCGCGACCTGCTTTGGAACGATTGCGCCCGGTGCCTAGGCACGGTCGTGCCATATTTAGGCACGGTCGCGCCTGTGAAACAGCTGAAACGTAACTGCAATTTTAATCGTCCGATTGTTCGAATTCATAACCGTTTTACGTTATACTTTCAAAATAATACTACCAATCATTTCTTTTTCGACCAAATAACCAAAATTCGTTCAACTCAAAGGATTCTCTCTCAAATATTTCCAAGGAAACTCTCTCAAGCAATTCGATCCAAGTTCTCTCAAATCCAGCATCATCGTCACGCCATCCGATCTCTCCTGAAGTTACGAAACCGTTGAAACAGTCGGGATCACATCAGAAGACGCCGGGGCTCAATCCCGTCGTCACCGGAACTCCCTCTCTATCGTTCTCTATCGATTCGCTTCTATTCAGGTTAATTGAATCCTCTAATTTTTTCATTCCAGTATCTGAATCAAAAGCCCTTTATTAATTTGGGTTTTCAATTTGTAAATCTGTCTAAATCAGAAACCATGTTTTAATAAAAATAATTTAATCGAATCCATACTTAAACACGATTTCCATACAATTAAATTATATGAAAAGACTCGTAATAACCCATTAATCAAAAGCCCTAACAATTCCAGCGTTTAAAATACTAGAATTTGTCAATTCGTGTCTGATTTGGAAGAGACACGGTCGCGCTAATCATCTAGCGCGGCCGTGCCTCATGTAGCGCGGTCGTGTTGAATAGCGTCACGGTCGTGTCCTCCTGTCCAGACCTTGTCATGCCCTCTGGGCTAGTCTCTGTTGTGTCTAAAGATCATAGACACGACCGTGTCGGGCCAAGGCACGGTCGTGCCTGTTGACTGGTCTAGTTTGTGCCCTCCGTTGATCAACCCGGTCGTGCCCCGACTAGCGCGGTGGCGCCTCTGTCTTGAGCACGATCGTGCCCTTCCGAGGCACGGTCGTGTGTGACTCAGAAATTTTTAACAGAATTTTAAATTTTATATTTTAATCAATAAATGTTTCAAATTTTATAAAAATATGTTTTCTGTATTTGAAGAGATAAATATTATTTATTTAAAAGTTTATTTAAAAATTTTATAAAAATTAAATTTATATTTATCTTACACTTAAAAGATGTTTTGAATGATTAAGTTACAAGTTTATAAATAAATAAGATAATAATTATTTATTTAATATTTAAACAAAAATCATTTTATTTATTTATACTTAATTACAATCAATATTTACATTATTTCATAAACTATAATCATTTATTTAATTATTGATTTACATTTAACACAAGCATTAATTTCATAATCAACAATTTTATAAAAATTCTATTTTTATTATTTAAATTCCAAACTTTAATCAAATGTTCCAAAAATGGTTACTACAACCTTATATACTTTTTATACACAAACTCAACCTTCAATATTAGACTTAAACTCCGTACACCGATTTGATTCAATATACATTACAATCTAGGTTAACCCGTGCGTTATCAAGAACCCTTGTTCTATCTATACTCTTTGTCAGCTACACCTCCTTATCAAGTGAGTATTCACAACCCCTTTTACTCTTTTACACTTTTGGGGTGGAACATGAACTCTATACACATTACACATTACACATTTACATTTACACAAACAACACAAGTGCAAAAATCCTATTTACATACATGTGTGCAAAATTTGAGCTTGGTGCCCGAGTGCTAGGTGTGCTAACCTTTGTATGCTCTTATGTGCAATCATTAACTATACAAGCCGACGGTTTTCAATGATAGATCTATTGAGTCTGTCAAACCCACCCATGGTACGCGGTGATTGAAACCGACAACACACTTTGTTTTGCATGCTAGTTACAAAGGTTTGATTGTACATTTGGTTACACAATAGTTGCTCCCCATAAACGCCTTATTTATCATGTCATGTAAAGGATTTGTTTTCAACTATATACTATCTATATACAACTGTGTTATACTCACCAACTTTTTAGTTGACTTTATTTTATTCATGTTTCAGGCCCCAGTATGTGAGAATGACTCAAGATGTGCTCAATATAGGATTTGGACTTAGCAAAACAAATCAAGAATTTTATGAGTTATTTTATGTTCTTTGTTTGAATTTGATTTGTACTTGGATTATGTGAAATGGAAATTTGACTTTAATATATTTCAATTTAGTTAACCATGTGCTATGAACAGTCTCACATGTCCCGCCCCGATGATTCCGCCATCGTTCGGGGTGTGACATCAAGTACGCATGACCAATGCCCGGCGTACTTAGCCAAGTACGCAGGAAGTGTTCCCTCCCCTATAAATTGAGATGATGGCCTCATTTGTAGGTGGAACTTTTGGGAACTAGGTTGAGACGTGTCCGGGCGGGATGAGCTCTCCTGCCCCTGGACCGTGAGCGTAGATGAGAGATGTGTATTTCTTAGGTATGTAATGTGAGATGACTTCTCTGTTATGGATTACGTATCATTTTTGTGTTGATTCTATTTTTTATGTTCGTGTTCTTCTCTGTCTCGTTCTGCACTGTTCCCACATGAATGGACGAGCAGATCGTTGTTTTTTCACTGCGCGTCGAGGCTCCCGGGACCTACAATTGGTATCAGAGCATGAGAATGAGAGGAGGAAGAATAGGACTATTCAGGGATCCCTTCCTGAATCTTTCTATATACGTCATTTTGAGTTGCTGGCGTGGAGTGCGTTAGCCATGCTGGCGTCGGTTTCACGGAGCTCAAATTTGACATAGTCGTCCTTGAGCTCACGGATTTTGACCTTGGGGAACCTCTAGTCACGGAGCTCAAATTTGACATAGTCATCCTTTAGCTCACGAATTTTGACATTGGGGAACCTCTGATATGATGTTGTTAGACAAATACTACCTGCATAAGAGACTGAAGACATCTCCAGAGCTGTTGTTAAGGGAGAGTTTGTTGTAGCAATTCCGGTGACAAGCACCCTGAAGCTGTTAGAGACTGTAGACATCTCCAGAGCTGTTGTCAAGGGAGAGTTTGTTGTAGCAATTCTTGTGACAAGCACTCTGAATTCTGTATTTGTATTTCAGCATCTGTAT
Source organism: Smallanthus sonchifolius (assembly GCA_023525975.1). Lineage (NCBI taxonomy): Eukaryota > Viridiplantae > Streptophyta > Magnoliopsida > Asterales > Asteraceae > Smallanthus > Smallanthus sonchifolius. Next base: position 63,152,758 of record CM042019.1, on the reverse strand, counting down.
GTGTTGGTTTATCGAGTTATAATCATGTTCGTATGTACTTTTTGTTGTATTCATCTTTGTTAAGTGTTGTGCGCACTTAACAAGTGCGCAAGTTGCATAACCTGCGTACTTAGCAAGTACGCAAGAACATTGCCTGCGTACTTGCTAAGTACGCAAGAACAAAGCCCTGCGTACTTAGCAAGTGCGCATGCAGCAGATCTAGTATATATAGCTGGTTTGTGTTGTGATTAAGTACGCACTCATTTACTCACTGTAACCGGCTATGATTATTAATAGACGAAGTTTAAAGTATCTTGTGTTTGTTGTCGGTTTACTTTGTGTTGATTGAATCTCCAACTAGTCACGGACATTCCGCACCCAGTTAGACTAGGCAACGCACTTGCATGTGACGACCCGAGACACCCGGGGACCCACAACTTGTTTCAAATCAACAAACAAACATCAGAAGAAAATATTGATCAATTTATTAACTAAGTCCAAGAGCTTTCCTATGTGATCCTTCATCATCAACTATTTATTTCCTGAAACATGTAAAGTAAAATGGGTCAACATAAAGTTGGTGAGAAACATAGGTTTTATAAGTCATCAAAATAAGTTGGCAAAAAAAAAGATATACAAATTCAATACAAGTTCAATCAAATGTGCAAACATATCAACACAAGATTTATTGCAATCAACCCTTAATGTTATATGCATCCACAATCCCAAAGATTGTGCCGTTGAATTGTTATTGCATCCACAATCCCAAAGATTGTGTCGTTGAAATGTTATTGCATCCACAATCCCAAAGATTGTGCCGTTGAAATGTTATTGCATCCACAATCCCAAAGATTGTGCAGCTGAATTGAAACACCCGGATAATTCCCAAAATCAAATAGAGGCTAAAAAGTATCAAAAGATAAAGTTTAAGGGTTAAACTACAATTTCTCCAAATATGGGGGACTAAAAGTGAAAATTCTGAAAATGGACGGATGTCGGACCGACATCTGATACATATCGGAACGCTATGTGTTGACAAAGGCATGAACCAGGTGGTAACACGTGTCCTGTGACTCATCGATTGAATTTTGACACGTGGCTCGATAGCGGGCCGATATCCAGGACCATTGCGGTCCGTTAGCCGCAAGAATCAGGGGGGTCCAATGGGAGAGTGACGTGTGTCGGGCTGACGTATACAGGGTAATATTGGACCGATATCCCCCTGCATGTCGGTCCGATATGGACCAAAATCAGCATTAAATAGATGGCCCAATTTCCGACTTGGCACACACAAACACTTTACAAACACACACATACTCGGTAACTCCGATCCGGAGCCCCGGTTCACGTGTGAGAGTCCGGTTTCCAGCATTTCGACTCCAAATTTCCATACATAGTACTAAGGTAAGGTTCCAACCTCCCATTAAGCTTTGGTTATACATTATTAAGCGAGAACTATGTACTTAAACAATGCCAAAACATATCTAGGAGCTCTGCCCGAGGTGTTTGCCATATCTCTGATTAAATAAGCCAAAATATTGTCAAGGTGAGTTCTTAAACTGTGATGCATGAACCCTTTCATGACCTTGTCTGGCATGATTGATTTAAAAAACATTTGGAGTATCTTGAAAATATTGTACCGATTGTTTATATATAACGTATTCTAAGCGCTTATTGTATTTCACTTGCCCGTGGAACGGCATGTTGGACAGACCCGAGGAATGGTCTTTGGTTATATATAGACTAAATGATCGTTCATAGTTATCTATGAATTTAGGTGTTGAAGCCCATTGGGTGTTGAAGCCTATGAATGTGTTCAAGATACTTTGGCGGGTCATTTTAATAAACTATTTTAGTTTATGAATTCACCAGCTCTGTGCTGATCCACATTTTATCAAATGTTTTTAAACGCATCACAGGTATACAATAGATGAGGAATTTCCGGGACTATAAGAAAAAGATGAACGATCCAGATGATGGGCATGCCTAAGACTATAAGTCCCGAATGACTTGTTCCTTGATATGAACAATTGATGTAACCTTTATGAAAACATGATGTAAACAGTATTTTAATATTTTAAATAAAGGTTGATGGCTTTATGTTTCCACTATGTGTTCTTGATATCAACGTCACGGTAACTAGAAGGCGACCTTCTGACCGGTATGTAGTTATCTGAAAAACGGAATATTCTGTCTAGGAAAGGACGGTGTATAAATCTCTCCTAGACCCGTCGTTCTTTCCTGGGAACATCTCTGTTGGAGGTACTACTCTGGTTAGATAATTGTCGTGTGTTACGGGCGTGACAAGTTGGTATCAGAGTCTCAGTTTAAGGGATTTAGATACTGCAGAAATAGTATCTAGACTTATACTAGGACTCTGAGATTAGTCCGGAATGCGTCAGGATAAGTTAAGTGTATACATTCAGTATGACTTATAACGGGAAATACCTAGAAATCAGATAATTAAGGACATTTTTGGCCAAGTGTTATTAATTTCTGAATTTCTGGATAATGACCAGTTATACGAATTCTGATGTTATACATCTGTATGTAGGTACAAATGGCAGGACGTGGTAGAAGACAAGGCAGTAGGGGTAGGATTCCTAACACTAGGTCCCGTACCCACGACACGATAAACACGAACACTGATCCGAATGAGAACGTAAATACGAATGCTGAACCCGAGCATCCGGTGGAAGAAGTCATTATGACTAAAGCTCAATTCAAAGGAGCGGTGGCATCTGAGGTCACCCGTGTGCTTTAAACAACTCTACCTGGAATTCTTGATCATGCCATTAGGAGAAGAGAAAATCCCAACAGTTTAGGTAACCGAAACGAAGGTACAAGTGGTGTTGTTCCTCGAACAGAAGATACACTTCATACCACTCCAGTAAGAAACAACGTAGGCACCACCCGAACCAACGAAACTATTGGAATGACAAACCAGAATACCGGAATATATGGTCAAGGATGTAACTACAAGAATTTTAGTGACTTTCACCCTAAACCCTTCAATGGAAAGAAAGATGCCATTGCAGCCTTGCAGTGTATCACTTCTATGGAAGCTGTCATAAAGATGAGTGAGTGCAGAGCAGACCAAGCTATGAAATGTGCTACACATTCATTCGAAGAGGAAGCTCTTGACTGGTGGGAATCAGTCAAGCAGACAAAGGGAGAAGCTGTGACTGACAGGATGACTTGGGAAGATCTTAAATCTTTGATTATTAAGAGATACTGTCCACAAAATGCTATGGACAAGATTGAAGCTGAATTCCTTCGGTTCGAAGCAGGAACCATGACTCATCAGGAGTATACAACCAAATTTAATGAGATGGACAAGATGGTGCCACATTTAGTTACTCCTGAATCACGAAGAGTCAAATGTTACGTTCAGGGCCTTTCTCCTAAGGTTCGTACCTTAGTAAAATCCATCGCACCTGAGATAATAGATTTGGCTGTTGAAAAGAAGGCGATGATGTTTGATGAGGTGGCAACTCAAGAGCCACCAAAGATTGATCACAAGAGGAAGACCGATGAAGTTGTTTATAAGTTTAAATCGGGAAATAGTAAGTTTCCCAGAAGAGGAGGATCTAATCCCAATCCTGATAGAACCAATCAGGGAATAAAGTGCCAGACCTGTCCGAAGTTTAGCCATTTTGCAACCCAATGCCCGAATGTTAAATGTTTTAACTGTGGAGAGATAGGGCACTATAGGACTTCTTGTCCTAAACCACCTAAACAAAGAATAGGTGGTCAGAATAAAGGAACAGGAAGAGTGTTCGTTTTAGGAAGCGGAGATGAACCGAAAATAAAGCTAAGGAGGTGGCAGGTACTTTCTTAGTTAATAATATTTACACCAAGATTTTATTTGATACAGGGGCGAATAGAAGTTTTGTTTCATGTTCATCACCCCGTATTTAGGCGTAAGACCGATTCCACTTATTAATGTCTATGTCGTTGAAACGGAAAGTGGAGAACATATTAGATAACCGAATCATACCCTGATTGTGTCATCAATTTTGGTGACGATAAGGTATTAGTTACACTAATTCCATTGAACTTGAACGAATTTGAGGTTATCCTAGGGATAGATTGGTTAAACCAGTACAAGGCCCAAATTGATTTTGACCACAGAACGATCAATATTAAGAGACAAGATGAAACTAGTTTGATGATTCAGGGTGACAGCGATAACAATAAGATTGAAAGAATTTCCATAGCAAAGGCTAAGAAATAAATGATTAAGGGAGACGGTATATTCATACACAATGCTCTAAACGTTAATCCCGAAAGACAGATTACGGATATTCCCGTAGTCTGTGATCATCCGGATGTCTTTCCAGAAGAATTACTCGCTCTTCCACATGATCGTCATATCGAATTCCGAATCGAACTCATTCCTGGAGCTAAGCCTATTGCAAAACCCCCTTATCGTCTAGCTCCTTCTGAACTAAAAGAACTCATGAAACAAATTCAAAAACTCTTAGACAAAGGGTTCATTCGCCCAAGTACTTCGCCTTGGGGAGCGCCAGTACTATTCGTAAAAAAGAAAGATGGGAGTATGAGGATGTGCATTCATTATCGGGAATTAAACAAGTTGACTATAAAGAACAGATATCCATTGCCTAGAATAGATGATCTATTCGATCAGCTACAAGGAGCCAAGTACTTCGTAAAGATCGATCTTAGATCAGGATATCATCAGTTAAAGGTACAAGAAGAGGATATACCTAAAACTGCTTTTAGAACCCGATACAGTCACTACGAATTCCTGGTCATGTCATTTGGTCTAAAAAATGCCCCCACCGCATTTATGGACCTAATGAATAGGATTTGTAAACCATTCCTTGATAAATTTGTCATCGTTTTCATCGATGATATTCTTATATGTTCCCGAAGCAAAGAAGAACATGCCAAACATCTCAGAATCATTTTGGAAACCCTGAGAAAAGAAAGATTGTACGCTATGTTTTCAAATCGTGAATTTTGGAAATGAGTGGTACAATTTCTTGGGCACGTTGTGAATGAACATGGAATACAAGTAGATAAAAGTAAGATAGAAGCTGTTATGAAGTGGGAAGCCCCAAAGACTCCGACAGAGATCAGAAGCTTTCTTGGACTAGCTGGTTACTACAGAAGGTTCATTCAAAACTTCTCCAAGATCACTACAAATTTGACTACTATACGAAACAAGAAGAAGCATTCAACATTCTCAAAGATAAACTTAGTCATGCACCAATCTTAAAACTACCTGAAAGGAATGATGATTTTGTCATCTACTGTGATGCTTCCCGAACTGGTCTGGGTTGTGTATTGATGCAGCAAGACAAGGTTATTGCCAACGCGTCACGCCAACTTAAAGTTCATGAAAAGAACTATGCCACACATGATCTAGAACTTGGTGCCATAGTATTTGCTCTAAAGATCTGGAGACACTATCTGTATGGTACCAAATGTGTGATATATTCAGACCACAAAAGCCTCCAACATATTTTTAATCAAAAGGATTTAAATATATGAGACAAAGGAGATGGATGTAACTCATCAAAGACTATGATTGTGAAATCAAGTACCATCCCGGGAAAGCTAATGTAGTGGCAGATGCTTTAAGTTAGAAGGAACAAAGCCAACCCATTAAAGTAAAAGCAATATGATTAGACCTGAAGATAGATTTAAAAGAACAAATCAAAGGAATCCATCCTAAAGCCTTAAAAGAAGAGAATATCAAGAAAGAACATACGGTTGGGAAGTAGAAGCTACTGTCTAAAGGAGATGATGGAATCATGAGATTTGATCAAAGAATCTGGATTCCAAAACTTGGAGATATTCAAGGGAAGATATTTGATGAGGCACACAAATCAAAATATTCCATGCATCCTGGTGCAAACAAAATGTACAAAGATCTAAAGTCACATTACTGGTGGCCAAATATGAAGAGATCGATAGCCTAGTATATAGATAAATGCTTGACTTGTCTTCAAGTTAAGATTGAGCATCAGAAACTAGCAGGGCAGTTACAACAGTTAGAATTACCTGTCTGGAAATGGGATCGTATTACGATGGACTTTGTAACTAAACTACCCAGAACACAGAAAGGGCATAATGCAATATGGGTCGTGGTCGATAGACTGACCAAGTCAGCCCATTTCATACCTATCAATAAAACATACTCTATGGATAAGTTAGCCAGGATCTATATTAATGAAATCGTGAGCCACCATGGCATACCACTGTCTATTATTTCTAATAGAGACAGTCAGTTCACATCTAGATTCTGGATGAGTTTTCAGAGAGAATTGGGAACTCGACTTACCATGGGTACTACATATCATCCTCAGTCTGACAGACAAAGTGAACGTACAATTCAAACTCTGGAAGATATGCTAAGAGCTTGTGTTATAGATTTTGGAGGTAATTGGGATAATCACCTACCGTTAATCGAATTCTCCTATAAAAACAGTTACCACTCAAGTATCAAAGCTGCACCGTTTGAAGCACTGTATGGAAGAAAGTGCAGAACTCCTGTCTGTTGGACTGAAATAGGAGATAATCGTGAAATCGTGAGCCACCGTGGCATACCACTGTCTATTATTTCTAATAGAGACAGTCGGTTCACATCTAGATTCTGGATGAGTTTTCAGAGAGAATTGGGAACTCGACTTACCATGGGTACTACATATCATCCCCAGTCTGACAGACAAAGTGAACGTACAATTCAAACTCTGGAAGATATGCTAAGAGCTTATGTTATAGATTTTGGAGGTAATTGGGATAATCACTTACCGTTAATCAAATTCTCCTATAAAAACAGTTACCACTCAAGTATCAAAGCTGCACCGTTTGAAGCACTGTATGGAAGAAAGTGCAGAACTCTTGTCTTCAAGTTAAGATTGAGCATCAGAAACTAGCAGGGCAGTTACAACCGTTAGAATTACCTGTCTGGAAATGGGATCGTATTACGATGGACTTTGTAACTAAACTACCCAGAACACAGAAAGGGCATAATGTAATATGGGTCGCGGTCGATAGACTGACCAAGTCAGCCCATTTCATACCTATAAAAAATCATACTCTATGGATAAGTTAGCCAAGATCTATATTAATGAAATCGTGAGCCACCATGGCATACCACTGTCTATTATTTCTAATAGAGACAGTCGGTTCACATCTAGATTCTGGATGAGTTTTCAGAGAGAATTGGGAACTCGACTTACCATGGGTACTACATATCATCCTCAGTCTGACAGACAAAGTGAACGTACAATTCAAACTCTGGAAGATATGCTAAGAGCTTGTGTTATAGATTTTGGAGGTAATTGGGATAATCACCTACCGTTAATCGAATTCTCATATAAAAACAGTTACCACTCAAGTATCAAAGCTGCACCGTTTGAAGCACTGTATGGAAGAAAGTGCAGAACTGAGGATGATCATCAACGATTTATATATATAACGTACATTTTATAAATATATATATGACCAAGTGATAATTTGTATTTTTATACCTTTATATATAATTTGTTAGTCGTATTAAGGGTCCGTTTTACCAATTACACGCCCATGTTCGTATTTATCGTTTAATTAATATATATATATATATATATATATATAATTTGAAGGAAACCTCTCACTAATAACCTGTTAATGCGACTCGAATCGTTAATATTTATTGTTAGTTTAATATTTATTCTTCATTGTTGACGAATCGTTTAGGGCTCAACGCGTTTTAACCGTACAAGTGCGTTTAGCTTTTGTTATAAATAAATATAATCTTTTTAGCGTGTGTTTATACCTTTCGTAAGTCTCGTTTACGAGCCGACGCGTTCTAACTCTCACGGTTCACGCATTGACCATGTTTGACCTGCGTTGACTGGGTTTGACCTTGGCTCAGGACGTCGTCATCTGTCCAAAAACACACATTTTATACTCGGGAATGAGACCCGGCCAACCAAAATAACTAGATCTAAACGAATAGCAATCGTTTGCCAAAGGTTACGTTTAAATTACAAAACCAACCTCGTATCTTGAAGATCGGGTCACTTAAACATCATACAAAGCCAGATCAGTTCGTTTACAACTCGCCGGAAAGTCGGGGTGTCGTCGGAAAGCATTTTTGTTTGGCGGAATTATCTCAACCAGAAAGTTTAATGCTATGATTGTATAGATCAAAACCAGGAAGACAAAGAAACATGATAGGAACTCACTAGAGGCTACCTGAGCCTTGCCGGAATTCCGCCCAGTTCGCCGGAACCCTAGCCGCCAAAGGCTGCCGCTGCTGTTGCCGGGGACTGGTCGACCACCGCGAGGGCCGCCTCACACCTAGTACATACCTCTGTTACCTTAACCCACCAATCTTGCTACTGTTGTTTCTGTCCCGTCGCCAAGAACCCCTACCGGAAAAATGTCTTGACGCCACCACCCATTACCACCATGGAGTTGACCCGATGTGGGGGTAAGGACTACCATCGTCACCGCCTGCCTCCTGCCGGAGCCATGGCAGCGACATATCCGCACGAAACTACCTTTCTAGTCGCCGTCGTCGTCATCACTCTCACCACCAAGACCTGCCGTCGTTATCAAAGGACCTATTCGAAACCCTAGCGCCGCCAGGGCTCCGCCGTCGCGCCGCTGCTGCTTCAGCTGATCCCGCCGTGCGTCGCCATGAGTTGGCCGGCCTCCTCTCTCACGATCTCTCTCCCTCTCACAGTCTCTCTCTCACAAGGTCTCTCTCTATACTCTCTCTAAAAATGTATGGTGGTTTGAGAAAATGAGAGAAGATGGAGAATAAGATGAATTTATACCTAGGGTTTTGGGGTGGGGTTTTCAAGTGTAAAAATACTGGTTTTGCAAAACCGCATATCCATTCGAGTCTTCGTCTTGACTAAAATTCTCGGGTTATTATTTTATAAAATTAGGGTTTTGAAATGTAACCTTTCTGATTTTCACGTTTTCATTTTTGGTACAATAAGACATGTATGAATTTCAATCTTGGTGAAATGATTATATCAAGCCCTACTCTTATAAATTACAGCTTCAAAATTTCTACCCGTATTTGTTCTAGAATCCCTATATACACATAAATATTTGAACACATATGTATATATATATATACATTTATACATCATACAAGTACATATACACATATATATATACATATATATATACATACACAAACATTATACAAGTACATACACATATACATGCATACTAGTTTGAACTCTAACCGATTGAACCCTAAATTAAACCCCACACACGGAATTTGACTTTCAAAACATTAATTTTGACTTTTCTTAATCAGTTTGACTTCTAAAAGTCAAAGGGGCCAAGAACCGTGATAATCCAAGACTACGGGTGACGGATCTTTGTCGAATTGGACTCCTCGTGGATCCACAAACAGAAATCGACCCAACCTCAGCCCAATTATCATATCAATTCGATAATTCAAGCGGGCGAATTCGAATTCAAACAGATTTGACTTTGCAAAGTCAAATTCGTATCAATTCAATTTCAATCCAAAAAATTAACGCGTTTAAATTCCCGAAAATCACGCGCAACATTTCCCAGATGAATGTGGACCTATACACGACCCAATACATCAAAAAAATCAAAACAATTTCGTGTGAACTAATCCCGACAGCTGTCGCTTACAAACCGTAATCAAACCGGGCGATTTTGATAAAATTTAACGAATTAAATCATACCCACACCTTCACACAATCGATTACAAACTCTCTGAACTCCCTATCAATCTGCATATCACCTCTAATCACTGATCGAGCACCAAGAACATCGGAACCAAACTCGTAGCCGGCAGCCTTCGATACCCAGCCAAATCGATTGAGGTTAGTCTCTTTCGATTCGTTTTCAAACGTACATCAAAAGCCCCTTATCAATTCGTATCCGACTTTTGCATCGGGTTCGATTTCTGTCGAATTCTTAAACCTATTCATACGATTTTGATTCGAGGATTTCGATCGATTATTTTTACGTATTTAGTTTATCGGAATTCATATTTAATCAGCGAAACCATCTGGTCCGACTGGCTATGTCATTGCGCCATCGGACCAAATGGTGTGGGTTCAAAACCCACGGCCCGTGTCCGGCCGGCCTTTTTGCGCGTGACTCAAAGCCAGACCCGGCCCCTTGAACCGAACTGGTTGTATACAAATCGAATCCAGTCCATAACACGGGTTAGCCCCCTGGTCCTGTGGTTGAGACGACTGCCTGGTACAGAAGCCACCCGGGTTCGAGCCTGGTGATCTGTTTAAATTTTTAAAACCTGTTTTAAAACTTCAAAAATTTTATAAAAAATATTTTTATAAACCTTACACTATTTGTAACAGAATAAAACCAAATTTGTAAATTTTCAATATAAATTCAGTTTTATTATGAATTTTTGTTCAAATTGTGTATTAAAATAATTAAAACAAAAACCTTAAATATCAAAAATTTTTGTTCAAATTGTGTCTTAAAATAATTAAAAACAAAAACCTTAAATATAAAAAATTAGGGTATCAGAGCCTGGTACAGAAGCCATCGGTTAGGGTGTTTGTTACCGACTTTACATTAGGGTAACGTGCGTGTTATGCCTCAGTCACAAGGTTTGATTGTACACACTTAGTTTAACAATAGATTCTCCATAAATGCCTTATACACGTGTATCGTATGAATTGTATAAAACACTTTAAACTTGGTTGTGTGTCAAAACCTATGTATGCTCACCAACTTTTTAGCTGACCTTGTTTTCATCATGTTTCAGGTACTAATGCTTGAGAATAAGTACAAGATGCTTCACTTAGGACCGAGGACCTAGAATTTAATTTAAAGAGACTATTTATGTATTTCTATTTTCCGTGTATTGTTGAATTCATGATTATTTATGATATGAATCTGATTGTTTAAATATTTAAACTTTAGTAAACCTTGAGCTTTTGAACAGTCTACATGTCCCGCCCCAACATTTCCGTCGTCGGTTGGGGTGTGACAGATTGGTATCAGAGCCTTGGTTATAGGGAATTAGGTTATTAGACACCTTTGACCTAGACTATAACTTTAGGACACCCATTAATTACCATGCTCTATGATTATATGATATGCTACATGCTATGTGTTACTTGCTTATTATATTTTGATACTTAGTTGTTAAAATTCATGAATTATTAGACTATACTTAAATAATAAATTAAATAAACAATATCCATACCCATATCCTAAGCATCATAACCTTCTTACCTACTTCTCTGTCATCATCATCATAGCTTGTGAAAAACTTCATAAATTTAAATCCATAGAATTTCTTTACTTCCTCGTTAAGGTTTTAAACTTTGTTAATTATTAGAGGACACGTGCAATCTGGAAGGGTGACACCTGTATTCTGGGTTTTCTGTCTAGGAAAGCATTTCGTATAAATCCTAATCAACCGAGGGACCCGTATGCTTTCCTGGGAATTCCCGGGATGAGTGTTTACTTATAGGCTAAAGCATGTCTCCTTGAAAAATTATATGAGTTTAATTAACCTTAATGTGTCACAGTATTCAAGTGATTATATCACTATTTGAGTACAATCCAAACAATGATTTACTATTTTATTTGTTATCTTATCTTTTAAATTCAATCAACACTCATAAGTTCTTACATATCTTCTTGTGTTGTGCAAACCTGTAGAATTCCTCCCCATCGTGCTACCGTGGCCAACAACAACACTGATATTGCTGCTATCCTTGCACAACTTGTAACTCAACTCACTCAAGTTAATGGTGCTACAAATGGTAACCATGGGACTAATGGTGGTGGTGGTGCCAACCCACCGCAATGTACTTTCAAGCACTTTAACTCGTGCAACCCCACTAAGTTTTATGGCACGGAAGGAGCCACGGGCCTTTTGCAATGGTTCGAGAGCATTGAAAGCACTTTTCTCAACAACGATTGTCCCGACAACCTCCGGGTCCGCTATGCTACCAGCGTCTTCCAAAAAAGAGCGGTCACTTGGTGGAATGGTGAAAAGAGGAATAGGGGCATGGATGTGGCAATGGCCTTGCCATGGGATGAGGTCAAACGGCTCATGACCGAGGAGTTCTGTCCTCGCAATGAAATGAAGAAGTTAGAGGCTGAATTTTGGGATCTTGCCCAAGATAGTGGAGAAAGTTTAGCCTACACCACCCGTTTCCATGAGCTAAGTCTCCTAGTACCTCATATGGTCACACATTTGGCTCGGGGTATTGAAAAGTACATCGGTGGTCTGCCGATGAAGATTCAAGACAATGTTTTAGGGAGGAACCCAGCTACCCTTGAAGATGCCATCCGCCTATCCGCCACATTAACCGATAACCATGTAAAGGCGGGTTCGTTAACAAGGAAGGGTGCTAAGAAAGTCCTAGACACGGCAACACCTTCTAAGTCCTCCAAAGTGGTCAAACCCGAACCTTTCTCCAACAACAAGAAACAAAAGACTAGGAATTTTGCTGTTGTTACCCCAGCTGCCCCAGTCAATCACGTTGCTCCTATGACTCAGAATTCAGCCAAGAAACATTATGTGGGCAACAGTCCTTTGTGCAACACGTGCAATTACCATCATTTCCCAAATATACCGTGTCGGATATGTGCTAGCTGTGGAAGATATGGGCATTTAGCCAACACCTGCAGGGTCGAATCACCCGGCAATACAGCCAACCAGGGAAACAAAGGGGTTCCAACTATCACTAATGGGAATGCTTGTTTTGAATGTGGTAACCCAAACCACTTCCGAAACCGATGCCCAAAACTTATCAACCCAAATCAAGGTGGAGCTAGAGGGCGTGCTTTCAACATAAATGCTAATGAGGCCCAGGCCAACAATGATGTGGTCAACGGTACGTTCCTTGTTAATAACCAGTATGCTTCCATACTATTTGATACCAGTGCCGATAAGAGTTTTGTTTCACTTAATTTTGAACCTTTGCTTGCTAAAAACTGAACTAAGTTAGAGAAAACGTTTACCGTTGAAGTAGCGGATGGAAACCCCATCATCATTGACTCCATTATCCGCGATTGTGTCATCAATGAATATTCCTTTCCCGTCAACCTCATACCTATGCAACTGGGAAGCTTTGATATCATCATAGGTATGGATTGGCTATCTAGTCATCATGCCGAGGTCGTTTGTTTCGAGAAGTGCATCCGAATTCCTCTCCCCTCGGGTGATACATTAAAAGTCTTTGGTGGGAAACCATGTAGTGGGCTTAAGCTCATGTCGTGCACTACGGCCTGAAAGTACTTACGGAAGAAGTATGTGGCCTTTTTAGCCCATATCATTCAAAAGAAGGACCATGAGAAGAGTATTCAAGACATCCCCATCATTTGTGACTTTCCCGAAGTATTTCCTGAAGATCTATTCGGTCTTCCACCCGTTCGTCAAGTAGAGTTTCGTATCGACCTTGTACCCGGAGCTAATCCTATGGCTAAAGCTCCATACCGTCTAGCACCTTCTGAAATGCAAGAACTTGCAAGTCAGCTCCAAGAACTTTCCGATAAAGGTTTCAATCGTCCCAGTCATTCACCATGGGGTGCACCTGTCCTATTCGTGAAGAAGAAAGATGGCTCATTCCAGATGTGTATTGACTACCGCAAACTCAACAAACTTACCATCAAGAACCGTTATCCTTTGCCTAGGATTGATGATCTCTTTGATCAACTCCAAGGTTCCACCTACTTCTCGAAGATTGATCTTCTATCCGGATATCACCAACTTCGTGTACAAGAGGAGGATATTCCAAAGACTGCCTTTCATACAAGATACGGTCACTACGAATTTATGGTTATGCCTTTTGGGCTAACCAATGCCCCCGCGGTTTTCATGGATCTCATGAATCACGTATGCAAACCGTACCTAGATAAATTCGTGATCGTTTTCATTGACGACATCTTGATCTACTCCAAGACCAAATCAGATCATGAACAACACCTTAAGTTGGTTTTAGACCTTTTAAGAAAAGAACAACTATATGCTTAGTTCTCCAAGTGTGAATTTTGGCTAAAGGAAGTTCAATTTTTGGGTCATATTGTTAACGAAAAGGGAATTCATGTTGATCCCGCAAAGATCGAAGCCGTTAAGAATTGGAGTACCCCTAAGACCCCTACCGAAGTTCGTTCATTTCTTGGTCTTGCTGGTTATTACCTTCGTTTCATCTCAAACTTTTCCAAGATTGCTGTTCCTCTCACGGCCTTGACCCACAAGGGTAAACACTATGAGTGGGGACCAAAACAAGAGGAAGCCTTCCAACTCCTCAAACAAAAATTGTGCAATGCTCCTATTCTCACTCTTCCTGATGGTAACGATGATCTGGTGGTCTACTGCGATGCATCAAACAAAGGTCTCGGTTGTGTTCTCATGCAACGGGGCAAAGTGATCGCTTATGCATCAAGAAAACTTAAAATTCACGAAAAGAATTATACGACGCACGATCTTGAGTTGGGTGCGGTCGTCTTCGCATTGAAAAATTTGGAGACATTATCTCTATGGCACGAAATGTGTGGTGTTCACTGACCACAAAAGTATCCAACACATCTTCAATCAGAAAGAACTCAACATGAGGCAACGACGTTGGGTCGAGCTCCTTAACGACTACGACTGCGACTGCGAGATTCGGTACCATCCTGGTAAAGCGAATGTTGTGGCCGATGCCTTGAGTCGTAAGGACCACGTTATGCTTCATTGTGTTAGGATTCAAACCGATATTCAAAATCGCATTATAGAAGCTCAACACGTCTCGGTCACCGAGGGTAATCTTTATAACGAAATGTCATGTGGTGTTGAACTCCTATTGGAAACCAAACCTAATGGCCTCCTCTATTACTTGAATCGTATCTGGGTCCCCGATCATGATGACCTTCGCGTAGTCCTTATGAATGAGGCACACAAAACTCGTTACTCCGTCCATCCCGGGGCTGATAAAATGTACAAGGGTCTTCACCAACAATACTGGTGGCCCGGGATGAAGAAAGACATTGCACTATATGTTGCAAAATGTCTAACTTGCTCCAAAGTCAAAGCTGAACATCAACGTCCTTCTGGTTTACTTGAACAACCGGAAATTCCAGTGTAGAAATGGGAAAATATAGCCATGGATTTCATTACCAAACTCCCTCGTACTTTTAGAGGTTATGATAGCATTTGGGTGATCATTGATCGTCTCACCAAATCTGCTCACTTTCTACCCATCCGAGAAGACTATCGGGTAGAGAAACTAGCCCGAATCTACATTGACGAAATTGTGAGTCGTCACGGGGTCCCACTTAACATTATATCTGATAGGGATGCTTGTTTCACCTCCCGCTTTTGGCAATCCCTCCAAACTGCTCTTGGTACACGCTTGAATTTAAGCACGGCTTACCATCCCCAAACTGATGGTCAGAATGAGCGAACAATCCAGACGCTCGAGGACATGCTTAGAGCTTGTGTAATTGATTTTGTGGCAATTGGGATTCACATCTATCCCTCATTGAGTTCTCATACAACAATAGCTACCACACAAGCATCAAAATGGCTCCATTTGAAGCTCTCTATGGTCGGAAGTGTCGCTCTCCTATCTCTTGGAACGAGATTGGTGAAGCACAAATCATCGGTCCCGAATTAATCCAAGAAACGTCCGACAAGATCCTACAGATCCGCAACAACATTCAAGTAGCAAGGAGTCGGCAAAAGAGCTATGCCGACAAGAGACTTAAACCCTTGGAATTTCAAGTCGGTGATCTTGTACTTCTAAAGGTATCTCCTTGGAAGGGGGTGATTCGCTTCGGGAAGAAGGGTAAACTAGCACCTCGCTATGTGGGTCCATTCAAGATCCTCGAAAGGATCGGGAAAGTGGCTTACAAACTCGAATTACCTCCATCACTGGCTAATGTGCACCCTACCTTCCATGTGTCCAACCTAAAGAAATGCCTTGCTGATGAGAATCTCCATATACCTCTTGACAATGTGCGTATTGACGAGACGATGCACTTCGTTGAGAGACCTATAGAGATCATGGGTCGCGAGATCAAACAACTCAAGCGAAGCCGTATCCCTATTGTCAAAGTACGATGGGAATCTAAGCGTGGACCTGAATTTACTTGGGAACGTGAGGACCAAATGAAGCTCAAGTACCCACATCTTTTTGCTGATTCAGTTTCCTCAACTAGCTAAAATTTCAGGACGAAATTCCCTCAACATGGGGATACTGTAACCTTTCTGATTTTTACGTTTTCATTTTTGGTACAATAAGACATGTATGAATTTCAATCTTGGTGAAATGATTATATCAAGCCCTACTCTTATAAATTACAGCTTCAAAATTTCTACCCGCATTTGTTCTAGAATCCCTATATACACATAAATATTTGAACACATATGTATATATATATATACATTTATACATCATACAAGTATATATACACACACATATATATATACATATATTTATATACATACCCAAACATAATACAAGTACATACACATATACATGCATACTAGTTTGAACCCTAACTGATTGAACCCTAAATTAAACCCCACACACGGAATTTGACTTTTAAAACATTAATTTTGACTTTTCTTAATCAGTTTGACTTCCAAAAGTCAAAGGGGCCAAGAACCGTGATAATCCAAGACTACAGGTGACGGATCTTTGTCGAATTGGACTCCTCGTGGATCCACAAACAGAAATCGACCCAACCTCAGCCCAATTATCATATCAATTCGATAATTCAAGCGGGCGAATTCGAATTCAAACAGATTTGACTTCGCAAAGTTAAATTCGTATCAATTCAATTTCAATCCGAAAAATTAATGCGTTTAAATTCCCGGAAATCACGCGCAAACATTTCCCGGATGAATGTGGACCTGTACACGACCTAATACATCAAAAAAATCAAACCAATTTCGTGTGAATTAATCCCGACAGCTGTCGCTTACAAACCGTAATCAAACCGGGAGATTTTGATAAAATTTAACGAATTAAATCATACCCACACCTTCACACAATCGATTACAAACTCTCTGAACTCCCTATCAATCTGCATATCACCTCTAATCACAGATCGAGCACCAAAAACATCGGAACCAAACTCGTAGCCTGCAGCCTTCGATACCCAGCCAAATCGAGTGAGGTTAGTCTCTTTCGATTCGTTTTCAAACTTACATCAAAAGCCCCTTATCAATTCGTATCCGACGTTTGCATCGGGTTCGATTTCTGTCGAATTCTTAAACCTGTTCATACGATTTTGATTCGGGGATTTCGATCGATTATTTTTACATATTTAGTTTATCGGAATTCATATTTAATCAGCGAAACCATCTGGTCTGACTGGCTATGTCATTGCGCCATCGGACCAAATGGTGTGGGTTCGAAACCCACGGCCCGTGTCTGGCCGACCTTTTTGCGCGTGACTCAAGGCCAGACCCGGCCCCTTGAACCGAACTGGTTATATACAAATCGAATCCAGTCCATAACACGGGTTAGCCCCCTGGTCTAGTGGTTGAGACGACTGCCTGGTACAGAAGCCACCCGGGTTCGAGCCGGGTGGTCTGTTTAAATTTTTAAAACCTGTTTTACAACTTCAAAAATTTTATAAAAAATATTTTTATAAACCTTACACTATTTGTAACAGAATAAAACCAAATTTGTAAAATTTCAATATAAATTCAGTTTTATTATGAATTTTTGTTCAAATTATGTATTAAAATAATTAAAAAAAACCTTAAATATCAAAAATTAATTTCTAAATAAAAACAATAAACTTCATAAAAGTTTATAAAAAGTTAACTCATTAAAGCAAACTAGTATATATTTTTTTGATGATAAATAAAATAAAAATTATTTACTTAATCTATTTAAATAAATGAAATTATTTATTTTATTTAAATTTAACACTAATCACATAAAAAGAATTTCTAAACATATAATTACATCCATATATTCTAACATATTTTCACAAATAAATAAATAAAAATTATTTATTTATATAATCTATTTGAATAAATGAAATTAGTGATTTATTTAAATTAAACACTAATCACATAAGTAAAATTTCTAAACATTCACATTTCATATATTTTAACATATTTTCACAAATAAATAAATAAAAATTATTTATTTATTTAATCTATTTAAATAAATGAAATTATTTATTTATTTTATTTAAATTAAACACTAACTACAGAAACCAAAGTTCATTTTCTAAACATAAATATATATTTACATGATATATATTTTAGCATATTTTTCACAATTAAATAAATAAAATTATTTATTCATTTAAATCCAACCCTACGTCAGTGCCTATTAAGTTCATACACATATACCTTGAACTCATAATACACATTAAGTTCGTATTTAAACATAGTATGCCTTTACATAGAATACACAAATCTATTTGTACCAACCCACACACATCAAAACCCGTTGAACCCTAGACTTAGACATAGACTTTTGTACACACTATTAACTCAATACACATTATACACTAGGGTAACGTGGTGAGTTACAAGGATCGTTTTGCCACATAGACTCGCGTGCTAGCTACACTCTTGATTCAAGTGAGTTTACATAGCCCCTTTTTATTTTGTACTTTTGGGGTGAAACAAGATTTACTTTTGAAACTTTTTGCATAGACTTAAATACAATTCAATAGTATGATATTATGTGTTATGTGTTTTATGTTTGAATGCTATGAGTTAAGACTACATATACATGACTTTAGTACAATCATTAACTCCGTACAAGCCAACGGTTAACATTGATAGATCTATTGTGTCTGAAAAACCCACCCGGTTAGGGTGTTTGTTACCGACTTTACATTAGGGTAACCTGCGTGTTATGCCTCAGTCACAAGGTTTGATTGTACACACTTAGTTTAACTATAGATTCTCCATAAATGCCTTATACACGTGTATCGTATGAATTGTATAAAACACTTTAAACTTGGTTGTGTGTCAAAACCTATGTATGCTCACCAACTTCTTAGTTGACCTTGTTTTCATCATGTTTCAGGTACTAATGCTTGAGAATAAGTACAAGATGCTTCACTTAGGACCGATGACCTAGAATTTAATTTAAAGAGACTATTTATGTATTTCTATTTTCCGTGTATTGTTGAATTCATGATTATTTATGATATGAATCTGATTGTTTAAATATTTAAACTTTAGTAAACCTTGAGCTTTTGAACAGTCTACATGTCCCGCCCCGACGTTTCCGCCGTCAGTTGGGGTGTGACATGAAACGTTAATAATAATATCATTAAAGTTCTTAAATCGTGAAGTTTTTCGCTTCGAGTGATGTCCAAACCGGTACACGTCGGTACCGCGTTTTTATGCATTCGTTCTTTTTAACGCTTCGTGCTCTGAGCTTATAGAATATTACTTTACTAATAATATTAAAATAACTATTTATCATGTTGTTGTAACAATTGCGTATCAGTAACAATCGTACCAATATCGTCGGTCCTATGCGCATCTAGCGTGGTTTCGGTTTTCCATACCTGTATGGCGCATGTATTTGTCTGAACCGACTTTCCAAATGAATATTAATGATTAACATTAATAATTTTTTATCTTAATTAATCGTCCTGCCGAATACCTTACAATAATCCCGATGTCCAACGCGTTAAACATTTAAAAATACTAATTCGCGTGCGCACTTCTATCATTTTGTAAGTTCTTAGAATTACATATCAAGTTGTTAAACGAAAATCGAGTGACTAGTTTTATGTCCGGGTTATGTAATTGGGCCTCTAATGGGCTTGGATCCTTATTGGGCCTTAAATGGGCTTGAATTTCTATTGGGCCTAGTTGGGCTTAGCCTAACAATTTGGTTTCTAGATTCTGAAATTTGCAGCTGTCACATTCTCCCCTCCTTAGAGAAATTACGTCATCAAAATTTGTTATACGTACATGGACTAGGATTTCGTATCCTTGCTCCAATTTCGGATTCTAAAGGAAAATGTTGACTCATTCCAAATAGCAGTTGGAATATGAAGACAAAGTGGATATCACAACTAATGATATTGGATTTGAAATATCATCGTACCGTATAACAGTACAACGATATCGTTGAGCTTTCATTACATAAAACGAGTAGATTTAGGAAAGTTCCTTGGGTATATCGACAAAGGAATGACATTGGCTATACCCTGAAGTGATAAAGTCATCACTAGAGTACCATGAACGAAAAGGGGTTACGGTCAGTAAGATCACATTCCGTGTAATGAGTGAGTCATTAAGAGATTCTCGGATTGGTGTGAATCAAAATATGAGTTTTCTCAAACCAAATGAAAAACACACATCGAGTTAAATAATCAAGGATTGGATGTTGAATAATTTCATTATGTGATCACTCTTATTAGGTTGGAACTGTGTGACGATCATTATTGGTGATGAAAGACAAAGGTGTATTCGTGCACATGAATTCTGAAGGCAATTGGGCACGTACACTTCACTCATATATGTGTTTTAACGTTGTACTGTTATACGGTACGATGATATTTCAAATCGAGATTTATATGTGCACAGGGGTCAGATCCCCTATCAAATCGTCTGTCAGCAGCTGGAAGTGTCTCGCCAGCTTGGTCACGAAGTGACCTCCACAAATGGCGCTGCTGACGTCGCGCCCCGAGCTATTTACCAAGTGCCCTGCGATAGAATGCGCGAGATTGCAGGCGCACGGGCGTACAAGGCAAAATAGGTAAAGTAACTCCCTAAGGTTCACCACCGTCTCCCCCTGACCTCTCCCAGAGATCGAATAAACGATGCAGCGGTGAAGAACACGATGTAACGGATCCCGAAGGCTCGAAGCCTTGGTCAAACTCGGATCGTAAATCCCGAACCCAAACTCATGCCAAAACTGATCCTTCTCCTCCTCTGTCGGGAATTCGGTGATCCCCTCAGTGAACAACTCTGTCTGAAGCTCCTGTCGCGTGTATAACCCAAGTAATCTCCCAAATCTGGTGACAGACATCACGCGCCACTCCCCGCCGAGCCTAAATCTAACGGTCTCGGGCTGCTCCAAATCCGCGCAAGGATAATCGAACTCGTAAGTGGAGAAAAACTCCATCACGAGCTCGACGTACTGAATGGCGTGAAGCCTGAACAACCGGCGCCAGGGGGCGGTGACAATGTCGTTCCACCGGTCCCGCTGACCGATGGCATCGATGGCAGCTGGCTCTAAACGACGAGCAGCTAGAATCCGGCCTCTACGGGGCCACAAAACATCCAAACGAGCCTCGTACTCGTGCTCGTTCATGTCAAACTCGAGGTACGGGTGGTCCCTGTTGCCTGCCATCTGCACGACAACAAAAATGAAATCAGAACAGTTATGAAGATGCTAGACTGAATTTATGAAGTTTCTGACCAAAATTATGAAGGGGCACGGTCGCGCCTGGGAATGGGCACGACCGCGCCTAGGCCAAAATCCAAGCCCACGGTCGCGCCTTGGGCGACCACGGGTAGTCCAAACCCGGTAGACACGGTCGCGCATGAGAAGGGCACGACCGCGCCTAGGTCAAAAGAACGCCACGGCCGCGTTAGAATGACACACGGGCGCGCCTTGGACAAACCCATGCTAGCACGACCGCGCTAGTGAGAGACACGGCCGTGCTAAATCCAAACCTTCATCCTGGAAACCATTTAAGCCAGGCACGACCGCGCCTAGGTCAAGAGCGCGGTCGTGCTCCTCCCCAACTTGGGGTTTCAGATTCAAAATTGGACATTTTTAACATGGCTACGAAGGGGCTTGTAATTCAATACAATTCCAGGATGCTAAACTACCTATGGCTACATAATTACACCTAAAATGAAGTTCAAAAACAGAGAAAAAAAAACAAAAACCTAGAATTTTATATAAAAAAGAAAAATTACGGTCCTAATCACGAACATAACAATGAAAAGATTAGAATATCGGGGGCGTACCTGACTTCGAAGGAACGGAGATCAATAATACGGAAAGGAAGAAAATCGCTCGTAGGGAGGGTCTCGTTTTGGGGTAAAAAAAATGGCGAACATTGCCGTTTGATTTAACTTAACCTGCCCCAAATTTCTGAGGCACGACCGTGCCACTTACATAGGCACGACCGCGCCAAGGTCTAGAGGCACGACCGCGCCCATAGCTAGGCACGACCGTGTCTCATGCCCAGCAGACACAGAAACTGATTTTTTATGAGGAGTATTCCAAACCCGACTGCGATTCTTCCAAGTTAAAATTTCTAAAAATTCAGAAGACATACCTTTGACATCCCAGACATTATCCCAAATCCGCTTGATCCAAAACACGTCCCGATAACCTTATCTCAAAAATAAATGGTAAAATTCTAGAAAAATAGAAAATAAAAACTAAGAAAATAATTGGAAGATAAAATGAACACACATAACTAACGGGTGAAACCCGGACATGCTAAGATTATTAACGAGTCATTAGCAAGACTCGTGTCCTTATGCGTGTAAATTTAGGACAAATGATGGGGCAAATCAACAAACGGGTGGCATATGATTCTTGAATACCCATCCGACCCGTTTGGTTTAATGCATTTACCACCAGCTAGTGATAACCAATAGTAAATGTAAAAACGAAGTGATGGGTCATGCCACCAAAACTTGTATTTGCCCGGACCGAATCTGAGGCACATGATGTAGTGAAGGAGGCGATCATCCCGGCAAGATAGTGTTGACTTGCCATGCTTTGTGGACCGATGTCGCGCCTTCCAAATCGGTTGGTCCGTGAAATGTCTCGCCTTCTCTCGCTGTTCGGATGACTCGTATGACGAATCGTGATCATGATCAGTCGCGGGCCGGCTCTTCTCGGTGCACAACGGAGGATCGGGCGTCACCATAGTCATTGGTTCGTTGGTGAACCCATCCGTTTGCACATCTTCCTCTTGGTGCGGCTCCTCTTCAATTACCACGGTTGACTCTTCAAACAATAATGTTTCCAAATCATCCAAATCACCAACCGGGCCGAATATAGGGTCCTCATAGCGCCGTACGGGGTAGCCCGGGAACTGACAACAATCTAATATGTAATGTGGGCCCCCACAAATCTCGCACCAAATCTCCTCGTGGTAACCCCATAGATCAAACGAGTACTCATCACTGTAACTCCCATAGTCGCGATCCATGAAAATCACTGCAAAGAACACTCAAATAAAACGATCACGGGTACCAGATAAAAATAAAAAATAAAAATAAAAATAAAATAACATTCGACGAACTATACAAAAAAAATAAGACGAAGATGATAGAATAAAAATAAAAAAAAAATAAAAATAAAAATAAAACAAATTTAAATAAGGAAAACTATTTACCAAGATATATAGACAAATAATATACTAAATGACTAAATAATAATCCCAATCGTTCTCGCACAAACCGTATCCCCGGCAACAGCGCCAAAAACTTGATGCGTGTGAAACTATATATATTTTAATAGAGATTTATCACACAGTATTAGTTTTAAAAAGGGTTTTCACCAAAGACTAATCACACACACATCGGGCAGTGTACCCGTCGGATAGCAATATAGTAAAGGTAAGAACCGGATATCAATCCGTGGACACGGTGGAATGCGATAATAAACCGGAACTAAAATCCAATCAAGTAAGGGTAAATATGTTTAAGTTGATTTTTGATTAAACTAATATGCAAGAATATAAAACTAAACTAAGAACACAAATCAAACAATCAAGGAAGGAATATCACTTTGGCCTCGAATCCATTTAGTAAACATCCAACAACAACTATAAATATATGACACGTACACAATATATAAGTTGACTAAATTCTCGTCAAAGACATCTAATCAAATGATTCTTCGGAAAGTTAGAATGAATAACACAAACCAACCACCTAAAATCATACAATGAAGCTCACGTGCTATGAATACGTAAATGGTTAATAAAGATTAGACTAGCTTCCTGTCAAGGTTGGCTAATTCAACAACTAGTTGGAAAGATTACACGAATCAACACATAACCCACCTCAAGTTGATTAAAGTAAACAACAACATGCACTTCTTCAACATACAATGTTCATATCAAGATTACATAAACTAGAAGATTGCGTCAACAAGTCCTAGATGAACATAATACTAAACATGACACATCATAACAAGCACTTTGTCTTTCCAAACATAAGCACAAGGATGCACATTCAAGCGTTTTCAACCATAGACAAGACTTCATCCACCATTCCTAGTCAAAGGCCATAAACTAGCATACATACATACACTAATCAATGAATACATGCATAGACCATGGGTTTTCCAACATACAAAGTCAATACATATACAAGTCTTGCAAACAATATCAACTCCCAAATACACAATATCATTGAGGAATAATCATGCCATTGTTATAACATTAACATAAACTATGCCAAGGATCCATAAATGTTGTCAAACGTTACTAAACTTCATCTAAACCAAAATGATGTCAAGAGTTAGCTCATGGTGAGCATAAGAACAGGAACAAAGCAAGGAAAAGTTACAAGACTCATAAAGAAATACCAAGAATCGAACAACTTCCCCAAGCTAGATGATGATGATGATGTATGGTGATCCTCTTGATGTTGTAGTCCTTCCTAGAAGCTTGAAATGTTGCTAGAAACAAGGAAATTCGGAGCACAAAACAGTGCTAAGGGCTTCAACTCTCCAGGTCTCCAGACTTCTGATGTGAGGAAAAACTTCTGATATTTATAGAAAAAGGGGCACGACCGTGCCTAGTGGGAAGGCACGCCCGTGCCAGACATGGGAACGCGACCGTGCCTAGGGTTAAGCACGGTCGTGGGACAGGTGGTTGACCGATCTGCTTCTTTCATTGGCTCTCTTGCTTCGAGGTGTCAGACTCACGGGTGTTCCCGCGACCGTGTGGAGGCAGGGCACGGTTGTGCCTTGCCTTTTGGCTTGGCGCGGTCGTGTCATGTACGGGGCGCGACCGTGCTTAGGGTTTGCAAGTTAGACACGACCGTGCCAATTAGGGGCACGACCGTGCCTTCATCACAGAAACCCTAAAAACTTCACTTTTTATCCTGGAATCTTCTTGTTTGTTCACAAGCTTCACAAAAACCTACAAAACAGGAAATGAAGCAAATAAGTGCCTAAACGTTGGAAGTAACCAAGAATTGATCGTTAAATGAGCGAAGTTTTGTGCCGAAAAGATGTGTAATTTCAAGCACATCAGGCACGTACACTTCACTCATATATGTGTTTTAACGTACGATTGACCAGATCACGATAGAATCTAAAAGAAAATTATTGGGAGTTCAGTAAGATATGTCGGTTAGCTTAATGAAACGTCCATGTGTCAGTTCGTAATTCGGTAGTTGATCGTTCATCATAACAAGTCAATATCTCAGTGAATTCAATCTTTCTAGAGCAAAAGATTTTTAAAAAAACATTTCACTTGTCTAACCAGTATGTAGGTTATAAACTGATTTAATTGAGTTCCCGAAAATAATACCTGCGTAAGAAATTTCTCACAACGGAGTTTGAATGGTCTATAGAAACCACTATTAGTTGTCTATGTGGCGAATTATATAGCTATGATATGGAATAAGATTTTTATGGGTACTTGATCCTATAAAATGGATCTGGGTTTCACCCAAGTTCATTACTAGTGATATCATCATGCATGTCCTTCGTAGCCTGATCTGGATAGGGATCTAAACAAAATAGATGTCGAACAATAAACTCGAAGTAATAAAAGTTTTCTAGTACTGTGAACATCCAAATTTTTGAATCGTCCATATTTCTATGATTCATTTAAAAATGCGGGTGAATCTAGATGTAGGAGGAAGAAATGCTAAAGTATTTGAGGATCATCCAATTGACTTGGATCGACAGCTACTAAGGTAAATGAATCTTCATGGGGTTCAGAGAAAAATGTTTGAGAATAGTCTAGCTTTCGTTGGCGAAGATTGAGTTCTATACTCCATTAACCACTGTTTACACCGTACGTCTACTGCAGTCTAGCATTTATGCTGTGATATCATGGTTTGTGAATTGATGACTTAACTATCAAGTCCACAAGGTATGTAAGCCTTAAGAGTTCTATGTTCGTTTGTAAAAGTCACAATTTGTCTAGGTGGGGAAATAAATAGCGGGACCGCGGAAATAGTCTCATAGGAATATTGTCCCCCGAGATTGATTATGGGTTTGCCAAATGTGAGGACATCATGTTCTTTTGTTCCTTAGAGAGAATATATAGGTTTCTCAGAAGATCTTGAAAAGGAGTGAATATAATAATAAAAGGAATTTGAGGAATCGAAATAGGTGTAAGGGAGTAGTAACTTGAGAGAGCATATTTAGCTATTATTCGACATTTGTTCGTCTTCAGCACCAAGGTTTAAGCCATAAAATTTTGGGTAATAAGTGTTAAGTATCAGAGATTTGTATTTTCTCTGAGCAAGTTTGAGAGTTTGTATGTCAGCCTTATGCTTATCTGACCACAACTGAAGTTCACACCTAGGCTTCCTTAGAATTTGCTTGAGCATAAAACATGACTCATTGATTATTGGAAAACATATGTATTTGATAATGCCTTGAATGTCTAGAAACAACCCTGTTTGACATCAATTCTGAAAAGTCAGATTTCCTACCTGTCTCAAGTCAGGTTTCCACAATACCCAGTAGGTGACATGTGTAAGAGGATTAGAATAGATTTCCAAGTTAGTGCAGAGCACTTGCGATGTAAATTTCAAGTAGGTGTGATACTGGATTGTAGGATAAAATCCTGAAATTATGTCGTGACCTCCGATAATAGTTGCATAATCGCTTCAAGTGTTGATCATTGCAAATACCATCATGGAGTTTACGTGGCGAGCAAAGTTTCAAGGGATATGCCTTAGAAGGTTTGGATGAGGGAAAATCTTCTTTGCCCAAGATCTATTAAGGGGTTGGTTAGATCCAATTTGAATTTCTCTTGATCCTTCTAAACGGAGATAATGTTACAAGAATATCTAATTGAAGAGTCTGAATTGTTAAGGTCTAATTCATGCTAGGCCAAAGATCGGTCCCATGCATTGATCGATAAATGACAAAATCGAAAAGAGACAACCTATATTGCAATCTCAAAAGTTGAAGTAGTATTTTACAAGTAATTTCCAAATTCGGCCCAAAAGCCAAGGTCAAATCACCAAGAATAGATTTCTTCCAGGTTTTGGTTAAAACCGTCATGCAACTGAAGTCTTGATGAGAGTTTTGGATTCATTAGTATTCGAAACTAAAGGAGATGATGTACATTTCCACGTCACTTGTGTTAGCCCATCGTATCATCTAATGCCTTTTGGCTTAACCCTTTGGTTATGGTAATTTCAATTATCAATCGAGTGATTGGGAATTGAGATTAGGAATATGGGTTAATCATGAACATTAGCTCGGACAGTATGACTCACCAGACTTCTCATGTGCTGTAAATTATGACTACGTGTGCACCCGTAATGATAATTTACTTCGCATGGTCCCTCTTAGTGTTTTCTCTATCTCAAGCTTTCAGCTAAAAATGAAGCTAAAATGTTCATTAGATCATGTCATCGTGTTGCACTCCCGCGTAAGAGTGTGTATGTTCTATCGAATTACTCTTAGTCATGTGTACCAATACTCATGCATATGCTTATTAAGGCTGGATGGAGTTAATGGTAGAGAGGCACCATCGGTGTCTTTTAGGATGTGTGTGGTGGAAGTCAGACACTATGTTATGGCGGAGATCCTTAACTTTGGGTCGAGCAAATCATTCTCCAAGTTTGTATGTGCGTGCGGATCCTCATGATCCTAATGAGTCGATGGGTCTCCTGACCAGTAAAGTTCTCTCCCGTCCAGCCTTGATTATCCACCTCGGGTTCCCTTTTGATAGGGCAGTTTTGTGTATTGTATCTTATGGCAAAGATTTTTTTCATCCAATACAACAATTCACAAAGGAGAGTATGCATACCACACAAAATAAAGACAACATCAGAAAGAATGTTGAATCCGTAGTTGGAGTAGATGCATGTTTGGTGCAGCTACAAGTACAGTTTCAGGTACGGGTTCAACCTGTTGTGACACCAAGATTGGTAACCGACGATTACTACTGCCATCGCCCCAGCTCAGCTCGTAACTTGATATTCTAGGGTTACGGTGTGCTGAGTGCCCATCACCCTTTGATCCGTAATCCGAATAATGATACTCCACTGAGAGATGTTACAGATGTTTATTATTTCCACATTGTTGTACGTGTTAAGTGTTCATTTCTTGTGCCATGTAATTGTACTAAATATTAGTGTAGCTAACGATACACGGGTGTAACTAAATATACTAATGGTCTACTCAAGTTGTTCGGCAACGGTTGGAATTTATATACTCGGGTCTTGGGTGTTCTTAATGTGACGTAAATCTTCGAAACATTGGTCCCTAAATGAGTCTGGTTAGAGCCTAGGTGACACTTAAGAAACCTAATTCGCTAAAACCATTGGCTCTGATACCAATCTGTCACACCCCCAAATTCATTTACTTAATCAATAAATAAATAAATTAAGGTTGCAATGATTGGTAACATTACACAACAGCGGAAGCATATTGAAGACATCTAAAGTATTGAACACCATTACAAATACTAAAACAAGCTAGTACATTGTCCTAGAACCATACAGTTCAAAACCGTCTTGAGGTTTGGCAATCATGCTTCTCTGGCTTCTAGGGTTTAATCCAAATTGCTAACCTATTCCAACCGTGCCATATGTTACCTGAAAAACATACTTAAAAATTTCAACACAAAGGTTGGTGAGTTCATAGGTTTGTTTGTTGCACTTTAAGGTAGTTTTCCTTGAAAATGTTGATACTGTATACATGGCATATTATGAAACCGTTTTCCTTGAAAATGTGTGATGACTTCAGAGTCATAAAGTGAGTCGTTTTCCCAATGAAAATATGTGATGACCTCATGGTCATAAAACGAGTATTTTTTCCAATGAAAACAAAACCAATTTGCACTAAAAGATTGGCAGATCCATCTGCACGAAAACGATTCAATGTATATGATAAAAAAACAAGCAATGTGTGCCCATTCGTGAACTAGTTAGGAATACGAATATATGTTCATACATGAGGAATAACCAAACCCAAACACTTCTTGTTGCCCCTTGCTCGTACCAAACGAACCCTTGTGTAGACACTATGAGGCCATTTGATCATGTGGATCGTCGGTTAGCGCGACTAACCATGACCGGGTGTGTCAATCCCAATAGTACTATTCATAGGGCCTCAGGCTAACCTATAGCTAATGGTTATAAGTTACATAATGTAGGGGAGTTTACGAGCTCTACACGTGCCAACTCATGCAAACATAAGGGTCGAGCCTTGTTTTCTTGTTACCATATGAAAATATTTGTATGTATGTTTCATGTTTTCTCAAACGTGTCAAGCGATGATGTTCCCAAATGTATTAAACAATAATGTTTCATGTTTTCAAACGTGTAAGGTAAGTATGTTTCTCCCTCGCTATTTCTAAAACATTTAAAGTTAAAAGGGGACAGTAAACTCACCTGGTGACGTGCCAGGAACAACAATGTCCTTCTGATAGTAATGGAAATCAATGTTTACATGATAATCACGGGTTACGTCCTATTCGAATCCTACGATACCTGTAGGCACTTAATGAGTTTTATAGGCCAACCCTAATAGTGTAAAGCGAGTCTAAACTCGTATCGAGTTATCACGCGTGCGGTTGAGCCATGTTGTCGACTTAATGATTGGTGATATTTTTTTTTAGGTCGAGTCATGATGTTCAGCTTATTTATGTTCCAATGGTCACATTCAAACGTATTAATTTATTAAGCTCACGGTTGTGCATAACGATGTGTACCTATAATTAATAATCAATATTCTTGTTCGTGTGACCCCTAACCATTTGTGCGCAACTCTATGTTTTAGTGAAATATTACCGTTATTTATTATATACACGTATTAATACATAAGTATGCATATACATATTTAAAACTTTAAAATATAACTGTATAGTTCATGTATCTCGTCAGTAAGCGTTAGGGTTCATGTAGGACATACTTAGATCCATATGTCCACGTTAGTATATATATATACACTTATATATTTTTGTGTGTATGTGTTTACAGTTAAATATCGTATTGTACAACATCTAATGGTTTATAGAAGATACATGGCTCTACATTTACCTTTAAATATCATTGTATATATTCATGAAATATATATATGTATCATCCTTGTTAATTGTAAATTTCTCATATATGTTCGGATCTAAATATTATTTTATAAAATAATTATTTGGTTTCGTATAAAGTAAGAAGATTTCTAGTTACATATTTTTTTACAAACAGGTTTATATATACATATATACAAAATATATTTGAACGGATCATTGTCACTTGTCTAACTCTCGTATCAGTCGGTTACGTTATAAATTATTTCATATAAGTTTAAGATGTTCAAACATAATATATAAGATACGCATTTATCCTTACAATAATAGTTATCCATATTACCCCAAATAACGATCATCAACGATTTATATATATAACGTACATTTTGTAAATATATATATGACCAAGTTATAATGTGACATCCGACATTTTCAGGTTAACTCCGTTAATGCAAACATCGTTATCTTAAACATTTTTTTATACAAACTCAGTTATCTCAAATATTCATTCATGCATTACATTTAATTAGGATTAGTTAGATGTGTCAGTTTCGCACAAACACTCACATAACGGTAATTCGGAGAATTACCGAATCGCACGAGTCGATCCCCTAGTCTGTCCCCGAACGTTGGTGATAATTAAAAATAATATTTTGAACAATAAATAATTTATAATTGATGTAAATTATGTGTTTTTACGTGTTATGTGATTTTATGCGTAAATTGTATACTTTCGTGAAATCGCGTACGTTTACGCGTAACGTTGTGACTTTTACTGCTTTAGTGATTTTTATAAATAAGTTTTGTAAAGATATTTATTAGAAACTATTTATATTAGTTAGATTTAATTAAATTAGTTTTTAATTCATTTATTTAGTCAACGGGCTTGCTAAATCAATTTTTAAACTTACGGAGGGGCCCATGTAGTGAGTATTTAAGGAATTTATAAAAACCTAAACCCCATTACTCCATATTTTTGAAATTATTCAGCCTCCACACCCTCTTGAAATCGTAAATCCACTCTTTATATTCAAATCATTCTTAGATCGATCTCCTTCTTGCAATCGTTGGCGTTCTTGAGCAATCCTAGCATCAATCTTCGTTTCTATCGGATCAAGTAAGATTTTATGTATATTTATTTATATATTTTTCAAAAAATAGGTTATGTGAAACCCTAGTTTTCATCCAAACAAGAATCCATTATATAAAGCTACAAACTTTGATAACTAGTTGTGTATTATGATGATATTGGTTGGTTTTGTTGATTTTGTGAAACCTTAGATGTCTAGAACCGAGAGTTACTATATCAGGAAACTTTTAATGTTTTCTATCTTTCATGTCAGACATGATTAGGATGATATGCTGATATTTATACGTTACTTGATGCATGTTTAAGTGAATTGTGAAGTTAGATTTTGAATACCTAGCCCGGTTTTATAAACTTGCTAAATAAGGAAACTTTAATCGACTAAAGTAGTCATAACTTGCTAGTTTGATATGCATGTTAGTATATTATGATACTTTTGTGTTAACAATGATGAAATAACGTGTTGTAACGTGTTAAATCTCAGAAACCATGCATGTTATCTTTAGCAGACTATAAAAGGAAACCCTAAACTGAAATGTGATCAGCATGTTAAAGATCAAGGTGTGTGTTACATGTTTAACCTTCTAGGATGTATTAGATTCATATTATAAACATAATTAGTAACGATAGTTTCTGGAAAACACGAGTCTTGAACATAACTGCTATTTATAGAAACCTGTTATTTATGGAAACCTGCTATTTATGGAAACCTGCTATTTTTGGAAACTTGCTATTTATGAAAATCGTGCTTGCATGATAGAACAATAAGGATTTGTTGCTAAGTGTTACATCATGATTATATGTGTATAATATGGTAGTATTATGCTGAACAAACATAAATTCAAACAATGTGTCACCAATGGGTCGTCGGGTCAAACTTGGTCTATCCCGGTCAAACCAACAACTATTTTTTAAAACACTTAAACAATGGAATTTTTTGGATACTAAGGGTTCATATCAACCTGCACGAACATGCACTCATAGACCTATGTTAATAAGTGGCAGTTAGAGATTTACCGGTCTTTTGTTAGTTGTTATCCGCACGCATTCTAAGGTGAGTTTCACGGCCCCTTTTTCTATTTTAAACTAGGGGAGAAAACATGAACGTAAACAGTTAGATCATGCATTTCTTTTATATCACCTGCGTACTAAGCGTAAACATATCATACAAGTCCTTACATATCGAACCGTTTAATATAAGGTATAGCGAGTTAATCTTGAGTAGTACTACTGGGTTTGACAAGCCCCACCCACGTTAGTCGCGCTAACTCGACTGGAGGTCGAACGGGTGTAAAATTGACCTAAACATCTCAACATTGTTTCATGATAGACATGGTGGAAGGCGTTCAAACACAAACAGTCAGCTTCGGTGTCAAAACGCTTTAGTAACATGTTTTATAGGCCAGCTACCTATCGATATATTTCTTGGGATATTCTTCATATAAGAAATCATTCAGAGTTTACAACAAGAGAACAAAGATTGTTCAAGAATCTTATTACATGGAATGGCAAGAATCGAATGTTCCTCCGGTTCAAAGTGAAGCAGAATGGTTCTTTGATGCAGATGTAATTTTCAAGACTTTTGATCAACAATCTTTATATGATTCGGCTGGTGCAAGTTTTTCAAATTCAAGTGACGAATCTTCAACAAGACTTGATCAAAATTTTCAAGACTTTTGATCAACAATCTATATATATAAATGAGAATAAAACTGTGTTTATTTTGATTGAAAGACCATATTGTTCCTAAAAAAAATTATTTTAATGTTTAAAACTGTGTTGATGTGTATGTTTGTTTGGTTTTGTCAAAGATTGAATAATTTGCATCACGTTTTTAGGGGGGGAATAAAAGAAAATGAGAAAAATATGTTGGAAATGAAATAAGTTGTGGTTTTGTCAAAGATTGAATAATTTGCATCACAATTTTAGGGGGAGAATAAAAGAAAATGAGAAAAATATGTTGGAAATGAAATAAGATGCATTTGTGCTAAAAATGATGTGACTAACTGACTTGTAAATAAGAAATGATAGTATATTTGTGTACTGAGCTTACGCATGAATTGGATATGATGGTGACATAGGTTACAATAATTGATATGTCGGTAGGATCTGCATGTATAAATTAGGCGATATTTGTGTGATTAACTAAATTGCAATCTTTGTGTTTTACCCACATCGAATATCGATACTTTCATCATTCGAATGCGAAGTGAATCTAGTCATACCATGAGACCAGGATCTTGATGAGTTCTTACCATAATTTGTTTGCTCTATTGACTATATCCGTCAAATATATGATTTAGAGTTAAACACCTTTATACAACTGATGGTTCTGGTGGAAATCTCAGATGGAAGCCAGGAAGTCAGTCTGTTTTGCCCTTTGAATCATTCGTGATTTCAATTGACATATCCAATATCTTACGGATATCCGCATACCTGAATCATTCATGATTCTTCATATATACTATCAACATCTCATATGAATCACTATGATTCTGTACTATCTCAGAAACCAAGACAATGAATCATGATCTGGTGAAATTTTGTGTTGATTCTCAGTTCTTTCCATCTCGATTATGGGGTACACATTGTATTGATTAATATTACCTTAAATGTCACACAGTATTTGCTGAAACATGATGCATGAGTTTATATGAATTAATATATTGGCAATCAATGTTGAACTTAGTAGATCCTGACTTGATATGAAATGTGATTAAGACAGTGTGCATTTATTATCCTATGTCAATTCAGTTTATCAACATGTGAAAAGGCTGAATTATCTGAAAATAAGTGTGTGTGTGTATGTTTTTTTATGTGTTTTGTATGAAGTATAAATTGTTTTTCTTTGTTATTGTTCATATTTGAAAGAATTAAAAGTTTGGAACAGGTTTTAATGATATCAGGATTGGATAAATAAAATAAAAAATTAAATTTAAAATTTCATAAGTACAAAGTTTTTGGTCTAAATCTTTTGTCTGAAATCTTGTTCTGTCCGAAATGTATTTTTGATCGAAAAGTGTTTTCGATCGAAAAGTGTTTTTGATCCATGTTTTGATCGAAAAGTTTTTAAGTTTGAAAATTTTGTTAAATCTTTTCGATCGAAAAATGGTGTTTTCAAGGGTTTTGATCATTGGAGTTTTCGATCGAAATGTCATGGATTATGGTTTGTTTTGTTAAGTAGTTTTCGATCGAAAAGTGATTTGACTCAAGATTTTCGATCTAAATGTTTGGAGTTGTAAAATTTCATAAATTTTCAAAATTTTCTAATACTTGATTTTTGTCAATGCAGATATGAATCAGTTAAAATTCGAACCTAGGCACAACATCTGTGCATGTCTTACATCACCAACAAGAAAATCTAGAGGGTATGAGGAGATTGTAAGGTTCTTAAACCGATCAAGAATTCATACAACAATTTCAACTCAAGTTCAAGTGTTCGAGAATCAAGTTAGAGAGTTTTGGGATAACGTCGTTTATCGCCATGTGAACAGAGACATATGGATTGAAAGAACAGTTGCTGGAAAAAAGATCAAAGTAACTGAACAAGTTATAAGAGATGTGTTGAATTTTAGACATTCACCAAACTACCCTTACAAAATCAGTTATACAAGAGTGATGGGAATAGTAAGGTCAATGGGATACGAAGGTAACTTTGAAAGAAGACAAGTCACTAAGACCATGCTTGGAAAGCAATGGAGGTACTTGGTTCATGTACTTATTCACTGTATGAGTCCAAGAACTGCGGCTTTTGATCAGATTGGTGAAGTGTTCAGCCGAGCTTAGTGTGTCTAGCAACACATAGATGTTTCAACTTTTCCAGAATGATATTTGAGTAAATGATTAGCAACTTTGTTGGTCCAAGGAAAATTTACAAGTTTTTGATATATCCAAGATTTGTTCAGATGATCATTAATACACTGATGCCAGATTTACCAAATGACAGAATTGAATTACCATTGGAGCAGATGCAAGAAGTGATATGAATATTGTTAGAAAGAGAAGCAAGTTCAGTGGAACCATAACTCCTTTATTTCCCAACATGACAGTTGATGATCCAGATCCAGAATTCAATATAGATGATGAAGTGGATGATATAATGGATAGTGAGGTTGATGGTAAAGATGGTGATGATGGTGGTGAAGGTGGTGTTGGTATTAATGTTGGTGCAAGTCAAGATAATGTGATTCATGCAGATGAACAACCTGCTAATAACGGTAATAATAAAATATCAGAAGCAGAGATTGAAAATGTAGTACCCGTTATAATTGAATCAGAAATAGAGAAAGCACATGATAAACATAAGAAAGAAGGTACACAGTTGAAAGAAAATGAATCAGTTGAATGTTACAGAAAATGTACAAGATGATACTCAAGAGAATACTCCAGAAGCATAAGCAACCGAAACCCCACAAACAAAGAAAAGAAATAAAGAAAGTACCGTGCCTTCTAGATCTCCTCCGTCTAAGGGTATCGTGTTCAAAAGTCCTGAAGGAAAGAGATTAAAGACAATGGCTAGAAGGGAAGTGATAGGCAAGGGCAAAGGCAAGGAGATTCCAGAGAAGCAGAGTTTTAAAACTTCAAAAGATTACAACTTAGTTGATGAAGAATTCGTGAATTATGTAACTAGGGAAACTGTTGATGTTGTGAGTCAATTGAAGACTCAGATTGCAAACTTGCAAAGTCGAGAAGCAATGAATTCAAGAGAAATTAGGGAATTGCGCACAGAAAGTAGTCGTCAGCAAACATTTATTGATCAACAACAAGCACAAATCAACAATTTGCAAGGCATAGTACAAGATTTACTAAAGCATCTTGGACTACAAACTCAACATGATAATGTCACCTCTCCAATTAACCCTGAAAATCAAAAGAATGTGAATCAGGAAGGCTCATCTATAGAAGAACCTCATAGTGTTCAATCTCCTGTAATTGAAGCAAATGTTTATGGCTCTCAAGATATGTTTGATGTGGATTGTTTGCTTAATAATCAAGGTGAAGGAATGGAGATTACTGATGACACAGAGAAAGACAAAGAGGAA
Source organism: Smallanthus sonchifolius (assembly GCA_023525975.1). Lineage (NCBI taxonomy): Eukaryota > Viridiplantae > Streptophyta > Magnoliopsida > Asterales > Asteraceae > Smallanthus > Smallanthus sonchifolius. The sequence continues at coordinate 63,116,506 of CM042019.1, read as the reverse complement.
GAGAAAAAGGAAGAGAAAGTGGAAGAGAAAGCGGAGGAAGTAGTTATTACTGGTGAACGGAAAGATGATGACAAACCTTCTGATGACGACGATAGTAGTAGTGATAGTTCTTGAGGTATTAGTGGTAATTCTAATAACCAAGAGTCAAGTGACAAAGGCAAGTCAAACAAAGAATATACCAAATATGAGTATGAAGAAAAGCAAACATATGTTGAAAATGATGGATCAGTGATTGGAAGGATTGATAATATTGTTGATAATCGTGAGTCATTTGATGTTCCTGATGATAATGATGAATTAATTGATGCACCAAACACAAATGTCAGTGACAAAAGTTTGTGGTTGAAGATTAGAGAAAAACCAACTATTGTTGAACAAGTTACTCAGAAGATTCGTAATCCAAAGAAAGCACTGACTGGACAGATACTTGGTTGGATGTATGATAGTGATAAGAAGATGTATGTTATCAAAAGGGTTGATGGGGACATTCAATATTTCGCTACAAGTCATAAACTACAGACATTGCCAAGATGGGATATTAGAGATTTAAATCATCTGAACTTGATAAATCCAACAAATTGCTCTATTGCTTATGCATTTGAAACATTTTTAAGGAATCAATGTGAGCAAGATAGATTCACTTTATTCAATCCATAAGTTCCTAAGAGTGAAAAGATAAAGAGAAAGTACAGATTAAATGATCAAAGAAAGTTCAAATATATAGTTAAACCGGCTGATACGGTGTCGACTGTGTATATTCTAGCAAGACGAAAAAGTTTTATTAATGCTTTTATCATATGGGAGTATGATAGTCTAACTCACGAAGCGGTTATCACACAGAAAGAATCACATGAGTTTAGAATCTTCGATCCAGTGGATCTGTTCATTTTCTCCGATGAAGACCTGAAGATTCTATACCATAATCCTATCAAATGTGACATGAGTTCAATGATCAAGATCGAAGCCAAGCTATACATGAGGGTTGTTGCAAGAGGTTTTTCAATGCGTTATGAAGCTAATATAATCAAGAAAAGATTCACGGATCTAGAATCTAAGAAAGTCAAAGTTGAAGTCAAGCCTGCTACATACAACAACTGAAGCCTTGATGTTCAATGGAGTAGGGGGAGATTGTTGGAACCTAGTAGTCCATAGAAATCAAGTGTTAGATTAAAATTATACAAGTTCAAAGTTTTCGGTCGAAAAGTGTTTTGGTCGAAAACGTTTTCGGACGAAGAATTCGATTGAAATCTTTTTACTATATATATTTTGTTGTTTGAACTTGTAAGTAGTGATTACCAATTTTCATGTATGTGTGCTCTTTGATCAGATCTGTAGTAATCACAATCTCTCAAGTTTCTAGTCATTGTAATTACAAGCTTTATCAATGGAATCCATTCTTTTGATGAAGTTTTTCGTTTATGTGGCGGTTTTTGTTCTTATTCGTGTTTGATTCGATTCGCTTGGGTATTGTTGATCTTGGATTGATTCCGCCTTTACAGGAGAGTTACAGAGTGATTGATACTTGATCATCACAAGTTAATAGGGACTCAGATTTATTGTTAGTTTAATATTTATTCTTCATTGTTGACGAATCATTTAGGGCTCAACGCGTTTTAACCGTACACGAGCGTTTAACTTTTGTAATAAATAAATGTAATTTTTAGCGTGTGTTTATACCTTTCGTAAGTCTCGTTTATGAGCCAATGCATTCTAAGTCTCACGGTTCACGCATTGACCATGTTTGACCAACGTTGACTGGGTTTTACCATGGCTCGGGATGTCGTCATCTGTCCAAAAACACACATTTTATACTCGGGAATGAGACCCGACCAACCAAAATAACTAGATCACAACGAATAACAATATTTTGCCAAAAGTTACGCTTAAACTACAAAACCAACCTCGTATCTTGAAGATCCGGACACTCAAACATCATACAAAGCCAGATCAGTTCGTTTACAACTCGCCGGAAAGTCGGGGTGTCGTCGGAAAGCATTTCTGTTCGCTAGGATTATCTCAGACAGAAATTTTAACGCTATGATTTTATAGATCGTATCCCAAAAGACAAAAAAAACATGATAGGAACTCACCAGAGGCTACCTGAGCCTTGCTGGAATTCCGCCCAGTTCGCCTGAACCCTAGCCGCCAAAGGCTATCGCTGTTGTTGTCGGGGACTGGTCAACCACCGCGAGGGCCACCTCACACCTAGTCCGTACCTCTGTTTCCTTAACCCACCAATCCCGCTACTGTTGTTTCTGTCCCGTCGCCAAGAACCGTCACACCCCCAAATTTTATTTACTTAATAAACAAATAAATAAATTACGGTTGCAACGATTGGTAACATTACACAACAGCGGAAGCTCAAATAAATACTTCTAAGATGTTGAGCATCATTACAATACTAACATGAAATAGTACATTGACCTAAATCCATATAGATCAAAATCGACTGTTTTTCTATCTTGAGCTTTCTTTAGTTCAGCCATCTCCTCTTTTTCTCTTCTTCTTCTTCTTCTTCTTTCCTCCTTTTCTTTCTTCTCCTTCTCAATTCTTTCTTCATCTTCTTTGGTCATTAGTCCCTTTCCCTTATCTTTGTTGGATGCCTTTGCTTCAGCTTCATGGACCACAACAACAGATGTAGTAGATGCTGCTGGGATCTCAGCTTCAGCTTCACTGGCATTTGGGAATGGACAAGGGAAGGGAACTTTCTTCATCTTCTTTCCATTCCATACCTGTCACTTCTTTCCATTCCATACCTGTCACTTCTTTCCATGCTTCTTTCATCTTTTCCTCGTCTCTTCTTTTTTATTCTTCTTATGTGTTCAGTCTGACTGTTGGAGAAGAGAGAAAGGATAGGTCTGAGTCAGATCCAGATTCCTCCTTATAAAGAGAAGCCTTGATGATTTTGATCATTTCTTGACTTTCTAAGGAGTTGACATTGAAGATGAGTGATCTGAGCTCAAAGACATTGTGCAGGAAGGCTGAAGGTAGGAGCAAGATCTCTTTGATGTTGATTGAGAGAGAAGATCCATTGCTCAGGAAGAAGGTGAAGTCATGGGAGTCAGTGCTTATCCATCCTTGCACTTCCACATCCCTGACCATTATGTTGTACATGAATCTTCTCCAGCAGATAACCTCTTCTTCAGTTAAAGCACTGCTCCTGATTAGGTCAAGTCTTCTCGGAGCCAGTCTTTGTTCTGCTGCTGATGAAGATTTAGGATAAGCCACCCTGTTTGCTTCTTTTAGTAGTCTTTCAAACCAGGGCATATCATCCTCCATTAAGTCATAGAACCTGCTGATTGCAAGTTCTGCTGAGAGATCTGATGAAGTGTTGATGCATTTTGTCAGATACAGATTGAGAACTTGGAGGGCATTAAGAGAGTTCCAGTTTAGCTCTTCTACTACACTAAACTCCCATCCAATCCAGAATCTCTCAGCTATTCCATCATACTCCCAAGCTAGAATAGAGTCAAATTCTAGCTTCTTTGAAATTAGGAAGAGCTGGGGGGTAGATGAATGACTTATTATGGCTGCAGCTTCAGGAAGAATGCTGAATGATGGAGGTGTGTCTTCATGGAGAGTTTCTTCTTGTAGCATCTCATCAACAGCTCAGACGACTAACTTCCAATCCTCAGTGACATCTTCCTCTTCATCTACTGAGTCTGGCAAGTCATGGATTTGAACAAAAGCAGGTTTGTATAGGGAACATTGAAACACAGTCTGCTCTTGTATCCATTCTTCGAGGCTGTCAGCATCATCTTCCTTAGTAACCACCTCCCCCTTTTTGGTTGCATCAGTGAAAAAGGATGTATCTGTTTGAGTTCCCACTGATACAAGAGAGGGAGTAGGCACAGTTGGACATTGATGGGCTTCATGCATAGAGACTTGATGTCTTAGTTTGGACACTTCAACCTCTAGCATTGCCACCCTTGCCGTCAATTCCAAGTTATGAAGTTTCAGTCTGTCCTCATCCACAGTTGTGGAATCCTTGGAGCTAGATGGGGCCTTAGGCCTAGCCTCTGCATCCCCATCACCCTGGTTTTCTTGGCGCCTGGGATTCCTCTCAGTGAAGAGTGTTTCACAGGAAACATCCTCACTATGAGTTGCCGTGGTTAGGGTCTTAGCTATGTTATCACTGTCCTCCTGGGAAGTTGATGTACCAGGAGTAGTGATAGCCCTTTCCACATTCACTCTATCAATAATACCAGAGTGAACCTTCTTAGGTGATGAACCTGGGTTGGGTGCACCAGCAGCCAAGTCAATCAATACCTCCTTTATAGTGGTTGTTGGAGAAGTTATATCATCTTGACCAGGTGCCTCTGCACTTAGGTTCAGAGAAGAGAAATAATGGAATGGCTCAGGGGTTGCTCTATGGATCCGGGATGTGATCCTGATCCTAATACAGAGGCCTCCAAGGAAGTCTCTCTAGTGTTGTGGCTATCCATTTTGGTATTCTCATCAGAATGTTGGGATTCTGAATGAGGGCTTAGAGGTTGGGTTTGGGCCTTTGAGACAAGAAGAGAAGGAGTCTTCTTGCTCCTTTTTCTGGTGTATGTCGTTGCAACTGGGGCCCTTTGTTCCAGTTGAACGATAACATCCAAAACAGATGTAAGTGTAGGTCCAGATTTCGCTTGAAATCACTGATTTGATCGATTACACACACACACAGGCGGAAACTGTGTGTATGGTGGTGAAGCAGATGATAGAAACAGTGTTGGTGAAGATAACAGGCTAACCACACTATGAATCAATACGCAAATGATATGAAAATGTAAGAACACAGTGAATAAACAACTGCAAATTGTATTGATTCAAGAACAATGTGAAAGAGAAGGTTCAGGGTTACAGCCGCTACTCACACCCTAAACATTCTCAAACTAATCTATTTATAGTAGTGACAGGTATCGAAACTATGTTCAATCGAAACTACTAGTTTCGATTGACCATTTACAAGTGATAACTGTCGAAACTACCATCTATCGAAACTACTAGTTTCGATTGAACACACTCAATCGAAACTAAGTAGTTTCGATGGCCCAGACTTAGAAATAAAAACAGTAAATTACAGAAAACTGAAATTACATGTAATGAAATGACATAAAGTAAACTAGTCTAAAACTGTTTTAACAAACACTAAATGACAACAGCTTATACATAAGATATGACTCTACAATCTCCCCCTAAGCTGTTGCATTACCGTCTTCAGCTCTTCATCAAGCAGCTGGTCCTTCAGTTGTCCTCGGTATAAAAGGTTTAACATGGAGAGATACAACCCGTTGGTAGGCCTTAGCATCAGCTTCATCTTCATCACTGTATGCTTGAATGTGATTCTGAAAAAGGATTTCCAGATCTTCAGACTGAAACTTCAACAGCTCCATGGGCTCAAAGATGGTGATGTCTTCCTTGCCCTCACACTCTATTACTGCACTGCCAATGATTGGGTTATAGTACCACTTTCTGAAAGTTTGCAGCTGGACAAGTACAGATTTTGGAATGGTGATGGTCTTGTGAGTTTGGGCAGGCTTGTACCTCAAGAACACATATGGCTTGTTAGTCTTAGGATAAAACCTTGCCTTTGAGATTTTCTTTTGAGTTTTCCTAGGCTTCATTCCCTTGAAATCATTATTGACTTGAGAATGCAGAAATTTCTCAAAGTCATAAGCCATCATGACCTTCCCAGGGTTTTGAAGGGGAAGTTTGGCTAAATCCCTGAGGTCATAGAAAGGAAGGGTTTGGAAGTCAGTCATATTTTTAATGTGCTGAACTCCCCCTCTATATTTTCTTATGACAAAAGAGCTTCCTTTCAGCATCATACTTCCAGCCAATTGGAGGCCTTTTTAGTTCTTGATGCTCTACTATCCATTCATATGTCTTAGGAGTTTCCTCCTGAATTATTTTCTTAAACCAAGACTTTCTTGAAATTGGAGGTTCAGGAGAAACAGAGGGTGCATCTTGTGCTGGACCGGATTTGGAGACTGTAGTGGTTGGTTCAGGAGTGACTGTTTTGATAAGATTTATCTGAACATCTTCTTCACCTTTTTCTTCGTCAGACAAGGTTTGAATTTCATCTCCGTCTTCCGTAAAGTATCTAGTTCGCTCAGTCTCCTTTTCTTCAGTGGTCAGGATTTCTGGATAAAGATCATTATACCCAAAGTTTTCAATGTCATCTAAAAGGGCATTCAGCTCATCATCAGATGGGATGTCTTCTTCATCAAGAATCACGGTCTCTATTTCAGTGGAAGTCCCTTTCCCTCTCTTCCTTGCATCTCTTCTCTCACTAGCTGAGGGAAGGTTTAGTTCTGTACCTTCAACTTTGACTTCAACCGCCTCTTTTGTCTTTTCAATATGGCCAGCAAATATAGTTAGTGCAGATTCTGGATTAGTCACAAGGTCAGGAGATGAGGGTTCAACTACAGATGTAGTCTCCCCCTGAGCTGTTGAAGTAGTTGGTTGTTTTTGCACGGGTTTAACTATTGAGCTGCTCCACTGCTTCAGCTAAGGCCTTGAATTCTTCTTTTTTGTTCTGAGATTAGTTTCTGTTGTGTTTCAAGTTGAGTTTGTTGGACCTCAATCTGGGTATGTAAACCCCCAACTTCCAACTTCAGGTCTTTAACCTCTTCCTGGACATCATGCAAATTAGTTTTTAAGCCTTCAATTTCTTCATCTTTCTTTTGAATCGTATCCTTCATTTTCTTCAGTTCAAGGCTTAAAGTTTTAACTCTTGGTACGGGAGAGGTTGAATCATGAGTTGGTGATGTGGGAGTAGTATGAATGGGTGATTGTTGTGGAGATGGTTGTGGAGTGAGTTGTGGAGATGGTTGTGGAGTGGCAAATAGAGAATCTGATGAGGATGACAAGTCTTCAAATCCAGTCTTGATTTTCTTTGCCTTAGGCTCTTCTTCCTCAAAATCAGAACCTGACTCAACTTGTCGTTTGGAGGAAGATGCAAGATGCATTGTTCTATCATCTGAATCAGACTTGTAGTAGTCAGATCCATAAATTCCTGCATCCAGAGTTCCATTTGATTCTGCAACTTCCTCCTCAGCTTCATGCATGCCAGCTTCAACATTAACTGCTGGCTCTTGAATTATTTGAATTTGTTCAACAAAAGGAGCCTATATCACAGGCTCAATGATGGGTTGTTCTTGTTCTTGAACATCAGGGACATTTATCTCAATCTCAGCTTCATCAATAGGTGCATTACCTTGATCTTGCTCAACTTCTATTTCTTCTTCTTTTCTCTTCTTCAAGATCAGGGTCAATATCAGGGATAAATTCTTCTTCTTCACCAATAATATGACCAAACAGGGGAACGTCAGCTATAGCCCTGTTGGTTCTCTTGTTAGTACTTCTCATATAGCTGAGAGTCTTGGCAATCATATGATCGAACACAAAGGTGTTCCTACCTTGTTGCAGCTCAGGATGAAGATGATTGATGATAATTTGTAAAAATATAGGATATGCCAGGAATTTCTCCTTCACGGCTCCTGTTAGATTGTCTTTTAACTGTCTGAATATGAAGCCAGAAAAGTTGTAATCTCTTCCCTTGATTATCCCCAAAATAGCTGAGCCCAGAGTGCTGTTTGCTGAATCAAACCCTCCTTTTCTGATTGATAGGCTGTGAATAAACACGTGCACTATGTATCTCCAGTGGCTTGGTAAGGAGTTCTTGATTATCTGGCCACTTTTGAATTCATCTGGATGACCTAATCTTCTGAAGCATTCTTTAACATAGAAGATTGGGAATTCAATGGGTGCATCTAGATTATCATTAAACTTAAGCACCTCTCTAATTGTAGCTTCAGAAAATAAGACTTCTTGGCCAAGCACATTTGCTCTTATGTGCTCCATATTTTCAATTGTGATGATTTCTGCAGTCTCCCAAAATTCTCTTATAGTTGTCTCAAACACCGGCAAATTATTGCTGATGGCAAAGCTAATGTTGGAGTTTGCCAGGAAGTTTAAGACAGGAATGAACTCTGCAGCTTTTGGATCATTGGCATTGAGGAATGCACATAAATTGTGTCTTTTTACAAATAAAAGATCCATACCTGTAAAATTCATCAATTTTGCACAATAAGTAAGATTTCTGAAAATACTAAATCGAAACAAGGTATATAAACACTTAGAAAAAATTTGAAGTCCTAACTGTTGAAACAACTAGTTTCGATTGAGATCAACACTGTCAAAACAACTAGTTTCGATGGAGATCAACACTGTCGAAACAACTACTTTCGATAGAGATCAACACTGTCGAAACAACTAGTTCCGATGAAGATCAACACTGTCAAAACAACAAGTTTCGATGGAGATGAACTTATCGAAACTATCTAGTTTCGATCAGAGATACTAGGGCAAGTTTGGGTGTCGAAACTAGTAGTTTCGATTGAAAACTTTTTAAGATAATTTTGAAAGTGTTGAACCCCTTTATCGAAACTACTTGGTTTTGAAACCCAAACCCCTCTGATTCGTTATACTCAGACTAATATAAACAATTTAAAAGAAAGGTTTTGAGTGGCCTGTAAGTGACGGAACTTTATCTTACCAAATGTGAGACGTTATCTGCAAGAATACACAATAATCGTGAGTTCTAAGATGATTGAAATGTATGCAAACACATAGAAGCACACAAACGACTGTTATTATGAAGATTTAGTCGAACAAATTTTAAATTTTGAAACCCTGGGTCTGCCGTATTGCAAAAATCATCAAAAAAAGTAGTGAGGCGTTACCTGATGATGGAGACGATAGAGACAGCGGGGAAAATCAACTGATATCTTGCAACTCAGACCGAAGGTTTGAGAGATTTTGTGAATGACGGAGAAGGCGAAGAGGTTTTGAAAAATACGAGTAAGAATCAGTATGACGGGAGGGATTGCTTATGAGAGCTTTTAATTGTCGTGAGACAAAAGACAAAATTGCCACTATCGAAACAACTAGTTTCGATAGGAGAAACTAGTTTCGATATGTACAAAGTAGTTTCGATATGTCAAAGTAGTTTCGATATGCACAAAGTAGTTTTGATAGTTCAAATTAGTTTCGATATGTACAACTAGTTTCGATAGTTCAAAGTAGTTTCGATGGTTCAAATTAGTTTCGATATGTACAACTAGTTTCGATAGTTCAAAGTAGTTTCGATAGTTCAAATTAGTTTCGATATGTGCAACTAGTTTCGATATTTAATAAATAAAATTATACACAAGATATTTACACTTTTCTTTTTGAAAAAGATCCAACATGAGATCAGATCTGGTTAGTCTCGTGAAACACTTCCTTTTGCAATTAACTACTGTGAGTCCCTGAAGATAGCTGGTATTTGTGCAAAGTAAACCTAAACATTTGTTTGTACAAAGATTTCATGTGATTAGAAGGTACTATTTAAGCAACATACAAGGTGTACCCCACATATTAAAATAAAATGATTTTGAAAACCTATCAATCCTCAAGAAGTACCCATCTTCATCCTATCATCTCTTTCTGATTAACCAAGGTACCGTCTTAGTAATGTCAAAGTACCACCAAAATAAAATAAGATATCCAAGTGGATTTAGAAAATTAAAATAAAATATATCCAAGTAGATATTAAAAAGGTACGAGCATTCTAGATCTTTGCGTAAGCAAAACAGAAGAAGTCGTAAAATTATCCAAGCGGATAGAAAAATGTTGAACACCCGAGATCTTTGCGTAAGCAAAACAGACGGGGTCAAATCATCCAAGTGGATGGGAAAAGGATGAGCACCCGAGATCTTTGCGTAAGCAAAACATACGGGGTCATCGGTGGTAAATATCGTTATATTGACGGTCACTTGGCGTATGAATATGAATCCAATACGTAAGCCTGTATCTGATTGAATCGGTTTTCTTAGATATAAAAATGGGTTAGATGTTTCAATAATGGATTCAAACACACAAGTATGAGATATATATTAGGTTTTCACACTACTTACAAGTTTTAACCATATGTCGGGCCTACCAGCTATACCTCAGTAAACACCATCGCTTTTGGTCTATTCCATGTCCAAGAGATGAGATCAGACACTATCATTTTTCAAAGGTCAGATTCAATTTTTTTTGCAACTTGTAAGATTATATACACAGCAATTCTTTTCAATATTAAAATATTATATTTCTCCCCCAAAAGATTTGCGTGGATACTGTACATAAAAATAAAATCTTTTTGGAATTTTCTTAGACAATTTAAACAGAATTAATAATAAAAATAAAGATAAAAAAAATTATTTACACAGTTTACTGAAAGTTGATCATTCCAAGCATTTCCACCAGTTGGGCAAATCTGGTAGAGTCAAAAGCCTTTGTGAAGATGTCTGCTGTTTGTTTATTAGTTTTGACTTCAACAATTCGAATATGCTTCTTTTCAACACAGTCACGAATAAAATGATGTTTAATTTCAATGTGTTTGGTTTTGGAATGCTGAACGGGGTTTTTGGTGATATGGGGAACGGCAGTGTTGTCACACAGAATGGGTGTCTCATTAAATGTGATCCCATAGTCAAGCATCTGATGGTGTATCCATCTGACTTGGGAACAACAAAAGGGCTGCGGCATTGTATTCGGCTTCGGCGGTGGATTGGGAAACGGTGGATTGTTTCTTACATTGCCATGAGACAAGGCGGTTGCCAAGGAATTGACAACCTCCAGAAGTGGATTTTAGGTCTAAGTTGGAACCCCCGTAGTCTGAATCTGAATAAGCCACAAGATCAAACAAGTCAGTTTTAGGATACCACAGACCCAATTTTGGCTTATACCTTAAATATCTTAAAATACGTTTGACAGCAGATAAATGAGAGAGTTTAGGATTAGCCTGAAACGTGCACACAAGCACACTGCAAACATGATGTAGGGTCTGCTGGCCGTGAGATACATGAGAGATCCTATCATAGAGCGATATAGATGTGGATCAACGTTTTCCCCATCCACATCAGGAGTCAAACAATGTCGAACTTCTATAGGAGTTTTTACTGGATGGGAATCAGCCATTTTGAACTTGGTCAAGATTTCTTTTACGTATTTTTCTTGATGGATAAGGATTCCCGATTCAGACTGATCAACTTGTAGTCCCAAAAAGAACTTCATTTCCCCCATGGAGCTCATTTCAAACTTAGATCGCATCACTTCTTCAAATTCTTTGCAGAGACTTGTAAACATGGTCTGGAAAATGATATCATCCACATAAATTTGCAGCATGATTGTATCCTTTTCCTCCTTCCGTTTGAACAAAGTTTGGTCAATTGCTCCTCGAGTGAAACCAATCTCAAGCAGATGCTTTGATAAAGTTTCATACCACGCACGAGGTGCTTGGTGAAGACCGTACAATGCTTTGTCTAACTTGTAAACATGGTCTGGAAAATTAGAATCAATGAAACCCGGCGGCTGCTTGACATATACTTCTTCTTGAACTTTGCCATACAAAAATGCGCTTTTGACATCCATGTGATGGACGGTGAAGTCCATGTAGGCTGCATAGGCGAGAAACATTCTGATGGCTTCCAAGCGAGCCACTGGTGCAAAGACTTCCTCATAGTCAATCACTTCTTCTTGATAGAAACCTTGAACCACCAGACGAGCTTTATTTCGAATCACAGTGCCGCCTTCATCCTTTTTGTTGCGAAAAACCCAACGAGTGCCGATTGGAACTTTGTTATTGGGAAGATCTACCAAATTCCACACATGCAACTTTGAGAATTGTTGTAGCTCTTCCTGCATTGCTTCCACCCAGCTGTTTTCTAGTAGAGCTGCTTTGATGTTCTTTGGTTCAGTTTGAGAAATGAAGCAAGAAAACATGATGTTTTCAAATGCTTCACAGGCACTTCGGGTACTAACACCCACATTGAGTGGTCCAATGATGTTAGTGGTGGGATGAATCTTGTGAATTCACAGTTGAGGAATTTCATCTTCTTCCACGACTTCTTCCAAATTGGTGAGATTTTCAGCAGGAGGATTGGCAATATCATTAATAGGATCTTCAGCAGGTGATTGTGGTGCAACATGTACTATTGGAATGGAGTTGTCTTCAACAGTTTCACTTGTTGCACCAGAACCGGAAGACTCCATATCAGATTCAGCATTAGCAACCACATGAATTTCAACCTGAGCAGATGAGGAATAGCCTTGATCATTTATGTTCCCTAGATTGGTCACAGAGAAGTAAGGATTAGCATGAGTTGATTCAATAGAAAAACCAGGAAGATTAAATGACTTAAAAACTAAAACGACGTCAAAGAGCCAATTGGGACCGTCTCCTGCGTTCGTATGATTGTTTTCATGCCAGTTGATATCAATGGACTCCATCACTATCCTTTTCTTCTTATGATAGACACGAAAAGCACGTTGATTGGATGAGTAACCAACAAAATAGCATTCATCAGCTTTGGCTTCAAACTTGTTGAGCTGATCTGAAGTGTTCAGCATTGTGCACACACACCCAAATTTTCTGAAGAAATCAATAACTGGCTTGCGCTTGTACATGATCTCATAAGGTATCTTGTTGCAACTTTTAGTGATAAGAACCCGATTTTGCACAAAACATGCAGTGTTGACCGTCTCAGCATAGAAAATCACGGGAAGCTTAGAGTCAACAATCATAGTTCGTGCAACTTCAATTAAAGTGCGGTTTCTTCTTTCAGCTACACCGTTTTGTTGAGGAGTACGAGGTGCACTAAATTGTCGAGAGATTCCTTTGCTTTCACAGAAGGAATCAAGAGTTGCATTTTTGAATTATGTTCCATGATCGCTGCGGATAGTCTTCACACTTAGATTGAAAAGGTTCTCAATTTGAAGCAGATAGGTTTTTAAAATCTCTGGCGTCTCATCTTTTGTGGCTAGGAAAAACACTCAAGTGAATCGAGAAAAATCATCTGTTACCACCAGACAGTATGACTTTCGTCCAAGACTCATGACACTCACCGGACCAAAAAGATCCATGTGAAGCAATTGGAGAGGAGAGTCAATGGAATTGGTGGTTTTAGGCCTATGTGAAGTTTTGTGCTGTTTTCCTTTGGAACATGAGATACAGTGTTCCATAGGAGTGAAATCTTTGAGAGGTAATCCAGTGGCTAGGTTGCCTCGAACCAGTCGGTTCATTGTTTTGAAATTGACATGTCCCAACCTCTTATGCCACAGGAAAGATTCATCTTCGGAAGCTTTTGAGAGAAAACACGATTCAATGCCCGATGGGTTGTTCATATCCAAGCTATATGTGTTGTATCTTCTGGGAGCACGCATGAGAATAAGTTCTTCCAGAATCACCACTCCTGGCTTCAAGATAAGACATTCTTTTGAATTGAATAAGGCACAAAATTCCTTGTCACAAATCTGTGAAACACTCATCAGATTGTATTTCAACCGAGGAACAAAGTTGACAAATTCCAGACTATTTACTCCATTTGATACTGTTCCTTGTCCTTCAATCTTTCCTCCTCTTGGGTTTCCAGCAAAAGCAACATACTCTCCATCAATTTGATGATAATCTTGCAGCAAGTTAAAGTGCCCAGTCATATGTCTTGAACATCCACTATCTACATGCCAGATGTTATCGCCGGTTCTTCTTGATTGACCCTATACACAACGAACCATTTATACGATTTGACCAATATTGTTTCAGTCAAGAGATTTTAGTGTCAGGATATGACCTCTCATTGGAATCAGAATTGCAACCATCCTTTGATGAAGGATGGTCATCAAATAGAACATTATTTTTAATTTTCCAAGTTCGTTTTAAATAGTTTTTAGCATTTTTAATTCTTTTACGCCTAGATTTCCTACTGTGAGAAGACTTAGGAAGAACATATGAATTTAATGAACTTTTAGAAGGTGATTCTTCATTAGAATTTGTGGTTGTCAATTTACAACTTTTTGAAACGTGATTTGAGGCACCACAACTAAAACAAACGTTTTCACAAGATATCTTAGCCTGATAATAGTCATCACAAGATGAAGATGATTGTGATGTTGAGGAATCGGAACATGAGACAGTTCTCTCATCAATAACTTTGTCTTGAAGATGATGTGCTTCCTTTAATCTGAAAAATTCCATGTTGCTCATGGTTTCACGTGGTACATCATTCACAATAATTCATGCACTTTTAAATTTGGTAACACATGGCATAACATTCAAAGATTTAGGAACAAAAGGCAAAGCATTTTTAAATTTAGAAACATCACATCCCAAACCCGTATGCTCAGCAGGCATCGAATCAAAATACAAGTTTTTAACGTGTTCACACATATTTGGTTTCGACATGGACATATTATTACATTCATCCGACTCAAGTTCTTTTAAAATAGTTCTATCATTAGCACTCTTATCACAATCATCTTCGGAATTTACACAATTTGATTCTGCACAAGAAGCAAAACTGTCAGAATCGGAGGACGTAATATAATCATCAAGAGATAATGTACAAATAAAAGGTGTGGAAACATGTGGAGTTGGCATATCAGCAAATCTCCCTGATTTAGAATAAGGAGGTGGATGAGAGTTATACCCAAGACCTTCTGTGCCTTTTCTATTAAATTGTTTATCAATTATTCCAAACAGAATTTTCTGATCCATATCCATGTCGTCAACCTGTAATTTGGCTTTTTCTGCTTTTTGGACTCTTTCAGTTAAAATTGTATTATTAATGGTTTGAGTATTGAGTTGCACAATTAAGGAGCGATTTTCACCAGAAATATCACGAATTTTCTTTAAGTAAAGTTTCTCATTTTTGGCCACAGAGTCATACATCACCTTAATGTGATTTCGTTCATCAATCAAGGCTTGATTGATGAATCTGTATTTTTGAATCTCATTTAAGCAAGATCTGGAATTACAAAGTTTGGAAATAACCTCAGCAGGCACAGCAGTGAGATCCTCAGCAGGTTCAATCATGACACACTTGCCCGTATCCTCCACATCAGCCATCAAGGCTTTATCAGCAGCTTCCTCAGCTTGTTCTCCCCAATGATAGTGTCCATCAACTTGACACACAAGAGCTGTGGAACTGGAAGATGTGTTTGTCTTTGAAGGATTTGCAGCTTGTTTTCCAGAAGAAATCTTCTTTTCTTGCTGATCCTTGGAGGACGGCTCCTTGCAGTTTCTGGCAAAGTGACCCAGCTGATCACAATTGTAGCATCTCACCTTCTTGATATCAAACCCAAGTGTCTTTCCCTGCTTGAATCTGTCTATGCCAGTTCTTTTGATGAATCTTTTGGCTCTTAAGGTCAACATGGCCATGCACCAATCAATGTCCATTTTTGCCAAATCATCAGGATTAATCTGCTCCAAGTCATCAGGTTGAAAGCTAACCGGTGTTAGATTTCCAGAGATCAGTGCATCATAGCATGACATGAAAGCAGTCATGATTGGGACATAATCATCAGGTATCATGGTGACAGTCTTTTGAGGAGCAGAGGAGCTGGTAGAATTAATTGCAGCAGCTGAAGGAGGGACATCAGTCTGAAAGTATGGGCTACCGGATGAGCTTGATCCAGCAATAAGTGCTGTGTTTCCAGACTGATTTGACGGGGTGACTGCTCCCTTCTTAATCTCAATTTCATAAGTTTCAAGAATGCTATAGACTTCCTGTTGAGACAAAGCACTCAGATTCTCAGTCTTTTTGATCATGATTCGATACATATTCCATTCCTCAGGAAGCGAATCTAGGAGTTTCTTGTTTAGATCAAGAGTAGGGTACTGAACTCCCATTACCTTCAACCTTGATACAATGCTTGAGAAACGGTTGATCAAATCAGATATTGATTCTCCCCTTACACTGCTGAACATCGCATATTGTTTCTTGATCAGATCTCTTTTGCTTTCTCTGACATCCTCACTTCCCTCATATCTTGTGCACAAAGCAGCCCATAAGTCTTTGGCAGTTGTGTACTCAGCAAAGATGTTGAAAATGTCCATAGGAAGAGCCATGGCAATAGTCTCGTAGGCCTTGTTGTCTCGGGCAATCAAGGCAAGATCTTTCTCATCATACTCAGATACTAACTTAGGACGTTGAACATCAGCAGTGGTAGTTACGGGCTTGTGGGGGCCATCGGTGATAGAACTCAACAATGTATAATCGTGAAATTGAAAAAAAAGCTTCATCTTTTTAGTCCAGTCATCAAATTCTCTTGTAGACACAAGAGCAGGTGGTCTATTTCCCCCAGAATGTTCTGTTGAACTTGAAGTGGCCGTGATATTCGGAATCGAAACTAAAACAGTAACTAGTTTCGATAGAGCAACTTCTATCGAAACAACTAGCTTCGATAGAACAAATTTTATCAAAACAACTAGTTTCGATAGGACAACGTTTATCGAAACAACTAGTTTCGATAGGACAGCTTTTATCGAAACAACTAGTTTCGATACTGAAAATTTTCAAGGCAAGTTTCGATAACCACAGTTTCGATAGAGATAAGACAAAAATATAGTTTCGATAGTACCTTCTCCCGACAAACTGTAGACAAGAAGTTTCGATGATCAACAGAAATCAGAAACTGTCCCCAGTAGTTTCGATGCCTTCTTCTCCAAGCTCAGAAATACTCCATTAATGATAATCTCCAGAAATCAATAGTGTAGAAATGACAAGCCAATCCAGCGAAAACCTTCGTCTAACACTCCTGATCACTAATCCAACCTTCGATTCTGAAAATACGAGCAAAAACCCATGGAAATCGATGAAACAGTAACTTTCAATCAATAAACCAGTACTTCCGAGAACAGAAGTTTAAAAACCCAAAATAAGCTTCGAATACCCTCAGTAATCACCTAGAATCGATCAATAAACCTGATAACACTCAAAAAAACTAGAGCATAAAGCTCTTATACCAATTGTAGGTCCAGATTTCGCTTGAAATCACTGATTTGATCGATTACACACATACACAGGCGGAAACTGTGTGTATGGTGGTGAAACAGATGATAGAAACAGTGTTGGTGAAGATAACAGGCTAACCACACTATGAATCAACACGCAAATGATATGAAAATGTAAGAACACAGTGAATAAACAACTGCAAATTGTATTGATTCAAGAACAATGTGAAAGAGAAGGTTCAGTGTTACTGCCGCTACTCACACCCTAAACATTCTCAAACTAGGCTATTTATAGTAGTGACAGGTATCGAAACTATGTTCAATCGAAACTACTAGTTTCGATTGATCATTTACAAGTGATACACAACTGTCGAAACTACCATCTATCGAAACTACTAGTTTCGATTGAACACACTCAATCAAAACTAAGTAGTTTCGATGGCCCAGACTTAGAAATAAAAACAGTAAATTACAGAAAACTGAAATTACATTTAATGAAATGACAGAAAGTGAACTAGTCTAAAACTGTTTAAACAAACAATAAATGAAAACAGCTTATACATAAGATATGACTCTACGGTAAGTGATTTTTGTACCTGTGCATCCTTAGTAGTATGCACAGGGGTTCGATTGGTGGAAGCAGATTGTTGTTCAGGATGTGATGTGGAGGGTGTGGGATCAGTATCAGGTGGTATTGCTGAACTATCACCTGAGGTACTTTGTATATTCAACATTGTAGATAACAATGGAACATTGACCCCTGAGAACTTTTTGGAAACAGTTCTCATACTTTGAAAAATATTATTTTTATGTCCCAACATGATGTAGATTCTTGCAGGTTTTGAGAGTTCTTTTAGTTCCTGGTTGAAAACCTCCTGCAAGAATCTTGGGTACATAAAAAATTGTTGCTTTGCACCCTCTCGAAGGATATATCTCAAACCCTCAAAGATGAGATGTGCAAAGTTGAAACCTAGGCCAGTAATCATACCATGAAAAGCAGACGCAAGTGCGGAGCTCACTTGATGCCATCCACTTCTCTTCTAAGATATGCATAGGAGAAGAGTGTGGCAGAGATAATTCCATGGAAGGCCCATCAGCGCCTTCTCGATTGTATACTCATTTTGATTTCCGGTATACCCTATGGATACAAAGGTCCTCATGTACTCGTCCTTTGAGTATGAGATGGCTGCTCCCTCATCCTGAAGCTTAAGATGTTTCCGGAGGGTAGCTTCAGAGATGATGATGTCCTTGCCGTCTACCTTGGCTTTTATTTGGTGAATCCCCTGTTCGGTAGAGTAGACGACGGTATTCCAGAAATCCTCCATATGAGGGATATATATGGTAGGGTTGGTTGTGAGGGCAAAATGGATCTTTGATCGGCATAGGAAGTCGATCATATCATATCATCGAATCCTTCGGATTTCTTTCCCTTGGTTAAGTATGTTGTAAGGTTGTGGTACGGGGAGAACTTATCATCAGTGTTATTGATGTATGCCATTGTTGTTTGTTTTTTGTGGGATGGTTTGAAGGTTTAAGAATATAGAAGGCTTTGAATGTTTTAAGGATGGAAGGCTTTGAATGTTTTAGGGATGGAAGGCTTTGAATGTGGTGGGGACTTGAGAGAAAGTGATGTGGGTTTAGGGTGAAATTGAATGTGAAGAGGTGGTAAGGAAATTTGATTTGTTCTTATAACGGTAGAGGAGGGAAAAAGCAAAATGACTTGTACAGTACAACCTTATTCACTTTTTACTGTTACAGCTGTAATACACCGAGGCAGTCATGGTAAAGACTGACGTTAATTTTTACAGCCGGTAAAAGTTAATTTGGACTTAAATTTACCCAACAGCAGCAAACTTGGTTGGTGTGGATGGATAAGCCTGTCCGCTGCAAGCTTGGTTGCTGCGGAAGGTTAAGTCTGTCAGCAGCAAACTCAATTGCTGCTGATGGATTCAATGATCTGCAGAAAGGATGTTGCTGCTGACAGCCTTAAAGCTATCCGTAGGAAACCTGTTCCTGCTGATAACTTAAAGCAGTCAGTGGCAAATCCTTTGCTGCTGAAGATTAAACCTGTCAGCAGCTGAAGGAAAAAAATGCTGCTGACTCATAACTTTTATTTACAACAAAAGACAAAACACATTTTAAAACATAATTTTAGAGATAGATTTTAATCAAAGTTCATCATACCAATGGATTCAACTAAATATCTAAATCTAGCTTCATCAAAAGGTTTTGTAAACAAATCAGCATATTGCTCGTTGGTATGAAATTTGGTTAAAATAATCCTCTTTTTCTCAGCTTGATCTCTTATGAAATGATACCTGATGTCAATGTGCTTTGTCTTGGAGTGCTGCACCGGATTGTTTGTGATTGATATAGCACTCATGTTGTCAATGTGAATTGGAGTTGCCATGAAAGTCATCCCATAATCCAGCATTTGATTTTGTATCCAGATGACTTGTGCACAACAACTTGAAGATGCAATGTATTCTGCTTCAGCTGTAGAAGTTGAAACACATGTTTGCTTCTTGCACTGCCATAAAATCAGTCTCCCTCCCAGAAACTGACATCCCCCTGACGTGGACTTTTTGTCCAAGTTGCATCCCCCATAATCACTGTCAGTGTATGCATACAGATTGAACTTGTCATTTTTAAAGTACCAAAGCCCAAGTCTTGGGGCTCCCTTTAGGTATCTAAAGATTCTCTTGACGGCTTGAAGATGTGAAATTTTTGGAGCTGCTTGAAATCTTGCACAGAGACATACTGCAAACATGATATCTGGCCTTGAGGCAGTGAGATACATGAGAGACCCTATCATTGCACGGTACTGATGTTGATCAGTGTCTTGGCCATCTTTGTCTGGAGTCAGGTGATGGTGCACTTGCATAGGGGTTCTTGTAGCAGAGTAGTCAGCCATCTTGAATCTTTCCAAAATGCTCTTTACATATTTGGATTGGCTGATGAAGATTCCATTTGGGACTTGTTTGACTTGTAGACCCAAAAAGAAATTTAGTTCACCCATTGAACTCATTTCAAACTTTGAGTGCATCAGAATCTCAAAGTCTTTGCACAGCTTTTTCCTTGTTGATCCAAAGATGATATCATCAACATAGATTTGAACTAGTAAGATTTCTCCCCCTTTATCTTTGATAAACAAGGTCTGGTCAATAGCACCTCTTCTGAAGTTGTTGCTTAGTAGATATCCTGACAAAGTTTCATACCTGGCTCTTGGTGCTTGATGTAAGCCATACAGAGCTTTGTCTAGTTTGAACACTTGAGTAGGATGTGCAGGATCTACAAAGCCTGGAGGCTGTTTGACGTATAATTCCTCACCAATCTTCCCATACAGAAAGGCACTCTTTACATCCATTTGATAGACAGTGAAATTCTTGGATACAGCATATGCCAGGAAGATTCTGATGGCCTCCAGCCTGGCAACAGGAGCAAAGACTTCATCATAGTCATTTCCTTCTTCCTGAGTGTAGCCTTGGGCTATAAGTCTGGCTTTGTTCTTGACTACAATGCCTCTCTCATCTTGCTTGTTCCTGAAAACCCATCGTGTGCCAATAGCATATTGACCTGGTAGAAGATCAACAAGTTTCCAGACATCCTGCCTCTTGATTTGCTGCAACTCTTCCTGCATTGCCTCAATCCAGCTGCTGTGTTTCAGTGCTTCATCTATCTTCTTAGGTTCCACCTGAGATAGAAAACATGAAAACAAGCATATATTGGCCTCTTGAGATTTGCTTCTTGTGAGAATTCCTTGGTGGACTTGGCCAATAATATTTTCTTGAGGATGTTCTTTGTGGATCCTCTATGCTGGTACCACCTCCAGCTGTATCCCTTGCTCCAGATTGCTTTAATTTTGATCAGGGGTCTCTTCATTCAAGGTGGAAGAGTCTTCAACATCAGCAACCACATCAATATTTTCAGCAATAGCATCAACAGCATCTACAACATTTACCGAAGAGTCTTCATCTAAATTTTCAGTTTCAGACAGGCTGCTGCTGGTGACATTGGAGAGTCTTGTTTCGGCTTCACTTGCTTCAATTGCTTCCACAACTGATGGAGGATCAATGGATGGTCTTCTCAGACTGATAGAAGATTTGGGAAAATCCAGTTTGTAGTCAGTGGATGAAGTGGAGGCAGGTGTTTGTGTAGAGGTAGACTCCATATTTGAGAAGATGAGAGGCTCAAATATTTGGGAGAAGGAGTCTATGTCAAAGAGCCAGTTTGGGCCTTTTCCCTGTTCACAGACAATGTGTTCTCTACATTCCACATTTGCTGATTCTTCCACAATTCTTGTTCTTGAATTGAATACTCTGTAGGCCTTTGATTGAGAGGAATAACCCACAAAATATCCTTCATCAGATTTGGCACCAAACTTAGGAAGAACCCCATGTGTGATGAGAATGGTGCATGGACACCCAAAAGGCTTTAGAAACCCAATGTAGGGAACTCTTTGAAACCAAAGTTCATAAGGTGTCTTGTTGAGGGGCTTGACAATGAGAACTCTATTTTGCACATAGCAGGCTGTGCTAACTGCTTCTGCCCAGAATGTGAGAGGCAGTTTTGAGTCAGCCAACATAGATCTTGCTGACTCAATTAGAGTTCTGTTTCTCCTTTCAGCAACTCCATTTTGTTGAGGAGTTCTTGGATCACTGTATTGTCTTTTTATCCCCTTGCTTTCACAGAAACAGTTCAAAGTGTGGTTCTTGAACTCTGTGCCCTGATCACACTGTTGGAGCATATTCTGGTGACAACGAGCTTGAAGATATTATGTCTTAGTCTTAGAGTCTTTGACTTGTAATTGATAGAATTGTTAGTAACAGTTAAAGGGGAGTCTGTTAGGACATGTTTTGTAACTATTGATAAAATTCTGTGTAAGTTCATAGAGAGGAGAATTTAACAAGTTCGCCTGGTTTATCAGAGGCGAACTTGTTAAGTTCGCTTAGTCTATCTGAGGCGAACTTGTTAAGTTCGCTTAGCCTATTAGAGGCGAACTTAATAAGTTCGCCTAAGCATCTTTTAGGCGAACTTGTTAAGTTCGCTTACTGCAGAACTGGTGTTTATAAATAGAGAACAGAGTCTGTTAATCAGAATTAGAGATATCAGGAGGAACTGATTAGAGACAGAATTATTGTAAACTGATATTGTGGTGGAAATACAAAGCGTTTATTTACACCGTTGTTGTTGATTGAGTTACACGAGCACGTTGATCATGGATTCCGCATGTTATCACCGTGTCGTACCGCGAGTCTAGAGATCCATCACGCACCGAATTAGGGACCTACAAGTGGTATCAGAGCTTTTGCTCTTGATTAGCAGAAGATTCGTGGTGTTTTCGTGTCTAATCAACATCAAATTTCAGAGATTTTGAAGATTTTTCATCTTTTTTTGTGTTCTTGATAAAAATGGAGAATTTTTGATCATGTTGGATTGATTTTGGATTCTTTTGATGAAATTGATCCGATAGAAGTGTTCCTAATCAGTTCCTACACATTCCTACGGTTCAATTTAATCAAATTCCATCAATTCAACAAGATATGATGATTTTCGGAATTTTTGGTTCGTGTTTGGTTGAACAGCTGATGCAGGCGAACTTAGCAATTCTGTTGCAGGCGAACTTAGAGAGGCGAACTTAATAAGTTCGATTGGTGCAGATTAGGCGAACTTAATCAGGCAAACTTAATAAGTTCGCTTGGGGTCAAGTTCGCTCAGTCAGGGGAACTTATTAAGTTCGCTTAGGCAGAATCGGGCGAACTTATTTTGGCGGGAAAATTCTTCTTGTCCAAATTTTTTAGGGAAAGCTTATATGGTCGTTTTGAATCATTTTTGAAATTTTGAATTTTCAAATTTTTTTAAAAAGAGTATTTTGGCAGGAAATTTTTTCCGGATATTTTCGCAAAAATTTCAAAATGTCAATTTTATGTGATGATAATGAGATTGGAACTATGCCACCGAGACTTTTGTGCATATCAGATTACTGTAGCTGGAAAGTCTGGTTCGAACAGTTCGTATCAGCAACTGATGAAAACTTTTGGACATCTATATTTGAAGGATATGTGCATCCTACTTATGCCTATATGGGATATTATGATGTTCCTAAACCAGTGACAGCTCTTACTAAAGTAGAAAAACAGAAGTTTGATCGAGAGATGAAGACGCGTGAAACTTTAACGATGTCTTTACCTAAAGAAATCATTCATAGTCTCGGGAAGTGTCCAACTTCAAGAGATCTATGGGAAGCATTGAAGAAAAAGGGTGAAGCAACTTCTCAAACGTTTGTGGTCTTGATCAAAGAAGAAGTAGTAAAGCATAGTGTTTCTAAAAGTGATTCTTCTACCGAGTTAAGTGATAGTGAGAGTATTAGATCTGCTGAAAGTACTCAATCTACTGAGACTGATGTGACGACTGAAGATAGCTTTCAGACAGTTGAAAATGATCTGAGTGAATTAGAAACTGATGCAGAGCCTGTCAATGTTGATCAAAAGAGTGAAGCTGATGATGACTTTTTCATGGCTCCTGGTGCATCTTCTTCAGAAGTAAAACCTGAGGTACTTTCTAACTCTAAAACATTTTGTTATAACCGTGTTTCAGTGAAGGATAAAATGATGAGGGTTATGGATGACAACGTAAACCTCATTTGTGATATGAAATCGATGCACACGGTAAATCAGAAGTTAAAAGATAATGAGAATATGTGTAATGAGAGAATAGAATCACTGAAGAGGGATATAAGTTCTTTAACTTTGGAGATCAAAGAGCAGGCATATCACCTGGATATGTCCTTTGCAGAAATTGAGAAACGAAATAATGATCTTGCTGAAAAAGATAAGGATCTAGCTGAATCTAAAGCAGAGGTAATCAGATTGCATAGAAAGTTAGAAAGCTTTGGAAATTCATCATTCTTATTAGGATATTATCATGAGAATACTGAAGAGGGGAAGGGAACTAGTGGTATTTGCTATGTTCCTCCAACATTCATCGGAAATTATTTGTTGAAGCACTTTCCTGTGACAACACTCTGGATAGAGTCTTAGTTTGTATTTTCATGTCTGTAATTGTCTTTGTATGTAAGAGTCTTTATGTATTAGTTTATCGAGTTGTATTTACTTTTACATATTGAATGTTGCATTTCTTTCTAAGTGTTTTGCGCACTTACATGTGCGCAGGAGAAAGCTCCTGCGTACTTAGCAAGTACGCAAGAATACCTTTGCGTACTTGTTAAGTACGCAAGAGCAATTTGCCCTGTGCACTTGTTAAGTGCGCAAGCATCAGGTCAGGTATAAGTAGGATAGGTTGACAGAAGTTAAGTACGCAGACATTATAGCAAATACGCAGATTGTAATCTCAGTGCTTTTTTCTGTAACCTTCAAGTGTTTATAATACAAAGAACGTTTAAAGTGTTTTCTCTTGTCGATTTACTTTGTTTAGCTAGACTCTCCGTCTAGTCACGGGCATTCCGCACCCGGTCCGACTAGTAGACCCACTTGCATGTGACGATCCGCCACACCCGAGGGACCTACAAGTGGTATCAGAGCCATTGCTCCTGATTTCGAGTGTTGTGAGTGAGTTTGGAGAGTTTTTACAAGCAAAAAGAGGTATTTTTGTTGCTTTTGTGATAAAATAGGGGTAGCTCTTGAGCACTATTTTAGAAGCAAAACTCACTCAAAAACTGATTTTTGTTGTGTATTTAAGTGTTTTGAGCATCAAAGGTTGGTTAGAAACAAGCTTCTGACCCTTTGGCTCATTTGCATTGATCATCAGACGAATTTTTACCATCTCCGGCGAGTTTCAGGTGACCGGAAAAGTTTGGTGAAAGTTGTTGAAAAGGTATCCTGTGTACTTACCATTTCTGGCAAAAAGTACAGTTTTGTGCGTACTTACTAAATACGCAAGACTTATCTCCTGCGTACTTATAAGTGTGCAAGACTGAACTTGTGCGAACTTAAGTTATATCCTGCGTACTTACATTTACTCCTGCGTACTTGTTAAGTACGCAAGAGGAAATCTAAATACGCAAGACCATTTCTCAAATACGCAAGGCCAAAACCAAGTGCGCAACTGTGTCTGACTTTTCTGAAATTTGACTAAGTGTTCACTATGTCGAATCTTCAGAAACTTGGAAACCTGCTGAATTATGATAATGAGATCGGTACACCACAGAAACCACCAAAGTTGCTGAACGTGAACAATTATTCTAATTGGAAAGCACGTTTCGAGCAATACATTTCTTATACCGACTCATCACTATGGATACCAATCCTTGAGGGATATAAGCATCCCACACACATCTATCTTGATGAAACCATGCCCAAACCTATCTCTAAGCTTTCTGACGAAGAAAAGAAAGCTTATGACCGTGAAAAGAAGGCACTTGGTTCGATCACTATGGCAATAACTCGGGAATTGTTCCACAGTTTCCGAGGGTATGACAATTCTAAGGATCTCTAGAAAGCATTACAGAAGAGATTCGAAGGAAATAGTGACATCAAGAAGAGCAAGCGGGATCTTCTCAGGAAGCAGTATGAGTGCTTCAGATTTTTAGAGAACGAATCTTTAGATGACCTCATCTCTAGATTCTATCATTTACAGACTGAGTTGAAGGCTTTTGAACTTAAGTATCCAGATGAAGAGATGGTGAAAAAGTTTTTGGATGCTTTACCACCCAAATTTGAGATGTACACAACCTTGATGAGGGAAAATCCTAAATTCTATGAATTGACAGTTGAGGAGGAAATAGGAAAGGTTCAAGCTCATGACATGAACCTAAAAAGAAAGGAGAGCTCTGGAAGACCCCAAATACAAGACCCTTCTATGTATCATGGGATGACTTCTACATCCAAGTCATCGGGCTCTGGAATTGCCCTCTTCACTAGAAATCCTACTGAAGAAGACCACTCAACTGGGTGTGGTGGTCATGTTTGCTATGCTTCAGGATCAGGGTTGGGGTCTCATCATCAAAATACCTCAAGAAATCCTCCTGCTATGTCTTCAGCTAACAACTCAGTTATAGCAAGAATAGCTGAAGATCATGTAGAACTTTCTCATCTTGTATGCTTGCATATGAAAATTTCATAGGTGGCAAGCTTACTGATCCAGAGACGATTGAAGAAGATTTTAATCAAGTGGATCCTGATGACATGGAGGATATGGATATTCAATGGAATATGACCATGCTATTGAGGAGAGCCAAGCGTTTCCTGAACAGAACAGGAAGAAAGTTTATTGGCGGGCATCCTAATGCCAAGGCCGGGTTTGATAAATCTAAGGCCAAATGCTACAAGTGTCTGAACTATGGACACTTTGATCGTGAGTGTCAGAAAGACAGAGCACCTGCCTCTGGTTTTACCCGACCCAGCCAAGGAAACAGCCATGGCCACAACAATCCAAACCACCATAATCAAAGCCAAAGTGGAACGTCCAATGCACTGGTAGCACAACAGGACGACAGCTTTGACTGGAAGGGTTAGGTTTGGGTACTAATGCCATTCCTCCACCAGTGAGCGGGAAGTTTGTCAATAGCTTAATAGACATTGATCTCACTTGTCTAGATGAGTCCTCTGATAGGGATGATTCCCCTAAAAAGGATGAATCCTCAAGTAAGGCTAACTCCACATCTAGTGAGGAGTTTGTTACTGCGTCTGAAGACGGGTCGGTTAACTCTTGCCCTGAAGGAGTAGTATCTGAGGAGTTGTTGACTAAACAAAAGGTAAAGAAAAACGTTATCACTAATGGTGATAATTGCATTTTAACTGAACCCGATATCATTGAAACAAATGATAATCTAAAGGTAATGCTTTATGGGGGGTATAAAAGTCTTAACCAAGCCAAGAAAGAAGCTTTTTCAGCTCATTATGGGCTTGGGTATAAAGAAAATTTGGAAAAATATTATACTCCCAAAAACCAAACTGGTAAGGTTCAGACTAATGTTCATAAACCAACTCCTCCTTCTCATAATGCTGAGTTATCTAAGGCAAGATCTAATGAGCCTTACAAGAGAACTTATGTAGACAAGAGGAACTGTTTTCACTATGGCTTGGTTGGTCACATTTTTGTGAACTGTCCTTCTAAGAACCAAGGGAAATGGTCTGTTGTTTCACAACCAGCTGTTATCCCCAGGTCGCCACCAGTGAAACCATCTCCCAAACATCCAAAGCAAAATGTGGTGAAACCACCAGTCAAACCGATGGTAAAGCCTAAGATCATATCTGAAGCTAAACCATCTGTTCCAAGAAAGGTAACGCAACCTGCTGTACCTCGTGTATCTACCTCAGGTAGTACATGTACTGGTGAGAAACCTGTGGCAAGACTCTCTAAGCCACAAAGGAGGAGACGGAACAAGAGGTTGAGAAAGCTTGAACAGCTGACTTCAGTTCAATCAGGTGAAGCTTCCACAAGTTCACCTGCTGTAGTTGAACCAAAGTCTCCTGTTCCGATTAAGAAACAAAAGAGATCATGGACTGCAAAATCCAAAACTTCTCAATCTCCTAGTTCTATTTCTTCTAAAGATTCATCAATTTTGAACAGTCATCATGACTGTGAGTTAAAGGAAGTAGTTTATTTTGAAAAGGATGGACGACCCAAGACCACAATGGCTTGGGTCTCCAAATCTAACTAATTATTTTGTGACTCGTGCAGGGATATCCGAAGGGTACTATCTCTAACCGCTGGTATGTAGATAGTGGATGTTCCAGGCACATGACAGGAAACATGGCCCTGCTTCAAGATGTTAAACCATTCAGAGGCGGCTATGTGGCCTTTGCCGGAGAAAAAGGCGGCAGCATCACGTGTCAAGGCGTGGTCTCGAACGGTTGTGTCAGCTTTGACAATGTCAACTTCTGTGAGCAGCTGAAGCATAACCTGTTGAGTGTCTCCCAAATGTGTGATAAGGAGTACTCGGTGATGTTTGACAAGTCAGAATGCCTGATTCTCAAACCCGGTTTTGAAGTTCCGGAAGATTGGATCCTGATGAGAGCGCCAAGAACAAACGACACCTATCAGATTGATATGAGCGTGGCAACAACCACCTCATTAGTTCCTACCAGTTTGCTTTCTAAAGCGACAGAGCTAGACTCCATCTTGTGGCATAGGAAACTCGAACATATTTCGTATCGTAAAATGAATCATCTTGTCCGAAACGGTTTGGTAACCGGGGTTCCTAAGCTGAGGTTTACCGTTGCAGATGACTGTATGCCTTGTAAAAAGGGCAAACAGCAATGGAAATCTCACAAGCCCAAGCTCCAAAACTCTATTGATACCCCTTTGGAGATATTACACATGGATCTGTTTGGCCCCATAAGTATCAGGAGTATTGGAGGTAAGTCGTTCTGTCTAGTAGTAACTGATGATTTCTCACGTTTTTCTTGGGTGCATTTCTTAGGTACTAAAGACGAGACTGCTGATATTCTTCAATATTTTATCCTGAGCTTGGAATCTCTTTGCAAGCTGAAAGTTAGAAGAATTAGGAGTGACAACGGAACTGAGTTCAAGAATAATTTGATGGAGTTTTTCTGTCTCAAGAAAGGGATCCGTCACGAATTCAGCGCGTCGTATACGCCTCAGGAAAATGGAGTTGCTGAACGGAAGAACAGAACACTGATTGAGACTGCAAGGACTATGCTGTCGGATGCAAAGCTTCCTGTCACTTTTTGGGCAGAAGCCGTTAATACAGCTTGTCACGTCTTAAACAGAGTTCTGGTTGTGAAGAGGCACAACAAGACTTGTTACGAGTTGATCAACAATCAACTTCCCAACCTTGATTACCTAGTTCCTTTCGGTAGTCCTTGTTCCTTGTTGCTACAGTACAAAGACCGCCAGTCTAAGTTTCATGCAAAAGCGGTGGAAGGCATCTTCTTAGGATACGTTGCCAACTCGCCTTGCAAGAGAGTGTACAACATAGGAACTCGTACTGTCGAGGAATGGTTTGAAGTGGATTGTAGTAAACACAGCATTCCACCCGAACCAACAGGTCCAGCTTGGGGTTTTGATTATGATGCGCTATTCAAGTCATTCAATCTTCCTGATCTATTTGCAGTTAACGCCGCAAATGTTTATGAATTATTGGGTGGCGGTGATGACTCCAGCTTCTCTACTCGTGCTACTGTACCAATTACAACTCCTGATTCCAATGCTGCATCTGCATCTGGAACTCATGACAGTGATGACAGTGAAGATGTGCTTGTTGTTGGAGATGACGCTCAAGCCAATCCTAACACAACTGTAGGAAATGAAGCTCCATCTGATCCAATTAAGATTGAATCTTTTTCCTCTGGAACACAGGAAATGGGGGAGTTAAGAACGAATTTAGATCCAGAAATTCAGGAACCGATTGTACCGGAGACGAGAGTGCATAGGAATCATCCAATCGACAACATTATTGGTGATCCTTATGCCGGTGTTCAGACTCGTCATTGAACCATCACTGAGAACACCAGTCTTTACACAGAGATATTTGACACTGGTGTCATGGAAACATGTCTGCATGCTGCATCCGTGTCCCAGTTAGAGCCGAAGAATGTGAAGGAGGCTCTCACTGACAACTGTTTGATTGAGGCGATGCAAGATGAACTGTCTCAATTCCAAAAGTTGCACGTGTGGGATTTGGTTGACTTGCCAAAGGGCTTTCAACCAATTGGAACCAGATGGGTGTTCAAATGCAAGACGGATGATCTTCAGGTTGTTATGAAGAACAAAGCAAGATTGGTTGTTCAGGGTTTTTATCAGCAAGAGGGCTTGGATTACACAGAAGTATATGCCCCAGTTGCTAGAATTGAGGCCATTCGACTGTTCTTGGCTTATGCCACTTATGTCGGCTTCAAGGTCTATCAACTTGATGTGAAGAGTGCTTTCCTTTATGGTAAAGTTCATGAAGAGGTCTATGTCACTCAACCTCCCGGTTTTGAAGATCCGCATAATATTAATAAAGTGTATAAGCTCGACAAAGCACTTTATGGTCTTTATCAAGCACCGCGGGCATGGTATGAGACAGTATCTAAGCATTTACTGTCTAATGGTTTCGACCGTGGACAGATTGTGTGACACCCAGCATTTCAGGTCAATATCCATATTACATAAATGCACGTTCATACTTATTATTTCCTGATATTTTATTTTGACTAAGTAAAGTCAAGAAGTCTAGCAAAGGAGTTTATTCCAAGTCTAGTAAATCTTAAAGAATTACTAGAAAAAGTAAGCAGTATAACCCGACTTAGTACGAACGTTAATGGTTAAATTAAATAACCAGAAAAATATATACATATATTACACAAAATTTACGTTTAACTATAATTTATCTCTAAGACTAAATCATATAATATACGTAAAAGTAAAATAATGGACTTTTCGAAGACGTTACTATGTAGCGCCACTTTTAGATACTCATACCTACAAATAATCACCTGAACGAATTATACAATCCAAGATTTCAATATCTTTCATCAACGAGCCATAAACTGGTTAAAATTATGATACCGTGAGAAATCTAAACCGAATTAATTTACCTTTTTAAAAACTCTAAAGAATATTAAGTTACACTTAAATCAAATTATTTGATTTAATTAACTCTAAACCCAATCATCATATCGGCAGAGGCAAGTGGGTTTTCCCCCTCAATTTCTTTGACTTTCTCGACCAAACTTCAGAGAATGACCATACCTCATGCCTTCGAAATTCAAGTAAAACCATACATCTTCAATCACTTTTCTCACAATTCCTTTCATCACTCTCATTTTCTTTCGACAATCTTCCCATTTCTCTTCAAGTTGAATTCAAGTTTTAAAGCGAAATCCACATCTTTCGGTGTTATAAGAAGAGTTCCAAGTGTTTTTCTCAAGAATCAAGCTAAGGAGCTCAAGATCATTCTCTGTTTCTCTCAAAATCACCATCTCTGTCCAGAGGTAAAAACTAGATACCATCCATATTATTGCTTTAAAACCGTAGCTAAACATACGAATCGTTCAAACGCAAGTAAAATAACAAGAAAAGTGTGTCAAATTCAAGATTAAAACATAAAAATATACAGGACTGATTCTGTCAATCAAAATTTCAGTAATCGAAACTAGGAGTTTCGATACCTGTGTTCAATCGAAACTAGGAGTTTCGATACCTGTTGTTCAATCGAAACTAGGAGTTTCGATACCTGTGTTCAATCGAAACTAGGAGTTTCGATACCTGTTGTTCAATCGAAACTAGGAGTTTCGATACCTGTTGTTCAATCGAAACTAGGAATTTCGATACCTATTGCTCAACCGAAACTAGGTAGTTTCGATACTATTTTTGCCAATCGAAACTAGGTAGTTTCGATACCCAAGTTACTCAATCGAAACTAAGTAGTTTCGACATCTGTCGTGTTCAATCGAAACTAGGTAGTTTCAATACCTGTGTCAGGTCCATTTGGACAGTAACTTAGAACAGTTTTGCAACGAAACAAGTATTGAAAAACTAAGAAGATATTCAAACAAAAACAATCAGATTTACAAAGTCGGTGAACAACTTGCGTTTAAGACGGGTAGTCTTAACGTGTATGTTATCCTTGTGTAATTAGGATACGGATAGGCGAGTCTGCTGTTATTCAAAAATTTGCTACCATTCATACTGTCGAGGTGAGTTTCACTAATTCCCCTTTTTCTAAAGTTTTGAAATGATTTGGGGTGGAAACATACTTGTAAAAGACTTTTGTGTGTAAATGAATTGAACTAATGATCTGACCGTATGTGTGTATTGAGGGAAAAGTAAAGCGCTTAAAGTCCTCTGAATAAATTAGTAACCATTAGCTATGGATTTAGCCCGGGATTATATGAATAGTACTATTGGGGGTGACGCCTCCGGTCATGGTCAGTCGCGCTAACCAGGGGTCTAAATGGCCGAATGACCGCATATTGTCTTACTCGCAGAAAGGCGAGGGGGAGGCACAGAATGTTGGGGTTTGGTTACGGTCTCGTACATTACATACTATTTTGTATTCCTTGCAAGCTTACAAATGGGGTCAATAGATCGGATTAGTATTCATATTCATTGGTAATACATACAAAAGGGTTAAAGTGATCAAGTTTTAAATAAAAGAAATTCTGATCAGGTTAAAATGATCAGGTATAAATAAAAGAAGTTCTGATCAGGCTAAAGTGATCAGGTTTTAAATAAAAGAAGTTCTGATCAGGCTAAAGTGATAAGGTTTTAGGAAAAAGAGTTCTGATCAGGCTAAAGTGATCAGGTTTTAAACAAAAGAAGTCCTGATCAGGCTAAAGTGATCAGGTTTTAAACAAAAGAGTTCTGATCAGGTTAAAGTGATCAGGTTTTAAACAGAGGAGTCCTGATCAGGTTAAAGTGATCAGGTTTAACAAAGAGTTTTGATCGGAAAATGATCAGATTTAAACATTGGGTTTATGATAACTCTTTATAATAACTTGTGAACTCACCAACCTCGTGTTGACATTTTTAAGTATGTTTTCAGGAAATTGAACGTGGTCATCAGGTTAGCAATGTAGGATACATGCATGCACGTGGATACGGCTTTTGGGAGGATTTCTCTTGTATAACTCATGGTCTTGAGTCATATTTGTGAAATCTTAAACTTTTGTAAACTCAAGTTAATATTTTGTATGTAAATATTTTAAACTCGATTATGTATCCAATTACATGTATGTGTTTCCGGTAATCATATGCTTTGGAAACCAGTGAATGTTACACCTCGCGTTTCCGCCTTGGCGGGGTGTGACAGAACTTGGTATCAGAGCCATTGATTATAGCGAACTAGGTGTTTAAAACGGAACCTAGTCTATAATTTGAATGACTCACTAAAATGTTTTCATTGCATAAGCATTGCATAACCAGTCATCATGTCATATGGATAATGTAGTCACAAGCATGTCGTCACATTCACACTCTGACCCTTTCTCTGACCCTGAATCCAACGAGGAACTTTCCGCCACACGTCCCAAAAATCGAGTACAAACCCGCAGCTCCACACCACCCAATGTCGCCCTGGGAGAACCGCCTATAATCTACCGAAAGAAAAGCGGAGGACCAATTAAAGTACAAAGTGCTAGGAAGAAGGTTCAACTTCCGCGCAAAAGAATCCTAACAGCCCGTGACCCGGAAAACTTGGAGATTGATGAGGAACCACCTAGGCAACAACCCTGTTACCACCCTACGGTGGGGACTATCCGTTGGATGCCCTGTACCCTGGCACGATGGAGGGAGATGGAGAGCATTCCCTCTACCTCTGAGCTCGGAGAGTCCTCCAATTCCCCAACACCTCTACCCCACACTGGGGAAGCCATGGAGCTCACAGTGCCTACATTGGTAGCACGTGTTCATACGCACGAAGAGCGTCTTGATGATCTCCTAGATGATATTCGAGCACATGGGGATGCAGCCACGCGACTACATTAAGGTCTCGGATCTCGAGTACAGACTTTGGAGGATAGCACCCAAGACATACAGAGTGCCACTGACTACCTAGAGCTGAGAGCTGATATGGACTGGCAGTTCACTCTCACGGTCCGAGACATGGTGGAGGCGCTGGAAGAGAGGACTTTGGCTGTAGAATTTGTGGCTAGGGCTAGCTTTGTCATGGCGGGACTTGCCATGATGATTGGGTTGTACTCCTACTTCTTCTTTTAAACCTATTATGGGCGGGTTGTGCCCATAGCACATTATGTAGTTTAAAACTTTAGTACTGATGTGGTCATGTGAACCCATCCCTTTTGTATCCTTGTCTTTTGGAACAATGTACTATGTATGTTTTAACTATGTATATGATGGCTTAGGTTGTGATGATGGTTGTTTACGCTTGACGTTGTTGTATTCTTATGTCATGATCTATCATTATTATTATATAATGTGTTTCTTTTTAATTGATATGTTAGAAAGAACGTCATGGGCCCTAAACGTGGGACACCCCGTAACACTACTGGTGACAACAACGAGACGATTTCCCCAAACGTGGAGCAACTCATAGCACAGCGAGTAGCTGCTGCCATGGAGCAGTATGAAGCAAACCGAAATAGTGGTGGAGGAAACGGTAGCGGTACAGCAGGAGGTAGCGGTACAGCAGGAGGTTCCGGAGGTAATAAAAATAAATAAGCCATAACACATAGTCATGATCCGAATTAATGACGTTATGACTTGTGATTCTACAGATGCTCCAAATAGGAAGTGCACCTACAAGGCCTTCCTATCCTGCAACCCCCGTAACTTTAATGGCACCGAGGGTGCAGTAGGTCTGATGAGATGGATAGAAAAGATGGAGTCGGTGATTGATATTAGTGAATGCACCGCTGACTGCATGGTGAAGTATTCTACATGTATGCTCACTGATAAAGCTTTAACTTGGTGGAATACTCAAATGAAGACTTTAGGGAGAGAGACAGCGTACCAATTGTCTTGGGAAGACTTGAAAAACATGATGATTGAGGAATACTGTCCTCGAAACGAATTACAAAAGATTGAAACTGAGATGTGGAACCTACAGATGATCGGAGATGATGTGGCAGGATACACCGACCGTTTCAATGAATTGGCGATTCTAGTACCACATATGGTCACACCAGAACATAAGCGCGTTGAGAGGTATCTGTGGGGTCTTGCGCCTCAAATTCGTATCATGGTAACATCATCTAATCCAGTAGATGCCAAGAGTGCTACAACTTTAGCATTCAAGCTAAGGGATATTGCGGTACGTAATGAATTGTTTGTGAGGAAGGAGAACGAGGAAGGTAGATCTGGGGAGAAAAGGAAATGGATGGGAAATTCAAGTAACAAGTCTGAGAAGCAAGGGTTTAAGAAACAAGGAACTATGAAGGCTTTTGCAGTCGACACAGTGGAAAGAAAGGAGTATGATAGGGGCCTACCGAGATGTAAGAAGTGTGGAAACCATCATGCCTGTGTGTGCATCAAGTGTGGAAAATGTGACAAGTTTGGTCACACCACACAAGCTTGTCGAACTAACAACCATATGTGGTGACCTGAAGCACTTCAAGAGGGATTGTCCCAAGTGGAAGAATCAGAACAACGCTCAGGCACCAGGGAGGGCATTTGTGATGGGTGCAAGGGACGCACGCCAGGACCCGAACATCGTCACTGGTACGTTGCCGATAAATAATCACTATGCCTCTGTACTTTTTTATTCGGGTGCGGATATGAGCTTTGTGTCGAATGATTTTAAATCCTTACTCGGTATTAAGGCCAGCAAACTATATCAAAGTTATACAATTGAATTAGCAAATGGGAAATTAATAGAAACCGGAGAGGTCATTAGGGGTTGTACTTTATGTTTAGAAAACCATACATTCAGTATAGACCTTCTACCCGTCGAACTAGGGAGTTTTGATATTGTTATTGGCATGGATTGGTTATCAAAGAACCGTGCCGAGATCGTATGCTTCGAGAAGATTGTACGTATTCCCCTACCAAGCGGAGAAATTCTTTCAATTTAAGGCGAAAGGTGTAGAATGATGTTGAAGACGATAAACTGCATGAAAGCTCATAAGTATCTACGCAAGGGTTATTGTGCATTCCTGGCTCACATCGTTGAGAAGAAACCCGAAGAACGTCGACTTGAGGACATACCGATCGTCAGAGATTACTCGGAGGTATTTCCCGAGGATTTACCAGGAATACCACCATCAAGACAAGTCGAGTTTCGGATCGACCTAGTACCAGGAGCCGCACCAGTTGCACGATCGCCGTATCATCTAGCCCCTTCCGAGATGCAGGAACTGTCGAGCCAACTACAAGAATTACTTGACAAAGGTTTCATAAGACCGAGTTTCTCACCATGGGGAGCCCCGGTCCTGTTTGTAAAGAAAAAGGATAGAACCTTTAGAATGTGCATTGATTATCGGGAATTAAACAAACTAACAATCAAAAATCGGTATCCTCTTCCTCGAATAGATGATTTGTTTGATCAACTTCAAGGTTCCAGTTTCTATTCTAAAATTGATCTACGATCAGGGTATCATCAACTAAAAATTCAAGAAGAAGATATACCAAAAACGGCTTTTAGGACTCGTTACGGTCACTACGAGTTCCTAGTTATGCCATTTGGTTTGACTAATGCACCGGCCGTTTTCATGGATCTCATGAACCGCGTTTGCAAACCATACTTGGATAAATTTGTGTAGAAGCATGTTTTGTAACTATAGATTAAATTCTATGTATCGGTGTACGTGGCTAGTACGCGGGAGGGTGTTCCTGAGTACTTAGCCCGCACACCAGTTTGGTCCTGCGTACTTAGTAAGTACGCAAGGCTTTTGCCTTGCGTACTTGTCAAGTACGCATGACCAAACCATGCGTACTTAGTAAGTGCGCAAGGCTTTTTCCTTGCGTACTTGTCAAGTACGCAGGAAGTGTTCCTGCCCCTATAAATAGAAGACTTGTCTTCATTTGTAGGTGGAACTCTGGAACAGGTTGTCCGGGTCGGGA
Organism: Smallanthus sonchifolius; assembly: GCA_023525975.1. Classification (NCBI taxonomy): domain Eukaryota; kingdom Viridiplantae; phylum Streptophyta; class Magnoliopsida; order Asterales; family Asteraceae; genus Smallanthus; species Smallanthus sonchifolius. Next base: position 63,080,271 of record CM042019.1, on the reverse strand, counting down.
AGAGCTCTCCCGACTCCTGGACTGTGAGCTTAGATGAGAGATGTGTGTTCCTTCGGTATGTAGTCTGTAATACGGGATGACTTCTTTGTTATGGATTATGTTTCATTTCATTATCTTTTGTCTATGTTCGTGTTTATATGCTTCGTTCTCTTTGTTCCCACACAGATTCTTGTAGGTCCCGGGAGCCTTGTCGCGCAGCGGAAATAACACGATCTGTTCTGTGATTTGTGTGGGAACAAAGAGAACGAAGCATATAAACACGAACATAGACAAAAGATAATGAAACGAAACGTAATCCATAACAAAGAAGTCATCCCGTATTACAGACTACATACCGAAGGAACACACATCTCTCATCTAAGCTCACGGTCCAGGGGTCGGGAGAGCTCTTCCCGACCCGGACAACCTGTTCCAGAGTTCCACCTACAAATGAAGACAAGTCTTCTATTTATAGGGGCAGGAACACTTCCTGCGTACTTGACAAGTACGCAAGGCAAAAGCCTTACGCACTTACTAAGTACGCATGGTTTGGTCATGCGTACTTGACAAGTACGCAAGGCAAAAGCCTTGCGTACTTACTAAGTACGTAGGACCAAACTGGTGTGCGGGCTAAGTACTCGGGAACACCCTCCCGCGTACTAGCCACGTACACCGATACATAGAATTTAATCTATAGTTACAAAACATGCTTCTACAAACTCCCTCTTAACTATAGCATCAAATTCTATCTATCTCTAACACTGATATACATCAGTTTACAAAGAATGTCCTAACAGACTCCCTCTAAACTAATGACATCACGTGTCTTCTGGCGAGACTTGATCTTCTGGCATTCCACTTGAGATCTTCAAATCTTCAAACTTCAGTCTTCAGTTGCCGAGTGATGACAAACCCGACTTCCTCTAACTGTAGCTTTCATTGTAGACCAAACCAAGTGCTTCAATAAGAACCAGCTAACCCAACACAACTCATTGTAGTTCATCCTCTCAGCAGTAGCAACCTCCACCCTGACTTAGACTTCTGAGTCTTACAATGTCTTCATAAATAGGTAACAATAGTAGACTAAGACAGCTCCAAATCAGCTGGCATATGATAGAGAGTTTGAGTTTCCAATAACCTGCATCAAACTAATCAGCTCCCATAGGAATTCCAGTAAGATAAACTTAAGTCTTCAACCAGATGTGTCCAACTCTATCCTGTATCCTCACGAGTCAACCAAATTCCCGAAGACGTTCATTTCCAATATCCCCTTTCAGGTTAAGCTCCATCTGACTAGACCAGAAACAAGGGTATGTTTCCTATCCCATCGGCCAATGATAAAAGGTTCCATCTTCAACTAATAATACAACGAATATCCAGCTTCATCTTGAAAACACATGATAGAATCAAACACGATAAATATAGTTTACACGAGAAATCATAGTTGAGATCCACGTTACGTCAAAGAGGTATATATATAGGAAGTACCAACGGCTTTTCCACCACCTCTTTAATGTCTCATGAATACTAGATATTATTGGTAGAAGCATGTTTTGTAACTATAGATTAAATTCTATGTATCGGTGTACGTGGCTAGTACGCGGGAGGGTGTTCCTGAGTACTTAGCCCGCACACCAGTTTGGTCCTGCGTACTTAGTAAGTACGCAAGGCTTTTGCCTTGCGTACTTGTCAAGTACGCATGACCAAACCATGCGTACTTAGTAAGTACGCAAGGCTTTTGCCTTACGTACTTGTCAAGTACGCAGGAAGTGTTCCTGCCCCTATAAATAGAAGACTTGTCTTCATTTGTAGGTGGAACTCTGGAACTAGGTTTATCCGGGTCGGGAAGAGCTCTCCCGACCCCTGGACCGTGAGCTTAGATGAGAGATGTGTGTTCCTTCGGTATGTAGTCTGTAATACGGGATGACTTCCTTTTTATGGATTACGTTTCGTTACATCGTCTTTTATCTATGTTCGTGTTCTCTGTCTCGTTTCTTTGTTCCCACACAAATCGCAGAACAGATCGTGTTATTATCCGCTGCGCGACGAGGCTCCCGGGACCTACAATTCGTGATTGTATTTATCGATGACATATTAATATATTCACGAACCAAGGAGGAACATGAACATCATTTGAAATTAATCTTAGAACTACTCAGGAATGAGAGGCTTTATGCTAAATTCTCTAAGTGTGAGTTTTGGATCCGAGAGGTTCACTTTCTCGGACACGTCATCAATAAGAATGGTATCCATGTAGATCCATCTAAGATTGAAGCTATCAAAAACTGGGAAGCACCAAGAATTCCGACTGAGGTGCATCAATATCTGGGTTTGGCAGGATATTACAGGCGATTTATCGAGAACTTTTCAAAGATAGCCTTACCTATGACCACGTTAACTCAGAAGGACAAAAAGTTTGATTGGACCGATAAACAAGAATCAGCGTTTCAATTGCTGAAGCAAAAACTTTGCAGTGCACAAATCCTATCCCTTCCTGAAGGATCTGACAATTTCATCGTGTACTGCGACGCATCACACCAAGGTCTGGGATGTGTATTGATGCAGAGAGAAAAAGTCATAGCGTATGCATCCAGACAGCTAAAAGTCCATGAGAAAAATTATACGACTCACGATCTGGAATTGGGTGCTGTCGTGTTTGCACTCAAGATTTGGAGACATTACTTATACGGTACAAAATGTACTATCTTTACAGATCACAAGAGTCTCCAGCACATCTTTAATCAGAAAGAACTCAACATGAGGCAACGTCGTTGGGTAGAGCTACTGAATGATTACGACTGTGATATCAAGTATCACCCTGGTAAGGCAAACGTCGTAGCAGATGCCTTGAGTCATAAAGAACGGGTTAAAACACTCCGTGTTCGTGCCCTAGAATTGACAATTCATACGAGTCTCACGACTCAAATCAGGATGGCACAACAAGAGGCAATCAAAGAAGAAAACATTCAGAGTGAAGCTTTACGAGGAATGATAAAGCAGTTGGAACCAAAGTCAGATGACACGTTATACTTCAGGAATAGAATTTGGGTGCCATGTTTTGGTAACATACGGGAGTTGGTTATGGACGAAGCCCACAAGTCCAGGTACTCCATTCACCCAGGTTCGGATAAAATGTATAAGGATCTGAAAGAACTCTACTGGTGGCCGAACATGAAAGGAGAAATTGCTATTTATGTCGGTAAATGCCTGACATGTTCAAAAGTAAAGGCAGAACATCAGAAACCGTCGGGATTGTTACAACAACCCGAGATACCTCAATAGAAATGGGAACAGATTTCCATGGATTTCATTACGAAGTTACCCAAGACGTCGAGCGGGTATGACATTATATGGGTAATCGTCGATCGTTTGACGAAATCAGCTCATTTTCTACCCATCAAAGAGACGGATAAAACTGAGAAACTTGCAAGGCTTTATATCAAGGAAATTGTGGCTAGGCATGGAGTGCCAATTTCTATCATCTCTGATAGAGACAGCAGATTCGTGTCTAGAATCTGGAAATCATTACAAGAAGCCATGGGCACACGTCTTGACATGAGCACGGCATATCACCCACAAACAAATGGTCAAAGTGAAAGGACCATTCAAACCTTAGAGGATATGCTCCGTGCGTGTGCAATTGACTTCGGTGGAAATTGGGATACTCATTTGCTGCTAGCTGAGTTTTCATACAATAATAGTTACCACACCAGCATCAAAGCTGCTCCGTTTGAGGCTTTGTATGGTCGAAAATGTCGTTCACCGCTATGTTGGGCAGAAGTTGGTGACAAACATTTAACCGGTCCCGAGATTATTCAAGAGACCACGGACAAGATTTTCAAAATCAAGGATCGTCTGAAGACCGCCCGTGACAGACAAAAGAGTTACGCGGATAACAGACGAAGACCTTTAGAATTCCAAGTGGGAGACAAAGTCATGTTAAAGGTCTCACCTTGGAAAGGAGTTGCAAGATTTGGCAACCGTGGCAAGCTTAACCCTATGTACGTTGGACCGTTTGAAATACTGGCTAGGGTTGGCCCTGTAGCTTACAAGCTCAGGTTGCCACAAGAACTAAGCTATGTACATGATACGTTTCATGTATCAAATCTCAAGAAGTGTTTATCAGACGAGACATTAATTATACCGCCTGATGAGATTCACATACACGAAAAGTTGCACTTCATTGAGGAACCAATGGAAGTCACAGATTGGAAGGTTCAGAGAACAAGGCGCAGCCGTGTTAAGCTGGTCAAGGTACGTTGGAATTCAAAGCGCGGCCCCGAGTATACGTGGGAGCGGGAAGATAAAATGAAATCCAAGTACCCGTCCTTGTTTACAAACACTCCAAGTCAGAATGACAAGAACTGAATTTCGGGACGAAATTCTCTGTAACATGGGGAGAATGTGACACCCAGCATTTCAGGTCAATATCCATATAACATAAATGCACGTTCATACTTATTATTTCTTGATATTTTATTTTGACTAAGTAAAGTCAAGAAGTCTAGCAAAGGAGTTTATTCCAAGTCTAGTAAATCTTAAAAAATTACTAGAAAAAGTAAGCAGTATAACCCGACTTAGTACGAACGTTAATGGTTAAATTAAATAACCAGAAAAATATATATATATATATTACACAAAATTTACGTTGAACTATAATTTATTTCTAAGACTAAATCATATAATATACGTAAAAGTAAAATAATGGACTTTTCGAAGACGTTACTATGTAGCGCCACTTTTAGATACTCATACCTACAAATAATCACCTCAACGAATTATACAATCCAAGATTTCAATATCTTTCATCAACGAGCCATAAACTGGTTAAAATTATGATACCGTGAGAAATCTAAACCGAATTAATTTATCTTTTTAAAAACTTTAAAGAATATTAAGTTACACTTAAATCAAATTATTTGATTTAATTAACTCTAAACCCAATCATCATATCGGTAGAGGCAAGTGGGTTTTCCCCCTCAATTTCCTTGACTTTCTCGACCAAACTTCAGAGAATGACCATACCTCATGCCTTCGAAATTCAAGTAAAACCATACCTCTTCAATCACTTTTCTCACAATTCCTTTCATCACTCTCATTTTCTTTCGACAATCTTCCCATTTCTCTTCAAGTTGAATTCAAGTTTTAAAGCGAAATCCACATATTTCGGTGTTATAAGAAGAGTTCCAAGTGTTTTTCTCAAGAATCAAGCTAAGGAGCTCAAGATCATTCTCTGTTTCTCTCAAAATCATCATCTCTGTCCAGAGGTAAAAACTAGATACCATCCATATTATTGCTTTAAAACCGTAGCTAAACATACAAATCGTTCAAACGCAAGTAAGATAACAAGAAAAGTGTGTCAAATTCAAGATTAAAACATAAAAATATACAGGACTGATTCTGTCAGTTTTAAAGCGAAATCCACATATTTCGGTGTTATAAGAAGAGTTCCAAGTGTTTTTCTCAAGAATCAAGCTAAGGAGCTCAAGATCATTCTCTGTTTCTCTCAAAATCATCATCTCTGTCCAGAGGTAAAAACTAGATACCATCCATATTATTGCTTTAAAACCGTAGCTAAACATACAAATCGTTCAAACGCAAGTAAGATAACAAGAAAAGTGTGTCAAATTCAAGATTAAAACATAAAAATATACAGGACTAATTCTGTCAATCAAAATTTCAGTAATCGAAACTAGGAGTTTCGATACCTGTGTTCAATCGAAACTAGGAGTTTCGATACCTGTTGTTCAATCGAAACTAGGAGTTTCGATACTTGTGTTCAATCGAAACTTGGAGTTTCGATACCTGTTGTTCAATCGAAACTAGGAGTTTCGATACCTATTGTTCAATCGAAACTAGGAATTTCGATACCTATTGCTCAACCGAAACTAGGTAGTTTCGATACTATTTTTGCTAATCGAAACTAGGTAGTTTCGATACCCAAGTTACTCAATCGAAACTAAGTAGTTTCGACATCTGTCCTGTTCAATCGAAACTAGGTAGTTTCGATACCTGTGTCAGGTCCATTTGGACAGTAACTTAGAACAGTTTTGTAATGAAACAAGTATTGAAAAACTAAGAAGATATTCAAACAAAAGCAATCAGATTTACAAAGTCGGTGAACAACCTGCGTTTAAGACGGGCAGTCTTAACGTGTATGTTATCCTTGTGTAATTAGGATACGGATAGGCGAGTCTGCTGTTATTCAAAAATTTGCTAGCATTCATACTGTCGAGGTGAGTTTCACTAATTCCCCTTTTTCTAGAGTTTTGAAATGATTTGGGGTGGAAACATACTTGTAAAAGACTTCTGTGTGTAAATGAATTGAACTAATGATCTGACCATATGTGTGTATTGAGGGAAAAGTAAAGCGCTTAAAGTCCTCTGAATAAATTAGTAACCATTAGCTATGGATTTAGCTCGGGATTATATGAATAGTACTATTGGGGGTGACGCCTCCGGTCATGGTTAGTCGCGCTAACCAGGGGTCCAAATGGTCGAATGACCGCTTATTGTCTTACTCGCAGAAAGGCGAGGGGGAGGCGCAAAATGTTGGGGTTTGGTTTAGTTACGGTCTCGTACATTACATACTATTTTGTATTCCTTGCAAGCTTACAAATGGGGTCAATGGATCGGATTAGTATTCATATTCATTGGTAATACATACAAAAGGATTAAAGTGATCAGGTTTTAAATAAAAGAAGTTCTGATCAGGTTAAAATGATCAGGTTTAAATAAAAGAAGTTCTGATCAGGCTAAAGTGATCAGGTTTTAAATAAAAGAAGTTCTGATCAGGCTAAAGTGACCAGGTTTTAGGAAAAAGAGTTCTGATCAGGCTAAAGTGATCAGGTTTTAAACAAAAGAAGTCCTGATCAGGCTAAAGTGATCAGGTTTTAAACAAAAGAGTTCTGATCAGGTTAAAGTGATCAGGTTTTAAACAGAGGAGTCCTGATTAGGTTAAAGTGATCAGGTTTAACAAAGAGTTTTGATCGAAAAATGATCAGATTTAAACATTGGGTTTATGATAACTCTTTATAATAACTTGTGAACTCACCAACCTCGTGTTGACATTTTTAAGTATGTTTTCAGGAAATTGAACGTGGTCATCAGGTTAGCAATGTAGGATACATGCATGCACGTGGATACGGCATTTGAGAGGATTTCTTATGTATAACTCATGGTCTTGAGTCATATTTGCGAAATCTTAAACTTTTGTAAACTCAAGTTGATATTTTGTGATGTAAATATTTTAAACTCGATTATGTATCCAATTACATGTATGTGTTTGCGGTAATCATATGCTTTGGAAACCAGTGAATGTTATGCCTCGCGTTTCCGCCTTGGCAGGGTGTGACAGATTGACTCGACCCTCTTCATTAGGAAAGCAGGAGGTGACATTCTTCTTGTACAAGTATACGATGACGACATTATCTTTGGATCTACTAATGAAGGGATGTGTAGGGAATTCGAGCAGGTGATGAAGTCCAAATTTGAAATGAGTAATATTGGTGAATTGTCGTTCTTCCTGGGTCTGCAAGTCAGTCAAAGAGAGGATGGCATTTATCTACATCAAACTAAGTATGTGCAAGACATCTTATCAAAATACAAGATGAATGATAGCAGTACTTATGGAACACCTATCCCAGTCAATCATGGTCTGCATCCTGACAAAGATGGAAAGGATGTAGACAGCAGATTGTACCGTGGGATGATCGGATCACTTATGTATCTCACAGCTTCAAGACCCGATATAATGTTTGTTGTGTGCTTGTGCTCAAGGTTTCAGTCTCAACCGAAGGAGTCACATATGATAGCCGTGAAGAGAATTTTCAGATACCTGAAAGGGAAACCCCAATTAGGTCTCTAGTACTCTAAGCAACAGTCATTCGACTTCAAAGCCTACACTGATTCAGATTACGGCGGTTGTAACCTTGACAGAAAGTCAACTTCTGGTGGATGTCAATTCTTAGGAGACAGACTGGTCTCCTGGCAGTGTAAGAAGCAGTCAACGGTTTCTGTCTCAACTTGTGAAGCAGAATACATTGCTGCAGTGAGCAGTTGTTCTCAGATACTGTGGATTCAACAGAAGTTGAGAGACTACGACTTAAATTTCACTGGAACTCCTCTATTCATTGACAACAATGCCACAATGTCCATCACAAATAACCCGGTGAAACATTCCAAAACTAAACATATAGAGATTCACCATCATTTCATCCGTGATTGCGCTGAAAAGCATTTAATTGAACTTGTAAAAGTTCACACGGATGACAATCTTGCTGACCTTTTTCACAAAAGCATTTGATCGATCCCGTTTTGAGCATCTTGTCAACTTGATAGGAATGTTCAATCCTGAGTGAAAATTAATTTTTCGTAATTCAATTCAATTCATGGAAGTTAAACTTTATTTCTTTTTAAATTTTCTATTTAGTTCTTTTAAGTTTCAAAATATTTTACAAATACAAAAAAAATAGAAAATGGAGAAAATTTCAAAGTTAACTTGAGAAAAGAGGAAATGATAGTACATCAGAAATGATCTAAACGTCACAGACTGTTCATATGGGAAATGATTGCGTCATGCTTACTTAATTGCTTAAATTATTGTGTTTTTAATCTGCTTATTTACAAGTAATTTAAATTGTCAGTAGGCTGTATGCGTCTTTGAATCACTAGTAGTGTGGAAACTAAATCTAAATTACAACTGTGATTTGAACCCATGTTTGCAAGTGTGTGTGCGTAAAAGAATAGAAAAGATCATTATCAGATAAAGGATGTTAGATTTTGGCAATAATTTTCTTTTGAGGTCAGTTTCGGGTTATGTCGTTAGCACAATTAATGCGGTTCATCTCACTGCCCATACTCACAAGTATGCAAGGAGAGATTGAATCAAGACATGTCTCTGCATTAACCGTGGAGCATGTATTCACCCTTGAATCACTCCTGATTCATTGAAATCAAATCCAGATAAAAGTTGGATCCCCTTACCTTATTCAATCACCATATATATTATCCTGAATCATCATTCCGATATTCAATGAAGAAAATCAAATGAAACCAAGACAACTGAATCACTCGATTCTGAATCTTATGATTCCTGATAATCCTTATAGATTCTGCTTGATTTTTTCCTGTGCTAATAGATGTAGCTTCATTCTGAAAATTTAGAAAAACATTGGGAAAATCTTAGATGCCTTGAGATAGTGCAAGTTAGAATAGCATATCAGTGGGGTACACGTTGTATATCTTATAACTAACACCTTAATACATAAGAATGTGATACAAAGATGCGTATAGTTTCAAATCTTATAATATTGTCAACTTGAATTACTTGTTTATGTGCTTATTACGTACGAATAAAGAGTAATCCATGACATGATCTCATATTCTTTGATGTTTATTTTGTATTGTTTTTGCTAAAAGATAGCCTGATATGATCCTCTGCTCGTGTCTTTGATCAAAAATAGTTTGTGTGAATACTTGTATATTTCTATAAGAAAAGATCAAAAATATTCTAAGTTTATGCATAGTTCAACTTTATTCAGAAAAGCCAAAAATATTTGTGTTTAACCTTCCTGAATTGTATTTGAATCCTCCTGATTGACTAGTTTTATCTTGTTCGTTATTTGACTTGAAATACTTCATAAATTCTGAGTTTAAAATTTGCGCACTTAAGGGTTGTGCGTACTTATCAAGTTCGCACGAAGTAAAGCTTGCGCACTTGTAAATGCGCAAGAGTAAAACTTGCGCACTTATAAATGCGCAAGAGTTAAAGCTTGCGTACTTGTAAGTACGCAAGAGTTAACTCGTGCGCACTTAACAAGTACGCACGACTGATTAGTGAAGGGTATAAAAGTGGGACTTAGAATATCTTCTCAGTTTCATCACATTCAAACCGATAGTTTCCCTCTGCAAATTTTTACTCAAAAACGATTGTTCCTCAACTATCTTTTCGTCCCGTCTATTGTTTCATCATCTCATGTCTTCGATTTGGTGAGATTCTAGGCTAAATCCATCCGTAATTTTGTGACTTTTGGACCAATTCTTGACTAAGAAAACGAAGGTCAATCCGTGATTTTTACGGCAAATTGAGGGTTGTTTGGGTAACCTATTATCATTAAACATGATTAGATCACATAACCGATCCTTGAACGTCCTTTTTAATCTTCTATTTTTGACTTTGGGTTTGAAGTCGAACCGTCAGTGGGTCGGACTACCGTTTTAGGTCAAAATTGGTCCTGGTTAGGTAGATTGTGGTGTTGATACTGGTCCCATAGGTTAGAATCATTGATTCCGACCTAGTGGTGACCTATTCGGCCCGCCTTTTGAACGATCAATCAAATTCTAAACTTTCTGGAATTTTTCTTAAGTGCTGTTCTTGCGCACTTAGCAAGTACGCAAGAGGTAGTTCTTGCGTACTTGTTAAGTACGCAAGAAGAAAAAGCTGCGCACTTGCTAAGTGCGCAGCACCAACACTTAGGAAATTTTCTAAGTCTGAAATTTCTGTTCAAAGAGTAACTACTATACCGTGTCATGTTTGTTCATTTCCAATGATACGTGTTGTTCTGATTGTGCTTTCTGTGTGCTTTTGTAGATTATGGCTCGGGCGTTTACTAACGAATTCAACCTGTTAGCGAACACTCAACCCGAATGGAAAGGTGCAGCATTGCAATGTAGGGAAATAGTTGACTTCTTGAACCGCTCAATTGTCAGCTATGCTATCTCAGCTGACCCAACCGTGTCAAGACCTTACTTGGAACAATTCTGGGAGACGGCGGAGCAGGACTGCACGGTATCCCCCAATGTCATTAGGGCTACCGTTGCAGGTCAGGCTATTGCTTTCTCGGAAGATACTGTAAGAAGAGTCCTGCAATTCAGAGACCTCGCGACCGACCCGACAGCCTATCCAGACTACTTTGTGGATGGCTGTTGGAGGCAAAGAATGGGATATGTCAGAGCTAGGGACTATGCTTCATACAAAAAGATGTGGGTATTAGACCAATGGAGGTATTTCGCCCACATCATGATCGTGTGCATCTCGTCAAGGAAAGTAGGTAAAGATGCCATGGGTCATGACCTTGCAGCAGCCATGGTGGGCTTGTCTCTTAATAGGGGCTACAACTTCTCGCGCTACATCTTCAATGCAATCAATGACCAGATCAACACAGCGGAGAAGTTTAGATTCTTATTGTACCCTAGGTTTGTGCAACTCTTGATTGATGATGCGTTGCCAAACCTTCCTGCTATAGGGGAGAGACTGCAAGTCAAGCGGGTGGACAAAAGAGTATTTGCTCAATTTCTGAAGCCAGGCAGCGTAGAACCTACCCCTATGCACACAGAACTCTTTGGCCACCTTCTAAATGAAGCATATGTAGCACCTGAAGACTGGAGATGGTACAGCCACGACTCGGAACCTGAACTGAGTGAACATTCCAATGAACAGCAGGAACAACACGATGAGGAGAATGATAGTGATGATGGTTCGTCTGAGGATGAAGACGACGAAGGCGGTGATGGTGGTGCTGAGGAATCTGATTCAGAAGCAACAGAATCAGATTCTTCTTATTCCGATGACGCACCATCACAGGCACACCCTAGGAGATCGGCACAGGTAACCCTACCTGAGTCGTCCTCCAAAAGAAAGCGACAGAGCTCAAGCAGCTAATATGAGCCAACCTCTGACTCTGATGCTGCTCTACAAAGACAAAGAAGAGAAAGTGTTCAGAAGAACAGGGGAGATAGGCAAGAGGTTGCTATCCCAGTGTGGTAGAGGTACCGATTGTGCAGCAAGTACATGTCTCAGCTGCCAGTCTGGATTCAGCCTCTACCCTACCAGCACATCAATTGTACCGTAGGAGGAGAAGACCACAAGTTCAAGCTGACGTGGTAGTCACGGCAGTCACAGAGGAGGTTCCTGTGATGGTGACCCTCCCTACAACATCAGTTCAAGTGGCGGTGACTACTCCAATTGTCACGGAGTCTATCACCATCACCCCTACCATAACACCCACTCCCATCATCTCATCCCAAATCCCAACACCCACCATTGATCCTCCAAGTCAACCTTTCACTTATGATGATTTCTAACAAGGGTTTGACTTTGGTACCATCTTCTCCTCCCCTATCCATAATACCGAAGCGTCATCATCTAGGCATCCTGATCTGAATGAGGCAAGGATCGATGTGCTAGAAACCCAAGTTGCTGGACTGCTGAAGACTATTCAGAAGTCAAAGGAGGAATCTGATGCTCAACAAGCACATATTAATTCACTGGCCGATGAAGTTAGGATTCTACATAGCCAGAGAACGGGGACTAATGAGCGACTGAAGAACGTAATGGCATAGAATGAGCTGTTAATGAAGACAAATGAAATGATTCTAGGCCATAGAACGTCACTTGAGCTAAGGCTGGATTTACAAAGAAAAGAGCACGCAGTGATGGTCAAATTAGTTGCAGAGCTGACCAAGAAGCTTGATGCTCAGGGGGAGAAAGAGAAAGAGAAGGAGAAAGAGAAAGAGAAAGAAAAGAAATCCACTGGTGCTGAGCCTTGTCATCCAGTCGACTAATAAGGTCATTGTTAGTTTCTATGATGCAATGAATCTTATTAATTTCTCAAAAAAGATCAGAAGACGTTAAGAAAGAATGAGATCATGTTCACTGATGAATGGAGAGAACAAGGATTGCAGTATAAAAGAGTGTTGGAGATATGTCAAAGATATGGAGTGCATGCAGGAAGCAGATTACCAGACAACTGGGAGCTCGTCATAAAGACTGAAAACAGAAGATCAAGCTATTATCAAGGGGGAGTCTGTTAGGACATAGATTGTATTACAAAAGCTTTGTAATAGTTTAGGTCTTATTGTCTTTATGTTTTGTATGTAATTGTTTAGATTTGTCTAAGTATAAATACAATTTCTGCTAGGGGCGAACTTGATAAGTTTGCTTGGTCTATTAGAGGCGATCTAAGATATATTGAAGAACATCTGTCTATAAATATAGAGTTTACAGAGTCTATTCTGTACGCGTGTGATAGATTGAACAATCAAGTATTCTGTAAACTCTGTTTGGTGACATAAAAGAGAAAGTTAATTTACATGTTGTTTCTATTGTCTATTGATATACAAAACGTTAATACGGTAGGATTCCACACTCGCGTTAACGATACGTCCTGTCACGAGATCGATCTAAGATGAGTCATGTGGACCTACATCTGTTCATCATAAAACCACATGTGTTGATAAGAGTACATGGTGGAAAGTAACAGAAAAGCCAACTCTTGTTGAACGAATTACGCAGAAGATAAGAAATCCAGAGCAAGCTTTAACTGGAGAGATTTTAGGTTGGATGTATGATGACGAGAAGAAGATGTATGTTATAAAGAGAGGTGAAGGGAATATACAGTACTTTGACCGAAGCTCCAAGTTACAGACTTTACCGTACTGGGATATTCAGGAGCTGAGTCATATGAAGTTGATCAATCCATCCAATAATACTTTTGCTAGAAACTTTGAAGAATTTCTAAAGAAAGAATGTACGAAAGACAAATTTGAAAGCTTCAAACCACAAGTGCCTGAATTTAAGAAGTTAAAGAAGATAGATAAAGATGGAAGAAGAATATTCAGGTATATTGTCAAGCCAGCTGATACAGTTTCTGCTGTTTACGTTCCTGCACGAAAGGAAGTATTTATCAAGAGCTTCAAAAGATGGGAGTATGACAGTAGAACTCATGAAGCTGTGATCTCAAAACATAGCTTACCAGCCGTCAGAGTCTTTGATCCGGTGGATTTGTTCAGTTTCTCTGATGAAGATCTGAAGACTCTGTATCACAATCCGATTCAATGTGATATGAGCTTGAAGATAAAGGCTGAAGCGAAGTTGTATGTGAGAGTTATAGCTCTATGTTTATCCAGACGATATGAAGCAAATGTAATCAAGAAAAGACTTGCGGAACTGGATTCCAAGAAAGTGAAAGCCAAAGCCAAGCCTAATAAAGACAACAAGTGAAGAATTGATGTTCTGTGGATTAGGGGGATATTGTTAGAACCTAGTAGTTCATATAAATCAATTATAGACTGAAATAGTATCTCTATGGTTTTCGGTCGAAAACTGATGATTTCGATCGATTTCGATCGAAAAGTGTTTTCGACCGAAAACACTTTTCGATCAGAAGTTTTCAATCGAAATTCTTTAGTAGTATTAATATGTTGTCTTTTGTATTTTCAAGTAGAGATTTCACATTTTTGTGTTGTCTGATTTAGTAGTATCCAAGTGAAATCAGAGCTTGTAGTTGTTGATTCAAAGTGTAATTACCAAAGATAATCAATGGAAATCGTTAGTTTGATTGTGCATTTCATGATTATGGCGTTTCTCATTCTAGTTCGTGTTTTGATTCGAGTTTATTGGTGTTGATTGATTTTTGGATTGTTTCCGCCTTTCCAGAAGCTGTTTGAAGATTAGAGACTTGAGTATCAAAGGATCAGAAGGGATTACATCAGCTACTGTGAATCCCTGAAGATAGCCGATATTTGTTCAAGGTAAACCCGAACATTTGCTTGTACAATGATTTAATGTGATTAAGCGGTACCATTTAAGAACGAAACACGGCGTACCCCACGTTTTGAAATTAAATGCTTTTGAAAGCCTATCAATCCTCAAGAAATACCTGCATTCATCCTATCATCTCTTACATGTTAACCAAGGTACCATCTCGACAAGTCAAATTCACCACCAAAAATAAAATAAGATCCAACTGGATATCAGAATTTTTAAAATGAAAAATATCCAAGTGGATATTAAAAGGTATGAACATTCTAGATCTTTGCATAAGCAAAACAGAAGAAGCCATAACATTATCCAAGCGGATAGGAAAAGGTTGAACACCCGAGATCTTTACGTAAGCAAAACAGACGGGGTCAAATCATCCAAGTGGATGGGAAAAAGATGAACTGCCGAGATATTTGCGTAAGCGTAACAGATGGGGTCATCGATGGAAACTTTTGTTACTTTGACGGTCACCTGGCATATGAATCAGAATCCAACATGAAAACCTATATCTGATTGAATCAGTTTTCTAAGTTGAAAATGGGTTAGATGTTTCAAAAGTGGGTTCAAACACACATGTACGATTGAGATTTAGATTTTCACACTACTAAAGAGTTATAACTGTATGTCGGGCCTATCGGCTATGCCTCAGTAAGCACCATCGCTTTTGGTCCATTCCATGTTCAAGAAGTGTGATCAGACTTTATCATTTCTCACAGGGTCGGATCCGATTTTCCTGAAACAGAAAATTGATACTAACAGTGAGTATGAGGATGAGTACATTTCTTAAGCAAACTATATACAAAGCAAATATTTTCTTTTCATTTCTCACAAAAACAAAGCAATTCTTTTCTTTCCTTTTCTCACAAAAGTTCCAAATTCTCCCCAAAAAGATTTGCTTTTCAAACAAATAAAAAGAAATAACTATACAAAAAGCTAAAATATTTTTGAAAATCTACCCGATTAACAAGTTTAAACAGATATGCACACAGGTTACTGAAAAAATTGAGCATTCCAAACATCTCCACCAATTTCTCAAATCTAGCAGAGTCGAATGCTTTAGTAAAGATGTCAGCGGTTTGCTTGTCGGTTTTGACTTTAACGATCTTGATATGTTTCTTTTCGACACAGTCACGGATGAAATGATGTTTGATCTCAATGTGTTTGGCTTTGGAGTGCTGGACGAGATTTTTGGTGATGTGAGGAACGGCGATCTTGTCACAGAGGATGGGGGTTTCATGGAAGGTTATCCCGTAATCAAGCATTTGATGGTGGATCCATCTTACTTGGGAACAACAAAGGGCTGCAGCAAAGTATTTTCTTACATTGCCAGGATACAAGGCGGTTGCCAAGGAACTGAAAACCCCCAGAAGTGGATTTTCGGTCTAAGTTACATCCCCCGTAGTCTGAATCTGAATAAGCCACAAGATCAAACAAGTTATTTTTGGGATACCAAAGCCCATGTTTTGTCTTGTACTTCAAATATCTTAAAATACGTTTGACAGCAATTAAATGAGAGAGTTTAGGATTAGCCTGAAAGCGTGCACACAAGCACACTGCAAACATGATGTTCGGTCTGCTAGCAGCGAGGTACATGAGAGATCCTATCATCGAGCGATAGAGGTGTTGATCAACGCTTTCACCATCCAAATCAGGAGAAAACGAATGTCGAACTTCCACATGAGTTTTGAAAGGATGGGACTCAGTCATTTTGAACTTGGTCAGAATTTCTTTTTAATATATTTCTCTTGGTGAACGAGACTTCCTGACTCCGATTGATCAACTTGCAATCCCAGAAAGAACTTCATTTCCCCCATGTAGCTCATTTCAAACTTGGAACGCATCACTTATTCAAATTCTCTGCACAGCCTCTGATTGGTGGAACCGAAAATGATGTCATCGACATAAATCTGCACCAAAGTAGTATCCACACCATCCTTCCGCTTAAACAGAGTTTGGTCAATAGCACCTCGTGTGAAACCATGATCAACCAGATGCTTAGATAAAGTTTCATACCACACACATGGTGCTTGATGAAGACCGTACAATGCCTTGTCCAATTTGTAGACACGGTCTGAATAGGTTGGATCAATGAATCCCGATGGCTGCTAGACAAAAACTTCTTCTTGAACTTTGCCAAATAAAAGTTATACTGCTTGAGAACAGTTGGGTGGAGGCATTTTTATTTGGCAAAGTTCAAGAAGAAGTTTTTGTCTAGCAGCCACCGGGATTCATTGATCCAACCTATCCAGACCGTGTCTACAAATTGGACAAGGCATTGTACGGTCTTCATCAAGCACCCTGTGTGTGGTATGAAACGTTATCTAAGCATCTGCTTGATCATGGTTTCACACGAGGTGCTATTGATCAAACTCTGTTTAAGCGGAAGGATGGTGTGGATACTACTTTGGTGCAGATTTATGTCGATGTCATCATTTTCGGTTCCACCAATCATTTTTGATGACATCATTCAGACAAATCAATCAATCCCTTGTCCAATTTGTAGACACGGTCCATCAAAATTGTTGTAATTCTACTTGCATTGCCTCCACCCAACTGTTCTCAAGCAGTATAACTTTGATATTCTAAGGTTCAACTTGAGAAATGAAACACGTGAAGACCCCGTCATTCATAGCCTCAGTGGCACTTCGAGTTCGGACTCCCACGTTGAGTGGACCAATGATGTTTTCGATAGGATGATCTTTGTGAACCCGTAATTGTGGAATCTCATCCTCAGCCAGATTTTCTTCCAGATTGGTAATAGTGGTAAGTATTCCGGCCTGTCACGCGGGTGACTCGAGTTCGTTCCCTGGCAATGGCGCCAAAAACTTGATGTCGCCCATGCGGTCTATAAAAACTAACACATAAACCTAACCTACACTCCTAAGTAATAAATGGAGTACCTATGAACTAAACCGCAGTGACAGGAAAGTGTACCTATCGATTGTAGCACAACTTAATGGTAAACCAGATTATCGAACCCTAGAGACACTGAACAGCTAAACTAGACTCAGACTTGGACTAAAGATGATTTGGTTGGGGGTTTACTACACTACTGATTAAAATAATAATGCAAAAAACTAAGAATGAAAGCAACTATCAAGACAAAGGACTAAGGGAATAACAAGAATTGGAAGGAACACTACCTAGGTCGGAATCCTACTTGCAACGCACAACTTCAATCGGTTATGGAAACTATGATGGGTCTGGGTTTCTAAGGATAACAACTGTAGAAAACCTAGTGGATCCCTAATCACTCTCAAGGTGTCACCAACTAAGAAACCTAAAGATGTAGTAAACTCACCAGATAGTCGGATTACCTTTCAGTCTCTCCAACAATTATAAAGTACCCTAAAGACATATCACCTCTCGGTCTCACTGTCCACAATACATTCAAGGAATGCATGGGGTAATCTCAGGATAACAACTATGACTCGGGATATCAACAAATAATAAGACAAACTAAGGGAAACTTCCTTTCAGACAGATTTCACTCATGATCCTAATACTGAAGACTAACCGAATATCTCACTTCTCGGGTATTGATATAAGACACACACTCAGATCTAATTAACACTCAATCACAAATCCTATGGTTACAACGTCTAGCAAACCACACAAACAACCACAAACCTAATGTCTATGATTTAGAGATGCTATTCAAACTGGAAGACATCCACACAACATACGGAATTGAAATCAAACACAAATCAGATTCAATCATGCAGTATTAATCATAAGTATTAAATCAAGATTTTTTACAAAATCATTAATCCATTCATTAAAACCAAAACCGATAAAAACTGAAACTTTACGAAGTATTCATTATTAGACCTAGGCAGTATAAAACTTTTAGCCTACGATCATACTTAGAACATCCATAACAGAAGTAAATAAGCAAAACATAGGTTTAAACACAGAAACAACGAATAAAGATTCAAACTTTAAAACCGAATACGCTACTACAACGAACCCAGGATCCAAAGTCTTCAACTTTGCACTTGATTCCGCTTCCTAGCTCCCAAAATTGCCTCAAACCCTTCTCTGGACGGCAAAACAATCGAACTCCTCTCACACTAGCCTTCAAATTCTATTTAATTCAAAACTAGGGATTTTTGCGGATTTTAGAGCCACTCGCGTACCGTGATAGGTGGTCACGGGTCTCTCGCGTACCGTGAGAAACAAAACAGTCAGGGCCGGATTTGGTTTCCCTCGCGTACCGCGAGGGCTTGCGCTTCCTCCTTCGCGTACCGCGAAGGAGTAAAATTCCTAATTTTTCCTTAATTTCTTCCGGCTTTCTTCTCTGCTCGGTTTCTTCGGGTTTTGACTTGTAATCATCTCGAGCATCTGTAAACATAACAACGACTCGATAAGAAACTAAAATGACTCAAAACACATACAAAACTATCTAAAAATGCACAAATACAAAGGAATAAAGATGTATGCTTTTCACTACATCAAACATCCCAACACTTAACCTTTTTCGTCCTCGAAAAAGTCTGCAATATAATCATAACTAGACATAGCTTAACAAACTCAATTATTCAGTTAACAAAACATACTCACGCGTTAAAAAGAAACAATCGGTATTTCTATCCGATTAAACCCAACCACCAACTTTCAAGCCCCTGTTTAGTGTTCTAATTCCTTTTACCTAGCATATCAATCAATCTACGTGATTCACACTTAAAATTTACTGCTCTATCTAATCCTGTCTCACGGTCATGTCTAGGCACGGATTAAACCATATAGATTTCACCCACCACGTTAAACTAAAATTTACAGGTTTTTAGAAATCAAGATGAAATATGAATGAATGAATGGATGGATATGAACATTATTAAACAAATGAACTTTCGTCTAGAGGCGTTTCAACCAAGTCACTATCCCGGAAGTTAACACATAGACTACAGATATAAACAATTAAGCACATAAGAATCTAACACGGTGGTGTTTCAATCAGGCTCGAACACGACGTGTGACACGTAGGCGAAACTTAGATTTCTAATCAAATAGGCTCAATTAAATGGAATATGAATGCAGGCGTCACCGAAACTTGGATTTATTCTCATAAAAAGAGAGTGGTGTGCCAAGAAAATTTAAAAAACCTCTAAATTTTAACTTAACTTGGTACCTATCACCCTATGTTTCAGTATTACCAATTACCCTAAGATGAATACCCACAAGACATCATGATTTTAATTCAATTAATTCCTAAACAATACAAACAGGAAATTTAAGCTCTACTAGTCGGCTGGGTCTAACAAAACATCACTAATTAGACGCGTTTTCAATTATTTATTTCATTTAAAACTCAATAGGTAGATCTAAATGTATTATCATTTTCCATGTTTGTTTGCAAAACTTTTGATCTCAAAGGTCATTTTTTCATAATTTTTTGATTTTTTGTATTTTTATAAAAAGAAACAAACCTAGAAAAACTAGACTCTACGACGTCTCCTAACAAAACTTGATGTCGCCCAGGCGGTCTGCACAAACTAACACATAAACCTAACCTACACTCCTAAGTAATAAATGGAGTACCTATGAACTAAACCGCACTGACAGGCAAATGTACCTATCGAGTGTAGCACAGCTTAATGATAAACCGGATAATCGAACCCTAGAGACACTGAACAGCTAAACTAGACTCTGACTTAGACTAAAGATGATTTGGTTGGGGGTTTTCTACACTACTGATTAAACTAATAATGCAGAAAACTAAGAACGAAAGCAACTATCCAAGACAAAGGACAAAGGGAATAACATGAATTGGAAGGAACACTATCTAGGTGGGAATCCTACATGCAACG
This sequence comes from Smallanthus sonchifolius, assembly GCA_023525975.1. NCBI lineage: Eukaryota > Viridiplantae > Streptophyta > Magnoliopsida > Asterales > Asteraceae > Smallanthus > Smallanthus sonchifolius. Next base: position 63,059,940 of record CM042019.1, on the reverse strand, counting down.
CACAACTTCTATCGGTTCTGGAAACTATGATGGGTCTGGGTTTCAAAGGATAACAACTCTAGACATCCTAGTCGATCCCTAATCACTCTCAGGGTGTCACCAACTAAGAAACCTAAAGATGTATTAAACTCACCAGATAGTCGGATTACCTTACAGTCTCTTCAACAATGATAAAGTACCCTAAAGACAGATCACCTCTCGGTCTCACTGTCCTTAATACATTCAAGGAATGCACAGGGTAATCTTAGGATAACAACTATGACTTGGGATAGCAACAAATAATAAAACAAACTAAGGGAAACTTCCTTTCAGACAGATTTCACTCAGGATCCTAATACCGAAGACTAACCAATTATCTCTCACTTCTCGGGTATTGAGATAAGACACACACTCAGATCTAATTAACATTCAATCACAAATCATATGGTTACTACGTCTAGCAAACCACACAAACAACCACAAACCTAAAGTCTATGATTTAGATATGCTATTCAAACTGGAAGACATCTACAAATAACATACGCAATTGAAATCAAACACAAATAAGATTCAACAATGCAATATTCATCATAAGTATTAAATCAAGATTGTTTACAAAATCATTAATCCATTCATTAAAACCAAAACCGATAAAAACTGAAACTTTACTAAGTATTCATCTTTAGACGTAGGCAGTATGAAAGTTTTAGCCTACAATCATACTTAGAACATCCATAAAAGAAGTAAATAAGCAAAACGTAGGTTCAAACATAAAAACAACGAATAAAGATTCAAAATTTAAAACCGAATACGCTACTACAACGAACCCGGGATCTAAACTCTTCAACTTTGCTTGATTCCACTTCCTAGCTCCCAAAATCGCCTCAAACCCTTCTTTGGATGGCAAAACAATCGAACTCCTCTCTCAATATCCTTCAAATTCTATTTAATTCGAAACTAGGCCTTTTTACGGATTTTAGGGCCTCTCGCGTACCGCGAGAAACAAACAGTCAAGGTCGTATTTGGTATCCCTCGCGTACCTCGAGGGCTTGAGCTTCCTCCTTCGCGTACCGCGAAGGAGTAAAATTCCAACTTTTTCCTAATTTCTTTTGGCTTTCTTCTCAGCTCGGTCTATTCGGTTTTTGACTTGTAATCATCACGAGCACCTGTAAACATAACAACGACTCAATACGAAACTAAAATGACTCAAAACACATACAAAGCTATCTAAACATGCACGAATACAAAGGAATAAAGATGTATGCTTTGCACTACATCAAACATCACCACACTTAACCTTTTTTCGTCATCGAAAAGTCTGCAATGGAATCATAACAGGACATATCTTAACAAACTCAATTATTCAATTAACAAAAGATACTCATGCGTTAAAAAGCAACAATCGGTATTTCTATCCGATTAAACCCAACCACCAACTTTCAAGCCCCCGTTTAGTGTTCTAATTCCTTTTACCAAGAATATCAATCAATCTATGTGATTCACACTTAAAAGTTACAGCTCTACCTAATCACGTCTCACGGTCATGTCTAGGCACGGATTAAACCATATAGATTTCACCCACCACGTTAAACTAAAATTTACAGGTTTTTAGAAATCAAGATGAAATATGAATGAATGAATGGATGGATATGAACATTATTAAACAAATGAACTTTCGTCTAGAGGCGTTTCAACCAAGTCACTATCCCGGAAGTTAACACATAGACTACAGATATAAACAATTAAGCACATAAGAATCTAACACGGTGGTGTTTCAATCAGGCTCGAACCCGACGTGTGACACGTAGGCGAAACTTAGATTTCTAATCAAATAGGCTCAATTAAATGGAATATGAATGCAGGCGTCACCGAAACTTGGATTTATTCTCATAAAAAGAGAGTGGTGTGCCAAGAAAATTTCAAAAACCTCTAAATTTTAACTTAACTTGGTACCTATCACCCTATGTTTCAGTATTACCGATTACCCTAAGATGAATACCCACAAGACATCATGATTTTAATTCAATTACTTCCTAAACAACACAAACAGGAAATTTAAGCTCTACTAGTCGGCTGGGTCTAACAAAACATCACTAATTAGACGCGGTTTCAATTATTTATTTCATTTAAAACTCAACAGGTAGATCCAGTTGAACTATCATTTTCCATTTTTGTTTGCAAAACTTTTGATTTCAAAGGTCATTTTTTTTAAAAAATTTTCAGTTTTTGTATTTTTATAAAAAGAAACAAACCTAGAAAAACTAGACTCTACAACGTCTCCTAACAAAAACTTGATGTCGCCCAGATGATCTGTAAAAACTAACACATAAACCTAACCTAGACTCCGATGTAATAAAATGGAGTACTTATGAAGTAAACCGCACTGACTGGCAAGTGTACCTACCGAGTGTAGTACAACTTAAAGGTAAACCGGATTATCGAACCCTAGAGACACTGAACAGCTAGCTAGACCCTGACTCGGACTAAAGATGATTAGGAACAAAATAAATTATCAATGCAGAAAAGTAAGAACGAAAGAAATTATCAAGACAAAGGACTAAGGGAATAACAAGAATCAGAAGGAACACTACCTAGGTCGGAATCCTACTTGCAACGCACAACTTCTATGGTGTCTGGAAACTATGATGGGTCTGGGTTTCTAAGGATAACAACTCTTGACAACCTAGTCGATCCCTAATCACTCTCAGGTTGTCACCAACTAATAAACCTAAAGATGTAGTAAACTCACCAGATAGTAAGATTACCTTTCAATATCTCCAACAATGATAAAGAACCCTAAAGACAGATCACCTCTAGGTCGCGCCGTCCATAATACATACAAGGAATGCACAGGATAATCTCAGGATAACAACTATGACTTGGGATAGCAACAAATAATAAGACAAAATAAGGGAAACTTCTTTTCAGACAGATTTCACTCAGGATCCTAATACCGAAGACTAACCGATTATCTCTCACTTCTCGGGTATTGAGATAAGGCGCACACTCAGATCTAATTAACACTCAATCACAAATCCTATGGTTACTACGTCTAGCAAACCACACAAACAACCACAAACCTAAAGTCTATGATTTAGATATGCTATTCAAACTATAAGACATCCACAAATAACATACGGAATTGAAATCAAACACAAATCAGATTCAAACATGCAGTATTCATCTTATGTATTAAATCAATAATGTTTACAAAATCATTAATCCATTCATTAAAACCAAAACCGATAAAATCTGAAACTTTATGAAGTATTCATCATTAGACCTAGGCAGTATTAAAGTTTTAGCCTACGATCATACTTAGAACATCCATAACAGAAGTAAATAAGCAAAACATAGGTTTAAACACTGAAACAACGAATAAAGATTCAAAATTTAAAACCGAATACGCTACTACAACGAACCCAGGATCTAAACTCTACAACTTTGCACTTGATTCCGTTTCCTAGCTCACAAAGTCGCCTCAAACCCTTCTTTGGACGGCAAAACAATCGAACTCCTCTCACAATAGCCTTTAAATTCTATTTAATTTGAAAGTAGGACTTTTTTGCGGATTTTAGGGACTCTCGCGTACCGTGAGAGGTGGTCATGGGTTTCTCACGTACCGCGAGAAACAAAACAGTCGGGGCTGGATTTTGTTTCCCTCACGTACCGTGAGGGATTGAGCTTCCTCCTTTGCATACCGCGAAGGAGTAAAATTCCAACTTTTTCCTTAATTTCTTCCTACTTTCTTCTCTGTTCGGTTTTCTTTTGCTTTTGACTTGTAATCATCACGAGCACCTGTAAACATAACAACGACTTAATACAAAACTAAAATGACTCAAAACACATACAAAGCTATCTAAAAATGCACGAATACAAAGGAATAAAGATGTATGTGTAGCTCCCGATTCGATGCGTGACGGATCTTTAGACTCGTAGTACGACACGGTGATAACGTGCGAAATCCATTATCAACGTGCAACGTGTTACTCAATCAACAACACGGTGTAAATAAACACTTTGTATTACTATAATCCTTGATTACAACAGTTCTCTCTAAAACACACACTTACACCTTTTTCTTCTCTAGTGTTCTAGTGTTCTATGGAATATGAACTTGTAACTCCTATTTATAGGAACACACAGCACCTTAGGCGAACTTAAGAAGTTCGCTCCTAAAGATGCTTAGGCGAACTTGTTAAGTTCGCCTCTCTATGAACTTGAATAATATTCCTTAGGCGAACTTAACAAGTTCGCTCCTAAAATGCTTAGGAGAACTTGTTAAGTTCGCCTCTCTATGAACTTACACAGAATTTTATCAATGTAGGTCCCCAGGTGTCTCGGATCGTTACGTGTGGGTGTGTGACTAGTCGGAGCGGGTGCGGAATGCCCGTGACTAGGTGGAGAATCAAGCAACACAAAGTAAACCGACAACCAAATCACTTTCAAACTCCATCTATTATAAACTTGAAAGGTAACAGAGAGAATATACTGAGTGCAAATGTCTATGTACATAAATTCTGTCAACCTATTCTATTTATACTAGACCTGATCTCTGCGCACTTAACAAGTGCACAGGGCAAATTGTTCATGCGTACTTAGCAAGTACGTAGAGTGTTCTTGCGTACTTGCTAAGTATGCAAGAAGTAATTCTTGCGCATGCTAAGTGCGCAAAACACTTGGAGAAATTATACAACAATAACATGCATTAGAAATTACAACTTGATAACTAATACATACAGACACTAACATACAAAGACTAATACATACAAGACAAGTACAAAAGCTAAGACACTATCCAGAGTGTTTGTCACATAAAAGTGTTTCAATAAACTCCCCCTTGACAACAGCTTTAGCTTCCATCTTCTTCTTGTAGTCAAGGCAGAAATTGATCACCTTGTCGTATTTAGAAGCAAGGAACTTTGTCCATTCGTCCATGTACATGCAGTACTTGTCAGCTAGCGCCTCCAGATCTTTCACAGAGAAGATTATGAAGTAAACTTCATCAAACACTCTGATCAGTTCCCTTGGCACTAAACTTTCACTATCGGACCACACCTTTCTAATCACCACTGCCTCACCCGATTTAGGATCTACGTACCAGTACCATATGTTACCGAGGATATCCTGAGATAACTTGCTCAAGGGAATCTTGGTTTCACACAGCACTGGCTTTTATACCAGTTTCTTTAGGCTTCTCTTAGTCACAGGATGTCTAGTGTTCTTATCCCTGATTCGCTTGGGCACTTGAGGCTTAAACATTTCGAATTTCCCAGATCTTACCTCTCGATGTAGAACCTGCCACAAATCCATCGCTACTGCGTTCTTTGAGTGACCCAGCAGCTCTCGGTTTACTAGGTTCACGAGGTCGTATCTTGGCAAGGAGTTGAAAGCTTCGCTGGTTGGTTTCAAGTATTGAACCCCCCAGCTCGCTTGATTGCAAACAACTTCTTATCCTCGTCGAACTTCACAGCTAAGATCATCCCTGTCGCTCAGTGTTTGTCTATGATTGAAGTCTTTTGCCAGACAGGAGCCGGATCCTTCGATGAACTTGCAGGCATATGTTTCTCTTTCTGTGCCTCTGGATCCACAGGTGTAGGGTCGGTAGGGGAGGCTTCAGTCGACGCCTCAACAGTACTAGCAGGCTCGACTGAACCTGTGTCAAGATGAGATTCAAAGGATGGAACTTCGAAGATCCCTCCATCTTCAAACTCATACTCTCCTTCCTCATCGCCCTTGGGTACTTCGATTACCACATCATCATCTTCCTCATCCCAGTCGTCACCAGAGTCGATCTCTCCCTCTTCCATATTGCAGAGAACCTCGATCTGTGCTTCTTTGGTATAGTCTGGCTCTAAGAATAAGATCACATAATCCGACACATCGTCAGATAGATCTTTCCGAACGTCAGCCACAGACTTTCCTTTATTGTCACCTAAAGCATCACCTCCACCTTCACTCTGAGTGGACTCCCCCTCAGCCATAGGCACGGAAGAAATGGGAACAATCACCCAAGCCGATGATTGCTGCTCACTTCCGCTCGGTCCGGCTTCAGGATCCTTGTCCTGATCATCACCCTTAGTCAGGTCAACTAAGTGACAAGCCTCTTCACTGCTACGCTTAGGTGGTTACTTCTCCAACAGCTCCTTCAACTTCTCCCCCTGAGCAGCAAGTGTCTTGGCCATATCACAGACCAATTTCACCATAGTGTCATGCTCTAACTGCTGCTTGTCATCAGCCGCCCGCTGTTTCTTCAACGCGGCTACTTCATCAATCAAAGAGTTTATCTGGCCCTATTGCTTGTCAGATTCTTCTCTTGATTTCTGTACTATTTCAAGAAGACTCGCGACTTGAGTTTCTAGGGTAGTGATCCATGTATCACGAGGATCAGGTCCCCTTGAAGATGATGCTTCGGCTTGATGAGTAGGTGAAGATTTCATCGAAATCAAATCCATGAGTAAAATAGAACTCATGAAATGGTTGACTGATGTGTTGAAGAGTGGTTGTGGGGATTGAGGTAGGGATTATGGTTGTTTGAATGGTGGTAGGAGTGATAGTGATAGACTAGGTTAAAATTGGAGTTGTCACCACCACTTGGACAGATGGTACAGGGAGGGACACTATCACAGGCACCTCCTTTGTGATAGCAGTGATTGCCACATCAGTTGTTACACATGGCCTCCTCCGCTGTCACCTGTAAAGTTGTTGTGAAGGTGAGGTAGAAGTGGAATCAGTACTCGCATTCGTTACATGTGCTTGCCTCTGAGCACTAACTTCTACCTAACGAAGGATAGCTTGTTACGGCCTATCCCCCCGTTGCTTATTAATCCTTTCTCTCCTACGTCTTTGTATAGCAGCGTCCGAGTCCGAATCGGGCTCGTATTCACTGCTAGTCTCTTGTCGCTTTCTCTTGGTAGATGACTCGGGAAGGGTCACCTTCGTCAGTATTCTTGGGTGTGCCTGGGACAGTGCATCATCAGAATCAGAGGAATCTGACTCGGTCGATTCAAAGTCGGAATCTTCAGCACCTCCAACTACTTGTTCTTCATCTCCTTCTTCTTTAGAAATTTCATCTTAAGATCCAACTTCCTCTTCTTCTTGCTGTTCATCACTGTGCTGACTAAGTTCTGGCTCAGACTCTGCACTATACCATCTTAAGTCAGCAGGGGCCACATATGCTTCATTGATCAGGTGGCCAAAGAGTGGAGTATGCTCAGGGGTAGGTTCTACACTGCCTGGCGTTAAGAACTGTGAGAAAACTCTCTTGGCCACCCGTTTGACTTGAAGTCTCTCTCCAATTGGCGGTAGATTAGTTACGGCATCATTAATCAACAGCTGCACGGACCGAGGGTATAATAGAAATCTAAACCTATCAGCTGCATTGATCTGATCGGTGATAGACTTGTAGATATATTTTGAAAAGTTATAACCCTTGTTGAGAGAGAGGGCAACCATTGCAGCCGCCAAGTCATGCCCCATGGCATCCTTTCCCGCCTTTCTAGTAGACAGGCACATGATCATGACGTGTGCGAAGTAACACCACTTATCAAGTACCCACATCTTCTTGTATGAGGGGTAGTCCATGGTACCGACATACCCCATCCTTTGTCTCCAGCATCCATCAACGAAGTAGTCAGGGTAACTCACCGGATCAGTTGATAAGTCCCTAAACTGTAGCACGCGTCTGATGGTGTCTTCAAAAATAGCAATGTCATGACCTGCTATAGTAGCCCTAATGACATTTGGGGATACTGTACAGTCATAATCAACAGATTCCCAGAATTGCTCCAGATATGGTCTTGAGACAATAGGATCAGCAGAGATGGCATAGCTGATCTTCGATCGGTTCAGGAAGTCGATGATCTCCCTATATTGAAGTGCAGCACCCTTCCACTTGGGCTGTGTTAGAGCCAGTAGATTGAATTCGCTGGTAAATGCACGAGCCATCACTACAAAAACAAACAATAAACACAATAAGAACAAGAAGCATCATTGGAAATGAATCAAACAAGACTTGATATAGCAACTGCACAATGAACTAAATTTCAGACTTAGAAATTTTTCACAAGTGTCCTTCCTGCGTACTTAGCAAGTACACAGGGGTTAGTTCTTGCGTACTTAGCAAGTACGCATGAATTACTTCTTGCGTATTTGTTAAGTGCGCAAGAACTTTCACTTAGCCAAATTTCAAATTCCAAAATTCAACCGATGTGAGGCATTGCTGTGGATTAGGGTCACTACAAGGTCGAAATACATGATTAGGACCTATGGAACCACTATCAATAGCAATGAGGTGCTAAACTCGTCAATTTTGACCTAGCCTTGGTCCGACGGTAGCCTACAGTCAAACAAGGGGTCAAAAGCAAAATCAAACACTGTAAAAGACAATTTAGGAGTCAAGGAGCTTCGATTAGTGACTTATAACTAGATTTACATCTTAATTTTCATTAAGAACATCCAAAATCGGTTCAATCGTAAGTAATTTTGGGCGGTAGTGCATGACATTAACTTGAGTCCTTTGCAAGGCTTTTCACCAAAGACTCTTAACGTTTCTCCCGACGGTAGAGGTATTCGGATGCACTTCTTGAAACAGATGACTTCGGCATGGTGATTTGATAGCCAATCCATGCCTTTGATGATATCAAAACTTCCTAGTGGCATTGGTACAAGGTTTATTGGAAATGTATGATCATTAAGTTCTAAAGAGGAGTCGTGAATAACAGAGTCAATTGTAAGGGAGTCACCATTTGCTACTTCGACGGTGAAGGTTTTCTCTAATTGGGATCGTGTCTTCGCAAGTAAGGGTTCAAAGTTAAGTGACACAAAACTTTTATCGGCACCGGTATTAAATAAAATAGAGGCATATTGACTATTAACAAGGAACGTACCGTTGACCACATCATTGTTGGCTTGAGCTTCATTGGCGTTTATGTTGAAAGCACGCCCAGGAGCTCCGCCTTGTCTAGCATTGATGAACCTTGGGTACTGGTCACGAAAATGATTTGGGTTACCACATTCATAACAAGCACGCCCATTTGCAATAGCGGGAACACCTTGATTAGCCACTTGGGGGTTGGTTCGGTTTGGTGGGTTGACTTGGCCTGCAAGTGCTTTGGCTCTACAAACATTGACTGTATGGCCATATTTCCCACAGTGAGTGCAAAGGCGACATGGAATGTTTTGGAGATGGTGATAGTTGCATGTGGCACAGAGTGGGTAGATCCCAACATATGGTTTTTGGCTGGTGCTTGAACCATAGGCGCAACTTTGTTAACAGGGATAGCGGGAGTGACCATAGCATAGTTTCTAGCCTTTCTTTTCTTATTTTTATGGGAGGGTTCAGTTGTGGCTTCTTTGATGTGTGTGGGAGGGGTTGTGGTGTCGGGAAATTTCTTGGTGCCTTTTCTAGTCAGAGTTCCCGATTTAACATGGTTGTCGGTTAATGTAGCAGATAAGCGGATAACATCTTCTAGTGTTACGGGATTTCTCCCTAAGACAGTATCTTGAATTTGCATAGGTAATCCACCAATATACTTCTCAATGCAGCGGGATAAAGGTGTGACCATATGGGGCACAAGGAGACTCAACTCATGGAACCGAGTTGTATAAGCTAGACTTTCACCACCATCTTGGGCAAGATCCCAAAACACGGCTTCCAGTTTCTTCACCTCATTTCGAGGACAAAATTCTTCGGTCATTAGCCTTTTAACCTCATCCCAAGGTAAGGCCATTGCTACTTCCACGCCTCTAGTTCCCTTTTCCCCATTCCACCACGTGAGTGCCCGTTTTTGTAAGACACTAGTAGCATGACGAACACGAAGGTTATCGGGGCAGTCACTATTGAGGAAGGTATTCTCAATACTTTTGAACCATTGAAGAAGTCCTGTGGCTCCCTCGGTACCATAGTACTTAAGAGGATTACACGAATTGAAGTGCTTGAAGGTGCATTGCGGTGGGTTGGCACCACCACCACCACTAGTTCCATGGGTACCATTAATGGCTCCATTAGCTTGGGTGAGTTGAGTTACAAGTTGTGCAAGGATAGCATCAATGTCGGTATTGTTTTTGGTCACGGGAGCATGATGGGGAGGCATTCTACAGAATTGCACAACACAAGCAAAGATGTAAGAACTTATGAATGTTGTTTGGATTTAAAAGAATAAGATAACAAATAGAATAGTTAATCATACTTTGGATTGTACTAAAATAGTGATAAAATCACTTGAATACTATGACACATTAAGGTTAATTAAAATCATATAATTTTCAAGGAGACATGCTTTAGCCTATAAGTAAACACTCACACCGGGAATTCCCAGGAAAGCATACGGGTCCCTCGGTCGATTGTGATTTATGCGAAATGCTTTCCTAGACAGAAAAACCAGAATACAGGTGTCACTCTTACAGATTGCACGTGTCCTCGAATAATTAACAAAGTTTAAAAGCCTTAACGAGGAAATAAAGAAATTTTTATAGATTTAGATCCTTGAAGTTTCCACATGCTAAGAAGATGATGATAGAGGTGTAGGTAAGAATATTATGCGGTTTTAGGGTATAGGTAGGGATATCGTTTATTTAATTAGTATTTAAGTATATCTTAATAAGTCATGAATTTTTAACAAGTAAGGCATCAAAACGAAATAATAACTAATCATAGTAAGCATGTAACACATAGCATGTAGCACATATCACATAATCATGAAGCATGGCATAAGTGAGTGTCCTAAAGTTATAGTCTAGGTCAAGGGTGTCTAATAACCTAGTTCCCTATAACATGGCTCTGATACCAATCTGTCACACCCCAACCGACGGCGGAAACGTCGGGGCGGGACATGTACACTGTTCATGAGCGCAAGGTTGACTAGATTTCAATATTTTAATCATCAAGTTTAACTTCAAATAATTAAACACAACCAAATTCAAACAAGTACATAAACGAAATACATAATAGTCTTTATTTAAATTTAACTAAGTCCAAAGCCTATGTGTAACATGCCTTGATCAAACACACTCATTAGTACCTGAAACATGAATAAAATAAAGTCAACTAAAAAGTTGGCGAGCATATACAGGTTTGTATATAGATAGCATATAGATTATGAATAAACAAATCCTTACATAACATGATAAAATAAGGCATTTATGGAGAGCAGCTATTGTGTAACCAAGTACAATCAAACCTTTGTAACTAGCATGCAAAATTGTGTTGTCGGTAACAATCATCCCAATCTGGGTGGGTTTGTCAGACTCAATAGAACTATCATTGTTTACCGTCGGCTTGAATAGTTAATGATTGCACATAAATTGCACACAAAATTTAGCACAACTAGCACTCAGGCATAAAGCTCAAATTGCACACATGAATGTAAAGGGGATTTGTATTTGTGTAGTTTGTGTAAATGTAAGCAATAGTTTGTATAGTGTTCATGTTCCACCCCAAAAGGTGTAAAAGAGTAAAAGGGGCTATGTAATACTCACATGATTCAAAAGGCGTAGCTAACACGAGAGACTAGATAGTAACGAGATCCTTGTAATGCACAACGTTAACCTAGAGTGTAATATGTATTGAATTAATAGTGTGCACAATAGTCTATGTCTAAGTCTAGGGTCGAATTGGATGTGTGTTCAAAGAGTTGGAGTTGTAGGCGTTAAGTTTTGTTAGGTATAAACTAAATAAACAATCTTTGTTTAAATATAGATTAAATAAATAATTGATACTTTATTTATTTATTTATTTATTTATAAAAATATGTACTTAGTCATTTAGTGATAAAAATGTATCGTGCGTTTTATATTAAGTATAAATTTAGTAAATAGCTTTTGTTAATCTATCTTTATAAATATGTGCAAATGGGTTGTATAAATGATATCTAGGGGTTTAATAATAAGTATAAAATTAATTTTGTAGGTTTAAATAAATAACTTCTATTTATTTTATAATAGGAATTTTATCTTTTTAAATAAGGTTAATATAAATCTTTATAAAATCAATTATTTTTATTTGAAAATTCATTTGAAATGCTTATTGTTTTTAAAATATAAAATTTAGTATTCTGCCAAGATTTTCTCACACACACGACCGTGCCTGGGACAAGGTACGATCGTGCTAGGATCCACGGGCGCGACCGTGCTAGTCAGGGCGCGACCGTGTTGAGCAAACAGAAGACATAACTAAGTTGTTCACTAGGCCCGACCGTGTCTGGGCCAGGCACGACCGTGTCTAGTGTTCTGAGGCACGACCAAGTCTAGCCAAGGGGCACGAGCGGGTCTGAGTGCGTGAGGCACGACCGCGCTGGTATTGACACGACCGTGTCTCATGAAGCACGACCGCGCTAAATGGTTAGCGCGACCGTGTCTGTTCCAAAACAGGAACGAATTGACTATTTCTTATGATAACAGTGTTAGAAATCATAGGGCTTTCACCCATTAAGTTATTACGAGTCTTTTTGTATAGATTAATTGTATTTAAAATATGTCAAGAACCGGATTCGATTAAGCCATTTTTGAACGAAACATAGATTCGGGTTCGTGTTAATTTCCATATTGTATGCCAAAATTAAGTTGGGCTTTTAATCTATGGACTAAATCGATTGAGTATGAGATTTCAATTACCCGGAAGACGATGAATCGATAGCGTACGGTAGGAACGAGTTTCGGCGGCGACGGGTTTGGTTTCCGGCGTCTTCCGCTGCAAATCCGGCTGCTTCAATGTTTTCGGGAGTTTCAGAGGGGTTCGATGGAGTGTTTGCTTGGGAGGATTTCAATTCAGAATAGACGAATTGTGGTTCAAATGAAATAATTTCTGTTTTTGAGACTAATTGAATTTCTTGGATGTAATTGTAGACATTATTCGATTAATTTTTTTCGTTACTGGTAATGATGTGTATATCGGTTACGAACTCAAACGATCCTGCGTTTAAAACTGTATTTACGTTTCAACTAACGCGAGGCGCGACCGTGCCTATACGAGGCGCGACCGTGCCAAGGCACCGGGCGCGACCGTTCCAAAGCAAGGCGCGCGACGACGCGACCGTGCCAGAATGAGGCACGACCGTGCCTATTAGGGTTTCTTGTTAATTTATAAAATCAGTCTTTGCAAATTTCGGTTTTGATAGATTTATACAAGTATAAACTTATTTAGAATTTTTATAGGATATACCCGTGTAAAATTTGCGGATTTGCATTGGAACATAGTATTTAATTGTTGGTACGAATAGAACAAATCAATGTACTAGAATTGGGTTTGAAATGTATCACATTGAACTGAAATACAGATAATGAAAATCAGAAATGTTACAGTATCCCCATGTTGAGGGAATTTCGTCATGAAATTTAGCTAGTGGAGGCGACGACATCAGTGAAGAGATGGGGTTACTTGAGCTTCATTTGGTCCTCTAGTTCCCAAGTTAATTCAGGACCACTTTTAGATTCCCAACGAACTTTGACAATAGGGATACGGCTTTGCTTGAGCTGCCTGATCTCACGATCCATGATTTCTACCGGTCTCTCAACGAAGCGCATCGTTTCGTCAATGTGCACGTCGTCAAGAGGTATGTGGAGGTTTTCATCAGCCAAACATTTCTTCAGACTAGACACATGAAATGTAGGATGCACATTGCCAAGTGATGGAGGTAAGTCGAGTTTGTAAGCCACTTTCCCAATCCTTTCGAGGATCTTGAATGGACCCACATAGCAAGGTGCTAACTTGCCTTTCTTTCCAAAACGGATCACACCCTTCCACGGAGACACCTTTAGAAGGACATGGTCATCGACTTGGAATTCTAAGGGTTTTCGTCGTTTGACGGCATAGTTCTTTTGCCGACTCCTTGCTACTCGAATGTTGTCACGGATTTGGATAAACATGTCGGTTGTTTCTTGAATTAGCTCGGGACCGATGATTTGTGCTTCACCAATCGCGTTCCAACAGATAGGAGAACGAAACTTACGACCATAGAGAGCTTCAAATGGTGCCATGTTGATACTTGTGTGGTAGCTATTATTGTGATAGAACTTGATTAGGGATAGATGTGAATCCCAATTGCCACAAAAATCAATTACACAAGCTCTAAGCATGTCCTCCAGAGTTTGAATTGTACGCTCGGTCTGACCATCAGTTTGGGGATGGTAAGCCGTGCTCAAATTCAATCGTGTGCCAAGAGCAGTTTGGAGAGATTGCCAAAAACGAGAGGTGAACCGAGCATCTCTATCAGAGATTATGTTTAAGGCAACACCGTGACGGCTCACAATTTCATCAATGTAAATTCGGGCTAGTTTCTCAACCCGATAGTCTTCACGGATAGGCAAGAAATGAGCAGATTTGGTGAGACGGTCAATGATCACCCAAATGCTATCATAACCACTTGAGGTGCGAGGGAGTTTGGTAATGAAGTCCATATCTAAGTTCTCCCATTTCCACACGTGAATTTTCGGTTGTTCAAGTAAACCGGAAGGACGTTGATGTTCGGCTTTGACTTTGGAGCAAGTTAGACATTTGGCAACATAGAGAGCAATGTCTTTCTTCATACCGGGCCACCAATATTGTTGGCGAAGTTCTTGGTACATTTTATCCGCACCAGGATGAATAGAATAACGAGTCTTATGAGCCTCGTTCATGAGAAATGTACGGAGATCATCGCGATTGGGAACCCAAATACGGTTCAAGTAATAAAGTAAGTCATTGGGTTTTGGTTCAAGTTGGAGTTCAACACCACACAACATTTCCTCGTACATGTTACCCTCGGTGACTGAGACGTGTTGAGCTTCTAAGATGCGATTTTGAATGTCGGTTTGAATTCGGACACAATGAAGCATGACATTGTCCTTTCGACTCAAACCGTCGGCTACAACATTCGCTTTGTCGGGATGGTAACGAGTCTCGCAGTCATAGTCGTTAAGGAGTTCAACCCAACGTCGTTGCCTCATATTGAGTTCTTTTTGGTTGAAAATATGTTGGAGACTTTTGTGGTCGGTGAACACCACACATTTTGTGCCATAGAGGTAATGTCTCCATATCTTTAATGCGAATACGACCGCACCTAACTCGAGGTCGTGCGTCGTATAATTCTTCTCATGAATCTTAAGTTTCCTTGATGCATAAGCGATTACTTTAACTCGTTGCATGAGGACACAACCGAGACCTTGGTTGGAAGCATCACAGTAGACAACTAGATCATCATTCCCATCAGGGAGAGTCAAAATAGGAGCATTGCACAACTTTTGCTTGAGAGTTTGGAAAGCTTCTTCTTGTTTTGGTCCCCATTCATAAGGTTTACCCTTGTGGGTTAAAGCGGTAAGAAGGACAACAATCTTAGAGAAATTTGAGATGAAGCGACGATAATATCCTGCAAGACCAAGAAATGAACGAACTTCGGTGGGGGTCTTCGGGGCATTCCAATTCTTAACAGCTTCGATCTTAGCAGGGTCAACATGAATTCCCTTGTCGTTGACGATATGACCAAGAAATTGAACTTCCTTTAGCCAAAATTCACATTTGGAAAATTTGGCATATAGTTGTTCCTTCCTCAAGACGTCCAAAACCAGTCTAAGGTGTTGCTCATGGTCGGCTTTAGTCTTGGAGTAGATTAAGATATCGTCAATGAAGACGATCACAAATTTATCAAGGTACGGTTTGCACACACGATTCATGAGGTCCATGAAGACCGCGGGTGCATTGGTTAGTCTAAAAGGCATGACCATGAACTCGTAGTGACCATACCTTGTTCGAAAAGCAGTCTTTGGAATATCTTCCTCTTGTACACGGAGTTGATGATAACCAGATCGAAGATCAATCTTCAAGAAGTAAGTAGAGCCTTGAAGTTGATCGAAGAGGTCATCAATCCTAGGTAACGGGTAACGGTTCTTGATGGTAAGCTTGTTGAGTTCGCGGTAGTCAATACACATGCGGAATGATCCATCCTTCTTCTTGACGAATAAGACGGGTGCACACCACGGTGAATGACTTCGACGAATGAAGCCCTTGTCGGAGAGCTCTTGGAGTTGACTTGCAAGTTCTTGCATTTCAGAAGGTGCGAGACGGTAAGGAGCTCTAGCCATGGGGTTAGCTCCGGGTATAAGGTCAATGCAAAATTCTACTTGTCGAACGGGTGGAAGACCAGATAGATCTTCGGGGAATACTTCGGGAAAATCCCCAATGATGGGAATGTCTTGGATACTCTTCTCTTTGACATCCTTTTGAACAATATGAGCTAAGAAGGCTACGTACTTCTTTCGTAAGTACTTTTGGGCGATAGTGCATGACATTAACTTGCAAGGCTTTTCACCAAAGACTCTTAACGTTTCTCCCGACGATAGAGGTATTCGGATGCACTTCTCGAAACAGATGACTTCGGCATGGTGATTTGATAGCCAATCCATGCCTGTGATGATATCAAAACTTCCTAGTGGTATTGGTACAAGGTTGATTGGAAATGTATGATCATTAAGTTCTAGAGAGCAGTCGTGAATAATAGAGTCAATTGTAAGGGAGTCACCATTTGCTACTTCGACGGTGAAGGTTTTCTCTAATTGGGATCATGTCTTTGCAAGTAACGGTTCAAAGTTAAGTGACACAAAACTTTTATCGGCACCGGTATCAAATAAAATGGAGGTATATTGTCTATTAACAAGGAACGTACCGTTGACCACATCATTGTTGGCTTGAGCTTCATTGGCGTTTATGTTGAAAGCACGCCCACGAGCTCCGCCTTGTCTAGCATTGATGAACCTTGGGCACAGGTCACGAAAATGATTTGGGTTACCACATTCATAACAAGCACGCCCATTTGCAAAAGCGGGAACACCTTGATTAGCCACTTGGGGGTTGGTTTGGTTTGGTGGGTTGACTTGGCCTGCAAGTGCTTTGGCTCTACAAACATTGACTGTATGGCCATATTTCCCACAGTGAGTGCAAAGGCGACATGGAATGTTTTGGAGATGGTGATAGTTTCATGTGGCACAGAGTGGGTAGATCCCAACATATGACTTTTTAGCTGGTGCTTGAACCATAGGCGCAGCTTGGTTAACAGGGATAGCAGGAGTGACCATAGCATAGTTTCTAGCCTTTCATTTCTTATTATTATGGGAGAGTTCAGTTGTGGCTTCTTTGATGTGTGTGGGAGGGGTTGTGGTATCGGGAACTTTCTTGGTGCCTTTTCTAGTCAGAGTTCCCGCTTTGACATGGTTGTCGGTTAATGTAGCAGATAAGCGGAGAGCATCTTCTAGTGTTGCGGGATTTCTCCCTAAGACAGTATCTTGAATTTGCCTAGGTAATCCACCAATATACTTCTCAATGCAGCGGGATAAAGGTGTGACCATATGGGGCACAAGGAGACTCAACTCATGGAACCGAGTTGTATAAGCTAGACTTTCACCACCATCTTGGGCAAGATCCCAAAACTCGGCTCCCAGTTTCTTCACCTCATTTCGAGGACAAAATTCTTCGGTCATTAGCCTTTTAACCTCATCCCAAGGTAAGGCCATTGCTACTTCCACGCCTCTAGTTCTCTTTTCCCCATTCCACCACGTGAGTGCCCGTTTTTGTAAGACACTTGTAGCATGACGAACACGAAGGTTATCGGGGCAGTCACTATTAAGGAAGGTATTCTCAATACTTTTGAACCATTGAAGAAGTCCTGTGGATCGCTCGGTACCATAGAACTTAAGAGGATTACACGAATTGAAGTGCTTGAAGGTGCATTGCGGTGGGTTGGTACCACCACCACCATTAGTTCCATGGGTACCATTAATGGCTCCATTAGCTTGGGTGAGTTGAGTTACAAGTTGTGCAAGGATAGCAGCAATGTCGGTATTGTTGTTGGTCACGGGAGCACGATGGGGAGGCATTCTACAGAATTGCACAACACAAGAAAAGATGTAAGAACTTATGAATGTCGTTTGGATTTAAAAGAATAAGATAACAAATAGAATAGTTAATCATACTTTGGATTGTACTAAAATAGTGATAAAATCACTTGAATACTATGACACATTAAGGTTAATTAAACTCATATAATTTTGAATGAGACATGCTTTAGCCTATAAGTAAACACTCACCCCGGAAATTCCCAGGAAAGCATACGGGTCCCTCGGTCGATTGGGATTTATGCGAAATGCTTTCCTAGACAGAAAACCCAGAATACAGGTGTCACTCTTCCAGATTGCACATGTCCTCGAATAATTAACAAAGTTTAAAAGCCTTAACGTGGAAATAAAGATTTTTTTATAGATTTAGATCCATGAAGTTTCCACATGCTAAGAAGATGATGAAAGAGGTGTAGGTAAGAATATTATGTGGTTTTAGGGTATAGGTAGGGATATCGTTTATTTAATTATTATTTAAGTATATCTTAATATGTCATGAATCTTTAACAAGTAAGGCATCAAAACGAAATAATAACTAATCATAGTAAGCATGTAACACATAGCATGTAGCACATATCACATAATCATGAAGCATGGCATAAGTGGGAGTCCTAAAGTTATAGTCTAGGTCAAGGGTGTCTAATAACCTAGTTCCCTATAACCTGGCTCTGATACCAATCTGTCACACCCCAACCGACGGCGGAAACGTCGGGGCGGGACATGTAGACTGTTCATGAGCGCAAGGTTGACTAGATTTCAATATTTTAATCATCAAGTTTAACTTCAAATAATTAAACACAACCAAATTCAAACAAGTACATAAACGAAATACATAATAGTCTTTATTTAAATTTAACTAAGTCCAAAGCCTATGTGTAACATGCCTTGATCAAACTCACTCATTAGTACCTGAAACATGAATTAAATAAAGTCAACTAAAAAGTTGGTGAGCATACACAAGTTTGTATATAGATAGCATATAGATTATGAATAAACAAATCCTTACATAACATGATAAAATAAGGCATTTATGGAGAGCAGCTATTGTGTAACCAAGTACAATCAAACCTTTGTAACTAGCATGCAAAATTGTGTTGTCGGTAACAATCACCCCAATCTGGGTGGGTTTGTCAGACTCAATAGAACTATCATTGTTTACCGTCGGCTTGAATAGTTAATGATTGCACATAAATTGCACACAAAATTTAGCACAACTAGCACTCAGGCATAAAGCTCAAATTGCACATATGAATGTAAAGGGGATTTGTATTTGTGTAGTTTGTGTAAATGTAAGAAATAGTTTGTATAGTGTTCATGTTCCACCCCAAAAAGTGTAAAAGAGTAAAAGGGGCTATGTAATACTCACATGATTCAAAAGGCGTAGCTAACACGAGAGACTAGATAGTAACGAGATCCTTGTAATGCACAACGTTAACCTAGAGTGTAATATGTATTGAATTAATAGTGTGCACAATAGTCTATGTCTAAGTCTAGGGTCGAATTGGATGTGTGTTCAAAGAGTTGGAGTTGTAGGCGTTAAGTTTTGTTAGGTATAACCTAAATAAACAATCTTTGTTTAAATATAGATTAAGTAAATAATTGGTACTTTATTTATTTATTTATTTATAAAAAAATATGTACTTAGTCATTTAGTGATAAAAATGT
The DNA here is from genome assembly GCA_023525975.1 of Smallanthus sonchifolius. Taxonomy (NCBI): domain Eukaryota; kingdom Viridiplantae; phylum Streptophyta; class Magnoliopsida; order Asterales; family Asteraceae; genus Smallanthus; species Smallanthus sonchifolius. The sequence goes on along the minus strand of CM042019.1, from coordinate 63,040,437 downwards.
ATCGTGCGTTTTATATTAAGTATAAATTTAGTAAATAGCTTTTGTTAATCTATCTTTATAAATATGTGCAAATGGGTTGTATAAATGATATCTAGGGGTTTAATAATAAGTATAAAATTAATTTTGTAGGTTTAAATAAATAACTTCTATTTATTTTATAATAGGAATTTTATCTTTTTAAATAAGGTTAATATAAATCTTTATAAAATCAATTATTTTTATTTGAAAATTCATTTGAAATGCTTATTGTTTTTAAAATATAAAATTTAGTATTCTACCAAGATTTTCTCACACACACGACCATGCTTGGGACAAGGCACGATCATGCTATGACCACGGGCGCGACCGTGCTAGTCAGGGCGCGACCGTGTTGATCAAACAGAAGACATAACTAAGCTGTTCACTAAGCACGACCGTGTCTGGGCCAGGCACGACCGTGTCTATGGTTCTGAGGCACGACCAAGTCTAACCATGGGGCACGACCGGGTCTAAGTGCGTGAGGCACGACCGCGCTGGTATTGACACGACCGTGTCTCATGAAGCACGACCGCGCTAAATGGTTAGCGTGACCGTGTCTGTTCCAAAACAGGAACGAATTGACTATTTCTAATGATAACAGTGTTAGATATCATAGGGCTTTCACCCATTAGGTTATTACGAGTCTTTTTGTACAGATTAATTGTATTTAAAATATGTCCAGAACCAGATTCGATTAAGCCATTTTTGAACGAAACATAGATTTGGGTTCGTGTTAATTTCCATATTGTATGCCAAAATTAAGTTGGGGCTTTTGATCTATAGACTAAATCGATTGAGTATGAGATTTCAATTACCCGGAAGACGATGAATCGATAGCGTACGGTAGGAACGAGTTCCGGCGGCGACGGGTTTGGTTTCTGGCGTCTTCCGCTGCAATTCCGGCTGCTTCAATGTTTTCGGGAGTTTCAGAGGGGTTCGATGGAGTGTTTGCTTGGGAGGATTTCAATTCAGAATAGACGAATTGTGGTTCAAATGAAAGAATTTCGGTTTTTGAGACTAATTGAATTTCTTGGAGTTATTGGATGTAATTGTGGACATTATTTTATTAATTGTTTTCGTTACTGGTAATGATGTGTATATCGGTTACGAACTCAAATGATCCTGCGTTTAAAACTGTATTTACGTTTCAACTGACGTGAGGCGCGACCGTGCCAAGGCATCGGGCGCGACCGTTCCAAAGCAAGGCGTGCGACCGTGCCAGAATGAGGCGCGACCGTTCCTACTAGGGTTTCTTGTTAATTTATAAAATCAGTCCTTGCAAATTTTGGTTTTGATAGATTTATACAAGTATAAACTTATTTAGAATTTTAATAGGATATACCAGTGTAAAATTTGCAGATTTTCATTGGAACATAGTATTTAATTGTTGGTATGAATAGAACAAGTCAGTGTACTAGAATTGGGTTTGAAATGTATCACATTGAACTGAAATACAGATAATGAAAATCAGAAATGTTACAATGAAACCCAAGAAAAATTGTAACTGCTGTATATATACCCAACACAAACTGGTCGTGCGTACTTGTTAAGTGCGCAAGACTTAACTCCTGCGTATTTACTAAGTACGCATGACCTAAGTCTTGCGTACTTGTTAAGTATGCAAGGTTTACCTCATGCGCACTTACCAAGTACGCAGAGACCCTTGTGTGCTCAAACTTTCAACTCAAATTATGAAGATTTCAAGTTAAATAACGAACAAGATAAACACATTCAATCAAGAGGATTCAAAGTCAATTCAAGAAGGTTAAACACAAATATTTCTGGCTTTTCTGATTAAAATTGAACTGTACACAAACTTTGAATCTTTTTGATATTTTCTAGATAGAAATATACAAGTATATGCACACACTATTTTTGTTCAAAGACACAAGCAGAGGATCATATCAGGCTAAACTATAGCAAAAACGATAGAAGATAAACGTCAAAGAATATGGGATCATGTCATGGATTACTATTTAATCATACGTAATAAGCACATAAACAAGTAATTCAAGTTGACAATATTATGAGATTTGAAACCATAAGCATCTGTGTATCATGTTCTTGTGTGTTAAGGTATTAATTTTAAGATATACAACGTGTACCCCACTGATATGCTACAGAAATGTAAATTGCACTATCTCAAGGCATCTAAGATTTTCCCAAAGATTTTTAAATCTCCAGAATGAAGTTAAATCGTTTAGCACATAAAAAATTAAGCAGAATCCATAAGGATTATCAAGAATCATAAGATTCAGAATCGAGTGATTCAGATGTCTTGGTTTGATTGGATTTCCTTCTATGAATATTATATAATGATTCAGGTTAATAGATATGGAGTCTGAGGATTTAGGTAAGGTGATCCAACTTTTATCTGGATTTGATTTCAATGAATCAGGTATGATTCAAGGGTGAATATAAGCTTAACAATTGGTGTTAAGACATATCTTGGCCCAACTTCCCATTACATACTTGTGAGTATGGGCAGTGAGATGAACCGCAGTAATTGTGCTAAAGACATAACCCGAAACTGGTCTCTTAAGAAAATATTTGCTAAAATCTTACATCCTTTATCTGATAATGATCTTTTTGTATTCTTTTACACACGCACACATGCATACATGGGTTCAAATCACAGTTGTAGTCTAGATTTACTTTCCACATTACTAATGATTCAAAGACGCCTACAGCCTACTGACAATTTAAATAACTTGTAAATAAGCAGATTAAAAACACAACAATTTAAACAATCAAGTAAGCAGGACGCAATCATTTCCCATACATGTAATCTATGGCTTTTAGATCATTTCTGATGTACTATCATTTTCTCTTTTCTCAAGATAACTTTAAAATTTCTCCATTTTCTATTTTGTTTGGATTTTTGTAAAATATTTGAAAAGTAAAAGAACTATATAGAAAACTTAAAAGAAATAAAATTTAACTTTCATGAATTGAATTGATTTATGAAAAACAAGTTTTCACTCTGGATTGAACATTTCTTATCAAGTTGACAAGATGTTCAAAGCAGGATCGATCAAACGCCTTAGTGAAAAGGTTAGCCAAGTTGTCATCCGTGTGAACCTTTACAAGTTCAATGAGATGATTTTCAGCACAATCACGGATGAAATGATGGAGAATTTCAATGTGTTTAGTTTTGGAATGTTTCACCGGGTTGTTTGTGATGAACATGGTGGCATTGTTGTCAATGAACAGTGGAGTTCCAGTGAAGTTTAAGCCGTAGTCTTTCAATTGCTGTTGAATCCACAATATCTAAGAACAACCGCTAGCTGCAGCAATGTACTCTGCTTCACATGTTGAGATAGAAGAGATCCGGTCATCCCACGGTATAATTTGCAATCCACATCCTTTCCATCTTTGTCTGGATGCAGACCATGATTGACGAGGATAGGTGTACCATAAAAACTGCTATCATTCATCGTGTATTTTGACAAGATGGCCTACACACACTTGGTTTGATGCAGATAAATGCCATCCTCTCTTTGACTGACTTGCAAACCCAGGAAGAACGACAATTCACCCATGTTACTCATCTCAAACTTGGACTTCATCACATGCTCGAATTCCCTACATATCTCTTCATTTGTAGACCCAAAGATAATGTCATCGACATACACTTGTACAAGAAGAATATCACCTCCTGCTTTCCGTATGAAGAGGGTCGAGTTAATCTGTCGACGGTCGAAACCATTTGACAGTATATGTTTTGATAATGTCTCATACCATGCCCTAGGTGCTTGATGAAGACCATAAAGTGCTTTGTCGAGCTTAAACACTTTATTGATATTATGCGGATCTTCAAAGCCGGGAGGTTGAGTGACATAGACCTCTTCATGAACTTTTCCATACAGGAAAGCACTCTTCACATCAAGTTGATAGACCTTGAAGCCGACATAGGAGGAATAAGCCAGAAACAGTCGAATGGCCTCAAGTCTAGTAATTGGGGCACATACTTCTGTGTAATCCAAGCCCTCTTGTTGATAAAAACCCTGAACAACCAACCTTTCTTTATTCTTCACTACAACATGATGATCATCCATCTTACACTTGAACACCCATCTGGTTCCAATTGGTTGTACACCTCATGGCAAGTCAACCAAATCCCACACATGCAACTTTTGGAATTGAGACAGTTCTTCTTGCATTGCCTCAATCCAGCAGTTGTCAACGAGAGCCTCCTTCACATTCTTCGGCTCTAACTGGGACACGAATGCAGCATGCAAACATGTTTCCATGACACCAGTGTCAAGTATCTCAGAGTACAAACTAGTGTTCTCAGGAATGGTTCTATGACGAGTTTCAACACCGGCATGAGGATCACCAGTAATGTTTTCAATTGGATGATTCTTATGCACTCTCTTCTCTGGTACATTCGGTTCCTGAATTTCTGAATCGAGGTTCGTGCTTAGCTCCCCCATATCTTGTGTTCTAGAAGAAGAGGATTCAATGTTGATTGGATCAACTGGAGCTTCATTTCCTACACGAGTGTTAGGATTAGCTTGAGCATCATTTTTGTCAACATGAACATCGTCAAAGTTTTCACAACCATGAGTTCCAGATGCAGATGCAGCATTGGAATCAGGAGTTACAATCGGTACGATAGCACATGTTGAGAAACTGGAGTCATCACCGCCACCAAATAATTCATATACATTTGCGGCATCATCTGCAGACAAATCAGGAAGGTTGAAAGATTTGAATAGCGCATCATAATCAAAACCCCAAGCTGGACCAATTGGTTCTGGTGGAATGCTGTGTTTACTACAATCCACTTCAAACCATTCCTCGACAGTACAAGTTCCTATATTGTACACTCTCTTGCAAGGCGAGTTGGTAACATATCCTAAGAAGATGCCTTCCACTACTTTTGCATGAAACTTAGAGTTGCGGTCTTTGTATTGTAGCAATAAGGAACAGGGACTACAAAAAGGAACTAGATAGTCAAGATTGGGAGGTTGATTGTTGATCAAATCATAGCAAGTCTTGTTGTGCCTCTTCATAACCAGAACTTTGTTCAAGACGTGACAAGCTGTATTAACTGCTTGTGCCCATAAAGTGACAGGAAGCTTTGCATCTGACAGCATTGTCCTTGCAGTCTCAATCAAGGTTCTGTTCTTCCGTTCTGCGACTCCATTCTGCTGAGGTGTGTTCGGGCACTAAATTCGTGACGGATCCCCTTCTTGAGGCAGAAAAGTTCCATCAAATTATTCTTGAATTCAGTTCCGTTATCACTCCTTAGTCTTCTAACCTTCAACTTGCAAAGAGATTCCAAACTCAGGATCAGGTATTGAAGAATGTCAGCAGTTTCGTCCTTTGTACCTAAAAAATGCACCCAAGAAAAACGTGAGAAATCATCAGTTACAACCAGACAGTATGACTTACCTCCAATACTCCTGATACTTATCGGGCCAAACAGATCCATATGCAATAGCTCCAAATGGGTATCGATAGAGTTTTGGAGCTTAGGCTTGTGAGACTTCCGTTGTTGTTTACCCTTTTTACAAGGCATACATACATCTGCAACAGTGAATCTCAACTTAGGAACACCAGTTACCAAACCGTTTCGGACAAGATGATTCATTTTTTGATAAGAAATGTGTCCGAGTTTCCTATGCCACAAGATAGAGTTAAGCTCTGTCGCTTTGGTAAGCAAACAAGTAGCAATTGATGAGGTGGTTTTCGCCACACTCATGTTGATCAGATAGGTATCATTTGTCCTTGGCGTTCGCATCAGAATCCAGTCTTCAGGAACCTCAAAACCAGGTTTGAGAATCATGCATTCAGTCTTGTCAAACATAACTGAGTACTCTTTGTCACACATCTGGGAGACACTCAACAGGTTATGCTTCAGCTGCTCGCAGTAGTTGACATTGTCGAGGCTGACACAACCATTTGAAACCACGCCTTGACACGTGATACTAACTCCTTTCTCTCCGGCAAAGGCCACATAGCCGCCTCTAAATGGTTTTACATCTTTAAGCAGGTCCATGTTGTTTGTCATGTGTCGGGAGCATCCACTATCTACATACCAACGATTAGATATAGTACCCTTCGGATGTCCCTGCACAAGTCACACGAAATTAATTAGATTTGGAGACCCAAGCCATAGTGGTCTTGGGTCGTCCGTCTTTCTCAAAATAGACAACCTCAATTAATTCACAGTCGTGACTGTCAAAAACGGATGAATCTTTAGAAGATTTGGGACCAGGAGATTGAGAACTTTTAGATTTGTTATTCCAGGACCTCTTCTTCTTAACTGGAACACTAGGCTTCCATTCAACAGCAACAGGTGAACTAGTGGATGCTTCACTTGATTGAGTTCCAACCAGTTGTTCCATCTTTCTAAATCTCCTGTTCCTTCTTCTCCTCTGTGGCTTAGAGAGTTTCACCACATGTTTCTCACCAGTTGGTGCACTACCAGAGGTAGATGCACAAGGTTTAGCAGGTAGCTTTCCCCTTTTTGAAACAAATGGTTTAGCCTCAGATGTGATCTTTGGCTTTACCATAGGTTTTACTAGTGGTTTCACCAAATTTGCTTTTGGACTTTTGGAATGCTTCACTAGTGGTGATTAGGGATAACAGCCAGTTATGAAACAATTGGCCGTTTCGCTTGGTTCTTAGCAGGACAGTTCACAAGAATGTGACAAACCATACCACAGTGAAAGCAAGTTCTCTTTTCTTTGTAAGTCCTCTTGTAAGGCTCATTAGATCTGGCATTAGATGACTTAGCATGATGAGCAGGAGAAGTTGTTTGGTGAACAGTAGTTTGACCGAATGATGATTGGTTTTTGGGAATATAATATTTTTGCAAATTTTCTTGATACCCAAGCCCAAAATGAGCTGAAAAGGCTTCCTTTTTAACTTGATTAATGTTTTTATATCCCCCATAAAGCATCACTTTTAATTTTTCAATTGATTCAATGATATCGGGTTCAGTCAAAATACAATATTCACTATCAGTGATAATGTTTTTCTCAACTTTTTGTTTACCTAGCAACTCCTCAGAGACTACTCCTTCAGGGCATGTGTTTTCAGACCCATCATCAGAAGCAGTAAAGAACTCTTCATTAGATGCAGAGTCAGCCTTACTTGAGGAATCATCCTTGTTAGAGGAATCATCCTAACTTGAGGACTCATCAAGGCAAGACAAATCAATGTCAATTAATCCGTTGACAAATTTCCCGCTAACTGGTGGAGGAATGGCATTAGTACCCATCCCTAAGCCATTCACTTGCCTCACTACTGATTCGTAGTGTTCCACCTCAAAGCGAGAATTTTTCAACTTCTCAATTTTACCATTTAACTGTAAGACCTCATTCCGCAGCTTAGTAATTTCATTATTTCTCTTTTCTAACCCCTTGTATGCAACATCCAAATGAAACTGTTGTTCGCTGATTTTAAGTGAAAAATCATGTTTTTCTTTCTTTAAAGTGTCAATTGAATCTTTGTAACGTTTTTCATTTTCCTTGTAGCTTAACGCTGCAATACGAAGGGGTTCGACTTTGTCCTGAAGCCTTGAGTTTTCTTCTTTCAAGCCAAGACATTTGGAACATGAAATAACAGCAAAAAAATTATAGTCTACCTCAGTTGACGAACTTGATGCTTCCCCAATGGTCATGAGGGAAAAAGCAGTTGTAGACTCCTCTTGGTCAGCTACAGACGCTTCCCGTTCTTCTGTTTCCATCATCTCCATCATCTCAGCCATTAGCCCAACCTGTGTTTGTGCAATAAGGGCATCCTCCAAGTGAACACCCCAATCAAAGCTTTCGTCCTGTTGAGCCACCAAAGCATTGGACGTTCCACCTTGACTTTGATTGCGGTTGTTAGAGATGTACCCTTGATTGTTTCCTTGGTTGTTTCACTGGCTTGGTCTTGTGAATCCTGAGGCAGGTGCTTTGTCCTTCTGACATTCACGAGCAAAGTGTCCAAAATTCTGACACTTGTAGCACTTGGCCTTGGATTAGTCAAAACCCACCTTGGCATTTGAATGCCCACCAATAAACTTTCGGCCAGTTCTGTTCAAGAAACGCTTGGCCCTTCTCAAGATCATGGCCATATTCCACTGAATATCCATGTCATCCATGTCATCTGCATCCACCTGATTAAAATCTTCTTCAATTGTCTCAGGATCTGTAAGCTTGCCACCAATAAAGTTCTCATAGGCAAGCATACACGATGAAAATAATGCTACATGATCTTCAACTATCTTGGCTATAGTAGTCTGGTTAGCTGAAGATGTAGAGGGAGGATTTCTTGAGGGATGTTGGTGGTGAGAACCAGATCCAGATGTTGTAAAGCATGTATGACCACCACAACCATTCGAGTTATCTTCTTCATTAGAGTTCCCTGAGAATAAGGCGATACCAGAACCAGATGATTTAGCTGTGGAATACGTCCCATAATACATAGAAGGGTCTTGGATTTGAGGTCTTCCTGAGCTTTCCTTTCTTTTCAGGTTCATATCGTGAGCTTGAACCTTACCGATTGCTTCTTCAATCGTCATCTCATAGAACTTCAGGTTCTCTCTCAGCAGAGTGGTATACATCTCAAACTTTGGTGGTAAAGCATCCAGAAATTTTTGAACTAATTCCACATCGGGATACTTTAGCTCAAAAGCTTTTAACTCATTTTGAAGATGATAGAATCTAGATGTAAGTTCATCAGTAGATTCATTCTCCAGATATCTGAAGCACTCATACTGCTTTCTCAGAAGATCTCTCTTGCTCTTCTTGGTGTCACTGTTCCCTTCAAATCTTTTCTGCAATGCCTTCCAGAGATCTTTCGAATTATCATAACCTCTGAAGTTGTGAAAGGGTTCTCTAGTTAGGGCCATTGTGATAGATCCATGTGCTTTCTTTTCTATGTCATAGACTTTCTTTATTTCTTCGTCTAGCTTAGAAATAGGCTTGGGGACAACATCATCAAGATATGTATAAGTTAGATGCTTATACCCCTCAAGTATAAGTATCCACAAAGAGGAATCAGTATATGAGATATAATGTTCAAAGCGTGTTTTCCAATTTTAATAATCATTTACATTAAGCAGCTTTGGCGGTTTTTGCGGGGTTCCAATTTCATTGTCATAATTAAGTAGGTTACCGAGGTTCTGAAGATTTTCCATAGTGTGACACTTAGTCAAATTTTAGAAAAGTCAAAACAACTTGCGCACTTGACTCTGGCCTTGCGCACTTAAAAAATCTGGTCTTGCGTATTTAGAATTTACTCTTGCGTACTTGACAAGTACGCAGGAGAAAATGATAAGTACGAAGGAGATCACTTAAGTACGCAGCAAATATGGTCTTGCGTACTTGGTAAGTACGCAGCAAGACAGTACTTGTTGCCAAATATGGTAAGTACGCAGATCACTTTTTCACCAACCCTCACCAACTTTTTCTGGTCACTTGAATCACACCGGAGACAGATGAAATTGAAGATATGACCAAACAAAATGAGCCAAAGGGTTAGAAATTCATTTCTAACTAGCCTTTGATGCTCAAAACACTCAAATACACAATAAAAGTTGGTTTTTGAGTGATTTTTTGCTTCTAAAATAGTGTTCAAGAGCTACCCCTATTTTATAACAAAAATCAACAAAAACACCCACTTTTGCTTGCAAAATCTCCGTAGGATGTGTAGAAGATGCTCCTAACACACTCACAACACTCGAAATCAAGAGCAAAGCTCTGATACCACTTGTAGGTCCCCGGGTGTGTGACTAGTCGGACCGGGTGCGGAATGCCTGTGACTAGGTGGAGAATCAAGAAACACAAAGTAAACCGACAACGAAATCACTTTCAAACTCCGTCTATTATAAACTTGAAAGGTTACAAACAGAATATACTGAGTGCAAATGTGTGCGTACATAAATTTTGTCAACCTATTCTATTTATACTAGACCTGATCTCTGCGCACTTAACAAGTCCGCAGGGCAAATTGTTCATGCGTACTTAGCAAGTACGCAGAGTGTTCTTGCGTACTTGCTAAGTACGCAGGAAGTAATTCCTGCGCACATGTTAAGTGCGCAAAACACTTAGAGAAATTATACAACAATAACATACATTAGAAATTATAACTCGATAACAAATACATACAGACACTAACATACAAATACTAATACATACAAGACAAGTACAAAAGCTAAGACACTATCCAGAGTGTCTGTCACACAAAAGTGCTTCAACAATCAACAGTTACAAAACATGTCCTAACAGACCTTTAACTATTGCCAACAATTCTATCAATTACAAGCCACAGACTCTAAGACTAACACATAATATCTTCAAGCTCGTTGTCACCAGAATATGCTCCAACAGACTCCCCCTTGACAACAGCTTTAGAAGATTGTCATCTGTCTTCATATATCATCAAACACATTGTAGTCTTCGTCTTGTTCATCTGCACTTTCTCTTTCTATCTAGAAGAAAACTTGGGAGAAGGACCCCTTGTCAACTTCTATCTGCAAATTTCATTTATGCAAAGGAGAATAACCCAGAATAACCAACAAAAGATTTCCATGGAAGCTGAAAAAATAAAATCTTTTTGGTTTTTCAAACATAAGAAAGACAAAATCTTTTTGGTTTTTCTCTATATAAACTGAAATGTAAAATACAAAATCACATCTTTTTGGTCGAACATAACGAGTAAGAAAATCATATCAGTAAAAACAATGCATCAATCACACATTTTGGATAAACATCCCTAAACATTCTAAGAGTATCCTATCTAGATTAATCATTTCTTTATATCAGATAAGATCAAATCTTTTAAGCTTCAACCAAAACATGTAATGATACGCGAAGAACTTCAAAGAAGATGGGATCAGATCATAACATGCTTATAATATAAATTACATACAAATTTGCAACACATAACATGTCAATCTAAGTTGTCAATATTATAAGAATTGAAACCATCAGTATCTTTGCCCCATGTTCTTGTGAATTAAGGTAACATTTATTTTGTAATACAACGTGTACCCCACAAATATGCCAATAGAAATTTAAATGTGCACTATCTTCAAGACATATAAGATCATTGCAAGATAATATTCAATCTCTGTAGGTCCTCATGGCATTTCTACAGATCGTTCTCGTGATAAGACGTGTCGTTAACTCGAAGTGCGGAATCCAACGAATCAACGATTGCATACACAAAAGATAATCAAGTAAATAAACTTCACACTTGTATTCCAATTCTCAATAGAGTTTACAGACTCAATTGTTCAACTATGTTCTATTCGATTCTCTGTTCTACTTGGATATATAAACTGACTATGTAAACATCTATATATAGACTACTTACCTGCATTAGGCGAACTTAACAATTTCGCCTCTAACAGACTAAGCGAACTTAACAAGTTCGCCTCAGATAGACTTGAGCGAACTTAACAAGTTCGCCTCTGTTAGACTAGGCGAACTTAACAAGTTCGCCTCTAGCAACTTGCATAAAAACACTTAGAACATTAATACATTTACAAAAACATAAAGACATTAGATCTAAACTATTACAAAGCTTTTGTCATTACAAACTATGTCCTAACAGACTCCCCCTTGACAATAGCTTGATCTTCAGTCTTCTGTCTTCATGATGAGCTCTTCCAATTATCCGGCAATCTGCTTCCTGCATGCACTCCATATCTTCTACATATCTCCAACACTCGCTTATACTGCAATCCTTGTTCTTTCCATTCATCAGTGAACATGATTTCATTCTTTCTCAGTGTTCTCTGATCTTTCTTTGAAAAATTGTTAAGATTCATTGCATCATAGAAACATACAATGACCTTATTATCTTTGTCTTCAATCCTTGCTTCACCAGTATTAACATCGACATACCACCATTTCATATTCCCAAGGAAATCTTGAGGAATCTTCTCCAATGGTATCCTGTGTACAGCACGTACTGGTCTGAAGTTGTACTTCCAGGTCACTTTCCCAGTCTTGTAATCTATGTTCTTCACTCTCTTTCCTTTTTGAGGCTTTAGCCTTTCATACTTCCCCGAACCACCTTCTCTCTTGATCAGATTTGCTATCACATCAGCTAATCCGAACTTGGATCTATTAATAAGTGGCTTTGAAGCTAGACCATTCATTTCACACCTTGGCAAGGTATTGAAATACTTGATCCTCGGCTTTAAGTACTGAACACCATCAGATCTTTTAATAGCAAATAGTTTTATGTCATTATCATAAAACCAACTTACGATTCTTCCTACACACCTCTCTTTATTCACATAGTTTTCTTTCTGAGCAGGTTGTGTTTGAGACTTGGGTAGCACCTTCATCCAGCTATTCACTACTTCTCTCCACTGTTCTCTGGTCATACCTGTATTTCTGTACATCACAGGTTCTTCATTCATCTTTGGAGACTCAATGTGAGTAGTATTAGATTCAGCATCTGTATTGGATTGAATGTTTTCATCATCAGTATCAATCTTAGAATCAGCAGTATCTTCAGGCAGTGTGATGTCTTCAAATGAGTCCATAATATCTGTTGCTCCTTCATAATTAAACTCAGGAATAACATCATCTTGGATGAAGTTATAAGGGACATTAATACCATCACCGTCTTCATAAATCACCTTATCTTGACTTTTCTCTATCTCTATCTCCACTATCTCTCCTTCTTCTATTTCAGTATCTGACACATCATTTTCTATGTCATTAAATAATTCATCTATGTCATTAAGACATGCTATCTTTTCAGCTTCTTCCTCCTCAGACTCATCAAAGAACTCCAATAATAAGATTTCTTCATCATTAACTCTAGAAGTATCTTTGTTTCCATCAATTGATTGTGATGTCGACTCCCCCGGAACTTTAGAAATAGGATTAATGTCAGCGTATTGACGATCACCCTCAATATTACCATAAGGATCATTGTCTTCATCATCTTGTCGTTGAATAGACTCAGTATGATATGTATCACGTATCCTTAACTCCCCTGAGCGTCAAGATGCTCAACAAGCTTGGATATTAATGCCTGCATAGCAGCAATTTGTGTAGCTTGAGTCTGAATCACCAGCTGTCGTTGAGTATCAGTAGATACAAGATTATCCACCTGGGTTTGTAAAGCAAGCACTTGCGATTCAAGAAAAGTAATCCTTTCAGAATCAGAAGGCTTAGAAGGACCAGCTGACGATTGAGGAACGGAAGTACTGGGAGTAGGAATAATCACTGGAGGAACAGGAGTGAGAACAGGAGATTGTTCTTTAGAGCTTAGAGGTGTGACAATCAAGGAAGCAACAAAAGTAGCATCCTCCACACCTTGTGAAGATTGAGCAGCAGCAATTGAAGCAGCCATAAGCTTTTGAGCTTTAGGATCCAGATTAAAGTCACTATCTGAACTCTCATCTACTAATGTCCTTTTACCAAGTACTGATCCGGAAGGAGGATCCCGAACAGACTTACGTCGTTGTCTTTTGGCTGTAGATTTAAGGCGTTTACCAGCATTAGCCAATGGTATACGAGCCAACCTTCATGAATGGGCGAGTTCACAGCGTCATCAACAAAGTTATCCATATTCATCCCTAGATCTTTGTTCATGTTCATGAACGACCTCTTCTAGAACAGGTTCATTAACAGGTATATCAACCTGGTGGAATTGGAACTTGTTCTTGAATAGGAATATATTGTTGTATGGGAACTTGTTGTTGTTGTTGAGCTTGTTGTTGTGGAATAAGTTGTTGTTGTGGTTGTTGTTGTTGTTGTTGAACATTTTGACCTTGCCCTTGAGCTAACTCATCAGGATGAAACCAGTTGTCATTTGGTGGTTCAACATAATCAGGATTGATTAAGTGACCAAACAATGGAGCATTAACAGGAATCAACGCTTGATTCTGTTGTTTCACCTTAGTGCAATCCGTAAAGATACGCTTGGACATCGGCGTCAAAGTTAATCTAATCGGATGCTATGGGAGATCAGGAAGAATATGATTCAGAATCATCTGGATAAATCTAGGATACATCAAAAATCCTTGACCTTCAGCAGGTGTGATTTGCATAACCATCTCCCGATAGATATATCTTGCAAAATTGAAGCGCTTGTTCAACGTCAAAGCTACCATTGCAGCTTGAAGAGCAGTCTTTAAGCCATCAGTACCAACTTTACGAGGAGAGAGACATTGAATAATCACATGCATGAAGTATCTCCATTCACCTACCAAACCACCTTTACGTGCATGTGTATCATTTGGGTGTCCACGATAACCCATCCTTTGAAAGCATCCCATGATCAAAGGATTAGGATATGATATAGGATCTTCAGCAGCACCACCTAATGCAAGAGTCGCACGAATAGTGTCTTCAGATAAAGCAATCTCCGTATTGTTGACTGTGGCACGAAGAACATGAGGTTCTACGTTAGTATCTGAATGAACTGTGTCCCAAAACTGTTGAATATACACCAGACTGATGTATGGATCGGCAGATAATGCGACACGTAGTCGTGAGCGATTCAGAAATCCTATAATCCCTTGAAAGTTTATGGCCTCTGACATGTTAGGATCTAACAATGCCACCTGGTTATGTTTGTATTCGACATGACGAGCCACCTGAAAAATTATTTGGACAACAAACACATATTAGACAAATATCAAAACACAAACAATACGAAAAACAAATTTGAAATAAAAACAAAACAAACAAACAAACAATCAAAAAAAATTTTTTTAAAATTTTCAAAGACACAAAATTTTACAAGTCCAAAACTCTTCTGACCCCTAGGCGAACTTAATAAGTTCGCTTAGCGTTTCAAGAGGCGAAGACAAGTTCGCTTAAACAAGTTCGCTTGAACAAGTTCGCCTGAACTGTCTGTCGTTTCAAATTCAATCACAGAAATCAAAAACTTTTCAATCAGTGTGAAAATCAAGAAATAACCATTGTAAACCAATCGACTAGCACTAATAAGTCATTATCAATGAACAATTTCACGATTTAAGGCTGGATAATCATCGAATTTAGGGCAAACAGTCACAGAATGAAACTGGAACAAAAACCTCACATTTCTCACAATTGAACGGACAAAAATCGATGAAATTACCTTAGTTATGTTCGCAAATCAATTTCGATTTAGAATGTATCGATTAACAACTCAACAACCACTGAATTTGAAATTTCGAAAAAAATTTGAACAACCGGACAAGTTCGCTTTAACGTGAAGAAGATGAAGTGAATAAGTTCGCCTGGACACCCTTATACAGATTAAGTTCGTTTAACAAGCCCTAGGCGAACATAATAAGTTCGCTTTACCAATTTCAAGCGAACATATTAAGTTCGCTTCACCAGAAGTAGGCGAACTTAATGCCTTCAACATTTCCCTTGACCAAAATTTTTACCAACTTTCAACCCGTCACTTCTTGAACTTCCGTCAGCAGCATGTATTTGATCTAATCCCGAACAACTCAATAAAAGATTACAATTTTCATGGAAAATAAAAAACAAAATCTTTTTGAATTTTATCTATACAAACGGAATCACATATTTTTGGATTTTTATTTGTACAAACGGAAACACATATTTTTGGATTTTTATCTGTACAAACGGAAACACATATTTTTGGATTTTTATCTATACAAACGGAAACACATATTTTTGAATTTTTATCTGTATAAACTAAAATCACATATTTTTGAATGAACATCATGAGTAAGAAGATCATATCAGTATCCGAGTAGTTCATCACACATTTTAACAATAACCAAGGGTAACCTATGATATGAAACAATCCAAC
Source organism: Smallanthus sonchifolius (assembly GCA_023525975.1). NCBI lineage: Eukaryota > Viridiplantae > Streptophyta > Magnoliopsida > Asterales > Asteraceae > Smallanthus > Smallanthus sonchifolius. The sequence continues at coordinate 63,024,672 of CM042019.1, read as the reverse complement.
TCATCTTGTACTCTATGTATCTTTTTTAGTATTTGTAAATCATTCAATTTGAATAATATTTGAAATGATACGCGATAAATTTCAAAGTAAATGAGATCAGGTTATGAAATGCTCGTTTATTTATACCGAATTTGAAATATAAAGCATGAATTCTTAAATTTGTCAATATTATATTATTTGAAACTATAAGCGTTTATTCTCCAAATTCATGTGATTTAGTACCATTTAGATTAAAAACATCGTGTACCCCACATATATGCCAAACAAAAATATAATATGCACTATCTTCAAGACATATACAGTTTATTTTAAGATTAGATCAATTTTCAAGATGAAATTATCTCATTTAGCACAAGAATAGAAGCAAATCCCAAAGGATATAAGAATCATGATGATTCAGAATCAGAAGATTCTAATGAATTGGTTGTATAATGAGAATCAACAAATTCAGGTATGAGGATCCAACTATTATCAGGATAAGTTTCAATGGAGTCAGACTAGATGATGTATCTAACTGATCCAATGGCGAATATATGTTTCAACAGATTTTGAAAGCATATCTTAGTTCAACAATACATTGCATGTTTTTCGGGGCATGGGCAGTAATGTGAACTGAAATAAATTTGTGCTAAAGATATAATTCAATATTGGTCTCATGAAATTCTTTAAAACCATATATTCTTTATCTGATAATGATCTTTTACACATACGCCCAGGCATATAATGGATTCAAATCACAGATGTAATCATATCATATTTAATTTTCACACTACTATTAGTTTCAAAACGCTTCTAGTCTATTGACAATTCAAGTTTCAAAACTCATACACAAATTTGAAAACGGATTACCAAGATTAGAGCATTCACAACTCTATCATTTCTCCTTTATGCAGACTTTGAAATTTAGATCAAATCAACTCAGTTTAATCAATCATATATCAAAGGTCTACTAAGGTCGTGTGAAATGAACTAATCACTGATGTACTATCATTTCTTCTCTAACTTCAAATGATGTCAAATTTTACATTTTTCAATTTGTTTTGACTTTTTTATAAATTAAGAACTTTTTGACTGAAAATTTAAAATGCAGAAATGTAATAAAGCAATAAAAGAAATTAAAAACAAAATTTTCCATGAAAATCTGATTTTGAAAAACTTTTATTCGGGATTGATCATACCTATCATTTTGATTAGAAATTCAAACCTGGTACGATCAAATGCATTGGTAAACAAATCAGCAAAATTATCATCAGTGTGAACCTTTACCAGCTCAATCAACCTTTTCTCTGCACAATCATGAATGAAATGATATCTAATCTCAATGTGCTTTGTTTTACTGTGCTTAACAGGATTATTAGTTATAGACATTGTAGCATTATTATCAATAAGCATAGGGGTTCCTGTGAAATTCAAACCGTAATCTCTTAATTGCTGTTGTATCCACAGGATCTGTGAACAACTCGCAGCAGCGATGTATTCTGCTTCGCAAGTAGAAATTGAGACTGTGGTTTGCTTTTTGCATTGCCAGGAAATAAGTCGATTACCCAAGAACTGGCAACCACCTGTTGTAGATTTCCTGTCCAAACAACAACCACCAAAATCAGAATCAGTATAAGCATTGAAATCAAAGTTAGAACCATGTGGATACCATAGTCCCAATCTTTGTTTTCCTTTCAAATAACGAAAGATTCTTTTTACAGCTATTAAGTGAGATTCTTTTGGTTTTGCCTGGAATTTGGAACAGATGCACATATCGAACATTATATCTGGCCTTGAAGCGGTTAAGTACATGAGAGATCCAATCTTTGCTCTGTAAGTCGACAATCCACATCTTTTCCATCCGGGTCAGAATTCAGCTTATGATTGACCTGATCGGAGTATCATATGGGGTACAGTCCTCCATCTTGAACCGGCTCAAGATGTCTTTGACATACTTGGACTGATGAATAAAGAAACCATCTTCCTTTTGATTTACTTGTAAACCTAAGAAAAACGATAACTCTCCCATAGCTGACATTTCAAACTTCGACTTCATTACACTCTCAAAATCTTTGCATAACCCTTCATTTGTTGAGCCAAAAATAATATCGTCAACATATATCTGCACCAGTAGGTAATCTCCCCTGATTTCTTTATCAATAAGGTCGAGTCAATCTTGCCACGAACAAAATCATTTGCCAAAAGATGTGCAGACAACGTTTCATACCACGCGCGAGGAGCCTGTGAAGACCATAGAGGGCCTTATCAAGCTTGAAAACCCTAGTCGGATGAAGTGGATCTTCAAACCCCGGCAGCTGACACACATAAACCTCCTCCTTGACCGTACCATATAAAAAAGCACTTTTCACATCCAATTGAAACACCTTAAAACCTTTATAAGAAGCAAAAGCTAGAAACAGTCGTATAGCTTCAAGCCTCGCAACAGGCGCATTATCAATTCCCTCTTGTTGATTGAAGCCCTGGACAACTAATCTTGCCTTGTTTCTTACCACGACACCTCGATCGTCTTTCTTACATTTAAACACCCATTTAGTACCAATCGGATATACACCCTTCGGAAGATCTACAAGATTCCAAACCTTAAGTTTGTCAAACTGAGCAAGTTCTTCTTGCATAGCCTCTATCCAATTGTTATCATTTAAAGCCATTTCAACATTTTTGGGTTCGACCTGAGAAATAAAACATGAATGTGAGCAATCATCAAGAACACCAGAATCTTTAATACATGTATACAAACAAGTATTGTCTACAAGAGAACGTGTTTTCACTCCATCCTTCAAATTTCTGATTATATTTGTCACTGGATGATCTTTGAGTTCCTTGATGGAAGCGACCTCAGGAACCTGTAACACTTCAACACGAGTTGTATCAGATTGATAAGATAAATCATGATTAATTGGAATTTTCGAGTCTAAATTTGTAGGAACTTCCCCCGAATCCTATATCGAAGGTAATGGATCATCACCCAACAAAGGATCAGTAGAAGAATCTTGAAAAATAGCATTGTCTTCCTCACTCTCTGAATCTTGTGGTCCTGAACAAGAAGCAACATTAGGATCGGGAGCAGAAGTAGATGGAACCGATGAATTTGGAACTGTATTTGGTAGAAAGTCATTGTGCTGTGCATCCTGACATGACTCATAGAGAATAGCAGCTTCATCAGGAGAAATATCAGAAGGTAAATGAAAAGACTTGAATAAGGTTTCATAATCAAATGCCCAATCTGGTCCAATAGCCATTTGAGGTAAAAACCAATTTGAACAGTCAATATGGAACCATTCTTCAACTTGGCGCGTCTCTTTGTTAAAAACCCTCTTGGTAGTAGAATTGGCAACATACCCCAGAAAAATCCCTTCAATAGCCTTAGCACTGAATTTTGTTGGGACATCACGAACTTTCAACAGGGTGCAAGGATTACCAAAAGGTAGTAAATAATCCAGATTCGGCTTTCGATTATTCAGCAACTCGTAGCAAGTCTTGTTGTGTCGCTTGACGGTCAAGACTCTGTTCAAAACGTGACACGCAGTATTCACAGCCTCAGCCCAAAAAGTAACTGGAAGCTTAGAATCTGCAAGCATCGTGTGTGCCGTTTCAACCAGCGTCCTGTTCTTTCGTTCAGCAACACCGTTTTGTTGAGGAACATATGGCGCACTGAATTCATGATGAATTCCCTTTTGTAGACAGAATAAGCCCATTTTGCTATTTTTAAACTCGCTGCCATTGTCACTCCTAATTCTTTTGACCTTCAGATTGAACAAATTCTCCAAACTTAGGATTAAGTATTGTACCAACTCAGTGGTTTCAGCTTTAGAAGAAAGAAACTTAACCCATGAAAATCTAGAGAAATCATCCATTACTACCAAACAGTATGATTTTCCACCAATGCTCCTGATACTAATCGGACCGAACAAATCCATATGCAGCAGCTCCAAAGGAGTTACGATAGAATTCTTCGATTTAGATTTGTGTGATTTCTTCCGTTGTTTCCCCTTCTTGCAAGGAATACAATCATCAAAAACTGAGAATTTCATCTTCGGAATACCAAGAAACAGATCATTCTTAACAATATAGTTCATTTTCCGATAGTTGATGTGAGCTAGCTTCCTGTGCCAAAAAATAGAATCTGATTCCGACACCTTGGAGAGTAAACATGTAGGAATTGAATCCGTTGTAGTAGCAACACTCATGTCAAGGACATTCGTGTCATTTCTCCTCGGGGCCTTCATGAGAATCCATTCGTCAGGAATAACAAACCAGGTTTCAAGATATAACACTCAGCATCATTGAAATGGAATGAAAACTTCTTGTCACAAACTTGTGATACACTCAAAAGATTGTGTTCCAGCTGCTCCACATAATTCACCTTCTCAAATTTGACTTTATCATTCTTTAAAATTCCATGTCCAGTTATGTACCCGCCTTTATTCCCCACAAAAGCAACATAACCTCCATCAATATTTTTAACATCTTCAAGCAATCTGATATTCCCTGTCATATGTCGAGAGCAACTACTATCCACATACCATGTATTATTGATAGTCCTCCTTGGTTGTCCCTACATAAACAACGAAAATCAGTTAGAAATAGGAACCCAAGCCATTGTGGTCTTGGGTCGTCCAGATAAACAACTTCTAGCAATTCACAGTCAATGTTATCATTAACTTTTGGAATAGAAGTTTTACCAACAGACTTTTTCAAAGGAGATACATTTTGATTATTTTGAAATACATTATTTGATATATTATTATCAGATTCCGTTGTTTCCAAATTTTTCTTCAATTTTCTGTTTCGTCTTCTCCTTTGTGGTCTAGACAATTTTACTTCAGATTGAGAATCTTTTGAAATTCTAACATGAGGAATCTCAAGTTTCTCTTGACACACAAATGATTTAGACTTCAATTTATCCTGCAGTCAAAAAATCCAGAGGATTTAACAAAAGATCGACAGGACATATTTTGCTCCAAACTAAATGATGACTTTCCCTCATCTGTTCTTTTCAGAATCTTCACCACTTTTGGTTATGAAGGAACAGTCTTCAATTTGCCCTTGTTCTTATATGGACAATTGACCAGAATGTGACCAGGTTCGTTTCAATGAAAACAAACTCTTCTCTCTTTAAAAGTTCTAAAGTAAGAAGAATTCTCTGAGTTTGAGGAGCCATCAGATGTATAAGCTTCAGAAGATTGTCCAGAACATTTTACTGTCTTCTTTGGAACATAAACCTATGTAGGCACCTTTGATGAATGCACCTTTTGATGACCAGCAGCGACAAACCCATTTGACTGTAAAATTGGAGAAAGCTTAGGTGTAACGATTTTCACCTCATCAGGTTCAGTCAGAATGCATCTATCACGGGTAACAGTTTTTACAACTGTTGTTTCATCAAGTTTCACCTATTTCGGAATACCTTCAACCTTCTTCTCATCAAATTCCTCATCCTCAGAATCAGATTCATACACCATATCCTCACCAGTTACTGGGTTTACTTTCAATATTGTTTTTGGATCTATTTTCTCTTCATGTATGATTTCAGGTTCAACCACATAATTTGTATTAAATGGTGGAGGAACAAATCCAATCCCAGCAACCCATTTAGTAGGATCAACATTTGAATTAAAATAATCCAAAACAACAGAAGAATTTGTAAAATTTTCCAACTTTCTATGAAGTTTGATCAACTCAGACTCTTTGTCAGAAATTTATTTATTCTTTTGAGCAACAACTTCAGTTCATTTTTCTATTTCAGCATAAGCCATATCCAGATGATAAACTTGTTCTTTATATTTCAACCCTAGAGAATTTAAGTCTCTTTTCAAAGACTCAATTCTATCGATGCACAATTTATCGTTATCTTTCAGTTTCTGATTAACAGAATGCATCGATTTCATATCACAAATCAAGTTTGTGTTATCATCCACGACCTTAGAGGTGGGCAAAAAAAACCGGTTTCAAACCGGGTCCCCGGAACCCGACCCGAACCGGGTTCACAACCAAACCGGTTTCACCCAACCCGATCCGAAACCCGATCCAAACCGTAGGTGTTTTACCAGTTTTTAAAAATTTTTTGGATACCGGTTCTTAACCCGACCCGGTCCGGTTTCACCCTCAAACCGGTTTTCGGGCCCGAACCGGTTCGAACCGTTGGAATTTTCGATTTTAACGGCTTTATAGCCGTTCCAACGGCTATTTGACCGTTTTTTTTGGTTTTTTTTGTATTTTGGAGCCCATATAACTTGTATAAATAGGTGTGGGTTGTATTGGTTCAACCACACAATTCCAAAACGCTCTCATTTCTAAAAAACGCTCTTATTTCTCAAAAACGCTCACGCTCGAAAGTCGAAACTCACAAAATGGCAAACGAATCTCAACAATCTAATATTCTTGGTGCTTCTCAAAGTGTTAGTGCTCCCACGGTTGTGCGGGTTATTCCTACAACAAGGAATCCCAATGTTTGGCAACATTTCGATTTATGCGAAATGTCGAATGGTGGTCATAAGGCTCGATGCAAGTTGTGCGGGCATTTTTTTGGAAAAGACGCAAACACAACTTTGAAGAATCACATTGAAAAAAATTATTGTTCGGTTAAAAAGTCTCAAGCTTCGCAAGGTCAAACAAGTATGACAAACGAAGGTAATATTTTTGCATATAATGTTGACTTGGTTCGGGAGAGGATGGCGCATTTTGTGATTCAAGAGAGTCTACCTTTCAAACACTTTGACAACGAGCGTTTGACTCGGCTTATTCAACAAACGCTCCAACCTCGCTACACTCATGTAAGTCGTGCTACTCTTAGACGAGATTGTATAAATATGTGGAAAAAAGCTAAAGTAGAAATAATAAATGAATTTGAAAATTTAAAAACCGGTATTAGTCTAACTTGTGATGTTTGGTCGGCTCCCCACAATTTGCCGGATTCTTACATTTGTGTTACCGCTCATTGGATAAATCCGGAAAGTTGGCAAATGATGAAACGTACTATTGCGTTCGATATTTTTGCATACCCCCACACCGGTGACAATTTATTTTATATTTTAGACAAAGTTATAAGAACTTTTAAAATAGAAACTAAAGTTTTTTCAATATCGTTTGATAACGCCTCGAATAATACCGTCGCGGTAAACCAACTTATTTTAAAATATAACCCGATTTGTAATGGTATTTTTTTCCATAGCCGATGTGTTGCACATATTATTAATTTAGTTGTGCAAGATGGTCTTAAACACATTGACGATGTTAGAAATCAATTTAAACAAATGTTGCGTGACATTTTTCATACAAGTCAAAGAAGATATCATCGATATATAAAATTTTGTAAAGACGGGCAAACCGAATGTTTAGGTCCAAATTGGGACGCTTCAACACGTTGGAACTCAACGTGTAACATGTTCGAAAAAGCCATTCAACAAAAACGAAGTTTGCAAATGTTTCATTCCCAACTAGCAAGGCAAAATAAAGTAACAAAATTTCCGACATCGGGTTGGGGTATCATTGAAGGTGTAGCCGATATGCTCCATATTTTTAAAACCGCTACAACATATTTATCGGGAGTTTACTATCCCACAAGCCCTTTGGTTTTAAATCAACTTTTTTTAATGGTCGAAAAATTAAACGAATATTCCATGCGAGGCGGCATATTTAAAGAAATGATACCGCCAATGAAAGAGAAATTTAAAAAATATTTTAAAGAAATGCCTCCGATTATTACTTGCGCCGCCGCCTTAAACCCGTGCTTAAATGTTTCGGGTGTTGAAACTTTAATTGAAAAAATAATTTACGGTTTGGATTTATACGAAGAAGACGTATTTTTAACGGATAGAGCAAAAACTATTTTTACACAAAATTTGTCTACTTTATTTACTGTTTATGTTGAAAAATATGGTACAGCATCTACCGTTCATGAGCAATTTAGAAACGCTCCATCAAGTGCAAGTACTAGTCGGAGTTCAATGTTAAACTTATTTAATACTATACTTAATGAAAATAGTAAACGTCAACGGGGTAATACCCCAAGTAGCTAATTAGGTAGATATATCGGTTCGGATTTTTTAACCGGTATGAATGCTCATGATTTTGAGACATTTGATATCTTGGCTTGGTGGAAAGGGAAGGAAAACCAATTTCCCGTCCTATCCGCTATGGCCCGTGATCTACTAACCGTCCAAGCTTCTACGGTAGCTTCGGAATCTGTTTTTTCTGTTAGTGGCAGGGTTGTTTCTTTACGAAGAACAAGACTAACTCCGCCATCGGTGGAAACGTGCATTTGCTTAAAAGATTACTTGGACGCGGCGGAAAGAATACAACATATATCTTCCCTTGAAGGCGAACTCGAAGTCGAGGGAGAGATATACGAGGACGAGGTGGAAGGAGGATTGATTGAAGCAATCGGCGAAGACCTCCTACGAGGGAGTTCGGGATCCGACTAGTACCGACTACCCGGATTTTCAATATATCCACGAAGAAGACTTTTATATTTAATGTATTTTTAATTTGTAAACTTTTAATTATTTGTTTTGTAATTTCCAAACTTTATCTTATATGTTTTGTAATTTTTAAGTTAATTTAATATCTTTAACGGTTAATTTTTTTAAAAATTAACGGTTTTTTTTTTTTAAATCCGGGTAAACCGGTTTGGGACCCGAACCGGTTTAGTAGCCAACCCGGTTTCAACCCGGTCCGATCCGGTTTGGTAGGGTTGGGTTCGATGATCCTGGAACCCGGTTCGTGACCCGAACCGGTTTGTACGTCGACCCGGTCCAACCGGGTTTTGCTCAACCCGAACCGGTTTTAAACCCGAACCGGTTTCGTTAAAAAACCCGATTTGTACACCTCTACATGACCTTTTGCAATTTATCTTTAACAGTAATGCAGTTAGAACAGTAAATATGACAAACAGAGTCTTTTACCTTTGACGAATCAGACATGTTTGCCATGAAAACTTTGGCAATGGGAATATTCTCTGAATCAGCACCATCCGAAGCATTTTGTGTTAGAACAATATCATCTTCAGCAACACCTGATGCAACATCAGAATCAATATTCTGCTCTTGTTCTATCTCTTCATCAACAATCTGCATACTTTCACCATCACTCGAACCATCACTGGAACTCTCACTCGAACCATCATCATTAGCCACCTCTTCTGATTTTTTAGAATGAATTTATGCTACAAAGGCTTGACTTACAGCACCCACTAAATCTTCCAGATGAATACCCCAGTCATAGTTCTCATCGTTCTATGCAACCAATGCCGATGATGCAGATGCATGATTTGAATTTCCAGATGAACCATGTGAATGATTACGATTATTCTGAAAATTATTCTACTTCTTTTGAGAATCAAACTCTACCTTTTGCTTCACACACTCTTTAGCAAAGTGACCATACTCTTGACAGTTATAACAACGCACTTTGGCTTTATCAAATCCCATGCGTGATCGACTATTAGACCCAATATACTTTCTGCCAGTTTTCTTCAAGAAATCTTTTGCTTGACGCATCAACATGGCCATATTCCATTGGATTTTCATTTCTTCTAGATCAACAGGGTCAATCTGTCTGAAATCTTCTTCAATAACCTCAGGATCATGAATTTTCCCTCCAATAAAATTCTCATATGAAGCCATGAATGAGGAAAATATAGCTAGATAATCATCAGCAACCTTTTGATTTATATGAGATCCAGAAGATGTAGAAGCTATTGTCGCAGAAAATCCAGAATGACTAGATTGACCAGAATGAATAGGAACTCCATAACACTGAACATTTGAAGAATCTTGAGCATCGTCAGAAAAGAATGCAACTCCTGTACCAGTTTTACCAGTAGTTTTGGCAAAATACATTGAAGGATCCTGGATATGCTCCATGTTAGTCTCCTTCTTCTTCACATTCAGGTCATGCGATTGAATCTTACCAGGAACTTCTTCAAGAGACATGGTTTTGTACTTGATATTTTCTTTGATCAAAACCGTATACACATCAAATTTTGATGGTAATGCCTCCAAGAACTTATCATTAATTTCTTCAGTTTCATACACCACAGAAGCACTCGACAGTTCACTGAGCAGATGATAGAATCTGGTAGCAAGATCATCCAAGGATTCATTTTGAAAATGTTTGAAGACCAACAATTGCTTCTTCAGTAGCTCTTTTCTACTCTTCTTTACATCCAAACTGCCTTCACATCTTTTCTGTAAAGCTTCCCACAGTTGTTGAGAAGACTTGAATTGTTTGAAACTGTGATATATTTCCTTCGGAAGAGACATCGAAATACTTGCCATTGCTTTCTTTTCTCTATCAAACAGCAATTTTTCTTCATTTTTTAACGCTGACACCGGTTTTGGAACACTATCCTGTCCCATCCATGAATAAGTCGGATGCGTATAACCTTCTAAAATAGGAATCCAGAGACTGGTTTCGGTAAAAGATACGAACTGATCAAACCTATCTTTCCAATTAGAATAATCAGCAAGATTCAACAGCTTCGGTGGTTTTTGAGATTTACCAATCTCATTATCATAATTGAACATATTCGTTACTTGAACCATATTTGCCATTTTGCTGAAAAATTTCACAAGTGTTGAACACTCACTACCCTTAGGCGAAGATAATAAGTTCGCTTCTGTGATACCCAAGCGAACTTAATATGAAGCGAACTTAATAAGTTCGCTTAAACCAGAAACCTGAAAATCCGATTAAGTTCGCCTAAAAATAAGTTCGCTTAAATTGTGAGAAGGGAACTTGACAAGTTCGCCTGCTAAGTTCGCCTGCACACGAAATCAGCAAGTTCGCTTACTTCAGCAGATTCAAACTCAAGAACAGTTCAAACAGAGACCGCGAACCAGGAATCACCAAAAAACTTCATAATTCACTGATTTGAAATCAAAATTGAACCGTAGGATTGTGTAATTTCTCAATTAGAACCTTACTATCGGATCAATTTCTTCAAAATCCTCTTCAAAAACACCAAATCAGAACCAAAATAAGCTTGAAAACTCCATGGAAATGAAAATATCAAAGTTGATGAATTTCTTGTCAATTTGCATACAAAACCGTCTAGAATCACCAAGAATCACGAGCAAAAACTCTGATACCACTTGTAGGTCCTCATGGCACTTCTACAGATCGTTCTCGTGATAAGACGTGTCGTTAACTCGAAGTGCGGAATCCAACGAATCAACGATTGCATACACAAAAGACAACAGAGACAATCAAGTAAATAAACTTCACACTTGTATTCCAATTCTCAATAGAGTTTACAAACTCAATTGTTCAACTCTGTTCTATTCGATTCTCTGTTCTACTTGGATATATAAACTGACTCTATAAACATCTATATATAGACTACTGACTAAGTTCGCCTCTGTTAGACTAGGCGAACTTAACAAGTTCGCCTCTAGCAACTTGCATAAAAACACTTAGAACATTAATACATTTACAAAAACATAAAGACATTAGATCTAAACTATTACAAAGCTTTTGTCATTACAAACTATGTCCTAACAATCTCCAGGATGAAATTATACCGAAAAACACAGGAAAATATCAAGCAGAGAATCAGAATGATTCAGAATCGAATGATTCAAATGTCTTGGTTTGGATGAAGTATCATGATTCATAGTAACAGAAATATTGTACCAATAGAAGTCTTCAACATAAGATTGATCAAGGAATCGATTGATTAAATGACATAGGGTAGCATGATCCAACTGCTATCTGGATATATTCAATGGAATCAGGATATTGATCCAAGGGTAGTATATGTTCCAACAGATATTGTTAGAAACATATCTTAGTTCAGCATCACATTGCATGTTTTTCGTGGCATGGGCAGTGAAGTGAACTGAAAAATTTGTGTTTAACGACATAACCGATACTGGTCTCATGAAGTACTTTAGATCTTATATTCTTTATCTGATAATGATCTTTTACACACACACACCCGGCATACCATGGGTTCAAATCATAGTTATCACAAAGATCATTATGTTGTCACACTACTAATGGACCAAAGATACTCATAGCCTATCGACAATTCAAACTACATGCTAGTATCCAAATTAAAAATATAAGCATCAATTTTTGTTAAGCATAAGCAGTTATGAAGCTATCATTTCCCATACTGTGCAGTCTAAGAAGTTCTGATCAAAACATTTATCACAGATATATTAGATAAGCATCATAAAGTCTAACTAAGGTCATGTGTGACTGAACATCTACTGATGTACTATCATTTCTCCTTATAACTTCAAGTAATGTCGATTTTAACTTTTTCAATTTGTTTGGCTTTTTCAAAATCTTTTTCAAAGAAAGTAAAACAAATGAAAATAAACCTTGCATGAAAACATTTTATGAAAAACATTTTACTTGGTTACTCAGGATTAAGTAATTCAATCAATTAAAAACTCAAACCAATGTAATGTAATTGAATGTCATTGCCTCTATCACCAACACAGTTCTGTACTCCCCCTGTCCTGTAGAGTCCTCTCAACTAGTCAAATGGTTGCATCAACGACTTTATGCTCACCATTGTCATCCTAAGTTTCAGGTTATCATTTGGACTTTGTAAAACTCTTTCCAAAACATTGTGTGTGACATATTCTCCCCCTTGATCATCAAGTCGTTGAATCAAATAGATTCCTAGTTATCAACAACTCTTTACTCTTGCAGATGTCATTCCCTATCATGTGCTATGAAGAACCACTATCAACAAACCAAATGTTATTAGTAGTCCCACTTGGTTAATCCTGCACATCTAACAAGAAACATTAATTTGAAATTGGGACCCAAGCCATGGTAGTCATGGGTCGTCCATCTGTATCAAAATAATAAACCTCACTCCATTCACAATCGAATCTCTCATCGATTTTCGGTGATTGCTCCGACGAGTCAGAAACAGAAACTTTAGATTTCCAAACATACTTCTGTTCATTAAGTTCTTTTTGCTTAAAATGTGAAGTGTTTGAACAATCATGTTCATTTGAAAAATGTTTAGATTGTGAAAGCTCTTGTTCTAAAAGTTTTCTCAATCTTCTGTTTCTCCTCCGTCTTTGAGGTCTAGAAAGCCTAACCTCAGATTTTGAGTTACCCTTTGGTGTATCATGAGGTTTAACCACATTTGGGTTAACATAAGGCTTACCATGAGTTCTTACCTTTCCTGGAGTAACATGTCGGTTACCTTTGGCGTTGTGAGGACAAGCACTCCGAATATGACCCACAAGACCACAATAAAAGCACGATCTCGTCTCACGATATTCTCTCATATAAGGAATCTTCACATGATAAGATGCACTTGAAGAAGATTCTCCTACATGAACTTCTTTTGGATTTATTTTCTCTGGAACTCCAGATTTTGGAACAGGTTTTGATTCAGGCTTCATCTTCTCAGGAAATACATGCTTCTCCCCTTTATTTTTGTAAGGACAGGTCACCACAATGTGTCCCCTCTTAATACAATGAAAATATGTACGTCTGTCTTTATAATATCTGACATATGGAACTCTACTTGAATTTGAAGAACTTCCAAATGTATAATTTCCAGATGAATTAGAATCAACCTTTGAGTCTTCTTTCTTAACCTCTTTCGGTATCCCCTCTACCTTAGCTTCATCAAAATATTCATCATCACTCTCATCAGAATACACCATATCTTCACCTGTGACTGGATTCACTTTCAACACAGTCTTAGAATCTAAATCCTCATCTTTTATAATCTCAGGTGTAACAGAATAATTTCCGTTGAATGGTGGAGGAACATAACCAATACCACTAGTTCCATTCCCCTCTTCTGTTTTATTAAAATATCCCAGTAAGAATGATGAATTTCCAAAGCTTTCTAACTTTCTGTGTAATCTGATCACCTATGCTTTAGATTCATCTAGTTCCTTATCTTTCTCAACAAGATGTTTATTTCGTTTCTCAATTTCTGCAAAGGATATATCCAGGTGATATGCCTGCTCTGTGATCTTCAAAGTCAAAGAATTTATATCCCTCTTCAGTGATTCTATCCTTTCAACACACACATTCTCATTATCTTTTAATTTCTGATTTACCGTATGCATGGATTTCATATCACAAATGAGGTTGATGTTATCATCCATAACCCTCATCATTTTATCCTTCACCGAAACACATTTAGTATAAAACGTTTCAAAGTTAGAAACTATCGTATCCTTTTTCTTCTAAAGAAGATGCACCAGGAGCCATGAATACGTCATCATCATCTTCACCCTTTTGAGCAACAATGACAGGCTCTGTATCAATTTCTGATTCACGCAGATCATCTTCAACTGTCTGAAAGCTTTCTTCAGTCATCACATCAGTCTCAGTAGATTGAGTACTTTCACCAGAACGAATACTCTCACTATCAGTTAAATCTGCAGAAGAATCACTTTGAGAATCACCCTGCTTCTCCAATACTTCTTTGATTAAGACCACAAACGCTTAAGAATTTGCTTCACCCTTTTTCTTCAATGCTTCCCATAGATCTCTTGAACTTGGACACTTCCCGAGACTATGAATGATTTCTTTTGGTAAAGACAATTTTAAAGTTTCACACGTTTTCATCTCATGATCAAACTTATGCTTTTCTACTTTAGTAAGAGTTGTCACTGGTTTAGGAACATCACGAAATTCCAGAAATTTAAAAGTAGGATGCACATATCCTTCTGTTATTGGTCTCCAAAAATTTTCATCAGTTTCAGATACGAACTGTTTGAACTGGACTTTCCAGATACGATAATCTGATATGCACAAAAGCCTCGGTGGCATAATTTCAATCTCATTATCATCACATGAAATTGACATTTTGAATTTTTTGCGAAAATATCCGGAAAAAAATTTCCGGATATTTTTTAAGAACACTAGAGAACTAGATAAGTTCGCCTGATACAGCACAAGCGAACTTAATAAGTTTGCCTAGACTTCACTGAGCGAACTTGACCCCAAGCGAACTTGTTAAGTTCGCCTGATCTTCACCGAGCGAATTTATTAAGTTCGCCTCCCTAAGTTCGCCTGCAACTGAATCAGCAAGTTCGCCTAAAATGCTGAAACTTCAGAAAAATGAAAACACGAACTCAGACCTCTGAAAATCATGATTTCTGATGTATATGATCAAATTAGACAAATCTGAACCGTATGAATGTGTAGGGACTGATTAGGAACACTTCTATCAGATCAATTTTATCAAAAGAATCCAAAATCAATCCAAAATTATCAAAATTCTTCCATTTTTATAAAGAACACGAAAAAGATGAAAAATCCTTCAAATCCTTATCAAATTCAATGATATTTGATGTTGATTGTACACGAAAACACCACGAATCTTCTGCTAATTAAGAGCACCGTGACGGATCTCTAGACTCGCGGTATGATACGGTGATAACGTGCGGAATCCATGATCAACGTGCAATGTGTAACTCAATCAACAACACGGTGTAAATAAACACTTTGTATTACTATAATCCTTGATTACAACAGTTCTCTCCAAAACACACACTTATACCTTTTTCTTCTCTAGTGTTCTAGTGTTCTATGGAATATGAACTTGTAACTCCAATTTATAGGAACACACAGCACCTTAGGCGAACTTAACAGGTTCGCTCCTAAAGATGCTTAGGCTAACTTGTTAAGTTCGCCTCTCTATGAACTTGAACAATATTCCTGAGGTGAGCTTAACAAGTTCGCTCCAAGTTCGCCTCTCTATGAACTTACACAGAATTTTATCAACAGTTACAAAACATGTCCTAACAGTATGCTTTGCACTACATCAAACATCCCCACACTTAACATTTTTTTGTCCTCAAAAAAGTCTGCAATGGAGTCATAACTGGATATAGCTTAACAAACTCAATTATTCAATTAACAAAACATACTCACGTGTTAAAAAGCAACAATAGGTATTTCTATCCGATTAAACCCAACCACCAACTTTCAAGCCCCCGTTTAGTGTTCTAATTCCTTTTACCAAGCATATCAATCAATTTATGTGATTCACACTTAAAAGTTATAGCTCTACCTAATCCCGTCTCACGGTCATGTCTAGGCACGGATTAAACCATATAGATTTCACCCACCACGTTAAACTAAAATTTACAGGTTTTTAGAAATCAAGATGAAATATGAATGAATGAATGAATTGATGCATATGAGCATTATTAAACAAATGAACTTTTGTCTAGAGGCGTTTCAACCAAGTCACTATCCCGAAAGGTAACACGTAGACTACAGTTATAAACAATTAGACACATAAGAATCTAACCCAGTGGTGTTTCAATCAGGCTAGAACCCGACATGTGACACGTACGCGAAATTTAGATTTCTAATCAAATAAGCTCATGTAAATGGAATACGAATGCAGGCGCCACCGAAACTCGGATTTATTCTCATAAAAAGAGAGTGGTGTGCCAAGAAAATTTCAAAAACCTCTAAATTTTAAATTAACGTGGTACCTATCACCCTATGTTGACAGTTTCAGTATTACCGATTACCCTAAGATGAATACCCACAAGATATCATGATTTTAATTCAATTAGTTTCTAAACAACACAAACAGGAAATTTAAGCTCTACTAGTCGGCTGGGTCTACCAAAACATCACTAATTAGACGCGTTTTCAATTATTTATTTCCTTTAAAACTCAACAGGTTGATCTAGTTGTACTATCATTTTCCATTTTTGTTTGCAAAACTTTTGATTTCAAAGGACATTTTTTCAATTTTTTTTAATTTTTTTGTATTTTTATAAAAAGAAACAAACCTAGAAAAACTAGACTCTACGATGTCTCCCATCCCCACACTTGAAAGACACATTATCCCTAATGTGAACTGAGAAACAACTAAAAATAAAAATGTAAAATTAAACAGGAATCGACTTAGCTGATAATGTAGCAGTGAATGGTCAAGCTTTGCTCTTCCTCTTGTGCACCGTATAGCATTTCGGTCACGATTGCACAACTCTGTCGGGCTGCTCTTTCAAGATACATTAGGTGTGGATCGACCCTGCCCGAATGGAGATTGAGTACGGACGGAGACGATCAAAACCTGCAAAAAAAGAGCTCAAGCATACCCGCAGCATTCAACTGATTCAAAAGACAGACTCAAATAAAAAAAATAAAAACTCTACTGACTCAAACAGGACTCTGGATAGAATAGGGATACCATACCTGATGAGTGGCAAACACATAGACATGAGTGCCATAGCAAGGCGGATCATCGGTCACGAACGGTTCTTAAGTTTCCCATGGTGATGGTTGGTGGATGTGATTGAATGGTGAAGGATGATAATGGGTTATGGTAAATGAAATACGGTATTGGATGATAATAGGTGGTGGTAATGATGGGTAGTGGTGATGAATGTGGTGAATGATGGTGGATGACGGTGGACGGTGTGGGAAACCATGGGAAACAAAGGAAAAAGGGGTGAACCAGGATTTTCCCTCGTACCGTGAAGTAGTGGCGGCCACTCCTCGCATACCGCGGGGAGTTGGTTGTTTAAACCGTCCATATCCTTGACCTGTCGTGTACCACGAGAACACAAGACCAAACCCTCGCGTACTGCGGGGGAACCTTGGTGACAAAAAGTAATTGGGTTTTTATAATTAGAAAATTTTTGACCCCCTAAAAGCTTTCTTCACCCAAATTCATAAAAACCTGTTCCAATAATAAAAACCAATGTAAAACATACCTGGAACTTAGTTTCTGATGATTTTTCCTCACCGAATCAAGCTCGAATCCCTACAAGACACACAGAAAACAAAACACACATACCGAAAAACATAAAAATGTCATGGACTTAAACCAAGGACTATACAAACTATACATCCCGGGAACTTGCCCGAGACTCAAACAAGCCTATTAGGAGGCTTCTCCTTGATTCTAACCGGAACCGCCTTCATCCTGCATGGTATCCCGGCTCTCCATGTCCACTGAACCTCAACAATTACCGAATATCTCTTATAACTATCACTCAGGTCCTTCCACCAAAATTTAAACATAGCCGGTCCAAAGATGACTTGGTTCAAATACCCCAGCTACTTATCACCCTTAGACTTCCCCACACTTGGGGTTTGCACTACCCTTAGATTACATGAATCACTCAACGCTCGGGTTCTCTTACGGGGTGGCCTAGACTTAGGGGCATTAAAGCTAGGAGTTGGCTCAGTAATTCTCCCTTCATAATGGACAATAGTGGTAGGTAAAGGCTCGGGTATAGATGTTTCAAATGGCGTGATCTCTAAACCTTTACCAGGATCATCAGGATCCTCTTCCTTCTCCAACTTCGCCACACTTGGGGTTGTGCATATTATTACATCTAATTCTACCATCATCTCTAGCACATCATCAGGCACCTCATCACCATACTCGTCCGGTGCATCTAACAACTCTTCAAACTTCACCGCCCACTCAGATAACTCTCCTAAGTCACGGGCTGGTTCATCAACTTCTATCTCTGGATCAGAGTCCTGATGGTCATCCATGAAGGCATCAATCATGCACATAGAATGGCTTTGGTCACAAGCCTCCTTCATGGACTTCGTAGCATCGAAAGTTATCTTCTCATCCCCTACACGAAGTGTGAGCTTCCCATCAAATACATCTATCAATGCCTTGGTGGTACGTAGGAACGGGCGTCCTAGAATGAGCGGGACTCTATCATCCACATCCATGTCCAGAATGACAAAAGCCATGGGGAAGACGAATTTGTCTACCTTCACTAACAGGTTCTCCACTATTCTACGTGGATACTTGTATGAACGATCAGCCAAGGATATACTCATGCGCGTCGGCTGTGGTTCTCCTAGGTCCAGCTGCTTATATATGGAATATGGCACCAGATTGATGCTAGCACCTAGGTCGGCCAACGCGTTGTTTAAGGACAAACCGCCAAGCAGACATGGGATCATGAAGTGACCCGGATCTGCCAGTTTCTCTAGCAGTTTGTTCTTAACCACTGCAGAACATCGCTCACTTAGTGAGACTTTAGAGACCTCCTCTAGCTTCTTCTTGTTTGAACGAAGATCTTTTAAGAACTTGCCATACTTAGGCATATGCTGGAGGACCTCTATGAACGGGAGATTGACCTTAAGTTGTTTGAACATGTTAAGGAAGTTACCGTATTGTTAGAACCTAGTATTCTATAGAAATCAATTATAGACTAAAATTGTACATCTCTAAGGTTTTCGGTCGAAAACTAAGTTTTCTATCGAAAAGTGTTTTCGGCCAAAAACACTTTTCAATCAGAAATGTTCGGTCGAAATTATTTATAGTATAAATATGTTGTCTTTTGTATTTTCAAGTAGGGGATTTCACATTTTTGTATGGACTGAATCAGGAGTGTCTAAGTGAAATCAAAGCTTGTAGTTGTTGATTCAAAGTGTAATTACCAGAGATAATCAATGTAAATCATTAGTTTGATTGTGCATTTCATGTTTGTGGCGTTTCTTATTCTAGTTCGTGTTTGATTCGATCTTATAGGTGTTAGTTGATTTCTGGATTGTTTCCACCTTTCAAGAAGCTGTTTGAAGATTAGAGATTTGAGTATCAAAGGATCAGAAGGGATTACACGTATTCCCTAGCATACTTATGTGGCAGCAAGCGTGCTGGGTAGGGAACACGGCTAAGGTCAATCTTGGGGGTCTTCATCTCTACCCCCTTCTTCTTCTCCTATGCCTTCTCGGCAGGCTTCTCAACCACTATCGCCTCGTCCATCGGCTCTTCCTCTTCTACTGGTGGCTCTTCTACTGATGTGTCGTTTTTAGTGTATGAAAATATATAAATATATTTTTACTATGGTTTTATGAGATCAGGTTTTAAATTTATAAAATTATAATTACTTTAACTTAAAAACACACACAAAGACAAGTGTACCTATCGCAGCGTAATATAGTTTAGGTAAGAACCAAGTATCGAACCAATGGACACGATCGAGTTCCAATACTCAACTTTGGTTATCATTTTGCCAGATTAATTAGTGAGTGGGTTTTGTGTGCTTGTGAAGCGGAATAGTAAATGGCAGAAAAGTAAATGATGGTAAAGTAAATAGCATAAAAGTAAAAACGTGCATGAAGTGTGTAACAGAAATGTAACGAACAGAATAGTAAATAACAGGAAAGTAAATATCTCGGAAATGATCATGTCACGAAGAGTATTGATTTGGGCTTCGAATCAGCTTGGTACGTGATAATGTTAAGTTGACTAATCTAGTGATATGACTGCTACAAACTTGTGACCCGGGTCACCGCTAGAGCCTCGTCCTCACGACATTTGATTCACGAATTAAAATCCTTAAATTAAATGGTAGTGCCTCCCGTTAAGGATAATAGTTACCCTGAACCCTTCGAATAGTCATCTCCAGGTTGGTTTAAGATATCGAACGTAAATGATTTGTATTAAGGTTAAATAGGTGATTATATTTTGCTCACCGGGTGGCGGTGTAACAATGGGACCAAGTATAAAGACGTACCGTTCCCAACATGAGCTCACCAATTCTTGGTCGCATAATAAGTTCATATAAAGACGTAGGACCTTAATAATGTTGACCAAACCTTGGCTTATCAATCTCTGCTTGTATAAAGACGTACAAGTTTCAAAAGAAGTTTGATTAAAAAGGTTTTACGATCTTACAAATTAAAATCAAGAACACTCAAAATATAAAGACGGATTTAGACAATAATAAAAACCCACCAAATGGTGGTTTTAAGGATGAATAATTAAAGACATAAACATACCAATATATTAATATGTTAAACATTAACTGGCACAAAACATCATCTTCACCCTAGCAATACAAGAAGCTTAGCCATAAATGGCCATGCTAACTAGCGTAACGCTGAGTTTCGTAGGCTCCCCTATTGTGGAGCAAGGAGGAAGAGCCCCTCTACTCACTACTACAACTCTAAACTACGAAATAATCTCTCTCTGGTGTATTCTTGAGGTATGGATGGGTGTATTGAGGTGTGTGTAATGAAGAACTCAAGCCATCTATTTATAGTCCTCAAAATGAGCAATGCACGGCCGTGCAATGGATTGCACGGGCGTGCAAACACCTCGGGAATCAAACAGGGTACAAAGGACAGTGTACCGGGTCCTTGGAGAGCAAGAAAGGCTTTGCACGGTCATGCAATGGGATGTACGGCCGTGCATCCCCTCCTTGCCTCCTATTTTGTCTTTTAGCTACTTGTGTTGACCTGGTTTGACTTCTTGGGGGTCAATGCTCGGGTTTGGTCCTCCAAATTCTTGAATTCTTCATGTTTTATGCTGGTTTTTGCTCTGTTCATCTTGGGACACCGAATAACCTGCAATTGTAAAATATAAACGCTTTAAGTATCCTTTACAAGGTTATTAGTCAGTTAGTATCATAATATGGGGATTATTATGCATGCAAAACATGTATAATTTAAGGCATATCATAATACCCCACACTTAAACTTTGCTTGTCCTCAAGCAAACTCATGCATGATCATACCCATAACTAAAAGCTTTACAAAGGAGATGGAGCTCCAAGTAGTTGGAAACTCTGGGATAACTCTTGAGTTGCTTAATCTATTTTTGTATTTTTCTATGATGGAATCAATGACAAGCCTACTAGAACTTCAATTATGCATAAACTTTCACTCCTCACAATGTTCACACAACTCTAGGGTTATATATGTATGGATAATGTAAGTTAAGTGGAACACTTAAGTTCGAATCGAATTATGCAATAATCATAAGCTTGTATGCAAATCAAGTCTCCACTAATTAACTAAGTAGTATGCATGAATCAAGAGGACTTTAAAAGGGTTGTAATGTGGCTAAAAAAAAATAAAAATAAAGGGTGAAAATGAAAATGTTTTTGGTTTTTAGAGTTTTAAAATGGGTTTTGAAGGGCTGCAACTACACACAGCTATGGCTTCCTGGCTTAAAATGGAAAATACTAGCAGGTCCCTCTACAGTACTTAGATCATGAGGGTATAACTAATCTGAGGGCTCGTTTATGGTCAGATTCCCAAGACCAAGATCTCTTATCATTCTCAACTCTTTCCTCACCGCGTAGTACACATTGCTGCATTTACGTATGGATCTTTCGGCATGTAGCCTAACAGCTCCTACTTTGATCAGATGCGTATACTCATGTTGGGAATGAGTTTGATTCTTGCTACACTTTCCATCGTGGCTCCAGTTGCCACACTTCACACATTTGTTGTATCTTTTTCCTCTTCTTTTAGCGGCACTTTTTGACAAGCCGCAGAATGGTGGCAATTGTTCTTGGTTGCGCCACCGTTTTCTTACATCACTAGTTGCTTTGAAAATCTTTTCTTGGAGTTCAGGTGGTAATTCAGGCTTTGCGAAATGAATACAAGAAAGCAAATTGAAATCAAAATAATGCATATCCAGCTCTTTAAGGTCTAACCGGTAAAAGACCCACTTCTCTTTTTCTTTTCTTCTTTTTCTATTTTTTTTTCTTTTCTTTTTGTATCAAGACAAATTCTTCAATAATTATTTTTTTCCTCAATTTCTTTGAAATAATATTTCCATAAATTCCTTGCAAATAGTTCGGTTGTTTCTTCCTAATACATCCACCTTCTTGTATATTCCCAATCTTTTGAGCAAAACAGATTCTTTTCAAAATTGCCAGCAGGTTGTTATATGGATCCATGATGTGATCCTGATCCTAATAGAGAAACTTCCTAGGAGGTCTCTCTAATGTTTTGGCTATCCCTTTTTACATTCTCATCAGAATGTTGGAATTCTGAATGAGGGCTTTGAGGTTGGGATTGGGCCTTTGAGATAAGAAGAGAAGGAGTCTTCATGCTCCTTTTTCTAGTGTATGTTGTTGCAACTGGGCCCTTTGTTTCAGTTGAACGATAACATCCAAAACAGATGTAAGTGATTTTTGTACCTGTGCATCCTTAGTAGTATGCACAGGGGTTCGAATAGTGGAAGCAAATGGTTGTTCAAGATGTGAGGAGGAGGGTGTAGGATCAGTATCAGCTTGGATTGCTGAACTGTCACCCTAGGTACTTTGTATGTTCACCATTGTAGATAACAATGGAACACTGACCCCTGAGAAATTTTTGGAAACAGTTCTCATGCTTTGAAAAATGTTACTTTTATGACCTAGCATAAGATAGATTTTTGCAGGTTTTGAAAGTTCTTTTATTTCATTGTTAAACACCTCCTGCAAGAATCTTGGGTACATGAAAATTTGCTTCTTTGCACCCTCTTGAAGGTTGTATCTCAAACCTTTAAAGATGAGATGTGCAAAGTTGAATCCTTGGCCAGTAACCATACTGTGAACAACAGAGGCAAGTGCAAAGCTCACTTGATGACATCCACTTCTCTTCTGAGATATGCATTGTAGAAGAGTGTGGCATAGATACTTCCATGGGGGTCCCATATGTGCCTTCTCTATTGTGTACTCATTCTGATTTCCAGTGTACCCTATGGATACAAAGGTCCTCATGTAGACTTCTTTTGATTACGAAATGGCGGCCCCCTCGTCTTGAATCTTGAGGTGTTTGCGGAGAGTGGCTTCAGAGATGGTGATGTCCTTGCCATCTACCTTGGCTTTAATTTGGGGTATCCCCTGTTCGGTAGAGTAGATGGCAGATTTCCAAAAATCTTCCATGTGAGGAATGTAAATGGGTGGGTTGACAATGAGTGCATGGTATATTTTTGATTGATAGAGAAATTCGATCATGTCATCAAACCCGTCGGACTTCTTCCCTTTTATTAAGTATGTTGTGAGGTTGTGATATGGAGAGAACTTATCATCTGGATGGTTTATGTCTACCTCTGCCATTTTTTGGTTTGGAGGGAAAGAGGAAGGTTTTGAAGGGTGGTTAGGAATGGAAGGATTTGAATGTTGTGGGGGCTTGAGAGAAAGTGATGGGAGTTAGGGCGAAATTGAATGTGAAGGGGTGGTGAGGAAATTTGATTTGTTCTTATAACGGCAGAGGAGGGAAAAGCAAAATGACTTGTACAGTACAACCTCATTCACTTTTTACTGTTACAGCTGTAATGCACTATAGCAGTCATGGTTAAGACTGAAAGGAATTTTTACAGCGGGTAAAAGTTAATTTAGGCTTATTTTTACCCATCAGCAGCAAACTTGGTTACTGTGGATGGTTAAGCCTATCTGCAGCAAACTCTATTGCTGCTGATGGATGCATTGATCCGCAGCAAGGGTGTTGCTGCTGACTGCCTTAAAGCTATCTGCAGGAAACTTGTTCCTGCTAATAACTTAAAGCGGTCAGTGGCAAAATCTTTGCTGCTGATTATTAAACATATCAGCAGCAAAAATGGATGCTGCTGACTTGTAACTTTTATTTATAACAAAAGACAAACATATTTACAAAAACAAATTTTTAGAGACATATTTTAATGAAAGTTCATCATAACAATAGATTCAACTAAATATCTAAATATAGCTTCATCAAACGGTTTTGTAAATAAATCAGCATATTGCTCATTGGTTTGAACTTTGGTTAAAATAATTCTCTTTTTCTCAGCTTGATCTCTTATGAAGCTTGTGACCTGGTTGCCACTGCACATGAGAGAGATCTAGTTAGTGGGAGGAATCCAAGAGCTTGCATCCTAAAAGAAAAGGGTTCTCGGAATATCAGATTCAGCATGTGTGCATTCAACAGAGCCAATGATGATTCTTGGAGGGACAGAAGCTGGGATCTTGGCTTTCCATTGCTGAGGAGATGGTTTTCTAGTTCTCTTTGCTCTGGTAGCAGCTGATGTTGCTTTGGCTGCTGATGGATTTGCTTTATCAGCAGCAGATTTTGCTGCTGATGATTTTAGCTTATCAGCAGCCGATTTTGTTGCTGCTGATGGTTTTGCTTGAGCAGCAGCAGACTTGGTTGCTGCTGAGGGCTTGTCCTTTGGTTTCTTGAGCTTGGCTTGATTACCAACATTTTTGCTGGCTGCTGATAGTTCAACAACCAATGTATGCTTATCCTTCTTTAACTTGTTGACGGATGGCTTCTGTTTAGGAGGGGCTTGATGAAGGATCTAGTTGAAGGGATTAAATTCACAATTTGCAGCAAAGTGGTCTGATTCACCACAGATGATGCAAGATTGTTGAGGCTATGGCAGCTGCTTCCTTGGTGGGGAAAGAGAGTTTCTGAAATGAGTTGCCTTGGCTTCAGAACTCCTTACCTTTTTGTTCTTGTTTGTCTTCTCAAAAGCATGTTGTTTGAGGTTTCTTTGCTGCTGAAGGTAGTAGAAGCAGGTGCTGGCAGTGTGGTTGTATTTGCCACAGACAAAGCATGATTTAGCCAGTTTGTCCCTTGAAAGGTAAACATAGTCCTTTCTTTTGAACAAGTCTTTGAAGTTCTAGGGGTGAGCTTTGTTGTGCTCAAAGGTGGCTTCTTTCATTGTCTTTTGAACATATAGAACTCTTTCTCCAGGTGCATGACATATTTCAAACACCTTTCTTTGAGGCTTTGAGTTAGTGGAGGTTGAAGACTGTCCCTTTTCAACAGTTAGCTTTCTTCCTTCTGGATGATAGCTGATTTTGATTTGGTTGAAAGGCATAGGAACCGGAACAGCTGGTAAAGGGACAGGAGCACTTGTTTGAATGACTTCAAGAATAGGCGGTGTTGGTACTTGTACTGGTGATGAGGCCTCCTCAGTTTTAGTGGACTCTGAGCAAGTTGACTCAAACTCTGACGAGGCAGTGCATTCTTGCACCAATGGTTCATGCCTTGAAGGATCAAGATCTCGGTTGGCCTTTTCAAGATTTGAGAGATTGAAGCTTGGTTCATGGATGGCAATGTAGTCAGCAGGAGGTGCAACGGCTTGGTATTGTTCAGCATGATACCCCAGACCAGTTTTAACCATGTCATGAATTTGAGCATCCAAAAGTCTTTGCAGCTTTTTGGATGCAAATTCATATTTGTCAACATGAACTTTCTGTTCTGCCAATTCTGCTCTGGTAGCTTTTAATCTAGCCAGTAGATCATCAATCTGAGTTTCAAGATTGGTTTGTTCATGTTTTAGTAATGAAATCTCTTTCTTTAAGCAGTTAATTTTTTCTTTATAACTGCTTTCGAGTTTTGTGAATTCAGATTTCATTTGATGAAACTCTTCATTTTGATCTATAAGGTTTTGATTATGCTTTCTGTAGCCTAACACCTTATCAATACAAGCTTGGGAACAGAGATGTTCATATACCTGAGGTGGTATCTCAGTTATGTCTGCCATAAGAGCTTGGTTGTTAGCAGAGCTCCAGTCAAAGTCAGAAGTTCCAACAGCTGCACAAGCTGCAGTTTGAGCTGGAGGAGTAGCTTGTTGCTGTTGTTGTCTTGGTTGGGGTTGGTGAGCTTGTCTTGATTGAGGAGCTGTTGGGTTTGCCCTAGGTGCCTTGAATTCTCTAGCAAAGTGACCCAGTTGGTTACAATTGAAACATCATAATTTGCTTTTATCCAAGCCAACTCTGGTGTTGGAGTTGTTACTTGGAATGGGTCTTACGGTTCTAGAGTAGAACCTTTTTGCTCTTATAGAGAGCAAGGCATATGAGTGATGTATGTCTATTTCTTCTAAGTCATCTGGATGGAAGCATTCCAGATCCTCCTTGATAAAGGACTTGTTGCTTGAGTTTTCAGAAACAAAAGCAGCAGAGGTTGAGGTTTGAGGAAGAGCTTCTAGGAGAAATGGTGATGTGTTTGTTTGAGAGGTTGGAGTTTGGGGATGAGTGACGAAGGGAGGATAATAGTTGCTTGAACTAGGACCTGAGTGGTCAGAGTGGAGGGCAGAAGAGGTGGTGGTGGATGTTGAGGCTGTTTGGTAGCTTGAGCTTCTTTCTTTTGCCTGAATCATCTCTAGCTCATAGGTTTTTAGCATTCCGAAGAGCTCAGTCATCTGGAGAGTCTTTATATTCTCAGTTCTTCTGATGGACATTGTGTAGAGTGTCCAGCAACTCGGTAGAGACCTGATGAACTTCTTGAGAATGTCTTCATTCTCCAGCTTCACCTTTGAACACTGCAGCTCACCTACAAGATAGGTATATTTGTTATATAAAACAGTTAGAGACTCACCTTCCTTCCAAATGAAGTTTTCATATTGCTGCTTCAGGATGTCTCTTCTGTTTTCTTTGACTTCTTCTGAACCAGCAAACATCTTCTCAAGAGCCTCCCATAGCTCCTTTGCAGTTTTATAACCTCTGAAGTTATGAAAAACTTTATTTGGTAAGCACATCTGGATGGCTCCTAAGGCTTTGAAATCTACCTCCATTTTCTTGATGTCTTCATCAGAGTACTTGGAGTATTCTTTGGGAACCAGTGTACCTCCGGAATCAGCTGAGGCCACCATGGATATGTATGGTCCATTTTTAATGGATTTCCACATCCCATATTCTTGATAGCAGAAGAAGCTTTCCATTCTGTTCTTCCACATATCATAGTATTCTCTAGACACCAGTCTTGGTGGTCTGGAGATGCTTCCAATATCTTCAAATCCATTATTTTGTGCCATTTTGTTTTGATTTGTGATAATGAGAGACTTTAGCAAAGAGATAGTTTAGAATAGAACCGGAGAATGATTAAACAGGTGTGAGTTTGTTTAATCTGTGAGCCAAAGCTTTGATACCACTTGTAGGATCGGTAACTACAAGATGGTTCTATTCTAGTTGAGATTGGAGGAAACAATCACAACTAAGCAATGAAAACAAGTAAACATAAGAAGTAATGATAAATGCAATTTGTATTAAGCTTCAATGGTTATAATATTACAGAGAAAACTCTAAGAAAGCACTGCTTTACAATGACTCTCAGTACTGCTTATATAGTAACTTAGAATCAAGACAGACCCTTGATTCTAAGGATCAGATCTAACACAAACCGTTGATCTTGTATTAAAGCTATTCTACATATAATGACAATAAACACTACAAAAGTTAACTTTACTCAAACGTCTTCTTAGGCATCATTGCTTGCATGCTTGGAAAAGAGCGTTGTAGTTCTTTATTGTCTGCACCAGTGACATTTTTTTCTGCGTGGAGTGTGTCAGTGTTGCAGCAGAAAGTTGTCAGTGGTAATGGTTGCTTTATCGAAGCCAGTCAGCTGCAACGTTTGATCTTCAGTGGAAATGGCTATCAGCTGCAAAGTTGGAGATTAGCAGCAAGACACAACTATCCACAGCTGCTGATGATATGCCTATCAGTAGCAACTTTGGTCTTCAGCAGATAACTACTCCACTCAGTTCCACCATCGAATCATATGTAGTAGGTGTGTTTGCCTTAACATAGGTGCAGACTTGGTTCGGCATCCCTTGAATGTAGCAGGCAATCTTTCTCTCCTCAGTCGTGACAAGATGCGGCACCAGACGTGCCAGTTCATTGAATCGGGTAATGTATTGCCGGTGCGTCATGCTCCCGGACTTTAACCCCAGAAACTCCCTCTCTACCTTCTCGATCTCATTCCATGGACAGAAGTTTTTAATCACTAGATTTTTCAAATAATTCCACATCATTGCGTCAACAATCTCGTCCCACTTGGCTTGACGCACACCCTCCCACTAGTGTGATGATTCTTCCCTCGAGGAATTAGCAGCAAACTTCACAACCTGATTCGCTCGACATTCGTTGAGACGGATGGCGGCTTCCATATGGATCACCCAGTCAAAATTAGCCATCGCGTCTTTCTTTCAAGTCAGGACCGGCGGGTCACATGCCTTAAAGGACTTATAGTCGCAACCACGGGTAAGCGGTGCGTTAACTGCCTCAGTGTTCGGGGTACCAATCTCCGTGTTAGACACGCCCGCCTCGTTAACCTTCTTCAATGCTTCTGCCAGTAGTTCCGGCAAGGAAGTCTTCATCAACTCAGTGAATTCGCGTGCCAGCGCCGCTTTAACTTCCTGTTCGAAAGTGAAATGTTGTTCTTCCACGGAAGTCCGTTCAGTTTCGTGCATACTGTTTTCCGGTTCCGTGTGAACACCTCCCTCTTCACTGTACTCCTGGCGAGTAGGAGTCCTATCACGCCTACCGGTACGACCGTCGGTACGACCCCCACCACGCCTTTCGCTCTTTCGTCCCGCCATTTCGTTCTATAAGACAAGGAATCTAATGTCATCACGCTAGTTAACAAATAGAATTCAACAAGTATTATAAGATGTTAATATACACTAGCCATCTGCAATTAACCATTACACTACCTTTTGATTTCTATTTGACCACCTTTGTGATTCCATCAGAACGCAGGTCCTAACCTTAACACTTTCTAAGGCATACTATATATGTAAAGATATACTACCTTCATACCTGATGTTGTGGCTCATGTTACAAATCTCTCAAACTATTGCTCTGATACCAACTTGTAAGGCCCCAAACCCGGGAGGCCTCAAGCATTGGATTTACTAATTCACAAACAGTTCCTAAACTCGAATATCAAATAACGCAGCGGAAAATTTCGATCAAACATAACGTCAACATAGTCAAACATAAGGAAGCGTAAACATTGTCTAAAGCATAAACACATCATAAAAAACATAACGGGATGCCAGTCGTCATGATCAGTCGGGTAACTCGTCTCGCTTGCCAAGCATCACCGCCCATCATCCAGACATGTCCTTAACCTGAATGTGCATACTAAAAGTCAGATACGCTGGTGAGTTCTAGCTTTACATAAAACCTTAACATAAACCTTTTGCCAAAAACATAACATACATTTATTTATGTAACAAAATCGTATGTAAAACATGCAGTAACTTAACATCATCAAAACATCATAACGTAGCATCATAATGTAAGTCAACATGAACCGAATCTGCGCCTTTTCGTAACCGTCAATTCCACATCATGGGTTGGCGGAGAAACCCCGAGGCACGCCACCACTAGGCCCATCAACACCGTACTAAAATCCCTTCGACAACAACCAGTACCTTAGACACTATTTCCCCGCAAGGAATAGTAACTTCCATCAGGATCCCGATAATCCCATGGGTAACCGTCGTCACCCCATCATCAACTAGTTGTACAACCGTTAGCCAGCCACAAAGGCCCCCCGTAAGGGTAAGGCCATACATACATACTCTAGCTCCCGTAGGAACTCGTGGCAGATTCGTTCATTGTGACTTCCATAAAAACCTTTACCTCATATCAGTTAAAGCATTCGTACGTTTTATTAAACAAAACATCATTTCATTCGTAAACCTTTCGTAAACTTCATTTGGCAAAACATTACGTAAACATCATTTCGAAAACCTTGTTTTGTAAACATCGTTTCGTAAGTATGCACACCAGCCCAAAAATATAATTTAAAGCATTAAAAGAAGGGCTCTAGAACTCACCTAAGATAAACAGGGTGAAAGGTCTCTAAATGATCTTCTAACCCGTGCGTACACAACCTAACCTTAGCTTCAAATTCAACTCATTACATTAATCCCTCCATACCTGGAACTTTAAACGTACCCGGCCCATTCCCGTGAACCTAGAAGTACACGGCTCCTTCCCGTGAACTTAGGAGTTCAAGGCTTCAGGGGGTTCTCCATAGTTCTCCCGTGAAATAGAAGAGCCGTGAACCTAGGGTTCTCGGGTTCCCTTTTCTCCCGAGAATTCCGGCCAAGAAACCTTGCCCAATCGCGAACCCTACCTGGGTGCCCCCAGCCATGAACCTACCCAGTGTCCCCAACGGTGAACCTACCCAGCATCCCCAGCCGTGAACCTACCTGGGATCCCAGCCGTGAACCTAACCAGGATCCTAGCCGTGAACCCAAACCGTGAGCCTCCAATTCTTCCCCGAAACCCTAGTTTTGCATGGATTCAGATCTGGATCGATGGATTCGTCAAGTTTGGAACTTTTTACGTTCAAACGGTGTATTTTCCCCTCGTGATTCTAGATCTGAAGTGTGACGTCATTTGACCCATAAAAACCCGACCTTTATGAGTCAAAACCGTAAAAAAACCCATTTTCGAGAAAAAAAATATAAAAACGAGAGTTTCTTACCTCAAAACGACTCCTTCCTTCAGCAAATCCTCTCTCGAGTAGTGTAATCCAGTGATATGACTACTACAAACTTGTGACCTGGGTCACCGCTAGAGCCTCTTCCTCACAACATTTGATCCACGAATTAAAATCCTTAAATTAAAATGGTAGTGCCTCCCGTTAAGGACAAAAAATACCATCAACCCTTCGAATGGTCATCTCCGGGTTGGTTTAAGACTTCGAACGTAAATGCTTTGTATTAAGGTTAAATATGTGATTATATTTTGCTCACCGGGAGGCGGTGTAACAATGGGACCAAGTATAAAGACGTACCGTTCCCAACATGAGTTCACCAATTCTTGGTCGCCTAATAAGTTCGTATAAAGACGTACGACCTGAATAATGTTGACCAAACCTTGGCTTATCAATCTCTGCTTGTATAAAGACGTGCAAGTTTCAAAAGAAGTTTGATTAAAAAGGTTTTATGATCTTATACTTTAAAATCAAGAACACTCACAAATATAAAGACGGATTTAGACAATAATAAAAGCCCACCAAATGGTGGTTTTAAGGGCGAATAATTAAAGACATAAACATACCACTAGATTAATACGTCAAACATTAACATGCACCAAACATCATCTTCACCCTAGCAGTACAAGAATCTTAGCCACGAATGGCCATGCTAAGTAGCGTAACGCTGAGTTTCGTAGGCTCCCCTATTGTGGAACAAGGAGGAAGAGCCCCTCTACTCACTACTACTACTCTAAACTATGAAATAAGCTCTCTATGGTGTATTCTTGAGGTATGGATGGGTGTATTGAGGTGTATGTAATGAAGAACTCAAGCCATCTATTTATAGGCCTCAAAATGAGCAATGCACGGGCGTGCAAACACCTCGGGAATCAAACAGGGTACAAAGGACAGTGTACCGGGTCCTTGGAGAGC
Source organism: Smallanthus sonchifolius (assembly GCA_023525975.1). Lineage (NCBI taxonomy): Eukaryota > Viridiplantae > Streptophyta > Magnoliopsida > Asterales > Asteraceae > Smallanthus > Smallanthus sonchifolius. The sequence goes on along the minus strand of CM042019.1, from coordinate 62,992,821 downwards.
AAGAAAGGCTTTGCACGGTCATGCAATGGGATGCAAGGCCGTGCATCCCATCCTTGCCTCATGTTTTGTCTTTAACTGCTTGTGTTGACCTGGTTTGACTTTTTGGGGGTCAATGCTCGGGTTTGGTCCTCCAAAATCTTGATTTCTTCATGTTTTAAGCTGGTTTTTGCTCTATTCATCTTGGGACACCAAATAACCTGCAATTGTAAAATATAAACACTTTAAGTATCATTTGCAAGGTTATTAGTCAATTAGTACCATAATCTGGTGATTATTATGCATGCAAAACATGTATAATTTAGGGCATATCATCTACCATCCTAGCCTCGATCTCAGCAAAGTGGGCTCTCCAATCTATCTTCCTCACATCTTCCTGCGACGGAATGTGACGAACAGTGCTGTGGGAGACTTCCTTAGATACACTCGTGATATTGAAGCTATCACATATACACACGAAGCGAGACAGATGTCCCGGTGTATCCTCATCCTCTAGGCCATGGTACTGAGTAGAATGAGTGATCATACTCATGACATGTGATGGGACCTGCCAAGTATTGGCATTAGGGATAGCGGGGCGGGTGATCTAAGATCTCGCCCCGAGGACCCCATCACTGGCTCTCTGGTGTACGGTACGCCTCGCTGGTGGGTCAGTGTCGCTCATGTTAGGAAAGGGAACTGGGCTAGTGGGTTGTACCTGGTTTTTGCACAACTCTTTCAAACACTCCCGGAAGTTGCAGGTGCGCTCGTGAAGCTCTCATTCGGGCTTTAAGAAAGCAGAATACGGTGGTGATCCCTGCAAACGAGTGTGGTGCATAAACTGAAAGACACAAAGAAAAAATAAGAAAGACTCAAAAACAAAAAGACTCGAACCTATGTTAGACACTCAGATAGGACACACAAGTAGTAGATAGGACAAAGACACACAATTAAGACTCACAAATAAAGAAAGGAAACAAACCAAAAACCACTAAAAGAACTAGTCAAAGCTAATGTCGCTATTGCCAAGTGTTCCTGGCAACGGCGCCAAAAACTTGATGTCGCCTAGACGGTCTATAAAAATTAACACATAAACCTAACCCAGACTCCTGAGTAATAAATGGAGTACCTATGAGCTAAACCGCACGGACAGGCAAGTGTACCTATCAAGTGTAGCACAGCTTTAATGGTAAACCGGATTATCGAACCCTATAGACACTGAATAGCTAAACTAGACTCTGACTTGGACTAAAGATGATTTGGTTGGGGGTTTTCTACACTACTGATTAATCAAATAATGTAGAAAACTAAGATCGAAATCAACTACCAAGACAAAGGACTATGGGAATAACAGGAATTGGAAGGAACAGTACCTAGGTAGGAATCCTACTTGCAACGCACAACTTTTATCGGTTCTGGAAACTATGATGGGTCTGGGTTTATAAGGATAACAACTCTAGACAACTTAGTGGATCCCTAATCACTCTCAGGGTGTCACAAACTAAGAAACCTAAAGATGTAGTAAACTCACCAAATAGTCGGATTACCTTTCAGTCTCTCCGACAATGATAAAGTACCCTAAAGACATATCACCTCACGGTCTCACTGTCCACAATACATTCAAGGAATGCACGGGGTAATATCAGGATAACAATTATGACTCGGGATAGCAACAAATAATAAGACAAACTAAGGGAAACTTCCTTTCAGACAGATTTCACTCAGGATCCTAATACCGAAGACTAACCAATTATCTCTCACTTCTCGGGTATTGAGATAAGACGCACACTCAGATATAATTAACACTCAATCACAAATCCTATGGTTACTACGTCTAGCAAACCACACAAACAACCACAAACCTAAAGTCTATGATTTAGATATGCTATTCAAACTGGAAGACATCCACAAATAACATACGGAAATGAATCAAACACAAATCAGATTCAAACATGCAATATTCATCATAAGTATTAAATCAAGATTCTTTACAAAATCATTAATCCATTCATTAAAACCAAAACCGATAAAAACTGAAACTTTACGAAGTATTCATCATTAAACCTAGGCAGTATTAAAGTTTTAGCCTACGATCATACTTAGAAAATCCATAACAGAAGTAAATAAGCAAAACATAGGTTCAAACACAAAAATAATGAATAAAGATTCAAACTTTAAAACCGAATACGCTACTACAATGAACCTGGGATCCAAAGTCTTCAACTTTGCACTTGATTCCACTTCCTATCTCCCAAAATCGCCTCAAACCCTTCTCTGGACGGCAAAACAATCGAACTCCTCTCACAATAGCCTTCAAATTCTATTTAATTCGAAACCATGGCTTTTTGTGGATTTTAGGGCCTCTCGCGTACTGTGAGAGGTGGTCATGGGTCTCTCTCGTACCACGAGAAACAAAACAGTCGGGGCCGGATTTGGTTTCCCTCGCCTACCGCGAGGGCTTGAGCTTCCTCCTACGCGTATCGCGAAGGAGTAAAATTCTAATTTTTTCCTTAATTTATTTTGGCTTTCTTCTCAGCTCGGTTTCTTCAGGTTTTGACTTGTAATCATTACGAGCACCTATAAACATAACAACGACTCAATACGTAACTAAAATGACTCAAAACACATACAAAACTATCTAAAAACGCATGAATACAAAGGAATAAAGATGTATGCTTTGCACTACATCAGATGTTGTCGGTGGGATGATCTTTGTGAACCCATAATTGTGGAATCTCATCCTCTGCCAGATTCTCTTCCAGATTGGTAATGTTGTTGTCAGGAATCACTGCTTCTTCTTCTGTAGGCTCTATGGAAGAGGACTGTTGAACAACATCCACTATTGGAGGAGTTTGATTCTCAACAGTTTCACTTGTTGCAACAGAAACTAAGGAACCCGAAGAGGTTTCAGTAGAAATTACAGGAGGAACATCCACATGTTGACTGGATGAAGATGAGCTTGAAGCAGTAGAGGTACCTAGGTTATTCACAGACATAAGAGGAGTAGCTGAAACAGATATATTAGTGAACATAGGAAGATTAAAAGATTTAAATAGCAAATCGACATCAAAAAGTCAATCAGGACCGTCCCCCACGTCCGTGTGATTGCTTTCGTGCCAATTGATATCAATGGACTCCAGCACAATTCTCCTTCTCTTGTTGTAAACACGAAATGCTCTTTGATTGGATGAATAGCCCACAAAATAACATTCATCAGCTTTAGCTTCAAACTTGTTCAGCTGGACCGAAGTATTCAGCATTGTGCAAACACACCCAAACTTCCTGAAGAAATCAATAACAGGCTTGCGCTTGTACATAATCTCATAGGGAGTCTTGGTGCAGATTTTGGTGATAAGAACACGGCTTTGCACAAAACATGCGGTATTAACTGCCTCGGCACAAAACGTGACAGGCAGGTTAGAATCAACGATCATAGTCATTGCCGCTTCTATCAACGTACGATTTCGTCATTCAGCTACACCATTTTGTTGAGGAGTGCGAGGTGCACTGAACTGTCGAGAAATACCTTTACTTTAAGAATCCAGAATGGAATTCTTGAACTCAATGCCGTGATCGCTTCGGATTGTCTTCACACTAAGATTGAACAGATTCTCGATCTACAACAGATGAATCTTTAGAACATCTGGCGTCTCATCTTTCTTTGCCAGGAAGAATACCCATGTAAACCGAGAGAAGTCATCGGTTACCGTCAAGCAGTAGGATTTCCATCCTTGACTCATGACACTCACAGGACCAAAGAGATCCATGTGAAGTAATTAAAGAGGGGAGTCAATGGAATTGGTGGTTTTGGACTTGTGGGTGGATTTATGTTGCTTGCCCTTGGAACAGGAGAGACAATGTTCCGAATGAGAGAAATATTTCAGAGGCAAACAGCTGACAAGGTTTCCTCGAACAAGGCGGTTCGTGGTCTTGAAGTTCATGTGTCCTAATCTTTTGTGCCAAAGGAAGGACTCATCTTCTGAAGCTTTTGAGAGAAAGCAGGATTCTATTCGTGAAGGATTATTCATATCTAGACTGTAGGTATTGAATCTTCAAGGAGCACGCATAAGAATAAGGTCTTCAGGAATAATCACTCCAGGCTTCATAATCAAACACTCTCTATAGTTGAAGAGGGCACAGAAGTCTTTGTCACAAATCCGGCACACACTCATCATATTGTATTTTAGCTGCGGGATGAAGTTGACATGCTCCAAGCTATTTACACCGTTGGACATAGTTCCTTGTCCTTCAATCTTTCCTCCTCTTGGATTGCCTACAAAGGCGACAAAATCTCCGTCTATTGGATGATAATCTTGCAACAAAGAAAAATGACCGGTCATATGTCTTGAGCAACCACTGTCGACATGCCAGATGTTGTCTCTAGTCCCCTCGATTGCCCCTACACAGACCAAGGAAATCAGACTTTGGTACCCAAGCCATTGCTTACCTAGAACTTCTTAACATCATAAGACACTTCTCAGAAATCATAGTCAGAATCCTCCTTTAATGAAGTATTTTCATCAAAAAGATCATTATTCTTAATTTTCCAAGTTCTTTTCAACCTATTTTTAGCATTTTTAATCCTTTGACGTCGCAAATCTCTTCTATGTTGTGATTTAGAGAAAACATTTGAATCACATTCAGCTAAATTTGGAACAAAAGATGGTACTTTTTCTTCTTTGAGTTGATACGTAGACAATTTACAAGTTTTGAAAACATGATTGGATTCTCCACAACTAAAGCAAACTTTATCACATGACGGCTTAGCCTGATAATTGTCATCACAGGATGATGAAGATGATTGTGATGTTGAGGCATCAAAACTAGAGGCAACTCTTTCTTCAACGATTCTTTCTTGAAGACTTTGATCTTCCTTTAATCTGAAAAATTCCAGATTGCTCATGGTTTCTTGTGGAATATCAGTCACAACAACTCCTGCACTTTTAAAGTTTGCAATACAACTCATAGCATTTATAGATTTAGGAACAAAAGGTAAAGCATTCTTAAACTTAGAAATGTCATTTCTCAAAATGTCATGCTCATAAGGCATAGAACCAAAATACAAATTTTCAATGTGTTCACAAATATATGGTTTTGACATGGACATATTATTACATTCATCCGACTCAAGTTCATTTAAAACATTTCCCTTACTAGAACTCTCATCACAATCATCTTCGGAACCTACACAGTCTGACTCTGCACAGGATGCAAAATTTTCAGAATCTGAAATTTTAATATAATCAGCAAATCTGCCAGACTTAGAATATGGTGTGTAGGATCATGAGAGTACAAGATGGTTCTGTTCTTAGTTGAAATTGGCGGAAACAATAACAACTACACAATGTAATCGAACAGGCAGAAAGAATACTTTTAAGAACACTGTTATATTAAGCTTTTGCAGATAAACGATTACAATTGAAAACTCAGTGAAGAAGCACACTTACACTGAAGTGTTTACACAGTATTTATACTAACTTAGAATCAAGACAGACCCTGGATTCTAAGGATCAGATCTAACACAGACCGTTAATCTTTTATACAAAAGATAATAATACACGTTAAATCTAAACTAGCTAACTTTATTGAAGCGTTTTCTTTATTCATCATTGTTTGCATGCTTGGAGAAGAGCATTGTCGTCCGTTATTGGTTGCACCATTGAGGTTCCTTCTGCTTTGAGTGTGTCAGTCGCTTTTGCAGAAAGTTGTCAGTGACGCTTGGCATGGATAGTCAGCTGCAACGATTTGTCTTCAAGGAACACAGCTATCAGCAGCAAGAATGAGAATGATGCTACTGATAAGCCTATCAGCAGCAACTTGTGTTGAACGCTGCTGATAAGCTTATCAGCAGCAACAAGTGTTGAATGTTGCTGATAAGCCTATCAGCAGCAACTTGTGTTGAATGCTGCTGATAAGCCTATCAGCAGCATTTGTACTTAGAATAATTTAGTAGCAATCAGTCTTTAGTTCTACAAACTCCCCCTAGACTGATGCAACCAAAATTCTTCTAATCACTTTGCTGCTGAAGCTTTTGCATGTGGCTGACTATCCTTTCAACCTCATAGCCTCTTAGATCCTTGCTGGGATTGTTCAGTGGAAGTGCAAACAGAGTCTTGATGTCTTTATGTGGCATTTTGTAGATTGTTTTGCTTGAACATCTCATCTTCTGCTTCCTTACATCAGTTAAAGTGAACTCATCCAAATCAGCATTATAGGACCAACTTACAAATGGAGAGTGGGACTTGAGTGGTTTGATGTCAATGATTACATCTTTGCTAGGGTTGAAGTAGTGTTTGATGGCTAGCACAAGACGTTTCCCACCCTCATTTGCAGGCTCATGAGCTTCACCCAGCTCCAAAATTCTGCCAAGATCTGAATCTGGAAATTGCAGAACTTCATCAACAGATCTGTAGATAGATCTTCTTCTTTCAGTTCTCCCCTTGAAGATCTCAAACCTTTGATCCTGTGGATTATAGACCCAATCAACTATGTCTCTTGAGTCTTCTGGTTTAGGTGTGGGTTTGGATTTCTTCAAGGGAGGCTGTTGATGAGTGGGAGCTGGGTGGGATGGTTTGGACTTTTTGGGTGGAGGAGTGGAAGGTTTGGGGAGGAGAGTGGAAGGTTGTTGGACTGAGGAAGAGGTAGGTGAGGGAGAAGGCTTGGGTTTCTTTGCTTTTGTTTCTTCTTCTTCCTGAATAGGTACCCTTTTCTTGGAGCCCTTCTTCCCCAATCTTTCTTCCTCATCCTTCTTGACTTTGAAGTAGAGGGCTTGTAGGTTCATGAGGTTCATGGGACCTAGCCTCTTTTCACTCTCTCCTCTAGCCTTAAGGAAGTCAATCATGACCTTCCTTTCTTCATGGGTCCGTTTATTAAAGGCAATGGTCTTTTTGAACTGTTCTTTGGCTTTTTCTTCTTCTTCAGCCTATTTCTTCTTTGCCAATTGACCTTGCTGACCCATGAAGGCTCTGTATATTTCTTTATTTGATAGTTTCTCAAGGTAGTCTACATCCTCATCTTGAAAAACTAGAGCCTTTACCCACTCCTCCCTCATTTCTTTGGCTAGTTCAGAATCGGTTATTCTGAATTTAGCTTCTTCTTCTCTAATTCTTCTTCTTCTCTGTTAAATTGTTCCTGTAGTTGAAGAGCAAGAGCTGCGTCTTCTTCAATCTGGTCAACTGAAGGAATCTTTCTTTTCAGTTCATCCAGCTGTCTAGCATACAGCTGGATGGTTTGTTCTCTGGGGAGAATGGTTGTTTTTCTTTCTTGAGCCTTTTTAATGTCAGCCATCTCCTATTCTTCTCTTCCCTCTCTCTTTTCTCTCTTAGCAACCTCTCTTCATCTTCATCTGTCATAATTCCCTTTCCCTTGTTTATATTGGATGCCTCTGCTTCGGCTTCATTGACCACAATAGCAGATGATGGTGCTGCTATTGGGATCTCAGCCTCAGCTTCATTGGCACCTTGAGAGGTTGACAAGGGAAGGTACTTATCTTCATCTGATTGGCACTCAGAACTTGCTAATTCTTGCAGAAATCTTTGAACAGCGGACCTTGACCCATAAGCTGCAGAAAAGATGTCTACTCGAGGGGAAGCTGAGTCAGAGTCAGTGTCAGAGTTTGACACATATACTTCCTCAGCAATCCTTCCTTCCTGTTCAAGGTGGGCTCTGATAGTGGCTATCATTGCTTGGCTTTCCAGGGAGTTAACATTGCAGATATTTGCTCTGAGTTCAAAGATCTTGTAGAGAAAGTCTGTAGGCAGTTGCAGGATGTTCCTGGTGTTGATGATGAGAGAGGAGTCGTTGCTTAGTAGTAAAGTGTGGTCAAGAAACTTAGTGCTCACCCATCCTAGCACATCCAAGTCCTTGACCAAGAAGTCATACAGGAATCTTCTTAGGCACAGAACTTCTTCTTCAGTGAGAAGACTGCTCTTAATTATTTCAAGGCTTCTAGGAGTCAGTCTTCTTTCTGCTGCTGCCGAAGATTCAGGATAAGCTACCCGATTTGCTGTTTGTATGAGTCTTTCGAAGTTGGGTAGATTATCCACCATCAAGTCATAGAACCTGCCAATGGCAAGTTCTGCTGAGAGATCTGATGAAGTGTTGATGCAGTTAGTTAAATACAGTTGTAGGACTTGGAGGGCATTGAGAGAGTTCCAGTTTAGCTCTTCTACTCCACTAAACTCCCATCCAATCCAAAATCTCTCAGCTGATCCATCATACCCCCAAGCTAGAATGGAGTCAAATTCTAGCTTCTGTGAAGTTTGAAAGAGTTGGGGGGTAATGGATTGACTTATGATGGCTGCTACTTTAGGGAGGATGCTGAAAGCTGTATATTTTTGTTCTTTGTCTTCAGCTTCATTCAGCACCTCATCAACAGCCCTGACGACTAACTTCCAGTCTTCAGATGTCTCTTCTTCTTCGTTATCTGAAACTGGCAAGTCATGAACCTGTATAAAAGCTGGCTTGAATAGTGAGCTTTGAATTTCAACATGCTCTTGAATCCAGTCGTCAAGACTGTCTGTGTCTTCCTCCATTGGAAACATATCCCCCTTTTTGGTTGCATCAGTCGACAAGTAAGCATCAGTTTGGGTGCCCACTGATACAAGAGAGGGAGAGGGTATATTTGGGCATTGTTGGGCTTCATGCATAGAGACTTGGTGTCTTAGTTTGGACACTTCAGCCTCTAGCATAGCCACCCTGGCCGTCAATTCCAAGTTATGAAGTTTTAGTCTGTCCTCATCCATAGTTGTGGAATCCTTGGATCCAGATGGGGCCTTAGGCCTAGCCTCTTCATCCCCATCACCCATGGTTTCTTGGCGCCTGGGATTCCTCTCAGTGAGGGGAGTTTCCAAGGAAGCATCCTCACTGTGAGTTGCCGTGGTTGAGGTCTTAGCAATGTTGTCACTGTCCTCCTGGTCATTTGATGGACCAGCAGTAGTGACAACCTCTTCCACATCCACTCTTTCATAACTCCTAGAGTGGACCTTCAGGGTAGAAGAACTTGGGTTGGATGTGTTGGAAGCAAGATAAATCAGTACCTCCGAGATAGTGGTAGTTGGAGAAGGTACATCATCTTGATCAGGTTCCTCAACACTTAAGTTCAGAAGAGAAAGGAAGGGCTCAGGGGGCTGTTCTACAGATCCGGGAAGTGATCCTGATCCTAATAGAGAGACATCCGAAGAAGTCTCCCTAATAATGTGGCTTTCCCTTATGATATTCTCACCAGAATGTTGGGATTCTGAGTGAGGGATGTTAGGTTGGGTTTGGGCCTTGGAGGCAAGAGAAGAAGGAGTTCTCTTACCCCTTTTTCTGGTATAAGTTGTTGCAACCGGGGCCCTGTGTTCCGGTTGAACGATAACATCCAAAAGAGGTGTAAGTAATTTTTGTGCCTGTGCATCCTTATTAGTATGCACAGGGGTTAGAATGGTAGAAGTAGATTGTTGTTCAGGATGTGAGGTGGAGGGTGTGGGATCAGTATCAGCTGGGATTGCTGAACTGTCTCCCGGGGTTCTTTGCATGTTCAGCATTGTAGATAACAATGGAACATTGGCCCCCGAGAACTTTTTGGAAACAGTCCTCATGCTTTGAAAAATGTTATTTTTATGACCCAACATGATGTATATTCTTGCAGGTTTTGAAAGTTCTTTTAGTTCTTGATTGAAAACTTCCTGCAAAAATCTTGGGTACATAAAAAATTACTGCTTTGCACCCTCTTGAAGGTTATATCTCAAACCCTCAAAGATGAGGTGTGCAAAGTTGAAGCCTTGGTTAGTGACCATACCATGGAAGGCGGAGGCAAGTGCAGGGCGCACCTGATGCCATCCACTCCTCTTCTGAGATATGCATTGGAGAAGAGTGTGGCAGAGATACTTCCATGGAGGGCCCATCAGCGCCTTCTCGATCGTATACTCGGTTTGATTTCCATTGTATCCAATGGAGACAAAGGTCCTCATGTATTCGTCCTTCAAGTATGAGATGGCTGCTCCCTCATCTTGAAGCTTAAGATGTTTTCTGAGTGTAGCTTCCAAGATGGTGATATTCTTGCCGTCTACATTGGCTTTAATTTGGGGAATTCCCTATTTGGTTGAGTAGACGGCGGTACTCCAGAAATCCTCCATATGAGGGATATATATGGTAGGGTTGGTGGTGAGGGCAAAGTAGATCTTTGATCGACATAAGAAATCGGTCATATCGTCAAATCCTTTGGATTTCTTTCCTTTGGTAAGGTATGTTGTTAGGTTATGGTATAGGGAAAACTTGTCATCTGGGTTATTGATATCTGCTATAGCCGTTTGATTTTGGAGAGATGGTTTGAGTATGGTGGAGACTTGAGAATATGGAGAATATGGAGAGCTTTGAATGTGGTGGGGACTTAGGGTTGAATTGAATGTGAAGAGGTGGTAAAGAAAATTTGATTTGTTCTTATAACGGCAGAGGAGAGAAAAAGCAAAATGACTTGTACAGTACAACCTTATTTACTTTTTATTGTTACAGCTGTAATACACCGAGGCAGTCATGGTAAAGACTGACGTTAATATCTTTTACAGCAGGTAAAAGTTAATTTGGACTTAAATTTATCCATCAGCAGCAAACTTGGTTGCTGTGGATGAATAAGCCTGTCCGCTGCAACTTTGGTTGCTGCGGAAGGTTAAGTTTATCAGCAGCAGACTTAATTGCTGCTGATAGATGCAATGATCTGCAGCAAGGATGTTGCTGCTGACAGCCTTAAAGCTATCTGCAGGAAACTTGTTCCTTCTGATAAGTTAAAGCAGTCATGGGCAAATTCTTTGCTGCTGAAAATTAGACATGTCAGCAGCCAAAAGGATGCTGCTGACTTATAACTTTTATTTACAACAGAGGACATACATATTTACAACAAAGGATAGACGCATTCAACTGAACCGATGATGATGCTTGGTGGTTTCTTTGCCTTCCATTGTTGAGTTGGTGGTTTTCCAGCTCTCTTTGCCTTTTCAGCAGCGGACGTTGTATCTGAGGACTTTGGCTTAACAACAGCAAAATTTGTTGTTGCTGATAGTTTTACTTGAGCATCTGCAGACTTTGTTGCTACCGAAAGCTTTCCTTTTGGTTGCTTGGGCTTTACATGATCAGCAGCAGTTATTTTGGCTGCTGATAGTTTAAGAACAGACGTATGCCTATCCTTCTTCACCTTACTGATAGGCTTTTGTATAATTGGGGTTGGAAGAAGAATTTGATTGAAAGGATTAAACTTACAATTTGCAGCAAGGGATCTGATTCACCACAGATGATGCAAGATTGTAGAGGTTTTGACAACTGCTCCCTTGGTGGAGAAAGAGAGTTTCTGAATTGAGTTGTCTTAGCTTCAAACCTTCTTACCTGTTTGTTCTTCTTTGTCTTCTCAAAAGCATGTTGTTTGAGGTTTTTTTGCTGTTGAAGGTAGTAGAAGCAGGTGCTGGCAGTGTGGATATTTTCCATAGACAAAACATGATTTTGCCAGTTTGTCTCTTGAAAGATAAACATAATCCTTTCTTTTGAAAAGGTCTTTGAAATTCCAAGGGTGAGCTTTGTTGTGCTCAAAAGTAGCTTCTTCCAATGTCTTTTGAACATATGGAACCCTCTCTCCAGGCGCATGACATATGTCAAACACCTTCCTTGGCTAGACTGAAGTTGAGGACTGGCCCTTTTCAGTATTTAGCTTCCTACATTCTGGAGGATAGCTAATTTTGATTTGTTTGAATGGTGTAGGAACTGGTACTGAAATGGCTGGTACTGGTGCTGAATGGATAATGGGGACTTCATCTTTAGTCAGAATGACTTTAGGGGCAGGAGGAGATGAAGTAGTGGATTCTTGTACCAAATATGAAGCTTCACTTGTTTCAGTGGAGTCTGAGCAAGTTGAATCAGACTCTGATGAGGTAGTGCATTCTTGTACCAAAGGTTCATCCTTAGAAGGATCAAGATTTATGTTGGCCATGTCAAGATTTGCAAGATTGAAGCTTGGTTCATGGATAGCAACGTAGTCAGCAGGAGGTGCAACGGCTTGATATTGTTCAGCATGATACCCCAGACCAGTTTTTACCTTTTCATGAATTTGAGCATCCAAAAGTCTTTGCAGCTTTTTGGATGCAAATTCATATGTGTCGACATGAACTTTTTGTTCTGCCAATTCTGCTCTGGTAGCTTTTAATCTGGTCAGTAGATCATCAATCTGAGTTTCAAGATTGGTTTATTCATGTCTTAATGATGAAATCTCTTTCTTTAGGCACTTAATTTTTTCTTTGTAACTGTCTTCGACCTTTTTGAATTCAGATTTCATTTGATGAAACTCTTCATTTTGATCTATGAGGTTTTGATTATGCTTTCTGTAGCCTAAAACCTTATCAATACAGGCTTGGGAACATAGATGTTCATATACCTGAGGCGGTATTTCAGTTGTATCTGCCATAAGGGCTTGGTTATTGGTAGGCGGATCTTCATACTGAAAGCTCCAGTCAAAGTCAGAAGTTCCAACAGCTGCACAAGCTGCAGTTTGAGCTAGAGGAGTAGCTTGTTGTTGTTGTCTAGGTTGGATTTGTCTTGTTCGATCCTCAGCAGGGTTTGCCCTAGGTGCCTTGCATTCTCTAGCAAAATGACCCAGTTGGTTACAGTTGTTACATCTCAATTTACTTTTATCTAAGCCAACTCTGGTGTTGGAGCTGTTGCTTGGAATGGGTCTTCTGGTTCTAGAGTAGAACCTTTTTGCTCTTATAGAGAGCATGACATAAGAGTGTTGTATATCCATTTCTTCTAGATCATCTGGATGGAAGCACTCAAGATCCTCCTTGATAAAGTACATGTTGCTTAAGTTTTCAGAAACAAAAGCAGCGGAGGTTGAGGCTTGAGAAGGAGCTTCAAGAAGAAATGGCGATGTGTTTGTTTTAGAGGTAGGAGTTTGAGGATGTGTGACTATGGGAGGATAGTAGTTGCTAGTACTAGGACCTGAGTGCTCAGAGTGAAAAGCAGAAGAGGTGGTGGTGGATGTTGAAGCTGTTTGGTAGCTTGAGCTTCGTTCTTTTGCCTAAATCATCTCTAGCTCATAAGTCTTCAGCATACCGAAGAGCTCAGTCATTTGGAGAGTCTTTAGATTCTCAGTTCTTCTAATGGACACCGTGTAGGGTGTCCAGCAGCTAGGTAAAAACCTGATGAACTTTTTGAGAATATCCTCATTCTCTAGTTTCACCTTTGAGCACTGCAGCTCACCTACAAGATAAGTAAATTTGTTATATAAAACAGTTAGGGACTCACCTTCCTTCCAGACGAAGTTTTCGTACTGCTGCTTCAGGATGTCCCTTCTGTTTTCTTTGTCTTCTTCTGAGCCAGCAAACATCTTCTCAAGAGCCTCCCATAACTCCTTAGCAGTTTTGTAACTTCTGAAGTTATTAAAAACTTCATTTGGAAGGCACATTTGGATAGCTCCTAGTGCCTTGAAGTCCACCTCCATCTTCTTTATGTCCTCTTCTGAGTACTTGGAGGGCTCCTTCGGGACTGATGGTCCTCTAAAGTCAGCAGAGGCTACCATGGGAGTGTATGGTCCATCCCTGATGGATTTCCACATTCCATACTCCTGATAACAGAAGAAGCTTTCCATGCGATTTTTTCACATGTCGTAGTCTTCCCCAGATACCAACCTTGGTGGTCGGTTGATGCTGCCGATGTCTTCAAAACCATTTCTTTGTGCCATTTTTTTTTGTGATTTTGGGTGACTTGATCAAAGAGAAAGTTTAGAATAGAACCAGAAGTGATTAAACAAGTGTGAGTTTGTTTAATCTGAGCCAAAGCTCTGATACCACTTGTAGGATCGTGAAAGTACAAGATGGTTCTGTTCTTAGTTGAAATTGGCGGAAACAATAACAACTACACAAATGTAATCGAACAGGCAGAAAGAATACTTTTAAGAACATTGTTGTATTAAGCTTTTGCAGATAAACGATTACAATTGAAAACTCAGTGAAGAAGCACACTTACAATGAAGTGTTTACACATTATTTATACTAACTTAGAATCAAGACAGACCCTTGATTCTAAGGATCAGATCTAACACAGACCGTTGATCTTTTATACAAAAGCTAATAATACACGTTAAAGCTAAACTAGCTAACTTTATTGAAGCGTTTTATTTATTCATCATTGTTTGCATGCTTGGAGAAGAGCATTGTCGTCCGTTATTGGTTGCACCATTGAGGTTCCTTCTGCTTTGAGTGTGTCAGTCGCTTTTGCAGAAAGTTGTCAATGACGCTTGGCATGGATAGTCAGCTGCAACGATTTGTCTTCAAGGAACACAGCTATCAGCAGCAAGAATGAGAATGATTGTGTTGAATGCTGCTGATAAGCCTATCAGCAGCAACAAGTGTTGAATGCTGTTGATAAGCCTATCAGCAGCAACTTGTGTTGAATGATGCTGATAAGCCTATCAGCAGCATTTGTACTTAGAATAATTTAGTAGCAATCAGTCTTTGGTTCTACATGGTGGTAGGTGAGATTTATACCCAATGCCTTCTGTGACTTTCTTATGAATTTGTTTATCGATGATTCTAAATAAAATTTTCTGATCCATGCCCATAAGTTCAACTTAAAATTTTGCCTTTTCAACCTTTTGAAGTCTTTCAGCTAAATTTGATTATTATTCTTTTGTGTAGTAAGTTGTACAATCAAAGATCGGTTTTCTCCAGAAATTTCATGAATTTTCTTTAAATATAATTTCTCATTTTTAGCCACAGAATCATACATCACATTTATATAATCACGTTCATCGACCAAGGCTTGGTTGATGAATCTATATTTTTGAATTTCATTTAAACAGGATTGAGCATTATCAGTGCCTTGTCAGATGCTTCCCCTTCTTGATCTCCCTAATGATAGTGTCCATCTGCTTGACAGACCAGAGCTGTTGAGCTGGAAGATGTGGTGGATTTGGTAGAAACAACAGCTTGCTTTCCAGATGAGTTCTTCTTCTCATGCTGCTCCTTTGATGATGTCTTCTTGTAATTTCTTGCAAAATGACCCAGCTGGTCACAAATGTAGCATCTCACCTTCTTGATATCAAATCCCAGAGTCTTCCCTTGCTTGAATCTATCCATCCCAGTCCTTTTAATGAATCTCTTGGCCCTTAGAGTCAACATGGAAATACGCCAATCAATGTCCATCTTCTCCAGATCATCAGGATTGATTTGCTCCAAGTCATCAGGTTGAAAACCGACCAGTGTCGGGTTTCCAAAAATTAGTGCATCATAACATGACATGAAGGCAATCATGATAGGCAGATACTCATCAGGAATCATAGTGGTTGGCTTCTGTGGGGTGGATGAAGTGGTAGGATGAATTCCAGAAACAGAAGGTGGGACATCAGTCTGAAAGTATGCCATTGTAGTTTTACTGGCTGAAGTGGAAGAACCTTGACCAGCAAGAAGAGCTGTGTTTCCAGACTGATTAGTTGGAGTGGCTGCACCCTTCTTTATCTCCAACTCATAAGACTCTAGAATGTTGTAGAGTTCTTGTTGTGACAGGTCACTAAGCTTCTCAGTTTTCTTGATCATAATTATGTACATATTCCATTCCTTAGGCAGTGAATCAAGCAGCTTCTTGTTTAACTCAACAGTAGGATACTCAGTTCCCAAAACCTTCAACTTAGAGATAATACTTGAGAACCGGTTGATCAACTCAGACATGGGTTCTCCAGGGACACTACTGAACATCTCAAACTACTTCTTGATCAAATCTCTCTTGCTTTCCCTAACCTCAGCACTTCCTTCATATCTAGTACATAATGCTACCCAAATATCCTTAGCGGTAGTATACTCAGCAAATATGTTAAACACATCCATAGGAAGAGCCATAGCAATAGATCCATAAGCTTTGTTGTCTTAGGAAATTAGAGCAATATCCTTCTCATCGTACTCAGCAATAGTCTTGGGACGTTGAACATCTGAAGTGGTAGTAACTGGCTTGTGTGGACCATTAGTTATTGACTGCAAAAGAGTGTGGTCATGGAACTAAAAGAATGTCTTCATTTTCTTGGTCCAATCATCAAAATCTCTAGTAGACACCAAGACAGGTGGTTTGTTCCCCCCCCCCCCCGCTTACTCATTGTTCCTTGAAGATGCCATAACTCAGAAATACTTAATCAAAAGCTAGTTTCGGGTGACATGATGCTAACTGAAACTACTTAGTTTCGATAGAAGAGGGACTGCCCGAAACTACTAGTTTCGATAGGGAGAAACATGAATAAAAACCAAGGGCAACCAATAGAAACTATAAGTTTTGATTGAAACTCTAGTTTCGGGAGAGCATTAGTTTCGGGTGGGTAGTTTCAATGAAAATGCTGCAAGGTTAGTTTCGATAAAGATAAGACAAAGACAATAGTTTTGATGATACCTTTTAACAGACAACAAGTACAGACAAGAAGTTTCGATGACCAACAAAAAAACAGACTCTGTCCCCTGGTTGTTTCGATGCCTTCTTCTCCAAGTCAGAAAAACTCCATTGATGAAAAGCTCCAAAAATCAAAGTGATGATAATAGAAATCCAATCCGATGAAAAGCTTCCAAAAGTACTCTAGAATAAGAATTTAGTCTTCAAGTTGAGAAACTCGGCCATATAAACCCGAAATCGATGAAACAGTACCAAACACTTCAATGTAACAGTGCTCGAAAACACAGATGCAGAAAACTCCAATAATCGACCAAAAAACACCTCAAATGGATCACAAAACCTGAATACACTCAGAAATCAAGAGCATAAAGCTCTTATACCAATTGTAGGTCTAGATTCAATGATTAATCACAAATACTGATCGATTACACACACACAGGCGGAATCTGTGTGTATGGTGGTGAAACAGAGGTAAAAACAGAAAATGGTGAAGATAAACAAGCTAATCACACTAGAATCAACACAAAATGATGTGAAATTGTAAGAACAACAATTGAATAAACTTTAAAAGCGTATTGATTCAAAGAAACTATGAAAGAGAGAATACAGGCTTACAGTCGCTATCCACACCCTAAATATTCTCTAACTAGGCTATTTATAGAAAGCTGATAGGTATAGAAACTATGCTCACCGAAACTACTAGTTTCGGGTGAGCATTTACAAGAACTTGCAGCCTATCGAAACTTCTTATCTATCGAAACTACTAGTTTCGGTTGAACAGACTCAACCGAAACTAGGTAGTTTCGATGGCCCAGACTTAGACTAAAAACAGTAAATTTTCTTACCTAATCTTTGAAGTACAGGGAAATTAAACAAGGACAATTGTTCAAAACATACATTGATGTCATCAGCTTATAAAAGACTATACCATACATTTTCTTACCTAATCTTTGAAGGTCTGAGATACAACCTTCAAGAAGGTGCAAAACAGTCTTTTTACATGTACCCAAGATTCTTGCAACACATTTTTTACTGTGAAATAAAAAATTTAACTAAAAGTGCAAGAATCTATCTGATTGGGTATCATAAAAATGACATTTTTAAAAGTATCAGAGTTGTTTCCAAAAGGTTCTCAGGGGTTAATGTTCCATTGTTATCTATAATGATGGACATACACAATGCCTAGGGTGACAGTTCAGCAGTCCTAGCTGATACTGATCTCACACCCTCCCTTCACAGCCTGAATTATTACTAATACAAACCATGATCGAACCCTTGTGCAACCTACTGAGAGTGTACAAGCTCAACAAACAGTTACCCCTGCTTCCCATACTCAACTGGAACACAGGGCCCCAGTTGAAGTAAGCTATACCAGAAAAAGAAAGAAAAGCAAGAAGAATCCATCTATTCTTAGCTCAAAGGCCCAAACCCAGCCATAAAGCCCTCATCCAGAGTCACAACACTCTGATGAGAATATCAAAAGGGATAGCCACATCATTAGAGAAACCTCTTTGGAAGGTTCTCTATTAGGATTAGGACCACATCTCGGGTCCATAGAAATTCCCATTTCTGAACCCATAGCTGATATTCTTGAGAACTTAAGTACAAGGGCAACTAGTCAAGATGGTGTATCTTCTCCAACTACCACTATTTCAGAGATAATACTTAACCCAAGTTCTTCACCTTTGAAGGTTCACTCTGGGAGTGATGATAGAGTGAATGTGGATGGGGCTGCCACTACTGCTGGTCAATCAACTGTCCAGCAGGACAGTGGTAACATCATTAAAACCCCAACCACGGCAACTCTTGGTGAATATGTTTATCAGGAAACCATCTTCACGGAGAGGAATCTCATGAGCCAAGAAAACTAGGGTGGTGGGGATACAGATGCTAGGCCTATGGCCTCTTCTAGTTCCAAGGATTCCATAACTGTGGATGAGGACAGTCTGAAACAAAAAAATATGGAATTAATGGCAAGGGTAGCTCTGCTATAGGCTGAAGTGTCTAAATTGAGGCATCAAGTATCTATGAATGAGTCCCACAAATGTACCTCTTCAGCTTCTCCTTCTCTTGTGTCAGTAAGCACTCAAACAGAAATACTAGAGGTCACTGATGCAACCAAAAAGGGGGAGGAAAGCTTCCAAGAAACCTCTACCTCCACATATATTTTTGAAGAATGACTAAGAGAAGAAGAGGAATTTCAAAGAACTATATTTAAGCCATCTTTCATCCCTATCTCATAAACAACAACACCATTTCCCCATTCCAACCCCCTTCTCTTAGAATACACATCAAATTAGGAAGCTACCAGGGAAGAAGAAGAAGGATTCTCTGAGGAGATGGAGATTGAAAGGGAAGAAGAAGGAGTATTCCGTAGGGTTGAGATCCTTGAAGCTGCTGTAAATCTTTCTAGGACATACATATCCCCACAACATTCCTTAAAATCCAAAAACCTAGAGTTTAACACAATTCTTGCCTAGGAATATGATGAAAGATTTAACAGATTCTGGATTGGATGGGAGTTCTCTGGTCTAGAAGAACTTGAGTGGGACAACCTAGGAGTGTTTGATATGCTAGCTCTACACACATCTGAGTGCATCATCCCTTCCAGAGATCTTTCTGCCAGGCTTGCTGTTAACCGTTTCCACTCTCTAATGGAGGACAACATGCCATGGTTTGAGAGATTCCTTAGATGAGTTAAGCAAGTTGTCCACCACTACCTTGGGGAAGAAGAAGCAGAGTCCTCAAGTGTAGCCCTACAAAGAATTGGTCAAGGCCTCGAGATAATTGAACACAGTGTTCTAAATGAAGACCACATAATGAATCTAAGAAGATATACATACAATCAGTTGGTCTAAGGTTTAGATGTTAATGGATGGTTTAGCACAAAGCCTTTTGGCATAAAGTTTCTACTAAGTAATGGATTATCCATTGATTTCAATAACATAAAAGAGATTCTAATGATGAATGTTGAGTTTCTCCTTAAGTTACACCAATTAAGGTCTCAAAAATTCTCAATCGACTCTACAAGGAGTAGGGAAATGATTTCCCTGATACAGTCCTACCTTGAGGAAGAAGGGTGGTTAGTATGGGAATCTCCAACAAACTCATATGAGTCAGACTTCTTGTAACATCCCAAAAAAAATAATAAAACGAATAAATATAGCGAGACCGGTGATTTAGTTGGAATATTTAAACAAAAAGGGAGCGGGCCTGGGCCCGGCTTCAATGGGCCGAGGGAAGCCCATGCACATAAGAGGCAAGGCAGCCCTCTTCCCTGCTTATTTCCCCAACTCACGCAGCTTTTAGAGAGAGAAAGGAGAGCTCGGGTCTAGAGAGAGAAAGTGACGGATCAACTCGGGAATTCAGGAGAACGTTGCTGCTATTCTCGTGATCATATCCTCTGAATCAGAAATCCAATCCAGGTAACGATTCGATCACATTATGAGTTTTTGTTCGTTTTGGGAGTTTTCGGGTTTTGGCTAAAAAGATAACGATTTTTCGGATGAAACTTGAAAGTGAGCTTAGGTATAGCATCTAGAATGAAAACCAAACGTTTTGATCTAAGAAAAATAGAGATTTTGGCTCGATCAGACTCGCATGCAAAAGAAACTGCAATTTTGGGGAAGACAATGTGCAGACCCATCGAAACTACTTAGTTTCGATATGTGCAGATCCATCGAAACTACATAGTTTCGATATGTGCAGTAGTTTCGATATATGCATACCTATCGAAACTACCATAGTTTCGATATGAGCCACGATCCGAAGCTAAGTTTACACCTAAGTTACCTATCGAAACTACAAGTTTCGACAGAAGCAACCTATCGAAACTATAAGTTTCGACAGAAGCAACCTATCGAAACTACAAGTTTCGACAGAGGCAGTCTATCGAAACTATCAAGTTTCGATATAAGTAAACCCATCGAAACTACTAAGATCAAGTATAGTAATATCTAATGCCATCTAGGAGCACTACCTTATGAGTATGACTTTATTACACAGATCGTGAGTAACATTAGTGACGCTCAGTAGCCAGCTAAGTGTACTTCGGAAACTACTCATCAGGTGAGTTCTATGTGCCCCCTTCTATGTTATGTGCAAATGATTTATAAATGTTTAGGGCCTGAAGTGTATACACTAAATGAATAAATGTTATAAATGTCAATGTGATCATACGTATATATATATATATATATAAATACTTATATATGAAAATGAATTATGAATAAAGAATGAAGCGTATGACTATAAAGAATGAATGAAAGAAGGACATAACGTAAAAGAATGAAATCTTGCTTTATATTACATATATATTGCATGTTATGAATGAATGTAAACGTTATAAACCCTTCTGTGACAACGGCTACTTCGGTAGACGGACGACCACGTGACTATTTTGTAACCGGGACAAAAATGTTCCTTCGCAAGCTAGGACGTATGAAAAGGTATTAATGGACGGTCGAAGCAAGCCTTAACTAATGTAGAACGGTTGCATACATAATGGTCACGTGGGAAACGGATGCCCTAGGGCAGACGGACAAAAATGACGGACTACGACGGTAGGACGGTAAAGAGCGGACGGACAAAGGTTGCCGGAAGGATTTAAGGATATGACGAACGGTTTTCTAGAGCCGGACGGTAATGAAACGGGCTACGACGGTAGTTCTGACTGCGATGTCTTTGTGACATTCGCGACAAGTATGATGGGTTGATCTCCCTTAAGATTATGGCCAATATGTGTTCTCTCAAAGAAAGTATGTATGTACATATGTATATACCCTCAATGAATGTTATGTGAGAACAGCAAAGTAAAGAATATTTAAAAGTACGAATATACATATATACATTATATTCATGATAAGATAAATATTATGTATGATTGTCTTTAAACTAGAACTCACCAGCGTTAGCTGACTTTTAGTATACATTTCAGGTAACAAAGGAAAGGGTCGTGCGAAGGCGTGAAGGTTACCCGACACAAGACTGACATCCCACTTTAATATATGTGTTAAGACTTCCGCTGTTATGTTATGTAATTGAACGACGAATGATTTGTAATTGAATGATGAATGTTTTTAATTTAAGTTCAATATTTATGACTATGTTTATGAGTAAATCCAACAAGTGAGGTCACCCGGTTTAGGGGCCTTACAAGTTGGTATCAGAGCATTAGTTTGAGAGATTTAGACATCCCTAAATGTCTAGACTCAAACTGATTATGGGACCAACGCATGAATGTCAGTATGGGTAACCAACGCCAACGCTAGCACGGTAAGTAAGTCATAAAGTTAATCCTCTTGCATAGGAATAGATACCTTAACTTAGAACAAATAGATGTTAATGCCACGACTGATTTGAAGAGTTTCGAACCCGAAAAGCAATGTAAATAAGTAATCACAAACCGGCCACTGTAATTAAGAATTTACCTTGCTCGTACTGTTCCAAACTATGATCAGAAGAAATGACATTGATGTATTCCCTTTTTAACTATCAGGAAATTAAGAACTATGGCTGGTGGAGGAAGAACAGAACCTCGAGGCGGTCGCACTGGCCGACAAGGTAGACCTCCGTTGAACCCAAGATTTGAAAAAGATGAGAGTGTGCACGCAGAGCACACCGAAAGTGTGCACGAAACAGAAGTGACCCCAATTAGGGACGACAGTCCAGGGCCTATACAGTTGGAACCTGAAGTCAGGGATGCTATTGCCCGTGAAGTTGTGCTCACTTTGAAGAAGGTATTGCCTGATCTACTATCCGAGGCAATAAAGAAAAGTAAAGAGGAGGATAAAGGAAACCACGAAGAAAAAGTATATGACAGCGACGGGGATGAGATAAAAGTGGGGTCAAGCACTAAAGGGTGCACTTATAAAGGTTTCAAGGATGGAGACCCACCCAAGTTTGATGGTAGCAAGGATTCGGTGGCTACATTGGAATGGATTGAGAGAATGAACGATGTAATCAACATCAGCGAGTGCCGACCAAACCAGGCGGTTAAATATGTTGCTCATTCTTTCACCAATGAAGCACTAGGTTGGTGGAGAAATATTCAAAGAACAAAGTCACCACATGCCCTTGCCAGAATGACATGGGAAGACTTGAAAAAGCTCGTAATCCAAAAGTTCTGCCCACAGAATGAGATTGATCGTGTGGAGAACGAGTTCCTAAACTTCAAAGCTGGCGACAAGACTCATCGCCAATATACTTCAAGGTTCAACGAGCTGGCCCAACTGGTACCACACTTGGTGGAAACCGAAGAACGTATGATCAAATACTATGTCAGGGTCTGCCGCAAAGGGTCCGTGTCCACGTAAAAGCCAACCTACCCTCGACCTTCGAGTCGGTAGTCAACCTGTCTGGAATCGTTTACGACGATTATGCCAACGAGGACCCGGCACCTGTGACACAAAAGAGAAAGTGGGAGAATCCGTCTAGAGGCACCGGAAGAGGGAATGAAACAACTGAAATTAAGAAACCGAGGTTGGACGGATATGAAACGTGCAAGAAATGTGGAAAGCAACATAGTGGCGAGTGTCGAATCGGCACCACCGTGTGTTATAAGTGCGGGAGGCCGGGGCATTACTCCCGAGATTGTTGGAAGGACGCCAAATGCCAAGTATGTGGATTGTTTGGGCATCTGACAAAGAACTGCAGGAAGGCCGGCCAATCTGGTTCGGGAAAGGAGAAGGAACAGGAACAACAAAAGGCAAGGACTCGGGCCTATGCCTTAACTGAGGAAGAAGCAAGGGGAAACCCTGATGTCGTGTCAGGTACGTTTCTAGTTAATGATGAACGTGCTGCTATTTTATTCGATTCTGGTGCTAGTAAAAGCTTCATATCAAATGCATTTTGTCGTAAACTGGATTGCACTATCAACACCATAATAAAGGCCTTTAGCGTACAAACTGTCGTGGGTAAAAATTCGGCAGTATTTCAAGTAACAGAGGATTGCATCATAGAAATAGAGGGACATAAGTTTCCATCTAGATTATTCCTTCTCACCTTAGGAGGATTCGATATAGTATTGGGTGTGGATTGGTTAGCTGCCAACGAAGCTCAAATCATATGTAAACGTAAGAGAATACACCTAAAAGCTCCTAGCGGCAGTCCAATTACGGTTTATGGGGATTGGAATTGCACGATGCCAAACGTCATCTCAATGATCAAGGCCGAAAGTTACATGAGGCGCGGTTGCGAAGCTTATCTGGCATATGTTATTGATGATAGAATGAAAACGAAAGAACTCAAGAATGTACCCGTGGTGTGCAACTTTCCGGAAGTATTCCCTGAGGGTCTACCTGGGTTACCACCCGATCGAGAAATAGAATTTCAGATTGACTTACTGCCATGAGCTGAGCCCGTTGCCAAAGCCCCCTACCGATTGGCTCCATTAGAAATGAAAGAATTGATGTCTCAACTAGAGGAACTAACCGAAAAAGGATTTATTAGACCGAGCATCTCACCATGGGGCGCTCCGGTACTTTTTGTAAAGAAGAAGGACGGCAGCATGCGTATGTGCATTGACTACCGCGAATTGAACAAGAGAACAGTAAAGAACAAATACCCATTGCCTAGAATAGACGACCTTTTTGATCAACTGCAAGGTGCGAGTTGGTTCTCAAAGATCGATCTTAGGTCGGGTTACCATCAGTTAAAAGTAAGGGAAGAAGACGTACCAAAGACCGCGTTTCGCACGTGTTATGGACATTATGAATTCCTCGTGATGTCCTTCGGATTGACTAACGCTCCAGCAGCGTTCATGGATTTGATGAATAGAGTATGTCGACCAATGTTGGATCGATCAGTGATAGTTTTTATAGACGACATACTGGTATATTCGAAAAGCGAGGGTGATCATCACTGTCACCTAAGAGAAGTTCTGGAGGTGCTAAAGAAGGAAAAGTTGTACGCAAAATTCTCCAAATGCGCGTTTTGGCTTAGGGAAGTCCAATTCCTAGGTCATGTGATAAACCCAAACGGCATCATGGTGGATCCTGCAAAGATCGAGACAGTAAAGGAATGGAACATCCCAAAGACACCAACAGAGATACGAAGTTTTCTAGGATTGGCAGGCTACTATCGAAGGTTTATTCAAGACTTCTCAAGAATAGCCTCACCACTGACTAAACTGACACGGAAGGAAGAAAAGTATGAATGGGGTCAGACTCAAAACAACGCGTTTGAAGAACTTAAGACACGATTAACCCAAGCTCCAGTCTTGACTCTACCTGAGGGAAATGAAGACTTGGTAGTCTACTCTGACGCTTTGGGGCAGGGTTTAGGTTGCGTACTTATGCAACGAGGAAAGGTAATTGCTTATGCTTCACGACAACTAAAGATTCACGAGGTTAACTACCTAACACACGATCTAGAATTAGCAGCAGTAGTTTTCGCGTTAAAAATATGGAGGCACTACCTGTATGGAGTTAAATGCACCATCTACTCCGATCACAAAAGCTTGAAATACTTTTTCGAACAAAAGGAACTAAACATGAGGCAAAGAAGGTGGTTAGAGCTACTGAAAGACTATGACTGTGAGATATTGTACCATCCAGGCAAGGCAAACGTAGTGGCTGACGCTTTAAGTAGAAAGGAAGAATCGGCACCTATCCGGATCAAAGCGTGTCAGCTGATCATAACGCCAGATTTGATGGGTGAAATAACAAAGGCACAAGATGAAGCACTGTTAGAAAGAAATGTGAAACGGGAAAGGATAGTAGGACAACAAGGGAACTTAGATACAAATGCATACGGAGTACGAACTAGGTTTGGCCGGATGTGGATACCTAAGATTGGCGAGCTTAGAGCCAAAATACTTGATGAGGCCCATAAGTCTCGTTATTCTATCCACCCCGGGGCAAACAAAATGTATCAAGACTTGAAGAAAGAGTACTGGTGGCCTGGCATGAAGAATGATGTGACCGAATACGTGAACAAGTGTCTAACATGTTCACTAGTTAAGGCCGAGCACCAGAAACCATGCGGTAAAATGCAACCTTTACCAATACCAGAACGGAAATGGGAGGAGATCACAATGGACTTCATTACCAAGCTACCGCGAACAGCTAAAGGCAATGACACCATTTGGGTGATCGTCGACCGCTTGACGAAAAGTGTTCACTTCTTGCCAATACGTGAGACTTCTTCGTCTGAAAAGCTAGCAGAAGTATTTATCAAGGAAATTGTGAGTAGACATGGTATGCCACTGTCAATTGTGTCCGACAGGGATACTAGATTCACATCTAGATTTTGGAAGAAATTCAACGAAGCGATGGGCACAAGATTGAACATCAGCACCGCTTACCACCCTCAAACCGATGGCCAGTCTGAAAGGACCATTCAAACCTTGGAGGACATGCTCCGGGCCTGTATCATTGACTTCGGTGGGAGTTGGGATAGCCATCTATCATTGGCAGAATTTTCATATAACAACAGCTATCACACGACTATTGGCATGCCGCCATTTGAAATGTTATATGGGAGAAAATGCAGAACCCCGGTTTGTTGGGGGGAAATTGGACAGAAGGATTTTGCAAGTCTCGAAGTGGTCAAAGCAACTTCTGAAAAATTTGATCAAATCAAGGCTAGAATGAAAGTCGTAAAAGACAGACAGAAATCATACGCGGATAAGAGAAGAAGGGATTTAGAGTTTCAAGTGGGGGACATGGTACTGTTGAAAGTATCACCATGGAAAGGAATCATCCGATTCAGAAAGCGTGGCAAACTAAGTCCAAGGTTTGTCGGACCTTTCAAGATTTTAGCAAGAGTGGGTCAAGTTGCTTACAGACTCGACCTACCCATTGAGCTTAGTGGAATACACCCTACGTTTCATGTGTCGCACTTACGCAAGTGCCTAGCTGACGACACAGCTCACATACCTTATGACGAGATCGAAGTGGATAACAGTCTAAATTATGTAGAAGAACCAATAGCCATTCTTGACCGAGCTGAAAAACGACTACGCAATAAGTCGATACCGTTAGTTAAGATACAATGGAAGCACAGAAAAGGGTCAGAAGCTACATGGGAAAAGGAAGACGAGATGAGGGGACTATACCCTCAATTGTTTAACGTATGAACAGTTTCGAGGACGAAACCTCTTTAAAGAGGGTAGACTTGTAACATCCCAAAAAAAATAATAAAACGAATAAATATAGCGAGACCGGTGATTTAGTTGGAATATTTAAACAAAAAGGGAGCGGGCCTGGGCCCAGCTTCAATGGGCCGAGGGAAGCCCATGCGCAAAAGAGGCAAGGCAGCCCTCTTCCCTGCTCATTTCCCCAACTCACGCAGCTTTTAGAGAGAGAAAGGAGAGCTCGGGTCTAGAGAGAGAAAGTGACGGATCAACTCGGGAATTCAGGAGAACGTTGCTGCTGTTCTCGTGATCATATCCTCTGAATCAGAAATCCAATCCAGGTAACGATTCGATCACATTATGAGTTTTTGTTCGTTTTGGGAGTTTTCGGGTTTTGGCTAAAAAGATAACGATTTTTCGGATGAAACTTGAAAGTGAGCTTAGGTATAGCATCTAGAATGAAAACCAAACGTTTTGATCTAAGAAAAATAGAGATTTTGGCTCGATCAGACTCGCATGCAAAATAAACTGCAATTTTGGGGAAGACAATGTGCAGACCCATCGAAACTACTTAGTTTCGATATGTGCAGATCCATCGAAACTACATAGTTTCGATATGTGCAGTAGTTTCGATATATGCATACCTATCGAAACTACCATAGTTTCGATATGAGCCACGATCCGAAGCTAAGTTTACACCTAAGTTACCTATCAAAACTACAAGTTTCGACAGAAGCAACCTATCGAAACTACAAGTTTCGACAGAGGCAGTCTATCGAAACTATCAAGTTTCGATATAAGTAAACCCATCGAAACTACTAAGATCAAGTATAGTAATATCTAATGCCATCTAGGAGCACTACCTTATGAGTATGACTTTATTACACAGATCGTGAGTAACATTAGTGACGCTCAGTAGCCAGCTAAGTGTACTTCGGAAACTACTCATCAGATGAGTTCTATGTGCCCCCTTCTATGTTATGTGCAAATGATTTATAAATGTTTAGGTGCTGAAGTGTATACACTAAATGAATAAATGTTATAAATGTCAATGTGATCATACGTATATATATATATATATAAATACTTATATATGAAAATGAATTATGAATAAAGAATGAAGCGTATGACTATAAAGAATGAATGAAAGAAGGACATAACGTAAAAGAATGAAATCTTGCTTTATATTACATATATATTGCATGTTATGAATGAATGTAAACTTTATAAACCCTTCTGTGACAACGGCTACTTCGGTAGACGGACGACCACGTGACTATTTTGCAACCGGGACAAAAACGTTCCTTCACAAGCTAGGACGTATGAAAAGGTATTAATGGACGGTCGAAGCAAGCCTTAACTAATGTAGAACGGTTGCATACATAATGGTCACGTGGGAAACGGATGCGCTAGGGCAGACGGACAAAAATGACGGACTACGACGGTAGGACGGTAAAGAGCGGACGGACAAAGGTTGCCGGACGGATTTAAGGATATGACGGACGGTTTTCTAGAGCCGGACGGTAATGAAACGGGCTACGACGGTAGTTCTGACTGCGATGTCTTTGTGACATTCGCGACAAGTATGATGGGTTGATCTCCCTTAAGATTATGGCCAATATGTGTTCTCTCAAAGAAAGTATGTATGTACATATGTATATACCCTCAATGAATGTTATGTGAGAACAGCAAAGTAAAGAATATTTAAAAGTACGAATATACATATATACATTATATTCATGATAAGATAAATATTATGTATGATTGTCTTTAAACTAGAACTCACCAGCGTTAGCTGACTTTTAGTATACATTTCAGGTAACAAAGGAAAGGGTCGTGCGAAGGCGTGAAGGTTACCCGACACAAGACTGACATCCCACTTTAATATATGTGTTAAGACTTCCGCTGTTATGTTATGTAATTGAACAACGAATGATTTGTAATTGAATGATGAATGTTTTTAATTTAAGTTCAGTATTTATGACTATGTTTATGAGTAAATCCAACAAGTGAGGTCACCCGATTTAGGGGCCTTACACTTCTCACAACATGATGACCTAGGAACTAGTATGAAAATTCAAAAGTCATCGTTTGAGCCTTAGCTTATCAACACAGAACAAGAGGCTCCTCCTTTGTTGATCCCACAAATAGCCAATGAAGCTCATGCTGAGGCTTCAGCAGCAACATCTTCTGTGGCTGCTGATGTATAACATCCATGATTTTCTTGTACCATTTTTGTAGAACCAAAGACTGATGGCTTCTAAATTATTCTAAGTACAAATGCTGCTGATAGGCTTATCAGCAGCATTCAACACATGTTGCTGCTGATAGGCTTATCAGCAGCATTCAACACATGTTGCTGCTGATAGGCTTATCAGCAGCATTCAACACATGTTGCTGTTGATAGGCTTATCAGCAGCATTCAACACATGTTGCTGCTGATAGGCTTATCAGCAGCATTCAACACATGTTCCTGCTTATAGGCCTACAAGCAGCATTCAGCACTTGTTGCCACTGATAGGCTTATCAGCAGCATCGTTCTCATCTTTGCTGCTGATAGCTATGTTCCTTGAAGATAAATCGTTGCAGCTGACTATCCATGCCAAGCGTCACTGACAACTTTCTGCAAAAGCAACTGACACACTCAAAGCAGAAGGAACCCCAATGGTGCAACCAATGACGGACGGCAATGCTCTTCTCCAGACATACAAGCAATGATGCATAAAGAAGCCGCTTCAATAAAGTTAACTAGATATAGACAAAACGTGTAATAGTTAGCTAGATATAACAGATCAACGGTCTGTGTTAGATCTGATCCTTAGAATCAAGGGGCTGTCTTGATTCTAAGTGAGTATAAATAATCTGTAAACACTTCATTGTAAGTGTGCTTGAAGTGCTTTTCGAATTAGAGTTTTCACTTGTAATCGTTTATTCTCAAAGCTTAATACAACAGTGTTCTTATCAGTATTCTGTCTGTCTACTCGATTGTAATTGTGTAGTTGTTATTGTTTCCGCCAATCTCAACTAAGAACAGAACCATCTTGTAATTTCACGATCCTACAAGTGGTATCAGAGCTTTGGCTCAGATTAAACAAACTAACACTTGTTTAATCACTTCTGGTTCTATTCTAAACTCTTTTGTTTTACCAAGTCACCCAAAACCACGAAACAAAAATGGCACAAAGCAATGGTTTTGAAGACATCGGAAGCATCAACCGACCACCAAGATTGGTGTCGGGAGAAGACTACGACATGTGGAAAAACCGCATGGAAAGTTTTTTCTGCTATCAGGAGTACGGAATGTGGAAATCCATCAGGGATGGACCCTACATTCCCATGGTGGCATCTGCTGACTCTGGAGGACCATTAGTTCCAAAGGATCCCTCCAAGTACTCGGATGAAGATATAAAAAAATGGAGGTGGACTTCAAGGCACTAGGAGCTATCCAAATGTGCCTTCCAAATGAGGTTTTTCATAACTTCAGAAGTCACAAAACCGCCAAAGAGCTCTGGGAGGCTCTTGAGAAGATGTTTGCTGGCTCAGAAGAAGTCAAAGAAAACAGAAGGGACATCCTGAAGCAGTAGTACGAAAACTTCGTATGGAAGGAAGGTGAGTCCCTAACTGTTTTATATAATAGATTTACTTATCTTGTAGGTGAGCTGCAATGCTCAAAGGTGAAACTGGAGAATGAGGATATTCTCAAAAAGTTCATCAGGTCTTTACCTAGCTGCTAGACACTCTACACGGTGTCCATTAGAAGAACTGAGAATCTGAAGACTCTCCAAATGACTGAGCTATTCGGTATGCTGAAGACTTATGAGCTAGAGATGATTCAGGCAAAAGAACGGAGCTCAAGCTACCAAACAGCTTCAACATCCACCACCACCTCTACTGCTTTTCACTCTGAGCACTTAGACCCCAGTACCAGCAACCACTATCCTCCCATAGTCACACATCCTCAAACCCCCACCTCTAAAACAAACATATCACCATTTCTTCTTGAAGCTCCTTCTCAAGCCTCAACCACTGCTACTTTTGTTTCTGAAAACTCAAGCAACATGTACTTTATCAAGGAGGATCTTGAGTGTTTCCATCCAGATGATCTAGAAGAAATGGATATACATC
This sequence comes from Smallanthus sonchifolius, assembly GCA_023525975.1. Classification (NCBI taxonomy): domain Eukaryota; kingdom Viridiplantae; phylum Streptophyta; class Magnoliopsida; order Asterales; family Asteraceae; genus Smallanthus; species Smallanthus sonchifolius. The sequence goes on along the minus strand of CM042019.1, from coordinate 62,962,256 downwards.
ACTCGTATGCCATGCTCTCTATAAGAGCAAAAAGGTTCTACTCTAGAACTGGAAGACCCATTCCAAGCAACAGCTCAAACACCAGAGTTGGTTTGGATAAAAGCAAATTGAAATGTTACAACTGTAACCAACTGGGTCATTTTTCTAGAGAATGCAAGGCACCTAGGACAAACCCAACAGCTCACCAAGCCAAACCAAGACATCAGCAGCAACAAGCCACTCCTCCAGCTCAAACTGTAGCTTGTGCAGTTGTTGGAACATCTGAATTTGACTGGAGCTTCCAGTATGAAGATCTGCCTACTAACAACCAAGCTCTTATGGCAGAGATACCGCCTCAGGTATATGAACATCTATGTTCCCAAGCCTGTATTGATAAGGTCTTAGGCTACAGAAAGCATAATCAAAACCTAATAGATCAAAATAAAGAGTTTCATCAAATGAAATCTGAATTCAAAAAGGTCGAAGACAGTTACAAAGAAAAAATTAACTGCCTAAAGAAAGAGATTTCATTATTAAAACATGAACAAACCAATCTTGAAACTCAGATTGATGATCTACAGGCCAGATTAAAAGCTACCAGAGCAGAATTGGCAGAACAAAAGGTTCATGTCGACAAATATGAATTTGCATCCAAAAAGCTGCAAAGACTTTTGGATGCTCAAATTCATGATAAGGTAAAAACTGGTGTGGGGTATCATATTGAACAATATCAAGCCGTTGCACCTCCTGCTGACTACGTGACCATTCATGAACCAAGCTTCAATCTGGCAAATCTTGATATGGCCAACAGAAATATTGATCCTTCTAAGGATGAACCATTGGTACAAGAATGCACTACCTCATCAGAGTCTGATTCAACTTACTCAAACTCCACTAAAACAAGTGAAGCTTCATCTCCTCCTGCCCCTCAAGTCACTCTGACTAAAGATGAAGTTCATTCAGCACAAGTACCAGCCATTTCAGTACCAGTTCCTACACCATTCAAACAAATCAAAATTAGCTATCCTCCAGAAGGTAGGAAGCTAAATACTGAAAAGGGCCAGTCCTCATCTTCAGTCCAGTCAAGGAAGGTGTTTGACATATGTCATGCGCCTGGAGAAAGGGTTCCATATGTTCAAAAAACATTGGAAGAAGCTACTTTTGAGCACAACAAAGCCCACCTTGGGAATTTCAAAGACCTTTTCAAAGGAAAGGATTATGTGCATCTTTCAAGGGATAAACTGGTAAAATCATGTTTTGTCTGTGGGAAATATAACCACACTGCTAGCACCTGCTTCTACTATCTTCAGCAGCAAAGAAATCTCAAGCAACATGCCTTTGAGAAGACAAAGAAGAACAAACAGGTAAGAAGTTTTGAAGCTAAGACAACTCAATTCAGAAAATCTCTTTCTCCACCAAGGGAACAGTTGTCAAAACCTCAACTATCTTGCATCATCTGTGGAAAATCAGACCACCTTGCTGCAAATTGTAAGTCTAATCCTTTCAATCAGATTCTTCTTCCAACCCCAGTTATACAAAAGCCTATCAGTAAGGTGAAGAAGGATAAGCATACAGCTGTTTCTAAGCCATCAGCAGCCAAAATAACTGCCGCTGATCGAGTACAGCCCAAGCAACCAAAAGGAAAGCCTTCAGCTTCAAAAAAGTCTGCAGCTGCTCAAGTAAAATCATCAGTAGCAACAAAATCTGCTGCTGATAAGCCTAAATCCTCAGATACAACGTCTGCTGTTGAAAAGACAAAGAAAGCCGGAAAACCACCAACTCAACAATGGAAGGTAAAGAAACCACCAAGCATCATCATCGGTTCAGTTGAGTGCGTCTATCCTTTGTTGTAAATATGTCTGTCTTATGTTGTAAATATGTCTGTCTTATGTTGTAAATAAAAGTCATAAGTAAGCTGCATCCTTTTTTGGCTGCTGAGAGGCCTGATCCTCTGCAGCAAAGGATTTGCCACTGACTGCCTTAAGTTATCAGCAGGAACAAAGTTCCTGCGGATAGCTTTAAGGCCATCAGCAGCAACATCCCTGCTGCAGATCATTGCTTCTATCAGCAGCATTTGTATTGATGCGGACAGACTTATTCATCCACAGCAACCAAGTTTGCTGCTGATGGGTAAACTTAAGTTCAAATTAACTTTTACCCGCTGTAAAAGAAATTAACGTCAGTCTTTACCATGACTGTCTCGGTGTATTACAGCTGTAACAATGAAAAGTAAATAAGGTTGTACTGGACAAGCCATGCTGCTTTTTCTCTCATCCGCAGCTATAAGAACAAATCAAATTTTCTTTACCACCTCTTCACATTCAATTCAACCCTAACCAACTATGTGACATTTCAAATTTTCAATTATAATATATCAACACGTAAAAATTTCAACATTTTATTCAAATATGCACACGTCTATCTAACCAAGTTTATACAAAAGGGTGTGTTTACAAATTTCAACTTATGTATTTTTAAATTAAAGTCTTAAAAATATATGAAAAAAATATATATCAATTATTTTTAATAAATTAAATATTTAAAATGATGGTATAAATTTATCCTGTATTTGTAAACAATTTAGATTCAATAATATACAAGTGCATTTGTTCAAATTAATGTGTCAATAATATATAAATTATGTATTTTTAATTTAAATATTAAAAATATTTGAATTTTACAAAATTATATAAATTTATTTAAATTTTATAAAAATAAATGGCCTTGTAAACAAATAAAGTGATTTGATAAAAAAATAAGTTGTTTTATATAAAATAATTTATTTTAATAAAATAAGTTTATAAAAACATTTAAATTATAATAATAAATTAATTAAAGTTTAAAAGAAATTAAGTTAATTTATTTAATAAAAGTGTAGGGGTCGTTTTGTATTTAATCAAACTACAAGGTTTCAAACAGAATTTAGTTTAGGGACTAAAGATGTACAAACAAAACCCCAGGGACCAAAATTGCCAACTCCCCATTCGCATTCCCGGTCACCCCCTTCGATTGTCCGGCGGTCCGAGGCTTTCTCCGGCGAACACCCCGACAGGGCTGTTCCCTGCACCTCGACGCCCGACAAAAGCGTCGCTGACTTCGCCTCTCCCACGCAAACCAGAGCCCTCGACCAATTTGTCGTTTAAACATACGAAAAGTATGATCCTGTTTGTGGCCGAAAGTTCACGCCGCGTAATTGACCCCGACAGTAGACCTCCACGCCTGAAAAAGGGCTCGACAGCTTCGTCTCGTCCAGACGAGTATCAGGGCAGGCTCAATTGCTTGTCTCATTGTCGGAATCAAGCTCGACTATAAGAAACCACTACCGGTCCTTCTCGGGCTCCATTCTCTCTCGACTCTCACTCTCACTCCAAATTGAGAATTCCATCACTCTCGTCGTCCCTGAAAGAAGCTGTGACCAAGAATTCAGAAGCTAATCCCACCCAGAAGTCTAGTTCCCGTTTTGGACATTTTCGGTTCAAAAGTCTCTGCCGACCAAGCCCTTCGCGACTAGGTTCGAGTCTCGATTCGATTCCTGTACCTTCTGTTATCATCAGGTAACCTATTCCAGTAGAAATCTAGACAATCGCTCGAGGATTACCGGGCAAACCAAGTGTCCTCGGACACGGTTTGCCGGTTACCGAGAACCAGCGACCAGTATGGTTAGTGTGGTTATCAATTAAACGATCCACACATAACCAGCGATGGGCAGTAGCCCGGCTGGTTATGCGTGTGTGTGTCCGAGACTGAGGTCGCGGGTTCGATCCTCCTGGCCTCCGGCCCAACCCCATTTTTTTCTGTTTTTCATTCCTTTTGTTTTATTAAATTATTTTAACTTATCTTAATATTATTTTTATACAATAAATACTAAAACGAGTCGGTTTACTCGTTCGTTTATTTTGAAATCAATTAAAATTATATTTTCATAAACCATCCCATTTTTCTTTTTATATACTTTTATAAACTTATTAAAATACTTTATAATATATAAAGTGTCCCATTTTTATAAATCTTGAAATAACTTTTATAAACTTATTAAAATACTTTATAATATATAAAGTGTCCCATTTTTATAAATCTTGAAATAACTTTTATAAACTTATTAAAATACTTTATAATATATAAAGTGTCCCATTTATATAAATCTTGAAATAACTTTTATAAACTTATTAAAATACCTTATAATGTATAAAATGTCCCATTCTTACAAATCTTGCAATATTTTAATAAACTTGTTAAAACAAATTTTAACCTATATAATATAATTAGTCAAATAAAGAATTTTCTTTTATTTGTTATTGTTATTTATAAATACATTAATCATAATAAATACTTGTTTAAAACAATATATATTTTTATGAGTTAAAAGTTTTACAAAGCCGTTATCATTTTCTACCCTATTTTATACAAATAAATATTAAGGACATTATTATAAAACCTATACTCATTAAATACAAATGCGCTTATACATACAAACATACAATAATACATATTTATCTACATAGGATTTCGTCGTGCTTAGTTTTCAAACATCCTTATCACCCGCACTCGTGGATTATCATATCCGCTAGCCAGGTGAGTTACATAGCCCATATTTTATATTTTTATACATTTTGGGGTGAAACATTATTCATGCTACTCACACTGTTTATACGTGTTATACATGAGACTATATGCTTATTCTTTGAATGTACATACATTTAAACACAAGACAACCAACTGTAATATTGATAGATCTATTGTGCCTGACCAGCCCACCCGGTTAGGGTGTTTATTACTGCATACTCGGATATAACCGCGTGTTATATTCAATCATATCGGATATCGTGGGTAACTATATTCAAACATACCGGACTTAGCTGTTGTGCTCTGTTCAAGCGCGTCAAACTCGGGTTGAATTGTGATTAAATAAATGTTACATCATATGCTATGTTTAACAAGATAAACAATGAGTTGCAAAACGATTTACACTACTATTTACTGGATTCACTAAACCTATGTACTCACCAACTTTTTAGTTGACACTTGATTTAAATAATGTTTCAGGTTTGGATATGTGACTGCTTGCCGAAGATCTCTCCACTTAGGAATTATGGACCTAGTTAAATAAATTAATGTTTTGAACTAGACTAGGTTATTTGAAATGTATTGTATTTGGAACTTGTTGTCTTTAAACTTAATTAATGAATTATGCAACCTCTAGTTATCATGTGCTTTTGAACAATCATCACATTGTCCGCCTCGATGATTCCGCCATCGGTCGGGGTGTGACAGATTGGTATCAGAGCCATGGTTATAGGGAATTAGGTTATTAGACACGATGACCTAGACTATAACCCTAGGACTCCCTTTTATGTGTTATGTGCTAAATGATTATTTGCTATATGAATTATTTGTAGTTAGGTATTATTTGAATTTTTCCCAAGTTTGGTACATGAGACTTATACACATACATACAAGGCTTTAATACATGATACATACTTTACATACACATTTGACAACAAAACTTATGCAAACAAATACACTACCCATCCTTATCCATACTCTTTCCTAGTCCTTATAAATTGCAACACTCCCACACGTTTTATGCTCATAGACTCTCAAAATCTTGAAAATCTCGTCAACAACTTAATTTCTTGAGACCAGTAAAGGACACGTGCAATCTGGAAGGGTGACACCTGTACATTGGGTTTTCTGTCTAGGAAAGCATTTCGTATAAATCCAAATAAACGGACCCGTATGCTTTCCTGGGAATTCCTGAAGTGAGTGTTTACCTATAGGCTAAAGCATGTCTCCTTGAAAGTTTTGAGGAATTATTTAACGTTGATAATTCAATGTATTCGCAAGGATACGATCCGAACTTAAACTCAAAATTCGGGGACATTATAGCAAGATAGGAAGAACTAGACGAACATGCAAAACAAATCCTTACTACGGGTGCACACGTAATAACAATTTGTAGTGCATGCGAATCTCGGCCATTCCTATCGCGCGAATAATGATCCATGTTATCATATCCTCCCAGGAATAGATTTCATGGCTTATTTCCCCTATTCTTTAGTGTTATAAATTTTGAATGAATTATGTGATCAGTTTTAGTCAGAACTTACATACATTATCATGCGACATGATGAGTGTCATCTCGCGTTCCTGCTTACATTATTGTGAACAGTCTACCAACTGTAGCACATGCATGCCTATTTTAATCCTAAGTCTCATAAAATTTTGCCTTTTCTCGTGGTATTTTATAGAATGCCTCCCCGTCGCGCAGCTAATGCTAACTCCAGCAATCCCAACACTGACCTTGCTGCACTACTTACTCAACTAGTAGGCCAAATGATCCAAGCTAACAACAACAGTGATGGGTCTAATACGCAAGGGAATGGTGCAAACCCACCATACTGCACATTCAAGCATTTCAATTCTTGCAACCCCACCAAATTCTTTGGGACGGAAGGTGCTACTGGCCTTCTTCAATGGTTTGAAAGTATGGAGAGTACTTTCCTAAACAGCGATTGTCCCGACAACCTCAAAGTCCGTTATGCTGCTAGCGTCTTCCAAAAACGAGCACTCACATGGTGGAACGGTGAGAAACGTACTCGAGGCAACGAATCCGCTATGTCCTTGTCTTGGGACGAAATGCAGCGACTTATGACTGACGAGTTCTGTCCTCGCAACGAAATGAGGAAGCTCGAAGCTGAATTTTGGGATCTCACCCAAGATAGCGGAGAGAATTTGGCTTACACCACTCATTTTCAAGAACTAAGTCTACTCGTGTCCCACATGGTTACTCCCTTAGCGCGGGAAATTGAGAAATACATAGGCGGACTGCCTATGCCGCTCCAAGACACCGTATTGGGAAGTAATCCCTCCACTCTCGAAGACGCTATCCGGTTGTCTGCTGTGTTGACTGACAATCACGTCAAGGCAGGTACCTTATCTAGGAAGGGTACCAAGAAAGCGGTCGACAAAGCTGCTACTTCCGTGTCCGAAAAAGACAAAGAGCCCGAATCTTCCCGTCATGATAGGAAGCGTAAGGCCCAAAACTTTGCGGTCGTCACTCCTGCCGTACCTGTGACCCAAGTTACTCCTGCGGGTCAAATTCTGAAAAACTATGTAGGTTCATTTCCCCAATGCCCTACTTGCAAGTATCACCATGCCCCGCATGCTACATGCCGTCTATGCTCAAAATGTGGACGTTATGGACACGTTGTTACTACTTGCCATGCTCGCACTATCGTTAATCAAGCTACTCAAGGCAATCATCCAATGCCTCTCACTGTCACCTATGGACGGGCCTGTTATGAATGTGGAGACCCAAACCACTTTCGGAACCAATGTCCAAGACTTCAAAATCAAGGTGGTCCTCATGGACGAGCCTTTAATATAAATGCTAACGAGGCTCCGGCCAATGACGACACTGTCAACGGTACGTTCCTTTGTTCACTATCTTTATACATCCGTTTTATTCAATATTCATGCCAATAGAAAAATTGTGTCTCTTGCTCTTAACCATCTATTTGCTAAACAACCAACCAATTTTGATAACTCGTATATCATGGTAATAGCGGATGGGAAATCCATTGCTATAAATTCTATAATCCGTGATTGCATATAACAGCTATGCTTTCACCATTCATCTCATTCCTATACTTTTGCGAAACAAATCTATTATGTTTAAATTTAGTCATGCAACTTGCTAGCTCTGTTAAAGGCTACTTGAATTGTTGAAGTTCTAAATCCTAGTAATTATGCACGGGGAATCCCCGGTATATCAAAGGGGTGGTGGGTTAGCCGCTGGTAACCCTATACATAAACCCACTTGATATAACGAGTATAAACCATGCATAAGTACTAGGAAGAGGATCGGTTCTGGAATTGTTAGACATATTTGTGCTATGAAACCACTCATAGACGTGATAACATTTATAAATTGCACGCATTTCATTGTACAAATTTCAATTGAGAAAGGTGATTTGATTAAAATGATCTAAATCCTAGTAATTATGCACGGGGAATCCCCGGTATATCAAAGGGGTGGTGGGTTAGCCGCTGGTACACCCTATACATAAACCCACTTGATATAACGAGTATAAACCGTGCATAAGTACTAAGAGGAGGACCGGATTTTGGAAATGTTTTTTTTTGCAAATTTTGAAAATACGAACACTCGTGGGGTGGAGTTTTTAAAGGAAAATGCCATGTCACAAGGTGATTGGCACCAATATTATTAAATCTGTTTCCTAGTAGTTTACATTCATGCGTTGTATGAACAATTGTATGCATAAATCTCATTATACTATTAGATCAACTAATTGACGACTCAACTCGAATTTACGTCATCCGTGTCATACGTTACTTCCACTAAGTCCTTCTCTGGTGAATAAATCCATTCTAAGACTATTGACATCCCTTTTCCCGTTTCCATAACCTCCGCTAATCGAATTTCGGGACGAAATTCCTTCAACTTGGGGAGTCTGTGACATTTCAAATTTTCAATTATAATATATCAACACGTAAAAATTTCAACATTTTATTCAAATATGCACACGTGTATCTAACCAAGTTTATACAAAAGGGTGTGTTTACAAATTTCAACTTATGTATTTTTAAATTAAAGTCTTAAAAATATATGAAAAAAAAATATATATCAATTATTTTTAATAAATTAAATATTTAAAATGATGGTATAAATTTATCCTGTATTTGTAAACAATTTAGATTCAATAATATACAAGTGCATTTGTTCAAATTAATGTGTCAATAATATATAAATTATGTATTTTTAATTTAAATATTAAAAATATTTGAATTTTACAAAATTATATAAATTTATTTAAATTTTATAAAAATAAATGGCCTTGTAAACAAATAAAGTGATTTGATAAAAAAATAAGTTGTTTTATATAAAATAATTTATTTTAATAAAATAAGTTTATAAAAACATTTAAATTATAATAATAAATTAATTAAAGTTTAAAAGAAATTAAGTTAATTTATTTAATAAAAGTGTAGGGGTCGTTTTGTATTTAATCAAACTACAAGGTTTCAAACAGAATTTAGTTTAGGGACTAAAGATGTACAAACAAAACCCCAGGGACCAAAATTGCCAACTCCCCATTCGCATTCCCGGTCACCCCCTTCGATTGTCCGGCGGTCCGAGGCTTTCTCCGGCGAACACCCCGACAGGGCTGTTCCCTGCACCTCGACGCCCGACAAAAGCGTCGCTGACTTCGCCTCTCCCACGCAAACCAGAGCCCTCGACCAATTTGTCGTTTAAACATACGAAAAGTATGATCCTGTTTGTGGCCGAAAGTTCACGCCGCGTAATTGACCCCGACAGTAGACCTCCACGCCTGAAAAAGGGCTCGACAGCTTCGTCTCGTCCAGACGAGTATCAGGGCAGGCTCAATTGCTTGTCTCATTGTCGGAATCAAGCTCGACTATAAGAAACCACTACCGGTCCTTCTCGGGCTCCATTCTCTCTCGACTCTCACTCTCACTCCAAATTGAGAATTCCATCACTCTCGTCGTCCCTGAAAGAAGCTGTGACCAAGAATTCAGAAGCTAATCCCACCCAGAAGTCTAGTTCCCGTTTTGGACATTTTCGGTTCAAAAGTCTCTGCCGACCAAGCCCTTCGCGACTAGGTTCGAGTCTCGATTCGATTCCTGTACCTTCTGTTATCATCAGGTAACCTATTCCAGTAGAAATCTAGACAATCGCTCGAGGATTACCGGGCAAACCAAGTGTCCTCGGACACGGTTTGCCGGTTACCGAGAACCAGCGACCAGTATGGTTAGTGTGGTTATCAATTAAACGATCCACACATAACCAGCGATGGGCAGTAGCCCGGCTGGTTATGCGTGTGTGTGTCCGAGACTGAGGTCGCGGGTTCGATCCTCCTGGCCTCCGGCCCAACCCCATTTTTTTCTGTTTTTCATTCCTTTTGTTTTATTAAATTATTTTAACTTATCTTAATATTATTTTTATACAATAAATACTAAAACGAGTCGGTTTACTCGTTCGTTTATTTTGAAATCAATTAAAATTATATTTTCATAAACCATCCCATTTTTCTTTTTATATACTTTTATAAACTTATTAAAATACTTTATAATATATAAAGTGTCCCATTTTTATAAATCTTGAAATAACTTTTATAAACTTATTAAAATACTTTATAATATATAAAGTGTCCCATTTTTATAAATCTTGAAATAACTTTTATAAACTTATTAAAATACTTTATAATATATAAAGTGTCCCATTTATATAAATCTTGAAATAACTTTTATAAACTTATTAAAATACCTTATAATGTATAAAATGTCCCATTCTTACAAATCTTGCAATATTTTAATAAACTTGTTAAAACAAATTTTAACCTATATAATATAATTAGTCAAATAAAGAATTTTCTTTTATTTGTTATTGTTATTTATAAATACATTAATCATAATAAATACTTGTTTAAAACAATATATATTTTTATGAGTTAAAAGTTTTACAAAGCCGTTATCATTTTCTACCCTATTTTATACAAATAAATATTAAGGACATTATTATAAAACCTATACTCATTAAATACAAATGCGCTTATACATACAAACATACAATAATACATATTTATCTACATAGGATTTCGTCGTGCTTAGTTTTCAAACATCCTTATCACCCGCACTCGTGGATTATCATATCCGCTAGCCAGGTGAGTTACATAGCCTATATTTTATATTTTTATACATTTTGGGGTGAAACATTATTCATGCTACTCACACTGTTTATACGTGTTATACATGAGACTATATGCTTATTCTTTGAATGTACATACATTTAAACACAAGACAACCAACTGTAATATTGATAGATCTATTGTGCCTGACCAGCCCACCCGGTTAGGGTGTTTATTACTGCATACTCGGATATAACCGCGTGTTATATTCAATCATATCGGATATAGTGGGTAACTATATTCAAACATACCGGACTTAGCTGTTGTGCTCTGTTCAAGCGCGTCAAACTCGGGTTGAATTGTGATTAAATAAATGTTACATCATATGCTATGTTTAACAAGATAAACAATGAGTTGCAAAACGATTTACACTACTATTTACTGGATTCACTAAACCTATGTACTCACCAACTTTTTAGTTGACACTTGATTTAAATAATGTTTCAGGTTTGGATATGTGACTGCTTGCCGAAGATCTCTCCACTTAGGAATTATGGACCTAGTTAAATAAATTAATGTTTTGAACTAGACTAGGTTATTTGAAATGTATTGTATTTGGAACTTGTTGTCTTTAAACTTAATTAATGAATTATGCAACCTCTAGTTATCATGTGCTTTTGAACAATCATCACATTGTCCGCCTCGATGATTCCGCCATCGGTCGGGGTGTGAGAAACTATCACTTTCACCCTAAGTCCCCACCACATTCAAAGCTCTCCATATTCTCCATACTCTCAAGTCTGCACCATACTCAAACCGTATTCAAATCATCCCTCCAGAATCAAACGGCTATGGCAGATATCGACAACCCAGATGACAAGTTTTCCACATACCATAACCTAACAGCATACCTTACTAAAGGAAAGAAATCCGATGGTTTTGACGATATGATTGATTTCTTATGTCGATCAAAGATCTACTTTGCCCTCACCACCAACCCTACCATCTATATCCCTCATATGGAGGATTTCTGGAGAACCGCCGTCTACTCAATCGAACAGGGGATTCCCCAAATCAAAGCCAAAATAGACGGCAAGAATATCACCATCTTGGAAGCTACACTTAGAAAACATCTTAAGCTTCAAGATGAGGGAGCAGCCATCTCATACTCGAAGGACGAATACATGAGGACCTTTGTCTCCATTGGATACACTGGAAATCAAACCGAGTATACGATAGAGAAGGCGCTAATGGGCCCTCCATGGAAGTATCTCTGCCACACTCTTCTCCAATGCATATCTCAGAAGAGGAGTGGTTGGCATCAGGTGAGCTCTGCACTGGCCTCTGCCTTCCATGGTATGGTCACTAACCAAGGTTTCAACTTTGCACATCTCATTTTTGAGGGTTTGCAATATAACCTTCAAGAGGGTGCAAAGCAGCAATTTTTCATGTACCCAAGATTCTTGTAGGAAGTTTTCAATCAAGAACTAAAAGAACTTTCAAAACCTGCAAGAATCTACATCATGTTGGGTCATAAAAATAACATTTTTCAAAGCATGAGGACTATTTCCAAAAAGTTCTCAAAGGTCAACGTTCCATTGTTATCTACAATGCTGAATGTACAAAGTACCCCGGGTGACAGTTCAGCAATCCCAGCTGATACTGATCCCACACCCTCCACCTCAAATCCTAAACAACAGTCTGCGTCCACCATTCAAACCCCTGTGCATACTACTGAGGATGTACAGGCACAAAAATTACTTACACTTCTTTTGGATGTTATTGTTCAACCGGAACACAGGGCCCCGGTTGCAACAACATATACTAGAAAAAGGGGCAAGAGAACTCCTTCTTCTCGTGCCTCCAAGGCCCAAACCCAACCTAACAGACCTCACTCAGAATCACAACATTATGTTGAGAATATCATAAGGGAAAGCCACATCATTAGGGAGACTCCTTCGGATGCCTCTCTATTAGGATCAGGATCACTTCCCGGATCCGTAGAACAGCCCCCTGAGCTCTTCCTTTCTCTTCTGAACTTAAGTGTTGAGGAACCTGATCAAGATGATGTACCTTCTCCAACTACCACTATCTCGGAGGTACTGATTGATCTTGCTTCCAACACACCCAACCTAAGTTCATCTACCCTGAAGGTCTACTCTGGGAGTTATGAAAGAGTGGATGTGGAAGAGGCTATCACTACTGTTGGTCCATCAAATGACCAGGAGGACAGTGACAACATTGTTAAGACCTCAACCACGGCAACTCACAGTGAGGATGTTTCCTTGGAAACTCCCTTCATTGAGAGGAATCCCAGGTGCCAAGAAACCATGGGTGATGGGGATGAAGAGCCAAGGCCTAAGGCCCCATCTGGGTCCAAGGATTCCACAACTGTGGATGAGGACAGACTGAAACTTCATAACTTGGAATTGACGGCCAGGGTGGCTATGCTAGAGGCTGAAGTGTCCAAACTGAGACACCAAGTCTCTATGCATGAAGCCCATCAATGCCCAACTTCTACCACTCCCTCTCTTGTATCAGTAGGCACCCAAACTGATGCTTACTTGTCTACTGATGCAACCAAAAAGGGGGAGATGGTCTCAATGGAAGAAGACACAAACAGTCATGACGACTGGATTCAAGAGCAGGTTGTAATTCAAAGCTCACTATTCAAGCCGGCTTTTGTACAAATTCATGACTTTCCAGTCTCAGATAATGACGAAGAAGTGACATCTGAAGACTGGAAGTTGGTCGTCAGGGCTGTTGATGAAATGCTGAATGATGCTGAAGACACAGAACAAACAAATACACCATTCAGCATCCTTCCTGAAGCGGCAGCCATCGTAAGTCAATCCACAACCCCCCAACTGTTTCAAACTACACAGAAGCTAGAATTTGACTCCATTCTAGCTTGGGGGTATGATAGATCAGCTGAGAGATTTTGGATTGGATGGGAGTTTAGTGGAGTAGAAGAGCTAAACTGGAACTCTCTCAATGCCCTCCAAGTCCTACAACTGTATTTAACTGACTGTATCAACACTTCATCAGATCTCTCAGCAGAACTTGCCATTGGCAGGTTCCATGACTTGATGGAGGATAATCTACCCCACTTCGACAGACTAATACAAACAGCAAAACGGGTAGCTTATCCTGAATCTTCGGCGGCCGCAAAAAGAAGACTGACTCCTAGAAGACTTGATATTATAAGGAGCAGTCTTCACACTAAAGAAGAAATTTGCTGCTTAAGAAGATTTCTGTACTATTTCATTGTCAAAGACTTAGATGTGCTGGGATGGACAAGCACTAAGTATCTTGACCACACCTTCTTACTAAACAACGGCTCCTCTCTCACCATCAACACCAGGAACATCTTGTCACTTTCTACAGACTTTCTCTACAAGATCTTTCAACTCAGGGCAAATATCTGCAATGTCAACTCACTTAAAAGCCAGGCAATGATAGCTACTGTCAGAGCCAAACTTGAACAAGTAGGAAGAATTACTGAGGAAGTTTATGTGTCAAACTCTGACACTGATACTGACTCAGCTTCCCCTCGAGTAGACATCTGTGCTGCAGCATATGAGTCCAGATCAACTATAAAAGAAATGCTGAAAGAAGTCACAAGTCCTGAGTGCAAATCGGATGAAACCAATAACATTTCCTTATCCACCTCTCAATGTGCCAATGAAGCTGAGGCTGAGATCCCAATAGCAGCACCATCATCTGCTGTTATGGTCAGTGAAGCCGAAGCAGAGGCATCCAATATAAACAAGGGAAAGGGAATTATGACAGATGAAGATGAAGAGATATTGCAAAAAGAGAAAAGAGAGAGGGAAGATAAGAGAAGAAGAAGAGGAGATGACTGACATTAAAAAGGTTCAAGAAAGAAAAGCAGCCATTCTCCTCAGAGAACAAACCATCCAGCTGTATGCTAGACAGCTGGATGAACTGAAAAGAAAGATTCCTTCAGTTGACCAGATTGAAGAAGACGCAGCTCTTGCTCTTCAACTACAGGAACAATTTAACAGAGAAGAAGAAGAATTGGAGAAGAAGAAGCTAAATTCAGAATAACCGATTCTGAACTAGCCAAAGAAATGAGGGAGGAGTGGGTAAAGGCTCTGGTTTCTCAAGGTGAGGATGCAGACTACCTTGAGAAACTATCAAATAAAGAAGTCTACAGAGCCTTCATGAGTCAGCAAGGTCAATTGGCAAAGAAGAAACAGGCTGAAGAAGAAGAAAGAGCCAAACAAAAGTCCAAGAAGACCATTGCCCTTAATAAACAGACCCATGAAGAAAGGAAGGTCATGATTGACTTCCTTAAAGCTAGAGGAGAGAGTGGACAGAGGCTAGGTCCCATGAACTTCATGAACCTGCAAGCCCTCTACATCAAAGTCAAGAGGGATGAGGAAGAAAGATTGGGGAAGAAGGGATCCAAGAAGAGGGTACCTATTCAGGAAGAAAAAGAAACAACAGCAAAGAAACCCAAGCCTTCTCCCTCACATACCTCTTCCTCAGTCCAACAACCCTCCACTCTCCACCCCAAACCCTCCACTCCTCCTCCGACAAAGTCCAAACAATCCCACCTAGCTCCCACTCATCAACAGCCTCCCTTAAAGAAACCCAAACCCACACCTAAACCAGAAGACTCAAGATACATAGTTGACTGGGTCTATAATACACAGGATCAAAGGTTTGAAATCTTCAGGGGGAGAACTGAAAGAAGAAGATCTATCTACAGATCTGTTGATGAAGTTCTGCAAAGTGATTAAAAAATTTTTGGTCGCATCAGTTTAGGGGGAGTTTGTAGAACCAAAGACTGATGGCTTCTAAATTATTCTAAGTACAAATGCTGCTGATAGGCTTATCAGCAGCATTCAACACATGTTGCTGCTGATAGGCTTATCAGCAGCATTCAACACATGTTGCTGCTGATAGGCTTATCAGCAGCATTCAACACATGTTCCTGCTGATAGGCCTACAAGCAGCATTCAGCACTTGTTGCCACTGACAGGCTTATCAGCAGCATCATTCTCATCTTTGCTGCTGATAGCTATGTTCCTTGAAGACAAATCGTTGCAGCTGACTATCCATGCCAAGCGTCACTGACAACTTTCTGCAAAAGCAACTGACACACTCAAAGCAGAAGGAACCTCAATGGTGCAACCAATGACGGACAGCAATGCTCTTCTCCACACATGCAAGCAATGATGCATAAAGAAGACGCTTCAATAAAGTTAACTAGATATAGACAAAACGTGTAATAGTTAGCTAGATATAACAGATCAACGGTCTGTGTTAGATCTGATCCTTAGAATCAAGGGGCTGTCTTGATTCAAGTGAGTATAAATAATCTGTAAACACTTCATTGTAAGTGTGCTTGAAGTGCTTTTCGAATTAGAGTTTTCACTTGTAATCGTTTATTCTCAAAGCTTAATACAACAGTGTTCTTATCAATATTCTTTCTGTCTACTCGATTGTAATTGTGTAGTTGTTATTGTTTTCGCCAATCTCAACTAAGAACAGAACCATCTTGTAATTTCACGATCCTACAATTTTACTTTGTTTTGTGTAATAATGACATTCCATTTCAATTCCGTATTTGTTCAATACATTGTGTCACATCAATTTTTATTTCAATGTGTATAAATTCAGAGTTATCAACATTGCATTTACATATTATTTTTCTATTATATATATATATATAACATAAGTATGTATATTTATATATATATATATATACACTATAATAATTAAATCAAAAATAAAACCTATGAGTTTTAATCATGTATTTATACCATTTTATTTTACCATATATATTATATTAAATAAATCATTTATACAATTTGTAATTTTATAAAAATAGAACTTTTCCTATATAAATTAATTATAATAAAACATATAATGTTTAAGTTTTTATAAATATTATAAAAACAATTTTATAAATAATTAAAATGATTTTAAAACAAATAATAAAGACTTGAACCCCATTTTAATAGCATGAACCCTTTCAATTTCGTTTGAACCCTTTATATGAACCCCTCACTTTACAATTTGAACCTTTTCCACAATTTGAACCATTAACCTGATTTTGACATTGGAAAATTCAACACTTCGAAAATCAGTTACAATAACATCTATTTCGTACGTTTTAACTCGTTATAATCGTGCAAAAACGTTACTACAACTGTTTTGAAAAAGTGTAATGATTCAATTTAAACAAATTTCAATGATTTGAGTTCGAATTAATCCCGAAACCGTTTCTTAATCAAACCAATTCAATTCGTGCATTCTGAATGTAATTGAATTAATAAAATGAGTCTTACACCTGCATATTACCCCCTTTGAACTTTCTAAACACTCAATCACACTGCATTTCACTTTTGGAGCTCATTCGAATTCGAAGAACACCGAGACTGATCTCCCTGTCGTTCTCCCTCGTCACGCAACCATTCCAAGTAAGTCTTGTTACGTTCGATTCGTAGTGTAAGACCGATCAAAAGCCCTCTGTCAATTTCAATCGACAGAGGGTATCAATTCCAATTTGATCTAGAGTTCTTGTTCGATCTGTGCAAAATCCAATTTGGGATTTTCGTTTGTTCGAATTCGAGCTTATTAATTTACGGATTCCATTTTGACCAACGAAACCATCTAGTCCAGCCGGTTAAGACATACACGACTGAACTAGATGGCATGGGTTCGAAACCCACACCCCGCATCCTTTTTGCGCGTGTGCATTACATAGAACCCAGTCCTCTCCTGGTTCTTGTTTAACATTCATTTGAACCGGCCTTCTAACACTCATGGACCACTGCTCCAGTGGTTTTTGCGCTTGACCCTCACCGAACCCACCCGGGTTCGAGTCCCGGTTCCCCCATTCATTTTTAAAACTGGTTTTAAACATTAAATCCATTTTATAAAAATTATTTTATAAACCCTTGAATATTCAGATCAGTTTTACTAATTTAATTTGTTAAATTTTTAAGAGAAACTATTTTATTTATTATTATTAGGATAAAAAAACTAATAAATCCTAATTTATTTATAAAAAAATCCTTTAACAAATTATTTATTTAAAATCCCTAATTTATAAATTATATTTGGAAAATAAATATGATTATTTTTATAAAACCTTTTGCCTTGTAAAGAATTATACATTCTTTTATATAATGTAATTTTATTATATAAAATCATTAAACAAATTTTATACTTTAATTTTGATTTAATTATAAATTAATTAGATCATTATTCTTTTTTTACACTTAATTTTTATGGAAATCAAACTAAATAAATAAAAGGATTTATTTATCCATTAGTTATTTATTTAGTTATTCAACTATTTATTTATTCATATATTTATTTATTTATTTAATTATTTACAAAAGAAAACTATTTATTAATTTATTCATTATTTACAAACAAAATGAAACTATTTATTTATGCATTTATTTATTTACATACAAAAGAAAACCAGTTATTTATTCAACATTCATTCAAATTATAATTATTTATCAAGATTTACGCAATCATTATTTAAAACTTAATAACTATTATTTTCTTATTTAATTAAAGAAAAACTAACATCAATCCCTTTGCACATTAGGATTCTCTTATTCGTTTGTACAACTTATTGATACACATATTCCATCAAAATAAAGGTAATCTTGTGGTTAGCTAGAAAACTTGTGCAACAACAACATATTTGTGTGATTATCAAGTTACTCATTGCAAGGAGAGTTACATAGCCCCACATTTTACATTTTTACATTTTTGGGGGGGAACATGATTACATTGAACTATTTACAATTTATACAATTCAAACAACGTGTACATGTGTGTATTTTTGTGCCTTATGCTTTGAACACTATGAGTTAAACTACATTTATAACAAGTACAATCATTAACTCTGTACAAGCCAATGGTAACAATGATAGATCTATTGGATTGACACACCACCCAGGTAGGGTGATTATTTATCGCAAACACAAGGGTAACATGAGTGTAATGCCGAACATGTCAACAAAGGTTTGATTGTGCACCCGGTTTACTATAGTTGTTTCTCCATAATTGCCTATTTATACCATGTTACATATGAATTGTACACCCCATTTTGAACCTATTTGTAGAGTCAAAACCTATGTATGCTCACCATCTATTTTTAGTTAACCTTGTTTTCATCATGTTTCAGGTGCAAATATTTGAGATCTCAGACAAGATGCTTCACTTAGGATTGAGACCTAGTTTGAATAATAAATTGAACATTTTGATGTATTTTGTTTTGGATGTTGTTTGAACTTATGTTATGAAATCTTTGGTTAATAATTATATGAAATTTAGTATGATCATGTGCTTATAAACAGTCTCCATGTCCCGCCCTGACGTGTCTCGCCCTGACGTGTCTCGCCCCGACGTATTCCGTCATTGGTTGGGGTGTGACAGATTGGTAGCAGAGCCATGGTTATAGGGAATTAGGTTATTAGAAACCAATGACCTAAACTATAACCTTATGACGCCCATTATGTGCTATGTTACATGCTACTTGTTATCTTCTACTCTATGTGCCAAATTATTTGATACCTTACTTGTTAGACTTATGGATTACAAATTACTACTCTAAATGATAACCAATTAGCTATAAGACATTACTCCTACCCTAAGTCTCATATTATTCTTTCCTTTGCTATGCCTTCATCATCTTCATATGTGGAACATCATACTCAAAGACACAAGTCTATTAAAATTCTGAAACCCCGTCAAGGTTTTAAATTCTGTTA
Organism: Smallanthus sonchifolius; assembly: GCA_023525975.1. NCBI lineage: Eukaryota > Viridiplantae > Streptophyta > Magnoliopsida > Asterales > Asteraceae > Smallanthus > Smallanthus sonchifolius. Next base: position 62,942,836 of record CM042019.1, on the reverse strand, counting down.
ATTATTAGAGAACATGTGCAATCTGTAAGGGTGACACCTGTACTTTGGGTTTTCTTTCTAGGAAAGCATTTCATATAAATCCAATCAACCAAAGGATCCGTTATGCTTTCCTGGGAATTCCCGGGGTGAGTGTTTACTTATAGGCTAAAGCATGTCTTCTCGAAAGTTATATGAATTTAAATAACCTTGATATGTCATAGTATTCAATTGGTTATGTTACCAAGTGAGTACAATCCAAATTTTATTATTTTGCATGTTACATAACGTGACATATGTTTGTTACATCCTTATCAATATCCAAAGTCTCATGATTCTTATTCTTTTACTTGAGTTGTCTTCTTTTATAGCATGCCTTCCTATCGTGCCAACGATACCAACAATGACAACAAAAATGAACTTGCTACACTCCTTGCACAACTTGTAAACCAACTTACTCAAGCAGCCAACAAAAATGGTGGTGGTGGTGGTGGTGTCAACCCACCCCAATGCACCTTAAGCACTTCAACTCCTGTAATCCCACCAAATTTTATGGGACTAAGGGAGCTACCAGCCTTCTTCAATGGTTTGAAAGCATTGAGAATACCTTTCTCAATAGCGATTTTCCTAACAATCTTCGGTTCGTTATGCTATGAGCGTTTTTCAAAAGCGAGCGCTCACATGGTGGAACGGTGAAAAACGGACTCGGGGCGTTGATGTGGCAATGGCCTTGCCACGGGATGAGGTGAAAAGGCTAATGACCGAGGAGTTTTGCCCTCGGAATGAAATTAAGAAGTTGGAAGCTGAATTTTGGAATCTTGCTCAAGATAGTGGTGAAAACTTAATTTACACAACTCGCTTCCATGAATTGAGTCTTCTCGTGCCACACATGGTTACACCATTATCCCGTTGCATTGAGAAGTATATAGGTGGTCTACCTATGAAAATTCAAGACACCGTGTTGGGAAGAAATCCTGCAACTCTTGAAGACGCCATACGCTTAGCCGCCACGTTGACCGACAATCACGTGAAGGCGGGCACGTTAACAAGAAAGGGTGCAAAGAAAATCAATTACAAGGCAACTCCATCTGAAATGACTAAAGAGTCCCTTGGGGCATGACGGATCTTCTAGACTCGAGGTACGACACGGTGATAACGTGTGGAATCCATGATCAATGTGCAACGTGTAATCAATCAACAACACGGAGTAAATAAACGCTTTGTATTTCCACTCAAAAACACTGTTTACAAACTCTCTCAGATCTGTTCTTGACTTTGTTTTCTCTAAAGGTCTTTCCTCAAGTCTAACAAACACCTATTTATAGGGAAACACAAATACCCACAGCACCAGAGGCGAACTTAATAAGTTGGCTCCTAAAGATGCTTAGGCAAACTTGTTAAGTTCGCCTATCTAAGAACTTACACAGAATTTTAGCGACAGTTACAAAACATGCTCTAACAGACTCCCCCTTAACTGTTGCTAACAATTCTATCAATTACAAGTCAGAGACTCTAAGACTAAGACATAGAATCTTCAAGCTCGTTGTCACCAGAATATGCTCCAACAGACTCCCCCTTGACAACAGCTTTAGGAGATTGTCATCAGTCTTCATTATCATCATAAAACATATTGTAGTCTTCGTCTTGTTCATCTGCACACTCTCTCTTTCCTTCTAGAAGACAAAATCGGGAGAAGGACCCCTTGTCAACTTCTGTCTGCAATAATCAGTTTTTTCAAAGAAAAACAACCAAGTAACCAACAATTAAGATTTCCATGGAAGCTAGAAAAATAAAATCTTTTTGGTTTTTCAAACACAAGAAACACAAAATATTTTTGGTTTTTCTCTATATAAACTGAAATGAAATAAACTGTAAAACAACAAAGCACATATTTTTGTTGAACACCATGAGCAAGAAGATCATATCAGTATAAATGATATATCAATCACACAACTTGGATAAAAAATCTGTATATCAAGGTAATTTGGTATCCTATGCCATTCTATCAAGTCTCCATTTTTCAGACTTTCATATATTGCAAGTTATGATACGCGATAAACATTCAAAGAAAAACAGGATCAGGCTATGACACACAAATTTAAATTGTCAATATTATAAGATTTGAAACTAAAAGCATCTCATTCCCACTTTCTTGTGAGTTAAGGTACCATTTAAGTATGAAATACAACGTGTACCCCACTAGTATGCCAACAAAAAGTAAAATGCACTATCTTCAAGACATATGAGACTTATGCAAAGATAATATTAATCTTCAGGATGAAACCATCTCAATTAGCACAGGAAAAGAAAACAAATCCCGAAGGATATAAGGAATCAGAATGATTCAATGTCTTGGCTTATATATGTGGAATCATAAGATTCGGGTACGTGGATCCAACTGTTATCTGGATTATGAATTCAATGGAATCAGTAAAGATGATGTATCTGTAGGTCCCTTGGGTGTCTCGGATCGTCACATGCAAGTGTGTTCCTAGTCGAACCGGGTGCGGAATGCCCGTGACTAGGTGGAGTATCTAGCAACACAAAGTAAACTGACAACAAAACACAAGATACTTTCAAACTTCGTCTATTGGTGATCACAGCCGGTTACAGTGAAAATGAGTGCATGCATAATTCTGTCACTAACTGGCTATATATACTAGACATGTTGCCTGCGCACTTACCAAGTGCGCAGGGCTTTGATCCTGCGTACTTAGCAAGTACGCAGACAATGTTCTTGCGTACTTGCTAAGTACGCAGGTTAAGCAACTTGCACACTTGTTAAGTGCGCAAAACACTTAACAAAGACAAATACAACGACAAGTACCTACGAACATGATTACAACTTGATAAACTAATACATGTAGACGCTGAAATACAAATACAAGTACAGAAAGACTATACATAAGTAAAAACAATCTTCAGAGTGCTTGTCACAATAATTGCTTCAACAAACTCCCCCTTGACAGCAGCTTTTGAGATGTCTACAGTCTCTAACAGCTTCAGAGTGATTGTCACAAGAATTGCTTCAACAAACTCCCCCTTGACAGCGGCTCTGGAGATGTCTATAGTCTCTTATGCAGGTAGTATTTGTCTAACAACGTCATATCAGAGGTTCCCCAAGGTTAAAATCCGTGAGCTCAAGGATGACTACGTCAAGTTTGAGCTCCATGACCAGAGGTTCCCCAAGGTCAAAATCCGTGAGCTCAAGGACGACTATGTCAAATTTGAGCTCCGTGAAACCGACGCCAGCATGGCTAACGCGCTCCACGTCAGCAACTCAAAATTATGTATATAGAAATATTCAGGAAGGGATCCCTGAATAATCCTATTCTTCCTCCTCTCAATCTCATGTTTAGTAACATACTTATTGTCTGAACTCTTTCGTCTTTGTCTTTTGGAGGATGACTCGGGAAGGGAAACCTTCGCCATTCTCCATGGGTGTGTTTGGTCTGGTGCATCATCAGAGTCAGATGAATCAGATTCAGTCGCCTTGGAATCTGACTCTTCAGCACCATCTCCTCCTTCTTCTTTATCACCTCCATCACCAGTCATCTCTGCAAGAACATAAGAGAAACAACATTAGATCAAACAGAATCAAGCATGACATGGTATAGCACATAATGAACTGAATTTCAGACTTAGAAAAATTCTGAGTGTCCCTTCCTGCGTACTTAACAAATACGTAGAAAATTGTTCTTGCATACTTAGTAAGTACGCAGGAGCTAATTCTTGCGTACTTAGTAAGTACGCAGGAGCTAATTCTTGCGTACTTAATAAGTGCGCAGGAACTAACACTTAGAACTTTTACAAAATCCAAAATCAAGATATTCAAAGTTTTAGATTATGATATCAGTCACCACAATGTCGAAAAACCTGTTTAAGACTTATGGGACCAAAACCAACATCAATGCAATGCTAAAATCAGGACATTTGGACCTAACCTCGGTCCGACGCAAAACCACGGACACCAAGGGGTCAAACCCAAAATCAAGAGCAGTTAAGGATGAATTTAGAATACAAGAGCTTCGATTGAAGATCATAAACTAGTTTTAGGGCTTAATTTCACTTAAAAACACCCAAAACCGGTCTAAATTTCAACACCAAAACCCTAAGCTCGTAAGTTCAAGAAATTGGTCCTCAACAAGAGATTTTGGGGATGAAATGGTCCAAGATTCTTACCAAATGATAGAATGGTGAAGATGAAACTATGATCAGGACAAAAAATTGGTTTGGAAACACACGAAAATTTTAGTGAAATCAGAGCAGAGAGTAATGCGTTTGAAACTGATGAAAAAGTCTAACTGCGACTTATATACCCCTCACACTTGGGTCGTGCGGACTTAGTCAAGTGCACAGGATTTAACTCCTGCGTACTTAGCAAGTACGCATGACTTAAGCCTTGCGTACTTGTTAAGTACTCATGGTTTAACTCGGCAACTAAAGACTGAAGTTTGAAGATTTGAAGACTCTAATACCACTTGTAGGTCCCTCGGGTGTCTCGGATCGTCACATGCAAGTGTGTTCCTAGTTGATCCGGGTGCGGAATGCCCGTGACTAGGTGGAGTATCTAGCAACACAAAGTAAACCGACAACAAAACACAAGATACTTTCAAACTTCGTCTATTGATGATCACAGCCGGTTACAGTGAAAATGAGTGCATACATAATTCTGTCACGAACTGGCTATATATACTAGACTTGTTGCCTACGCACTTAGCAAGTGCACAGGGCTTTGTTCCTGTGTACTTAGCAAGTACGCAGACAATGTTCTTGCGTACTTGCTAAGTACGCAGGTTAAGCAACCTGCGCACCTGTTAAGTGCGGACAACACTTAACAAAGACAAATACAATGACAAGTACCTACGAACATGATTACAACTCGATAAACCAATACATACATACGCTGAAATACAAATACAAGTACAGAAAGACAATACATAAGTAAAAACAATCTTCGGAGTGCTTGTCACAAGAATTGCTTCAACAAACTCCCCCTTGATAGCAGCTCTGGAGATGTCTATAGTCTCTAATAACTTCAGAGTAAACAGCTTCAGAGTGATTGTCACAAGAATTGCTTCAACAGTATCAATATGATCCAAGGGCGAGTATATGTTCCAACAGATGTTGTGAGAAACAGATCTTAGTTCAACATCACATTGCATGTTTTTCGGGGCATGGGCAGTGAAGTGAACTGAAAAATTATGCTAATCAATATAGTTCGATATTGGTCTCATGAAACACTTTAAGCCTCATATTCTATATATGATAATGATCTTTTAACACACACACACAGGCACAAAATGGGTTCAAATCACAGTTGTAACATATGCAATTATATTTTCACACTACTAATGGTTCAAAGATGCTTTTAGCCTATTGACAAGCTAAATTATATGCATACACAACACTATCATCTCCTATTTGTGCAGTCTCTAAAGTTTAGATCAAAACATATATAATTCAGATATATTGAATAAACATACATCACCAACCAGTAAATCTAAGGCCATGTGTGAATGAATATCTACTGATGTACTATCATTTCTTCTCATGCTCAAATGATGTCAAATTTTTTTTAAAAATTTTTAATTTGTTTGGGCTTTTTATAAGTAACAAACTTTTTGACAGTAAATTGAAATTCAGAAATGAAAGGCAGTTAAAAAAAATAAAAAATAAACCTCCATGAGAATTATTTTGAGCAAAATAATCATTCGGGATTGATCATACCAATCATCTTTATCAAAAATTCAAACCTTATACGATCAAATGCCTTGGTGAACAAATCTGCAAGATTGTCATCAGTATGAACTTTCACCAGCTCAATCAACTTTTTATCTACACAATCACGAATAAAATGATATCTGATTTCAATGTGCTTTGTTTTATTATGCTTAACTAGATTATTTGTTATAGACATTGTGGAATTATTATCAATGAACATGGGGGTGCAAGTGAAATTCAAACCATAGTCTCTTAATTGTTGCTGAATCCACAAAATTTGTGAACAACAACTTGCAGCAGCGATGTATTCTGCTTCACATGTTGAAATTGAGACAGTAGTCTGCTTTTTACATTGCCATGACGATTACCCAGAAATTTGCAACCTCCTGTTGTAGATTTCATGTCCAAACAACAACCTCTAAAATCTGAGTCAGTATATGCATTAAATTCAAAATTAGAACCATGCGGAAACCATAATCCTAATCTCGATTTCCCTTTCAGGTACCGAAAAATACGTTTGACTGCAATCAGATGTGATTCCTTTGGTTTTGCTTGAAATCTGGAACAGAGACACACGGAAAACATTATATATGGCCTTGATGTTGTTAAGTACATGAGAGATCCAATCATTGCCCTATATAAGCGGCTGTCAATATCCTTTCCTTCCGGATCTGGATTCATCTTACGATTCACCAGAATCGGAGTGTCATATGGGGTACAGTCTTCCATTTTGAATCGGCTCAAAATGTCTTTCACGTATTTAGACTGATGTATAAAGAAACCATCCTCTTTTTGATTAACTTGTAATCCTAAAAATAACGACAATTCTCCCATAGCGGACATTTCAAACTTCAATTTCATAACATTCTCAAACTCTTTGCATAACTCTTCATTTGTTGAACCAAATATAATATCATCCACGTAGATCTGAACCATCAGGTAATCTCCCCCTGCTTTCTTTATGAACAAGGTGGAATCAATTTTACCACGATCGAAACCATTGTCCAGAAGGTGTTGCGACAACGTTTCATACCACGCACGGGGTGCTTGATGAAGACCGTAAAAAGCCTTATCTAGCTTGAACACTTTTGAAGGATACAATGGATCCTCAAACCCCGGTGGTTGATAAACATAAACTTCCTCTTTCACCTTGCCATACAAGAAAGCACTTTTTGACATCCATTTGATAAACCTTGAAACCTTTGAACGAAGCAAAAGCTAAAAACAAACGAATTGCTTCCAACTGTGCTACAGGTGCATACACCTCAGTATAATCAATACCCTCTTGTTGATTAAAGCCATGTACGACCAATCTTGCTTTGTTCGTTACCACGACACCATGATCATCCTTTTTACATTTGTAAACCCACTTGGTGCCAATTGGATACATTCCCTTTGGTAGATCAACTTAATTCCACACCTTTAGCTTATCAAATTGAGCAAGCTCTTCATGCATTGTCTCTATCCAGTTATTGTCTTGTAAAGCCATCTCCACATTTTTAGGTTCTACCTGAGAAATAAAACAAGAATGTAAGCAAATATCAATTACTCTAGTATCTCTAATGAATATAAACAAGTATTTTCAGTTAAAGAATGAGTTTGAACTCCATCTTGCAAATTCCCAATGATATTCGTCACCGGATGATCTTTGAGTTCTTTTATGGAAGCCACCTCCGGAAAAGGTAAAATATCAACTTGAGAAATATCTGTTTGAGATGATTGATTAACTGGTATCTCTGAATCTAAATTTGTAGAAATCTCCCCCTGAACATGTGTAGTGTTGGATGAATCATCAACAATTAAAGGATCTGCCAAATAATCCTGAAAAATTTCTTCATCATCCTCACTATCAGTCTCGTGAATTCCCGAACTTGATGCAACATTAGGATCAGGGTGAACTGATGATGATGGAATGGAATATGGAACCGTTGATGTTGGAGTTAACCCACAATCTTGGTCACCATAACATGAATTGTATAGAAAAGCAACTTCTTCATCAGATAATTCAGGAGCAAAGTTAAAACACTTAAACAAGCTGTCATAATCAAATGCCCACTCTGGACCAACCGCCTTCTGGGGAATAGATCGATTAGAACAATCGATATGAAACCATTATTCGATCTGTCGTGTTTCCTTGTTATACACTCTTTTATTCAACGAATTGGCAACATATCCCAGAAAAATTCCTTCAATCGCCTTTTCGCTAAACTTTGTAGAAACATCCCGGATCTTCAAAAGAGTACACGGATTTCCAAAACGAAGAAGATAATTCAAATTAGGCTTTTGACCATTTAACAACTCATAACACGTCTTGTTGTGTCGCTTGACGGTCAAAACATAATTCAAGACATGGCATGCCGTATTCACATCTTCGGCCAAAAAAGTAATCGGTAGCCTAGAATCTGCCAACATTGTTCTAGCTACCTCAATCAGAGTTCTGTTCTTTCACTCAGCAACACCATTTTGTTGAGGAACATATGGCGCACTAAATTCATGATGTATACCCTTTTGTAAACAAAAGAGTCCCATCTTGCTATTCTTGAACTCGATGCCATTGTCACTTCTGATATGCCTGACTCTCTGATTTAAAAGATTCTCCAACCCAAGAATTAAGTATTGAACTGTCTCTGCCGTTTCAGACTTTGTTGCCAAAAACTTAAACCATGAGAATCTTGAGAAGTCATCCGTTATCACCAGACAGTACGATTTACCTCCAATGCTTCGAATACTTATCGGTCCGAACAAATCCATATGCAGTAACTCCAAAGGAGTGACAATAGAATTTTGTTTCTTGTATTTGCTTGCCCTTCTTGCAAGGAATGCAGTCATCAGGCACAGCAAATTTCATTTTTGGAATACCAGATACCAAATCATTCTTCACCAAAAAATTCATTTTTCTGAAGTTGATATGAGCTAGCTTCCGATGCCAAAGAATAGAGTCAGATTCAGATGCTTTTGAGAGTAAACATGTAGGAATTGAATCCGTTGATGTAGCAACACTCATGTCTAAAACATATGTATCATTTCTTCTCGGAGCCTTCATCAGAATCCATTCTTTAGGTATTTCAAATCCCGGCTTCAGAATATAGCATTTAGCATCATTAAAATGAAATGAAAACTTCTTATCACACACTTGAGATACACTAAGTAGATTATGTTCGAGTTGCTCAACATAATTGACTTTCTCAAACTTCACCTTTTCATTCTTTAACGTTCCTTGACCTGTTATGTACCCGCCTTTATTACTCGCAAAAGCGACATAACCTCCATCAAATTTAATAACATCTTCAAGCAAATGAATGTTTCCGGTCATATGTCGGGAGCAACCACTATCCACATACCATTTGTTGTTGATAGTCTTCCTTGGTTGACCCTACACAAACAAAGGAAATCAGTTAGAAACGGGGACCCAAGCCATTGTGGTCTTGGTTCTTCCATTAGCATCAAAATAAACAACCTCAAGCAATTCACAATCTCTATTATCATCTACCCTTTGTGATTTAGGCAAATCAGAATCAGACATTTTGGATTTTGAAACATTCTTTTTCTTATCAAAAATTGATTATTTTGAAATTCAAATTGATCATTTTCTAAAATTTTTCTTAACCGTCTGTTTCTTCCTCGCCTTTGAGGTCTTGAAAGTTTGACCTCAGGTTGTGAATTCTTTGTGAATCCAACTTTAGGATTCTCAACAAACTTATGAAACATCACATTGTTTCTAACACCAGATTGGACAAACTCTGGTTTAGAATCAACAAATCTATCATTGTCACACCCCGACCGATGGCGGAATCATCGAGGCGGACAATGGAATGATTGTTCAAAAGCACATGATAACTAAAATGTTGCATAATTCATTAATTTAATTAAAGACAACAAACATTCAAGTACAATACAAATTCAAATAACCTAGTCTATTTCAAAACATTGATTTAATTAACTAGGTCCATAAGTTCTTAAGTGGTGGAATCTTCAGCAAGCAATCACATATCCAAACCTGAAACATTATTTAAATCAAGTGTCAACTATAAAGTTGGTGAGTACATAGGTTTAGTGGAACCGATAAATAGTAGATAAGAACGTTTTGCAACTCATTGTTTATCTTGTTAAACATAGCATATATGGTTTTATCATTTATCTAAGCACAATTCAAACCTTGATTGATGCGCTTGAACATAGCACAACAGCTAGGTCCGGTATGTTTGAATATAGTTACCCACTATATCCGGTATGTTTGAATATAACACGCGGCTATATCCGAGTATGCAGTAATAAACACCCTAACCGGGTGGGCTGGTCAGGCACAATAGATCTATTAATATTACTGTTGGTTTTCTTGTGTTTAAAATAAATAAGTGTACTCCCAAGATAATAAGCATATAATCCACATGAATAACACGTATAAACAATTTGATTGAGTAGCATGAAATAATGTTTCACCCCAAAGTATGTAGAAATGTAAAAATAGGGGCTATGTAACTCACCTAGCTTGCGGATGTTTAAATCCACGTGGGTAGGTGATAAGGATGTTGAAGTCTAAGCACGTTGAAACCCTATGTGGATAAATGGGTATTATTGTATGTTTGTATATGTGTATTCGTATTTAAATGCGTATAGGTTTATAATAACATTCCTTAAAATTATTTGCACAAACTAGTGTAGTAGAATAATGATTTTTTTGTAAAATTTATCATCTAAATATATATTTAATCTTGTTAGATATTTATATTTTAAATAATTTGTTATTATGTTTATTGTATTATATATAATAATAAATAAAAGGAAGAGTTTCTATTTGTTTAATTATTATATATTTTTGTGAGTTAAAATTATTTTAACAAGTTTATAAAATATAGGGTTTATTATTTTATAAAAATTGGACGGGTTAAATATATGAAGAAAAAGGTTATTTAATGGTTTCGAAAATAAACGAACGAGTCAACCAACCCGTAATAGTTTTTATTGTATAGGTATAATATTAAAATATGATAAAATAACTAAATAAAATAAAAACAGAAAAAATTTGGGTTGGGTCGGAGGCCACATGTCACACCCTGAAATTCCACAGCGGGTTACCCGCGGGTTGTGACTGTCAAGGATCATCAGTCCCGGTCATTTCGAACGACCTCTAACTGGTTTTCGAAAAGACATTCCGTTTGAACATCATACAAAATTAAATAGTAATACAGAGTTTGAAAATGCGGAATGTAAAGTGCGGAAGCAAAAGTAATGTTGCAAAATACAGAAGCATGACAAATTAGGTTCCCATAAACCTAAGCTTCTAAATGAAAACATGCTGTGGGACTCTTGGAGTGCAATCCTAGTCCGTGTATGAATGCTTAGCGACCTGAGATAAACATGCTTAAAGTGTCAACACAGGGTTGGTGAGTTCACAGGTTTAAGTAACAGAAACAGAAATGAAAACAGTGTAACAGTACGCATGTATACCATTGATTCGATTGTTGATCAGACAATAAACATTAACTATATAAGCAACACCGAAACCGAAGCTCAACGAAGGAATGCAGAAACTAGCATTTTGCCTCTTACGTGCCCAGCACGCAATGGATTAGGTCAATTATGCACCCGTTTGACTCCCAGTCAGAGTTAGCGCGACTAACCCGGGTGGGGGTTGTTAAACCCAATAGTACTATTCATGAATCACCTCGCTTTGTGTAATAATTAACGGTTCGAATATGAGAGGACTTTATGTGCGGGAAATGCACCCACTTATATAAATTAAAGCGAAATCAAAGTAATTGTCATACGACTAAGTAAGAAAATGGTTTAGCATGTATCTCCCCCAATTGGAAAAGTAAGTAAAATGGGGCCGTGAAAACTCACCTGGAATGCGGTGAATGAGAAATGAAAGCAACAAGAGAAATCGAGTAACTCCGGGTAACCGACCTAACCGAGCCCTAAGAATTAATAAGGCTATAAGGTCTATGAAAGTAAACATGGTTTATGTAACCACATTCATCCAAACGACTCAACGTTGAAAGGTTACATTGACGTTTTGAAAAGGTTTGACCAAAGTTGACCGAGGTTTGACCAAGGTTTGACCAACTTTGACCAAGTTTGACTAATGTTGACTAATGTTGACCAATGTTGACTAGTGTTGACCAATGTTGACCAATGTTGACCAAGTTTGACCAATGTTGACTAATGTTGACCAATGTTGACTAGTGTTGACCAATGTTGACTAGTGTTGACCAATGTTGACTAGTGTTGACCAATGTTGACTCATATTGAAGTCATGTATAAACAACACACAAGTAACATATAAGTTGTAAACATGTAACACATAAGCATCATACAAGTTATACATGTGTAGCACAAGTAGCATATAAGTTGTACATGTGTGACACGTAAGGAACATACAAGTTGTACCTAAGTAATGTATAAGTAACACCTTGTGACATAACATACATGCTTCAACTAGTTGCATAAGAAATTAACATGTTATAAGTGACATAGCATTTGCACCTTTTAATGGCATATTTCATACACATAATTCATGTCATCATATTAATAACCTATTAGTACCATTTCAATTCTTTTAAACAAGTAGCATAACATGTCATTGCAATTTCATATTTCTTAACATAACAAAGTTTCCATTTTTGATAATTAGGGTTTTAGTGCATCTAAGGTGTCATAGCTCAAACAAACAAGTTATACATGAATTTATACTATTAACATATTAGTAACATGATCCTATGCATTTACTTTCTATTTCAAGCAATTATGAAGCTTTCTCAACAAATAAAGTTTCCTTATTTAGCAAGGTTCACCAAAACATGTCATAACACAACTTCAAATTACATATTCTTGCATAAGTCATCTATTCATATGATAATGAAGCTATATAATCCATTTTAAACATTTATAACCTACACATGCCAAATATGAACAATTAAAGTTTCCTTTTTAGGAAAGTGGTCCAAACGACCCTATTGCACATGTGTAACCTCAAATAACTCTTTTTACTACTTTAATATATATTATAAAACCATAATATCAAGTTTTTATCCAATAGAAACTCATAACACAAAATATGCAAAATTAAAGTTTCCTTAAATAGTAAGTTGTCCATAACCGAGTGTAAAACAACATTTTAACCAAAAAATTTATATTTCCTATCTATTCCACTATTATGTGTACCATTTAAACCAACAAACATATCACACATCAAGTTTTGCAAAAATGCATCCAACAAAGTTTCTATAAATAGAAACGAGCAAATAATGACCTAAACAAATATTTCGAAACATAAAATGTGCATATGTGCATCAACAACTCATTATTATGAAATCTTTTAGTTAAAACAAGCATTATAACACTTTGAACCAACAAAACTCGTTTGGATGATGGTAGCACTACACATGGCCGAAAATGATGAAAAAGAATGGGTAGATTCTTACCAAAAGCAAGTATGATGTTAGAAATGATGTGTTCTTGCTTGTTTCACCTTGAATCACCCTTGAATGGCCTTAGAATCACTTGAAATGGATGAGAAATCTTGAGAGAGGTGGTGGCTAGGTGGTGATGGTGGCGGCCAAATGGAGGGAGGGGGGCTAGGGTTTGTGAAATGTGATTAGGGTAAAAGTGAGGGTGTGTGGGGTTTAAGGGATTTTTAATGGTAATGGGTTTGGGCTTTTCTATCTTGCAAGGCTTTTTATTAAGTAAATGGGCTACTAATATGGATTACTAACACTAATTTGCTGAATTATTTAGCCCAAGTAAGGAACCCATCATTTTTATAAAAATCTAATTTAGCGTTGATGGCACATATCGCGTATTTGCTTAAAAACGTTAAAATAAAAGTTGTTCTAAAAATTCCGGAAAAATTCACACAAGCATGAAATATTAAATCACAGTATTACATATACTTTTTACACACCAAATATATGTCTAAATATTATTTCTAATATTCGTTAACGTTCGTGTGACAGGACGCGTGTGTGACCCGGTAATCCGTCCGATTACCGATGCATGTAATGAAATGAAACGAATGAACTTGTTATATGAAATGTGTACTTAATTATCCTATAATTAAGTATGATGCAAGTGTAATCACGTGAATTCAAGTAATAGTCGGGTATGGATATTAACCTGAATTTGCCGGGTGTCACATACTCCCCCTGTTAAAAGGAATTTCGTCCCGAAATTCAGTTCGTGTCACTGATAGATGGTGTAGTTTTGAACAAGTGAGGGTATTTACGCTTGAATTGATCCTCGCGCTCCCAAGTGAACTCTGGTCCGCGTCTAGAATTCCAACGAACCTTAACTATGGGTATACGGCTTTGTTTTAACTGTTTGACCTCGCGGTCCATGATCTCGACTGGTTCTTCGACGAAGTGAAGCTGATCGTCTATTTGAATTTCCTCCAATGGTATGACTAGTGTCTCGTCTGACAAGCACTTCTTCAGATTTGACACGTGAAACACGTCATGAACGCCACTGAGGGTTTCTGGTAGGTTGAGTTTGTAAGCAACAGGACCAATCCTTTTCAGAATCTCGAAAGGTCCAATGTAACGAGGATTAAGCTTTCCACGCTTGCCGAAACGTATCACCCCTTTCCATGGCGAGACTTTCAGTAGTACCTTGTCTCCCACTTGAAATTCTAATGGTTTGCGTCTCACGTCAGCGTAACTCTTTTGACGATCACGCGCGGCCTTGATACGTTCGCGTATCTGTACAATCTTCTCTGTAGTTTCATGAATAACTTCTGGACCTGTGAGTTGGCTATCTCCCACTTCTGTCCAGCAAATCGGCGATCTACACTTTCGTCCGTAAAGTGCTTCGAATGGTGCAGCCTTAATGCTAGTGTGGTAGCTGTTGTTGTATGAAAATTCGACCAACGGTAGATGGGCATCCCATCCGTTCCCGAAGTCAACCACACAAGCTCTGAGCATGTCCTCCAGGGTTTGGATGGTCCTTTCACTTTGACCGTCCGTCTGGGGGTGGTATGCAGTACTCATATCTAGCCGAGTACCCAAGGCTTTCAGTAAGAATTGCCAGAATCAGGATGTGAATCGACTATCCCTATCTGAAATGATGGAGATTGGCACTCCATGTCTTGTGACTACTTCCTTTAAGTAAGTTCTGGTTAGTTTCTCCATCTTGTCCGTTTCTTTAATGGGAAGGAAGTGCGCAGATTTGGTTAGTCTGTCGACAATTACCCAGATTGTGTCACAGCCATTAGAGGCCCTGGGCAATTTCGTGATGAAGTCCATTGAAATTTGTTCCCACTTCCACTGTGGGATCTCTGGTTGTTGGAGTAACCTTGATGGTTTCTGATACTCTACCTTGACCTTAGCACAGGTGAAGCATTTACTGACGTAGGTAGCAATTTTGGCTTTCATGTTAGGCCACCAATAATGTTCCTTGAGGTCATGGTACATCTTGTCAGCACCGGGGTGGATCGAGTACCTGGACTTGTGTGCCTCGTCCATCACCAGATCCCTTAGATCCCCAAAGCTTGGTACCCAAATCCGATCCATGAAATAACGGATGTCATCGGATTTGACCTCAAATTGCTTGTCCATACCACGTAAGGACTCATGGCATAGGTTTACCTCCTTGATTGCTTCGAGTTGGGCGTCGCGGATTTGCATGGGTAAGTTCGTGTGGATGGTCAACTGTAACGCCCGCACTCGTCGCGGTTTGGGTTGATCCTTCCTGCTCAAGGCATCAGCCACGACGTTTGCCTTCCCAGGATGGTAACGGATAGCGCAGTCGTAGTCGTTTAGCAATTCGACCCATCGACGTTGCCTCATGTTAAGTTCCTTCTGATCGAAGATGTGTTGAAGGCTTTTGTGATCGGTGAAAATTGTGCACTTCGTGCCATACAAGTAGTGCCTCCAGATCTTGAGTGCAAATACTACCGCTCCCAGCTCCAAATCGTGGGTAGTGTAGTTTTTCTCGTGCACTTTCAGTTGTCGAGAAGCATAGGCTATGACCTTCTCCCTTTGCATTAACACGCACCCGAGCCCTTGATGTGACGCATCGCAGTACACCACGAAATCGTCTGTTCCTTCTGGTAACGATAGGATTGGCGCGCTGCAAAGTTTCTGTTTGAGTAATTGAAAAGCGGTTTCTGCCTTGTCATTCCATTCGTATTTCTTATCCTTGTGTGTCAGTGTGGTGAGAGGTTGGGCTATCTTAGAGAAATTTTCGATGAATCGTCGATAGTAGCCCGCAAGGCCTAAGAACTGTCGTACCTCAGTCGGAGTCTTAGGTGCTTCCCAATTCTTAATCGCCTCGATTTTGGATGGGTCAACATGTATGCCTTTCTCATTGACCACGTGTCCAAGGAACTGTACTTCACGAATCCAGAAGTCGCATTTCGAGAACTTGGCGTACAATTTCTCGGCTTTCAGCAACTCCATAATTAACTTCAAATGCTCGGCATGTTCCTCTTTGTTCTGTGAGTATATCAGGATATCGTCTATGAACACAATCACAAACTTGTCCAAGTAGGGCTTGCACACTCGGTTCATGAGGTCCATGAATACCGCTGGTGCATTGGTTAACCCAAATGGCATGACCATGAACTCGTAGTGGCCGTAACGAGTTCGGAAGGCGGTCTTTGGAATGTCGTCTTCCTGAATCCTTAGCTGATGGTATCCCAACCGCAGATCGATCTTTGAGTAATAGCTCGACCCTTGTAATTGGTCGAACAGGTCATCGATCCTTGGTAGTGGATATCGGTTCTTGATAGTTACCTTGTTCAGTTCTCTGTAGTCGATACACATACGGAACGATCCGTCTTTCTTCTTAACGAATAAGACTGGTGCTCCCCAAGGCGAGAAGCTTGGTCTGATGAAGCCTTTGTCTAACAGTTCCTGTAATTGGTTAGACAATTCCTACATTTCCGATGGCGCCAGTCGGTAAGGTGACCTTGCTATCGGAGCAGCTCCGGGTGTGAGATCAATCCGGAACTCGACTTGTCGCTGTGGTGGAAGTCCGGGCAAGTCGTCGGGAAATACTTCCGGATAGTCTCGGACGATCGGTATGTCTTTAATCTTATTTTCTTCTTCTTTCTTTTCCGTCACGTGTGCTAGGATCGCGTGATAACCTTTCCGCAAGTACTTTCGGGCTTTCATGCAGGTAATGATCCTTAACGTAGCACCACTCTGTTCTCCTTGAATGGTCAGTGTTTCTCCGTCCGACAGTGGAATGCGGACTATCTTCTCGTGACAGACGATTTCGGCTCGGTTCTTGGACAACCAGTCCATACCGACTACTATGTCAAAGCTTCCCAACGTTACTGGCAATAGGTCTATAGTGAAAGGATGATCGGCTAGTGTTAAGACACAACCTGGAATTACTTGTTTTGTCTCTATTAACTTACCATCTGCTAGCTCTACCGTGTATAAGTAATCTAAGGCGATGGGAGTAATCCCAAGTAATGAGCTAAACTCAGTGGATACAAAACTCTTATCGGCACCCGTGTCAAATAAGATAGAAGCATAGCAGTTGTTTACAAGAAACGTACCAGTAACAATGTTGGGATCCTGCCTAGCCTCGCCGGCTCCAATGACAAATGCTCTGCCCCGAGTGTTTGTATTTCCAGGTTTCCGGTTCTTTGGGCAGTCTTTGCGGAAATGTCCGGGATCACCGCACCAGAAACATCCGCGGTTTCCCCCGCCAGCCGGGGCTTGTTCAACTGATCGACAGCTCTGGGCAGTGTGTCCAAAACGTTTACACTTCTGGCACCGAGAATCTTCACAAGTACCATTGTGGTGAAACTGGCACTTGTTGCACTTAGGTAGGGTTCCAGTGTATGTCCCTCTTGGCCTTTTATCCGGTTGGTTAGCCACAAACATCCGGGCCGGTTCCCGCTTCTTCTGGTTACTAGGCACATAGGACTTGGTAGGAGCATTTTCCCACTTTCTCTTGTTGTCAAAGGTTTTCACAAAACTTTCTTTCTTGTTGAACAGTCCCTGACGGACTGCCTGATCCGTGAGATTATGAGCCAGTCTCACTGTGTTGTGGATAATTGTGGGTTCTGCAGAAGTAACCATGCTTTGTATTTGAGGTGCCAAACCCC
The DNA here is from genome assembly GCA_023525975.1 of Smallanthus sonchifolius. NCBI lineage: Eukaryota > Viridiplantae > Streptophyta > Magnoliopsida > Asterales > Asteraceae > Smallanthus > Smallanthus sonchifolius. The sequence goes on along the minus strand of CM042019.1, from coordinate 62,925,078 downwards.
AAATGTACCGCTCGATTCGTTTGTACTCCGGTGTAACCATGTGCGGTAGTAGCCTTGCTAAATCGTGGAATCTTGCGGTATATCCCGCGATGTCAGCACCCTCCATCCTTAGGTTCCAAAACTCCTGTTCCAACTTTTGGAGTTCATTACGAGGACAGTACTCCTCTTTCAACATTTCCTTGAATTCCTCCCAAGGAATGGCGTTCGCATTATCCAGGCCCAGAGTCTGGATATAAGAGTTCCACTAGGAGAGGGCTTGGCCCTCGAGAGTCCCAGCTCCGTACATGACTCTGTTCTCCATTGTGCATTGGCTCATACTGAAGACCGATTCGATCTTTTCTATCCATCGTAGCAGTCCCACTGCTCCTTCCATCCCGGTAAATGTATGCGGCTTGCAATCCATAAAGGATTTGTAGGTGCAAGCCTTTGTTCCATGCCCAGTTCCTGTGTGTCAATGATAGAGCGTAATTAGGTTAAATTTTTCTCGTGGTAGGGCTATGTTACTTGCAGTATAAACTATTTCCGGTTTTTACTATACCTCCGCTCTCGCCGTGGCCTCCCGACCCTCCACTGGATCGATTGGCTTCGTGGTCAGCGAGTGCATCTGCCACGCGTTGGGCGATAAGGGCTTCAATCTGGGCAGTGGTCATGGAACTGGTGCCTTCTCCTGGGTTGCGGGGTGTCCTCCTTGGCGGCATGTTTCTTTATAATCATAATGATAACAAAGGTTAGATATTGCGTAATAAATAAAAATCAACACACGTGCATAAGATAACACACAACAATCAACAATAAATCAACCATGCAATATAATCAAAAGACAACCACTTGATAAATAAGTTGTACCAAATACAAAGTATTTTCAGGAGTAAACACTCCTCCAAAACAAGTAATATCTCAAAAATATTGCGTGAGCACAGCCCGCTCACGATAGGCTAATCAATTGGGTGGTGTAACAGTACCACTCTGCAAGAAGGTAAAAAGTAACAAGGCACAGAGAATCATCAGAACCCTGGCGGGTTCCAACTCCTCTCTGACCGTGTTAGCCGTAAGCTCTGCCGCTAAGGCTGTAGAGTCAGCAAGTGAGGCTCGATGCTCGGCTACTGCTGCTCGCTGGTGTGCCATCCCCAACTGCTCCTCAGTCTGCTGGAGGCGGCTGGATAGTGCAGTGATCCTATCCGTCTCTCTCTGGCGATCCTCAAGTAGTCCTGCTACCTGCTCCTGTAATGCCTGTAATGCAGTCTCAGTAGCTGTGGCCCTCTGTTCTGCCTCCCGAGCCTTTTCCTCCGCGGCCTCGATCCGGTCTCGTACTATCAGTAGTGCCTGGTCTGTCAGTGCCAACTCATCCTGGAGGGATGATATGTCAGCGTCATGTAACCTGCTGCGCGTCGCAAGTATCGGTAGCACCTCCCTCGTAGGCCGGAGCCAATAGGGGGGTGGGTAGGATGGTCCAGATGACTCTCCTGTAGATGAGGTGTCTGGTGATGCAATCCGGGCACTTTTGGCCGAAGGTCCAGCAATGTCAGGGGAGTGGGCTGGTCGCTTTCCTCTGCGAATGTTCTTCTTTCGAGCTGTGAGTTTGGTCTTCGCTCCCACCGGTGCAAGTAATGGTGATGGCGGCGTCGGGTCCGCCAGACGAGGTGGTGAAGGTAGTATGGAGCCGTCGTCGGACGATGAGTCCCCGTGTAGTACGGAGTAGGGCACCGTCTCGCCCGTGTCGCTCCCCTCGCCGGCGTCTCCATTGCCTCCTGGGGCTGGTGCGCCATCTGCCTCCCCCTCTAACTCCTCCTCAGGATCCTCCTCAGGATCCTCCTCAGGATCCTCCTCGGGATGCTCTTCAGAATCCAACTCTACAAGATCCACTGAGTCATGTGTCTGTTCCTCATCCGTGGATGAGTGGGGTGATGAGGGTGGGGTGAGTGGCTCCACTGATGATGATGGGGTAGCCGGTGTGTACTCCTCAGAGTCCGAGATCACAATGGGGTCCGATGAGGTCGACATCCTGTAACAAGTCAATATCCAGTAATCCATTGTATTCATGTATGAAAATGCATGTATGATGTGATGTGAACTATGTGAGCCTACAGTTATAGTCTAAGTATACTAAATGCAACTTAGTTCTCTATAACCAGGGCTCTGATACCAATCTGTCACACCCTGAAATTCCATAGCGGGTTACCCGCGGGTTGTGACTGTCAAGGATCATCAGTCCCGGTCATTTCGAACGACCTCTAACTGGTTTTCGAAAAGACATTCCGTTTGAACATCATACAAAATTAAATAGTAATACAGAGTTTGAAAATGCGGAATGTAAAGTGCGGAAGCAAAAGTAATGTTGCAAAATACAGAAGCATGACAAATTAGGTTCACATAAACCTAAGCTTCTAAATGAAAACATGCTGTGGGACTCTTGGAGTGCAATCCTAGTCCGTGTATGAATGCTTAGCGACCTGAGATAAACATGCTTAAAGTGTCAACACAGGGTTGGTGAGTTCACAGGTTTAAGTAACAGAAACAGAAATGAAAACAGTGTAACAGTACGCATGTATACCATTGATTCGATTGTTGATCAGACAATAAACATTAACTATATAAGCAACACCGAAACCGAAGCTCAACGAAGGAATGCAGAAACTAGCATTTTGCCTCTTACGTGCCCAGCACGCAATGGATTAGGTCAATTATGCACCCGTTTGACTCCCAGTCAGAGTTAGCGCGACTAACCCGGGTGGGGGTTGTTAAACCCAATAGTACTATTCATGAATCACCTCGCTTTGTGTAATAATTAACGGTTCGAATATGAGAGGACTTTATGTGCGGGAAATGCACCCACTTATATAAATTAAAGCGAAATCAAAGTAATTGTCATACGACTAAGTAAGAAAATGGTTTAGCATGTATCTCCCCCAATTGGAAAAGTAAGTAAAATGGGGCCGTGAAAACTCACCTGGAATGCGGTGAATGAGAAATGAAAGCAACAAGAGAAATCGAGTAACTCCGGGTAACCGACCTAACCGAGCCCTAAGAATTAATAAGGCTATAAGGTCTATGAAAGTAAACATGGTTTATGTAACCACATTCATCCAAACGACTCAACGTTGAAAGGTTACATTGACGTTTTGAAAAGGTTTGACCAAAGTTGACCGAGGTTTGACCAAGGTTTGACCAACTTTGACCAAGTTTGACTAATGTTGACTAATGTTGACCAATGTTGACTAGTGTTGACCAATGTTGACCAATGTTGACCAAGTTTGACCAATGTTGACTAATGTTGACCAATGTTGACTAGTGTTGACCAATGTTGACTAGTGTTGACCAATGTTGACTAGTGTTGACCAATGTTGACTCATATTGAAGTCATGTATATACAACACACAAGTAACATATAAGTTGTAAACATGTAACACATAAGCATCATACAAGTTATACATGTGTAGCACAAGTAGCATATAAGTTGTACGTGTGTGACACGTAAGGAACATACAAGTTGTACCTAAGTAATGTATAAGTAACATCTTGTGACATAACATACATGCTTCAACTAGTTGCATAAGAAATTAACATGTTATAAGTGACATAGCATTTGCACCTCTTAATGGCATATTTCATACACATAATTCATGTCATCATATTAATAACCTATTAGTACCATTTCAATTCTTTTAAACAAGTAGCATAACATGTCATTGCAATTTCATATTTCTTAACATAACAAAGTTTCCATTTTTGATAATTAGGGTTTTAGTGCATCTAAGGTGTCATAGCTCAAACAAACAAGTTATACATGAATTTATACTATTAACATATTAGTAACATGATCCTATGCATTTACTTTCTATTTCAAGCAATTATGAAGCTTTCTCAACAAATAAAGTTTCCTTATTTAGCAAGGTTCACCAAAACATGTCATAACACAACTTCAAATTACATATTCTTGCATAAGTCATCTATTCATATGATAATGAAGCTATATAATCCATTTTAAACATTTATAACCTACACATGCCAAATATGAACAATTAAAGTTTCCTTTTTAGGAAAGTGGTCCAAACGACCCTATTGCACATGTGTAACCTCAAATAACTCTTTTTACTACTTTAATATATATTATAAAACCATAATATCAATTTTTTATCCAATAGAAACTCATAACACAAAATATGCAAAATTAAAGTTTCCTTAAATAGTAAGTTGTCCATAACCGAGTGTAAAACAACATTTTAACCAAAAAATTTATATTTCCTATCTATTCCACTATTATGTGTACCATTTAAACCAACAAACATATCACACATCAAGTTTTGCAAAAATGCATCCAACAAAGTTTCTATAAATAGAAACGAGCAAATAATGACCTAAACAAATATTTCGAAACATAAAATGTGCATATGTGCATCAACAACTCATTATTATGAAATCTTTTAGTTAAAACAAGCATTATAACACTTTGAACCAACAAAACTCGTTTGGATGATGGTAGCACTACACATGGCCGAAAATGATGAAAAAGAATGGGTAGATTCTTACCAAAAGCAAGTATGATGTTAGAAATGATGTGTTCTTGTCTTGTTTCACCTTGAATCACCCTTGAATGGCCTTAGAATCACTTGAAATGGATGAGAAAGCTTGAGAGAGGTGGTGGCTAGGTGGTGATGGTGGCGGCCGAATGGAGGGAGGGGGGCTAGGGTTTGTGAAATGTGATTAGGGTAAAAGTGAGGGTGTGTGGGGTTTAAGGGATTTTTAATGGTAATGGGTTTGGGCTTTTCTATCTTGCAAGGCTTTTTATTAAGTAAATGGGCTACTAATATGGATTACTAACACTAATTTGCTGAATTATTTAGCCCAAGTAAGGAACCCATCATTTTTATAAAAATCTAATTTAGCGTTGATGGCACATATCGCGTATTTGCTTAAAAACGTTAAAATAAAAGTTGTTCTAAAAATTCTGGAAAAATTCACACAAGCATGAAATATTAAATCACAGTATTACATATAATTTTTACACACCAAATATGTGTCTAAATATTATTTCTAATATTCGTTAACGTTCGTGTGATAGGACGCGTGTGTGACCCGGTAATCCGTCCGATTACCGATGCATGTAATGAAATGAAACGAATGAACTTGTTATATGAAATGTGTACTTAATTATCCTATAATTAAGTATGATGCAAGTGTAATCACGTGAATTCAAGTAATAGTCGGGTATGGATATTAACCTGAATTTGCCGGGTGTCACACCACAAGAATCGAACCCGCAACCTACAACACAAACACACACACGCATAACCAGCCGGGATACTGCCCATCGCTGGTTATGTGTGTATCGTTTAATTGATAACCACAAGTGTGAAACTGGTCGCTGGTTCTCGGTAACCGGCAAACCAGTGTTCGAGGCCTTGGTTTGCCCGGTGATCGATGGCCTTAGGCCGAGATTTTGATTGGGATAGTTGGCCAGCTGATAACAGAAGATAAATGAACGAATTCGAGGCATGTACCTGGTCACGAAGGGTCTAGACGACAGGGCCGATGGTCCGAAAATTCCAAAATCGGTTAACTATGCTTCGGGATGAATTAGGTTCCGAAACTTTGGTCACAGCTTCACACAGTGGCGACGAACACAATGTCGGCCTCAATTTTGAGTGAGAGTGGGTGGAGGAGAGGTGGCGAGCTCGAGCAGGTCCGGTAATGGCCTTTTATAGCCGAGCTCGATCCCGATGATGAGACAAGCAATTGAGCATGTCCAGACACTCGTCTGGACGAGACGAAACTGTCGAGCCATCTTTCAGGCATGGAGGTCTACTGTCGGGGCCAATTGCGTGGCGTGGACTTTCGGCCACAAACACGATCACACTTTTCGTATGTTTAAACGACAAATTGGTCGGGGGCTTATGCTCGCGTGGGGACGACGAGGTCAGCGATACCAATTTCGGCTGTCGAGGTGCAGGGGACAGGCGTGTCAAGTGGGTCGCCGGAAAATAGCTCAGACCCCCGGTCAATGGGGAAGACAGCCGGAATCACGAATTAGGATTTGGCAATTTTGGTCCCTGGAGTTTACTTCTGAATCTATTTGGTCCCTGAGATAATTACGGATGAGTCCTTGTGGTTTGATTTGTCCACATTTAGTCCCTTAACTAATTTCTGTTTTAAAACCTTGTAGTTTTATTATTTTCAAAACAGACCCTTAACTTTTATAAAAATAACTAATTAGATTTCTTTTTAATTTCAATAAATTTTATAAACTTATATTATTATTATAAATATATTTTTTATAAAAGTTAATTATTATTTAGATAGATTATCATATTTATGTTATGAACCTTTTAAATTTAGATTTTTTATATAAAATTTTATATAAGTTTAAAACTTATAAAATTTTGATTATTTTAAATCCATAAAATAAAAATATATATTTTGTACAAAATTAAATAAAAACACTTGCATTTCATTTAATAGAAAATGATTACATGATATATATTACAAATGCGTGTATAAAAATCCGAAATGTCACAGTCTCCCCATGTAAAAGGAATTCCGCACCGAAATTCAACTGGTGGAGGCTATGAAAAGAGATGCGGGTATTTGGTCTTCACGTTCCCAAGTGAACTCGGGTCCACGTTTAGACTCCCAACGGATTTTGACAATGGGGATGCAACTACGTTTGAGTTTCTTGACTTCACGGCCCATGATTTCCACGGGTTTCTCAACAAAGTGCATTTTTTCGTCAATGCGCACTTCATCAAGAGGGATGTGGAGATTCTCGTCGACTAGGCACTCTTTCAAATTAGATATGTGAAAAGTCGGATGAACGTTGCTGAGCTCTGAAGGAAGATCGAGTTTGTAGGCCACTTTTCCTACCCTTTCGAGTACCTTGAATGGGCCCACATATCGAGGTGCAAGTTTTCCTTTCTTTCCAAATCGGACTACGCCTTTCCAAGGTGATACCTTTAGAACAACCATATCCCCAACTTGAAATTACAAGGGTTTTCGTCGTTTATCGGCATAGCTCTTTTGCCGACTCCTTGCTACTCGAATGTTGTCACGAATAAGAGAGATTTTATCGGTGGTCTCTTGGATAAGCTCGGGACCGGTGATTTGTGCTTCACCAATTTCATTCCAACAAATCGATGAACGACATTTTCGTCCATAAAGAGCTTCAAACGGTTCCATGTTAATACTTGTGTGGTAGCTGTTATTGTTGGAAAATTCGATCAGTGGTAGGTGAGAATTCCAATTGCCGCCAAAGTCAATGACACAAGCTCTAAGCATATCCTCGAGAGTTTGGATTGTTCGCTCGGTTTGTCCATCGCTTTGGGGATGGTAAGCCGTGCTTAAATCCAAACGAGTACCAAGCGCCGATTGTAATGATTGCCAAAATCAGGAAGTAAAACGCGAATCACGATCGGAGATGATGTTCAGAGGGATTCCGTGACGACTTACGATCTCATCAATGTAGATCCGAGCCAATTTCTCGACTCGATAGTCCTCACGAATAGGCAAGAAATGAGCAGACTTCGTGAGTCGATCGATAATAACCCATATACTATCGTGCCCACTAGGAGTGCGTGGGAGTTTGGTGATGAAGTCCATAGCAAGGTTATCCCACTTCCACATGGGAATTTCAGGTTGTTCGAGGAGTCCGAAAGGCTTCTGATGTTCGGCCTTTACTTTAGAACAAGTTAAGCATTTTGCAACAAAGTGGACAATATCCTTTTTCATGCCGGGCCACCAATATTGTTGACGAAGACCCATGTACATCTTATCAGCTCCGGGATGTATCGAATATCGAGTTTTGTGGGACTCGTTCATCAAAAATATACGAAGGTCGTCGCGATAGGGAACCCAGATACGATCCAAGTAATACAATAGGCCGTTGGCTTTGGTTTCTAGCAAGAGTTCTACACCACATGCCATTTCTTGGTACATGTTTCCCTCGGTAACCGAGGTGTGTTGTGCTTGGAGAATGCGGGCTTGGATATCGTTATGGATATGAACACTATGAAGCATGATACGTTCCTTACGACTCAAGGCGTCGGCTACAACATTTGCTTTGCCGGGGTGGTAGTGAATCTCGCAGTCGTAGTCGTTAAGAAGTTCGACCCATCGTCGTTGCCTCATATTAAGTTCTTTTTGATTGAAAATATGTTGGAGGCTTTTGTGGTCGGTGAAAACCACGCATTTGGTGCCATAAAGATAGTGTCTCCAAATTTTCAAGGCGAAAACGACAGCACCAAGCTCGAGATCATGGGTCGTATAGTTCTTCTCGTGGATTTTGAGCTGACGCGATGCGTATGCAATTACTTGGCCACGCTGCATAAGAACACAACCAAGACCTTGGTTGGATGCATCACAATAAACGACAAAGTCGTCATTACCACTAGGAAGAGTTAGAACAGGAGCATTGCAGAGCTTGTGCTTGAGAGTTTGAAAAGCTTCTTCTTGTTTGGGTCCCCACTCGTAAAGTTTACCTTTGTGAGTCAAGGCAGTGAGCGGGACCGCAATCTTGGAGAAATTTGAGATGAAGCGACGATAGTAACCCGCTAGTCCAAGGAAGGAACGAATCTCGGTAGGAGTCTTAGGAGTACTCCAATTCTTTACCGCCTCGATCTTTGCCGGGTCCACATGAATCCCCTTATCGTTGACTATGTGTCCCAAAAATTGAACCTCCTTTAGCCAGAATTCACACTTGGAGAACTTGGCGTATAGTTGTTCTTTCTTTAAGAGTTCCAAAATCAAACGAAGATGTTGTTCATGCTCCACTTTCGTTTTAGAATAGATGAGAATGTCGTCAATGAAAACGATCACGAACTTGTCCAAATAAGGTTTGCATACACGGTTCATGAGATCCATGAAAACCGCAGGTGCATTAGTCAAGCCAAAAGGCATGACCATGAACTCGTAGTGACCATATCTAGTCCGAAAGGTAGTCTTCGGAATGTCTTCATCGAGAACACGAAGTTGATGGTATCCGTAACGAAGGTCAATCTTGGAGAAACATGTTGAACCTTGAAGTTGATCGAAAAGATCGTCGATAAGGGGTAAAGGATAACGGTTCTTGATTGTAAGCTTGTTGAGTTCACGATAATCAATGCACATTCGAAACAATCCATCCTTTTTCTTTACGAACAGCACGGGAGCACCCCAAGGTGAGTGGCTTGGTCAGATGAATCCTTTGGATGAGAGTTCTTGTAATTGACTTGCGAGTTTTTCATCTCGGAAGGTGCAAGACGATAGGGAGCTTTTGCCACGGGAGTTGCTCCGGGCACAAGGTCAATACGAAACTCTACTTGTCTAGGGGGAGGAAGACCGGGTAAATCTTCGGGGAATACCTCGGGAAAGTCTCGAATGATCGGAATATCTTGCAATTTCTTACCTTTGTCTTTTGTGTCAACTACGTGGGCCAAGAAGGCAACGTACTTTTTCCGCAAGTACTTTTGTGCCAATGTGCAAGACATGAGTTGAAGACCACGACACGGTTTTTCACCGAAAATAACTAACGATTCGCCCGAAGGGAGAGGTATACGAATGCACTTTTCATAGCAAATAACCTCGGCATGGTGCTTGGATAACCAGTCCATGCCAATTATAATATCAAAGCTTCCCAATTGCATTGGAAGGAGATCAACAAGGAATTCATGATTATTAAGCTCGAGATTGCAGTCGCGGATAACAGAATTTATAGTAATAGATTTTCCGTTTGCTATCTCCACGGAATAAGAATTGTCAAGTTTCGTTCTTTGTTTAGCAAGTCGAGATTCAAAGGTAAGAGACACAAAACTCCTATCGGCACCGGTATCAAATAAAATGGATGCATAATGATTGTTTACGAGAAACGTACCGTTTATCACGTCGTTGTTTGCTTGTGCCTCATTAGCGTTTATATTAAACGCTCGTCCTTGGGGACCACCTTGATGATGAAGTTTTGGGCACCGGTCACGGAAATGGTTTGGGTCTCCACATTCGTAACATGCCCGACCATTGAGAGGTGCCGGATAGTTTGGACGGTTGGCTGGAGCAGCTTGATGGACGGGAGGACGGGTACGGCAAGTAGTGACCACGTGTCCATATCGTCCGCAGCTTGAACACAATCGGCATGGTAAGTTGGCAGGATGGTGGTACTTGTAGGTCTGACATTGGGGATTTGGACCCAAATAAGGTTTCGGGTTTTGACCCAAAGGGGCCACTTGAATAGCAGGTACGGTGGGAGTTACGGCTGCGAAGTTTTAACCCTTTCATTTCTTGTTGCGGTTAGAAGACTCGGGCTTTACATCTTTGACGGTTCAAGAGTAGAAACATCCTTCTTGGAACCCTTTCTTGTTAAGGTTCCGGCTTTGACGTGGTTGTCGGATAGCGTAGCGGATAGACGAATAGCAGCTTCAAGTGTAGGAGGATTGCTTCCTAACACAGCATCCTGAATTTGCATAGGCAGCCCGCCTATGTATTTTTCAATTTCCCGAGCAAGGGGAGTGATCATATGAGGTACCAACAGGCTCAGCTCTTGAAATCTAGTGGTGTAAGCCAGATTATCCCCGCTGTCTTGGGCAAGATCCCAAAACTCAGTCTCGAGCTTCCTCGTTTCATTTCGAGGACAGAATTCATCAGTCATGGCTCTCTTCAGATCATCCCATGATAAAGATGTAGCAACCTCAACACCACGAGTGCGTTTCTCACCGTTCCACCAGGTGAGGGCTCTCTTTTGAAGTACACTTGTGGCATAGCGAACCCGAAGATTATCGGGACAGTCACTGTTTAAGAACGTACTTTCCATGCTTTCAAACCATTGTAGTAGGCCGGTAGCACCTTCAGTCCCGTAAAATTTTTTAGGGTTGCACGATTTAAAGTGCTTAAACGTGCATTGAGGCGGGTTGGTACCACCGTTTCCCTGGATGTTGTGAGACCCGTCACTGTTGTTATTGGCTTGGGTCATTTGTCCTACCAGTTGGGCAAGAAGAGTAGCAAGATCCGGGTTGGAAGTGCTAGAGTTTGCACGTCGAGGAGGCATTCTAACACCATAAGAAAAGACAATGATATTTTAGATAAAGAGGATATATATGAGCTATAGTAGGAATAATGTAAGCAGAAAATGCGGGATTCATCATGTCACGTGCCAATGTATGTGTATTTATTCAAGGTTGATGGGGAAAAATAAGCCATCTATTCCGGGTAGGAGATGATGTCATAGATCATTATTCGCGTAATAAGAATTGTCGGGATTCGCATGCACTACAAATCGTTATTACGTGTGCACCCGTAATAATGATTTGTTTTGTATGTTCATCTAGTTCTTCCTATCTTACTATAATGTCCCCAAAATTTTGAGTTTAAGCTCGGATCGTATTCTTGCGAATACAATGACTTATCAACGTTAAGGAATTCCTCAAAACTTTCAAGGAGACATGCTTTAGCCTATAGGTAAACACTCACTTCAGGAATTCCCAGGAAAGCATACGGGTCCGTTTATTTGGATTTATACGAAATGCTTTCCTAGACAGAAAACCCAATGTACAAGTGTCACCCTTCCAGATTGCACATGTCCTTTACTGGTTTCAAGAAATTAAGTCGTTGACGAGATCTTCAAGATTTTAATAGACTTGAGAGTCTATGAGTATAAAATGTGTAGAAATGTTGCAAATAGTATGGATGAGGAAAGGGTATAGATAAGGAGGTGTAGTGTATTTGTTTGCATATGTTTTTTTGTCAAATGTGTATGTAAAGTATGTATTAAAGTCTTGTATGTATGTGTATAAGTCTCATGTACCAAACTTGGGAAAATTCAAATAATACCTAACTACAAATAATTCACATAGCAAATGATCATTTAGCACGTAACACATAAGGGGGAGTCCTAGGGTTATAGTCTAGGTCATTGTGTCTAATAACCTAATTCCCTATAACCATGGCTCTGATACCAATCTGTCACACCCCGACCGATGGCGGAATCATCGAGGCGGACAATGGAACGATTGTTCAAAAGCACATGATAACTAAAATGTTGCATAATTCATTAATTTAATTAAAGACAACAAACATTCAAGTACAATACAAATTCAAATAACCTAGTCTATTTCAAAACATTGATTTAATTAACTAGGTCCATAAGTTCTTAAGTGGTGGAATCTTCAGCAAGCAATCACATATCCAAACCTGAAACATTATTTAAATCAAGTGTCAACTATAAAGTTGGTGAGTACATAGGTTTAGTGGAACCGATAAATAGTAGATAAGAACGTTTTGCAACTCATTTTTTATCTTGTTAAACATAGCATATATGGTTTTATCATTTATCTAAGCACAATTCAAACCTTGATTGATGCGCTTGAACATAGCACAACAGCTAGGTCCGGTATGTTTGAATATAGTTACCCACTATATCCGGTATGTTTGAATATAACACGCGGCTATATCCGAGTATGCAGTAATAAACACCCTAACCGGGTGGGCTGGTCAGGCACAATAGATCTATTAATATTACTGTTGGTTTTCTTGTGTTTAAAATAAATAAGTGTACTCCCAAGATAATAAGCATATAATCCACATGAATAACACGTATAAACAATTTGATTGAGTAGCATGAAATAATGTTTCACCCCAAAGTATGTAGAAATGTAAAAATAGGGGCTATGTAACTCACCTAGCTTGCGGATGTTTTAATCCACGTGGGTAGGAGATAAGGATGTTGAAGTCTAAGCACGTTGAAACCCTATGTGGATAAATGGGTATTATTGTATGTTTGTATATGTGTATTCGTATTTAAATGCGTATAGGTTTATAATAACATTCCTTAAAATTATTTGCACAAACTAGTGTAGTAGAATAATGATTTTTTTGTAAAATTTATCATCTAAATATATATTTATTCTTGTTAGATATTTATATTTTAAATAATTTGTTATTATGTTTATTGTATTATATATAATAATAAATAAAAGGAAGAGTTTCTATTTGTTTAATTATTATATATTTTTGTGAGTTAAAATTATTTTAACAAGTTTATAAAATATAGGGTTTATTATTTTATAAAAATTGGACGGGTTAAATATATGAAGAAAAAGGTTATTTAATGGTTTCGAAAATAAACGAACGAGTCAACCAACCCGTAATAGTTTTTATTGTATAGGTATAATATTAAAATATGATAAAATAACTAAATAAAATAAAAACAGAAAAAATTTGGGTTGGGTCGGAGGCCACAAGAATCGAACCCGCAACCTACAACACAAACACACACACGCATAACCAGCCGGGCTACTGCCCATCGCTGGTTATGTGTGTATCGTTTAATTGATAACCACAAGTGCGAAACTGGTCGCTGGTTCTCGGTAACCGGCAAACCAGTCGCTGGTTCTCGGTAACCGGCAAACCAGTGTCAGAGACCTTGGTTTGCCCGATGATCGATGGCCTTAGGCCGAGATTTCGATTGGGATAGTTGGCCAGCTGATAACAGAAGATAAATGAACGAATTCGAGGCTCGTACCTGGTCGCGAAGGGTCTGGACGACAGGGCCGATGGTCCGAAAATTCCAAAATCGGTGAACTATGCTTCGGGATGAATTAGGTTCCGAAACTTTGGTCACAGCTTCACACAGTGGCGACTAACACAATGCCGGCCTCAATTTTGAGTGAGAGTGGGTGGAGGAGAGGTGGCGAGCTCGAGCAGGTCCGGTAATGGCCTTTTATAGCCGAGCTCGATCCCGATGATGAGACAAGCAATTGAGCATGTCCAGACACTCGTCTGGACGAGACGAAACTGTCGAGCCATCTTTCAGGCGTGGAGGTCTACTGTCAAGGCCAATTGCGTGGCGTGGACTTTCGGCCACAAACACGATCACACTTTTCGTATGTTTAAACGACAAATTGGTTGGGGGCTTATGCTCGCGTGGGGACGACGAGGTCAGCGAGACCAATTTCGGCTGTCGAGGTGCATGGGACAGGCGTGTCGAGTGGGTCGCCGGAAAATAGCTCGGACCGCCGGTCAATGGGAAAGACAGCCGGAATCGCGAATTAGGATTTGGCAATTTTGGTCCCTTGAGTTTACTTCTGAATCTATTTGGTCCCTGAGATAATTACGGATGAGTCCTTGTGGTTTGATTTGTCCACATTTAGTCCCTTAACTAATTTCTGTTTTAAAACCTTGTAATTTTATTATTTTCAAAACAGACCCTTAACTTTTATAAAAATAATTAATTAGATTTCTTTTTAATTTCAATTATATTTTATAAACTTATATTATTATTATAAATATATTTTTTATAAAAGTTAATTATTATTTAGATAGATTATCATATTTATGTTATGAACCTTTTAAATTTAGATTTTTTATATAAAATTTTATATAAGTTTAAAACTTATAAAATTTTGATTATTTTAAATCCATAAAATAAAAATATATATTTTGTACAAAATTAAATAAAAACAATTGCATTTCATTTAATAGAAAATGATTACATGATATATATTACAAATGCGTGAATAAAAATCCGAAATGTCACAATCATGAACATGCTGTGTGATCTCTCTCTTAAACCCAAAAGGTTTAGTAACATGTTGCTTAGGCAAATTTTCCTTGACAGATTGTTTAATCCCATTATCAGATGTAGACTTTCCACATTCGGTCTTTGCAGAATCTTTACTACTCTTGATTGACCATGAACAACAGCAGGTGTAACTTTTTCTAAAATAAGAAAATTCTTCTCTTTGTTTCTGTAAGGACAGTATAACATTATATGTCCCACCTCATTACAATGAAAGCAAACTCTCTTATCCTTGTATTCTCTGATGTAAGGAACCCTTGTTGAAGTTGAGGAACATCCTGATGAATAACCTTCTGTAGATTTAGCATCACTACCTCCTTGTTTCTTTGGAACATACATCTTTCTGAATGATTCACCAACATAAGTCTTTGAAACTTGAAACTGACTATCTTTAGGTTTTGCTACATTCACCTTTTGTTTAATGAAATCACTTGTTGATTTATTTTCAACTTTTGACACTTCCTTTTTTATATCACCAGCACTAATAAAACCACTTTTAGATAAAATTGGTGAAATAGTTGGTTGTTCAGCTTCATCGGGCTCTGTAAGAATACATCGATCTCTTGTGACTTGTTTTACCACTTTTGGTTCATCAAACTTCACATCTTTAGGAACACCATCAGTTTTCTGAGCATCAAATATCTCATCATCACTATCAGAATCATAAACCATTTCTTCTCCTGTGACTGGATTAATCTTTAAAACTATCTTTGGATCAATATCCACTTCAGTAATGATCTCTGGTTCTACAGCATAATTCCCATTAAATGGTGGAGGAGCAAATCCAATACCAGTTGTTCTCTTAACAGGATCAGCATTGTCATTGAAATAACCCAACAATAGTGATGAATTTCTAAAACATTCCAGTTTTCTATGTAATCTGATCACCTCTGCTTCTTTGTCTGAAATTTCTTTGTTTTTCTCAGCAACAATTTCATTTCTCTTTTCAATCTCAGCATAAGCCATATCCAACCTATATGCTTGTTCCTTATTCTTCAAAGTTAGAGAATTAATGTCTCTCTTGAGTGATTCAATTCTGTCAATACACATCTTATCATTATCCTTTAATTTCTGATTCACTGAGTGCATCGATTTCATATCACAAATCAAGTTTGTGTTATCATCCATGACTTTCATCATTTTGTCCTTCACCAAAACACAGTTAGAACAATATATATTATAGATAACATCTTTTACCTTTGATGGATCTGACATGTTTGCCATGAATACTTTAGCAGTTGGAATCTCTTCAGTCATCTCATATACTCTTTTAGTCAACAAAATCTCATCTTCAGATACACTTGTAATGGACACATTTTCTTTAGAATGAACTTCATCAGCACTTTCAGTATTAATTTCTTCTGTAATAACATTCTCAGAAGATTCATCATTATGACTTTCTACTTCACTCCCTGAACTTTCACTATCACTGGAACCTTCATCTTCATATGTCTCATCAGTATGAATTTCAGCCACAAACGCCTGACTCACAGCACCAACTAGATCTTCTAAATGAATTCCGCAGTCATAGTTATCATCTCCTTGAGCAACTAAAGCAGATGATGTTGAAACATTTGCTGAATTTCTTGAACCACTTGAACTTTGTTGATTTATGTTACTTTGATAATTGTTGTTCTTCTTTTGAGAATCAAACTCAACTTTTGGCTTATTACATTCTTTAGCAAAGTGACCATATTCTTGACAGTTGTAACATCGAACTTTAGTCTTGTCAAAACCTATTCTTGTTCTGCTGTTTGATCCAATGTACTTCCTTCCAGTTGCTTGTCTCATCAACATTGCCATATTCCACTGAATATGCATTTCTTCTAGATCAACCGGATCAATTTGACGATAATCTTCTTCAATTGCTTATGGATCATGAATCTTTCCTCTAAAAAAATTTTCATATGAAGCAATAAAAGATGAAAATATTGTCATATAATCTTCAGCTACCCTTTGAGTCACATGATGTGAATTCAATGGTTGTGATCCAGGAGAATTTGATGTAGTTGCAGAAAAACCAGATTGATAAGAACATCCAGAACCATTTTCATTAGAGTTATCTTGACCATCTCCTAAAAACAAAGCAACTCCTAGTCCAGATTTTCTAGATGTTTTGGCAAAATACACTGACGGATCTTGCATGTGTTCCATATTGGTTTCCTTTTTCTTTAAGTTCAGATCATGAGATTGAATTTTTCCAAGAACATCTTCAAGTGACATTGTCTTATATTTTTCATTTTCTTTGATGAGAACAGTATACACATCAAATTTTGATGGTAAAGCTTGTAGGTCCACATGACTCATCTACAGATCGATCTCGTGACAGGACGTCTCGATAACACGGAGTGCGGAATCCTTCGTGTTAACGTATGTATACGAATTGACAATAGAAACAGCAGGTAAATAAACTTCTCTTTGTATTCCACCAAACACAGAGTTTACAAGATTCACTGAATACAATCGATTATGTCCTTACTTAACAGAATCTGTAAACACCTATTTATAGACACAAGCTCTGCAGTAGGCGAACTTAACAAGTTCGCCTCAAATAGACTAGGCGAACTTAACTCGCCTCTAATAGGCTAGGCGAACTAGACAAGTTCGCCTCTAGCAGAACTTGTTCTAACACTTAGACAAAATCTATACAATTACATAAAAACATAAAGACAATAAGACCTAAACTATTACAAAGCTTTTGTCAGACATTCTATGTCCTAACAGACTCCCCCTTGACAATAGCTTGATCTTCTGTCTTCAGTCTTTATGACGAGCACTTCCAGTTATCTGGTAATCTGCTTCCTGCGTGCATTCCATATCTCTGACATATCTCCAACACTCTTTTATACTGCAATCCTTGTTTTCTCCATTCATCTATAAACATAATTTCATTCTTTCTTAACGTCCTCTGATCTTTCTTTGAGAAGTTAATAATATTCATTGCATCGTAGAAACTAACAATGACCTTATTATCTTTATCATCAATTCTAGCTTCACCAGTATTCACATCTACGTACCACCATTTCATGTTCCCCAGAAAATCTTGTGGTATTTTCTTCAATGGTATATTATGTACAACACGTACTGGCTTGAACTTATACTTCTAGGTCACAATCTCAGTCTTTTGATCTACAATCTTCACTCTTTTTCCTTTCTATGCTTTTAATCTTTCATACTTCCCTGATCCACCTTCTCTTTTAATCAAGTTGGCAATCACATCGGCTAATCCACACTTTGATCTATTAATCAGTGGTTTTGTAGCTAGACCATTCATTTAACACCTTGGCAAGGTATTGAAATACTTGATCCTAGGCTTTAAGTATTGAACACCATCAGATCTCTTAAGACCAAACAACTTCGTGTCATCATCATAAAACCAACTAATGATTCTTCCAATACACCTCTCTTTATTCACATATCTTTCTTTCTGAGCAAGTTGTATAAGTGACTTAGGTAGTACTTTCATCCAACTGTTAACTACTTCTCTCCACTGTTCTCTAGTCATTCCTGTATTTCTATACATCACAGGTTCTTCATTCGGCTTAGGAGACACAGGATGAGTAGTATCAGCATCAGTATCTATCTTGGATTTGTTAGGACATGTTTTGTAACTGTTGATAAAATTCTGTGTAAGTTCTGCTAGAGGCGAACTTAACAAGTTCGCCTGGGCTATCAGAGGCGAACTTAATAAGTTCGCTTAAGTCTATCAGAGGCGAACTTATTAAGTTCGCTTAGCCTATTAGAGGCGAACTTAATAAGTTCGCCTAAGCACAGTGAGGCGAACTTGTTAAGTTCGCCTGGTGCAGGTCTGTGGCTATAAATAGGGAATAACAGAACAGAGAGCTAAGAACGGTGTGAGACAGAGAGATCAGGAGGAACTGATTAGAGTGAATTCTTGTAAACTGATATCTTGGTGGAAATACAAAGCGTTTATTTACACCGTTGTTGTTGATTGAGTTACACGAGCACGTTGATCATGGATTCCGCACGTTATCACCGTGTAGTACCGCGAGTCTAGAGATCCGTCACACAACGAATTAGGGACCTACAAGTGGTATCAGAGCCTTTGCTCTTGATTAGCAAAAGATTCGTGGTGTTTTCGTGTCCAATCAACATCAAAAATCTGAGATTTTGAAGCTTTTTCATCTTTTTGTGTTCTTGATAAAAATGGAGAATTTTTGACAAATTTGGATTGATTTTGGATTGTTTTGATGAAATTGATCCAATAGAAAGCTTCTAATAGAGAAATTACACAATCCTACGGTCCAATTTTGATTAATTCTTTCAAATCAATGATTAATGATGATTTCCATATGCTTCTGGTTCGCGAGTTTAGTCTGACGTGTTCTTGAGTGTGAATCTGTTGAAGCAAGCGAACTTGCTGATTTGTGTGCAGGCGAACTTAAGGAAGCGAACTTAATAAGTTCGCTTGGTGAATATTAGGCGAACTTAATAAGTTCGCTTGGTGCAGAGTAGGCGAACTTAGTCAGGCGAACTTAACAAGCAGGCGAACTTAGCTAAAAAAAAAAAAAGTATTTTGGCGGGAAATTCGTCTTGTCCAAATTTTTTAGAGAAAGTTTATATAGTCGTTTTGAATCATTTTTGAAATTTTGAATTTTCGAAATTTTTTAAAAAGAGTATTTTGGCGGGAAAATTTTTTCCGGATATTTTCGCAAAAATTTCAAAATGTCAATTTCATGTGATGATAATGATATTGGAACTATGCCACTGAGACTTTTGTGCATATCAGATTTTCGTAGCTGGAAAGTCCGGTTCGAACAGTTCGTATCAGAAACTGATGAAAACTTTTGAACATCCATATTTGAAGGATATGTGCATCCTACTTATGACTATATGGGATATTATGATGTACCTAAACCAGTGACAGCTCTTAGTAGACTAGAAAAGCAGAAGTTTGACCGAGAGGTGAAAACGCGTGAAACGTTAACGATGTCTTTACCAAAAGAAATCATTCATAGTCTCGGGAAGTGTCCAACTTCAAGAGATCTATGGGAAGCTTTGAAGAAAAAGGGTGAAGCAAATTCTCAAGCGTTTGTAGTCTTGATCAAATAAGTATTGGAGAAGCAGAGTGTTTCTGAAAGTGATTGTTCTACCGAGTTAAGTGATAGTGAGAGTATTAGATCTGGTGAAAGTACTCAGTCTACCGAGAGTGATGTAGAGACTGAAGTAAGCTTTCAAACAGTTGAAGATGATTTGAGTGTATCAGAAACTGATGCAGAGCCTGACATTGTTGATCAACAGAGTGAAGCTGATGATGACGTTTTCATGGCTCCTAGTGCATCTTCTTCAGAAGTAAAACCTGAGGTTTTTTCTAACTCTGAGACGTTTTGTTCTAACTGTGTTTCAGTTAAGGATAAAATGATGAGGGTTATGGATGACAATGTAAACCTCATTTGTGATATGAAATCGATGCACACGGTAAATCAGAAATTAAAAGATAATGAGAATGTGTGTGTTGAGAGAATAGAATCACTGAAGAGGGATATAAGTTCTCTGACTTTGAAGATCAAAGAGCAGGCATATCACCTGGATATGTCCTTTGCAGAAATTGAGAAGAGAAATAATGATCTTGTTGAGAAAGATAAGGAATTAGCTGAATCTAAAGCAGAGGTAATCAAATTGCATAGAAAATTAGAAAGCTTTGCAAATTCATCATTCTTATTAGAACATTATCATAATAATACTGAAGAGGGGAAGGGAACTAGTGGTATTGGCTATGTTCCTCCACCATTCAATGGCAATTATTCTGTTGCACCTGAGATTATAAATGATGAGGATTTAGATCCTAAGACTGTGTTGAAGGTGAATCCAGTCACAGGTGAAGATATGGTGTATTCTGATGAGAGTGATGATTAATATTTTGATGAAGCTAAGGTAGAGGGGATACCAAAAAAAGGTTAAGAAAGAAGACTCAAAGGTTGATTCTAATTCATCTGGAAATTCTACATTTGGAAGTTCTTCAAACTCAAGGAGAGTTCCATATGTCAGAGATTATAAAGACAGGCGTACATGTTTTCATTGTAATGAGATAGGACACATTGTGGTGAACTGTCCTTACAAAAATAAAGGAAAGAAGCATGTAGTTCCTGAGAAGGTGAAGACTGAATCAAGACCTATTGAGAAAAAGTTTGTTCCGTCTCAAACTACAAAAGAAGTTCATGTAGGAGAATCTTCTTCAAATGCATCTTATCGTGTGAAGATTCCTTATATGAGAGATTATCGTGAGATGAGATCTTGCTTTTCTTGTGGTCTTGTTGGTCACATACGGGTTGATTGTCCTCACAAAGCCAAAGGTAACCGACATGTTACTCCAGAAAAGGTAAGAACTCATGGTAAGCCTTATGTTAACCCAATTGTGGTTAAACCTCATGTTACACCAAAGGGTAATTCAAAATCTGAGGTTAGGCTTTCTAGACCTCAAAGACGGAGGAGAAACAGAAGATTGAGAAAACTTTTAGAACAACAAGAGTTTTCACAATCAAATCAATTTTCAAATGAAAGAAAATGTTCAAACACTTCACATTTTAAGCAAAAAGAACTTAATGAACAGAAGTATGTTTGGAAATCTAAAATTTCTGTTTCTGACTCGTCGGAACAATCTCCTAAAATTGATGAGAGATTCGATTGTGAATGGAGTGAGGTTTATTATTTTGATACAGATGGACGACCCATGACTACCATGGCTTGGGTCCCAATTTCAAATTAATGTTTCTTGTTAGATGTGCAGGATTTACCAAGAGGGACTATTAATACCATTTTGGTTGTTGATAGTGGTGGTTCTTAGCACATAACAGGGAATGACATCTGCATGAGTAACGAGTTGTTGATAACTGAGAATATATTTGATTCAATGACTTGATGTTCAAGGGGGAGAATATGTCACACACAATGTTTTGGAAAGAGTTTTACAAAGTCCAAATGATAACCTGGAACTTAGGATGACAATGGTGAGCATAAAGTCATTGATGCAACCATTTGACTAGTTGAGGGGGAGTCTACAGGACAGGGGGAGTACAAAACTGTGTTGATGACAAAAGGCAAAGGCATTCAATTACATTACATTGGTTTGAGTTTTTAAATTGATTGACTTGCTTAATCCTGAGTAACCAAGTAAAATGTTTTTCTTAAAATGTTTTCATGGAAGGTTTTATTTTCGTTTGTTTTACTTTCTTTGAAAAAGATTTTGAAAAATCCAAACAAATTGAAAAACTTAAAATCGACATTACTTGAAGTTAAAGAAGAGATGATAGTACATCAGTAGATGTTCTTTCACACATGACCTTAGATTGACTGGTTGGTGCTTTATGTTAATATATCTGAAGTATATGTTTTGATCTAAACTTCAAAGACTGCACAAATAGGAAATGATAGTGTTGTGTATGCATATAATTTGAATTGTCAGTAGACTAAAAGCGTCACTGAACCATTAGTAGTGTGAAAACATAATTGCATATGTTACAACTGTGATTTGAACCCATTTTATGCCTGGGTGTGTGTGTTAAAAGATCTCTATCAGATAAAGAATATTAGCTTTTAATAAAGATTTTCCTATGAGATCAGTTTCGGGTTATGTCCTTAGCACTATTCATTCGATTTGCTTCAGTGCCCATGTCCCGAAAAGCATGCAATTTGAAGTATAATCAAGATATGTCCTTGACATCATCTGTCAAACATATACTAGCCCTTGGATCATATTGATAAATCGTCTTTACTGATTCCATTGAATTCATAATCCAGATAACAGTTGGATCCACGTACCTGAATCTTATGATTCCACATATATAAGCCAAGAAAATGAATCATTTGATTCTGAATCTCATTGATTCCTATACAATCCAATTTGGATTTTGCTATTCATCTGCTAAGTGATGTCTCCTCATTCTGGAAATTCGGATAATCTTTAGTAAAATCTCATATGTCTTGAAGATAGTGCATTTACTTTCTGTTGGCATACTAGTGGGGTACACGTTGTATTTCATACTTAAATGGTACCTTAACTCACAAGAAAGTGGGAATGAGATGCTTTAGTTTCAAATCTTATAATATTGACAATTTAAATTTGTGTGTCATAGCATGATCCTATTTTCTTTGAATGTTTATCGCTTATCATAACATGCAATATAAAAGTCTTGAAAAGATAGAGTGTGATAATCTTGAAAGATATTGGTTTGATTGGTCAAGGCTTGAAAGAATGACATAGTATACCAATTGATATTATATGGATTTTATATCCAAGATGTGTGATTGATTCATCATATATACTGATATGATCTTCTTACTTATGATGTTCGACCAAAAAGATGTGATTTTGTATTTTACATTTCAGTTTAGATAGAGAAAAACCAAAAAGATTTTGTCTTTCTTATGTTTGAAAAACCAAAAAGATTTTATTTTTCCAGCTTCCATGGAAATCTTAATTGTTGGTTATTCTTGGTTGTTCTCCTTTGCAAAAATTGAATATTGCAGACAGAAGTTGACAAGGGGTCCTTCTCCCAAGTTTTCTTCTAGATATAAAAAGAGTGTGCAGATAAACAAGACGGAGACTACAGTGTGTTTGATGATATATGAAGACTGATGACAATCTTCTGAAGCTGTTGTCAAGGGGGAGTCTGTTGGAGCATATTCTGGTGACAACGAGCTTGAAGATATTATGTCTTAGTCTTAGAGTCTTTGACTTGTATTTGATAGAATTGTTAGCAACAGTTAAAGGGGAGTCTGTTAGGACATGTTTTGTAACTGTTGATAAAATTCTGTGTAAGTTCTGCTAGAGGTGAACTTAACAAGTTCGTCTGGGCTATCAGAGGCGAACTTAATAAGTTCTCTTAAGTCTATCAGAGGCGAACTTATTAAGTTCGCTTAGCCTATTAGGGGCGAACTTAATAAGTTCGCCTAAGCACAGTGAGGCGAACTTGTTAAGTTCGCCTGGTGCAGGTCTGTGGCTATAAATAAGGAATAACAGAACAGAGAGCTAAGAACGGTGTGAGACAGAGAGATCAGGAGGAACTGATTAGAGTGAATTCTTGTAAACTGATATCTTGGTGGAAATACAAAGCGTTTATTTACACCGTTGTTGTTGATTGAGTTACACGAGCACGTTGATCATGGATTCCGCACGTTATCACCGTGTAGTACCGCGAGTCTAGAGATCCGTCACGCAACGAATTAGGGACCTACAGGATTGAGCAGTATCATCAGGTGTAGTGATATCTTCAACAGAGTCCGTAGAATCTGTTACTCCTTCATAAGAAAACTCGGGAATAACATCATCTTGGATGAAGTTATACAGTACATTCAGACCATCACTGCCTTCATATGTAACTTTATCTTTACTCTTTTCTATCTCAATATCTACAATCTCTCCTTATTCAACTTCATTATCCAACACATCCTCTTCAACATCATCAAATAATTCATCAATATCATCCAGACATTCTAACTTCTCAGCTTCTTCTTCTTTAGAATCAGCAAAGAATTCCAATAATAAAATATCTTCATTCACTCCAGAATCATTCTTGGTTCCTTCAATAGTTTGTGATGTCGACTCCCCCTGAGCTCTTGATATGGGATTTACGTCAACAGCGTATTGACGATCACCCTCAGCATTACCACTAAGATCATTGTCATCATCATCCTTTCGTTGAATTGACTCAGCATGACAAGTATCATGTATCCTTAACTCCCCCTGAGCGTCAAGACGCTCAACAAGTTTGGAAACCATTAACTGCATGTCAGCAATCTGTGTAGCTTGAGCCTGAAGGACCAACTGTCTCTCAGTATCAGTAGTCATAAGAGTATCTACCTGAGTCTGCAATGCAAACACCTGTGATTCAAGGAAGGTAATCCGTTCAGAATCAGAAGGCTTTGAAGTACCAGCAGAAGATTTAGAAATTGTAGGAACAGGAGTAATCACAGGAGATGGATGTGTAGATGAAGGAGGTGTAACCAGTAAGGAAGCAACACCTTGAGATGAATGTGCAGCAGCAATAGAAGCAGACATAAGCTTCGGAGATTTTGGAACCGGATGTGCATCACTATCAGAATCCGAGCTCTCATCGATTAATGTTCTCTTTCCAAGTACTGATCCAGAAGGAGGATTCCAAACAGATTTACGCTTCGGCTTTCTGGCTTTAGATTTAATGCGTTTCCCTGCATTTTCCAATGGTAAAGCAGCCAATCTCTCATAATGATCTGAGCTAAAATCTCTACACGAATCAGAGTCAGTAGCCTCAGAATCAGGTAAAATAGTATCACCGGAACTCGTATCCACCACATTCCCTTCAGCTTCATGAATGGGTCAGTTCACAGCTTCATTATCAAAATCTTCCATATTCATACCCAAATCTTGTTCATTTTCTTGAGCAACGACTTCCTGAACCGGTTCATTAACAGGAATATGAACATGTTCTTGTGGAATAGGAACTTGTTGTTGTGCTTGTACCTGAGCGTGAACTTGTTGTGGTTGTTGTGGTTGTGGTACTTGATTCTGGACTTGTCCTTGAACTAACTCCTCAGGATAAAACCAATTATCATTAGGAGGCTTAATATAATCAGGATTGATTAAATGACCAAACAAAGGAGTCGGAACTGGAATCAAAGCCACATTTTGTTGTTTAACCTTGGTACAATCAGTAAAGATTCTTTTGGACATAGGAGTCAAGGTCAAACGTATTGGATGCAGTGGTAAATCTGGAATTAAAAGGTTCATAATCATTTGCAAGAACCTAGGGTACATAAGAAACCCTTGACCTTCTGGAGGATTGATTTGCATAACCAACTCACGGTATATATACAAAGCAAAGTTAAACCATTTGTTCAGGGTCAATGTAACCATTGCAGCTTGTAACGCACTCTTCAAACCATCAGTACCAGCCTTTCTGGAGATAAACATTGGATGAATACGTGCATAAAATACCTCCATTCTCCAACTAAACCACATTTTCGTGCTTGAGTATCATTTGGTCTGCCTCTGTAGCCCATCCTCTGAAAGCACCCCATAATCAGTGTTCCAGGATAAGACATAGAATCTTCATTAGCACCTCCCAATGCCAAAGCAGCATGAATAGTTTCCACTGAAATAGCTACCTCTGTATTATTCACCGTTGCACGAAGGACATGAGGTTCAACATATGTGTCTTGATGTACTGTATCCTAGAATTGTTGGATATACGGTAAGCTGATGTATGGATCTGCGGATAAGGCCACATGTAAACGTGAACGATTCAAGAAATTGATAATTCCTTGGAAATTAACAGCCTCAGACATATTTGGATCTAACAACGCCACTTGATTATGTTTGTACTCAACACGACGAGCCATCTATAAATGTATTGGACATAGAACACACATTAGTCATATAATAAACAAAAAAAAATCAAACAAAAAAAATTTCACACACACAAAAAAATATTACAAGTCCAAACACTGCTTAGCCCTTAGGCGAACTTAATAAGTTCGCTTAGTGTTGCAAGAGGCGAACATAATAAGTTCGCCTAAACAAGTTCGCTTGAACAAGTTCGCCTGAACCAGTTTGTCGATACAAATTCAACAGCAGAATCCAAAATGTTCAAATCGTCAAATATTTTCAAATCAAACACATTGTAAGCATCGGTTCACAACAACTAAACAATATTAAGCTTCAATTTCAAGATTTACACCCAGATAAACATGATTTATTCAGACAAACGTAAGAATATCAGAATACGATGAAAACAGGGTTAAAGAAGCAATTTCCCATCGATTTAACAGATAAAAATCCATGAAATTACCTTAGATAGACTCGCAATTCAAAACCGATCCAGAAATAGACACGAAAATTTCAAATCGAAACACCCTAATTCAAAATTTCACAAGTTCGCTAAAACTCAGTAAGTTCGCTCAAAGGATAAGTTCGCCTGAACAAAATATTTATTCACACAATTAAGTTCGCTTCATTAGGCGAACTTGTTAAGTTCGCTTAAGCCCCAGGCGAACATATTAAGTTCGCTTAATCAGAAACAGGCGAACATATTAAGTTAGCTTCAAACCTTTGCCTTGAACAATTTCGACACTTTCAACACGTCACATTCTTGTGAACTTCCATCTGTAGCTTGTATCCGATCCAATCCCGAATCAGTTTAATAAAAAATAAAATTTTCATGGAAGAAAGAAACAAACTATTTTTTGTTTTTATCTGTACAAACAGAATCACATATTTTTGGGTTTTATCTAAGCAAACTGAAACGCATATTTTTGGTTGAACATCATGAGCAAGAAGATCATATCATTATATGAGCAATTCATCACACAGTCTATTATCAACTATGGGTAACCTATGATATGCACACAAAAAATGATATGAAACAATCAAACTCATTCTTATGTAACTCGTATCTTTTTCATTTTTATGTAATTTTTGCAAAGAATATTTATAAATCCATCATATTCACTTTTCAACTTTTCAAACAATTTGAATAATACTTGAAATGATACGCGATAAATTTCAAAGTAAACAAGATCAGGTCATGAAATGCTCAATTTGTCGTTCCGAATTTGTAATACAAAGCATGAATTCTAAAGTTGTCAATATTATATAATTTGAAGCTATAAGCATTTTTCTTCCAATTTCATGTGAGTTAGTACCATTTAGATGAAAAACATTGTGTACCCCACATATATGCCAACAGAAATTTAAATTTGCACTATCTTCAAGACATACACAGTTTATTGCAAGATTAGATCAATCTCCAAGATGAAATTATCTCTATTAGCACAAGTATAGAATAGCAGATCCCAAAGGATATAAGAATCAGGATGATTCAGAATCAAAAGATTCTAATGAATTGGCTTTATAATGAGAATCAATAGATTCAGGTAGGAGGATCCAACTATTATCTGGATAAATTTCAATGAAATCACAATAGATGATGTATCTGACTGATCCAAGGGCTAGTATATGTTCCAACAGAAGTTGTTAGAAAACATATCTTAGTTCAGCAACACATTGCATGTTTTTCCGGGCATGGGCAATGAAGTGAACTGAAAGAGATTGTGCTAAAGACATAATTCGATATTGGTCTCATGAAATTCTTAAAACCATATATTCTTTATCTGATAATGATCTTTTACACACACACCCAGGCATATAATGGATTCAAATCACAGATGTAATCATATCATATTTATATTTCACACTACTATTGGTTCAAAAACGCTTCTAGTCTATTGACAATTCAAGTTTCAAACTCATATTCAAATTAAAACATATTATCAAGATTAGAGCATTCAAAACACTATCATTTCTCATTTATGCAGACTTTGAAATTTAGATCAAATCAATTTACTTTAAACTATCATATATCAAAGGTCTACTATGGTCATGTGTAATGAACTATTCACTGATGTACTATCATTTCTTCTCTAACTTCAAATGATGTCAATTTTATATTTTTTATTTTGTTTTGAATTTTTATAAATAACAATTTTTGACTGAAATTTAAAATGCAGAAATGTAATAAAGCAATAAAAGAAATTTAAAAAACAAAATCTCCCATGAAAAATTGTTTTTAAAAAACTTTTATTCGGGATTGATCATACCGGTCATTTTGATCAGAAATTCAAACCTGGTACGATCAAATGCCTTGGTAAAAAGATCAGCAAAATTATCATCTGTATGTACCTTCACCAGCTCAATCAACTTTTTATCTGCATAATTACGAATAAAATGATATCTAATTTCAATGTGCTTTGTTTTACTGTGCTTAACAGGATTATTTGTGATAGACATTGTAGCATTATTATCAATAAACATGGGGGTTTCTGTAAAATTCAAACCATAGTCTCTTAATTGTTGTTGGATCCACAAGATCTGTGAACAACAACTTGCAGCAGCAATGTATTCTGCTTCACATGTTGAAATGGAGACCGTAGTTTGCTTTTTGCATTGCTAGGAAACTAGACGATTACCCAAGAACTGGCAACCACCTGTAGTAGATTTCCTGTCCAAACAACAACCACCAAAATCAGAATCAGTGTATGCATTGAATTCAAAGTTAGAACCATATGGAAACCATAGTCCCAATCTTTGTTTTCCTTTCAGATAACGAAAGATTCTCTTTACTGCAATCAAATGAGACTCTTTTGGTTTTCCTTGGAATCTGGAACAAATACACACAACGAACATTATGTCTGGCCTTGAAGCGGTTAAGTACATGAGAGATCCAATCATTGCATGGTAGAGTCGGCAATCAACTTCTTTTCCATCTGGGTCAGAATTAAATTTATGATTGACCGGAATCGGAGTATCGTATGGGGTACAGTCCTCCATCTTGAATCGGCTCAAGATGTCCTTTACATACTTGGACTGATGAATAAAGAAACCATCTTCCTTCTAATTAACATGAAGACCTAGAAAAAATGATAACTCTCCCATAGCTGACATCTCAAACTTCGATTTCATAACACTCTCAAACTCTTTGCACGACCCTTCATTTGTAGAGCCAAAAATAATATCATCTACATATATCTGCACCAGTAGGTATTCTCCCCCTGCTTTCTTAATGAATAAAGTCAAGTCAATTTGGCCACGAACAAAATCATTATCCATAAGATGTGTAGACAACGTTTCATACCACGCTCGGGGAGCTTGATGAAGACCATAGAGAGCCTTATCAAGCTTGAAAACTTTAGACGGATTAATTGGATCTTCAAACCCCGGCGGCTGACACACATAAACCTCCTCCTTGACTTTACCATATAAGAAAGCACTCTTTACATCTAATTGAAACACATTAAACCCTTTGTATGAAGCAAAAGCAAGAAACAACCGTATAGCTTCAAGCCTAGCAACAGGAGCATAAACCTCGGTGTAATCAATTCCCTCTTGTTGATTGAAACCTTGTACAACTAATCTTGCCTTATTTCTCACCACAACACCTCGATCGTCTTTCTTGCATTTAAACACCCACTTTGTACCAATTGGATACACACCCTTTGGAAGATCTATAAGATTCCAAACTTTGAGTTTGTCAAATTGAGCAAGTTCTTCCCGCATGGCCTCTATCCAATTGTTATCACGTAACGCCATTTCGACATTCTTTGGTTCGACCTGAGAAATAAAACAGAAATGTGAGCATACATCAGGAACACCAGTATCCTTAATACCTGTATACAAGCAAGTGTTGTCAATAATAGAACGCGTTTGCACTCCATCTCGCAAATTTCCAATGATATTTGTAATCGGATGAGCTTTGAGTTCCTTGATTGATGCAACCTCAAGAACTGGCAACACATCAACTTGAGTTGTATCAGATTGATAAGACATATCCTGATTAACTGGTATCTCCGAGTCCAGATTTGTAGGAATCTCCCCCTGATCCTATGTCAAAGTAGAAGGTTCAACAACTAACAAAGGATCAGCAG
The DNA here is from genome assembly GCA_023525975.1 of Smallanthus sonchifolius. Lineage (NCBI taxonomy): Eukaryota > Viridiplantae > Streptophyta > Magnoliopsida > Asterales > Asteraceae > Smallanthus > Smallanthus sonchifolius. Next base: position 62,895,131 of record CM042019.1, on the reverse strand, counting down.
AAGAATCTTGGAAAAATTACATTGTCGTCCTCACTATCAGACTCTTGTGTTCCCGAACAAGAAGCAACATTAGGATCTGGAGCAAATGTAGAGGGAACAGATGATTGTGGAACCGCAGTCGGTAGAAAACCACTATTCTGTGCATCCTGACATGAATCATATAATACAGCAGCTTCCTCAGGAGAAATATCAGAAGGTAATTGAAAAGACTTGAATAAATTGTCATAATCAAAAGCCCAGTCTGGTCCAATCACCATTTGAGGTAAAGACCGATTAGAACAGTCAATATGAAACCATTCCTCAACCTGGCGAGTCTCTTTTATTATAAACCCGCTTGGTAGTAGAATTTGCAACATACCCCAGAAAGATCCCTTCAATAGCCTTAGCACTGAACTTGGTTGGGACATCTCTAACTTTCAACAGAGTGCATAGATTACCAAAAGGTAGTAAATATTCCAGATTCGGCTTCCGATTATTAAGCAACTCATAGCATGTCTTGTTGTGTCGCTTAACGGTCAAAACTCTGTTCAAAACGTGACACGCAGTATTCACAGCCTCAGCCCAAAAAGTAACTGGAAGCTTAGAATCTGCAAGCATCGTACGTGTCGTTTCAACCAAAGTCCTGTTCTTTCGTTCAGCAACTCCATTTTGTTGAGGTACATATGGCACCAAGAATTCATGATGAATTCCCTTTTAAAGACAAAATAAACCCATCTTGCTATTTTTAAACTCGCTGCCATTATCACTCCTAATTCTTCTGACTTTCTGTTTGCGCAAATTCTCAAAACACTGGATTAAGAATTGCACCAACTCTGAGGTTTCGGCTTTAGAAGCAAAGAACTTAACCCATGAAAATCTAGAGAAATCATATGTAACTACCAGACAGTAAGATTTACGCCAATGCTCCTGATACTAATTGGTCCGAACAAATCCATATGCAGTAGCTCCAAAGGAGTCATAGTTGAATTCTTTGTCTTAGATTTGTGGGACTTCTTGTGTTGTTTCCCCTTCTTGCAAGGAATACAGTCATCAGGAACGGAAAATTTCATTTTCGGAACACCAATAACCAGATCATTCTTCACGAGATAATTCATTTTCCGATAATTGATGTGAGCAAGTTTCCTGTGCCACAAAATAGAATCCGACTCAGAGGCCTTGGAGAGTAAACATGTAGGAATTGAATCCGTTGTAGTAGCAACACTCATATCTAGGACATATGTGTCATTTCTCCTCGGAGCCTTCATTAGAATCCATTCGTCAGGAATAACAAAGCCCCGTTTCAAGATATAACACTCAGACTCATTGAAATGAAATGAAAACTTCTTGTCACACACTTGATATACACTCAAAAGATTGTGTTCAAGTTGTTCCACATACACTTTCTCAAATTTGACTTTATCATTCTTCAAAGTACCCTGGCCAGTTATGTACCCGCCTTTATTTCCAGCAAAAGCGACATAACCACCATCAATATTAATAACATCTTCCAGCAAATGAACATTCCCTGTCATATGTCGACAACAACCACTATCCACATACCACGTATTGTTGATAGTCCTCATTGGTTTCCCCAACATAAACAAATAAAATCAGCTAGAAATAAGAACCCAAGTCATTGTGGTCTTGGGCCGTCCAGATGGATCAAAATAAACAACTTCAAGCAATTCACAATCAACATTGTCATCAACATTTGGAACATAATATTCACAATTAGACCTTCTCAATGAAGACACCGTATGATTAATTTGAAAAACATTATTAGATTTATGATTATCAGATTCAGATATTTCCAAAAATTTATTTAATTTTCTGTTACGTCTTCTTCGTTGTGGTCTAGAAAGTTTGACCTGAGGTTGAGAATATTTTGGAATTCCAACATGTGGAATCTCAAACTTATTTTGAAAAACAACTGTTTTAGAAATATGCTTATCATGTTGCTTAAATCCCGAAGATTTAGCAAATGATTGACAAGGCACATTCTTTACAACACTAGAAGTAGGTTTTCCCACATTTGGTCTTTTCATAATCGTCACCACTCGTTGTTGTGAGGGAACACTCTTTAATTTGCCTTGATTCTTATACGGGCAGTGAATCAGAATATGACCAGCCTCATTACAGTGAAAGCAAACTCGTCTATCTTGATGATTTCTAATATAAGGAGTTTTTCTTGAATTTGATGACCCTTCCGATGAACAAGCTTCAGAAGATTTTACTGAACAATTGACTGGCTTCTTTTGAACAAAAACTTGTTTAATCACCGTTGAATAATTCTTCTTCTGATGACCAGCAGCAACAAAACCACTTGATTGTAACATTTTGGAAAGGTTAGGTTGATCAACTTTCATTTTATCAGGTTCTGTTAAAATGCATCTATCATGAGTAACATTTTTCACTACCTTTGGTTCATCAATTTGCACTTCCTTATGAATGCCTTCAACCTTTTTATCATCAAAAACTTCATCCTCAGAATCATAATCATAGTGTTGGAGCATATTCTGGTGACAACGAGCTTGAAGATATTATGTCTTAGTCTTAGAGTCTTTGACTTGTAATTGATAGAATTGTTAGCAACAGTTAAAGGGGAGTCTGTTAGGACATGTTTTGTAACTGTTGATAAAATTCTGTAGTTCATAGAGAGGCGAACTTAACAAGTTCGCTTGGTGCAGATTAGGCGAACTTAATCAGGCGACTGAGCGAACTTGACCCCAAGCGAACTTAACCCCAAGCGAACTTATTAAGTTCGCCTGATTAAGTTCGCCTAATCTGCACCAAGCGAAATTATTAAGTTCGCCTCTCTAAGTTCGCCTGCAACAGAATTGCTAAGTTCGCCTGCTTCAGCTGTTCAACCAAACACGAACCAAAAATTCCGAAAATCATCATATCTCGCTGGATTGATGGAATTTGATTAAATTGAACCGTAGGAATGTGTAGGAATTGATTAGGAACACTTCTATCGGATCAATTTCATCAAAAGAATCCAAAATGATCAAAAATTCTCCATTTTTATCAAGAACACCAAAAAAGATGAAAAATCTTCAAAATCTCTTAAATTTGATGTTGATTGGACACGAAAACACCACGAATCTTCTGCTAATCAAGAGCAATGGCTCTGATACCACTTGTAGGTCCCTAATTCGGTGCGTGACGGATCTATAGACTCGTGGTACGACACGGTGATAACGTGCGGAATCCATGATCAACGTGCTCGTGTAACTCAATCAACAACAACGGTGTAAATAAACTCTTTGTATTTCCACCACAATATCAGGTTACAATAATTCTGTCTCTAATCAGTTCCTCCTGATATCATCTCTAAATCTTCTTAACAGACTCTGTTACCTGTCTATATATAAGCACCAGTTCTGCACCAGGCGAACTTAACAAGTTCGCCTAAAAGATGCGTAGGCGAACTTATTAAGTTCGCCTCTAATAGGCTAAGCGAACTTAACAATTCACTCAGCACTTGACAATTCACTCAGCAAATGATAGAATCTCGTTGCAAGATCATCTAAAGATTCATTTTGAAAGTGCTTGAATACTAAGAACTGCTTTTTCAGGAATTCTTTTCTGCTTTTCTTAACATCCAAACTACCTTCACACCGCTTTTGTAACGCTTCCCACAATTGTTGAGAAGTCTTGAATTGTTTAAAACTATGATAAATTTCTTTAGGAAGAGACATTGAGATACTAGCCATAGCCTTCTTTTCCCTATCAAACATTAATTTTTCTTCTGTGGTTAAAGCAGATACCGATTTAGGAACATCATCCTTTCCCATCCAAGTGTATGTCGGATGTGTATAACCTTCCAAGATTGGAATCCATAAACTTGTATTAGTAAAAGACACGAACTGATCAAACCGATCTTTCCAGTTAGAATAATCTGCAAGACTTAACAATTTGGGTGGTTTCTGAGATGTACCAATCTCGTTATCGTAATTTAACATGTTAGTCACTTGCACCATATTTGCCATTTTCAGAAAAATTTCCATGTATTGAACAAGTACTCCCCTCAGGCGAAGATAATAAGTTCGCTTCAAATCCAAACAAGCGAATTTGATATCAAGCGAACTTGATAAGTTCGCTTAAACAAGAAAATCCGGTAAGTTCGCCTACTGAATGAGTTCGCTTAAATTGAGATAAGCGAACTTGATAAGTTCGCTTACTAAGTTCGCCTGCAACAAATCTCAGCAAGTTCGTCTGCTTCAGCTGTAACAAACCCAGCAAGAACCTCAACCCAAACACGAACAAACATCACTTAAAATCATCATTTCTCACAGATTAGAAGGAATTTGAAGAAATTGGATCATAGGATTTAGTATTTTATGAATTAGAACACTTCTATCGGATTAATTTCACCAAAATCCACTTCAAATCCACGAATTCAGCAGCAAAATCCAGTTCAAGAACTTGAAAACTCCATGGATACAAAAACTTCTAAAAATGATCAATTTCTTGTCAAATTGTACACAAAATCATCTCTAATCACCAAGAATCAAACATAAATCACGAGCAAAAGCTCTGATACCACTTGTAGGTCTACATGACTCATCTATAGATCGATCTCGTGACAGGACGTCTCGATAACACGGAGTGCGGAATCCTTCGTGTTAACGTATGTATACGAATTGACAATAGAAACAGCAGATAAATAAACTTCTCTTTGTATTCCACCAAACACAGAGTTTACAAGATTCACTGAATACAATCGATTAAGTCCTTACTTAACAGAATCTGTAAACACCTATTTATAGACACAAGCTCTGCAGTGGGCGAACTTAACAAGTTCGCCTCAAATAGACTAGGCGAACTTAACTCGCCTCTAATAGGCTAGGCGAACTAGACAAGTTCGCCTCTAGCAGAACTTGTTCTAACACTTAGACAAAATATATACAATTACATAAAAACATAAAGACAATAAGACCTAAACTATTACAAAGCTTTTGTCAGACATTCTATGTCCTAACAAAGCTTCTAAAAACTTGTCATTAATCTCTTCGGGTTCATAAACAACCTTTGCACTTGCTACTTCACTCAGCAGATGATAAAATCGTGTAGCTAGATCATCCAAATTCTCATTCTGATAGTGTTTGAATACTAAAAATTATTTCTTCAGTAATTCTTTACGACTTTTCTTCACATCCAAACTACCTTCACATCTCTTCTGTAAAGCTTCCCATAACTTATTGGAAGATTAAACTGCTTGAAACTGTGATAAATTTCTTTTAGTAGTGACATTGAAATACTCGCCATTGCCTTCTTTTCACGATCAAATAACAGTTTTTCTTCAGTTGTTAAAGCAGATACAGGCTTTGGAACATTATCACTATCCATCCATGAATAAGTCGGATGATTATATCCTTCTAGAATAGGAATCCATAAACTAGTATCAGTGAATGAAACAAATTGATCAAAACGATCCTTCCAGTTAGGATAATCAGCAAGACTTAGTAAATTTGCGGTTTCTGAGAAGTACCAATTTCATTGTCATAGTTGAACATGTTTGTAACCTACACCATGTTAGCCATAACAACAAATATATGCAAAATATCACAAGAAAACAAAATTTGAAACAAATTTACCCATCAGCGAACTTGATAAGTCCGCCTAACCCTTTCCTTAAGCAAACTTGTGCCAAGCGAACTTGGTAAGTTCGCTTAAACAAAAACTTAGACTAAGTTAGCCTCTTAAGTTCGCCTGTAACGGAATTTAGATTAAGTTCGCCTATTTCAACTCAAAACTCTCAGGAAGATGAATTCTTCAACCAAAACACGAACTTGAAACCTCAAAAATCATCATAACTTGCTGAATTGATTGAATTTGATTAAATTGAACCGTAGGATTGAATATAATATGAATTAGAACACTTTGAACGGATCAATTTCTTCAAAAACCACTCCAAATTGATGAAATCAGCCTCAAAATTTTCTCAAGAACATGAAAACTCCATGGAAATTAAAGTTTCTCTAAAATTCAGTCTTTTTGATGTCAAAATATACACAAACCGTCACAAATCAATCACAAATCACGAACACAATGCTCTGATACCAATTGTAGGTCCCTTGGGGCATGACGGATCTTCTAAACTCGCGGTACGACACGGTGATAACGTGCGGAATCCATGATCAACGTGCAACGTGTAATCAATCAACAACACCGAGTAAATAAACGCTTTGTATTTCCACTCACAAACACTGTTTACAAACTCTCTCAGATACGTTCTTGACTCTTGAGGTAGCTGATGGAAATCCCATATCTATTGACTCCATTATCTGCGATTGTTCCCTTGAGCTTAATGAACACACCTTTCCTGTCAACCTCATACCAATGCAACTAGGGAGCTTTGATATCATCATAGGTATGGATTGGTTATCTAGCCTCCATGCCGAAGTCATTTGTTTTGAGAAATGCATTCGAATTCCTCTTCCATCGGAAGACACGTTAAGAATCTTTGGTGAAAAACCATGTAGTGAACTCAAACTTATGTCTTATACTACGGCCCAAAAGTACTTATGAAAGAAGTACGTAGCCTTCTTAGCTCATGTTGTTGAAAAGAAGGACAAAGGGAAGAGTATTCAAGATATTCCTATCATTCAGGATTTTCCCGAAGTGTTTCCCGGAGATCTATCCGGTCTTCCATCCGTTCGACAAGTGGAGTTTCGTATCGATCTTGTACCTGGAGATAATCCCGTAGCCAAAGCTCCATACCGACTTGCACCTTTCGAAATGCAAGAGCTTGCGAGTCAACTCCAAGAACTCTCTGATAAAGGTTTTATTCGTCCAAGTCATTCACCTTGGGGTGCACCTGTCTTATTTGTAAAGAAGAAAGATGTTTCATTCTGTATGTGTATTGACTATCGCGAGCTTAACAAACTTACTATCATAAACCATTATCTATTGCCAAGGATTGACGATATCTTTTACCAACTCCAAGGTTCGACTTGTTTCTCAAAGATTGACCTTCGATCCGGTTATCATCAACTTCGTGTGCATGATGAAGACATTCCAAAAACTGCCTTTCGTACAAGATACGGTCACTATGAATTTATGGTTATGCCTTTTAGGTTGACCAATGCACTCGCGGTTTTCATGGATCTCCTGAACCGTGTATGTAAGCCCTATCTAGATAAGTTTGTGATCGTCTTCATTGACGACAACTTGATCTACTCCAAAACTAAAGCGAATCATGAGCAACATCTTAGACTGATTTTGGATCTTTTGAGAAAAGAACAACTATATGCCAAATTCTCCAAGTGTGAATTTTGGTTAAAAGAAGTTCAATTCTTAGGCCATATTGTCAACGAGAAGGGAATACATGTGGATTCTGCTAAGACTGAAGTCGTAAAGAATTGGAGTACACCTAAGACCCCTACCGAGGTTTGTTCATTCCTTGGTTTAGCGGGTTATTACTGTCGATTCATTTCCAATTTTTCTAAGATTGTTGTCCCTCTCACCGCTTTGACACATAAGGGTAAACCTTATGAGTGGGGACCAAAGCGAGAAGAAGCCTTTCAAGCCCTTAAACAAAAATTATGCAACGCTCCTATTCTAACTCTTCCTGATGGGTATGATGATCTTGTTGTCTATTGTGATACATCTAACCAAGGTCTTGGTTGCGCTCTTATGCAACGAGGCAAAGTGATCACTTATGCATCAAGGCAACCTAAGATTCATGAGAAAAGTTATACGACGCACGATCTTGAGTTGGGTGCGGTCGTTTTCGCGTTGAAGATTTGGAGACATTATCTTTATGGCACAAAATATGTGTTGTTTACCGACCACAAAAGTCTCCAACACATCTTCAATCAAAAGGAACTCAACATGAGGCAACGACGTTGGGTTGAACTCCTTAACGACTACGATTGCGAGATTCGTTACCATCTTGGAAAAGCGAATGTCGTGGCCGATGCATTAAGTCGTAAAGAACATGTCATGCTTCATTGTGTCAAAATTCAAATCGATATTTAAACCCGTATTCTTGAAGCTCAACACGTCTCGGTCGTAGAGGGTAACATGTACAACGAAATGTTATGTGGAGTTGAACTTCAAATGGAAACCAAACCCAATGGCTTACTTTATTACTTAGATCGTATTTGGGTTCCCGATCGTGATGACCTTTGTACATTCCTTATGAACGAAGCCCACAAGTCTCGTTATTCCATACATCCCGATGCAGATAAAATGTAAAAAGGCCTTCACCAGCAATATTGGCGGCCTGGTATGAAGAAAGACATTGCTCTTTATGTGGAAAAATGTCTAACGTGTTCTAAAGTCAAAGCCGAGCATCAACGTCCTTCCGGTTTGCTTGAACAACCGGAAATCCCCGTGTGGAAATGGGAAAACATAGCCATTGACTTTATCACCAAACTCCCTCGCACCTCGAGTGGTCATGATAGCATATGTACGAGAATGCTGAATCTTTAGATTGATAAGATCAACTAGGAAGATTCAATATGATAGATGCAAAGGCTAGTGGGAGTGAGTACCTACATCAATGAAATGTATGAAGACACATTGTCAAGAGGAGTGTATAGAGATACACGGAACACCATGAAAGGGGATGATAATTGTTATCATAGAATGTATAGTGATACATTGCTAAAATTACGAGTTTAACATATCACTGAAAGATAAAGTATCTTTAGAAGTAGATTTCAACCTTGTATTGATTGCAATCATATATGAGATATATGAAGGGAAATTCTATAGTTAGAATTATAGCAATCCATTGACATTAGTAAGATTGTCTTAATGCTTTGTGTGATAAGCCAATAAAGACAAATTACTAACATCATCTCTAATCCTTAATCAAAATTAGGATAAGATGAAAAATGAAAGAGTTCATGAGGTTTCATCTAAAAGATAATAAGCTACGTCAATACTTTCATATACTGAAAGAATTGTTGAAATCAACTGTGATAGAATAAAAGGGAAATGCTTGAGAAGCACAAAATGGTGAGAATCATAAAGTGTTATGATGAGATACCACTATCTTATGAGATGAGATACAAAAGTACTAACTTTGACCATCAAGAAGAGTTATTGAAACAAGATCATAATAGGTTATGACAGCTTGTCAGTCAAACACTAATGTCTTAAGAGTTAAGATATAAACACCAAAAGGGCGATCATTAAGAATGTATGAATACACCGTGAGATATATCAGTGTTATCTAATGAAAGAGTTTCATCAGTAACTATTACACAACATGAGATGTTGTGACCTGCAAACATTAGAAGACGATGTTCTGAAAGAGTTCAGATAGCTTCTAAAAGTTGAAAAGAAGTTCCAAAAGGTTTTTCCATCATAAGTTTCATTTATGAGATCATGAAACTTAGAGACATCATATTAAACAAAGTTCGCACAAATCAATATCTAGCTGACCCATTCACTAAGTCTATACCTCAATCTGTATATGAGGAGCATGTTGATAGGACTTGGACTTGCTAGACTTGAGTTTGATTTGTATGTTAGTATTGGGTGCTTTCGAACAATATAGAAACATTGGAATTTCATATTGATTTAATGGTTAAATGCATTATAAGTAGATGTTTCTATGTTTGACACTTTGTACGTTTTAGAAATCCTTGAATATTGTATTCTAAATGTTCGTAGTCGATCAGATTCATGGGAATCAATTTAAATGAAAGACTATTGTGAATTGGATGATTAGTTCATTATAAATGAAAGTCCAAGTAGTTGGAGATCATATTCACAGATACTCATTAGAGAATGATTATTGAACGTAACTCGTTTCAAAACTATCTTCATGGATCATAGTCTTGAGAAGTTTTGAATATGGTAAGATATGTCGATCCTCGACCCGAGACACATACTAGAACTAACTCTGATTGAAGTTTGTTCTTTAATCTTATCTAATGATGTACCTTAATAGACAGTAATAAGGGTATGATTAGAAATGAATCTGAAGTTAAGTGGGAGTTAGACGTGACCAAAGGAATTCTGTTCTCCTTTAATTAGGAGTTCGACATTCTGGCGCCCTCGTTGATTCGAACTAGTATAAATCGCGTGGCCACTCACAAACTAAGAGTAGTTTGTTTTATACCACTTTGAATTAGAGAACGAGAACAAGAATAATTGAACACATATGAGAAGTGACTTGTATCCATGTCTCATGTTCAACGGATGACCTAAACAGAAAGGATACATAGATATGTTTACCATGGCTGTTATACTTGGTTAAGTAATAGTTATTTGAACACGAGGAAGTAGTTGACGATTTTAATATGTCATACCTTGCTAGGGGCAGTGGGATGCAGCTAGACGTCCACCACTGTCTACGTTGAACCGATTAATCGAGGAATCGTCCAAGTGGGAGATTGTTGGATATTAGATGTCCGATCATCGTTAATATCAATGTTGCTATCGAGGTACGATCCGAAGAGTTACACTTTGGGCAAAGAACAAATCATAGCGTTTAAATGTTAAACTTTATTTCACGAAATGCCAATTCGGAATTCGGTGGATTAAATATTTAAAGAAATATTTATTGGTTATGTTGTATTTAATTATTTAGAATAATTAAATTAACAAAAGACGGAATGTGGATTTATATTAGTGAAATATATGTTTACATGTTTTTATATTTAACAGTTAAATATAAAAGGTATTCAGTTTACGCAAGGTAGTTTTGATAATTAATGTAATTATAAACTACGGGGACTATAACTGATTAAGAGTTAATTTGTTAGTAATTAAATGATATTTACCCATGGTTTGACTTGTAAATTAGTTTACTATATAAACATATTAAAATCAAAACCCTAGTTAAGAAAAAGAAGAGGAAAAAGCCGCCACCCCTTCCCCCCTTGCGCAACCGGCCACCACTGCCGCCATACACCGCCGTCGTGCCGTGTCCCGCCGCCGCCGCTTCTGCTCCGGCTGCCAAGTTCCGTCGCGTGGCCGCCTCTCTTCCGAGCTGGACGCCACACCACCGTAAGCCGTGAGCCGAGTCCAACCCGTGAGCCGGACCGGGAAGCCGTAAACCGGTTTTGCAAGCTACGCGTTTTCGTGAGACAAGTTCGTGATGAAGTCAACTAGTGTGACGTTCTTTGAACCTAAGTGTTTCAACCCGGTTATTCGTCAAAGGTATAATCTTGAAACATCCTATGGTTGCGTTCATTTATTATTATTGTCTAAACGTCGTGTAATCGGACCACTGTCGGATAAAGTTTTGAACTTTATTATCGTGTTCTATTGTAATCGCTTCCGCTTTCGCAAATATGATTTTATAAAACTATTGTTTTAAACGTTAAAACCGGTGCATGATTACCGACACTAACCTAGTTTTATTAGAAAATAGAGAGTTGTCACATCTTGTGATGGTGTATGTTAAAATAAGTTAAATTTAAAAAAAAATTATAACGAGACTGATATTAGAAGAGGAGCATTTATTTTGTTGGTAAATTAATTAATGTAAATATAGTTGTTGACTAAAAACAAGTGATAGAAAAAAGTTTAAAAAGTGTATTTTGGAAAATTGAAAGATATCTGAATTTTGATAAAAAAAAAAAATTCCCATTTGAAATAAAATCCCGGGCTTCTGATGTGAAATAATTTCGAATTAAGACAGCCCGCCCCCAATCCTTGTGTCCTTCAAAATCAAAATCAAAACCCCTATCCTCACCTCAACCAGATTTCGAACGATACACAAATGTCTTCTTCCAGATCGTTTTCTCGTTACGCCAATCGATCTTCCACTCAATCCGATCCATCCTCCTCTACCGACCTCAAAAATCCAGATGCCTCTTACGCCATTGCCAGATCCAAATCCACAAAAAACGACCAAAACTTGACTGCCATGGTCAAAAAGTTTATGGAGAAGAAGCCCAAAGCTAGAGACTTTGTGGTGGCGGCGGATGTTACTACTCTCATTGCCGATGATTTCAGGAAGAAGACGAGCATCAGGGGCGGGACCACGGGGTTTGGGGGATTGCATAAGAAGCTGTTTGGCAGCAGAGAGAGCGATCGAAAGAAGAAGGCGTTGACGGATGTGAAGCCTAATGCGAGGACTTTGGCGATGGTGTTGAGAAGCGAGAGGGAGCTTCTGGGTCAGAACAAGGAGCGGGAGACGGAAATAACCGAGCTCAAGCTGATGCTTGAGGAGAAGAACAGAGAGGTACTTAACTTATGCTACTCAATAAGCTGCTTTCTATATGCTTAAGAAGCTGCTCAAGTGTTTAAAGATTTAATTTTTTATTTATCCGAATCAATTAACAGATATCTAAATACATAGAATTTAGATAAAATCACATTTTATTTTATTTTATTTTTATGCCCCCGCAAGTAGTAGGTCCCAACTTGTGTGATAGACTGAAATAAGCATTCTTTCAAAGGTGTGAGTTGATCATTCAAGGAAACATGAACCTGTTTTAGCTCAAATTATCATGTAAGTTGATTGTTATATGTTTGGTTCGGAATTTAGAAAAAAAAAACTAAACCGAATTGTGAATTCGGTTTCCGTTTCCGTTCCTAACTGTATCCAAATTGTGAATTCGGTTAATTGATATACATTTATTTGAATCCGGTTAACCGAATAAGTGATAATTATATATGTTCCGAATTTGGTTTGTACATTGCTTTTAATTTGGGTATGAAAAATTCCCAATACAGTTCCATTAGGTTAACGGATAGACCTAAAAACCGAACCGTTGAACATCCCTAGTTCGGACTGGAAAATGGCATTGCTGGGAGTTGTCACTATTTAATATCAAGGGAAACAGATAGGAAAGCAAGATGTCGTGTAATTCACAACTAGCATATGCCATGTCCATGTACCTTGCTTCAGCTGACAGACTTTTGTGGTTCCTGTTCATTCTTAACAATATCAAGGGACCTATATCCTTTATTTCAAAGACACTGTTGTAAATCTTTTTGATTAATAATTTAGCTTTAAATGTGTACGTGCAACTCACAGCTATGAATTCATTATATTGGTTGATAAACCATTTTCTGAGTGCCTGTTTCAATCCTTATTTAGCAGCAGCATTGGTAGATAAAGAAGTCGCATAATGTTAATGTTACATGATGTGCAGGTTGATAAGCTGAAAGATCTGTGTTTGAAACAAAGGGAAGAGATAAAGGCGTTGAAGAATGCAATTCTGTTCCCAGAGAAGCAGGAGGTTGATTCTCAAATAGTACTAAAACAGGCAAACCAAATCATACCTACTCTACAAAGGCAGGTTACTTCTCTCACCGGCCAACTTCACTGCCTTGCTCAGGATCTAGCCGAGGTAAATCATACTTGTATTATATCAATCACAAAGCATCTACCACTTCAATTATAGCCAATGTGTTGGTGATAGGTGAAAGCTGACAAATATTCGGTCATGGGATGCTATGTGAGCTCTCCAAGAACACCAACAAATGAGCAAGATGAAGCAACCAATTCTCTGGTAAGCAACAAATATTGAAATGTTTTATAACATGTTCCAAGTAATTGAAGTTTAACATACATACGATTCAGGAGTTCAGCTCTGGGGATCAGACCACCCCTGGCAGTCCAGATGACATGTTTCTAAATGATTTAAATCCTTGTTTAACACCTTATGCCAACTCCAAGTCCAAGTCCAACTCCAAGGTAAGTAGCTTAAACAAGACCTACCTATCTTTCTATGCACTCTTTCTGACATTCAAGAACGCAGGAATTTGAAAACCATTCATCATTGTCATACAATAACAACACAAGGTGTCATGGGATTGGGTTCGGTAGAAAGCTATCAAAAAGTTCTGGTGATAAAAAATATGTCAACTCTGCCAAGAATTTCGGTCGCAGATCAGATGAAAACAACAAATACACATATGGTGGATGGTAGCTGCCTTGCCGGTCATCTTTCTAGCTGCTACTCGTTATTGTCAACTCTCGTTCTATAAATTACTCTATAAAATAAAATTGTTTACCATGATTGTCATGAATTGCTGGTATGTGAAAGTTGGTCATAAACAATATTTTTCTACAATTACGAGTGTTAAAATTGTTGTGCATGCCAACTTTTCAATTATCTCAAACCAAATAAAACATCATCACCAACTCTATTGTTTACTCGTCTTTGAGACAATGAAAAGGCAACAACTTATTACAAACTTTGTTATGACACATCCTAAAAGGTAACCGGAGGTTGGTTATACAAGTAACAATCATCAGGAAAAAAAAAAGGTTATGGGTTTTATCAAGCTGTGGTTCCACCATACAAACGGAAGAGGCTAAATGCTGATATTGCAGAGACAATGACCATGCTTGCACAAACAAACACTGAACTTGCTATTCCTTCTCCAACTTGATTGCAGAACTTCCCATACATGTCACATACCTTCATCCACTCAAGTTCTGCTTCCCCAAGTTTTGCAAATGCTGCTGATTGAGCTGCAGCTCCTATTGCCGCCACAATCACGTAAGCCATAAGCTGCAACTTTGGATGTTTTAATCATTTCTAATTTTTTAAGACATATCAACCCATTTTTATCTAGCAATTCGTAAGTGAAAATGGTAAATCCTAGCATATGTATGCCCCAAACTTGTCCTATATGTGCATATGTAGGCATGCACAAGAGGTTACATTATAAAGTGAAGTGTAGGAAGCGATGAGAATGAACCACGCCTATGTTGCTAGTCGTATGGGCGAGGGGTACTTGTGTTGTGTCCATTCATGTTACAACATAGATATATGGTCAAACACAATTTTAATGATACAACATTATAGTAATAATGGTATAACAACATAGTGATTCTCTTATTCACACAATGCATTATATTTTTTTCTAAAAAATAAATATATAGTAATATTATACTCTTATTAAAGAGAATAAAAATCTTGATTTTATAGAATAGTTTTTGAAAAAACAATAAGGTATATAAAGTTGTCTGAATTTTAAAAAATGATTGTAAATGGTATTTATTGAAAAATAAAGTGCAAATACCCTCTTTTACCCCTCGGTCATTAATAACTTTCAATTAAATCTTAACTATTAAATTAGTTTGATCGTCCAAAATATTTCTTGTGTTTTTTAGGCAAAATCAACTTTGTATTTAATCCTCCCTATATATATATATATATACAAAAAAATCTCTAAGGCTAAAGCGAGGTAGGTAAGAGTAAAGCACATCTAAAACTAAAGGCATATATAAAAGTAAAGACACATCTTCTACTAGAGGTAAATCTAGAAAGTAGCTAATACTGACACCTACGCCTAAAATGAAACCTAGGAAATATCTAACATCATCACAGGCCCACCTATAAAGTAAATATAACGAAGCTGTAACAAAGATCTAACATATACAGTCCTTAAAAGTCCTTAACCTTATTTTGACATCTCAGAATAGTCCTATCACCGATCATGTCCTCGGAGAGATGCAAGTCTAATAAATCTTGTCTAATCTGGTCATCCCATGTCAGTCTTGGTCTGTCTCTATTCCTCTTCCCCTCCACCTTGATGGTTTCCACACTCCTTACCGTATACTAGGTAACTTATTCGATAGTAACTTCACTTTTGTATACGAGGTAACTTTTTCGTTACTATCGAATGTACCGCTGCAACTTGTTTTTTCTAACGTCATGTAGAATACGATTTGTTTATTTTTATCTACGTTTTGAACCCGTCATGAAGTACGGGTGGTAACCCACTAGTTTGTATTAATAACCAAAAGATGTTCCTAGCAAGGAAACCTATTTAAAACACATGGAAGGGAGGACAATACAATCTTATTTGCATTGAGTACAAGTTCTGTTTTTGGGATTGCTTTACCTTTGTTTTCCCTTTTCACACCCCAGAGTAGGGTTTCCCCTTCATCATCGAGACATTTGGGAACCCATATGGGTATGGTGGCTTTCCTTTTTCTTCACTCTTCTCCATGCTTCTGCATTGAAGAAAGCCTTGAGATCTTCGTCCCCTACGCCGGTTTTCTGTGCAATGACTTCGGTTCGCCGGTTTTCTGGGTTCATCGGTTTCGTACGTCGGGTGAGTTGTCCCTTTCTCTCTCTCTCTCTCTCTCTCTGTATCCTCTTGCCTTTACCGATCACTCTTTCCAGTGTTCTGTGGAACCCTAGGTGGCGGTGGTGGTGGTTTTCGCAACTAGATCATTGTTGCCCTATCTCTCTCTCTTTGTCAGTGTTGTAAAAATCGCTAGGCGCTAGTCGGGCGGTGGGGTGGGGCCTAGGCCTAGGCGGGATTAATCGGGGCCTAGGCGGGATTAATCGGATTGGAATTTTTATATGTAAATTTCAGTTTTTTATATATATACACACATTTTTACATGTAATTTTTATAAAAATGGTCATTTTTATATATATACACACATTTTTATATGTAATTTTCATAAAAATGTTCATTTTTAAACCACACCAAAGGTTTTCGCCGGAATTTGGCCGGAAAGTTCAGGTTTTCGCCATAAATTGGCCGGAAATTTCAGGTTTTCGCCGGAATGTTCGCCGGAATCTGGCCGCCTAGGTCCGCCTAGGCCCGCCTAGGACCGCCTAGGACCGCCTAGGACCGCCTAGGCCCAAAATTCCTCCTTAGCCGAGCGCCTAGCGATTAATCGGCGCCTAGGCGCCGCCTAGGCGCGATTTTTACAACACTGCTCTTTGTACTCTCTTGCCTTTACCGATCACTGTTGTCGGGTTCTGTGGAACCCTAGGTGGCGGTGGTGTGGTGATGGTCGTGGTTTTTCTCAACTAGATCATTGTTGCCATGTATTCCGGAACCCTAGGTGGCGGTGGTGTGTTGACTCTGTTCCTTTGGTCGGCCGGCTATTTGATTTTGTACCTCTTTACAGAGGGATAATAACCGTATAAGATGCAAGGCATCATATACATCTGGTTGGTGCGTTCATGTGGCTGGGATTTTTACAAGTGATGAAATTTGGTCTGATTTCTGTTTCTCTCAAAAAGGGGTAAGATATTTAACAGGTTTGTATGTTTGGGATTTTTGTAAGTGATGTTTTAATAAAGAGGTTGTGATGATTACTTTTAATCAAAGATTGTGAAAATCGGCATCTTGGCGGGGCAATCCGGATGGTAATGTGAAAGGAACAACTGTTTCTAACACGTTGCAACCGGTTGATTTGCAGCCATGGTGGATTTATGTTTCTTTATTCAATTGTTTACCGATCTGAGCCTGCTAAATTGTTACGTGACTTATAAATTTGTTTTGTCATCGGTGTTTTGATCTTGCTGGGTATGTAGATTAGGTTTTGTTTTGTTACCATTTTTTGGCCAATTAGTTTGCTTTTGGTGAACCCTAAATCTGGAAACATATTTATTTTACTCTTTTGATTATAAGACAGGGTTGTCTATTGTCTGTGTTGTGTGGAAGAAAAATGATTGAACATGGGGTTCTATTTCCTATCTGGAGTTATCACATCTTCCTAACCCTATCATGTTCCAATTGGCCCAAAAGTTAACGAATTGTGGTCTGATTTTTATTTCTCCCCAAAAGGCCCAAGATTTTTAACAAATTCGTACGTTTGGGATTTTTACAAGTGATGTTGTTTTAACAAAGTGGCTGTGATGATTGCATTTTCACAGCAGAATTCATTTCTTCAAGCCTTCCTTCGAATATTCTCATGTAAGAAGTCGTATATCAAGCCCTTTGATTATAATTTTGCTTATGATTATGATTGTTTTGTATTGTTGGAAGTAATAATGCAGGGGTTATGGCTCCACCATTCATGGTTTCAAAGGACAAGACCAAACTACAATTTGCAACGAATCATTTAATTTTCTGACGGAGACTAATAAGTTACTCTCTTTTTTAGCAGATTGACATCAACTCAATTCGCGGGCTTCATCAGATGAAAGAATTAAATACCCTAGGTATAATATATGAACCGACTTACTACATATACTTTTATTTGTACAAGTTGAAACGGGTCGAAATGGACCCAAAACCTTTTTTAGTGTGTTCAGTAAGGTGGGTTAGTATTTGATAAATATGGTTTTAGGGTTTTGATTAGATCCTTTTCTTGGAATAAATGGGAGTAAAGTTCTTAGCTTTTTAATTTGGGATTAGTTTAAATGAATTAATCTTTACTGGGTTTTGTTTATTAGGTTAAAGAGTGAAGATTTGATTCTTATATGTTCATACATATATACAAAAATGTTGATTTTGACTTCATATAGTTGTAAACTGTAGATAATTGTGCTGATTTTAATATTGTAAGTCGTTGATTTTTACTCAATTGTGTGAATGCAAGTAATATCGAACTTTGCCTTGGCGATTGAAATTGATGTTGACTGTTAAGATTTGAAGTTTTTGGGAGATGATATTGGTGAAGTTGCTTTCAAGGTAATCTAAAGTTTTATTATTCTTATTATTATTTATTTATTTTTATTAACTACACTACTATATAATAGTTTCGAAGAATGCAAGATAAATTTATGTTATGCACTTATGCTTATAAAATATGTAGCCATAACTACCTTCATCAAATATGCATGCACATTAAAAACACAACTAAATTCTTAATAGCCAACTATATGCACATCTATGTGTTCCCATGTTTTTGTAGTACGATTGTAGTTTGGTTTTTCTAGGATTATTGCAACAGTACTAATTTTTTCCAGAATAGGGAAACTGAGTTCAAAAAATGTAATCAAATTTGGTATCCTAAAATGATGTCTCAGTTTCTTCTTTTTTTTCCTTCTTTAAACCTCAGTATTGGGTAAACTAATTAAAAAATTAACAGTTAAAAGAAAAAAATAATAACACACTGACGGCAAGGATCAAACAAACGCTTCATGGTCTGGTAACCCAAAATGATGTTCAAATTTTTATTTTTTTCTTTACCTGCCTAACAATCCCATGTTATGTTTATAAAATATAACTCAGTTTTTAATTACAAACCATTTGCATATCATGTGTTTTTATTTTTTTATTCCAAGACTTAACTTTTTCAAGCATTATTTTAAAGACAAACCATTTGCATATCATGTGGAAATGCATCAGCAACTTATGAATGTTATCAAAAAACATATGACCTGCAATTGCATATGAACTAATTCAGGCAAGTTATTCATCTAACCATATTTGTAATTTCCAAAATTTTGTTAGATGAAGTAGCAGCTTAAATATGGGTGATGATAAGCCCCAAACTGGATTCAGTGGGGAGATCAGGAAGAATTGCAGGAAACCCAATTAAGAATTTTAATTGAGTTTGGTGTGTTTTTTAAGAGTTAACTTCGCGATTGGAGGAAATGTAGAAGTGTTTTAAGTGTTGGTTCTTGATCATTTACTTTTTTATTTTGTCTAAAATCCTAGAAGTATGTATTTTCCCTTATTTAAAAGTACCATGTAATACTATTTTAAACATTTTTGTTAAACTGTCATAAATATCAGACATTTTGTTTTTGGGTATTTAAATGTGTGGTGCACATAATCATTTCTTCTATTGTTTGTGAAATATGATTAAAATCAGATGTCATCAAGTAAGTGTTGTGTAGCAACTTAGTTTACATAATGTTAGTTACATGTATGTAGAATCACATTATCTTTTGATTATATATCTTTAATGGTAGGGAGGAAAAGTCAAAGAATTGCCGTGAAAAGCTCATTCAGTAGATTTGTAGGCACGACATTAGACCTGATATTGATTGGGGGATATGGACAACACGTCTATGGAATTAGCAGGTTAGACAAATTAGAGATTGTTACATATATGTACATTTATATGTGAATATTGTGCAGTGCAATTTTTAAAGTTCCAATTCTGCATTCTGCTCTCAAGATTATGCATTTTTATATGGCTTAATTTCTGCATTCTTACATAGAAATAATGCAGTTTTATTGTTTTTATATTGACTTTATTTCACAGAACGAACAGGCAAACGAGCGGCCTTTTTGGTTCGACGCAATTGATGTCCGCAGACGTCTGCTTATCTTTTGAACGTCAAATATCCTGCAACTATTGAAATGATTTTTGTTTTTATACGTGATGCTGCACATACGGTCTTCCGTAACTTTCATGTGCACCACCTTCTGATTTTCATATGGCTTTACTACACAGAACAAACAGAAATCAGCGGCATATTTTTCTTATTTGCTTATCAAAGCAACTCAAAAGACCAAATATGGCCCATTTTGTTTGTGTGTAGTTCTGCAGATATTTTGTAAGCTTTTGAATGCAATTATGGCACTTTTTTTTCCTGTATGTAATTTAGCACATATTTTGTAACCTTTTGAACAGGGACTCTACTTAAAACACCTTAAACATCCCATATGTATTCTAAATGCAGCACAACCCGCGGCGAAGCGCGGGACGCAACTCAGTGGTGACCGTATGCAGAAATTGACCCACAATAAACTCGCTGCCTACTCACATGCCTAAACAAAAAGATCGGAAATTCCCCACCGCAACGCGCGACGGGAAAATACTAGTTTACATTTAAGATGAATCATAAGGATGGACAGATGACCAGAGAAATAAATGAAAAGAAGAGAGTTAGGTTAGGTGTGTTGGCACATGGAAAATCAAATATAAGAGAAGTATTTATTTATATTTACAGGAGAAAGATAAATTGAAAACATATTTGAGTTGAGAAAACTTACGAAACTCATACCTAACTTGGTTTTTTAGGGTGGTTGAAAAAAACCGTCAAGTGGTTTTCTTTTTAAATGTTGAAAAATTAAAAAAAATCAGCGTTTTTACCTCATACTTCAGCATGTTACATACGTAACACAACATGATGTTACGTACGTAAAAAGTTTTTATAAAAAAACCACTCGACGCTTTTTTGTTTTACCAAATATGATGAAATTAGATATAAAAGCTATCCAAAAAATCAAAAAAATATTTTACCAATGTTTTAAAATTTTATATATATAAATATTACACAAGGTTTCCATATATTCCACCCCTCGGAAAATTCTTTATAAATACCAAGGTTTGAGAAGGTAATATGTTCGTATCCCCACCCCACGTTAATAAAGATATTTGCCTTTCAAAAAAAAAAAAAGTTCCCAATTAAGACCATAGGATAGGTTTTACCTGATCACTGGAGAAAATAAGCCAGGCCAAGGGTTTGTTGAACAACACACTTCCTCTAAGCATGCTCACCAAACACCTAAATGTCTGTACCAGTGAGTAGGCTGCAGCGATCCCATTCACAACCACCAAAATCCTGCAATTTTATAAATCTTTAATTATGATGACCACCGTGTAATAATTAAATTGATGGAGCTGAGCTTACACAAGAGCCTTCATATCCGTGAATTTGGCTTTTTTCTGAATGCTAAAGATTTCTTTAACCTGAGTATCAGTAGCCACAAGAAGAGCAGCAACAAAGGCCAAACCACAAATCGCAGCCCTCAATATGAGCTCGGCAACCCTCACCTTCCTGTCAACCACTTTCAACCCACTCTCGTGATACACCGGGACCTTCCCAGGGCTCACACCAACACCCAGATAACTCATATCTGCACACTGATTCTACCAGCACCTTCTCTTTATAATTTATCTCACATAAGGTGGACCGCCTTCGATCGGGAGAAGAATAATAATAATTTTACACTTAAATAGACAACCCACCTAACACCATTTTCCATTATACAATTCATTTCTCTTATTCCATTTTATTATTCATTACATTTACATCACATCAACCCACTAAAATTATTTACTTTTTTAGAATGGCATCCACTAAAATTATTAAATATTAAACCTTTATTTATTCTTTTTTTATTTACACATCAACCAACATTATATTACTGTTTACGTTAGATAGAGTTTAAATAAATATAATGTTATAAATTTAATAATAAAAACTTGTGTAAATAAAATATAATATGTTAACACATGCGTTTAAAAAATATAATTTGATATGACAGTTATAAATTCTATTAACTTAATTTTTAAAACATTTTTTTTCAACTTGGAATTAATTTTTTTATTTAATTGATAAATGTTAATTCATATTAAATTTATTTGGTTAATGATATAATAAATATTCATAATTAAATAATAAGTATCCATAATTAGATTTATATTAAACATTTAAAAGTATATTATTTTAATATCATTATTCAATAAAACAGAGAGACGGGAAAAACATGCTGAACATGCACCGGAAAATGACATGTATCCCCATAAAATTTTTATTTATTAGTATAAAGATATATATACTAGATATAAAACCATGAAAAAGTTAACCTCTTTGCAACTTAGTGAGTGTGTTGATAATATTTGAAACTTTATATAAAAAAACAAAATATTAAAAAAGTTAACGTTTAAATATTGAGAAGGATAAGCACGACGCAACGGCAGGAACGTTGATCACATTTGAAACTTTATATAAAAAAAGTAAAGTCATAACATGCCCAAAAGGATGCACCATATGTTTTACGATAGTTGAGAACCATAAAAACAAATACCAATACAGGTTCCGATAATACCTATACCGGTATTGTTGTTGCTCGGCCGGTTTCGGTTCAGTTCGTTACATTATGATATTAAAAAAAATCTACAACGGTTTTATTATACAAAAGTTGTCTGATATAACCTAAAAAAATAAAGTGATTTAAATCGATCGAAAACCATAAAACAGAAAACCGATATCGGTACCGACAATACCAATACTTGTACCATTGTTGTTCGGTCGGTATCGGTTTGATTCATCAAGGTACCGGCACTCGCTATAGCCTACGATAACGAAGAAATACTCGATTTTCAATACAACTGCGTTTTAAAAAAAACTATATCAGAATGTCGAGAAAAAAACTAAACAAAACTACGTATTCAGTTGTTTTAAAAAGTTAAAGAACGAAAATTATTGGAGAAAATTTAAACCAATAGAAAATTAAATGAGTTAAATACGTATATTATATATAATATAAGGGCTGAAACCAAAAGAAAAAATAAATAAAAAAACTTTTGAGGTGCGCTGACCTTTACATTTGTATGTATATATAACTAGTAATTTTCTCCGGAAAATTGCGGCGGCCGCGCGTCGTGACACGTAAAATAATGGACGTTAAACGGCTTCAAATTTTATAAAGAAAAGAGGAAAACTAAATCGTTAAATAAATAAAATTCTTTGAAAAAAACAAAAAAAAAAGCGGACACCAAACAAATTCGAAACAAAAAAAAAACCAAATCGTTAAATAAATCAAAGTCTTTGAAGCACGCGCGTTACGGTGTGCTAACTCGCACGTAGCGACACGTTAATACAAGCAATACATAAAAAGAACAAAACATTTAATAGAGCGTGATAATATTAAAGATAAAAAAATTATTGTGTACGAAGTAAATAAACGTATTTGAAACTTAATATAAAAAAAACAAAACCTTTATGCGAACCCATGCATTGCATCGAAATAGTTAGTAACACTCCAAAAACTTTATAAAAAAAACGAACTATAGCAAAGCTGTTAAAAAAGTTAATCGTAAAAAAAATTAAAAATCAAAGCAAAACTGTTTAAAAAAAGTAAGTGTTAAAAAATAATCATGACGTTGTACGTAGGTGCGTAGATAACTTGTACATTTTGAACGAAACGTGCATCGAAAGGTAGACAAAAATAAGTACGTAGCAACGGTATATTCAGAATTTTATAAAATATCATATTTTAAAGGTTATAAAACGAGAAAAAAACCTATGAGCATGACACATGCCAATTTTTTGTTGGAAAAAAATTAGTATTTTCAAGTATTTAAAATAAGATACCTTGCTACTAATATATTATAAAATATAAGAAAAAAGATAACGTTTTTTATCTATTTTTTCATGCAAATTTTTTTTCCTTGTGTTGGAAACGAAATCAAATAGTTTTACTTTTGGTAAGTATGTGAAGAAAATATATGATCTTTTATGTTACATTTATTACCTATTTTTTTATAAAAATAAATAAAGTAAATGCTGCATTTGTTTCGAAGAAGACAGTGTGATGAGAGAAAGAGGACAAAATAAGCAAGTGTATTATGTACTTGTATCTTGAGCTTTAATGTTTTGCTTTTTTGCTAATTGTTTTAAAAAAAATAAATAAAGTAAATGTTGCATTTGTTTCGAATAAGACAGTGTGATGAGAGAAAAATACAAAATAAGCAGTTGCATTATGTACTTCTAGAGCTTTAATGTTTTACTTGTTGCTAATTGTGTATACTAGTAATTTACCGGGCGTGTTGCAGCCGGCGAGAACCGCGACACGTTAAACAACAGACGATAAACGGTTTCAAATTTTATTAAAAAAAAGGAAAGCTAAACCGTTAAAAAAATCAAAGTTTTTGAAAAAGCTAAAAAATGGACACTAAACGGCTTCGAAACTTTATAAAAAAGCTAAACCATTAAATAAACCAAATTATTTGAAGAGCCAAGCACGTTGCGACGAGTTAACTCGCACATAGCAGAACGTTAAAACACGCAATACATAAAAAAACAAAAAACATTTAGTAGACTACTGATAATATTAAAGATATTATATAGAAAAACGAATCCGTTAAAAAAGTTATCACGTACAAAATAAATAAACGTATTCAAAACTTTATATAAAAAATCAAAACCTTTTACGCAAACCCATGTGTTGCAATGAGATAGTTAGTACAAAGTTGTTAAAAAAAATTGAAAACAAAAGCAAAACCGTTTAAAAAAATAAAGAGGTAAAAAAAGCATAACGACATTGTACGTAAGTGCTTATACAACTTGTACACTATCATGCGCCCAAGTACTACTAACATCATTAAACGAAACTTATGTAAGGCCCAATACCAAGGAGGCCTCACGTGTTGGATTTACTCAATCACAAACAGTTCTTAAACTTCAAATATCATTAAAGCAGCGGAATTAAACATAATTACATTGTCTCAAATTAGCTGTCACACCCTAATCCACAACAGTTTACCCGCGGGGCGTGACTGTCAAGGATCATCGATGCTGGTTTATTTCGAACGACCTCTAAATGATTTTCGAAAAAGTCATTCCATTTAAATAGCATTCAAAATAATATAAGTTTAACAGAGTTTGAAAATGCGAGATGAAATGTGCGGAAGTAAATAAATTGTTCAAGTTACAGACGCGAAAATGTTTTAAGTTCCCATAGACTTATGCTTCTAATACATGCATGTGACTCCAAGTGCGTGTAGCCTAGTCCATATGCAAAACTAAAAGACCTGAGAAAACATGCTTAAACGGGTCAACATATTGTTAGTGAGTTAATAGGTTTGTAAGTAATACTAAATAAATGTAACAATAATAGTCCATATATCTACTCATGATTTGATTGTTGATTAGACAATATACATAAAATATGATAAGCATTCATCGAAACCGAAGCTCAACGTAAATGATGCAGAAACTTGTATTTTGCCTCTTGCGTGCCTAGCACGTAATTGATTAGGTCAATTATGCACCCGTTAGACCTCTAGTCAAAGTTCACGCGACTAACCCGGGTGGGGGTGGTTAAACCCAATAGTACTATTCATGAATTACCTCGCTATGTAACATAATTAACGGTTCGATTGTGAGAGGACTTTCGTGCGAAATTGCACCCACTTATATATTCATATGAAATCAAGTAGCATAACATATGACTAGTGAAAACAGTATTTTAGCATGTATCTCCCCCAAAAGTAAAAGTAAGTAAAATGGGGTC
This sequence comes from Smallanthus sonchifolius, assembly GCA_023525975.1. Taxonomy (NCBI): domain Eukaryota; kingdom Viridiplantae; phylum Streptophyta; class Magnoliopsida; order Asterales; family Asteraceae; genus Smallanthus; species Smallanthus sonchifolius. The sequence continues at coordinate 62,869,544 of CM042019.1, read as the reverse complement.
GTGAGACTCACATGAGAATGCGATGAGAGTGAAGTAATGTAAACACGTAACTCTAGCAAAAGTCCGAAATGGAACCGACCTACTCGAGCCCTAGGAATATTAAGGCTATAAGGTCGATGTATTGTGAACGTGGTTGATGTAACCATGTACATCCAAATGACTCAATGTTGAAACATGACATTGATGTTTTGAAAAGGTTTGACCAAGTGTGACCAAATGTGACGCAACGACCCGTTGGTGATATGTTAAAGGTTGTGAATACATATTCATGATAACACATATATAAGAACATCATGACATGACAAATATACTCAAGTAGTCACATATATTCGTGTCATAACTAGTGCATATACATAACACATACACCTCACGTATTAGGGTTTCATGCTATGAAATCAAACCAAGTGATATGAATCAAACAATTGTTCTAAACATTTAGTAATATCATATTAAACATATTAGAACATTCAAAGATAATTTATGACTTGAAACTCGGTTTTTGAAACACAAAAGTTTCCTTCTTTGGAAAATTAGGGTTTTGATACCAATATAGCAACATTGAACAAATAGTAATTAACTCATGAAATTATCATGTTCAAACACTACTAATATATCCTAACTCATCAACATTACATATAGAGCAAACATGCGGTTTTTATTCCAATAAAGTTTCCTTTTATAGTAAGGTATCCCCAAAACATCAAACAAGGGTTTCCAACTACGTATTATCATGCAAGACACTTACCCAAGTACTACTAACATCATTAAACATATGTTTAACACTTATAGTACACAAACAAAACATTGAATCTAATAAAGTTTCCTTTTATGAAAACTTTCCATATGACAAGATACAAGGGTTTAACATCTAATAAGCATACAAACCTTTTTAATAATCATAACTAAAGCATTAAACCATGTCAAATCAATTTATAACTCAAGAACACAAAATCTAAACCAACTAAGTTTCTATTTATAGAAACGAGCCAAATGATGCAACAAAAAGATTTAAACAACAAAACTATTATTTCTCATCTATTCTATTACTACTATAACCATACAACTCATCAAAGATCTCAAATGAACATTTCTATAACAATGGACATAATAAAGTTTTATTAAATAGAAACGACACATAACACAAGCAATATACTAATATATACCAACAATGCCATAAAACACTTTATCTTTCAAAAACCTTTGATTAAACTTAGTTTAAAGACTCAATTATCATTGTTTGGATGGTTAGTGTTACATAACCATAGGGCCACAATTTGAAAGAAAACATGGATAAAACATTTACAAATCAAGATATGATGATGAAATGGAGGTGATTCTAGCTTGAAATCCTTGGATTCACCTTGAAATGGACTTATAACACTTGAAATGGTTGAAAGAAGTTTGAAAATGGTGGAGGCTAGGGAGGGGGGGGGGGGGGTGGCGGCCGTAAGCAAGAGAAAGAGAGGGAGAAAGTAGGGTTAGGGTTTATGGTGAAAAGGGTGGAGGCTTGTGAGAATGAGATGTATTTATAGTGAAATCTTAGGGCTTTTTCTTGCAAAATGGGCCTTTTATAAAAAGGATTGGATTTTATAAAATAAAATAGATAAAAATATGAAATAATAAGTTTATAATGTAAAACATGTCAAGTTTATAAAATCTCAATTGAATTTTGTTGGTACATACTGCGTATCCGCTAGACTACGTTAAAAATAAAAGTTTCTCTAAAAATTCCCGAAAAATCAACTTAGGCACGAAATACTAAATCACAGTATTACATGTAATTTATACACACAAAATATATGTCTAAGTATTAGTTTCATAATTCACCAACGTTCGTGTAACAGGACGTGTGTGTGATCAGGTAATCCTCCGAATCACCGTTACGTGAAATGAAATGAAGTGAATGGACTTTGCTATATGTGAATGTACTTAATTACTCTATAATTAAGTATGATGCATGTGTAACTATGCGTAATCATGAAATAGTCGGGTATAGATATTGACCTGAAATTGCCGGGTGTCACTTACTCCCCTTGTTAAATGGAATTTCGTCCCGAAATTCAGTTTGCGTCGCTAGTGGACGGTGCGGTTTCTAATAAGTGTGGATATTTGCGCTTGATTTGTTCCTCATGCTCCCAAGTGAGCTCTGGTCCGCGTCTAGAATTCCACCGAACCTTGACTATGGGAATGCGACTTTGTTTCAACCTTTTGACCTCGCGGTCCATAATTTCAACCGGTTCTTCGACGAAATGAAGTTGATCATCTATCTGAATCTCATCCAATGGTATGACTAGTGTCTCATATGACAAGCAATTCTTCAGATTCGACACGTGAAACACGTCATGAACACCATTGAGGGTTTCTGGTAGGTAGAGTTTGTAAGCTGTAAGGTCCTAGATTCACCACAGATCAATGCGAACGCTAATCAACCGAATACATAGTGCGGAATCCAAATCACGTAGACATGAATGATTGTCTAGTAACACACAAGATCTAAATTAAACGCTTTGTATTACTATAATGCTTGATTACAAAAGTTCTCTCCAAAGTTCTCTTCTCAAGTGTTCTAATGAATAAGAACTTGTAACCCCTATTTATAGTAAACAGAATCCTTCTAGAATACTTAGTAAACAAATTTCTTTTGATATATCTTGGAAACCGGATCATACTTGGTCTTATCCAACACTCTTCGACCTTCTTGAGGCCTGAAATACTCAAATCTTTTCTTGTTAACTTCCTGCTTCATGACCGACCACAAGCCTTCAGCAACCCCATGAGAACCCAAAATAATAAGGTGCATCTGAGCTAAACTGCAGAGCTCAACGTTTGACAATGAACTGAAAGAACTGGCATTAGGTTTCAAGTATTGAACGCATCAAGTCTTTTTAATGCAAAGAGTTTCAGCTCAGTGTCAAACATCACTGATAGAATCATTCCGACAGCCTCCTTCTTCTCAACGTATTTCTTTTTAAGAACCGGAGATGGCGGTGGAACTGGAAACTTCTTGAACCATGACTTCTTCCACTCCAACCACTCTTCTTTTGTCTTACCATCTCTATAGATCACACGCTCAGTAGACTCTGGCTTTGCACTTTCATCATCACCATGCTCTTCACCATGCTCTTCCTCTTCCAGAATATCTTCCATCTCAATCTCTTTAACAAAATCTTCAACGGTACTAGCAGGAATCTCAGTTCCATTTTCCAACAAGTATACAACATCCACTTCATCTCTCTCCACCTCAATCTCCACATCCGAATCCTCCACATTCCATTCCAATTCCAACACTTCTTGCACACCCTTCTCACCACTTGCCCCTGTCCCTTCGACTTGATTTGTCGAATCCCCCTAAAACATAGAAATAGGAGTGAAATCCAGTGGATCTTGATGCTCACCACCTCTTCCAGAATCAGGATTATCTTCTCTTCGATCACTTGTCAAATCAGTCTGATGACAAGCATCGATCATTCTTGGACTTCGGCTACTCTCCTCGTGAGCATCAATCCGCTTCACAAGGGACTGGACTAACGCTCTCATCTCAATAATTTATGTTTGCTGAGCATTGACTTTATCTTCATAAGAACTATTCTGCTTGTTCACCCGCTCAATAATAGTCAAATGTAGCTCACGATGTTCATTAAGTGTTGAGATCTACTTTTGCTGACTCACCAACTGACTTCTTTAACTTGTCATTTCATTAACCAATATTCTAAGTAAGCAATCTTAGCATCCCTCGGATCAGCCTGAGAGGATGAAGATGTTTCAGAATGTGGAATGTTTAACATTGAAGGCAAATCAACGCACATCTCTGCAAAGGGAGTAGCAACATGAGCAGGAGAAGGAGTAACTGGAGGGGTAGATAATGGAACTGTAGATTCAGGAACTGAAGAACTTGACACTTTAGCTTTCTTCAATGCTTGGGATGCAGCAGATAATAAAGCAGCAGCCTTCTTTGCTTGTTCAACAATGTCAGATTTTTTCTTGGAACGTCTTTCACGAACTTCTGGAGAAGAATCAGAATCAAAAGTTCAAGGATTAAACTCTGACTCTGTATCAGAAGCTTTCCTTTTCTTAGAAGATGACCAGAGAGGAGGACCCCTAGTCTTCTTCTGGGCAATACTTTTGACTCGACGAGGATGTGACTAATCTGGAGCATCATCAGAATCAGTTTCCTCGGAATTACTTGAATCACTCGAGCTTGAAGATTTTTCAACATTCTCAGCACCACCAACATCACCTTCTTGTGCATTCACATCAGCAACAAATGGAGCATCTTGAACTTGTTCTTGTTCTTGCTCTTGTTCATCATCTTGTTCTTGTTGATCATCATCATCATCATCAGAATCACCAGGAATGTAACATCCCAAAAATAAAACGACAGTTAAAATGATGAAATAAACGAACGAGGAATGTCGGGTCCGGCCGGATGGGCCGGCGGGCTGGAAGGGGAGCCTCCCCTATAAATAGCTTAGACCTCCATCATTTCTATCATTTGCAAGTTCTAGAGAGAGAAACCATAGAGAGAGAAACTATAGAGAGAGAAAGTTGGTGGATCGACCCGAGATTTCAGAAAAGTGTTGCTCCATAGCTCGTGAGAAGAACCTCCGGATCAGAAACTAGATTCAGGTAACGATCAGGCCTAAATCTGAGTTTTTGTTCGTTTTTGGGTTTTTCGGGTTTTGGGTGAAAAAGTAACGTTTTCACGGATAAAACTGAAAGATAAACATAGATTTGAGTCCCTTAATGGAAAACGAACGTTTTTAATGTAAACAGGTTTGGGATCTTGACATGATCAGACCTGAATGCGAAAGTTAGGGTTTTGCGAAGAAACAGATCGTGCGTACTTATCTAGTACGCACGGAGCAGGTCTTGCGTACTTATCAAGTACGCAGGAAGAGGGCACTGCATACTTATCAAGTACGTAGGAAGAAGATCCTGCGTACTTATCAAGTACGCAGGAAGCAGGGTCTGCGTACTTGCTAAGTGCGCAGGCATCAGGTTGTTTAAGTAAAGTTAGTATGTTTAGAATGGTTAAACCGTTAGAGTCAGGATTGGGTTTGATGTGTATTTAACTATCAAATTCAGATCGGAAGTGACGTAGTGGGACCTTTGTTTAGGGCAACCCGGATTAGCTTATCAGGTGAGTTCTAGAAGCCCTCTTTTAAATGTTTTATATAATGTTTTCAGGCTGGTGTGCATACATATGAAATGATGTTTTACGAAACGATGTTTATAAAACTATGTTTATAAAATGATGCTTATGAAACTACGTTTACGAAATGAAATGATTTGGAATGAACGGTTTATGGAAAGAAAGTTTTATGAATGGAATGTTAACGAACGAAATGTTTATATAGAATTGGTTTAAACTAAAGGTAAAGGGTTTTGAAAATGAATGAAATGTTTTACGAAAAGAAAAGAAAAGGGCAAAGGTTTTAAAGAAGTCATTACAAATCTAATCTGTCGAATGAATGGAATTGACGAATGAAGTCTGGGAATGTAATTCCTAGCCTTGTGGTAGATTATGGGCAGCGAGCCATAGTTGCCATAAGAGCAACAGGGGCAGTGTCTTCGTGGCTTGCCAATGGTTTTGATGTTGTCCAACTGGTAGGGAGTAACGACAGTTACTCAAGGGTTAACGTGACCCTACGTAAGGTTAAATTATGATCCGACGGTGTTATGGCCGTGAGCCATAGCCGTCGATGGAGGTTGTCGGTCTATGGACATGAGAGCCATAGGGGCAACTGAATGGGTATTGTCGGTCCTCGTGCAGTTAGCCTTGGGGGCAATACAAAAAGGGAATTGACGGATTGTTGTGGCAATGATGGCGATACGTAACGGTTTCCCACGACATGCAAGGTTCCTTCGGGGACGCAGAGACGCTTAAAGAAAGATACAGATTGTAGATAGTAATGTATGACTTAAATGAATGTTAAATGTTTTAAACAAATGATCCGTTCAATGTGTTTATGATGAGGAAAAATGTTTGAAGGTTTTCAGTGACGAATGAAAGGCCCTGTTTTCTTATACGTGATGTTAAACCCTAATGAATGTTTTGAATGATGAACCATTTCTTAAATCGAACGAAAACTAGAACTCACCAGCGTAGCTGACTTTTTAGTATGCACATTTAGGTTAAGGCAGGTATGGATGATGGACGGTGATGCTTGGCAAGGGAGAAGAGTTACCCGGTTGATCATGAAGACTGGCATCCCATTATGATTAGATTATGATATGTTTATGCAATAGACTATGTTACGCTTCCGTTGTTAAACAATGTAATGGTTATGTTTTATTGAAGTATATTTTCGCTGCGTTATTTGATAATCAAGTTTAAGAACTGTTTGTGAATGAGTAAATCCAATAAGTGAGGCCTCCCGGGTTTAGGGTTTTACAAGTTGGTATCAGAGCAATAGTTTGAAAGATTCGGACACTCTCAGTGTCTGAACTTAAACTGTGAATGGGACCGAAAGGGATGCCAGTACGGGTAACTCGAGCCACAGCATCAGGTATGAAGGTAGTATATATATTTACATATATAGTAAGCCTTAGAAAGGGTTAGGTAAGGACTTGTTTTCTGATGGAGTCACAAAGGTGGTCAAATAGAAGTCGAAAGGTAGTGTAATGGTTAATTACAGATGGCCAGTGTATATTAACATCTTACAGTACTTATTGAATTTTACTTGTTAACTAGCGTGATGAAATTGGATTCTTGTCTTATAGAACAAAATGGCAAGAAGAGGAAACAGAAGGCGTGGTGGGGGCCGTACAAGTGGTCGTACCGGTGGTCATAACGGCGGTCGCGGCAGGACCCCTGCGCGCCAAGAGTATAGTGAAGAAGGAAGTGTTCACACTGAACCAGCGGTTGGTGTGTATGGAACCGAGCAGACACAGGTTGAAGAACAACCTTTCACTTTTGAACCAGAAGTGAGAGCAGCCATAGCTCGAGAGTTCATAGACTTGATGAAAGTTTCTTTGCCAGGACTGTTGGCAGAAGCATTAAAGAAGGTTAATGAGACGGGTGGGTCTAACACGGCGGTTGATACCCCGAACACTGAGGCAATCAACGCACCGCTTAACCGTGGTTGCGACTATAAGTCCTTCAAAGCATGTGACCCGCCAGTCTTGACCGGGAAGAAAGACGCGGTAGCTACGTTTGATTGGGTGATTCGTATGGAGGCTGTCATTCGTCTGAGCGAATGTCGAATGGATCAAGTTGTGAAATTTGATGCTAACTCCTTAAGGGAGGAAGCATCCCATTGGTGGGAAGGTGTACGCCAAGCAAAAGGGAGCGAGGTTGTGGATGGGATGATGTGGGCTGACTTGAAAACTTTGGTGATCAAGATGTTATGCCCAAGGAACGAGATTGAGAAGGTAGAGAGGGAATTTCTGGGTTTGAAGGCCGGGAGCATGACGCACCGGCAGTACACAACTCGATTCAATGAACTGGCACGTCTGGTGCCACACCTTATTACGACTGATGAAAGAAAGATTTCCTGTTACATTCAAGGCTGCCGGACCAGGTCCGCACCTATGTTAAGGCAAACGCCCCTACGACCTATGATTCGGTAGTAGAACTGAGCGGCGTGGTATTCGATGATCTGGCGCTGAATGTCGTCGCCATTGAGGAACCGAAGAAGAGACCGAACTTCTCAAACAAGCGAACTGGTGGAAAGATGTTTGGGACTCGTGATAAGAGGGCTCGGGTGAATGAGCCGACTATTTGTAAGAAGTGTGGAAGGGAGCATGTAGGTGAATGTAGACTGGGATCTAACTTGTGCTTTAAGTGTGGCAAGACCGGGCACTACTCCCGTGAATGCCCACAACACTTCAAGTGCTATAACTGTGGGGATGCCGGTCGTCTGAGTAGGGAGTGCCCGAAACCGAGAATGGGTGAAGCCGGGAAAGGGAAAGGCCCGGAAAGGAAAGAAGAGAGGCCCGAGCAAAGACTCGTGCGTACGCATTGACGCAAGACCAAGCCATGGCAGACCCCGACGTGGCGTCAGGTACGTTCATCCTTGATAACACTTTTGTTTCTGTGTTATTTGATTCGGGTGCCAGTAAGAGTTTTATATCTACGACTTTTTGTAAACGAGTAAAGTACACTGTCAGTAAGCTAGAAAGGGCCTTTAGCGTAGAAACCGCTGAGGGAAGAACTGCGAGAGTGACCGATGTAGTTGACAACTCCGTGATAAAAATAGAAGGTCATAGGTTCCCTGTCAGATTGTTTGTTATGGTTTTGGGAGGGTTCGATGTCGTGTTAGGTATGGATTGGCTAACTGCCAATGAAGCGCAAATTATATGCAAACGAAAGATAATCCGACTCAAGGCTCCGGACGGTAGCAAAATCGAGGTTCTTGGAGATCGTGACGCCCTGATGCCAAATGTCATCTCGATGATTAAGGCAACAGATTACTTGAGGCGCGGATGCGAGGCTTATTTGGTGTACGTAATTGATGAGTGTAAGGTAGTGAAGGAGCTAGACGATGTACCCGTGGTACGCGAGTACCCGGAGGTGTTTCCAGAGGATTTTCCTGGGATACCACCCGACAGAGAGATCGAATTTCGAATCGACTTAGTACCAGATGCCCAGCCCGTGGCTAAGGCTCCATATCGACTAGCACCAGTGGAGATGAAAGAGTTAATGGCACAACTAGACGAGTTACTTGAGAAGGGATTTATCCAACCGAGCATCTCGCCGTGGGGTGCTCCGGTGTTGTTTGTGAAGAAGAAAGACGGTTCGATGAGAATGTGTATTGATTATCGCGAGTTAAACAAACGTACGGTGAAGAACAAGTACCCTTTACCAAGGATCGACGACCCGTTCGATCAATTACAGGGCGCAAGTTGGTTCTCAAAAATCGACCTTCGATCCGGGTACCATCAGTTGAAGGTGAGAGAAGAAGACATACCGAAAACCGCATTTCGCACGCGTTATGGACATTTCGAGTTCCGTGTAATGTCTTTTGGATTGACGAACGCCCCCGCAGCATTCATGGATTTAATGAATAGGGTTTGTCGACCAATGCTGGATCGATCGGTAATCGTGTTCATCGATGATATCCTCATCTACTCCAAGAATGAGGGTGATCACGCGTGTCACTTGAAGGAAGTATTGGAAGCTCTGAAGAAGGAAAAGTTGTATGCTAAGTTCTCCAAATGCGTGTTCTGGCTTAGGGAAGTCCAATTCCTAGGTCACGTCATTAACCTGAACGACATTATGGTTGACCCAGCAAAGATAGTGACGGTAAAGGAATGGAATATTCCTAAGACGCCAAATGAAATCCGCAGTTTCTTGGGATTGGCAGGCTACTATCGGAGATTCATCCATGATTTCTCGAAAATAGCTTCGCCGTTGACAAAGTTGACTCAGAAAGAGGTTAAGTATGAATGGGGTTTGACCCAAGATGAGGCGTTTAAGGAATTGAAGAAGAGGCTAACCCAAGCTCCAGTCTTGGCCCTTCCCGAGGGCAATGAAGACTTAGTGGTATACTCTGACGCTTAGGGTCAGGGATTGGGATGCGTGTTGATGCAACGCGGGAGAGTGATCGCGTATGCGTCACGACAGTTAAAGATTCACGAAGCTAATTATCCGACTCACGATTTGGAACTTGCTGCTGTCGTATTCGCATTAAAAATATGGAGGCACTACCTTTACGGGGTGAAGTTTACTATTTACTCCGACCACAAAAGTTTGAAGTACTTCTTCGAACAAAAGGAACTTAATATGAGGCAGAGGCGATGGTTGAAACTGTTGAAAGACTATGACTGTGAAATAATATACCATCCTGGAAAGGCAAACGTGGTGGCTGACGCTCTAAGCCGAAAGGATGTGCCTACTCCTATTAGAGTGAAAGCTTGCCAGTTGGTGGTAACATCAGATGTGATGAGGGAAATTGAAAGAGCTCAAGATGAAGCACTTAAGGAAGAAAACATAAAGAAGGAAGGATGGTTGGCCAACAAGACAAGTTGGAATATAACACCCTTGGTGTTCGGACACGTTTTGGACGGGTATAGATACCTATGGGTGGCGAGCTTAGAACCAAAATCTTGGATGAGGCTCATAAGTCTCGGTACTCTATCCATCCTGGTACCAATAAAATGTACCAAGATCTGAGAAAGGAATACTGGTGGCCTGGGATGAAATATGAGGTGGCAAAGTATGTAAGCAAGTGCTTGACTTGCTCGCAAGTAAAGGCCGAACACCATAAACCGTATGGAAAGATTCAACCACTTGATATACCGGAATGGAAGTGGGAACACATTACCATGGACTCTATAACCAAGCTACCTCGCACAGCTAAAGGTCATGATACCATTTGGGTAATTGTGGACCGTTTAACGAAGAATGCTCATTTCCTACCTATTCGCGAGACGTTCTCGTCAGAAAGTTTAGCATAAGTATTTATTAAAGAAGTAGTAGCACGACATGGGATGCCTTTGACGATCGTATCTGACCGGGACACACGATTCACATCGAGGTTCTGGAAAAGATTTCACGAGGCGATGGGCACGAGGCTTAATATCAGCACGGCATACCACCGACAAACGGATGGTCAGTCCGAAAGGACCATTCAGACATTGTAGGACATGCTTCGTGCTTGTATTATTGATTTTGGCGGCAGTTGGGACAGTCATCTGCCGTTAGCCGAATTCTCATAAAACAATAGTCATCACACGACTATAGGCATGCCGCCATACGAAATGTTGTATGGGAGGAGATGCAGGACCCCGATTTGTTGGGGTGAGATTGGACAAAAGGAATTAGGGAGTCTTGAAGTAGTAAGAGAAACGTCAGAAAGGTTTGATCAAGTCAAAGCACGAATGAAGGCCGCACAAGATCGTCAGAAATCCTATGCGGATAAACGACGAAGGCCTATTGAGTTTGATGTTGGGGACAGAGTAATGTTGAAAGTGTCACCCTGGAAGGGAATCATATTATTCAGGAAGAGAGGAAAGTTAAGTCCGAGGTTTGTCGGACCATTCAGGATAATGGCACGGGTTGGTGAGGTCGCTTATCGGTTAGAGTTGCCTGATGAGTTAAGTGGGATTCATCCTACCTTCCATGTATCACACTTGCGAAAGTGTTTGGCGGATGAATCAGCTCACGTACCACTTACTGACATCGAGGTCGACAACAGCCTTAACTACATCGAAGAACCCGTGGCCATCTTAGACAGAAAGAAGAAGCGATTGCGTAACAAGATTATTCAATTGGTTAAAGTCCAATGGAAGCATCGAAGGGGATCGGAAACCACTTGGGAAACGGAGAAGGAAATGAGGGAGTCGTACCCTTATCTATTTGACTTATGATAGGTTTCGGGGACGAAACCTATTGTAAGGGGGGTAGACTTGTAACATCCCAAAAATAAAACGACAGTTAAAATGATGAAATAAACGAACGAGGCATGTCGGGTCGGGCCGGATGGGCCGGCAGGCTGGAAGGGGAGCCTCCCCTATAAATAGCTTAGACCTCCATCATTTCTATCATTTACAAGTTCTAGAGAGAGAAACCATAGAGAGAGAAAGTTGGCGGATCGACCCGAGATTTCAGCAAAGTGTTGCTCCATAGCTCGTGAGAATAACATCCTGATCAGAAACTAGATTCAGGTAACGATCGGGCCTAAATCTGAGTTTTTGTTCGTTTTTGGGTTTTTCGGGTTTTGGGTGAAAAAGTAACGTTTTCACGGATAAAACTGAAAGATAAACATAGATTTGAGTCCCTTAATGGAAAACGAACGTTTTGAATGTAAACAGGTTCGGGATCTTGACATGATCAGACCTGAATGCGAAAGTTAGGGTTTTACGAAGAAACAGATCGTGCGTACTTATCAAGTACGCACGGAGCAGGTCCTGCGTACTTATCAAGTACGCAGGAAGAGGGCACTGCGTACTTATCAAGTACGCAGGAAGAGGATCCTGCGTACTTATCAAGTACGCAGGAAGCAGGGTCTGCGCACTTGCTAAGTGCGCAGGCATCAGGTTGTTTAAGTAAAGTTAGTATGTTTTGAATGGTTAAACCGTTAGAGTCAGGATTGGGTTTGATGTGTATTTAACTATCAAATTCAGATCGGAAGTGACGTAGTGGGACCTTTGTTTAGGGCAACCCGGATTAGCTTATCAGGTAAGTTCTAGAAGCCCTCTTTTAAATGTTTTATATAATGTTTTCGGGCTGGTGTGCATACATATGAAATGATGTTTTACGAAACGATGTTTATGAAACTATGTTTATACAATGATGCTTATGAAACTACGTTTATGAAATGAAATGATTTGGAATGAACGGTTTATGGAAAGAAATTTTATGAATGGAATGTTTACGAACGAAATGTTTATAAAGAAATGGTTTAAACTAAAGGTAAAGGGTTTTGAAAATGAATGAAATGTTTTACGAAAAGAAAAGAAAAGGGCAAAGGTTTTAAAAAAGTCATTACAAATCTAATCTGTCGAATGAATGGAATTGACGAATGAAGTCTGGGAATGTAATTCCCAGCCTTGTGGTAGATTATGGACAGCGAGCCATAGTTGCCATAAGAGCAACAGGGGCAGTGTCTTGGTAGCCTACCAATGGTTTTAATGTTGTACAACTGGTAGGGAGTAACGACGGTTACTCAGGGGTTAACGTGACCCTACGTAAGGTTAAATTATGATCCGACGGTGTTATGGCCGTGAGCCATAGCCGTCGATGGAGGTTGTCGGTCTATGGACATGAGAGCCATAGAGGCAACTGAATGGGTATTGTCGGTCCTCGTGCAGTTAGCCTTGGGGGCAATACAAAAAGGGAATTGACGGAATGTTGTGGCAATGACGGCGATACGTAACGATTGCCCACGACATGCAAGGTTCCTTCGGGGACACAGAGACGCTTAAAGAAAGATACAGATTGTAGATAGTAATGTATGACTTAAATGAATGTTAAATGTTTTAAACAAATGATTCGTTCAATTTGTTTATGATGAGGAAAAATGTTTGAAGGTTTTAAATGACGAATGAAAGGCCTTGTTTTCTTATACGTGATGTTAAACCCTAATGAATGTTTTGAATGATGAACCATTTCTTAAATCGAACGAAAACTAGAACTCACCAGCGTAGCTGACTTTTTAGTATGCACATTCAGGTTAAGGCAGGTATGGATGATGGACGGTGATGCTTGGCAAGCGAGAAGAGTTACCCGGTTGGTCATGAAGACTGGCATCCCGTTATGATTAGATTATGATATGTTTATGTAATAGACTATGTTACGCTTCCGTTGTTAAACACTGTAATGGTTATGTTTTATTGAAGTATATTTCCGCTGCGTTATTTGATAATCAAGTTTAAGAACTGTTTGTGAATGAGTAAATCCAATAAGTGAGGCCTCCCGGGTTTGGGGTCTTACAAGGAACCTTTTCATTATCAGATTCAGGGTTGAACCAATTGTCATTCACGGGAGCCACATAGTCAATATCCAATAAATGACCAAACAATGGTGTATGAACCGGCTCTCTACCTTCAGCCGGATTAGATTTAAGGAACTGAGCAAACACCCATTTGTGAATTGTCTTGACTTGTAATCTCGGAGCCACAACAGGAAGATTAGGAATTAGGAAATTCATAATGACTTGAATAAATCTTGGAAATAATAAGCATATGAAGGTTGGAATCGCATCAATCCGGTTATGTAATTCTCTGAAGACATATCGTGAAAAATTATAACCCTTGTTCAACGATAAACCGACCATAACAGATGCTAGATCCGATGCTAAACCATCCTTACCACCCTTCCTTGAAGATACACAACAAATCATGACATGGGCAAAATACCGACACTGGTCCAATAACCAACGTTTCCTATATTGACCATCACCTTCAACACCCACGTATCCCATACGTTGCCTCCAGCACCCTTCAATCAATACTCCATTATATGTCACCGGATCATTTGCCACATCCCCAAACTGTAAAGCTTGACGGACTGTATCCTCTGAAATAGCAAGATCTTGATTATTCACCTGAACTCTAATAACACTGGGATTAACGGTGCAATCAAACCGAGCAGACTCCCAAAATTGATCTATATATGGTCTTGAGATCACTTGGTCAATAGTCAAAGCATAAGCAATCCTTGATCTATTCAGAAATCCTATAATCTCCTTATATTCCATCACAGTACCCTTCCATTCTGGATTAAGCAAGGCTATCTGATTATGATCACTGAAAAATTCATGAGCCATGACTGTAGAAATAACACACAACAATAATGACTTGAATAAATCTTTGAAATATTAAGAATCTGAAGATTGGAATCGCATCAATCTGGTTATGTAATTCTCTGAAGACATATCGTAAAAAAATATAACCCTTGTTCAACGATAAACCGACCATAGCAGATGCTAGATCCGATGCTAAACCATCCTTACCACCCTTCCTTGACGATACACAACAAATCATGACATGGGCAAAATACCGCCACTAGTCCAATAACCATCGTTTCCTGTATTGACCATCACCTACAACACCCACGTATCCCATACGTTGCCTCCAACACCCTTCAATCAATACTCCATTATATGTCACTGGATCATTTGCCACATCCCCAAACTGTAAAGCTTGACAGACTGTATCCTCTGAAATAGCAAGATCTTGATTATTCACCTGAACTCTAATAACACTGGGATTAACGGTGCAATCAAACCAAGCAGACTCCCAAAATTGATCTATATATGGTCTTGAGATCACTTGGTCAATAGTCAAAGCATAAGCAATCCTTGATATATTTAGAAATCGTATAATCTCCTTATATTCCATCACAGTACCCTTCCATTCTGGATTAAGCAAGGCTATCTGATTATGATCACTGAAAAATTCACGAGCCATGACTGTAGAAATAACACACAACAATAATGACTTGAATAAATCTTTGAAATATTAAGAATCTGAAGATTGGAATCGCATCAATCTGGTTATGTAATTCTCTGAAGACATATCGTAAAAAAATATAACCCTTGTTCAACGATAAACCGACCATAGCAGATGCTAGATCCGATGCTAAACCATCCTTACCACCCTTCCTTGACGATACACAACAAATCATGACATGGGCAAAATACCGCCACTGGTCCAATAACCATCGTTTCCTGTATTGACCATCACCTACAACACCCACGTATCCCATACGTTGCCTCCAACACCCTTCAATCAATACTCCATTATATGTCACTGGATCATTTGCCACATCCCCAAACTGTAAAGCTTGACGGACTGTATCCTCTGAAATAGAAAGATCTTGATTATTCACCTGAACTCTAATAACACTGGGATTAACGGTGCAATCAACCGAGCAGACTCCCAAAATTGATCTATATATGGTCTTGAGATCACTTGGTCAATAGTCAAAGCATTAGCAATCCTTGATCTATTCAGAAATCCTATAATCTCCTTATATTCCATCACAGTACCCTTCCATTCTGGATTAAGCAAGGCTATCTGATTATGATCACTGAAAAATTCACGAGCCATGACTGTAGAAATAACACACAACAATAATGACTTGAATAAATCTTTGAAATATTAAGAATCTGAAGATTGGAATCGCATCAATCTGGTTATGTAATTCTCTGAAGACATATCGTAAAAAAATATAACCCTTGTTCAATGATAAACCAACCATAGCAGATGCTAGATCCGATGCTAAACCATCCTTACCACCCTTCCTTGACGATACACAATAAATCATGACATGGGCAAAATACTGCCACTGGTCCAATAACCATCGTTTCCTGTATTGACCATCACCTACAACACCCACGTATCCCATACGTTGCCTCCAACACCCTTCAATCAATACTCCATTATATGTCACTGGATCATTTGCCACATCCCCAAACTGTAAAGCTTGATACACTGTATCCTCTGAAATAGCAAGATCTTGATTATTCACCTGAAATCTAATAACACTGGGATTAACGGTGCAATCAAACTGAGCAGACTCCCAAATTTGTTCTATATATGGTCTTGAGATCACGAGGTCAACAGTCAAAGCATAAGCAATCCTTGATCTATTCAGAAATCCTATAATCTCTCCTGATATTCCATCACAACACCCTTCCATTCTGGATTAAGCAAGGCTATCTGATTATGATCACTGAAAATTTCACGAGCCATGACTGTAGAAATAACACACAACACATCAATAAGGCAATCACAGACTTGGAAAAATTCAAAATCAAACTCAGAAAATTAACTCAAGCGAACTTAGTAACTGCGCTATAAAGACTTGTAGCGCACTTACAACTACGGTAGGGTTTGTTCAGGCGCACTTGCGTAACTACGCTAGACCAAAAACAGGTAACTTTTTGAATTTTTGATCCGACTCAATAAGTTGTATATCAAGCCAAAACCAGTCACAACATGTTCGATTAACAGTTTAGATTCAAAATGGATCACCAATTTTAACATCAACAACACAATGACACATCATTTTGATCAAAACCACTGTCATATGAGAAAAATCAAACACCCTGAGCACAAACCCTTGAATCGATTGATTATGATAGCAAAGATGATGATAGATGGTAACCTAATGATCGATATCACAACTAAAACATACGAATCACGAAAATACGAACAATCAGAGGGTTTAAGATAAGATTAGTAGGTAAATGCACAAATACGCTAAGCCCCGGAATGAGAGTAATGACCACTGAACAATCAACACCCATATTTATAATTTTTGAAATTCCCTCTAGCGCACTTAGTACGTACGCTAGACTTGTGGTCAGGCGCACTTACAACTGCGCTAGGCCTACCTCAGGCATACTTGACAAGTACGCTAGACCAATGGTCAGGCGCACTTGATAACCGCGCTAGCCTACAACACTTATCCAAAATTTCCAACTCCAATCCTGTTGAAACATGAAATTCAATATCAATCCCGACAAGCACGGAATTTCATAATCTTATGAAATAAAATAATAAAATTCTCATGGATTCACTATGTGACTAGGCAAGTCCAAGCCGAAGGAATCTCATCTGATTGCTGTAAAGAGAATCTTTATATATTTTAAGGGTAAACCAAAGTCAGGGTTGTGGTATCCTAATAATTCTGACTTTGATTTCAAAGCTTTTACAGATTCAAATTATGGAGGTTGCAGCTTGGATCGGAAGTCGACGTCTGGTGGGTGTCAATTCTTAGGAAATAGACTTGTGTCATGGCAATGCAAGAAGCAGACCTCAGTTGCAATTTCTATGTGTGAGGCTGAGTATATTGCTGCTGCCAGCTGTTGTTCCCAAATCATGTGGATTCCACAACAACTTCAGGATTATGGTTTGAACTTCACAGAAACACTGATGCTTATCGATAACACTGCCACGATGTCGATCACTAACAACCTAGTGAAGCACTCAAAGACAAAGCATATTGAGATACGTCACCACTTTATCAGAGACTATGAAGAAAAGAGATTGATTGAGTTGGCGAAAGTCCACACTGATGACAACTTTGCTGACCTGTTTACCAAAGTGTAGGTCCCCGGGTGTCTCGAATCATGATCGTGTGGATGTGTAGTCTAGTCTACAAGTGTGCGGAATCCTCGAGACTAGATGGAACGTAAGACGACAACTGTAAGCACGACAACAAACACACGTAACAAAATACATGGTCTATTATCGTAGAAAATCGTTTTCAGTTACAAGCTCTCCTATGCTTCTGGAGCAGAGACAAGAACAAGTGAGAGCGTACTTACAAATGAAACAACTCAGCTACTTATACTAGACCTGCTTCCTGCGTATTTGACAAGTACGTAGGAGAGTTTCTTCATACGTATTTATCAAGTACGCAGGAACTGGTGTGCGTACATAACGAATACGCATGAACAACTTCCTTTGCGTATTTGTACAATACCCAACACGTACATACAACTGAAAGAAATAAATACAAGTACAAGTACAAGTACAAATAGATACGATTACACCTCGATTAAGACAAATACATAAAGACTGAATACAGATAATACAAAAGACTAAATCAGATCAGTATAATATCCAGAGTGTCTGTCACACAAAGATGCTTCTAGAGACTCCCCCTTGACAACAACTTTGGATGTCTTAAGTCTTTCACCGATCTTCAGCTCGAGCACTACTTCTCGTCCCCTTCTTGTAGTCAAAACAAAACTAGACTAATATGTTTTAGCGGGATGCTAGAAGCCTCGTCCACTCGTCTGTGCAAATGCAGTACCTATCCTTCAAGACTTCCAAATCGTTGACAGAGAAGTTGATGAAACTGATCTTATCAAAAACTCTGATAATCTCTGTAGGCTCAAAACATTTAGTCTTCGAAGTCGTCCGCTCCACCATAACTGCCTCTCCGGTAATAGGATCTATATACCAGTACCATATGTTACCCAAAATATCTTGAGGGATCTTACTCAAGGGAATGTTGGTTTCATATAGCACTGGTTGATAAACCGGCTTCTTCACGAACTTGTGAGTCACAGGATCTCGACGGCTTTTATCCTTGACTCACCTTGGCATTTGAGGATTAAAGACTTCAAACTTTCCTGATCTGCCTTCCCTTTGTAACGTTCCCCAAAGGCCCTTGGCAACGACGAAAGAAGTTTTGCCAATCAGTTCTTGGTTGGCCAGGTTAACAAAGTCATACTTGGGAAGAGAGTTGAAAGCTTCACTGGTCGGCTTCAGGTATTGAACGCTTCCAGATCTTTTAATTGCAAACAATCCCTTATCGCCATAAAACAGAACTGACAAGATCATTCTTGTCGCTCCATACTTATCTGTGTAATGAGATTTATGCCAAGCAGGAGGATGTGATTTCTTGAACCATTCTTGAGGAATCTTGTTTCTCCAAGAATCGGTGTCAACAGCTTTAGGAACAGGGTCGGCTTGGGAGGCTTCAGCTGATGTTGCTGCACCACTTCCCTCAGCAACCTCAGGTCTGTTGAACCTTTAGAAAATGTTAGGAATGGGGCTTCTGTAACACCCCAATTTTCAATGAAATATAAGTCCAGGGGCCAATGTGTAAATAACCCAAAGTTAAAGGACTAAAAAATAAATAAAATAAGGAGATCGAGCCAATAGCGGACCGCTACCGGATTCCATAGCAGTCCGCTACGTGTGGACAACGTAATCATGCAGAGAATGCCACGTGGCAGTGACGTGGGTGATGACTCAGCCCTATGGCGGACCGCCACCAGGCGGGTAACAATCCACCAGCCGCAATTGGACCCGGACAACGAGCATGTGACACCTGTAAGATGACTCGCTGATAAGGATTGGGTAGCGGGCCGCTACCAAGAGCGTAACGGTCATGTGACACCTGTAATATGACTCGCTGATAAGGATTGGGTAGCGGGCCGCTACCGAGAGCGTAACGGTCCACCACGTGTGGAGTACGCCAGACACCTAGCAAAGGGGCGGTAGTTAGCCGTTCCACCACCGGTGCATGGACATCCTATAAATAGTTGAACTTTGTCGTTCAAATTGAGAAACAACAAAATTTACCACCACACGCTTGCACACATACCGAGGCAAGGCTAGCATGACGGTTACGAACCTGGTGGTTACGAGTGAGGTTCGAGTTCGGGAAACTTCTAGACAAGGAACGAACTTAGGAATTACCCAAGGGTAATGTAAGTACACTGGACCCGTACCCTAGACACGATTATGTGAATTACTTGCTTAAATGATATGTGTTATGTGATGTGTATATGATGAGGGTACGGGATAATGAAAGGTTAGTCTAGAAACTAAATGGGAATAATGGAGTAGCCATTTCATATCTAAGGGGTGGTGGATACGCCGCTGGTACTTCCTGTATATAAATCTCTTTGATACTTCGTGGTGAAACCATTATGAATGTTTAGGGGTATAGACTAAAAGACAGTAATAAGAAAATAGTAAACGTACGGGAGAACTTCGATCGGTATGTAGTTATCTGACAAACAAAATGTTCTGTCTAAGGAAAGAGTGGTGTATAAATCTCTCCTAGACCCATCACTCTTTCCTGGGAACATCTCTGTTGTAGGTACTACTCTGGAAGGATAATCACCCCAGTTTACAATATATGACGAGTACGAATATGTGATGAAAATACATAAGTACGGGAATATATCATGCATAATAAATATGAATACATGATGAATATGAATATGTGAAATGCATGATGAATACGTGAATGCATGATGATACGTGCAAATATGAATAAATATGATTGAACGAGTCTAAGCCCTAAAATGGAATAACAGAGTACTCACGAAATGTTAAAGGGGTGGTGGATACGCCGCTGGTACTTCCTATATATAAACCCTTTTAATACATCGTGGAGAAACCGTTATGAAATTTTAAGGTGAGGACTGGTTGGGAAGTAAATCAAGCATATACATGAAATGAAAACAAATGCTTGATACAATTGGGAGGCTGTGAGTCTAAGATACTCAAGGTCCCAAATGAAATGAGATACCCGGCCTGTAAGGTGGATCTCAATAAATAATAAAGAAGAGAACTAAAAAGATTCCAAGCCTATGGGGCTGAGGAAAAGAAAAGGGAACTCCAAGCCTACGGGGCTGAGGAATGAATGAGTCTTCGTGACAAATGCAAGGGGTCTATACTGACGAGTATAAGAACCATGCCAATACTCGTACCAGAGGTACGACCTAAGATGGTTGCGAGGGGGTTAGCACACCCATAAAATATACGAATAACGTGACCGGAGGTACGTCCGGAAATGATCACGGGGGCGCCGAGAGCCTGGAAAACTTGAATAATAATGAAAAGATGCAGTGTACTTACATAGCGAAATCTAATTCAAAAATGTTTTTCAAACACTGCAGGAAATAAACACTGCAGGAAATATGCTTCCCGAGGACGGAAGAGTCATTAGCCTTTCATGGCAAGGTTTTTGTCAAAATGAGACTGTTTTCCACATTAAACTCTGATAAAATTATAGTAAAATAAGTAGGGTGTTTCAGGTTGGTATCAGGGCAAAATTTGAGGGATTTAAATATCAAAAGAGGATACTTAAACTCAAACCATAAGTGCTCATGATATAAATAGGGATTCAATCCGAAGCCGTCCAAGGAAGCATGTATGTTTAAATTCCAGTGCTAGAACAGAAATAAATGTGTATACGTGGGTAGAACTTTGTATGAGATAAGCTCCATGTGATAGTTAGGAGTATCATGATATGTAACATACATTGTCTTATACTTGGCCAGTATTGGAGCTAACGTATGGGACCATCATGATATCGTAAACATCATATGATAACTTATGTCAGTAGATAGTAAGCCGGGAATGTGAACATGCACGATAAAATGCATGAATGAATGTGCATATGTGTAAAATGCATAGATGGGGCCTTATATGAAACTCTAGAATGCATGATTAGGGTTAAATTAATACGAGGCCTATAGTATAAAACCCTAGACTATGATTAGGGTGAACGAATGGGAGATTAAAAGCAACGCCACGTTTCAGCAAATGGCTGAACATCAAAACGACGAAGTACGTGAAGAGGGAAGCCACAGGAGAGCTAATTCTCCACTTCATGATGAGAACGAAGTCGAGCAAGTCCCGGAAAATATCCGAAGACAAATTGCAATAGAAGTAGGAAAAGCATTCGATGCAAATTTCCCGATCTTACAAGCAGATCTACAGAACTCATTTGAAAGCTGGTTTGAAAGACACAAAGATATTACTCATATGAAGAAGGAAGAAATCCAAAAGTTGATACGAAGTCAACTCATTGTACGTATAAGGATTTTTATGACTTGTAAACCTTTAAAGTTTAAGGGAGCTGTTAATCCCTTAGAAAGTCAGAGATGGATTGCCTCAATAGAAAGGGCATTCAATACATGTCACTGTGAAAAGGAAGATGAGGTTACCTTCGCTACCAACCAATTAAAAGAGCGAGCTGACAATTTGTGGGGAGTAGTAAAGAGAGAGAAAGGTAGGAACAAAATTAAAGAGATGAGTTGGGAAGAGTTCAGGGATCTTTACTTGAAACACTATTTCCCTCGAGCGACAATTGAAAGAATCACTGAGGAGTTTCTTCAACTCCGTCAGACAACAGAATCTGTAGATGAAATCATAGGGATCTTCTTTGACAAAGCCTGATTCTGTCCTGCTTTGTTAACAACCTCTGAAATATGGATGACGAGATACCATCTCGTTCTAAAAACAGAGATTAGAGAGTTCATCCATCTGTCCAAGTGCGCGAACTTGGAGGAGATGATTGATTGGGCTCGGGAACAAGAGACAAAGCTCAAAAGGCAAACCGAGAGAGACGAAAAGAGGAAAGGAGAAAGTTATCCTTCTCCTATGCCTCTTAAGAGGTTCAAGTTTAATAAACTGGGAGGCGGTTCCTCCATAAGGAAAAGTATTCAAAACTGTCAGAATTGTAGAAGAAGGCACATGGGAGAGTGCCGATTCAAGTTTACAACTTGTCACAAGTGTGGAAAGACAGGACACACTGCATTGCAGTGTATGAGTGGCACCCGTTTGTGCTACAACTGTTATAAGCCAGGACACTTTGGCAGGGAATGTCCTGAGCTAAAATTTCAGATGGAGAAGGCCGGAGAAGGGTCAAGAGTAGCAGAAAATGAAGTGAAGAGGACCGAGGCTCCGAAACCAAGGGGTAGGGCTTTTCATATTACCACTGAGGAAGCAAAAGATGTTCCTGATGTTGTATCAGGTACATTCCTCTTGAATTCCCTACTTGCTTGTGTTTTATTCGATATAGGAGCTAGTCGATCGTTTATTTCGTTAAAATATGCGAACTCTAGAAAGTTTAATAGAAGTAGGTTGGCTAAAGCATTAGAAGTTGAAATCACGAGTGATCGAAACTGCGGAGTGATTGAAATATGCCGAGATTGCCGACTACTGATAGAAGGAGAAGAATATCCTGTCGACTTGATCCCGATGCCGATGCCAGAATTCAATGTAATCATTGTAATGGACTGGTTATCTTCACATGCTGCAATGATCATATGCAATCAGAAGATTGTACGATTCATGATGCCTACAGGAAAAGAAGTTGGTGTCACTGGTGGACGACGGAACTAGATCACACTATATACGATGGCCAAGATAAGTAGCTACGTAAGACAAGGTTACCAAGCCTTCTTAGCCTACGTAGCTGATGTAAGGATGAAAGGGAAAGAACTAGACCAAGTTCTAGTAGTAAATAAATTCCCATATGATCTTCCAGGTGCTCCACCTGAGAGAGAGATCGAATTCAAAATTGATTTGATTCCTGAAGGTTGTTCATGCATACTTACAAGTACGCATGACCCAGGCCTATAAATAGTTAGGTTTGTTTCACATTTCACACAGATGTAACCCAACATACAAGTACGCACAAGTCAGTCTAGTATCAGTCCAGAAGTCATTCTCTAGTGTCTGTACTTGTGTTGAAACACATCACTATAATAGACCGTGTATTTAAAGTACGAGTGTTTTGTTGTTCGTCATGTTTACATTTGCCGTTGTACGTTGTTCCACCTAGTCACGAGGATTCCGCACTAGTTGACTAGGCTACATACTCACACGATCATGATCTGACACACCCACCCGGAGGGACCTACAAGTGGTATCAGAGCTATGCTCTTGTTTTCGAGTGTTGTGGGCATGTTAGGAACACTTTCCGACAAAATGTTGTTCTGATTACATCTACATTTGTGATTCTCAGAGTCTTGTTCCATACACTTGTTCATATTAGAGAATCCCTACATCCATCCTTGTGTTATTTTTGTTTGGATGATCCATTCATCAAAAGCTTGTTATAATCAAGAATCTGATTCATTGGTTATACCACATTGATCATACACAACAACCAGTTCAGATCACTATTTGATCAGACAAGTGGATACACTTGTTCAAAAAGTGACTTTGAATACTGATCCATGCGTACTTAGTACCTGCGTACTTAGATTCAACGTACTTATTCTTCATGCGTACTTAGACAAATACACAAGGCAAAATGTTGTGCGTAGTTGTTCATGCGCACTTGTAAGTACGCAAGACCATTTTTGGGCATACATATTTAACAAATACGCAAGACCAGAAAGACCAGACTCAAATACATAAGCTGGTTTGAACTTATGAGTCTTTGACTAATTCGTACAAAATGGCAAATCTTCAAAATATCAGTAGCATGTTAAACTATGACAATGAAATAGGTACTCCACAGAAGCCACCAAAGTTATTGAACATAAACGACTATTCCAACTGGAAGGCATGTTTTGAAGAGTATGTTTCATACTCAGATTCAAACATGTGGATACCCATTTTAGAGGGGTATAAACATCCGACACATGAATTTCTTGGTGAAAATCAACCCAAACCTGTTTCTAGGCTTGATATCGAAGAAAAGGAAGCTTATGATCTAGAAAAGAAGGCACATGGTTCCTTAACCATGGCATTGACACGTGACTAATTTCATAACTTTAGAGGTTATGATACATTGAAAGATCTATGGAAAGCTTTACAGAAAAGGTTCGAGGGAAACAGTGATGTTAAAAAGAGTAAGAGGGAACTGTTGAGAAAACAATATGAATGTTTTAGATATTTGGAGAATGAATCCATTGATGAACTCATCTCCAGATTCTATCATCTTAAGACTGAACTTAAGTCTTATGAACTGAAATATCCCGATGATGAACTTGTTGAAAAATTTCTTGATGCTTTACCACCAAAGTTTGACATGTACATGATGTGTAGTTTATATATATAAAAATAAGATCAATTACACAATGGTTTTAAAATGGAATCACCAATCCTAACCACACACAACGGCAAGTGTACCGCATCAGTATGTAGCAAGTATGGGCAAGACCGGATATCAATCTGTGGACACCGATGACAACTCTCGATAATAAACCTTTATCAAGTCCCAACCTAAATAAACAAAAGAGAATTTAAACCAAAAATTAGGACCTAAGACTCAAATACTCTAAGACTCTAAGATGCTCAAGACATAGGATAACTAAGAACACGGAAACTGGACGTAAGGATATGATCAGAAAGAAAGCAATTACCCAGGAATGACTCAAGCTAACGTGTACTGATAAGGGAATCAATCATATGACTATCTCTAAGAGTACAAGTCTAAGGCTAACCAGGTATGTTTCTACTCCCTGAGAAAACCAGAAGACTCGTATGAAGAACGGGATAGACTATGCTAAAATGACAAATGAGGGATCTTCGGTCGGTCTCACCACTCACAATGCTGTGAAAGACTGTGATCCACATCCCTAGAGCAAGGGACAATCAAGTTTAGGAATGTAAACAAACCCTAAGAACACTAACACCACGAATGAAAGGCAAGACTCATACGGTCGCGTAATCTAGACCTAACACACAATGGGTAGGAGGTTTCAGGCTATATCTGTTAGGACATAGATTGTATGACAAAAGCTTTGTAATAGTTTAGATCTAAATGTCTTTATGTTTTTGTATTAAATGTTTTCTAAGTGTTTATACAAGTTATGTTAGAGGCGAACTTGTCAAGTTCGCATAGATTGTATGACAAAAGCTTTGTAATAGTTTAGATCTAAATGTCTTTATGTTTTTGTATTAAATGTTTTCTAAGTGTTTATACAAGTTATGCTAGAGGCGAACTTGTCAAGTTCGCCTGGTCTATCAGAAGCGAACTTGTTAAGTTCGCTTAGTCTGTTAGAGGCGAACTTGTTAAGTTCGCCTAATACAGAACGTGTGTCTATAAATAGAGTTTACAGAGTCTGTTATGAGAAGGAGCGAAAAGAATGAGCGAATAGATTGATCAAGTCTGTAAACTCTGTGATTGTTGGAATACAAAGTGAATTTTATTTACCTGATTGTTTCTATTGTCTATTTCGTATACAATCGTTGATTCGGTAGGATTCCGCACTCCGCATTAACGATACGTCTTATCACGAGAACGATCTTTAGAAGAGCTATGTGGACCTACAAGTGGTATCAGAGCTTATGCTCGTGAGTCTTGGTGATTTGAGACGGTTTTGTATGCAAATTGACAAGAAATTGATCATCTTTAAAATTTTTCATTTCCATGGAGTTTTCAAGTTCTTGAAGATTATTTTGCTGCTGATTTGGTGATTTTGAAGTGGATTTTGATGAAATTCATCCGATAGAAATGTTCTAATTGATAAAATATGTAATCCTATGGTCCAATTTTGTCTAATTCCTTCAAATCTGTGAGATATGAAGATTTTTGGTGAATTTTTGTTCGTGTTTTTGGGTTGAGTTCTTCCTGAGTTTGATTCTGCTGAAGCAAGCGCACTTGCTGAATTTGTGTGCAGGCGAACTTAGCAGGCGAATTTGTCAAGTTCGCTTCTCTCAAATTAGGCGAACTTGTTAATTCTTTAGACGAACTTACTGGATTTTCTGATTTTTTTGATTTAAGCGAACTTATTAAGTTCGCTTCATATCAAATTCGCTTGGTTGTTTTTTAAGCGAACATATTATCTTCGCCTAAGGTTGGTGTTTGTTCAATACATGGAAATTTTTCTGAAAAATGGCAAATATGGTGCAAGTGACTAACATGTTCAATTATGATAATGAGATTGGTACATCTCAGAAACCACCAAAGTTGTTAAGTCTTGCAGATTATTCGAACTGGAAGGATCGGTTTGATCAGTTCGTATATTTTAATGATACAAGTTTATGGATTCCAATCTTGGAAGGTTATACGCATCCGACATACACTTGGATGGGAAGGGATGATGTTTCGAAACCGGTGTCTGCGTTAACCACAGAAGAAAAGTTATTGTATGATAGGGAAAAGAAAGCGATGGCAAGTAACTCGATGTCTCTTCCTAAGGAAATTTATCACAGTTTTAAACAATTCAAGTCTTCTCAACAATTGTGGGAAGCATTACAAAAGAGATGTGAAGGTAGTTTGGATGTAAAAAAGAGCAGAAAAGAGTTACTGAAGAAGCAATTCTTAGTATTCAAGCACTTTCAAAATGAATCTTTGGATGATCTTGCTACGAGATTCTATCATCTGCTGAGTGAATTGTCGAGTGCTTCAGTGGTGTATGAGACTTAAGAGATAAATGATAAGTTCTTGGAGGCATTACCATCTAAATTTGATGTATATACAGTTTTGATAAAAGAGAATGTCAAGTATAAAACTATGTCTCTTGAAGAGGTTCTTAGGAAGATTCAATCACATGACTTGAATATGAAGAAGAAGGAGACTAATATGGAACATATACAAGATCCTTCAATGTATTTTGCCAAGACTTCTGATAAAACTGGTGCAGGGGTTGCATTCTTTTCTGGTGATGCTCAAGATACTTCTAATGATCATTGTTCGGGAGTTCCTATTCATTCTAGTCATTCTGGTTTCTCTGCAACTACAGCTTCTACATCATCTGGATCTCATAATATGAATCAAAAGGTTGCTGATGATTATTTGGTTATGTTTTCCTCATTCATGGCTTCGTATGAAAATTTTATTGGAGGTAAGATTCATGATCCAGAGGTTATTGAAGAAGATTTCAGACAAACTGATCCTGTTGATCTGGAAGAAATGAACATTCAATGGAATATGGCTATGCTGATGCGACAAGCAAAAGATTTTTTGAAGAACACTGTAACAAAGTATATTGGATCTAACAGTCGTTCACGCATGGGATTTGATAAAATCAAAGTGCGTTGCTATAATTGTAACATCCATGATATTTCGGTACGCTTTTAACTTATCTATTTATTCATTCTTTTATAACACTCCGTTTGAATCCCGTACTTGCCCCAATCAATGAGTAACATTAATTATTATTTCAATTCGAAGTTTAAACTTTGCATTTAAATATATTTTTCTAATTATATATATATGTTTATTTTAAATCATCTACAGATTTATAGAAATACAAACTTTACCTCATAAATTAATAATAGTGAATACATTACTACATTTTGAATTTGAAGTGGAGTTTCCTATATAAAATATTTTATGATAAAAGAAATAATGTTTTAGTATTCTTACAAGTTTTATAAAACTATTTTATAGCAAAATTCCAGTTTATAAAATTAGCTTAAACCTTTGGACACCTTGAACCCTCAAACTAGAACCCTCACCCTTGAAATTAAACCCCATCATCTCCGACTCTGACCCCATTCTTCTATTTTGACCCAGTTTGACTTTAAAAGTCAACAGTGGCGAAATTCTTGCAATCCAACACTATAATCAATCAAACCAAAATCCTTTAGACTTACCATGTTTACGGGAATGACGCTCGGCCAATCCCCAACCCAATTAGCACACCTGGATAACGAATTTAGCGGTTGAATTCAAATTTCAAACAGGTTTGACTTCCTAGAGTCAAAACGAGTCGATGGCTATCTATAATCAAGTAATTTGACGCGTTTAAAACCCGTAAATCACGCTCAGTCTATTCCCTTATGTATTCAGACCAAAAACGCGACTCGATTCATCTGCAATTGAATGGATTCATGCATAACTCGCATTGACAACTGTCACCCGTGAGAGTAGATCGAATCAAGAATTTAAGACGAAATTAAGTATTTAGAATTACTCCCTCACTTACGCAAACCCTCTCACCAACTCTCAAATCACTCTCGCGATCAGCATTGCATCCCTGGAGCACCGACGAGCTCCAAGAACACCGAGCCCCTGCATCCCGTCGATCGTCTTCGATTTGTAATCATTTCAGGTAATAGTTATACCAATAGCTTCGTTTTAATCCAAGGATCAAAAGCCCCTTGGTTTGGGCATTTGATTCTGCGTAATCGGGTTTAAAGGAGTGGCTAGGGTTGGGTACTTCAATCAGGGACGAAGGGACGCAGGGGCTTGGGTTTGTAAGGGTTTTTCTATTTTCTCACCTGTTTATTGTCAAGGCATTCGCCCAGAACCACCGGTTAAATCACTTGAGTCATACACGATTGGTTGCGGGTTCGAAACCCATGCCCGCATCCTTTTTGCCTCCAAGTAATACCCAAACCCGTTTCTTCTCTGACCTCACAGTAAAACTGAATTAAATACGGGTTCTATCACCACTGACCCTTGGGTCTAGTGGTAGATCGCTTCTGTCATACAGGATCCAACCGGGTTCGAGCCGGGTGGCCCTCAATTATTTTTTTTAAGTAGTTTTGACATCTTAAAAAATTTATAAAAATTAGTTTAGGAAACCTACACCCTATAGAACTGATTTAGTATGTTATTTAACAAATTTTAAAGGAAAACAATTATTTTTACAATTTAAAATGTTTTAAAACTCTATTTCCAATATAAAAATCACTAAAATGTTATTTTAAATAAAATAATTATTTTACAAACAAAGCATTTAAACTAGTCGTTTAAGTTGTAAATTTCGATAAGATTTATATAAATTCTGCCTAACCATTTGATACCGTTACAACATTATATTTTTTTTCAAGAAAATTTATATACTAATTAAGGTTTAAACATATCAAAAAAATTCCTATATGTATTAATAAATACATTCTTATTTACCCACCTTTGAGACTTATTATTTTAATAACATGTCAAATAAATAAATAGGGAATTATTTCTTTAATATGGATTATCTTGTTACAATATTAATTCTCTAGCATTTAAATTACATTTAATATATATATATATATATATATATATATATATATATATATATATATATATATATATATATATATAATTTAACCCTACATATTTTTTGACATACTCTTATAAATGAATAAATGAAAATAATTTATTTATTTATATTTCTTTTTTTTACACTTAAACCCTAACACAATAATTATCTTCCAAACATATTTTGAACCTACAATTTTCATACCAAACTATTATCTAATTACATATGACTCAATCTTTGTACGAATTCACATACATCAAAACCCGTTGAACCCTAGATCTTGCCATAAACTTTGTGCATGTTATTAATTCACATTCATACAAATTCACTCTAGGTTGACCTTGTGATTGCAAAATCTGTTGTGCTACTTAATAGTTCGTGCTATCTACATCATTATTACAGGTGAGTATTACATAGCCCCTTTTACTCTTTTACACTTTTTTTTGGGGTGAATCATGAACTTTATACAAACAATTGCTTACATTTACACAAACTACACAAACACAAATCCTCTTTACATTCATGTGTGCAAATTTGAGCTTTATGTTTGAGTGCTAGGTGTGTTAACTTTTGTGTGCAATTTATGTGCAATCATTAACTATTCAAGCCAACGGTTAACAACGATAGATCTATTGAGTCTGACAAACCCACCCAAATTGGGGTGATTGTTACCGACAACACAATTTGCATGCTAGTTACAAAGGTTTGATTGTACTTTGGTTACAAAATAATTGCTCCCCATAAATGAATTATTTTATAATGTTATGTAAGGATTTGATTATTTACATCTTTACACTATTTATGTATAAACCTGTGTATGCTCACCAACTTTTTAGTTGACCTTATTTTATTCATGTTTCAGGTGCTAATGTGTGATTTTGATCAAGACTTGCTACACATAAGTTTCGGACCTAGTTAAATATAATAAAGGATTTATGTATTTCATTTTATGTACTTGGTTTGATTTTGTTTTGTCTTGAATCTATGCAATGAATTTAAATGATTAATAAATTTCAATTTAGTCAACCTTGTGCTCATGAACAGTCTACATGTCCCGCCCCAACGTTTCCGCCGTCGGTTGGGGTGTGACAGATTGGTATCAGAGCCAGGTTATAGTGAACTAGGTTATTAGACACCCTTGACCTAGACTATAACTTTAGGACACCCACTTATGTCATGCTTCATGAATATGTGATATGTGCTACATGCTATGTGTTACATGCTTACTATATTAATTATTACTTCATTTTGATACCTCATTTGTTAAAAATTCATGACTTAATAGACTATACTTGAATAATAAATTAAATGAACAATAGCATGTGAAAACTTCATGGACTTAAATCTATAAAATTTCTTTATTTCCTCGTTAAGGTTTTTAAACTTTGTTAATTATTAGAGGACACGTGCAATCTGGAAGGGTGAAACCTGTATTCTGGGTTTTCTGTCTAGGAAAGCATTTCGTATAAATCCCAATCAACCGAGGGACCCGTATGCTTTCCTGAGAATTCCCGGGATGAGTGTTTACTTATAAGCTAAAGCATGTCTTCTTGAAAATTATATGAGTTTAATTGACCTTAATATGTCATAGTATTCAAGTGATTATGTCACTATTTGAGTACAATCCAAACTATGATTTACTATTTCATCTATTATTTTGTCCCCTTTAAATTCAATCAACTTTCATAAGTTCTTACATCTTTTCTTGTCTTGTGCAAATCTGTAGAATGCCTCCCCGTCGTGCTACCGTGACCAACAACAACACCGACATTGCTACTATCCTTGCACAACTTGTAACTCAACTCACTCAAGTTAACGGTGCCACAAATGGTAACCATGGAGCTAATGGTGGTGGTGGTGCCAACCCATCACAATGAACCTTCAAACACTTCAACTCATGTAATCCTCTTAAGTTCTATGGTACCGAAGGGGCTACGGGACTCCTTCAATGGTTCGAAAGTATTAAGGGCACTTTCCTCAATAGTGACTGCCCTGATAACCTTCGTGTTCGTCATGCCACAAGTGTCTTTCAAAAACGGGCACTCACGTGGTGGAATGGGGAAAAGAGAATTAGAGGTATGGAGGCAACCATGGCCTTACCATTGGATGAGGTTAAGAGACTAATGATCGAAGAGTTCTGTCCTCGGAATGAGGTGAGGAAGCTGGAAGCTGAGTTTTGGGATCTTAACCAAGACAGTGGTGAAAGTCTGGCTTATACAACCCGGTTTCATGAACTGAGTCTCCTTGTGCCCCATATGGTCACACCCTTATCCCGCTGATTTGAGAAGTACATCGGTGGATTACCTAGGCATATTCAGGATACTGTCTTAGGGAGAAATCCCGCAACACTCGAAGATGCTATCAGATTATCTGCTACTTTGACCGACAACCATGTGAAAGCAGGTACTCTGACTAGAAAAGGCACCAAGAAAGCTACCGACACCACAACCCCTCCTACACACGTCAAAGAAGCCAAAACTGAACCCCACCACAATAATAAGAAAAGAAAGACTAGGAATTTTGCTATGGTCACTCCTGCTATCCCTGTTAACCAAGCACTAGTCAAAAAGCCATATGTGGGGATCTACCCACTTTGTGCCACATGCAATTATCACCATCTCCAACACATCCCCTGTCGCCTTTGCACCCACTGTGGGAAATACGGCCATACGGTCAATGTTTGTAGAGCCAAAGCACTTGCAGGCCAAGTTAACCCACCAACCCGAACCAACCAACAAGTGACTAATCAAGGTGTTCCCGCTATAGCAAATGGGCGTGCTTGTTATGAATGTGGCAACCCAAATCATTTCCGTGACCAGTGCCCGAAGTTCATCAATGCTAAACAAGGCGGAGCTCGTGGGCGTGCTTTCAACATAAACGCCAATGAAGCTCAGGCCAACAATGATGTGGTCAATGGTACGTTCCTTGTTAATAGTCAATATGCCTCCATTTTATTTGATACCGGTGCAGATAAAAGTTTTGTGTCACTTGACTTTGAACCCTTACTTGCAAAAACACGATCCAAATTAGAGAAAACCTTCACCGTCGAAGTAGCAAATGGTGATTCTCTTACAATAGACTCCGTTATCCACGACTGCTCTCTAGAACTTAATGATCATACATTTCCAATCAACCTTGTGCCAATGCCACTAGAAAGTTTTGATATCATCATAGGCATGGATTGGCTGTCAAATCACCATGCCGAGGTCATCTGTTTTGAGAAGTGCATCCGAATACCCCTTCCGTCAGGAGAAACGTTAAGAGTCTTTGGTGAAAAACCTTGCAAAGGACTCAGGTTAATGTCATGCACTACTGCTCAAAAGTACTTACGAAAGAAGTACGTGGCCTTCTTAGCCCATGTTGTTCAAAAGGAAGTCAAAGAGAAGAGTATTCAAGACATCCCCATCATCCGGGATTTTCCTGAAGTTTTCCCCAAAGATCTATCTGGTCTTCCACCCATTCGACAAGTAGAATTTCGCATTGATCTTGTGCCCGGAGCTAACCCCGTGGCTAGAGCTCCATATCGTCTTGCACCTTCTGAAATGCAAGAGCTTGCAAGTCAACTCCAAGAGCTCTCCGACAAGGGAATCCGTCCAAGTCATTCACCGTGGGGTGCGCCCGTCTTATTCGTCAAGAAGAAGGATGGATCATTCCGCATGTGTATTGACTACTGCGAACTCAACAAGCTTACCATCAAGAACCGTTATCCATTGCCTAGGATTGATGACCTCTTCGATCAACTTCAAGGCTCTACTTACTTCTCGAAGATTGATCTTCGATCTGGTTATCACCAACTCCGTGTACAAGAGGAAGATATTCCAAAAACTGCCTTCCGAACAAGGTATGGTCACTACGAGTTCATGGTCATGCCTTTTGGGCTAACCAATGCACCCGCGATTTTCATGGACCTCATGAATCGTGTGTGCAAACCGTACCTTGATAAATTCGTGATCGTCTTCATTGATGATATCTTAATCTACTCCAAGACTAAATCCGATCATGAGCAACACCTTAGGTTGGTTTTGGACCTCTTGAGGAAAGAGCAACTATATGCCAAGTTCTCTAAATGTGAATTTTGGCTAAAGGAGGTTCACTTCCTGGGTCATATCGTCAACAAAAAAGGAATTCATGTTGACCCTGCTAAGATCGAAGCTGTTAAGAATTGGAATACCCCTAAGACCCCCACCGAAGTTCATTCATTTCTTTGCCTTGCGGGATATTATCGTCGTTTCAATTCAAATTTCTCTAAGATTGCTGTTCCTCTCACTGCCTTGACCCACAAGGGTAAACCTTATGAATGGGGACCAAAGCAAGAAGAAGCTTTCCAAACTCTCAAGCAAAAGTTGTGCAATGCTCCTATTTTGACTCTCCCTGATGGGAATGATGATCTAGTTGTCTACTGTGATGCCTCCAACCAAGGTCTCGGTTGTGTCCTCATGCAACAGGGCAAAGTAATCGCTTATGCATCAAGGCAACTTAAGATTCATGAGAAGAATTATACGACGCACGACCTCGAATTGGGTGCAGTCATATTCGCATTGAAGATTTGGAGACATTACCTCTATGGCACAAAATGTGTGGTGTTCACCGACCACAAAAGTCTCCAACACATCTTCAACCAAAAAGAACTCAATATGAGGCAACGATGTTGGGTTGAACTCCTTAACGACTATGACTGCGAGATTCGTTACCATCCCGGCAAAGCGAATGTTGTAGCCGACGCTTTGAGTCGGAAGGACCATGTCATGCTTCATTGCATCCAAATTCAAACCGACATTCAAAATCATATCCTAGAAACTCAACACGTCTTGGTCACCGAGGGTAACATGTACGATGAAATGTCGTGTTGTGTGGAACTTCAGCTTGAATCTAAACCCAATGGCTTACTTTATTACTTGAATCGTATTTGGGTTCCCGATCGCGATGATCTTCGTGCATTTCTTATGAACGAGGCTCACAAGACTCGTTATTCTATTCATCCTGGTGCGGATAAAATGTACCAAGATCTTCGCCAACAATATTGGTGGCCCGGTATGAAGAAAGACATTGCTCTCTATGTTGCCAAATGTCTAACTTGCTCCAAGGTCAAAGCCGAGCACCAACGTCCTTCCGGTTTGCTTGAACAACCGGAAATTACCATGTGGAAGTGGGAGAATTTAGCTATGGACTTCATTACCAAACTTCCTCACACCTCAAGTGGTTATGATAGCATTTGGGTAATCATTAACCTCCTCACCAAATCTGCTCATTTCTTGCCTATCCGTGAAGACTACCGGGTTGAGAAATTGGCCCGAATTTACATTGACGAAATTGTGGGCCGTCACGGTGTTCCCTTAAACATAATCTCCGATAGAGATGCTCGATTCACCTCCCGTTTCTGGCAATCCCTCCAAACTGCTCTTGGTATACGATTGGATTTAAGCACAACTTACCACCCCCAAACTGATGGTCAGACCGAGCGTACAATCCAAACTCTTAAGGACATGCTTAGAGCTTGTGTAATTGATTTTGGTGGTAATTGGGATTCACATCTATCCCTAATTGAGTTCTCTTACAACAATAGCTACCACACAAGTATCAATATGGCTCCATTTGAAGCTCTATATGGCCATAAGTGCCGTTCTCCTATCTGTTGGATCGAGATTGGTGAAGCACAAATCACCGGTTCCGAGCTAATCCAAGAAACATCCGACAAGATCATTCAAATCCGTGACAATATTCGAGTAGCGAGGAGTCGGCAAAAGAGTTATGCCGACAAACGACCTTGTTCTCCTAAAGGTGTCTCCGTGGAAGGGTGTGATCCGTTTTGGAAAGAAAGGCAAGTTAGCACCTCACTATGTGGGTCCATTCAAGATCCTTGAAAGGATTGGGAAAGTGGCTTACAAACTCGAGTTACCTCCATCACTGAGCAATGTGCATCCTACCTTTCATGTGTCTAACCTAAAGAAATGTCTTGCTGATGAGAATCTCCATATACCTCTTGACGACGTGCGCATTGACGAAATGATACACTTCGTTGAGAGGCCTGTAGAGATCATGGATTGCGAGATCAAACAACTCAAGCGAAGCCGTATCCCTATTGTCAAGGTTCGTTGGGAATCAAAACGTGGTCTTGAGTTTACTTGGTAACGTGAGGACCAAATGAAGCTCAAGTACCCGCACCTCTTTGCTGACTCAGTAGCCTCCACTAGTCAAATTTCGGGACGAAATCCCTTTAACATGGGGAGACTGTAACATCCATGATTTTTCAGTACGCTTTTAACTTATCTATTTATTGATTCTTTTATAACACTCCGTTTGAATCCCGTACTTGCCCCAATCAATGAGTAACATTAATTATTATTTCAATTCGAAGTTTAAACTTTGCATTTACATATAATTTTCTAATTATATATATATATATATATATATATATATATTTTAAATCATCTACAGATTTATAGAAATACAAACTTTACCTCATAAATTAATAATAGTGAATACATTACTACATTTTGAATTTGAAGTGGAGTTTCCTATATAAAATATTTTATGATAAAAGAAATAATGTTTTAGTATTTTTACAAGTTTTATAAAACTATTTTATAGCAAAATTCCAGTTTATAAAGTTAGCTTAAACCTTTGGACACCTTGAACCCTCAAACTAGAACCCTCACCCTTGAAATTAAATCCCATCATCTCCAACTCTGACCCCATTCTTCGATTTTGACCCAGTTTGACTTTAAAAGTCAACAGTGGCGAAATTCTTGCAATCCAACACTATAATCGATCAAACCCAAATCCTTTAGACTTACCACGTTTACGAGAATGACACTCGGCCAATCCCCAACCCAATTAACACACCAGGATAATGAATTTAGCGGTTGAATTCAAATTTCAAACATGTTTAACTTCCTAGAGTCAAAACGAGTCGATGACAATCTATAATCAAGTAATTTGACGCGTTTAAAACCCGTAAATCATGCTCAGTCTATTCCCTTATGTATTTAGACCAAAAACGTGACTCGATTCATCTGCAATTGAATGGATTCACGCATAACTCGCATTGACAACTGTCACCCGCGAGAGTAGATCGAATCAAGAGTTTAAGATGAAATTAAGTATTTAGAATTACTCCCTCACTTACGCAAACCCTCTCACCAACTCTCAAATCACTCTCGCGATCAGCATTGCATCCCTGGAGCACCGACGAGCTCCAAGAACACCGAGCCCCTGCATCCCGTCGATCGTCTTCGATTTGTAATCATTTCAGGTAATAGTTATACCAATAGCTTCGTTTTAATCCAAGGATCAAAAGCCCCTTGGTTTGGGCATTTGATTCTGCGTAATTGGGTTTAAAGGAGTGGCTAGGGTTGGGTACTTCAATCGGGGACGAAGGGGCTTGGGTTTGTAAGGGTTTTTCTATTTTCTTACCCGTTTATTGTCAAGGCATTCGCCCAGAACCACCGGTTAAATCACTTGACTCATTCACGATTGGTTGCGGGTTCGAAACCCATGCCCGCATCCTTTTTGCCTCCAAGTAATACCCAAACCCGTTTCCTCTCTGACCTCACAGTAAAACGGAATTAAATACGGGTTCTATCACCACTGACCCTTGGGTCTAGTGGTAGATCGCTTCTGTCATACAGGATCCAACCGGGTGGCCCTAAATTATTTTTTTAAGTAGTTTTGACATCTTAAAAAATTTATAAAAATTAGTTTAGGAAACCTACACCCTATAGAACTGATTTATTATGATATTTAACAAATTTTAAAGGAAAACAATTATTTTTACAATTTAAAATGTTTTAAAACTCTATTTCCAATATAAAAATCACTACAATGTTATTTTAAATAAAATAATTATTTTACAAACAAAGCATTTAAACTAGTCGTTTAAGTTGTAAGTTTCGATAAGATTTATATAAATTCTGCCTAACCATTTGATACCGTTACAACATTATATTTTTTTCAAGAAAATTTATATACTAATTAAGGTTTAAACATATCAAACAAATTCCTATA
The DNA here is from genome assembly GCA_023525975.1 of Smallanthus sonchifolius. NCBI lineage: Eukaryota > Viridiplantae > Streptophyta > Magnoliopsida > Asterales > Asteraceae > Smallanthus > Smallanthus sonchifolius. Next base: position 62,831,955 of record CM042019.1, on the reverse strand, counting down.
TGTATTAATAAATACATTCTTATTTACCCACTTTTGAGACTCATCATCTAAATAACATGTCAAATAAATAAAAAGGGAATTATTTCTTTAATATGGATTATCTTGTTGCAATATTAATTCTCTAGCATTTAAATTACGTTTAAAAAAGATATATATATATATATATATATATATATATATATATAATTTAACCCTACATATTGTTTGACATACTCTTATAAATGAATAAATGAAAAGAATTTATTTATTTATTTATATTTCTTTTTTTTACACTTAAACCCTAATACAATAATTATTTTCCAAACATATTTTGAACCTATAATTTTCATACCAAACTATTATCTAATTACATATGACTCAATCTTTGTACGAATTCACATACATCAAAACCCGTTGAACCCTAGATCTTGCCATAAATTTTGTGCATGTTATTAATTCACATTCATACAAATTCACTCTAGGTTGACCTTGTGATTACAAAATCGCTTATGCTACTTAATAGCTCATGCTATCTACACCATTATTACAGGTGAGTATTACATAGTCTCTTTTACTCTTTTACACTTTTTTTTGGGGTGAATCATGAACTTTATACAAACAATTGCTTACATTTACACAAACTACACAAACACAAATCCTCTTTACATTCATGTGTGCAAATTTGAGCTTTATGTTTGAGTGCTAGGTGTGTTAACTTTTGTGTGCAATTTATGTGCAATCATTAACTATTCAAGCCGACGGTTAACAATGATAGATCTATTAAGTCTGACAAACCCACCCAGATTGGGGTGATTGTTACCGACAACACAATTTGCATGCTAGTTACAAAGGTTTGATTGTACTTTGGTTACACAATAGTTGCTCCCCATAAATGCCTTATTTTATCATGTTATGTAAGGATTTGATTATTTACATCTTTACACTATTTATGTATAAACCTGTGTATACTCACCAACTTTTTACTTGACCTTATTTTATTCATATTTCTGGTGCTAATGTGTAATTTTGATCAAGACTTGCTACACATAAGTTTCGGACCTAGTTAATTTTAATAAAGGATTTATGTATTTCATTTTATGTACTTGGTTTGATTTTATTTTGTCTTGAATTTATGCAATGAATTTAAATGATTAATATATTTCAATTTAGTCAACCTTGTGCTCATGAACAGTCTACATGTCCCGCCCCGACGTTTCCGCCGTCGGTTGGGGTGTGACAATAATTTTCAAGAGTATGGTCACTTTGCCAAAGAATGTGTGAAGCCAAAAGTTGAGTTTGATTCTCAGAAGAAGCCAAACAACTTTTAAAATAATCGTAATCAGTCACATGGTTCATCTGGAAATTCTATTCATGCATCTGCATTATTTGCTTTGATTGCTTAGAACGATGAAAATTTAGACTGGGGTATTCGTCTGGAAGATTTGGTGGGTACGGTAAGTCAAGCCTTTGTAGAAGAGATTCATTCTGAAAATTCCGAAGAGTTAACTGATGATGATAGTTCGACTGATGGTGAAAGTGTGCCGAGTGCTGATGAAGAGATTTAACAAGTACAGAATGTTGATTCTGATATTGCATTAGGTGTTTCTAAAGATGACATTGTTTTAACTCAAAATGCTTCAGATGGTGCTGATTCAGAAAATATTCCCATTGCCAAAGTTTTCATGGCAGACATGTCTAATCCGTCAAAGGTAAAAGATTCTATTTGTCACATTTACTGTTCTAATTGCATTAGTGTAAAAGATAAAATGCAAAAGGTCATGGATGATAACACAAATTTGATTTGTGATATGAAATTGATGCATTCAGTTAATCAAAAACTGAAAGATAATGATAAATTGTGTATCGATAGAATTGAATCTTTGAAAAGATATTTAATTTCTTTGGGGTTGAAAAATAAGGAACAAGCATATCATCTGGATATGGCTTATGCTGAGATTGAGAAGCGAAATGAAATTGTCGCTCAAAAGAACAAAGAAATTTCTGATAAAGAATCTGAAGTGATCAAACTACACAGAAAGATTGAAACTTTTGAAAATTCATCTGTGGTATTGGATTACTTTAATGCTAATGCAGATCCTTCTAAGAGGGTTGCTGGAATTGGATTTGTTCCTCCACAATTCAATGCAAATTATGTGGTTGAACCTGAAATTATTCATGAAGAAGAAATAGATCCAAAGACAGTGTTGAAAGTAAATCTAGTAACAGGTGAGGATATGATATATGATTCTGATTCTGAGGATGAGGTTTTTGATGATAAGAAGGTTGAAGGCATTCCAAAGGAAGTGCAACTTGATGATCCAAAGATAGTGAAAAATGTTACTCGTGATAGATGCATTTTGACAGAACCTAATGAGGTGAAAGTTGATCGACCTAAGCTGTCAAATATGTTACAATCTAGTGGTTTTGTTGCTGCTCGTTATCAAAAGCCGCTTTCATCAAAGGTGCCTACACAAATTTAAGTTCAAAAGAAGCCGATTAACTGTTCAGTAAATTCTTCTGAAGCTTGTTCATCGGCAGATTCATCAAATTTAAGAAAAACTTCTTAGGTCAGAAAATATCAAGAAAGAAGAGTGTGTTTTCATTGTAATGAGGTTGGTCACATTCTGATTCATTGTCCTTATAAGAATCAAGGCAAATTAAAGACTTCTCCTTCACAACAAAAAGTGCTGAAGATTTTGAAAAGAACAAATGAGGGAAAGTCAACTTTTAGTGTGGAGAAGAATATGCCTTGTCAATCATTTACTAAATCTTCAGGATTTAGGCAGCAGGAAAAACTTAGTTTTAAATCATTTGTTTGTCAAGAGAAATTTGAGATTCGACATGTTGGAATTCCAAAAGATTCTCAACATGAAGTTAAACTTTCTAGACCACAACGAAGAAGACGTAATAGAAAATTAAAGAAACTTTTGGAAACATCTGAATCTGATAAACATATATCAAATAATGTTTTTCCAATTAATTGTAACATCCTAAAAATAGTAAATAAGTAAATAATAATACGATAGAGATTTAAACGTCATAAAACGAAATAAGAACGGATGGGCTTGGGCTCGGCTCCAATGGGCCGATGGAAGCCCAAGTATATAAGGGGCAAGGCAGCCCACTTTCTCCACTTCACCTTCATTTCACCATCCTAGAGAGAGAAAGGAGAGCTCGGGTCTAGAGAGAGAAAGTCGACAGATCGACACGAGATTGAAGGAGCACGTTACAGCTGAGCTCGTGAGCAAAACCTCCGAATCAGAGTTCCAATCCAGGTAACGATTCAACCATAATCTGAGTTTTTGTTCGTTTTTGGGTTTCTCGGATTTTAGATAAATAGGAGACGTTTTTATTGATGAAACCTGATAATAAGCCTAGAACTAGTATCTAGAATGAAAACCGCACGTTTTCATCAAAGAAAATTGTAAGATTGGCATGATCGGGTTAGCATGCAAGAATTTTGGATTTTTGGTCCAGGAACCAGGTATTGCGTACTTACCAAGTGCGCAAGAAGGAATTCCTGCGTACTTACCAAGTACGCAGGAGGAAGATCCTGCGTACTTACCAAGTGCGCAAGAAGTATTCTCTGCGCACTTGTCAAGTGCGCATGAGTATGGTCCTACGCACTTATGCGCACTTAGCAAGTGCGCAGGCAGCAGACAGCAGTCAGCAGGCTGGTTAAGTAAAGTCAGTAACTTTAGAAAGATTTAACCATTAGATTCGGGGTTGGGTCTAATGTGTATTTAACTACCTAATCCAGATCGGAAGTGACATTGTTGGACCTTTGTTTAGGACAACCTAGAGAAGCTTATCAGGTGAGTTCTATGTGCCCCCTTCTATGTTATGTGCAAACCTTATTAAATGTTTTGGGGCTGAAATGTATACACTAAATGAATAAATGATATGAATGCTAATGTGATCATACGTGATGTACTAATATATATTATATATATATATGAGAATGAATTAGAAACAAAGAATGAAACGTATGTTTACAAAGAATGAAGGAAAGAATGGCATAACGTAAATAAATGAAATCTTGCTTTATAATTATTTGTATTGCATGTTATGAATGTATGTATACGTTATGGACGGAAAGGAAGCTAACGGCTACTTCTGTAGCCGGACGACCACGTGACTATTTTGCAACCGGGAAAGATACGTTCCTTAGCAAGCTAGGACGTACAAAAAGCATAAAAGGGCGGTCGAAGTAAATGCTAAAATAGTATAACGGTTGCATAAACAATAGTTCGCGTGGGAAACGGATGCCTTAGGGCAGACGGGCGAATATGACGGACTACGATGGTAGGACGGGTAAGACGGACGGCTGAAGGTTGGCCGGATCAAAGTTAAGGCGGACAATTTCTAGGACCGGACGAGTAAAAGGGCTACGACGGTAGCTCAAGGGCGTATGTCTTTGTGACATACGTACCATAAGATGGGCTGATCACCCTTATGTGTATGACCAATGAATGTTAAGGAAAGAAAAGGTGAATACATATCTATATAATCACATAAGAATGAAGAAAGAAAAGTAAAAGCTATGAATACGTATTTATAGAAATGTATATATATATAATTATGTATACTTTTAAAGAAAAGAATGATCATACTTAATAGTTTTAAACTAGAACTCACCCGCATTAGCTGACTTTTAGTATACATTTCAGGTACAGAAAGGAAGGGTCGTTTGAAGGCGTGAAGGTTACCCGGCACAAGACTGACATCCCACTTTTATAGATGTTAAGACAAATGTTATGTACTTAATTTTAAAGACTTCCGATGTTATGTCATGTCATGTAATTTGAATGATGTTTGCTTCCGCTACTTCTGAATGTTTTAAATTTAAGCTCAGTTTTTATGATTATGTTTATGAGTAAATCCAACAAGTGAGGTCACCCGGGAAAGGGGCCTTACAAGTTGGTATTAGAGGAATAGTTTGAGAGATTCAGACATCCCTAAATGTTTGGACTCAAACTGATTATGGGACCAACGCACGGATGTCAGTATGGGTAACCAACGCCAACGCAAGCACGGTAAGTAAGTACTAGGGTTAATACACTTGGATAAGAATAGACACATTAACTTAGAACAAATAGATGTCAATGTCGCAACCGAATTAAAGAGTTTTGAACCCGAAAAGCAATGTAAATTAGTAATCACAAACCGGTCACTGTAATTAAAAATTTACCTTGCTTGTACTGTTCCAAACTATGATCTGAAGAAATGACATTGATGTATTCCCTTTTCATATCAGAAGTTTCTAGAAAACTATGGCAAGTAGAGGAAGAACTGCACGCCAAGGCGGCCATACGAGCCGAGTAAGTAGACTGCCAATGAACCAAAGACAAGAGAAAGAAGAAAGCATGCACGTGAAATACACCAAGAGAGTGCATGACACTAATGTGACCCCACCAGGAGGTGACAATGAAGGGGCACTACGATTGGAACCCGAACTTTGGGATGCTATTGCCCGTGAGGTTGTACTGTCACTGAAGAGCATATTGCCTGGTTTGTTACCCGAGACACATAAAAGGAAATGGGAAAACGTGTCTAAGGGAACTGGAAAGGGGAACTATACAACTGAGGCTAAGAAGCCAAGAACTGAAGAATACGAAGCTTGTAAGAAATGTTTGAGGAAACACCAAGGCGAGTGCCTAGTTGGTTCCACCGTCTGTTATAGGTCTGGGAAGGCGGGGCACTATTCTCGCGAATGTTTAAGAGACACTAAATGCCAAGGTTGTGGACTATTTAGACATCTAACCAAGAATTGTAGGAGAACCAGACAATCTGGTTCGGGAAAAGAAAAGGAACAACCGAAGGCGAGGACTCGAGCCTTCGCCCTGACCGAGGAGGAAGCAAGGGGAAAACCTGATGATGTGTCTGGTACGTTCCTAGTAAATGATGAACATGTAGCTATTTTATTTGACTCTGGTGCTGGTAAAAGCTTTATATCCAATGCATCTAGTCGTAAACTAGATTGCACTATCAACATCATAGTAAAGGCCTTTAGCGTACAAACTGCCGTTGGTAAAAATTCGGCAGTATTCCAAGTAACAGAGGATTGCATCATAGAAATAGAGGGTCATAAGTTTCCTTCTAGATTATTCCTTCTTACCTTAGGAGGATTCGATATAGTTTTGGGTATGGATTGGCTAGCTGCCAACGAAGGTCAAATCATATGTAAATGTAACAGGATACACCTCAAATCTCCTAGCGGCAGTCCAATTACGGTTTATGGGGATTGGAATTGCACGATGCCGAACATCATCTCGATGATCAAGGCCGAAAGTTACATGAGGCGCGGTTGCGAAGCTTATTTGGCATATGTTATTGATGATAGAATGAAAATGAATGAACTCAAGAAAGTACCCGTGGTGTGCAACTTTCCGGAAGTATTCCCTGAGGATCTACCTGGGTTACCACCCGATCGGGAAATAGAATTTCAGATTGACTTATTGCCAGTAGCTGAGCCCGTTGCCAAAGCCCACTACCGATTCGCGCCGTCAGAAATGAAAGAATTGATGTCTAAACTAAAGGAACTAACAGAAAAAGGATTTATTAGGCCGAGCATCTCACCGTGGGGCGCTCCGGTACAATTTGTAAAGAAGAAAGACGGCAGCATGCGCATGTGCATTGACTACCGCGAGTTGAACAAGAGGACAGTAAAGAACAAATACCCACTGCCTAGAATAGACGACCTTTTTGATCAACTGCAAGGTGCGAGTTGGTTCTCAAAGATCGATCTTAGGTCGGGTTACCATCAGTTGAAAGTAAGAGAAGAAGACGTACCAAAGACCGCATTGCGCATGCGTTATGGGCATTATGAGTTTCTCGTGATGTCCTTCGGATTGACCAACGCACCAGCAGCGTTCATGGATTTGATGAATAGAGTATGTCGACCAATGTTGGATCGATCGGTGATAGTTTTTATAGACGACATACTGGTATATTCGAATAGCGAGGGTGATCACCACTGTCACCTAAGAGAGGTCCTGGAGGTGCTAAAGCAGGAAAAGTTGTACGCAAAATTCTCCAAATGCGCGTTCTGGCTTAGGGAAGTCCAATTCCTAGGTCATGTAATAAACCCAGACGGCATTATGGTGGATCCTGCAAAGATTGAGACAGTAAAGGAATGGAACATCCCAAAGACACCAACAGAGATACGAAGCTTTCTGGAATTGGCAGGCTACTATCGAAGGTTCATTCAAGATTTTTCAAGAATAGCCTTGCCACTAACTAAGTTGACACGGAAGGAAGTGAAATATGAATGGGGTCCAACCCAAAACAACGCGTTTGAGGAACTTAAGGCACGATTAACCCGAGCTCCAGTCTTGGCACTACCTGAGGGAAATGAAGACTTAGTAGTCTACTCTGACGCTTCGGGTCAGGGTTTAGGTTGCGTACTTATGCAACGAGGAAAGGTAATTGCCTACGCCTCGCGACAACTAAAGATTCACGAGGTTAACTACCCAACACAAGATCTAGAGTTAGCAGCAGTAGTTTTCGCATCGATAATATGGAGGCACTATCTGTATGGAGTTAAATGCACCATTTACTCTGATCACAAAAGCCTGAAGTACTTTTCGGGCAAAAGGAATTAAACATGAGGCAAAGGAGGTGGTTAGAGCTACTGAAGGACTATGACTGTGAGATATTGTACCATCCAAGCAAAGCAAACGTGGTGGCTGACGCTTTAAGCAGAAAGGAAGAATCGGAACCTATACAGATCAAAGCGTGTCAGCTGATTATAACACCAGATTTGATGAGTGAAATATAAAAGGCGCAAGACGAAGCGCTATTAGAAGGATATATAAAACGTGAAAGAATAGTAGGACAACAAGGGAATTTGGATGCAAATGCATACGGTGTACGAACTAGGTTTGGCCGAATGTGGATAACTAAGATTGGCGAGCTTAGAACCAAAATACTCGATGAGGCCCATAAGTCTCGCTATTCTATCCACCCCGGGACAAACAAAATGTATCAAGACTTGAAGAAGGAGTACTGGTGGCCTGGCATGAAGAATGATGTGACAGAGTACGTGAGCAAGTGCCTAACGTGTTCTCTAGTTAAGGCCGAGCACCAGAAACCATGCGGTAAAATGCAACCTTTACCAATACCGGAATGGAAGTGGGAGGAGATCACGATGGACTTTATTACCAAGCTGCCGCAAACAGCTAAAGACAATGATACCATTTGGGTGATCGTCGACCGTTTGACGAAAAGTGCTCACTTCTTGCCAATACGAGAGACTTCTTCGTCAGAAAGACTAGCAGAAGTATTTATCAAGGATATTGTAAGCAGAAATGGTATGCCGCTGTCGATTGTGTCCGACAGGGATACTAGATTTACATCAAGGTTTTGGAAGAAATTCAATGAAGCGATGTGCACTAGATTGAACATCAGCACCGCTTACCACCCTCAAACCGATGGTCAATCTGTAAGGACCATTCAGACCTTGGAGGACATGCTCCGGGCCTGTATCTTTGACTTCGGAGGGAGCTGGGATAGCCATCTACCATTGGCAGAATTTTCATATAACAATAGCTATCACACAACTATTGGCATGCCGCCATTTGAAATGTTATATGGGAGGAAATGTAGGACCCCGGTTTGTTGAGGGGAAATTGGACAGAAGGATTTTGTAAGTCTCGAAGTGGTCAAAGCTACTTCCGAGAAATTTGATCAAATCAAGGCTCGAAGGAAAGCCGCAAAAAACAGACAGAAATCATACGCGGATAAGAGAAGAAGGGATTTAGAGTTTCAAGTAGGGGACATGGTATTGTTAAAGGTATCACCATGGAAAGGAATCATCCGATTCAGAAAGCGTGGCAAACTAAGTCCAAGGTTTGTCGGACCTTTCAAGATTCTAGCGAAAGTGGGTCAAGTTGCTTACAGACTCGACCTACCCGTTGAGCTTAGTGGAATACACCCTACGTTCCACGTGTCACACTTACGCAAGTGCCTATCTGACGACTCATCTCACATACCGTACGACGAGATCGAACTGGATAACAGTCTAAATTATATAGAGGAACCGATAGCCATTTTTGACCGAGCTGAGAAACGACTACGCAATAAGTCGATTCAGTTAGTTAAAGTACAATGGAAGCTTAGAAAAGGGTCAGAAGCTACGTGGGAAAAAGAAGACGAGATGAGGGGACTATACCCTTAATTGTTTAACGTATAGACAGTTTCGAGGACGAAACCTCTTTAAGGAGAGTAGACTTGTAACATCCTAAAAATAGTAAATAAGTAAATAATAATACGACAGAGATTTAAACGTAATAAAACGAAATAATAACGGATGGGCTTGGGCTCGGCTCCAACGGGCCGATGGAAGCCCAGGTATATAAGGGGCAAGGCAGCCCACTTTCTCCACTTCACCTTCATTTCACCATCCTAGAGAGAGAAAGGAGAGCTCGGGTCTAGAGAGAGAAAGTTGACGGATCAACACGAGATTGAAGGAGCACGTTACAGTTGAGCTCGTGAGCAAAACCTCCGAATCAGAGTTCCAATCCAGGTAACGATTCAACCATAATCTGAGTTTTTGTTCGTTTTTGGGTTTCTCAGGTTTTAGCTAAATAGGAGACGTTTTTATGGATGAAACCTGATAATAAGCCTAGAACTAGTATCTAGAATGAAAACCGCACGTTTTCATCAAAGAAAATTGTAAGATTGGCATGATCGGGTTAGCATGTAAGAATTTTGGATTTTTAGTCCAGGAACCAGGTATTGCGTACTTACCAAGTGCGAAAGAAGGACTTCCTGCGTACTTACCAAGTACACAGGAGGAAGATCCTGCGTACTTACCAAGTGCGCAAGACGTATTCTCTGCGCGCTTGTCAAGTGCGCATGAGTATGGTCCTGCGCACTTATGCGCACTTAGCAAGTGCGCAGGCAGCAGACAGCAGTTAGCAGGCTGGTTAAGTAAAGTCAGTAAGTTTAGAATGATTTAACCATTAGAGTCGGGGTTGGGTCTAATGTGTATTTAACTACCTAATCCAGATCAGAAGTGACATTGTTGGACCTTTGTTTAGGACAACCTAGAGAAGCTTATCAGGTGAGTTCTATGTGCCCCCTTCTATGTTATGTGCAAACCTTATTAAATGTTTTGGGGCTGAAATGTATACACTAAATGAATAAATGATATGAATGCTAATGTGATCATACGTGATGTACTAATATATTATATATATATATATATATATATATATATATATATATATGAGAATGAATTATAAACAAAGAATGAAACGTATGTTTACAAAGAATGAAGGAAAGAATGGCATAACGTAAATAAATGAAATCTTGCTTTATAATTATTTATATTGCATGTTATGAATGTATGTATACGTTATGGACGGAAACGAAGCTAACGGCTACTTCTGTAGCCGGACGACCACGTGACTATTTTACAACCGGGAAAGATACGTTCCTTAGCAAGCTAGGACGTACAAAAAGCATAAAAGGGCGGTCGAAGTAAATGCTAAAATAGTATAACGGTTGCATAAACAATAGTTCGCGTGGGAAACGGATGCCTTAGGGCAGACGGGCGAATATGACGGACTACGACGGTAGGATGGGTAAGACGGACGGCTGAAGGTTGGCCGGACGAAAGTTAAGGTGGACGGTTTCTAGGACCGGACGAGTAAAAGGGCTATGACGGTAGCTCAAGGGCGTATGTCTTTGTGACATACGTACCGTAAGATGGGCTGATCACCCTTATGTGTATGATCAATGAATGTTAAAGAAAGAAAAGGTGAATACATATCTATGTAATCACATAAGAATGAAGAAAGAAAAGTAAAAGCTATGAATACGTATTTATAGAAATGTATATATATAATTATGTATAATTATAAAGAAAAGAATGATCATACTTAATAGTTTTAAACTAGAACTCACCAGCGTCAGCTGACTTTTAGTATACATTTCAGGTACAAAATGGAAGGGTCGTGCGAAGGCGTGAAGGTTACCCGGCACAAGACTGACATCCCACTTTTATAGATGTTAAGACAAATGTTATGTACTTAATTTTAAAGACTTCCGCTGTTATGTCATGTTATGTAATTTGAATGATGTTTGCTTCCGCTACTTCTGAATGTTTTAAATTTAAGCTCAGTTTTTATGACTATGTTTATGAGTAAATCCAACATGTGAGGTCACTCGGGAAAGGGGCCTTACAAGTTGGTATCAGAGCAATAGTTTCAGAGATTCAGACATCCCTAAATGTCTGGACTCAAACTGATTATGGGACCAACGCACGGATGTCAGTATGGGTAACCAATGCCAACGCCAGCATGGTAAGTAAGTACTAGGGTTAATACATTTGGATAAGAATAGACACATTAACTTAGAACAAATAGATGTCAATGTCGCAACCGAATTGAAGAGTTTTGAACCCGAAAAGCAATGTAAATTAGTAATCACAAACCGGTCACTGTAATTAAAAATTTACCTTGCTCGTACTGTTCCAAACTATAATCTGAAGAAATGACATTGATGTATTCCCTTTTCATATCAGAAGTTTCTAGAAAACTATGGCAAGTAGAGGAAGAACTGCACGCCAAGGCGTCCATACGAGCCGAGTAGGTAGACCGCCAATGAACCAACGACAAGAGAAAGAAGAAAGCATGCACGTGAAATACACCGAAAGAGTGCATGACACTAATGTGACCCCACCAGGAGGTGACAATGAAGGGGCACTACGATTGGAACCCGAACTTTGGGATGCTATTGCCCGTGAGGTTGTACTGTCACTGAAGAGCATATTGCCTGGTTTGTTACCCGAGACACATAAAAGGAAATGGGAAAACGTGTCTAAGGGAACTGGAAAGGGGAACTATACAACTGAGGCTAAGAAGCCAAGAACTGAAGAATACGAAGCTTGTAAGAAATGTTTGAGGAAACACCAAGGCGAGTGCCTAGTTGGTTCCACCGTCTGTTATAGGTCTGGGAAGGCGGGGCACTATTCTCGCGAATGTTTAAGAGACACTAAATGCCAAGGTTGTGGACTATTTGGACATCTAACCAAGAATTGCAGGAGAACCAGACAATCTGGTTCAGGAAAAGAAAAGGAACAGCTAACCGAGGAGGAAGCAAGGGGAAACCCTGATGATGTGTCAGGTACGTTCCTAGTAAATGATGAACATGTAGCTATTTTATTTGACTCTGGTGCTGGTAAAAGCTTTATATCCAATGCATCTAGTCGTAAACTAGATTGCACTATCAACATCATAGTAAAGGCCTTTAGCGTACAAACTGCCGTTGGTAAAAATTCGGCAGTATTCCAAGTAACAGAGGATTGCATCTTAGAAATAGAGGGTCATAAGTTTCCTTCTAGATTATTCCTTCTTACCTTAGGAGGATTCGATATAGTATTGGGTATGGATTGGCTAGCTGCCAACGAAGCTCAAATCATATGTAAACGTAAGAGGATACACCTCAAAGCTCCTAGCGGCAGTCCAATTACGGTTTATGGGGATTGGAATTGCACGATGCCGAACATCATCTCGATGATCAAGGCCGAAAGTTACATGAGGCGCGGTTGCGAAGCTTATTTGGCATATGTTATTGATGATAGAATGAAAATGAATGAACTCAAGAAAGTACCCGTTGTGTGCAAGTTTTCGGAAGTATTCCCTGAGGATCTACCTGGGTTACCACCCGATCGAGAAATAGAATTTCAGATTGACTTATTGCCAGGAGCTGAGCCCGTTGCTAAAGCCCCCTACCGATTGACGCCGTCAAAAATGAAAGAATTGATGTCTAAACTAAAGGAACTAACAGAAAAAGGATTTATTAGGCCGAGCATCTCACCGTGGGGCGCTCCGGTACAATTTGTAAAGAAGAAAGACGGCAGCATGCGCATGTGCATTGACTACCGCGAGTTGAACAAGAGGACAGTAAAGAACAAATACCCACTGCCTAGAATAGACGACCTTTTTGATCAACTGCAAGGTGCGAGTTGGTTCTCAAAGATCGATCTTAGGTCGGGTTACCATCAGTTGAAAGTAAGAGAAGAAGACGTACCAAAGACCGCATTGCGCATGCGTTATGGGCATTATGAGTTTCTCGTGATGTCCTTCGGATTGACCAACGCACCAGCAGCGTTCATGGATTTGATGAATAGAGTATGTCGACCAATGTTGGATCGATCGGTGATAGTTTTTATAGACGACATACTGGTATATTCGAATAGCGAGGGTGATCACCACTGTCACCTAAGAGAGGTCCTGGAGGTGCTAAAGCAGGAAAAGTTGTACGCAAAATTCTACAAATGCGCGTTCTGGCTTAGGGAAGTCCAATTCCTAGGTCATGTAATAAACCCAGACGGCATTATGGTGGATCCTGCAAAGATTGAGACAGTAAAGGAATGGAACATCCCAAAGACACCAACAGAGATACGAAGCTTTCTGGAATTGGCAGGCTACTATCGAAGGTTCATTCAAGATTTTTCAAGAATAGCCTTGCCACTAACTAAGTTGACACGGAAGGAAGTGAAATATGAATGGGGTCCAACCCAAAACAACGCGTTTGAGGAACTTAAGGCACGATTAACCCGAGCTCCAGTCTTGGCACTACCTGAGGGAAATGAAGACTTAGTAGTCTACTCTGACGCTTCGGGTCAGGGTTTAGGTTGCGTACTTATGCAACGAGGAAAGGTAATTGCCTACGCCTCGCGACAACTAAAGATTCACGAGGTTAACTACCCAACACAAGATCTAGAGTTAGCAGCAGTAGTTTTCCCATCGATAATATGGAGGCACTATCTGTATGGAGTTAAATGCACCATTTACTCTGATCACAAAAGCCTGAAGTACTTTTCGGGCAAAAGGAATTAAACATGAGGCAAAGGAGGTGGTTAGAGCTACTGAAGGACTATGACTGTGAGATATTGTAACATCCAAGCAAAGCAAACGTGGTGGCTGACGCTTTAAGCAGAAAGGAAGAATCGGAACCTATACAGATCAAAGCGTGTCAGCTGATTATAACACCAGATTTGATGAGTGAAATATAAAAGGCGCAAGACGAAGCGCTATTAGAAGGATATATAAAACGTGAAAGAATAGTAGGACAACAAGGGAATTTGGATGCAAATGCATACGGTGTACGAACTAGGTTTGGCCGAATGTGGATAACTAAGATTGGCGAGCTTAGAACCAAAATACTCGATGAGGCCCATAAGTCTCGCTATTCTATCCACCCCGGGACAAACAAAATGTATCAAGACTTGAAGAAGGAGTACTGGTGGCCTGGCATGAAGAATGATGTGACAGAGTACGTGAGCAAGTGCCTAACGTGTTCTCTAGTTAAGGCCGAGCACCAGAAACCATGCGGTAAAATGCAACCTTTACCAATACCGGAATGGAAGTGGGAGGAGATCACGATGGACTTTATTACCAAGCTGCCGCAAACAGCTAAAGGCAATGATACCATTTGGGTGATCGTCGACCGTTTGACGAAAAGTGCTCACTTCTTGCCAATACGAGAGACTTCTTCGTCAGAAAGACTAGCAGAAGTATTTATCAAGGATATTGTAAGCAGACATGGTATGCCGCTGTCGATTGTGTCCGACAGGGATACTAGATTTACATCAAGGTTTTGGAAGAAATTCAATAAAGCGATGGGCACTAGATTGAACATCAGCACCGCTTACCACCCTCAAACCGATGGTCAATCTGTAAGGACCATTCAGACCTTGGAGGACATGCTCCGGGCCTGTATCATTGACTTCGGAGGGAGCTGGGATAGCCATCTACCATTGGCAGAATTTTCATATAACAATAGCTATCACACAACTATTGGCATGCCACCATTTGAAATGTTATATGGGAGGAAATGTAGGACCCCGGTTTGTTGAGGGGAAATTGGACAGAAGGATTTTGTAAGTCTCGAAGTGGTCAAAGCTACTTCCAAGAAATTTGATCAAATCAAGGCTCGAAGGAAAGCTGCAAAAAACAGACAGAATTCATACGCGGATAAGAGAAGAAGGGATTTAGAGTTTCAAGTAGGGGACATGGTATTGTTAAAGGTATCACCATGGAAAGGAATCATCCGATTCAGAAAGCGTGGCAAACTAAGTCCAAGGTTTGTCGGACCTTTCAAGATTCTAGCGAAAGTGGGTCAAGTTGCTTACATACTCGACCTACCCGTTGAGCTTAGTGGAATACACCCTACGTTCCACGTGTCACACTTACGCAAGTGCCTAGCTGACGACTCAGCTTACATACCTTACGACGAGATCGAAGTGGATAACAGTCTAAATTATATAGAGGAACCGATATCCATTATTGACCGAGCTGAGAAACGACTATGCAATAAGTCTATTCAGTTAGTTAAAGTACAATGGAAGCACAGAAAAGGGTCAGAAGCTGCGTGGGAAAAAGAAGACGAGATGAGGGGACTATACCCTTAATTGTTTAACGTATAGACAATTTCGAGGACGAAACCTCTTTAAGGAGAGTAGACTTTTAACATCCTAAAAATAGTAAATAAGTAAATAATAATACGACAGAGATTTAAACGTCATAAAACGAAATAAGAACGGATGGGCTTGGGCTCGGCTCCAACGGGCCGATGGAAGCCCAGGTATATAAGGGGCAAGGCAGCCCACTTTCTCCACTTCACCTTCATTTCACCATCCTAGAGAGAGAAAGTAGAGCTCGGGTCTAGAGAGAGAAAGTCGACGGATCGACATGAGATTGAAGGAGCACGCTACAGCTGAGCTCGTGAGCAAAACCTCCGAATCAGAGTTCCAATCCAGGTAACGATTCAACCATAATCTGAGTTTTTGTTCGTTTTTGGGTTTCTCGGGTTTTAGCTAAATATGAGACGTTTTTATGGATGAAACCTGATAATAAGCCTAGAACTAGTATCTAGAATGAAAACCGCACGTTTTCATCAAAGAAAATTGTAAGATTGGCATGATCGGGTTAGAATGCAAGAATTTCGGATTTTTGGTCCAGGAACCTGGTATTGCGTACTTACCAAGTGCGCAAGAAGGACTTTCTGTGTACTTACCAAGTATGCAGGAGGAACATCCTGCGTACTTACCAAGTGCGCAAGAAGTATTCTCTGCGCATGAGTATGGTCCTGCGCACTTAGCAAGTGCGCAGGCAGCAGACAGCAGTCAGCAGGCTGGTTAAGTAAAGTCAGTAAGTTTAGAATGATTTAACCATTAGAGTCGTGGTTAGATCTAATGTGTATTGAACTACCTAATCCAGATCGGAAGTGACATTGTTGGACCTTTGTTTAGGACAACCTAGAGAAGCTTATCAGGTGAGTTCTATGTGCCCCCTTCTATGTTATGTGCAAACCTTATTAAATGTTTTGGGGCTGAAATATATACACTAAATGAATAAATGATATGAATGCTAATGTGATCATACGTGATGTACTAATATATATTATATATATATATGAGAATGAATTATAAACAAAGAATGAAACGTATGTTTACAAAGAATGAAGGAAAGAATGGCATAACGTAAATAAATGAAATCTTGCTTTATAATTATTTATATTGCATGTTATGAATGTATGTATACGTTATGGACGGAAACGAAGCTAACGACTACTTCTGTAGCCGGACGACCACGTGACTATTTTGAAACCGGGAAAGATACGTTCCTTAGCAAGCTAGGACGTACAA
The DNA here is from genome assembly GCA_023525975.1 of Smallanthus sonchifolius. Lineage (NCBI taxonomy): Eukaryota > Viridiplantae > Streptophyta > Magnoliopsida > Asterales > Asteraceae > Smallanthus > Smallanthus sonchifolius. The sequence continues at coordinate 62,815,316 of CM042019.1, read as the reverse complement.
AAAGCATAAAAGGGCGGTCGAAGTAAATGCTAAAATAGTATAACGGGTGCATAAACAATAATTCGCGTGGGAAACGGATGCCTTAGGGCAGACGGGCGAATATGACGGACTACGACGGTAGGACGGGTAAGACGGACGGCTGAAGGTTGGCCGGACCAAAGTTAAGGGGAACGGTTTCTAGGACCGGACGAGTAAAAGGGCTATGACGGTAGCTCAAGGGCGTATGTCTTTGTGACACACGTACCGTAAGATGGGCTGAACACCCTTATGTGTATGACCAATGAATGTTATGGAAAGAAAAGGTGAATACATATCTATGTAATCACATAAGAATGAAGAAAGAAAAGTAAAAGCTATGAATACGTATTTATAGAAATGTAGATATATAATTATGTATACTTATAAAGAAAAGAATGATCATAGTTAATAGTTTTAAACTAGAACTCACCAGCGTTAGCTGACTTTTAGTATACATTTCAGGTTCAGAAAGGAAGGGTCGTGCGAAGGCGTGAAGGTTACCCGACACAAGACTGACATCCCACTTTTATAGATGTTAAGACAAATGTTATGTACTTAATTTTAAAGACTTCCGCTGTTATGTCATGTCATGTAATTTGAATGATGTTTGCTTCCGCTACTTCTGAATGTTTTAAATTTAAGCTCAGTTTTTATGACTATGTTTATGAGTAAATCCAACAAGTGAGGTCACCCGGGAAAGGGGCCATACATTAATCATAATGTGTCTTCTTTGAAAAAGTCTAATTGTGAATCTTCTGTTCCAAAGGTTAATGATAACATTGATTGTGAATTGCTTGAAGTTGTTTATTTTGATCCATCTGGACGACCCAAGACCATAATGGCTTGGGTTCCTATTTCTAACTGATTTTCTTTGTTTATGTAGGGGCAACCAAGGAGGACTATCAACAATACGTGGTATGTGGATAGTGGTTATTCTCGACATATGACATGGAATATTCGGTTGCTTGAAGATGTCAAAAATATTGATGGTGGTTATGTCGCTTTTGCGGGAAATAAAGGCGGGTACATAACTGGTCAGGGTACTTTAAAGAATGACAAAGTCAAATTTGAGAATGTGAATTATGTGGAACAACTTGAACACAATCTTTTGAGTGTAGCTCAAGTGTGTGACAAGAAGTTTTCATTTCACTTCAATGATTCTGAGTGTTATATCTTGAAACCGGGCTTTGTGATTCCTGAAGAATGGACTCTAATGAAGGCTCCGAGGAGAAATGAAACATATGTCCTTGACATGAGTGTTGCTACTACAACGGATTCAATTCCAACATGTTTACTCTCCAAGGCGTCAGAATCAGATTCTATTTTGTGGCACAGGAAGCTTGCTCACATCAACTATCGGAAGATGAACTATCTTGTTAAAAATAATCTGGTTCTTGGTATTCCGAAGATGAAATTCTCTGTTCCTAATGATTGTATTCCTTGCAAGAAGGGGAAAAAACGCAAGAAATCCCACAAATCTAAATTAAAGAATTCCATTGTAACTCCTTTGGAGCTGCTGCATATGGATTTATTCGGTTTGATTAGTATCAGGAGCATTGGTGGTAAATCTTACTGTTTGGTAGTAACAGATGATCTCTCTAGATTTCATGGGTTAAGTTTCTTTCTTCTAAAGCTGAAACCACTGAGTTGGTACAATTCTTAATTCTGTGTTTGGAGAATTTGTTCAATCTGAAAGTCAAAAGAATTCGGAGTGACAATGGCAGCGAGTTTAAGAATAGTATGATGGGTTCATTCTGTCTACAAAAGGGAATTCATCATGAATTCAGTGCGCCATATGTTCCTCAACAAAATGGTGTTGCTCAACGAAAGAATAGGACGTTGGTTGAAACGGCCCGCACGATGCTTGCAGATTCTAAGCTTCCAGTAACTTTTTGGGCTGAGGTTGTAAATACTGCGTGTCACGTTTTGAACAGAGTCTTGACCGTTAAGCGACACAACAAGACATGCTACGAGTTGCTGAATACTCGTAAGCCGAATCTGGAATATTTACTACCTTTTGGTAATCCATGCACCCTGTTGAAAGTTAGAGATGTCCCAACCAAGTTCAGTGCTAAGGCTATTGAAGGGATTTTTCTGGGGTATGTTGCAAATTCTACTACCAAGAGGGTTTATAACAAGGAGACTCACCATGTTGAAGAATGGTTCCATATTGACTGTTCTAATCGGTCTTTACCTCAAATGGCGATTGGACCAGACTGGGATTTTGATTATGACAATTTATTCAAGTCTTTTCTTTTACCTTCTAATATTTCTCCTGAGGAAGCTGCTGTTTTATATGATTCATGTCAGGATGCACATCATAGTAGTTTTCTACCAAATGCAGTTCCACATTCATCGGTTCCATCTACTTCTGCTCCCGATCCTAATGTTGCTTCTTGTTCGGGACCACAAGAGTCTGAGAGTGAGGAAGACAATGCTATTTTTCAAGATTCTTCTGTTGATCCTTTGTTATTTGATGAATCTTCTAATTCGACACAGGCTCAGGGGGAGATTCCTACAAATCTGGACTCGGAAATACCAGTTAATCAGGATTTATCTTATCATTCTGATACAACTCAAGTTGATGTGTTGCCGGTTCCTGAGGTTGCATCAATCAAGGAACTCAAAGATCATCCGGTGACAAATATAATTGGGAATTTGTGAGATGGAGTGAAAACGCGTTCTATTATTGATAATACTTGTTTGTATACATGTATTAAAGATTCTGGTGTTCTTGATGTGTGCTCACATTCCTGTTTTATTTCTCAGGTCGAACCAAAGAATGTCGAAATGACTTAAATGATAACAATTGGAGAGAGGCCATGCAGGAAGAACTTGCTCAGTTTGAAAAACTCAGAGTTTGGAATCTTGTAGATCTTCCGAAGGGTATGTATCCAATTGGTACAAAGTGGGTGTTTAAATGCAAGAAAGACGATCGAGGTGTTGTGGTAAGAAATAAGGCAAGATTAGTTGTCCAAGGCTTCAATCAACAAGAGGGAATTTATTACACCGAGGTTTATGCGCCTGTTGCTAGGCTTGAAGCTATACGGCTGTTTCTCGCTTTTGCTTCTTATAAAGGGTTTAAGGTATTTCAATTGGACGTGAAAAGTGCTTTCTTATATGGTAAGGTCAAGGAGGAGGTTTATGTTTGTCAGCCACCAGGGTTTGAAGATCCACTTAATCCGAATAAAGTTTTTAAGCTTGATAAGGCTCTCTATGGTCTTCATCAGGCTCCTCGAGCGTGGTATGAAACGTTTTCTACACATATTATGGCTAATGATTTTGTTTGTGGCAAGATTGACTCGACCTTATTCATTAAGAAAGCAGGGGGAGAATACCTACTGGTGCAGATATATGTAGATGATATTATTTTTGGCTCTACAAATGAAGGGTTGTGCAAAGATTTTGAAAGTGTTATGAAGTCGAAGTTTGAGATGTCAGCTATGGGAGAGTTAATCTTTTTCCTTGGTTTACAAGTAAATCAAAAGGAAGATGGTTTCTTTATTCATCAGTCCAAGCATGTCAAAGACATCTTGAGCCGGTTCAAGATTGAGAACTGTACCCCATATAATACTCCGATTCTGGTCAATCATAGATTGAATTTTGACCCGGATGGAAAAGATGTTGATTGCCGACTTTACCGGGCAATGATTGGATCTCTCATGTACTTAACCGCTTCAAGGCCAGATATAATGTTCGCTGTGTGTATTTATTCCAGATTCCAGGAAAAACCAAAAGAATCTCATTTGATTGCAGTAAAAAGAATCTTTCGTTATTTGAAAGGAAAACAAAGATTGGGACTATGGTTTCCACATGGTTCTAACTTTGATTTCAATGCATATACTGATTCTGATTTTGGTGGTTGTTGTTTAGACAGTAAAACTACTACAGGCGGTTGCCAGTTCTTGAGTAATCGTCTAGTTTCCTGGAATGCAAAAAGCAAACTACGGTCTCAGTTTCAACATGCGAAGCAGATTACATTGCTGATGCAAGTTGTTGTTCATAGATCTTGTGGATCCAACAACAATTAAGAGACTACGGTTTGAATTTCACAGGAACCCCCATGTTTATTGATAATAATGCTACAATGTCTATTACAAACAATCCTGTTAAGCGCAGTAAAACAAAGCATATTGAGACTAGATATCATTTTATTTGTGATTGTGCAGATAAAAAGTTGATTGAGCTGGTAAAGGTTCATACATATGATAATTTTGCTGATCTTTTTACCAAGGCATTTGATCGTACCAGGTTTGAATTTCTGATCAAAATGATAGGTATGATTGTGACAATCCGGACTTTTCAGTTAGTCCCGTTAGAAATCCCGTTAAGTTTTCTGTTAAAATCTAACCCAGTTAACTCAATATTAAACCCTAAGGACTGATTCTGTCACAAATTAAACTTAAAACTACAAGGGCTAGTTGTGTAAATATGCAAAATCAAATCAGTTGACTCCACAAAGTCAAAATCAGAAAGTTTCGATTTCTGTTGACTTTTTGAAGTCAAAATCGCAAATTCCAAGCCAAATCTGTTAATTAACTCAAGTTCGTAACGGATTCAATCTTTAATGCATTAACCGTCCCTCATCAAGCCTCTAATCATAGTTATTGATTTGCAATCAACCCAATTAAGATTATTAATCTCATAACCGTCGACCCCTTTTCAAGACTAATCAAATCCGATGAATTATTATATTATTTTCACAAATCAAGCATACACTCCCCTAAATCGCATCAAGCTGAAACTATTACGTGCACCAATTCAATCGGAGAAGCTGTGGGAGTCACCGGAGGTCAACCTCATCATCGTCGGCGCCGGTTTTAGTCGGTCACCTTCAATTCAAACCGCATTCTGGTAATTAAATCTTCTCTCTGTTTCACTTTTACTCCTAGATCGAAAGCCCTATACCAATTAGGGCTTACAACATCAAATTGTTCACGATCCGATGTCACACCCCAACCGACGGCGGAAACGTCGGGGCGTGAAGCGTGCAGACTGTTCATTGCTCATGGTTTGCTAATGTTTGAATAATTAATAATCGTTTTCATTGCAATCAAAAAAAGTTCAACAAAACATAGATTCCATCCACCAACAATAATGAAAATTACATCGAAATATAACTGGTTCAATTAAAACTAGGTCAAAATCCTATGTGTAGCATATCTTGATCACTTCAAACATTGGTACCTGAAACATGGTTAAATGAGAGGGTCAACTACAAGAGTTGGTGAGAAAACATAGGTTTAATCGTGTGATAGCAAAATACGTGTTGTGTGCATACAGTTCAATACAATCATGACAATTAAGGCATTTATGGAGAGAAAACATCGTGTGACCTATACAATCAAACCTTTGTAACTTGCACTCAAAACTTGTGTTGTCAGTAACAGTCACCCTACCTGGGTGGGTTTGTCAGACTCAATAGATCTACCACTGTTCACTGTCGGCTGTTAGTTAATGATTGTACATGAAGAGCATAATAATTGGTCTACAAAATGTACTCAAGCACAAAGCGCAAAACTGTAAACATGTATAGGATGGAACTGTATATGTGTATAATTGAAAACATGTAAATAGAACGCATGTTCCACCCCAAAACGTTTGTAAAATAGAGTAAAAGAGGGGCTATGTAACTCACGTGTTATGTAGCGTGTAGGTTGCAGAAGCAAATGGAAAACAGCGGTGTGTTGTAGATTGCTAAGTTCGACCTAATGAACAATGTATATGTGTTATTGATTTGCGTTATTTAATGACGGAAGTGAATTTGTCATTCTTAAACGTGTAGGGTTTGTCTTAAAAATAATTATTTAAACTGTTATTTATTTATCAAATTAACAGAATAAAAATAAAAATAAAGATTCTGTTTAAGGGATGAGCACGACCGTGCTTGTATATGGCACGACCGCGCCCGGCACGTACGCGACCGCGCTTGGTCGGTAACGCGCCCGTGGTTGGTCAGAAGTCAAAACAAGAGTCTGGTCCTGAGACACGACCGCGTCCGTATCCGGCACGACCGCGCCTAGGGTTTTGACTAGGTCAGGACTTGGTTTGATCGGTAACACGACCGGGCCTCTTACGGGGCACGACTGTGCTTGGTCAGACACGACCGCGCTCATAGGCTGGCGCGACCGTGTCTGGTCAATTCCAGAAGCAATTCGCCTGATTCTTGTAATAACACAGATTATAAACTTAGGGTTTTCATTGATATGATGTTTGCGAATCGAATTACACCATTTAATTAGGTTTATATCCTGTTTAACGTGTCGATCGTTTAAAACCATTTTTTATCAAAACTCATATTCAATTCTGTAGAATCATGTAATGTGGTTACGAATTGAGTTAGGGCTTTCGATTAACTTGGAGAGACGATCCTAATGAACTATTACTAACCTGTTTTGAATGGGCAACAAGTGCAGACGGCTACGGGGAGACTTCGCGGCTTTTTCTTGATCGACAGGCGAGATAGAGATGATGGAATGATGGATTTAGGGTTTAGAGAAGTTTATATATGTCTCGGGTAGGTATGGGCTTAACTTAATTCGTTTGATTCTTGCCCCAATTACTTGATTTGTTTTAAAAAAAGAGTCGGTTTAGAATTTGCGAGTATTGGGACGATTGCATGTGTATTTGGTCGTGTTTTAGTCTCAATTAGCCGAATATCTTCTTCTGCAAGTTTCGCAAACTTCTAAACGTGTTTACAATCTATTTTTGGACAAGATTTGAGTCGGTTTGACTTTGCGGAGTCAAACTGTGAACGAGGCGCGACCGTGCTTCATGATAAGCACGACCGTGTTAATGGCACAAGCGCGACCGTGCCTAGGACTAGGCGCGACCGTGCTTGTGTTGGTTTTTTTGGAAGTTTCAAGACTAGTCCTTGTAGTTTTGTAATATTGATGTTGTTTTGAGTTTTGGTCAAGTTTGGTCCTCGAGGTTTGTAAGATTGTTTTCGTTAATATTGTATTATAATGAACGCGTGTATGCTTGCAAGTGTATATGAACAATAAATGTAAGGTTGAAATCTTTTATTGCACGGCATAAAATACATAGGAAAAACATGAAAATCAGAAAGGTTACATCCGAATCTAGGGTTTGTTCATAAGAACGATTTTGGGATTTTGATCGTAAACATGGTTTTAATCAAATTAAATCATACCGTTAGCTTCGCAACTCGTCACTCTTTGAAAACCCTATATCAATTGATTCAATCATCATCGAATTTTACTCGATCCGTAACCTAGGGTTTAATCATAATAGGAATTGGGGTTTTTGACTCTAAACTCGATCTCAATGAAATTAAAGTATATGGTCAGATTCGAAATGTTATGAGGATTATAATCCCCATGGTTTCAACAAGATTTAAAATCAAATTTAGTCAAATCGATTCTGAGTTCATATCTTGGGTTTCGATTCTTATTTCTGTAATTAGACGATCCTAAACTTGATAGATTTGCAATTAAACTAGTCTACAGAATCGCCTATACGCGATTAGCAAAACCCCTAGACTTTCTGGTTCGATCGTGGTCGGGATCTATGGATTTGGGGTGGAAGTTGGGTTCGGTCGCAGTAGAGGGAGATAGACATAGTGGGTTGCGTGTTGAAACCTTATGATTTGGACTCCTATCACGATTCAATAGCGAACAGAGATGGTTAAAACACTAGACTCATACGTAGGAGACCCGGGTTCAAATCCGGTCTCCTGCAATTTTTATTTTGGGGACTTTTTCATAAATTTACACTTATACAATTAGTTCCTATATTATTATATTAATGTATTAACGTGTTTTGAAACCCGGAAACAACCAAAGGCTCAGGATTTATTTTATAAAACATTTTTAGAGAATTTTAATGATATTAAAGATAATATATTTCACAAAATTAATATTTAATTTATGAAAACACACAATCAATGGTGAGTATATTAATGTTCGGGTTTAGTTGTATAACCGTTTTAATATGATTTTCCACTATTAAAAATAATATATTTTCGTCGCATTAACGAACATTATGGAACGCTTCGAATTTATAAATAATATAATTAGTTATATTATTACCTCCGTAATTATATTATCAAGAAAATAAAATAAAAAAATAAATAGCAATATGTTTATATTATTTTCAAACCGTGACCCGTATTACTAAATAATATATAATTATATTATTTCGAATCATTTTATAACATCGTATATCAATTGAGACTAAATAATAATATAATTGGTTGTATTATTTACTCGTATATATATTATTATTTTCTCAATTTTTGCGAATGACAAAACACCCGGTTATATTTATTATTATTTGTGTCATTCATCGTGTAAAGTAATTCCTAACTCCGTTGACACTTTCGTCTACTCTTGAATATTAGAGCGTTTCGTTAGGACGTTTTCTCATTCTGTGTCACTGTCACAATTCACATTTTTATCCCTAACTTATGTGTTTATAATTTTAGGGCATTCGTAAGTCGTTTGAGACTTACACACGTGGTTCCAACTTATCCTTTGTGTGATACTACCTACAACGCAACGCAGGTGAGTTTTCACGGCCCCTTTTTACTGTTTTAATTTGGGGGAGAAAACATGATTAAACAATTTTGGGATTTTGTAATTCATATGATATCAATGTTAAAGCTAAGCGTAACACGCTATCACAAAAAGTCCTCGACTTATATCGGACCATTAATATGAATCTTAGCGAGGTAATATTTAGTAGTACTACTGGGTTTGACAAATCCCACCCGCGTTAGTCGCGCTAACTCGATTAGAGATCGAACGGGTGAAATGTTAGCCTACTCACACCGCCAGTGTTGATAGACCTGGCAGGAGTCAAATAAACAAACACTCAGCTTCGGTTGCGAGCGCTTGAGCTGAGCATGAACATATGTTAGCTACCTATAGATACATATTGAATGAACATAAATCTGGTAAACGCTTATTTACATATATTGAAACCTGTGAACTCACCAACCTCATGTTGACATATTTCCTTACATGTTTTCTCAGGTCGCTAAGATAAGACACAGGTGTACATTAGGGCATGCATGGGATTCAACTACTTTGATTATGACTTATTTATATTTTTTTGGATTATTTTATTGTACTTGGTTTGGTTGGACGTTTTGGACTTTTGGACTTTGGTTTTAGGCGCGTGTGTTTTGCGCATTTACTTTTTTACGCTTCCGCATTGAAACTCTGATTTGTATGATATTTTCATTTTGAGTCCCATGTAGAGTCGTTCAAAGTAACTAATGTCTGAGATCCTGGTTCGTCACTTCCCAAACGGTAAAACTTCGTTAGTTGAAATTGGGGGTGTGACAGATTGGTATCAGAGCCAATGGTTATAGAGAACTAGGATTGCATACTAGACTATAGCCTCACACATTAGTTACATGTCATTTGGATGTTTGGCACTTATACATATTGTTACAGGAATATGTCGTCAACTCCACCTCCATCACCTAAGGCACCAGGACATAAGGCACCTATCCTATTGTCACACCCCGACCGATGGCGGAATCATCGGGGCGGGACATGTAGACTGTTCATAGCACAAGGTTGACTAAATTGAAATATATTAAATGTCAAATTCCATTACAAATATTCAAACACAAACCAAAATCCAAGAAATAAACATAATTGGAATACATAAAATTCTTTATTTAGTTTAACTAAGTCCAAAGCCTATGTGTAGCACATCTTGAACAAAGTCACACATTAGTACCTGGAACATGAATAAAATAAAGTCAACTAAAAAGTTGGTGAGTATAACACAGTTGTATGTAGATAGCATATAGTTGAAAACAAATCCTTTACATGACATGATAAATAAGGCATTTATGGGGAGCAGCTATTGTGTAACCAAATGTACAATCAAACCTTGTAACTAGCATGCAAAACAAAGTGTGTTGTCGGTTTCAATCACCGCGTATCCTGGGTGGGTTTGTCAGACTCAGTAGATCCATCATTGAAAACCGTCGGCTTGAAAAGTTAATGATTGCACATAATAGCATACAAGAGGTTAGCACACCTAGCACTCGGGCACAAAGCTCAAATTTTTGCACACATGTATGTAAATAGGATTTTTGCACTTGTGTTGTTTGCGTAAATGTAAATGTGTAATGTGTAATGAGTATAGAGTTCATGTTCCACCCCAAAAGTGTAAAAGAGTAAAAAGGGGTTGTGAATACTCACTTAAAGCAAGCAAGGAGAAGGATTTGATGGAAGAACAATGGCTTGAATCCTTATAACCACTTGGAATCACCTTGATCTTCACTTGGAATCGCAAGAGGTGTGTGTGTGTGTGTGTGGCTAGAGAGCCGAGAAGAGAGGAGAGAAAGATAGAGTTCTTGGAACTCTTGATTTGTGTTAAGTTTCCCTCTTATATATACACTAGGTGGAGTGTAATCTTTGCCATAATCATCATCATTATGACTATGACATTGGAGTGAATTGTTGGTTAAAAGACAATGATGGTGAGGTGGTTGGTTGGTGATGGCGTGAAGCAAGAAGCAAAGGAAGTCGTCATTGATGGCTTTGAGTGTTCTAGTTGATAAAGTGGGTATTCCATCAAGAGAGCTGGTATTTGAATCACCTAATATGTATACCTCGAATAGGTTATTAGTTGGTATTATAAAGGTTGTTCGTTACAAATTCCTACGAGTGTTTACGATCTTTTATAATTATTTGTTTTTCAAAATATATTGCATATATATTTTGAATTCCTAAATGTTGAAATGGTTATTTTTGATTTATTACCAACGTTCGTATCTTGCGGGACATTCATATTTACATATATATATACACACATTAGATGAAACGGAGGTTGGGTGTTGTCATAAATAAATTTCATATTTATGACGATGTGATTTTTTTGATGTCGCGTTCACACTTGTATAAAGTCAAATTCTCATTATTTGACCTTGGAGTGGAGTACAAGCAAGGATATAATGATGGTGATGTGATCTTTATGTTGCTTGCATCTTTGGTCATAATCATGATGATTATGACGCCTGAGTGTTGTGTAAGCAAAGCAATCATGATGATGATGTGATCTTTATGTTGCTTGCATCTTTGGTCATAATCATGATGATTATGACGCTTGAGTGTTGTGTAAGCAAAGCAATCATGATGATGATGTGATCTTTAGATGTGGTATAATACCTGAGATTTATACCCGCTTTTGTTAGATTCCTTGACTTTACTTAGTCAAAATAAAACTTCAGGAAATATATGTTATGAACGTGCATTTATGTAATATGGATATTGACCTGAAATACTGGGTGTCGCAGTATATAACCGAGTAAAACTTGAGTATTTGTATTGAATCATTGTATTTAATTGTAGATACGAATAGAACAAATCAGTGCACTAGAATTAGGTTTGAAAAGCGCTATATTGAATCGAAATACGGATACTAAAAATTAGAATTATTACAGTTTCCCCATGTTGAGAGAATTTCGTCCCGAAATTTGGCTAGAGGAAGCGACGGCATCAGGAAAAAGATGAGGGTACTTGAGCTTCATTTGGTCTTCTCGTTCCCAAGTGAATTCTGGACCACGCTTAGATTCTCAACGAACCTTGACAATAGGAATACGACTTCGCTTGAGTTGTTTAACTTCGCGATCCATGATTTCTACCGGTTTCTCAACGAAGTGCATCGTCTCATCAATGCGCACGTCATCAAGCGGTATATGGAGATTCTCATCAGCGAGACATTTCTTCAGATTAGCTACATGAAATGTAGGATGCACATTGCCAAGAGATGGAGGTAAGTCGAGCTTGTAAGCCACTTTCCTAATCCTTTCAAGGATCTTAAATGGACCATCATAGCGAGGTGCTAACTTGCCTTTCTTTCCAAAACGGATCACACCCTTCCACGGGGACACCTTTAGAAGAACAAGGTCACTGATTTGGAATTCCAAGGGTTTTCGACGTTTGCCGGCATAACTCTTTTGCCGACTCCTCGCTACTCGAATATTGTCACGAATTTGAAAGATCTTATCGGATGTTTCTTGAATTAGTTCGGGACCGGTGATTTGTGCTTCACCGATCTCGTTCCAACAGATAGGAGAACGACACTTGCGACCATAAAGAGCTTAGAATGGAGCCATGTTGATACTTGTGTGGCAGCTATTATTGTAAGAGAACTCGATCAGGGATAAATGTGAATCCCAATTGCCACCAAAATTGATTACACAAGCTCGAAGCATGTCTTCAAGAGTTTGGATTGTTCGCTCGGTTTGACCATCAGTTTGGGGATGGTAAGCCGTGCTCAAATCCAATCGTGTACCAAGAGCAGTTTGGAGAGATTGCCAAAAAACGAGAAGTGAACCGAGCATCTCTATCGGATATTATGTTCAAGGGAACACCATGACGGCTCACAATTTCGTCAATGTAAACTCGGGCTAGTTTCTCAACCTTATAGTCTTCGCGGATAGGCAAGAAATGAGCAGATTTGGTGAGACGATCAATGATCACCCAAATGCTATCATAACCACTCGTGGTGCGAGGGAGCTTGCCGAATAGAAAATTTTGAATTCTAGATGTAAGTTGTATTATTTGGAATGAGTTTGATGGGATTTTGAAATTTAGGGTTTGCGTAAGATGTAGTCTAATATGCTCAAGATTGTCAGTGGTTAAGAGATTTCATAGACATTGGTCTGGGTCAAAACTCCACGTGACACGAACAACACTACTCATGATAATATGATAGGACACTTATATATAGGAAGTACCATCGGCGTATCCACCATGCCCTTGTCACATTACATCAGTTTCGTTGTTACACATCATGATAAGTTTTAGGTCACAACACACGACAAAATTTCCCTATAGTTTCCATGCGCTGATTTTTATAATTCCGTGTGCACCCGTAATTATTTAAATCATCGTATGGTCCGTATAGATTGTTTCGTTGTGTGCGGGTAAGGGGGGCACAATTTCACTATGATCACGTCTATTGTTTACACATAAAAAGTCGTTAACAAGTAACTATGTCCCTAATCAGGTCAGTTCGCAACTAAAGAGTAGTAAAGTAGTAACACTTAAAGTTTCTTAGTTTGCTCGTGTTTGAACAAGAATACGTCAAACCCCGAGTCGTTTCAATGTATTATGGTCTTCAACTTTGGTGTACAAAGTGCATGACCATGTCTTGTGTATAATGTAATCAATCCATTGCAATAATTGTAAGCAAATTTTTGTTTCGAGTATATAGTAAGCACACAAGTCTCATGCATGATCTAGTGTCACGTAGCTCGTAATCAAATAAGTCTCATATATAGCGTAAATAATTAAGCGTCGTGTATTTTGTAAGTCAATGAACTCTGATGTGTAATGTAAAAAACATAGTATTTTGTGTATAGTAGGAAATGAATTTCATGTAGGGTGTTGGCAAGTTAGCATCATGTATATTGTACAATGTGCACAGCATATTGTGATGTACTTCGTAACCAAATAAGTTTCATGTATCATGTAATTTGTGTAGCATTGGATATATTGAGAATATTTGAGTTTCATGTACCATGTGGTTGCGTTGGATATATTATGAACGTGTATACGTAAGTATTGAACTTCGCGTGCGATGTATATTAACGGGTTTTGCATGTGATCGAGTGTTGCGGACAAACGTGTTGTTTGGCGTTTTTGCATAATGTGGTAGTTAGGTTCGAGTCCTCACATCTCGTTGAGGTTGGTGGGAAAGGTTAACGTCTACGCGGTATGGATCGTCTCTTGAAGCGTCAAGTGAAAGGTAACGAGGAGGTTTTGGGAATATTCGGGAATTGTGTTTACAAATACTAGTCTTTGCTTGAACATAGAAAGTGGTAAATTGTTCTTGGTTGTAGATATATAAAGTAGTGAAATCATTGAATTGCATATTTTAAATGAATATGCAATTTATGGAAAAAAATATTTTTAAGTTAAATTTTCAACTATTGGCTTAAACAAGATTTAGCGAAAGTTTTAGAAATATTTACTTTAATGAAGAAAAACCATAATTATCTATCAGTAAAAAAATATATTTTTATAAAATTGGTTGTATTAACTTTCCTTATCAGGTGAAAAAGTTTTATGGAAAATTTTATGTTTTTGATATTATCTAAAAATTTGATAATCATTTTGATTAAACAAGGTAACGAAGTTTTGTTTAAATCATAGAATAGGATGATTTGAATAAGATTGTTGGTAGTGTACTAAATCGTATTTGAATGAAGAAGGTGATACTTGAGAATTTTTTTTTTTTTTGTAAAAAAATATGATGGGAAAATTCACGCTCCATGGGTCAAATCAACAATTAATAACCTTAGAGTTGACGCATATGAAATCGATTAAAGGCTGAAATGTTAAACATTATTTAAAACATAAGGAAATGGTCCTCAAATCGAGAATTTAAAGATAATAAATAAAATTTTCGCTTAATGTCTCTGGTAGCTTTCAACTAGGAAGAAGATAATCGCCAAGATGAGTACCGCTATGGTCACTCGTGTAACAGATCTGGCTTCAGTCCTGGTGGTCTCCGTGCGATGTTCTTGTACTTCCTTTTTGAGGATGGAGATTAGCTCCTTTTGGTACCCTAATTGGTTTGCTAGGCTATCCATTCTTTGTCTTTGCAAGTCGTGTAATACTCCTTGCTCTATCCTTTGCCTCTCAAATTCTGAAGTTCTTACATATTGAGGGAAGTCATTGGTTGGAATTCCCATAACACCAGTGGGTGCCATGGTATGCCTTATCCAAGGGTTAGGAAGGTACGGGTCGGGCATTAGATATGGGTCTCTCAGTGGGGGTGGTAATTGATTGTGGAGATGGGGTGTATGATACGGGTTTATGGGTGCGGGTGATTCAGGTGTTCGAAGTCTCGGGCCGGCGTTCCTGATCCAGTCCGCCCTTACCTCAAACCTTGGTCTGGCAGCCGGGGGTGTTGGTGACCGATACACGGGTATCTCAGTGTCTTCTTCCCAATCAGATTCTGTTCCAGGACGGTAAACCGGGGAGGGAGGAGAGTGGGAGTCCATGCTTAGCAGGAAAACATTGGAAAAAGTTGTAAGTGATAATGAAATATGAAGGGTCAAATATAGAAGGTCTTATGGGTTTTAGAGTTTGACTAGTCATAACGCCGAACCTTCACGATAGTATTTTAGAAATACACTTGACCTATAAGCAATGTATCCCTGAGGAGAATTCCCAGGAAAGAGGGGTGGGTCACTAGGACACACTTAAGTACCCTATCTTTCCTTAGCCAGAATTCCTCATGGGTTTACACACTCTTCCAGCCATCATGTATTAATAATACCATTGTTGGGCTCATGGTTAATGTGACATCCGACAATTTTCAGGTTATTTACCGTATAACCTTAGAACGCGTTTATAATTTAATTATGTGAGTCTTAGGCTTAATTCCAGTCAATTAGGTCATTATAAAGTCTAGCAAAGCCCTTCGTATGCATAGGTTTGCATTTCGTGAAATTTCAGAAATTTCGGTACCGTGTATTGGTAAAATGTCCGTATTTGGCGTTGGTGACGACCCGGTTAACCATAAAAATATCAGTTTTGATGAAAATTATATAAACTGGTTTATATTAGTGGATTATGTGTGAAATTTATGTGCAATGTGTTAAATACCGCTTTCGACGATTTTCGTTGCGTTTTACCCGGTACAATCGCGTACCGGATGAGTTAAAATGAACTGTTAGCAAAAATTATTATTTTCACTAATTATGATAGCAAATAATTAGTGGGTATTTTATATATTTTTATTTTGACAAAAAACCATGTTTAAAGTGGTAACATTTTATAAAAGTGTTGTAGTTTTTATAAAAGATCACCTACATGTGTGTAGAGGTTTATAAAATAAAAGATGGCATCTTTTCTCTCTCCCAAAAATCAGCCATAAAAAGTGGGTCCCACACCCTAATCAAGTGTTAAACACACTCATTTGATTCCTTACACACTTTGTACAAAACTACACTCCACCAAATTTGATCATTCAACTTGCATGAAATTTGAATGAAAGATGTCAAATCCTCTCTCCTCTCTCCTCTCTTGGCTGAATTCATCCCTCACCCCACCTATAAATACCCCTTCAATCTTCACTTCAATCCCACACCTTTCTATCATCTTTTCTCTAAGTGTTCTTTCAAGTGTTCTTGAGTTTTTGGTGTTCTTGGAGCATTTTCTTGAAGATTCAAGAGTGTGGAGCCAAATACTCAACAAAACCATCCATCAACTTGCATTTCTCTAGTATTCTCCTTGATTTAGTCAAGTGGTATGAATCTCCATCTCTTTCTTTAGTTTTCTTAAAGAAAGCTTTGATTTTTGCAAGTATTGTTCACCTTTAATAAAAGGATTTTTATGAACTATTAAAATCAGCAAATAATGAGTCTTTATTGAAGATTTTCATGGATTTATTTGTGTGTATGGATGTCGTGTATATGAATGTATGTTTATGTGTTCATATCTTGTAAAAAGTAATGAATTAGGACTTGATCTTTACATGCAATCAAATATTTTGTTATGTTTTGTTTCAAACAGAAAATAATGGTATATTATTGCATAAAAATATGTTAGTTTATACATGGATCATTGAATTGATGATTTAGGTGTTTATTGCTAAAGATTGTTGTCCAAAAGCATGATTTAAACTAGGGTTTTAGCATGGATCATTTAGATTGTTTGAAATCTGGAAATATGGTTATAAAAGTGATGTTTTATGATGATAATAATCAGGTCTAAAAGTGTTATTTAGGTTGTGATGATTTGCTAAGTGTATGACATGTTTATGTTGCTTAAAAGACGCTAAAAAGGTAGATTTTTGTATGAAAATAGATAGATTTGTAAATCTGGAATCATGGCTGTAATATGATGATATTTTATGTCTAAAATATAGATTTTTAGTAATATGTATGATTCTTAGTGTTTGGATGCGTTTCTTTAGGTTTTACGCTAAACTAGTCGATTAAAACAGTAGTTTTCGACATGAAAAATGAGTATTTGTTAAATCTGATTTTGAGTAGTAAGTTTGAGTATATTTTATGATTAAAATACAGCTCTTAAGGTATATAATGAGTTCATGTTATGAAATATGCGTTTATACTTGTCGCTGACGTTTCGGTTATCACGTATGTGCTAGAAATTGTCATGTTTAGGTACTTTATGTCAAAATAATGAAAGATTGTTTTGTTTGATGAAATATATTTTATTAAGTATATTTTGATGATATATGATGTTATATGAACTCATGTGTCAGAAATTTGAAAGTTTGTTCCTTAAAAGTTAGTGGTTTTGCTTGAGAAGTGCTTATATGCAAATATTGTGACTTAAGTGTTTTCACATGTGATCTAGGACTTATAAGCATATGTATGAGTGTATATGTGTTATTAGTTTATATTCACATGTTGGTTGTTGATAAGTAATAACACTTGAAGTCTTCGTATGTGTGTATGATCCACCGTTTTTTTCGTTAAAAACATAACCGCGTGTCGGAGTCACCAACGGGTCGCTTAAATAAATATTTTCTTAAAAATATTATAAGTCTAAGTAGGTTGGGTGAACAACTTGCTGGTAAGACTTGAGGTTCAATTAGTAATGTATCCCTCGGGTTTAGGGCACCGTTAGCGTTCGTGGGCGTATTTTTGCTAGCACTCTTTTTTCCGTCGTTCGTTATCAAGGTGAGTTTTTCATGGCCCCTTTTTAAACTATTTTGTTGTTTTATAAACTATGGGGGAAGAACATGCTTTCGTTCGTTTATCATGATACTGGACTTACGTTATGTGTTCGTTTGATGGTCTCGAGTAAGGGCTTTCGTTATGTGTTCATGTATGTCGTTCATGAATAGCCCCGCCGTTATAATCATTAGCCTCGTGTAGGCCGCAAGGTGTGTTGATAGATCTATTTGGGACTGACTGCCCACTCTCGGGATCAGTAGCGCTGATCGGTCGTTCGTACGAGAGAATATATTTTAAAAGGATTCGTGGGGACAAGTTTTATTCGTGTCTCGGTTTGATTATAAGCTCTAGGTACTGTCATTTGTCATATTCTTAGCTAGTCTATGACATATCACATGTTTGTCCAAGTTACATGATAGTTCGTTAAATTCGTTTATGTTTTCGTTTAAACCCATGAACTCGCTCAACTTTATGTTGATGTTTTTAAGCATGTTTTTCAGGTACTTAGATGCTCTCGCGCGGTTATTAAAATGGGCTTTTGGGCAAACACTTGCATCGGAATTCTGTTGGGACTTTTTAAACTTTGTTTTGGATCCTCCTTGTTGGATCATGAAAACTCTTGTTTTAAATTTGAATGTCTTTCAATTTGGATAATTGTAAGACTTATCTTTATTTCCGATGTTTTAAATAAATGTGTTTGCTTATCATCATTGGGCTCCAACTTATGTGACCACCATGCTTACGTCTCGTTTCCGCTGCGAATCGTCGTTTTCTGGGTGTGACAGAAGTTGGTATCAGAGCCCATGGTTATAGCGAACTAGAAAACGTTTTTCTTAAAAATCTAGACTATAACTTTCAAAAATTGGGTTTTTGGGTTAAAGACGTTTTCATACCGCATGCATCTTATATTAAGAGTAAGTGTTAGTATTTAGGTAGTATTAGGATACTTCCTTTACGTGCCTTAAGTGTGTTGCATACGTACGTGCTTACATTTATGGGCAAATCATTTATATGGTGTAAATATACCATGTCACAGATGTCTCTTTCGCCTTCCATCATCTCGATCTCTTCTGATAGTGAGCCAGAGTTCTCACCAGTTTCGCCGATGTCTCCAGATTCGGTTCTTGATTTCGGATTTGACCCGAACATGCCGAATTTTGCTAATCACCCGTATTATGGGAATGGATGGATAGAAGAATCTGAAGACGAAGAGGTACCATCTGGTGAAGAAGAACTTGAAGATTAAGAGGTACCAACAAGTGAAGAGGAATCTGAAGATGAAGAGGAGTCTAGCGAAGAGGAATCTGATGATGAAAAGGAGTCTAGTGAGGAAGAGCCAGTTAGGATGAGTCCTTTGGTTAAGAAACCAATGAAGGAAGCTCTAATTGCTGAGTTAGGCAAGAAGGAGACTCCATCTAGTGATGAGCCTACTCCAGTGATTCCCATGACTATTAGACCTGTTCATGAGAACGATGAGGTTATGACTACCATCGAGCCTGTTAGGCCAACTATGGGAAGTTTACGTCTTCCATCTCATCGATCTTATCGTGAACATCCTGAAGGTCCACTTCTGAAGTTTACTGCTAGGAAGACTGTGTCACCAATAAAGAAGAGAAAACTGTCCGATAGAGATGACGTCGATGCGGCAACTAGGAAAGAAGACCAGGTTCAGGCCCGAGAAGATGTGGCTGAATTGAGGAGAAGGTTGGAAGAAAGCGAGAAGAAGGCCGAAGAAGCAATAAAGTTGGTCGAGGAGGTTACTGCGAGAGCCACGGAAGCAGAAGTCAGAGAGGTTGAGGCCTTACAGCGTGTAGGTGCACTTGAGGAGCGCCTCGAGGCCACTCTAGCCCTTGCAGTTACGTGTGTTCTGCTCGCTGCCACTGTTGCTTGCCTCGGTGTTCTCCCTCGTCCCAACCGCTAGTCCTTGTCCTTGACGATGTTGTTTTGGAAGTTCATGTCTCTTCTTTTGTTATATTAGAGAAACTTGTTAGGGTTGGTCGTATGCCACACCCATTTTTGTAAATCATTTGGTTTAATGATGTATTCAAGTTTGAACTCTAACAATGATGACATGAAGTGGTTGATTTTGGTTTATCGTGGTGTTTGTTAATTATTTTCATACATACATGGATGACATGGATATTGCGTGATATATATTGTCTCACTCGTTGTATTGTTTGTATTGGAAAAGGGAACATGCCATCGCGGAGAGAAAACCAAAATGCCAACCCACTCCCCACTACGGCCGAGGAATTGGCCCAGTTGATTTCGCAACACGTCAACACCGCCCTCGCTAATAGGACGGCCAACCAGAACATGAACCAGGGAAACCAGATTGAAGGGTGCTCTTACAAGACCTTTCAAGCATGTCAGCCCAGACTCTTTTCTGGAACTGAAGGACCAGTCGGCATTGTCCGCTGGATTAAGAAAATGGAGTCTGTGATGATCATAAGTAACTGTACTGCAGCTCAGCGCGTTAAGTATGCAACGAGTTCATTTCAAGATGAGGCTCTAACATGGTGGAATACTCAGATTCAGGGTCTCGGTGAGGCTAATGCCTACGGTCTCACTTGGGATCAATTGAAGGAAATGTTGCTACGTGAGTATTGTCCACGCAATGAAATTCAGAAATTAGAAGCAGAATTCTGGAACTTGGCCATGGTAGATGCTGAAGTAAGGGAATACACGACTAAGTTTCATCAATTGGCAAGACTTGTACCCCATCTCGTAACACCGGAGCACAAAAGAATTGAGCGTTATATCTGGGGCTTGGCACCTCAGATCCGTAGTATGGTGACGTCAGCAAACCCTACGACTATTCAGAGTGCTGTGCAGTTAGCACACTCCCTAACCGACGATGCTGTTCGTATAGGGACATTAAAGAAGAATGGTTCACGGAAGAAGCCGGTGGAAGTTGTTGATGGAACGACTGAGAAAGGAAAAATGTCAACTGAAGGAAAGCGTAAGTGGTCTGAAGGATCTGGGAGTCATGCTGGTAACTCTCAGAACAAAAGGAGGAATCAGGGAAGGATGTATACAGCCAACACCATGGAAACAAGAAGGTATCAGGGTCCTAACCCAAAGTGCAACAAATGTGGTTACTTTCACACTGGTCAGTGCAACGTCTGTGACCGTTGCGGTAAATTTGGACATCAAGCCCAAACCTGTCGTGTGAAATTGGGAGTAAAGAAAGAAAAATCAAACCTTGGATGTTTTGAATGTGGAAGTGTAGGGAATTTTAGGAAGGATTGCCCAAAACTGAAGAACCAGGGAACCCGTGGCAGAGCATTCGTGATGGAGGCCAAGAAAGCACGAAAGGATCCATCGGTTGTTACAGGTACGTTTCTCGTTAATGACCGTTATGCTTACGTTTTATTTGATACCAGAGCTGATAAAAGCTTTGTTTCCAAAAACTTTGAACCCTTTCTTAGTTCAAAATCAAGTAAATTAGATGTTAAGTATTCTATAGAGTTAGCTAACGGAAAGTTAATAGAAGCCGACGAAGTTTTTCGTGAGTGTACCATGCGTTTGGGAGATCGTACGTATAGTATTGACCTTTTACCAGTAGAACTTGGAAGTTTCGATGTCGTTATTGGCATGGATTGGTTATCAAAGAATCATGCGGAGATTGTGTGCGATAAGAAGATAGTTCGTCTTCTACCTCCGACTGGTGAACCATTGGAAATTCAAGGTGATGAGAGTGCCCCTTTGAGAATCGTTAATATGATGAAAGCTCAAGTATTTGCAAAAAGGATACCCAGCATACTTAGCCCATGTGGTTGACACTAGGGCTGAGGAGCAGAAGCTTGAAGAGATCCCTGTAGTTCATGATTATCCGGAGGTATTTCCTGAAGAGTTACCTGGATTGCCATAGCTAAGGCAAGTCGAGTTCAGGATTGACCTAGTGTCCGGAGCAGCGCCGATAGCTCGATCTCCTTATCGTTTGGCACCATCTGAAATGCAAGAGCTATCTAAGCAATTGCAAGAATTGTTAGATAAAGGTTTTATAAGACCGAGTTTCTCGCCCTGGGGAGCGCCGGTTTTATTCGTGAAAAAGAAAGATGGTTCTATGAGGATGTGTATCGATTATCGAGAATTGATCAAGCTTACCATCAAGAATCGGTATCCATTGCCGAGGATTGACGACTTGTTCGATCAGCTGCAAGGATCGAGTTATTATTCGAAGATCGATTTACGTTCAGGCTACCATCAATTGAGGATTGTTGAAGAAGATATTCCGAAGACTGCGTTCCGAACTCGGTATGGTCATTATGAGTTTTTGGTCATGCCTTTTGGTTTGACAAACGCTCCTGCGGTATTCATGGACCTCATGAATAGAGTGTGCAGACCATACTTGGACAAGTTCGTGATAGTGTTTATCGATGATATACTCATCTACTCACGGACCAAGGAAGAGCACGAGCACCATCTGAAGCTGATTTTGGAGATGTTGAGGAATGAGAAGCTATATGCTAAACTTTCCAAATGCGTGTTTTGGATCCGAGAAGTTCACTTTCTTGGACACGTTATCAATGAGAAGGGTATACATGTGGACCCAGCAAAGATTGAGGCAATTAAGAATTGGGAAGCGCCAAAGAGTCCGACCGAGGTACGACAATTCCTAGGTTTGGCAGGTTACTATCGAAGGTTTATTGAGAATTTCTCCAAGATAGCGCAATCCCTAACACAATTGACCCAGAAAGACAAGGAGTATGTCTGGGGAGAAAGGCAAGAGGCAGCGTTCCAATTGTTGAAAAAGAAGCTATGCAGTGCCCCTATCCTGTCTCTTCCCGAGGGGACGGATGGATTTGTGGTGTACTGTGACGCCTCTCGCCAAGGTCTTGGTTATTTCCTAATGCAGAATGGAAAGGTCATAGCTTATGCGTCTCGTCAACTCAAGGTGCATGAACAGAATTATGCCACACATGATTTGGAATTGGGTGCGGTGGTTTTTGCACTCAAAATTTGGAGGCATTACCTTTATGGTACCAAGTGCATAATTTTTACAGATCATAAGAGTCTGCAGCACATTTTTGACCAAAAAGAGCTGAATATGAGGCAGAGACGTTGGATGGAATTGCTCAATGACTACGATTGTGATATTCGTTATCACCCAGGTAAGGCTAATGTCGTGGCCGATGCCTTGAGTAGGAAGTAGCGAGTCAAGCCCTTACGCGTGCGTGCGTTAGGATTGACCATTCACACAAACCTCACAGCTCAGATCCGTGATGCACAACAAGAAGCTCTAAAGGAAGAGAATTTAAAGAATGAGAATCTTCGTGGTATGGTTAGAGAACTTATACCCAAGTCTAATGATACCTTGTACTTCATGGATAGAATATGGGTGCCTCTGGCAGGCAATTTACGAGAAATGGTTTGGGATGAGGCCCATAAATCAAGATATTCGATTCACCCAGGATCGACAAAAATGTATAAGGATATCAAGGAGCACTATTGGTGGCCGAACATGAAGGGTGACATTGCTTCATACGTAGGTAAATGTTTGACTTGCGCAAAAGTCAAGACCGAGTACCAAAAGCCATCTGGACTTCTACAACAACCGGAGATTCCGCAGTGGAAATGGGACTGTATTGCCATGGATTTCATCACCAAGTTACCCCGGACGTCTAGTGGCTATGATTCCATCTAGGTAATTGGGGATCGTTTAACAAAATCGGCACATTTCCTGCCAGTGAAGGAATCTTACCGAATGAAGAAATTGGCGAGCATATACCTCAAGGAAGTAGTGTCCCGACATGGGGTGCCGACTTCGATCATCTCCGATAGAGATAGTCGTTTCACATCGAAGTTTTGGCGGTCACTACAAAAAGCCTTGGCTACTCGTTTGGATTTAAGCACGGCGTATCATCCACAGAGTGATGGTCAAAGTGAAAGGACCATCCAGATTTTGGAAGACATGCTCCGTGCCTGCGTAATCGACTTTGGTGGAAGTTGGGATACTCACCTACCGTTGGCTGAGTTCTCTTATAATAACAGTTACCAAACTGGATTGAAAGCCGCTCCGTTTGAAGCCCTGTATGGAAGAAAATGTCGTTCACCACTTTGTTGGGCAGAAGTTGGTGGCAAGCATTTAACTGGACCAGAGCTTGTCCAGGAAACCACCGATAAGGTTTTCAAGGTCCGTGATCATTTGAAGGTTGCCCAGGACCGTCAGAAGAAATACGCTGATAGAAGAAGGAAACCATTAGCATTCCAAGTGGGAGACAGAGTTATGCTGAGGGTCTCTCCTTGGAAGGGGGTAGCTAGGTTTGGCAAGCATGATAAGCTTAGCCCCCGCTACATCGGACCTTACAAGATTATTGCCCGTGTAGGACCATTTGCTTACCGACTGCAGTTACCGCAAGAACTAAGTGGAGTTCATAACGTATTCCATGTGTCCAATCTGAAAAAGTGTCTGTCTGATGAGACTCTCGTGATACCTCCAAATGAAGTGTGTGTTTACGACAAGCTTCATTTTCGTGAAGAGCCCGTGGAGGTCTCGGATTGGAAGATTCACAAGACCAGGCGAAGCCGTATTAAGTTGGTCAAGGTCAGATGGAATTCTAAGCGTGGTCCCGAGTTCACGTGGGAACGTGAAGATGAGATGAAACGGAAGTACCCTCATTTGTTTAAGTCTGCCCGTAACTAGGCTTCGTAGCGTAAAATTTCGGGACGAAATTTCTTTAAGGAGGGGAGGCTGTGACATCCGGCAATTTTCAGGTTATTTACCGTATAACCTTAGAACGCGTTTATAATTTAATTATGTGAGTCTTAGGCTTAATTCCAGTCAATTAGGTCATTATAAAGTCTAGCAAAGCTCTTCGTATGCATAGGTTTGCATTTCGTGAAATTTCAGAAATTTCGGTACCGTGTATTGGTAAAATGTCCGTATTTGGCGTTGGTGACGACCCGGTTAACCATAAAAATATCAGTTTTGATGAAAATTATATAAACTGGTTTATATTAGTGGATTATGTGTGAAATTTATGTGCAATGTGTTAAATACCGCTTTCGACGATTTTCGTTGCGTTTTACCCGGTACAATCGCGTACCGGATGAGTTAAAATGAACTGTTAGCAAAAATTATTATTTTCACTAATTATGATAGCAAATAATTAGTGGGTATTTTATATATTTTTATTTTGACGAAAAACCATGTTTAAAGTGGTAACATTTTATAAAAGTGTTGTAGTTTTTATAAAAGATCACCTACATGTGTGTAGAGGTTTATAAAATAAAAGATGGCATCTTTTCTCTCTCCCAAAAATCAGCCATAAAAAGTGGGTCCCACACCCTAATCAAGTGTTAAACACACTCATTTGATTCCTTACACACTTTGTACAAAACTACACTCCACCAAATTTGATCATTCAACTTGCATGAAATTTGAATGAAAGATGTCAAATCCTCTCTCCTCTCTCCTCTCTTGGCTGAATTCATCCCTCACCCCACCTATAAATACCCCTTCAATCTTCACTTCAATCCCACACCTTTCTATCATCTTTTCTTTAAGTGTTCTTTCAAGTGTTCTTGAGTTTTTGGTGTTCTTGGAGCATTTTCTTGAAGATTCAAGAGTGTGGAGCCAAATACTCAACAAAACCATCCATCAACTTGCATTTCTCTAGTATTCTCCTTGATTTAGTCAAGTGGTATGAATCTCCATCTCTTTCTTTAGTTTTCTTAAAGAAAGCTTTGATTTTTGCAAGTATTGTTCACCTTTAATAAAAGGATTTTTATGAACTATTAAAATCAGCAAATAATGAGTCTTTATTGAAGATTTTCATGGATTTATTTGTGTGTATGGATGTCGTGTATATGCATGTATGTTTATGTGTTCATATCTTGTAAAAAGTAATGAATTAGGACTTGATCTTTACATGCAATCAAATATTTTGTTATGTTTTGTTTCAAACAGAAAATAATGGTATATTATTGCATAAAAATATGTTAGTTTATACATGGATCATTGAATTGATGATTTAGGTGTTTATTGCTAAAGATTGTTGTCCAAAAGCATGATTTAAACTAGGGTTTTAGCATGGATCATTTAGATTGTTTGAAATCTGGAAATATGGTTATAAAAGTGATGTTTCATGATGATAATAATCAGGTCTAAAAGTGTTATTTAGGTTGTGATGATTTGCTAAGTGTATGACATGTTTATGTTGCTTAAAAGACGCTAAAAAGGTAGATTTTTGTATGAAAATAGATAGATTTGTAAATCTGGAATCATGGCTGTAATATGATGATATTTTATGTCTAAAATATAGATTTTTAGTAATATGTATGATTCTTAGTGTTTGGATGCGTTTCTTTAGGTTTTACGCTAAACTAGTCGATTAAAACAGTAGTTTTCGACATGAAAAATGAGTATTTGTTAAATCTGATTTTGAGTAGTAAGTTTGAGTATATTTTATGATTAAAATACAGCTCTTAAGGTATATAATGAGTTCATGTTATGAAATATGCGTTTATACTTGTCGCTGACGTTTCGGTTATCACGTATGTGCTAGAAATTGCCATGTTTAGGTACTTTATGTCAAAATAATGAAAGATTGTTTTGTTTGATGAAATATATTTTATTAAGTATATTTTGATGATATATGATGTTATATGAACTCATGTGTCAGAAATTTGAAAGTTTGTTCCTTAAAAGTTAGTGGTTTTGCTCGAGAAGTGCTTATATGCAAATATTGTGACTTAAGTGTTTTCACATGTGATCTAGGACTTATAAGCATATGTATGAGTGTATATGTGTTATTAGTTTATATTCACATGTTGGTTGTTGATAAGTAATAACACTTGAAGTCTTCGTATGTGTGTATGATCCACCGTTTTTTTCGTTAAAAACATAACCGCGTGTCGGAGTCACCAACGGGTCGCTTAAATAAATATTTTCTTAAAAATATTATAAGTCTAAGTAGGTTGGGTGAACAACTTGCTGGTAAGACTTGAGGTTCAATTAGTAATGTATCCCTCGGGTTTAGGGCACCGTTAGCGTTCGTGGGCGTATTTTTGCTAGCACTCTTTTTTCCGTCGTTCGTTATCAAGGTGAGTTTTTCACGGCCCCTTTTTAAACTATTTTGTTGTTTTTTAAACTGTGGGGGAAGAACATGCTTTCGTTCGTTTATCATGATACTGGACTTACGTTATGTGTTCGTTTGATGGTCTCGAGTAAGGGCTTTCGTTATGTGTTCATGTATGTCGTTCATGAATAGCCCCGCCGTTATAATCATTAGCCTCGTGTAGGCCGCAAGGTGTGTTGATAGATCTATTTGGGACTGACTGCCCACTCTCGGGATCAGTAGCGCTGATCGGTCGTTCGTACGTACGAGAGAATATATTTTGAAAGGATTCGTGGGGACAAGTTTTATTCGTGTCTCGGTTTGATTATAAGCTCTAGGTACTGTCATTTGTCATATTCTTAGCTAGTCTATGACATATCACATGTTTGTCCAAGTTACATGATAGTTCGTTAAATTCGTTTATGTTTTCGTTTAAACCCATGAACTCGCTCAACTTTATGTTGATGTTTTTAAGCATGTTTTTCAGGTACTTAGATGCTCTCGCGCGGTTATGAAAATGGGCTTTTGGGCAAACACTTGCATCGGAATTCTGTTGGGACTTTTTAAACTTTGTTTTGGATCCTCCTTGTTGGATCATGAAAACTCTTGTTTTAAATTTGAATGTCTTTCAATTTGGATAATTGTAAGACTTATCTTTATTTCCGATGTTTTAAATAAATGTGTTTGCTTATCATCATTGGGCTCCAACTTATGTGACCACCATGCTTACGTCTCGTTTCCGCTGCGAATCGTCGTTTTCGGGGTGTGACAGTTAAGATGAGAATTGTTATGAACTGGGCTTTGAGGCCCAAAAGTAGGGTTTATGCATTTCAGTGGGTTCTTCTTCTTGGAGGGTAGATGGGCTTCTTGGTTTATCGTTGCTGGGCATTAGGCCCAATAGTTTAAGGCTTTGCTCATAATGGGTGATGGTATCATGTATTTGGATCCAAAGGTGTATGAATAATTTTGGTGTATATGTGTGTGTGTTAAACTTAGGATAGTGTTTTAAATAAATTAAGTAGGTAGCTATGAATAGAAGAAAAAGTGGGCAGGTAACGTGACACATAAACTATTGGGTATTGTATCATGTGATGTAATCATATAGTATAACATGTAAAAATATTCACATAGGAGAATAATCATATAGCATGTAGGTAGTAATGAGTGTAAGCACAAGAGTTATCAAGTAGTGTGACACATAAGTCATTATGTATTGTATCATGTAGTGTAAGTACTTAGGATAGTATGTAAAAATAATCACACAAGAATTGATAATGTAACATGTAGTAGCATGGCATTGTATGGGTGTCCTAAAGTTATAGTCTAGGTCAAGAGTGTCTAATAACCTAGTTCCCTATAACCAAGGCTCTGATACCAATCTGTCACACCCCGACCGATGGCGGAATCATCGGGGCGGGACATGTAGACTGTTCATAGCACAAGGTTGACTAAATTGAAATATATTAAATGTCAAATTCCATTACAAATATTCAAACACAAACCAAAATCCAAGAAATAAACATAATTGGAATACATAAAATTCTTTATTTAGTTTAACTAAGTCCAAAGCCTATGTGTAGCACATCTTGAACAAAGTCACACATTAGTACCTGGAACATGAATAAAATAAAGTCAACTAAAAAGTTGGTGAGTATAACACAGTTGTATGTAGATAGCATATAGTTGAAAACAAATCCTTTACATGACATGATAAATAAGGCGTTTATGGGGAGCAGCTATTGTGTAACCAAATGTACAATCAAACCTTGTAACTAGCATGCAAAACAAAGTGTGTTGTCGGTTTCAATCACCGCGTATCCTGGGTGGGTTTGTCAGACTCAGTAGATCCATCATTGAAAACCGTCGGCTTGAAAAGTTAATGATTGCACATAATAGCATACAAGAGGTTAGCACACCTAGCACTCGGGCACAAAGCTCAAATTTTTGCACATGTATGTAAATAGGATTTTTGCACTTGTGTTGTTTGCGTAAATGTAAATGTGTAATGTGTAATGACTATAGAGTTCATGTTCCACCCCAAAAGTGTAAACGAGTAAAAAGGGGTTGTGAATACTCACTTAAAGCAAGCAAGGAGAAGGATTTGATGGAAGAACAATGGCTTGAATCCTTATAACCACTTGGAATCACCTTGATCTTCACTTGGAATCGCAAAAGATGTGCGTGTGTGTGTGTGGCTAGAGAGCCGAGAAGAGAGGAGAGAAAGATAGAGTTCTTGGAACTCTTGATTTGTGTTAAGTTTCCCTCTTATATATACACTAGGTGGAGTGTAATCTTTGCCATAATCATCATCATTATGACTATGACATTGGAGTGAATTGTTGGTTAAAAGACAATGATGGTGAGGTGGTTGGTTGGTGATGGCGTGAAGCAAGAAGCAAAGGAAGTCGTCATTGATGGCTTTAAGTGTTCTAGTTGATAAAGTGGGTATTCCATCAAGAGAGCTGGTATTTGAATCACCTAATATGTATACCTCGAATAGGTTATTAGTTGGTATTATAAAGGTTGTTCGTTACAAATTCCTACGAGTGTTTACGATCTTTTATAATTATTTGTTCGTTACCCTCTTATATATTACCAACGTTCGTATCTTGCGGGACATTCATATATACATATATATATACACACATTAGATGAAACGGAGGTTGGGTGTTGTCATAAATAAATTTCATATTTATGACGATGTGATTTTTTTGATGTCGCGTTCATACTTGTATAAAGTCAAATTCTCATTATTTGACCTTGGAGTGGAGTGCAAGCAAGGATATAATGATGGTGATGTGATCTTTATGTTGCTTGCATCTTTGGTCATAATCATGATGATTATGACGCCTGAGTGTTGTGTAAGCAAAGCAATCATGATGATGATGTGATCTTTATGTTGCTTGCATCTTTGGTCATAATCATGATGATTATGACGCTTGAGTGTTGTGTAAGCAAAGCAATCATGATGATGATGTGATCTTTAGATGTGGTATAATACCTGAGATTTATACCCGCTTTTGTTAGATTCCTTGACTTTACTTTGTCAAAATAAAACTTCAGGAAATATATGTTATGAACGTGCATTTATGTAATATGGATATTGACCTGAAATACTAGGTGTCGCAGTATATAACCGAGTAAAACTTGAGTATTTGTATTGAATCATTGTATTTAATTGTAGATACGAATAGAACAAATCAGTGCACTAGAATTAGGTTTGAAAAGCGCTATATTGAATCGAAATACGGATACTAAAAATTAGAATTGTTACACCTATCATCCCCGGAGCCCAAAAGGCGCTGGACTAGTTCCAGTGACTATTCAGTTAACCAGGGGGAAACGAGCAACGCACAAGCAATGAATCCTGCTCGCAATTGGATTACATACCCACAAATGATCCAAAGATGGATCGAAATGGGAAATGTCCCATCACCTTACTTCGGTTCTACTTCCTCATCATCTACCTTGCCTAGCTTGCCATGCACTATGGAACAAGCTTTTGCAGCCTTTGTATTTTATATGACTAGAGAGTTGAGCATTGTGAAAGATGCTACTGATGAGATACCGGATATTGTGAAGAGAGAGCCTCAAATAGAGGAGAATAAGGTAGGGATAGAACTTTTGACTACTGAACTAGCAGTAACTGACCAGGTCCATAACCTTCTGGTGGATCGTGTGACACATTTGGAGACGAGGGTGGACACCTCAGACAATGACATGGAAGGAGTTCTAGAGAGAGTGGCTGCTCTGGAAGCTCAGCTACATGTAGCAAACCACACTGCTGAAGGTCTTCAAGAGAGGGTGACTCACTTGGAAGCCCAACTGCAAGCCGCTCTATTTCCTGAGGAGATTCCACTTTTTGATGGCGAGGAGGAGCCCTTTGAGGAGGAGCCCTTTGAGGAGGAGCCCTTTGAGGAAGAGCCCTTCGAGGAGGAGCCCTTGGAGGAGGAACCGGTGGAGATGGACGATGCACAATATTATGTTTCTTCCGATGACAAAGATGCTTGATGATCTTCCTATTCTATCTTCCTTTTCATGCCTATTTTTGCTTATGTTATTTCTCTTTTCAAACCTAGATGGGTAAGGTTGTTCCCATTCAATAAAAGCATGAGAAGTTTAATGTCTGAGTTATTTATTTTGTAGCCTTTAATTTTCAAAATATTAGATGTTGTATCTTCTTACTCATACCTGAATAATGTTTAATATGCGATATATTTCTCATTGTTTTTCATTTGTGATTGTGAAGAATCATGTCAGGGAGAGGACGCGGAGGTCGTGCCGGTGGTCTAGGTACCATTAACATGACGGCAGCAGAGGTAGCGGCACTAATAAACGATAGTGTGGCGGAGGCTCTAGCAGCATAGAATGCTGCAAGTAAATTCTTTAGCTATTGACTAATAATTTCAATCCATCTTCTAAAAACATCTTCCTAAACCCTATAATCCCAATCCTATTTTGTTCCTAAATCCAGGCCAGCAAAACCAGCAGAATCAGCAACTAGCCTGCACTTTCAAGGCATTCATGGATTGTAAGCCCCATGCCTTTAGTGGAGCTGAAGGATCCGTTGGACTACTTCGTTGGTTTGAGAAGGTAGAATCAGTGATTGCCATGTGCCACTGCCCCGTGGCTAATCAGGTAAATTTTGCCGCCGAAACTTTGGAGGGCCCGACTCTAACATGATGGAACACCCAGGTCCAAATGTTGGGTCTGGCCATGGAAAATGGACTCCCGTGGGAGGAATTTAAATCAATGATGAAGGAGGAATACTGTCCTCGCGATGAAATCCAGAAGTTAGAGGGAGAGTTTTGGAACCTAAAGATGGAGGGTTCTGAAATTGAACTCTACACCACACGTTCACATGAACTTGCTACTATGTGCCCGCATATGGTGACCCCTGATTACAAGAGAATTGAGCTTTACATTGGAGGCCTAGTGCCTCAAATACAAAGCATGGTTACTTCATCCAATCTTGCCACAATCCAACAAACTATCCGACTTGCCCATAAGTTAACCGATCAGGAGGTGACTCAGGGACTCTACCTCCGAGAGGTTCGGTCTCTAAACCCACCGACAATCACAAACGCAAGTTTGATCACCATTCCAACACCCACACCCACTCCAAAGGACCCCAGCCCAACCAACCCCAGTTTAATCAACCGCCACAACAGCAGCAACGTAGGTTTGAGCCTACTAAGAACTTCAACCAGTCGACCTCTTCAGGTCAAAACTAGGTGGTTACGCGGGGAAGTCTTCGAAGTGTAACAAGTGCAACTTCCATCAATTCGGGTTTTGCAATCGTTGCCAGAGGTGTGGCAAAATAGGTCATGCTGCCAAGGATTGTAGGGGTGAGTTACAAGCTAAACAACCTTTTCAACAACCTGGATCCACAAGGGGTTGTTTTGAGTGTGGAAAGGAAGGACATATTCAGAAGAATTGTCCTCAATTGAAGAATGGGGGTAATGGAAACCACAACCCTAACCAGAATAACAACAATGGGGGTAACAATGGCAATGGTGGAGGAAATGGTGCGAAGGGACGAGCCTTCGTACTAGGATCTGGAGAAGCCCGTTACGATCATAACGTGGTCACCGGTAAGTTTCTCTTAACTAATTACTTTGCTTCTGTCCTTTTTGACACTGGTGCTGATAGAAGTTTTATATCTAAGAAACTTAGTGATATAATAAAAGGAACTCCAACTCTGTTAGAAGCTAAGTATATAATAGAGATAGCTGATGGCCAAATAATTGAAGCAACTCACATTCTTAAGGGATGCAAGCTTGAGCTAGCTAGACATATACTTGATATCGACCTTATGCCGGTCACACTTGGTAGTTTTGATGTAATTGTCGGCATGGATTGGTTATCTAAGAACCAAGCTGAAATTATCTATCATGAGAAAATTGTTCGTATTCCTCTCCCGAGTGGAGAAACTCTTTCCGTTCAAGGCGAAAGAGCTGGTGCAGTCATGGGCATCATATCTTTTATGAAAGCATAAAAATGCCTTCGAAAGGGGCATACGGCTATTTTGGCTCTCGTTGCTGAGCAGCCATCAGAAGAGAAGAAGATTGAAGATATTCCCATCGTTCGTGAATTATTGGAAGTATTTCCCGAGGATCTGCCTGGTCTGCCACCGCACCGTCAAGTTGAATTCGAAATTGATCTAGCACCCGGAACAGCACCGATTGCTCGGGCACCTTACAGACTGGCACCTAGTGAATTACAAGAGTTGTCCACTCAATTGCAAGATTTGTTGGATAAAGGTTTCTGGGATTACTTAATTTTGGAATTACTTAAGCGAGAGCAACTGTATGCTAAGTTTTCCAAGTGTGAATTCTGGATTCGGGAAGTTCAGTTTCTAGGACATGTGGTTAACGAGAAAGGGATACATGTTGACCAATCAAAGATAGAAGCCATCAAGAATTGGGCAGCACCGACCAATCCGACTGAGGTGCGACAATTTCTGGGATTGGCTGGATATTACCGTCGATTCATCGAAGGATTTTCAAAAAGTGCACAACCTCTCACTGCGTTAACTCAAAAGGGTAAAGCCTATAACTGGGGCGATAATCAAGAGTTAGCATTCTTGCATCTTAAACAGAAACTTTGTAGTGCACCTATTCTGGCTCTTCCGGAAGGAACAGATGATTTTGTGGTATATTGTGATGCGTCTATTCTGGGTCTAGGCTGTGTTAATGCAGCGAGAAAAGGTGATCGCATACGCTTCACGTCAACTAAAGATTCACGAGAAAAACTACACCACTCATGACTTAGAGTTGGGAGCCGTAGTCTTCGCACTTAAAATATGGAGACATTACTTGTACGGTACCAAATGCACCATCTATACCGATCACAAGAGTCTTCAACATATCTTCGAGCAGAAAGAGTTGAACATGCGACAGCGTCGTTGGGTCGAACTCTTGAATGATTATGACTGTGCGATCCGGTATCACCCGGGTAAGGCTAATGTTGTAGCTGATGCCTTAAGCCGAAAAGAAACAAAACCCAAACGAGTTCGAGCATTACAGCTTACTATTCACCCTGGATTACCTAACAAGATCCGTAGTGCTCAACTCGAATCCCTAAAAGAGGAAAACCTACCGCTGGAAGGTACACGCGGTATGGAAGCACAACTTGAAGTCAAATCTGATGGTATTCGCTACTTCGCCGAGCGAATAGGGATTCTAGTATTCAGAAATTTAAGAGAACTAGTCATGGATGAAGCTCATAAATCTCGTTACTCGATACATCCAGGTTCCGACAATATGTACCATGATCTAAAGGTGCTATATTGGTGGCCGAAGATGAAAGCCGATATAGCCACCTATGTTAGTAAGTGTCTGACTTGCGCGAAGGTCAAAATTGTATATCAAAAACCATCCGGTCTTCTCCAACAACCAGAAATTCCCATGTGGAAATGGGAACAAATATCCATGGACTTCATCACCAAATTATCACGAACTCCTACCGGATGTGATACCATTTGGGTAATTGTTGATCGATTAACAAAGTCCGCTCACTTCTTAGCAATCAAAGAGACTGACAAAATGGATAAGCTTACTCGTACTTACTTGAAAGAAATAGTCTCTCGGCACGGGGTGCCAATCTCTATTATTTCGGATCGTGATGCACGATTCACTTCTCGTTTCTGGCAGTCGTTACATAAAGCTTTAGGCACGCGTCTAGATATGAGCAGAGCATACCATCCTCAAACGGATGGCCAAACAGAACGTACTATCCAAACTCTGGAGGACATGCTACGAGCTTGTGCGATCGATTCGGTAACACTTGGGAGTCTCACCTACCGTTGGTGGAGTTCTCCTACAACAACAGTTATCATACTAGCATCAAGGCAGCTCCATTTGAAGCACTTTATGGACGGAAATGCCGTTCTCCTATTTGTTGGACCGAAGTTGGGGATAGTCAACTTATAGGTCCTGAACTTGTATTTGAAACTTCCGAAAAGATCGTTCAAATTAGAAACCGTATGGCGGCAACTCGTGATCGTCAAAAGAGCTATGCCGAAAAGCGTCGTAAACCCTTAGAGTTTCAAATAGGTGACATGGTCTTACTCAAAGTCTCACCTTGGAAAGGTGTCATTCGTTTTGGGAAACGAGGCAAACTGAATCCTCGTTATGTTGGACCATTCAAGATAATGAAGAGAATCGGACCAGTAGCGTATCAACTGGACTTACCTGAAGGACTTAGTGGTGTACACAACGTCTTTCACGTCTCAAATTTGAAGAAATGTCTAGCAGACGAATCACTCGTAGTTCCTCTTGAGGAACTACACATTGATGAACAGTTACGTTTCATCGAAGAACCTGTGGAAATTAAGGATAGGGAAGTTAAAACGTTAAAGCATAGTAAAATTCCTATTGTCAGAGTTCGTTGGAACTCGAAACGCGGACCAGAATTCACGTGGGAGCGCGAGGATCAGATGATGCGCAAATATCCTAATCTGTTCAAGCACTCCGTGTCAAATTCTTAAGGTACTATTTAATTTTCGGGACGAAAATTCTTTTAACTAGGGGATGATGTGATATCCCGGGAAAATTTTTTTTTATAGTTATATAATTTTCGGGACGAAAATTCTTTTAACTAGGGGATGATGTGACAATCCGAACTTTTCAGTTAGTCCCGTTAGAAATCCCGTTAAGTTTTCTGTTAAAACCTAACCCAGTTAACTCAATATTAAACCCCAAGGACTGATTCTGTCACAAATTAAACTTAAAACTACAAGGGCTAGTTGTGTAAATATGCAAAATCAAACCAGTTGACTCCATAAAGTCAAAATCAGAAAGTTTTGATTTCTGTTGACTTTTTGAAGTCAAAATCGCAAGTTCTGACTTCAAATTCCAAGCCAAATCTGTTAATTAACTCAAGTTCGTAACGGATTCAATCTTTAATGCATTAACCGTCCCTCATCAAGCCTCTAATCATAGTTATTGATTTACAATCAACCCAATTAAGATTATTAATCTCATAACCGTCGACCCCTTTTCAAGACTAATCAAATCCGATGAATTATTATATTATTTTCACAAATCAAGCATACACTCCCCTAAATCGCATCAAGCTGAAACTATTACGTGCACCAATTCAATCGGAGAAGCTGTGGGAGTCACCGGAGGTCAACCTTATCATCGTCGGCGCCGGTTTTAGTCGGTCACCTTCAATTCAAACCGCATTCTGGTAATTAAATCTTCTCTCTGTTTCACTTTTACTCCTAGATCAAAAGCCCTATACCAATTAGGGGTTACAACATCAAATTGTTCACGATCCGAATCTAGGGTTTGTTCATAAGAACGATTTGGGGATTTTGATCGTAAACATGGTTTTAATCAAATTAAACCATACCGTTAGCTTCGCAACTCGTCACTCTTTGAAAACCCTATATCAATTGATTCAATCATCATCGACTTTTACTCGATCCGTAACTTAGGGTTTAATCATAATAGGAATTGGCGTTTTTGACTCTAAACTCGATCTCAATGAAATTAAAGTATATGGTCAGATTCGAAATGTTATGAGGAGTAAAAGCCCCATGGTTTCAACAAGATTTAACATAAAATTTAGTCAAATCGATTCTGAGTTCATATCTAGGGTTTTGATTCTTATTTCTGTAATTTGACGATCCTAAACTTGTTAGATTTGCAATTAAACTAGTCTACAGAATCGCCTATACGCGATTAGCAAAACCCCTAGACTTTCTGGTTCGATCGTGGTTGGGATCTATGGATTTGTGGTGGAAGTTTGTGACACCCGACATTTCAGGTCAATATCCGTACATGTATTAAACAAGTTTACGTTATAATTATTTTTGTGATTTACTTAATTTCACAAACAAGGACATTAAGGTCTAACAAAGACCGTACATGGTCTCAATTTATATTTTGGTAATTCTAGGAGTTACCGGTTCACGTGTCATATAAACCAACTAATACGAACGTGAGTGGTTAAATTAAATAACCAGAAAAATATATATATTACACAAACTTTACGTGGAACAATAAATTATTTTTGGAATAAATTTATAATACCGTGGAGAACCTAAACCGAATTAAATTACCCCTTTAAAACTCTAAATGATATTAATACCATTAATAAATTAACA
The DNA here is from genome assembly GCA_023525975.1 of Smallanthus sonchifolius. Lineage (NCBI taxonomy): Eukaryota > Viridiplantae > Streptophyta > Magnoliopsida > Asterales > Asteraceae > Smallanthus > Smallanthus sonchifolius. The sequence goes on along the minus strand of CM042019.1, from coordinate 62,778,466 downwards.
CTTAAAATCTAATTATTTGATTTATCAACCCCCAAACCACTTTCCTTGACTTTTCGGCCGAAATTCAGAAGAGACCATCCCTCCCACTTGCTACTTCACTCACATTCAGATAAAAACCATACCTCCTCAGTCGAATTCTCACAATTCCTTTTTACCTCTCATTTTCATATGGCAATTTTCCCATTTCTCTCCAAATCGAAGTCGAGTTCTAAGGCAAAATCAACCATATTTCAAGTGTTTTTGAAGAAAGTTTAGCAAAAGATTCAAGATCATTCTCTGTTTTCTTTCATCATCTTTATCTCAGTTTTAAGGTAAAAACTCAATACTATCTACTTTATTCTCTTTAAAACCGTAGCTAAACATACAACTTATTCAAACGCAAGTAAGATAACCAGAAAAGTGTGTCAAATTCAAGATTTAAAACATAAAAATATGCAGGACTGATTCTGTCAAAATCTCAGTAATCGAAACTGGGAGTTTCGATACCTGTTTACTCAATCGAAACTTGTAGTTTCGATACCTGTTGATCAATCGAAACTAGGTAGTTTCGATATCTATTGCCCAATCGAAACTAGGTAGTTTCGATACCTCCTTGTCAATCGAAACTAGGTAGTTTCGATACCCAGTTGCTCAATCGAAACTAGGTAGTTTCGACATCTGTCATGTTCAATCGAAACTAGGTAGTTTCGATACCTGTGTCAGGTCCATTTGGACAGTAACTTAGAACAGTTTTGTAACGAAACAAGTATTGAAAAACTAAGAAGATATTCAAACAAAAGCAATCAGATGTACAAAGTCGGTGAACAATTTGCAATATGAGACGTTCGGTCTTAACACGATTTACCCATTGGTATTTAGGGTACAAATAGTCAAGGTTGACTAGAACAAATATCATTTCCTGTATACACAAACTCAAGGTGAGTTTCACGGCTCCTTTTTACTGTTTTCTATATTTGGGAGAAAAACATACTTACAGCTATTTTATGGGATAACAAGAGAATTAGGCACGACTTTTATGTTTACATGAGATGAGAACAACAATTTGAGGCCGCTAAAGTCCCCTGGAACAACGTAGTAACCATTAACTGTAGCCTAGGGTCCTATGAATAGTACTATGGAGAGTGACGTCTCCCGGTAATGGTTAGTCGCGTTAACCACAATCTAAAGGATTTATGGCCGCATAGAACCTGATAACGATTATTAGGGGCTCACACTTATCATGGTTTGGTTACGCCTCATGTATGAACATATTATTTGTATTCCTAGCTAATTTACAAATGGGTCAACAATTCTTATTCTGTTTATCACATGCACCTGAAACTATTTACGGACAATTGAATTTTACAAAGAATCTATTTGATTTAAACCTGTGAACTCAGCAACCTAGTGTTGACATTTTCAAGTATGCTTTTCAGGAAATTGACGTTATCGCAAGGTTAGCAATGTAGATTACATGCATGCACGATGGATATAACTATTTGGGGGATTTCTCATGTATAACTCATTGTAATAGAGTCATATTTGCGAAATCTTCACTTTTGTAAACCCAATTTACTTTTCTGAAATGTAAAACTTTAAACTCGTTTATGTGTCCATTTATCATGTATGTGTTTGCGGTAATCATATGCTTTGGAAACCATGAACGTCGCGCCTCGCGTTTCCGCCTTGGCGGGGTGTGACAGACTTGGTATCAGAGCCATTGATTATAGCGAACTAGGAATCTACAATGGAACCTAGTCTATAATTTAAATGACTCACTAAAACGTTTTCATTGCATAAGCATTGCATAACCAGTCATCATGTTATATGGATATTGTAGTCACAAGCAGGTCGTCACATTCACACTCTGACCCCGTCTCTGACTCTGAATCAAATGAGGAACTTTCCGCCTCACGTCCCAAAAATCAAAAACAAATTCGCAGCTCTACACCACCTAATGTCGCCTTGGGAGAACCGCCTATCGTCTACCGAAAGAAAAGCGGAGGACCAGTTAAGGTGCAAAGTGCTAGGAAGAAGGTTCGACTTCCACGCAAAAGGACTCTAGCAGCACGTGACCCGGAAGACTTGGAGACCGGTGAAGAACCACCTAAACAACGACCCTGCTACCACCCTACTGTGGGAACTATCCGTTGGATGCCTCGAACTCTGGCACGATGGAGGAAGATGGAGAGCATCCCATCTACCTTTGAGCTCGGAGAGTCTTCCAACTCCCCAACACCCCTACCCCACACTGGGGAAGCCATGGAGCTCACAATGCCTACCTTAGTAGCACGCGTTCATACGCACGAGGAGCGTCTTGATGATCTCCTAGATAATATTCGGGCACATGGGGATACAGCCATGCGCTTACGTCAAGGGCTCGGATCTCGAGTACAGGCTCTGGAAGACAGCACCCGAGACATACAGGGCGCCACTAACTACCTAGAGCTGAGAGCTGATATGGACTGGCAGTTCACTGTTACGGTCCGAGACATGGTAGAGGCGTTGGAAGAAAGGACTTTGGCTGCAGAATTTGTGGCGAGAGCTAGCTTTGTCATGGCAGGACTTGCCATGATGATTGGATTGTACTCCCACTTCTTCTCTTAAACCTATTATGGGCGGGTTGTGCCCATAGCGCATTATGTAGTTTAAAACTTTAGTACTGATGTGGTCATGAGAACCCATCCCTTTTGTATCCTTGTCTTTTGGAACAATGTACTATGTATGTGATGGTTTATGTTGTAATGATGGTTGTTTACGTTTAATGTTGTTGTATCCTTATGTCATGATCTATCATTATTTTATATAATGTTGTTTCTATTTAATTGATATGTTAGAAAGAACGTCATGGCGCCTAAGCGTAGGACAACCCGTAACACTACTGGTGACAACAACGAGACGATTTCCCCAAACGTGGAACAACTCATAGCACAGCGAGTAACTACTGCCATGGAGCAGTATGAGGCAAATCGAAATAGGGGAGGAGGAAACGGCGGTGGTACCAGCGAAGGAGGTGCAGGAGGTAGCGGTACAGCCGGAGGTTCCGGAGGTAATAAAATAAATAAGCCATAACACGTAGTCATAATTCTAATTAATGACGTTATGACTTGTACTTCTACAGATGCTCCAAATAGGAAGTGCTCCTACAAGGCCTTTCTATCTTGCAAACCCCGTAACTTCAATGGTACCGAGGGTGCAGTAGGTCTAATGAGATGGATAGAAAAGATGGAGTCGGTGATTGATATTAGCGAATGCACTGCTGACTGCATGGTGAAGTATTCTACATGCTCACTTACTGATAAAGCTTTAACCTGGTGGAATTCACAAGTAAAGACTTTGGGAAGGCAAACAGCATATGAGTTATCTTGGGATGATCTGAAAGCCATGGTGATTGAGGAATATTGTCCTCGAAATGAGTTGCAAAAGCTCGAATCTGAAATGTGGAATTTACAGATGATAGGAGATGATGTTGCTGGTTACACTGACCGATTCAATGAATTAGCAAGTTTGGTTCCACACATGGTTACCCCAGAATACAAGAAGGTTGAAAGATATTTGTGGGGTCTCGCACCTCAAATCCGAAACCTGGTGACTTCATCGAACCCCATGGATGCCAAGAGCACTATAACTCTAGCATTCAAGCTAAGGGATAATGCTGTGCATGATGGTTTGTTTGAGAAGAAGGAGGCCGAAGAAGGGAGGTCTGGGCAAAAGAGGAAATGGTTTGGAAAACCAATTAATCAAAACAGGAATCAAATTTACAAGAGACCTGAAACTATGAAACCCTTTGTTGCCAACACTGTGGAACAAAATGGATACCTTGGAGCACGACCAAGGTGTGACAAGTGTGGATATCATCACAGTGGAAAGTGTACCCAATGTGGAAAATGTAAAAAGTATGGACATCTAGCCCATAACTGTAGGAGCAATGCGAACCCTAATAAGATAAATCAAGTAGCAGGAAAAGTCAACCCAGGAACAGAAAGGATGAATCAGGGATGCTTTGAGTGTGGAGATCCAAAGCACTTCAGAAAAGGCTGTCCAAAGTTGAAGAACCGAAACGACAATCAGGCCCGTGGAAGAGCATTTGTGATGGGAGCTGGTGACGCACGACAAGATCCGAACATTGTCACTGGTACGTTCCCGATAAATAATCACTATGCCTCTATACTTTTTGATACGGGTGCTGATATGAGTTTTGTGTCAAATGACTTTAAGTCCCTACTCGGTATTAAGCCCAGCAAACTAGACCAAAATTTTACAATTGAATTAGCAAACGGGAAATTAATTAAAACTGGAGAAGTCATTCAGGGTTGTACCTTATGTTTTAAGAACCACACATTTCTTATAGACCTGTTACCCGTTGACTTGGGAAGTTTTGACGTTGTTATTGGCATGGATTGGTTGTCGAAGAATCACGCTGAAATTGTTTGTTTTGAGAAGATTGTCCAAATCCCACTCCCGAACGGAGAAGTTCTTTCGATTCAAGGTGAGAAGAGTGGAGTAACATTAAGGATGATAAACTGCATGAAAGCTCGTAAGTATCTACGTAAAGGCTATTGCGTATTCCTGGCTCACGTCGTCGAGAAGAAACCCGAGGAACGTCGACTTGAAGATATACCAATCGTTAAGGGTTATCCTGAAGTTTTTCCTGAAGACTTACCTAGATTACCGCCACCGAGGCAAGTCGAATTCCGAATCGACTTAGTACCAGGAGCCGCACCAGTTGCGCGATCACCATATCGATTAGCACCTTCTGAAATGCAGGAATTATCAAATCAACTCCAAGAGTTGCTTGATAAAGGTTTCATAAGACCGAGTTTCTCAACCTGGGGAGCTCCGGTCCTATTCGTAAAGAAGAAGGATGGAACCTTTAGGATGTGTATTGATTATCGAGAATTAAACAAGCTTACAATCAAAAAACCAATACCCACTTCCTCGAATAGATGATTTGTTCGATCAACTACAAGGTTCTAGCTTCTACTCTAAGATCGATCTACGTTCGGGGTATCATCAACTAAGAATCCAAGAAGAAGATGTACCGAAGACAGCATTTAGGACTCGTTATGGCTACTATGAATTCCTAGTTATGCCGTTTGGTTTGACGAACGCACCAGCTGTTTTTATGGATCTCATGAACCGAGTGTGTAAGCCATACTTGGATAAATTCGTGATAGTATTTATTGATGATATACTAATATATTCACGAACCAAGGAGGATCACGAACATCATCTGAAATTAATCTTGGAACTACTCAGGAACGAGAAACTTTACGCTAAATTCTCTAAGTGTGAGTTTTGGATCCGAGAAGTGCATTTTCTTGGACATGTCATCAAAAAGAAAGGAATTCACGTCGATCCATCAAAAATAGAAGCGAACAAAAACTGGGAAGCACCAAAGACTCCGACAGAAGTGCGTCAATTTTTGGGTTTGGCTGGCTACTACAGACGATTCATTGAGAATTTTTGAAAAATAGCCCTGCCCTTAACCACATTAACCCAGAAAGAAAAGAAGTATGATTGGAGTGTCAAGCAAGAGTCAGCTTTCCAATTACTGAAGCAGAAGCTGTGTAGTGTACCGATCTTATCCCTTCCTGATGGAATCGATAATTTTGTCGTATACTGCGATGCATCACACCAAGGACTTGGTTGCGTGTTAATGCAAAGAGACAAAGTCATCGCATATGCCTCACGACAACTAAAGTACACGAAAAGAATTATACGACCCATGACTTGGAGTTGGGCGCAGTTGTGTTCAAGATTTGGAGACATTATCTTTATGGTACAAGATGCACTATTTTTACTGATCACAAGAGTCTCCAACATATCTTTGATCAAAAAGAACTTAACAAGAGACAACGTCGTTGGGTAGAACTACTAAACGACTATGATTGTGATATCAAGTACCATCCCGGGAAAGCCAATGTCGTGGCAGACGCCTTAAGTCGCAAAGAACGAGTTAAAACACTTCGTGTTCGTGCCCTAGAATTGACAATTTATACGAGTCTCACGACTCAAATCCGGATGGCACAACAAGAGGCAATCAAAGAAGAAAACGTTCAGAATGAAGCTTTACGAGGAATGATCAGACAATTAGAGCCAAAATCAAATGATACTTTATACTTTGCAAATAGAATTTGGGTGCCATGTTTTGGTAATTTACGGGAATTGGTTATGGACGAAGCCCACAAGTCCAGGTACTCCATTCACCCAGGTTTATATAAGATGTATAAGGATCTAAAAGAATTATATTGGTGGCCTAATATGAAAGGAGATATTGCCACATATGTCAGTAAATGCTTAACGTGTTCAAAAGTAAAAGCCGAACATCAGAAACCGTCTGGTTTGTTACAACAACCTGAAATTCCCCAATGGAAATGGGAACAAATTTCTATGGATTTTATCACGAAATTACCCAAGACGTCCAGTGGTTATGATACCATATGGGTAATTGTCGGCCGTTTAACAAAATCAGCTCATTTCCTACCTATCAAGGAGACGGATAAAACTGAGAAACTTGCAAAGCTTTATATCAAAGAAATTGTGGCTAGGCATGGAGTGCCAATTTCTATTATCTCTGATAGAGACAGCAGATTCGTGTCTAGAATCTGGAAATCATTACAAGAAGCCATGGGCACACGTCTTGACATGAGCACGGCATATCACCCACAAACATATGGTCAAAGCGAAAGGACCATTCAAACTTTAGAGGATATGCTCCGTGCATGTGTAATTGATTTCGGAGGAAATTGGGATACTCATTTACCGTTGGCAGAGTTTTCCTATAATAACAGCTACCACACGAGCATTAAGGCAGCTCCGTTTGAAGCTTTATATGGTCGTAAATGCCGCTCACCGTTATGTTGGGCGGAAGTTGGTGAAAAACATTTGACAGGCCCTGAGATTGTCCAGGAAACCACTGATAAGATCTTCAAAATTAAGGACCGTCTGAAAGCGGCCCGAGACAGACAAAAGGGCTATGCTGATAACAAACGGAAACCATTAGAATTTCAAATTGGTGACCGAGTAATGTTAAAAGTCTCACCATGGAAAGGCGTTGCAAGGTTTGGTAACCGTGGTAAGCTCAACCCTAGATACGTTGGACCTTTTGAAATACTGGCTAGGGTTGGCCCTGTAGCTTACAAGCTCAAGTTGCCACAAGAACTAAGCAATGTACATGATACGTTTCATGTATCAAATCTCAAGAAGTGTTTATCAGACGAGACGATAATTATACCGCCTGACGAGATTCACATTGACGATAAACTTCATTTCATCGAGGAACCGATTGAGATTTCAAATTGGAAAGTTCAAAGATTGAGACGTAGTCGAATCAAACTGGTTAAAGTACGTTGGAACTCAAAACGTGGTCTTGAGTATACATGGGAACGAGAGGACCAAATGAAAACAAAATACCCCTCCTTATTTAAGGATACACCAGTTCAAGATGTCACGAATTGAATTTCGGGACGAAATTCTGTTAACATGGGGAGAATGTGACACCCGACATTTCAGGTCAATATCCGTACATGTAGTAAACAAGTTTACGTTATAATTATTTTTGTGATTTACTTAATTTCACAAACAAGGAAATTAAGGTCTAACAAAGACCGTACATGGTCTCAATTTATATTTTGGTAATTCTAGGAGTTACCGGTTCACGTGTCATATAAACCGACTAATACGAACGTGAGTGGTTAAATTAAATAACCAGAAAAATATATATATTACACAAACTTTACGTGGAACAATAAATTATCTTTGGAATAAATTTATAATACCGTGGAGAACCTAAACCGAATTAAATAACCCTTTAAAACTCTAATTGATATTAATACCATTAATAAATTAACACTTAAAATCTAATTATTTGATTTATCAACCCCCAAACCACTTTCCTTGACTTTTCGGCCGCAATTCAGAAGAGACCATCCCTCCCACTTGCTACTTCACTCACATTCAGATAAAAACCATACCTCCTCAATCGAATTATCACAATTCCTTTTTACCTCTCATTTTCATACGGCAATTTTCCAATTTCTCTCCAAATCGAAGTCGAGTTCTAAGGCAAAATCAACCATATTTCAAGTGTTTTTGAAGAAAGTTTAGCAAAAGATTCAAGATCATTCTCTGTTTTCTTTCATCATCTTTATCTCAGTTTTAAGGTAAAAACTCAATACTATCTACTTTATTCTCTTTAAAACCGTAGCTAAACATACAACTTATTCAAACGCAAGTAAGATAACAAGAAAAGTGTGTCAAATTCAAGATTTAAAACATAAAAATATGCAGGACTGATTCTGTCAAAATCTCAGTAATCGAAACTGGGAGTTTCGATACCTGTTTACTCAATCGAAACTTGTAGTTTCGATACCTGTTGATCAATCGAAACTAGGTAGTTTCGATATCTATTGCCCAATCGAAACTAGGTAGTTTCGATACCTCCTTGTCAATCGAAACTAGGTAGTTTCGATACCCAGTTGCTTAATTGAAACTAGGTAGTTTCGACATCTGTCCTGTTCAATCGAAACTAGGTAGTTTCGATACCTGTGTCAGGTCCATTTGGACAGTAACTTAGAACAGTTTTGTAACGAAACAAGTATTGAAAAACTAAGAAGATATTCAAACAAAAGCAATCAGATTTACAAAGTCGGTGAACAATTTGCAATATGAGACGTTTGGCCTTAACACGATTTACCCTTTGGTATTTAGGGTACAAATAGTCAAGGTTGACTAGAACAAATATCATTTCCAGTATACACAAACTCAAGGTGAGTTTCACGGCCCCTTTTTACTGTTTTCTATATTTGGGGGAAAAACATACTTACAACTATTTTATGGGATAACAAGAGAATAAGGCACGACTTTTATGTTTACATGAGATGAGAACAACAATTTGAGGCCGCTAAAGTCCCCTGGAACAACGTAGTAACCATTAACTGTAGCCTAGGGTCCTATGAATAGTACTATGGAGAGTGACGTCTCCCGGTCATGGTTAGTCGCGCTAACCACAAACTGGAGGATTTATGGCCGCATAGAACCTGATAACGATTATTAGGGGCTCACACTTGTCATGGTTTGGTTACGCCTCATGTATGAACATATTATTTGTATTCCTAGCTAGTTTACAAATGGGTCAACAATTCTTATTCTGTTTATCACATGCACCTGAAACTATTTACGGACAATTGAATTTTACAAAGAATCTATTTGATTTAAACCTGTGAACTCACCAACCTAGTGTTGACATTTTCAAGTATGTTTTTCAGGAAATTGACGTGATCGCAAGGTTAGCAATGTAGATTACATGCATGCACGATGGATATAACTATTTGGGGGATTTCTCTTGTATAACTCGTTGTAATAGAGTCATATTTGCGAAATCTTCACTTTTGTAAACCCAATTTACGTTTCTGAAATGTAAAACTTTAAACTCGTTCATGTATCCATTTATCATGTATGTGTTTGCGGTAATCATATGCTTTGGAAACCATGAACGTCGCGCCTCACGTTTCCGCCTTGGCGGGGTGTGACAAAGTTGGGTTCCTAACTCCGTTATATTTATTATTATTTGTGTCATTCGTCGTGTAAATTAATTCCTAACTCCGTGGACACTTTCGTCCACTCTTGAATATTAGAGCGTTTCGTTAGGACGTTTCTCATTCTGTGTCGCTGTCACAATTCCCATTTTTTTCCCTAACTTATGTGTTTATAATTTTAGGGCCTTTGTAAGTCGTTTGAGACTTACACACGTGGTTCCAACTTATCCTTTGTGTGATACTGCCTACAACGCAACGCAGGTGAGTTTTCACGGCCCCTTTTTACTTTTTTAACTTGCGGGAGAAAACATGATTAAACAATTTTGGGATTTTGTAATTCGTATGATATCAATGTTAAAGCTAAGCGTAACACGCTATCACAGAAACACCTCAACTTATATCGGACCGTTAATATGGATCTTAGCGAGGTAATATTTAGTAGTACTACTGGGTTTGACAAATCCCACCCGCGTTAGTCGCGCTAACTCGATTAGAGATCGAACGGGTGAAATGTTAGCCTACTCACACCGCCAGTGTTGATAGACCTGGCAGGAGGCAAATAAACAAACACTCAGCTTCGGTTGCGAGCGCTTGAGCTGAACATGAACATAGGTTAGCTACCTATTGATACATATTGAATGAACATAAATCTGGTAAACGCTTATTTACATATATTGAAACCTGTGAACTCACCAACCTCGTGTTGACATATTTCCTTACATGTTTTCTCAGGTCGCTAGGATAAGACACAGGTGCACATTAGGGCATGCATGGGATTCAACTACTTTGATTATGACTTATTTATATTTGTTTGGATTATTTTATTGTACTTGGTTTGGTTGGACGTTTTGGAATTTTGGACTTTTGGACTTTGGTTTTGGGCGCCTGTGTTTTGCGCATTTACTTTCTTTATGCTTCCGCATTGAAACTTTGATTTGTATGATATTTTCATTTTGAGTCCCATGTAGAGTCGTTCAAAGTAAGTAATGTCTGAGATCCTGGTTCGTTACTTCCCAAATAGTAAAACTCCGTTAGTTGAAATTGGGGGTGTGACAATGATCAATCCCGAATAAAAGTTTTTCAAAATCAGATTTTCATGGAAAATTTTGTTTTTAATTTCTTTTATTGCTTTATTACATTTCTGCATTTTAAATTTCAGTCAAAAAGTTATTATTTATAAAAATTCAAAACTAAATGAAAAATATAAAATTTGACATCATTTGAAGTTAGAGAAGAGATGATAGTACATCAGTGATTAGTTCATTACACACGACCTTAGTAGACCTTTGATATATGATTGTTTAAAGTAATTTGATTTGATCTAAATTTCAAAGTCTGTATAAATGAGAAATGATAGTGTTTTGAATGCTCTAATCTTGATAATCTATTTTAAATTTGTGTATGAGTTTTGAAACTTGAATTGTCAATAGACTAGAAGCGTTTATAAACCAATAATAGTGTGAAAATTAAATATGATATGATTACATCTGTGATTTGAATCCATTCTATGCCTGGGTGTGTGTGTAAAAGATCATTATCAGATAAAGAATATATGGTTTTAAAGAATTTCATGAGACCAATATTGAATTATATCTTTAGCACAAACTTTTTCAGTTCACTTCACTGCCCATGCCCTGAAAAACATGCAATGTGTTGCTGAACTAAGATATGTTTTCTAACAACATTTGTTGGAACATATATTCACCCTTGGATCAGTTAGATACATCATCTAGTCTGACTCCATTGAAATTTATCCAGATAATAGTTGGATCCTCATACCTGAATCTGTTTGATTCTCATTATACAGCCAATTCATTAGAATCTTCTGATTCTGAATCATCGTGATTCTTATATCCTTTGGGATCTGCTTTTCTACTTGTGCTAAAAGAGATAATTTCATCTTGGAAATTGATTTAATCTTAAAATAAACTATATATGTCTTGAAGATAGTGCAATTTATATTTCTGTTTGGCAAATATGTGGGGTACACGATGTTTTTTTATCTAAATGGTACTAACTTACATGAAATTGGAAGATAAACGCTATAGTTTCAAATCATATAATATTGACAAATTTAAGAATTCATGCTTTATATTACAAATTCGGTATGAATAATTGAGCATTTCATAACTTGATCTTGTTTACTTTGAAATTTATCGCGTATCATTTCAAACATTATTCATAATACTGCAAAGAGTATATAAAAATGAAAACGAAGCGAGTTGCATAAGAATAATGTTTCATATTATAGGTTACCCATGGTTGTTGATAAAATGTGTGATGAATTACTCCTATACTGATATGATCTTCTTACTCATGATGTTCATACAAAAAATATGTAATTTCAGTTTGTTCAGATAAAAACCAAAAATATGTGATTTCAGTTTGTATAGATAAAATTCAAAAAGATTTTGTTTTTTATTTTTTTTATTATTTTCCATGAAAATTCTAATTTTTTGTTAAAATGATTCGGGATTGGATCGGATACATGATGCTGACGGAAGCTCACAAGAAATGACGTTTTGAAAGTTGGTAAAAATTGTTCAAGGCAAATAAGTTGAAGAGAACTTGTTATGTTCGCTTGGTTCTGGTGGTGCGAACTTAATAAGTTCGCCTGAGGCTTGTTAAGCGAACTTAACAAGTTCGCCTAATGAAGCGAACTTAATGGGTATAATGCTTTTTTTTTCAGGTGAACTTAGTCACTTACTCTTCTTCCTCAGACATTTAAGCGAACTTATCCATTTTAGCGATTTCAAAAAATTTTGAAATTCAAAAGGTGTTGTTGGTTGTTAACTGTTAAATTCTTGATCGATTCTTGATTGTGATCGTTTTGAAGGTATTTTCACTGGAATTCATCCGTTAAATCATGAGAAATTAGTATTTTTTATCTCGGTTTTCGTCGTAGGTATTAAACGAGAGGTTTTTGACCTAATTGATGCCGAATCTGTATTAAATCAAAAAATTGAGTCTTGATTTTGTTTCGTGAGTACTAATCGATGTCATTCCATTGTTTAATTCATGTTTACAATATCGATTTGAAGGATTTGGATTTCTGTGTGGAATTTGTATCGGCAGACAAGTTCAGGCGAACTTGTTCAAGCGAACTTGTTTAAGCGAACTTGTTAAGTTCGCCTCTTGCAACACTAAGCGAACTTAGTAAGTTCGCCTAGGGGCTCGGAGTGTTTTTGGACTTGTGATTTTTTTTTTGTTTGAAAATTTTTTTTGTTACAAATTTTTTTTTTGTGAATTTTATAAGTGTGTTTGTTATATGTCTAATGTGTTTGTTGTCCAAATACTTTTCAGATGGCTCGTCGTGTTGAGTACAAACATGACCAAGTGGCACTATTAGATTCTAACATGTCGGAGGCTGTAAATTTTCAAGGGATTATTGGATTCTTGAACCGTTCACTTCTACGTGTGGCCTTATCAGCAGATCCGTATATAAGCTTAGTGTACATTCAACAATTTTGGGATACGGTACATCAAGATACAGATGTTGAACCTCATGTTCTTCGTGCTACAGTGAACAATACAGAGATTGCTATCTCAGCAGAGACTATTCGTGCTGCTCTAGCTGTTGGAGGTGCTAATGACGATCCTATGTCATATCCTGGAACATTGATTATGGGATGTTTTCAGAGAATGGGTTGTCATGGAAGACCTAATGATTCTCAAGCTCGTAAGGGTGGTTTAGTTGGAGACCTAATGATTCTCAAGCTCGTAAGGGTGGTTTAGTTGGAGAGTGGAGGTACTTCATGCACGTGATTATCCAATGCTTATCTCCTAGAAAAGCTGGTACTGATAGGTTAAAGAGTGCTCTACAAGCTGGAATGGTGGCTTTGACTTTGAACAAACGGTTCAACTTTGCTCTTTATATTTATCGGGAGTTGGTTATGCAGATTAATCCTCTAGAAGGTCAAGGATTTCTAATGTATCCTCGGTTCATCCAAATGATTATGAATCATCTTATTCCTGGTCTCCCACAACATCCAATCCGTTTAAATTTGACTCCGATGTCAAAACGTATCTTTACTGATTACACAAAGGTGAAACAACAAAATGCTGCTTTGATTCCTATTCAAACTCCATTATTTTGTCACTTAATCAATCCTGATTATGTTGAACCTCCAAATGACAATTGGTTTCATCCTGAAGAGTTGGCTCAAGGGCAAGGACAGAATGTTCAACAACAACAACCTCAACAACAACATGTACAAGTTCTTCAACAACAACAAGTTCCTATTCAAGTACAAGTTCCTATTCCACAAGTGCCTTTGAATGAACCTGTTCAAGAAGAAGTTTTTCAAGAGCATAAACAAGACTTAGGTAAGAATATGGAAGATTTTAATGATGAAGCTGTGAACTCGCCCATTCATGAACCTGAAGGGAATGTGGTGGAGGAACATGATTCTAGTTCCAGTTCAAGTGAAACAATTTTGCATGTGTCTGATGCACATGACTCTGATTCGTCCAGAGATTTCTACTCAGATCATTATGAAAGATTGGCTAATGTGCCATTGGAAAATGCTGGCAAGCGTATTAAATCCAAAGCCAGAAGACCGAGACGTAAGTCTGTTCGGGATCCTCCTTCCGGATTAATACTTGGTAAGAGAACATTAGTTGATGAGAGTTCTGATTCAGATAGTGATTTTAATCCAGATCCAAAAGCTCAGAAGCTTATATCTGCTTCTATTTCTGCTGCTCATTCTTCACAAGGTGTTGAGGATGCTAACTTTGTTGCTTCCTTATTGATTACACCTCCGAGATCTAAGAATCCATCTCCTGTGATTACTCTTGTTCCTCCCGTGATTACTCCTATTCCGTCTGTTCGTCAATCTTTGGCTGGTCCTTCAAAGCTATCTGATTCTGATAGGATTACTTTCCTTGAATCACAAGTGCTTGCTTTACAGAATCAGGTGGATACTCTTGTGTCTACTGATGCTCAGAGACAGCTGGTTATTCAGACTCAAGCTACATAGATTGCCGGCATGCAATTATTGTTGTCCAAACTTGTTGAGCGTCTTGACGCTCAGGGGGAGTTAAGGATACATGATACATGTCATACTGAGTCTATTCAACGAAAGGATGATGAAGACAGTGATCCTACTGGTAATGTTGAGGGTGATCGTCAATACGCTGCTGACGTTAATCCTATATCAAGAGTTCAGGGGGAGTCGACATCACAAACGATTGAAGGAATCAAGGATGATTCTGGAGTTAATGAAGATATTTTATTATTGGAATTCTTTGCAGACTCTGAAGAGGAAGAAGCTGAGAAGTAGAATGTCTGGATGATATTGATGAATTATTCAATGACATTGAAGATAACTTGTCTGATAATGAAGTTGAAGAAGGAGAGATAGTGGAGATAGAAATAGAGAAAAGTAAAGATAAAGTTACTTATGAAGGCTATGATGGTCTGAATGTCCCTTATAACTTCATCCAAGATGATGTTATTCCTGAATTCTCTTATGAAAGAGTAACAGATTCTATGGACTCTATTGAAGATATCAATATGCCTGAGGATACTGCTCAATCCAAGATTGATACTGATGATGAAAATGTTCAATCCAATATAGATGCTGATGCTAATGCTACTCACATTGTGTCTCCTAAGCTGGATAAAGAACCTGTGATGTATAGAAATACAGGAATGACTAGAGAACAGTGGAGAGAAGTTGTGAAAGCTGGAAGAAGGTGCTACCCAAGTCACAAGTACAACCTGCTCAGAAAGAAAGATATGTGAATAAGGAGAGGTGTATTGGAAGAATCATAAGTTGGTTTTATGATAATAACACAAAGTTGTTTGCTCTTAAAAGATCTGATGGTGTTCAATACTTAAAGCCTAGGATCAAGTATTTCAATACCTTGCCAAGGTGTGAAATGAATGGTCTAGCTTCAAAACCACTTATTAATAGATCAAAGTTTAGATTAGCTGATGTGATTGCTAACTTGATCAAAAGAGAAGGTGGATCGGGAAAGTATGAAAGGCTAAAGCCTCGGGAAGGAAAAAGAGTGAAGATCAGTGACCTGGAAGTACAAGTTTAAACCAGTACGTGTTGTACAGAAGATACCATTGAAGAAGATTCCACAAGATTTTCTTGGGAATATGAAATGGTGGTATGTAGATGTTAATACTGGTGAAGCAAGGATTGATGATAAAGATAATAAGGTCATTGTGAGTTTCTATGATGCAATGAATCTTATTAACTTTTCAAAGAAAGATCAGAGAATATTAAAAAAGAATGAGATCATGTTTACTGATGAATGGAAAGAACAAGGATTGCAGTACAAAAGAGTGTTAGAGATTTGTAGAAGATATGGAGTGCATACAGGCAGCAGATTACCGGATAACTGGAAGAGCTCATCATAAAGACTGAAGACTGAAGATCAAGCTATTGTCAAGGGGGAGTCTGTTAGGACATAGATTGTATGACAAAAGCTTTGTAGTAGTTTAGATCTAAATGTCTTTATGTTTTTGTATTAAATGTTTTCTAAGTGTTTATACAAGTTATGCTAGAGGCGAACTTGTCAAGTTCGCCTGTTCTATCAGAAGCGAACTTGTTAAGTTCGCTTAGTCTGTTAGAGGCGAACTTGTTAAGTTCGCCTAATACAGAACGTGTGTCTATAAATAGAGTTTACAGAGTCTGTTATGAGAAGGAGCGAAAAGAATGAGCGAATAGATTGATCAAGTCTGTAAACTCCATGATTGTTGGAATACAAAGTGAATGTTATTTACCTGATTGTTTCTATTATCTATTTCGTATACAATCGTTGATTCGGTAGGATTCCGCACTCCGCATTAACGATACGTCTTATCACGAGAACGATCTGTAGAAGAGCCATGTGGACCTACAATATCTATCACATGGTCAGTCTCAAAAAGCGGTAGGACAATGGTGATACTCTCTAAATACAGCCTACACACCAACCGTTATGGTCAAATCATTTGTATATCTATCAAAACATAAAGTAATGACGTCTATCATGAAATACTCAACCTAGATGAAACAAAACCAACTAGAAACAAGCATGCATGATCAAGGGCAGTAGATATCAAGCATAATCAGTATTCATAACCATTCATAAACATTCAAGAATTGATTCTAAGATTAACACAGAAAAACATACGATTAAAACCCGCAAAAAGCGTCAATACACGAAAAATATCATCAAACCTAGGTAGCTAACATGTTTAGCTACCCATAGAAGTCCAAAACATAATAAAACTACGATCAAACAGAAGCAAAGTCAATAGAAGTTCTGAAATCAAACAAATAAACACAAACCGAACGTTCCCAAACCAAAAACGATCTTCAATCTTCACTCCGAGGCTTCTAAGAAGCTCAAAACTCCAGGTTTTAATGTTCTAAGTCGTCCTAAATCGCCTCTGGTCGAACTCCTCCAATAATGGCCGTCGAAATGGCTTAAATAGCCTTTTTTAGGGTTTTTGTCGCATCAAAACGGTGGAGGACCGCTATAGGTTTGGTGGAGGTCCGCTACGGTGTCAGATCCTTGGCGGACCACTAAAAAGACACCTAACGGTCTGCTACCGGTGAAGTTTCGGGATTTTATCCGCGTTGGGCTGTAGGAATTTCCGAGACACCCAAGATTCATATATTATGGGCCCGGTAACTCATTTTTCCTATCGATTCCGTTTATTCCTTCATTCCCGTAACTCGTTTACTCGCTTATTCTTCTCGTTTCTCGTATAATACCTAAAATATCAACATATATAGACATAAGTATCATAATCCAATGAATTCACAATCAAAACCTATTCAAATGTGGTGAAATATGCGTTATTAACATGTGTGTTTTGCACCACATCAGTACACAACCCTACTTAGAGAAAACCCTAAGTTTTATGAGATGACCATTGATGAAGCAATTGGCAAAGTTCAGACACATGACATGAACTTAAGAAAGAAAGAAACCACTAGCAGACCGCCCGCTAGTTCAAGAACCTTCAATGTACTTTGGAACTTCTTCCATAGCAAAAACCTCTGGCTCTAGAATTGCTTTATTCTCAGGGAATCCTACTCAGGAGGAAGAAAATTCCAATGGTTGTGGTAGTTATACTTGTTTTGCTGCTTCAGGATCAAGTTCATATCATCAGCAGTCATCAAAGAACATTTCGTCTGGTAATCAATGTGCGATTGCCAATATTGCAGAAGATCATGTTGCACTATTTTCTTCCTGCATGCTTGCCTATGAGAACTTCATAGGTGGAAAACGTACTGATCCCGAAACTATTGAAGAAGATTTCAATCAAGTGGATCCAGATGACATGGAAGACATGGACATATAATGGAATATGGCCATGATCCTGAGCAGGGCGAAACTTTTCTTGAACAGAACCGGTAGAAAGTTTATCGGTGGGCATTCAAATGCGAAAGTTGGGTACGACAAATCAAAGGAAAAATGATACAAATGTCTGAATTATGGCCATTTTCCTAGAGAATGCCAAAAAGATAAAGCACCAATCTCAGGCTTCACTCGACCAAGTCCAGGTAGCAATCAAAATTTCAACAACCAGAACTTCAACAACAACTCGCAGTCAAAATCAGGGAGCATCATCCAATGCACTGGTAGCTCAACAGGATGATAGCTATGACTGGGGAGTTCATTTGGAATATGCCATTGTCTCACAAACCCAGATAGGGTTGATGACAGAAATTGTTGAAATAATGAAAGCTGAAGAAAGAGAAGCAACTGCTGCTGATCAACAAGAATCTGCATTTGCACTAATGGCAATCGGGGAGGCATCCAGTTCATCAAATGAGGTAGCTTCTAATTCTTTTATTGTTGTTTCTTGTACTAATTATTTAAACTTAAAAAACAAAAATAATAGAATTCATGATCAAATCGAACCTCTGCGCAGAGCAGCTCTAAACTACAAGGAAAATGAAAAAAAAAAACGTTTTAACGATTCTATTTAAAATCTCAGAAAAGATAAACAAGATTTTCAATTAAAATTAGTGAACAACAATTTCATTTAGACGTTGCCTACAGAGAATTAGAAAAAAAGAATGTCGAAATAGCCAAACCACAGAATGAGATTCTGAAGTTAAGTGGCAAAATTGAAAAATTCTCGTTTTGTAGTGGAACATTACGAGTCTGTCGTACGACAGGTGAATGGCAAAGGGTTGGGTACTAATGCCATTCCTCCACCTGTTAACGGGAAATTTGTCAATGGGCCAGTCGACATTGATCTGTCCTTTTTGGATGAGTCTTCTGGTAAGGCCAATTCATCATCTGATGAAGAATTTTATTCTGATGAATGTTCAGAGGACCACATAGTCGAAGGTGTTGTCTCAGAGGAATTGCTTGATGAACCTAAAATGAATAAAAACATTATCAGTAACCGTGACAATTGCATTTTAACAGAGCCTGGCTTGATGGAATCAAATGATAAATTGAAAATGATGCTTTATGGAGGTTTCAAAACCATAAATCAAACTAAGAAAGAAACATTTGCTAACAAATTGCGAAAGAATTTTCAAGAAAACATTGATAATCATTAAACTCCCAAGAATCAATCAACATCAGGTCAAGCACAACCTCCGGTTCATCAAACCAATCCTAATACTCATCAGAATAAACCATCAACATCCAAAAGCAATGAGCCTTACAAAAGGAATTTTAAAGAAAGAAGGAATTGTTTTCACTGTGGTATTTTCGGTCACATTTTGGTGAATTGTCCATATAAGAATCAGGAGAAACAACTGGTTGTCCTGCAACAGGTCGTATCCCTGAAGACTACATCAGTAAAACAATTCAAGAATCAATTTCCAAAACAACCAACCAAGCATATGGTTAAGCCAAGAAATGTGGCTGCACCATCTGCTGTAAAATGGAACAAGAAACCTGATGTTCCTTGTGTATCTATCCCTAGTAGTACACAACCTGGTAAGAAGCATGTGGTGAAACTCTCAAGACCATAGAGAAGGAGACAGAATAAGAGATTAAAGAAACTTGAACAGGTAGCTAGCTGTCGACCAGGTGAATCTTCTTCTAGTTCACCAGTCGTTGACAAAGGTAAGCCTACTGTTCAAGGGAAACAATTTTGGAGAAAGAAACTCGATATTTCTCAAATCTCTAATTTTGAATCTCTAAAAGAGTCACCCATTTTTGACCGTCATGATTGCGAGCTAATAGATGTCGTTTATTTTGAGAAAAATGGACGACCCAAGACAACAATGGTTTGGGTCTCCAATCTAACTAATTTCTGTTGACTCATGCAGGGACATCCAAAGGGATCTATTACAAACCATTGGTATGTTGATAGTGGATGCTCCCGGCACATGACAAGCAACATGGCCCTTCTTCAAGACGTTAAATCATTTAGAGGCGGCTATGTGGCCTTTGCAGGAGAAAAAGGAGGGAGTATAACTTGTCAAGGTTTCTAATGCATGTATCAGCTTTGAAAACGTCAACTATTGCAAGCAGCTGAAGCATAACCTGTTGAGTGTTTCTCAGATGTGCGACAAGGAATACTCGGTTATGTTTGACAAGTCTGAATGTTTGGTTCTCAAGCCTGGTTTTGTGGTTCCTGGAGAGTGGATTTTGATGCGTGCACCAAGAACGAACGACACTTATCAGATCGATATGAGTGTGCCAACAACCACCTCATCGGTTGTTACTTGTTTACTTACCAAAGCAACATAAATAGACTCAATCTTATGGCATAGGAAACTCGAACACATTTCTTATAGAAAAATGAATCATCTTTCCCGAAACGGTTTGGTAACCGGGATTCCTAAGCTGCGATTTTCCGTTGCAGATGATTGTATGCCTTGTAAAAAGGGCAAACAACAACGGAAATCCCACAAGCCAAAAATCCAAAACTCCATTGATACCCCTTTGGAGCTCCGATGTAACGAACCAATTTTCAAGTTTATAAATTATTATGACAATTATATTATAGGGGGTGAAAATAAATAAAAGATAATTGGAGGGTGTTATTTATATGATGGAATTACCTATTTTTGGGTGGAGGAGTCAATATTGCAATTAGAGGGGGTTGTTGTGTAATTCACCCAATCTCAATTTTGTTAATTGAGAGTAGTCAGGCAAACCACACACATATGTGTGTGTGTTTACGCTTTCTTCAAATAGGAAAGGAGGAGAGGGGATCAACCTCAAATCAATGGATTGCATGCATGAATTAGAAGCCTTGGCATGCATAATCCATGGTAATCATCTAGTAAGTATTATCTCCTTTTTAATCCTCCATACAATTCTTGTTCTTGAAGGGGTTTTGGTGGATGAACCCCATTAGACGGGAATTAGGGATGTTTTGGGTGTTTTATTGAAAAGGATTGATAATCTAGCATTACTAAAGCTAGAGGTTCAATCAATTCATGTTAATTTCACCTAATTAGATGTTTTGAAAATTAGGGTTCTTGAGACCCAAATTAGGGGTTTTTCATTCGGGGTGTTGGATTAGTGAATTGAGTATGTGTAAGTGTTTATGGTGTTAGATAAACACAATTACATGTTTAAAACTCACTTGAAATGGTGGAATCTTGAATTGGATGAAATTGGGAGAATTGGGTGGAACCTAAACGAGTCAATATGGGTGAATGTTGTTTGGGGAGGTTTGAAACTTGATGTTAGGACATAGAATGTATGACAAAAGCTTTGTAATAGTTTAGGTCTTATTGTCTTTATGTTTTTATGTAATTGTATAGATTTTGTCTAAGTGATAGAACAAGTTCTGCTAGAGGCGAACTTGTCTAGTTCGCCTAGCCTAAGTTCGCCTAGTCTCATGTGAGGCGAACGCCTAGTCTATTTGAGGCGAACTTAACTGCAGAGCTTGTGTATATAAATAGGTGTTTACAGATTCTGTTAAGAAGGACTGAATCGATTGTAATCAGTGAATCTTGTAAACTCTGTGTTTGGTAATATACAAATAGAAGTTTATTTACATGTTGTTTCTATTGTCAATTCGTATACATACGTTAACACGAAGGATTCCGCACTCCGTGTTATCGAGACATCCTGTCACGAGATCGATTTGTAGATGTGTCATGTGGACCTACAAGTGGTATCAGAGCTTTTGCTCATGATTTGTGTTTGATTCTTGGTGATTAGAGACGATTTTGTGTCAATTTTACAAGAAATTGATCATTTTTAGAAGTTTTTGTATCCATGGAGTTTTCAAGTTCTTGAAGTTGATTTTGCTGATGAATTCATGGATTTGAAGTTGATTTTGGTGAAATTAATCTGATAGAAGTGTTCTAATTCATAAAATACTAAATCCTACGGTCCAATTTCTTCAAATTCCTTCTAATATGTGAGAAATGATGATTTTAGGTGATGTTTGTTCGTGTTTGGGTTGAATTTCTTGCTGAGTTTGTTACATCTGAAGTAAGCGAACTTGCTGATATTTGTTGTAGGCGAATTTAGCAAGCGAACTTATCAAGTTCGCTTCTCTCAGTTTAAGCGAACTTATTCTATAGGTGAACTTACCGGATTTTCTTGTCTTAAGTGAACTTATCAAGTTCGCTTCTCTCAAATTCGCTTGTTTGGATTTTAAGCGAACTTATTATCTTTGCCTGAGGGGAGTGCTTTTTCAATACTTGGAAATTTTTCTGAAAATGGCAAATATGGTGCAAGTGACTAACATGTTAAATTACGATAACGAGATTGGTACATCTCAGAAACCACCCAAATTGTTAAGTCTTGCAGATTATTCTAACTGGAAAGATCGGTTTAATCAGTTCGTGTCTTTTACTGATACAAGTTTATGGATTCCAATCTTGGAAAGCTATACACATCCGACATATACTTGGATGGGAAAGGATGATGTTCCTAAATCGATATCTGCTTTAACCATAAAAGAAAAAATACTGTTTGATAGGGAAAAGAAGGCTATGGCTAGTATCTCAATGTCTCTTCCTAAGGAAATTTATCATAGTTTTAAACAATTCAGGACTTCTCAACAATTGTGGGAAGTGTTACAAAAGCGGTGTGAAGGCAGTTTGGATGTTAAGAAAAGCAGAAAAGAATTACCGAAGAAGCAGTTCTTAGTATTCAAACACTTTCAAAATGAATCTTTAGATGATCTTGCAATAAGATTCTATCATTTGCTGAGTGAATTGTCAAGTGCTTCAGTAGTTTATGAGAATGAAGAGATAAATGATAAGTTTTTGGAGGCATTATGTAGGTCCTGAGCAGACCTGAGAGAACAGATCTGCGGAGAAATCCATCAAACAGTCCGGATCAAGGGGCGGAATCCCTTGATCCGGTATCACTCTCGAATCAGAAATGGGTAGAGACGGGTGCGGGAATCACAAACACGAACAGAAATATATAAAAGTGAAAAGAACATATAATTGAAAGCATAAAACGTATGATTCTTTGATTGAAATGAAAATAAACGCTCGATCATACACTAACAATTAGTCTCACCCCAGGGTAAGCTCCCCCTAGGGTGGTGATTCCCTCTACAGACACACTCACTCCTAATGGGTATTCTACTATATATAGGAGGCCTCATGTGCCTTGTTTTTCAAGCCACCTGCCAAACAGGCCTGAAAAACAGGCATCGAAACTAGGTAGTTTCGATTGAACAAATGTTCAACTGAAACTACTAGTTAACAAAAGTTCAACCGAAACTACTAGTTTCAATACTGTAGTTTCTATTGACACCATCAGTCTCATTTCTATACCCAACACATTACCATCTAAATTTGATGTGTATTCAGTTTTGATAAAATAGAATGTCAAGTATAAAACTGTGTCTCTTGAAGAGGTTCTTGGGAAGATTCAATCACATGATTTGAATATGAAAAAGAAGGAAACCATGTATTTTGCTAAGACTTCTGGTAAAACTGGTGCAGGGGTTGCGTTCTTTTCTGATGATACTCAAGATGTTTCTAATGATCATTGTTCTGGGCTTCCAAGTCTTTTAGGTTTCTCTACAAATACAACTTCTTCGTCATCTGGAAAACATAATATGAATAACAGAGTTTGTAACATTTCGGATTTTCATTATCTGTATTTCAGTTCAATGTGATACATTTCAAACCCAATTCTAGTACACTGACTTGTTCTATTCGTACCAACAGTTAAATACAATGTTCCAATGCGAATCCGCAAATTTTACACGGGTATATCCTATTAAAATTCTAAATAAGTTTATACCTTTATAAATCTATCAAGACCGAAATTTGCAAAGATTGATTTTATAAATTAACAAGAAACCCTAATAGGCACGGTCGCGCCTCGTTCTGGCACGGTCACGCCAAGTGCCTTGGCACGGTCGCGCCTCGCGTCAGTTGAAACTTAAATACAGTTTTAAACGCAGGAATGTTTGAGTTCGTAACCGATATATACATCATTACCAGTAACGAAAACAATTAATCGAATAATGTCCACAATTACATCCAATAACTCCAAGAGATTCAATTAGTCTCAAAAACCGAAATTCTTTCATTTGAACCACAATTCGTCTATTCTGAATTGAAATCCTCCCAAGCAAACACTCCATCAAACCCCTCTGAAACCCCGAAAACATTGAAGCAGCCGGAATTGCAGCAGAAGACGCCGGAAACCAAACCCGTCGCCGCCGGAACTCGTTCCTACCGTACACTATCGATTCATCGTCTTCCGGGTAATTAAAATCTCATACTCAATCGATTTAGTCTATAGATCAAAAGCCCCAACTTAATTTGGGCTTACAATATGGAAATTAACACGAACCCGAATCTATGTTTCATTCAAAAAATGGTTTAATCGAATCCGGTTCTGGACATGTTTTAAATACAAACAATCTATACCAATAGACTCGTAATAACCTAATGGATGAAAGCCCTATTATTTCCAACATTAACATCATAAGAATTAGTCAATTCGTTCCTAAATTGGAATAGACACGGTCGTGCTAATCCTAGAGCGGTCGTGCCTCACACACTCAGACCCGGTCGTGCCCCTTGGCTAGACTTGGTCGTGCCTCAGAACCCTAGACACGGTCGTGCCTGGCCCAGACACGGTCGTACCTGGCCCAGACACGGTCGTGCCTATGAACAACTTAGTTATGTCTTTTGTTTGATCAACACGGTCGCGTCCGTCGTCCTAGCACGATCGTGCCTTGTCCCAGGCACGGTCATATGTGTGAGAAAATCTTGGCAGAATACTAAATTTTATATTTTAAAAACAATAAGCATTTGAAATGAATTTTCAAATAAAAATAATTGATTTTATAAAGATTTATATTAACCTTATTTAAAAAAATCAAATTCCTATTCTAAAATAAATAGAAGTTATTTATTTAAACCTACAAAATTAAATTTATACTTATTATTAAACCCTACACCTAGATATCATTTATACAACCAATTTGAACATATTTATAAAGATAGATTAACAAAAGCTATTTACTAAATTTATACTTAATATAAAACCCACGATACATTTTTATCACTAAATGACTAAGTACATATTTTTATAAATAAATAAATAAATAAGGTATCAATTATTTATTTAATCTATATTTAAACAAAGATTGTTTATTTAGGTTATACCTAACAAAACTTAACGCCTACAACTCCAACTCTTTGAACACACATCCAATTCGACTCTAGACTTAGACATAGACTATTGTGCACACTAATAATTCAATACATATTACACTCTAGGTTAACGTTGTGCATTACAAGGATCTCGTTACTATCTAGTCTCTCGTGTTAGCTACGCCTTTTGAATCATGTGAGTATTACATAGCCCTTTTTACTCTTTTACACTTTTTGGGGTGAAACATAAACTCTATATAAACTATTGCTTACATTTACACAAATACAAATCCCCTTTACATTCATGTGTGCAATTTGAGCTTTATGCCTGAGTGCTAGTTGTGCTAACTTTTGTGTGCAATTTATGTGCAATCATTAACTATTCAAGCCGACGGTAAACAATGATAGTTCTATTGAGTCTGACAAACCCACCCAGATTGGGGTGATTGTTACCGACAACACAATCTTGCATGCAAGTTACAAAGGATTGATTGTACTTGGTTACACAATAGCTGCTCTCCATAAATGCCTTATTTTATCATGTTATGTAAGGATTTGTTTATTCATAATCTATATGCTATCTATATACAAACCTGTGTATGCTCACCAACTTTTTAGTTGACTTTATTTTATTCATGTTTTAGGTACTAATGAGTGAGTTTGATCAAGGCATGTTACACATAGGCTTTGGACTTAGTTAAATTTAAATAAAGAATATTATGTATTTCGTTTATATACTTGTTTGAATTTGGTTGTGTTGAATTATTTGAGGTTAAACTTGATGATTAAAATATTGAAATCTAGTCAACCTTGCGCTCATGAACAATCTACATGTCCCGCCCCGACGTTTCGCCGTCGGTTGGAGTGTGATAGATTGGTATCAGAGCCTTGGTTATAGGGAACTAGGTTATTAGACACACTTGACCTAGACTATAACTTTAGGATACCCACTTATGCCATGCTTCATGATTATGTGATATGTGCTACATGCTATGTGTTACATGCTTACTATGATTAGTTATTATTTCGTTTTGATGCCTTACTTGTTAAAAATTCATGACTTATTAAGATATACTTAAATAATAATTAAATAAACGATATCCCTACCTATACCCTAAAACTGCATAATATTCTTACCTATACCTCTATCATCATCTTCTTAGTATGTGGAAACTTCATGGATCTAAATCTATAAAAATGTCTTTATTTCCTCGTTAAGGCTTTTAAACTTTGTTAATTATTCGAGGACACGTGCAATCTGGAAGAGTGACACCTGTATTCTGGGTTTTCTGTCTAGGAAAGCATTTCGCATAAATCCCAATCAACCGAGGGACCCGTATGATTTCCTGGGAATTCCCGGGGTGAGTATTTACTTATAGGCTAAAGCATGTATCCTTGAAAATTATATGAGTTTAATTAACCTTAATGTGTCATAGTATTCAAGTGATTTTATCACTATTTGACTACAATCCAAAGTATAATTAACTATTCTATTTGTTATCTTATTCTTTTAAATCCAAACAACATTCATAAGTTCTTACATCTTTTCTTGTGTTGTGCAATTCTGTAGAATGCCTCCCCATCGTACTCCCGTGACCAACAACAGTACCGGCATTGATGCTATCCTTGCACAACTTGTAACTCAACTCACCCAAGCTAATGGAGCCATTAATGGTACCCATTGAACTAATGGTGGTGGTGGTGCCAACCCACCGCAATGCAACTTCAAGCACTTCAATTCATGTAATCCTCTTAAGTTCTATGGTACCGAAGGAGCTACGGGACTCCTTCAATGGTTCGAAAGTATTGAGAATACCTTCCTCAATAGTGACTGCCCCGATAACCTTCGTGTTCGTCATGCCACAAGTGTCTTACAAAAACGGGCACTCACGTGGTGGAATGGGGAAAAGAGAACTAGAGGCGTGGAAGTAGCAATGGCCTTACCTTGGGATGAGGTTAAAAGGCTAATGACCGAAGAATTTTGTCCTCGAAATGAGGTAAAGAAACTGGAAGCCGAGTTTTAGGATCTTGCCGAAGATGATGGTGAAAGTCTAGCTTATACAACTCGGTTCCATGAGTTGAGTCTCCTTGTGCCCCATATGGTCACACCTTTATCCCGCTGCATTGAGAAGTATATTGGTGGATTACCTAGGCAAATTCAAGATACTGTCTTAGGTAGAAATCCCGCAACACTCGAAGATGCTATCCGCTTATCTGCTACATTAACCGACAACCATGTGAAAGCGGGAACTCTGACTAGAAAAGGCACCAAGAAAGTTCCCGACACCACAACCACTCCCACACACATCAAAGAAGCCACAACTGAACCCTCACGTAATAATAAGAAAAGAAAGGCTAGAAACTATGCTATGGTCACTCCTGCTATCCCTGTTAACCAAGTTGCGCCTATGGTTCAAGCACCAGCCAAAAAGCCATATGTTGGGATCTACCCACTCTGTGCCACATGCAACTATCACCATCTCCAAAACATTCCATGTCGCCTTTGCACTCACTGTGGGAAATATGGCCATACAGTCAATGTTTGTAGAGCCAAAGCACTTGCAGGCCAAGTCAACCCACCAAACCGAATCAACGCACAAGTGGTAAATCAAGGTGTTCTCGCTATTGCAAATGGGTGTGCTTATTATGAATGCGGCAACCCAAATCATTTCCATGATCAGTGCCCAAGGTTAATCAATATTAGACAAGGCGGAGCTCGTGGACGTGCTTTTAACATAAACGCCAATGAAGCTCAAGCCAACAATGATGTGGTCAACGGTACGTTCCTTGTTAATAGTCAATATGCCTCCATTTTATTTGATATCGGTGCCGATAAAAGTTTTGTGTCACTTAACTTTGAACCCCTACTTGCAAAGACATGATCCCAATTAGAGAAAACCTTCACCGTCGAAGTAGCAAATGGTGACTCCCTTACAATTGATTCTGTTATTCACGACTGCTCTCTAGAACTTAATGATTATACATTTCCAATCAACCTTGTACCAATGCCACTAGGAAGTTTTGATATCATCATAGGCATGGATTGGCTATCAAATCATCACGCTAAAGTCATCTGTTTCGAGAAGTGCATCCGAATACCTCTACCGTCGGGAGAAACGTTAAGAGTCTTTGGTGAAAAGCCTTGCAAAGGACCTAAGTTAATGTCATGCACTACCGCCTAAAAGTACTTACGAAAGAAGTACGTAGCCTTCTTAGCTCATGTTGTTCAAAAGGATGTCAAAGAGAAGAGTATCCAAGACATTCCCATCATTCGGGATTTTCCCGAAGTATTTCCCGAAGATCTATCCGGTCTTCCACCCGCTCGACAAGTAGAATTTCGCATTGACCTTATACCCGGAGCTAACCCCGTGGCTAGAGCTCCTTACCGTATTGCACCTTCTGAAATGCAAGAACTTGCAAGTCAACTCCAAGAGCTCTCCGATAAGGGCTTCATTCGTCCAAGTCATTCACCGTGGGGTGCACCCGTCTTATTCGTCAAGAAGAAGGATGGATCATTCCGCATGTGTATTGACTACCGCGAACTCAACAAGCTTACCATCAAGAACCGTTACCCTTTACCTAAGATTGATGACCTCTTCGATCAACTTCAAGGCTCTACTTGCTTCTGGAAGATTGATCTTCGATCTGGTTATCATCAACTCCGTGTACAAGAGGAAGATATTCCAAAGACTGCTTTCCAAACAAGGTATGGTCACTACGAGTTCATGGTCATGCCTTTTGGACTAACCAATGCACCCGCGGTCTTCATGGACCTCATGAATCGTGTGTGCAAATCGTACCTTGATAAATTTGTGATCGT
The DNA here is from genome assembly GCA_023525975.1 of Smallanthus sonchifolius. Lineage (NCBI taxonomy): Eukaryota > Viridiplantae > Streptophyta > Magnoliopsida > Asterales > Asteraceae > Smallanthus > Smallanthus sonchifolius. Next base: position 62,749,607 of record CM042019.1, on the reverse strand, counting down.
CTTCATTGACGATATCTTAATCTACTCCAAGACTAAAGCCGACCATGAGCAACACCTTAGACTGCTTTTGGACCTCTTGAGGAAGGAACAACTATATGCCAAATTCTCCAAATGTGAATTTTGGCTAAAGGAATTTCAATTTCTTGGTCATATCGTCAATGAAAAGGGAATTCATGTGGACCCTGCTAAGATCGAAGCGGTTAAGAATTGGAATGCCCCGAAGACTCCCACCGAAGTTCGTTCATTTCTTGGTCTTACGGGATATTATCGTCGTTTCATTTCAAATTTCTATAAGATTGCCGTTCCTCTCACCGTTTTAACCCACAAGGGTAAAACCTATGAATGGGGACCAAAACAAAAGAAGCTTTGCAAACTGTCAAGCAAAAGTTGTGCAATGCTCCTATTTTGACTCTCCCTGATGGGAATGATGATCTAGTTGTCTACTGTGATGCTTCCAACCAAGGTCTCGGTTGTGTCCTCATGCAACGAGGCAAAGTAATCGCTTATGCATCAAGGCAACTTAAGATTCATGAGAAGAATTATACGACGCACGACCTCGAGTTGGGTGCGGTCTTATTCGCATTAAATATTTGGAGACATTACCTCTATGGCACAAATTGTGTGGTGTTCACCAACCACAAAAGTCTCCAACACATTTTCAACCAAAAAGAACTCAATATGAGGCAACGATGTTGGGTTGAACTCCTTAACGACTATGACTGCGAGATTCGTTACCATCCCGGTAAAGCAAATGTTGTAGCCGACGCTTTGAGACGAAAGGACCATGTCACGCTTCATTGTGTCCGAATTCAAACCGACATTCAAAATCGCATCTTAGAAGCTCAACACGTCTCAATCACCGAGGGTAACATGTATGAGGAAATGTTGTGTGGTGTTGAACTCCAACTTGAACCAAAACTCAATGACTTACTTTATTACTTGAACCGCATTTGGGTTCCCCATCGCGATGATCTCCGTACATTTCTCATGAACATGGCTCACAAGACTCGTTATTCTATTCATCCTGGTGCGGATAAAATGTACCAAGATCTTCGCCAACAATACTGGTTGCTCGGTATGAAGAAACACATTGCTCTCTATGTTGCCAAATGTCTAACTTGCTCCAAAGTCAAAGCCGAACACGAACGTCCTTCCGGTTTGCTTGAACAACCAGAAATTCCAATGTGGAAATGGGAAAATTTAGCTATGTACTTCATTACCAAACTCCCTCGCACCTCAAGTGGTTATGATAGCATTTGGGTGATCATTGACCGTCTCACCAAATCTGCTCATTTCTTGCCTATCCATGAAGACTATCGGGTTGAGAAACTAGCCCGAAATTACATTGACAAAATTGTGAGCCGTCACGGTGTTCCCTTAAACATAATCTCCGATAGAGATGCTCGGTTCACCTCCCGTTTCTGGCAATCTCTCCAAACTACTCTTGGCACACGATTGAATTTGAGCACGGCTTACCATCCCCAAACTGATGGTCAGACCAAGCGTACAATTCAAACTCTGGAGGACATGCTTAGAGCATGCGTAATTGATTTTGGTGGAAATTGGGATTCACATTTATCCCTAATTGAGTTCTCCTACAATAATAGCTACCACACGAGTATCAACATGGCTCCATTTGAAGCTCTTTATGGTCGCAAGTGTCGTTCTCTATCTGTTGGAACGAGATTGGTGAAGCACAAATCACCGGTCCCGAGCTAATTCAAGAAACATCCGACAAAATTATCCAAATCCGTGACAACATTCGAGTAGCGAGAAGTCGGCAAAAGAGTTATGCCGACAAACGACGAAAACCCTTGGAATTCCAAGTCGGTGACCTTGTTCTTATAAAGGTGTCTCCGTGGAATGGTGTAATCCGCTTTGGAAAGAAAGGAAAGTTAGCACCTCGCTATGTGGGTCCATTTAAAATCCTCGTAAAGATTAGAAAAGTGGCTTACAAACTTGACTTACCTCCATCACTTGGCAATGTGCATCCTACATTTCATGTGTCTAATCTGAAGAAATGTCTTGCTGATGAGAACCTCCACATACCTCTTGACGATGTGCACATTGACGAAACAATGCGCTTCGTTGAGAGACCAGTAGAAATCATGGATCGTGAGATGAAGCAGCTCAAACGAAGCCGTATCCCTATTGTCAAAGTTCGTTGGGAATCTAAACGTGGTCCTGGATTCACTTGGGAACGAGAGGACCAAATGAAGCTCAAGTACCCCCATCTCTTCACTGATGCCGTCGCCTCCACTAGCTAAATTTCGGGACGAAATTCCCTCAACATGGGGATACTGTAACATTTCTGATTTTCATTATCTATATTTCAGTTCAATGTGATACATTTCAAACCCAATTCTAGTACACTGACTTGTTCTATTCGTACCAACAATTAAACACTATGTTCCAATGAAAATCCGTAAATTTTACACGGGTATATCCTATTAAAATTCTAAATAAGTTTATACCTATATAAATCTATCAAGACCGAAATTTGCAAAGAATGATTTTAAAAATTAACAAGAAACCCTAATAGGCACGGTCGCACCTCGTTCTGGCACGGTCGCGCCTCGCGTTAGTTGAAACTTAAATACAGTTTTAAACGCAGGATCGTTTGAGTTCGTAACCGATATACACATCATTACCAGTAACGAAAACAATTAATCAAATAATGTCCACAATTACATCCAATAACTCCAAGAGATTCAATTAGTCTCAAAAACCGAAATTCTTTAATTTGAACCACAATTCGTCTATTCTGAATTGAAATCCTCCCAAGCAAACACTCCATCGAACCCCTCTGAAACTCCCGAAAACATTGAAGCAGCCGGAATTGCAGCAGAAGACGCCGGAAACCAAACCCGTCGCCGCCGGAACTCGTTCCTACCGTACGCTATCGATTCATCGTCTTCCGGGTAATTGAAATCTTATACTCAATCAATTTAGTCTATAGATCAAAAGCCCCAACTTAATTTGGGCTTACAATATGGAAATTAACACGAACCCGAATCTATGTTTCATTTAAAAAATGGTTTAACCGAATCCGGTTCTGGACATGTTTTAAATACAATCAATCTATACCAATAGACTCGTAATAACCTAATGGATGAAAGCCCTATGATTTCCAACATTAACATTATAAGAATTAGTCAAGTCATTCCTGAATTGGAATAGATACGGTCATGTTATTCCCAGCACAGTCGTGCCTCGCACACTCAGACCCGGTCGTGCCCCATGGCTAGACTTGGTCGTGCCTCAGAACCCTAGACATGGTCGTGCCTGGCTCAGACACGGTCGTGCCTAGTGAACAGCTTAGTTATGTCTTCTGTTTGATCAACACGGTCACGCCCCGCTTAGCACGGTCGCGCTCGTGGTCCTAGCACGATCGTTCCTTATCCCAGACACGGTCGTGTGTGTGAGAAAATATTGGCAGAATACTAAATTTTATATTTTAAAAACAATAAGCATTTCAAATGAATTTTCAAATAAAAATAATTGATTTTATAAAGATTTATATTAACCTTATTTAAAAAAATCAAATTCCTATTCTAAAATAAATAAAAGTTATTTATTTAAACCTACAAAATTAAATTTATACTTATTATTAAACCCTACACCTAGATATCATTTATACAACCCATTTGCACATATTTATAAAGATAGATTAACAAAAGCTATTTACTAAATTTATACTTAATATAAAACCCACGATACATTTTTATCACTAAATGACTAAGTACATATTTTTATAAATAAATAAATAAATAAGGTATCAATTATTTATTTAATCTATATTTAAACAAAGATTGTTTATTTAGGTTATACCTAACAAAACTTAACGCCTACAACTCCAACTCTTTGAACACACATCCAATTTGACCCTAGACTTAGACATCGACTATTGTGCACACTATTAATTCAATACATATTACACTCTAGGTTAACGTTGTGCATTACAAGGATCTCGTCACTATCTAGTCTCTCGTGTTAGCTACGCCTTTTGAATCATGTGAGTATTACATAGCCCCTTTTACTCTTTTACACTTTTTGGGGTGAAACATGAACTCTATATAAACTATTGCTTACATTTACACAAATTACACAAATACAAATCCCCTTTACATTCATGTGTGTAATTTGAGCTTTATGCCTGAGTGCTAGTTGTGCTAACTTTTGTGTGCAATTTATGTGCAATCATTAACTATTCAAGCCGACGGTAAACAATGATAGTTATATTGAGTCTGACAAACCCACCCAGATTGGGGTAATTGTTACCGACAACACAATCTTGCATGCTAGTTACAAAGGTTTGATTGTACTTGGTTACACAATAGCTGCTCTACATAAATGCTTTATTTTATCATGTTATGTAAGGATTTGTTTATTCATAATCTATATGCTATCTATATACAAACCTGTGTATGCTCACCAACTTTTTAGTTGACTTTATTTTATTCATGTTTTAGGTACTAATGAGTGAGTTTGATCAAGGCATGTTACACATAGGCTTTGGACTTAGTTAAATTTAAATAAAGACTATTATGTATTTCGTTTATGTACATGTTTGAATTTGGTTGTGTTGAATTATTTGAAGTTAAACGTGATGATTAAAATATTGAAATCTAGTCAACCTTGCGCTCATGAACAGTCTACATGTCCCGCCCTGATGTTTCCGCCTCCTTTATGGCTTCTTATGAAAATTTTATTGGAAGAAAGATTCATGATCCATATGTTATTGAAGAGGATTTCAGACAAATTGATCATGTTGATCTGGAAGAGATGAACATTCAATGGAACATGGCTATGCTGATGCGACAAGCAAAGGATTTTTTAAAGAAGACTGGAAGGAAGTATATCGGTTCTAACAGTCGTTCACGTATGGGATTTGACAAAACCAAAGTTCGTTGCTATAATTTTAAGGAGTATGGTCATTTTGCCAAAGAATGTGTGAAACCAAAAGTTGAATTTGATTCTCAGAAGAAGCCTAATAACTTTCAGAAGAATCGAAATCAGTCACATGGCTCCTCTAGCTCTGTAAATTCTAATCATGCATCTGCATCATCTGCTTTAGTTGCTCAAAATGATGAAAATTATGACTGGGGTATTCATCTTGAAGATTTGGTTGGTACACTAAGTCAAGCTCTTGTAGCTGAGATTCATTCTGTAAAATCTGAAGAGTCAACAGATGATGATAGCTCAAGTGATGGTGAGAGTTTGCCAAGTGCTGATGAAGAGCATGATCAAGTACATAATGTTGAGTCTGATATTGCATCTGGTGTATCTGAAGATGATATAGTATTAACTCAAAATTCTTCTGATGATGCTGATTTTGAAAATATTCAGATTGTAAAAGTCTTCATGGCAGATATGTCAGATCCGTCAAAGGTAAAAGATTCTGTCTGTCACATTTATTGCTCTAATTGCATCAGTAAAAAAGATAAACTGCAAAAAGTAATGGATGATAATACAAATTTAATTTGTGATATGAAATCGATGCATTCAATTAATCAAAAATTGAAAGATAATAATAAATTGTGTATAGATAGAATTGAGTCTTTGAAAAGAGATTTGAACTCTTTGGGATTGAAATATAAGGAACAAGCATATCATCTGGATATGGCTTATGCTGAGATTGAGAAGCCAAATGAAATTGTCGCTCAAAAGAACAAATAAATTTCTGATAAAGAATTTGAAGTGATCAAATTACATAGAAAGTTGGAAAATTTTGAAAATTCATCTGTGGTATTAGATTACTTTAATGCTAATGCTGATCCTACAAAGAGGGTTGCTGGAATTGGATTTGTTCCTCCACCATTCAATGCATATTATGTGGTTGAACCAAAAATTATTCATGAAGAGGAAATTGATCCAAAGATGGTGTTGAAAGTAAATCCAGTAACTGGGGAAGATATGATCTATGATGCTGATTTTGAGGATGAATTTTTTGATGATAAAAAGGTTGAAGGCATTCCTAAGGAAGTGCAACTTGATGAACCAAAGGTAGTGAAAAATGTTACTTATGATAGATGCATTTTAACAGAACCTGATGAAGTGAAAGTTGATCAACCTAAAATTTCCAAAATGTTACAATCAAGTGGTTTTGTTGCTGCTGGTCATCAGAAGAAGAATTCAACAATGGTGACTAAACAGTTTTTTGTTCAAAAGAAGCCAGTCAACTGTTCAGTAAAATCTTCTGAAGCTTGTTCATCGGATGAGTCATCAAATTCAAGAAAAACTCCTTATATCAGAAATCATCAAGATAAAAGAGTTTGCTTTCATTGTAACGAGGCTGGTCATATTCTGATTCATTGTCCTTATAAGAATCAAGGCAAATTAAAGAGTGTTTCCTCACAACAAAGAGTGGTGACGATTTTGAAAAGACCAAATGTGGGAAAGCCTACGTCTAGTGTTGTAAAGAATGTGCCTTGTTAATCATTTGTTAAATCTTCGGGATTTAAGAAACATGATAAGCATATTTCTAAACCAGTTGTTTTTCAAAATAAGTTTGAAATTCCACATGTTGGAATTCTAAAAGATTCTCAACCTGAGGTCAAACTTTCTAGACCACAACGAAGAAGACGTAACAGAAAATTAAAGAAATTTTTGGAAATATCTGAATCTGATAATCATATATCTAATAATGTTTTTCCAATTAATCATACTGTGTATTCATTGAGAAGGTCTAATTGTGAATCTTAAGTTCCAAAGGTTGATGACAATGCTGATTGTGAATTGCTTGAAGTTGTTTATTTTGATCCATCTGGACGACCCAAGACCACAATGGCTTGGGTTCCTATTTCTAACTGATTTTCTTTGTTTATGTAGGGACAACCAAGGAGGACTATGAAAAATACGTGGTATGTGGATAGTGGTTGTTCTCGACATATGACAGGGAATATTCGTTTGCTGGAAGATGTTATTAATATTGGTGGTGGTTATGTCGCTTTTGCTAGAAATAAAGGCGGGTACATAATTGGTCAGGGTACTTTGCAGAATGATAAAGTCAAATTTGAGAAAGTGAACTATGTGGAGCAGCTTGAACACAATCTTTTGAGTGTATCTCAAGTGGGTGACAAGAAATTTTCATTTCATTTCAATGATTCTGAGTGTTATATCTTGAAACCCGGCTTTGTTATTCCTGACGAATGGATTCTAATGAAGGCTCCGAGGCGAAATGACACGTATGTCCTAGACATGAGTATTTCTACCACAACGGATTCAATTCCTACATGTTTACTCTCCAAGGCGTCTGAGTCGGATTCTATCTTGTGGCACAGGAAACTTGCTCACATCAATTATCGAAAAATGAATTATCTCGTGAAGAATTATATGGTTATTGGTGTTCCGAAAATGAAATTTTCCGTTCCAGATGACTGTATTCCTTGCAAGAAGGGGAAACAACACAAGAAGTCCCACAAATCTAATACAAAGAATTCAATTGTGACTCCTTTGGAGCTATTGCATATGGATTTGTTCGGACCGATTAGTACCAGGAGCATTGGCGGTAAATCTTACTGTCTGGTAGTAACAGATGATTTCTCTATATTTTCATGGGTTAAGTTCCTTGCTTCCAAAGCCGAAACCACAGAGTTCGTACAATTCTTAATCCTAGGTTTAGAGAATTTGTGCAAACTGAAAGTCAGAAGAATTAGGAGTGACAATGGCAGCGAGTTTAAAAATAGCAAGATAGGTTTATTTTGTCTTCAAAAGGGAATTCATCATGAATTTAGTGCGCCATATGTACCTTAACAAAATGGAGTTGCTGAACGAAAGAACAGGACTTTGGTTGAAACGGCACGTACGATGCTTGCAAATTCTAAGCTTCCAGTTACTTTTTGGGCTGAGGCTGTGAATACTGCGTGTCACGTTTTGAATAGAGTCTTGACCGTTAAGAGACACAACATGACATGCTATGAATTGCTTAATAATCAGAATCCGAATTTGGAATATTTACTACCTTTTGGTAATCCATGCACCCTGTTGAAAGTTAGAGATGTCCCAACCAAGTTCAGTGCTAAGGCTATTGAAGGGATCTTTCTGGGGTATGTTGCAAATTCTACTACCAAGAGCGTTTATAACAAAGAGACTCATCAGGTTGAAGAATGGTTTCATATTGACTGTTCTAATCGGTCTTTACCTCAAATGGCGATTGGACAAGACTAGGCTTTTGATTATGAGAATTTATTCAAGTCTTTTCAATTACCTTATGATACGTTTCCTTAGGATGCTGCTGTATTATATGATTCATGTCAGGATGCACAGAATAGTGGTTTTCTACCAACTGAAGTTCCCCAATCATCTGTTTCCTCTACATCTGCTCCAGTTCCTAATGTTGCTTCTTGTTAGAGAACACAAGAGTCTGCTAGTGAGGACGACAATGTTATTTTCCAAGATTCTTCTGCTAATCTTTTGTTAGTTGATGAACCTTCTAATTCGACACAGGCTCAGGGGGAGATTCCTACAAATCTGGACTCGAAGATACCAGTTAATCAAGATATGTCTTATCAATCTGATACAACTCAAGTTGATGTGTTGCCGGTTCCTCAAGTTGCATCAATCAAGGAACTCAAAGCTCATACGATTACAAATATCATTGGAAATTTGTGAGATGGAGTGCAAACGCGTTCTATTATTGACAACACTTGCTTGTATACAAGTATTAAGGATACTGGTGGTCTTGATGTATGCTCACATTTATGTTTTATTTCTCAGGTCGAACCAAAGAATGTCAAAATGGCGTTACGTGATAATAATTGGATAGAGGCCATGCAGGAAGAACTTGCTCAGTTTGACAAACTCAAAGTTTGGAATCTTGTAGATCTTCCAAAGGGTGTGTATCCAATTGGTACAAAGTGGGTGTTTAAATGCAAGAAAGACGATCGAGGTGTTGTGGTGAGAAATAAGGTAAGATTAGTTGTACAAGGTTTCAATCAACAAGAGGGAATTGATTACACCGATGTTTATGCTCCTGTTGCTAGGCTTGAAGCTATACGGTTGTTTCTTGCTTTTGCTTCATACAAAGGGTTTAAGGTGTTTCAATTAGATGTTAAAAGTGCTTTCTTATATGGTAAAGTCAAGGAGGAGGTTTATGTGTGTCAGTTGCCGGGGTTTGAAGATCCACGTAATCTGTCTAAAGTTTTCAAGCTTGATAAATCTCTCTATGGTATTCATCAAGCTCCTCGAGCGTGGTATGAAACGTTGTCTACACATCTTATGGATAATGATTTTGTCCATGGACATATTGACTCGACTTTATTCATTAAGAAAGCAGGGGGAGAATATCTACTAGTGCAGATATATGTAGATGATATTATTTTTGGCTCTACAAATGAAGGGTTGTGCAAAGAGTTTGAGAGTATTATGAAATCGAAGTTTGAGATGTCAGCTATGGGAGAGTTATCATTTTTCCTAGGTCTTCAAGTTAATCAGAAGGACGATGGTTTCTTTATTCATCAGTCCAAGTATGTAAAGGACATCTTGAGCTGATTCAAGATGGAGGACTGTAAAAGCAAACTACGGTCTCCATTTCAAGTGGTTGCCAGTTCTTGGGTAATCGTCTAGTTTCCTGGCAATACAAAAAGCAAACTACGGTCTCCATTTCAACATGTGAAGAAGAATACATTGCTGCTGCAAGTTGTTGTTCACAGATCTTGTGGATCCAACAACAATTAAGAGACTACGGTTTGAATTTTACAGGAACCCCCATGTTTATTGATAATAATGCTACAATGTCTATCACAAATAATCCTGTTAAGCACAGTAAAACAAAACACATTGAAATTAGATATCATTTTATCCGTGATTGTGCAGATAAAAAGTTGATTGAGCTGACGAAGGTACATACAGATGATAATTTTGCTGATCTTTTTACCAAGGCATTTGATCGTACCAGGTTTGAATTTCTGATCAAAATGATCGGTATGATCAAAATGATCGGTATGATCAACAACAATTTTTCATGGGATATTTTGTTTTTTAAATTTCTTTTATTGCTTTATTACATTTCTGCATTTTAAATTTCAGTCAAAATTGTTATTTATAAAAATTCAAAATAAATGAAAAATATAAAATTGACATCATTTGAAGTTAGAGAATAAATGATAGTACATCAGGGAATAGTTCATTACACATGACCATAGTAGACCTTTGATATATGATAGTTAAGTAAATTGATTTGATCTAAATTTCAAAGTCTGCATAAATGAGAAATGATAGTGTTTTGAATGCTCTAATCTTGATAATATGTTTTAATTTGAATATGAGTTTGAAACTTGAATTGACAATAGACTAGAAGTGTTTTTGAACCAATAGTAGTGTGAAAATTAAATATGTTATGATTACATCTGCGATTTGAATCCATTATATGCCTGGGTGTGTGTGTAAAAGATCATTATCAGATAAAGAATATATGGTTTTAAGAATTTGAAGAGACCAATATCGAATTATGTCTTTAGCACAATCTCTTTCAGTTCATTTCACTGCCCATGCCCCGAAAAACATGCAATGTGTTGCTAAACTGAGATATGTTTTCTAACAACATCTGTTGGAACATATACTAGCCCTTGGATCAGTTAGATACATCATCTATTCTGATTTCAATGAAAATTATCCAGATAATAATTGGATCCTCCTACCTGAATCTATTGGTTCTCTTTATAAAGCCAATTCATTAGAATCTTTTGATTCTGAATCATCCTGATTCTTATATCCTTTGGGATTTGCTATTCTATACTTGTGCTAATAGAGATAATTTGATCTTGGAGATTGATATAATCTTGTAATAAACTGTGTATGTCTTGAAGATAGTGCAAATTTAAATTTCTGTTGGCATATATGTGAGGTACACGATGTTTTTCATCTAAATGGTACTAACTCACATGAATTTGGAAGAAAAATGCTTATAGTTTCAAATTATATAATATTGACAACTTAAGAATTCATGCTTTGTATTACAAATTCGGTATGAAAAATTGAGCATTTCATGACCTGATCTTGTTTACATTGAAATTTATCGCGTATCATTTCAAGTATTATTCAAATTGATTGGAAAAATTACATAAAATGAAAAAGATTCGAGTTACAAAAGAATGAGATTGATTGTTTCATATCATTTTTTTGTGTGCATATCATAGGTTACCCATAGTTGATAATAGACTGTGTGATGAATTGCTCATATACTGATATGATCTTCTTGCTCATAATGTTCAACCAAAAATAAGTGTTTCAATTTTGCTCAGATAAAAACAAAAAATATGTGTTTCAGTTTGCTCAGATAAAAACCAAAAATATGTGATTCCGTTTGTACAAATAAAATCCAAAAATATTTTGTTTCTATCTTCCATGAAAATTTTATTTTTTATTAAAATGACTCGGGATTGGATCGGATACATGCTACAGATGGAAGTTCACGAGAATGTGACGTGTTGAAAGTGACGAAATTGTTCAAGGCAAAGGTTTGAAGCTAATTTAATATGTTCGCTTGTTTCTGATTAAGCGAACTTAATATGTTCACCCAGGGCTTGTTAAGCGAACTTAACAAGTTTGCCTAATGAAGCGAACTTAATGGTGTAATGGTGTGAATAAATACTTTGTTCAGGCGAACTTATCCTTTTTACAATTTTTCACTGTGGGAGCGAACTTACTGGGTTTTTTAGCGAACTTGTGAAATTTTGAACTAGGGTTTTCGATTTGAATATTTCGTGTTTATTTCTGGATCGGATTTGAATTGCGAGTCTTTCTAAGGTAATTTCACGGCTTTTATCCAATAAATCAACGAGAAATTGATGTTTTGACTCTGTGTTCTTCGTAATTTGACAGTCGGTTTGCGATTGTACTGTTAGAGTGTTTTTCCATGTTTAAAACTTGGAATTGAAGCTTAATAATGTTTTGTGGTTGAGCTTAGATGCCTATAATGTGTTTGATTTGAAAATTTTTGATGTTTTGGACATTTTGGGAATTTGCTGTTGAATTTGTATCGACAAACTGGTTCAGGCGAACTTGTTCAGGCGAACTTATTATGTTCGCCTCTTGCAACACTAAGCGAACTTATTAAGTTCACCTAAGGGCTAAGCAGTGTTTGGACTTGTAATTTTTTTTTGTGAAATTTTTTTAGTTTGTTTTTTTTGTTATATGACTAATGTGTGTTCTCTGTCCAATACATTTAAAGATGGCTCGTCGTGTTGAGTACAAACATAATCAAGTGGCGTTGTTAGACCCAAATATGTCTGAAGCTGTTAATTTCGAAGGAATTATTAACTTCTTGAATCGTTCACGTTTACATGTGGCCTTATCCGCAGATACATACATAAGCATACCGTTTATACAACAATTCTAGGATACAATACATCAAGACACAGATGTTGAACCTCACGTACTTCATGCTACGGTGAATAATACAGAGGTAACTATTTCAGTGGAAACTATTCGTGATACTTTGTCATTGGGAGGTGCTAATGAAGATCCTATGTCTTAACCTGGAACACTGATTATGGAGTGTTTTCAGAGGATGGGTTACAGAGGCAGACCAAATGATACTCAAGCACGAAAAGGTGGTTTAGTTAGAGAATGGAGGTATTTTACGCACGTAATCATCCAATGTTTGTCTCCAAGAAAGGCTGGTACTGATGGTTTGAAGAGTGCGTTACAAGCTGCAATGGTTGCATTGACCCTGAACAAACGGTTTAACTTTGCTTTATATATCTACCGTGAGTTGGTCATGCAAATTAATCCTCCAGAAGGTCAAGGGTTTCTTATGTACCCTAGGTTCTTGCAAATAATTCTGAATCATTTAATTCCAGATTTACCACAACATCCAATAAGTTTGACCTTGACTCCTATGTCCAAAAGAATCTTTACTGATTGTACTAAAGTTAAACAACAAAATGTTGCTTTGATTCCAGTTCCGACTCCTTTGTTTGGTCATTTAATCAATCCTGATTATATTGAGCCACCTAATGATAATTGGTTTCATCCCGAGGAGTTAGTTCAAGGACAAGTCCAGAATCAAGTACAACAACCACAACAAGTTCAAGCTCAGGTACAAGTTCTTATTCCACAACAACAAGTTCCTATTCCACAACAACAAGTTCCTATTCCTCAAGTACAGGTTCATATTCCTGTTAATGAACTAGTTCAGGAAGATATTTCTCAAGGAAATGAACAAGATTTGGGTATGAATATGGACGATTTTGATAATGAAGCTGTGAACTCACCCATTCAAGAAGCTGAAGGGAATGTGGTGGATACGAGTTCCGGTGATACTATTTTACCTGATTATGAAGCTACTGATTCTGATTCGTTTAGAGATTTTAGCTCAAATCATTATGAGAGATTGGCTACTTTACCATTGGCAAATGCGGGGAAACGTATTAAATCTAAAGCCAGAAAGCCGAGGCGTAAGTCTGTTCGGAATCCTCCTTCTGGATCAGTACTTGGAAAGAAAACATTAATCGATGAGAGCTCGGATTCTGATAGTGATGCACATCCGGTTCCAAAAGCTCAGAAGCTTATGTCTGCTTCTATTGCTGCTGCTCATTCATCTCAAGGTGTTGAGGACGCTACTTTTGTTGCATCCTTACTAGTTACCCCTCCTACTTCTAAACATCCATCTCCGGTGATTTCTCCACATGTTCCACACTCATCTGACGCTGGTCCTTCGAAGCCTTCTAATTCTGAAAGGATTACCTTCCTTGAATCACAGGTGCTTGCATTGCAGACTCAGGTCGATACTCTTGTGTCAACTGATACTCAGAGACAGTTGGTTCTTCAAGCTCAAGCTACACAGATTACTGACATGCAGTTATTGGTGTCTAAACTTGTTGAGCGTCTTGACGCTCAGGGGGAGTTAAGGATACATGATACTTGTCATGCTGAGTCAATTCAACGAAAGGATGATGATGACAATGATCCTAGTGATAATATTGAGGGTGATCGTCAATACGCTGACGTGAATCCAATATCAAGAGTTCAGGGGGAGTGTACATCAGGTAATATTGAAGGAACCAAGAATGATTCTGGAGTGAATGAAGAAATGTTATTATTGGAATTCTTTGCTGATTCTGAAGAAGAAGAAGCTGAGAAGTTAGAATGTCTGGATGATATTGAAGAGGATGTGTTGGATAATGAAGTTGATGAATGAAAGATTGTAGAGATTTAGATAGAAAAGAGTAAAGATAAAGTTACATATGAAGGAAGTGATGGTCTGAATGTACCGTATAACTTCATCCAAGATGATGTTATTCCTGAGTTTTCTTATGAAGGAGTAACAGATTCTATGGACTCTGTTAAAGATATCACTACACCTGATGATACTGCTCAATCCAAGATAGATTCTAATGTTGATACTACTCATCCTGTGTCTCCTAAGCCGAATGAAGAACCTGTGATGTATAGAAAGACAGGAATGACTAGAGAACAGTGGAGAGAAGTAGTTAACAGTTGGATGAAAGTACTACCCAATTCACCTATACAACCTACTCAGAAAGAAAGACATGTGAATAAAGAGAGGTGTATTAGAAGAATCATCAGTTGGTTTTATGATGATGACACGAAGTTGTTTGCTCTTAAGAGATCTGATGATGTTCAATACTTAAAGCGTAGGATCAGGTATTTCAATACCTTTCCAAGGTGTGAAATGAATGGTCTAGCTACGAAACCACTGATTAATAGATCAAAGTGTGGATTAGCTGATGTGATTGCTAAATTGATTAAAAGAGAAGGTGGATCAGGGAAGTATGAAAGATTAAAGCCACATAAAGGAAAAAGAGTGAAGATTGTAGATCAAAAGACTGAGATTGTGACCTGGAAGTATAAGTTCAAGCCAGTACGTGCTGTACAGAAGATACCATTGAAGAAAATACCTCAAGATTTTCTAGGGAATATGAAATGGTGGTACGTAGATGTGAATACTGGTGAAGCTAGAATTGATGATAAAGCTAATAAGGTCATTGTTAGTTTCTATGATGCAATGAATCTTATTAACTTCTCAAAGAAAGATTAAAGGACGTTAAGAAAGAATGAGATTATGTTTACTGATGAATGGAGATAACAAGGATTGTAGTATAAAAGAGTGTTGGAGATCTGTCAGGGATATGGAGTGCACGCAGGAAGCAGATTACCAGATAACTAGAAGAGCTCGTCACAAAGACTGAAAACAGAAGATCAAGCTGTTGTCAAGGGGGAGTCTGTTAGGACATAGAATGTATGACAAAAGCTTTGTAATAGTTTAGGTCTTATTGTCTTTATGTTTTTATGTAATTGTATAGATTTTGTCTAAGTGATAGAACAAGTTCTGCTAGAGGTGAACTTGTCTAGTTCGCCTAGCCTTTTAGAGGCGAACTTGTTAAGTTCGCTTACTGCAGAGCTTGTGGCTATAAATAGGTGTTTACAGATTCTGTTAAGAAGGACTGAATCGATTGTAATCAGTGAATCTTGTAAACTTTGTGTTTGGTAATATACAAATAGAAGTTTATTTACATGCTGTTTCTATTGTCAATTCGTATACATACGTTAACACGAAGGATTCCGCACTCCGTGTTATCGAGATGTCCTGTCATGAGATCGATCTGTAGATGAGTCATGTGGACCTACACTTGATTAAGGTGTGATTAATCAAGTTTAGAATGGGAGAAATCCATAAGGTCTAGGGTGGGTGTTAGACCTCAATTGGTGAATGGTGAATTCGGGAGTTTGACTTTAACGGGTCAATATGGGTTGAAATGTTAAATTAGGTGTTGGAGGTTTGGTTAAGGTTGTGTTAACCAAATTAAGTTATGGTGTTGTTCTTTAGATCATAGGTGTGTCATGAATCGCAATGTGGAGAATGAGTTGAGATTATATGATTACTAAATGCAAGTTGAATGCTAGGTGATCAAGGTGTTGAAGGAGCTTGCTTGAAGATCAAGTGGGATCCTTCTTAGCAAAAGGTAAGTGCTTTGCACTTACTTAGTAATAGATATGGTGTTAGTAACATGTAAATAGATTTATGTAGTTTAATTTTATTTTTGCGTGGTGATTGGGTGTAAGTTGACTTTGTGTGGTAAAGAGTCAACTAATGTGTGAAATATGTTTATTTGGTGTAATTTGACTTATGTGGTAAAGAGTCAAACTAAATTGTGAGATGTGGTGTATTGGCATATTTTGACTTATGTAGTAAATAGTAAAACTAAACTGTGGAATGTGGTGTATTGGTGTAATTTGACTTATGTAGTAAATAGTTAAACTAAATTGTGGAATGTGGTGTATTGGTGTAATTTGACTTGTGTATTAAATAGTCAAACTAAATTGTGGAAAGTGGTGTATTGATGTAATCTGACGTATGTAGTAAATAATCAAACTAAATTGTGGAATGTGGTGTATTGGTGTAATTTGACATATGTGGTAAAGAGTCAAACTAAATTGTGGAATGTGGTATATTGGTGTAATTTGACTAATATGTGGTAAGAGTCAAAGTAAAATGCAATAGGTAGAATTGAGGTCATGAACCTCACTTATGTCGTTGTCGTTTGAAGTCATTGAACTTCACTTATGTCAATGTAGCCTGAAGTCTTTGAACTTCACTAATGTCGTTGTTGCTTGAAGTCTAAGAACCTAACATGAATGTAATTTGAGGTCATGAACTTCACAAGGTTGTGTTGTGGCGTTTGAGGTATTTAGAAACTCATACAAAGGAGTTTGAAGTCTAAGAACCTCAAATGGTAGTTATTTGAGTTCATGAACTTCACAAGTCGTTTTGTGGTATTTGAAGTCTAAGAATCTCACACGGAAGTTAATTGAGGTCGTGAACTTTACATAGTCGTTTGTGGTGTTTTGAGGTCTTTGGAACCTCACAAGGAAGTATAGTAGGGTTGTTAGGTGTTGAAAGCATTCACGAAATGTTGTTGGTTGCTTAAAACGACTGAGGGTCGAGTCGGGAGGGTCGAAAAGGCTGAAATTTTGTAAAACAATTTGGCTGATTTTGGATTGAATTAATTTACGGCGGGCCGGAGTAATTTACACCGTCCCGGAGTATTTTACGCCCAAAGTGACCTGTTTACGGTCCTATTTACGCCCAAAATACCAAAATGTCGTTTTTGGTCGAATATTGTCGTAAGGGCCTGAGGGTCTCATATGAGCGTTGTGTGACATTTCGGATTTTTATTCACGCAATTGTAATATATATCATGTAATCATTTTCAACTAAATGAAATGCAAGTGTTTTATTTAATTTTGTACAAAATATATATTTATTTATTTTATGGATTTAAAATAATTAAAAATAAATACGTTTTAAACTTATATAAAATTTTATATAAAAATCTAAAAAGTTTCAGATTTAATAAAATAACCTATTTAAATAAGATAACTAACTCTTATAAAAATTATTTATAACAATAATAATAATATAAGTTTATAAAATATATTTGAAAATTAAAATAAATTAAACTAATTATTTTTATAAAAGTTAAGGGGTTGTTTTAAAACTTTTCAAACTAGAAGGTTTTAAGCTAAAATCAGTTGAGGGACTAGTTCTGTACAAATCAAACTACAAGGACTCATCCGTAATTATCTCAGGGGCCTAATTAAATCAAAACCAAACTACAAGGACCAAATCGGCCAATTTCCAAATCGACTTTCCGGTCACCATGTTCCTTGGTCCGACGGGTAAAGCGTTTTTCCGGCGAACACCCCGACAGGGCTGTTCCCTGCACCTAGACAGCCGCTACAGGCATCCCTGAACTCGTCTTCCCCATGCGAACAAAAGGCCCCGACCAATTGGTCTCCCCAACATACGAATCACCTGATCTTGTTGGTGGCCGAGAACCCACGCCTCGAATTCGATCCCGACAGTCAACCTCCACACGTATTTAATAGCTCGTTAGCTTCGTCTCGTCCAGTCGAGTGTCGGGACGTGCCCAATTGCACGCTTTGTCATAAGAAACGAACTCGGCTATAAATAGCCATAGTCGGACCTGCTCGAGCTCGCTACCCCTCTTCCACCAAATCTCACTCCAAATTGAAGGCACCATTACAATCGCCATCTCTGTGTGAAGCTGTGACCAAGGTTGTAGAGGCTAATCCCATCAAGAAGCTCGATTCTCATTCTGGACATTCTCGGATTTAAGACTCTGTCGTCCAGCCCCTTTGCGACCACGTAAGAATCCTCAACTTCGTTTCTTTACCTTCTGTTATCATAAGGCAAGCTGAACCAATCGAAATCACGACTCCAAACCATCGATTACCGGACAAACTATTGTTCTGAAAAATTACTGTTTTATTTTCTAAAGTCTGGGCCATCGAAACTACTTAGTTTCGATTGAGTAAATGGTCAATCGAAACTATAGTTTCGATAGATGGTAGTTTCGACAGCCTGTGTATCACTTATAAATGATCAATCGGAACTAGTAGTTTCGATAGATGGTAGTTTCGACAACCTGTGTATCACTTATAAATGATCATTCAGAACTAGTAGTTTTGATAGATAGTAGTTTCGACAGTTCTGTGTATCACTTGTAAATGGTCAATCGAAACTAGTAGTTGCGATTGAACCCAGTTTCATACCTGTCACAACTATAAACAGTTTCGATCAAATCAGTAATTTCAAGTAAATCTGGACCAACTTTTATGCAAGCAACACTAAGAAATGTTATCATAAACCTATACACAATTAAATACTAATACACACATATAAACATACAATAATACACATTTATCTACATAGGGTTTCAACGTGCTTAGACTTCAACATCTTTATCACCTACACGCGTGGAAAAGTACCCTCTTGCAAGATGAGTTACATAGCCCCTATTTTACATTTTTACGCATTTTGGAGTGAAACATTATACATGCTACTCACTTTGTTTATACGTGTTATACATGTGGACTATATGCTTATTATCTTGGGTGTACATACATTTAAACACAAGAAAACCAACAGTAATATTAATAGATCTATTGTGCCTGACCAGCCCACCCGGTTAGGGTGTTTATTACTGCATACTCGGATATAGCCACGTGTTATATTCAAACATACCGGATATAGTGGGTAACTATATTCAAACATCTCCGGACTTAGCTGTTGTGCTCTGTTCAAGCGCGTCAAACAAGGTTTGAATTGTGATTAGATAAATGATACACCATATATATATATATACTATGTTTAACAAGATAAACAATGAGTTGCAAAAACGTTTTTATCTACTACTTATCGGAACTACAAAAACCTATGTACTCACCAACTTTTTAGTTGACACTTGATTTAAATAAAGTTTCAGGTTTGGATATGTGATTGCTTGCTGAAGATTTCTCCACTTAAGAACTATGGACCTAGTTAAATAAATCAATGTTTTGAACTAGACTAGGTTATTTGAAATGTATTGTATTCGGATCTTTGTTGTCTTCAAATTTAATTAATGAAATATGCAACTTTTTAGTTATCATGTGCTTTTGAACAATCATTCCATTGTCAGCCTCGATGGTTCCGCCATCGGTCGGGGTGTGACAGATTGTATATCATTACTAATGGTTTTTTATGGTGTTTTCTTGTATATAAAGCTCCGATGGAAGTCTCGGGTCATGCTTCGTGTCAGTTTGGATTCTCATTCATTTTTGTGGATGTTGGCGGTTGGAGTTGGAACCCTTTGTTGGGATTCATTAAACTTGTTTTGAGTCATCTCTTAGATATTGAAACGTTTTTGTTGTTTTAAGATGTGCTCGAATGTTTTAAAACAAGTTATGTTGACATTTCGTTGTAATTTAACTTTTGTTGTTTTGTCAAGAGTGTTAACTAGGACGTATTTTACATGTTGAAAGTTAAAATTAGTTGAAAATTTTGGGTGTTACAACTTGGTATCAGAGCAATGGTTTGAGGGATTCGGGTGTGCAAGACACTGAACTCAAACTTATTTGCTCTTGATAAGGTGGGTGTAATGAGAATCCAGCGAAGGCATGACCGAGACCCGGAGCTAAGGTGGAGGTTAGTAATGATATTTGTTGGTAGTTTATTTGGTGTCCAAGGTGTTTATGTGTGCCAAAACTTGTCTTAGGAGTTATCACATGGGGACAATGAATATACTTAGGCATAGTATATTACTAATCATGTCTAGCCAGGATGATTAGTAATGTAACATGTCTACGTGTCTTCATAGTGGCCATGTAATAATAACCATCACCAAGGAGTAAGTGATGGTGAATATATATGTATTTATATGTATATAGATGTAAATATACTTATATACATATAGGAGTATAACTTAAGATATATGCCTATAGTTATGCTTATACACGTATGACGAGTCGATCGTATTAACACAGTTGGGGAATGACTGAAAGAGACAGATGTTAGTAGGTGGAATTATAGACGGGAGTTGTCTTAAAGACTCATGTATGAAAGAGTCTATGCGTGTATTCAGCTCGGGGATGGTGAGGATATCGAAGATTGTTGGGAGAATTAGAGGGCATCATTCTAGTGGAGGACAACTAGAGCTTTCTATCTTGTCGTGTGAAACTTCCTTCAAGGAGGATAGGATCTTCGAGGCGAGCCTTTGGAAGAAACGAATGAAGCCTAAGGAGCGGGAGGAACAACTTTGGCGAATTAAGGAGGAAGAAAACCTTGTTTCCACAAGGGGTTCGTGGCGTGCGAACAAAAGGAGTTAATTGGTGGTAGTTTATTGGTTGGTTAGTCAACGATGCATCATTATAATGCTATTGACTTTGGAAGCAATCCATTGTGATTGTTGGATAGAGTATAATTCACGGTGAGTCAACTCTGGGACATGGTGGAGAATTAGTTGAGGTTCCTTCATAAGGAGAAAAGCTTAATGGCGTGAAGGCAATGCGTCAGGGTGAATTCAAGAGGCGTTCTTGAAATGTTTCTATCCACAAGCTGTAGTGGATGGTGTATCTAGATATTTCCTTCACGTATGGTATTCTGGTGAATTGATTATTATTAAGGGCATGTTGTATGACTAAGCATAGTCTTGTCTAAATCTTGGAGTGTCTGAAGGAATGGAGTTAGAATGGTTTCTCAATACTATCGATTGGCAATATAGAATGGATTCTCCTACATGGTGTACAACTCTGGTGGAATTGATTATTATATGTTGCAAGGAGATCAAACATGGGAGTCAGGTGGATCGTTAGGAAGATTTAGAGGTGGCTTCAAGAAAGCCAAATATTATAGCCGAGCTAGGAACCTTTTGGTGAGGCAATACTTGTTACTGTCGTATATATGGAAAGTAACTCGATTAGAGAATGATGGGACACACTATGCCATAGTGTTATAGTCCTAATATCATGTGGTGCAGTTGTTATAATTCGGGACACATTTGAAGTGAATGTGTCAAGCTAAAGCATAAGGGTGATAAATGGGAGAAAATAGAAATTTCAAGGCCTTCGAGTCAGAAATTTCTAACTACCACGGACGAGACTGAAGTCCTTTGGTTTTATTTGTCGGGTTGTGGGTGAAACAATCACATGGAATGGAGTCCTACGATTGTACTGGAACTTGTGTGGTTACTTAGTGACCATATCGTTGTCATGTGTGGCCAAGAGGTGACGTGTCGATCTGTTCTTATATAGAGATGGTGAAACACATGGTGCATGAATTGGTGTGTACATGGCTTATGCCATTGACACCAACCGGTGTAATGGAATACTTGATGTTCCGGTCGTGAAGAAGTTCGTTAGGGTTTTATACCCATGTGTCTATTTTTGGGGTGTAACCATTCATTGTAGAGTTGAAGATTAGAAGAATGCGCTGTGCATCAATTGTCGGGGTTGAACAAGTGACTTAGGTCCTAGATTCAACCAATGAATGTAGAGGAGGGTGATATCCCACAAATGGTTATGAGATCCATTGCGGATACTATGAGATTGCGGTGTGCCATTTTTGGCTTTGGTGGAAATCCATTTTTGGATGAGGTGATGAATTATGAAGGCATATCTGTAGACCCATCAAAGTTAGAGATAAACGAGGAAAACCGGTGTTTGAAGTCCTAGAACTTCACCAAGTGGTGTTTGAAGTCCTAGAACTTCACCAAGTGGTGTTTGAAGTCCTAGAACTTCACCAATGTTATTTAAGAAAGAAGTCTTCGTACTTCAAGAGAGATTGTGATTGAGATATTTGAATCTCAAAGGATAACTTATGATTAAGTCGTTGGAGATAAACTGAGTGTTTGGGTCACGGATAAGGAGCTGCCTTTCAGAGTTGTGAAAGAGGATTTGGGCAAGGCATTTGTCGTGTCCTTACTTGGAGAAACCGTATGCTTGTCTGTTATTTTGGTGCCTCTCACATTAGACTCGGTTATGTCGTTATGCTATGAGGCGGTATTATCGCATATTCTCTTAGACAGTTGTAAACTTGATTGTAGCAACTAAAGAAGATGACTCGAGGAGGGAACGAGTGACATTTTATTGAGTGGTTGAATTGAAGTCTCGAGTTTTAAAGGAGTGTTGTATGCATGTGATGGGATGCTTGAACCCCAAAAGTATGAAACACTTGAAACCTTAAATCTCAATGGATGGGTTGGTGTGGAGGATATGAAACTTTCAATTATAAGGTGGGAGAAACTTGAAGTGGAGTTGACTACGAAGTTATATGTAAATGGTGGGAGCGTGTTATGATTTTGGTAATGCGGGTCGTATGGTCGAGAATGCATATTTCCTGTTCATAAAGGAAACTTACTCTTCCGAGTAGTTGCAGCATGTCGATTTAAGGAAGGGTGTGACATGACGTGGTGTGACCCTACCTTTTTCTAGTTGGGTTGAAGTTTCGGTTTTACTTATCGATTGGTGGAAATCGAGTGAGTAGTTCTCGTTGGTTAGAAGATGGTGTCATCTTAATTACCATTGAGTATTCATATGCCGATAATTGAATTACTAAATGGTGAACGGTGTCGAATACCGTTTAGGTTGGGGTGGTATTGGATGTCATGAGACTAAGAATCATGGTGTGATTCAAGATTTAGCGTGTAAGATCTTGTATAATGAGTGCGATTGAAAAATCAGCTCGAGATGCGACAGAAATCCCTAGTCGAATATTGGGAGGAGGTGTGTGGATATTCAAGTGGGAAGCTTGGCGCTAAAAAAAAAACTTTTCCTTTGAAAGGTGGTGAATCGGGTTCAAAAAATGTGGGAGGCTAAGTCCCCGTTTTGTTGGACCATTCAAACTTTATGTTAGTTGGTAAGTGGTATACCGTTTAGAGTTACACGAGGGAATCGAGTAAACTCTATGACACATTTCACGTGGACCATCCAAAAAAACGTTTGGCGGGAGAAGTTGTCGTTGCTTCTCATGGTGTGTTTGAGATGTGATTTTGAATCATGTGAAAGATCGGTGATTATCTTAGATAGGTGGGGAGAACTAATTGTGAATTGAAGGTTCTACCATGTATTATTCCTTGAAAGCACAAAGAAAGGTGGACTTGACTTTGAGAAAGTATAGAGGAGGATTGTTGAATTTCTACCCTAAGTTGATCATGTGGTGGCGGGTTCTAGGGACGAAACCCAAAGTTATGGGGGATGATTTGTAACGAACCAATTTTCAGGTTTATAATTTATTATGACAATTATATTATGGGGGTGAAAATAAATAAAATATAATTGGAGGGTGTTATTTATATGATGGAATTACCTAGTTTTGGGTGGAGGAGTCAATATTGCAATTAGAGGGGGTTGTTGTGTAATTCAGCCAATCTCAATTTTGTTAATTGAGAGTAGTCAGGCAAAACACACACATATGTGTGTGTGTGTTTGCATTTTCTTCAAAGAGGAAAGGAGGAGAGGGGATCAAGCTCAAATCAGTGGATTGCATGTGTGAATTGGAAGCCTTGGCATGCATAATCCATGGTAATCATCTAGTAAGTATCATCTCCTCTTTAATCCTCCATTCAATTCTTGTTCTTGAAGGGGTTTTGGTGGATGAACCCCATTAGACAGGAATTAGGGATGTTTTGGGTGTATTATTGAAAAGGATTGATAATCTAGCATTACTAAAGCTAGAGGTTCAACCAATTCATGTTAATTTCACCTAATTGGAAGTTTTGAAAATTAGGGTTCTTGAGACCCAAATTGGGGTTTTTTTTCATTTGGGGGTGTTGGATTGGTTAACTGAGTATGTGTAAGTGTTTATGGTGTTAGATAAACACAATTACATGTTTAAAACTCATTTGAAATGGTGGAATCTTGAATTGGATGAAATTGGGAGAATTGGGTGGAACCTAAACGAGTCAATATGGGTGAGTGTTGTTTGGGGAGGGTTGAAACTTGATTAAGGTGTGATTAATAAAGTTTAGAATTGGAGAAATCCATAAGGTCTAGGGTAGGTGTTAGACCTCATTTGGTGAATGGTGAATTTGGGAGTTTGACTTTAATGGGTCAAACGGGTCAATATAGGTTGAAATGTTAAATTAGGTGTTGGAGGTTTGGTTATGGTTGTGTTAACCATATTAAGTTAGGGTGTTGATCTTTAGATCATAGGTGTGTCATGAATCTTAATGTGGTAAATGAATTGAGATTTTATGATTACTAAATGCAAGTTGAATGCTAGGTGATCAAAGTGTTAAAGGAGCTAGCTTGAAGATCAAGTGCGATCCTTCTTAGCAAAAGGTAAGTGCTTTGCACTTACTTAGTAATAGATATGGTGTTAGTAACATGTAAATAGATTTGTGTAGTTTAATTATATTTATGTGTGGTGATTGGGTGTAAGTTGACTTAGTGTGGTAAAGAGTCAACTAATGTGTTAAATATGTTTATTGGGTGTAATTTGACTTATGTGATAAAGAGTCAAACAAAATTGTGAGATGTGGTGTATTGGTGTAATTTGACTTATGTAGTAAATAGTCAAACTAAATTATGGAATGTGGTGTATTGGTGTAATTTGACTTATGTAGTAAATAGTTAAACTAAATTGTGGAATGTGGTGTATTGGTGTAATTTGACTTATGTAGTAAATAGTCAAACTAAATTATGGAATGTGGTGTATTGGTATAATTTGACTTATGTAGTAAATAGTCAAATTAAATTGTGGAATGTGGTGTATTGGTGTAATTTGACTTATGTGGTAAAGAGTCAAACTAAATTGTGGAATGTGGTATATTGGTGTAATTTGACTAATATGTGGTAAGAGTTAAAGTAAAATGCAATAGGTAGAATTGAGGTCATGAACCTCACTTATGTCGTTGTCGTTTGAAGTCATTGAACTTCACTTATGTCAATGTAGCCTGAAGTCTTTGAACTTCACTAATGTCATTGTTTCTTGAAGTCTAAGAACCTCGCACGAAAGTAATTTGAGGTCATGAACTTCACAAGGTAGTGTTGTGGCGTTTGAGGTCTTTAGAACCTCATATAGAGGATTTTGAAGTCTAAGAACCTCACATGGTAGTTATTTGAGGTCATGAACTTCACAAATAGTTTTGTGGTATTTGAAGTCTAAGAACCTCACACGGAAGGTAATTGAGGTCGTGAACTTCACATAGTCGTTTCTGGTGTTTTGAGGTCTTTAGAACCTCACAAGGAAGTATAGTAGGATTGTTAGGTGTTTAAAGCATTCATGGAATGTTGTTGGTTGCTTAAAATGACTGGGGGTCGAGTCGGGAGGGTCGAAAAGGCTGAAATTTTGTAAAACAATTTGGCTGATTTTGGACCGGAGTAATTTACGGCTGGCCGGAGTAATTTACGCCTCCCTGGAGTATTTTACGCCCAAAGTGGCCTGTTTACGGTCCTATTTAGTCCCAAAATGCCAAAATGTCTTTTTTGGTCGATTATTGTCGTAAGGGCCTGGGGGTCTCACATGGAGGTTGTATATCATTACTAATGGTTGTTTTGTTGTGTTTTCTTTTAGATAAAGCTCCGGTCGAAGTTTCGGGTCACGCTTCATGTCGGTTTGGATTCTCATTCAATTTTGTGGATGTTGGCGGTTGGAGTTAGAAACCTTTGTTGGGATTCATTAAACTTGTTTTGAGTCATCTCTTAGATATTGAAACGTGTTGTTGTTTTAAGATGTCAGTCGAATGTTTTAAAACAAGTTATGTTGACATTTTGTTGTAATTTAACATGTGTTGTTTTGTCAAGAGTGTTAACTGGGACCTATTTTCCGAGTGTGTTGAAAGTTAAAATTAGTTGAAAACTTTGGGTGTTACATCCTACATATGGATTTTTTCGGGCCCATAAGTATCAAGAGATTTGGTGGTAAGTCATACTATTTGGTAGTAACTTATGACTACTCACGTTTTTCTTAGTTGCATTTTTTTGGTACTAAAGATGAGACTGCTGAAATTCTTCAATACCTAATTCTAAATCTGGAATCTATATGCAAGCTGAAGGTTAGAAGAATAAGGAGTGACAACGGTACAGAATTCAAGAACAACTTGATGAAGCTTTTCTGTCTAAGGAAGGGTATTCGTCATGAATTAGTGCACCGTATACATCTCAGCAGAACGGTGTTGCAGAAAGGAAGAACATAACTTTAATTGAAACTGCAAGAACGATACTGTCTGATGCAAAGATTCCAATAACTTTCTGGGCAGAAGCAGTCAATACAACGTGTCACATTTTAAATAGAGTTCGTTTTAAATAGAGTTCTGGTGGTGAAAAGACACAACAAAACATGTTATGAATTGATCAATAATTGACCTCCCAATCTTGACTACCTAATCCCATTCGCTAGTCCATGTTCATTATTGTTACAATATAAAGATCGTAAATCCAAATTTCATGCAAAAGCGGTGGAGGGCATCTTCTTAGGATATGTTGCAATTCACCATGCAAGTGAGTGTACAATATTGAACATCATTCTGTCGAAGAATGGTTCGAAGTGGATTGCAGTAAACACAACACTCCATCAGAACCAACAGGTCCAGCTTGGGGATTCGATTATGATTCTCTCTTTAAGTCTTTCAACTTTCCTGTTCTATCTGCTGAAGATGCTGCAAATTTGTGTCAATACTGTAGTGGCAGTTGTAACATCTCGGAATTTAGTATTCATATTTCAATGCAATGTAATGCAATTTCAAATTCAATGTTCGTGCACTACCTTATTATTTTGCTTACCTTAAACGAAATGCAATGATTCAATACAAATTTACAAGTTTTGCTCGATTATATACATTTAAACACTATGCAAGAAACTATTTAATTCAAACACATTAAACCTGAAAAGTCAAGGACTAAAGTTGAAAAATGTCAAGAAACCCTAGTTTAGCACGGTCGTGCTTCGTCCTGGCACGGTCGCGCGAAGTGCCTCGGCACGATCGCGTGACTGGTCATGGAACGATCGCGCCCGGTGCCTAGGCACAGTCGCGCCTCTCTTGGGCACGGTCGCGCCTGCGTAACAGTTGAAACGTAAATGCAGTTTAATCACCCGATCATTTGAAATCCGTAACAGTCATCCGTTTCTTTTCCCCTTAACGAATGAATCACAATTATCGAATTCCTCAAACGTCTCAGTTTCATATTACCAATTTCGAAAAACTCTCTCAAGCTTTCCAAGAAACTAGAATCCGCTGTTCGATCCGAATCCTCTCAATCCAGCAGCAGAGTCTCGATACTCAATCATCCCTGAAGTTCTCAGGCTTTTTTGGATTGGCCGGAGTTGCAGTAAAGATCGCCGGAACTCAAGCCGTCGACGCCGAAACTCCTTCTTGCCGATCTCTATCAATCCTCTACTGTTTCGGGTAATTGAAATCATTTATTTCAGTTAATTAGTCTCTATATCGAAAGCCCCAAAATAATTTAGGTTTCCATCATAGAATTTTCCCCGAATCAGAATCGATGTTTTTATTTAAAATAATTTAATCGAATCCTCTGTTAAAAATGTTGTTAATACAATTAAAATATCCCAAAAGACTCGTAATAACCCATTAATCAAAAGCCCTAACAATTCAAGCGTTTAAAATACAAGAATTTGTCAATTCGTGTCTGATTTGGAAGAGACACGGTCGCGCTAATCATCTAGCGCGGCCGTGCCTCATGTAGCGCGGTCGTGTCGAATATCGGCGCGGTCGTGTCCTCCTGTCCAGACCTTGTCATGCCCTCTGGGCTAGTCTCTGTTGTGTCTAAGGATCATAGACACGACCGTGCCGGGCTAAGGCACGGTCGTGCCTGTTGTCTTGTCTAGATTGTGCTCCTGTTGATCAACCCGGTCGCGCCCCGACTAGCGCGGTCGCGCCCGTGGCTTGAGCACGATCGTGCCCTTCTGAGGCACGGTCGTGTGAGATTCAAAACTTTTAACAGAATTTTAATTTTATATATTTTAATCAGTAAATGTTTCAGATTTTATAAAAATATGTTTTCTGTATTCAAAAATGGATTAAAAGTTTAATCTTGGCATAAATATAATTTATTTAATAGTTTATGAAAATTAAATTCATATTTACTATCTTACACTTAAATGATATTTTAAATAATTAAGTTACAAAATTTATAAATAAATAAGATAATAATTATCTATTTAATTTACAAATTAAATCAAACTCATTTATTTATTTATACTTAATTACAATTAATATTTACATTATTTAATAAACTATAATTATATATTTATTCAATTATTCAATTCAAACCTAATCAAATTGTTTTAAAAATATTTTACTTCAAACTCTATATATTTTATTCAATACTTTTTAAATACAAATCAATAGTTTTATACACAAATTCAACTTTCATTTTAGACTTAAACTTTATACATTTATTTGATTCAATACACATTACTCTTTAGGTTAAATTGTGCATTTCGAGGATCATATTTGCTATCTATAATCTTTGTTATCTACACTTCCATACCAAGTGAGTATTCACAACCCCTTTTACTCTTTTACACTTTTGGGGTGGAACATGAACTCTATACACATTACACATTACACATTTACATTTACACAAACAACACAAGTGCAAAAATCCTATTTACATACATGTGTGCAAAATTTGAGCTTTGTGCCCGAGTGCTAGGTGTGCTAACCTTTGTATGCTCTTATGTGCAATCATTAACTATACAAGCCGACGATTTTCAATGATAGATCTATTGAGTCTGACAAACCCACCCATGGTGCGCGGTGATTGAAACCGACAACACAATTTTTGCATGCTAGTTACAAGGTTTGGTTGTACATGGTTACACAATAGCTGCTCCCCATAAATGCCTTATTTTATCATGTTTTGTAAAGGATTTGTTTTCAACTATATGTTATCTACATACAACTGTGTTATACTCACCAACTTTTTAGTTGAGTTTATTTTATTCATGTTTCAGGCCCCAATATGTGAGATTGATTCAAGACGTGTTCAACATAGTATTTGGACTTAGCAATTTAAATCAAGAACTTTATGAATTGTTTTATGTTTCTTGTTTGAATTTGGTTTGTACTTGGATTATTTGTAATGGAAATTTAACTTTAATATATTTCAATTTAGTCAACCATGTGCTATGAACAGTCTTACATGTCCCGCCCCGATGATTCCGCCATCGGTCGGGGTGTGACAGATTGGTATCAGAGCCTTGGTTATAGGGAATTAGGTTATTAGACACCTTGACCTAGACTATAACTTTAGGACACCCACTTATACTATGCTCCATGATTTTTGTGCTATGTGTTACATGCTATGTGCTATATGTTATATGCTACATGTTTAGTATGATTACTTATTGCATTATGATGACTTATGTGTTTTAAATCCATGACTTATTAGGATATTCTTAATAATTAAATAAATAATATCCTTTCCTATATTCTAAAACCTCATAATATTTCTATTTTCTTTTCTATCTTTATCCTTTCTAAGCATGTGGAAAATTCTTGAAGCAAAAATCTCTAAAATTTTTATTTCTTCGTTAAGGTTTTTAAACTTGTTAAATTATTTGAGGACACGTGCAATCTGGAAGAGTGGCACCTGTATTTTGGGTTTTCTGTCTAGGAAAGCATTTCGCATAAATCCCAATCAACCGAGGGACCCGTATGTTTTCCTGGGAATTCCCGAGATGAGTGTTTACTTATAGGCTAAAGCATGTCTCCTTGAAAATTTTATAAGTTTAATTAACCTTAATGTGCCATAGTATTCAAGTGATTTTGTCACTTTTGAGTACAATCCAAACTATGAATATCTATTTTTTTTTATTTTGTTATCCTATTCTATTAAAGCCTAGCAATTCTCATAAGTTCTTACAATATTTTCTTGTCTTGTGAAAATCTGTAGAATGCCTCCTCGTCGTGCTCCCGCAACTAACGCCAACACCGACATTGCTACTATTCTTACTCAATTGGTGACACAACTCACTCAAGCCAATGGAGCCACCAATGGCAACACTGGTGGAAGTGGAAGCAATAGTGGTAATAATGGTGGAAATGGTGGAAATGGTGGTAACAATCCACCTCAATGCACCTTCAAGCACTTTAATTCGTGCAATCCCCTCAATTTTTATGGAACCGAAGGAGCTACTGGACTCCTTCAATGGTTTGAAAGCATTGAGAATACCTTTCTCAATAGTGACTGTCCCGACAACCTCCGTGTTCGTCATGCTACAAGTGTCCTACAAAAACGGGCACTTACTTGGTAGAATGGGGAGAAACGAAATAGGGGTGTTGATGTAGCTATGGCCTTACCTTGGGATGAGGTCAAAAGGCTTATGACCGAGGAGTTCTGTCCTAGAAATGAAGTGAAAAAGTTAGAGGCTGAATTTTGGGATCTTGCCCAAGATAGTGGTGAAAACTTGGCTTATACAACTCGGTTCCATGAGTTGAGTCTTCTTGTGCCCCACATGGTCACTCCTTTGTCCCGTTGTATCGAAAAGTATATTGGTGGGCTACCAAGACAAATCTAAGATACTGTCTTAGGTAGAAATCCTGCTACTCTGGAGGATGCTATTCGTCTATCTGCTACCTTAACTGATAATCATGTGAAAGCTGGAACTCTTACCAAAAAGGGTTCTAAGAAAGTTTCTGAAACCGTAACCCCTCCTACCCACAACAAAGAAGCCACAACTGAACCCTCTCGCAATAACAAAAAGAGGAAAGTTAGAAATTTTGCTGTGGTTACTCCTGCTGTTCCCGTTAATCAAGTTGCACCCGTAGTTCAAGCACCGGCCAAAAAGCCATATGTTGGGATCTACCCTCTTTGTGCCACCTGCAATTTTCATCATCCTCAAAACATCCCATGTCGCCTTTGTACTTATTGTGGGAGATATGGTCATACGGTTAGTGTTTGTAGGACCAAAGCTCTTACGGGCCAAGTCAACCCTCCAAACCGAACCGTACCTCAAGTGGCTAACCAAGGTGCTCCCGCCATTGCTAATGGGCGTGCTTGCTATGAGTGTGGTGACCCGAACCATTTTCGTGATCAATGTCCAAGACTTGCAAATGCTAGACAAGGTGGAGTTCGTGGGCGTGCGTTCAACATAAACGCCAACGAAGCTCAAGCCAACAACGACGTGGTTAATGGTACGTTCCTTGTTAATAGTCAATATACCTCCATTTTGTTCGATACCGGTGCCGATAAAAGTTTTGTGTCACTTAATTTTGAGCCTTTACTTGCAAAGGCACGATCCCAATTAGAGAAAACCTTCACCGTTAAAATAGCAAATGGTGACTCCCTTACAATTGAGTCTATTATCTATGATTGCTCCTTAGAACTTAATGATCATACATTCCCAATCAACCTTGTTCCAATGCCACTAGGAAGCTTTGATATTATCATAGGTATGGATTGGCTATCAAATCATCATGCCGAAGTCATTTGCTTTGAAAAGTGTATCCAAATTCTGCTACCATCGGGAGAAACCTTAAGAGTTTTTGGTGAAAAGCCTTGCAAGGGACTTAAGTTGATGTCGTGTACTACCGCTCAAAAGTACTTACGAAAGAAGTACATTGCTTTCTTAGCTCATATTGTTCAAAAGGATGTCAAGGAGAAGAGTATCCAAGACATTCCGATCATTCGGGATTTCCCTGAAGTTTTTCCTAAGGATTTATCCGGTCTTCCTCCCGTTCGTCAACTAGAGTTTCGTATTGATCTTGTGCCCGGAGCTAAACCCGTTGCTAGAGCTCCTTATCGTCTTGCACCTTCCGAAATGCAAGAGCTTGCAAGTCAACTTCAAGAGCTCTCCGACAAAGGTTTCATTCGCCCAAGTCATTCACCGTGGGGTGCACCCGTCTTATTTGTTAAGAAGAAGGATGTATCGTTTCGCATGTGTATTGACTACCGCGAACTCAACAAGCTTACTATCAAGAACCGTTATCCTTTACCTAGAATCGATGATCTCTTTGATCAACTTCAAGGTTCTACTTGCTTCTCGAAGATTGATCTTCGATCCGGTTATCATCAGCTTCGTGTTCAAGAAGATGACATTCCTAAGACTACTTTTCGAACAAGGTATGGTCATTACGAGTTCATGGTTATGCCTTTTGGGTTAACCAATGCACCCGCAGTTTTCATGGATCTTATGAATCGTGTGTGCAAACCGTACCTTGATAAATTCGTGATTGTCTTCATTGACGATATCTTAATCTATTCCAAGACTAAAACCGATCATGAACAACACCTTAGATTGGTTTTGGACCTCTTGAGAAAAGAACAACTATATGCCAAATTCTCCAAATGCGAATTTTGGCTAAAAGAAGTTCAATTTCTTGGTCACATCGTCAACGACAAGGGTATTCATGTTGATCCTGCTAAGATTGAAACGGTTAAGAATTGGAATGCCCCGAAGACTCCTACCGAAGTTCGTTCATTTCTTGGTCTTGTGGTTTATTATCGTCGTTTCATCTCAAACTTCTCAAAGATTGCTGTCCCTCTTACCGCTTTGACCCACAAGGGTAAGACTTATGAATGGGGACCGAAACAAGAAGAAGCTTTTCAAACCCTCAAGCAAAAGTTGTGCAATGCTCCCATATTGACTCTCCCCGATGGAAATGATGATTTAGTTGTCTATTGTGATGCCTCTAACCAAGGTCTTGGTTGTGTCCTCATGCAACGAGGCAAAGTAATCGCTTATGCATCTAGGCAACTCAAAGTTCATGAGAAGAATTATACGACGCACGATCTCGAGTTGGGTGCGGTCGTATTCGCGTTAAAGATTTGGAGACATTACCTATATGGCACAAAATGTGTGGTATTCACCGACCACAAAAGTCTTCAACATATTTTCAACCAAAAAGAACTCAATATGAGGCAACGACGTTGGGTCGAACTCCTTAACGACTACGACTGTGAGATTCGTTACCATCCCGGCAAAGCGAATGTTGTAGCCGATGCTTTGAGTCAAAAGGACCATGTTATGCTTCACTGTGCCCGTATTCAAACCGATATTCAAACCCGTATCTTAGAAGCTCAACACGTCTCGGTAACCGAGGGTAACATGTATGAAGAAATGTCGTGTGGTGTTGAACTTCTTCTTGAATCAAAGCCCAATGGCTTACTCTATTACTTGAACCGTATTTGAATTCCCGATCGCGACGATCTCCGTACATTTCTCATGAACGAGGCTCATAAGACTCGTTATTCTATTCATCCTGGTGCGGATAAAATGTACCAAGATCTTTGCCAACTTTATTGGTGGCCCGGTATGAAGAAAGACATTGCTCTTTATGTGGCCAAATGCTTAACTTGTTCCAAAGTCAAAGCCGAACATCAACGTCCATCTGGTTTACTCGAACAACCAGAAATTCCCATGTGGAAATGGGAGAATCTAGCTATGGATTTTATTACCAAACTCCCTCGCACCTCGAGTGGATATGATAGTATTTTGGTGATCATTGATCGACTCACCAAATCTGCTCATTTCTTGCCTATTCGTGAAGACTATCGGGTTGAGAAACTAGCCCAAATTTACATCGACGAAATCGTGAGCCGTCATGGTGTTCCTTTGAACATAATATCTGATCGCGACGCCCGGTTCACTTCTCGATTTTGGCAATCTCTCCAAAAGGCTCTTGGTACTCGATTGGATTTGAGCACTACTTACCATCCGCAAACTGATGGTCAAACCGAGCGAACAATCCAAACTCTTGAAGACATGCTTAGAGCTTGTGTAATCGATTTTGGTGGCAATTGGGATTCACATCTATCCCTCATTGAGTTTTCTTACAACAATAGCTACCACACAAGTATCAACATGGCTCCATTCGAAGCTCTCTATGGTCGCAAGTGTCGTTCTCCTATCTGTTGGAGTGAGATTGGTGAAGCACAAATCACTGGTCCCGAGTTAATTCAAGAAACATCCGACAAGATTATTCAAATCCGTGACAATATTCGAGTAGCGAGGAGTCGGCAAAAGAGTTATGCCAACAAACGTCGAAAACCCTTGGAATTCCAAGTCGGTGACCTTGTTCTTCTAAAGGTGTCTCCATGGAAGGGTGTGGTCCGTTTTGGAAAGAAAGGCAAGTTAGCACCTCGTTATGTTGGTCCATTCAAAATCCTTGAAAAGATTGGGAAAGTGGCTTACAAACTCGAGTTACCTCCATCTCTTGGCAATGTGCATCCTACATTTCATATATCTAATCTGAAGAAGTGTCTCGCCGATGAAAATCTCCATATACCACTTGACGACGTGCGCATTGATGAAACGATGCACTTCGTTGAGAAGCCGGTGGAAATTATGGACCGTGAAGTCAAACAGCTGAAGCGAAGTCGCATTCCTATTGTCAAAATTCGTTGGGAATATAAGCGTGGTCCTGAGTTCACTTGGGAACGAGAAGACCAAATGAAGCTCAAGTACCCTCATCTCTTTATTGATACTGTTGTAACCTCTAGCTAAATTTCGGGACGAAATTCTCTCAACATGGGGAGACTGTAACATCTCGGAATTTAGTATTTATATTTCAATGCAATGTAATGCAATTTCAAATTCAATGTTCGTGCACTGCCTTATTATTTTGCTTACCTTAAACGAAATGCAATGATTCAATACAAATTTACAAGTTTTGCTCGATTATATACATTTAAACACTATACAAGAAACTATTTAATTCAAACACATTAACAATGGGACGAAATTCTCTCAACGGTCGCGCCTCTCTTGGGCACGGTCGCGCCTGCGTAACAGTTGAAACGTAAATGCAGTTTAATCACCCGATCAT
Organism: Smallanthus sonchifolius; assembly: GCA_023525975.1. Classification (NCBI taxonomy): domain Eukaryota; kingdom Viridiplantae; phylum Streptophyta; class Magnoliopsida; order Asterales; family Asteraceae; genus Smallanthus; species Smallanthus sonchifolius. The sequence goes on along the minus strand of CM042019.1, from coordinate 62,714,565 downwards.
TTGAAATCCGTAACAGTCATCCGTTTCTTTTCCCCTTAACGAATGAATCACAATTATCAAATTCCTCAAACGTCTCAGTTTCATATTACCAATTTCGAAAAACTCTGTCAACCTTTCCAAGAAACTAGAATCCGATGTTCGATCCGAATCCTCTCAATCCAGCAGTAGAGTCTCGATACTCAATCATCCCTGAAGTTCTCAGGCTTTTTTGGATTGGCCGGAGTTGCAGTAAAGATCGCCGGAACTCAAGCCGTCGACGCCGGAACTCCTTCTTGCCGATCTCTATCAATCCTCTACTGTTTCGGGTAATTGAAATAATTTATTTCAGTTAATTAGTCTCTATATCGAAAGCCCCATAATAATTTAGGCTTCCATCATAGAATTTTCCCCGAATCAGAATTGATGTTTTTATTTAAAATAATTTATTCGAATCCTCTGTTAAAAATGTTGTTAATACAATTAAAATATCCCAAAAGACTCGTAATAACCCATTAATCAAAAGCCCTAACAATTCAAGCGTTTAAAATACAAGAATTTGTCAATTCGTGTCTGATTTGGAAGAGACACGGTCGCGCTAATCATCTAGCGCGGCCGTGCCTCATGTAGCGCGGTCGTGTCGAATATCGGCGCGGTCGTGTCCTCCTGTCCAGACCTTGTCATGCCCTCTGGGCTAGTCTCTGTTGTGTCTAAGGATCATAGACACGACCGTGCCGGGCTAAGGCACGGTCGTGCCTGTTGTCTTGTCTAGATTGTGCTCCTGTTGATCAACCCGGTCGCGCCCGTGGCTTGAGCACGATCGTGCCTTTCTGAGGCACGGTCGTGTGAGATTCAAAACTTTTAACATAATTTTAATTTTATATATTTTAATCAGTAAATGTTTCAGATTTTATAAAAATATGTTTTCTGTATTAAAAAATGGATTAAAAGTTTAATCTTGGCATAAATATAATTTATTTAATAGTTTATGAAAATTAAATTCATATTTACTATCTTACACTTAAATGATATTTTAAATAATTAAGTTACAAAATTTATAAATAAATAAGATAATGATTATCTATTTAATTTACAAATTAAATCAAACTCATTTATTTATTTATACTTAATTACAATTAATATTTACATTATTTAATAAACTATAATTATATATTTATTCAATTATTCAATTCAAACCTAATCAAATTGTTTCAAAAATATTTTACTTCAAACTCTATATATTTTATTCAATACTTTTTAAATACAAATCAATAGTTTTATACACAGATTCAACTTTCATTTTAGACTTAAACTTTATACATTTATTTGATTCAATACACATTACTCTTTAGGTTAAATTGTGCATTTCGAGGATCATATTTGCTATCTATAATATTTGTTAGCTACACTTCCATACCAAGTGAGTATTCACAACCCCTTTTACTCTTTTACACTTTTGGGGTGGAACATGAACTCTATACACATTACACATTACACATTTACATTTACACAAACAACACAAGTGCAAAAATCCTATTTACATACATGTGTGTAAAATTTGAGCTTTGTGCCCGAGTGCTAGGTGTGCTAACCTTTGTATGCTCTTATGTGCAATCATTAACTATACAAGCCGACGGTTTTCAGTGATAGATCTATTGAGTCTGACAAACCCACCCATGGTGCGCGGTGATTGAAACCGACAACACAATTTTTGCATGCTAGTTACAAGGTTTGTTTGTACATGGTTACACAATAGCTGCTCCCCATAAATGCCTTATTTTAACATGTTTTGTAAAGGATTTGTTTTCAACTATATGCTATCTACATACAACTTTGTTATACTCACCAACTTTTTAGTTGACTTTATTTTATTCATGTTTCAGGCCCCAATATGTGAGATTGATTCAAGACGTGTTCAACATAGGATTTGGACTTAGCAATTTAAATCAAGAACTTTATGAATTGTTTTATGTTTCTTGTTTGAATTTGGTTTGTACTTGGATTATTTGTAATGGAAATTTAACTTTAATATATTTCAATTTAGTCAACCATGTGCTATGAACAGTCTTACATGTTGTAGAACCAAAGATTGATTGCTACCAAATTATTCTAAGTACAAGTGCTGCTTATAGGCTTATCAGCAGCATTCAACACAAGTTGCTGCTGATTGGCTTATCAGCATCATTCAACACTTGTTGCTACTGATAGTCTTATCAGCAGCGTTCCACACAAGGTGCTGCTGATGGGCTTATCAGAAGTATTATTCTCATCTCTGCTGCTGATAGCCTTATTCACTGAAGACCAAACGTTGCAGCTGACTATCCATGTGAAGCGCCTCTGACACCTTTCTGCAAAAGCAACTGCCACACTCCAAGCAGAAGGAACCTCAGTGGTGCAACCAATAAAGGACAATGTCGCGCGTCTCCAAGAATGCAAACAATGATGCCAAAGAAGACGTTTCAATAAAGTTATCTAGATTAGCCTTTGCGTGTAATTTAGATTAATAAACAAGATCAACGGTCTGTGTTCGATCTGATCCTTAGAATCAAGGGTCTGTCTTGATTCTAAGTTACTATATATATCTTGTAAACACTTCAAACACAGTGTGCCTTGATAGTGCTTTTCGATAGAGTTTTACTTGTAATCTTGTAATCTCAGAAGTTTAATACAACAGTGCATTTATCAGTATTCTTGCTGTTTACTTTGTTGGTTGCTATTGTTTCCGCCAATATCAACTAGAATAGAATCACCTTGTAATCTTACGATCCTACAAGTGGTATCAGAGCTTTGGCTCAAGATTAAACAAACTAACATTTGTTTAATCACTTTCTGATTCTATTCAAAACTCTATTCTTTTTCAGGTCACACAAAACAAAATGGCACAGAGTCATGGATCTGAAGACATCGGCAGTATCAACCGACCACCGAGGTTGATGTCTGGGGAGGACTATGATATGTGGAAGAACCGTATGGAAAGCTTCTTCTGCTACCATGAATACGGAATGTGGAAATCCATAAGGGATGGACCTTATGTTCCCATGGTGGCCTCTGCTGACTCCGGAGGACCACTAGTTCCGAAGGAACCCTCCAAGTATTCTGAAGAAGACATCAAGAAAATGGAGGTGGACTTCAAAGCACTAGGAGCTATCCAAATGTGCCTTCCAAATGAAGTTTTTCACAACTTCAAGGCTCACAAAACTGCAAAGGAGTTATGGGTAGCCTTGGAAAAGATGTTTGCTGGATCTGAGGAGGTCAAGGAGAACAGACGTGACATTCTCAAGCAACAGTATGAAAACTTCGTCTGGAAGGAAGGTGAGTCACTAACAGTTTTGTATAACAGGTACACGTACCTGGTTGGAGAACTGCAGTGCTCCAAGGTAAAGCTGGAGAATGAAGACATTCTCAAGAAGTTCATAAGATATCTGCCTAGTTGTTGGACATTGTATACAGTGTCCATCAGAAGAACAGAAAATCTGAAGACTCTTCAGATGACTGAGCTCTTTGGCATGCTCAAAACCTATGAATTAGAAATGATCCAAGCTAAAGAAAGGAGCTCCAGTTATCAATCAGCTACCACCTCCTCCACCACCACCTCAGCGCTTCACTCTGATCATTCTGGTCCTAGTGCAAGCAATTACTATCCTCCCATTGTTACTAATCCTCAAACACCAACTACTTCACAATCCATCTCATCACCATTTCTTCTTGAGGCACCTCCTCAACAACCAACCTCTACTGCTTTTGTCTCTGACAACTCAAGCAGCATGTACTTCATAAAGGAGGATCTGGAATGCTTTCATCCAGATGATCTTGAAGAAATGGATATTCAACACTCATATGTCATGCTATCCCTCAGAGCAAAAAGGTTTTATTCTAGAACCGGGAGATCAGTTCCAGGCAACAACTCAAACACCAGAGTTGGGCTTGATAAAAGCAAGATCCGATGTTACAACTATAACCAAATGGGTCACTTTGCTAGGGAATGCAAGTCACCTAAAGCCAATCAGGGTACAAGCCATCAAAGACAAGCTTACCAAGGTCAGCCCAGGCAGCAGCAGCAACAAGGAACTCCTCCAGCACAAACTGCAGCCTGTGCAAATGTTGGAACTTCAGACTTTGACTGGAGTTTTCAATATGAAGATGTTCCTGCCTCCAACCAAGCACTTATGGCAGACAATGCAGAGATACCACCTCAGGTATTTGAACATCTTTGCTCTCAAGCTTGCATTGACAAATTTTTAGGTTATAGAAAGCATTACCAAAATCTGATAGATCATAATGAAGAGTTTCATCAAATGAAGTCTGAATTCAAAAAGGTCGAAGATACTTACAAAGAAAAAATTAACTGCCTTAAGAAAGAGATTTCTTCATTAAAACATGAACAAACCAATCTAGAAACTCAGATTGATGATCTATTAGTAAAACTTAAAACTACCAGAGCTGAACTGGCTGAACAGAAAGTTCATGTTGAAAAATATGAATTTTCATCTAAAAAGTTACAAAGATTGTTAGATATTCAAGTCCATGAAAGGGTAAAAACTGGACTTGGATATCATAGCGATGAGTACCAGACAGTTCCTCCTCCTGCTGATTATGTTCCATTCACCAACCAAGCTTCAATACTGCAAAACTTGACATGGCAAACCGAAATCTTGATCCTTCAATGGATGCATGTTTTGTGGAAGACTGCTCCACCTCTTCAGAATCTGAGTCAACCTGCTCAGACCACTGTGAAACTAGTGCAGTCCCATCTACTCCTTTCTCTGAAGCCGGTTGTCCTGTTGTTACTCCAACCATTCCAGCTCCCATCCCATTCAAACAAATCAAGATTAGCTATCCTCCAGGTGGAAGAAAGCTAAACATTGAAAAGGGAGAGACATCAGTCTTCACCAACCCTAAATCTCAGTCAAAGTCAAAGGCGTTTGATTTCTCTCATACACCTAGAGAAAAAGGTCCATATGTTTAAAGGACACTAGAAGAAGCCACCTTTGAACATAACAAAGCTCATCCCTGGAACTTCAAAGATTTGTTTCAAAGTAAGAACTATGTGGACTCTCACAGGGACAAGATAGCAGTATCATGCTTTGTGTGTGGTAAATACAATCACACTGCCAGCACCTGCTTTCACTACCGTGAACACCAAAGAAACTCAAAGCAGCATGCCTTTGAGAAAACAAACATAAACAAACAGGTGAGAAGCTATGATGCAAAGGCAACAAAGTTCAGAGAATCTCTATCCCCTCAAAGAGTGAAGATGCAGAAACCTCAACAAACTTGCATCATATGTGGGGAATCAAACCACTTTGCTGCAACATGCAAGTTAAACTCTTTTAACCAAGTTGCAAATCGTTCATCTGTGTTCAACCCATCAGCAGTAAACAAAATCGCAGCTGATAGAGTAAAATCCAGGAAACCAAAGGCAAAGCCTTCAGCAACAAAATCCTGTGCTGCTGACAAAGCACAACCAAAAACAACAGCATCAGTAGCAAAAGTATCTGCTGCTGACAAAGCAAAATCCAGAACAAAGCTTCCAGCAGCAAAAACTGCTGCTGCTCCAGCAAAGCCTTCAGCATTAAAATTGGCTGCGGATAAGCCAGAATTGTCAGCAACAACATCTTCTACCGACAATGTAAAGAAAGCTAGAAAATCACCAGCACAGCAATGGAGGGTCAAACAATCTCCAAGCATAACAAATGGTTCCATTGACTGCAAGCTTGCTGAAAATGGCAAATTAGCAACGATTATCTACAATGCTGCAAGCTACAATGTTCCTCCCACTAATTAGATATTTCCCATGTGCAGGGACAGCCAGGCAACAAACACAATACTTGGGTGGTAGATAGCGGCTGTTCCAGGCACATGACAGGAAACAGGTCCATCCTCTCTAACTTCAGGCATTTTAATGGAGGATATGTTGCCTTTGGGAGTGACTCAAAAGGTGGATCTATCACTGGACAAGGAACTGTGTCCAATGAAAGGATGAGTATTGAAAGAGTCAACTATGTTAAAGAACTTGACTTCAATCTCATGAGTGTTTCCCAAGTATGTGATCAAAAGCATTGGATGCTCTTCACTGACAAGGAATGTTTCGTGTTAGCTCCTGGCCTATCTAAACCCCCTCCAGAGAAGATTCTCCTAACTGCTAATAGAAAGGACAACTTATATGTGCTTGACATGAATGAAGTCACTCCCTCTGGTAGTGTTTCATGTTTTCTGTCAAAGGCATCAGTTGATGAATCCACTCTCTGGCACAGGAGGTTAAGCCATGTTAACATCAAAACAATCAATAAATTAGTGAAGGACAATCTTGTCAGAGGGCTTCCTGACAAAGAATTCCAGCTAGATGATCACTGCATTGCCTGCTTGAAGGGAAAACAACACAAGAGTTCCCACAAGCCCAAGACATTGAACACAAATGACACCCCTCTCCAGCTACTGCATATGGATCTCTTTGATCCTACGAATGTCATGTCAATGGGCAAAAAGTCATACTGTCTGTTGATAACTGATGATTTCTCCAGATTCTCATGGGTATTCTTCCTAAGAACAAAAGATGAAACTGTTGAGATTCTCAAATCCTATATTCTTAGGGTAGAGAATCAAAGCAATCTGAAGGTAAAGATCATAAGGTGTGATCAAGGAACAGAGTTCAAAAATCACACTCTGAACAGTTTCTGTGAGAGCAAGGGCATTGAAAGGCAATACAATGCTCTAAGAACCCCTCAACAAAATGGGGTTGCTGAAAGAAGAAATAGGACTCTGATTGAATCAGCAAGATCTATGATGGCTGACTCAAAGCTGCCCCTTACTTTCTGGGCGGAAGCAGTAAGCACAACTTGTTATGTGCAGAATAGAGTCCTTATTGTTAAGCCTCTCCAGAAAACACCCTATGAACTATGGCTCAAAAGATTTCCCTACATTGGCTTCCTGAAGCCCTTTGGATGTCCATGTACCATACTCATCACACATGGGGTTCTTCCTAAATTCGGTGCAAAGTCTGATGAAGGTTACTTTGTGGGTTACTCCTCTCAATCAAAGGCCTACCGAGTATTCAATTCTAGGACTCGGATTATGGAAGAATCTGCTAATGTGGAATGCAGGGAACACGTTGTCTGTGAACAAGGCAAAGGTCCTAACTGGCTCTTTGATATAGACTCCTTCACCCAGATATTTGAGCCCCTCATATTCTCAAATATGGAGTTTTCTTCTTCAAAATCAACACCTTCTGCCTAAACCTCTTCTTCTGACTACAGACTGGATTTTCCCAGTCCCTACATCAGAATGAAAAGGCCATCCATTGATCCCCCATCAGTGGCAGAAGCTATTGAAGCCAGTACAGGTGAAGCCAACACTTCCAATACCACAAGCAGCAATCTCTCTGACCAAGAAATCTTTAATGAAGCCTCCTCAATTCATGCTGAAGAGGCCTCTGATGCTAATACTGCTGACAATGTGAAACACAATGATCAGAACCCTCAAGCTCCTCTCCTCACAACTGAAGAGAATCCTGATCTAAACCAAAGTAATCTTGAAGAGAGAATACAGCTGGATGTGATACCAGCACAGAGAATAAACAAAGAGCATCCTCTGGAAAACATCATTGGCCAAATCCACCCAGGTATCCAGACAAGAAGTAAGTCTCATGAAGCCAACATTTGTTTGTTCTCTTGCTTTCTATCTCAGGTGGAACCCAAGAAGATTGATGAAGCTCTCAAGCACAACAGCTGGATTGAAGCAATGCAGGAAGAATTGCTACAATTCAAAAGACAAGATGTTTGGAAGCTTGTTGATCTTCCACCTGGTCAAACAGCAATTGGAACAAGATGGGTCTTCAGAAACAAGCAAGATGAAAGGGGCATCGTGGTCAAGAACAAATCCAGACTGGTAGCTCAAGGTTACACTCAAGAAGAAGGCATTGACTATGATGAGGTCTTTGCTCCTGTTGCCCGTCTGGAAGCCATCAGAATCTTTCTGGCATATGCAGCATCCAAAAACTTTATAGTCTATCAAATGGATGTGATGAGTGCCTTTCTGTATGGCAAAATTGGTGAAGAGGTCTATGTCAAACAGCCTCCAGGCTTTATAGATCCTACACATCCAAATAAGGTCTTAAAACTAGACAAAGCTCTCTACGGCTTACACCAAGACCCAAGAGCCTGGTATGAAACTTTATCTGGATATCTACTTAGCAACAACTTCAGAAGGGGGGCCATTGATCAGACATTATTCATCAAAGATGAAGGGGGAGAAATTTTGTTGGTCTAGATTTATGTTGATGACATTATCTTTGGATCTACAAGAAAGAAGCTCTGCAAAGACTTTGAAGTACTGATGCATTCCAAATTTGAAATGAGTTCAATGGGTGAACTAAATTTCTTTTTAGGACTTCAAGTCAAACAGGTACCAAATGGAATCTTCATAAGTCAATCCAAGTATGTTAAAAGCATCTTGGAGAGGTTCAAGATGGCTGACTGCTCTGCTGCAAGAACTCCTATGCAAGTGAACCATCAATTATCTCCGGATAAAGAAGGACAAGACACAGATCAACATCAGTACCGAGCAATGATAGGGTCTCTCATGTATCTCACTGCCTCAAGACCAGACATCATGTTTGCAGTTTGTCTCTGCGCAAGATTTCAAGCTGCTCCAAAAGTGTCTCATCTTCAAGCTGTCAAAAGGATCTTTAGATACCTAAAGGGAGCTCCAAAACTTGGGCTATGGTATCCAAAGAATGGAAATGTCAATCTCTATGCCTACACTGACAGTGACTATGGGGGTTGTAACTTGGACAAAAAGTCCACATCTGGGGGATGTCAATTTCTTGGAGGAAGGCTCATCTCATGGCAATGCAAAAAGCAAACATGTGTCTCTACCTCAACAGCTGAAGCAGAATACATTGCAGCTTCAAGTTACTGTGCACAGGTCATCTGGATCCAAAATCAAATGCTCGACTAAGGAATGACCTTCATGCAGACTCCAATTCACATTGACAACATGAGTGCTATCTCTATCACGAATAATCCAGTGCAGCATTCCAAAACTAAGCACATCGACATCAGGTATCACTTTATCAGGGATCAAGCTGAGAATAACAGAATTGTCCTATCCAAGGTTCACACAAATGAGCAATATGCTAATTTGTTCACTAAACCTTTTGATAAAGCAAGATTTCGATATCTAGTTGAATCAATTGGCATGATGAACTTTGAATAAGACATGTCTCTAATCTTTATCTTTCCTTGTAAATATGTCTATGTTTTTGTTCTTAATAAAAAGTTATTGTCAGCAGCACTTTTTCACTGCTGACAGATTTACTCTTCAGCAGCAAAGCCTGATCACTTTAAGTTATCAGCAGGAACAAGTTTCCTGCGGATAGCTTTAAGGCGGTCAGCAGCAACCTTTTTGCTGCGGAATGAATACAACAGTCAGCAGCTACCAAATCTGCTGCTGAAAAACTTCACTATCCGCAGCAACCAAGTTTGCAGCGGATAGCTCATCATCGGCAGCAACCAAGTTTGCTGCTGATGGGTAAAACAAGTCTAAATTAACTTTTACCTGCTGTAAAAGTAAATATCGTCAGTCTTTACCATGACTGCTCGAGTGGTTTACAGCTGTAACAATGAAAAGTGAAACAGGTTGTACTGTACAGGTAAAGTTGCTTTTTCTTCGTCTGCCGTTATATCACAATCTCAAACGTTCCCACAACCTCTTCATATTCAATTTCAAACCTATCTCCCATCACTTTCTCTCCCGTCCCCATAGCATTCAAAGCCCTAAATACCAACCACCATTCAAACACCCTTCTCTCTTCCCTCCAAATCCACAACTATGGCAGGCGCAGACATAAACAACCCAAACGACAAGTTTTCCCCATATCACAACCTCACTGCATGCCTAATAAAAGGCAAGAAATCCGAAGGATTCGATGATATGATCGACTTCCTCTGTTGGTCCAAAATCCACCATGCCCTAACAGTCAATCCAACCATCTATACTTCCCACATGGAAGATTTTTGGAGCTCTGCCGTGTATTCTACTGACCAGGGCACTCCCCAAATCAGTGGCACAGTAGACGGCAAGGAGATGATAATCACTGAAGCAAAGCTCCGCCAACACCTCAAGCTTCAAGATGAAGGGGACGCCATCTCTTACCCCAGAGACGTATACATGAGGACCTTTGTATCCTTAGGGTACACTGGGAATCAAACAGAGTATACGATAGAGAAGGCACTCATGGGTCCCAAATGAAAGTATCTTTGCCACACTCTTCTCCAATGCATATCCCAGAAGAGGAGTGGCTGGAACCAACTTAGCTCCGGACTTGCGTCGGCAATTCACGGTATGATAACTGGGGCGGGTTTCAATTTTTCCCACCTCATTCTTGATGGTTTGAGATACAACCTTCAAGAAGGGGTGAAATCACAGTTCTTCATGTACCCAAGATTCTTGCAGGAAGTGTTCAACATTGAGCACCAAGATCTTTCAAAAACTGCAAGAATCTACTCAATTCTGGGACATAAGAACAACATTTTTCAAAGCATGAGAACAGTTTCATAAAAGTTCTCAGGGGCCGATGTTCCATTGTTGTCTACAATGCTGAACACGCAAAGTGCCCAGGGTGACAGTTCAGCAAACCCAGCTGATACTGATCCCACACCCTCCACCTCACTGCCACAAACTCAAACTACTGTTTCCCTTGATCGAACCCCTGTGCATTCTACTGAGGATGCACAGGCACATACATTACTCACCCACAGTTTGATTGCTCAACCGGAACACAGGGCCTATGTTGCAGCCAAGTATACAAGGAAGAGGGGCAAGAGAACTCCTTCTTCTCTTGCCTCCAAGGCCCAAACCCAAGCCAACACCCCTCACTTAGAATCACAACATTCTAGTGAGAATATCATAAGGGAAATCCACATTGCTAGGGAGACTCCGTCGGAAGTCTCTCTATTAGGATTAGGATCACTTCCCGGATCCATAGAACAGCCCTTTGAGCCATTCCTATCTTCCTTGAACTTAAGTGTGGAGGAACCTGACCAAAGTGATGTACCTTCTCCAACTACCACTATCAAGGAGGTACTGATTGGTCTTGCTTCCGAAACACCCAACCCCAGTTCTTCACCCTTGAAGGTCCACCCTAGGAGTATCGAAAGAGTGGATGTGGAAGAGGCTGTCACTACTGCTGGTCCATCACATGACCAGGAGGACAGTGACAACATCTTTAAGACCTCAACCACGGCAACTCATGGTGAGGGTGTTTCCTTGGAAACTACCCTCACTGAGAGGAATCCCAGGCGCCAAGAAACCACGGGTGATGGGGATGCTGAGGCTCGGCCTACGGCCCCATCTGGGTCCAAGGATTCCACAACTGTGGATGAGGACAGACTAAAACTTCATAACTTGGAATTAACGGCCAGGGTGGCTATGCTAGAGGCTGAAGTGTCCAAACTAAGACACCAAGTCTCTATGCATGAAGCCCATCAATGCCCAACTTTAGCCACTCCCTCCCTTGTATCAGTAGGCACCCAAACTGATGCTTACCTGTCTACTAATGCAACCAAAAAGGGGGAGATGGTCTCTATGGAAGAAGATACAGACAGTCTTGACGACTGGATTCAAGAGCAGGTTGTACTTCAAAGTTCACTATTCAAGCCGGCTTTTGTACAAATTCATGACTTGCCAGCCACAGATAACGAAGACGAAGAGAAATCTGAAGATTGGAAGTTGGTCGTCAGGGCTGTCGATGAAATGCTGAATGGTACTGAAGACACAGAACAACCAAATACACCATTCAGCATCATCCCTGAAGCAGCAGCCATCATTGGTCAATCCCCTACCCCCCAACTACTCAGATCATCAAAGAAGCTAGAATTTGACTCCATTCTAGCTTGGGGGTATGATGGATCAGCTGAGAGGTTTTAGATTGGATGGGAGTTCAGCGGAGTAGAAGAGCTGAACTGGAACTCTCTCAATACCCTCCAAGTCCTACAGTTATACGTATCAAACTGCATCAACAACTCAGCAGATCTCTCAGCAGAACTTGCCATTTGCAGGTTCTACGACCTGATGGAGGATAATCTACCCAGGTTCCAAAGATTCCTACAAGCAGCACATCGGGTAGCTTATCCTGAATCCTCGGCGGCCGCAGAAAGGAGACTGACTCCTAGCAATCTTGAAATAACAAGGAGCAGTCTTCTCCCTGAAGAAGAAGTTCTGGGCCTTCGAAGATTCCTGTATGCCTTCCTGGTCAAGGACTTGGACGTGCTAGGTTGGGTGAGCACTAAGTCCCTTGACCACACTCTTCTGCTCAGCAACGGCTCCTCTCTCATCATCAACACCATGAACATCCTTCAGCTGCCCTCAGACTTCCTATTCAATATTTTTCAGCTCAGGGCAAACATCTGCAACGTCAACTCTCTTGAAAGCCAGGAAATGATAGCTACTGTCAGAGCCCATCTTTAAGAAGAAGGACTGATTCCTCAGGAAGAGTCTGTGTCAACTTCTGATGCTGACTCCAACTCAGATACTCCACAAGTTGAAGCCACATCTGCAGCATCTGGCACAAGATCTTCTCTTAGGGATCAGCTGAGGGAAATAGAAGGTCCTGAGTATCAACTTGATGAAGAAAGTGATCATCCCTTGTCAATCCCTCAACTTGCCAATGAAGCTGAGGCAGAGATCCCAATAGCAGCATCATCATCTGCTGTTGTGATTAGTGAAGCTGAAGCAGAGGCATCCAATGTAAACAAAGGAAAGGGAATCATGACTGATGAAGATGAAGAGAGGTTGCAAAAAGAGAAAAGAGAGATAGAAGAGAAAAGAAGAAAAAGAGAAGAAGAGGAGATGGCTGACATGAAAAAGGCTCAAGAAAGAAAAACAGCCATTCTCCTAAGAGAACAAACCATCCAGCTGTACGCTAGACAACTGGATGAGCTGAAAAGAAAGATTCCTGCAGTTGACCAGATTGAAGAAGATGCAGCTCTTGCTCGTCAACTGCAGGATCAGTTCAATAAAGAGGAGGAAGAATTGGAGAAAAAGAAGAAAGAAGAAGCTAAGTTCAGAATAACCGATTCTGAACTAGCTAAAGAAATGAGGGAGGAGTGGGTAAAGACTCTAGTCTCTCAAGGTGAGGATGCAGACTACCTTGAGAAACTATCAACTAAAGAAGTCTACAGAGCCTTCATGGGTCAGCAGGGTCAATTGGCTAGCAAGAAAAAGGCTGAAGAAGAAGAAAAAGCCAAGCTACAGTCCAAGAAGACCATTGCACTGAATAAAAGAACCCATGAAGAAAGGAAGGTCATGATTGACTTCCTTAAGGCTAGAGGAGATAGTGGAAAGAGGCTAGGTCCCATGAATTTCATGAACCTGCAAGCCCTCTACTTCAAAGTTAAAAAGGATGAGGAAGAAAGACTAGGGAAGAAGGGCTCCAAGAAAAGGGTACTTATCAAAGAAGAAGAAAAACCAAAGACAAAGAAACCCAAGCCTTCTCCCTCACCTACCTCTTCCTCAGTCCATCATCCTTCCACTCTCCTCCCCAAACCTTCCACTCCTCCACCCAACAAGTCCAAATCAACCCACCCAGCTCCCACTCATCAACAGCCTCCCTTAAAGAAATCCAAATCCTCATCTGAACCTGAAGACTCAAGAAACATAGTTGAATGGGTCTACAATCCACAGGATCAAAGGTTTGAGATCTTCAGGGGGAGAACTGAAAGAAGAAGATCTACATACAGGTCTTTTGATGAAGTTCTGCAACTACCAGATTCAGACCTAAGAAGAATTTTGGAGCTGGGTGAAGCTCATGAGCCTGCAAATGAGAGAGGGAAACATCTTAAGCTAGCAATCAGACATTACTTCAACCCTAGCAAAGATGTAGTCATGGATATCAAACCACTCAAGTCCCACTCTCCATTTGTATCTTGGTCCTACAATGCTGATTTGGATGAGTTCACTCTGATTGATGTAAAGAAGCATCAGATGAGATGTTCAAGCAAAGCAATCTACAAAATGCCACACAAAGACATCAAGACTCTGTCTGAACTTCCACTGAACAATCCCAGCAAGGATCCAAGAGGCTATGAGGTTGAAAGGATAGTCAGCCATATGCAAAAGCTTCAGCAGCAAAGTAATTAGAAGAATTTTGGTTGCATCAGTCTAGGGGGAGTTTGTAGAACCAAAGACTGATTGCTACCAAATTATTCTAAGTACAAGTGCTGCTGATAGGCTTATCAGCAGCATTCAACACTTGTTGCTGCTGATAGTCTTATCAGCAGCGTTCCACACAAGGTGCTGCTGATGGGCTTATCAGCAGTATTATTCTCATCTCCGCTGCTGATAGCCTTATTCACTAAAGACCAAACGTTGCAGCTGACTATCCATGTGAAGCGCCTCTGACACCTTTCTGCAAAAGCAACTACCACACTCCAAGCTGAAGGAACCTCAGTGGTGCAACCAATAAAGGACAATGTCGCGCGTCTCCAAGCATGCAAACAATGATGCCAAAGAAGACGTTTCAATAAAGTTATCTAGATTAGCCTTTGCGTGTAATTTAGATTAATAAACAAGATCAACGGTCTGTGTTCGATCTGATCCTTAGAATCAAGGGTCTGTCTTGATTCTAAGTTACTATATATATCTTGTAAACACTTCAAACACAGTGTGCCTTGATAGTGCTTTTCGATAGAGTTTTACTTGTAATCTTGTAATCTCAGAAGTTTAATACAACAGTGCATTTATCAGTATTCTTGTTGTTTACTTGTTTACTTTGTTGGTTGCTATTGTTTACGCCAATATCAACTAGAATAGAATCACCTTGTAATCTTACGATCCTACACATGTCCCGCCCCGATGATTCCGCCATCGGTCGGGGTGTGACAGCAGTGACGACTCCAATATCTCAACAAGAACAACAGTACCTATTCCTACTCCAAATGTTGCATCTACATCTGGGACGCATGATAGTGGCACTGAAGAGGATACTAATGGTGAAGGAAATGATGCTCGAGTTGATCCTAACACTTGTGTTGGAAATGAAGCTCCAGTTGATCCAATCAACATAAAATATTCTTCTGATATACAAGTTTGGGGGAGTTGAGCATGAACTTTGAAACAAATATCCAACAACCCATTGTACCAGAGATGAGAATTCATAGGAATCATCCAATCGACATCATCATTGGAGATCCTAATGCGGTGTTCAAACTCATCACAGAACCGTTTCTGAAAATACAAGTCTTTATGCTGAGATTCTCAGCACAGGTATCATGGAGACATGTTTGCATGCTGCATTCATATCCCAATTAGAGCCAAAGAATGTGAAGGAAGCTCTAGCTAACAACTGCTGGATAGAGGCGATGCAAGAAGAGCTGTGTCAATTCCAAAAGTTGCATGTGTGGGATCTAGTTGACCTACCAAAAGGTGTACATCCAATAGGACCCAGCTGGGTGTTCATGTGCAAAACAGATGATCGACACGTTGTGGTGAAAAATAAGGCAAGATTGGTTGTTCAAGGGTTTTACCAACAAGAAGGCTTGGATTACACGGAGGTGTATGCCCCAGTTGCTAGACTTGAAGCCATCCGACTGTTTTTCACATATGCCTCCTTTGTTGGTTTCAAAGTCTTTCAACTAGATGTGAAGAGTGCTTTCCTGTATGAAAAAGTTCATGAAGAAGTCTATGTCACCCAACCACCTGGTTTTGAAGACCCGCTTAATCCTCATAAATTATACAAGCTCGACAAAGCCCTTTATGGTCTTCATCAAGCACCAAGGGCGTGGTATAAGACTCTTTCAAAGCATTTACTGTCCAATGGTTTCGATCGAGGGCGAATTGACTCTACTCTCTTCATATGGAAAGCAGGAGGCGATATTCTACTTGTGCAAGTATATGTTGATGACATCATCTTCGGGTCTACAAATGAAGAGATGTGCAAGGAATTCGAGCAGGTGATGAAGTCCAAATTTGAGATGGGCAACATGGGTAAATTGTCATTCTTTCTAGGTCTGCAAGTCAGTCAACGGGAGGATGGTATCTATCTACATCAAACTAAGTATGTGCAGGACATTTTGTTAAAATACAAAATGAATGATTGTACAACTTATGGCACACCTATCCCAGTCAATCATGGTCTGCATCAAGACAAAGATGAAAATGATGTGGATTGTAAATTATACCATGGGATGATCTGATCTCTTATGTATCTCACAGCTTCGAGACCTGACATAATGTTTGCAGTCTGCTTGTGCTTGAGATTTCAGTCATAACCAAAGGAATCTCATGTGATAGCTGTAAAGAGGATTTTCAGATACCTGAAGAGAAACCTCAATTGGATCTGTGGTACTCCAAGCAGCAGTCTTTTGATCTCAAAGCATATACCGATTCTGATTATGGCGGTTGCAACCTCGATAGAAAGTCAACTTCGGGTGGATGTCAGTTCTTAGGAGACAGGCTGGTCTCCTGGCAGTGTAAAAAACAGTCAACATTTTCTATATCAACATGTGAAGTAGAGTACATTGCTGCTGCAAGCTACTGTTCTCAGATATTGTGGATACAACAGCAATTGAGAAACTACAACTTGAACTACACTGGAACTCCATTGTTCATTGACAACAATGCCACCATATCCATCACAAACAACCCGGTGAAACATTCCAAAACGAAACATATTGAAATTCGTCACCACTTTATCCATGACTGTGCTTAAAAGCATTTAATTGAACTTGTAAAAGTTCAAACGGATAATAACTTTGCCGATCTTTTCACCAAAGCATTTGATCGTACACATTTTGAACATCTTATCAACATGATAGGAATGTTCAATCCTGAATGAAAATCATTTTTCAAAAAAAAAATGTTTCTTGGAAGTTACATTTATTTTTCTCTTTAGTTTACTTTCTGTTAAAAAAAACCTTTTGAGAAAAACTAAACAAAATATAAAACAATAAAAAATTTCAGTGTCATTTGTAGTCAAGAGGAAATGATTGTACATCAGTAAGTGATCTAAATTTCTTAGACTGCACAATTGGGAAATGACTGCTTCATGACTACCTAAACTGTTTATAATCTAATTTGAATTGTTAGTGGGCTAGAAGCATTCATTAAATCATTTGTAGTGTGAAAATCTAAATATATCTACTGCAATTGTGATTTGAACACATGTTATGTTGCGTTAGTGTGTAAAAGATGAATTAAAAGATCATTATCAGAAATAGAATGTAAGATTTTTGCTAGTATATCTTTTGAGACCAGTTTCGGGTTATGTCTTTAGCACATTTTTTCGGTTCACTTCACTGCCCATACTCACAAGTATGCAATATGAAGTTGTGCCAAGATATGTCTTGACAACAACCGTCAAGGATATACTATCCCCTTGGATCACATCTGTTCCATTGAAGATATCTAGATAATAGTTGGATCCCATTACCTGAATCTTTGGATTCCATATTTATTACCCTGAATCATTACAAAATATTCACTGAAGATAAACCTTATGAACCAAGACAAATGAATCACTCGATTCTGAATCTATGATTCTTGATAATCCTTATGGATTCTGCTTGATTTTTCTGTGCTAAACGGTGTAACTTCAACCTGGAGATTCTGATAATCCTTGAGAAAATGTTAGATGTCTTGAGATAATGCATTTACCTTCTGTTCACATAACCGTGGGGTACACATTGTTGAACTTTAAATGGTACCTTAACTCACATGAACTTGATCCAAGGATGCTTATAGTTTCAAATCTTATAATATTGATAATTTGAATTAACATGATGTGTATTTCAAATTGATTCCAAGTAAGTATGTCATGATATGATCCCAATTTCATTGAAATTTATCTTGTATCATTTTTGCTACATGTTTTAGCCTGATATGATCCTCTGCCCATGACTTGATCAAAAACACGTTCACTGTAAGTATTCTATTATTCAGTATCTTGTTTATTTTCTCTGAAAAACAACAAAAAGAATTTCGGCGTGTTTTAGCTTAAAAAATACAAAAGACAAAAAGATTTCTTACACATCTCTTTCTAATTCTTTAGAAAAACCAAAATTTTTTTCCATAACTTCTGGAACACATCTTTGTTACATAAAACATTGAACATATCTATCATGTTCGTCTCCAAATACTTCATAAAAGAAAGTTTTTGAGTTACATAAAACATTGAACATATCTAACATCTTTGTTACATAAAACATTGAACAAGTGCGCATAACTTAACATATGCGTACTTATTAAGTACGCATGTGTTAGTCGTGCACACTTACACAAGTACGCACGACCTGCTGAGTGGGGTATATATAACGGCAATACGCATTTACTCTTCATTCAAACTCTCAACTTCTACAAAACTACACCTACTCATTTTCTCTTGAAAATCTTTGTGTTTGAAAACCATTCTCATTCACTTTTCCAGTTACAAAATCATCTTAGGATCATCTAGTGAAAATCTCAACCAATTTCAACCATGAAATCTTCCAAAATTGACCAAATTCGGAGTTCTTGAGACTAGGGTTTTGATGATCGATTTTTTGGATCAAATTGATGTTAGCATGTTAAATTGATCAATCCACTATGTTTCTAATAATCATTCTAAGTCGTTTAACACGAATTTCATCATCTTAACTTAGTAATTTGGATTTTTTGATCATAAATTGAGCCGTGACTTTGAGTCGGCCCCTCTACAATCAATGGGGTTCGGGTGTTGGTACTATTGATGCAAAAACGACTCACATTATATTTCAATGACATTTTTGGCATTATCATTAGAACAAGATTCGTATACCACAAATCTCAATTTAATGATTTCGGACTTGAACAGATTTTGGCATTATCATTCAACATGCGTACTTACAAGTACGCATGAAGGAATTTTTTTAATGCGTACTTTGTATGTACGCATGGCAAATTTTGTATGTGCGTACTTACATAAGTACGCATGTGGCAGAAACTTGAAAATTTCTTAGTCCTAAAAATTCTTTAAGTATCTTAAAGGTATATTACTATGTTCTTTAATCTAGTCTAATCTTGTTTTAACTATATCTTGCAGGTATGGCACAACGAGCTTACACCGACGAATTCAACCTGTTAGCTCTCACTGAACAAGAATGGAAGGGTGCAGCGGTCAACTACCAAGAGATAGTGGCTTTTCTAAATCGGTCCAGGATCTCATATGCTATCTCGGCAAACCCAATTGTCTCACGCACTTATATTGAACAATTTTGGGAAACTGCAGAACACGACTATATGGTTACTCCAAATGTAATTCGAGCCACTATAGCAATCCAACAAATAGCTATATCCGAAGACACATTCCGCCAAGTTTTACCGTTCAACGACCAGGGCACAGATCCCACTGTGTATGCAGGATATGTTATTGATGGCTGTTGGAGAAAAAGAATGGGATACGTTGGCAGGATCGACTACCCGTCATACAAGAAAGGTTAGCTACTGGATCAGTGGAGATATTTTTCACATATCATGATTATGTGTATATCGACATGTAAATCTAGGAAAAACGCTATGGGCCATGATTTGGCTTCTGCCATGGTTGGTCATTCACTAAGCAGAGGCTACAATTTCTCGCGCTATATTTACAAATCTATGTTAGAGCAAATTAACGCAACTGAGAGATTTAGGTTTCCACACATAGGATAGCGATTACAGGTGAAACGTGTGGATAAAAGGGTATTTGTACAATTCTTGAAGGCTGGAACTGAAGAGCCCATACCTATTCACACACCTCTATTTGGGCATTTAATTAACGAAGCATATACTGCCCCGGCTGATGATAGATGGTATAGTGCTAATTCTAAACCTGAACTTAGTGAGCATTCGGATGAGGAACCACAAGATGAAGAGGAAGTAGAACACGATGGTGATGATGATGATGAAAGTGATGATGATGAAAGTGATAATGATGAAAGTGATGATGGAAGTGATGGTGATAGTTTTAATGGTGCAGAGGGAACATATTCTGAAAAGACGGTAACTGAATCATCTGATCCTGATGACGCACCCGATCAAAGGCATCCACGTAAGAATATTCAGGAATCCCTTCCTGAATCTTGTTCCAAACGTCAACGACATGATAGTTCAAAGAGTGAATTCCAACTCAGAGATGAGAGTTCTAAAAGTGAGGTTGAAGCGGCGCATATGGTTGAACGTAGAAAGAAGTTCAGATCAGATCGCCTATGGCATGTGGTCATGGACGAAATCAATGCTCGCGTTCAAAGTAAAAGGACTCCTAAAGTACCAACACAACTTTATAGCAGGCGGAAACGAAGGACAATTACACAAGTAATTGTTCCTACCTTACAAGAGACAACTCCACAGATAATTTCCCTTCCTGCTATTTCAATACCGTTCTCAACTACAAACCTACCTATAATGACCGAGTCCATTATAGTGGCAACATTAGTGGCACCTACTATTATCCCCACAACATCCCTGCTAGTGTCTGTTACTGCTGGCACTTTGACACCCATGACTCATTGAATAGAGTTTGGAGATATAGGTCATCAATTTGACATTTCTGAGCTGTTTTTTGACACTATTAATGAGACGAGTGAACCGTCAACAGCTAGAGAAGTTGATCCAAGAGAGGCACACATCTCACACTTAGAATCTCAAATTGAAGCCTTACTGAAAGATGCCGCCAACTCAAGAACACAAATTGAAACACAACAAGAACAGATAAACTCACTAATTGATGAGACCACCATGCTAAGAAATCAATGGCAGAGCACTCAAGAGCAACTCAAATCATTGCTAGAACTTCAAACATATTCAAACTGAATGATTCTATTCTAGGTCACAAGCAAGCGTTTGATGCTCAAGCGCTAATTCAGAGAGAGGAGCATACGCTATTGGTTGACATTGTTACAAAACTGCGGAAACAGCTTGGGTCTCGGGGGAGACCAGCAAACAAGCGGAGGAAGCCTGTCACAATGTTGACCTAACTGGTGAAAAGGATCATGACAAGGATCCTAGTGCCGCACCCTCAGGTGATGCTAGAAGTGAGCCACAAGCTGCTTCAGCTTCACTTTCTGTAAAACCAGCGGCATAAGGGGAGTCAACCCATGAAGGAGCAGTTAGTGGAAGTGACAAGGCTAAGTCTGTGGCGGAAGTCTTAGAAGAATTATCTACCAAGCCAGATTTAGATTTAACAAATGAAGAAATGATTGGAACCTTGGAGGAAATCGAGGAAGGTGAGATAGACTCAGGTGACAAGTGGGATGAAGAGGGAGACGATGTGGTAATTGAATTTCCCAAGGGAGATGGTGAGGGAGTCTATGAACTAGAAGATGGGGAGATTTTTGAAGCCCCTACAATACCGAACCGGCTGAGACTGAAGTTGCCTGTGTCAGTATTGTGGCAACAACAACTGAGGTCCCCCAATCCGATCCCGTTCATGAATCAAGATTCCTCAGGAGTGGTTTAAGAAGCCAGATCAAGATCCATGGTACAAGCCACAATACACAGATAAACATGGCGATGCAGGCATGATTCTTTCTGTTAGATTTGAAGACGATAAAGGATTATTTGCAATCAAATGTTCTGGTGGGGTGCAATACCTTAAACCAAAAACCGAACCATTTAACTCCTTACCCAAGTATGACCTGATCAATCTAGCTAACTGTGAACTCATCAGCAACACATTCCTTGCGGTAGCTAAAGGTCTGTGGGGAGCATTACAAAAGGAGGGACGTTCAAGGAAGTTTGAAGTGTTTAAGCCTCAAGTACCGAGGCGTGTCAAAGATAAAACCAAGATTCATCAAATGACACGCAAGCCCTTGAAAAAGCTTGTCTACAATCCAGTATTATGCGAGACCCACATATCACTAAGGAAAATTCCTCAGGATGTGTTGGGAAACCTTTGGTACTGGTATGTAGACCCAGTAACCGGTGAGGCCGTCATGATTGAGAAGGGTAGTTTGCAGGAGATAGTGAGGGTTTTTGATGAAATATGTTTCGTCAATTATTTGGTTAAAGATTTGGAGGTGTTGGTTGACATGTACTGCATATATACGGATGAGTGGACAAAGCTGCTAGCCACCCGCTACAACAAATTGGTAAAATTTTACTATGATTACAAGTCAGGGCTAGGTGGCGAAGGTCAAGCTGGAGGTTCCTGAAAAGACTGAAGATATCCAGAGCTGCTGTCAATGTAACATCCCGAAAATTTGAAAACTAACGGTTCGGGTCAGAGAGCAACCCGAATCCATAGTGACTTGATGAGTAGCAAAGTTTGGCGAGTAAATTGTAATTCGATGGATTTTAAAAGACGTGGTGGGCGTTTTGCGTACAATTGGGATCAGAACGAATGGGATGGAAACTTAGGGACCCGAAATGAAAATATGGGTCTATTTAAAAGCCACCTTACACGCCAACCCTAGGCCATTAGGCCATGTCGTGCACGATGGCAGCAAGCAAGGGAGGGGGAGACGTTGGAGGTTTGAAGCCCGACGATGAATGGTTCGACGACGGTTTCAAGCGAATGACTCCGCATACAACCAAGGTAATCCTCGTTTATGTTTATTACGTGTGTTGTTTACATTTTACTTGGAAAACCTGATTAGGGTTTTGGGGACTTGATCGTGGTAAGCAGAAAGGAGACGAGGACAACGACGGAAGGGTACAGGTTGTGGCATGTGGTGGCAGTGGCTAGGTGGAGATGTGTGATGTTAACCGATGGCACGCATGGTCACGGTGGTAACCCGGGTGGAGTAGTGGACGACTTCCGAAGGAGAGAAAGAGAGGGGGATGGACTAAGGAGGTGCTCGATAGTGAAGGGGATGGCCGACGAGGATGGTGATAAGGCTGCTGTGACGGGGTGGTGCGCTACGACGGCGTGAGGCGAAGATGGTTGTGGGCGTGCAGCGGATAGGCGACAGAAGCCGATGTTTACGGAGGCAACGACAGACTAAGGCGGTGGTCGTGGTGGCGGCATGCGGCAAAACTGGTGGTGCATGGGTAAGTTCGGCTGCGGGTTCACGTCAAACTAGGGTTTGCATGGAAACAAGGGTATAGCCTAGCTTAGGACTAGTATCCCGACGGGGATAACCCTGACAAGGGTGCGGTGATGAGGTATGTGTTTGTGTGGATTTATATGTGTTAAATTGCATGCAAGTGATGAGTTATATTAACTGTGTATGAGATGGTATTGATGTGATAAATAGATGGAATCAATGTGATGTGTCGAGTTAGATTGAACGTTGTGTCGTGAAGAGTACATTGTGTGCAACTGTAAAGTCAGTCGGGTTATGAGAGTCCTGGTTAGGACTGGTAAGTTGGTTTCTAGAGGTTTGTCAAGTTACCCAACGTATGGTTAATATACATGGTAAATTTTGAGTTACCAGAGTAGTAAGCTCGTTCTATGTCGGTGAGACTTACTGAGTTAGCATGGTGGGTAGAGTCTGGGGTGGTGAATACTTTGGGATATTATAAGATAACGGGAGTTATTTATATGATGAAAATCTATACAACTATTTTCTAAGGACCAGAGGGTCTTGAATGGAAATAATTATATAAAAAGATTAGTTGGTTGTTGTTTAAATTAAACTATTAGAACTCACTCAGCGTAGCTGAATTTGTATGTATGTTTGATTGTTTTGCAGGAGAGTAAGTCGGATGAGGTATCTTGGCTTGGAAGCGGGGCTACTCGGGTTGGTGTGCATGTGTTCGTCAGGTAATATTATCAGTTAACGAGTTTAAAGATAATATTATTTTGAGAAAGACTTCCGTTGTTTATGTAAATGAAAGTTAGATATTTTTAATGAGTTTACCTAGTGAAGAGATCCAACTGTAGGGTGCCCGGTTTGGGGCCTTATAATCAAGGGGGAGTCTGTTGAAGCATCTTTTGGTGACAGACACTCTGGATTATGCTAAAGCTTTTGTTACCTATCTTTCAGTCTTGTATCTTTATGTATGTGTATTTGTCTTGTTGTTTTGATCGATTTGTAATTTACTTTTGTCTGAACTTGTATTGTATGACATTTGTAAGTTGCATGTCTGAATTGTGTACCAAACAAATACGCATGGAAAGTTTTCATGCGTATTTGTCAAGTACACAATTAGTCATGCGTACTTAGGTAAGTACGCATCAAGGTTGTTCATGTGTACTTACAAGTACGCATGACCCATGCCTATAAATAGGTAGGTTTGTTTCACATTTCACACAGATGTAACCTAACACACAAGTACGCACGAGTCAGTCTAGTATCAGTCCAGAAGTCATTCTCCAGTGTTTGTACTTGTGTTGAAACACCTCGTTATAATAGACCGTGTATTTAAAGTACGAGTGTTTTATTGTTCGTCATGTTTACATTTGCCGTTGTACGTTGTTCCACCTAGTCACGAGGATTCCACACTTGTTGACTAGGCTACATACTCACACGATCATGATCCGACACACCCACCCGGAGGGACCTACAGTGGTATGTGAATGTGTATAGACTACAGCGAATTGAACAAATTGACTATCAAGAATAGGTATCCCTTACCTAGAATTGATGATCTGTTTGATCAATTACAAGGATCAAGTTGGTTTTCCAAAATTGACTTAAGGTCCGGTTATCATCAAGTCAAGGTACTGGAGGAGGATGTAACTAAAACGTCATTCATAACTCATTATGAACACTATGAATTTGTAGTGATGACGTTTAGAGTAACGAATGCTCTGGCAGTCTTCATGGACCTCATGAATAGAGTATGCCGGCCAATGTTAGACAAATTCGTTATTGTCTTCATTGATGACATCCTGATTTGTAGGATCGGTGTTTTACAAGATGGTTCTGTTCAGTTGAGATTGGCGGAAAAAAATCACAACTATGCAATGTAAACAAGAAAACAAAGATAATACTAATAAATGCAAAGTGTATTAATCTTCAATGTTTACAAGTTTACAGAGAAAACTCTAACGAAGCACATGATTTAAAAATGAAAAGATACAATACATATAAAGGAACTTAGAATCAAGACAGACCCTTGATTCTAAGGATCAGATCAAACAAAAGCCGTTGATCTTTGACAATTACAAGTTACACTACATTTGGTTTACAACATAAAGATAAGTAGCTAAAAGACAACTGCAGTGAAAAGACTTCTATAATGAAAAGATAACAGCAAAACTAAGGTCTTCTCAGTAATCATTTCCGGACATATCAGAATGGGAGCATTGTCTTTTGTCATCTGCACCAATAACATTCCTTCTGCTGATAGGTGTGTCAGTGTTTCAGCAAAATGTGTCAGTAGTAAAGTCAAAGTTGTTGATGATCTGCCTATCAGCAGCATCAATGTTTGATGCTGATGAGAAGCCTATCAACAGCAACTTTGGACTTCAGCTGATAAGGCAATCCGCAGCATAGATGTTTATCAGCAGGAGAACATATCTATCCGTAGCAATTGCTTTATCCGCAGTAACTTTATAAGTCAGCAGCAAAATTGTGGAGTCCACAACATCTACACTTAGTGAATTTTGTAGCCGCCAGTCTTAATCTCTACAAACTCCCCCTAGACTGATGCTACCAAAATTCTCCTACTCCCTTTGTTGCTGAAGCTTTTGCATGTGTGCAACAATTCTTGCAGTCTCATAGCCTCATGGGGTCCTTACTTGGATTGTCAACAGGAATTTCAGATAGAGATATGATGTCTTTGCTTGGCATGCTGAAGATGGTCTTGCTTGAACGTCTCATCTTTTGTCCTTTGACATAGCATTGTAGGACCATTTGATAATTGGAAAGTGGGATTGGAGAGGTTTTGCATCAATGACAACATCTTTGCTAGGGTTGAAGTGATGTTTGATCACTAGCAACAAATGTCTCCCACTTTCATTATCAGGCTCATGAGCTTCACCCAGTTCCATCATTCTTTGAAGATCAGAGTCTGGAAGCTTCATCACCTCATCAACAGATTTGTAAACTGATCTCTTCGTCTTTGCCCTTCCCCTGAACACTTCAAACCACTGATGTGAATCATTGTAGAACCATTGTACAATTTCTCTTGATTCTTCAGATGTGGTAGGAGGTTTAGTTATCTTTTTGGGAGGGTATTGATGAGAGGGAGCTGGGTGAGATGAATTGGACTCTTTGGGACGGGTGGAGAGTGATCTAGGAGGGAAAGTGGAAGGTTTTTGGATAGATAGAGGAGAGGATGAGGGAGTAGGTTTGGGATTCTTTGGTTTTCTTTCTTCTTGACGAGTATCTACCCTTCTTTTAGAACCTATCTTCTTCAGTCTCTCGTCTTCTTCCTTTTTCACTTTTAGGTAGAGGGCTTGTAGGTTCATGAAGCTCATGGGACCTAGCCTCTTTCCACTTTCTCCTCTAGGCTTTAGGAAGTCCATCATGACCTTCATTTCTTCATGGGATCTGACATTGAAGGCAATGTAGGTCCCTCGGGTGTGGCGGATCATCACATGCAAGTGTGTTCCTGAGTCGGACCGCGGAATACCCGTGACTAGGTGGAGAGTCTTACAACACAAAGTAAACCGACAAGAGATTCACTTTAAACTTTCGTCTATTATAAACACTTGAAGGTTACAGAGAGAAATAATGAGTATACAATGTCTGCGTATATGACTGCGTACTTGTCTACTGTCAACCTATCCTATTTATACACGACCTGAACTCTGCGCACTTAGCAAGTGCGCAGGGAAAATTGCTCATGCGTACTTAGCAAGTACGCAGAGTATTCTTGCGTACTTGCTAAGTACGCAGGAACTAATTCCTACGCACTTACTAAGTGCGCAAAAGACTTAGAGATTTTAGAAACAATCAATATGCATTAGTAAATACAACTCGATAAGTAACACATACAGACGCTTACAAACAAAGACAAATACATACAATGAAAGTACAAAACTAAGACTCTATCCAGAGTGTTTGTCACACAAAAGTATTTCAATAAACTCCCCCTTGACAACAGCTCTGGATCATCTTCGGTCTTCAATCTTCAGTCTTCACAGCTCTACATCTTTAGCTTCCATCTTCTTCTTGTAGTCAAGGCAAAACTTGATCACCTTGTCATATTTAGAAGCAAGGAACTTCGTCCATTCGTCCGTATG
The DNA here is from genome assembly GCA_023525975.1 of Smallanthus sonchifolius. Lineage (NCBI taxonomy): Eukaryota > Viridiplantae > Streptophyta > Magnoliopsida > Asterales > Asteraceae > Smallanthus > Smallanthus sonchifolius. Next base: position 62,687,525 of record CM042019.1, on the reverse strand, counting down.
CATGCAATACCTGTCCGCTAGTGCCTCCAGATCTTTAACAGAGAAGTTAATGAAGCAGACTTCATCAAATACTCTGATCAGCTCCCTTGGCACTAAGCTTCCACTATCTGACCATACCTTTCCTATCACCACAGCCTCGCCCGTTTTTGGATCTACGTACCAGTACCATATGTTACCGAGGATATCCTGAGATAACTTGCTCAGGGGAATCTTGGTTTCACATAGCACTAGCTTGTATACTAGTTTCTTTAAGCGTTTCTTAGTCATAGGATGTCTAGCATTTTTGTCCTTGACTCGCTTGGTCACTTGAGGCTTAAACACTTCAAATTTCCCAGATCTTGTTTCACGCTATAGAACCTACCGAAAACCCATCGCTACTGCGTGATTTGAGTGACCCAGCAACTCTCAGTTTGCTAGGTTCACGAGGTCTTAACTAGGTAAGGAGTTGAAAGCTTCACTGGTTGGTTTAAAGTATTGAACCCCCGCAGATCGCTTGATAGCGAACAACTGCTTATCTTCCTCGAACCTCACAGCTAAGATCATCCCTGTTGCTCCATGTTGGTCTATTATAGAAGTCTTTTGCCAGACTGGAGCAGGATCCTTTGATGAACTAGCAGGCACATCTTTATCTTTCTGTGTCTCTGGATCCACAGGTGTAGGGTCGGCTAGGGAGGCTTCAGTCGATGCGTCAACATTACTAGCAGTCTCAACTGAACCTGTGTCGAGCTGAGATTCAAAGGATGGATCGAAGGATGGAACTTCAAAGGTCTCTCCATCTTCAAACTCATACTCGCCTTCCCCATCGCCCTTGGGAATTTCAATAACTACATCATCATCATCTTCTTCCCAATCATCACCAGAGTCGATCTCTCCTTCTTCAAGATTGTAGAGAGCCTCGATCTGTGCTTCCTTGGAATAGTCAGGCTCTAAGTATAAGATCTCATCGTCAGATAGATCCTTTGGAACATCAGCCGCTGACTTTCCTTTATCACCACCAGAAGTATCACTACCTTCCTGATGAGTAGACTCCCCCTCAGCCATTGGAATAGCAGAAATGGGCAGGATTGCCAAAGCTTGTTGCTCACATCCACTAGGACCGACTTCAGGATCCTTGTCTTTGTCATCATCCTTTGTCAAATCAACAGGATGACAAGGCTCATCACCAGTAGGTTTAGATGTCTTCTCCTTCTCTTTCTCTTTCTCTTTCTCCCCTGAGCATCAAGCTTCTTGGTCAGATCAGCAACTAACTTGACCATCATTTCATGCTCTTTTCGCTGCGCGTCAAACCGAAGCTCAAGAGACGACATGTGTCCTAGAATCATGTTGTTTGTCTTGATCAGTAACTCGTTCTGGGCCATCACATTAGCTAGTCTCTCATGCGTCCCAGCACTTTGGCTTCTTAGAATGGTAACCTCGTCCACCAACGAATTTATCTAAGCCTGTTGAGCCTCAGACACTTCCTTTGATTTTCGAGCTGTTTCAAGTAGAGTAGTGACTTGGGTTTCCAGAGTTTCTATCCTTGCATCATTTGGATCAGGATGTCTGGATGTAGACGCTTCAACATTATGAAGTGGGGATGAGAAGATAGTATCAAAGTCAAACCCCTGAGTGAAATCTCCATAGTTGTAGGGTTGATTGATATGTTCAACGGTGGTAGTAGGGATTGTGGATGTGATGATGGTTGTAGGAGTGATGGAAGGTGTGATGGTGACTGACTCTGTAAGAATCAAAGTAGTCACCGTCACAAGGTCAGATGATACAGGGAGGGTTACTATCACAGGTAACTCCTCTGTGATAGAAGTGACCGCCACATCAGGTTGTACCTGTGGCCTTCTCCGCTGTCGCCGGTATAGTTGCTGTGAAGGTGGGGTAGATGCTGAATCAATACTTCTAGCCGAAACTTGTACTTGCTGCTAAGTACTAACCTCTACCTCACTGGGAATAGCATGTTGCTGTCTATCCCCCTTACGTTTGTTTACACTTTCACGTCTTTGTCTTTGAATAGCAGCGTCAGAGTCAGAATCTGGCTCGTATTCACTGCTTGTTGACTGTCGCTTTCTCTTCGAAGACGACTCAGGAAGGGTCACCCTCGTCATTCTTATCGGGTGTGCCTGTGATGGTGCATCATCAGAATAAGAAGAATCAGACTCTGTCTCTTCGGAGTCAGATCCTTCAGCACCATCATTACCTGCTTCTTCGTCTCCACTTTCAGACGATGCATCCACACTTTCAACATCCTCCTCTTCTTGTTGTTCGTCAGAATGTTCACTTAGTTCTGGCTCCGAGTCGTGGCTAAACCATCTCCAGTCATTCGGTGCCACATACGCTTCATTTATCAGGTGTCCAAAGAGTGCGGTGTGCTCAGGGGTAGGTTCTACACTGCCTGGCTTTAAGAATTGTGCAAACACCCTTTTGTCCACCCGCTTGACTTGCAATCTCTCCCAGTAGCAGGTAGATTTGGCAACGCTTCATCAATCAGTAGTTGCACAAACCTTGTGTATAACAGGAATCGAAACCTCTCAGCCGTATTTATCTGATCATTTAAGGCTTTGAAGACGTATCTTGAGAAGTTGTAACCCCTGTTGAGAGATAAGCCAACCATGGCTGCTGCAAGATCATGACCCATTGCATCCTTTCCTGCCTTTCTTGAAGAGATGCACATGATCATGACGTGGGCAAAGTATCTCCATTGATCGAGCACCCACATTTTCTTGTATGAAGTATAATCTCTTACACCGACGTATCCCATACGCTGCCTCCAACATCCATCCACAAAGTAGTCAGGATAAGATGTTGGGTCAGTGGAGAGATCTCGGAACTGTAAGACCCGTCTAATTGTGTCCTCAGAAAAGGCGATGTCATGACCTGCCATGGTAGCCCGTATAACATTGGGGGTTACCATGCAGTCATGTTCCGCGGTCTCCCACAACTGCTCTAGATACGGTCTTGATACTATCAGGTCTGCTGATATAGCATAGCTGATCCTTGAACGGTTCAAGAAGTCAACTATCTCTCGGTATTGTAGTGCAGCACCCTTCCATTCTGGTTCTGTATGTGCTAGGAGATTGAATTCACTAGTAAATGCATGAGCCATCACTACAAAAACACACAGAAAACATAATAAGAACAAGAAGTTTCATTGGAATTGAATACACATGACTTAGTATAGCAGTTACTCATTGAACTGAAATTTCAGACTTAGAAAATTTCACAAGTGTTGGTCCTGCGTACTTAGCAAGTACGCAGGGATTTGTTCTTGCGTACTTAACAAGTACGCATGAATTACTTCTTACGTACTTGTTAAGTGAGAAAAAAACTTACTTGTTCAGTTTTTCAGAAATCCAACTTTTTCAACAGATGATCAAAATTGATGTGGAATATGGTCACCACCAGGTCAAAATACATGATTCTAGCGTATGGGACCAATATCAACACCAATTACCCGCTACATTAGTCACATTTTGACCTAAATGACGACCAACGAACCGACGGTCAAAATCAAAACCAAGGTCAAAATCAATAGACATTAAGGACGATTAAGGACTGCATAAGGATCGATTGTTGATTCTAAGCAAGTTTTAATTATAGTGTGTTACCAAAACAACCAAAAAATTTTCCAAAAATCAAGATTCAACCCTAACTATTTTAAAGTCTAAATCGGTCCAGAAGTCGCGATTTTGTGGATGGAATGTCCTTAGATTCTCACCAAGTGATTGTAATACGATGATGGAACTAGAAACGGGACGAAAAACCGGTTAAGAACACTTGAAGTTTTTTGAGTAAAAGTGGCAGAGGGAATTTAACAGGCGAAAATAATTTGAATGTGATAAAATTCTGAAATTTTTCTAAGTCCTATATATATACCCACCCTAAATTGGTCTTGCGTACTTGCTAAGTGCGCAAGACTTAACTCCTGCGTACTTACTAAGTACGCATGACTTAAGTCTTGCGTACTTGTTAAGTACGCAGGGTTTACCTCATGCGCACTTATCAAGTACGTAGAGACCCCTGTGTGCTCAAATTATGAAGATTTCAAGTCAAATAACGAACAAGATAAAAAACATTCAATCAAGAGGATTCAAGATCAAATCAAGAAGGTTAAACACAAATATTTTTTTGGCTTTTCTGAATAAAATTGAACTATACACAAACTTAAAATCTTTTTGATCTTTTCAAGATAGAAATATACACATATTCACACAAACTATTTTTGATCAAATACACGAGGAGAGGATCATATCAGGCTAACATATAGTAAAAACGATACAATATAAACATCAAAGAATATGGGATCATGTCATAGATTACTATTTATTCATACGTAATAAGCACATAAACAAGTAATTCAAGTTGACAATATTATAAGATTTGAAACTATAAGCATCTTTGTATCACGTTCTTGTGTGTTAAGGTATTAATTATAAGATATACAATGTGTACCCCACTGATATGCTACAGTAATGTAAGTTGCACTATCTCAAGGCATCTAAGATTTTCAAAATTATTTTCTAAATTTTTAGAATGAAGCTACATCAATTAGCACAGGAAAAATCAAGCAGAATCCATAAGTGTAGAAATAAAGACTGATGGCTACAAAATTCTCTAAGTACAAATGCTGCTGATCTCAGAGTTTGCTGCTGACCAACAAACTGCTGCGGACAAGCTTATCTGCAGCGGATACTTGTTCTTCTGCTGAAGAACAAATCTGCTGCGGATAGCCTTATCTGCTGAAGACCAGAGTTGCTGTGGATAGGCTTCTCAGCAGCATCAACACTTGATGCTGCTGATAGGCAAATCATCAGCAGCTTTGTATGGTCACATCTTGCTGCTGATCCTCATCCTTGCTGCTGACAGCCTTGTGCCTTGAAGATAAATCGTTGCAGCTGACTATCCATGCCAAGCGTCACTGACAACCTTCTGCAAAAAAGCTACTGACACACTCAAAGCAGAAGGAACCTCAACGGTGCGACCAATGACGGATAACAATGCTCTTCTCCAAGCATGCAAGTAATAATGCGTAAAGAAGACGCTTCAATAAATTTAGCTAGTTTAGACTAAACTTGTAATTGTTAGCTTTATACAAAAGATCAACGGTCTGTGTTAGATCTGATCCTTAGACTCAAGGGTCTGTCTTGATTCTAAGTTAGTATAAATACTGTGTAAACACTTCATTGTAAGTATGCTTTTTGATTGAGTTTTTCATTTGTAATCTTTTATTTGCAAAAGCTTAATACAACAGTGTTCTTATAAGTATTTTTTCTGTTTACTCTATTATACTTGTGTAGTTGCTATTGTTTCCGCCAATTTCAACTAAGAACAGAACCATCTTGTACTTGCACGATCCTACAAGTGGTATCAGAGCCTCAGCTCAGATTAAACAAACTCACACTTGTTTAATCACCTCTGGTTCTATTCTAAACTCTCTCTTTAATCAAGTCACCCAAAATCACAAAAACTAAGATGGCACAGAGCAATGGATTTGAAGACATCGGCAGCATCAACCGACCACCAAGATTGGTATCTGGGGAAGACTACGACATGTGGAAGAATCGCATGGAAAGCTTTTTATGTTATCAGGAGTACGGAATGTGGAAATCCATCAGGGATGGACCCTACACTCCCATGGTGGCCTCTGCAGATTCTGGAGGACCACTAGTTCCGAAGGAGCCCTCCAAGTACTCAGAAGAGGACATAAAGAAGATGAGGTGGACTTCAAGGCACTAGGAGCTATCCAAATGTGCCTTCCAAATGAAGTTTTTCATAACTTCAGAAGTTACAAAACTGCTAAGGAGCTCTGGGAGGCTCTTGAGAAGATGTTTGCTTGCTCAGAGGAAGTCAAAGAAAACAGAATGGACGTCCTGAAACAGCAATACGAAAACTTCGTCTGGAAGGAAGGTGAGTCACTAACTGTTTTGTATAACAGGTACACTTACCTGGTGGTAGAACTGCAGTGCTCCAAAGTAAACCTAGAGAATGAAGATATTCTCAAAATGTTTATCAGATCTCTCCCAAGCTGCTAGACACTATATACAGTGTCTATAAGAAGAACGGAGAATTTAAAAACTCTCCAAATGACAGAGCTCTTTGGCATGCTGAAAACATATGAATTAGAAATGATTCAAGCCAAGGAAAGGAGCTCCAATCATCAATCAGCCTCTTCTTCCTCCACCATCTCATCTGCACTTCACTCCGACCACTCAGGTCCTAGTTGTAGCAACTATTATCCTCCCATTGTCACCCATCCACAAACTCCAACCTCTCAAACAAACACCTCACCATTTCTCCTAGAAGCTCCTCCTCAAACCTCAACCTCTGCTGCTTTTGTTTCGGAAAACTCAAGCAACATGTCCTTTATCAAGGAGGATCTGGAATGCTTCCACCCAGATGACTTAGAAGAAATGCACATACAGCACTCGTATGCCATGCTCTCTATAAGAGCAAAAAGGGTCTACTCTAGAACCGGAAGACCCATTCCAAGCAACAACTCCAACACCAGAGTTGGATTGGATAAAAGCAAACTAAGATGTTACAACTGTAACCTACTGGGTCACTTTACCAAGAGCAAATCCAGCTACTCCTCAATCAAGACAGACCAACCAAGCCCAACCCAGACAACAACAACAACAACAAGCTACTCCTCCAGTTCAAACTGCAGCCTATGCAACTGTTAGAACTTCTGACTTCAACTGGAGCTTCCAGTATGAAGAGCTGCCTGCCAACAACCAAGCTCTTATGGCAGACACTGCAGAGATACCACCTCAGGTATTTGAACATCTTTGCTCTCAAGCTTGTATTGATAAAGTTTTGGGTTATAGAAAGCATAACCAAAACCTTATAGATCAAAATGAAGAGTTTCATCAGATGAAATCTGAGTTCAAAAAGGTTGAAAATACTTATAAAGAAAAGATTAACTGCCTTAAGAAAGAGATTTCATTGTTAAAACACGAACAAACTAATCTTGAAACTCAGATTGATGATCTACTGGTCAAACTAAAAGCTACCAGAGCTAAACTGGCAGAACAGAAAGTTCATGTTGAAAAATATGAATTTTCCTCCAAAAAGTTACAAAGACTTTTAGATATTCAAGTCCATGAGAAGGTAAAGACTGGACTTGGGTATAATAATGATCAGTACAAATCTGTTCCTCCTCCTGTTGACTATATTGGCATTCACGAACCAAGTTTCAATGTTGCAAATCTTGACACTTCAAACCGAAACCTTGATCCTTCAACGGATGAACCTTTCGTCAAAGGCTGCACTACATCATCGGAATCTGAGTCAACCTGCTCAGACCATGATGAAACCAGTGCAGCCCCATCTAAAGCAACTCTGAATAGAGTTGAAGTTTCTGCTATTATTCCAGCTATTCCAGTCCATGTCCCATTCAAACAGATCAAGATCAGCTATCCTCCAGATGGAAGAAAGCTAAACATTGAAAAGGGAGAGACATCAGGATCCACGAACCCCAAGCCTCAGTCAAAGTCGATCACAAAGAGGAAGGTGTTTGATATATGTCATACGCCTGGGGAAAAAAGTTCCATATGTTCAAAAGACCCTAGAAGAAGCCACTTTTGAACATAACAAATCTCATCCATGGAACTTCAAAGATTTGTTCCAAAGAAAGGACTATGTCTACCTTTCAAGAGACAAACTGGCGAGATCACGCTTTGTATGTGGCAGATATAACCACACTACCAGCACCTGCTTTCATTACCTGGAATACTAAAGAAATTCAAAGCATCATGTCTTTGAAAAGACAAACAAAAACAAGAAGGTAAGAAGCTACGAGGACAAAGCAACTAAGTTGTGGTGAAACCAACCACTTTGCTGCCAAATGCAAATTTAATCCCTTCAACCAGATTGCAAACTGCTCATCTAGATTTACACCATTAGCAGTAAACAAAACACCTGCTGATCTTGAAAAGTCTAAAAAAACAAAAGTTAAGCCTTCAGCAGCAAGAGTGTCCACTGTTGATAAGGCAAAATCCAAGGCAAAGCCTTCAACAGCCAAGAATGGTGCCACTTTAGCAAAGCTATCAGTAGTAGGATCTACTGTTGACAAGCCAGAAACATCAGTAGCAAAATCCGCTACTGACAATGTGAGGAAAACTAGAAAATCACCAAAAAAGCAATGGAAAGCCAAACCATCTCCAAGCATTATCATTGGTTCCGTTGACTGCAAACATATTGAAAAGGATAAACTAACAACCATCTTTTTCAAGTCTGCAGACTCTTGGGTTCCTCCCACTAATTAGAAATATATCATGTGCAGGGACAGCCAGGTCACAAGAATAACACCTGGGTGGTAGACAGTGGTTGTTCCAGGCACATGACAGGCAACAGATCCATCCTCTCCAACTTCAGACATTTCAATGGAGGATATGTTGCCTTTGGAAGTGACTCAAAGGGAGGATCCATTACTGGACAAGGAACTGTGTCCAACGAAAGAATGAGCATTGATAAGGTTAACTATGTCAAAGAATTGTAATTCAATCTAATGAGTGTTTCCCAGATCTGTGACCAAAAGCATTGGATGCTCTTCACAGATAAAGAATGCTTTGTACTATCTCTAGGCTTATCCATACCTCCTCCAAAAAGCATTTTATTAACTGCTCAGAGAAAAGAAAATCTCTATGTACTGGATATGAATGAAGTCACTCCATCTGGGAGTGTTTCCTGTTTTTTATCAAAAGCCTCAGTTGATGAATCAGCTCTCTGGCACATGAGATTTGTAGGTCCTCATGGCGCTTCTACAGATCGATCTCGTGATAAGACGTGACGTTAACTCGGAGTGCGGAATCCAACGAATCAACATTTATATGCATAAAAGACAATGTAGACAATCATGTAAATAACATTCTCAATTGTATTCCAAATCACAATGGTGTTTACAGACTCAATCAGACTAATCGATAATTCTCTGTTCTATGCGTATCGACTGACTCTGTAAACACACATATATATAACCATCTGACCTGCAATAAGCGAACTTATTAAGTTCGCCTCTAACAGACTAAGCGAACTTAACAAGTTCGCCTCAGATATACTTAAGCGAACTTATTAAGTTCGCCTCTAATAGACCAGGCGAACTTAACAAGTTCGCCCCTATGTAAACTTGAATAAACACTTAGTGACTTTTTACATAACAAAAACATAAAGACATAAGATCTAACTATTACAAGCTTTTGTCATTACAAACTATGTCCTAACAGACTCCCCCTTGACAATAGCTTGATCTACAGTCTTCAGTCTTCATGATGAACTCTTCCAGTTTTCCGGTAGTCTGCTGCCAGCATGCACTCCATATCTTCTGCATATCTCCAAAACTCTCTTGTACTGTAATCCTTGTTCTTTCCATTCATCAGTGAACATTATTTCATTCTTTCGCAACGTCCTCTGATCTTTCTTTGAAAAATTTAAAAGATTCATTGCATCATAGAAACATACAATGACCTTATTGTCTTTATCTTCAATCCTTGCTTCACCAGTAGTGACATCGACATACCACCATTTCATATTCCCAAGAAAGTCTTGAGGAATCTTCTTCAATGGTATCTTGTGTACAGCACGTACTGGTTTATACTTATAACTCCAGGTCACCTTCCAAGACTTCTGATCTGTGTTCTTCACTCTCTTTCCTTTTTGTGGTTCCAGTCGTTCATATTTTCCTGAAGTACCTTCTCTCTTGATTAAGTTTGCAATCACATCTGCCAAACCATTCTTTGATCTATTAACAAGAGGCTTTGAAGCTAGACCATTCATTTCACACCTTGGCAAGGTATTGAAATATTTGATCCTCGGCTTTAAGTATTGAACACCATCAGATCTTTTAATTGCAAATAATTTTGTATCACCATCATAAAACCAACTTATGATCCTTCCTACACACCGCTCGTTATTCACATATTTCTCTTTTTGAGCAGGTTGTGCTGAAGACTTGGGTAGCACCTTCATCCAACTATTTACAACTTCTCTCCACTGTTCTCTTGTCATCCCTGTATTTCTATACATCACAGGTTCTTCATTAACCTTCGAAGACTCAGTGTGAGTAGTTTTAGTTTCAGCATCTTTATTGGATTGAATATTCTCATCATCAGTATCCATCTTTGAATCAGCAGTGTCTTCAGGCAGTGTGACGTCTTCAGCAGAGTCCATAGAATCTGTTACTCCTTCATAAGTGAATTCAGGAATAACATCATCCTGGATGAAGTTATACGGCACTTTAAGACCATCACAGCCTTCATAAGAATCCATTCATCAGGAATCACAAAGCCCGGTTTCAAAATATAACATTCAGCATCGTTGAAATGGAACGAAAACTTCTTGTCACAAACTTGTGATACACTTAAAAGATTGTGTTCTAGCTGCTCAACATAATTTACCTTCTCAAATTTAACTTTGTCATTCTTTAACGTACCCTGTCCAGTTATGTACCCGCCTTTATTACCAGCAAAAGCGACATAACCGCCATCAATTTGTTTAACATCCTCAAGCAATCTAACATTCCCTGTCATGTGTCGAGAACAACCACTATCCAAATACCATGTATTGTTGATAGTCCTCCTTGGTTGTCCCTACATAAACAACGAGAATCAATTAGAAATAGGAACCCATGATCAACGTGCGGTATGACACGGTGATAACGTAGTCTTCAGAAGATTGTCAACAGACTCCCCCTTGACAACAGCTTCAGAAGATTGTCATCCGTCTTCAAATATCATCAAACACACTGTAGTCTTCGTCTTGGTCATCTGCACTTTCTCTTTCTATCGAGAAGAAAACTTGGGAGAAGGACCCCTTGTCAACTTCTGTCTGCAATATTCAGTTTTTGCAAAGGAGAACAACCAAGAATAACCAACAATTAAAATTTCCATAGAAACTGGAAAAATAAAATCTTTTTGGTTTTTCAAACATAAGAAAGACAAAATCTTTTTGGTTTTTCTTTGTATAAACTGAAATGTAAAATACGAAATAACATCTTTTTGGTCTAACATTACGAGTAAGAAGATCATATCAGTATATATGAGATATCAATCACACATCTTGGATATAAAATCCATATAATATCAAATGGTTTCCTATGTCATTCTTTCAAGCTTATCACACTCTATCTTTTAAAGACTTTCATATTGCATGTTATGATACGCGATAAACATTCAAAGAAAATAGGATCAGGCTATGACACACAAATTCAAATTGTCAATATTATAAGATTTGAAACTAAAGCATCTCATTCCCACTTTCTTGTGAGTTAATGTACCATTTATGTATGAAATACAACGTGTACCCCACTAATATGCCAACATAAAGTAAATGCACTATCTTCAAGACATATGAGATTTTAATAAAGATTATCCGAATTTCCAGAATGAGGAGACATTCTTAGCACATGAATAGCAGAATCCAAATTGGATTATATAGGAATCAATGAGATTCAGAATCGAATGATTCAATGTTTTGGCTTATATATGATTCAGGTACGTGGATCCAACTGTTATCTGGATTATGAATTCAATGGAATCAGAAAAGATGATTTATCAATATGATCCAAGGGCTAGTATATGTTTGACAGATGTTGTCAAGTACATATCTTGATTATACTTCAAATTGCATGCTTTTCGGGACATGGGCACTGAAGCAAATCGAATGAATAGTGCTAAGGACTAGTATATGTTTGACAGATGTTGTCAAGTACATAAACCGAAACTGATCTCATAGGACAATCTTTATTAAAAGCTAATAATCTTTATCTGATAGTGATCTTTTAACACACACACCCAGGCATAAAATGGGTTCAAATCACAGTTGTAACATATGCAATTATGTTTTCACACTACTAATGGTTCAGTGACGCTTTTAGTTATTGACAATTCAAATTATATGCATACACAACGCTATCATTTCCTATTTGTGTAGTCTCTGAAGTTTAGATCAAAACATATAATTCAGATATATGAACATAAAGCACAAATCAGTCAATCTAAGGTCATGTGTGAAAGAACATCTACTGATGTACTATCATCTCTTCTTTAACTTCAAGTAATGTCGATTTTATCTTTTTCAATTTGTTTGGATTTTTCAAAATCTTTGTCAAAGAAAGTAAAACAAAAGAAAATGAACCTTCCATGAAAACATTTTATGAAAAACATTTAACTTGGTTACTCAGGATTAAGCAATTCAATCAATTAAAAATTCAAACCGATGTAATCCTGTAATTGAATGCCATTGCCTCTGTCACCAACACAGTTTTGTACTCCCCCTGTCCTGTAGACTCCCTCTTAACTAGTCAAATGGTTGCATCAACGACTTTATGCTCACCATCGTCATCCTAAGTTTCATGTTATCATTTGGACTGTGTAAAACTTTTTCCAAAACATTGTGTGTGACATATTCTCCCCCTTGAGCATCAAGTCGTTGAATCAAAAAGATTTCTCATTTATCAACAATTCGTTACTCATGCAGATGTCATTCCCTGTCATGTGCTAAGAACTACCACTATCAACAACCAAAATGGTATTAATAGTCCCTCTTGGTAAATCTTGCATATCTAACAAGAAACATTAATTTGAAATTAGGACCCAAGCCATGGTAGTCATGGGTCGTCCATCTGTATCAAAATAATAAACCTTACTCCGTTCACAATTGAATCTCTCATTGATTTTAGGTGATTGCTCCGACGAGCCAGAAACAGAAACTTTAGATTTACAAACATACTTCATTTCATTAAGTTCGTTTTGCTTAAAATGTGAAGTTTTTGAACAATCTTTTTCATTTGAAAAATGTTTAGATTGTGAAAACTCTTGTTCTAAAAGTTTTCTTAATCTTCTGTTTCTCCTCCGTCTTTGAGGTCTAGAAAGCCTAACCTCAGATTTTGAGTTACCCTTTGGTGTATCATGAGGTTTAACCACATTTGAGTTAACATAAGGCTTACCAGGAGTTCTTACCTTTTCTGGATTAACATGTCGGTTACCTTTGGCTTTGTGAGAACAATCAATCCGTATGTGACCCACAAGACCATAGTAAAAGCAAGATCTCGTCTCACGATATTCTCTCATATAAGGAATCTTCACACGATTAGATGCACTTGAAGAAGATTCTCCTACATGAACTTTTTTGGAGTTTGAGACGGAACAAACTTTTTCTCAACAGGTTTTGATTCAGGCTTCATCTTCTCAGGAACTACATGCTTCTTCCCTTTATTTTTGTAAGGACAGTTCACCACAATGTGTCCCATCTCATTACAATAAAAGCATGTACGCCTGTCTTTATAATCTCTGACATATGGAACTCTCCTTGAATTTGAAGAACTTCCAAATGTATAATTTCCAGATGAATTAGAATCAATCTTTGAGTCTTCTTTCTTCATCTCTTTCGGTATCCCTTCTACCTTAGCTTCATCAAAATATTCATCACCACTCTCATCAGAATACACCATATCTTCACATGTGACTGGATTCATATTCAATACAGTCTTAGGATCTAAATCCTCATCTTTTATAATCTCAGGTGTCCCAGAATAAAATAACTGTCAAAGCTGAATTTGCAAGGGCTGATTTTGTAAATAACCAGAAACCCTAGTAGGCACGGTCGCGCCACGTTTTGGCACGGTCGCGCCTCGTCTGGCACGGTCGCGCCTCTTATAGGCACGGTCGCGCCTCACATCAGTTAAAACGTAAAAACAGTCTTTAATCGCAAATATGTTCGAATCCAAAATTTATAACGCTTATTGTGCCGTTTCAAACCAATCATTTCGAATTAATCACTTTCTAATAACCGCGTAGTGATTAGGAAACCAAAACCGTCACCTCTCCATTCCTTTCCCTCAATCTCGTCCAATTCACGAAACACTCCCGAAATCAATCATATGCGCATGATCCTCAAGCTCCTGTAATCACATTCCTCACATCAATTTTGCCGGAATCCCAATAGGAGACGCCAGGGATCAACGCATCAAAGTCGGAACTCCGTTTGGTCAAACTCCACCAATTCGATATCGTTTAAGGTAATTAAACACATCCTCAGACTCATTTCAATCCCGTGAATGAAAGCCCTAACCTATTCAGGGCTTATACCACAGAATTAAACTCAAACAGAATCTAGGGTTCATCACGTTTTTGGCTTAGTCGAACTACACCCTAGACACGATATACATTCAATTAAAATACATGGTTAGATTCGCAAACAGTCGTTCTTTGAAAACCCTATAAATTCAGCCGTTTTTAATACAAAAATTTGTCAGAATAGGTTTTGGAAAATCCAGACACGATTGTGCAAATCGCTTAGCACGGTCGTGCCTCTTGTCCAGGCATGGTTGTGCCCCATGCATAAGCACGGTCGCGCTCCATGCCCAAGCAGGGTCGCGCCCCATGCCCAAGCACGGTCGCGCCCCGTGCCTAAGCGCGGTCGCGCCATACCCTTGGCACGGTTGTGCCCAACCTTTGGTCAGAATCTGTTTCTTCTGTTATTTTAATATAAACTCAATTCCTTTTATAAAAAAAATTACTATTTTATAAAACTCCAAAGCCCAGAATTGTTTTCATAAACTAAATTATCAACTTGGGAATATTAAACAAATTAATTAAATCATTTCTAATGGATTAAAAAGTAGTAAATTTTAAATAAGAAGTTCACATATAATTGTCTTATTCCAAACTCAAACCTTATTCAAAATGTTGTAAAAATATTCATTTCAAATCTTCCGTTTTATACAATACCTCCATGTACCAATCACTAACTTTATCCAATTCAACCTTAGACTTAGACTTAGACTATTGTGCATTATTAATGCAATATACATTACACTCTAGGTTAACGTTGTGCATTACAAGGATCACATTACTAGCTAGTATCTCGTGTTAGCTACGCCTTCGAATCAGGTGAGTATTCACAACCCCTTTTTACTCTTTTACATTTTTGGGGTGAAACATGAACACTATTCAACTTACATGTTTACATTTACGCAAACAACACAAGTACAAATCCTATTTACATTCATGTGTGCAATTTGAGCTTTATGCCCGAGTGCTAGGTGTGCTAACCTCTTGTATGCTATTATGTGCAATCATTAACTATACAAGCCGACGGTTTTCAATGATAGATCTATTGAGTCTGACAAACCCACCCATGGTACGCGGTGATTGAAACCGACAACACACTTTGTTTTGCATGCTAGTTACGAGGTTTGATTGTACTTGGTTACACAATAGCGGCTCCCCATAAATGCCTTATTTATCATGTTATGTAAAGGATTTGGTTTACAAACTATATGTTATCTATGTACAAACTTGTGTTATACTCACCAACTTTTTAGTTGACCTTATTTTATTCATGTTTCAGGTGCTTTCATATGAGTTTGATCAAGACATGCTACACAAAGGCTTTGGACCTAGATAATCTTAATTCAAAAACAAATTGTATTTCATTATGTACATTGAATTTGATTCGTATTTGTTTGAATGGAATTTGATTTAACATATTACAATTTAGTCAACCTTGAGCTCATGAACAGTCTTACATGTCCCGCCCCGATGATTCCGCCATCGGTCGGGGTGTGACAGATTGGTATCAGAGCCTTGGTTATAGGGAACTAGGTTATTAGACACTCTTGACCTAGACTATAACTTTAGGACACCCATACAATGCCATGCTACTACATGTTACATTATCAATTTCCGTGTTATTATTTTTGCATGCTATCCTAAGTACTTACACTACATGATACAATACATAATGACATATGTGTCACACCACTTGATAACTCTTGTGCTTACACTCATTACTACCTACATGCTATATGATTATCCTCCTATGTGAATATTTTTATACCATATGATTACATCACATGATACAATACTCAATAGTTTATGTGTCACGTTACCTGCCCACTTTTTCTTCTATGCATAGCTACCTACTTAAATTATTTAAAACTCTATCCTAAGTCTAACACACACACATACACACCAAATTATTCATACCCCTTTGGACCCAAATACATGATACCATCACCCTTTATGAGCAAAGACTTAAACTATTGGGCCTAATGTCCACCAATAGTAAACTAAGAAGCCCATCTATCCTCCAAGAAGAAGAAAGCCCGCTGAAAAGCATAAACCTTACTCTTGGGCCTCAAAGCCCAGTCCACAACAATTCTCATCATGACCATGAGCCCAATAATAGTATTATTAATACATGATGGCTGGAAGAGTGTGTAATCCCATGAGGAATTCTGGCTAAGGAAAGACAGGGTACTTAAGTGTGTCCTATTGACCCACCCCTCTTTCCTGGGAATTCTCCTTAGGGATACATTACTTATAGGTCAAGTGTATTTCTAAAATACTATCGTGAAGGTTCGGCGTCATGACTAGTCAAACTCTAAAACCCATAAGAACTTCTATATTTGATACTTCATATTTCATTATCACTTACAACTTTTTCATTGTTTTTCTGCTAGACATGGACTCCTACCCTCCTCCCTCCCCGGTTTACCGTCCTGGATCAGAATCTGATTGGGAAGAAGACACTGAGACACCCGTGTACCGGTCACCAACACCCCCAACTGCTAGGCCAAGGTTCGATGTAAGGGCGTACGGGATTAGGAACACCGACCCGAGACTTCGAACACCTGGATCACCCGTACCCATAAACCCGTATCATACACCTCACCCCCATAATCAATTGCCACCCCCACTAAGCGACCCATACCTAATGCCCGACCTATACCATCCTAACCCTTGGGTAAGACAAACCATGGCACCCACTAGTGTCATGGGGATTCCAACCCATTACCTCCATCAATATGTAAGAACCTCAGAATTCGAGAGGCAAAGGATAGAGCAGGGAGTGATACACGACTTGCAAAGACAAATAATGGATAGCCTAGCAAACCAATTAGGGTACCAAAAGGAGTTAATCTCCATCCTCGAAAAGGAAGTACAAGAACATCGCACGGAGACCACCAGGGCTGAAGCCAGATCTACTACTCGAGTGACCATAGCGGTGCTCATCTTGGCGATTATCTTCTTCCTAGTGGAAAGCTACCAGCGACGTTAGAAGAAGCTTCTACCGATTTCCTTTGAATTTTCGATTTGAGAACCCTTTTCCTTATGTTTTGAGTAATGTCTAACATTTCAGCATCTAGTCAATTCCATATATTTCAACTCTACAGTTATTTTTCATTGATTTGACCCGTGGAGCGTAAATTACACCTGTTATATTTTCATCAAACCTTCTCAAATATTACTTCTTTCATTCAACTTGATTTAGTACATTACCAACAATCCCTTTTATAAATAAATCATCCTATTTGATGATCTAAATAAAACATCACTATTTTGTTTAACACAATATTTATTGAATTTTTAGAACATAAATTTTCCATAAAACTTTTCACCTAATAAGGAAAATTAATGCAATCAATTTTATAAAAATATTTTTGTTTCTTCCTTTTGACTGATAAATAGTCATGATTTTTATTTCATTAAAGTAAATAATTCCAAATTTTGGCTAAATTAATATGCTACTACTTGTTTAACCAAAAGTTGAAATTTTAAATTTAAAAAAAAAAAAAAAAAAAAATATTTTCTCATAAATTGCATATTCATTTAAAATATGCGATTCAATGATTTCACTACTTTATATGTGCACAACCAAAAACAATTTCCCACTTTTTATGTTCAAACAAAGACCCGTATTTGTAAACATAATTCCCGAATATTTTCAAAACCTCCTCGTTACCTCTCACTTAGCACTTCAAAAGACGAACCATACCACGTAGACGTTAACCCTTGTCACCAACATCAATGAGATTTGAGGACTTGAACCTAACTACCACATGATGCAAGAACGCCAAACAACACGTTTGTCCGCAGCACTCGATCACATGCAAAACCCGTTAGTACACATCGCACGCGAAGTTCAATACTCACGTATACACGTTTACAATATATCCAACGCAACCACATGATACATGAAACTAAATTGATTACAAAGTACTTTATACTAAACGGTGTACACTATACAAGATACATGATACTACGTTGCTAACACTATATATGAGATCCATTTTCTTCAATACACATAATACTATGTTGTTTACATTACACGTTATAGTTTATCGATTACAAAATACAAGACGCTAAATTGTTTACTCTATATATATGAGACTTATTTGATTACGAACTACGTGACACTAGATCATACATGAGATTTGTGTGCTTACTATATACTCGAAACAAAATTTGCTTACCATTATTGCAATGGATCGATTTCATTATACACAAGACATGATCATGCACTTTGTACACCAAAGTTGAAGACCATGATACATTGAAACGCCTCGGGGTTTGACGTATTCTTGTTCAAACACGAGCTAACTAAGAAACTTTAAGTGTTACTACTTTACTACTCTTTAGTTGCAAACAGATCTGACTTGGGACATGATTAATTGTTAGCGACTTTTATGTGTAAATAATAGACGTGATAATAGTGAAATTGCCCCCTTACCCACACACAACGAAAAATTCTATACGGACCATACGATGATTTGAATAATTACGGGTGCACACGGAATTATGAAAATCAGCGCATGAAAACTATAGTGAAATTTTGTCATGTGTTGTGACCTAAAACTTATCATGATGTGTAACAACGAAACGGATGTAATGTGACGAGGGCATGGTGGATACGCCGATGGTACTTCCTATATATAAGTGTCCTATCATATTATCAGGAGTAGCGTTGTTCGTGTCACGTGAAGTTTTGACCTAGACCAATGTTTATGAAATCTTTTACCCACTAACAATTTTGAGCACGTTAGACTACATCTTACACAAACTCAAAATTTCAAAATCCCATCAAATTCATTTCAAGTAATACATCTCACGTTTAGAATTCAAATTGCTATTCGGCAATCTTCTCCTTAAGTCCATTTCAAAAACTAAATTCATTGTCATCATTCATATTCAACCTTGAGTATCAGGCCTAAATCATATCAACGGTCAAACTCACCGAGAACCCAAAACTCCCACCTTTTTCTTGATTTTTAGTAGCTTCCATTAGTTAAATTTCGGGACGAAATTCCCTTAACATGGGGAAACTGTAACATCCCTGATTTTTCCGACCCTATTTTAATTTATTTTAAATAATAAAATAACTGCACGATGTTGAATCATATACTTGTTCAAACCTACACCTCATAAATCGTCAGCCGATCGTATTAAATTCAAAGATTTAGAACTCATAATCATGTGGTAACACCTCCTAGAGTTAATCCAGTTAGTAATCTCGTTAGGGGTTCTGTTAAATCCTAACCAAGCTAATTCTGTCAAAGCTGAATTTGCAAGGGCTGATTTTGTAAATAACCAGAAACCCTAGTAGGCACGGTCACGCCACGTTTTGGCACGGTCGCGCCTCCTCCGACACGGTCGCGCCACGTTTTGGCACGGTCGCGCCTCGTCTGGCACGGTCGCGCCTCTTATAGGCACGGTCGCGCCTCACATCAGTTAAAACGTAAAAACAGTCTTTAATCGCAAATCTGTTCGAATCCAAAATTTATAACGCTTATTGTGCCGTTTCAAACCAATCATTTCGAATTAATCACTTTCTAATAACCGCGTAGTGATTAGGAAACCAAAACCGTCACCTCTCCATTCCTTTCCCTCAATCTCGTCCAATTCATGAAACACTCCTGAAATCAATCATATGCGCATGATCCTCAAGCTCCTGTAATCACATTCCTCACATCAATTTTGCCGGAATCCCAACAGGAGACGCCAGGGATCAACGCATCATAGTCGGAACTCCGTTTGGTCAAACTCCACCAATTCGATATCGTTTAAGGTAATTAAACACATCCTCAGACTCATTTCAATCTCGTGAATGAAAGCCCTAACCTATTCAGGGCTTATACCACAGAATTAAACTCAAACAGAATCTAGGGTTCATCACGTTTTTGGCTTAGTCGAACTACACCCTAGACACGATATACATTCAATTAAAATACATGGTTAGATTCGCAAACAGTCGTTCTTTGAAAACCCTATAAATTCAGCCGTTTCTAATACAAGAATTTGTCAGATTAGGTTCTGGAAAATCCAGACACGATCGTGCTAATCGCTTAGCACGGTCGTGCCTCTTGTCCAGTCATGGTTGTGCCCCATGCATAAGCACGGTCGCGCTCCATGCCCAAGCACGGTCGCGCCCCATACCCAAGCACGGTCGCGCCCCATGCCCAAGCACGGCCGCGCCCCGTGCCTAAGCGCGGTCGCGCCATACCCTTGGCACGGTTGTGCCCAACCTTTGGTCAGAATCTGTTTCTTCTGTTATTTTAATATAAACTCAATTCCTTTTATAAAAAAATTACTATTTTATAAAACTCCAAAGCCCAGAATTGTTTTCATAAACTAAATTATCAACTTGAGAATATTAAACAAATTAATTAAATCATTTCTAATGGATTAAAAAGTAGTAAATTTTAAATAAGAAGTTCACATATAATTGTCTTATTCCAAACTCAAACCTTATTCAAAATGTTGTAAAAATATTCATTTCAAATCTTCCGTTTTATACAATACCTCCATGTACCAATCACTAACTTTATCCAATTCAACCTTAGACTTAGACTTAGACTATTGTGCATTATTAATGCAATATACATTACACTCTAGGTTAACGTTGTGCTTTACAAGGATCACATTACTAGCTAGTATCTCGTGTTAGATACGCCTTCGAATCAGGTGAGTATTCACAACCCCTTTTTACTCTTTTACATTTTTGGGGTGAAACATGAACACTATTCAACTTACATGTTTACATTTACGCAAACAACACAAGTACAAATCCTATTTACATTCATGTGTGCAATTTGAGCTTTATGCCCGAGTGCTAGGTGTGCTAACCTCTTGTATGCTATTATGTGCAATCATTAACTATACAAGCCGACGGTTTTCAATGATAGATCTATTGAGTCTGACAAACCCACCCATGGTACGCGGTGATT
Source organism: Smallanthus sonchifolius (assembly GCA_023525975.1). Taxonomy (NCBI): domain Eukaryota; kingdom Viridiplantae; phylum Streptophyta; class Magnoliopsida; order Asterales; family Asteraceae; genus Smallanthus; species Smallanthus sonchifolius. The sequence continues at coordinate 62,666,530 of CM042019.1, read as the reverse complement.
GAAACCGACAACACACTTTGTTTTGCATGCTAGTTACAAGGTTTGATTGTACTTGGTTACACAATAGCGGCTCCCCATAAATGCCTTATTTATCATGTTTTGTAAATGATTTGGTTTACAAACTATATGTTATCTATGTACAAACTTGTGTTATACTCACCAACTTTTTAGTTGACTTTATTTTATTCATGTTTCAGGTGCTTTCATATGAGTTTGATCAAGACGTGCTACACATAGGCTTTGGACCTAGATAATCTTAATTCAAAAACAAATTGTATTTCATTATGTACATTGAATTTGATTCGTATTTGTTTGAATGGAATTTGATTTAACATATTACAATTTAGTCAACCTTGAGCTCATGAACAGTCTTACATGTCCAGCCCCGATGATTCCGCCATCGGTCGGGGTGTGACAATTCTATCCTTTCAATACACACATTCTCATTTTCTTTTAGTTTCTGGTTTACCGTGTGCATGGATTTCATATCACAAATGAGGTCTACATTGTCATCCATAACCCTCATCATTTTATCCTTCACTGAAATACAGTTAGAACAAAAAGTTTTAGAGTTAGAAACTACCTCAGGTTTTACTTCTGAAGAAGATGCACCAGGAGCCATGAAAACGTCATCATCAGCTTCACCCTTTTGATCAACAATGACAGGCTCTGCATCAGTTTCTAATTCACTCAGATCATCTTCAACTGTCTGAAAACTTTCTTCACTCATCACATCAGTCTCAGTAGATTGAGTACTTTCACCAGAACGAATACTCTCACTATCACTAAACTCTGTAGAAGAATCACCTTGAGAATCACTCTTCTTTTCTAATACTTCTTTGATCAATACTACAAACGCTTGAGAAGTTGCTTCACCCTTTTTCTTCAATGCTTCCCATAGATCTCTTGAAGTTGGACACTTCCCGAGACTATGAATGATTTCTTTTGGTAAAGACATCTTTAAAGTTCCACGCGTCTTCATCTCTCGATCAAACTTCTGCTTTTCTAGTTTACTAAGAGCTGTCACTGGTTTAGGAACATCATAATATCACATATAGTCATAAGTAGGATGCACATATCCTTCAAATATGGATGTCCAAAAGTTTTCATCAGTTTTTGATACGAACAGTTCGAACCGGACTTTCTAGCTACGAAAATCTGATATGCACAAAAGTCTCGGTGGCATAGTTTCAATCTCATTATCATCACATGAAATTGACATTTTGAAATTTTTGCGAAAATATCCGGAAAAAATTTCCCGCCAAAATACTCTTCTTAAAAAATTTCGAAAATTCAAAATTTCAAAAATGATTCAAAACAAGCATGTAAACTTTCTCTAAAAAACTTGGACAAGAAAATATCCGGTAAAGACATTTTTTTTAAGAACACTAGCAAACAGATAAGTTCGCCTGATACTGTACAAGCGAACTTAATAAGTTCGCCTGAACTTCACTGTGAAGCGAACTTGACCCGAAGCGAATTTGACCAAGCGAACTTGTTAAGTTCGCCTGATCTTCACCAAGCGAACTTATTAAGTTCGCCTAATACTGAGTGAAGCGAACTTATTATGTTCGCCTACTAAGTTCGCCTGCAACAGAATTTTAAGTTCGCCTAGTTCAGCTGTTCAACCCAAACACGAACCAAAAATTCCGAAAATCATCATTTCTTACTGAATTGATGGAATTTGATTAAATTGAACCGTAGGAATGTGTAGAAACTGATTAGGAACACTTCTATCGAATCAATTTCATCAAATGAATCCAAAATCAAACCAAAATGATCAAAAATTCTCCATTTTTATCAAGAACACAAAAAAGATGAAAAATCTTCAAAATCTCTGAAATTTGATGTTGATTGGACACGAAAACACCACGAATCTTATGCTAATCAAGAACAAAAGATCTGATACCACTTGTAGGTCCCTAATTCGGTGCATGACGGATCTCTAGACTCGCGGTACGACATGGTGATAACGTGCGGAATCCATGATCAACGTGCTCGTGTAACTCAATCAACAACAACGGTGTAAATAAACGCTTTGTATTTCCACCACAATATCAGTTTACAAGATTTCACAGAATTTCTCTCTTCTCTAATTTGTCTTTATTCTAAACAGAAACTCATATCTCCTATATATACACAAACGATCTGCTAGGCTAAGCGAACTTAACAAGTTCGCATCAGATAGACTAAGCGAACTTATTAAGTTCGCCTTGATAAACCAGGCGAACTTATTAAGTTCGCCTCTCTATGAACTTACACAGAGTTTTATCAACAGTTACAAAACATGTCCTAATAGACTCCCCTTTAACTGTTGCTAACAATTCTATCAAATACAAGTCAAAGACTATAAGACTAAGACATAATATCTTCAAGCTCGTTGTCACCAGAATATGCTCCAACAAGATTAAACCATGTTAATATCAAAACTATTAACAAGTTGGTGAAGAATAATCTTGTCAAAGGGATTCCTAACAAAGGATTTCAGCTAGAAGACCACTGCATTGCGTGCTTAACGGGGAAGCATCACAAGAGTTCTCACAAGCCCAAGACCTTGAATACAAATGACACTCCACTACAATTGTTGCATATGGATCTCTTCGGTCCAACAAATGTCATGTCAATGGGCAAAAAATCATACTGTCTGGTGATAACTGATGACTACACCAAATTCTCTTAGGTATACTTCTTGAGAACTAAAGATGAAACAGCTGAAATTCTCAAATCCTACATTCTGAGGGTAGAAAATCAAAGCAATCAAAAGGTGAAGATTATAAGGTGTGATCAGGGCACAGAGTTCAAAAACTACACTTTAAACTGTTTCTGTGAAAGCAAGGGGATAGAAAGACAATACATTGCTCCAAGAACTCCTCAACAAAATGGAGTTGCTGAAAGAAGAAATAGAACTCTTATTGAGTCAGCAAGATCTATGTTGGCTGACTCAAAACTGCCACTCACATTCTGGGCAGAAGCAGTTAGCACAGCCTGTTATGTGCAAAATAGAGTTCTAATTGTCAAACCCCTCAACAAGACACCTTATGAACTTTGGTTTCAAAGAGTTCCCAACATTGGGTTTCTAAAACCTTTTGGGTGTCCATGCACCATTCTCATCACACATGGGGTTCTTCCTAAGTTTGGTGCCAAATCTGATGAAGGATATTTTATGGGCTGCTATTCTCAATCAAAGGCCTATAGAGTATTCAATTCAAGAACAAGAATTGTGGAAGAATCAGCAAATGTGGAATGTAGAGAACACATAGTCTGTGAGCAGGGCAAAGGTCCAAACTGGCTCTTTGACATAAACTCCTTCTCCAAAATATTTGAGCCTCTCACCTTCTCAAATATGGAGTCTACGTCTACACAAACACCTGCCTCCACTTCATCCACTGACTACAAACTGGAGTTTCCTAAATCTTCTATCAGTCTGAGAAGACCATCAATTGATCCTCCATCAGTTGTGGAAGCAATTGAAGCAAGTGAAGCCAGAACAAGACAGTCCAATGTAACCAGCAGCAGCCTGCCTGAAACTGAAAATCTAAATGAAGACTCTTCGATAAATGCTGCAAATGTTGATGATGCTATTGCTGAAAATATTGATGTGGCTAATGATGTTGAAGACTCTTCCACCATGAATGAAGAGACCCCTAATCAAAATCATAGCAATCTGGAGCAAGGGATACAGCTGGAGGTGGTACCAGCACAGAGCATCCACAAAGAACATCCTCATGAAAATATTATTGGCCAAGTCCACCAAGGAGTTCTCACAAGAAGCAAATCTCACGAGGCCAATATATGCTTGTTTTCATGTTTCCTATCTCAGGTGGAACCCAAGAAGATAGATGAAGCACACAAACAGAGCAGCTGGATTTAGGCGATGCAGGAAGAATTGCTGCAATTCAAGAGGCAGGATGTCTGGAAACTTGTTGATCTTCCACCAGGTAAATATGTTATTGGCACACGATGGGTTTTCAGGAACAAGCAAGACGAGAGAGGTATTGTAGTCAAGAACAAAGCCAGACTTGTAGCTCAAGGCTACACACAGGAAGAAGGAATTGACTATGATGAAGTCTTTGCTCCTGTTGCCAGGCTGGAGGCCATTAGAATCTTCCTAGCATATGCTGCATCCAAGAATTTCACTGTCTATCAAATGGACGTAAAAAGTTACTTTCTGTATGGGAAGATTGGTGAGGAAGTATACGTCAAACAGCCTCCAGGCTCTATAGATCCTGCACATCCTACTCATTTGTTCAAACTAGACAAAGCTCTGTATGGCCTACATCAAGCACCAAGAGCCTGGTATGAAACCTTGTCAGGATATCTACTAAGCAACAACTTCAGAAGAGGTGCCATTGACCAGACCTTGTTTATCAAAGATGAAGGGGGAGAAATCTTACTAGCTCAAATTTATGTTGATGACATCATCTTTGGATCAACAAGGAAACAGCTGTGCAAAGACTTTGAGACTCTGATGCACTCAAAGTTTGAAATGAGTTCAATGGGTGAACTAAATTTCTTTTTGGGTCTACAAGTCAGAATCTTTGTCAGCCAATCCAAATATGGAAAGAGCATTTTGGAAAGATTCAAAATGGCTGACTGCTCTGCTGCATGAACCCCTATGCAAGTGCATCATCAGCTGACTCCAGACAAAGATGGCCAAGACACTGATCAACATCAGTACCGTGCAATGATAGGGTCTCTCATGTATCTCACTGCCTTAAGGCCAGATATCATGTTTGCAGTATGTCTCTGTGCAAGATTTCAAGCAGCTCCAAAAATTTCACATCTTCAAGCCGTCAAGATAATCTTTAGATACCTAAAGGGAGCCTCAAGACTTGGGCTATGGTACTCTAAAAATGACATGTTTAATCTGTATGCATACACTGACAGTGACTATGGGGGATGTAACTTGGACAAAAAGTCCACTTCAGGGGGATGTCAGTTTCTAGGAGGGAGACTGATTTCATGGCAGTGCAAAAAGCAAACATGTGTTTCAACTTCTATAGCTGAAGCAGAATACATTGCAGCTTCAAGTTGCTGTGCACAAGTCATCTGGATACAAAATCAAATGCTGGATTATGGGATGACTTTCATGGAAACTCCAATTCACATTGACAACATGAGTGCTATATCAATCACAAACAATCCGGTGCAGCACTCCAAAACAAAGCACATTGATATCAGGTATCATTTCATAAGATATCAAGCTGAGTAAAAGAGGATTATTTTAACCAAAGTTCATACGAATGAGCAATATGCTGATTTGTTTACAAAACCTTTTGATGAAGCTAGATTTAGATATTTAGTTGAATCCGTTGGTATGATGAACTTTGATTAAAATCTATCTCTAAAAGTATATTTTATAATGTGCTTTGTCTTTTTGTTGTAAATAAAAGTTATAAGTCAGCAGCTTTTTTGTCCTTTAGCTGCTGACAGGTTTAATCTTCAGCAGCAAAAGATTTGCAACTAACTGCTTTAAGTTATTAGCCAGAATAGGTTTTCTGCGGATAACTTTAAGACTGTCAGCAGCAACATCTTTGCTGCAGATTATTAAATCCATCAGCAGCAGATAGGTTTGCTGCTAACAGACTTAACCTTCCACAGCAACCAAGTTTGCAGCGGTTAAGCTTATTCATCCACAGTAACCAAGTTTGCTGCTGATGGGTAAATTTAAATCCAAATTAACTTTTAACTGCTGTAAAAATTAACGTCAGTCTTTACCATGACTGCCTCGGTGTATTATAGCTGTAACAGTAAAAGGTGAATAAGGTTGTATTGTACAAGTCATTTTGCTTTTTCCCTCCTCTGCCGTTATAAGAACAAATCAAATTTCCTTACCACCTCTTCACCTTCAATTTCACCCTAAACCCACATCACTTTCTCTCAAGTCCCCACCACATTCAAAGCCCTTCATCCTTAAACCTTCAAACCTTCCCTCCAAATCAAACAACAATGGCAGACATCAATAACCCTGACGATAAGTTCTCCCCATACCATAACCTTACAGCATACCTAACCAAGGGAAAGAAATAAGAAGGATTCAATGATATGATCGACTTCTTATGTCGATCAAAGATCCATTTTACCCTCACAACCAACCCCACCATATATATCCCTCATATGGGGGATTTCTGGAGTACTGCCGTCTACTCTACCGAACAGGGGATTCCCTAAATTAAACCCAAGGTAGACGGAAAGCATATCACCATCTCAGAAGCCACACTCAGAAAACATCTTAAGCTTCAAGATGAGGGAGCAGCCATCCCATACTCAAAGGACGAGTACATGAGGACCTTTGTATCCATAGGGTACATTGGAAATCAAAATGAGTATACAATTGAGAAGGCGCTGATGGGCCCTCCATGGAAGTATATCTGCCACACTCTTCTCCAATGCATATATCAGAAGAGAAGTGGATGGCATCAAGTGAGCTCCGCACTTGCCTCCGCCTTCCATGGTATGATCACTGGCCAAGGCTTCAACTTTGCACACCTCATCTTTGAGGGTTTGAGATATAACCTTCAAGAGGGTGCAAAGCAACAATTTTTTATGTACTCAAGATTCTTGCAGGAGGTTTTCAATCAAGAACTAAAAGAACTTTCAAAACCTGCAAGAATCTACATCATGCTGGGACATAAAAATAATATTTTTCAAAGCATGAGAACTGTTTCCAAAAAGTTCTCAGGGGTCAATGTTCCATTGTTATCTATAATGCTGAACATACAAAGTACCACGGGTGACAGTTCAACAATCCCAGTTGATACTGATCCCACACCCTCCACCTCACATCCTGAACAAGTATCCGCTTCCACCATTCTAACCCCTGTGCATACTACTAAGGATGCACATGTACAAAAATTACTTACACCTGTTTTTGATGTTATCGTTCCACCGGAACACAGGGCCCCGGTTGCAACGACATATACAAAGAAATGGGGCAAGGGAACTCCTTCTTCTCTTGCCTCCAAGGCCCAAACCCAATCTCAAAGCCCTCATTCAGAATCCCAACATTCTAATGAGAATATCAAAAGGTATAGCCACAACACTAGAGAGACTTCATGTTAGGACATAGTTTGTAATGACAAAAGCTTGTAATAGTTAGATTTTATGTCTTTATGTTTTTGTTATGTAAATGTCAAATGTCACTAAGTGTTTTACAAGTATAGCCTAGAGGCGAACTTTTTAAGTTCGCCTGGTCTATCAGAGGCGAACTTAATAAGTTCGCTTAAGTCTAACTAAGGCGAACTTGTTAAGTTCGCTTAAGCTGTTAGAGGCGAACTTAATAAGTTCGCCTATATCAGGTCAGTTATCTATATATATGTTTACAGAGTCAGTCGTTCAAGAGAGATCAGAACAGAACCAAATAGAACAGAGAAGTCCGATTGAGTCTGTAAACATCATTGTGATTTTAAATACGAATTGAGAAGGTTATTTACTTGCTTGTTTGCATTATCTTTTATGCGTATAAACGTTGACTCGTTGGATTCCGCACTCCGAGTAAACGTCATGTCTTATCATGAGATCGATCCGTAGACACGCAATAGGGGCCTACAAGTGGTATCAGAGCTTTTGCTCGTGATTCTTGTTGATTCTAGACGATTTTATATGCAAATTGACATCAAATTCATCATTTTTGAGTTTTTCATTTCAATGGAGTTTTCAAGACTGATTTTGATCTGATTTGGTGTTTTTGAAGAGGATTATGATGAAATTGATCCGATAGAAAGCTTCTAATTGACAAATTACACGATCCTACGGTCCAATTTTGTTTAATTCCTTCAATTCAGTGATTAATAACGATTTTTTGATGTTCTTGGTTCGCGATTTTCGTCTGAAGAAGTTCTTGATCTTGATTCTGTTACGGCAAGCGAACTTGCTGATTTCTGTGCAGGCGAACTTAGCAAGCGAACTTGTCAAGTTCGCTTCTCACAGGGTTAAGCGAACTTATTTTAGGCGAACTTAATCAGATTGTTGAATTATGATTTAAGCGAACTTATTAAGTTCACTTCTCATTAAGTTCGCTTGGATGTATTATAGGCGAACTTATTATCTACGCCTGAGGGTAAGACTGTTCAACACTTGGAAATTTTTCAGAAATTTTTTTTTGAAAATGACAAATATGGTTCAAGTCACGAATATGTTCAATTATGACAATGAGATCGGTACATCTCAAAAACCTCCGAAGTTGTTGAATCTAGCTGATTATTCTAATTGGAAAGATCGGTTTGACCAGTTCGTATCTTTTACCGATACTAGTTTGTGGATTTCGATTTTGGAAGGATATACGCATCCTACTTATTCGTGGATGGGAATGGATGATGTTCCGAAGCCGGTGTCAGCGTTAACTACTGAAGAGAAGTTGTTATTTGATAGGGAAAAGAAAGCGATGGCTAGTATTTCGATGTCTCTTCCAAAGGAAATATATCACAGTTTTAAACAGTTCAAGTCTTCTCAACAACTATGGGAAGCATTACAGAAAAGGTGTGCAGGAAGTTTGGATGTGAAGAAGAGTAGAAAGGAGTTACTAAAGAAGCAGTTCCTGGTCTTTAAACATTTTCCAAACGAATCCTTGGATGATCTTGCTACAAGATTCTATCATCTTCTTAGTGAACTGGCTAGTGCGTCTGTGGTGTATGAGACTGAGGAAATCAATGATAAATTCTTGGAGGCTTTACCATCAAAATTTGATGTGTATATGGTTTTAATCAAAGAGAATATTAAGTACAAAACCATTTCTCTTGAAGAAGTTCTAGGGAAGATTCAGTCGCATGACATGAATATGAAGAAGAAAGAGACTAATATGGAGCATATCCAGGATCCCTCAATGTATTTTGCCAAATCTACTGGTAAATCTGGTACTGGAGTGGCATTCTTTTCTGGTGATGCTCAAGAGTCTTCAAATGATCCGTGTTCTGGAGTTCCAAATTATTCTGGTCATTCAAGCCATTCTGGATTTTCTATGACTACAGCTTCAACATCATCTGGATCTCATTTGAATCAGAAAGTTGCTGATGATTATCTTGCTATGTTTTCATCTTTCATGGCATCATATGGGAATTTTATTGGAGGGAAAATACATGATCCTGAGGTTATAGAAGAAGATTTCAGACAGATTGATCTGGAAGAAATGAATATCCAATGGAATATGGCTATGTTGATGTGCCAAGCTAAAGATTTCTTAAAGAAAACTGGCAGAAAATATATTGGTTCAAGTAGTCGATCTCGTATGGGTTTTGATAAGAGCAAACTTCGTTGTCACAACTGCCAAGAGTATGGTCAATTTGCTAAGGAGTGTGTGAAGCCGAAGGTAGAATTTGATTCTCAAAAGAAGCAGAATAATTTTCAAAACAATCAGCCTAACTTTCAGCATAATCGGAATCAATCACATGGTTCTTCTGGTAATACAAATCATGCATATGCATCATCAACATTGGTTGCTCAAAACGACGAAAACTATGACTGGGGCATTCATCTGGAAGACTTGGTGGGTGCTGTGAGTTAGGCTTTTGTTGCAGAAATTCATTCTGAAATACCAGAGGAGTCTACTGATGATGAAAGTTCTAGTGATGATTCGTGTGATAGTGATAGTGTTCCAAGCGTTGATGATGAGGTAGAACAAGGGCAGAATATTGATTCTGATGCTGCATCAGGGGTTGCTAAGGAGGATATTGTTCTTACAAAAAATGCTTCAGTTGGTGATGATTCAGAGAATATTCCCATTGCCAAAGTATTCATGGCAGACATGTCTGATCCGTCTAAGGTAAAAGACTCTGTTTGTCATATTTACTGTTCTAACTGCATTTCTGTTAAAGATAAACCGCAAAAGGTCATGGATGATAACACAAACTTGATTTGTGACATGAAATCAATGCATTCAGTTAATCAAAAACTGAAAAATAATGATAAGTTGTGCATTGATAGAATTGAGTCTTTGAAAAGAGACTTAAATTCTCTTGGGCTAAAATACAAAGAGCAGGGTTGTCATCTAGATATGGCTTATGCTGAAATAGAAAAACGTAATGAAGCTGTTGCCCAAAAGAATAAAGAAATATCTGACAAAGAGTCTGAGGTGATCAAACTTCATCAAAAGTTGGAACAATTTGAAAGTTCTTCAGTTGTTTTGGATTATTTTAACTCAAATGCTGATCCTACTAAGCGTGTTGCTGGTATTGGATTTATTTTTCCACCATTTAATGCAAATTATGTGGTGGAACCTGAAATCATAAATGAAGAGGAGATAGATCCAAAAACTGTGTTAAAGGTGAATCCGGTAACTGGGGAGGATATGGTGTATGAGTCTGATTCTGAAGATGAGATGTTCAATGAAAAGAAGGTCGAGGGCATTCCAAAAGAGGTGAAAATTGATGAACCAACAGTTGTTAAAACTGTTACCCGGGATGGATGCATTATGACTGAACCCGAAGAGGTTAAAGTTGTTCCAACTAAACTTTCTCCAATCTTACAGTCAAGTGGGTTTGTTGCGGCTGTTTATCAAAAAGTGAATTCATCAAAGGTGCCAACACAGACTTATGTTCCAAAGAAGCCGATAAATTGTTTTGGACATTCCTCTGAAGCTTATTCCTCTGATGGATCCTCAAATTCAAAGAAAACTTCTTATTTCAGAACTTATCAAGAAAGAAGAGTGTGTTTTCATTGCAACCAGGCTGGTCACATTCTAATCAACTGTCCATACAAGAACCAGAGTAAAATGAAGATTGTTCCTTCACAACCGAAAGTGGTGAAGATTCTGAAAAGAAAAGATGAGGGAAAGTCGTCATCTAGCTTGGAGAAAAATTTGCCTGCTCAAACTTTTGTTAAATCCTCTGGATTTAAACAACAGGATAAATTGAATTCTAAATCTTTTGTATGCAAAGAGAAACTTGAGATTCCTCATGTTGGAATTTCAAAAGATTCTCCGCAGGAGGTTAAATTGTCTAGACCTCAAAGGAGAAGAAGAAACAGAAAATTACAGAAAATTTTGGAAACATCCGAATCTGACAATAATATATCAAATAATGTTTTTCAAAATAATCAAAATGGTTCTTCTTTGAAAAAGTCTGAAAATCAAACTTCTGTTCCAAAAGTGAATGATAAGATTGATTGTAAATTACAAGAAGTTGTTTATTTTGATCAAACTGGTCGACCCAAGACCACGATGGCTTGGGTTCCTATTTCTAACTGATTCTCATTGTTTATGTAGGGACAACCAAGGAGGACTATCAACAATACATGGTATGTGGATAGTGGTTGCTCTCGACATATGACAGGGAATGTTAGACTGCTTGAAGATGTTAAACAAATTGATGGTGGTTATGTCGCTTTTGCGGGTAATAAAGGCGGGTACACAACTGGACAGGGAACGTTAAAGAATGACAAAGTCAAATTTGAAAAGGTGAATTATGTTGAGCAGCTGGAACACAATCTTTTAAGCGTATCACAAGTCTATGATAAGAAGTTTTCGTTCCATTTCAACGATACTGAGTGCTATATTCTGAAACCGGGCTTCGTGATTCCTGATGAATGGATTCTCATGAAGGCTCCAAGGATAAATGACACGTATGTCCTTGACATGAGTGTCGCCACTACAACGGATTCAATTCCTACCTGTTTACTCTCCAAGGCGTCTAAATCTGATTCAATATTGTGGCACAGGAAGCTAGCTCACATTAACTTTAGGAAGATGAACTACATTGTTAGGAATGATCTGGTTCTTGGTATTTCGAAAATGAAATTCTCAGTTCCTGATGATTGTATTCCTTGCAAGAAGGGGAAGCAAAGAAAGAAATCTCACAAATCCAAATCGACAAATTCTATCGTAACCCCTTTAGAGTTGCTGCATATGGATTTGTTCGGTCCTATCAGTATTAGGAGCATTGGTGGGAAATCATATTTCTTGGTAGTAACTGATGATTACTCCAGATTTTCATGGGTTAAGTTTCTTTCCTCTAAAGCTGAAACCACTGAGTTTGTACAATACTTAATCCTAGGTTTGGAGAATTTATTCAATATGAAAGTGAGCGAATTTAAGAATATCAAAATGGGCTTATTCTGTCTACAAAGAGGAATTCATCATGAATTCAGTGCGCCATATGTCCCTCAACAAAACGGTGTCGCTGAACGAAAGAACAGGACATTGGTCGAAACGGCTCGCACGATGCTTGCCGATTCTAAGCTTCCAGTCACCTTTTGGACTGAAGCTGTGAATACTGCGTGTCATGTTTTGAACCGGGTCTTGACCGTTAAGCGACACAACAAGACTTGTTATGAATTGCTGAATAATCGCAAGCCGAATCTGGATTATTTACTACCTTTTGGTAATTCTTGCACCCTATTGAAATTTCGAGATGTCCCAACAAAATTCAGTGCGAAGGCTATTGAAGGGATTTTTCTGGGGTATGTTGCTAATTCGACTACCAAACAGGTTTATAACAAAGAGACGCGCCAAGTTGAAGAATGGTTCCATATTGACTGTTCAAATCGGTCTTTACCACAAACGGCGATTGGTCCGGATTGGGCATTTGATTATGAAAACTTATTCAAGTCTTTTCAATTACCTTCTGATATTTCTGATGAAGATGCTGCTGTTCTCTATGAGTCATGTCAAGATGCACAGCACAATTGATTTCTACCAAATGCAGTTCCAAATTCATCGATTCCATCTACTTCTGCTCCCGATCCTAATGTTTCTTCTTGTTCAGGTCCACAAGATTCAGAGAGTGAGGAGGATAATGCTATTTTTCAAGATTCTTCTGCTGATCCGTTGTTGGGTGATGATCTATTACCTTCGACACAGGCTCAGGGGGAGATTCCTACAAATTTAGACTCGGATATTCCAATTCATCAAGATTATTCTTATCAATCTGACTCTACTCAAGTTGACGTGTTGCCGGTTCCTGAGGTTGCATCCATGAAGGAACTCAAAGATCATCCGGTGACGAATATAATTGGAAATTTACAGGATGGAGTGAAAACACGTTCTCTTGTTGACAATACTTGTTTGTATACCTGCATTAAAGATTATGGCGTTCTTGATGATTGCTCACATTCGTGCTTTATTTCGCAGGTTGAACCCAAGAATGTTGAGATGGCTTTAAATGACAATAATTGGATAGAAGCTATGCAGGAAGAACTTGCTCAATTTGACAAACTTAAGGTTTGGAATCTTGTTGATCTTCCGAAGGGTGCGTATCCGATAGGAACAAAATGGGTGTTTAATTGTAAGAAAGATGATCGAGGTGTCGTGGTACGCAACAAGGAAAGATTAGTTGTCCAGGGCTTTAATCAACAATAAGGAATTGATTACACCGAGGTTTATGCGCCGGTTGCGAGGCTCGAAGCTATAAGGTTGTTTTTAGCTTTTGCTTCTTTTAAAGGTTTTAAGGTGTTTCAATTAGACGTCAAAAGTGCGTTTTTATATGGAAAGGTCAAGGAGGAAGTCTATGTTTGTCAGCCGCCGGGGTTTGAAGATCCACTGAATCCGAATATGGTTTTCATGCTTGATAAGGCCCTCTATGGTCTTCATCAGGCTCCTCGTGAGTGGTATGAAACATTATCCGCACATCTTTTGGCAAATGACTTTGTTCGTGGAAAGATAGCCTCGACCTTATTCATAAAGAAATCAGGGGGAGATTACCTACTGGTGCAGATTTATATGGATGATATTATTTTTGACTCAACAAACGAAGGGTTATGTAAAGATTTTGAGGGTGTAATGAAGTTGAAGTTTGAAATGTCTGCTATGGGAGAGTTATCGTTTTTCTTAGGTTTGCAAGTAAATCAAAAGGAAGATGGTTTCTTTATTCATCAGTCCAAGTATGTCAAAGACATCTTGAGCCGGTTCAAGATGGAGGACTGTACCCCATATGATACTCCAATTCCGGTCAATCATAAGTTGAATTCTGACCCGGATGGAAAAGATGTGGATTGTAGACTTTACAGAGCTATGATTGGATCCCTTATGTACTTAACCGCTTCAAGGCCAGATATAATGTTCGCCGTGTGCATCTGTTCCAGATTCCAGGCAAAGCCAAAAGAATCTCACTTAATTGCTGTGAAAAGAATCTTTCGATATTTGAAAGGGAAACAACGTTTGTGGCTATGGTATCCTTATGGTTCTAACTTTGATTTCAATGCTTATACTGATTCTGATTTTGGTGGTTGTTGTTTGGACAGGAAATCTACAACAGGCGGTTGCCGGTTCTTAGGTAATCGACTTGTGTCCTGGCAGTGCAAAAAGCAAACCACAGTCTCGATTTCTACATGCGAAGCAGAATATATCGCTGCTGTGAGTTGTTGTTCATAGATCCTGTGGATACAACAACAATTGAGAGATTACGGTTTGAATTTCATAGGAACCCCTATGCTGATCGATAATAATGCTACTATGTCCATAACTAATAATCCTGTTAAACATAGTAAAACTAAGCACATCGAAATTCGATATCATTTTATTCGTGATTGTGCAGAGAAAAGGTTGATTGAGCTGGTCAAGGAACACACTGACGATAATTTTGCTGATTTTATTTACCCAGGCATTTGATCGTACCATGTTTGAATTCCTAATTAAAATGATAGGTATGATCAATCCCGAATAAAAGTTTTTCAAAATCAGAATTTCATGGAAAATTTTGTTTTTAATTTCTTTATTGCTTTATTACATTTCTGCATTTACATTTTCAGTCAAAAAGATTTTAATTTATAAAAAGTCAAATCAAAATTGAAAAAATATAAAATTTGACATCATTTGAGGTTAGAGAAGATATGATAGTACATCAGTGATTAGTTCATTTCACACGACCTTAGTAGACCGTTGATATATGATTGATTAAGTTGAGTTCATTTGATCTAAATTTCAAAGTTTGCATAAACGAGAAATGATAGGGTTGTGAATGCTCTACTCTTGATAATTTGTTTTAAAATTTGTGTATAAAATTTGAAACTTGAATTGCCAATAGACTAAAAGCGTTTTGAAACTAATAGTAGTGTGAAAATTAAATATAATAAGATTACATCTGTGATTTGAATCCATTATATGCCTGGGTGTGTGTGTAAAAGATCATTATCAGATAAAGAATATATGGTTATAAATAATTTCATGAGACCAATATCGAATTATATCTTTAGCACAAATTTATTTCAGTTCACTTCACTGACCATGTCCCGAAAAACATGCAAGGTGTTGTTGAACTAAGATATGCTTTCAAAATCTGTTGAAACATATATTCGCCCTTGGATCAGTTAGATACATCATCTAGTCTGACTCCATTGAATTTTATCCAGATAATAGTTGGATTCTCATACCTGAATCTGTTGATTCTCACTATTCAGCCAATTCATTAGAATCTTCTGATTCTGAACCATCATGATTCTTATATCCTTTGGGATCTGCTTCTATACTTGTGCTAAAAAAGATAATTTCATCTTTGAAATTGATCTAATCTTAACATAAACTATATATGTCTTGAAGATAGTGCAATTTATATTTCTCTTTGGCATATATGTGGGGTACACGATGTGTTTCATCTAAATGGTACTAAATCACATGAATTTGGAGAATAAACTCAAATCATATAATAATGACAAATTTAAGAATTCATGCTTTATATTTCAAATTCGGTATAAATAAATGAGCATTTTATAACCTGATCTTATTTACTTTGGAATTTATCACGTATCTTTTCAAATATTATTCAAATTGAATGAGTTTCAAAATGAAAAAGATGCGAAGTGCACAAAATTGAGTTGGATGGTTTCATACTATAGGTTACCCTTTGTTATTGCTAAAATGTGTGATGAATTAATTGGATACTGATATGATCTTCTTGCTCATGATTGTCACACCCCGCCAGGGCGGAAACGCGAGGCGCAACGTTCAATTGTTTCCAAAGCATATGATTACCGCAAACACATACATGTAATTGGATACATAATCGAGTTTAAAATATTTACATTACAAAATATCAACTTGAGTTTACAAAAGGTTAAGATTTCGCAAATATGACTCAAGACCATGAGTTATACAAGAGAAATCCTCCCAAAAGCCGTATCCACGTGCATGCATGTATCCTACATTGCTAACCTGATGACCACGTTCAATTTCCTGAAAACATACTTAAAATTTTCAACACGAGGTTGGTGAGTTCACAAGTTATTATAAAGAGTTATCATAAACCCAATGTTTAAATCTGATCATTTCCCGATCAAAACTCTTTGTTAAACCTGATCACTTTAACCTGATCAATACTCTTTTGTTTAAAACCTGATCACTTTAACCTGATCAGAACTCTTTACTTTAAAACCTGATCACTTTAGCCTGATCAGAACTCTTTTGTTTAAACTTGATCATTTTAACCTGATCAAACTCTTTACTTTAAAACCTGATCACTTTAGCCTGATCAGAACTCTTTTGTTTAAACTTGATCATTCTAACCTGATCAAAACTCTTTTGTTAAACCTGATCACTTTACCCTAATCAGCACTCTTTTGTTTAAAACCTGATCACTTTACCCTGATCAGAACTCTTTTGCATGTATTACCAATGAATATGATTACTAATCCGATCTATTGACCCCATTTGTAAGCTTGCAAGGAATACAAAATAGTATGTAATGTACGAGACCGTAACCAAACCCCAACTTTCTGTGCCTCACCTCGCCTTTCTGCGAGTAAGACAATATGCGGTCATTCGGCCATTTGGACCCCTGGTTAGCGCGACTAACCATGACCGGAGGCGTCACCCCCAATAGTACTATTCATAAAATCCCGGGCTAAGTCCATAGCTAATGGTTACTAATTTATTTCGAGGACTTTAAGCGCTCTATTGTTCCCTCAATACATACATACGGTCAGATCATTAGTTTCATTCATTTACATATGAAAATTCTTTTATAAGTATGTTTCCACCCCAAATAATTTCAAGAATTTAGAAAAAGGGGGATTAGTGAAACTCACCTCGACAGTATGAATGCTAGCAAATATTTGAATGACAGCAGATTCGCCTATCCGTATCCTAATTATACAAGGATAACATACACGTTAAGACTACCCGTCTTAAACGCAAGTTGTTCACCCGACTTAGCAGATCTGATTGCTTTTGTTTTAAATGTCTTTTTAGTTTTTCCAACCCTTGTTTCGTTATAAAAATAGTTCTTAGTTACTGCTCCATGGGGCTGATGAACAGGTATCGAAACTTTCTTAGTTTCGATTAAACAGAACAGATGTCGAAACTACCTAGTTTCGATTGAGTAAACTGGGTATCGAAACTACCTAGTTTCGATTGGCAAGAATAGTATCGAAACTACCTAGTTTCGATTGGGCAATCGGTATCGAAACTACTTAGTTTCGATTGTAAACAGGCATCGAAACTCCTAGTTTCGATTAAGTAAATAAGTATCAAAACTCCTAGTTTCGATTGAACAACTGGTATCGAAACTCCCAGTTTTGATTGACAGGTATCGAAACTCCTAGTTTCGATTGAATAACAGGTATCGAAACTATAGTTTCGATTACTGCACTTTGATTGACAGAATTCGTCCTGTATATTTTTATGTTCAAATATTGAATTTGACACACTTTTATTGTTATCTTACTTTCGTTTGAACGATTTGTATGTTCAGCTACGGTTTAAAAGAAAATGAAATGGATAATATTGAGTTTTTACCTCAAACAGAGAATGGTGATTTCTAGAGAAACAGAGAATGATCTTGAGCTCCTTAGCTTGATTCTTGAGACAACACTTGGAACTCTTCTTATAGCACCGAAATATGGTGGATTTTTGCCTTAAACTGGACTTCGATTTGAAGGAGAATTGGGAATTTGCCATAAGAAAATGAGAAGTATGAAAGGGATTGTGGGATTTCGACTGAGGAGGTATGGTTTTTAATCTGAGATTGAGTGAATTAGCAAGTGGGAGAATGGCTCCCCTGACTCTCGGCCGAGAAAGTCAAGGAAGTGGTTTGGGGTTAATGATAACCAATTTTTAAGTATTAATTTATTAATGGTATTAGTATCAATTAGAGTTCCAAATGGCAATTTAATTCGGTTTCGATTCTTCACGGTATTATAATTTTTAACCATTTTATGGCTCGTTGAAGAAATTATTAAAATCTTGGTTCAACGTAAATTTTGTGTAATATATATATATATATATATATATATATATTTTTTTTTTCTGGTTATTTAATTTAACCCTTAACGTTCGTATTTAGTCGGGTTATTTTGCTTACTTTTTCTAGTAATTCCTTAAGATTTACTAGACTTGGAATAAACTTCTTTGCTAGACTTCTTGACTTTACTTAGTCAAAATAAAATATCAGGAAATAATAATTATGAACGTGCGTTTATGAAATGTGGATATTGACCTGAAATGCTGGGTGTCACATTCTCCCCATGTTACAGAGAATTTCGTCCCGAAATTCAGTTCTTGTCACTCTGGCTTGGATTGTTTGTAAACAATGACGGGTACTTGGATTTCATTTTATCTTCCCGCTCCCACGTATACTCGGGGCCGCACTTTGAATTCCAACGTACCTTGACCAGCTTAACACGGCTGCGCCTTGTTCTCTGAACCTTCCAATCTGTGACTTCCATAGGTTTCTCAATGAAGTGCAACTTGTCGTCTATGTGAATCTCATCAGGCGGTATAATTAATGTGTCGTCTGATAAGCACTTCTTGAGATTTGACACATGAAACGTATCATGTATATTGCTTAGTTCTTGTGGCAACTTGAGCTTGTAAGCTACAGGGCCAACCCTAGCCAATATTTCAAACGGTCCAACGTATCTAGGGTTAAGCTTGCCACGGTTGCCAAATCTTGCAATTCTTTTCCAAGGTGAGACCTTTAACATGACTTTGTCTCCCACTTGGAATTCTAAAGGTCTTCGTCTGTTATCCGCGTAACTCTTTTGTCTGTCACGGGCGGCCTTCAGACGATCCTTGATTTTGAAAATCTTATCCGTGGTCTCTTGAATAACTTCAGGACCGGTTAAATGCTTGTCACCAACTTCTGCCCAACATAGCGGTGAACGACATTTTTGACCATACAAAGCCTCAAACGGAGCGGCTTTGATGCTGGTGTGGTAACTATTATTGTATGAAAACTCAGCTAGTGGCAAATGAGTATCCCAATTTCCACTGAAGTCAATTGCACACGCACGGAGCATATCCTCTAAGGTTTGAATTATCCTTTCACTTTGACCATCTGTTTGTGGGTGATATGCCGTTCTCATGTCAAGACGTGTGTCCATGGCTTCTTGTAATGATTTCCAGATTCTAGACACGAATCTGCTGTCTCTATCAGAGATAATAGAAATTGGTACTCCATGCCTAGCCAGAATTTCCTTGATATAAAGCCTTGCAAGTTTCTCGGTTTTATCCGTTTCTTTGATGGGTAGAAAATGCGCTGATTTCGTCAAACGATCGACGATTACCCATATAGTGTCATACCCGCTCGACGTCTTGGGTAACTTTGTAATGAAATCCATGGAAATTTGTTCCCATTTCCATTGAGGTATCTCGGGTTGTTGTAACAATCCTGACGGTTTCTCATGTTCTGCCTTTACTTTTGAACATGTCAGGCATTTACCGACATAAATAGCAATTTCTCCTTTCATGTTCGGCCACCAGTAGAGTTCTTTCAGATCCTTATACATTTTATCCGAACCTGGGTGAATGGAGTACCTGGACTTGTGGGCTTCGTCCATAACCAACTCCCGTATGTTACGAAAACATGGCACCCAAATTCTATTCATGAAGTATAAAGTGTCATCTGACGTTGGTTCCAACTGCTTTATCATTCCTCGTAAAGCTTCATTCTGAATGTTTTCTTCTTTGATTGCCTCTTGTTGTGCCATCCAGATTTGAGTCGTGAGACTCATATGAATTGTCAATTCTAGGGCACGAACACGGAGTGTTTTAATCCGTTCTTTACGACTCAAGGCATCTGCTACGACGTTTGCCTTACCAGGGTGATACTTGATATCACAGTCGTAATCATTCAGTAGCTCTACCCAACGACGTTGCCTCATGTTGAGTTCTTTCTGATTAAAGATGTACTGGAGACTCTTGTGGTCTGTAAAGATAGTAAATTTTGTACCGTATAAGTAATGTCTCCAAATCTTGAGTGCAAACACGACAGCACCCAATTCCAGATCGTGAGTCGTATAATTTTTCTCATGTACTTTTAGCTGTCTGGATGCATACGCTATGACTTTTTCTCTCTGCATCAATACACACCCCAGACCTTGGTGTGATGCGTTGCAGTACACGATAAAATTGTCAGTTCCTTCAGGAAGGGATAGGATTGGTGTACTGCAAAGTTTTTGCTTCAACAATTGAAACGCTGATTCTTGTTTATTAGTCCAATCAAACTTTTTATCCTTCTGAGTTAACGTGGTCAAAGGCAAGGCTATCTTTGAAAAATTCTCGATAAATCGCCTGTAATATCCTGCCAAACCCAGAAATTGACGCACCTCAGTCGGAGTTCTTAGTGCTTCCTAGTTTTTGATAGCTTCAATCTTGGATGGATCCACATGGATACCTTTCTTATTGATGACATGACCGAGAAAATGAACCTCTTGGATCCAAAACTCACACTTAGAGAATTTGGCATAAAGCTTCTCATTCCTGAGTAGTTCCAAGATTAATTTCAAATGATGTTCATGTTCCTCCTTGGTTCGTGAATATATCAATATGTCATCAATAAACACAATCACAAATTTATCCAAGTACGGCTTGCACACGCAGTTCATGAGATCCATGAAGACGGCTGGTGCATTAGTCAAGCCAAATGGCATAACTAGGAACTCGTAGTGACCGTAACGAGTCCTAAAAGCCGTTTTTGGTATATCTTCTTCTTGAATTTTCAGTTGATGATACCCTGATCGTAGATCAATTTTAGAATAGAAACTGGAACCTTGAAGTTGATCAAACAAATCGTCTATTCGAGGAAGAGGATACCGATTTTTGATTGTTAGTTTGTTCAACTCCCGATAATCAATGCACATTCTAAAGGTTCCATCCTTTTTCTTTACAAACAGGACCGGGGCTCCCCATGGTGAGAAACTCGGTCTTATGAAACCGTTGTCAAGTAATTCTTGTAGTTGGCTTGACAGTTCTTGCATCTCGGAAGGGGCTAGACGATACGGTGATCGTGCAACTGGTGCTGCTCCTGGTACTAGGTCGATCCGAAACTCGACTTGTCGTGATGGTGGTATTCCTGGTAAGTCCTCGAGAAATACCTCCGAGTAATCTCTGACGATTGGTATGTCCTCAAGTCGACGTTCTTCGGGTTTCTTCTCGACGATGTGAGCCAGGAATGCACAATAACCCTTGCGTAGATACTTATGAGCTTTCATGCAGTTTATCGTCTTTAACATCGTTCTACACCTTTCGCCTTGAATTGAAAGAATTTCTCCGCTTGGTAGTGGGATACGTACAATCTTCTCGAAGCATACGATTTCGGCACGATTCTTTGTTAACCAATCCATGCCAATAACAACATCAAAACTCCCTAGTTCGACGGGTAGAAGGTCTATATTGAATGTTTGGTTTTCTAAACATAAAGTACAACTCCTAATGACCTCTCCGGTTTCTATTAATTTCCCATTTGCTAATTGAATTGTATAATTTTGATCTAGTTTGCTGGCCTTAATACCGAGTAAGGATTTAAAATCATTCGACACAAAGCTCATATCCGCACCCGAATCAAAAAGTACAGAGGCATAGTGATTATTTATTGGGAACGTACCAGTGACGATGTTTGGGTCCTGGCGTGCGTCCCTTGCACCCATCACAAATGCCCTCCCTGGTGCCTGAGCGTTGTTATGATTCTTCCACTTGGGACAATCCTTCTTGAAGTGTTTCAGGTCACCACATACGAAACATCCCGGTTTAATTCTCCCCATTCGGTTGTTAGTTCGACAAGCTTGAGTGGTGTGACCAAACTTGTCGCATTTTCCACACTTGATGCAAACACCGGCATGATGATTTCCACACCTCTTACATCTCGGTAGGCCCCTATCATACTCCTTTTTTCCCCAGATCTACCTTCCTCATTCTCCTTCCTCACAAACAATTCATTACGTACTGCATCATCCTTTAGTTTGAATGCTAAAGTTATAGCACTCTTGTCATCTATTGGATTAGATGATGTTACCATGCTACGAATTTGAGGCGCAAGGCTCCACAGATACCTCTCAACACGCTTATGTTCTGGTGTAACCATATGCGGTACCAAAAGTGCCAATTCATTGAAGCGGTCGGTGTATCCCGCTACATCATCTCCTATCATCTGTAGGTTCCACATCTCAGTTTCAATCTTTTGCAATTCGTTCCGAGGACAGTATTCCTCAATCATCATGTTTTTCAAATCTTCCCAAGATAATTGGTACGCCGTCTCTCTCCCTAAAGTCTTCATTTGAGTATTCCACCAAGTCAAAGCTTTATCAGTGAGCGTACATGTAGAATACTTCACCATGCAGTCAGCTGTGCATTCACTTATATCAATCACTGACTCCATCTGTTCTATCCATCTCATTAGTCCTACTGCACCCTCGGTGCCATTAAAATTGCGGGGTTTGCAGGATAGGAAGGCCTTGTAGGTGCACTTCCTATTTGGAGAATCTGCAGGATCACAAGTCATAACGTCATTAATTCGGATCATGACTATGTGTTATGGCTTAATTATTTTTATTACCTTCGGAACCTCCGGAACCTCCTGCTGTACAGCTCCCCCCTGCTGTACCGCTACCTCCTGCACCTCCTGCACCGGTACCGCTGCCGTTTCCTCCGCCATTATTTCGATTTGCTTCATACTGCTCTATGGCGGCAGCTACTCGCTGTGCTATGAGTTGTTCCATGTTTGGAGAAATTGTCTCGTTGTTGTCACCAGTAGTGTTACGGGGTGTCCCACGCTTAGGTGCCATGACGTTCTTTCTAACATATCAATTAAAAAGAAACAACATTATATATCAATAATGATAGATCATGACATAAGGATACAACAACATCAAATGTGAACAACCATCATCACAACATAAACCATCACATACATAGTTAAAACATACATAGTACATTGTTCCAAAAGACAAGGATACAAAAGGGTTGGGTTCACATGACCACATCAGTACCAAAGTTTTAAACTACATAATGTGATATGGGCACAACCCGCCATAATAGGTTTAAAAGAAGAAGTGAGAGTACAACCCAATCATCATGGCTAGTCCTGCCATGAAAAAGCTAGCTCTTGCCACAAATTCTGCAGCCAAAGTCCTCTCCTCCAGCGCCTCCACCATGTCTCGGACCGTGAGAGTGAACTGCCAGTCCATATCAGCTCTCAACTCGAGGTAATCAGTGGCACCCTGTATGTCTCGGGTGCTATCCTCTAGAGTCTGTACTCGAGATTCGAGCCCTTGACGTAAGCGCATGGCTGCATCCCCCTGTGCCCGAATATCATCTAGGAGATCATCAAGACGCTCTTCGTGCGTACGGACGCGTGCTACTAATGTAGGCACTGTGAGCTCCATGGCTTCCCCAGTGTGGGGTAGGGGTGTTGGAGTGTTAGAAGACTCTCCGAGCTCAAAGGTAGATGGAATGCTCTCCATCTCCCTCCATCGTGCCAGAGCACGAGGCATCCAACGAGTAGTTCCCACAGTAGGATGGTAACAGGGTCGTTTCCTAGATGGTTCCTCATCGATCTCCAAGTCTTTCGGGTTACGGGCTGCCAGGTTTCTCTTACGCGGAAGTCGAACCTTTTTCCTAGCACTTTGTACTTTAATCGGTCCTCCGCTTTTCTTTCGGTAGATGATAGACGGTTCTCCTAATGCAACATTAGGTGGTGTGGAGCTGCGAACTTGTACTCGATTTTTGGGGCGTGTGGCGGAAAGTTCCTCGTTGGATTCAGGGTCAGAGACGGGGTCAGAGTGTGAATGTGACGACATGTTTGTGACTACAATATCCACATGACATGATGACTGGTTATGAAATGCTTATGCAATGAAAACATTTTAGTGAGTCATTCAAATTATAGACTAGGTTCCATTTAGACAACTAGTTCGCTATAATCAATGGCTCTGATACCAAGTTCTGTCACACCCCGCCAGGGCCGAAACGCGAGACGCAACATTCACTTGTTTCCAAAGCATATGATTACCGCAAACACATACATGTAATTGGATACATAATCGAGTTTAAAATATTTACATTACAAAATATCAACTTGAGTTTACAAAAGGTTAAGATTTCGCAAATATGACTCAAGACCATGAGTTATACAAGAGAAATCCTCCCAAAAGCCGTATCCACGTGCATGCATGTGTCCTACATTGCTACCCTGATGACCACGTTCAATTTCCTGAAAACATACTTAAAATTTTCAACACGAGGTTGGTGAGTTCACAAGTTATTATAAAGAGTTATCATAAACCCAATGTTTAAATCTAATCATTTCCCGATCAAAACTCTTTGTTAAACCTGATCACTTTAACCTGATCAGTACTCTTTTGTTTAAAACCTGATCACTTTAACCTGATCAGAACTCTTTACTTTAAAACCTGATCACTTTAGCCTGATCAGAACTCTTTTGTTTAAACTTGATCATTTTAACCTGATCAAACTCTTTACTTTAAAACCTAATCAATTTAGCCTGATCAGAACTCTTTTGTTTAAACTTGATCATTTTAACCTGATCAAAACTCTTTTGTTAAACCTGATCACTTTACCCTGATCAGCACTCTTTTGTTTAAAACCTGATCACTTTATCCTGATCAGAACTCTTTTGCATGTATTACCAACGAATATGATTACTAATCCGATCTATTGACCCCATTTGTAAGCTTGCAAGGAATACAAAATAGTATGTAATGTACGAGACCGTAACCAAACCCCAACTTTCTGTGCCTCACCTCGCCTTTCTGCGAGTAAGACAATATGCGGTCATTCGGCCATTTGGACCCCTGGTTAGCGCGACTAACCATGACCGGAGGCGTCACCCCCAATAGTGCTATTCATAAAATCCCGGGCTAAGTCCATAGCTAATGGTTACTAATTTATTCCGAGGACTTTAAGCGCTCTATTGTTCCCTCAATACATACATACGGTCAGATCATTAGTTTCATTCATTTACATACGAAAATTCTTTTACAAGCATGTTTCCACCCCAAATCATTTCAAGAATTTAGAAAAAAGGGGATTAGTGAAACTCACCTCGACAGTATGAATGCTAGCAAATATTTGAATGACAGCAGATTCGCCTATCCGTATCCTAATTATACAAGGATAACATACACGTTAAGACTACTCGTCTTAAACGCAAGTTGTTCACCCGACTTAGCAGATCTGATTGCTTTTGTTTTAAATGTCTTTTTAGTTTTTCCAACCCTTGTTTCGTTATAAAAAAAGTTCTGAGTTACTGCTCCATGGGGCTGATGAACAGGTATCGAAACTTTCTTAGTTTCGATTAAACAGAATAGATGTCGAAACTACCTAGTTTCGATTGAGTAAACTGGGTATCGAAACTACCTAGTTTCGATTGGCAAGAATAGTATCGAAACTACCTAGTTTCGATTGGGCAATCGGTATCGAAACTACTTAGTTTCGATTGTAAACAGGCATCGAAACTCCTAGTTTCAATTGAGTAAATAAGTATCAAAACTCCTAGTTTCGATTGAACAACTGGTATCGAAACTCCCAGTTTCAATTGACAGGTATCGAAACTCCCAATTTCGATTGACAGGTATCGAAACTCCTAGTTTCGATTGAATAACAGGTATCGAAACTATAGTTTCGATTACTGCACTTTGATTGACAGAATTCGTCCTGTATATTTTTATGTTCAAATATTGAATTTGACACACTTTTATTGTTATCTTACTTTCGTTTGAACGATTTGTATGTTCAGCTATGGTTTAAAAGAAAATGAAATGGATAATATTGAGTTTTTACCTCAAACAGAGAATGGTGATTTCTAGAGAAACAGAGAATGATCTTGAGCTCCTTAGCCTGATTCTTGAGACAACACTTGGAACTCTTCTTATAGCACCGAAATATGGTGGATTTTTGCCTTGAACTGGACTTCGATTTGAAGGAGAATTGGGAATTTGCCGTAAGAAAATAAGAAGTATGAAAGGGATTGTGAGATTTCGACTGAGGAGGTATGGTTTTTAATCTGAGATTGAGTGAATTGGCAAGTGGGAGAATGGCTCCCCTGACTCTCGGCCGAGAAAGTCAAGGAAGTGGTTTGGGGTTAATGATAACCAATTTTTAAGTATTAATTTATTAATGGTATTAGTATTAATTAGAGTTCCAAATGGCAATCTAATTCAGTTTCGATTCTTCACGGTATTATAATTTTTAACCATTTTATGGCTCGTTGAAGAAATTATTAAAATCTTGGTTCAACGTAAATTTTGTGTAATATATATATATATATATATACATATATATATATATATATATATATATTTTTCTGGTTATTTAATTTAACCCTTAACGTTCGTATTTAGTCGGGTTATTCTGCTTACTTTTTCTAGTAATTCCTTAAGATTTACTATACTTTGAATAAACTTCTTTGCTAGACTTCTTGACTTTACTTAGTCAAAATAAAATATCAGGAAATAATAATTATGAACGTGCGTTTATGAAATGTGGATATTGACCTGAAATGCTGGGTGTCACAATGATGATCATTCAAAAATATGTGATTTCAGTTTATTCAGATAAAAATCCAAAAATATGTGTTTCTGTTTGTACAGATAAAATCCAAAAATATGTGATTCCGTTTGTATAGATAAAACTCAAAAAGATTTTGATTTTATTTTCCATGAAAATTCTAAACTTTTATTAAAATTGTTCGGGATTGGATCGGATACATGATGCTGACGAAAGTTCAAAACTTGAAAGGTTGAAGTTGGTAAAATTTGGTTCAAGGCAAAAGTGAATAGATATTAAGTTCGCCTGTGTACAGTGAAGCGAACTTAATAAGTTCACTTAAAAACAGTGAAGCGAACTTAATCTGGTTGTCTGTGGATGGTGAAGCGAACTTATCAAGTTCGCCGATGGCTTGTTAAGCGAACTTAATGTGTATAAGACTCTTGGTCAAGCGAACTTGACAGTCATCGTCTTCATTCGTTCGAAGCGAACTTGTCTGAAATTTTTAAAAAATTTTAATCTGTGTTGTTGGAGTTTTTTACCGGTTCTATCATATTCCAAATTGAATTGCGAACACAACCAAGGTAATTTTGTTGAATTTCATCCGTTCAATTGTGAGAATTTGATGATTTTCTTCTTGGTTTCTGTCAAATATTTGAACAAACGGTTTTTGACCTAATTTTGACCGGACTTATAAAATTGATCATTCTAATTGGTTGTTAATTGATATTCGACTGATGTTTATTGCTTATTCCATGAGTTTAACTCGATTTGTTGATTTTTGAACGTCTGTGTTTGAATTTGAATCGTCACAGGTTCAGGCGAACTTGTTCCAAGCGAACTTGTTTGAAGCGAACTTGTCCAGGCGAACATAATAAGTTCGCCTCTTGCACTACTAAGCGAACTTATTAAATTCGCCTAGGGGTCAGGGAAGATTTGGACTTGTAAATTTTTTTTGTGTGTGTTCAAAATATTTTTTTTGTTTAAAATTTTTTTTGTTTTGTTGTTTGTTCGTGTTTGTTATTTTTGCTACTATGTTTGTTGTCCAACTTTTTCAGATGGCTCGACGTGTCAAATATAAACATAATCAAGTGGCATTGTTAGATCCTAACATGTCCGAGGCTGTAAATTTTCAAGGCATTATAGGATTTTTGAACAGATCATGTCTTCACGTTGCTTTATCACATACAGCAATTTTGGGACACTGTACATCAAGATACGAACGTTGAACCTCATGTTCTTCGTGCCACTGTTAATAATACCGAGATTGCCATTTCTGAAGAGACGATTCGTGCTGCTCTTGATTTGGGTGGAAATGCTGAAGATCCGTTATCTTATCCAGGAACTCTTATTCTGGGTTGTTTTCAAAGAATGGGATATCGTGGGAAACAGAATGATACACAAGCACGTAAAGGTGGTTTAGTTGGTGAATGGAGGTACTTTATGCATGTGCTTATTCAGTGCATCTCTCCTCGCAAAGCTGGTACCGATGGCTTGAAGATGGCTCTTCAAACTGCAATGGTTGCTTTAACGTTGAATAAGCGATTCAATTTTGCACTTTACTTCTATAGAGAGATGGTCATGCAAATTAATCCAGCTGAAGGTCAAGGGTTTGTGATGTATCCTCGTTTTATTCAACTGTTTCTTAATCATCTAATTCCGGATCTTCCACAACATCCTATAAGATTAACTTTGACTCCGATGTCAAAGCGTATCTTTACTGATTTTACAAAAGTTAAACAGCAGAATGTCGCATTGATACCAGTTCCTGCTCCATTGTTTGGGCACTTAATCAACCCTGATTATGTTGCACCACTGAATGACAACTGGTTTCATCCAGAAGAAATTGCTCAGGTTCCAGGCTTCAATGTTCAACAACAACAGTAGCAACAACCACAACAACCAGCACAACAACAAGTTCCACAACAACAGATAACAGTTCAACAAGTACAAGTTCCCGTACAACCACAAATTCCTATTCCTGAACAAGTTCCTATTCCACAAGCTGAGGTTGAAATACCTATTCAGGAACCAGTTCAAGAAGAGGTCGTTCATGAATCTGAACACGATCTAGGAATGAACATGGATGATTTCGTTGATAACGTTGTGAACTCGCCCATTCAAGAAGCTAAAGGGAATGTGGTGACTGATGTTGAATCTAGTTCCAGCTCAAGTGAGACGATATTACCTGTTACTGAAGCTACTGAATCTGATGAATCTAGGGATTTTTCCTCAGATCGTTATGAGCGGTTGGCTACAATTCCACTGGCCAATGCTGGCAAACGCATTAAATCTCATGCCAGACGACCAAGAAGAAAGTCTGTTCGGGATCCTCCTTCCGATTCAGTACTTGGAAAAAGATCCCTGGTTGATGAAAGTACTGAGTCTGATAGTGACTTTAATCCGGATCCCAAGACTCAAAAGTTAATGTCTGCATCCATAGCTGCTGCTAAATCTTCACAGGGAGTAGAGGATGCACAGGTTGTTGCTTCCTTGATTATTACTCCTCCACGATCTAAGGATCCATCTCCGGTGATAACTCCTGTTCCTGCAGTCATTCCTACTACTGCAAATCCTTCAGTTCCACAATCGACAGCTGGTCCGTTTAAGCCTTCTGATTCTGAAAGGATTACTTTCCTTGAATCTCAAGTGCTTACATTACAAGATTAGGTAGATACTCTTGTGTCTACTGATTCACAACGACAGCTGGTGATTAAGACTCAAGCTCAACAAATAGCTGATATGCAAGCATTGGTGACTAAACTCGTTCAGCGTCTTGACGCTCAGGGGGAGTTGAGGATACCTGATACTTGTCACACAGAGTCTATTCAAAGACGTGATGATGAAGACAATGATCCTGCTAGAAATATTGAGGGTGATCGTCAATACACTGACGCTAATCCTATATCTAGGGTTCAGGGGGAGTCGACATCACAATCACTTGAAGGAAACAAAGATACTTCTGGTACTAATGAAGAAGAAATTCTATTATTGGAGTTCTTTCAAGATTTAGAAGAAGAGGAAGCTGAAAAGATTGCATGTCTTAATGACATTGATGATTTATTCAATGACATGGAAGATGATATGTCGGATAATGAGATAGAAGAAGGAGAAATAGTAGAGATTGAGATAGAGAAAGATAAAGATAGTGTTACTTATGCAGGCTGTGATGGTCTTAAAGTGCCATATAACTTCATCCAAGATGATGTTATTCCTGAATTTACTTATGAAGGAGTAACAGACTCTATGGACTCTGCTGAAGACATCACAATGCCTGAAGATACTGCTGATTCAAAGATGGATACTGATAAAGATGCTGAAACTGAAACTACTCACACTGAGTCTCCGAAGGTTAATGAAGAACCTGTGATGTACAAAAATACAGGGATGACACGAGAACAGTGGAGAGAAGTTGTAAACAGTTGGATGAAGGTGCTACCCAAGTCTCCATCACAACCTGCTCAGAAAGAGAAATATGAGAATAAAGAGCAGTGTGTAGGAAGGATCATAAGTTGGTTTTATGATGGAGATACAAAATTATTTGCAATTAAACGATCTGACGGTGTTCAATACTTAAAGCCAAGGATCAAGTAATTCAATACCTTGCCAAGGTGTGAAATAAATGGTTTAGCTTCAAAGCCACTCATTAATAGATCGAAGAATGGTTTGGCTGATGTGATAGCAAACTTGATCAAGAAAGAAGGTAGTTCATGAAAGGGTGATCAGCTGAAACCACAAAAGGGAAAGAGAGTGAAGAACACAGATCCAAAGACTGGGAAAGTGACCTGGAGATACAAGTATAAACCAGTGCGTGTTATTCACAAGATACCATTAAAGAAGATTACTCAAGACTTTCTTGGGAATATGAAATGGTGGTATGTTGATGTTAATACTGGTGAAGCAAAGATTGAAGATAAAGACAATAAGGTCATTGTATGTTTCTATGATGCAATGAATCTTATCAATTTCTCAAAGAAAGATCAGAGGATGTTGCGAAAGAATGAAATAATATTCACTGATGTTTGGAGAGAACAAGGTCTACAGTACAAAAGAGTTTCGTAGATATGCAGAAGATATGGAGTGCATGTTGCAGCAGACTACCGGATAACTGGAAGAGTTCAAGATAAAGACTGAAGACTAAAGATCAAGCTACTGTCAAGGGGGAGTCTGTTAGGACATAGTTTGTAACGACAAAAGATTGTAATAGTTAGATTTTATGCCTTTATGTTTTTGTTATGTAAATGTCAAATATCACTAAGTGTTTTACAAGTATAGCCTAGAGGCGAACTTGTTAAGTTCGCCTGGTCTATCAGAGGCGAACTTAATAAGTTCGCTTAAGTCTAACTGAGGCGAACTTGTTAAGTTCGCTTAAGCTGTTAGAGGCGAACTTAATAAGTTCGCCTATATCAGGTCAGTTATCTATATATATGTTTACAGAGTCAGTCGTTCAAGAGAGATCAGAACAGAACCAAATAGAACAGAGAAGTCTGATTGAGTCTGTAAACCTCATTGTGATTTGAAATACGAATTGAGAAGGTTATTTACTTGCTTGTTTGCATTGTCTTTTATGCGTATAAACGTTGACTCATTGGATTCCGCACTCCGAGTAAACGTCATGTCTTATCACGAGATCGATCCGTAGACACGCCATAGGGACCTACACTTCTTTGGAAGCCTCTCTATTAGGATCAGGATCACATCCCGGATCCATAGAGCAACCCCCTGAGCCACTCCTCTCTCTTCTGAACTTAAGTGTTGAGGAACCTGATCAAGATGATGTACCTTCTCCAACTACCACTATCTCAGAGGTACTGATTGATCTTGATTCCAACACACCCAACCCAAGTTCTTCTACCATGAAGGTCCACTCTAGGAGTTATGACATAGTAGATATGGAAGAGGCTGTCACTATTGTTGGTCCATCAAATGACCAGGAGGACAGTGACAACATCGCTAAGACCTCAACCACGGCAACTCACAGTAAGGATGCTTCCTTGGAAACTCCCCTCACTGAGAGGAATCCCAGGCGCCAAGAAACCATGGGTGATGGGGATGCAGAGGCTAGGCCTAAGGCCCCATCTAGATCCAAGGATTCCACAACTGTGGATGAGGACAACCTGAAACTTCATAACTTGGAATTGACGGCCAGGGTGGCTATGCTAGAGGCTGAAGTGTCCAAACTAAGACACCAAGTCTCTACGCATGAAGCCCATCAATGCCTAACTGTTCCTACTCCCTCTCTTGTATCAGTGGGCACCCAAACTGATGCTTATTTGTCCACTGATGCAACCAAAAAGGGGGAGATAGTCCCAATGGAAGAAGACTCAGACAGTCTTGACGACTGGATTCAAGAGCAAGCTGTATTTCAAAGCACACTATTCAAGCCAGCTTTTGTACAGGTTCATGACTTGCTAGCTTCAGAAGACGAAGAAGAAGAGACATCTGAAGACTGGAAGTTAGTCGTTAGGGTTGTTGATGAGATGCTGACTGATGCTGAAGACACAGAACAAACATATACATCTTTCAGCATCATCCCTAAACAGCAACCATCATAAGTCAATCTACTGCCCCCCAATTTCCACTGACTTCAACACAGCTAAAGTTTGACACAATACTAGCTTGGGGGCATGGTGGAAAGTCTGAGAGGTTCTGGATTGGTTGGGAGTTTAGCGGAGTAGAAGAGCTAAACTGGGACTTTCTCAACAGCATCCAAGTCCTTCACCTATACCATCTACAATGCATCAACAACTCTACAGACCTCTCAGCAGAACTTGCTATTGGCAGGTTCTATGACTTGATGGAGGATAATCTACCCAACTTTGAAAGACAAATACAAGCAGCAAAAAGGGTAGCCTATCCTGAATCTTCAATAGCAGTAGAAAGAAGACCGACTCCTAGAAGACTTGAGATAATAAGGAGCAGTCTTCTCACTGAAGAAGAAGTTCTGTGCTGGAGAAGATTCCTGTACAACAGAATGGTCAGGGATGTAGAAGTGTAAGGATGGATAAGCACTGACTCCCATGACTTCACGTTCTTCCTGAGCAATGGATCTTCTCTATCGATCAACATCAAAGAGATCTTGCTCCTACCATCAGCCTTCCTGCACAAGGTCTTTGAGCTCAGATCACTCATCTTCAATGTCAACTCCTTAGAAAGTCAAGAAATGATCAAAATCATCAAGACTTCTCTTTATAAGGAGGAATTTGGATCTGACTCAGACCTATCCTTTCTCTCTTCTCCAACAGTCAGACTGAACATAGAAGAAGAATCTAAAAGAAGAGAAGAAGAAAAGATGAAAGAGGCATGGAAAGATGTGACAGGTATGGAATGGGAAGAAGATGAAGAAATTTCCCCACCCTTGTCCATTCCCCAAAATGCCATTGAAGTTGAGGCTGAGATTCCAACAACAGCACAATCATCTGCTGTTGTGATCAGTGAAGCCGAAGCAGAGGCATCCAACAAAGATAAGGGAAAGGGAATTATGACCAAAGAAGATGAAGAGAGGTTGCTCAGTGAGAAGACAGAGAAGGAAGAAAGAAGAAGAAGAAGAGAAGAAGAGGAGATGGCTGAAATAAAGAAAGCTCAAGATAGACTCACAGCCATTCTCCTCATAAAACAACAGATCCAGCTGTATGCAAAACAGCTGGATGATCTGAATGTAAAGATTCCTACAGTTTATTAAATTGAAGAAGATGAAGCTCTTGCTCTTCAACTGCAGGAACACATCAATATAGAAGAAGAAGAGATTCAGAAGAAGAAGAAGAAAGAGGCTAAGTTCAGAATAACTGATTCTGAACTAGCCAAAGAAATAAGAGAGGAATGGGTAAAGGCTCTGATTTCTCAAGGTGAGGATGTAGACTACCTTGAGAAACTATCCAATAAAGAAATCTACAGAGCCTTCATGGGTCTGCAGGGTCAATTGGCAAAGAAGAAAAAGGCTGAAGAAGAAGAAAAAGCCAAACAAAAGTCCAAAAAGACCATTGCCTTTAATCAAAGAACCCATGATGAAAGGAAGATCATGATTGACTTCCTTAAGGCTAGAGGAGAGAGTGGAAAGAGGCTAGGTCCCATGAATTTCATGAACCTGCAAGCCCTCTATTTTAAAGTCAAGAAGGATGAGGAAGAAAGATTGGAGAAGAAAGTCTCCAAGAAAAGGGTAATAATTCAAGAAGAAGAAAGGAAAACAAAAAAACCCAAGCCTTCTCTCTCACCCAACACTTCCTCAATCCAACAACCTTCCACTCTCCATCCTAGACCTCCCTCCTCTTCTCCCTCAAAGTCCAAATCCTCACACCCAGCTCCTACTCATCAATAACCTCCTAAAAAGAAAAACAAACCCACTTCCAAACTAGAAGACTCAAGAGAAATAATCAGATGGTCATACAGCCCTCAAGACCAATGGTTTGAATTGTTCAGGGGGAGGACAGAAGTTAAAAGATCAATTTATACATCTGTTGATGAGGTACTACAGCTTCCAGATTCTGATCTAAGAAGAATGATGGAGCTGGGTGAAGCCAATGAGCCTGAGAATGAAGGTGGGAGACATCTATTGCTGGTAATCAAACATTACTTCAACCCTAGCAAAAATGAAATCATTGATGTCAAACCTCTCCAATCCCACTCTCCATTCATCAGTTGGTCCTACAATGCTGAAAAGGATGAATTCACACTGACAGATGTTAAAGGACAAAAGATGAGGTGTTCAAGCAAGGCTATCTTCAAAATGCCAAGCAAAGACATCAAGACTCTATCTGAGCTTCCTCTTAACAATCCCAGCATGGACCAGAGAGGATATGAGGTTGAAAGAATAGTCAGCAACATGCAAAAGCTTCAGCAACAAAAGTAGTAAGAGATTTTTGGTAGCATCAGTCTAGGGGGAGTTTGTAGAAATAAAGACTGATTGCTACAAAATTCTCTAAGTAAATATGCTGCTGACCAACAAACTGCTGCGGACAAGCTTATCTGCAGCGGATACTTGTTCTTCTGCTGAAGAACAAATCTGCTGCGGATAGCCTTATCTGCTGAAGACCATAGTTGCTGCGGATAGGCTTCTCAGCAGCATCAACACTTGATGCTG
This sequence comes from Smallanthus sonchifolius, assembly GCA_023525975.1. Lineage (NCBI taxonomy): Eukaryota > Viridiplantae > Streptophyta > Magnoliopsida > Asterales > Asteraceae > Smallanthus > Smallanthus sonchifolius. The sequence continues at coordinate 62,631,812 of CM042019.1, read as the reverse complement.
CTGATAGGCAAATCATCAGCAGCTTTGGATGGTCACATCTTGCTGCTGATCCTCATCCTTGCTGCTGACAGCCTTGTGCCTTGAAGATAAATCGTTCCAGCTGACTATCCATGCCAAGCGTCACTGACAACCTTCTGCAAAAGCTACTGACACACTCAAAGCAGAAGGAACCTCAATGGTGCAACCAATGACGAACAACAATGCTCTTCTCCAAGCATGCAAGTAATAATGCATAAAGAAGACGCTTCAATAAAGTTAGCTAGTTTAGACTAAACTTGTAATTGTTAGCTTTATACAAAAGATCAACGGTCTGTGTTAGATCTGATCCTTAGAACCAAGGGTCTGTCTTGATTCTAAGTTAGTATAAATACTGTGTAAACACTTCGTTGTAAGTGTGCTTTTTGATTGATTTTTTCATTTGTAATCATTTATTTGCAAAAGCTTAATACAACAGTGTTCTTATAAGTATTCTTTCTGTTTACTCGATTATATTTGTGTAGTTGCTATTGTTTCCGCCAATTTCAACTAAGAACAGAACCATCTTGTACTTTCACGATCCTACAATAAGGATTATCAGGAATCATAAGATTCAGAATCGAGTGATTCATTTGTCTTGATTTCATTTGATTTCTTCAGTGAATATCGGTATGATGATTCAGGATAATGAATATGGTGTTTGAGTATTAGGGTATGGGAATCCAACTTTTATCTGGATTTGATTTCAATGAATCAGGAGTGATTCAAGGGTGAATACACGCTCCACGGTTGATGTAGAGACATGTCTTGATTCAATCTCTCATTGCATACTTGTGAGTATGGGCAGTGAGATGAAATGCATTAATTGTGCTAAAGACATAACCCGAAACTGATCTCAGAAGAAAATTATTGCCAAAATCTAACATCCTTTATCTGATAATGATCTTTTACATTCTTTTACGCACACACACTAGCATACATGGGTTCAAATCACAGTTGTAGTCTAGATTTAGTTTCCACACTACTAGTGATTCAAAAATGTCTACAGCCTACTAACAATTCAAATTACTTGCAAATAAGCAGATTAAAAACATAACAATTTAAACAATTAAGTAAGCATGACGCAATCATTTCCCATATGAGCAGTCTATGGCGTTTAGATCATTTCTGATGTACTATCATTTCCTCTTTTCTCAAGATTACTTTGAAAATTTTCTCCATTTTCTATTTTGTTTGAAGTTTTGTAAAATATTTGAAAATTAAAAGAACTATACATAAATTTTAAGAGAAATAAAATTTAACTTTCATGAATTGAATTGATTTAAGAAAAACAAGTTTTCACTCAGGATTGAACTTTCCTATCAAGTTGACCAGATGCTCAAAACGGGATCGGTCAAACGCCTTAGTGAAAAGGTCAGCAAGATTGTCATCCGTGTGAACCTTTACAAGTTCAATTAAATGATTTTCAGCACAATCATGGATGAAATGATGGCGAATTTCTATATGTTTAGTTTTGGAATGTTTCACCGGGTTATTTGTGATGGACATTGTGGCATTGTTGTCAATGAATAGAGGAGTTCCAGTGGAGTTTAAGCCGTAGTCTCTTAATTGCTGCTGAATCAACAATATCTGAGAACAACCGCTCGCTTCAGCAATGTATTCTGCTTCACATGTTGAGACAGAAACCGTTGACTGCTTCTTACATTGCCAGGAAACCAGTCTGTCTCCCAAGAATTGACATCCACCAGAAGTTGACTTTCTCTCAAGGTTACAACCGCCACAGTCTGAATCAGTGTAGGCTTTGAAGTCAAATGACTGCTGCTTAGAGTACCAAAGACCCAATCGGGGTTTCCCTTTCAAGTATCTGAAAATCCTCTTCACAGCTATCATATGGGACTCCTTCGGTTGTGACTGAAACCTTGAGCACAAGCACACAACAAACATTATGTCAGGTCTTGAAGCTGTGAGATACATAAGAAATCCAATCATTCCACGGTAGAATCTGCAATCCACCTCCTTTCCATCTTTGTCAAGATGTAGACCATGATTGACTGGGATAGGTGTGCCATAAGTACTGCTATCATTCATCTTGTATTTTTACAAGATGTCTTGCACATACTTAGTTTGATGCAGATAAATGCCATCCTCTCTTTGACTGACTTGCATACCCATGAAGAACAACAATTCACCCATGTTACTCATTTCAAACTTGGACTTCATCACATGTTCGAATTCCCTACACATCTCTTCATTTGTAGACCTAAACATAATGTCGTCGACATACACTTGTACAAGAAGAATGCCACGTCCTGCCTTCCTAATGGAGAGGGTCGAGTCAATCTGTTCACGGGCAAAACCATTTGACATTAGATGTTTAGATAATGTCTCATACCATGCCCGCGGCGCTTGATGAAGACCATAAAGTGCTTTGTCGAGCTTGTACACTTTATTGATATTATGCGGATCTTCAAAGCTGGGAGGTTGAGTGACATAGACCTCTTCATATACTTTTCCATACAGGAAAGCACTCTTCACATCAAGTTGATAGACCTTGAAGCCAACATATGAGGCATAAGCCAGAAATAGTCGAATGGCTTCAAGTCTATCAACCGGGGCATATACTTCTATGTAATCCAAGCCCTCTTGTTGATAAAAACCCTAAAGAACCAACCTTGCTTTGTTCTTCACCACAACATGACGATCATCCGTCTTGCATTTGAACACCCATCTGGTGCCAATTGGTTGTACGCCCCTTGGCAAGTCAACCAAATCCCACACATGCAACTTTTGGAATTGAGACAGTTCGTCTTGCATTGCCTCAATCCAGCAGTTGTCAGCGAGAGCCTCTTTCACATTCTTTGGCTCTAACTGGGACACGAATGTAGCATGCAGACATGTTTCCATGACATCAGTGTCAAGTATCTCAGAGTAGAGACTAGTGTTCTCAGTAATGGTTCGATGACGAGTCTGAACACCGGCATGAGGATCACCAATAATGTTGTCAATTGGATGATTCTTATGCACTCTCGTCTCTGGTACATTTGGTTCCTGAGTTTCTGAATCAAGGTTCGTGCTTAACTCCCCCATTTCCTGTGTTCCAGAAGAAGAAGATTCAATGTTAATTGGATCAGCTGGAGCTTCATTTCCTACACTAGTGTTAGGATTAGCTTGTGCTTCATTTCCGTCAACATGAACATCTTCACTGTTATCACCATTAAGAGTTCCAGATGCAGATGCAGCATTGGAATCAGGAGTTACAATTGGTACAGTAGCACGAGTTGAGAAACTGGAGTCATCGCTGCCACCCAATAATTCATATACATTTGCGGCATCAACTACAGACAAATCAGGAAGATTGAATGACTTGAATAGCGCATCATAATCAAAACCCCAAGCTGGACCAGTTGGTTCTGGTGGAACGCTGTGTTTACTATAATCCACTTCAAACCATTCTTCGACAGTACGAGTTCCTATGTTGTACATTCTCTTGCAAGGCGAGTTGGCAATGTATCCTAAGAAGATGCCTTCCACCGCTTTTGCATGAAACTTAGACTTGTAGTCTTTGTACTGTAGCAACAAGGAACAGGGACTACCAAATGGAAGTAGGTAATCATGATTGGGAAGTCGATTATTGATCAACTCATAACAAGTCTTGTTGTGCCTCTTCACAACCAGAACTCTGTTCAAAACGTGACAAGCTGTATTAACTGCTTCTGCCCAGAAAGTGACAGGAAGCTTTGCATCCGACGACATCGTCCTTGCAGTCTCGATCAAGGTTCTGTTCTTCCATTCTGCAACTCCATTCTGCTGAGGTGTGTACGGGGCACTAAATTCTTGACGGATCCCCTTCTTGAGACAGAGAAGTTCCATCAAGTTATTCTTGAATTCAGTTTCGTTGTCACTCCTTATTCTTCTAACCTTCAACTTGCAAAGAGATTCCAAGCTCAGGATCAGGTATTGAAGAATATCAGTAGTCTCGTCCTTCGTACCTAAAAAATGCACCCAAGAAAAACGTGAGAAATCATCAGTTACAACTAGACAGTATGACTTACCTCAAATACTCCTGATACTTATGGGGCCAAACAGATCCTTATGTAATAGCTCTAAAGGGGTATTGATGGAGTTTTGGAGCATGGGCTTGTGAGACTTCCGTTGCTGTTTGCCCTTTTTACAAGGCATACAGTCATCTGTAAAGGTAAATCTCAGCTTAGGAACACCTGTTACCAAACCATTTCGGACCAGATGATTCATTTTATGATAAGAAATATGTCCTTGGCGCTCTCATCAATCTGATAGGTGTCGTTTGTCCTTGGCGCTCTCATCAGAATCCAGTCTTCAGGAACTTCAAAACCAGGTTTGAGAATCAGGCATTCATTCTTGTCAAACATCACTGAGTACTCCTTGTTGCACATTTGGGAGACACTCAACGGGTTATGCTTCAGCTGCTTGCAAAAGTTGACATTGTCAAAGCTGACACAACCATTTGACACCACGCCTTGACACGTGATACTGCCGCCTTTCTCTCCAGCAAAGGCTAAATAGCCGCCTCTGAATGGTTTCACGTCTTGAAGCAAGGCCATGTTTCCTGTCATGTGTCGGGAGCATCCACTATCTACACACCAACGGTTAGAGATAGTACCCTTCGGATGTCCCTGCATGAGTCACAAAAAGAATTAGTTAGATTTGGAGACCCAAGCCATAGTGGTCTTGGGTCGTCCATCTTTTTCAAAATAAACAACCTCTTTTAACTCACAGTCATGACTGTTCAAAATGGATGAATCTTTAGAAGAATTAGGACTAGGAGATTGGGAACTTTTAGATTTGGTAATCCAGGACCTCTTCTATTTCTTAACTGGAACAGTAGACTTAGGTTCAACAACAGCCGGTGAACTAATGGAAGCTTCACGTGATTGAACTCCAGTCAGCTTTTCTACCTTTCTCAACCTCTTATTCCTTCTCCTCCTCTGTGGGTTAGAGAGTTTCACCACAGATTTCTCACCAGTAGGTGTACTACCAGAGGTAGATACACAAGGTATAGCATGTTGCTTTCCCTTTCTTGAAACAGATGGTTTAGCCTCAGAGGTTATCTTTGGCTTTACCATCGGTTTTACTGGTGGTTTCACCACATTTGTCTTTGGACTTTGGGGATGTTTCACTTGTGGTGACTTAGGGGTGATAGCCGGTTGTGAAACAATTGGCCGTTTCTCATGGTTCTTAGAAGGGGCAGTTCATAATAATGTGACCAACCATACCACAGTGAAAGCAAGTCCTTTTGTCTGTGTAAGTCCTCCTATAAGGCTCATTAGATCTGGCATTAGATGACTCAGCATGATGAGTAGGAGGAGTTGGTTTGTGAACAGGAGTTTGACCCGATATAGATTGGTTTTTGGGAGTATAGTATTTTTGCAAATTTTCTTTATAACCAAGCCCATAGTGAGCTGAAAAAGCTTCTTTCTTAACTTGATTAGGATTTTTATACCCCCATAAAGCATTACCTTTAATTTATCATTTGATTCAATGATATAGGGTTCAGTTAAAATACAATTGTCACTATTAGTGATAATGTTTTTCTTGACTTTCTGTTCAGATAACAAATCCTCCGATACTACTCCTTCAGGGCAGGTGTTAACCGACCCATCATCAGAAGCAGTAAAGAACTCCTCATTAGATGCGGAGTTGGCCTTACTTGAGGAATCATCTTTGTTAGAGGAATCATCCTTACCTGAGGACTCATCAAGGCAAGTTAGATCAATGTCTACTAAGCCGTTGACAAATTTCCCGCTAACTGGTGGAGGAATTGCATTAGTACCCAGCCCTAAGCCATTCATTTGTCTCACTACAGATTCGTAGTGTTCCACCACAAAACGAGAATTTTTTAACTTCTCATTAGTACATTTCAACTGCAAGATCTCATTTTACAGCTTGTTGATCTCATTGTTCCTTTTCTCTAACCCCTTGTATGCAATATCTAAGTGAAGCTGTTGATCGCTCATTTTAAGTGAATAATCACATTTTTCTTTCTTCAACGTTTCAATTGAATCTTTAAATCATTTTTCGTTTTCTTTGTAGCTTAAAGCTGCAATACGAAGGGGTTCGACTTTGTCTTGAAGTTTAGAGTTTTTAATTTTTAAGCCTAGACATTTGGAACAAGAAATGACATTAAAGGATTAGAATCTACCTCATTCGATAAATGTGATGCCTCTCTGATAGCCATGAGGGCAACAACAGTTGTAGACTCATCTCGTTCAGCCACAGAAGCTTCCCGTTTCTCAGCTTCCATCATCTCCATAATCTCAGCCATGAGACCAACCTGAGTTTGTGCAATAATGGCATCCTCCAGATGAACACCCCAATCAAAGCTTTCGTCCTGTTGAGCTACCAATGCATTGGACGATCCACTTTGGCTTTGCTTGTGGTTGTTTGAGTTGTTGTAGCCTTGGTTGTTTCCTTGGCTAGGTCTGGTGAAACCCGAAGTCGGTGCTCTGTCTTTTTGACATTCACGAGCAAAGAGTCCATAGTTCAGAAACTTGTAGCACTTGGCCTTGGATTTGTCAAAACCAACCTGGCATTAGAGTGCCTGCCAATGAACTTTCTTCCTGTTCTGTTTAGGAAACGCTTGGATCTCCTCAATATCATGGCCATATTCCACTGAATATCCATGTCCTCCATGTCATCTGGATCCACTTGATTAAAATCTTCTTCAATTGTTTCAGGATCTGTAAGCTTGCTACCAATGAAGTTCTCATAGGCAAGCATACATGACGAAAATAAATCTACATGATCTTCAGCTATTTTGGCTATAGCTGACTGGTTAGCTGAAGATGTAGCAGGAGGATTTCTTGAAGGATGTTGTTGATGAGATCCAGAACCTGATCCGGATGCTGCATAGCATGCATGACCACCACAAGCCTTCACAGTTTCTTCCTCGTGAGAGTTTCCAGAGAAAAGGGCAATTCCAGAGCCCGATGACTTGGTTGTAGAAGACGTCCCATGATACATTGAATGGTCTTGCATCTGAGGTCTTCCTGAGCTCTCCTTCCTTTTTAGGTTCATGTCATGAGCTTGAACCTTTCCAATTGCCTCATCAATTGTCATCTCATAGAACTTAGAATTCTCTCTCATCAGGGTTGTATACATCTCAAACTTGGGAGGGAAAGCATCCAGAAACTTTTCAACTAATTCTTCATCAGGATACTTTAGCTCAAAAGCTTTCAACTCGGTCTGCAGATGATAGAATCTAGAGATGAGCTCGTCTATAGATTCGTTCTCCAGAAATCTGAAGCACTCATACTGCTTCCTGAGGAGATCCCGTTTGCTTTTCTTGATGTCACTATTGCCCTCGAATCTTTTCTGTAACGCCTTCCAAAGATCCTTGGAGTTATCATATCCTCTTAAACTGTTGAATAACTCCCTAGTCAAGGCCATAGTGATAGAACTGTGAGCCTTCTTCTCTCGATCATAAACTTTCTTTTCTTATTCATCGAGTTTAGAGATAGGCTTGGGCATTACTTCATCAAGGTAAATGTGTGTGGGATGCTTATATCCCTCTAGAATTGGTATCCATAACGAAGAATTGGTAGAAGAAATGTAATGCTCAAAGCGTGCTTTCCAGTTAGAATAATCATTTACATTTAGCAACCTTGCCGGTTTCTGAGGTGTTCTGATCTCGTTGTCATAGTTCAGAAGGTTACCGAGGTTCTGAAGATTCGACATGGTGAACACTTAGTCAAATTTCAAAAAGGTCAAAGACACTTGCGCACTTGATACTGGCCTTGCGCACTTAGAGAAATGGTATTGCGCACTTATGATTTGCTCTTGCGTACTTGATAAGTACGTAGGAGTAGAAGATAAGTACGCAAGAGTTAACTTAAGTACGTAGAAAGATTAGTCTTGCGTAATTGATAAGTACGCAGCAAGACTGAACTTTTTGCCAGATATGGTAAGTACGCAGATAACCTTTTCACCAACTCTCACCGAACTATTCCGGTCACTGGAATCTCACCGGAGATGGAAAAAATCGGACAGATGAACAAACAAAATGAGCCAAAGGGTCAGAAACTTGTTTCTAACCAACCTTTGTTGCTCAAATCACTCAAATACACAACAAAAGTCGGTTTTTGAGTGATTTTTTCTTCTAAAATAGTGCTCAAGAGCTACCCCTATTTTATCACAAAAATCAACAAAAACACCCACTTTTGCTTGTTAAATCTCTGTAGAAAACTCTCCAAACACACTCACAACACTCGAAATCAAGAGCAAAGCTCTGACACCACTTGTAGGTCCCTCGGGTGTGGCGGATCGTCACATGCAAGTGTGTTCCTGAGTCGGACCGGGTGCGGAATACCCGTGACTAGGTGGAGAGTCTTACAACACAAATTAAACCGACAATAGAATCACTTTAAACTTTCTTCTATTATAAACACTTGAAGGTTACAGAGAGAAATACTAAGTTTACAATGTATGCGTATATGACTGTGTACTTGTCTACTGTCAACCTATCCTATTTATACACGACCTAAACTCTGCGCACTTAGAAAATGCGCAAGGCAAATTACTCATGTGTACTTAGAAAGTACGTAGAGTATTCTTGCGTACTTGTTAAGTACACAGGAACTAATTCCCGCGCACTTACTAAGTGAGCAAAACACTTAGAGATTTTAGCAACAATCAATATGCATTAGTAAATACAACTCGATAACTAATACATACAGACGCTTACAAACAAAGACAAATACATACAATGAAAGTACAAAACTAAGACTCTATCCAGAGTGTTTTTCACACAAAAGTGCTTCAACAGGCAATGGTTTTTTTGGATTTTTGTCTGGCCTTTTCTTCTTCTTCAACCTTTTTCTTATTTTCCAGTTTACCTTGTTGTCCCATGAAGGCTCTGTATATATTTCTTTATTTGATAATTTCTCAAGGTTGTCATCATCCTCACCGTGAGAAGTTAGAGCCTCTATCCACTCGTCCCTCATTTCTTTAGCAAGTTCAGAAACAGTGATTCTGAACTTGGCTTCTTCTTTTCTCTTCCTCTCCCTCTCTTCATCTTCTTTATTTAACTGTTCCTGTAGCTGAAGAGCTAAGGCTTCATCTTCTTTTATTTGTGAAGCTGCAGGAACTTGAACTCTTGTTTTTTCCAGTTGCCAAGCATGCAACTGGATTTGTTGTTCTCGAAGGAGCATGATAGCTTTTCTTTCTTGAGCCTTTTTAAGCTCAGCCATCTCCTCCTCTTTTCTTTCTCTTCTTCTTCTTCTTTCCACCTCCTTATTTTCTTTCTCTATCCTATTTTCTTCTTCCTCTGTCATGATTCCTTTTCCTTTGTCTTTTTTGGATGCCTCTGCTTCAGCTTCATTGATCACAATAGTAGAAGTGGAAGTTGCTATTGAGACCTCAGCATCAGCTTCATTGGAAATTTGAGGAAAGGACAATGGGGGGGCAGATTCTTCATCTTCACTTACTACCCATTCTTCTCAAGTTACTTCCTTCCATTCTATCATAATCTTTTGTTTCTCTTTTCTTGTAGATTCTTCTTAAGTGTTTAGGATGACAGTTGGAGAAGAGGGAAGGGACATGTCTGAATCAGATTCATCCATTGCAATCCATCCCTCCTTCTCAAGAAAGGATTTGACAATGGTGATCATTTCTTGACTTTTCTTGGAGTTGACATTGCAGATGTGTGATCTTAGTTCAAATACCTTACAAAGGGAGTCTGGATTGAGCAGTAGGATCTCATGGATATTGTTGATTATGAATGTAGATCCATTACACAGAAAGAATTGAAACCCTGAATGCTCAGTGCTCGACCACCCATGAACTTCCAGGCCTCTAACCACCTCATTATACAGGAATTTTCTTAAATGTAGGACTTGTTCTTCAGTTAAGACCCTGCTTCTTATTAGCTCCATTTGTTGGCTTTGCCTTTCATGTCTTTCTTCTACCGCTCTTGAGGACTCTGCTACTACATCCTCAAGTCTTGGATAAGCCACCTGTTTGGCTTCTTCAAGAAACTTTTCAAACCGAGGCATATTATGTTCACATATATCGTTAAACCTTTCAATGGCAAGCCTGGCAGATAGGTTCTTGGAAGTGTTGACACTTTCAGTCAGGTGCAGGGTCAGGATTTCAATCAAATTTAGGTTATCCAAGATAAGCTATTTGAATCTAGCAAATTCCCACCTAATCCAAAATCTTTGAGATAGTCCATCATATCCCCATGACAAAATGGAGTCAAACTCCAGATTGTGTGCAGTTAGTGGGAAATGAGGGGATATGGCTTGTCTTGAGATATCCGCAGCAACTGGAAGAATAGTGACTAAGGGAGGTATTTCCTCATCTTCATCTTTAATTTCAATTTCTGTAGGTCCATATGGCTCTTCTACTGATCGTTCTCGTGATAAGACGTATTGTTAACGCGTAGTGCGGAATCCAACCGAATCAACAATTGTATACACAAAAGACAATAGAAATAATCACGTAAATTATATTCAAGCTTGTATTCCAACAATCATAGAGTTTACAGACTCAATCAAACAATTCGGTCACTTCTGTTCAACGCTCCTCTGCTGCTCTCCTCTAAACAGACTCTGAAACTCTATTTATAGACACATGTTCTGCCATAGGCGAACTTAACAAGTTCGCCTCAAAGATGCTTAGGCGAACTTATTAAGTTCTCCTCTAATAGGCTAGGTGAACTTAACAAGTTTGCTCCTAAAGATTCTTAGGTGAACTTGTTAAGTTCTCCTCTCTACGAACTTATAAAGAGTTTTATCAACATGTTCTAACAGACTCCCATTTAACTGTTGCTAACAATTCTATCAATCACAAGTCATAGACTCTAAGACTAAGACATAATATCTTCAATCTCGTTGTCACCAGAATATGCTCCAACAGACTCCCCCTTGACAACAGCTTTAGAAGATTGGCATCCGTCTTCATATATCATCAAACAAGTTGTAGTCTTCATCTTGTTCATCTGCACACTCTCTCTTTATATCTAGAAAAAAACATGGGAGAAGGACCCCTGGTCAACTTCTGTCTGTAATATTCAGTTTTTGCAAAGGAGAACAACTAAGAATAACCAACAATTAAGATTTCCATGGAAGCTGAAAAAATAAAATCTTTTTGGTTTTTCTCTATATAAACTGAAATGTAAAATACAAAATCATATCTTTTTGGTCGAACATCATGAGTAAGAAGATCATATCAGTATATATGAGATATCAATCACATATCTCGGATATAAAATCCATATAATATCAAATGGTATCCTATGTCATTCTTTCATGCCTTGACCAATCAAACCAATATCTTTCAAGATTATCACACTATCTTTTCAAGACTTTCATATTGCATGTTATGATACTCAATAAACATTCAAAGAAAATAGGATCAGGCTATGACACACAAATTCAAATTGTCAATATTATAAGATTTGAAACGAATGCATCTCATTCCCACTTTCTTGTGAGTTAAGGTACCATTTAAGTATGAAATACAACGTGTACCCCACTAGTATGCCAACATAAAGTAAATGCACTATCTTCAGAACATATGAGATTTTACTAAAGATTATCCGAATTTCCAGAATGAGGAGACATCACTTAGCACATGAATAGCAGAATCCAAATTTGATTGTATAGGAATCAATGAGATTCAGAATCGGATGATTCAATGTCTTGGCTTATATATGTGGAATCATACGATTCAGGTACTTGGACCCAACTGTTATCTGGATTATGAATTCAATGGAATCAGTAAAGATGATTTATCAATATGATCCAAGGGCTAGTATATGTTTGACAGATGATGTCAAGTACCTATCTTGATTATACTTCAAATTGCATGCTTTTCGGGACATGGGCACTGAAGCAAATCGAATGAATAGTGCTAAGGACATAACTCGAAACTGATCTCATTGGAAAATCTTTATTAAAAACTAATATTCTTTATCTGTTAGTGATCTTTTAACACACACACCCAGGCATAAATTGGGTTTAAATCACAGTTGTAACATATGCAATTATGTTTTCACACTACTAATGGTTCAGTGACGCTTTTAGTCTACTGACAATTCAAATTATATGCATACACAACACTATCATTTCCTATTTGTGCAGTCTCTGAAGTTTAGATCAAAACATATAATTCATATATATTAACATAAAGCAACAACCAGTCAATCTAAGGTCATGTGTGAAAGAACATCTACTGATGTACTATCATCTCTTCTTTAACTTCAAGTAATGTCGATTTTATCTTTTTCAAATTGTTTGGCTTTTTCAAAGAAAATAAAACAAACGAAAATAAACCTTCCATGAAAACATTTTAAGAAAAACATTTTACTTGGTTACTCAAGATTAAGCAAGTTAATCAATTTAAAAACTCAAACCAATGTAATTGAATGCCTTTGCTTTTGTCAACACAGTTCTGTACTCCCCCTGTCCTGTAGACTCCCTCTCAGCTAGACAAATGGTTGCATCAATGACTTTATGCTCACCATCGTTATCCTCGTAAAGCTGGTACAGATGGATTAAAGAATGTTCTTCAAGCTGCTATGGTGGCTTTGACATTGAACAAGCGATTCAATTTTGCTCTTTATATTTACTAGGATTTGGTTATACAAATAACTCCTGTTGAAGGTCAAGGATTTCTTATGTATCCTCGGTTCATGCAAATGATTCTGAATCATCTTATTCCTAATCTCCCACAGCATCCTATTCGTTTAACATTGACTTCGATGTCAAAGAGAATTTTTACAGATTGCACTAAGGTAAAACAACAGAATGCAGCGTTGATTCCTGTTCAAACTCCATTATTTGGTCACTTAATCAATCCTGATTATGTTGAACCACCAAATGACAACTGGTTTCATCCTAAAGAGTTGGCTCAAGGACATGGTCAGAATGTACAACAACCTCAACAACAACCTGTACAAGTTCCTCAATAACAACAAGTTCCAGTACAACAACCAATTCCTATTCAAGAACAAGTTCCTATTCAACAAGCTCAGGTTGATATACCTGTTAATGAACCTGTTCAAGAAGAGGTCGTTCAAGAACATGAACAAGACCTAGGGATGAATATGGATGATTTTGTTGATGATGCTGTGAACTCACCCATTCATGAAGCTGAAGGGAATGTGGTGACAGAGAATGATTCGAGTTCCAGCTCCGGTGATACTATTATGCCTATTTCTAAAGCAAGCGACTCTGATGTATCTAGAGATTTTTGTTCAGATCATTATGAAAGGTTAGCTGAAATACCATTGGCAAATGCTGGCAAACATATTAAATCTCAAACCAGAAGACCAAGACGGAAGTCTGTTCGGGATCCTCCTTCCGGATCAGTACTTGGAAAAAAAACATTGGTGGATGAGAGTTCTGATACTGATAGTGATTTCAATCCGGATCCTAAAGCTTAGAAGCTTATGTCTGCTTCAATTGCTGCTGCTCATTCTTCACAAGGTGTAGAGGATGCTAATTTTGTTGCTTCCTTAATAGTTACACCACCACGGTCTAAAGATTCATCTCCTGTTATAACTCTTGTTCCTACAGTGATTACTCCAAGTCCTTCAGTTCCTCAATCTTCTGCTGGTCCTTCAAAGCCTTCTGATTCCGAGAGGATTACTTTCCTTGAATCTCAAGTGTTTACTTTACAAACTCAGGTGGATACTCTTGTATCTACTGATTCTCAAAGACAGCTGGTGATTCAGACTCAAGCCAAGCAGATTGCTGACATGCAAGCACTGGTATCCAAACTTCTTGAGCATCTTGACGCTCAGGGGGAGTTAAGGATCCATGATATGTGTCACACTGAGTCCATTCAAAGAAAGTAAAACAAACGAAAATAAACCTTCCATGAAAACATTTTAAGAAAAACATTTTACTTGGTTACTCAGGATTAAGCAAGTCAATCAATTTAAAAACTCAAACCAATGTAATGTAATTGAATGCCTTTGCCTTTGTCAACACAATTCTGTACTCCCCCTGTCCTGTAAACTCCCCCTCAACTAGACAAATGGTTGCATCAACGACTTTATGCTCACCATCGTCATCCTAAGTTTCAGGTTGTGATTTGGACTTTGTAAAACTCTTTCCAAAACATTGTGTGTGACATATTCTCCTCCTTGAGCATCAAGTCATTGAATCAAATAGATTTACCAACTTCTGTAATGACTTATTGCCCTTGCAGATGTCATTCCCCGTCATGTGCTAAGAACCACCACTATCAACAACCAAAATGGTATTAATTGTCCCTATTGGTAAATCCTGCACAACTAACAAGAAACATTAATTTTAAATTGGGACCCAAGCCATGGTAGTCATGGGTCGTCCATCTGTATCAAAATAATAAACCTCACTCCATTCACAATCGAATCTCTCATCAATTTTTGGAGATTGTTCCAATGAGTCAGAAATAGAAACTTTAGATTTCCAAACATACTTCTGTTCATTAAGTTCGTTTTGCTTAAAATGTGAAGTGTTTGAACATTCTTGTTTATTTGAAAAAGGTTTAGATTGTGAAAACTCTTGTTGTTCTAAAAGTTTTCTCAATCTTCTGTTTCTCCTCCGTCTTTGAGGTCTAGAAAGCCTAACCTCAATTTTTGAATTACCCTTTTGTGTATCATGAGGTTTAACAACATTTGGGTTAACATAAGGCTTACCAAGAGTTCTTACCTTTTCTGGAGTAACATGTCGGTTACCTTTGGCTTTGTGAGGACAAGCAATCCGAATATGACCTACAAGACCACAGTAAAAGCAAGATCTCTTCTCACTATAGTCTCTCATATAAGGAATCTTCACACGAGAAGATACACTTGAAGAAGATTCTCCTACATGAACTTCTTTTGGAGTTTGAGACGGAATAAACTTTTTCGCAACAGGTTTTGATTCAGACTTCATCTTCTCAGGAACTACATGCTTCTTTCCTTTATTTTTATAAGGACAGTTCACCACAATGTGTCCCATCTCATTACAATGAAAGCATGTACGCCGGTCTTTATAATCTCTGACATATGGAACTCTCCTTGAATTTGAAGAATGTCCAAATGTATTATTTCCAGATGAATTAGAATCAACCTTTGATTTTTCTTTCTTAACCTATTTCGGTATCCCTTCTACCTTAGCTTCATCAAAATATTCATCATCACTCTAATCAGAATACATCATATCTTCACATGTGACTGGATTCACTTTCAACAAAGTCTTAGGATCTAAATCCTCAACGTTTATGATCTCAGGTGTAACAGAATAATTTCTGTTGAATGGTGGAGGAACATAACCAATACCATTAGTTCCCTTCCCCTCTTTAGTATTATCATGATAATGTCCTAATAAGAATTATGAATTTCCAAAGCTTTCTAACTTTCTATCCAATCTGATCACCTCTGCTTTAGATTCAGCTAGTTCCTTATCTTTCTCAACAAGATCATTATTTCGTTTCTCAATTTCTGCAAAGGACATATCCAGGTGATATGCCTGCTCCTTGATCTTCAAAGTAAGAGAATTTACATCCCTCTTCAGCGATTCTATCCTTTCAACACACACATTCTCATTATATTTTAATTTCTGATTTACCGTGTGCATTGATTTCATATCACAAATGAGGTTTACGTTGTCATCCATAATCCTCATCATTTTATCCTTCATTGAAATACAGTTAGAACAAAAAGTTTCAGAGTTAGAAACTACCTCAGCTTTTACTTCTGAAGAAGATGCACCAAGAGCTATGAATACGTCATCATCAGCTTCACCCTTTTGATCAACAATGACAGGCTCTGCATCAGTTTCTGATTCACTCAGATCATCTTCAACTGTCTGAAAGCTTTCTTCAGTCATCACATCAGTCTCAGTAGATTGAGTACTTTCACCAGAACGAATACTCTCACTATCACTTAACTATGCAGAAGAATCACTTTGAGAATCACTCTTCTTCTCTAATACTTCTTTGATTAAGACTACAAACGCTTGAGAAGTTGCTTCACCTTTTTTCTTCAATGTTTCCCATAGATCTCTTGAAGTTGGACACTTCCCGAGACTATGAATGATTTCTTTTGATAAAGACATCGTTAAAGTTTCACACGTTTTCATCTCTCGATCAAAATTATGCTTTTCTACTTTAGTAAGAGCTTTCACTGGTTTAAGAACATCACAAAATTCCAGAAAGTCAAAAGTAGGATGCACATATCCATCTGTTATTGGTCTCCAAAAATTTTCATCAATTTCTGATATGAACTGTTCGAACCGGACTTTCCAGCTACGAAAATCTGATATGCACAAAAGCCTCGGTTGCACAGTTCTAATCTCAATATCATCACATGAAATTGACATTTTGAATTTTTTGCAAAAATATCCGGAAAAAATTTCCCGCCAAAATACTCTTTTTTTAAAAATTTCAAAAATTGAAAAAATAAAAAATGATTCAAAACGACCATATAAGCTTTCTCTAAAAAATTTGAACAAGAAACAATTTCCCTTCAAATCAGTGAATTATGAAGATTTTTTTTAAGAACACTAGCTAAGTTCGCCTGATACTGCTTAAGAGAACTTAATAAGTTCGCCTGAACTTCACTGAGCGAACTTAACCCCAAGCGAACTTAACCCCAAGCGAATTTAATATGAAGCGAACTTAACCCCAAGCGAATTTGACTAGTTCGCCTGCAGACCAATTCAGCAAGTTCGCTTGCTTCAGCAGAATCAAAACTCAGTAACAGATTCACCTCAAGAACACGAACCCAATTTCACCAAAAATCTTCATAATTCACTGATTTGAAGAAATTAGACCAAATTAAATCGTAGGATTGTGTATTTTCTCAATTAGAACCTTTCTATCGGATCAATTTCTTCAAAATCCACTTCAAAAACACCAAATCAGAAGCAAAATAAGCTTGAAAACTCTATGGAAATGAAAATTTCAAAGATGATGAATTTCTTGTCAATTTGCATACAAAACTGCCTAAAATCACAAAGAATCACGAGCATAAGCTCTGATACCACTTGTAGGTCCACATGGCTCTTCTACGGATCGTTCTCGTGATAAGACGTATTGTTAATGCGGAGTGCGGAATCCAACCGAATCAACAATTGTATACACAAAAGACAATAGAAACAATCACGTAAATCACATTCAAGCTTGTATTCCAACAATCATAGAGTTTACAAACTCAATCAGACAATTTGTTCACTTCTGTTCAACGCTCCTCTGCTGCTCTCCTCTAAACAGACCCTGAAACTCTATTTATAGACACATGTTCTGCCATAGGCAAACTTAACAAGTTCTCCTCTAAGATACTTAGGCGAACTTATTAAGTTCGCCTCTAATAGGCTAGGCGAACTTAACAAGTTCGCTCCTAAATATTCTTAGCCTCTCTACGAACTTATACAGAATTTTATCAACAGTTACAAAACATGTCCTAACAATCTCCTCAGGGAATACTTCATCTATAGCCCTGGTCACTAACTTCCTTCCTCAGAGATCACTTCCTCTTCATCTCTGAGAGGCATCAAATCATGGACTTGAACAAAGGCAGGCTGAAACAATGTTCTTTCAAAGGCAACCTGCTCTTGTATCCAATCCTCCAGACTATCAGTGTCTTTTTCAGAAGTAACTATCTCCCCCTTTTTGGTTGCATCAGTGCATAGAGAGAGATCTGTTTGAGTTGCCACTGATACAAGGGAAGGAGAAGTCACAGTTGAGCATTGATGGGCTTCATGCATAGAGACTTGGTGTCTTATATTGGACACTTAAGCCTCTAAAATAGCTACACTGGCCGTCAATTCCAAGTTATGAAGTTTCAGTCTGTCCTCATCCAAAGTTGTGAAATACTTGGAACTAGATGGGGCCTTAGGCCTAGCCTCTGCATCCCCATCACCTTGGTTTTCTTGGTGCATGGGATTGCTCTCAGTGAAGGATGTTTCAAGAGAAACATTCTCACCTTTAGTTGCCATGGTTAGGGTCTTAATTATGTTGTCACTGTCCTCCTGGTTAAATGATGGACAAGAAGTAGTGATAGCCCCTTCTATATCCACTCTTTCATGACTCCCAGAGTGTACCTTCTGGGGTGATGAACATGGGATTGGTACATTAGCAGCCAAGTCAATCAGTACCTCCTTGATAGTGGCATTTGGAGAAGGTACATCATCTTGACTAGGAGCCTCTGCACTTAAGTTCAGAGAAGAAGAAAGATGTATGGGCTTAGTGGGGATTCTATGGACCTAGGATGTGGTCCTGATCCTAATAGGGATCCTTTTGAGGAAGTTTCCTTGATCATGTCGCTATCCCTTATGGTGTTCTCATCAGAGTGTTGTGACTCTGGATGAAAACTTTTGGGTTGGGATTGGGCCTCTGGGCCAAGAATAGGACTTTTCTTGCTCTTCTTTCTTTTCCTGGTATAGCTCACCTCAACTAGGGCCCTTTGTTCCAGTTGGGCTTGAAGAACAGGGGTAAGTATTTATTGTACATGTGCACCCTCAGTAGCTTGCACAGGGGTTCGAACAAGGGAAGCAGCTGTGTGTTCAGGCTGTGAAGTGGAGGGTGTGGGATCAATATCAGCTGGGGCTGCTGAACTGTCACCCTGAGTACTTTGTATGTTCATCATTGTAGATAACAATGGAACATTGATCCCTGAGAACTTTTCTGAAATAGTTCTCATACTTTTAAAAATATTATTTTTATCCCCCCCCCCTAATCAGGTAGATTCTTGCAGGTTTTGAAAGATCTTTTAATTCCTGGTTAAAAACTTCCTGCAAGAATCTAGGGTACATATAGAATGCTTGTTTTGCTTCTTCCTGAAGGTTGTATCTTAAACTTTCAAAAATTAAATGAGAGAAATTGAAACCTTGGCCAGTGACCATACCATGAACAGTAGAGGCAAGAGCAGAGTTCAGTTGATGCCATCCACTCATCTTCTAAGATATACATTGTAGAAGAGTGTGACATAGGAACTTCCATGGGGGACCCATCAGTGCTTTCTCGATTGTGTATTCATCTTGATTTCCAGTGTACCCTATGGATACAAAGGTCCTCAGGTACTCAGTTTTGGTGAATGAGTTGGCTACACCCTCGTCCTGAAGCTTGAGATATTTTCTGAGTGTAGCTTCTGTAATGGTGATGTCTTTGCCGTCTACCTTGGCTTTGATTTGGGGAGTCCCCTGTTCGGTAGAGAAGACAGCAGAATTCCAGAAATCTTCCATATGGGATGTATAGATTTTGGGGTTAACAATCAGAGCAAAGTGTAATTTTGATCGACACAGAAAGTCGATCATAACATCGAACCCTTATGATTTCTTACCCTTAACAAGATATGCCATTAAATTGTGGTAAGTTGAGAAATTGTCATCATGGTTATTGATCAACGTTTGCCATTTTGGTGAGGTTTGGAGGGAAGGATGAAGCTTTTAAAAGTTGGTTAAGTGTGGGGAAGCTTTGAATGCTTGGGAGAGAGGGAGAAAAGATGGAAGGTTAGGTCAAAATTGAATGTGAAGAGGTCAAGGAGGGAGTTTGATTTTGTTATAACGGCAAAAGTTTGGGCAACGGTCACTTGTACCGTACAAAAAGATGAAGCGTAGCACACTATAGCAGTCATCTACAATGACGCTTTACTTTTTACTGTGTTACAGCTGTAACACTTTAGGTCCCTCCGTGTGGGTGTGTCAGATCAAAAACGTAAGAGAATGTAGCCTCGTAATTAGGTGCGGAATGCCTATTACTAGGTGGAACGACCTGTGAATGAAAGCAAAGTAATCAACACATGAATGTACTAATAAATACACGGTCTATTGATAACATGGTGTTTCAAACAAGTACAGACACAAACAGAGAGAATTCTGGACTGATAAGACTCTGATCTGTGCGTACTTGTGATTGGGATAACATCTCTGTCGAAAATGAAACAAACCTATGATATTTATAGACTTGGTCCATGCATACTTAACAAGTATGCATGAACATCCTTCATGCGTACTTGAACAAGTGCGCATGACCATTTGTACTTAACAAATACGCGGGAGAAACTTCCATGCATATTTGCTTAGTACAATCAAAACATACAAGGATTACAAGTTCAAAGATTACAACTTGATAAAGACCAGGACAAATACAAATACTGACAAAGACAAGACTGCAAGATAAATAACAAAATCTTGAGCATGATCCAGAGTGCCTGTCATCAAAACCTGCTCTTACAGACTCCCCCTTCACAACACTTCTGGATGTCTTCAGTCTTTTATGAGCTTCTGGCTTGACTTCCACCGTTGATCTTTGATTTGTAATCAAAGCAGAATTTGACCAGCTTGTTGTATTTAGTAGCCATCATATTTGTCCACTCATCAGTATGTAAGCAATACTTGTCAACGAGAACTTCTAAATCTTTTACAGAAAAATTGATGAAATTGATTTCGTCAAATACTCGAATAATCTCCTGCATGCTTCTCTTTTCAATCATCACTGCCTCCCCGGTCGAAGGATCTACAAACCAATACCACATATTCCCTAACACATCTTGAGGAATTTTCTTCAAAGATATGTTAGTTTCACAAAGAACTGGATTGTAGACAGGTCTTTTTATAAATTTGCGTGTCACAGGATGAATTACTGATATGTCCTTGACACGCCTCGGTTCCTGAGGCTGAAAGATTTCAAATCTCCTTGGCCTTCCTTCTCTCTACAAGGTTCCCCACAATCCTTTAGCTACCGCATGTGATGTACCATTACAGAGTTCGCGGTTTGCTAAGTTTATGAGATCATATTTGGGTAGGGATTGAATGCTTCGTTAGTTGGTTTCAAGTATTGTACTCTACCAAAACGTTTTATCACAAACAAACCCTTGTCATCGTAAAATCTAACTGAAAGGATCATTCCAGCTGCCCTATATTTGTCGATGTATTGTGGTTTATACAACGGGGCCTCTATAGCTTTCTTTAACCATTCATGAGGTATATTCCTCCAGGAGGTGCCACTGGTTCCTGCTTCTTGAGTTGGATTTTCAGCTGTTGTCTCATTTATATCAATTATTGGAGGTGTAGTCTCAGTTTGTTCATTGATTGTTGGGACTTCAAAAATTTCCCCATCCTCTAGCTCATATATCCCCTCACCATTACCTTTAGAGAAATCAATAATCACATCCACACCACTCTCATCCCAGTCATCTCCACTTTCAATCTCACCTTCTTCAATTTCTGCCAATGCCCCAATCATTACATCATCGTTTATGTTTGGGCTGGAACACAATTCTTCTAACACCTCAGCCGGTGTTTTTCCTTTGTCAACACCACCACCACCATGTTGTGCCGGCTCCCCCTGAGCTGCAGGCGTAGAATGTGTTGTGAAGACAACTTGTGTCTCACCACCACCAGCACCTCACGGGCCAGCATTTGAATCACTGGGATCCTCATCCTGATCCTTCTCTTTGGCCAGGTCGATATGGTGACAGGTTTCTACATTATCTCTCTTGATTTTCTCCCCCTTAGACTCAAGCTGCTTTGTCAATTTAGCCACCATCTCTACCATACTTTGATGCTCGCTATGTTGGATCAAAAGTTGAGTTTCCATAGTTGTCCCAGTGGGAAAGAATAGATCATTGATACCAAATTGCATTTTCTACTTCTCAAAAAATGATTTCATTTGTTCCTCCATTGCCTGCCACTGATTGGTCAATCTGGTGTTAGATTCAACTAGTAAGTTGATTTTAGTTTGCTGGGTTGCTACTATTGACTCTAAGTTTGCAATCAGTTCATCCCTGGGATCTACCACTCTCGTTGTAGATGGTTCACCTGTTTCATGTATAGTTTCTGCAAAAATTTCGGATATGTCAAAGTGATGTCCCATGTCGCCGAATTCTATTGAGCGTGTCATCGGTGGCAAGGTACCAGCCATGACAGTGACGGGTAACGTTGTGGTTTGAAGAATTGTGGGTACTATTGTGGTTGTAACAAGAGTTGATTCAGTCATTATAGGATGGACTGTTGTGGTTGTGAGTTGTATTGTCATAGCCGAAAGAGAGACTATGGATTGAGTAGTAGCTTCACAAGTGGGGACAATAACAGGTTGAATTATCCTATGTCTTCTTCGGCTATAGAGTTGTGTTGGAACTTCGGGGACTGTACTTGCTTGTGCCCTTGCATTGATCTCAACCATTTTTACTTGACATAGGCGATCACTTCGAGTATTCTTCCTTCTTTCAGTTACATGAGGTGCCTCTTTGTTGCTATCAGAATTATCGAGCTGAAAATCTGAATCTGAACTTTGTCTTTGTCGGCGTCGTGTCGAGGATTCAGGAAGGGATTCCCGAATATCTTCCTTTGGGTGCCGTTGTTCTGATGTGTTCTCTGAATCTGATGAGTCAGTTACTGTTTTCTCAGTCACTGTCTCCTGAACCATGTCCATAACCAGCAGCAACATCACCTTCATCATTATCACTATCATTTTCATCATTATCATTGTCATCATTATCATCATTGTTATCATCATCTTCTACATCATTAGCTTCATCCTTCTCATCTGTGTATTCACTTAGCTCGGGTTCATTGTGAGGACTATACCATCTGTCACCTTCAGGAGCAACATACTCTTCATTTATCAAATGACCAAATAAGGGTGTGTGCATAGGAATTGGTTCCTCAGTTCCAGCATTCATGAATTGCACAAACACCCTTTTATCAATACGCTTGACTTGTAGCTGCTGCCCTATTTGTGGTATGTTTGGTAGGAAGTGATTGATTAGCAGCTGAATGAAGCGAGGATATAATAAGAATATAAACCTTGGTGCGGCATTAATTTGATCAAGGATCGCTTTGTATATATATCTTGAAAAATTACATCCTTTGTTTAGAGATAAGCCGACCAAAGCTGAGGCTATATCATGCCCCATAGCATCTTTGCCCGCCTTTCTGGCTAATATACACATGACATCACATGGGAAAGATAACGCCATTGATCTAGGAGCCACATTTTCTTGTAGGATGGATAGTCTACCCTTCCAACATACCCCATTCTTTGCCTCCAACACCTGTTGATCATATATTCAGAATAATGAGTTGGGTCAGTGGCTAAGATATTGAACTGCAACACTTGGCGTATTGTATCTTCAGAGATAGCTATACGTTGGTTGGCTATTGTTGCCAATATCACATTTGGTGTTGGTCTACAATCCAACTCTGCGGTATCCCAGAATTGCTCTAGATATGGTCGTGAAGCTACCGGATTGGCACAGATAGCATATGTAATCTTGGACCGGTACAAAAACGTGATAATCTCTTGGTAGTTTAGAGCAGCACCTCTCCAGTCTGGATTTGTTAATGCTAACATGTTGAATTCCTCAGTAAAGGCGCGTCCAGCCATATCTGCAAAACAAAATTAATGATCACAAGTTAAGATGTAGAAGACATGTTATGAAAATCTTGGACTTAGAAAAATTGCAGATTACTACCTCATGCGTCCTTAGCTAAATACGCACAGACAAACAAAGGCATGCTTACTTTTCAAATACGCGTGAATAAAAAACCTTCATACGTACTTGTAAATACGCATGGGTTTCGTGAAGTTCAGTTTTATATAAGTCCAAATTTATCAAGTTAAGGTCTTATGTCTGTAATATATGACTGAATGGTGTCAAAAAATGGTATATCAACTCAAGGACACTCGACTTGAACATTAGTATTAACAAAATTTGACTCTCATTGATGGTACATGGGCCGACGCTATACCATGGTCAGTTTTTTAAGATCAAAAACCAAATGTTTCATGTTGGAGAGATGAATTTGATGTTAAATGAGTAAGAATTATGACTAGAAACTCGTTTTGATGCCCAATTTTACATGCAAGCACTTAAAAAATTCCAAAAATTTGGTCATCAAAAACCCTAAGCTCAAGAACACTAAATCACTGAATGTTGGATGTTTTAACGGTTGGAATTCGATGAGATTCTCACCAGATGATCCTTGAATGATGTTAGAACTGATTTTGTGTTTAAAAACGATATATGAACAAAACAATTTTTAAGAGGAAATGATCAGGTCGACGGTACTGAAGTGGGAGAGAGTTTGAATGTGGAGTTAATGTTGTTGCCGTTATACATATCCCGCCATTCAGCACATGCGTACTTGTCTAAGTGCCCATGGATTTCCTCATGCGTATTTAACAAGTGCGCATGAGTTTAGTCATGCGTACTAGCAAGTACGCATGGGTTAAGCTATGCGCACTTGATTAAATACGCATGAGTTAACTCCATCTGAAAACTTTGTTTATGAAGTATATAGATGAACATGATAGATAGTTCAATTGTTGTTTGTAACAAACATATTTAACAAGACGAACATTATTTATCAATTTGAAATGATACTTTTATAAAATAGGTTGTATTGAGTTCTCTGAAAATGTTTATAGAAAATTCATGTTTCTGATACTATCTAAAAGTTTGATAAAAGTTTTGCTTGACCAAAATAACGTGGTTGTTTAAATCAAATAATAGGATGATTTGTTAATGAAGGAGATTGCCGGTAGTGTACTAAATCGTATTGGATGAAAAAGGTGATACTTGGGAAATTTTGATGAAAATATGATTGGTGTAATTCACACTCAACGTGTCAAATCAATGAATAATAATTTTAGAGTTGGAATATATAAAATTTATTAAATGCTGAAATGTTAAACATTACTCAAAACATAGGAAAATGGTTCTCAAACAGAAAATTTAAAGACAATAAAAAAACTTATGTTGACGTCTCCTGTAGCTTTCCACTAGAAGGAAGATAATTCCCAAGACGAGCACCGCTTTGGTCACTCGGGTAGCTGACATGGCTTCAGCTTTAGCTGTCTTCGTGTGATGCTCCAGTATTTATTTTTCGAGGATGGAGATTAATTCCTGTTGGTACCCTAATTGGTTTGCTAGGCTATCCATTCTTTGTCCTTGCAAGTCATGCATTACCTCATGCTCCATCCTTTGCCTCTCAAACCCTGAGGTCCTTACATATTGGTGAATGTCATTGGTTGGAATTCCCATAGCACTAGTGGGTGCCATGGTATGCCTTACCCAAGGGTTAGGATGGTAGGGGTCGGGCATTAGATATGGGTCTCTTAGTGGGGGTGGTAACTGATTGTGAAGATGGGGTGTCTGATATGGGTTTCAGGGTGGGGGTGATCCAGGTGTTCGAAGTCTTGGGCCGGTGTTCGTAATCCAGTCTGTCCTTACATCAAACCTAGGTCTAGCAGCTAGGGGTGTTGGTGACCGATACACGGGTGTCCCGATGTCTTCTTCCCAGTCAGACTCTGCTCCAGGACGGTAAACCAGGGAGGAAGGAGAGTAGAAGTCCATGTCTAGCAGAAAACAATTTAAAGATTGTAAGCGATAATAAAATACTGAGTGTTAAATATAGGAGTTCTCATAGGTTTAGAGTTTGACTAGTCATAACACCGTGTCTTCACAATAGTATTTAGAAATACACTTGACCTATAAGCAATGCATCCCTGAGGAGAATTCCCAAGAAAGATGGGTGGGTCACTAAGACAAACTTAAGTACCCTATCTTTCCTTAGTCAGAATCCCTCATGGGCCTACACACTCTTCCAGCCATCATGTATTAATAACACTATTGTTGTGATCATGGTCATGATGGGAATTGTTGTGGACTGGGCTTTGAGGCCCGAATGTGAGGTTTATTTATTACAGTAGACTTCTTCTTCTTGGAAGGTAAGTGGGTTTCTTAGTTTATTATTAATGAATATTAGGCTCAATAGTTTAAGTTTTTATTCACAAGGGGTGATGGTATCATGTGAGTTCAAAGGTGTATGAAGAATTTGGTGTGTTTAAAACTTAGGATAACATGTAAAAATATTCACACGAGTATTAATCATGTAATCATATAGTAGCATGGCATATTGTGGGTGTCCTAAGGTTATAGTCAAGGTCAAAAGTGTCTAATAACCTAATTCCCTGTAACCAGGGCTCTGATACCAATCTGTCACACCCCAACCGGCGGCGGAATACGTCGGGGCGGGACATGTAGACTGTTCATGAGCACAAGGTTGACTAGATTGCAATTTTTTAATCATCAAATTTCATTTCAAACACAACCAAATTCAAACAATTACGTAAATGAAATACATAATATTCTTTATTTAAATTTAACTAAGTCCTAAGCCTATGTGTAGCATGTCTTGATCAAACTCACACATTAGCACCTGAAACATGAACAAAATTGTAACATTTCCAATTTTTCACCTTGTAGTTGTACCGTTGGATTTCATAAAGTATCAATAAAACGAGCACCTTAGCAATCATTTTGTTGGCCAAGTATATCTTATATCATTATGACCACGTGTATTCATAATATGCTTCTTATATGCCCAATATCACAAGTTATCATTATATGTGCAACGGTTTGCTTACAACGTCATTTTACGTGAAATTTTCGTATCTGGTGGATCAAATTTTAAAACCAATAGACCGGGATGCCCTACTATATATCTTAGCTAGCATAAATAATTATCTAACAAAGTTTTATAGTCTATGATTTTATCTTCATAAGTCTCTTTTATCCTAAGTAACAAAATGTCATTTTTTACGTCACATTTCAAGTATTATGTTGCAAAATACTTATCCAAGACCTTAGCCATGACTTATTTTTGATTTTGAACCATTCTAGAACCTCCCTAGGACTGTTTTAGTTGACCACCAGCTGTACACAAGTGTCAAAACCGAGTTAAAGGCCAACCCCACTTTCCTTTTTTGCTCCTACCTTCCAATCGTAAACAATAGCAACAATCTTTCTTTTCTTTTTCATTCAGCCACCAACACACCCTCTAACCCTAATACTAACTTGTTCCCTACTCCATAAGACACCTATAAATACCCCCCATCCCCTCTCCCTTTCACTCACACCACTCCTCTTGCTGTCATCTACAATCAAGTAAGGAGTTCTTCCTCTTTTCTTCTTGTTTTCTTTCTTTGATCTTGTAGAGTAGCAAACACACACCACCATCACGATTTTCTTCAAGTCCTAGCCCTAAAACTCTAGTACTTAGTCCCCCTAAGGTGTTCTCGAAGTGCTTCCTCTTGGAAACCGCTTGAACGCTTAGATAATGTAGCAGGAACATCAACCTTGAAGTGATTCTTCATTTCGAGTACCTACTTGGTTTGAATGGTCATCTCGTAATCGACTAAGAACAGGGGTAGGCAATGAAAACACATCACTAATATGTGGTATTTATTGCCTAAAATCATTTACCTTACCCTCATATGACATCAAACGGTTTAGAATTCATTAAAACCTTCAAAACCATAATCTGAGTTTCTGGCAGATTATTTGGGTATCACGAAAAACGTCATAACCTGAGAATACGACCTTATTTTTACATTATTCTTCTTCTGGGAGTTTCATATTGATTTTATCTACAAACATTCTTCTGATAACTAAGGCCAATTCGTGGATTTGAGTTTGCAAACAGCCCTCACAAGGCCCAAAAGTCAGAATGTTTAAGATTCTGACTTTCGAATGCAAATCCTCCTTTTGGTCGATTTTTATAAAAACAACATCTGGGTTATTTTTGATGAAAACTCTCAATAAATATAATACTTGATGTCCATAAGAGGATTCCACCTAACACACCCATTTGGTTACCTTTTTACATCCCTAAAAATCATGCACCAAAGCTGGAAATCTGAGTCTATTCTTGTGTCCTTATTTTTCAATGATTAAACATACCAAAAATAGGATTTTTGCTAAGACAACTTCCAGAATTCATAATCATGATGTATTTAACAAATCCATATTTTTGGAATCACGAAATTTCATGGTTTAATCAGCTCACAAAGTCGTTTTTGTTTCAAAACCCCAAATTCTAGCAGCACTGCCCTAACTTCACGCCTTCATAACTTTTTCATTCCTAAACTAATGAAGGTGTTTCTTGAGCCTAAAACCTGCTACTTTGAGTATACTTTCCAACCATATAAGGTTTGTAAGCTAACTCGTCCGTTTCGACTATCAAAAGAGCGGCACGAAAACAGTACGCAAGGCTGTTAATATTTATCTTGTGTGATCTTTTGACGAAACCTTCGAGTGATTCCTTAAAACGATTTTTCCAACGATTGTGAACCCTTAGCTACTATTTTAAATTGTTTTCTTAACATCCTTAGGTTTCCATGATTTCACATACCATCCATGGGACTCTTCCCTCACGAACACTCGGTTTTCAAACCCGTACTACACGATTAGTTAATAGTAACACCTCATGATTCAATTCAACATTTTAGGGCATCCTTAGGCGCTCAAGGCTATCCAAATTATTTTGTTCAAGAACTTTACTATCACGAATATCAAGGTGAGTTTACATAGCCCCTTTTTCTTATTTACATATTTGGGGTGAAACATGATTACATTCAAATACTATTTGTAATTACACACGTACAATTCTACAATATGATCATATGTGTTTATTTGTGCTTTATGCTTGAATGCTAATTGTTAAGGCTATATATACATGATATACACGTGCAAACACAAATACATTACATTAGGATCACATGTGTTGTTATGCCCTACATTTACATTAGGATGACATGTGTTGTTATGCCCTACACTTACATCAGGATAACATGTGTTGTTATGCCCTACATTAGGATAACATGTGTTGTTATGCCCTTCAATTACAAAGTTCCATTTGTGCATCTAGCTTAACTTAGATTCTCCATAAATGCTTTATAAACCATGCATCATATGAATTGTACACAAAACATTTGAACTTTACTTGTGGTGTCAAAACCTATGTATGCTCACGAACAATTTATAGTTGACCCTCTCATTTTATCATGTATCAGGTACAAATGTTTGAGTTAAGATTCAAGCTACTTCACTTAGGGTTGAGGACCTAGTCTTAAATTTTAATATGGAGATTTATGTATTCTTTAATTCTTGTAAATGATGTAATTGATTACTTGAGTTATGAAATGAAACTTATTGTTTAATTATTACAACTTTAGCAAACCATGAGCTTATGAACAGTCTACATGTCCCGCCCCGACGTTTCCGCCGTCGGTTGGGGTGTGACAGATTGGTATCAGAGACTTGGTTATAGGGAATTAGGTTATTAGACACCTTTGAGCTAGACTATAACCTTAAGACACCCATTATTGCCATGTTCTATGATTATATGATATGTTACATGCTATGTGCTACATGATTATTTGCTAGAAGAATTTGGTGTGTTTAAAACTTAGGATAACATGTAAAAATATTCAAACGAGTATTAATCATGTAATCATATAGTAGCATGGCATATTGTGGGTATCCTAAGGTTATAGTCTAGGTCAAAAGTGTCTAATAACCTAATTCCCTATATCAGGGCTCTGATACCAATCTGTCACACCCCAACCGACGGCGGAATATGTCGGGGCGGGACATGTAGACTGTTCATGAGCACAAGATTGACTAGATTGCAATATTTTAATCATCAAATTTCATTTCAAACAAATCAAACACAACCAAATTCAAACAAGTACGTAAATGAAATACCTAATATTCTTTATTTAAATTTAACTAAGTCCTAAGCCTATGTGTAGCATGTCTTGATCAAACTCACACATTAGTACCTGAAACATGAACAAAATAAAGTCAACTAAAAAGTTGGTGAGCATACACAAGTTTATACATAGATAGTGTATAGATGTAAATAATCAAATCCTTACATAACATGATAAAATAATGCATTTATGGGGAGAAAGTATTGTGTAACCAAAGTACAATAAAACCTTTGTAACTAGCATGCAAATTGTGTTGTCGGTAACAATCACCCCAATCTGGGTGGGTTTGTCAGACTAATAGATCTATCATTGTTAACCGTCGGCTTGAATAGTTAATGATTGCACATAAATTGCACAAAAACAGTTAACACACCTAGCCCTCAAACAAAAAGCTCAAATTTTGTATACATGAATGTAAAGAGGATTTTTGTTTGTGTAGTTTGTGTAAATGTAAGCAATTGTATGTATAGAGTTCATGTTTCACCCCAAAAAGTGTAAAAGAGTAAAAGGGCTATATAATACTCACCTGTATCAAAGATGTTGATAGCTCAAGAGACTAGGTATCAAAGTGATCCTTGCAACTCACAACGTGTAGGTCCCTTCGTGTGTGTCGGATCGTCACATGCAAGTGGTCTACTAGTCGCACCGGGTTGCGGAATACCCGTGACTAGGTGGAGAGTCTTACTAAACAAAGTAAACCAAACACAAGAGTCATAATAAACGTTCTTTGTATTATAAACACTCGACGGTTACAGAGAGAATACAAGCTGCGTACTTAGCAGAACTGAGTTCGTCTAAACAAATGTTCCTGCGTACATAGTCTATGTGAACCTATCCTATTTATACAGACTGATGCCTGCGCACTTAGCAAGTGAGCAGGACCAATTGCTCTTGCGTACTTAACAAGTACGCAAAGGTGTTCTTGCGTACTTGCTAAGTACGCAGGAGCTTTCTCCTGCGCACATGTAAGTGCGCAAAACACTTAGCAGAAAAACAACATACATTATGTAAAAGTAAATACAACTCGATAAACTATTACATAACGACTCTTACATATAAAGACAAATTACAGACATTAGAAATACAAACTAAGACTCTATCCAGAGTGTTGTCACAGGAAAGTGCATCAACAAACTCCCCCTTGACAACAGCTCGGGATCTTCATCATCTTCAGTCTTCATTCTTCAGTCTTCACAGCACTTGTTCATTAGCTTCCATCTTCTTTTTGTAATCAAGACAGAACTTGATCAACTTGTCGTATTTGGCAGAGAGAAGCTTCGTCCATTCGTCAGTGTGGATGCAATACTTGTCGGCTAGTACCTCTAGATCGTTCACAGAAAAGTTGATGAAGCAGACTTCATCAAATATCCTGATCACTTCCTTTGGCACCATGTTTCCACTTGCTGACTTACCTTTACTCATTACCACAGCCTCGCCTGTTTTTGGATCAACGTACCAGTACCACATGTCACCAAGAATATCTTGAGGTAACTTGCTCAGGGGAATCTTAGTTTCACATCGCACTGGCTTGTATACCAATCTCTTTATGTGCTTCTTAGTCACAGGATGTACTGCGTGCTTATCCTTGACTCTTCTGGGCACTTGAGGCTTGAAGTATTCGAATTTCCCTAATCTTGCTTCCCGCTGTAGTGTTACCCACAAACCCATTGCTACTGCATGACTCGAGTGACTCAGCAGGTCGCGGTTTGCGAGGTTCACAAGGTCGTACTTGGGCAAAGAGTTGAACGCCTCACTGGTTGGTTTCAAGTATTGAACCCCCCCCCCCAGATCTTTTGATGGCGAATAGCTGCTTGTCCTCCTCGAACCTAACAGCCAAGATCATACCTGTAGCTCCATGCTTGTCTGTGATGGACGTCTTTTGCCACACGGGAGCTGGACCCTTAGATGTGCAGAAGGCATGTCTTTATCTTTTGGTGCCTCGGGGTCCACAGGTGTAGGGTCGACTGGGGAGGCTTCAGTTGTAGCTTCAACATTACTTGCCATGTTAACTGAGTTTCGAGCAGAGATTCGAGCGATGGTACTTCAAAGATCTCACCATCCTCTAACTCGTACTCTCCTTCCCCGTCGCCCTTGGGAATCTCTATTACCACGTCCTCATCTTCATCATTCCAGTCATCACCAGAGTCGATCTCTCCTTCTTCCAGATTAAGGAGAGCATCGATCTGTGCCTCTTTGGAATAGTCAGGCTCTAAATAGAGGATCTCATCATCAGATAAGTCATTGAGCACGTCAGCTGCTGACTTCCCTTTATCTCCGCCACCACCACCTGAGGTATCACCACCCTCTTGCTGAGTAGACTCCCCCTCAGCCAATGGAACAGAAGAGATGGGCACAATCGCCAAAGCTAGGTGCTCACCTCCACTAGGACCGACTTCAGGATCCTTGTCTTTATCATCATCCTTAGTCAGATCGACTGGATGACAAGACTCGGCACCGGTGGATTTCTTTTCTTTGTCTTTCTCTTTCTCTTTCTCTGTCTCCTTCTCCTTCTCCCCCTGAGCACCTAGCTTCGCGGTCAGTTCACCAACTAATTTGACCATCGCTGCGTGCTCTTTTCTCTACAAGTCCATCCTCAGCTCAAGTGAAGTTCTGTGGCCTAGAATCATTTCGTTAGTCTTCATTAGCAGTTCATTCTGTGCCATGACATTCTTCAACCGTTCATCAGTCCCCGTTCTCTTGCTACGCAGAATCCTAACTTCATCCGCCAGAGAGTTTATCTGTGCTTGTTGAGCATCAGAATCCTCTTTTGACTTTTGAATAGTCTTCAACAAGCCAGCAACTTGGGTTTCTAGCACATCGATCATAGCATCATTCGGATCAGGATGCCTAGATGATGAGGCTTCGGCATTATGGATGGGAGAGGAGAAGATTGTGTCAAAGTCGAACCCCTGTGAGAAATCACCGTAGTTAAAGGGTTGACCTTACGGCTCTTTGGTGGGTGTTGGGATGGGGGATGTAATGATGGGAGTTATGGTTGGGGTGATGGTGACTGACTCCGTGAGAAGTGGAGCAGTCACCGTCACCTGGACGGTTGGAGTAGGGAGGGTCACCGTCACAGGAATCACCTCTGTGACCGCCGTGACTGCCACATCTGCCTGTACCAGTGGCCTTCTCCTCCTTCTAAACAGTTGCCGTGCTGGCGTGGTAGATTCTGACTCTGGATGGGCAGCTTCAACTTGTACTGGCTGCACAGTCGGAATCTCTTCAACCCTTGGGATAGCAACCTCTTGCCTATCGCCCCTTTTCTTGTTGGCTTTCTCTCGCATTCGTCTTTGTAGAGCAGCGTCAGAGTCGGAAGCCGGCTCGTATTCGCTGCTCGAGCTTTGTCGTTTTCTTTTTGAAGACGACGCAGGTAGGGTTACCTGTGCTGACCTTCTCGGATGTGCCTATGATGGTGCATCATCGGAATCAGAAGAATCTGATTCTGTTGCCTCCGAATCGGATTCCTCAGCACCACCAACATCACCTTCATCATTACCTTCATCATCACCTTCATCATCACCTTCATCATCACCTTCATCATCATCATGCTCTAACTCTTGCTCTTCACCAGAGTCATCACTCATCTCTGGTGCTGAGTTGGGACTATACCAGTTCCAATTTTCAGGAGCGACGTATGCTTCATTCAGTAGGTGGCCAAAGAGGTCAGTGTGTGCAGGCGTAGGTTCTACACTGCCTGGCTTTAGAAACTGAGCAAAGACTCTCTTATCCACCCTTTTTACCTGCAGTCTCTCCCCGATAGCGCGTAGGTTTGGCAGTGCATCATCGATCAGTAGCTGCACAAACCTCGGGTACAAAAGGAACCTGAACCTCTCTGCTGTGTTTATCTGGTCATTGAGTGCTTTGAAGATATAGCGAGAGAAGTTATAGCCCCGATTGAGAGACAGGCCCACCATGGCCGCTGCTAGGTCATGACCCATGGCATCTTTCCCCGCTTTCCTGGATGAGATGCACACGATCATGATGTGGGCAAAGTAACACCATTGATCCAATACCCACATCTTCTTGTAGGAAGCATAGTCCCTTGGCCCGACATATCCCATTCTGTGCCTCCAACACCCATCCACGTAGTAATCTGGATAGGATGTCGTGTCGGTGGCAAGGTCTCCGAACTACAATACTCTCCTTATTGTATCCTCGGAGATGGCAATAGCCCGACCGTCAACGGTAGCCCTTATGACATTCGGGGATACCGTGCAATCATGCTCTGCAGTCTCCCAGAATTGCTCCAGGTAAGGTCTTGAGACTGTTGGGTTTGCTGAGATTGCATAACTTATTTTTGATCTGTTCAGAAAATCCACAATCTCCCTGTATTGCAAGGCTGAGCCTTTCCATTCTGGTTCGGTGTTATCCAATAGGTTGAATTCGTCAGGGAATGCACGAGCCATAGCCTGCAAACACACACAGAAAACATATTCAGAGCAATTTATAACACTGGAAGTAGACACACAGGACATAGTATAGTAGTTACACTTTGAAAAAATTTTCAAACTTAAGAAAAATTTCTAAGTGTTGGTCCTGCGCACTTAGCAAGTGCGCAGGATTTTCCTCTTGCATACTTAGCAAGTACGCAGGAAGTATTTCTTGCGTACTTGCTAAGTGCGTAAGAACAACCCTTAGCAAAAATTTCCGAAACTTGTAATTCGTTCAAAATGTGGGTTGATTAGGTCGCCACTAGGTCGGAATCAAGGATTCTAACCTATGGTACCATTATCAACACTACACTCGTTCAATTTTTGACCTAGACCAGTCGCCGACCCACTGTCGGCTCAACTTCAAGCGACGGATCAATCGAGGACCAGGAGTTGATTAGGGAGTCGATTAAAGCTTCCTATTAGCTTTTTACAGATAATAAGTTACCCAAACAACCGCATATTACCCCAAATTTTGTCGGCATTAACCTAAAAAGATTCTAGGTCAGAATTCGGTCCAAAGTGACGATTAAACGGATGAAATCGGCCTATAATCTCACTACTGAGATGAAATACGATGATGAAAGTATGGACGGGACGAATAGATGATTGGACACAAACGATTTTGAGAGTAAAATTGCAGGGGGGAAACTATGGGTTTGAAAGCATAAAGCTTAAAAAAGGTTCTAAGTCTCTGATTTATACCCCCCACTTAATGTTCGTGCGTACTTGTTAAGTGCGCACGAGTTAACTCTTGCGTACTTAACAAGTGCGCAAGGCTTAACTCTTTCGTACTTGTTAAGTGCGCAAGTGTTACTTCGTGCGTACTTGACAAGTGCGCACAACCCTTAAGTGCGCAATTTACAACTCAGAATTTATGAAGATTTTCAAGTCAAATAACGAACAAGATAAAAATATTCAACCAAGAGGATTCAAATACAATTCATGAAGATTAAACATAAAATATTTTTGGCCTTTTTCTGATATAAACTTGAACTATGCATAAACTTAAAAACTTAAAATATTTTTGTTCTTTTCAAGATAGATATATACTATCATTTACACAAGCTATTTTTGATCAAAGGTACAAGCAGAGGATCATATCAGGCTAACTTATAGCAAAAACGATACAATATAAACATCAAAGAATATGGGATCATGTCATGTATTACTCTTTATTCATACGTAATAAGCACATAAACAAGTAATTCAAGTTGACAATATTATAAGATTTAAAACTATAAGCATCTTTGTATCACGTTCTTGTGTATTAAGGTATTAATTATAAGATATACAACGTGTACCCCACTGATATGCTATGATATTTTGCACTATCTTCAAGGCATCTAAGATTTTTCCAATGATTTTCTTAATTTTCAGAATGAAGTTACATCAATTAGCACAAAAAAATCAAGCAGAATCCATAAGGATTATCAGGAATCATAAGATTCAGAATCGAGTGATTCTTTTGTCTTGGTTTCATGTGATTTTCTTCTTTGAATATCGGTATGATGATTCGGGATAATGAACATGGTGTTTGATTATAAGGTAAGGGGATCCAACTTTTATCTGGATTTGATTTCAATGAACCAGGAATGATTCAAGGGTGAATACATGCTCAACGGTTAATGTAGAGACATGTCTTGATTCAATCTCTCCCTGCATACTTGTGAGTATGGGCAGTGAGATGAACCGCATTAATTGTGCTAACAACATAACCCGAAACTGATCTCAAAAGAAAATTATTGTCAAAATCTAACATCATTTATCTGATAGTGATCTTTTCTAATCTTTTACTCACACACGCTTGCAAACATGGGTTCAAATCACAGTTGGAATTTAGATTTAGTTTCCACACTACTGGTGATTCAAAGACGCATACAGCCTACTGACAATTCAAATTACTTGTAAATAAACAGATTAAAAACATAACAATTTTAAACAGATAAGTAAGCATTACGCAATCATTTTCCATATGAGCAGTCTATGAAGTTTAGATCATTTCTGATGTACTATCATTTCCTCTTTTCTCAAATTAACTTTGAAATTTTCTCCATTTTCTATTTTGTTTTTGATTTTTGTAAAATATTTTAAAAACTAAAAGAACTATACAGAAAATTTAAAGGAATTAAAAATTTAACTTCCATGAATTGAATTGAGTTAAGAAAACTTAGTTTTCACTCAGGATTGAACATTCCTATCAAGTTGACAAGATGCTCAAAACGGGATCGATCAAATGCCTTTGTGAAAAGGTCAGCAAGATTGTCATCCGTGTGAACTTTTACAAGTTCAATTAAATGCTTTTCAGCACAATCACGGATGAAATGATGGCGAATCTCTATATGTTTAGTTTTGGAGTGTTTCACCGTGTTATTTGTGATGGACATGGTGGCATTGTTGTCAATGAATAGAGGAGTTCCAGTGAAGCTTAAGCCGTAGTCTATCAACTGCTGCTGAATCCACAGTATCTGAGAACAACCGCTCACTGCAGCAATGTATTCTGCTTCACAAGTTGAGACAGAAACCGTTGACTGCTTCTTGCACTGCCAGGAGACCAGCCTGTCTCCTAAGAATTGACATCCACCAGAAGTTGACTTTCTGTCAAGGTTATAACTGCCATAATCTGAATCAGTGTTGGCTTTGAAGTCGAATGACTACTGCTTAGAGTACCAAAGACCTAATCGGGGTTTCCCTTTCAGATATCTGAAAATTCTCTTCACAGCTATCATATGTGATTCCTTCGGTTGAGACTGAAACCTTGAGCACAAACATACAGCAAACATTATATCGGGTCTTGAAGCTGTGAGATACATAAGTGATCCGATCATCCCACGGTACAACCTGCTGTCCACATCCTTTCCATCTCTGTCGGGATGCAAACCATGATTGACTGGGATTGGTGTGCCATAAGTAGTGCTATCACTCATCTTGTATTTTGACAAGATGTCCTGCACGTACTTAGTTTGATATAGATAAATACCATTCTCTCTTTGACTGACTTGCAGACCTAGAAAGAATGACAGTTCACCCATATTGCTCATTTCGAACTTGGACTTCATCACCTTCTCGAATTCCCTACACATCCCTTCATTGGTCGACCCAAAGATAATGTCTTCGACATATACTTGCACAAGAAGAATGTCACCTCCTGCTTTCCGTATGAAGAGAGTCGAGTCAATCTGTCCATGGTCAAAACCATTAGACAGTAAATGCTTAGATAATGTCTCATACCATGCCCGCGGTGCTTGATGACGACCATAAAGTGCTTTGTCGAGCTTGTACACTTTATTGATATTATGCGGATCTTCAAAACCGGGAGGTTGAGTGACATAGACTTCTTCATGTACCTTACCATAAAGGAAAGCACTCTTCACATCAAGTTGATAGAACTTGAAGCTGACATATGTGGCATAAGCCAAGAACAGTCGAATGGCGTCAATTCTAGCAACTGGGGCATATACTTCATTGTAATCCAATTCCTCTTGTTGATAAAAACCCTGAACAACCAATCTTGCTTTGTTCTTCACAACTACATGACGATCATCCGTCTTGCAT
Organism: Smallanthus sonchifolius; assembly: GCA_023525975.1. Lineage (NCBI taxonomy): Eukaryota > Viridiplantae > Streptophyta > Magnoliopsida > Asterales > Asteraceae > Smallanthus > Smallanthus sonchifolius. Next base: position 62,594,337 of record CM042019.1, on the reverse strand, counting down.
TTGAACACCCATCTGGTACCAATTGGCTGAAAGCCTTTTGGCAAGTCAACTAAATCCCACACGTGCAACTTTTGGAATTGAGACAGTTCATCTTGCATCGCCTCAATCCAGCAGTTGTCAGTGAGAGCCTCCTTCACATTCTTCGGCTCTAACTGGGACACGAATGCAGCATGCAGACATGTTTCCATGACACCAGTGTCAAATATCTCCGTGTAAAGACTGGTGTTCTCAGTGATGGTTCTATGACGAGTCTGAACACCGGCATAAGGATCACCAATAATGTTGTCGATTGGATGATTCCTATGCACCCTCGTCTCCGGTACAATCGGTTCTTGAATTTCTGGATCTAGATTCGTGCTTAACTCCCCCATTTCCTGTGTTCCAGAGGAAGAAGATTCAATGTTTATTGGATCAGCTGGAGCTTCATTTCCTACAGTTGTGTTAGGATTGGCTGGAGCGTCATCTGCATCAACAAGAACATCTTCACTGTCATTACTGTCATGAGTTCCAGATGCAGCATTGGAATCAGGAGTTATAATTGCTGCGGTAGCACGAGTAGAAAAACTGGAGTCATTGTCGCCACGCAATAAATCATAAACATTCGCGGTGTCTTCTGCAGATAAGTCACGAAGATTGAAGGATTTGAATAGCGCATCATAATCAAAACCCCAAGCTGGACCGTTTGGTTCTGGTGGAGTGCTGTGTTTACTACAGTCCACTTCAAACCACTCCTCGACAGTACGAGTTCCTATGTTGTACACTCTCTTGCAGGGCGAATTGGCAACATATCCTAAGAAGATGCCTTCCACCGCTTTCGCATGAAATTTAGACTGATGGTCTTTATACTGTAGCAACAAGGAACAAGGACTACCAAAAGGAACTAGGTAATCAAGATTGGGAAGTCGATTGTTGATCAACTCATAGCATGTCTTGTTGTGCCTTTTCACAACCAGAACCCTGTTTAAGACGTGACAAGTTGTATTAACTGCTTCTGCCCAGAAAGTGACTGGAAGCTTTGCATCTGACAGCATAGTCCTTGCAGTCTCGATCAGTGTTCTGTTCTTCCGTTCAGCAACTCCATTCTGCTGAGGTGTGTACGACGCGCTAAATTCGTGACGGATCCCTCTCTTGAGACAGAAAAGTTCCATCAAATTATTCTTGAACTCAGTTCCGTTGTCACTCCTTATTCTTCTAACTTTCAGCTTGCAAAGAGATTCCAAGCTCAGGATCAGGTATTGAAGAATATCAGCAGTCTTGTCTTTTGTACCTAAAAAATGCACCCAAGAAAAACGTGAGAAATCATCAGTTACAACTAGACAGAACGACTTACCTCCAATACTCCTGATACGTATGGGGCCAAACAGATCCATGTGTAATAGCTCCAAAGGGGTATCGATAGAGTTTTGGAGCTTGGGCTTGTGAGACTTCCGTTGTTGTTTGCCCTTTTTACACGGCATACAGTCATCTGCAACGGTAAACCTCAACTTAGGAACCCCGGTTACCAAACCGTTTCGGACAAGATGATTCATTTTACGATAAGAAATATGTCCGAGTTTCCTATGCCACAAGATGGAGTCAAGTTCTGTCGCTTTTGTAAGCAAACAAGTAGCAACTGATGAGGTGGTTGTTGCCACGCTCATATCGATCTGATAAGTGTCGTTTGATCTTGGTGCTCTCATCAGAATCCAGTCTTCGGGAACCTCAAAACCGGGTTTGAGAATCAGACATTCTGACTTGTCAAACATTACCGAGTACTCCTTGTCACACATTTGGGAGACACTCAACAGGTTATGCTTCAGCTGCTCGCAGAAGTTGACATTGTCAAAGCTGACACAACCGTTCGAAACCACGCCTTGACACGTGATACTACCGCCTTTTTCTCCGCAAAGGCCACATAGCCGCCTCTTAATGGTTTAACGTCTTGAAGCAAGGCCATGTTTCCTATCATGTGCCGGGAGCATCCACTATCTGCATACCAATGGTTAGAGATAGTACCCTTCGGACGTCCCTGCATGAGTAACAAAAGAATTAGTTAGATTTGGAGACCCAAGCCATTGTGGTCTTGGGTCGTCCATCCTTCTCAAAATAAACTACTTCTTTCAACTCACAGTCATGATGACTGTTCAAAATTGATGAATCTTTGGATGAATTTGGAACAGCAGATTGAGAACCTTTAACTTTCTTGTTCTAGGATCTCTTTTGATTCTTAACCAGAACAGTAGACTTTGGCTCAACCACAGCCGGTGAACTTATGGAAGCTTCACCTGATTGAGTCTTAGTCAGCTGTTCCAGCTTTCTCAACCTCTTATTCCTTCTTCTTCTTCTTTGTGGCTTAGAGAGTCTAGCCACAGATTTCTCACCAGTGCGTGTACTACCAGATGTAGACACACGAGGTACAGCAGGTTGCTTTACCTTTCTTGCAACAGATGGTTTGGCCTCAGATTTAATCTTAGGTTTTCCCATAGGTTGTACTGGTGGTTTCACCACATTCTTCTTTGGACTTCTGGGAGATGGTTTCACTGGTGGTGACCTGGGGATAACAGCGGGCTGTGAAACAACATGTCGTTTCCCTTGGTTCTTAGAAGGACAGTTCACAACAATGTGACCAACCAAGCCACAGTGAAATCAGTTCCTCTTGTCTACATAAGTTCTCTTGTAAGGCTCATTAGATCTGGCCTTAGATAACTCTCCATTATGAGCAGGAGGAGTTGGTTTATGAACAGAAGTCTGACCTTTTTAGTTTGGTTTTTGGGGGTATAATACTTTTGCAAATTCTCTTTGTAACCAAGCCCATAATGAGCTGAAAAAGCCTCTTTCTTAACTTGGTTAATATTTTTATAACCCCCGTAAAGCATTACCTTAACTTTATCATTTGTTTCAATGATATAAGGTTCAGTTAAAATGCAGTTATCACCATTAGTGATAATGTTTTTGTGGACTTTCTGTTCAGTCAACAACTCCTCAGAGACTACTCCTTCAGGGCAAGTGTCAACCGACCCATCTTCAGAAGCAGTAACATACTCCTCACTAAATGTGGAGTTAGCCTTACTTGAGGATTCATCCTTTTTATGGGAATCATCCTTATCAGAGGACTCATCTAGACAGGTGAGATCAATGTCTATCAAGCTATTGACAAACTTCCCACTTATTGGTGGAGGAATGACATTGGTACCAAGACCTATACCCTTCATTTTCCTCACTACTGATTTGTAGTGCTCCACCACAAAGCGAGAGTTTTTCAACTTTTCATTTGTACATTTTAACTGCAGGATCTCATTTTGCAGTTTATTGATTTCATTGTTCCGTTTTTCTAACCCCCTATACGCAATATCCAAGTGAACTTGTTGCTCACTTATTTGTAAAGAATATTCACATTTTTCTTTTTTCAACGTTTCAACAGACTCTTTAAAACGTTTTTCGTTTGCTTTGTAATTATGAGCTGCCATAGTTAGGGGTTCGATTTTGTCTTGGAGCTTAGAAATTTCAAGCTTTAGCCCTAGACATTTAGAACAAGAAATAATAGAGAAAGGGTTAGAATCTACCTCATATGATGAACTATGTGCTTCTCCAATGGCCATGAGAGCAACGGCAGTGGTAGACTCCTTTTCAACAGCTACAGAAGCTTCCATCTCCTCAGCTTCTTTTCTCTCAGCCTCCAACAGCTCCATGATCTCAGCCATGAGACCAACCTGTGTTTGAGCAATGATGGCGTCCTCTAGATGAACACCCCAATCAAAGTTTTCGTCATGCTGAGCTACCAGTGCATTTGACGAACCACCTTGGTGTTGATTGTGGTGGCTAGTGTTGTTGTGGCCGTGGCTATTTCCCTGGCTAGGTCTGGTGAAACCAGAGGTCGATGCTCGGTCTTTTTGACACTCACGAGCAAAGTGTCCATAGTTCAGACACTTGTAGCATTTGGCCTTGGATTTATCAAATCCAACCTTGGCATTAGAATGTCCACCAATGAACTTTCTTCCTGTTCTGTTTAGGAAACGCTTGGCCCTCCTCAAAAGCATGGCCATATTCCATTGAATATCCATGTCCTCAATATCATCAGGATCCACTTGGTTAAAGTCTTCTTCAATAGTTTCTGGATCCGTTAGCTTGCCGCCTATGAAATTCTCATACGCAAGCTTACATGATGAAAACATTGCTACATGATCTTCAACTATTTTGACTATTGCAGAATGGTTAGCTGAAGACGTAGCTGGAGGATTTCTTGAGGTGTGTTGATGATTAGTTCCCAACCCTAATCCGGATGCATAACAAGCATGACCACCACACCCATTTGAGTGGTCTTCTTCATTGGAGTGTCCAGTAAAGAGGGCAATTCCAGAGCCCGATGATTTTGAAGTGGAAGTCGTCCCATGATACATGGAAGGGTCCTCTATCTGAGGTCTTCCCGAGCTCTCCTTCTTCATAAGATTCATGTTATGAGCTTGAATCTTACCAATAGACTCATCTACTGTTAACTCATAGAATTTAGGATTTTCCCTCATCAGGGTTGTATACATCTCAAACTTTGGTGGCAAAGCATCAAGAAATTTTTCCACCAGTTCTTCATCGGGATATTTCAGTTCAAAAGTTTCAACTCCGTTTGTAAATGATAGAATCTAGAGATGAGATCATTTAACGATTCATTTTCCATGAAATTGAAGCATTCATACTGCTTTCGGAGAAGATCTCGCTTACTCTTCTTAATGTCACTGTTCCCCTCAAATATTTTCTGAAGTGCTTTCCAAAGATCCTTGGAGGTGTCATAGCCTCGGAAACTGTGAAAGAATTCCCGAGTTACTGACATAGTGATTGAGCCAAGAGCCTTCTTTTCCCGATCATATGTTTTCTTTTGTTCTTCATCAAGCTTAGAGATGGGCTTTGGCACCTCTTCATCAAGGTAGATGTGTGTGGGATGCTTATATCCTTCATTGATTGGTATCCATAATGATGAGTCGGTGTATGAAATGTAGTGCTCAAAACGCGCCTTCTAATTGGAATAATCGTTTACATTTAATAGTTTAGGCGGTTTCTGAGGTGTACCGATCTCATTATCATAATTTAACATGTTTCCAAGATTCTGAAGGTTCGACATAGTGAATTACTTGGTCAGAAATCAGAAAAATCAGACACTGTTGCGCACTTGGTTTTGGCCTTGCGCACTTGAGAAATGGTCTTGCGTAGTTAAGACTTGCTCTTGCGTACTTGTAAGTACGCAGGAGGAAATATTAAGTACGCAGGATATAACTTAAGTTCGCACAAGCTCAGTCTTGCGCACTTGTAAGTACGCAGGAGATAACTCTTGCGTAGTTAGTAAGTACGCAGAAAACTGTACTTTTTACCAAAAATGGTAAGTACGCAGGACACCTTTTCAGCAACTCTCACCAACCTTTTCCAGTCACCTGAAAATCGCCGGAGATAGTGAAAAGTAGGCTGATGATCAATGCAATCGAGCCAAAGGATCAGAAACAAGTTTCTAACCAACCTTTGATGCTAAAAACACAAAAATACACAACAAAAATCGGTTTTTGAGAGATTTTTGCTTCTAAAAAAGTGCTCAAGAGCTACCCCTTTTTTATCACAAAAATCAACAAAAATACCTCATTTTGCTTGTAAAACTCAGTAAAACATCTCCAAACTCACTTACAACACTCGAATTAAAGAGCAACGCTCTGATACCACTTGTAGGTCCCTTCGTGTGTGTCGGATCGTCACATGCAAGTGGTCTACTAGTCGCACCGGGTTGCGGAATACCCGTGACAAGGTGGAGAGTCTTACTAAACAAAGTAAACCAAACACGAGAGTCACAATAAACGTTCTTTGTATTATAAACACTCGACGGTTACAGAGAGAATACAAGCTGCGTACTTAGCAGAACTGAGTTCGTCTAAATAAATGTTTATGCGTACATAGTCTTTGTGAACCTATCCTATTTATACAGACCTGATGCCTGCGCACTTAGCAAGTGCGCAGGACCAATTGCTCTTGCGTACTTAACAAGTACGCAAAGGTGTTCTTGCGTACTTGCTAAGTACGCAGGAGCTTTCTCCTGCGCACATGTAAGTGCGCAAAACACTTAGCAGAAAAACAACATACATTATGTAAAAGTAAATACAACTCGATAAACTATTACATAACGACTCTTACATACAAAGACAAATTACAGACATTAGAAATAAAAACTAAGACTCTATCCAGAGTGTTGTCACAGGAAAGTGCATCAACACAACGTTAACCTAGAGTGTATTGTATATTAATCTAGATTAAAAATGCGCACAATAGTCTATGACCAAGTCTAGGATTGAAATGGATGTGTGTACAAAGGGTTTGAGTTGTAGTATGTAAAGGAATGTGTAGGTGACTGTGGTTTGTACTTGAAAGGGTGTTTTATAAAATAAAAAATTGAAATGAATAGTTTAAAATATTTTAATTGGTGTTTGGGTTTGCATAACTAAATAAATTAAATAATTATTATTTATTAGTTGCAAAAAAAATATTGTGAGAAATATATTTATTCAAATATAATTTAAACAAATATCTTTATTTTTTTATTTCTTTATAAAAGTGTGTGTAAATAAATTTAAGAACTAATGGAAATTATATTTTAAAATCCAAAGTGTAGATTATATAAACAATAAATAAATCTATTTATTAATTTACTATTTAAAATAGTTATGATTTAAAAAGAATTTTTATTAGTTTTAAATAAAGTTTAAAATTTAATAAGGCTTTATAAATTTTTCTTTCAAGGGAAGACAACAATTTTTTTTTATATAAAATCTTGTGTCAACAAGTATTTAATTTGGTAATCAATTTCTTTTAATTATTTAAAATCTATATTTTTGTTTTAAATAATTAATATACGATTTTAATAATAAAATTTGTAATAAAATGAATTTATATTGAAAACTGACAAATTTGGTTTCATTCTGTTCAAAATATTGTACGGTTTATAAAAATAATTTTTATATAAAATCTGAAGCTTTAAAAATGATTTAAAAAAATAATCAGGCCACAGGGACTCGAACCCGGGTCTGCTCTGGGAAACCGAGATGAACAAACCACTGGGCCGAGGCCTGTGCTTCTGATGTATGACCGGTTTCAAATCATTTTAACATGAGATTGGGATTAGGCTGGGCCTGGGTTTAACATAAGCGCAAAAAGGGTCGGCCTGGTGGGTTTCGTACCCACGCCACCTAGTTCGGCGGTGCAGTGACTTACCGGCCGGACCAGGTGGTTTCGCTCGTCGTTTTAGGATTCCAATTAGTTAAAAAGTGAGATTAAAACAACCCAAATTTGAATACGTACCAACCCGCCAAGAACTCTAATCTCAATCGACCTCGATACCCTCTGCCATCACGAATTGGCAGAGGGATTTTGATAAACATGGAATTACGAATCGAATGGTGAAATCCTTACTAGAAATGATTGCGGCACGAATGCAGATGGCTTCGAGTTTGATACGACTGTCCTTGGGGGTCGACAGGAATCCAGAAGCAATATGCGGCTCGTCTACAGGCTGGGAGAGTTTGTGTGGACGTATACGAGAGTGGGTGAGGGATTTAATTCGATTAACTTCACGCGGATTAGCTGCTTTGATTTTAATTTGACCGAAATGGACAGGAAGGCCTGAATACGCGTAAATTCACTGAATTAAGAGTGAATCGGGTCCTGTTAATGGTCTAGGCACGTACGTGATTGAGCTATGAGTGATTTGCGGGATTGGGACGTGTTAATTTCGTGAATTGAATGCTGGGTTGACACGATTTGACTTTGATTAGTCAAACTGTTTCAATTTGTTTGAATTTCGAATTCTACCGCTAAGATTGTCAAATTGTTATGGTTAATGGGTCTGGAAATGGTTGATAAATGTCTAGGCATGGATGGAATGTTCAAAGCAGTCGTGCTTGATCGAATTACACGTTACATTGTGAGATGTTTGAGGCTTTTGACTTTTTAAAGTCAAAGGGGGTGGTTTTCTTTAGGGTTCAAACTAGAAAAGGTTCAAAATTTAGATGGGGTTCAAGACTACTTTCTTTAAATATATAAAACATCTGGTTTTATTTATAGAATTTATATCATCTTAATTATTAATTACATATATAAAGAATTGTATTTTATTTTTCATAAGAATTTCAATTAGTTAAATAGTTTAACAAAATATATATATTTACATATTCATTAATTATATATGTAAGTGAAGGGTTTGAACTTTGAATTGATGTACGTCTAAATAATAAATGATGTGACATAAGGCGTTGAGCAAATGGGGGGGGGGTTAGTGTTTATAGAATGAAGAAACAAAACTTATGGTCTGAAAATCATGGATGTTACACTTTTTACTCTATCAGCAGTATATGTGGCTTTGGCAGCTGATGGTTTAAACTGATCATAAGCGCTCTTGACTGCTGAAGGCTTTGGCTGATCAGCATCAAACTCGATTGCTGCTGAAAGCTTTAACTGATCAGCATCAGATTTGGTTGCTGCTGAAGGCTTTGGTTTGTTTTTCATCTGCAATTTTTATTACTGCCGACTGTTCAGCAAACACTAGCTTCTCCTTCTTTACTTTCCTGTTGAAAGTGGGTTTTTCTGTTGAAGTTCTTCTATAGACTTGCTTCTGGTTAGGAAGAATCTTCACTACAGTTGAAGCTGATTGAAAGATCTGGTTGAATGGATATAATTTACAATATGCAGCAAAGTGGTCTGATTCACCACATATGATGCAAGATTGTTGAGCTTTTGGGATCTGCTTTCTTGGTCGAGAGAGAGATTTTCTGAAGTTAGTTGCTTTGGCTTCATAGCTTCTTACCTTCTTGTTCTTGTTGGTCTTGTCAAAAGCTTGTCGTTTGAGATTTCGTTACTGCTGAAGGTAATAGAAGCATGTGCTGGCGGTATGATTGTATTTTCCACAGACAAAGCATGATTTAGCAATTTTATCCCTTTGAAAGTACACATAGTCTTTTCTTTTGAATAAGTCTTTGAAATTCTAGGGATGAGTTTTGTTATGCTCAAAAGTGGCTTCCTCCAATGTTTTCTGAACATATGGAGTTCTCTCTCCATATGCATGACAGATGTCAAACACCTTCCTTGGTTGGTTTGCTTGCTGATTTGTAGAGATTGAGGATTGTCCCTTTTCAATAATTAACTCTCTTCCTTCAGGAAGATAGCTAATTTTGATCTGTTTGGTGAGTTGAGGTACTGGTATAGAAGGAATAAAGAGACTTGGACCATTGGTTTGGATTACTTTACCAGATTTGGTGGTTTTGAGAATTACTTCATTGGTAGGGAGTAATGGGGCTTTACTGGTTTCAGTGGATTCTGAGCAAGTGGACTCAGATTCATTTGAGGTATTGCATTCTTGCACAACTGTTTCTTCCTTGGAAGGATCAAGTTTTCGGTTTGCATGGTCAATGTTTGTAAGGTTGAAGTCAGGTTCATGGATAGCTACATAGTCAGCAGGTGGTGGTACAGATTTGTAAGTCTGCTCAGCTTGATACCTAAGACCAGCAGTTACCTTTTCATGAATTTGAGCATCCAAAAGTCTTTGCAGCTTTTTGGATGCAAATTCATATTTGTCAACATGTACCTTTTGTTCTGCTAGTGTAGCTCTTGTAGCTTTTAGCTTAACCCAATAGATCATCAATCTGAGTTTCAAGATTTGTTTATTCATGTTTTAATGATGAAATCTTTTTCTTTAGATAGTTAATCTTTTCTTTATAACTGTTTTCAACCTTTTTAAATTCAGATTTCATTTGATGAAACTCTTCATTTTGATCTATAAGATTTTGGTTATGCTTTCTATATCCTAGAACCTTGTCAATTCAAGCTTGAGAACAGAGATGTTCATATACCTAGGTGGTATCTCCTTGGTGTCTACCATGAGAGCTTGGTTGTTGGCAGGAGGATCTTCATACTGAAAGCTCCAGTCAAAGTCAGTTGTTCCAACATGTTGAGCTGCACATGTTGCAGTTTGAGCAGCTGGAGTGTTGCCTTGATTTGCTTGACCTTGATAGGCGTGTCTTGGTTGTGCAGCAGCTGGGTTTGCCTTTGGTGCCTTGCATTCTCTAGCGAAGTGACCAAGTTGGTTAAAGTTGTAACATCATAGCTTACTTTTATCCAACCCAACTCTAGTGTTAGAGTTGTTGCTAGGAATGAGTCTTCCAGTTCTAGAGTAGAACCTTTTAGCTCTAAGAGATAACATAGCATAAGAGTGTTGTATGTCCATTTCTTCTAAGTCATCTGGATGGAAATACTCCAGATCTTCTTTGATAAATGACATATTGCTTGGGTTTTCAGAGACAAATGCAGCAGAGTTATTTTGAGGTGTGGCTTCAAGAAGAAAAGGTGAGTTGCTAGTTTGTGAGTTGGGAGTTTGAGGATGGGTAAAAATGGGAGGATAGTAGTTACTTGAACTTGGAAGTGAGTGGTCGGAGTGAGGTGTAGAGGAAATGGTGGTTAGTGAGGATGAGGATGAATAACCTGAGCTTCTTTCTTTGGCTTGAATCATTTCAAGCTCATATGTATTCAGCATTCCAAAGAGGTCAGTCATTTTGAGAGACTTCAGGTTTTCAGTTCTTCTGATTGACATTGTGTAGAGTGTCCAGCAACATGGAAGAGATCTAATAAACTTTTTGAGAATGTCTTCATTCTCCAGCTTGACTTTAGAGCACTGCAGCTCTCCCACAAGATAGGTGTACCTGTTGTATAGAGTGGTAAGAGACTCACCATCCTTGTAGACACAGTTTTCATACTGTTGCTTTATAATGTCTCTTCTATTTTCTTTCACTTCTTCAGAACCAGCAAACATCTTTTAAAGAGCTGCCCATAGCTCTTTGGCGGTTTTGTATTCTCCGAAGTTATGAAAAACTTCATTTGGTAAGCACATCTGTATAGCTCCCAGAGCTTTAAAATCTACCTCCATCTTCTTGATGTCTTCAGAGTATTTTGTGACATCCGGCCTATTTAGGGTTAACTCAGTTAGCAAATCCAGTTAAATCCTAACTACTCACAAACTCCAAGGACTAAAATTGTCAATTCTCAAATATCAAACCCTAGGGACTAATCCTGCTTGCATTCAAACTTAAATGCAAGAAATTGGAGGGACCAATTATGTAATTTATCTGAAGTTGATTCCTGTTGACTTTTTGATAGTCAAAGTAACCAAATATCTAACCTAGTTAACCAAATTATAAAACCTATGGACCATTTCTGCCAATTCCCAACTTTAAAGCATGAAACCTGAAGGACTAGTTTTGTAATTAACCCATACTTGGATATTTTGACTTCTGGAAGTCAAAATTCGCAATTTCTTTGGATCCAAATTCAACCGGTAACTGAATTTCGTTCGAATTGTAACGGATGTTACACGAACATGATCATTACACTTATCATTAAGCCATTAAACATCGCAATTACGGGAAATTAATCCCGATTATGAATGATCATGTCATAACCGTCGACCATCATACCCATCGAATTCGACAAGTTTTTGTAACATACATGCAAACTGATCTTCTGTACTCGATAAACGAACCCCTAAGATGTCTCTACACACACCACTGTGATCGGAATTACAACAGAAGTCGCCATGGATTGAACCATTCACAGCCGGTACCTGTGTTGGTCGAACATCATCAATCCACACTCCATTCTGGTAATTGACCCTACCTCTAGCTTCGTTTCAACTTCTAGAACCAAAGCCCTATGTTAATTGGGGCTTTCGTTATCGAATCTTGCATGAACCAAATCCTAGGGTTCATGTGAAACCGTTTTAATCGAACTATACCTTTGACCCTGTTTAAATCCAATTAATTCACACCAGTAGACTCGTAATCATCTACTGAATAAAAGCCCTCTATCAATTTGAACGCATATCATCGAATTGATTATGATCCGGTAACTAGGGTTTACTCGAAAACTAAATTGGGGGTTTTGATCTTAAACTCGTTTTCAATCAAATTAAACTACAGGGTTAGTCTCACGATCACCCACCTAGTAAAAGCCCTATGGTTTTGACAACTCTCATCTAAATCATTCGAATCGATTTTGTGTTCATAAACTAGGGTTACGACCCCTTTTCTGTAAATTAACGATCATAAACCCGATGATTTTCAAATTTTGCGAACCTACAGACTCGCCATCACCCGATTAACGGAACCCCTATAACCCTCTAATCGATCGCGATCAAATTCGATGGTTTTGGGACTGGTTTCGTTTGACTGTGTGTACAGGAGTGAAACCAGGTGGGCTTGCGCGTTAAAAACTGAAGGAACCGGATTCTCTCGCGATTCCCTAGCGGGCTGACTTGGTAACACGCTTGACCCATAGGCAGGAGACCCGGGTTCGAAACCGGTCTCCTGCATTCTCTTTTTGGGACTTTTTCTTTATAAATAATTTATAAAAAGAAATAATTCCTATGTTATTATATTACCATATTAATAAGTTTTGAAGCCATAAACCAACCATAGGCTTGGTTTTGATTTTCTAACTTATAATTAACGTTATTTCCACTATTAAAATAACATATTTATATTATTATCAAACCACTACTCCAAATAAAATGAAATATTTATATCATTTTCAACCTCGTGACCTCATTTAAAAATAATATACATGTTTATATTATTTCTACCACATGTATAAACATTTTTGCAATGTTTCAAAAACTAAAAATAATATACTTGTTTATATTATTTACTCCTGTTTATTAACCTGGAATAAAATAATATATTATTATTTTCAACCCGTAACTCAAAATTATAAATAATATATTTATATATTATATATTATTTGCACCCCGACTATTAACCTATTTGATTATTTCAAACTAGTAAATAATATTATTATTATTTACCCACGTTTTATCCTCGATTAAAAATAATATATTTATTATTTTTCCACGCGAATGTTTATTTTATTAATCCTTCGAACTTAAAAATAATATATGATATATACATTATTTTTCTTAAACTTGTCTGAATGACTCAAACACACACATATGTATGTATATATATAGTATTATTCATAACATTCGACACAAATCTTAGTTATTCTAATTCTTATAGAAACCCTTACTCCCGTGGACACGTTCGTCCACTCATTGATCTTTAGAATGTTTTTAGACGTTCTAATCTTCCGTGTTGTCGTCACGAAATCCCATTATGTCCCTAACTGTTATATTTGTAATTCTAGGGCGTACGTAAGCCGTGCAGGCTAAAACTAGTGCACCTAATCTCATCCTTGTGTGATCCAATCCACTACTCAAACTCAGGTGAGTTTCACGGCCACTTTTTACTTGTTTTACTATTGGGGGAGAAACATGCTTACACACAAACATATCTTACTTGTTTTCCTGTTGAGGAGAAACAAACATGTACACAAACTATCATACTTTTACTTGTTTTCCCCATGGGGGAGAAACAGGTACGCAAACAAACATTATGTTACGTGTTTTTCCCGTTAGAGGAGAAAACATGACACAACTATTTTAGATTATTGTAATTCATATGTTATTATTGTTGAGGCTAAGCGTGACACACTATCACAGAAAGTCCTCATCATACTTCGAACCGTTAATATGGATCTTAGCGAGGTAATATTTAGTAGTACTACTGGGTTTGACAAATCCCACCCGTGTTAGTCGCGCTAACTCGATTAGATATCGAACGGGTGAAATGTTAGCCTACTCACACCGCCAGTGTTGATAGACCTGGCAGGAGGCAATAAACAAACAGTCAGCTTCGGTTGCGAGGGCTTTAGTAAGACATGAACATAGGCTGGCTACCTATAGATATGCATAGTGAATGTACATAATCTGGCAAACACTCTCTTATTGTAAACTTGAAACCTGTGAACTCACCAACCTCGTGTTGACACTTTTTCTTACATGTTTCTCAGGTCGCTTTGGCACAGGTTGCACACTTAGGACATGCATGAAGTCCTACTGTCATTTCATTCATTTCAAACATGATAAACAGTTTACTTAATTATATTGATTGACTCTTGTTGCGTGTAACTACTTTTAATTTTATATTAACGTTTACGCTTCCGCATTAACCCTGAGCATTTATGTTATGACTTTTAAGTCCCATATAGTGTCGTTTGATGTAACCAATGACTGAGATCCTTGTGTGTCACCTTCCAAACGGTAAAACTCCGTTAGTGGAATTTGGGGGTGTGACATATTTGGAGGCTTCTTTAGGAACGGATGGACATCCAGAGTCAGCAGAAGCCACCATAGGTACATACGGACCATCAATTATGGATCTCCACCAGTATTGGTGGTCTGTGAAGGCTTCCGACATCACCAAATCCAGTATTCTGAGCCATAGTTTGGAGAGATGGTTTAGTAGCAAAGAGATAACAGAACCAGATAGTGATTAAACAAGTGTTAGTTTGTTTAATCTGAGAGCCAAAGTTCTGATACCACTTGTAGGATCGATGTTTTACAAGATGGTTCTGTTCAGTTGAAATTGACGGAAACAATCACAACTATGCAATGTAGACAAGAAAACAAAGATAATAATGATAAATGCAAAGTGTATTAATCTCCAATGTTTACAAGTTTACAGAGAAAAATCTAAGGAAGCACACGCTGTAAAAATGAAAAGATACAATACATAGAAAGGAACTTAGAATCAAGACAGACAAGTTACACGTTGATCTAAGGATCATATCAAACATAAGCCATTGATCTTTGACTGTTACAAGTTACACTACAATTGGTTTACAACATAAAGACAAGTAGACAAAAGACAACAGCAAAACTAAGGTCTTCACAGTAATCATTGCAGGATAGATCAGAGTGGGAGAATTGTCTTTTGTCATCTGCACCAATAACATTCCTTCTGCTGGTAGGTGTGTCAGTGCTTCAGCAAAAGGGCAGCAACTTTGGACTTCAGCAGATAAGGCAATCCGCAGCATAGATGTTTATCAGCAGGAGAACATAGCTATCCGTAGCAATTGCTTTATCAGCAATAACTTTGTAAGTCAGCAGCAAAATTGTGGAGTCCACAGCATCTATACTTAGAGAATTTTGTAGCCACCAGTCTTAATCTCTAAATGATTTATTCAAAGAACGAAGAGGAACATGCACAACACCTTCGTGAAGTACTTCGTACTTTACGAAAGGAGAAACTATATGCCAAATTCTCGAAATGTGCATTCTAGATAAGAGAAGTTCAGTTTCTGGGTCATGTAGTAAACGCAGAAGGTATCTCAGTAGACCCAGCAAAGGTAGAGGCTGTAATGAAATGGTCTCCACCTAATAATCCATCCGAAGTTAGAAGTTTCTTGGGATTAGCTGGCTATTATAGAAGATTCATCCAGAACTTCTCTAAGATAGCCACCCCATTAACTAAGCTAACTCGAAAGAATTCAAAGTATGAATGGAATGCAGATCAAGAGAAGGCATTCCAGACTTTGAAAGAAAGGTTCACACAAGCTCCGGTTCTAGCATTACCAGAAGGAGTAGAAGACTTTGTAGTGTATTCTGATGCTTCAAAACTTCGGTTAGGATGTGTTCTGATGCAAAGGGGAAAGGTGATAGCCTATGCCTCTCGACATTTAAAGGCACATGAAGCAAACTATCCGACCCATGGTCTGGAATTAGCTGTAGTAGTATTCGCACTAAAGATCTGGAGGCATTATCTGTACGGAACGAAGTGTATGATTTACACAGACCATAAAAGTCTTAAATATTTCTTTGACCAGAAAGACTTAAACATGAGGCAACGACGATGGTTAGAACTGGTCAAGGATTATGATTGTGAGATTCTATATCACCCCGGAAAGGCTAACGTGGTGGCCGATGCTCTAAGCTGCAAGGAAGAGCATCATCCTATTCGGGTGAAAGCATATAAGTTACTAATAACTCTTGATTTCATGAGCCAGCTTTGAGACGCACAAATCGAAGCATTAAAAGGTGAGAATGTTAAGAAAGAAAGGATGGCTGGTCAGGAGAAGTTTCTAGAAGAGAATGAGTATAAAGTCAAAACTCGATTTGGTCGTATGTGGATACCACGATCAGGTGAGTTTAGACTTAAGATACTTGATGAAGCTCATAGGTCACGATATTCTATTCATCCGGGTACTACACAAATGTACCAAGATCTGCGCAGGGATTATTGGTGGCCCGGAATGAAGTTTGATATCATGAAATAGGTAGCAAAATGCTTGACTTGTTTACAAGTTAAAGCAGAACATCAGAAGCCATACGAAAGGTTACAACCATTAGAAATACCAGAATGGAAATGAGAACATCTCACTATGGACTTCATAACCAAGCTACCAAAGACAGCTAGGGGTTATGATACCATTTGGGTGGTTGTTGATCGGTTAACTAAGAGTGCTTATTTCTTAGCAATACGTGAGACATATTCTTCAGAAAAGTTAGCTGATTTATTCATCAAAGAGATTGTTTCCACACATGGAGTTCTAGTCTCGATTGTCTCTAATTGAGATACTCGTTACAATTCATGATTTTGGAAAAAGTTCCACGAGGAGATGGGAACTAGGTTATTGATCAGCATGGCATATCATTCTCAAACTGATGGACGAAGTGAGAGGACAATACAAACTCTTGAAGATATATTGCATGCTTGTATAATTGATTTCGGTGGAGGTTGGGGTAGCCATCTGCCATTAGCAGAGTTCTCATACAATAACAGCTACCATTCCAGTATTGGTATGCTACTATATGAGATACTATATGATAGAAGATGTAGGACTCCTGTGTGCTGGGGAGAAATTGGTCAGAAAGAGCTAGGCAACAAAGAAATAGTTCAAGCCACGTCAGAAAAGCTTGACTTAATCAAGGAAAATTTTAAAGCTGCACAGGATAAACAGAAATCATATGCAGATAAGAGACGTAGACCAATAGAATTCCAAAAAGGAGATTATATATTATTGAAAGTATCTCCCTGGAAAGGTCTAATCCGATTCAAGAAACGTGGAAAGCTAAGTACACAATTCATAGGTCCTTTCAGAATCATCAAAAGAGTCGGAAAGGTAGCTTATCAGTTAAAACTACCTAAAGAATTGGATAAGATACACAATACATTCCATGTATCCTATTTAAGAAAGTGTCTAGCAGATGACACTACACATGTTCCATTGGAAGAAATAGAAGTCGACGATAAACTGACGTTTGTTGAAGAACAAATCAAGATTCTAGACACAAAAGAGCAGCAGTTACGTCACAAAACAATCAAACAAGTATTAGTACAATGGAGGCACAAAAAAGGATCAGAGATGACTTGGGAAAGTGAGGAAGAGATGAGAGAGAGTTATCCTCAATTGTTTAAGGATTAACAGGTTTTGAGGAAGAAACCTAATTTAAGGGGGGGAGAGTTGTAACACCCCAATTTTCAAAGAAATATAAGTCCAAGGGCCAATGTGTAAATAACCCAAAATTAAAGGAATAAAAAATAAAGAAAATAAGGAAATCGAGCCTGTAGCGGGCCGCTACCGGGTTCCATAGCGGTCCGCTACGTTTGGACAACGACAATCATGTAGAGAATGCCACATGGCAGTGACGTGGGTGATGACTCAGTCCTATGGCGGACCGCCACCAGGCGGGTAACGGTTAGCCAGCCGCAATTGGACCCGGACAACGAGCATGTGACACGTTTAAGATGACTCGCTGATAAGGATTGTGTAGCAGACCGCTACCCAGAACGTAACGGTCCGCCACGTGTGGAGTACACCAGACACCTGGCAAAGGGGCGGTAGCAGAGCGCTACCACCTACCTTAGCGGTCCACCACGGGTGCATGGACAACCTATAAATAGTTAAACTTTGTCGTTCAAATTGAGAAACAAAAACATTTACCACCATCATCACACACACTTGCACACATACCGAGGCAAGGCTAGCACGACGGTTACGTACATGGTGGTTACGAGTGCGGTTTGAGTTCGGGAAACATCTAGACAAGGAACGAACTTAGGAACTACCCAAGGATAATGTAAGTACACTGGACCCGTACCCTAGACACGATTATGTGAATTACGTGCTTAAATGACATGTGTTATGTGATGTGTATATGATGAGGGTACGAGATAATGAAATGTTAGTCTAGACACTAAACGAGAATAATGGAGTAGCCACGACATATCTAAGGGGTGGTGGATACGCCGCTGGTACTTCCTATATATAAATCTCTTTAATACTTCGTGGTGAAACCATTATGAATGTTCAGGGGTATAGACTAAAAGACTGTAATAAGAATATAGTAAATGTACGAAAGAACTTCCAATAAGTATGTAGTTATCTGACAAACAGAATGTTCTGTCTAAGGAAAGAGTGGTGTATAAATCTCTCCTAGACCCGTCACTCTTTCCTGGGAACATCTCTATTGGAGGTACTACTCTAGAAGGATAATCACCCCAGTTTACAATATATGACGAGTATGAATATATGATGAAAATACATGAGTACAGGAATATATCATGCATAATAAATATGAATACATGATGAATATGAATATATGAAATGCATGATGAATACGTGAATGCATGATGATACGTGCAAATATGAATGAGTATGATGGAACGAATCTAAGCCCTAAAATGGAATAACGGAGTATTCAAGAAATGTTAAAGGGGTGGTGGATACGCTGCTGGTACTTCCTATATATAAACCCTTTTAATACATCGTGGAGAAACCGTTGCGAAATTTTAAGGTGAGGACTGGTTGGGAAATAAATCAAGCATATACAAGAAATGAAAACAAATGCTTGATACATTTGGGAGGCTGTGAGTCTAAGATACTCAAGGTCCCAAATGAAATGAGATACGTCCGGAGATGGTCACGGGGCGTTGAGAGCCTAGAAAACTTGAATAATAATAAGAACCTAAAGGGTTCATAATGAAATGAAAAGATGCAGTGTACTTACTTGGCGAAAGCTAATTCAAATATGTTTTTCAAACACTGCAGGAAAGAAGCACATGGAATGAAGCTTCCTGAGGACGGAACAGTCGGAGTTAGAGATCCCTATGTATAATGATGTAATTATATTATCCTTTGTAAAACAATAATATTATAATGAAATATATAACTTAGCCATTCATGGCAAGGTTTTTGTCAAACTGGGACCGTTTTCCGCCTTAAAATCTGATAAAATAATAGTAAAATAAGTAGGGTGTTTCAGCTTCAAAGATCTCCCCATCCTCCAGCTCGTAAATCCGTTCACCGGTACCCTTAGGAAATTCCACAATCACATCATCGTTTTCATCTCCCCAGTCATCACCGGAATCGATCTCACCTTCCTCTATCTCATCGAGAGCCTCGATTATAGCTTATTTTGAGTAGTCAGGCTCGATCAACAAGATACTATCAGATAATTCTTCTCGGACATCGGCCGCTGACTTACCCTTTTCACTTCCACCTTGTCCACCAGTTCTTGATGACTCCCCTTGAGCCGTTTGAACTACTGATAGTGGGGCAACTAATAACGCTTGCTGCTCACTACCAGAAGAACAAGCCTCGGGATCCTTGTCATGATCATCATCACTAGTCAAGTTGACCTAGTGGCATGCATCTTTGGATTCAGGTCTCTTGTTCTCCCCCTGAGTAGCTAGCTTTTTCGTCAATTCTTCGACAAAGGCAACCATTTTCAGATGTTCTAGTCGTTGAAGCTCAAATCTTGCGTCAACTGTTTGCCCGTGTACGATAAAAGAGTCATTAACTCTGAATTAAAGATTGTTTTGTTCCATAAGAGTTCTAAGCTGCTCCTGGGTCTCTATCCACTGGATCCTTAAGTGATTGGTTTCATTAACTAGAGAGTTAATCCGAGTTTGTTGAGCCTCGGCTTCAACTCTAGAGTTGGCAACGGTTTCGAGCAAAGAAGCAAACTGTGGTTCCAAATAAGCATTCTTGTCATCTCGAGGATCAGTATCCCTCAAGGTGGATGCTTCTCCAATTTCATGGATTGGTGATGCAAAAAGGTCGGTGAAATCAAATCTATGAGTGATATCACCGAAAGCTATCAGGTGGGTCATGGGTTGTTGAGATGTAACAAGAAAAGTTGTTGTGAAAGTTGTTGGTTGGATGGTTGTTGGTATAGCGGTTGTTACAACAATAATGGACTCCGCCACTATCAGTAAGGTACTTATAACAACAGGAACTGTAGCAGCAGGAAGAGAGACAATTTGTGTAGTCTCCTCTAAGGCGGTAGAAACAACCACTAGTGTGATTTCCCTACGTTTCTCTCTGCTGTACAACTGGGACGGTTCTTCTGAGCTTCTCTATGCCTACAGGCGGGCATTTATCTATTCCATCACCTCCTACCATGGCCGATAGGATCTGAATTTCATTCTACATTCAGCCTGCTGCTGCCTAGCAGCTTCTGTCTCCGTCTCTCCCTCGGGTTGGTAATCGTTGTCCGAACTCTCCTCTCGTCTTCGTTTCAAGGAGGATTCATGAAGGGATACTTGAATAAAGCCTTGTTTGGTGCATCATTGGAATTCGATGAGTCAGATTTAGTTCATTCCGAATCAGTTTCCTCCGCACCACCGCCTTCACTATTATCATCACCATCTTCACTATCATTGGCTGGTGCTTCATAAGCTTCATTGATGTAACATCCCGAAAATTGTAAATAAGTAAATAATAATACGATAGAGATTTAAACGTCATAAAACGAAATGAGAACGGATGGGCTTGAGCTTGGCTCTAACGGGCCGAGGGAAGCCCAGGTATAAAAGGGGCAAGACAGCCCATTTGACCATTTCACCTCCATTTCACCAATTCTAGAGAGAGAAAGGGAGCCCGGGTCTAGAGAGAGAAAGTCGACGGATCGTCACGAGATTAGAGGAGCACGTTACAGCTGAGCTCGTGAGCAAAACCTCCGAATCAAAACTTCAATCCAGGTAATGATTCATACATAATCTGAGTTTTTGTTCATTTTGGGGTTTCTCGAGTTTTAGCTAAATAGATGATGTTTTTACGGATGAAACTTGATAATAAGCTTAGAAATAGCATCTAGAACGAAAACCGCATGTTTTGATCAAAGAAAATTGTAAGATTGGCACGATCGGGTTTGCATGCAAGAACTTCGGATTTTTGGTCCAAGAACCAGGTCCTGCGCACTTACCAAGTGCGCAGGAGGGAATCCCTGCGTACTTACCAAGTACGCAGGATGCAGACCCTGCGCACTTGCCAAGTGCGCAGGCAGCAGGTTGGATAAGTAAAGTCAGTAAGTTTAGAATGATTAAACCATTAAAGTCGGGGTTGGGTCTAATGTGTATTTAACTACCTAATCCAGATCGAAAGTGACGTTGTTGGACCTTTGTCTAGGACAACCTAGAGTAGCCCATCAGGTGAGTTCTATGTGCCCCCTTCTATGTATGTGCAAATAATTTATAAATGTTTTGGGGCTGAAGTGTATACACTAAGTGAATAAATGTTATGAATGTTAATGTGATCATACGTGGTATACAAACATATATATATACTCAAGTACAAAAATGAGTTATGAACAAAGAATGAATCGTATGATTATTAAGAATGAATGAAAAGAATAACATAACGTGTAAGAATGAAATCCTGCTTTATATCTATGTATATATTTCTTGCCAAGTAACAGAAAACGTTATGGACGCTTCAATGATAACGGCTACTTCGGTAGACGGACGACCACTTGACTATTATGCAGCCAGAAAAAGTAAGTCTAGAAAGGTAGACTAAATAAAGGCCACTACGGTGGAGTAAGGCGCTAAATCAATATTCGGCTGTATAATTAGTTTAAGTGGGAAACGGATGCCTTATGGCAGACGGGCGAAATACGGCCTACGACGGTAGGACGGTTGTAAGATTACGGACGGACACAAGTTGCCGGACAGTTGTAAGAATGAAAAATACGGACGGACACTAGTTGCCGGATGGTTGTAAGAATAGGCGGACCATGACGATGGACCGTGGCGCTTGTCTTTGTGACATTCGCAAATAAATGACGGGTTGATCACCCATGAATGAAAAGAAAAGAAAAGAAAAGGGTGAATGCATATATATGTAGGCACAAAGAAAGATGAAAGAAAAGCAAAAGTTATGAAAGTAAATGAGACAAATGATGTGAATATATATTTATATGTATTTGCGAAGAATGATAAAAGAAAAGCAATTCAAGTCAATGTGTATTTATATAAATGTATATATATATTTATGCATACTTATAAAGAAAAGAATGTTTATACCTAATTGTATTAAACTAGAACTCACCAGCGTTAGCTGACTTTTAGTATACATTTCAGGTAAAGGAAGAAAAGGTCGTGCGATGGCGTGAAGGTTACCCGGCACGAGACTGACATCCCACTTTTGTTTTATATGTCTTGGAACAATGTTATGATTTATTTGTAAAGACTTCCGCTGTTATGTTTATGTAATTGAATGATGAATGTTTTAAATTTAAGTTCAGTATTTATGACTATGTTTATGAGTAAATCCAACAAGTGAGGTTACCCGGTTTTGGGGCCTTACAAGTTGGTATCAGAGCAATAGTTTGAGAGATTCAGACATCCCTAAATGTCTGGACTCAAACTGATTATGGGACAAACGCACGGATGTCAGTCGGGGTAACCAACGCCAACGCTAGCACGGTAAGTAAGTCATAAAGTTAATCCTCTTGCATAGAAGTAGATACCTTAACTTAGAACAAATAGATGTTAATGCCACGACTGATTTGAAGAGTTTCGAACCTGAAAAGCAATGTAAATTAGTAATCACAAACCGGTCACTGTAATTAAGAATTTACCTTGCTCGTACTGTTCCAAACTATGATCTGAAGAAATGACATTGATGTATTCCCTTTTTAACTATCAGGAAATTAAGGATTTATGGCTGGTGGAGGAAGAACAGGACGCCGAGGCGGTCGCACTGGCCGAGTAGGTAGACCTCCGTTGAACCAAAGAATAGAAGAAGAAGAAGAAGAGAGTGTGCACGCAGAGCACACCGAAAGTGTGCACGAAACAGAAGTGACCCCAGCTAAGGACGACAGTCCAGGGCCTATACAGTTGGAACCTGAAGTCAGGGATGCTATTGCCCGTGAAGTTGTGCTCACTTTGAAGAAGGTATTGCCTGATCTACTATCCGAGGCAATAAAGAAAAGTAGAGAAGAGGATGAAGGAGACAAGGAAGAGAAAGTATATGATAGTGATGGGGATGAAATAAAGATAGGATCGAGCAACCGTGAGTGTACTTATAAGGGCTTTAAGGACGGAGACCCACCCAAGTTCGATGGGAGCAAGGATTCAGTGGTAACGCTTGAATGGATAGAGAGGATGAATGCTGTAATCAACATCAGCGAGTGTCGACCCGACCAAGCTGTTAAGTACGTCGCTCATTCTTTCACCAACGAAGCACTAAGTTGGTGGAGGAATATTCAGAGAACTAAGTCACCGAATGCTATAAACAGAATGACATGGGACGACTTGAAGAAGCTGGTCATCCAAAAGTTTTGTCCCCAGAATGAAATCGACCGAGTTGAGAATGAATTCCTGAACTTCAAGGCTGGCAACAAGACTCATCGCCAGTATACATCAAGATTCAATGAACTGGCTCAACTAGTACCCCATCTGGTAGAAACTGAAGACCGTTTGATCAAGTATTATGTTAAGGGGTTTCCACAGCGGGTCCGTGTCCATGTGAAAGCTAACCTACCCTCGACCTTCGAGTCGGTAGTGAATCTGAGCGGAATCGTCTACGACGACTACGCCAATGAGGACCCGGCACTTGAGACACAAAAGAGAAAGTGGGAGAACCCGTCCAGGGGCACCGGAAGAGGGAACGTAACAACTGAGAGCAAGAAACCAAGGTCCAATGAATATGAAACTTGCAAGAAATGTGGAAGGCAACATCTTGGCGAGTGTCGAGTCGGCACCACCACCTGCTATAGGTGTGGAAGGGCGGGACACTATTCTCGTGACTGTTTGAGAGACACTAAATGCCAAAGCTGTGGACAATTTGGGCATCTGACAAAATACTGCAGGAAGGCCGGCCAATCTGGTTCGGGAAAGGATAAGGAGCAGGAACAACAAAAGGCAAGGACTCGCGCCTATGCCTTAACGAAGGAAGAGGCAAGGGGAAACCCTGATGTCGTGTCAGGTACGTTTCTAGTAAATGATGAACATGCTGCTATTTTATTCGACTCTGGTGCTAGCAAAAGCTTTATATCAAATGCATTTAGTCGTAAACTGGATTGCACTATTAACACCATAGTAAAGGCCTTTAGCGTACAAACTGCCGTTGGTAAAAATTCGGCAGTATTCCAAGTAACAGAGGATTGCATAATAGAAATAGAGGGTCATAAGTTCCCTTCTAGATTATTCCTTCTCACCTTAGGAGGATTCGATATAGTATTGGGAATGGATTGGCTAGCTGCCAATGAAGCTCAAATCATATGTAAACGTAAGAGGATACACCTCAAAGCTCCAAGCGGCAGTCCAATTACGGTTTATGGGGATTGGAATTGCTCGATGCCGAACATCATCTCGATGATCAAGGCCGAAAGTTACATGAGGCGCGGTTGCGAAGTTTATCTAGCATATGTTATTGATGATAGAACGAAAATGAATGAACTCAAGAATGTACCCGTGGTGTGCAACTTTTCGGAAGTATTCCCTGACGATCTACCTGTGTTACCACCCGATCGGGAAATAGAATTTCAGATTGATTTACTGCCAGGAGCTGAGCCCGTTGCCAAAGCCCCCTACCGATTGGCTCCGTCAGAAATGAAAGAATTGATGTCTCAACTACAAGAATTAACAGAAAAGGGATTTATTAGACCGAGCATCTCACCATGGGGCGCTCCGGTACTATTCGTAAAGAAGAAAGACGACAGCATGCGCATGTGCATTGACTACCGCGAACTGAACAAGAGGATAGTAAAGAACAAATACCCATTGCCTAGAATAGACGACCTTTTTGATCAACTGCAAGGTGCGAGTTGGTTCTCAAAGATCGATCTTAGGTCGGGTTACCATCAGTTGAAAGTAAGAGAGGAAGACGTACCAAAGACCGCTTTTCGCACGCGTTATGGGCATTATGAATTTCTCGTGATGTCCTTCGGATTAACTAACGCACCAGCAGCGTTCATGGATTTGATGAATAGAGTGTGTCGACCCATGTTGGATCGATCGGTGATAGTTTTTATAGACGACATACTGGTATATTCGAAAAGCGAGGGTGATCATCACTGTCACCTAAGAGAAGTTCTGGAGGTGCTAGAGAAGGAAAAGTTGTACGCAAAATTCTCCATATGCGTGTTTTGGCTTAGGGAAGTCCAATTCCTAGGTCATGTGATAAACCCAAACGGCATCATGGTGGATCATGCAAAGATAGAGACAGTAAAGGAATGGAACATCCCAAAGACACCAACAGAGATACGAAGTTTTCTTGGATTGGCAGGCTACTATCAAAGGTTCATTCAAGATTTCTCAAGGATAGCCTCGCCACTAACTAAACTGACACGGAAGGAAGTGAAGTATGAATGGGGCCAAACCCAAAACAACACGTTTGAGGAACTTAAGACACGATTAACTCAAGCTCCAGTCTTAACACTACCTGAGGGAAATGAAGACTTGGTAGTCTACTCTGACGCTTCGGGGCAGGGTTTGGGTTGTGTACTTATGCAACGAGGAAAGGTAATTGCTTATGCCTCACGGCAACTAAAGATTCACGAGGTTAACTACCCAACGCACGATCTAGAGTTAGCAGCAGTGGTTTTTGCGTTGAAAATATGGAGGCACTATTTGTATGGAGTTAAATGCACCATCTACTCCGATCACAAAAGCCTGAAGTACTTCTTCGAGCAAAAGGAATTAAACATGAGGCAAAGGAGGTGGTTAGAGCTGCTAAAGGACTATGACTGTGAGATATTGTACCATCCAGGCAAGGCAAACGTAGTAGCTGACGCTTTAAGTAGAAAGGAAGAATCGGCACCTATCCGAATCAAAGCGTGTCAGCTAATAATAACGCCAGATTTAATGGGCGAAATAACAAAGGCACAAGATGAAGCACTGTTAGAAAGAAATGTGAAACGGGAAAGAATAGTAGGACAACAAGGGAACATAAGTGCAAATACATACGGTGTATGAACTAGGTTTGGCCGAATGTGGATACCTAAGATTGGCGAGCTTAGAGCCAAAATACTCGATGAGGCCCAAAAGTCTCGTTATTCTATCCACCCAGGGACAAACAAAATGTATCAAGACTTGAAGAAAGAATACTGGTGGCCTGGCATGAAGAATGATGTGACAGAATACGTGAGCAAGTGCCTAACGTGTTCTCTAGTTAAGGCCGAGCACCAGAAACCATGCGGTAAAATGCAACCTCTACCAATACCGGAATGGAAGTGGGAGGAGATCACGATGGATTTCATTACCAAGCTACCACGAACAGCTAAAGGCAATGACACCATTTGGGTGATCGTCGACCGCTTGACGAAAAGTGCTCACTTCTTGCCAATACGCGAGACTTCTTCGTCTGAAAAGTTAGCAGAAACATTTATCAAGGAAATTGTAGGTAGACATGGTATGCCACTATCGATCGTGTCTGACAGGGATACTAGATTCACATCAAGGTTTTGGAAGAAGTTCAATGAAGCGATGGGCACTAGGTTGAACATCAGCACCGCTTACCACCCCCAAACCGATGGACAATCGGAAAGGACCATTCAGACCTTGGAGGACATGCTCCGGGCCTGTATCATTGATTTCGGTGGGAGCTGGGACAGCCATCTACCATTGGCAGAATTTTCATATAAGAACAGCTATCACTCAGCTATTGACATGCCGCCATTTGAAATGTTATATGGGAGAAAATGTAGAACCCCGGTTTGTTGGGGGGAAATTGGACAAAAGGATTTTGCTAGTCTCGAAGTGATCAAAGCTACTTCCGAGAAATTTGATCAAATCAAGGCTCGAATGAAAGCCGCAAAGGACAGACAGAAATCATACGCGGACAAGAGAAGAAGGGATTTAGAGTTTCAGGTAGGGGACAGGGTACTGTTAAAGGTATCACCATGGAAAGGAATCATCCGATTCAGAAAGCGTGGCAAACTCAGTCCAAGGTTTGTCGGACCTTTCAAGATTCTAGCAAGAGTGGGTCAAGTTGCTTACAGACTCGACCTACCCGTCGAGCTTAGTGGAATCCACCCTACGTTCCACGTGTCGCACTTACGCAAGTGCCTAGCTGACGACACAGCTCACATACCTTACGATGAGATCGAGGTGGATAACAGTTTGAATTATGTAGAGGAACCAATAGCCATCCTTGATCGAGCTGAGAAACGACTACGCAATAAGTCGATTCAGCTAGTCAAAATACAATGGAAGCACAGAAAAGGATCAGAAGCCACATGGGAAAAAGAAGACGAGATGAGGGGACTATACCCTCAATTGTTTGACGTATAAACAGTTTCGAGGACGAAACCTCTTTAAGGGGGGTAGACTTGTAACATCCCGAAAATAGTAAATAAGTAAATAATAATACGATAGAGATTTAAACGTCATAAAACGAAATGAGAACGGATGGGCTTGAGCTCGGCTCTAACGGGCCGAGGGAAGCCCAGGTATAAAAGGGGCAAGACAGCCCATTTGACCATTTCACCTCCATTTCACCAATTCTAGAGAGAGAAAGGGAGCCCGGGTCTAGAGAGAGAAAGTCGACGGATCGTCACGAGATTAGAGGAGCACGTTACAGCTGAGCTCGTGAGCAAAACCTCCGAATCAAAACTTCAATCCAGGTAATGATTCATACATAATATGAGTTTTTCTCATTTTGGGGTTTCTCGAGTTTTAGCTAAATAAATGATGTTTTTACGGATGAAACTTGATAATAAGCTTAGAAATAGCATCTAGAACGAAAACCGCATGTTTTGATCAAAGAAAATTGTAAGATTGGCACGATCGGGTTTGCATGCAAGAACTTCGGATTTTTGGTCCAAGAACCAGGTCCTGCGCACTTACCAAGTGCGCAGGAGGGAATCCCTGTGTACTTACCAAGTACGCAGGAGGAAGGCTCCTGCGCACTTGGCAAGTGCGCAGGCAGCAGGTTGGTTAAGTAAAGTCAGTAAGTTTAGAATGATTAAACCATTAAAGTCGGGGTTGGGTCTAATGTGTATTTAACTACCTAATCCAGATCGAAAGTGACGCTGTTGGACCTTTGTCTAGGACAACCTAGAGTAGCCAATCAGGTGAGTTCTATGTGCCCTCTTCTATGTATGTGCAAATAATTTATAAATGTTTTGGGGCTGAAGTGTATACACTAAGTGAATAAATGTTATGAATGTTAATGTGATCATACGTGGTATACAAACATATATATATACTCAAGTACGAAAATGAGTTATGAACAAAGAATGAATCGTATGATTATTAAGAATGAATGAAAAGAATAACATAACGTGTAAGAATGAAATCCTGCTTTATATCTATGTATATATTGCTTGCCAAGTAACAGAAAACGTTATGGACGCTTCAATGATAACGGCTACTTCGGTAGACGGACGACCACTTGACTATTATGCAGCCAGAAAAAGTAAGTCTAGAAAGGTAGACTAAATAAAGGCCACTACGGTGGAGTAAGGCGCTAAATCAATATTCGGCTGTATAATTAGTTTAAGTGGGAAACGGATGCCTTATGGCAGACGGCGAAATACGGCCTACGACGGTAGGACGGTTGTAAGATTACGGACGGACACAAGTTGCCGGATGGTTGTAAGAATGAAAAATATGGACGGACACTAGTTGCCGGACGGTTGTAAGAATAGGCGCACCATGACGATGGACCGTGGCGCTTGTCTTTGTGACATTCGCAAATAAATGACGGGTTGATCACCCATGAATGAAAAGAAAAGAAAAGAAAAGGGTGAATGCATATATATGTAGGCACAAAGAAAGATGAAAGAAAAGCAAAAGTTATGAAAGTAAATGAGACAACTGATGTGAATATATATTTATATGTATTTGCGAAGAATGATAAAAGAAAAGCAATTCAAGTCAATGTGTATTTATATAAATGTATATATATAATTATGCATACTTATAAAGAAAAGAATGTTTATACCTAATTGTATTAAACTAGAACTCACCAGCGTTAGCTGACTTTTAGTATACATTTCAGGTAAAGGAAGAAAAGGTCGTGCGATGGCGTGAAGGTTACCCGGCACGAGACTGACATCCCACTTTTGTTTTATATGTCTTGGAACAATGTTATGATTTATTTGTAAAGACTTCCGCTGTTATGTTTATGTAATTGAATGATGAATGTTTTAAATTTAAGTTCAGTATTTATGACTATGTTTATAAGTAAATCCAACAAGTGAGGTTACCCGGTTTTGGGGCCTTACAATTGATCAAGTGGCCAAAGAGGGGTGTGTGTACTGGAATGGGCTCCTCAGTACCTGCCTTCATGAATTGTATGAACACGCTCTTGTCCACACGTTTAACTTGCAATCTCTGTCCAATATGTGGAAGATTAGGCAGAAAGTGGTTGATTAACAGTTGAGTGAACCTTGGATACATTAAGAATCTGAATCTCTCCGCCGCATTGATATGATCTATCATGGATCGGTAGACGTAGCGTGAGAAATTGTATCCTTTGTGCAAAATATGGCCATTTATCGAGTAACAATTTCTTCATGTAAGAAGCGTAATCAGCCCTCCCTACATATCCCATTCGTTGCCTCCAGCAACCATCTATCATGTAGACTGGGTAAGCCACAGGATTAGCAGCTTGATCGTGAAATTGCAGAACCACTAGAATTGTTTCTTCTGATATTGCAATCTCCTGATTTGCAACAGTAGCTCTAATGACATTAGGGTTAACCATGCAGTCAAGTTCGGCAGTATCCTAGAACTGTTCAATATAAGGTCTTAAGACTATAGGATCCGCTGAAATGGCATATGCTATCTTTGATCGACTGAGGAATGTTACAATCTCCTGGTAATTTACAGCTGCTCCTTTCCACTCCGTAGATGTAAGAGCTAACATATTGAATTCATTTGTAAATGCACGATGAGCCATACCTGTAAAGAACACATAAGAAATGACATTAGAACAGATAAAATCAAACGAATGAAACAAACATCAGTTGGGAAAATATGAACACACACACTAGGGATTCAAAACTTATGAAAAATGGCTAAGTGTTATTCCTGCGTACTTAGTAAGTACGCAACGTTTTGGCCTTGCGTACATACTAAGTATGCATGTACAAGTGATGTAGAAATTTACGCAGGGTCAACAGTTGGCCGTTTTTCAAAATTTCGTTTCCATCGATTACGTGTTTTTGGTCGATGATTCTAGTCTCCATAGTGTCAAAATTGATGTAGGAACACAATGTGATAACAATCAACACCAATATCAAGTAACAAAGCATCCATTTTGATGAAATAGGGGCCGACGTGAGTCTCGGCTCAAGCAAGTTATCAAAAACAAAGTTTCACCATTTTTAAGTGTGAATTTTGTATCCAAAAGTTTGGAATGTTGATTAGAAACTAGCATTGATGCTTAATTTCGCATAAAAACACCAAAAATTACAAGTAATCAAAACTCTAGTTCTTCATGAACACAAAATCGTTAATTTTGAGTTGATTTAACGGATGAAATGAGCTTAGATTCTCACCAAATGATTTTGTGATGATGTTCTAACAAGAAATGGGATGAAAAACGGTTTAGGAGCACACAAATTTTTCAACGAAATGAGCAGGTTTGAGTGTCTGGAAGTAGAAAATAAGTGAAGTGAGTTTGAACGGTAGAAACACTTTAACACCCGTTTATATACCCTCGTGTTTCTGACCTTGCGAACTTAACAAGTTCGCAGAAGAATGGTCATGCGTATTTGTTAAATACGCATGAGTTAACTCATGCGTATTTGATAAGTACGCAGGCTTTAAGTCTTGCTTACTTAACAAGTACGCATGACCAAAAGCCAGCTCAAAATTTCAACTAAAAAATTATGAAGTTTGTCGATTAAAAAGCGAACCTGATAAGAACATTCAACTCTAAGTTTAACAAATACTTTTCAGGAAGTTAAAACGAAAAATGTAGGATCATGAGATTACAAGGTGATTCTATTCTAGTTGATATTGGCGGAAACAATAGCAACCAACAAAGTAAACAAGTAAACAGCAAGAATACTGATAAATGCACTGTTGTATTAAACTTCTGAGGTTACAAGATTACAAGTAAAACTCTCTCAAAAAGCACTATCAAGGTACACAAAAGACACACTTAAAAGCACACTTGCTATGAAGTGTTTACAAGGTATTTATAGTAACTTAGAATCAAGACAGACCCTTGATTCTAAGGATCAGATCGAACACAGACCGTCGATCTTGTTCATTAATCTAAATTACACGCAAAGGCTAATCTAGATAACTTTATTAAAACGTCTTCTTTGGCATCATTGTTTGCATGCTTGGAGACGCGCGACATTGTCCTTTATTGGTTGCACCACTGAGGTTCCTTCTGCTTGGAGTGTGGCAGTTGCTTTTGCAGAAAGGTGTCAGAGGCGCTTCACATGGATAGTCAGCTGCAATGTTTGGTCTTCAGTGAATAA
This sequence comes from Smallanthus sonchifolius, assembly GCA_023525975.1. Lineage (NCBI taxonomy): Eukaryota > Viridiplantae > Streptophyta > Magnoliopsida > Asterales > Asteraceae > Smallanthus > Smallanthus sonchifolius. Next base: position 62,562,785 of record CM042019.1, on the reverse strand, counting down.
GGCTATCAGCAGCATAGATGAGAATAATACTGCTGGTAAGCCCATCAGCAGCACCTTGTGTTGAACGCTATCAGCAGCAACAAGTGTTGAATGCTGCTGATAAGCCTGTCAGCAGCAACAAGTGTTGAATGTTGCTGATAAGCCTATCAGCAGCAACAAGTGTTGAATGCTGCTGATAAGCCTATCAGCAGCAACATGTGATGAATGCTGCTGATAAGCCTATCAGCAGCATTTGTACTTGGAATAATTTGGTAGCAATCAGTCTTTGGTTCTACAAACTCCCCCTAGACTGATGCAACCAAAATTCTTCTAATTACTTTGCTGCTGAAGCTTTTGCATATGGCTGACTATCCTTTCAACCTCATAGCCTCTTGGATCCTTGCTGGGATTGTTCAGTGGAAGTTCAGACAGAGTCTTGATGTCTTTGTGGCATTTTGTAGATTGCTTTGCTTGAACATCTCATCTGCTGCTTCTTTACATCAATCAGAGTGAACTCATCCAAATCAGCATTGTAGGACCAAGATACAAATGGAGAGTGGGACTTGAGTGGTTTGATGTCCATGACTACATCTTTGCTAGGGTTGAAGTAATGTCTGATTGCTAGCATAAGATGTTTCCCTCTCTCATTTGCAGGCTCATGAGCTTCACCCAGCTCCAAAATTCTTCTTAGGTCTGAATCTGGTAGTTGCAGAACTTCATCAACAGACCTGTATGTAGATCTTCTTCTTTCAATTCTCCCCCTGAAGATCTCAAACCTTTGATCCTGTGGATTGTAGACCCATTCAACTATGTTTCTTGAGTCTTCAGGTTTGGATGAGGATTTGGATTTCTTTAGGGGAGGCTGTTGATGAGTGGGAGCTGGGTGGGATGATTTGGACTTGTTGGGTGGAGGAGTGGAAGGTTTGGGGAGGAGAGTGAAAGGATGATGGACTGAGGAAGAGGTAGGTGAGGGAGAAGGCTTGGGTTTCTTTGTCTTTGGTTTTTCTTCTTCTTTGATAAGTACCCTTTTCTTGGAGCCCTTCTTCCCTAGTCTTTCTTCCTCATCCTTTTTAACTTTGAAGTAGAGGGCTTGCAGGTTCATGAAATTCATGGGACCTAGCCTCTTTCCATTATCTCCTCTAGCCTTAAGGAAGTCAATCATGACCTTCCTTTCTTCATGGGTTCTTTTATTCAGTGCAATGGTCTTCTTGGACTGTAGCTTGGCTTTTTCTTCTTCTTCAGCCTTTTTCTTGCTAGCCAATTGACCCTGCTGACCCATGAAGGCTCTGTAGACTTCTTTAGTTGATAGTTTCTTAAGGTAGTTTGCATCCTCACCTTGAGAGACTAGAGTCTTTACCCACTCCTCCCTCATTTCTTTAGCTAGTTCAGAATCGGTTATTCTGAACTTAGCTTCTTCTTTCTTCTTTTTCTCCAATTCTTTCTCCTCTTTATTGAACTGTTCCTGCAGTTGACGAGCAAGGGCTGCATCTTCTTCAATCTGGTCAACTACAGGAATCTTTCTTTTCAGCTCATCCAGCTGTCTAGCATACAGCTGGATGGTTTGTTCTCTTAGGAGAATGACTGTTTTTCTTTCTTGAGCCTTTTTCATGTCAACCATCTCCTCTTCTTCTTTTTTTCTTCTTTTCTCTTCTATCTCTCTTTTCTCTTTTTGCAACCTCTCTTCATCTTCATCAGTCATGATTCCCTTTCCTTTGTTTACATTGGATGCCTCTGCTTCAGCTTCACTGATCTCAACAGCAGATGATGATGCTGCTATTGGGATCTCTGCCTCAGCTTCATTGGCAGAATGAGGGATTGACAAGGGATGATCACTTTCTTCATCAAGTTGATACTCAGGACCTTCTATTTCCTTCAGTTGATCCCTAAGAGAAGATCTTGTACCAGATGCTGCAGATGTGGCTTTAACTTGTGGAGTAACTGAGTTGGAGTCAGCATCAGAGGTTGACACAGATTCTTCCTGAGGAATCAGTCCTTCTTCTTCAAGATGGGCTCTGACAGTAGATATCATTGCCTGGCTTTCAAGAGAGTTGACATTGCAGATGTTTGCCCTGAGCTGAAAAATCTTGAATAGGAAGTCTGAGGGCAGCTGAAGGATGTTCCTGGTGTTGATGATGAGAGAGGTGCCATTGCTGAGCAGAAAGGTGTGGTCAAGGGACTTAGTGCTCACCCAACCTAGCACATCCAAGTCCTTGACCAGGAAGGCATACAGGAATCTTTGAAGGCCCAGAACTTCTTCTTCAGGGAGAAGACTGCTCCTTGTTATTTCAAGATTGCTAGGAGTCAGTCTCCTTTCTGCGGCCGCCGAGGATTCAGGATAAGCTACCCGATGTGCTGCTTGTAGGAATCTTTGGAACCTGGGTAGATTATCCTCCATCAGGTCATGGAACCTGCCAATGGCAAGTTCTGCTGAGAGATCTGTTGAGGTGTTGATGCAGTTAGTTAAATGCAGATGTAGGACTTGGAGGCCATTGAGAGAGTTCCAGTTCAGCTCTTCTACTCCGCTGAACTCCCATCCAATCCAAAACCTCTCAGATGATCCATCATACCCCCAAGCTAGAATGGAGTCAAATTCTAGCTTCTTTGATGATCTGAGTAGTTGGGGGGATGAGGATTGACCAATGATGGCTGCTGCTTCAGGAAGGATGCTGAATGATGTATTTGTTTGTTCTGTGTCTTCAACATCATTCAGCATTTCATCGACAGCCCTGACGACCAACTTCCAGTCTTCAGATATCTCTTCGTCTTCATTATCTGGGACTGGCAAGTCATGAATTTGGACAAAGGCTGGCTTGAATAGTGAGCTTTGAAGTACAACCTGCTCTTGAATCCAGTCGTCAAGACTGTCTTTATCTTCTTCCATTGAGACCATCTCCCCCTTTTTGGTTGCATCAGTAGATAGGTAGGCATCAGTTTGGGTGCCTACTGATACAAGAGAGGGAGTGGCTAAAGTTGGGCATTGATGGGCTTCATGCATAGAGACTTGGTGTCTTAGTTTGGACACCTCAGCCTCTAGCATAGCCACCCTGGCCGTCAATTCCAAGTTATGAAGTTTCAGTCTGTCCTCATCCACAGTTGTGGAATCCTTGGACCCAGATGGGGCCGTAGGCCTAGCCTCAGCATCCCCATCACCCGCGGTTTCTTGGCGCCTGGGATTCCTCTCAGTGAGGGGAGTTTCCAAGGAAACACCCTCACCATGAGTTGCCGTGGTTGAGGTCTTAAAGATGTTGTCACTGTCCTCCTGGTCAGTTGATGGACCAGTATTAGTGACAGCCTCGTCCACATCCACTCTTTCAATACTCCCAGAGTGGACCTTCAAGGGTGAAGAACTTGGGTTGGGTGTTTCGGAAGCAAGACCAATCAGTACCTCTTTGATAGTGGTAGTGGGAGAAGGTACATCACTTTGGTCAGGATCCTCAACACTTAAGTTCAGAAGTGAAAGGAAGTGCTCAGGGGGCTGTTCTACGGATCCGGGAAGTGATCCTAATCCTAATAGAGAGACTTCCGAAGGAGTCTCCCTAACAGTGTGGCTTTCCCTTATGATATTCTCACTAGAATGTTGTGATTGTGAGTGAGGGATGTTGGCTTGGGTTTGGGCCTTGGAGGCAAGAGAAGAAGGAGTTCTCTTGCCCCTTTTCCTTGTATATTTGGCTGCAACCGGGGCCCTGTGTTCCGGTTGAGCAAGCAAACTGTGGGTGAGTAATGTATGTGCCTGTGCATCCTCAGTAGAATGCACAGGGGTTCGATCAAGGGAAACAGTAGTTTGAGTTTGTGGCAGTGAGGAGGAGGGTGTGGGATCAATATCAGCTGGGTTTGCTGAACTGTCACCCTGGGCACTTTGTACGTTCAGCATTGTAGATAAAAATGGAACGTCGGCCCCTGAGAACTTTGAAGAAATTGTTCTCATGCTTTGAAAAATATTGTTCTTATGTCCCAGAATTGAGTAGATTCTTGCAGTTTTTGAAAGATCTTGGTGTTCAATATTGAACACTTCTTGGAAGAATCTTGGGTACATGAAGAACTGAGATTTCACCTCTTCTTGAAGGTTGTATCTCAAACCTTCAAGAATGAGGTGGGAAAAATTGAAACCCGCCCCAGTTATCATACCGTGAATTGCCGACGCAAGTCCGGAGCTGAGTTGGTTCCAGCCACTTCTCTTCTGGGATATGCATTGGAGAAGAGTGTGGCAGAGATACTTCCATTTGGGACCCATGAGTGCCTTCTCTATCGTATACTCTGTTTGATTCCCAGTGTACCCTATGGATACAAAGGTCCTCATGTATACGTCTCTTGGGTAAGAGGTGGCGTCCCCTTCATCTTGAAGCTTGAGGTGTTGGCGGAGCTTTGCTTCAGTGATGATTATCTCTTTGCCGTCTACTGTTCCTTTGATTTGGGGAGTGCCCTGTTCAGTAGAATACACGGCTGAGCTCCAAAAATCTTCCATGTGGGAAGTGTAGATGGTTGGGTTGACTGTTAGGGCATGGAGGATTTTGGACCGACAAAGGAAGTCGATCATATCGTTGAAACCATCAGATTTCTTACCCTTTATTAGGCATGCAGTGAGGTTGTGATATGGGTAAAACTTGTCGTTGGGATTGTTAATGTCTGCGCCTGCCATTGTTGTGGATTTGGAGGGAAGAGAGAAGAGTGTTTGGTAGCTGCTGACTGTTGTATTCATTCCGTAGCAGATTTGGTAGCTGCTGACTGTTGTATTCATTCCGCAGCAAAAAGGTTGCTGCTGACCGCCTTAAAGCTATCCGCAGGAAACTTGTTCCTGCTGATAACTTAAAGCGATCAGTGGCAAATGTTTTGCTGCTGAAGAGTAAAAATGTCAGCAGTGAAAAAGGTGCTGCTGACTAACCTTTTATTAAGAACAAAAACATAGACATATTTACAAGGAAAGATAAAAATTTGAGACATGTCTTATTCAAAGTTCATCATGCCAATTGATTCAACTAGATATCGAAATCTTGCTTCATCAAAAGGTTTAGTGAACAAATCAGCATATTGCTCATTTGTGTGAACCTTGGATAGGACAATTGTCTTTTTCTCAGCTTGATCCCTGATAAAGTGATTCCTGATGTCGATGTGCTTAGTCTTGGAGTGCTGCACTGGATTATTCGTGATAGAGATTGCACTCATGTTGTCAATGTGAATTGGAGTCTACATGAAGGTCATTCCATAGTCAAGCATTTGATTTTGGATCCAGATGACCTGTGCACAGCAGCTTGAAGCTGCAATGTATTCTGCTTCAGCTGTTGAAGTAGAGACACATGTTTGCTTTTTGCATTGCCATGAGATGAGCCTTCCTCCAAGAAATTGACATCCCCCAGATGTGGACTTTTTGTCCAAGTTACAACCCCCATAATCACTGTCAGTGTAGGCATAGAGATTTACATTTCCATTCTGTGGATACCATAGCCCAAGTTTTGGAGCTCCCTTTAGGTATCTAAGGATCCTTTTGACAGCTTGAAGATGAGACACTTTTGGCGCTGCTTGAAATCCTGCGCAGAGACAAACTGCAAACATGATATCTGGTCTTGAGGCAGTGAGATACATGAGAGAACCTATCATTGCTCTGTACTGATGTTGATCAGTGTCTTGTCCTTCTTTATCCGGAGATAATTGATGGTGCACTTGCATAGGAGTTCTTGCCGCAGAGCAGTCAGCCATTTTGAACCTCTCCAAGATGCTTTTGACATACTTGGATTGACTTATGAAGATTCCATTTGGTACCTGTTTGACTTGAAGTCCTAAAAAGAAATTTAGTTCACCCATTGAACTCATTTCAAATTTGGAATGCATCAGAACTTCAAAGTCTTTGCAGAGCTTCTTTCTTGTAGATCCAAAGATAATGTCATCAACATAAATCTGGACCAACAAAATTTCTCCCCCTTCATCTTTGATGAATAATGTCTGATCAATGGCCCCCCTTCTGAAGTTGTTGCTAAGTAGATATCCAGATAAAGTTTCATACCAGGCTCTTGGGGCTTGGTGTAAGCCGTAGAGAGCTTTGTCCAGTTTTAAGACCTTATTTGGATGTGCAGGATCTACAAAGCCTGGAGGCTGTTTGACATAGACCTCTTCACCAATTTTGCCATACAGAAAGGCACTCTTCACATCCATTTGATAGATCATAAAGTTTTTGGATGCTGCATATGCCAAAAAGATTCTGATGGCTTCCAGACGGGCAATAGGAGCAAAGACTTCATCATAGTCAATGCCTTCTTCTTGAGTGTAACCTTGAGCTACCAGTCTGGCTTTGTTCTTGACTACGATGCCCCTTTCATCTTGCTTGTTTCTGAAGACCCATCTTGTTCCAATGGCTGTTTGATCAGGTGGAAGATCAACAAGCTTCCAAACATCTTGTCTTTTGAATTGCAGCAATTCTTCCTGCATTGCTTCAATCCAGCTGTTGTGCTTGAGAGCTTCATCAATCTTCTTGGGTTCCACCTGAGATAGAAAGCAAGAGAACAAACAAATGTTGGCTTCATGAGACTTACTTCTTGTCTGGATACCTGTGTGGATTTGGCCAATGATGTTTTCCAGAGGATGCTCTTTGTTTATTCTCTGAGCTGGTATCACATCCAGCCGTATTCCCTCTTCAAGATTACTTTGGTTTAGATCAGGATTGTCTTCAGTTGTGAGGAGAGGAGCTTGAGGATTCTGATCATTGTGTTCCACATTGTCAGCAGTATTAGCATCAGAGGCCTCTTCAGCATGAATTGAGGAGGCTTCATTAAAGATTTCTTGGTCAGAGAGATTGCTGCTTGTGGTGTTGGAAGTGCTGGCTTCACCTGTACTGGCTTCAATAGCTTCTGCCACTGATGGGGGATCAATGGATGGCCTTTTCATCCTGATGTAGGGACTGGGAAAATCCAGTCTGTAGTCAGAAGAAGAGGTTGAGGCAGAAGGTGTTGATTTTGAAGAAGAAAACTCCATATTTGAGAATATGAGGGGCTCAAATATCTGGGTGAAGGAGTCTATATCAAAGAGCCAGTTAGGACCTTTGCCTTGTTCACAGACAACGTGTTCCCTGCATTCCACATTAGCAGATTCTTCCCCAATCCGAGTCCTAGAATTGAATACTCGGTAGGCCTTTGATTGAGAGGAGTAACCCACAAAGTATCCTTAATCAGACTTTGCACCGAATTTAGGAAGAACCCCATGTGTGATGAGTATGGTACATGGACATCCAAAGGGCTTCAGGAAGCCAATATAGGGAACTCTTTTGAGCCATAGTTCATAGGGTGTTTTCTGGAGAGGCTTAACAATAAGGACTCTATTCTGCACATAGCAAGCTGTGCTTACTGCTTCCGCCCAGAAAGTAAGGGGCAGCTTTGAGTCAGCCAACATAGATCTTGCTGATTCAATCAGAGTCCTATTTCTTCTTTCAGCAACCCCATTTTGTTGAGGTGTTCTTGGAGCACTGTACTGCCTTTCAATGCCCTTGCTCTCACAGAAACTGTTCAGAGTGTGATTTTTGAACTCTGTTCCTTGATCACACCTTATGATCTTTACCTTCAGATTGCTTTGATTCTCTACCCTAAGAATATAGGATTTGAGAATCTCAGCAGTTTCATCTTTTGTTCTTAGGAAGAATACCCATGAGAATCTGGAGAAATCATCAGTTATCACCAGACAGTTTGACTTTTTACCCATTGACATGACATTCGTAGGACCAAATAGATCCATATGCAGTAGCTGGAGAGGGGTGTCATTTGTGTTCAATGTCTTGGGCTTGTGGGAACTCTTGTGTTGTTTTCCCTTCAAGCAGGCAATGCAATGATCATCTAGCTGGAATTCTTTGTCAGGAAGCCCTCTGACAAGATTGTCCTTCACTAATTTATTGATTGTTTTGATGTTAACATGGCTTAACCTCCTGTGCCAGAGAGCGGATTCATCAACTGATGCCTTTGATAGAAAACATGAAACACTACCAGAGGGAGTGACTTCATTCATGTCAAGCACATATAAGTTGTCCTTTCTATTAGCAGTTAGGAGAATCTTCTCTGGAGGGGGTTTAGATAGGCCAGGAGCTAACACGAAACATTCATTGTCAGTGAAGAGCATCCAATGCTTTTGATCACATACTTGGGAAACACTCATGAGATTGAAGTCAAGTTCTTTAACATAGTTGACTCTTTCAATACTCATCCTTTCATTGGACACAGTTCCTTGTCCAGTGATAGATCCACCTTTTGAGTCACTCCCAAAGGCAACATATCCTCCATTAAAATGTCTGAAGTTAGAGAGGATGGACCTGTTGCCTGTCATGTGCCTGGAACAGCCGCTATCTACCACCCAAGTATTGTGTTTGTTGCCTGGCTGTCCCTACACATGGGAAATATCTAATTAGTGGGAGGAACATTGTAGCTTGCAGCATTGCAGATAATCGTTGCTAATTTGCCATTTTCAGCAAGCTTGCAGTCAATGGAACCATTTGTTATGCTTGGAGATTGTTTGACCCTCCATTGCTGTGCTGGTGGTTTTCTAGATTTCTTTACATTGTCGGCAGAAGATGTTGTTGCTGGCAATTCTGGCTTATCCGCAGCTGATTTTGCTGCTGAAGGCTTTGCTGGAGCAGTAGCAGTTTTTCCTGCTGGAAGCTTTGTTCTGGATTTTGCTTTGTCAGCAGCAGATACTTTTGCTACTGATGCCGTTGTTTTTGGTTGTGCTTTGTCAGCAGCACAGGATTTTGTTGCTGAAGGCTTTGCCTTAGGTTTCCTGGATTTTACTCTATCAGCAACGATTTTGTTTGCTGCTGATGGGTTGAACACAGATGAACGATTTGCAACTTGGTTAAAAGGGTTGAACTTGCATGTTGCAGCAAAGTGGTTTGATTCCCCACATATGATGCAAGTTTGTTGAGGTTTCTGCATCTTCACTCTTTGAGGGAATAGAGATTCTCTGAACTTTGTTGCCTTTGCATCATAGCTTCTCACCTGTTTGTTTCTTTTTGTTTTCTCAAAGGCATGCTGCTTTGAGTTTCTTTGGTGTTCACGGTAGTGAAAGCAGGTGCTGGCAGTGTGATTGTATTTACCACACACAAAGCATGATACTGCTATCTTGTCCCTGTGAGAGTCCACATAGTTCTTACTTTGAAACAAATCTTTGAAGTTCCAGGGATGAGCTTTGTTATGTTCAAAGGTGGCTTCTTCTAGTGTCCTTTGAACATATGGACCTTTTTCTCCAGGTGTATGAGAGAAATCAAACGCCTTTGACTTTGACTGAGATTTGGGGTTGGTGAAGCCTGATGTCTCTCCCTTTTCAATGTTTACCTTTCTTCCACCTGGAGGATAGCTAATCTTGATTTGTTTGAATGGGATGGGAGCTGGAATGGTTGGAGTAACAATAGGACAACCGGCTTCAGAGAAAGGAGCAGATGGGACTGCACTGGTTTCACAGTGGTCTGAGCAGGTTGACTCAGATTCTGAAGAGGTGGAGCAGTCTTCCACAAAACATGCATCCATTGAAGGATCAAGATTTCGGTTTGCCATGTCAAGTTTTGCAGTATTGAAGCTTGGTTGGTGAATGGCAACATAATCAGCAGGAGGAGGAACTGTCTGGTACTCGTCACTATGATATCCAAGTCCAGTTTTTACCCTTTCATGGACTTGAATATCTAACAATCTTTGTAACTTTTTAGATGAAAATTCATATTTTTCAACATAAACTTTCTGTTCAGCCAGTTCAGCTCTGGTAGCTTTAAGTTTTACTAATAGATCATCAATCTGAGTTTCTAGATTGGTTTGTTCATGTTTTATTGAAGAAATCTCTTTCTTAAGGCAGTTAATTTTTTCTTTGTAAGTATCTTCTACCTTTATGAATTCAGACCTCATTTGATGAAACTCTTCATTTTGATCTATCAGATTTTGGTTATGCTTTCTATAACCTAAAACTTTGTCAATGCAAGCTTGAGAGCAGAGATGTTCAAATACCTGAGGTGGTATCTCTGCATTGTCTGTCATAAGTGCTTGGTTGGAGGCAGGAACATCTTCATATTGAAAACTCCAGTCAAAGTCTGAAGTTCCAACATTTGCACAGGCTGCAGTTTGTGCTGGAGGAGTTCCTTGTTGCTGCTGCTGCTGCCTGGGCTAACCTTGGTAAGCTTGTCTTTGATGGCTTGTACCCTGATTGGCTTTAGGTGACTAGCATTCCCTAGCAAAGTGACCCATTTGGTTACTGTTGTAACATCGGATCTTGCTTTTATCAAGCCCAACTCTGGTGTTTGAGTTGTTGCCTGGAACTGATCTTCCGGTTCTAGAATAAAACCTTTTTGCTCTGAGGGAGAGCATGGCATATGAGTGTTGAATATCCATTTCTTCAAGATCATCTGGATGAAAGCATTCCAGATCCTCCTTTATGAAGTACATGCTGCTTGAGTTGTCAGAGACAAAAGCAGTAGAGGTTGGTTGTTGAGGAGGTGCCTCAAGAAGAAATGGTGATGAGATGGATTGTGAAGTAGTTGGTGTTTGAGGATGTGTAACAATGGGGGGATAGTAATTGCTTGCACTAGGACCGGAATGATCAGAGTGAAGCGCTGAGGTGGTGGTGGAGGAGGTGGTAGCTGATTGATAACTGGAGCTCCTTTCTTTAGCTTGGATCATTTCTAATTCATATGTTTTGAGCATGCCAAAGAGCTCAGTCATCTGAAGAGTCTTCAGATTTTCTGTTCTTCTGATGGACACTGTATACAATGTCCAGCAACTAGGCAGAGATCTTATGAACTTCTTAAGAATGTCTTCATTCTCCAGCTTTACCTTGGAGCACTGCAGTTCTCCAACCAGGTACGTGTACCTGTTATACAAAACTGTTAGTGACTCACCTTCCTTCCAGACGAAGTTTTCATACTGTTGCTTGAGAATGTCACGTCTGTTCTCCTTGACCTCCTCAGATCCAGCAAACATCTTTTCCAAGGCTCCCCATAACTCCTTTGCAGTTTTGTGAGCTTTGAAGTTGTGAAAAACTTCATTTGGAAGACACATTTGGATAGCTCCTAGTGCCTTGAAGTCCACCTCCATTTTCTTGATGTCTTCTTCAGAATACTTGGAGGGTTCCTTTGGAACTAGTGGTCCTCCGGAGTCAGCAGAGGCCACCATGGGAACATAAGGTCCATCCCTTATGGATTTCCAAATTCCGTATTCATGGTAGCAGAAGAAGCTTTCCATACGGTTCTTCCACATATCATAGTCCTCCCCAGACATCAACCTCGGTGGTCAGTTGATACTGCTGATGTCTTCAGATCCATGACTCTGTGCCATTTTGTTTTGTGTGACTTGAAAAAGAATAGAGTTTTGAATAGAATCAGAAAGTTATTAAACAAATGTTAGTTTGTTTAATCTTGAGCCAAAGCTCTGATACCACTTGTAGGATCGTGAGATTACAAGGTGATTCTATTCTAGTTGATATTGGCGGAAACAATAGCAACCAACAAAGTAAACAAGTAAACAGCAAGAATACTGATAAATGCACTGTTGTATTAAACTTCTGAGGTTACAAGATTACAAGTAAAACTCTCTCAAAAAGCACTATCAAGGTACACAAAAGACACACTTAAAAGCACACTTGCTATGAAGTGTTTACAAGGTATTTATAGTAACTTAGAATCAAGACAGACCCTTGATTCTAAGGATCAGATCGAACACAGACCGTCGATCTTGTTCATTAATCTAAATTCACGCAAAGGCTAATCTAGATAACTTTATTGAAACGTCTTCTTTGGCATCATTGTTTGCATGCTTGGAGACGCGCAACATTGTCCTTTATTGGTTGCACCACTGAGGTTCCTTCTGCTTAGAGTGTGGCAGGTGCTTTTGCAGAAAGGTGTCAGAGGCGCTTCACATGGATAGTCAGCTGCAACGTTTGGTCTTCTGTGAATAAGGCTATCAGCAGCAGAGATGAGAATAATACTGATGATAAGCCCATCAACAGCACCTTGTGTTGAACGCTGCTGATAAGCCTATCAGCAGCAACAAGTGTTGAATGCTGCTGATAAGCCTATCAGCAGAAACAAGTGTCGAATGCTGCTGATAAGCCTATCAGCAGCAACAAGTGTTGAATGCTGCTGATAAGCCTATCAGCAGCAACATGTGATGAATGCTGCTGATAAGCCTATCAGCAGCATTTGTACTTGGAATAATTTGGTAGCAATCAGTCTTTGGTTCTACAAAAAATATTTTTGGTGTTTCTAAATATTGGATAAGCTGTGCATAAAATCTTTTTGGATTTTTCAACATCTAAGTTAAAACACACTGAAAATCTTTTTGTTGTTTTTCTTTTCTGAATAAGAGACGGTTTATACAAGATACTAATTTAGAAAACAGGAATACTTACAGTGAACTTCCTTTTGGGTCAAAGTCATGAGTAGAGAATCACTATCAGACTAAATATATAGCTTAAAATGATACAAGATAAATTTCAAAGAGAATGGTATCATGTCATGACATACTTACTTTTTTCATACAACGAATTTGAAATACACACCATGTTAATTTAAGTTGTCAATATTATAAGATTTGAAACTACAAGCATTTTTGTATCACATTCATGTGAGTTACGGTACCATATTAACATATACAACGTGTACCCCACAGTTATGTTATCAGAAAGTAAGATGCATTATCTCAAGCCATCTAAGATTTTCCCAAGGATTATCAGAATCTCCAGGTTGAAGTTACATCTTTTAGCACAGAAAAATCAAGCAGAATCCATAAGGATTTTCAAAAATCATAAGATTAAGAATCAATTGTTTCATTTGCCTTGGTTTGAGAGGTTTGTCTTCAGTGAATATTTGTGATGATTCAGGCTAATAGATATGCAATCCAATGATTCAGGTAAGGGGATCCAACTATTATCTGGATATATCTTCAATGGAATCAGATGTGATCCAAGGGGGTAATATATGCTTAATGGTTATTGTCAAGACATATCTTTGCTCAACATCCCATTGCGTGCTTATGAGCATGGGTAATAAAGTGAACCAAAAATTTGTGCTAAAGACATAACCCGAAACTGGTCTCAAAGAATAATAATAGCCAAAATCTTCCATTCTATTTCTAATAATGATCTTTTACACACACGCAACATAACATGGGTTCAAATCACAGTTGTAGCACAAGATATTAGGTTTTCACACTACTAATGATTCAAAGAACGCTTCTAGCCTACTGCCAATTCAAATTACGTGAAGGTATTCAAATTAAAGCTAGATAAGACAATTCAAACAATTTAAGCAGTCATGATGCAATCATTTCCCAATCGTGCAATCTAAGAAATTCAGATCACTTACTGATGTGCTATCATTTCATCTTATCTTCAAATGACTTTGAAAATTTTTATAATTTTATATTTTGTTTAGTTTTTCTTAAATTATTTTTTTAAAGTAAACGAACTATACAAAAAAAGTTAAAAAGAAATAAATTTTAACTTCCATGAAGCAATTTTGTTTTGAAAAATGATTTCACTCGGGATTGAACATTCCTATCATGTTGACGAGATGTTCAAAGCGAGAACGATCAAAGGCTTTTGTGAAAAGGTCGGCAAAGTTTTCATCCGTGTAAACTTTTACAAGTTCAACCATGTGTTTTCAGCACCGTCACGGATAAAACGGTGATGAATTTCAATATGCTTAGTTTTGGAATGTTTCAATGGGTTGTTTGTGATAGACATGGTAGCATTGTTGTCAATGAACAAAGGAGTTCCAGTGTAGATTAAGTCGTAATCTCTGAGTTGTTGCTGGATCCATAAGATTTGACAGCATCAGCAATGTATTCGACTTCAAAAGTTGAGACAGAAACTGTTGACTGCTTCTTACACTGCCAGGAGACCAGCCTGTCTCCCAATAATTGACATCCACCTGAGGTCGATTTTCTATCAAGGTTACAACCGCCATAGTCTGAATCAGTGTAGGCTTTGAAATCAAATGACTGATGCTTGGGATACCAGAGATGTAAGTCCTGAACTATATATATGGATCTTTGAATAAACACACAATGATGAAACGATCTCAATTCTCGCAATCAATAGGAAGAAACTATAGATTATGGTGATTCAAGAACAAGAGAACTCAATGTAAAACTCGTTGTATTGCTCAAGAGATTTACAAAGAACACAAAACAACCGCTAACAACACTCGGTTAGGGTATACAAGTATATATACCTAGTCTATTCCAAACTAGGCTTCTAAAATAAGTACTCGGCCCCAAGGCTGGCCCATTAACACTCAACCCATGAACCCCCTAGTTCACGGTTACATCCAAACACCTAACTAAGCTTAATCACAATCTGGTTCCTACAATCTCCCCCTAGGATTAAGCTTCCACTTAGTTATCAAAAATTGATATCTTCATGGTGACTCCCACTTCCAGCATAAAGTTTCTTGTTCAAAATCTCATCAACTGCTCTCGTAAAAACTTTGGCCTGTTGTTCAAACAACTGTTCACTTCTAATCTGACTTCTAGCCAATACATTTAAGTCTTTTTCAACAAACTTAGACAAATCAAATGGATCAATGATTATGAAATCGGTAGTTCTAGTTACAATCATAACTTCTGTAGAAACTGGATCATAAGCCCAAAACTCAAAGTCCTTTAGCGAGTCAATAGGCATCTTTTGGTGTACATGCACCTTCTTTGTGATCTTGGTAGGTGGCCAGATAATGCTATATAGACCCCTTCCAGTACGAGGATCCTTTACACCTTTAGCTTTCTTCAACTTTGATACAACTGTCTTTATAACACCTACCCAAATTCAAATCTCAATTTCTGCCCGGAACTTATAAGAAATAACGGGAGTTAACAGAAACCCATAAGTCAGAAAATAAATTAAGAAATTCTAAATGATAGGAGATATCGGACCGACATATGCTTGGCCAACGGTCCGAAATGCAAACCCCTAGAAACCCTCTGCACCAGACACGTGTCGAGACACGTGTAGGGCATGCGTCAACATGTAGGACGCGTGGACGGATGTCGGACCGACATGGCTTACCTACTCGGTCCGACATAATGATCTTTTTGCATTCTTTTACACACACAATACTTGCCAAAATCTTAATCCTTTATCTGATAATGATCTTTTTGCATTCTTTTACACACACAATACTTGCCAAAATCTTACAACCTTTATCTGATAATGATCTTTTTGCATTCTTTTACACACACACACACACGTGCAAAACATGGGTTCAAATCACAGTTGTAGTAGTTTAAATTTAATATTCATACTACTAATGATCCAAAAACGTTTATAGCCAACTGACAATCCAAATTACTTACAAGTATTAAAATTAAAATGAAAATATTAAAGGTCAAGTAATAATGACGCAATCATTCCCATACGTGTAATCCAGGACGTTTAGATCATTTACTGATGTGCTATAATTTCCTCTTATCCTCAAATGACATTGAATTTTTTATTTTTTGTTTTTTATTTTTTTAGATTTTTTGAAAAATGTATCAAAGTAAAAACGAACTATACAGGAAAGATTTAAGAGAAATAAAGTTTAGCTTCCATGAAACGTTTTGATTTGAAAAAGTTTTCTCACTTAGAATTGAACATTCCTATCAACTTGACAAGATGTTCAAAACGGCTACGATCAAACGCCTTGGTGAAAAGGTCGGAAAAATTGTCATCCGTGTGAACTTTTACAAGTTGAACAAGGTGCTTTTCAGCACAGTCACGGATGAAGTGATGACGAATTTCAATATGTTTCATTTTGGAATGTTTCACCGGGTTGTTTGTGATGGACATGGTGTCATTGTTGTCAATGAACAACGGAGTTCCAGTGTAGTTCAAGCCATAGTCTCTCAATTGTTGTTGAATCCACAATATCTGAGAACAACAGCTAGCAGTAGCAATGTACTATGCTTCACATGTTGATACAAAAACTGTTGACTGCTTCTTACACTGCCCGGAGACCATCTTGTCTCCTAAGAATTGACATCCACCTGAGGTTGACTTTCTATCGAGGTTACAACCGCCAGAATCAGAATCAGTAAGTGCTTTGAAGTCAAAAGATTGCTACTTGGAGTACCAAATACCCAATCGGGGTTTCCCTTTCAAGTATCTAAAGATCCTCTTTACAGCTATCAGATGAGATTCCTTCGGTTGTGACTGAAACCTCGATCACAAGCAGACTGCAAACATTATGTCAGGTCTTGAAGCTGTGAGATACATAAGAGATCTGATCATCCCACGGTACAATTTACAATCTACATCATTTCCATCTTTGCCTGGATGCAGACCATGATTGACTGGGATTGGTGTGCCATAAGTAGTACAATCATTCAATTTGTACTTTGACAAAATGTCCTGTACATACTTAGTTTGATGTAGATAAATGCCATCCTCCCTTTGACTGACTTGCAGACCCAGAAAAAATGACAGTTCACCCATGTTGCTCATCTCAAACTTGGACTTCATCACCTGCTCGAATTCCCTACACATCTCTTCATTTGTAGACCCAAAGATAATGTCATTAACGTAGACTTGCACAAGTAGAATATCATCTCCTTCCGTCCTTATGAAGAGAGTCGAGTCAATTTGCTTTAAAAGAGTCTCATACCACGCCCTTGGTGCTTGATGAAGACCATAAAGTGCTTTGTCGAGCTTATATAATTTATGAGGATTAAGCGGGTCTTCAAAACTAGGTGGTTGAGTGACATAGACTTCTTCATGTATCTTTCCATATAGGAAAGCAATCTTCACGTCTAGTTGATAGACCTTGAAACCAACAAAGGAGGCATAAGCCAGAAACACTCGGATGGCTTCAAGTCTAGCAACCGAGGCATACACCTCTGTGTAATCCAGGCCCTCTTATTGATAAAACCCTTAAACAACCAATCTTGCCTTATTTTTCACCATAACGTGTCGATCATATGTTTTCCACTTGAACACCTATCTTGTACCTATTGGATGTACACTTCTCCGCAGGTCAACTAGATCCCACACATGCAACTTTTGGAACTGAGACAATTAATCTTGTATAGCCTTTATCCAGCAGTTGTCAGCGAGAGCCTCCTTTAGATTCTTCAGCTCTAATTGGGATACAAATGCACCATGCAAACATGTTTCCATGGTACATGTGTTAAGTATTTCAGTGTACAAGCTGGTGTTCTCGGTACCGGTTCTGGGACGAGTTTGAACACCGGCATCAGGATCACCAATGATGTTGTCGATTGGATGATTCTTATGCACTCTCATTTCTGGTACAATTGGTTCATGGATATCTGATTCTAGGTTTGTGCTCAACTCCCCCACATCATGTGTACCAGAGGAAGATTCAATAATGATAGGATCAACTGGAGCTTCATTTCCTACACGAGTATTAGGATCGGCCCGAGCATCATTTCCTTCAACATTAGTACCCTCTTCAGTGTCATTGTCATGTGTCCCAGATGCAGATGAAGCATTGGGATCAGGAGTAGGAATAGGTACTGTAGATCTTGTTGAGAAATTGGAATCATCGCCGCTGCTACAGTGGTTGTACAGGTTGGCAGCATCTTCAGCAGATAAATCAGGAAGGTTGAAAGACTTGAAGAGAGCATCATAATCGAATCCCCAAGCTGGACCAGTTGGTTCTGGTGGAATGCTGTGTTTACTACAATCCACTTGGAACCATTCTTCGACAGAATGACTTTCAATATTGTACACTCCTTGCATGGTGAATTGGCAACATATCCTAAGAAGATGCCTTCACCGCTTTTGCATGAAATTTGGACTTGAGATCCTTGTACTGTAACAATAATTGTTACAATCCGACTTTTCAAGTTAACTCAGTTAGTTTTCCCGTTAATTTTTCTGTTAAATCCTAACCAGTGAACCCAATATTAAACCCCAAGGACCTATACTGTCATTTCTTAATCTCAAACTACAGGGACTAGTTTTGCCGAATCCCAAAACTGAATCCATTGACTTGGAAAGTCAAAATTACAGACATTAAATTCCTGTTGACTTTTAGAAGTCAAATTCGCAACTTATAATTCAAATTCAAGATCCCACGATCGATGTCAGCTTGATTTTGTAACTGAAAAACGTTCATAGCATTAAACAATCATCATTAGGACCATTATCAGCTTCATCATTGCCGAATTCAAACCCATAATGAACATTATTATCATAACGGTCGATGTCATTGCCTTATACCACCGAATTCTTCAAATTCATATAACCATTTCATGCTTTGAGCCTCTACACTCGATAAACGATCCACACTGAAACTCCTGCACACACTAATTTGATCGGAGAAGCAGTCACGGTCGCCGGAGGTCGAGCCAGTCGCGGTCGGCACCTGTTTTGGTCGAGCATTATCAACCCGACATCCAATCTGGTAATTGAAACCCTTCTCTGATTCGTTTTTGTCTATAGAATGAAAGGCCTAACCTAATTAGGGTTCACATCATCGGATTTAACTCGATCGAATAACTAGGGTTCATATTATTTCGTTTTAGTCGAACCCTAACAATCCGATAACAAATATTGAAATTGAGCACACTCTTAGCTTCGTCTCAATGCATAGACTGAAAGCCCTATGATAACTCAATCTATTAACATCGAATTGAACTCCATCCGAAATCTAGGGTTTGTTCTTATTCAAATTTGGGAATCTTGGCATTAATCGTAACATGAATCAAATTAAACCATACCAGTAGTTTCGTAATAATCCAAACAGTAATAGCCCCATGAATCCAGCAATTTTTACTATCGAAATTAATAGAATTGATCCCACGTTCTAAACTAGGTTTTCGGCTTCTAAATCTTCAAATAATAGAACCAAATCCAACTGTTTTTGCATTTATCTTTCACCTCAGACTCGTAATGGCTCGATTTACAAAACCCCTTTACTGTTTTGAATCGTTGTTACCGAATTTGTGAGTTGTGGGCTAGAATCGATCACGGGTTGATATGGGGGTGGGATCGCATGGACTTGTTTGATAAAAACGTTTTGGTCATGGTCTGTTTGCAAATTGGATTGGAGCTGAGTTGGTTATGTGCGTGTGTTCATGGGGAGGAGACCCGGGTTCAAAACCTCCTCCCTTGTTTTTGACATTTTTATTATTTTAAACTATTAATTAAATATTTAACCTATCCTTATATTATTATAATATTATATTAGCGTGTTTTGAAACCCGGAATTTCCCGTAGGCTCGGGTTTGGTTTATAAACCCTATTTGTTATTAAAAACTCATTTCTAAAATAATATTTATATTATTTTCAACCCAAAATTCCAACTAAAAAGAATATATTTATATATATATATATTATTTTCATCACGTTCATAAACATTTTGTAGCGTTTCAAGGTTATAAATAATATAGTTATTCGTATTATTTACACTCGTTACATCCTCGAATAAAAAAATAATAAATTATTATTTTTGTCACGCAAGTTAATTGTGTACGTTACTTCGCTAAACTTAAAAATAATATAATAAATTATATTATTTTCTTAGACTTCTAGTTAACGACAAAACGCTCGAATATATTTATTATATATTATTTTGTCATTCGTCGCGTAGCGTATATAAATCTTAATTATTAATTAAAGAATTCCTATTCTTGTGGACACGTTCGTCTACTCTTGATTATTAGAGCGTTTCTTTAGGACGTTTCTCATTCCGTGTCATTGTCACAATTCCCATTTTATCCCTAATTGTTCTGTGTATAGTTCTAGGGCATACGTAAGCCGTTGCTGGCTAACACTCGTGGTTCCAATCATATTCTAGTGTGAACTACCTACGCCGTTCAGGTGAGTTTTCACGGCCCCTTTTACTGTTTATCTTGGGGAGAAAACTTGTCGCATACTATTTTTGGAATATTGTATTCATGTGTTATCAATGTTAAAGCTAAGCGTAACACGCTATCACTGAAAGTCCTCATCACACATCGGACCGTTAATATGGATATTAGCGAGGTAAAGTTTAGTAGTACTACTGGGTTTGACAATTCCCACCCGTGTTAGTCGCGCTAACTCGATTGGAGATCGAACGGGTGAAATGTTAGCCTACTCACATCGCCGGGGTTGATAGACCGGGCAGGAGGCAAATAAACAAACAGTCAGCTTCGGTTGCGAGCGCTTAAGTTTAACATGAGCATAGGTTAGCTACCTATAGATACATATTGAATGATCAAAAATATGGTAAACGTTTATTTATATATTGAAACTTGTGAACTCACCAACCTCGTGTTGACATCTTTTCTTACATGTTTTCTCAGGATGCTAAGATAAGACACAGGTGCACATGTAGGACATGCATGGGATTCTTCTTTTGATTTATGTTTTATTAAACTGTTTAGACTATTTTGATGTGTGTTTGGTTTGGACTTTTAGACTTTTTGGGCGCGTGTGTTTTGCGCATTTACTTTCTTTACGCTTCCGCATTAACTCTGATTGATATGATATTTTCATTTGAGTCCCATGTAGAGTCGTTCAATGTAACTAATGACTGAGATCCTGGTTTGTCACTTTCTGAAACGGTAAAACTCCGTTAGTTGAAATTGGGGGTGTGACAGATTGGTATCAGAGATATTGGTTATAGAGAACTAGGATTGCATACTAGACTATAACCTCAAACATTAGTTACATGTCATAAACCTTGGATGTTTGGCACTTATATGTTATATTACAGGATCATGTCGTCACTCTCCACCGCCATCACCTAAGGCACCTATCCTATTATCCCCGGAGCCCAAAAGGCGCTAGACTAGTTCTAGTGACAATTCGGTTGATCAGGGTGAACCGAGTAGCACGCAAGCAACGAATCCTGCTCATAATTGGAATGCATACCCGCAAATGATCCAAAGATGGATCGAAATGGGAAATATCCCATCACCCTACTTTGGTTCCACTTCCACATCATCTACTTTACCTAGCTTGCCCTGCACTATGGAACAAGCTTTTGTATTTTACATGTCTAGAGAGTTAAGCACTGTGAAAGATGCTACTGATGAGATACCTGACATTCTGCAGCGAGAGTCACAAATAGAGGAGAATAAGGTAGGGACATAGCTTTTGACTGCTGAACTAACAGTAACGGATCATGTCCATAACGTTTTGGTAGATCGGGTTACACATTTGGAGACGAGGGTAGACACCTCGGATTTTGAGGTAGGATGGATTCTGGAGAGAGTGGCTAATCTGGAAGCCCAGCTACAAGTAGCAGACCATGCTGCTGAAGGACTTCGAGAGAGAGTGACTCACTTAGAAGCCCAACTGCAAGCAGCCCTATTTCCGGAGGATATTCCACTTTTGGACGACGAGGAGGAGCCCTTCGAGGATGAGCCGGTAGAGGAGGAGCCACCCGTTTAGGAACCGATGGAGATCGACGATGCGCAATCATACATTTCCTCCGATGACGAGGATGTTTGATGATCTTTCTATTCTATCTTTCCTTTTTCATTCATTCTTCGTTTATGTTATTTGTTTTTTCAAACCTAGATGGGTAAGGTTGTTCCCATTCAATAAAAGCATGAGAAGTTTAATGTTTGAGTTATTTATTTTGTAGCCTTAATAATTAATTAATTTTCTAAATGTTAGATGTTGTATTTCCTTACTTGTACATAAATAATGTTTAATATGCGATATATTTCTCATTCTTTTGTATTTGTGAATGTGAAGAATCATGTCGGGAAGAGGACGTGGAGGTCATGCTGGTGGCCGAGGTACCATCAACATGACAGCAGCTGAGCTGGAAGCACTAATCAATGATAGTGTGGCAGAGGCTCTCGCAGCACAGAATGCTACAGGTAAATGCTTTAGCTATTGACTAGTGAGGTCAATTCATCTCTCAAAGCACCTTTCCTAAGCCCTATAACCTTGAACCTATATTATGTTTCTAAATCCAGGCCAGCAAAATCAGCAACCAGCATGCATGTTCAAAACATTTATGGACTGTAAGCCCCACACCTTTAGTGGAGCCAAAGGAGCTGTCGGACTAATCCGTTGGTTCGAAAAAGTAGAATCGGTGATTTCCATGTGTAACTGACCAGTGGCCAATCAGGTCAAGTTTGCCGCTGAAACTTTGGAGGGTCCGGCTCTCACGTGGTGGAACGCTCAGGTCCAGATGTTGGGTCTAGTCATGGCAAACGGACTCACGTGGGAGGAGTTTAAGACAATGATGAAGGAGGAGTACTGCCCTTGGGATGAAATTCAGAAATTGGAAGGAGAGTTCTGGAACCTGAAAATGGAAGGTTCTGAAATTGAACTGTAAACCACTCGGTCACATGAGCTTGCTACCGTGTGCCCACATATGGTGACTCCAGACTACAAGAGGATTGAGCTATATATTGGAGGTCTAGTGCCTCAAATTCAAAGTATGGTTACTTCGTCCTACCCTACTACCATCCAGCAGACGATCCGACTACCCCACAAGCTAACCGATCAGGCAGTGACTCAAGGGACTTTACCTCCGAGGGGTTCGATCTCTAAACCCACCGAAAATCATAAACGCAAGTTTGATCACCACTCCAACTCTCACTCCAACTCCAAAGGACCGCAGCCCAACCAACCCCAACAGCAGCGTAGGTTTGAGCCTACTAAGAACTTCAACAAGACGACCTCTTCAGCTCAAAATCAAGGTGGTTATGCGGGAAAATCTCCTAAGTGTAGCAAGTGCAACTTTCATCACTTCACGGTTTGCAACCGTTGTCAGCGGTGTGGCAAAATAGGTCATGCTGCCAAAGATGGTAGGGGTGAGTTGCAAGCCAAGCAGCCTTTTCAACAGCCTGGGTCTACTAAGGGTTGTTTCGAGTGTGGGAAAGAGGGACATTTTTGGAAGAATTGTCCTAAATTAAAGAAGGGAGGTAATGGAAACCACAACACTATTAAGAATAACAACAATGGTGGCAACAACGGCAATAATGGAGGAAATGGTGCGAAGGGACGAGCCTTTGTGCTAGGATATGGAGAAGCTCGTTATGATCCTAATGTGGTCATCGGTAAGTTTCTCTTAAATAATTACTTTGCTTCTGTCCTTTTTGACACTGGTGCTGACAGGAGTTTTATATCTAGAAAACTTAGTGATATGATAAAAGGAACTCCAACTCTGTTAGAAGCTAAGTATGTAATAGATATAGCCGATGGTCAAATGATTGAAGCAACCCACATTCTTAAGGGTTGTAAGCTCAAACTAGCTAGTCATAAACTTGATATCGACCTTATGCCGGTCACGCTTGGTAGTTTTGATGTAATTGTCGGCATGAATTGGTTATCTAAAAACCAAGCTGAGATCATCTGTCGTGAGAAAATTGTTCGCACTCCTCTCCCGAGTGGAGAAACCCTTTCCATTCAGGGAGAAAAGATTGGTGCAGTCATGGGCATCATATCCTTTATGAAAGCACATAAATGCCTTCGAAAAGGGCATACTGCTATTTTGGCTCTCGTTGCTGAGCAGCCATCAAAAGAGAAGAAGATTGATGATATTCCCATCGTTCGTGAATTTCTGGAAGTATTTCCTGAGGATTTGCCTGGTCTGCCACCACACCGTCAAGTTGAATTTCAAACCGATCGCTCGGGCACCTTACAGACTGGCACCTGGTGAATTACAAGAACTATCTACTCAGTTACAGGAATTGTTGGATAAAGGTTTCATCCGACCTAGCTCATCTCCATGGGGAGCTCCAGCCCTGTTTGTCAAGAAGAAGGACGGAACTTTCCGTATGTGTATCGACTATCGTGAACTGAATAAAGTCACAATCAAGAACCCTTATCCCTTGTCTCGTATAGACGATCTCTTTGATCAACTCTAAGGATCAAGTTTCTATTCCAAGATAGATCTTAGGTCCGGTTACCATCAATTGAGAGTCTGAGATGAGGATACCTCTAAGACTGCTTTCAGTACAAAGTACGGCCACTATGAGTTTAGGGTCATGCCTTTCGAATTAACCAACGCACCTGCGGTATTCATGGACCTCATGAACCGTGTGTGTAAGCCATACCTTGATCAATTCGTCATCGTTTTCATCGACGACATTCTCATTTATTCCAAGAACAAGGAGGAACATGAGGAACATCTACGCCTAATTTTGGAATTACTTAAAAAGGAGCAACTATATGCTAAGTTTTCCAAGTGTGAATTCTGGATTCGAGAAGTTCAATTCTTAGGACATGTGGTTAACTAGAAAGGAATACATGTCTATCCATCAAAGATTGAAGCTATCAAGAATTGGTCAGCACCGTCGATTCATCAAGGGATTTTCCAAAATTGCACAACCTCTCACTACCTTAACTCAAAACGGTAAAGCCTATAACTGGGGCGATAACCAAGAGTCAGCATTCCAACATCTTAAGCAAAAACTTTGCAGCGCACCTATCCTAGCTCTTCCGGAGGGTACGTATGATTTTGTGGTGTATTGCGATGCATCCATTCAGGGTCTGGGATGTGTCCTAATACATCGAGAAAATGTGATCGCATAAGCTTCGCGTTAACTAAAGATTCATGAGAAAAACTACACCACTCATGATCTAGAGTTGGGAGCCGTAGTTTTCGCACTTAAGATATGAAGACACTACTTGTACGGTACCAAGTGCACTATCTATACCGATCATAAGAGTCTTCAACATATCTTCGAGCAGAAAGAGCTGAACATGAGACAGCGTCGTTGGGTCGAGCTCTTGAATGATTATGACTGTGCGATCCGGTATCATCCGGGTAAGGCTAGTGTTGTAGCTAATGCCCTAAGTAGAAAGGAAACCAAGCCCAAACGAGTTCAAGCATTACAGCTTACTATTCACCCTAGATTGCCTGATAAAATCCATAATGCTTAACTTGAAGCTCTGAAAGAGAAAAACCTACCGCTGGAAGGTACACGCAGTATGGAAGCACGCCTCGAGGTCAAATCGGACGGTATTCGATACTTCGCTGAGCGGATACAGGTTCCAATATTTGGAAATTTAAGGGAACTGGTCATGGACGAAGCTCATAAATCTCGTTACTCTTTTCATCCAGGTTCCGATAAGATGTATCATGACCTAAAGGTGTTGTATTGGTGGCCAAAGATGAAGGCTGATATAGCCACCTATCTGAGCGAGTGCCTGACTTACGCGAAGGTCAAAGTTCAATATCAGAAGCCTTCCGGTCTACTCCAGCAACCAGAGATTCCCATGTGGAAATGGGAGCAGATATCCATGGACTTTATCACGAAATTGCCACGAACTCCTACAGGATGTGATACCATTTGGGTAATCGTTGACCGTTTAACAAAGTCCGCTCACTTCTTAGCAATCAAGGAAACAGATAAGATGGAAAAGCTTACTCGTATTTACTTGAAAGAAGTAGTATCTAGGCACGGGGTGCCAATCTCTATCATTTTGGATCGTGATGCACGATTCACCTCTCGTTTCTAGCAATCCTTACATAAAGCTTTAGGCACGCGTCTAGATATGAGCACAGCATACCATCCTCAAACTGATGGCCAGACAGAACGTACTTTTCAAACTCTGGAGGATATGCTACGAGCTTGTGTGATTGATTTCGGTAACACTTTAGAGTCTCACCTACCGTAGGTAGAGTTCTCTTACAACAACAGTTATCACACTAGCATCAAGGCAGCTTCATTTGAAGCACTATATGGTGGACGGAAATGTCGTTCTCCTATTTGTTGGGCCGAGGTTGGGGATAGTCAACTCACAGGTCCTGAACTCGTACTTGAAACTTCTGAGAAAATCATTCAAATTAGAAACCGTATGACAGTAGCTCGTGACCGTCAAAAGAGCAATGCCGATAAGCGTCGTAAACCGTTAGAATTTCAAGTAGGGGATATGGTCATGTTAAAAGTCTCACCTTGGAAGGGTGTCATTCATTTTGGGAAACGAGGCAAGCTGAATCCTCGTTATGTTGGACCGTTCAAGATACTGAAGAGGATTGGGCCAGTAGCGTATCAACTGGACCTACCTGAAGGACTTAGTGGTGTACACAACATCTTTCACATCTCAAACTTGAAGAAATGTCTAGTAGACGAGTCACTCGTGGTTCATCTTGAGGAACTACAAATTGATGAACAATTACGTTTCATCGAAGAACCTATAGGGAACTCAAAACGTTAAAACACAGTAAAATCCCTATTTTCATAGTCCGTTGGAACTTCAAACGCGGACCGGAATTCACGTGGGAGTGTGAGGATCAGATGATGCGCAAATATCCTAATATATTCAAGCACTCGGTACTATTTAATTTTCGGGACGAAAATTCCTTCAACTAGGGTATGATGTGACACCCCGGGAATTTTTTTTATTATTTATTAATATTTAATTTTCAAGACGAAAATTTTTTCAACTAGGGGATGATGTGACAATCCGACTTTTCAAGTTAACTCAGTTAGTTTTCCCGTTAAATTTTCTGTTAAATCCTAACAGTGAACCCAATGTTAAACCCCAAGGACCTATTATGTCATTTCTTAATCTCAAACTACAGGGACTAGTCTTGCCAAATCCCAAAACTGAATCCATTGACTTGGAAAGTCAAAATTACACACATTGAATTCCTGTTGACTTTTAGAAGTCAAATTCACAACTTATAATTCAAATTCAAGATCGCATGATCGGTGTCAACTTGATTTTGTAACTGAAAAACGTTCATAGCATTAAACAATCATCATTAGGACCATTATCATCTTCATCAATTTCTGAATTCAAACCCATAAACAACATTATTGTCGTAACCGTCGATGTCATTGCCTTATACCACCGAATTCATCAAATTCATATAACCATTTCATGCTTTGAGCCTCTGCACTCGATAAACGATCCACACTGAAACTCCTGTACACACTAATTTGATCGGAGAAGCAGTCACGGTCGCCGGAGATTAGCCAGTCGCGGTCGGCACCTGTTTTGGTCGAGCACTATCAACCCGACATCCAATCTGGTAATTGAAACCCTTCTCTGATTCGTTTTAGTCTATAGAATGAAAGGCCTAACCTAATTAGGGTTCACATCATTGGATTTAACTCGATCGAATAACTAGGGTTCATATTATTTCGTTTTAGTCGAACCCTAACAATCCGATAACAAATATTGAAATTGAGCACACCCTTAGCTTCGTTTCAATGCATAGACTGAAAGCCCTATGATAACTCAATCTATTAACATCGAATTGAACTCCATCCAAAATCTAGGGTTTGTTCTTATTCAAATTTGGGAATCTTGGCATTAATCGTAACATGAATCAAATTAAACCATACCAGTAGTTTTGTAATATTCCAAACAGTAATAGCCCTATGAATCCAGCGATTTTTGCTATCGAAATTAACAGAATTGATCCCACGTTCTAAATCTAAGTTTTTGGCTTCTAAATCTTCAAATAACGAACCAAATCCAATTGTTTTTGCAATTATCTTTCACCTCAGACTCGTAATGGCTCGATTTACAAAACCCCTTTACTGTTTTGAATCGTTGTTACCGAATTTGTGAGTTATGGGCTAGGATCGATCACGGGTTGATATGGGGGAGGGAACACAGGGACTTGTTTGATAAAAACGTTTTGGTCATGGTCTGTTTGCAAATTGGATTGGAGCTGAGTTGGTTATGTGCGTGTTTTCATGGGGAGGAGACCCGGGTTCGAATCCTCCTCCCCTGTTTTTGAAATTTTTATTATTTTAAAATATTAATTAAATACTTAACCTATTCCTATATTATTATAATATTATATTAGCGTGTTTTGAAACCCGGAATTTCCCGTAGGCTCGGGTTTGGTTTATAAACCCTATTTATTATTAAAAACTCATTTCTAAAATAATATTTATAATATTTGCAACCCAAAACTCTAACTAAAAAGAATATATTTATATATATATATATATATATTATTTTCATCACGTTCATAAACATTTTGTAGCGTTTCAAGGTTATAAATAATATAGTTATTCGTATTATTTACACTCGTTACATCCTCGAATAAAAAAATAATAAATTATTATTTTTGTCACGCAAGTTAATTGTTTACGTTACTTCGCTAAACTTAAAAATAATATAATAAATTGTATTATTTTCCTAGACTTCTAGTTAATGACAAAACGCTCAAATATATTTATTATATATTATTTTGTCATTCGTCGCGTAGCGTATATATATCTTAATTATTAATTAAAGAATTCCTATTACTGTGGACACGTTCGTCTACTCTTGATTATTAGAGCGTTTCTTTAGGACGTTTCTCATTCTGTGTCGTTGTCACAATTCCCATTTTATCCGTAATTGTTCTGTGTATAATTCTAGGGCATACGTAAGCCGTTGCATGCTAACACTCGTGGTTCCAATCGTATTCTAGTGTGAACTACCTACGTCGTTCAGGTGAGTTTTCACGGCCCCTTTTACTGTTTTATCTTGGGGGAGAAAACATGTCGCATACTATTTTTGGAATATTGTATTCATTTGTTATCAATGTTAAAGCTAAGCATAACACACTATCACTGAAAGTCCTCATCACCCATCGGACCGTTAATATGGATCTTAGCGAGGTAATGTTTAGTAGTACTACTGGGTTTGGCAAATCCCACCCGCGTTAGTCGTACAAACTCGATTGGAGATCGAACGGGTGAAATGTTAGCGTACTCACATCGCCGGAGTTGATAGACCTGGCAGGAGGCAAATAAACAAACAGTCAGCTTCGGTTGCGAGCGCTTAATTTAAACATGAGCATAGGTTAGCTACATATAGATACATTTTGAATGATCAAAAATATGGTAAACGTTTATTTATATATTGAAACTTGTTAAGTCACCAACCTTGTGTTGACATCTTTTCTTACATGTTTTCTCAAGTCGCTAACATAAGGCACAGGTGCACACATAGGACATGTATGGGATTCTTCTTTTGATTTATGTTTTACTAAACTGTTTGGATTATTTTGAATTGTGTTTGGTTTGGACTTTTGGACTTTTTCGGCACGTGTGTTTTGCGCATTTACTTTCTTTACGCTTTCGCATTAACTCTGATTGATATGATATTTTCATTTGAGTCCCATGTAGAGTCGTTCAATGTAACTAATGACTGAGATCCTGGTTTGTCACTTTCCGAAATGGTAAAACTCAGTTAGTTGAAATTGGGGGTGTGACAATAATGAACAGGTACTACCGAATGGGACTAGGTAGTCAAGATTGGGAGGTCGATTATTGATCAGCTCATATCTTGTTTTGTTGTGTCTTTTCACCACCAGAACTCTATTCAAAATGTGACATGCTGTGTTGACTGCTTCCGCCCAGAAAGTGATTGTAAGCTTGGCATCTAACAGGATCGTCCTTGCGTGTACGGAGCACTAAATTCATGACAAATACTCTTCTTGAGACAGAAAAGCTCATGTTGTTCATGAACTTTATGCCGTTGTAACTCCTTATTATTTTAACCTTAAGCTTGCATAAAGATTCCAGCTTTAAGATCAGGTATTGAAGAATTTCAGCAGTCTCATCTTTTGTACCTAAGAAATGCACCCACGAAAAATGTGAGAAATTATCAGTTACAACCAGACAATATGACTTACCCCCAGTACTCCTGATACTTATGGGCCTGGACAAATCCATATGTAGGAGCTCCAAAGGGGTATCGATGGAATTTTGGGTCTTTGGCTTGTGAGATTTCCATTGATGTTTACCCTTTTTACAAGGCATACAGTCATCTTCAATGGCAAATCTCAGCTTAGGAACTCCGGTTACCAAACTGTTTCGGACAAGATGATTCATTTTACGATAATAAATGTGTCCGAGTTTCCTATGCCACAAGATTGAGTCAATTTCTGTCACTTTTGTAAGTAAACAGGTAGCAACTGATGACGTGGTTGTTGCCACACTCATATCGATCTGATAAGTGTCGTTCGTTCTTGGTGCATGCATCAGAATCCAATCTTTCAGAACCACAAAACCAGTTATGCTTGTCAAACATAACCGAGTACTCCTTGTTCGCACATTTGAGAGACACTCAACAAGTTATGCTTCAGCTGCTCGCAAAAGTTGACGTTGTCGAAGCTAGTACATCCATTAGAAACCACTCCTTGACAAGTTATACTACCGCCCTTTTCGCCTGTAAAGGCCACATAGCCGCATCTGAATGGTTTGACATCTTAAAGCAGGGCCATGTTGCCTGTCATGTGCCGGGAGCATCCACTATCCACATACCAACGGTTAGCAGTAGTTCCCTTCGGATGTCCCTGCACGAGTCAAAAGAAATTAATTAGTTTTGGAGACCTAAGCCATTGTGGTCTTGGGTCGTCCGGTTTTCACAAAATATACAACTTCAATTAACTCACAATCATGACTGTCAAAAATTGGTGACTCTTTTGGAGGGTCAGAACCAGAGGATTGAGAAGTTTTGGGTTTCTTACTCTAGGATCTTTTCTTCTTTTTCTTTTGAACAGTAGGTTTGCTATCATCAACTACAGGTGAACTAGTAAAAGCTTCACCTGGTCGACAACCAGCTAGCTTTTGTTCAAGACTTCTCACCAGTTTGTGTATTACCGGAGGTAGATACACTGGGATTAGACTGTTGCTTTTCCCGTTTTGGAACAGATGGTTCAGCCACATGTTTTGCTGAAGGCTTAACCATTTCCTTCACTGGTGGTTTCACCACTTTTGATCTTGGGCTTTTGGGTTGCTTCATTGGTGGTGTCTTAGGGAGTTCAGCCTGTTTGTGGGACAACTGGTTATTTCTCTTGATTCTTTTTAGGACATTTCACCATGATGTGACCGACTGTACCACAGTGAAAGCAAGCTCTTCTTTCTTTGTAAACTCTCCTATAAGGCTCTCTGATTTTGGATGTAGATGACTCAGCTTGATGAGTAATAGGAGTTGTTTGGTGAACATGAACAGCATCTTGTGCTGGACCTGATGTTAATTGACTTTTGGGGGTGTAATGTTTTTCAATATTTTCTTGAAAATTCTTTCCTAGTTTGTTTGCAAACATTTCTTTCTTTGTTTGTTGAATGGATTTGAAACCTCCATAAAGCATCATTTTCAGTTTATCATTTAACTCAATTGTATCAGGTTCAGTTAAAATACAATTATCACTATCAGTGATAACGTTTTTCTCAATTTTATGTTCAACACTCAACTCCTCTGAGACAACACCCTCAACTTTGGTGTCCTCAGAACCTTCATCAGAATAGAACTCCGCATCAGAAGCTGAATTAGCCTTACATGAGGATTCATCTAAACAGGACAAGTCAATGTCGACTGGCCCGTTGACAAACTTGCCGCTCACTAGTAGAGGAATGGCATTAGTACCTAAACCTTTGCCATTCACTTTTCGTACCATGGATTTGTAGTGTTCCACCACAGAGCGAGAGTTGTTTAACTTCTCAAGTTTGCCACTTAACTGCAGGATTTCATTTTGCAGTCGGGCGATCTCAACATTTCTTTTCTCTAACCCTTTGTAGGCAACATCTAAATGAAACTGCTGTTCACTGATTTTAATTGAAAACTCATGTCTTTCTTTCTTAATGTTTTCAATTGAATCTTTGAAATGTTTTTCATTCTCTTTGTAATTTAGAGCTGCCATACATAGAGGCTCGAGTTGATCATGGATTCAATCATTCTCGTCCTTCAAGACTAAACATTTAGAACAAGAAACAACATCAAAATAATTAGAATCTACCTCAGTTGATGAACTGGACGCTTCTCCAATGGCCATTAGAGAAAGTGCAGATTCTGGTTGATCAGTAGTAGCTGCTTCCCGTTCCTCAACTTCCATCATTTCAACAATTTCTGCCATTAACCAGAGCTGGGTTTGTGAAATAATGGCATCTTCCAAGTATACTCCCCAGTCAGAGCTATCATCCTGCTAAACCACCAATGCGTTGGACGATGATCCTTGAGTCTGACTGCGGTTGTGCTGATTGTTGAAGTTCTGGTTATTTCCCTGACTCGGTCGAGTGAAACCTGAAGCTGGTCCTTTATCCTTTTGACATTCTCTTGCAAAGTGTCCAAAGTTCTGACACTTGTAGCACTTTGCCTTTGACTTATCAAATCCCACCTTAGCATTTGAGTGCCCACCGATAAACTTTTTACCACTTCTATTCAAAAACCGCTTCGCCCTTCTAAAAATCATTGCCATATTCCATTGAATATCCATATCCTCCATGTCGTCTGGATCCACTTGGTTGAAATCTTCTTCAATAGTTTCGGGATTAGTCAGCTTCCCACCGATGAAGTTCTCGTAGGCAAGCATACATGATGAGAATAATGCCAACTTGGCAATAGCAGTTTGGTGAGTTCAAGATGTAGATGTAGGACCTCTTGAAGAATGTTTATGGTATGAACCAGATCCCGATGCAACAAAACAGGTATGACCACCACAACCATTAGAATTTTCTATATCCTGAGTTGGATTTCCTAAGAATAAAGCAATTCCGGAACCCGATGAATTTGTTGTGGAAGAACCCCCATAGTACATAGATGGATCTTGAATCTGAGGTCTTCTAGAGGTTTCTTTCTTCTTCAGGTTCATGTCATGGGCTTGAACTTTTCCTATCGCTTCATCAATCGTCATCTCATAAAACTTAGGGTTCTCTCTTAGTAAGGTAGTATACATGTCAAACTTTGGTGGCAGTGAATCAAGAAACTTTTCCACCAACTCGTCATCAGGATACTTTAGTTCATAAGACTTTAATTCAGTTTTCAAGTGATAGAATCTTGAAATAAGTTCATCAATAGATTAATTCTCCAAGTATCTAAAGCATTCATACTGTTTCCTCAGTAGCTCTCTCTTGCTCTTCTTGACGTCACTGTTACCCTCGAACCTCTTCTGTAGAGCCTTCCAAAGATCTTTAGAAGTATCATAACCTCTGAAACTATGAAATAAATCTCTAGTCAATGCCATAGTTATAGAACCATGTGCCTTCTTTTCCAGGTCATAAGCTTTCTTTTCTTCTTTAGTGAGTCTAGAGATAGGGTTGGGAACAGTTTCCTCAAGAAATAGATGGGTAGGATGTTTATACCCTTCAAGGATGGGTATCCACATGGTAGAGTCGGTGTAAGAGACATACTCCTCAAACCGTGCTTTCCAGTTCGAATACTCATTTACATTAAGCATCTTTGATGGTTTATGTGGAGTCTCTATCTCGTTGTCATATTTCAGCATACTACTAATGTTTTGAATGTTCGACATGGTGTTAGACTTTGTCAAATATCAGAAATCCAGCACAAATTGCGCACTTGTGAAATGGCCTTGCGCATGAAGAGAAGTGGTCCTGCGCACTTGAGATTTGTTCTTGTGTACTTAGTAAGTGCACAATAGGAAATGTTAAGTACGCAGTCACAGTAGATAATTACGCACATAATTTTTCTTGCGTACTTAACAAGTACGCAGTAACAATGTCCTTTTTTCCAAAAAAGGTAAGTACGCATGTCACTTTATCCACCTGCTCCACCAACTTTTTCCGAGCACCGGAAAATGATCTTATCTTCAAATCTTGAAGTTATGAATGAATTAATCAAGCCACAAGGTTAGAAACTTGTTTCTACCAAACCCTTGATGATCAAAACACTCAAACAAACAACAAAAAGGTCGAATTTTGAAGGATTTTTGCCTCTAAAACAGCGCTCAAGAGCTACCTCTGTTTTATCGGTCTCTTTTTCTTGTAATAAGGTTACTAATTGTGTCAAAAATGCTCCTAACACACTCACAACACTCGAAATCAAGAGGAAATGCTCTGATACCACTTGGATGAAAATATATCAATTAGCACAGGAAAAACAAGCAGATCCCATAGGATATAATGATTCAGAATCAAATGATTCAAATGTCTTGGTTTATATATGAGGAATCATAAGATTCAGGTACGAGGATTCAACTGTTATCTGGATTATGAATTCAATGGAATCAATATAGATTAAGTATCAATATAATACAAAGGCAAGTATATGTTCAACAGATGTTGTCAAGTACATATCTTGGTTATACTTAAAATTGCATGTTTTTCGGGACATGGGCAATGAAGCAAACCGGATAAATTGTGCTAAAGACATAACCCGATACTGGTGTCATGAAATTCTTAAAGTCATATATTCTTTATATGAGAATGATTTTTTAACTCACACACCCGACATAATATTTGATCAAATCACAGTTGTAAGATAGATCATTATGTTTTCACACTACTAATGGTCTAAAAACACTTTTAGCCTACTGGCAATCTACATTACATGCAGATATTCAAATTAAAAAATTATACAGATACAATGTTAAGTAGTCATGAAACTATCATTTTCTGTTTGTGCAAACTAAGAAGTTTAGATCAAATCATATAAGCATAAATTCAAGCTTAAATATAGAAACAAGGTAGTTATTCTATGGTCATGTGTGTACGATCAACTACTGATGTACTATCATTTCTTCTCTAACTTCAAGTGATGTTGATTTTAAATTTTTCAAATTTGTTTGGATTTTCTTAAAAGTAATTCAATGAAAGAAAATAAAGAAACAAAAATTAAAATATAAACTTCCATGAAAAACCATTTTGAAAAACCGTTTTCACGTAGGATTATATATTCAAATCATTTTGGTTAGAAATTCAAACCGTGAGCGATCAAACGCTTTGGTGAATAGATCAGCAAAGTTGTCATCCGTATGGACTTTCACAAGTTCAATCAATTTCTTTTCAGCACAGTCTCTGATAAAATGATGACGGATCTCAATATGTTTTGTCTTCGAGTGCTTCACTGGATTATTAGTAATCGACATCATGGCTGTGTTATCGATAAGCATCGGAGTCTCAGTGAAGTTCAAACCATAATCACGTATAATATTGTTGAATCCATAGGATTTGGGAACAACAGCTGGCGACAACAATATACTCAGCCTCATAAGTAGATATGGCAACTGAAGTCTACTTCTTGCATTGCCAAGGCACAAGTCTATTTCCCAGAAACTGACACCCACCAGACGTCGACTTCCGATCCAAACTACAACCTCCATAGTCAGAATCTGTGAAGGTCCTGAAATCAAAATCAGATTTATTAGGATACCATAAACCTAACTTTAGCTTACCATTCAAATATCTAAAATTTCTCTTCATAGCGATTAATTGAGGTTCTTTCGGCTAGAACTGAAACTTCGAACAAAGATATACTGCTAACATAATATCCGACCGGGACGCTGTTAAGTACAGCAAAGACCTAATCATCCTTGATACAACTGACAATCTACTTCTTTCCCTTTCGAGTCAGAATCAAGATTGTGGTTCACTGGAATTGGAGTACTGAAAGCTGAAGCATCTGTCATTTCGAACTTCTTCAAAATATCAGACACATACTTAGTTTGATGAATATAAAAACCATCCTCCATCTGGTCCACATGAAGTCCCAGAAAGAAAGACAATTCACCCATACGGCTCATTTCAAATTTCAGCTTCATAACCCATTCAAGTCTTTGCATAACTCAACATTTGTCGACCCAAATATTATATCGTCAACATAAACTTGAACCAATAGAATATCTCCCCCTAATTTTCATATGAAATGTGTGGAGTCAATCTGTCCCCGTTCAAATCCATTCTCTAATAAATGCAAGTATTCATTTCGTACCAGGCACGAGTAGCCTGATGAAGATCATACAAAGCTTTGAAAAGCTTAAACACTTTATCTGGAAACTTCGGGTCTTCGAAACCAGGCGGCTGCTTCACGTAAACTTCTTCCTTCACTTTTCCATAAAGAAAAGCACCCTTCACATCAAGTTGAAATACTTTAAACCCTTTGAATGACGCATAAGAAAGAAATAAATGAATAGTTTCGATTCTAGCAACTGGTGCATAAACTTCTGTATAATACACTCCTTGTTAATTGAAGCCTTGGACAACTAACCTTGCTTTGTTGCGCACTACAACGCCTCTATCATCACGTTTGCATTAAAAACCCATTTAGTTCCAATATACCTCGAACCCTTAGGTAAATCAATAAAATCCCAGACATGCAATTTATCGAACTGAGCTAGCTCTTCTTGCATAGCCTCTATCCAACATTCTTCATCACGAGCTTCAGCCACATTATTCGGCTCAGTTTGAGAAATGAAACACACACTCAAGCAAGTATCCATAATCCCTGTATCAACAATCTGTGCATACAAACACGAATTTTCAATAATTTTTCTATGACGAGTCTGAACACCTGCATTCAAATCACCAATAATATTCTCAGTAGGATGGTTCTTATGCACACGAGTTTGAAGAATTTTTGTTTCCTGGATCATTTCATCAAGATTAGAAGGCAATTCCCCCTCAGTTTGTGCCGGTGTTGATGAATCATCAACTATATTCTTGAGATCATTAGAGGACTCCTGAAATACAATCTCATCATCTTCACTGTCACTATCATGAGTTGTACCCGAGGACGAAACAACATTCGGATCACTTGGAGAAGGAACCACAATAGGAATAACCGATCACGGTTCAACATTAGAATCATCATTGTTACAGCAAAACTGAAACATAAGCTCTGCTTCAGGAAAAACATTGAAAGATCTGAACAATGCATCATAATCAAATGACCAAAATGGTCCTTTGGCATCCTGAGGAACCGTGCGATTATCAGAGTCAAAGTGAAACCACTCCTCAATTTGTCTCCTTTCCTTATTAAACACTCGCTTGTTATGGGAATTGGAAACATAACCTAAGAAAATTCCTTCAATTGCCTTCGCACTAAAATTTATTTGAACATCCCCAGTCTTCAACAAGGTGCAAGGATTCCCAAAAGGCAACAAATATTCCAAATTTGGCTTTCGATTATTCAGCAGTTCATAGCAAGTTTTAATGTGTTTCTTCATGGTCAAGACATGATTAAGCACATTGTAAAGCCCCAAACCCGGGAGTTGCTGGATTTACTCATTCACAAATAGTTATTAAACTTGAATATCAAAATAACTCAGCGGAAAATTTCATTAAAATATAATCATAACATTGTTCAACATGCGGAAGCGTAACATAGTCTAATTCATAAACATAACATAACTAATCATAATGGGATGCCAGACTTCATATCATCCGGGTAACTCATCAAGCCGCCCAGCATCACCGTCCATCATCATAACCTGCCTTAACCTGAAGGTGCATACTAAAACGTCAGCTACGCTGGTGAGTTCTAGCTTTTCATAAAACATTAACTTCAAATATTTTCCAAAAACATATCATTTAACTTCATTAATAAAAGCATACGAAAACATGCAATAACATAACATAACATCATAAACATAAGTCAACGAACATATCGAATCTGCGCCTTCTCGTAACCGTTAATTCCAAACATCGCATACTGTCAGAATAACCTAAAGATCACCAACACTAGGCCCATCAACATAGTACTGTCCTTCGGGTGAAGAAATCCTAGGGCCCCATACTTAGGTCATTCAACACTAAACTTCAAGCACGGCATCACAAGGATGACACATACCAAATATCAAGCACTGCACCCCATAAGGCACAAGTACCAAACTTCAAGCACGACTACCCCGCAAGGTAAAATCATACCAACTTCAAGGATCACGGTAATCCCCTTGGTGACCGTCATCACCCCAGATGTACAACAGTTGGCCAGCCACAAAGGCCCATAACATACATCCCATACCCATAACCTTCATTCCCTAAGGAATAATGACAGATTCGTTCGTTTGTGACTTTCGTAAACATTCACTTCTTTTACTTCAAAACTTCAGTTAAAGCATTCATATGTTTTATTAAAAATCAATCATTCGTTTGTAAACACTTAGTAAACTTCTTTTGGAAAAATATTTCATAAACACCTCCTTCATAACCTTTTCCTTCCAGATCATCGTTTCATAAAATGTCACACATATCATTCATAAACATCGTTTTATAAAACAGTTACATCGTTACGTATGCACACCAGCCCAAAAACATTTATTTTAAACATTTAAATAAGGGCTTCTAGAACTCACCTGATAAGCTAGTCTTAGTTGTCCTAATCGAAGGGCCAACAATGTCACGTAGGATCTGGATTGAGTAGTTAAATACACATCAGGCCTAATCCCGACTCTAACGGATTAACCATACTGAATTAGGCGAACATACTAACTTCACTAACCAGCTATATATACTCATAGACCTGATGCCAGCGCACTTAGCAAGTGCGTAGGGCCATGTTCTTACGTATTTAATAAGTACGCAGGCTTTGCTTCTTGCGTACTTGATAAGTATGCAGGACCTGCTTCTTGCGTACTTGATAAGTATGCAGGACCTGCTTGCGGGCAGCCTTCTTCCCCGCAAAAACCCCGACTTTTGCATGCAGATCCGACCTCATCAAGATCCGAACTTTTTACGTTCAAAACGTTTGCTTTTCGTTCTTGATGCTAGATCGATGTTTATATTCAAGTTTCATACGTAAAAATGCCATCTTTTTTATCCAAAACCCGAAAACCCCAAAACGAACAAAAACTCAGATCTAGATCAGATCGTTACCTATATCGAGCTTCTGATTCGGAGGTTTTGCTCACGAGCTATGGAGTAACACACTTCTTCAATTTCGGGTCGATCCGCCAACTTTCTCTCTCTACAGTTTCTCTCTAGAACTTGCAAATGAGAGAATGGTGGAGTGTGTTGGCTATCTAATGGGAGGAGTCTCCTTCCCTCAAGCTCGCCGGCCTATCCGGCCTGGCCCGTCATGCCTCGTTCATTTATTTTGTTCGTCTCGCGTTTAACCCGTTATTTTAATCGTCGTTTTATTTTTGGGATGTTACAAGTCTATCCTACTTACAATGGGTTTCGTCCCCGAAACCTGTCATAAGCCAAATAGTTGAGGGTACGACTCCCTCATTTCCATCTCCATTTCCCAGGTAGATTCCGATCCCTTCCGGTGCTTCCATTGGACTTTAACCAATTGAATAACCTTATTACGTAAACGATTCTCCTTCCTGTCTAAGATGGCCACGGGTTCCTCAATGTAGTTAAGGCTGTTGTCGACCTCGATGTCAATAAGTGGTACGTGAGCCTATACATCCACCAATCACTTCCGCAAGTGTGTTACATGTAAGGTAGGATGAATCCCGCTTAACTCATCAGGCAACTCCAACCGATAAGCGACTTCACCAACACGTGCCATTATCCTGAATGGTCCAACAAACCTCGGACTTAACTTTCCTCTCTTTCTGAATCGTATGATTCCCTTCCAGGGCGACACTTTGAACATTACTCTGTCCCCAACATTAAACTCAATAGGCCTTCGTCGTTTATCCGCATAGGATTTCTGACGATCTTGTGCGGCCTTCATTCGTGCTTTGATTTGATCAAACCTTTCCGACGTTTCTCTTACGACTTCAAGACTTCCTAATTCCTTCTGTCCAATCTCACCCCAACAAACCGGGGTCCTGCATCTTCTCCCATATAACATTTTGTTAGGCGACATGCCTATCGTCGTGTGATAACTGTTGTTGTAGGAGAATTCGGTTAACGGCAGATGACTGTCCCAACTGCCGCCAAAATCGATAATACAAGCCCGAAGCAAATGTTTGAATGGTCCTTTCAGACTGACCATCCGTTTGTGGGTGGTATGCCGTACAAACATTGAGTCTCATGCCCATTGCCTCGTGAAATCTTTTCCAGAACCTCGATGTGAATCGTGTGTCCCAGTCAGATACGATCGTCAAAGGCATCCCATGACATGCTACTGCATCGTTAATAAATACCTCTGCTAACCTTTTTGACGAGAACGTCTCGAGAATAGGTAGGAAATGAGCACTCTTCGTTAAACGGTCCACAATACCTAGATGGTGTCACGACCCTTAGCTGTGCCAGGTAGCATGGTTATGAAGTCCATGGTAATGTGTTCCCACTTCCATTCCGGTATATCAAGAGGTTGAATCTTTCCAAAAGGTTTCTGTTGTTCGGCCTTTACTTGCGAGCAAGTCAGACACTTGCTTACGTATTTCGTCACCTCATGCTTCATCCCAGGCCAACAGTATTCCTTCCTCAGATCTTGGTACATTTTGTTGGTACCAGGATGGATAGAGTAACGAGACTTATAAGCCTCATCTAAGATCTTGGTTCTAAGTTTGCCACCCATAAGTATCCATACCCGTCTAAAACGTGTCCTAACACCAAGGGTGTTATATTCCAACTTGTCCTGTTGGCCGACCATCCTTTCCTTCTTTATGTTTTCCTCTTTAAGTGCCTCATCTTGAGCCTTTTCAATTTCCCTCATCACATCCGATGTAACCACCAACTAGCATGCTTTCACTCTAATAGGAGCAGGCACATCCTTTCGGCTTAGAGCGTCAGCCACCACGTTTGCCTTTCCAGGATGGTATATGATTTCACAGTCATAATCTTTCAGGAGTTCCAACCATCGTCTCTGCCTCATATTAAGCTCCCTTTGTTCGAAGAAGTACTTAAAACTTTTGTGGTCGGAGTAAATAGTAAACTTCACCCCGTAGAGGTAGTGCCTCTAGATTTTCAATGCAAATATGACAGCAGCAAGTTCCAAATCATGAGTCGGATAGTTGACTTCGTGAACTTTCAACTGGCGTGACGCATATGCAATCACTCTCCCGCGTTGCATCAACACGCACCCCAATCCCTGACCTGAAGCATGAGAGTATACCACCAAGTCTCCATTGCCCTCGGGAAGGGCTAAGACTTGAGCTTGGGTTAGCTTCTCCTTCTTTTCCTTAAATGCTTCTTCATGGGTCGAACCCCATTCGTACTTTACCTCCTTCCGTGTCAATTTTGTCAACGCAAAGCTATTTTCAAGAAATCCTGAATGAATCTCCGATAGTATCCAGCCAACCCCAAGAAACTGTGAACCTCTGTCGGCATCTTAGGAATATCCCAATCTCTTACTGTCATTATCTTTGCTGGATCAACCATAATGTCGTTCAGGTTAATGATGTGACCTAGGAATTGGACTTCCCTAAGCCAGAACGTGCATTTGGAGAACTTAGCATACAACTTTTCCTTCTTCAGAGCGTCCAACACCTCCTTTAAGTGACATGCGTGATCACCCTCATTCTTGGAGTAGATGACGATATCATCAATGAACATGATTACCGATCGGTCCAACATCGGTCGACACACCCTATTCATCAAATCCATGAACGCTACGGGGGCGTTCGTCAATTCGAAGGACATTACGCGGAACTCGAAATGTCCATAACGTGTGCGAAATGCGGTTTTCGGTATGTCTTTTTCCCTCACCTTCAACTGATGGTACCCAGATTGAAGGTTGATTTTCGAAAACCAACTTGGCCCTGTAATTGATCGAACAGGTCGTCGATCCTTGGTAAATGGTACTTGTTCTTCACCGTTCGTTTGTTCAACTCGCGATAATCAATGCACATTCTCATCGAACCATCTTTCTTCTTCACAAACAACA
The DNA here is from genome assembly GCA_023525975.1 of Smallanthus sonchifolius. Taxonomy (NCBI): domain Eukaryota; kingdom Viridiplantae; phylum Streptophyta; class Magnoliopsida; order Asterales; family Asteraceae; genus Smallanthus; species Smallanthus sonchifolius. The sequence goes on along the minus strand of CM042019.1, from coordinate 62,521,490 downwards.
CAGAAGCACCCCAAGGCGAGCTGCTCGGTTGGATAAATCCTTTCTCAAGTAATTCGTCTAGTTGTGCCATTAGTTCCTTCATCTCTACCGGTGCTAGTCGACATGGAGCCTTCGCCACAGACCGGGCATCTGGTACTAAGTCGATTCGGAACTCAATCTCTCTGTCGGGTGGTATCCCAGGAAAATCCTCTGGAAACTCCTTCGGGTACTCGCGTACCATAGGTACATCGTCTAGTTCCTTCACTTCCTTACACTTGTCAATCACATACACCAGATAAACCTCGCATCCGAGCCTCAAGTAATCTGTTGCCTTAGTCATCGAGATGAAATTGGGCATCGGAGCGTCACGATCTCCAAAAATCTTGACTTTGCTACCATCCGGAGCCTTGAGTCGGATTATCTTTCGTTTGCATATAATTTGCGCTTAATTGGCAGTTAGCCAATCCATACCTAACACGACATCGAACCCACCCAAAACCATAACAAACAACCTGACGGGGAATCTATGGCCCTCTATCTTTATCATGGAGTTATTAACTACGTCAGTCACTCTCGCAGTTCTACCCTCAGCAATTTCTACGCTAAAGGCCCTTTCTAGCTTACTAACAGTGTATTTCACTCTTTTACAAAAAGGTGCAGATATAAAACTCTTACTGGCACCCGAATCAAATAAAACAGAAGCAAAAGTGTTGTCAAGGATGAACGTACATGACGCCACATCGGGGTCAACCCTGGCCTGTTCTTGTGTTAGTGCATATGCTCGAGATTTCGCTCGGGGTTCGGGGTCTCTCTTCTTTCTTCTCCGGGCCTTTCCCTTTCCCGGCTTCACCCATCCTGGGCTTAGTGCATTCCCGCCTCATATGACCAACCTCCCCACAGTTGAAGCATTTGAAGCCTTGTGGGCATTCACGGGAGTAGTGTCCGGTCTTGCCACACTTAAAGTACAGATTTGACCCTACCCGACATTCACCGCATGTCTTACCCCACATTTTCTATAGACTGCCGTCTCGCCTACCCTAGCCTGTTTGTCCCGAGCCCCAAACAACTTCCCACCCGATCGCTTAGCGGGAAAACTCAGCTTATTCTTAAGCTCTTCAATGGCAACGACATTCAGCGCCAGATCATCAAATACCACGCCGCTCAGTTCTACTACTGAAACATAGGTAGTAGGGGCGTTTGCCTTAAATAGGTGTGGACCTTGTCCGGCAACCCCTGAATGTAACAGGCGATCTTTCTCTCTTCAGTTGTGACAAGACGTGGCACCAGACGTGCTAGTTCATTGAACCATGTGGTGTACTGCCGATGCGTCATGCTCTAGGCCTTAATCCCCAGAACTTCCCTATCTACCTTTTCGATCTCATTCCTTGGACATAAATTATTGATCACCAAAGTTTTCAATTCAGTGCACATCATTGCGTCCAGAGCCTCGTCCCCCTTGGCTTGACGTACACCTTCCCACCAATGGGATGTTTCCTCTCTCAAGGAGTTTGCAGCAAATTTCATAACTTGATTCGCTCGACACTCGCTCAGACGAATGGCAGCTTCCATACGGATTACCCAATCAAAAGTAGCCACCGCGTCCTTCTTCCCAGTCAGGACCGGCGGGTCACATGCCTTAAAGGACTTATAGTCGCAACCACAGTTAAGCGGTGCGTTAACTACCTCAGTGTTCGTGGTACCAACCGCCGTGTTTGACCCATCCGTCTCATTAGCCTTCTTTAGCGCTTATGCCAACAGTCCTGGCAAAGAAGCCTTCATCAATTTAGTGAACTCGCACGCTAGAGCTGCTCTCACTTCCGGTTCAAAAGTGAAATGTTGTTCTTCGACATGAGTCAGCTCAATTCCTTGCACACTAACTTCTGGCTCAGTGTGAACACTTCCTTCTTCACTGTATTCTTGACGTGCAGGGGTCCTGCTGCGCCCACTGTTACGGCCACCGGTATGACCACCAGTATGGTCCCCACCACGCCTTTCGTTCCTCTCCTTGCCTTTTTGTTCTATAAGATAAGGAATCCAATGTTATCAAGCTAGTTAACAAATAGAATTTAACAAGTACTATAAGATGTTAATATACACTATCCATCTGCAATTAACCATTACACTACCTCTCGATTTCTATTTGACCACCTTTGTGATTCCATCAGAGCACAAGTCATATCCTAACACTTGTAAGGCATACTATATATGGAAATATATATGCTAACTTCATACTTGATGATGTGGCTCGAGTTACCCGTACTAGCATCCACTTTCGGTCCCATTCACAGTTTAAGTTTAGACACTTGGAGTGTCCAAATCTCTCAAACTATTGCTCTAATACCAACATGTAAATCCCCAAACCGGAGAGGCCTCACTTGCTATACTTACTTATTCACAAACAGTTCTTAAACTTGAATATCAAAATAACGCAGCGGAAAATTTCATTAAAACATAATCATAACATTGTTTAACATGCGGAAGCGTAACATAGTCTAATACATAAACATAACATAACTAATCATAACGGGATACCAGTATTCATATCATCCGGGTAACTCATCAAGCAGCCCAGCATCAGCGTCCATCATCATAACCTGCCTTAACCTGAAGGTGTATACTAAAAAGTCAGCTACAATGGTGAGTTCTAGCTTTTCACAAAATATTAACTTCAAATATTTGCCAAAAACATATCATTTAACTTTTTTAATAAAAGTGTACGAAAACATGCAATAACATAACATAACATAACATCATAAACATAAATCAACGAACATATCGAATTTGCGCATTCTCGTAACCGTCAATTCCAAACATCACTGGTAGAATAAACTAGAGATCACCACCACTAGGCCCATCAACACCGTACTGTATTTCGGGTGAAGAAATCCTAGGGCCCGATACTTAGATCATTCAACACCAAACTTCAAGCATGACATCACAAGGATGACACGCACCAAACTTCAAGCACTGCACCCCGTAAGGCACAAGTACCAAACTTCAAGCATGACTACCCCGCAAGGTAAAATCGTACCAACTTCAAGGATTACGGTAATCCCCTTGGTGACCATCATCACCCTATTTGTACAACAGTTGGCCAGCCACAAAGGCCCCTAAAAGGTAAAGGCCCATACATACATCCCATACCCATAACCTTCATTCCCTAAGGAATAATGGCAGATTCGTTCATTTGGGAGTTTCGTAAACATTCACTTCTTTCACTTCAAAACTTCAGTTAAAGCATTCGTACGTTTTATTAAAAATCATTCATTCATTCGTAAACACTTCGTAAACTTCTTTTGGCAAAATATTTCATAAACACTTCCTTCATAACCCTTCACACATATCATTCATAAATATCGTTTTATAAAACAGTTACATCGTTACGTATGCACACCAGCCCAAAAAAATTTATTTAAAACATTTAAATAAGGGCTTCTAGAAACTCACCTGATAAACTAGTCTCAGTTGTCCTAATCGAAGGCCCAACAATGTCACGTACGATCTGGATTGAGTAGTTAAATACACATCAGACCTAATCCTGACTATAACGGGTTAACCATACTGAATTAGGCGAACATACTAACTTCATTAACCAGCTATATATTTGATAAGTACGCCGGCGTTGCTTCTTGCGTACTTGATAAGTACGTAGGCTTCGCTTCTTGCGTACTTGATTAGTATGCAGGACGTACTTCTTGCGTACTTGATAAGTACGCAGGACCTGCTTGCGGGAAGCCTTCTTCCCCGCAAAAACCCTAACTTTTATATGCAGATCCGACCTCGTCAAGATCCGAAAATTTTACGTTCAAAACGTTTGCTTTTCATTCTAGATGCTTCATCTATGTTTATATTAAAGTTTCATACGTAAAAATGCCATCTTTTTATCCAAAACCCGAAAACCCCAAAACGAACAAAAACTCAGATCTAGATCAGATCGTTACCTGTATCGAGCTTCTGATTTGGAGGTTTTGCTCACGAGCTATGGAGTAACACACTTCTTCAATCTCGGGTCGATCCGCCAACTTTCTCTCTACGGTTTCTCTCTCTAGAACTTGCAAATGAGAAAATGATGGAGTGTGTTGGCTATTTGAAGGGAGGAGTCTCATTCCCTCAAGCTCGCCGGCCCATCCGGCCCTGCCCGTCATGCCTCTTTCGTTTATTCCGTTCATCTCGCGTTTAACCCGTTATTTTAATCGTCGTTTTATTTCTGGGATGTTACACACATGACATGTAGTGTTCACCACCTTTCCCAAAAAGTAACTGGCAATTTTTAGTCAGATAACATAGTACGAGCCGTCTCCATAAAAGTGCGATTTTTTTGTTCAGCTACACCGTCCTGCTGAGGAACGTATAGAGCATTGAATTCATGGTGAGTGCCCTTTTGAATACAAAATCATCCCATATCACCATTCTTGAACTCCGTTCGATTATCACTTTGAATTCTCCTTACCTTCTGTTTGAATAAATTCTCAAGTCCCATGATTAAGAACTTTAGAATCCCAACAGTCTCGTCCTTTGAAGCTAGAAACTTTATCCAAGAAAACCTTGAGAAGTCATCAGTCACTACTAAACAATATGATTTTCCACCTTCACTCTTAACACTGATTGGTTGGAATAAATCCATGTGCAACAACTCAAGAGGTGTCACAATAGAATTAATCAACTTTGATTTATGCGATATTCGGTGCTGCTTTCCCTTTTTACATGGAAGACAGTCTTCGTTCACTAAAAATCTCATAGCTGGCACACCAGAGACAAGCCCGTTCTTTACCAAATATGTCATTTTTAGAAAATTAATGTGAGCTATATTCTGGTGCCATAAAGTTGATTCGAACTCTGAAGCTTTTGAAAGAAAACACGTTGTGATAGACGAAGTTGTTGTCACCGTGCTCAAATCAAGCATGTCCATGTCATTCTTTCTAGGAGCTCGCATAAGGATCCAGTCTTCAGGAATCTCAAACACTGGCTTCAAAACCAAACACTCAGATTTGTTAAAATGAAAAGAGAAATCTTTGTCATAGACTTGCGATACACTCAACAGATTATGCTCAAGTTGTTCCATGTAATTTACTTTTTCAGAGCTCAAACTTTCATTTGAAACTGTTCCTTGGCCTGAAATATTACCGCCTTTCATCCCTACAAAGGCCACATAACCTCCTTGGATTTCTTTAACATTCTCCAATAAGTTAAGATTGCATGTCATGTGCCGGGAACCTCCAATGTCGACATACAAATGGTTGCATATAGTCCTCCTTGGACCTCCCTACACATAGACAGAAAAATTTAGTCAGTAATGGAGACCCAAGCCATTGTGGTCTTAGGTCGGCCCGATTCATCAAAATAAATAATTTCTTTCAAAACACAATCAAATCTCTTCTCGATTTTAGGAGATTGTTTCGTAGAGTCAGAAACATGCAACTTTGGTTTCCAATTTGTTTTAACAATTTCAGCTGGTTTAGAAAACTCAGAAGTTTCATAATTTTCTTTTAAATATGATTGTTCCAAAAGTTTCTGAAGCCTTTTTTTTTTCTTCTTCTTCTTCTTCTTCTTCTCCGAGGTCTCGACAATTTAACCTCTCATTTTGTATCAACACTTGATGATACACCTGGTTTAACTCCAGAGGAGCCAACCATTTCAACCTTTGGTTTAACTAGAACAGATGAAACCTTAACAGCAGGTATATCACCAACAGGTTTCAACATAGGTTGCACACATGGTTTTTCCTTTGGTTCAACAGACGGTCTAGCCAACTTTTGATCTTCCAAATTCTTATCAACATTCTTATGTGGGTAATTCTTCACAATATGACCCACTAAACCACAGTGAAAACATGCACGCTTTTCCCTGTATACCCAAACATATCGTTCCTTTTGAACACCACTTGAACTTGATGATTCACACTGAGCAACAACATTAGATGATTGAACAACCTTGAGTTTATCACAATTAAGTTTGTCTTTAACCAAATCCACATTTTTTTTCTCAATTACATTAATTTCTTGAAAAGCAAACCCACCACTAACAAAAGGTTTTAAAGTTTTAGTTTGTGGTTGTTTAACATCATCATTAGCTTCTGTCAAGATGCACCAATCTCTGGTGACTTTCTTGACAACAGTAGGTTCAACAATCTTTCAATTTATCTTCAACCTGTTCTAAATCAAAAGATTCATCATCACTTGAATCTTCAAAAACCATATCCTCATCGGTTACATGATTAACCTTGAGAATGGTTTTAGGCTCTAAATCTTCTTCAGTCACTACCTCAATACTACAAGATGTGTAATTCCATTTAAATGGTGGACCAAAACTAACTCCCTCAACAACCTTACCACTCATAGATTTATCATTATAATATTCCAACAAGAAACTAGAATTCTTATAACCTTCAAGCTTTCTCGTCAGTTTTGTAACCTCACTTTGTGACTGGGCAAGTTCATTAATCTTTTTCTCATATTCAGAATAAGCAACATCAATATGAAAAGCTCGTTCATTAAATTTTATTTGTAAAACCTTGATATCATCCTTTAATGATTCAATTCTTTCATTCAAAATCTTTTAATTTTCTTTTAAAGTTTGATTTGCTGTATGAATTTCCCTCATGTCACATATGAGGTTAGTGTTATAATCACACAATCTCATGATTTTAAGATCATAATCAACACATTTAGAAAAAATAAGAGAAACAATCTCATCTACCTGTTTTGTGTCGACCATGAAGCCACTAGCTTCAGCAAATAATTCTGCTACTTTCTATATCACCTTTTCAGCAGTTGCTTTAGCATCAGTTAGCTCTTCCTCATTCATACCATCCTCTGCATTCTGACTCTTAGATTCTTTACTTTTTGTTACGCTCCCAGAATCACTTGAATCACTCTCCGAGGAACCGTTTTCAGAAACAACATCAACATGAACCTCAGTAAAAAAAGCTTGACTAACATGAGCAACAATATCTTGAAGATGTATTGCCCAGTCATAATTTTCATCCTGCTGGGACATCAAAGCAGTAGAAGAACTCTGGTTGTTCTGATTGTTTGAAGAGGAATTCTGTTTCTGAGAAACTTTAGGCTTAGCACACTCTCGAGAAAAATTTCCATATTCCTGGCAATTGTAACACTTCACTTTGGACTTATCCATACCTATCCTAGATTTACTTGAAGCTCGAATAAACTTCTTCCCTGTCTTCTTAAGATGTTCCTTACCCTACCTCAACCACAAAACCATATTCCATTGAATATTCATCTCTTCAAGAGCATCTTTTTCAATTTGCTTAAAATCTTCTTCAATCATGTATGGATCGGTAATATTTTCACCAATGAATTTTTCATATGAAGTAAGAAATGAAGCAATCATGGCCATCAGATCGTTAGCAGCTTTCAAAGAAACCCTAGGAGAACAAGAATGAGAGTCACTTTTGGAATTTTAAGAACATCCAGAACCAGAAGCTACAAAGCACGAAGATCCACCACATGAAGTTTCCATTGAAGAAGCCTGGCATTCATGCATTTCACCCGAAAACAATGCAACTCCTGATTTTGGTGTAGGTGCTCCCTTTCCAAAGTACAAACTGTGACACCAAGCATTTCAGGTCAATATCCATATCCATAATTGCACGTTCATATTTTATATTTCCTGGTTTATTATTTTGACATAGTATTATCAAATGTACGTTAGTTGGTGATTAACAAGATTTTATTTAAATAAAGTCTAGTGACGCGTTATAATATAAAAACTTAAATATTGGTGACTAAACTCTTAAAAGTTGACGTCTAAATGTTTATTACATGACGTTAAGTTATTTTTATGTGTATACATGTATATTATAGTTGAAGTATTAACTATGTCGGGTTTAACTAGTAGATTATTAAAACTAGTCAAGATACAAAATATATAAAGTTATTCGATCATAAAAAAAGTCATACACAGGGTATTAGATCACGAGATCACCTACCGGGTATACACTACCTAAGTAACATCTACCTAAACATTGTAATGATGACACATGCGGTGACAACACCACCATGGGGCCACCCACTAGTCATTACAAGTCCCATCACCATACTTGTGTCATCATGCTCAAGTGAAAAGTCCAATCAGGTCAAATCATTCATGATTAGTAATGATGACTACTTGATTTGACAAGACCCAACCCCCCATGCTTAGTAATGATGACTACTTAATTTGACAACACCCAACTCCCCCATACTTACCCCATGTGGCCAAAATATGTGGGGGCCACCCACATGTCCTCACCTATCCCGTCATCATGATTAGTGTCATAAGAGCACTGCCTACTCGAGTATGGATAAGGCTAACATGAAATCCACCATCATTAGTCATCATTTTGTTCACGACAACACTCAACCTCTTTTTCTCTATATATACACATCGGCATATGTACACATACACACAAACTTATAGATTCAAAATCCAAGAGCAAAAGTTAGAGAGTTCTAGCTAGAGAATCGGTGATTCAAGGAGTTCTTGAAGTTTAGGAGCCGGTTTTGCTAACAACTCAAGCTTTTATCATCCTATGCTTGTAATTCTTCACCTAGCTTTGTCTAGTGGTATGAAATCGACACGAATCTTTATTTTCATCTTTATTATTGTTTAAAGCTCGTTGTTCACCAATGAAAATAAATGATTTAAAGGGTTAAAGAGTTTTTATAAAAAGTTTAGCTTATTAAGTTTGAAAACTACGGTTTTGTACAAATATATATATGGTCAAAATTTTGTGTAAATATATATGTACATGTTCTTTTAATCATATGATGATAAGATCTGGGTATTAAGTTGAAAACATGATTACCAACCTAAAAAGGTGGTTAATACTTGATGAAAAGTGAAATATATATACATATATATATATATATAATCGTGATTTATATGTATATATATGTGTATGTTTAAAGTTGGTAACTTGAAAAGATGGTTAGATATAAAAATATTATTGTGCATATAGAGTTATTGTTAACTTGGAAATGTTTAAAAGTGTATGTATACATGTTTTAAAGAACCAAAATATACATATATATATATATATAAATATATATATATATATATATATATATATGAGCATTAGTTGATAACTCGGAGTTATTAAATATATACGTGGAAATCTAAATATATATATATATATATATATATATATATATATGTATGTGTGTGTGTCTAAAAGTTTGTTAACTTGGAAAATGATTAAGGAATATACGCATAGTTGGGAATCAAGATGTGTGTATATATATAAATATATATATGGATGTTGATTCGGAGTTACTAAATAAATATATTTATGTATATACATATGAAAAAAAAGTCAAAAATGAATATATATATATATATATATATATATATATACATACATGTTTAGAGATGTTATGTATGGAAATCAAGTTATATGTAGGTATGGAAACACGATTATGATCTTGAAAATGAAAATATTAGATTACATGAAACTTGTATTATGAAATATCGTTATACTCGTATGCATATTGGTATAAATAAATGCATGATAACCATAAACGAATTAATAAATGTTTTGCGGAACAAGTATTTGCGTGTGAACGTGTTAACGTGGCTTATACGGACGTAGGATAATTAACTTGCATAGAATATACTTGAACGATATTTGTGATTTTGTATAATTATTTTTAACAAATAATTATATGTTTATATGCGAACGATAATATGAATATATAATAAGTCGTTGCAAAAATAATATTTATTTTTGGTACACCTAACAAGTCATCAATATGGAAACATAATATTTTCTCGGAAAATATATAAGCGTCTAGACTAGAATAATAATCACCAACGAGTCGTCACATGAAAACATTGTTTTTATAAATAAAGACGTACTTAACGGGATTCGTTAAGTCGGGTGAACAACTTGCGCTTAAGACGGGTAGTCTTAACACATAAGTATTCTTGCATGATTAGAATACGGATAGACAGTAACTATTAGCACATTGATAATTTCTAGGATTTCATCCGAAACAAGGTGAGTTCACGGCCCCTTTTATCTTTTTACTGGTTTGTAAACGTCGAGGGAGAAACAAACTTACTTAATATGTTTTGAAAACATTAATACTCTGGTTTAACTTCTTGTGAGTTTCACTGTCCCTTTTTTATAGTTTTGAAATGTTTTGGGAGGAAAATATATTTGTAACGGTTTTCATGTAATGAGAGGACAAAGACCAGACCGTATGTTTACATGAGGAACAATAGAGCGCTAAAAGTCCCCTCGTACAATTTTCTAAGCATTAGCTAATAGTCGTGCTAACCGGGGGTCCATATGGCCAAATGACCGCATATCGTCTTATTCTTGTGGTATAGCGAGGGAGGGGCATTCATTTGTCAAGGTTTGGTTATGGTTTCATGTATTAACATATTATTATTTGTATTCCAAGCTAGTTTACAAATGGTGTCAGTTGGTCGTTCATTCATGGTTCAATGCATTGGGTATTTATAAAGGGTTTAATGGGTCGGTTAAGTACCCATGGTTCAATGCATTGGTTACTCTTTTAAACTTACTTACGACGGTTAAGTCATGTATACGTTTTTGGTGAAAACTACTTATTTTATGACGGTTAAGTCATGTATACGTTTTCGGGGAAAACTACTTATTTTATGACGGTTAAGTCATGTATACGTTTTCTGGAAAAATTACTTATTTTTATGACGGTTAAGTCATGTATACGTTTCCAGGAAAAACTACTTATTTCATGACGATTAAGTCATGGATACATTTTCGGGGAAAAACTACTTATTTTTATGACGGTTAAGTCATGTATACATCTCCAGGGAAAACTACATATTTTATTACGGTTAAATCATGGATACGTTTTCGGAGAAAAACTACTTATTTTATGACGGTTAAGTCATGTATACGTTTTCGCGGAAAACTACTTATTATTTATGATGGTTAAGTCATGTATAGTTTTTCGGGGAAACCTACTTAGTTTTATGACACTTTCATGTATGTTTCTTAGGTAAACCTTAGCCATGGCGCGGTTGGAATATGTTAGCTATGCTGGATTAATTCCTAGTAACTGAAATGGCATAGAGTATCAAATCTCAAGTCTATCGTTGATCTAGAAGAACTTAGGTCATTGTATTACTTAGTTATAGTAATTGTATATGTAATCAAGTCGTAAAAATCACTATTACAGTTTCTACTATCGTGTAATGAACCAATCGTTGCAACCTTTATTTATTTATTAAGTAAATAAATTTGGGAGTGTGACAGATTGGTATCAGAGCAATGGTTTTATCGAATTAGGCTTCCTTAGTGATACCTAGGCTCTAACCGGACTCATTTAGGGACCAAGATTTCTAAGACTTGCATCACACTAAGAACACCCAAGACTTTAGTATAGAAATTCCAAGCGCTGCCGAACAACTTGTGTAGACTATTAGTGTATGGAGTTACACTAGGGTATCATTCGCTACACTAATACTTAATACGATTACATGGCTCATGTAATGAACGCTTAGCACGTACAAATAGACACTAAACTGTTTCTTCAATAACTCCCTTATGATTTTCTTTATATCAATACTCCCTTCACATCTCTGTTTCAAACCTTCCCATAGCTCCCGAGAAGTCTTGAATTTCTTGAAAGTATGATATATGTATAGAGGTAAACACATAGACAAAGTAGCAAGTGCCTTCTTCTCTCGATCATATATCGTCTTTTCTTCCATAGTGAGTGCTGAAACAAGTTTTTCGGCATCTGATCTACCCATATAAGAATGTGTAGGATGTTTGTATCCATCGTTGATCGGTATGCACAAACTCGTATCATTGAATAGCACAAAATTCTCAAATTGACTTTTCTAGTTCGAATAATCTTTCAAGTTCAACAAATTGGTCATGTTATTCACATTAGCATTATTAGAATTCGACATCCTTGAAATCCTTTGAAAAACACTTAGAAAATTTTTTGAACACAAACAAGCTTCTAGCGAACTTAGCTAGCGAACTTAATAAGTTCAAATAAAACAGATCAAGCGAATTTGACAAGTTCGCCTGTAACTAACTCAGCAACTTCGCCTACGACAGCTGATGAACAAGGAGGAGAAGTTCTATCACCCAAACGTATGAAAACCTCTGAATATCGTCATTTCTTGCAATCTTGATGGATGTAGACAAATTCAGACCGTAGGAATGATCAATTGATGATATAGAACACTTCTATCAGATCAATTTTAGCAAAAACACTCCAACATTCTTCAAATCAATCCAAAAACCTCTCAAGAACATCAACAAACTCCATGAACACAAATTCTCCGAATCAAGAGCGTATTGTTCTAATACCAATTGAAGGTCCGAGCGGGTCTACGTATCTATCTCAGATGAGTAACACGACATGAACACGTAGGGCGGAATCCAACGTATACGTGCGTACGTAATGATAAGAACAAGATGAAACACAGATACACACAAGATACCAAATTATCTCTGTTATTGCTATCTGAATACAGTGCATACAAGTGTTCAACTGATTCTCTCTCTCACATTCAAACTAATACGCACTATATATAGGAAATAATCGGCCACATGCGAACTTATCAAGTAGTTGATGCTATGCAGCTGTCATTTTGTTTAACCCAATAACTTGTTACTATACATTTGTACCTGGCTATCAAAACTTGAGTGGACTCCCATAGTCCAGTAAGATAATAAATTTAAAAAGGATAATAAAACATGAAAAGTACCAAGACAAACGCATGCTTCTTCTTCTTTCTTCCCTATACACTTGTTGGGAATCCTAGTACCAGTTTAACTTTTAAAACAAAATTAATTTAATTTTATTAAATAAATAAATCAGATTTAATAAGCGAAAGCAGTTGTACAAGTTAACAGTTCTAAATCGGGATCTCACCAGTCATCCGATTACAAGCATATAAACAATAAAATTAAACCAACCATAGCGGGTAAATAACTATACCTTCGACGATTAACCGAGAGATCAACACTTTGGTCCAACGAGCGTCTCGCTAGTGATAGTTCTTGAAACCGCAAAACAAAACATCATACGTGTAACATTTCGGATTTTAGTATGCCTATTTCAGTTCAATGTAATGCAATTTCAAGTTCTATACTCGTGCAATGCCTCATTATTTTCTCGTCGTAAAATTTAATGCAATGATCCTATACAAATTCGCAAGTTTTACTCGATTATTTACATTTAAACGCTATACAAGAAACTATTTGGTACAAACTTATCAAACCTGAAAAGTCAAGGACTAAAATTGAAAAACATCAAGAAACCCTAGTTAGCACGGTCGTGCTTCGTTCTAGCACGGTCGCGCCTAGTGCTTTGGCACGGTCGCGCGACCTGCTCTGGAACGATCGCGCCCGATGCCTAGGCACGGTCGCGCCTCTCCTTGGCACGGTCGCGCCTGCGTAACAGAAAAACGTAAATGCAGATTAATCACCCGATCGTTCGAATCCGAAACCGTTATACGTTTCTTTTCCCCTTAACAATTGTATTACCGCTTTTCAAATCCCAAACGCCTCAGTATTCTTTTGCAAGAAAACTCTCTCAAGCAAATTTCAAGAAAGAAACTCTCTCAAAGCTTTTCGACCCAAATTCTCCCAACTCAGTAGCAGAATCGCGATATCAAACCATCTCTGAAGCTTCCGGACTGTCTGGATTGACCGGAGTTGCAGTAAAGATCGTCGGAACTCGAGCCGTCGTCGCCGGAGCTTCCTTCCAACCGTTCTCTATAAATTCGTTTCGTTTCAGGGTAAATATAATCGTCTTCTCATTCATTTCAGTATCATTATCAAAAGCCCTCATCCAATTTGGGCTTCCACAATAGAAATCGACCAGAATCAGAAACCATGTTTCCAATAAAAATGATTTAATCGAACCCATACTTAAACCCGATTTCCATACAATTAAGGTATATGAAAAGACACATAATAACCTATTAATCAAAAGCCCTAACAATTCTAGCGTTTAAAATACAAGAAATTCTCGATTCATGTCTGATTTAGATTAGACACGGTCGCGCTAATCATCTAGCGCGGCCGTGCCTCGTTTAGCGCGGTCGTGTCGACTAGAAGCGCGGTCGTGTCATCCGTCCAGACCTTGTCATGCCCTTTGGGCTAGTCTCTGTTGTGTCTAAAAATCATAGACGCGACCGTGCCGGGCTAAGGCACGGTCGTGCCTGATGACTTGTCTAGATTGTGCTCCTGATTGATCAACCCGGTCGCGCCCCGACTAGCGCGGTCGCGCCCGTGGTTTGAGCACGATCGTGCCCTTCCGAGGCACGGTCGTGCTAGACTCAGAATTTTTAACAGAATTATAATTTTTATATTTTAATCAGTAAATGTTTCAGATTTTATAAAAAATATGTTTTCTGTATTTAAAAATAGATTAAAAGTTTAATCTTGGCATAAATGTAATTTATTGAAAAGTTTATAAAAATTAAATTTATATTTATCATCTTACACTTAAATGATATTTTAAATAATTAAGTTACAAGATTTATAAATAATGATGACTTATTTACTTTACATTTTAAATCAAAATCGTTTTATTTATTTATACTTAATTACAATTAATATTGACATTATTTCATAAACTATAGTTATACACTTATTTATTTAATTCAAACCTAATTAAATTGTTTCAAACATATTTTACCTCAAACTTTATATATTTTATTCAATCCTTTTTAAATACAAACCAATGGTTTTACATACAAACCAATGGTTTTACATACAAATCCAACTTTCATTCTTAAACTTTATACATCTATGTGATTCAATGCATATTACTATTTAGGTTAAAGTGTGCTTTTCAAGGATCTTTTGCTATCTATATTCCTTGTTAGCTTCACTTCCATACCAAGTGAGTATTCACAACCCCTTTTTACTCTTTTACACTTTTGGGGTGGAACATGAACTCTATACTCATTACACATTACACAATTACATTTACACAAACAACACAAGTGCAAAAATCCTATTTACATACATGTGTGCAAAAATTTGAGCTTTGTGCCCGAGTGCTAGGTGTGTTTAACCTTTGTATGCTCTTATGTGCAATCATTAACTATACAAGCCGACGGTTTTCAATGATGGATCTATTGAGTCTGACAAACCCACCCATGGTACGCGGTGATTGAAACCGACAACACATTTGTTTTGCATGCTAGTTACAAGGTTTGATTGTACATTTGGTTACACAATAGTTACTCCCCATAAACGCCTTATTTATCATGTCATGTAAAGGATTTGTTTTCAACTATATGCTATCTATGTACAACTGTGTTATACTCACCAACTTTTTAGTTGACTTTATTTTATTCATGTTTCAGGCCCCAATATGTGAGATCGATTCAAGACGTGTTCAACATAGGATTTGGACATAGCAAAATAAATCAAGAATTTTATGAATTGTTTATGTTTCTTGTTTGAATTTGATCTTGTACTTGGATTTATTGTAATGCAAATTTGACTTTAATATATTTCAATTTAGTCAACCATGTGCTATGAACAGTCTTACATGTCCCGCCCCGATGATTCCGCCATCGGTCGGGGTGTGACAGATTGGTATCAGAGTCTTGGTTATAGGGAATTAGGTTATTAGACATCTTGACCTAGACTATAACTTTAGGACATCCACTTATACTATGCTTCATGATTTTGTGCTATGTGTTACATGCTATGTGCTACATGCTTACCATGATTAATTATTATTATATTTGCTACCTTCTTTGTTAGAAATGCATGACTTATTAGGATATTCTTAAATAATAATTAAATAAATAATATCCTTCCCTATGTCTTAAACCTCTTATTATTCTTATCTTCTTTTTCTATCTTTATCCTTTCTAAGCATGTGGAAAATTCTTGAAGCAAAAATCTTTAAAATTTTTTTATTTCTTCGTTAAAGTTTTTAGACTTGTTAAATTATTTGAGGACACGTGCAATCTGGAAGGGTGACACCTGTATTTTGGGTTTTCTGTCTAGGAAAGCATTTCGCATAAATCCCAATCAACCGAGGGACCCGTATGCTTTCCTGGGAATTCTCGAGATGAGTGTTTACCTATAGGCTAAAGCATGTCTCCTTGAAAATTATATAAGTTTAAATTAACCTTAATGTGCCTTAGTATTCAAGTGATTTTATCACTTTTGAGTACAATCCAAACTATGAATATCTATCTTTTATTTGGTTTTCTCATTATATTAAATCCTAGCAATTCTCATAAGTTCTTACAACCTTTCTTGTCTTGTGAAAATCTGTAGAATGCCTCCTCGTCGTGCTCCCGCCGCTAACGCCAACTCCGACATTGCTGCTATTCTTACTCAATTGGTGACACAACTCACCCAAGCCAATGGTGCCACTAATGGCAATGGAAGCAATAGTGGTAATAATGGTGGTAATGGTGGAAATGGTGGTAATCCATCCCAATGCACCTTCAAGCACTTCAATTCGTGCAATCCCCTAAAGTTTTATGGAACCGAAGGAGCTACCGGACTCCTCCAATGGTTCGAAAGTATTGAGAATACCTTTCTCAATAGTGACTGTCCCGACAACCTCCGTGTTCGTCATGCTACTAGTGTCCTTCAAAAGCGGGCACTTACATGGTGGAATGGGGAGAAAAGGAATAGGGGTGTTGATGTAGCTATGGCCTTACCTTGGGATGAGGTCAAAAGGCTTATGACCGAGGAGTTCTGTCCTCGCAATGAAGTGAAGAAGTTAGAGGCCGAATTTTGGGATCTTGCCCAAGATAGTGGGGAACACTTGGCTTACACAACTCGGTTCCATGAATTGAGTCTTCTTGTGCCCCATATGGTCACTCCATTATCTCGTTGCATCGAAAATTACATTGGTGGGCTACCAAGACAAATTCAAGATACTGTCTTAGGTAGAAATCCTGCTACTTTGGAAGATGCCATCCGCCTGTCTGCTACCCTAACCGATAATCATGTTAAAGCTGGAACTCTTACCAAAAAGGGTTCTAAGAAAGTTGCTGAAACCGTAACCCCTCCTAACCACACCAAAGAAGCTTCAACCGAGCCCTCTCGCAACACTAGAAAGAGGAAGGTTAGAAATTTTGCTGTGGTGACTCCTGCTGTTCCCGTGAACCAAGCTGCACCTATGGTTCAAGCACCAGTCAAAAAGCCATATGGTGGAATTTACCCACTTTGTGCCACCTGCAACTATCATCATCCCCAAAACATCCGATGTCGCCTTTGTACTTATTGTGGGAGATATGGTCATACGGTTAATGTTTGTAGGACCAAAGCCCTTACGGGCCAAGTCAACCCTCCAAACCAAACCGTACCTCAAGTGGCTAATCAAGGTGCTCCCGCCATTGCTAATGGGCATGCTTGTTATGAGTGTGGTGACCCGAATCATTTTCGTAATCTATGTCCAAGGCTCGCAAATACTAGACAAGGTGGAGCTCGTGGGCGTGCTTTCAACATTAACGCCAACGAAGCTCAAGCCAACAACGACGTGGTTAATGGTACGTTCCTTGTTAATAGTCAATATGCCTCTATTTTGTTCGATACCGGTGCCGATAAAAGTTTTGTGTCACTTAATTTTGAGCCTTTACTTGCAAAGACACGATCCCAATTAGAGAAAACCTTCACCGTTGAAATAGCAAATGGTGACTCCCTTACAATTGAGTCTATTATCTATTATTGCTCTTTAGAACTTAATGATCATGCATTCCCAATCAACCTTATTCCAATGCCACTAGGAAGCTTTGACATTATCATAGGTATGGATTGGCTATCAAATCATCATGCCGAAGTTATTTGCTTTGAAAAGTGCATCCGAATTCCGCTACCTTCGGGAGAAACCTTAAGGGTTTTTGGTGAAAAGCCTTGCAAGGGTCTTAAATTGATGTCTTGTACTACTGCTCAAAAGTACTTATGAAAGAAGTACATCGCCTTCTTAGCTCATATTGTTCAAAAGGATGTCAAGGAGAAGAGTATCCAAGACATTCCCATTATTCGAGATTTTCCCGAAGTGTTTCCTAAAGATTTATCCGGTCTTCCTCCCGTTCGTCAAGTCGAGTTCCGTATTGATCTCATGCCCGGAGCTAACCCTGTTGCTAGAGCTCCTTATCGTCTTGCACCTTCCGAAATGCAAGAGCTCGCAAGTCAACTTCAAGAACTCTCCGATAAAGGGTTCATTCGCCCGAGTCATTCACCGTGGGGTGCACCCGTCTTATTTGTAAAGAAGAAGGATGGATCATTTCGCATGTGTATTGACTATCGCGAACTCAATAAGCTTACTATCAAGAATCGCTATCCTTTGCCTAGAATCGATGATCTCTTTGATCAACTTCAAGGTTCTACGTGTTTCTCGATAATTGATCTTCGATCTGGTTATCATCAGCTCCGTGTTCAAGAAGATGACATTCCTAAGACTGCTTTCCGAACAAGGTATGGTGATTACGAGTTCATGGTTATGCCTTTTGGATTAACCAATGCACCCGCAATTTTCATGGACCTCATGAATCGTGTGTGCAAACCGTACCTTGATAAATTCGTGATCGTTTTCATTGACGATATCTTAATCTATTCCAAGACTAAAGCCGACCATGAAGAACACCTTAGATTGGTTTTGGACCTTTTAAAGAAAGAACAACTATATGCCAAGTTCTCCAAATGTGAATTTTGGTTAAAAGAAGTTCAATTTCTTGGTCACATCGTCAACGACAAGGGTATTCATGTTGATCCTGCTAAGATTGAAACGGTTAAGAATTGGAATGCCCCGAAGACTCCTACCGAAGTTCGTTCATTTCTTGGTCTTGCGGGTTATTTTCGTCGTTTCATCTCAAACTTCTCAAAGATTGTTGTCCCTCTTACCGCCTTGACCCATAAGGGTAAAGCTTATGAATGGGGACCGAAACAAGAAGAAGCTTTCCAAACTCTTAAGCATAAGTTGTGCAATGCTCCCATTTTGACTCTCCCCGATGGAAATGATGATTTAGTTGTCTATTGTGATGCTTCTAACCAAGGTCTTGGTTGTGTCCTCATGCAACGAGGAAAAGTGATCGCTTATGCATCAAGACAACTCAAAATTCATGAAAAGAATTATACGACGCACGATCTCGAGTTAGGTGCGGTCGTATTCGCGTTAAAGATTTGGAGACATTACCTATACGGCACGAAATGTGTGGTATTCACCGACCACAAAAGTCTTCAACATATCTTCAACCAAAAAGAACTCAATATGAGGCAACGACGTTGGGTCGAACTCCTTAACGACTATGACTGCGAGATTCGCTTCCATCCCGGCAAAGCGAATGTTGTAGCCGATGCTTTGAGTCGAAAAGACCATGTTATGCTTCATTGCGCCCGTATTCAATCCGATATTCAAACCCGTATCCTGGAAGCTCAACACGTCTCGGTTACCGAGGGTAACATGTATGAAGAAATTTCGTGTGGTGTTGAACTTCTTCTTGAATCTAAACCCAATGGCTTACTATATTACTTGAACCGTATTTGGGTTCCCGATCGCGATGATCTCCGTACAATTCTCATGAATGAGTCTCATAAGACTCGTTATTCTATTCATCCTGGTGCGGATAAAATGTACCAAGATCTTCGTCAGCTTTATTGGTGGCCCGGTATGAAGAAGGACATTGCTCTTTATTTTGCCAAATGCTTAACTTGCTCCAAAGTCAAAGCCGAACATCAGCGTCCTTCTGGTTTACTCGAACAACCAGAAATTCCCGTGTGGAAATGGGAGAATTTAGCTATGGATTTCATTACCAAGCTCCCTCGCACCTCGAGTGGTTATGATAGTATTTGGGTGATCATTGATCGACTCACCAAATCTGCCCATTTCTTGCCTATTCGTGAAGACTTCAAAGTGGAGAAATTAGCCCGAATTTACGTTGATGAAATTGTGAGCCGTCATGGCGTTCCCTTGAACATAATATCCGATAGAGACGCTCGGTTCACTTCTCGATTTTGGCAATCTCTCCAATCTGCTCTTGGTACTTGTTTGGATTTGAGCACGGCTTACCATCCCCAAACTGATGGTCAAACCGAGCGAACAATCCAAACTCTTGAAGACATGCTTAGAGCTTGTGTAATCGATTTTGGTGGCAATTGGGATTCACATTTATCCCTTATTGAGTTTTCTTATAACAATAGCTACCACACAAGTATCAACATGGCTCCATTCGAACCTCTCCATGGTCGCAAGTGTCGTTCTCCGATCTGTTGGAACGAGATTGGTGAAGCACAAATCACCGGTCCCGAGTTAATTCAAGAAACTTCCGACAAGATTATTCAAATCCGTGACAATATTCGAGTAGCGAGGAGTCGACAAAAGAGTTATGCCGACAAGCGTCGAAAACCCTTGGAATTCCAAGTCGGTGATCTCGTTCTTCTTAAGGTATCTCCATGGAAGGGTGTGATCCGTTTTGGAAAGAAAGGTAAGTTATCGCCTCGTTATGTTGGTCCGTTCAAAATCCTTGAAAGGATTGGGAAAGTGGCTTACAAGTTCGAGTTACCTCCATCTCTTGGCAATGTGCTTCCTACATTTCATATATCTAATCTAAAGAAGTGTCTCGCCGACGAAAATCTCCATATACCGCTTGACGACGTGCGCATTGATGAAAAGATGCACTTCGTTGAGAAACCGGTGGAAATTATGGATCGTGAAGTCAAGCAACTCAAGCGAAGTCGCATTCCTATCGTTAAAGTTCGTTGGGAATCTAAGCGTGGTCCTGAGTTCACTTGGGAACGAGAAGACCAAATGAAGCTCAAGTACCCTCATCTTTTTACTAATAATGTTGTTTCCTCTAGCTAAATTTCGGGACGAAATTCTCTCAACATGGGGAGACTGTAACATTTCGGATTTTAGTATGCCTATTTCAGTTCAATGTAATGCAATTTCAAGTTCTATACTCGTGCAATGCCTCATTATTTTCTCGTCGTAAAATTTAATGCAATGATCCTATACAAATTCGCAAGTTTTACTCGATTATTTACATTTAAACGCTATACAAGAAACTATTTGGTACAAACTTATCAAACCTGAAAAGTCAAGGACTAAAATTGAAAAACATCAAGAAACCCTAGTTAGCACGGTCGTGCTTCGTTCTAGCACGGTCGCGCCAAGTGCTTTGGCACGGTCGCGCGACCTGCTCTAGAACGATCACGCCCGGTGCCTAGGCACGGTCGCGCCTCTCCTTGGCACGGTCGCGCCTGCGTAACAGAAAAACGTAAATGCAGATTAATCACCCGATCGTTCGAATCCGAAACCGTTATACGTTTCTTTTCCCCTTAACAATTGTATTACCACTTTTCAAATCCCAAACGCCTCAGTATTCTTTTGCAAGAAAACTCTCTCAAGCAAATTTCAAGAAAGAAAATCTCTCAAAGCTTTTCGACCCAAATTCTCCCAACTCAGTAGCAGAATCGCGATATCAAACCATCTCTGAAGCTTCCGGACTGTCTGGATTGACCGGAGTTGCAGTAAAGATCGTCGGAACTCGAGCCGTCGTCTCCGGAGCTTCCTTCCAACCGTTCTCTATAAATTCGTTTCGTTTCAGGGTAAATATAATCGTCTTCTCATTCATTTCAGTATCATTATCAAAAGCCCTCATCCAATTTTGGCTTCCACAATAGAAATCGACCAGAATCAGAAACCATGTTTCCAATAAAAATGATTTAATCGAACCCATACTTAAACCCGATTTTCATACAATTAAGGTATATGAAAAGACACGTAATAACCTATTAATCAAAATCCCTAACAATTCCAGTGTTTAAAATACAAGAAATTCTCGATTCGTGTCTGATTTAGATTAGACACGGTCGCGCTAATCATCTAGCGCGGCCGTGCCTCGTTTAGCGCGGTCGTGTCGACTAGAAGCGCGGTCGTGTCATCCGTCCAGACCTTGTCATGCCCTTTGGGCTAGTCTCTGTTGTGTCTAAAAATCATAGACGCGACCGTGCCGGGCTAAGGCACGGTCGTGCCTGATGACTTGTCTAGATTGTGCTCCTGATTGATCAACCCGGTCGCGCCCCGACTAGCGCGGTCGCGCCCGTGGTTTGAGCACGATCGTGCCCTTCCGAGGCACGGTCGTGCTAGACTCAGAATTTTTAACAGAATTATAATTTTTATATTTTAATTAGTAAATGTTTCAGATTTTATAAAAAATATGTTTTCTGTATTTAAAAATAGATTAAAAGTTTAATCTTGGCAAAAATGTAATTTATTGAAAAGTTTATAAAAATTAAATTTATATTTATCATCTTACACTTAAATGATATTTTAAATAATTAAGTTACAAGATTTATAAATAATGATGACTTATTTACTTTACATTTTAAATCAAAATCGTTTTATTTATTTATACTTAATTACAATTAATATTGACATTATTTCATAAACTATAGTTATACACTTATTTATTTAATTCAAACCTAATTAAATTGTTTCAAACATATTTTACCTCAAACTCTATATATTTTATTCAATCCTTTTTAAATACAAACCAATGGTTTTACATACAAATCCAACTTTCATTCTTAAACTTTATACATCTATGTGATTCAATGCATATTACTATTTAGGTTAAAGTGTGCTTTTCAAGGATCTTTTGCTATCTATATTCCTTGTTAGCTTCACTTCCATACCAAGTGAGTATTCACAACCCCTTTTTACTCTTTTACACTTTTGGGGTGGAACATGAACTCTATACTCATTACACATTACACAATTACATTTACACAAACAACACAAGTGCAAAAATCCTATTTACATACATGTGTGCAAAAAATTGAGCTTTGTGCCCGAGTGCTAGGTGTGTTTAACCTTTGTATGCTCTTATGTGCAATCATTAACTATACAAGCCGACGGTTTTCAATGATGGATCTATTGAGTCTGACAAACCCACCCATGGTACGCGGTGATTGAAACCGACAACACATTTGTTTTGCATACTAGTTACAAGGTTTGATTGTACATTTGGTTACACAATAGTTACTCCCCATAAACGCCTTATTTATCATGTCATGTAAAGGATTTGTTTTCAACTATATGCTATCTATGTACAACTGTGTTATACTCACCAACTTTTTAGTTGACTTTATTTTATTCATGTTTCAGGCCCCAATATGTGAGATCGATTCAAGACGTGTTCTACATAGGATTTGGACTTAGCAAAATAAATCAAGAATTTTATGAATTGTTTATGTTTCTTGTTTGAATTTGATCTTGTACTTGGATTTATTGTAATGCAAATTTGACTTTAATATATTTCAATTTAGTCAACCATGTGCTATGAACAGTCTTACATGTCCCGCCCCGATGATTCCGCCATCGGTCGGGGTGTGACAATACGGTTTGCACCCGAAGCCGGCGACAACAACAATAGAGGCGGTGGCGGCCCGACGGAGATATGTGGAGGCGGAGGTCCTTCGATGGTGGACGACGACAATCGCAAGGGGGGGCTCCTCTATTGCGCATGTTTCGGATGGAAGCAACTAGAATGATTAAGGTTTGCAGTTAAGGTTATATTTATAACCTATTAACTTATAGATTGCACCCTCAGTGTATTGACATTTAATCCCCAGTTAACTAACTATTAATAATTGTTAATCATTGCTGTTTAACTAATTACAAATAATTAGTAAAACTTAATATTTAACACTTAAACATTTGATCCCGCATATAATTATATCTCTAAATTATTAATTACCTAACACACCAATAAATATTTCCTTAAATATTTATTCGCCGAATAATAAAACCGTGTTTCGTGAACTACAATATTTACGACTAAATATTATTAATTGATCGTTTCCCAGAGTGTAACTCTTTGGATCGTACCTCGGTAGTAACGTTGATTTAATCGACGATCGGACATCTTATATCCAACAATCTCCCACTTGGACGATTCATCGATTAATCTGTTTAACGTAGACAGTGATGGACGCCTAGCTCCATCTCACTTCACCTGGAAAGGTATGACGTATTACAACCGTCAACCATTTCCTTGTGTTCAAGTAACTCTTACTTGACCAAGTAAAACAGTCATGGTAAACATATCTACGTATCCTTTCTGTTTAGGGCATCCGTTGAACATGAGACAAGGATGCAAGTCACTTCTCATATGTTGTTCAACTATTCTTGTTCTCTTCTATAATTCAAAGTGGTCTAAACAAACTACTCTTAGTTTGAGCATGGCCACACGTTTTATACCAGTTCGAATTAACGAGGGCGCCAGAATGTCCAACTCCTAATTAGAGGAGAACATAATTCCTTTGGTCACATACAACTCCCACTTAACTTCATATTTATTCCCAATCATACCCTTATTACTGCCTTTCACGGAACAACGTTAGATATGGTCAAAGAACTAACTTTAGTAAAAGTTAGTTCAAATATGTTCTTCCGGTCGAAGGATCGATAGATCGTACCATATTCAAAACTTCTTAAGACCTTGATTCATGAAGATAATTTTGAAACTAGTTACGTCCAATATTCATTCTCTAATGAATATCTATGAATATGATCTCCAACTCTTTGGAGTTTCATTCAGAAAATGAAACAATCATCTAATTCACAATAGTCTTACATTCAGATTAATTCTCATGAATCTGATCGACAATGCAAATTTAGAATACATTATTCAAGGATTCTAAAACGTATAAAATATCGAACATAGAAACACCTATTTATTATGTATTTAACCATTAAATCAAAATAAAATACCAATGTAACTATATTGTTCAAAAGCACCAAATACTAAATTACAGATAAACCCACTGTCTCGTAAATCTAAGTCATATCTTATCAGCATGCTCCACATGTTTAACTTGAGGCATAGGCTTAGTGAACGGGTCCGTTAGATTCTGATCTGTATGAAATTTGTTTAGTACGATGTCTCCCCGTTCGAGTATATCTCTGATATAATGAAATCTCCTGAGTATGTGCGTCGTACTATGGTGTGACCTTGGTTCCTTGGCTTGAGCTATGGCACCAGTATTGTCACACAATATCTCGATTGGTTTCTGAATGCTAAGGATTACCCCAAGATCAGCAATGAATTTCTTCATCCAAGCAGCCTCCTTTTTAGTTTCTGAAGCGGCAATGTATTCTGACTCGGTTGTGGATTGAGCAACAACAATGTTCTTAATACTTTTCCAAGTCCTAGCACCACCATTCAGAACAAACACATATCTCGTTTGTGATCGAGAATCATCTCGATCAGGTTAGAAGCTAGCATCAGTGTAACATTTAATAGCTAGTTGTTCTTCCAGTCCTCTATATATCAAGTACATATCCTTATTCCTTCTCAAGTACTTAAGGATGTTCGTCACAGCTGTCCAGTGATTTTCACCTGGATTCTGTTGATATCTACTAGTCATGCTTAACGCGTACGATATGTCAGGTCTAGTACATAGCATGGCATACATGAAAGAACCAATGACAGAAGAATATGGAATCATTTCCATTTTATTCTTTTCCTCGTCAGACTTAGGGCACTGCTTACTGTTCAATATGGTTCCATGTGCTATAGGCAATGATTCTCTATTGGAATCTTGCATTGAAAAGCGTCGAATGACCTTATCAACATACGTACTTTGACTTAAACCTATAAGCCTCTTTGATCTACCTCTATAGATCTTTATTTCCAGAATATAGGTGGCTTTGCAAAGATCTTTCATCGAGAAAAAAATTACCTAGCCAAGACTTTACGTCTTGTATCATAGAAACATGGTTTCCAATGAGTAGTATGTCATCTACATACAAATCCCCCTTGCCTTCCTGTAAACACACGATTCATCTTCGTTATTGACAAAACCAAACTCTTTGATTTTCTGGTCAAAGCAAAGATTCCAGCTTCTAAACGCATGTTTTAATCCATAAATGGATTTGTTTAACTTGCATACCTTATTAGGATTCTTTGGATCTTCAAAAACTTCTGGTTGAACCATATAGACATTTTCCGTAAGGTGTCCATTTAGGAACACGGTTTTGACATCTATTTGCCATATCTTATAGTCATAATACGCGGCAATGGCAAGCAAGAACCTAATCGACTTGAGCATGGCTACCGGCGAGAAGGTTCCACATAATCAATTCCTTGAGTCTGAGTAAAGCCTTTCGCTACTAGCCTAGGTATGAAGGTTTGCACGTTACATTCAATGTCGGTTTTCTTCATGAAAACCCACTTGTTTCCTATTGTCCGACACTAGGGAAGAAGTACAACCAAGTCCCATACATGGTTGTCATACATGGATTGGATTTCGCCGTCCATGGCTTTAAGCCATTTCTTAGATTCAAAATCTAAGATTGCAGACTTGTAACTAGTAGGCTCAGCCTGATCAACTATCAGGATGTTGTTAATCTCGTGAAATCCGATATATTGGTCCGGTTCATGATGATCCGTAGTACTTATGTAGATACTGAGTCACAGTTGAATCTTGAACATTTCCAGATTCAGTTTCAACATTCTCACGTTGATCGACAGTTTTAGTTTGGGGTTCGGTTACTTGTGGTTCTCAGTGTTGGAGCATATTCTGGTGACAACGAGCTTAAAGATTCTATATCTTAGTCTTAGAGTCTTTGGCTTGTAATGTGTTAGAATTGTTAGCAACAGTTAAGAGGGAGTCTATTAGGAAATGGTTTGTAACTGTCGTTAAATATCTATGATTGTAAGTTAGCGAACTTGTTAAGTTCGCATAAGCTTCTTAGAGAGGCGAACTTAATAAGTTCAACTAAGCATCTTGAGGGGCGAACTTGTTAAGTTCGCCTGTGGTGATTGTGGTCTTTGTGGTTTCCCTATAAATAGATGTTTTCAAGTTAGAATTAGAGAGACCAGATGAGAGAGAGTCCAAGTGTAAATAGAGTTCCTTAGTGTAAATACAAAGAGGATTATTTACTCTGTGTTGTTGATTGCGTTACACGTTACACGTTACACGTTGATCATGGATTCCGTACGTTATCACCGTGTCGTAGATGAAGACGCGTGCGACTTTACAGATGTCTTTACCAAAAGAACTCTTTCATAGTTTCCGGAACTCTTTCATAGTTTCGGGAACTCTTTACTAAAAGAACTCTTTCGAGCGTTGAAGAAAAAGTGTGAAGATCCTACTCAAGCGTTTGTAGCCTTGATCACAGAAAAATTAAAGAAACAGAGTGATTTTGAAAGTGAGATTTCTGTTATAACAAGTGATAGTGAGAGTGTTCGATCTGATGAAAGCACTCAGTCTAGCGTGAGTGACGTGGAGACTGAAGAAAGCTTCCAGACAGCCGAAGAGGATCAGAGTGAATCAGAAAAGATAATTGACATAGAGCCTTTGAATGTTGAACAACATAGTGAACCTGAAAAGTGAGAAGCTGATGAAGAAATGGTTTTTGAAGAAGCAAAGGAGCATGTATTCATGGCTTATATATCAGATCCTTGAAGGATGTTATTTATGATATTTTATGTTCTAACTGTGTTGCTTTGAAGGATAAAATGATGAGGGTTATGGATGACAATACAAACCTTATTTGTGATATGAAATCGATGCATACGATAAATCAAACCTTGAAGGATAATGAAAAGTTGTTCGTAGAAAGGATTGAATCATTGAAAAGAGATATAAATTCTCTTACTTTGAAGATCAAAGAGAAGGCGTATCATCTGGATATGTCTTATGCATAGATTGAGAAAAGAAATGCCATCCTTGCTGATTCTGAAGCTAAGGTGATTCGATTGAATAGGAAACTCGATGGCTACAACAATTCATCATTTTTGCTTGAGTATTAGAATGATAAGATTGAAGGAGGCAAACAGAAAGGTGATTTAGGATTTCCTCCTCCATTCAATGGTAATTACACTGTTGAACCAGAAGTTGTGAAGGATTCAGACTTGGAACCTAAGACGGTGTTAAAAGTCAATCCAGTTACTGGTGAAGATATGGTGTATGATGATGATAGTGATGATGAATGTTTTGATGAAGCCAAACGTGATGGTATTCCTAAAGAAGTAAAGATTGAAGAAGAAAAAGTGGTGAAGCAAGTTACACGTGATCGATGTATTTTGACAGAACCTTGTGAGACTGAGCAGTCAAAACCAGTTTTGGATCAACATGGTTTTATCAAATTTGGAGATTTCAATGCAGAAATTCACAAAATTTCAAACAACACCACACTGGATTTTATAAAAGAGAAAGTGAATTTGGAGAAATCTGAGTCTGCTTATACTTAAACTTCTAGGGGTTCTTTTTATCAAAAGCAATCAGGATTTTATGATGGTGAATCGTCTAGAAGTCAGAATAGTTTGAGGAGGGTGCCTTATGTTCGACAATATAAAGAGAGACGTACTTGTTTCCATTGCCATGAGATTGGACATATTCTGATAAATAGTCCTTATAAGAATGAAGGAAAGAAGCATGTCATACTAGAAAAGATTCAACCAGTGGTTAAGCCTATTGTAAAATCAAAGAATTCTTATGTTCCAAAGAAGCAAGAGACTGTGGTTGATTATTCATCTAGAGGTTATACATCTGGGAGTTATTCAAGTTCAAGAAGAGTTCCATATGTGAGGCAGTTCAAGGAAAGGCATATGTGCTTTCATTGTAATGAAGTGGGTCATATTCTAATTAATTGTCCTTACAAGAATAAGGGAAAGCGACATGACATTCCTGAGAAGATGAAGCCTGAAGTAAAACAAAATGTGGTTAAACCGAGTGTTGTACCAAAGGGTAATTCACAATCTGAGGTTAGGCTCTCTAGACCTTAGCGACGGCGGAGAAACAAAAGATTGAGAAAACGTTTTGAACAATGTTCAGACACTTCACATTTTAAGCAGAAACGACTTAATGAAAAGAAGAGTGTTTGGAAATCTAAAGTTTTTATTTCTAATTCGTCGGAACAATCCCCAAATATTGATGAGAGATTCGACAGTGACTTTCGTGACATCATTTATTTTTATACAGATGGACGACCCAAGACCATCATGGCTTGGGTCTCACTTTCAAATTAATGTTTCTTGTTAAATATGCAGGATTAACTAAGAGGGACTATTAATACCATTTGGTTCGTTAATAGTGGTTGTTCATAATACATGACAGGGAATGGCATCTGCAGGAGCAAAGAGTTGTTTGATTACTGATAAATCTATTTGATTCAATGACTTGATGCTCAGGGGGAGAATATGTCACATGCAATGTTGGTTTGGAAAGAGTTTAATCAAGTCCAAAAGATAACCTGATTATTAGGATGACGATGGTGAGCATAAAGTCGTTGATGCAACCATTTGACTAGTTGAGGGGGAATTTACAGGACAGGGGGAGTTCAGTATTGTGTTGATGACAAGGGCAAAGGCATTCGAGTACACTGGTTTGCGTTTTTGATTGATTGAAATGCTATATCCCAAGTAACCAAGTAAAATATTTTTCTTAAAATGTTTTCATGGAAGTTTTTTTTCTTGTTTCAAAAAGATTTTGTGTTTCTTTTGGTTTGAAAAACCAAAAAGATTTTATGTTTCTAGCTTCCATGGAATGTTTACTTGTTGGATATACTTGGTTGTTCTTCGTTGCCTAAACTGATAATTGCAGACAAAAGTTGACAAGGGGTCCTTCTCCCGAGTTTTCTTTTAGAAAGAGAAAGTGTGCAGATGAACAAGACGAAAACTACAATTTAATGATATTGAAGACTGATGACAATCTTCTAAAGTTGTTGTCAAAAGGGAGTCTTTTGGTGCATATTCTGGTGACAACGAGCTTGAAGATTCTATATCTTAGGCTTAGACTCTTTGGCTTGTAATGTGTTAGAATTGTTAGCAACATTTAAGAGGGAGTCTGTTAGGACATGGTTTGTAACTGTCGTTAAAATTCTATGATTGTAAGTTAGCGAACTTGTTAAGTTCGCATAAGTTTCTTAGAGAGGCGAACTTAATAAGTTCACCTAAGCATCTTGAGGGGCGAACCTGTTAAGTTCGCCTGTGGTGCATGTGGTCTTTGTGGTTTCCCTATAAATAAATGTTTACAAGTTAGAATTAGTGGATATATGAAGAGGATTATTTACTCTGTGTTTTTGATTGTTTTACACGTTGCACGTTGATCATGGATTCCGCACGTTATTACCGTGTCGTACCGCAAGTCTATAGATCCGTCACGCCTACCGGGACCTACAATTGGTATCAAAGCTTTTGCTCTCG
This sequence comes from Smallanthus sonchifolius, assembly GCA_023525975.1. Taxonomy (NCBI): domain Eukaryota; kingdom Viridiplantae; phylum Streptophyta; class Magnoliopsida; order Asterales; family Asteraceae; genus Smallanthus; species Smallanthus sonchifolius. Next base: position 62,491,355 of record CM042019.1, on the reverse strand, counting down.
ATTAGCAGCATATTCGTGGTGTTTGCGTGTACAATAAACATCAAAGCTCATTGCTTTTGAAGACTTTTTCATCATTTTCGTGTTCTTGAAAAAAAGGGATTGATTTTGGACTAGTTTGAAGAATTTGATATGATGGGATTGTTCCTAATCATCTCCTGATCATTCCTACGGTTCGGATTTGTCATATTCGATCATATACATAAATCATGATTTTCAGAGGTCTGAGTTCATGAAGTTTGTTGAGTTTGGAGTTTCATCTTTTCAGGCGAACTTATCATTCAGTTACATGCGAACTTGTCTAGGCAAACTTAACAAGTTCGCTTGGCAGTTCCAAGCGAACATACTCAAGTTCGCTGAAGCATCTTCGCTGAGTTTCTGATGCAGTCGAACTTATCAAGTTCGATTAGAGGTTGTTTCAGGTGAACTTATCAAGTTTGCTAGTGTTGAGAAAAAAAATATTGAATCTTCTTAATTTGGAGGTAAAAACATGATCTCTTCAAGTTCTACAACCTCTAGAATCATCAAACTCATAAAATACCACGAATTTGAAGAATTCCACCAGTAAAAATCATTCTTTTAACGTCTCAATGATGAATATGGGGAATTAAACACCGAATCACTAGTAATAGTGAACCGAATAGGCTATTAGTCCTTCCGGTTATGAACCATAGCTCTGATACCAATTGAAAGTCCCTGTGGCGTCTCCAAACACGTAGAAACTAAATGATCACAATGAAATACTCTATGATTCCACTATGAGACGGAAGCATGAAGTGAATTAAACAAATACACGAACATAGAAGATAGAGATGTAACAGAAACCGATACTGTATTCAATAACGAACTCGTCATACGAATACAATATGGAAGGAGTGTACATCTCTACGTTTAAGCTCCAATTCCAACTCCAAGGTGAGCTCTACCTAGGAGTGGTGACTCAGTTCTCACAGAGACTCACTCCCTCTCTGTGTGCTAACACTCTAGCATGCTTTCTTACAAATGAACACATAATGTCCTATTTATAGGCAAGTTGAGTCTACACGCGAACATGTCACGTTCGCCCATAATTCTATAGGCGAACATACCAAGTTTGCTAGTTAAGTTCGCCCAAACATTCCCTTAGGCGAACTTAACATGTTCGCTACATATACACTTAGAACTTTAGGTATAGTTACAAAAACATGCTTTAACCGACTCCCTCTTAACTGTTGCAAATAATTCTAAACAAATACTGATAAATGATCAGTCACAAACTGTGTCCCAACACTCGGATCTCATCCAGGTCCACATGGTTTTCTCCAATCCCTCGCACAAGTAGTTTCTTCTCCAAGAAGGTAGCTCTGTGTTTAATGAAAACCTGGTTTTCAACAGGATTGTAGAAGTAGTAAGCAAAGGTTTTAGGGTATGCGACAGAAACAACTTTATCGCCACAGGGATTCAGTTTATCCGTAAATTTAATGGTAACATAAGCGTTACATCCCAAACCCTAAGGTAGGACACTTTGGGTTTCTCCCCATGCCATATCTCATAAGGCTTTTTGATCACCTACTTTGTAGGAGCTAGATTGACGATTCTTGTGGCAGTCTCGAGAGCAAAACTCCAAAAAGAGTGTGGGAGGTTTGTATGACACATCATTGATCTAACCATATATAATAGAGTTCGATTTCTCCTTTTAGACACACCATTAAGTTGTGGTGTACCAGGTGGAGTGAGTTGAGAAATGATCCCACACTTCTTAAGATGTTTGTCAAACTCTTGACTAAGATATTCACCACCTCGATCAGATCAAAGCATCTTAATCCTTTTACCTAGTTTGTTCTGTACCCCGTTTTGGTATTGTTTGAACATTTCAAATGTTTCATGTTTATGCTTCATAAGATAAACATAACCATATCTACTGAAATCATCAGTAAATGTAACAAAGTATTTGTCTCCATTTCTAGACATTATTCTGAATGGACCACATACATCAGTGTGTACGAGTCCTAACAGATGCTTAGCCCTTTGACCGATACAAGTGAATGGGGCTTTGGTCAACATACCACTTAAACAGGATTCACAATCATCAAAATACTCTTGCCCAGTGGAATTAAATTCCTGTAGTCTGTAGTTTCTTTATGTGATTCTTGTTTATGTGTCCAAGTCGACAATGCCATAGATACGTATCATTGAAATCTAATTTTGTACGTTTGGAGGAGATGTTGTATAAAAATGTTATTAACATGGACCTTGTAGGATCGTGTAAGTACAAGATGGTTCTGTTCTTAGTTGAGATTGGCGGAAACAATAACAACTACATAAGTATAATCGAGTAAACAGAATGAATACTAATAAGAACACTGTTGTATTAAGCTTTGTGAATAAACGATTACAAATGAAAACTCAGTGAAGAAGCACACTTACAATGAAGTGTTTACACATTATTTATACTCACTTAGAATCAAGACAGCCCCTTGATTCTAAGGATCAGATCTAACACAGACCGTTGATCTGTTGTATCTAGCTAACTATTACACGTTTTGTCTATATCTAGTTAACTTTATTGAAGCGTCTTCTTTATGAATTATTGCTTGCATGTCTGGAGAAGAGCATTGTCGTCCGTCATTGGTTGCACCACTGAGGTTCCTTCTACTTTGAGTGTGTCAGTCGCTTTTGCATAAAGTTATCAGTGACGCTTGGCATGGATAGTCAGCTGCAACGATTTATCTTCAAGGAACACAGCTATCAGCAGCAAGAATGAGAATGATGCTGCTGATAAGCTTATCAGTAGCAACAAGTGTTGAATGCTGCTGATAAGCCTATCAGCAGCAACATGTGTTGAATGCTGCCGATAAGCCTATCAGCAGCAACATGTGTTGAATGCTGCTGATAAGCCTATCAGCAGCATTTGTACTTAGAATAATTTAGTAGCAATCAGTCTTTGGTTCTACAAACTCCCCCTAGACTGATGCAACCAAAATTCTTCTAATCACTTTGCTACTGAAGCTTTTGCATGTGGCTGACTATCCTTTCAACCTCATAGCCTCTTGGATCCTTGCTAGGATTGTTCAGTGGAAGTGTAGACATAGTTTTGATGTCTTTATGTGGCATTTTGTAGATTGTTTTGCTTGAATATATCGTCTTCTGCTTCCTTACATCAGTTAAAGTGAACTCATCCAAATCAGCATTATAGGACCAACTTACAAATGGAGAGTGGGACTTGAGTGGTTTAATGTCAATGATCACATCTTTGCTAGGGTTGAAGTAGTGTTTGATGGCTAGCACAAGAAGTTTCCCACCCTCATTTGCAGGCTCATGAGCTTCACCCAGCTCCAAAATTTTGTCAAGATCTGAATCTGGCAATTGCAGAACTTCATCAACAGATCTGTAGATAGATCTTCTTCTTTCAGTTCTCCCCCCTGAAGATCTCAAACCTTTGATCCTGTGGATTATAGACCCAATCAACTATGTCTCTTGAGTCTTCTGGTTTAGGTGTGGGTTTGGATTTCTTTAAGGGAGGCTGTTGATGAGTGGGAGCTGGGTGGAATGGTTTGGACTTTTTGGGTGGAGGAGTGGAAGGTTTGGGGAGGAGAGTGGAAGGTTGTTGGACTGAGGAAGAGGTAGGTGAGGGAGAAGGCTTGGGTTTCTTTGCTTTTGTTTCTTCTTCTTCCTGAATAGGTACCCTTTTCTTGGATCCCTTCTTCTCCAATCTTTCTTCCTCATCCTTCTTGACTTTGAAGTAGAGGGCTTGCAAGTTCATGAAGTTCATGGGGCCTAGCCTCTGTCCACCCTCTCCTCTAGCCTTAAGGAAGTCAATCATGACCTTCCTTTCTTCATGGGTATGTTTATTAAAGGCAATGGTCTGTAGACTTGCTGACCCATTAAGGCTCTGTAGACTCCTTTCTTCAATGGGTATGTTTCTTCTTTGCCAATTGACCTTGCTGACCCATTAAGGCTCTGTAGACTTCTTTATTTGATAGTTTCTCAAGGTAGTCTGCATCCTCACCTTGAGAAACTAGAGCCTTTACCCACTCCTCCCTCATTTGTTTGGCTAGTTCAGAATCGGTTATTCTGAACTTAGCTTCTTCTTTCTTCTTCTTCTTTAATTCTTCCTCTTCTCTGTTAAATTGTTCCTGCAGTTGAAGAGCAAGAGCTGCATCTTCTTCAATCTGGTCAACTGCAGGAATCTTTCTTTTCAGTTCATCCAGCTATCTAGCAAACAGCTGGATGGTTTGTTCTCTGAGGAGAATGGCTGTTTTTCTTTCTTGAGCGTTTTTAATGTCAGCCATCTCCTCTTCTTCTCTTCTCTTCCCTCTATCTTTTCTCTTTTAGCAATCTCTCTTCATCTTCATCTGTCATAATTCCCTTTCCCTTGTTTATATTGGATGCCTCTGCTTCGGCTTCACTGACCACAACAGCAGATGATGGTGCTGCTATTGGGATCTCAGCCTCAGCTTCATTGGCACATTAAGAGGTGAACAAGGGAAGGTCAATGGCTTCATCCGATTTGCACTCAGGACCTGTGAATTCTTTCAGCATTTCTTTAATAGTTGATCTTGACTCATATGCTGCAGCAAAGATGTCTACTCGAGGGGAAGCTGAGTCAGTATCAGTGTCAGAGTTTGACACATATACTTCCTCAGTAATTCTTCCTTCTTGTTCAAGATGGGCTCTGACAATAGCTACCATTTCCTGGCTTTCAAGGGAGTTGACATTGCAGATATTTTCCCTGAGTTGAAAGATCTTGTAGAGAAAGTCTGTAGGAAGTGACAGGATGTTCCTGGTGTTGATGGTGAGAGAGGAGCCGTTGCTCAGTAAGAAGGTGTGGTCAGAAGACTTGGTGCTTATCCATCCCAGCACATCTAAGTCTTTGACAATGAAGGAGTACAGAAATCTTCTTAAGCAACAAACTTCTTCTTTAGTGAGAAGACTGCTCCTTATAATTTCAAGTCTTCTAGGAGTCAGTCTTCTTTCTGCTGCTGCCGATGATTCAGGATAAGCTACCCGTTTTGCTGTTTGTATGAGTCTTTTGAAGTTGGGTAGATTATCCTCCATCAAGTCATAGAAGTGTTGATGCAGTTAGTTAAATACAGTTGAAGGACTTGGAGGGCATTGAGAGAGTTTCAGTTTAGCTCTTCTACTCCACTAAACTCCCATCCAATCCAAAATCTCTCAGCTGATCCATTAAACCCCCAAGCTATAATGGAGTTAAAATCTAGCTTTTGTGAAGTTTGAAAGAGTTGGGGGTAATGGATTGACTTATGATGGCTGCTGCTATAGGGAGGATGCTGAAAGCTGTATATTTTTGTTCTTTGTCTTCAGCTTCATTCAGCACCTCATCAACAGCCATGATGACTAACTTACAGTCTTCAGTTGTTTCTTCTTCTTCGTTATCTGAAGCTGGCAAGTCATGGATCTGTACAAAATCTGGCTTGAAAAGTGTACTTTGAAAAACAGTCTGCTCTTGAATCCAGTCGTCAAGACTGTCTGTGTCTCCCTCCATTGGGACCATCTCCCCTTTTTGGTTGCATCAGTGGAAAAATAAGCATCAGTTTGGGTGCCCACTGATACAAGAGAGGGAGAAGGTACAGTTAGGCATTTATGGGCTTCATGCATAGAGACTTGGTGTCTTAGTTTGGACACTTCAGCCTCTAGCATAGCCACCCTGGCCGTCAATTCCAGGTTATGAAGTTTCAGTCTATCCTCATCCACAGTTGTGGAATCCTTGGATCCAGATGGGGCCTTAGGCCCTGCCTCTTCATCCCCATCACCCATGGTTTCTTGGCACCTGGGATTCCTCTCAGTGAGGGGAGTTTCCAAGGAAACATCCTCACTGTGAGTTGCCATGGTTGAGGACTTAGCAATGTTATCACTGTCCTCCTGGTTATTTGATGGACCAGCAGTAGTGACAGCCTCTTCCACATCCATTCTGTCATAACTCCTAGAGTGGACCTTCAGGGTAGAAGAACTTGGGATAGGTGTGTTGGAAGCAAGATCAATCAGTACCTCCGAGATGGTGGTAGTTGGAGAAGGTACATCATCTTGATCAGGTTCCTCAACACTTAAGTTCCGAAGAGAAAGAAAGGGCTCAGGGGGCTGTTCTACAGATCCGGGAAGTGATCCTGATCCTAATAGAAAGACATCCGAAGAAGCCTCCCTAATAATGTGGCTTTCCCTTATGATATTCTTACCAGAATGTTGGGATTCTGAGTGATGGCTGTTAGGTTGGGTTTGGACCTTGGAGGCAAGAGAAGAAGGAATTATCTTACCCCTTTTTCTAGTATAAGTTGTTGCAACCGGGGCCCTGTGTTCTGGTTGAACGATAACATCCAAAAGAGGTGTAAGTAATTTGTGTGCCTATGCATCCTTAGTAGTATGCACAGGGGTTCGAATGGTAGAAGCATATTGTTATTCAGGATGTGAGGTGGAGGGTGTGGGATCATTATCAGCAAGGATTGCTGAACTGTCACCCGGGGTTCTTTGCATGTTCAGCATTGTAGATAACAATGGAACATTGACCCCTGAGAACTTTTTGGAAACAGTCCTCATGCTTTCAAAAATGTTACTTTTATGACCCAACATGATGTAGATTCTTGTAGGTTTTGAAAGTTCTTTTAGTTTTTGATTGAAAAATTCCTGCAAGCATCTTGGGTACATAAAGAATTGCTACTTTGCACCCTCTTGAAGGTTATATCTCAAACCCTCAAAGATGAGGTGTGCAAAGTTGAAGCCTTAGTTAGTGACCATACCATGGAAGGCGGAGGCAAGTGCAGAGCTCACCTGATGCCATCCACTCCACTTCTGAGATATGCATTGGAGAAGAGTGTGGTAGAGATACTTCCATGGAGGACCCATCAGCGCCTTATCGATCGTATACTCGGTGTGATTTCCAGTGTATCCAATGGAGACAAAGGTCCTCATATATTCGTCCTTCGAGTATGAGATCGCTGCTCCTTCATCTTGAAGCTTAAGATGTTTTCTGAGTGTGACTTCCAAGATGGTGATATCCTTGCCGTCTACTTTGGCTTTGATTTGGGGAATCCCCTGTTCGGTAGAGTAGACGGCGGTACTCTAGAAATCCTCCATATGAGGGATATATATGGTAGGGTTGGTGGTGAGGGCAAAGTAGATCTTTGATCGACCTAAGAAATCGATCATATCATCAAATCCTTCGGATTTCTTTCCTTTGGTGAGGTATGCTGTTAGGTTATGGTATGGGGAACATTTGTCATCTGGGTTGTTGATATCTGCCATAGCCGTTTGATTTTGGAGGGATGGTTTGAGTATGGTGAAGACTTGAGAATATGGAGAATATGGAGAGCTTTGAATGTGGTGGGGACTTAGGGTTGAATTGAATGTGAAGAGGTGGTAAAGAAAATTTGATTTGTTCTTATAACGACATAGGAGAGAAAAAGCAAAATGACTTGTACAATACAACCTTATTTACTTTTTAATGTTACAGCTGTAATGCACCGAGGCAGTCATGGTAAAGACTGACGTTAATTTCTTTTACAGCGGGTAAAAGTTAATTTGGACTTAAATTTATCCATCAGCAGCAAACTTTGTTGCTGTGGATGAATAAGCATGTCCGCTGCAACTTTGGTTGCTGCGAAAGATTAAGTTTGTCAGCAGCAAACTTAATTGCTGCTGATAGATGCAATGATCTGCAGCAAGGATGTTGCTCCTGATAGCCTTAAAACTATCTGCAGGAAACTTGTTCCTTCTGATAAGTTAAAGCAGTCAGGGGCAAATTCTTTGCTGCTGAAAATTAGACCCGTCAGCAGCCAAAAGGATGCTGCTGAGTTATAACTTTTATTTACAACATAAGACAGACATATTTACACCAAAGGATAGACGCACTCAACTGAACCGATGATGATGCTTGGTGGTTTCTTTACCTTCCATTGTTGAGTTGGTGGTTTTCCAGCTCTCTTTGTCTTTTCAGCAGCAGATGTTGTATTTGAGGATTTTTGCTTATCAGCAGCAGATTTTGTTGCTGCTGATGGTTTTACTTGAGCCGCTGCAGACTTTGTTGCTGCTGAAGGTTTTCCTTTTGGTTGCTTGGGCTTTACTCGATCAGCAGCAGTTATTTTGGCTGCTGATGGCTTAGAAACAGATGTATGCTTATCCTTCTTCATCTTGCCGATAGGCTTTTGTATAACTGGGGTTGGAAGAAGAATCTGATTGAAAGGATTAGACTTACAATTTGCAGCAAAGTGGTCTGATTCTCCATAGATGATGCAAGATTGTTGAGGTTTTGACAACTGTTCCCTTGGTGGAGAAAGAGATTTTCTGAATTGAGTTGTCTTAGCTTCAAAACTTCTTACTTGTTTGTTCTTCTTTGTCTTCTTAAAAGCATGTTGCTTGAGGTTTCTTTGCTGCTGAAGTTAGTAGAAGCAGGTGCTGGCAGTGTGGTTATATTTTCCACAGACAAAACATGATTTTGCCAGTTTATCCCTTGAAAGATACACATAATCCTTTCTTTTGAAAAGGTCTTTGAAATTCCAAGGGTGAGCTTTGTTGTGCTCAAAAGTAGCTTCTTCCAATGTCTTTTGAACATATGGAACCCTTTCTACAGGCGCATGACATATGTCAAACACCTTCCTTGGCTGGACTGAAGATGAGGACTGGCCCTTTTCAGTATTTAGCTTCCTACCTTCTGGAGGATAGCTAATTTTGATTTGTTTGAATAGTGTAGGAACTGGTACTGAAATGGCTGGTACTGGTGCTAAATGGATAATGGGGACTTCATCTTTAGTCAGAATAACTTTAGGGGCAGGAGGAGATGAAGTAGTGGATTATTGTACCAAATATGAAGCTTCACTTGTTTCAGTGGAGTCTGAGCAACTTGAATCAGACTCTGATGAGGTAGTGCATTCTTGTACCAAAGGTTCATCCTTAGAAGGATCAAGATTTCTGTTGGCCATATCAAGATTTTCAAGATTGAAGCTTGGTTCAAATATGGCAACGTAGTCAGCAAGAGGTGCAACAGCTTGATATTGTTCAGTATGATACCCCAGACCAGTCTTTACCTTTTCATGAATTTGAGCATCCAAAAGTCTTTGCAGCTTTTTGGATGCAAATTCATATTTGTCGACATGAACTTTTTGTTCTGCCAATTCTGCTCTGGTAGCTTTTAATCTGGCCAGCAGATCATCAATATGAGTTTCAAGATTGGTTTGTTCATGTTTTAATGATGAAATCTCTTTCTTTAGGCAGTTAATTTTATCTTTATAACTGTCTTCGACCTTTTTGAATTCAGATTTCATTTGATGAAACTCTTCATTTTGATCTATGAGGTTTTGATTATGCTTTCTGTAGCCTAAAACCTTATCAATACAGGCTTGGGAACATAGATGTTCATATACCTGAGGCGGTATTTCAGTTGTATCTGCCATAAGGGCTTGGTTGTTGGTAGGCAGATCTTCATACTGAAAGCTCCAGTCAAAGTCAGAAGTTCCAACAGATGCACAAGCTGCAGTTTGAGCTGGAGGAGTAGCTTGTTGCTGTTGTCTAGATTGGCTAGGTTGGCTTTGTCTTATTCGATCCTCAGCAGGGTTTGCCCTAGGAGCCTTGCATTCTCTAGCAAAATGACCCAGTTGGTTACAGTTGTAACATCTCAATTTACTTTTATCTAAGCCAACTCTGGTGTTGGAGCTGTTGCTTGGAATGGGTTTTCCGGTTCTAGAGTAGAACCTTTTTTCTCTTATAGAGAGCAAGGCATAGGAGTGCTGTATATCCATTTCTTCTAGATCATCTGGATGGAAGCACTCAAGATCCTCCTTGATAAAGTGCATGTTGCTTGAGTTTTCAGAAACAAAAGCAGCGGAGGTTGTGGCTTGGGAAGGAGCTTCAAGAAGAAATGGTGATGTGTTTGTTTTAGAGGTAGGAGTTTGAGGATGTGTGACTATGGGAGGATAGTAGTTGCTAGTACTAGGACCTGAGTGTTCGGAGTGAAAAGCAGAAGAGGTGGTGGTGGATGTTGAAGCTGTTTGGTAACTTGAGCTTCGTTCTTTTGCCTGAATCATCTGTAGCTCATAAGTCTTCAGCATATCGAATAGCTCAGTCATTTGGAGAGTCTTCAGATTCTCAGGTCTTCTAATGGACACCGTGTAGAGTGTCCAGCAGCTAGGTAAAGACCTGGTGAACTTTTTGAGAATATCCTCATTCTCCAGTTTCACGTTTGAGAACTGCAGCTCACCTACAAGATAAGTAAATCTGTTATATAAAACAGTTAGGGACTCACCTTCCTTCCAGAAAAAGTTTTCATACTGCTGCTTCAGGATGTCTCTTCTATTTTCTTTGACTTCTTCTGAGCTAGCAAACATCTTCTCAAGAGCCTCCCAGAGCTCTTTGGCGGTTTTGTAACTTCTGAATTTATGAAAAACTTCATTTGGAAGGCACATTTGGATAGCTCCTAGTGCCTTGAAGTCCACCTCCATCCTTTTTATATCCTCATCCGAGTACTTGGAGGGATCCTTTGGAACTGACGGTCCTTATGGGTCAGCAGATGCCACCATGGGAATGTAGGGTCCATCCCTGATGGACTTCCACATTTCGTACTCCTGATAGCAGAAAAAACTTTCCATGCGATTTTTCCACATGTCGTAGTCTTCTCCAGACACCAATCTTGGTGGCCGGTTGATGCTGCCGATGTCTTCAAAACCATTGCTTTGTGCCATTTTTGTTTCGTGATTTTGGGTGACTTGATCAAGGAGAGAGAGTTTAGAATAGAACCAGAAGTGATTAAACAAGTGTTAGTTTATTTAATCTGAGCCAAAGATCTGATACCACTTGTAGGATCGTGAAAGTACAAGATGGTTCTATTCTTAGTTGAGATTGGCGGAAACAATAACAACTACACAAGTATAATCGAGTAAACAGAATGAATACTAATAAGAACACTGTTGTATTAAGCTTTGTGAATAAACGATTACAAATGAAAACTCAGTGAAGAAGCAGACTTACAATGAAGTGTTTACACATTATTTATACTCACTTAGAATCAAGACAACCCCTTGATTCTAAGGATCAGATCTAACACAGACCGTTGATCTGTTGTATCTAGCTAACTATTACACGTTTTGTCTATATCTAGTTAACTTTATTGAAGCGTCTTCTTTATGCATTATTGCTTGCATGTCTGGAGAAGAGCATTGTCGTCCGTCATTGGTTGCACCACTGAGGTTCCTTCTACTTTGAGTGTGTCAGTCGCTTTTGCATAAAGTTGTCAGTGACGCTTGGCATGGATAGTCAGCTGCAACGATTTGTCTTCAAGGAACACAGCTATCAGCAGCAAGAATGAGAATGATGCTGCTGATAAGCTTATCTGCAGCAACAAGTGTTGAATGCTGTTGATAAGCCTATCAGCAGCAACATGTGTTGAATGCTGCTTATAAGCCTATCAGCAGCAACATGTGTTGAGTGCTGCTGATAAGCCTATCAGCAGCATTTGTACTTAGAATAATTTAGTAGCAATCAGTCTTTGGTTCTACAGACCTCTATCTCAAAGATTCCACTATGAGACTTTGCATTAAAATAAAACAAATCATTCAAATATGCAGAAATATAATCACCATCAAAAGCATACTTGAATCCTTGTTCACGCAAAGCGAAAACCGAAACAATACTCCTAGTTAAACTAGGAATGAAACAAACTTTGTTCAAAACAAGTTCAAGACAAGAAGGAACTAAAAGAACATATTCTCCTACATCCTTCACCGTGACCTTTTGCCCACTTCCCACATGTAGCTCCAAGTCGCCATGCTTCAGCTTCCTAACCTTCCTTAGTCCCTGTAAATCATTACAAATGTGAAAACCACATCTAGTGTCAAACTATAAGACCCCATACCAGACACCATACAGTTGGTTCTCATCACTGGGTATTCCCATTAATAATATTCTATTATCTACTTAATTGTTGAAGCATTTCTTGTGACAGGAACTCTGAAGATTGTCCCTGCTTGTATTGTCTTTTATGTTGTATTGTTTGTAGTCAGTCTCTGTTGTATGTGTTTTATTGAGTTGTAATCATGTATGTTTGAACTTGTATTTTTACTTGTCATTTTTCAGTTAGATGTACGTTGTGCGTACTAAGAAAGTACGCAGTAGACTTGTTCCTGCGTACTTAGCTAGTACGCATAGTATAGCATGCGCACTTAGCTTGTACGCAGGAGGTTTGTCATGCGTACTTGCTAGTACACAGAAACTGGGTTTGTGACTATATATAGCCGGTTGTAGGAGTCTCTAAGTACACTTTCATAGTCTCGGGGATACTGCACCCTGTTAGACTAGAATACACACCCACACTTGATAGATCCGAGAAACAGGGGACCTACAAGTGGTATCGGAGCATTTGCTCTTGTTTTCGAGTGTTGTGAGTGTGTTAGGAGCATTTTTCGACTTGGTTGGACACCGTATTACTCATATTTGGACTTGAATTTGGTGATTTTTCTGTCAAAGAAATCATCCCTGCTGTTCGTGACTTTTTTCACGACTGAATCTACTAATTGGACCTTGTTTGTTGTTTGATTGAGTGATTTGATCACCAAAGGTTTGTTAGAATCAAGTTTCTAACCATTTGGGTAGATCAATTTCGTGTTTACAACAACTTTGGAAGATTTTAGAATTTTCCGGTGACCTGAGATTGACCGGAAAAAAGTAGTTGGAGCAGGTTCAAAAGGTGACCCTTGTACTTACCATTTTTAGCATCAGATCAGTTTTTCTAATGTACTTATCAAGTACGCAAGACCAAAATACCAGCGTACTTATTCTTGTTCTTGCGTACTTATATAAGTATGCAAGACTAATCTGCTTAGTACGTAAAACCAGTTTCAAAGTACGCAAGAAGTGCTGAACGTTCTGAAATTTTACTAAGTGTTACACTATTTCAAACATTCAGAATATTAGCAATATGTTGAATTATGGTAATGAGATATGGACTTCGCAGAAACCACCTAAGTTGCTAAACGTAAATGATTATTCCAACTGGAAAGCAAGACTCGAGGAGTACGTTTCGTATACTGATTCAAACATGTGGATACCTATTCTGGAAGGGTATAAGCATCCAACGCATGAGTTTTTCGGTGAGACTATTCCTAAGCCTCTGTCTAGGCTTGACGAAGACAAAAAGAAGGCTCATCACTTAGAAAATAAGGCACATGTTTCTATCACCATGGCACTGACTAGAGAATTGTTTCACAGCTTTCGAGGTTATGACACTTCTAAGGATCTTTGGAAGGCTTTACACAAGAGATTCTAGGGTAACAATGATGTGAAGAAAAGTAAAAGGGAGTTGTTGAGGAAGCAATATGAATGTTTTAAGTATCTGGAGAATGAGTCTACCGATGAGTTGATCACTAGATTCTATCATTTGTAGACTGAGCTGAAAGCTTATGAGTTGAAGTATCCTAATGACGAGTTGGTTGAAAAGTTTCTTGATGCACTACCTCCCAAGTTTGACATGTACACATCATTGCTTAGAGAAAGCCCCAAGTTCTACGAGATGACTATTGATACTGCGATAGGGAAGATTTAGGCCCATGACATGAATTTGAGGAAGAAAGAAACCGAAAGTCAACCTCAAGTTCAAGATCTTTCACTTTACTTTGGGAAGTCTTCCACTTCGAAGTCATCTGGTCCGGAAATTGCTCTATTCTATGGGAACTCTACTCAAGATGATGACAATACCAATGGTTGTGGAAATTCTACATGTTTTGCTGCTTCAGGATCCGGTTCGTTTCATCAGAATTCCTCAAGAGTTCCTACATCTTCATCATCTTCCACTCACTAAAATGCTATTGCTAAGATTGTTGAGGATCATGTCGCCTTATTCTCATCGTGTATGTTTGCCTATGAGAACTTTATTGGTGGGAAGCTTACAAATCCTGAAACCATTGAAGAAGATTTCAATCAAGTTGACCCTGGTGATATGGAGGATGTTGACATTCAATGGAATATGGCTATGATCTTGAGAAGGGCTAAGTGTTTTCTGGGTAGAACTGGAAGGAAGTTTATCGGTGGACATTCTAAGGCGAGAGTTGGATTTGACAAGTCAAAGGCTAAATGTTATAACTGTCAGAACTTCGGACATTTTGCAAGAGAATGTCAGAAGGATTAAGCACGAGCTTCTGGTTTTACTATACCAAGCCCGGGAAACAAACAAAGTTACAACAATCAGATCAACCGAAGTTAGAACCAAGGATCTACATCCAATGCATTGGTGGTTCAGCAGGATGAGAGTTTTGACTGGGGTGTTCATCTTGAGGATGCCATAGTTGCACAAACTCAGCTTGGGTTGATGGCAGAGATTGTTGAGATGATGGAAGCTGAAGAAAGGGAAGCAGAAGCTGCTAATCAACCGGAATCTACACTTGCATTGATGGCTATTGGAGAAGCTTCAAACACATCTAGTGAGGTAGATTCTAATTATTTTGCTAAGATTTCCTATTCAAATTATATGATCTTGAAGAACGAGAATGATCGTATCCATGATCAACTCCAACCTCTTCGTAGTGCAGCTCTAAATTATAAAGAAAATGACAAAAAGTTTCAAAGGATCAATAGAAAATCTTAAGAAAGATAAACACGATTTTTCAATTAAAATCAGTGAACAACAATTTCATTTAGATGTTGCCTATAAAGAGCTAGAGAAGAAAATTATGGAATTGGCCAAACTGCAAAATGAGATCCTGTAGCTAAATGGAAAACTTGAGAAGTTGAAAAACATTCGTTTTGTGGTGGAACACTATGAATCTGTAGTGAGGCAAGTGAGTGGCAAAGGTTTAGGTACTAATGCCGTTCCTCCACCAGTGAATGACAAATTTGTTAACGGGTCAGTTGACATTGATCTATCATTCTTAGATGAGTCTTCAAGTAAGACTGATTCAGTTTCTAAGAAAGATGGGGAGTATGATTCCGATGATTTCATTGATGACAACAAGGTTGATGGAATTGTCTCAGACGAGGTGATTGATGAACCCAAGATACAGAAAAACATTATCACTGATCGTGATAACTGTATCTTGACTGAACCTGATGTTGTTAAGTCTAATAACAAACTGAAAATTTTTTTTCTATTGTTGTTTCAAAACCATTAAGCAATCAAAGAAAGAAAAATTTCCTAATAAACATGGAAAGAATTTTCATGAAAACATCAAAAAGAATTATATGTCCAAGAGTCAAGCAACATCGGTTCAAGCACAAGTTGTTGTTCCTCAAACTCCTCCTGTTGTTCATCGAAATGAATCCTCCACATCCCAAGTCAAGGAGCCTTACCAGAGAATTTACAAAGAGAAAAAGAGTTTGCTTTCACTGTGGTATAGCATGTCACATTCTTGTGAACTGTCCTGATATGAACCAGAAGAAGAGGTCGGTTGTTCCACAACAGGCTACATCTCCTAAGACACCAACATTGAAGCAAAAGTCTAATCTGATTCCAAAAGTGGTGAAACCACCAGTCAAGCAAATGGTAAAGCCACAAGCAAAACATTTGGCTATACCATATGTTGTAAAACAGGATAGGCAATCTGCTAGTCTTGGTGCATCTACATCTAGTAGTGCACAATCTGGTGAGAAACCTGTGGTTAAGCTCTCCAAACCACAAAGAAGACGTCTGAATAAGAAATTGAGAAAACTTGAACAAAAATTTGCTGAAAATCAAAATGGTGTAGCTTCTTCTAGTTCACCATCTGTTAATGAAGGGAAATCAAATGTTTTAAAGAAAAAGAAATGGAGATCCTAGAAAAGGAAAAAAACAAAAGTTCTCAATCTTCTGGTTCAGACTCTCCAAAAGAGTCACCAACTTTGAATAATCATGATTGTGAGTTGATGGAAGTCGTTTACTTTGACAAAAACGGACCACCCAAGACCACCATGGCTTGGGACTCCAAATCTAAGTATATTCTTATTACTCGTGTAGGGACATCCTTAGGGAACTATCGCTAACCGCGGGTATGTTAATAGTGGATGCTCCCGGTACATGATGGGCAACATCTTTCTTCAAGATGTTAAACCATTCATAGGCGGCTATGTGGCCTTTGCAGGTGAAAAAGGGGGCAATATCACAAGTCAAAGCGAGGTATCAAACCGATGAATTAGCTTCGACAATGTCAACTATTGTGAGTAGCTGAAGCATAACCTGTTGTGTGTCCCCCAAATGTGTGACAAGAAGTACTCAATGATGTTTAACAAGTTTGAATGTCTGGTTCTAAAACCTTGCTTTGTGGTTCCTGAAGAATGGATTTTGATGAGAGCACTAAGAACAAACAACACTTATCAGATTGATATGAGTGTGGCAAAAACCACCTCATCAGTTGCTACTTGTTTGCTTACAAAAGCGACAGAGATTGACTCAATCTTGTGGCATAGGAAACTCGGACACATTTCTTATAGAAAAATGAATCATCTTGTCCAAAACGGTTTGGTAACTGATGTTGCTAAGCTGAGTTTTTCTATTGCAGATGACTGTATACGTTGTAAAAAGGGCAAAAAACAACAAAAATCTCACAAGCTCAAGACCCAAAACTCTATCGATACCCCTTTGGAGCTCTTACACATGGATTTGTTTGGCCCCATAAGTATCAGGAGTATTGGTGTTAGGACATAGTTTGTAATGATAAAAGCTTTGTAATAGTTTAGATCTTATGTCTTTATGTCTTTGTATGTATTAATGTTCTAAGTGTTTTTATACAAGTTGCTAGAGGCGAACTAGTTAAGTTCGCCTAGTCTAACAGAGGCGAACTTGTTAAGTTCGCTTAGTCTGTTACTAATGCAGGTTTGTATTCTATATATAGATGTTTACAGAGTCAGTTTCATATACAGAACAGAGATAGATCAGTGAATGATTAGATTGAGTCTGTAAACTCTATCGTGAATGTGAATACAAACATGAAGTTTATTTACGTGATTGTCTTTATTGTCTTTTATGAATGCAATCGTTGATTCGGTGGATTCCGCACTCCGATTTAACGACACGTCTTATCACGAGAACGATCTGTAGAAGTGCCATGAGGACCTACAAGTGGTATCAGAGCTATTTCTCGTGCTTGTTGGTGATTTTAGACGGTTTTGCATGAAAATTGACAAGAAATTCATCATCTTTGACATTTTCATTTCCATGGAGTTTTCAAGACTAATTTGATTCTGATTTGGTGTTTTTGAAGAGGATTTTGAAGAAATTGATCCGATAAAAACGTTCTAATTGAGAAATTACACAATCCTACGGTTTGATTTTGACTAATTCCTTCAAAACAGTGAATTATGAAAAATTTTGGTGCTTTATGGTTCGCATTCTTTGTTTGAATTGTTCTTGAGTTTGCATCTGCTGAAGCAAGTGAACTTGCTGATTTCTTGTGCAGACGAACTTAGCAGGCGAACTTGTCGAGTTTGCTTCTCACAGATTAAGCGAACTTATTTTTAAGCGAACTTAATCAGATTTTCAGGCTTCTGGTTCAAGTGAACTTATTAAGTTCGCTTGGGTATCACAGAAGTGAACTTATTATCTTCGCCTAAGGGTCGAGGGTGTTTTACACTTGGAAATTTTTCAGGAAATTTTTAAGGAAAATGGCAAATATGGTTCAAGTAACGAATATGTTCAATTATGATAATGAGATAGGTACATCTCAAAAACCACTGAAGTTATTGAATCTTGCTGATTATTCAAATTGGAAAGACAGGTTTGATCAGTTCGTATCTTTCATCGACACCAGTCTCTGGATTCCTATTTTAGAAGGTTATACGCATCCGACTTATTCATGGATGGGACAGGATAATGTTCCCAAGCCGGTATCAGCGTTAACAAATGAAGAAAAGGTGCTTTTTGATAGGGAAAAGAAGGCGATGGCAAGTATTTTGATGTCTCTTCCGAAGGAAATATATCACAGTTTCAAATAATTCAAGTCTTCTCAACAATTGTGGGAAGCATTACAGAAAAGATGTGAAGGCAGTTTAGATGTAAAGAAGAGTAGAAAAGAGCTATTGAAGAAGCAATTCTTGTTCTTCAAACATTTTCAAAATGAATCCTTGGATGATCTTGCTACCAGATTTTATCATCTGCTTAGTGAACTGTCGAGTGCGTCTGTGGTGTATGAAACTGAAGAAATTAATGATAAGTTCTTGGAGGCATTACCATCAAAATTTGATGTGTACACGGTTTTGATCAAAGAAAATATCAAGTACAAAACCATGTCTCTTGAAGAACTTCTTGGGAAGATTCAATCGCATGACCTGAATATAAAAAAGAAGGAGACTAACATGGAGCATATCCAGGATCCTTCAATGTATTTTGCCAAGACTACTGGTAAAACTGGTACTAGAGTTGCATTCTTTTCTGGAGACGCTCAAGATTCTTCTAATGATCAGTGTTCTGGAGTTCCTATTCATTCTGGTCATTCTAGTCTTTCTGGTTTTTCTGCGACAACAGCTTCTACATCTTCTGGATCTCATGTAAATCAAAAGGTTGCTGATGATTATCTAGCTATGTTTTCCTGATTCATGGCCTCATATGAGAATTTTATTGGAGGGAAAATTCATGATCCTGAGGTTATTGAAGAAGATTTCAGACAGATTGACCCTGTTGATCTGGAAGAAATGAACATCCAATGGAATCTGGCTATGTTAATGCGTCAAGCAAAAGATTTCTTGAAGAAAACTCGCAGAAAGTATATTGGATCTAATAGTCGATCACGCATGGGTTTTGATAAAGCCAAAGTGCGTTGTTATAACTGTCAAGAGTATGGTCACTTTGCTAAAGAGTGTGTGAAGCAAAAGGTAGATTTTGATTCTCAGAAGAAGCAGAACAATTTTCAGAATAATCGTCATCAATCACATGGTTCATCTGGTAATTCAAATCATGCAACTGCATCATCGGCATTGGTTGCACAAAATGATGAGAAGTATGACTGGGGTATTCATTTGGAAGATTTAGTGGGTGTTGTAGGTCAAGCCTTTGTTGCAGAAATTCATTCTGAAAAATCAGAAGAGGTGGCTGATGATGATGGTTCAAATGATGGTTCAAGTGAGAGTTCAAGTGATGGTTCGAGTGATGGTGACAGTGTGCAGGTTGTTGATGAAGAGGTAGAACAAGAGCAGAATATTGATTCTGATGTTGCATCAGGTGTTGCTGAAGATGATATTTTTTTAAAACAAAATGTTTCGGATGGTGCTGATACATAAAATATTCCCATTGCCAAAGTTTTCATGACAGACATGTCTGATTCGTCAAAGGTAAAAGACTCTGTTTGTCATATTTTCTGTTCTAACTGCATTACTGTTAAAGATAAATTGCAAGAAGTCATGGATGATAACACAAACTTGATTTGTGACATGAAATCGATGCATACTGTTAATCAGAAACTGAAAGATAATGATAAATTGTGCATCGATAGAATTGAGTCTTTGAAAAGAGATTTAAATTCCCTGGGGTTGAAATATAAAGAACAAGCTTATCATCTGGATATGGCTTATGCTGAAATAGAAAAACGAACTGAGGTTATTGCTCAAAAGAATAAGGAAATTTCTGACAAAGAGTCTGAGGTGGTCAAACTTCATAGAAAGTTGGAAAATTTTACAAATTCTTCTGTTGTTTTGGATTATTTTAATTCAAATGCTGATCCTACTAAACGGGTTGCTGGGATTGGATTTGTTCCTCCACCATTTAATGCAAATTATGTGGTTGAACCCGAAATCATTCATGAAGAGGAAATAGATCAAAAAACAGTATTGAAAGTGAACCTGATAACTGGTGAGGATATGGTGTATGAATAGGATTCCGAGGATGAGGAATTTGATGAGAAGGAGGTGGAAGGTATTCCGAAAGAGGTAAAACTTGATGAACCAACTGTTGCAAAAGTTGTTACCCGTGATAGATGCATTCTGACTGAACCTGATGAGGTGAAGGTTGTTACCCCTAAGCTTTCTCCAATTTTACAGTCAAGTGGGTTTGTCGCTGCTGGTCATCAAAAGGTGCATTCATCAAAGGTGCCTACACAGGTTTATGTTCCAAAGAAGACAGTAAAACTTTCTGAAAAATCTTCTGAAGCTTATTCATCTGATGACTCCTCAAATTCAAAGAATTCTTCTTACTTTAGAACTTTTAAAGAGAGAAGAGTTTGCTTTCATTGCAACGAAGCTGGTCACATTCTGATAAATTTTCCTTATAAGAACAAGGGCAAATTGAAGAATGTTCCTTCACAACCAAAAGTGGTGAAGATTCTGAAAAGAACAGATGAGGGAAAGTCATCATTCAGTTTGGAGAAAAATATATCCTAGTCGATCTTTTGCTAAATCTTCTAGATTTAAACAGCAGGATAATTTGAAATCTAAATCATTTGTGTGTCAAGAGAAACCTGAGATTCCTAATGTTGGAATTTCAAAGGATTCTCAATCTAATGTTGTGAAGAAAGTTCCACTGAGGCAATCTGTGCCTACTCAGTCATTTGCTAAATCCATAGGATTTAAGCAAATTGATAAACATGTGTCTAAACCAGTGCATACTGGTGTAAGAATTGATGTTGATTCGCAACCTGAGGTCAAACTTTCTCGACCACAAAGGCGGAGACGTAACAGAAAATTAAAGAAATTTTTGGAAACATCTGAATCTGATAATACTAAATCTAATAATGTTTTTCAAAATAATCATCCTGTGTCTCCATCGAGAGGTTCTGATTTTGTTGGACTTTATGTACCAAAGGTTGATGATAAAGTGGATTGTGAACTCATTTAAGTTGTTTATTTTGATCAATCTGGATGACCCAAGACCACAATGGCTTGGGTTCCTATTTCTAACTGATTTTCTTTGTTTATGTAGGGACAACCAAGGAGGACTATCAACAATACATGGTATGTGGATAGTGGTTGCTCTCGACATATGACAGGGAATATCAAATTGCTTGAAGATGTTAAAAAGATTGATGGAGGTTATGTCGCTTTTGTGGGGAATAAAGGCGGGTACATAACTGGACAAGGAACTTTAAAGAATGATAAAGTCAAATTTGAGAAGGTGAATTACGTAGAGCAGCTTGAGCACAATCTTTTGAGTGTATCACAAGTTTGTGACAAGAAGTTTTCGTTCCATTTTAATGATGCTGAGTGTTATATCCTAAAACCTGGTTTTGTTATTCCTGACGAATGGATTCTCATGAAGGCCCCGAGGAGAAATGACACGTATGTCCTTGACATGAGTGTTGCTACTACTACGGATTCAATTCCTACATGTTTACTCTCCAAGGCGTCGGAATCAGATTCTATTCTGTGGCACAGGAAGCTAGCACACATCAACTATCGGAAGATGAACTACATTGTTAAGAATGATCTGGTTCTTGGTATTCCAAAGATGAAATTCTCAGTTCCTGATGATTATATTCCTTGCAAGAAGGGGAAACAACGGAAGAAATCACACAAATCTAAATCGAAGAATTCTATCGTAACTCCTTTGGAGCTGCTGCATATGGATTTGTTCGGTCCGATTAGTATCAGGAGCATTGGTGGAAAATCATATTGTTTGGTAGTCATTGACGATTTTTCCAGATTTTCATGGGTTAAGTTTCTCTCTTCTAAGGCTGAAACCACTGAGTTGGTACAATACTTAATCCTGGGTTTGGAAAATTTATTCAATTTGAAGGTCAGAAGAATTAGGAGTGACAATGGCAGCGAATTTAAGAATAGCAAGATGGGCTTATTCTGTCTACAAAAGGGAATTCATCATGAATTCAGTGCGCCATATGTTCCTCAACAAAACGGTGTTGCTAAGCGAAAGAAAAGGACGTTGGTTGAAACGGCACGCACAATGCTTGCAGATTCTAAGCTTCCAGTTACTTTTTGGGCTGAAGCTGTGAATACTGCGTGTCACTTTTTGAACAGAGTCTTGATCGTCAAGCGACACAACAAGACTTGCTACGAGTTGCTGAATAATCGAAAGCCGAAAATGGATTATTTACTACCTTTTGGTAATCCGTACACCCTGTTGAAAGTTCGAGATGTCCCAACAAAATTCAGTGCTAAGGCTATTGAAGGGATTTTTCTGGGGTATGTTGCTAATTCGACTACCAAGAGAGTTTATAACAAAGAGACACGCCAAGTTGAAGAATGGTTCCATATTGACTGTTTAAATCGGTCTTTACCACAAATGGCGATTGGACCAGATTGGGCCTTTGATTATGAAACTTTATTCAAGTCTTTTCATTTACCTTCTGATATTTCTCACGATGAAGCTGCAGTTCTATATGATTCATGTCAGGATGCACAGCACAATGGCTTTCTACCAAATGCAGTTCCACATTCATCGGTTCCATCTACTTCTGCTCCCGATCCTAATGTTGCTTCTTGTTCGGGACCACAAGATTCAGAGAGTGAGGAAGACAATGCTATTTTTCAAGATTCTTCTGCTGATCCTCTTTTGGGTGATGATTCATTACCTTCGATACAGGATTCGGGGGAGATTCCTACAAATTTAGACTCGGAAATTCCAATTAATCATGGTTTATCTTATCAATCTGATACAACTCGTGTTGAAGTGTTACAGGTTCCTGAGATCGCTTCCATCAAGGAACTCAAAGATCATCCAGTGACAAATATAATCGGCAATTTACAGGATGGAGTGAAAACACGTTCTCTTGTTGACAATACTTGTTTGTATACATGTATTAAAGATTCTTGTGTTCTTGATGATTGCTTACATTCATGTTTTATTTCTCAGGTCGAACCCAAAAATGTTGAAATGGGTTTAAATGATAACAATTGGATAGAGGCTATGCAGGAAGAACTTGCTCAGTTTGACAAACTTAAGGTTTGGAATCTTGTAGATCTTCCGAAGGGTGTATATCCGATTGGTACTAAATGGGTGTTTAAATGTAAGAAAGACGATCGAGGTTTCGTGTTAAGAAATAAGGCAAGATTAGTTGTCCAGGGCTTCAATCAACAAGAGGGAATTGATTACACCGAGGTTTATGCGCCTGTTGCGAGGCTTGAAGCGATACGGTTGTTTCTAGCTTTTGCTTCTTATAAAGGTTTTAAGGTGTTTCAATTGGATGTGAAAAGTGCATTTTTATATGGAAAGGTTAAGGAGGAAGTTTATGTTTGCCAGCCGCCGGGGTTTGAAGATCCACTTCATCCGAATAGGGTTTTCAAGCTTGATAAGGCCCTCTATGGTCTTCATCAGGCTCCTCGAGCGTGGTATGAAACATTGTCCGCACATCTTTTGGCACATGATTTTGTTCGTGGCAAGATTGACTCGACCTTATTCATAAAGAAATCAGGGGGAGATTACCTACTGGTGCAGATATATGTGGATGATATTATTTTTGGCTCAATAAAGAAGGGTTATGCAAAGATTTTGAGAGTGTCATGAAGTCGAAGTTTGAAATGTCTGCTATGGGAGAGTTATCGTTTTTCTTAGGTTTACAAGTAAATCAAAAGGAAGATAGTTTCTTTATTCATCAGTCCAAGTATGTCAAAGACATCTTGAGCCGGTTCAAGATGGAGGACTGTACCCCATATAATACTCCGATTCCGGTCAATCATAAGTTGAATTCAGACTCGGATGGAAAAGATGTGGATTGTCGACTTTACAGAGCAATGATTGGATCTCTCATGTACTTAACCACTTCAAGGCAAGATATAATGTTCGCTATGTGCATCTGTTCCAGATTCCAGGCAAAACCAAAAGAATCTCACTTAATAGCTGTAAAAAGAGTCTTTCGTTATTTGAAAGGAAAACAAAGATTGGGACAATGGTATCCACATGGTTCTAACTTTGATTTCAATGCTTATACTGATTCTGATTTTGGTGGTTGTTGTTTGGACAGAAAATCTATAACAGGTGGTTGCCAGTTCTTGGGTAATCGACTTGTTTCCTAGCAATGAAAAAAGCAAACCACAGTCTCCATTTCTACATGCGAAGCAGAATACATCGCTGCTGCAAGTTGTTGTTCACAGATCCTGTGGATACAACAGCAATTAAGAGATTACGGTTTGAATTTCACTAGAACCCCTATGCTTATTTATAATAATGCTACAATGTCTATAACTAATAATCCTGTGAAGCATAGTAAAACAAAGCACATTGAGATTAGATATCATTTTATTCGTGATTGTGCAGAGAAAATGTTGATTGAGCTGGTAAAGGTTCACACTGATGATAATTTTGCTGATTTGTTTACCAAGACATTTGATCGTACTAGGTTTGAATTTCTAATCAAAATGATCAGTATGATCAATCCCGAATAAAAGTTTTTCAAAATCAGATTTTCATGGAAAATTTTGTTTTTTTTTAATCTCTTTTACTGCTTTATTACATTTCTGCATTTTAAATTTTCAGTCAAAAAGATCTTAATTTATAAAAAGTCAAAACAAAATGAAAAATATCAAATTTGACATCATTTGAAGTTAGAGAAGAAATGATAGTACATCAGTGATTAGTTCATTTCACACGACCTTAGTAGACCTTTGATATATGATTAATTAATCTGAGTTGATTTGATCTAAATTTCAAAGTCTGCATAAATGAGAATTGATAGTGTTGTGCATGCTCTAATCTTGATAATTTGTTTTCAAATTTGTGTATGGGTTTTGAAACTTAAATTGTCAATAGACTAAAAACGTTTTGAAACTAATAGTAGTGTGAAAATTAAATATAATATGATTACATCTGTGATTTGAATCCATTATATGCCTGGGTGTGTGTAAAAGATCATTATCAGATAAAGAATATATGGGTTTAAAGAATTTCATGAGACCAATATCAAATTATATCTTTAGCACAAATCTATTTCAGTTCACATTACTGCCCATACCCCGAAAAACATGCAATGTTTTATTGGACTAAGATATGCTTTCAAAATCTGTTGAAACATATATTCGCCCTTGGATTAGTTAGATACATCATCTAGTCTGAATCCATTGAATTTTGTCCAGATAATTGTTGGATCCTCATACCTGAATCTGTTGATTCACATTATACAGCCAATTCATTAGAATCTTCTGATTCTGAATCATCATGATTCTTATATCCTTTGGGATCTGCTTCTATTCTTGTGCTAAATGAGATAATTTCATCTTGGAAATTGATCTAATCTTAACATAAACTGTATATGTCTTGAAGATAGTGCAAATTATATTTCTGTTTGGCATATATATGTGGGGTACACGATGTTTTTCATCAAAATGTTACTAAATCACATGAATTTAGAGAATAAACGCTTATAGTTTCAAATGATATAATATTGACAAATTTAAGAATTCATGCTTTATATTTCAAATTCGGTATAAATAAAAGAGCATTTCATAACCTGATCTTATTTACTTTGAAATTTATCGCGTATCATTTCAAATATTATTCAAATTGAATGAGTTTCATATACTGGAAAAGATACATAGTGTACAAGATGAGTTGGATTGTTTCATATCATAGGTTACCCTTGGTTATTGCTAAAATGTGTGATGAACTACTCAGATTTTGATATGATCTTCTTACTCATGATGTTCATTCAAAAATATGTGATTTCAGTTTACTCAGATAAAAATCCAAAAATATGTGTTTCCGTTTGTACAGATAAAAATTCAAAAATATGTTATTTCAGTTTACTCAGATAAAAATCCAAAAATATGTGTTTCAGTTTGTACAGATAAAAATCCAAAAATATGTGTTTCCGTTTGTATAGATAAAATTCAAAAAGAATTTGTTTTTTATTTTCCTTGAAAAAATTTAATCTTTTATTAAAATTGTTCGGGATTGGATCAAATACATGCTGCTGACGGAAGTTCAAGACGTGACGGATTGAAAGTTGGTAAAAAAAATTTATAAAGGCAAATGTTGAAGAACATTAAGTTCGCCTCCTTCTGGTGAAGCGAACTTATTATGTTCGCCTGAAATTGGGGAAGCGAACTTAGCATGTTCGCCTAGGGCTTGTTAAGCGAACTTAACAAGTTCGCCTAATTAAGCGAACTTAATCTGAATAAGGGTTTATCCAGGTGAACTTAACCACTTCATCGTCTTCTCAGTTGTCTAAGCGAACTTGTTCAAATTTTTTTTTGAAATTTCAAATTATGTGGTTGTTGTGTTGTTAATTGTTTAATTCTAAATCAAAATTGGATTGCGAATCTAACCAAGGTAATTTCATCGATTTTTGTCCGTTAAATTGAGAGAAATTCAAAGGTTTTGTTCCGGTTTTTCATATGTGACTGTTTTAACCCAAATTAAGGATATTCAAGTTTTCAATCATGAAATTGCTCATTAATAATGACTTAGTAATGTTAATCGAGTGTTTTGCAATTGTTATTTCTTGATTTTAACACAAATTGAAGGATTTTGATTTCTGGGTTGAATTCGAATCGACAGACGGTTCAGGCGAACTTGTTCAAAGCGAACTTGTCCAGGCGAACTTAATAAGTTCGCCTCTTGAAACACTAAGCGAACTTATTAAGTTCGCCTATGGGTCAGAGAAGTTTTGGACTTGTGTTTTTTTTTGGTGTTTGAATTTTTTTTTTAAATTTTTTTAGTTTAGTTTTTTGTTTAACATTTGTTGTTCATATTGTTTGTGTTTTGTTATTTGTCTAATATGGGTTTGTTGTCAAATATTTTTCAGATGGCTCGTCGTGTTGAATACAACCACAACCAGGTGGCATTGTTAGATCCTAACATGTCAGAGGCTATACACTTTCAAGGAATTATAGGATTTCTAAACCGCTCACGACTACGTGTTGCCTTATCTGCTGATCCATACATCAGTCTGGTGTATATTCAACAGTTCTGGGACACCGTACATTCAGACACTGACGTAGAACCTCACGTTCTTCGTGCCACAGTCAACAATACTGAATTTGCTATATCTGAAGACACTATTCGTGTAGCTCTTGCATTAGGTGGTGCTGCTAAAGATCCTATATCCTATCCTAATCCTTTGATCATGGAATGCTTCCAAAGAATGGGTTATCGTGGATGCCTAAATGATACTCAGGCACGGAAAGGTGGTTTGGTGGGAGAATGGAGATACTTCATGCACGTGATTATTCAGTGTCTCTCTCCACGTAAAGCTGGTACTGATGGGTTAAAGACTGCTTTACAAGCTGCAATGTTAGCTTTGACATTGAATAAACGATTCAATTTTGCAAGATATATCTATAGGGAGATGGTCATGCAAATTACTCCGGCTGAAGGTCAAGGATTTTTGATGTATCCAAGGTTTATTCAGATGATTCTAAATCATATTCTTCCTGATCTCCCTCAACATCCGATAAAATTAACTTTGACGCCGATGTCTAAACGTATCTTTACGGATTGCACTAAAGTGAAACAACATAATCAAGCATTGATTCCAGTAAATGCTCCATTGTTTGGTCACTTGATCAATCCTGATTATGTTGAACCACCAAATGATAACTGGTTTCATCCTAATGAGTTAGCTCAAGGTCAAAATGTTCAACAACAACAACAACCTATTCCACAAGTACAAGTTCCACAACAACAAGCTCAACAACAACACCAAGTTCCCGTACAACATCAAATCCCTATTCCAGAACAAGTTCCAGTTCCACTAGCTCAGGTTGATATACCTGTAAATGAGCCTGTTCTAGAAGAGGTCATTCATGAACATGGACAAGATCTAGGAATGGATATGGATGACTTTGTTGATGATGCTGTGAACTCACCCATTCATGAAGCTGAAGGGAATGTGGTGACTGAGAATGAGTCGAGTTCTAGCTCAAGTGATACAATCCTACCAATTTCTGAAGATACCGATTCTGATGAGTCCAGATATTTCTCTTCAGGTCATTATGAACGGTTGGCTCGTATACCTTTGGCTCATGCTGGCAAACGCCTTAAATCTACAGCTAGAATACAACGACGAAAGTCTGTTCGGAATCCTCCTTCCGGATCCGTACTTGGTAAAAGAACGTTAATAGATGAGAGTTCGGATAGTGATTTTAATCCGGATCCTAAAGCTCCAAAGCTTATGGCTGCTTCAATTGCTGCTGCCCAATCTTCTCAAGGTGTTGAAGATGCTACTTTTGTCGCTTCATTAATTGTCAAACCTCCAAGCTCTAAGGAACAATCTCCTGTTCACACTCATGTTCCTCTAGTGATTCCTACTCCCAGTACTTCTATTCCTCAATCGTCAGCTGGTCCGTCTAAGCCTTCTGATTCTGAAAGGATTACTTTGCTTGAATCACAAGTGCTTGCCTTACAAACCCAGGTGGATACTCTTGTATCTAATGATACTCAAAGACAGCTGGTAATCCAGACTCAAGCTTCACAGATTGCTGCTATACAAGCATTAGTATCCAAGCTTGTTGAGCGTCTTGACACTCAGGGGGAGTTGAGGATACGTGATGCATGTCATACTGAGTCTATTCAGCGACATGATGATGAAGACAATGATCCTTCGGGTAATATTGAGGGTGATCGTCAATACGCTGACGTTGATCCTATTTCAAAAGTTCAGGGGGAGTTGACATCACAATCAATTGATGGAAACAAAGATACTTCTGGAGCTAATGATTAAGAAGTCTTGTTATTGGAGTTCTTTGCTGAGTCTGAGGAGGAAGAAGCTGAAAAGATAGCATGTCTTGATGACATAGATGATTTATTCAATGACATAGAAGATGATGTGTCAGATACTGAGATAGAAGAAGGGGAGATACTGGAGATAGATATTGAGAAAAGTCAAGACAAAGTGATTTATGACGGCTATGATGGTCTTAATGTCCCTTATAACTTCATCCAAGATGATGTTATTCATGAGTTTAATTATGAAGGAGCAACAGATTCTATGGACTCATTTGAAGACATCACACTGCCTGAAGATACTGCTGATTCTAAGATTGATACTGATGAAGAAAATCTTCAATCTAATCCAGATGCTGAAGCTAATACTACTCACACTGAGTCTCCAAAGGTGAATGAAGAACCTGTGATGTACAGAAATACAGGTATGACCAGAGAACAGTGGAGAGAAGTAGTGAATAGTTGGATGAAGGTGCTACCCAAGTCAACCTGCTCAGAAAGAAAATTATGTGAATAAAGAGAGGTGTGTAGGAAGAATTATAAGTTGGTTTGATGAAAATGACATAAAACTATTTGCTATCAAAAGATCTGATGGTGTTCAGTACTTAAAGCCGAGGATCAAGTATTTCAATACCTTGCCAAGGTGTGAAATGAATGGTCTATCTTCAAAGCCACTTATTAATAGAGCCAAGAATGGATTAGCTGATGTGATAGAAAATCTGATCAAAAGAGAAGGTAGTTCGGGAAAGTATGAAAGGCTAAAGCCTCAAAGAGGAAAGAGAGTGAAGAACATGGATCACAAAACTGGGAAAGTAATCTGGAAGTACAAATTCAGACCAATACGTGTTGTACACAGAATACCATTGAAGAAGATTACTCAAGACTTCCTTGGGAATATGAAATGGTGGTATGTCGATGTGAATACTGGTTAAGCAAGGATTGAAGACAGAGAGAATAAGGTAATTGTATTTTTCTATGATGCAATGAATCTTATTAATTTTTCAAAGAAAGATCAGAGAACGCTGAGAAAGAATGAAATCATGTTCACTGATGAATGGAAAGAACAAGGGTTGCAGTACAAGCGAGTATTGGAGATATGTAGAAGATATGGAGTGCATGTAGGAAGCAGATTGCCTGATAATTGGAAAAGCTCATCATGAAGACAGAAGACTGAAGATCAAGCTATTGTCAAGTGGGAGTCTGTTAGGACATAGTTTGTAATGACAAAAGCTTTGTAATAGTTTAGATCTTATGTCTTTATGTCTTTGTATGTATTAATGTTCTAAGTGTTTTTATACAAGTTGCTAGAGGCGAACTTGTTAAGTTCGCCTAGTCTAACAGAGGCGAACTTGTTAAGTTCGCTTAGTCTGTTAGAGGCGAACTTAATCCAGGTTTGTATTCTATATATAGATGTTTACAGAGTCAGTTTCATATACAGAACAGAGATAGATCAGTGAATGATTAGATTGAGTCTGTAAACTCTATTGTGAATTGGAATACAAACATGAAGTTTATTTAAGTGATTGTCTTTATTGTCTTTTATGAATGCAATCGTTGATTCGGTGGATTCCGCACTCCGAGTTAACGACACGTCTTATCACGAGAACGATCTGTAGAAGTGCCATGAGGACCTACAATTGGAGGAAAGTAGTATTGTCTTGTTGTAACTGATTATTTCTCACATTTTTCTTAGGTGCATTTTTTAGATACAAAGGACGAGACTGCTGAGATTCTTTAATACCTAATTTTGAGCTTCGAAACTTTATGCAATCTTAAGGTCAGAAGAATCAGGAGTGATAATAGAACAGAGTTCAAAAACAATGTGATAGAGCTTTTCTGTCTCAAGAAGGTATTCGTCATGAATTCAGTGCACCGTATACACCACAACAGAATAGAGTAGCAGAGAGGAAGAATAGAACGTTGATTGAAACAGCTCAGACTATGCTGTCAGATGTAAAGCTGCCAATTACCTTCTGGGCTGATGCAGTAAATACAATTTTTCATATTTTGAATCGAGTTCTAGTGGTGAAGCATTTCAACAAGACTTGCTATGAGTTGAACAATAATCGTTCTCCCAATCTAGACTACCTGATTCAATTTGGTAGTCCCTATTCATTATTGTTACAATCCAAAGATCACAAATCAAAATTTCATGAAAAAGCAGTAGAAGGCATCTTCTTAGGATATGTTGCCAACTCTCCATGCAAGAGGGTGTACAATAAGAAAACTTGTTCAGTTGAAGAGTGGTTCGAAGTGGATTGTAGCAAGTATAGCATTCCACCAGAACCAAGAAAGAGATTGATTGTATGGAGAAAAGAGAGGCGGGAAAACCCAAAATTGGGTGCATAGAAAAATTATACGTGGCGTATCGGTTGAAGAGTGGTTCGAAATGGATTGTAGCAAATATAGCATTCCACCATAACCAACATGTCCAGCTTAGGGTTTTGATTATGATGCTCTATTCATGTCTTTCAATCTTCCTACAGATTTATTTGCTGAGGATGCCGCCAATCTGTATCACTATTGTAGCGGTGGCAATAACTCCAATTTCTCGATAAGATCTACCGTACCTATTCCTACCCCTGATCCTAATGTCGCATCTGCATCTGGGACTCATGAAAGTGACAATGAAGAGGATACTAATGTTGAAGGAAATGATGCTCAAGCTGATCCTAATAATGTGGAAGGAAATGAGTCTCTAGTTGATCCTATTAATATTGAATCTTCTTCTGGTACACATGATGTGGGGGAGATTAGCACAAATCTTGAGTTAGATATCTAGGAACCTGTAGTGCCAGAGACTAGAGTGCATAAGAATCATCAAATTGACAACATCATTGGTGATCCTGATGCTGGAT
The DNA here is from genome assembly GCA_023525975.1 of Smallanthus sonchifolius. Lineage (NCBI taxonomy): Eukaryota > Viridiplantae > Streptophyta > Magnoliopsida > Asterales > Asteraceae > Smallanthus > Smallanthus sonchifolius. The sequence goes on along the minus strand of CM042019.1, from coordinate 62,460,020 downwards.
TTCAGACTCATCAGAGAACCATCACAGAGAACACTAGTCTATATGCCGAGATACTGGACACAGGAATCATGGAAACTTGTCTGCATGCTGGTTCTGTATCCCAAATTGAGCCGAAGAATGTGAATGAGGCTCTCGCAGACAACTGTTGGATATAGGCGATGCAATATGTGTTGTCTCAGTTCTGAAAGTTGCATGTGTGGGATTTAGTTGATTTACCGAGAGGAGTTCATCCGATTAGTACCAGATGGGTGTTCAAATGCAAGATGGACGATCGACACGTTGTAGTGAGGAATAAAGAACGGTTGGTTGTTCAGGGTTTTTATCAGCAAGAGGGCTTGGATTACTCAGAGGTGTATGCCCTAGATGCTAGACTTGAGGCCATCAGACTGTTTCTGGCCTATGCCTCATATGTTGGCTTCAAGGTCTTTCAACTTTATGTGAAGAGTGCTTTCTTGTATGGTAAAGTTCATGAAGAGGTCTACGTCTCTCAAACACCTGGCTTTGAAAACCCACATCACCCAAATAAAGTGTCAAGCTGGATAAGGCACTTTATGGTCTTCATCAAGCTCCCAGGGCATGGTACGAGACGTTATCAAAGCATCTATTGTCCAATGGTTTCGATCGCGGGCAAATATACTCGACTCTTTTCATAAAAAAAAAGCAGGGGTGATATTCTACTAGTGCATGTTTACATGGATGACATCACTTTTGGGTCTACAAATGAAGATATGTGTAAAGAATTCGAGACGGTGATGAAGTCAAAGATGAGCAACATGGGAGAATTATCGTTTTTTCTAGGTTTGCAAGTCAATCAAAGAGAAGATGGAATTTATCTACATCAAACTAACTATGTACATGACATTTTGGAGAAATACAAAATGAATGAATGTTCTACTTATGGCACACCAATCCCAGTCAATCACGGTTTGCATCCAGACAAAGATGGGAAAGATGTAGACTGTAAATTGTACCACGGGATGATCGGTTCTCTTATGTATCTTACAGCTTCAAGACCTGATATAATGTTTGCCGTTTGCTTGTGCTCGAGCTTTCAGTCACAACCCAAGGAATCTCACTTGCTAGCTATGGAGAGGATATTCAGATATCTGAAAGGAAAGCCCCAATTAGGTCTTTGGTATTCCAAGCAGCAATCGTTTGATTTCAAAGCCTAAACTGATTCAGATTATGGCGGTTGTAATCTTGATAGAAAGTAGACCTCAGGTGGATGTCAGTTCTTGGGAGACAAGCTGGTCTACTGGCAGTGTAAGAAGTAGTCAACGGATTCCGTTTCAACTTGTGAAGCTGAGTACATTGCTGCTGCGAGCTGCTGTTCTCAGATATTGTGGATCCAGCAACAACTGAGAGACTACGGCTTGAACTACACTGGAACTCCATTGTTCATTGACAATAATGCTACCATGTCTATCACAAATAACCCAGTGAAACATTCCAAAACTAAATATATTTAGAGTTGTCACCATTTCATCAGTGATTGTGCTGAAAAGCACTTTTTGAACTTATAAAGGTTCACACGGATGACAACTTTGCTGACCTTTTCACTAAGGCCTTTGATCGTGCTCGCTTTGAACACCTTGTCAAAATGAAAGGAATTTTCAACCCCGAGTGAAAATCAATTTCAAAACAAGTGTTTCTTGGAAGTTACTTTTTCTTTAATTTTAAACACTTATTTCTGCACAGTTTTTTATATTTAGTTTTTTTTTTCAGAAAATCCATAACAAAATAGAAAATCATGAAAAAATTCAAAGTCATTTGAAAATAAGAGAAATGATAGCACATCAGTAAGTGATCTAAGCTTCTTAGACTGTACGTTTGGTAAATGATTGCGTTATAACAACTTAAGGTTGGAAACTGTTTTTTCTAGTTTTAATTTGTATATCTGCAAGTTATTTGAATTGTCAGTAGGCTAGAAGCATTTTTGGATCATTAGTAGCCTGAAAACTTAATATCTTATTCTACAACTGTGACTTGAACCCATATTATGTTGTGTGTGTGTGTAAAAGATCATTTATCAGATATAGAATGTAAGATTTTGGCTAGTATTGTCCTATGAGATAAGTTTCGGGTTATGTCTTTAGCACAATTTTTCGGTTCTCTTCACTGCCCATGTTCAGTCAAGCATGCAATGTGAAGTTGAGCAAAGATATGTCATGACAACATCCGTTAAGCATATACTACCCCCTTGGATCACATCTGATTCCATTGAAGATAAGTCGAGATAACAGTTGGATCCCCTTACCCAAATCCTTAGTTTCGATATCTATTAACCTGAATCATCAAAAATATTCACTGAAGAAAAACCTCTGAAACCAAGACAAATGAATCAATCGATTCTGAATATTATGATTCTTGATAATCCTTATGGATTCTGCTTGATAATCCTCATTGTGGGGTAAGCGTTGTATATCTTAATATTTACCTTAACTCACGAGAATGTGGTACAAAGACGCTTAAAGTTTCAAATCTTATAATATTGACAACTTAAATGAACATGTTGTGTATTTCAAATTCGTTGTCTGAATAAGTAGTATGTCATGACTTGATCCCATTCTCTTTGAAATGTATCTTGTATCATTTTTTGCTTAATTTTAGCTGTATATGATCCTTTGCTCATGACCTTGACCAAAAAGAATGTCACTGTAAATAGTTCCTGTATATTCTAATTTGTATCTTGTATGTTCCTTCCCTTATTCAAAAAAACAACAAAAAGATTTTCGGTTTTATTTCATCTAAACATTGAAAAATACAAAAAGATTTTACGTACAGTTTATCAAAACATAGAAAAACCAAAAATATTTAGTTGTAACTTCCTTGGAACGTCTATGGACAACTTAGGATTGAACAATCATATCTGCCTTGCCTTTTGATCAGATTTACTTCATAAATTTGAGTTGTGTTTTTGAGCTGGCAATTTGTTCATGCATACTTACTAAGTACGCAAGAGTTAATTCCTGCGTACTTAGCTTGTACGCAGAACATGTCATTCGTACTTACTAATACGCAGGAGTAACTTTCTGCACACTTAGTTAAGTTCGCAAGGCATGTTGTATCTGGGTATATAAACGAGAGTTAGCATTTATTGCTCAATTTCTATTCGAAAATTTGTGCGTTCCAAAACCGTTTTTCATCCCATTTCCTGTTATAGAATCATCCTAACATCATTTGGTGAGTTTTTCAGCTTGATTGATCCGTTAAATTGTCAGTTTTTTGGACCGATTAGTGTTCTTGAGGACTAGGGTTTTGATGACCAAATTTCTAGGATTTTTGGGTGTTTTGAAGTAAAATTGTGCTTCAATACATGTTTCAAATCATCCCTCTACTCTTTTGGATACAAAATTTGTCCTTAAAACGTTCGATTTGATGATCTTGGTCCCTGATGAGACGTAGGATAGCGTCGGACTTGGGTTTGACCAAAATGGTTGAAGTTTAGCTTGATATTGGTGTTGGTTATAGTCCTATTTTGCGTGCTTAAAATTTTTGACACCATGGTGACCAAAATTTGGACCTTAAACACTGATTCTTGATTTTTGGTGCTTTTGAAAATATCCAAGTCCAGTTCCTGCGTACTTGCTAAGTACGCAAGAACAAGTTTATGCGTACTTAGCTTGTACGCAGGAGTCTTCATGCTTATTTGTCTAAGTACGCAAGAAGGGATTTTTTTGAAAATTTTCTAAGTCTGAAAATCTTGTTTTATGTGTTCAGGTTATCACCAGTGATGTGTGTTCAGTTCTAATGATGTATATGTTCTTATGTTGTTCGTTGTATGTTCTTGCAAGTATGGCTCGTGTATTTACTAATGAATTCAACTTGTTGGCACTTACAAATCCTGAATGGAAAGGCGCAGCAGTTAACTATCAGGAGATTGTAACTTTTCTAAACTGATCCAAGATCGCCTATGCAATTTCGGTTGATCCTGTCGTTTCAAGACCTTGCTTAAAGCAATTCTGGGAGACTGCTGATCATGACTGCACAGTTATTCCTAATGTTATTTGGGCTACTGTTACTGGTTAAGAGATTGTTATTTCTGAGGATATCATTTGGCTTGTGTTGCAGTTTCAAGACCGAGCTGAAGATCCAGTTGCTGATCATGATTATGTGATTGATGGGTGTTGGAGACAGAGGATGGGTTATGTGGGGAGAGTAGACTATGCTTCATACATGAAGAAGTGGGTGCTCGGTCAGTGGCGTTACTTCGCGCACATTATGATCATGTGTATTTCTGATAGGAAAGCTGGGAAGGATGCCATGGGTCATGATTTGGCATCAGCCATGGTTGGATTATAACTGAACAAGGGATACAACTTCTCTCGTTATGTCTACAGATCGATGGTGGATAAGATTAATGCTGCTGAGAAGTTTAGTTTTTTGTTGTATCCTAGGTTTATCCAACTACTGATAAATCATTTCCTGCCCAATCTACCTCAGACTGGACAGAGACTTCATGTGAAGAGGGTTGATAAGTGGGTGTTTGTCCATTTCATGAAGGCGGGAACTGAAGAGACTATTCCCGTACACACCGCTCTTCGGTCATCTCATCAATGAAGCCTACGTGGCACCGCCTGATAATCGTTGGTATATTCTTGAGTCAGAACCTGAAGCTAGTGAAGAACACTCTGACCAACAACACGAAGAGGTACAAGAAGAAGAGCATGATGGTGGTTCTGGTGAAGAAGGAGGATATGTTGATGATGAAAGTGAGGGTGAAGGTGCTGAAGAATCTGATTCGGAGATGACTGAATCTGATTCATCCGATTCTGAAGATGCACCTGATCAGGCACACCCAAGAAGGCAGACTAAGGTTTCCCTTCCTTAATCGTCTTCCAAGCGACAAAGGGAAGACATTTCTGATAGTGATTACCTACCCCATTCAGAGATTAAAGCTGGGAGGTAGCAAGACACAGAGAGAAGGAAAAAGTATAGGTCTGACAGGCCTTGGAAAAGGGTCTTAAGTGACTTCAATGCCCGTCTCCAGGCTCAGAGAAGTTTTATGGTTCCATGTCAGCTGTATAGTAGGAGGAAGCAACAGAGATTGACAACGTTGGTTGTGTCAACTGTCTCAGAGGGGGTTCCTGAGATAGTTTCTCTTCCGGTGACTACGGCACTAGTGGTGATGAGTACCATCCAGATCATGATGGAGTCTATTGTTACACCATCAACAACTCAAGCTGCAACTATACCTGTCACCACATTACATCCCATCTCAAAGCCTCTTGCCTTTGGTGATTTCACACATGGTTTTGACTTTGCTAACATCTTTGCATCCCCAATTCATGAGACTGTGAGGCGTTCACATCTAGGGATCCTGATCCTAGATACGCTCGGATTGCCTATCTTGAAGACCAAGTAGCTTCTTTGTTGGAGACGGTGACCACCTCCAAGAGTGAATCTGAGGCACAACAATCTCAGATAAACTCTCTGATATATGAGACCACCCTTCTTAGACACCAATGGTTGGGAGCCTAGGATCAAATCCGGACCTTAACAGAGCAGAATAAAATTCAAATCAAGGTCAACAACTCCATCCTTACCCACAGGCAATCTGCTGAGGCAAGACTTTCCCTTTAATGAGATGAACATCAAAAGATAGTTGCCCTGGTCGAGGAGCTGTTAAGGAAGCTTACTGCTCAGGGGAGAAGAAGAAGAAGCCTGACTCCAAGGATGTGTGTCACCAGGTTGATCTAACCGGTGATGACGATGATGACAAGGATCCCGAAGCCGATCCTAGCGGTGGTGAGCATCAAGATTTATCTGTTGCTCCACTATATGTTGTGCCTATAGCTCAGGGGGAGTCATCTGGAGTTGGTGGTGAAGGTGAAGGTTCTGGAAGTGAGAAAAGAAAGTCGGCGGCTGATGTTTTGAAAGAATTGTTTGACGATGCTATTCTAATGATTGAGCCCGACTATTCCAAGGCTGTGATGATCGTGGCTCTTAATGACATTGAAGAAGGAGAGATCGATTCTGATGGTGATGAATGGGGAGATGAGGATGAGGATGTAGTGGTTGAGTTCCCTAAGGGTTCTGGAGAGGGTGTGTATGGATTAGAAGATGGTGAGATATTTGAAGCTCCTTTCTTGTAATTTACTGACGCTAGTGGTGCAGCAACCTCAACTGAAGCCTCCCCTGCTGACCCAATTCTCGCGGACAAAACTGACTCCTGGAGGAGCAAGCTTCCTCAGGAGTGGTACAAAAAGATTCAGCCTCCAGCTTGGCAAAAGTTTCATTATACGGACAAGCATGGAGCAGGAGGAATGATCCTTTCAGTCCGCTTTGAAGATGATAAGGGTTTGTTTGCTATCAAGCGCGCTGGTGACTAGCGAATCATTCAATTCTTTGAAGATGATAAGGGTTTGTTTGAAGATGATAAGGGTTTGTTTGAAGATGATAAGGGTTTCTTTGGTAAACTTGGCAAACACAGAGTTAGTTGGTGAGACCTCATTTGCAGTTACCAAAGGATTGTGGGGTGCTCTTCAGAGGGAAGGGAGATCTGGGAAATTTGTAATGTTCAATCCACAAATGCCAAAGAGGGTCAGGGATAAGACTTGCAAAGATCCCGTGACGGAAAAGTATGTGAAGAAGTTGGTCTACAAGTCAGTGTTGTGTGAGACCAAGATACCGTTGAGGAAGAACCGTCAGGATATTATGTGGAATATGTGGTACTGGTTTGTGGATACAATAACTGGCGAAGCGGTGATGGTTGAGAAGACGACGTCGAAGATGGAGGGTGTGGAGCCGAGGGAGTTAATCAGAGTTTTTGATGAAATTTTGCTTCATCAATTTCTCTGTGAGTGACTTAAAGGTTCTACAAGATATGTATTGTATCAGTTCTAACGAGTGGACGAAGCTTCTTGCATCCAAATATAATAGGCTAGTCAAGTTCTACTTTGACTACAAGAGAAGGATGGGAAGCGGATAAAGAGCTGAAGACATATAGAGAGTGAAGAAAATCAAGAGTTGTTGTCAAGGGGGAGTCTGTTGAAGCATTTCTAGTGACATGCCCTCTGAAGATTGTCCCTGCTTGTATTGTCTTTTGTGTTGTATTGTTTGTAGTCAGTCTCTGTTGTATGTGTTTAATCGAGTTGTAATCATGTATGTTTGAACTTGTATTTGTACTTGTCGTTTTTCAGTCAGATATATGTTGTGCTACTAAGAAAGTACGCAGGAGACTTGTTCCTACGTACTTAGCTTATATGCAGGAGGTTTGTCCTACATACTTGCTAGTACGCAGGAACTGGGTCTATTATTATAAATAGCCGGTTGTAGGAGTCTCTAAGTACGCTTTCATTGTATTATTCCAGAAATCCTGGAAAGCCTCTTGTAATCGGTTGTTTCTGATAATAGACGAAGTGTTTTGATACTTGTGTTTGTTGTCGTTTACCTTGTCGTATTGCATTCCATCTAGTCTTGGGGATTCTGCACCCTGTTAGACTAGAATACACACCCACACGTGATAGATCTGAGAAACCGGGGACCTACATTAATCATACATCGGTAGTCTTTCTAAAAGATTAATTTCTCTTTAATGTTGTTATCGTCATTCAATTTACCTCCCAAATGCATGCACACCAATCCGAGTAGCACCGTTCCCAAGACAAGATACGTCAATCTCAAGGCTCACATGCAACACAATCTAATGTACACATTAAGTAAGCTATGCTGAGTGAGTTCTAATAGTTTAATTCAAATAAAAACAAGTGCTCGTCATAAAATATTGATTATCTCCACTTAGGACATTTCGGTCCTTATAAAATAGATATATCATTTATTGACATATGGATAACCCCTGATATCTTACAATACCCCAATTCACCACCCGAGACTCCTCCCAATTATTTTAACCCAGCAAGTCTTACCGACAATGATTGAGCTCACTGCACTAATAACTCGTATTCTATTACACAATATAACCTGTATCCCGACTAACACAACCAACTCCTAGACATCGACTTATCCATCCTTTTTCCCCAACTCTCACAAGTTAACTGACACAACAGTTATGATCACAACGGAATCATCCCGACACAAAGGTCAAACTAATGCTACACACCACATTAATATCCTCTCATGCATAATAACTATAACTCAACACTTGCATGCAATTTAAACACATATATATGCACACAAACACATACCGCGCCACATGCACCCTCATCTGTGTTACCCTCTTCAGGGCTTTCAACTCACCCCGAGCTCATCACAAACCTGATGAATACTGTCACCTTTGGTGACTTCCCGAAGGACTTTGTCCTTCACAATCCCGTTTACCGTGTCATAAAGACAACGATGCAAACACAACACAAATATATAAAACACATAATATTACACTTCATTTACATGACTCATTAACTACACCTGCACCACACACACAACACTGGGATAACGTAGCCTACACGTATTCATAAGCGTTTAGCTTATAAGCTGACTCACCCTGGCTAACCCTTAACACATCACCCATTAATAACTCTCTCACCCCAACTAACCCTTAACACAATACCCATTAATAACTTTCAACTCTTGCTCACATAATCCCATAAACACCTCATTGACCCTCTGACTCATTTATTAAGGTTTTAGTGCGTAAACACATAGGGTTAGAACCCAAAACTCTTAACACGCTTAGTAAAGAAAAACACATTCTACACGTATATACGATAGCCCCAAATTGTTTAAAATATTTAAAGAGGGGATTAGAAACACATTGTTACAATGATCTAACTCTTGCACTGCAACGGTCTTTTTGCACAAAACCCAAACCTGTCAACGTACAATCAAATGGTCAGAGCACTTCCTAAACATGTGTCGACTACGTTTAAATATAAATGTTTCCGATACTCGTCTCATCCACCCAACCCCTTCAACAGGAAAAACCCTAGTCCACGTTCCTGCTCAAACCGGGTTACCCTAGACCCTATCAGGAAAACCCTAGTCCACATTCACGTGGCTTGCAACACCTTAGCCTCAAGGGTCACACGTACCCGAGCCGAGAACCCCATGCACGTCAGAAAATCAACATGCAAACTTGAGTTCACAAAAACCTAATCAGGCGTAGCCTGATCCCAAGCTCTTCCACATTCACCACCGTGAACTTCCACCACAGTGTATCCTCACCTATCATCACCGGCCGTGCGCCACCATCGTGCTCTGCCACTTCATATCACCCTCATTCTCTCGTCACCTTTCTAACCTTGATGAGAACCCTAACCGGGTTCCTTTTTTGCATCGAGGCACCACTACCACCCTCACTCCCGCCGTACGTCGCCGTGAATCACCGCCAAAGCTGACTCCCATGATCACCGGCACCACCCCTTGCCGCTGTCGCCGTTTCCGGCTACTCCCGAGACCACCACCTCGCTAACCCACCCCTCTCTCTCTCCCTTTCTCTTTTTTCCTTCTCGGCTGTCGGTCTCCCCCTCACCCCAATCACCCCCATCGCACGCCACCTACATAGTCGACTACCACCACTAGTCGGTCACCTCCTCCACCGTAATAGTCACTCACTGCCAAATCACCCCATTCAAACCCTAATCGGATATTCATCTTTACATGCATAAACGTAAAAGACACAAATGGAGATTAAACGAAGATTACCTGACCGAGATTTAGATGTCACGCAGTCATAAACCACTGATTCGTCCCTCCGCCGGCTCTTCCCTCTCGTCGTTCTCCCTGCTGCCGTGCGACACCCCCTAGTCCGAATGGCCTAAGGTTTCTCCTTAAAGTGGTTTATAAACACCCTCCTACGATTTCCATTTGGGCACCCAAGGTTTCGTACTCGCGCGTTTCGATCTTAATTTAGACATACAAGGCTAGTCGGACCCTTTATGACCCGCCGATGAACAAATCACGTGATAACCATGCTACATACCCGTCTAATAAAGATTCAAGTCACCGCCGACCCGAACCATTGGCTTTCGAGAATTCAGGATGTTTCAAGTCTATCCCCCTTAGAAGAGGATTCGTCCTCGAATCCTACGTTGATTCAAACCATCGTAATCATCCTCCCCATTCTTACTTGTGCGTCAAAACCCTCAGGTGCAACTCGTTCTCCTTTGCACATGCATCCTCCTGGTCACTACTCTTTAACTCTGGAATTCGTAGGTTCATCAACATATTCCCTTATTATCCGATTTCAACTTTCACTTTTATTACACACCCTCATCAACTACTTGCTTGTTTATCTCATTCTACCTGATTTCGCTCATCGCACCTATACCGTCCTTTCTTACATGGCCCTGATGACCTCGGTCATTCCAAAATAATGCTCCTTGCTCTACATAATCAGGATCATTCTTCGTCCTTCTCATCTCGTGCTCTAATCGTCATCCAGCGATGATTCCTTAAAACTCATGCACCACTTCCTTGCCGACAGATGTGATACATCTCGTGTCCCCAGGTGACCTCCTAGAACTCGTGCCAAGCTTTACTGATTTCCCCTAATGGTTCCCCACCACCGCATCTCATTACTTCATTATCACACGTTTAATACGCCCTTTAAGTTTGAACATACACCCAACACCAGAGTCATTCTCATTAGCCCTCGATGTTCTCAAAAGCTCCCCTACCATCGTCATGTCTGTATCAATAGCAAAACATTTTCTTTACCTGAATGCTCCACCGAAGCTCTCTTTAATCGACGATCAGACATCTTATATCCAACAACTCTAGTAAGAAGACCCCAGCCCTCCTCCATCGACCACCACCACAGGAGTCGGAATTTTTCAATAGTCAATTTACTCTTCTTTTCTTCTCATTTTCTTTAACAATTATATTTTTTTAGGGTTAAAGTCTGAAACACAACTATGTTGGGGACACTAGTTTGGGCTCCCCGAAAGTTTGAGCCATGAGCGATCGCCCATCCGGCAAACCCTCAGGGCCGGCCCCGATACTTACGAGACCAAAATTTACATTACTTTGAAAATAATTCGGTTTTCAATAAAACTTATATCATAATGTTGACAAAAAAATAAAACAATACCGCCTATTTAGATTGGTTTAAAAAATTAAATAATACATGTTATTAGTGAAAAATCAAATTATATGCTAAATGAATTATTAAAAAAAGTAACAAATAGAAGAAGAAAAGAAAAATATTTTGTGTGTAGTTCGCTACCTTGGGGAGCGGATGTGGTATGGATTGGTTACGTGTGCTTGTCTAACAAGCGGAAGCCAAAATGTTTTCAAATTTAACCAATGAATTATTTACATTTATAAAAATCGACATTGGTCGTGTAGATACAAGTGTTGCCGTGTTGGGGCTTCAAAAGGGGCTCGGCTCGTTTACGACCGAGTTTTTTTTAAACCGAACTTTTTTCGAGTATTTTTTGAGCGAACGAGCAACGAGCTTTTGGACACACACAAACACTCTCGTATGTTGATCAGCTGCTAGGGCTGTTCTTGAGTAGTTTGGCCAGTCATCATCTTGGTGATTAAAAGATTAGTATGGTAGCATCTCGAGCGTGTTTAATTATTCAATAAACGAATCGTCTGAATTGAATGGTTGACGTTGCAGGCGGCTTTGAAAAAACCTTATGAAGCAAAAGGATTCTGGAGTTTGGTTGGGTTGTGTGCACGCATGCATTTACTATACAAGTCGGCTTCTGATCTCTATCTTGTCTCTATATAAAATAAAGCCAGATATATATTGTTGACTGCATTTATTCGTTATTTAGTTTATCTTCCTGTCCGAAAAATGAAGTTAAAACATGAATTTTGATTGAATATAAATCTTATGTGTTGAACATTCTAGAATTGCAGCATCTTAGATATTTGGATGTGTTGAAATTCACATATGTAAACAATATATCAATACATAAACTTGATTTCTCGATACATGTATATATACATACTAAACCGATGCTTTCAATCTATACAACTATTACTAAAACACCGATAATATACTTCTAATTACAATTTGACCTTTACATAATACAATAACTTTCACCCTAAAACATGTTGTAATCAAAGTTTGTAACTCACAGCCCAGGGACCATCGATTTCAAACAACAATTAATCAAGAATCATAATATACAACGAACAAAAACAACACGGATGAACCCAAACAACGTATTGCATTAATCGAACCAATATGGGTTAAAAATTTACAGACTCCATCGATTTCTATATATATAGCCCCTACTCTAATCGTTGCGTCATTTCTCTTTGAACTGCTTTACACACATTCAGCAGGTGTGTCTCGTTTGCCAATCGTCGCTTCATATGGATGTAGGTGTTGGGATTCAGTGGTGATCAGTTTGACTTTTGTAAACACGGGTTTTGACAGAGAAATTAATTAATTCAGTTAATTAATAAATACGCAGCGGAAAATAAAATCATAACCTATTTAACAACACTTACAAACCGAACAGGATCTGGTTATGAACACGCAAACACAAAAAACAATTAATCTACTGATGAGATTAATTATACCTTAGTGGTTAATGATTAACCGGTTGAGACACCTAGGTACAACGAACCGAAGCTAGACACGAACCAAAAACGCGGGAACGAGGCGGCGCGCCGGTCGGCGGCAGCGGCTTGAGGCTGTCGGAACTTTCAAAGGTTGGAGCTTTGCTACTTGTCGCAAGCTACTTCGGAAATTGTCAAAAAGAAAAAGAGATGCTTCGGAAATTGCCAAAGAAGAAAACGATTTCTTCTTTTGCTTCTTGTTTGGCCGCTTCACAATAGTAGGTTAGAACCAGAATATATATTAGGATTATTATTCTTTTAAACCAGAATTATAAACCCTATTAATTGATTCTGGGCCCAAAGTCCAATACGAGATAAAAAGCTTGTACCCATTTAATTGTTTTAATGAAAGATTAAAACAATATATGTATAATTATTATAAATAATAATTCCCGTCTAACGAATATATATAAAATATATCGTCTCGCTAACAGTTCGTAATTACCAGTTAAGCAGGTTAAGTGGATTTAATGTTCGTTGCCCTAGGTGTAACTCTTACGGGTCATAGCACGGTCAGCCGCATTGTCCATCGGGTCGGTCCATAAAATCCAACAATCTCCCACTTGGACGATCCACGATAAATCAACGCAAACAGTCAGCGGCGCTCTAGCTGCACATGGTTGTCCCTAACAAGGTATGACGCTTTAAAGTCATTAACCAAATATCTCGGTGTTAGTAACAGCTAACTAAAGCAAGACAATAGACTTATGGCAATAGTTGTCATTCATCCTTTCCGTATAAAACATCAATTTAATCAATGAGACATGGATTTTGTTCATTCTCATATGACGTTCAATTATTATTGTTCTCGATCAAGAATCAAAGTGGTCCAATCAAACACATAGTAAGTTTGTGTAGGTCCCTTCGTGTGTGTCGGATCGTTGCATGCAAGTGGTCTACTAGTCGGACCGGGTGCGGAATACCCGTGACTAGGCGGAGAGTCTAACTAAAACAAAGTAAACCAAACACGAGAGTCACAATAAAAGCCTTTTCTATTATAAACACTCAATGGTTACAGAGATATTACAAATTGCGTACTTAACAAACTGAGTTCGTCTAAGATATGAGTTCTGCGTACTTATCCTCTGTGAACCAAACCTATTTATACAGACCTGATGCCTGCGCACTTAGCAAGTGCGCAGGACCAAATGCTCTTGCGTACTTAACAAGTACGCATGGGTCTTCCTGCGTACTTGCTAAGTACGCAGGAGCTTTCTCCTGCGCACATGTAAGTGCGCAAAACACTTAGAAGAAATGCAACATACATTATGTAAAAGTAAATACAACTCGATAAACTATTACATAACGCCTCTTACATACAAAGACAATTTACAGACATTAGAAATACAAACTAAGACTCTATCCAGAGTGTTGTCACAGGAAAGTGCATCAACAAACTCCCCCTTGACAACAGGTCGGGATCTTCATAGTCTTCAGTCTTCAATCTTCAGTCTTCACAGCACTGGCTCCTTAGCCTCCATCTTCTTCTTGTAATCAAGGTAGAACTTAATCACCTTGTCATATTTAGAAGCAAGGAGCTTTGTCCATTCGTCCGTGTGGACACAGTAGCGTTCTGCTAGTACCTCCAGATCTTTCACAGAAAAGTTGATGAAGCAGACTTCATCAAAGATTCTGATCAGTTCTTTTGGTGCTGTGTTCCCACTCTCGGAACGTACCTTTCCCATGATCACAGCCTCGCCCGTTTTTGGATCTACGTACCAGTACCACATGTCACCAAGAATATCCAGAGATAACTTGCTCAAGGGAATCTTAGTTTCACATTGCACTGGCTTGTATACCAATCTCTTTATGTGCTTCTTAGTCACAGGATGTACAACGTGCTTATCCTTGACTCTTCTGGGCACTTGAGGCTTGAAGTATTCAAATTTCCCTGATCTTGCTTCCCGCTGTAGTGTTACCCACAAACCCATTGCTACTGCATGACTCGAGTGACTCAGCAGGTCGCGGTTTGCGAGGTTCACAAGGTCGTACTTGGGCAAAGAGTTGAACGCCTCACTGGTTGGTTTCAAGTATTGAACCCCCCAGATCTTTTGATGGCGAACAGCTGCTTGTCCTCCTCGAACCTAACAGCCAAGAACATACCTGTAGCTCCGTGCTTGTCTGTGATGGACGTCTTTTGCCACACGGGAGCTGGACCCTTAGATGATGCAGAAGGCATGTCTTTATCTTTTGGTTCCTCGGGGTCCACAGGTGTAGGGTCAACTGGGGAGGCTTCAGTTGTAGCTTCAACATTACTTGCCATGTCAACTGAGCCTGTTTCGAGTAGAGATTCGAGCGATGGTACTTCAAAGATCTCACCCTTCTCTAACTCGTACTCTCCTTCCCCGTCGCCCTTGGGAATCTCTATTACCACGTCTTCATCATCATCATCCCAATCATCACCAGAGTCGATCTCTCCTTCTTCTAGATTGAAGAGAGCATCGATCTGTGCTTCTTTAGAATAGTCAGGCTCCAGATACAGGATCTCATCATCAGATAACTCCTTAAGTACTTCAGCCACTGACTTCCCTTTATCACCACCACCACCAGATGTATCACCACCCTCTTGCTGAGTAGACTCCCCTTCAACCATTGGTACAGAAGAGATGGGCACAATGGCCAAAGCTTGGTGCTCACCTCCACTAGGACCGGCTTTAGGATGCTTGTCTTTATCATCATCCTTAGTCAAGTCGACTGGATGACAAGGCTTAGCACCAGTGGATTTATTTTCTTTCTCTTTCTCCTTCTCTTTCTCTTTCTCTTTCCCTTTCTCCCCCTGAGCATCAAGCTTCTTGGTCAGTTCTTCAACTAATTTGACCATCGCTTCGTGCTCTTTTCTCTGTAAATCCATCCTTAGCTCAAGTGAAGTTCTGTGGCCTAGAATCATTTAATTGGTTTTCATCAGCAGCTTGTTCTGTGCCATAACATTCTTCAGTTGCTCATTTGTCCCTGTTCTCTGGCTGTGGAGAATCCTAACTTCATCGGCCAGGGAATTGATCTCTGCTTTTTGAGCATCAGACTCCTCCTTTGACTTTTGAATGGTCTTCAACAGTTCAGCAACTTAGGTCTCTGAGACATTGATCCTTGCTTCATACAGATCAGAATGCCTAGATGATGAGGCTTCAGCATTGTGGATGGGGGAGGAGAAGATTGTGTCAAAGTCAAACCCTTGTGAGAAATCACCATTGTTGAAGGGTTGACCTGACGGCTCAGTGGTGTGATGTGGGAGTGGGGATGTAATGATGGGAGTGGGTGTTATGGTTGGGGTGATGGTGACTGACTCCGTGAGAAGTGGAGTAGTCACTTTCACTTGGACGGTTGGAGTAGGGAGGGTCACCGTCATAGGAATCTCCTCTGTGACCGCCGTGACTGCCACATTATCTTGTACTAGTGGCCTTCTCCTCCTTCTGTACAGTTGCTGTGCTGGTGGGGTAGATTCTGACTCTGGACTGGCAGCCGCAGCTTATACTTGCTGCACAGTCGGGATCTCTACAACCCTGGGGATAGCAACCTCTTGCCTATCGCCCCTCTTCTTATTGGCTTTCTCTCGCCTTTGTCTTTATAGAGCAGCGTCAGAGTCAGATGTTGGCTCATATTCGCCGCTCGAGCTTTGTCGCTTTCTTTTAGAAGACGACGCAGGCAGGGTTACCTGTGCCGATTTCCTCGGGTGTGCCTGGGATGGTGCGTCATCGGAATCAGAAGAAACTGATTCTGTTGCTTCTGAATCGGATTCCTCAGCACCACCATCACCACCTTCGTCATCACCTCCATCACTTTCATTCTCTTCTTCTTGTTGTTCATCAGAATCATCACTCATCTCTGGTGCCGAATTGGGACTATACCAATTCCAATCTTCTGGCGCGACATATGCTTCATTAAGCAGGTGGCCAAAGAGTTCGGTATGCACAGGGGTAGGATCTACACTGCCTGGCTTTAGAAACTGAGCAAATACTCTCTTGTCCACCCGTTTTACTTGTAGTCTCTCCCCGATAGCACGTAGGTTTGGCAATGCATCATCAATCAAGAGTTGCACAAACCTCAGGTACAATAGGAACCTAAACTTCTATGCTGTATTGATCTGATCATTGATTGCTTTGAAGATGTAGCAAGAGAAGTTGTAGCCCCTATTAAGAGACAAGCCCACCATGGCTGCTGCAAGGTCATGACCCATGGCATCTTTCCCCGCTTTTCTTGACGAGATGCACACGATCATGATGTGGGCAAAATATCGCCATTGATCCAATACCCACATCTTTTTGTAAGAAGCATAGTCCCTCGCTCCGACATATCCCATTCTATGCCTCCAACACCCATCCACATAGTAATCTGGATAGGATGTCGAGTCGGTAGCGAGGTCTCCGAACTGTAGGACCGTTCTTATTGTATCCTCAGAGAAAGCAATAGCCCGACCATCAACGGTAGCCCTTATGACATTAGGGGACACCGTGCAGTCGTGCTCTGCCGTCTCCCAGAATTGCTCCAAGTAAGGTCTTGAGACTGTTGGGTCAGCTGAGATTGCATAACTTATTCTTGATCGGTTCAGAAAATCAACGATCTCCCAATATTGCAAAGCTGCCCCTTTCCACTCAGGTTGAGTGTTCGCTAACAAGTTGAATTCGTTAGTGAATGCCCGATCCATAGTCTGTAGAGATACACATAAAACATAATCAGAACAACGTATGTTATTGTAAACAAACAAACATGACATGGTGTAGTAGTTACTCATTGAACAAAAATTTCAGGCTTAGAAAAATTTCAGGCTTAGAAAAATTTCTAAGTGTTGGTGCTGCGCACTTAGCAAGTGCGCAGCTTTTTCTTCTTGCGTACTTAACAAGTACGTAGGAATTGCTTCTTGCGTACTTGCTAAGTGCGCAAGAACAACACTTAGCAAAAATTTCAGATTTTTTAAGCGAGATGACCGATTGCTCAAAAAACGGGTCGAATAGGTCGCCACTAGGTCGGAATCAAGGATTCGAACTTATGGGACCATTATCAACACCAGTAACTACCAAACCAAGACTAATTTTGACTTAAAAACGTCGCCCATCCCACTGTCGATTGAAATTCAACCGACGGCTAGAATCGAGGACTAAATGGATGAAAATGGAGTCGATTAAGAATCCTATTAGCATAGAAATGTCAATAAGTTACCCAAACACCCCAATTTTACCCAAAATATTTCGGATTTAACCTAAAAATTTCTAAGTCACGATTGTATGGTTGGAAATCGCCTAGATTCTCACCAATGAGATGAAATGAGATGATGAAACTATAGACGGGACGAAAAGATGGTTTAGACACAATCGATTTTGAGTAGAAAATTTGCAGAGGGAAACTCTTATGTTTGAAAGCGTGAAACTCAGAAAAAGTTCTAAGTGTCATTTTTATACCCATCACTCATCGGTCGTGCGTACTTGTTAAGTGCGCACGAGTTAACTCTTGCGTACTTGCAAGTACGCAGGACTTAACTCTTGTGCATTTACAAGTGCGCAAGATTTACTCTTGCGTACTTGTTAAGCACGCAAGGTTTACTTCGTGCGAACTTATCAAGTACGCACAGCCCTTAAGTGCGCAAATTTCCAACTCAGAATTATGAAGATTTTTTAAATCAACGAACGAACAAGATAAGAATATTCAAGCACGAGGATTCAAACACAATTCATGAAGGTTAAACATAAAATATTTTTGGCTTTTTCTTATTAAATTTGAACAATGCATAAACTTAAAATCTTTTTGTTCTTTTCTAGATAGATATATATACAAGTATTCACACAAACTATTTTTGATCAAATACACGAGCAGAGGATCACATCAGGCTATCTTTTAGCAAAAACGATACAAAATAAACATCAAAGAATATGGGATCATGTCATGGATTACTCTTTATTCATACGTAATAAGCACATAAACAAGTAATTCAAGTTGACAATATTATAAGATTTGAAACTATACGCATCTTTGTATCACGTTCTTGTGTATTAAGGTATTAATTATAAGATATACAACGTGTACCCCACTGATATGCTATTCTTACTTGCACTATCTCAAGGCATCTAAGATTTTCCCAATGATTTTCTAGATTTTCAGAATGAAGCTACATCTATTAGCACAGGAAAAATCAAGCAGAATTCATAAGGATTATCGAGAATCATAAGATTCAGAATCGAGTGATTCATTTGTCTTGGTTTCATGTGATTTTCTTCTTTGAATATCGGGATGATGATTCAGGATAATAGATATGGTGTTTGATTTTCAGGTAAGGGGATCCAACTTTTATCTGGATTTGATTACAATGAATCAGGAGTGATTCAAGGGTGAGAACATGCTCAACGGTTAATGCAGAGACATGTCTTGATTCGTTCTCTCCTTGCATACTTGTGAGTATGGGCAGTGAGATGAACCGCATTAATTGTGCTAACGACATAACCCGAAACTGATCTCAAAAGAAAATTATTGCCAAAATCTAACATCCTTTATCTGATAATGATCTTTTCTATTCTTTTACATACACACACTTGCAAACATGGGTTCAATTCACAGTTGTAATTTAGATTTAGTTTCCACACTACTAGTGATTCAAAGACGCATACAGCCTACTGACAATTCAAATTACTTGTAAATAGACAGATTAAAAACATAATAATTTAAACAATTAAGTAAACATGACGCAATCATTTCCCATATGAGCAGTCTATGGTGTTTAGATCATTTCTGATGTACTATCATTTACTCTTTTCTCAAGTTAACTTTGAAATTTTCTCCATTTTGTTTTTTGATTTTTGTAAAATATTTTTAAAAACTAAACGAACTATACAGAAAGTTTAAAAGAATTAAAAATTTAACCTCCATGAATTGAATTGAGTTAAGAAAACTTAGTTTTCACTTAGGATTGAACATTCCTATCAAGTTAACAAGATGCTCAAAACGGGATCGATCAAATGCCTTTGTGAAAAGGTCAGCAAGATTGTCATCCGTGTGAACTTTTACAAGTTTGATTAAATGCTTTCAGCACAATCACGGATGAAATGATGGCGAATCTCTATGTGTTTAGTTTTGGAATGTTTCACCGGGTTATTTGTGATGGACATGGTGGCATTGTTGTCAATGAATAGAGGAGTTCCAGTGAAGTTTAAGCCGTAGTCTCTCAACTGCTACTGAATCCACAGTATCTGAGAACAACCGCTCGCTGCAGCAATGTATTCTGCTTCACAAGTTGAGACAGAAACCGTTGACTGCTTCTTACACTGCCAGGAGACCAGTCTGTCTCCTAAGAATTGACATCCACCAGAAGTTGACTTTCTGTCAAGGTTACAACCGCCATAATCTGAATCAGTGTAGGCTTTGAAGTCGAATGACTGCTGCTTAGAGTACCAAAGACCTAATCGGGGTTTCCCTTTCAGGTATCTGAAAATTCTCTTCACGGCTATCATATATGACTCCTTCGGTTGAGACTGAAACCTTGAGCATAAGCACACAGCAAACATTATATCGAGTCTTGAAGCAGTGAGATACATAAGTGATCCGATCATCCCACGGTACAATCTGCTGTCCACATCCTTTCCATCTTTGTCAGGATGCAGACCATGATTGACTGGGATAGGTGTTCCATAAGTACTACTATCATTCATCTTGTATTTTGATAAAATGTCCTGCACATACTTAGTTTGATGTAGATAAATGCCATCCTCTCTTTGACTGACTTGCAGACCCAGGAAGAATGACAGTTCACCCATATTACTCATTTCAAATATGGACTTCATCACCTGCTCGAATTCCCTACACATCCCTTCATTGGTAGACCCAAAAATGATGTCGTCGACATATACTTGTACAAGAAGAATGTCACCTCCTGCTTTCCTAATGAAGAGAGTCGAGTCAATCTGTCCACGGTCGAAACCATTAGACAGTAAATGTTTAGATAATGTCTCATACCATGCCCGCGGTGCTTGATGAAGACCATAAAGTGCTTTGTCGAGCTTATACACTTTATTGATATTATACGGATCTTCAAAGTCGGGAGGTTGAGTGACATAGACCTCTTCATGAACTTTACCATAAAGGAAAGCACTCTTCACATCAAGTTGATAGACCTTGAAGCTGACATATGTGGCATAAGCCAAGAACAGTCGAATGGCTTCAATTCTAGCAACTGGGGCATATACTTCCGTGTAATCCAAGCCCTCTTGCTGATAAAAACTCTGAACAACCAATCTTGCTTTGTTCTTCACAACAACATGACGATCATCCGTCTTGCACTTGAACACCCATCTGGTTCCAATTGGTTGAAAACCCTTTGGCAAGTCAACCAAATCCCACACGTGCAACTTTTGGAATTGAGACAATTCATCTTGCATCGCCTCAATCCAGCAGTTGTCAGTGAGAGCCTCCTTCACATTCTTCGGCTCTAACTGGGACACGAATGCAGCATGCAGACATTTTTCCATGACACTAGTGTCAAGTATCTCTGTGTAAAGACTGGTGTTCTCAGTGATGGTTCGATGACGAGTCTGAACGCCGGCATAAGGATCACCAATAATGTTGTCGATTGGATGATTCCTATGTACTCTTGTCTCCTGTATAATCGGTTCCTGAATTTCTGGATCAAGATTTGTGATTAACTCCCCCATTTCCTGTGTTTCAGAGGAAGAAGATTCAATGTTAATTGGATCAGCTGGAGCTTCATTTCCAACAGTTGTGTTAGGATTGGCTTGAGCGTCATCTCAAACAACAAGAACATCTTCACTGTTATCACTGTCATGAGTTCCAGATGCAGATGCAGCATTGGAATCAGGAGTTACAATCGGTACAGTGGCACGAGTAGAGAAACTGGAGTCATCGCCGCCACCCAATAATTCATAAACATTTGCGGCGTCATCTGCAGATATATCAGGAAGATTGAATGACTTGAATAGCGCATTGTAATCAAAACCCCAAGCTGGACCTGTTGGTTCGGGTGGAATGCTGTGTTTACTAGAATCCACTTCAAACCATTCCTCGACAGTACGAGTTCCTATATTGTACACTCTCTTGCAAGGCGAGTTGGCAACGTATCCTAAGAAGATGCCTTCCACTGCTTTTGCATGAAACTTAGACTGGCAGTCTTTATACTGTAGCAACAACGAACAAGGACTACCAAAAGGAACTAGGTAATCAAGATTGGGAAGACGATTGTTGATCAACTCGTAACAAGTCATGTTGTGCCTCTTCACTACCATAACTCTGTTTAAGACGTGACACGCTGTATTAACTGCTTCTTCCTAGAAAGTGACAGGAAGCTTTGCATCCGACAGCATAGTCCTTGCAGTCTCAATCAGTGTTCTGTTCTTCCGTTCAGCAACTCCATTCTGCTGAGGCGTGTACGGCGCGCTGAATTCATGACGGATCCCTTTCTTGAGACAGAAAAGCTCCATCAAATTATTCTTGAACTCAGTTCCGTTGTCGCTCCTTATCCTTCTAACTTTCAGCTTGCAGAGATATTCCAAGCTCAGGATCAAGTATTGAAGAATATCAGTAGTCTCGTCTTTAGTACCTAAGAAATGCACGCAAGAAAAACGTGAGAAATCATCAGTTACTACTAGACAGAACGACTTACCTCCAATACCCCTGATACTTATGGGGCCAAACAGATCCATGTGTAATAGATCCAAAGGGGTATCAATATAGTTTTGGAGCTTGGGCTTGTGAGACTTCCGTTGCTGTTTGCCCTTTTTACAAGGCATACAGTCATCTCTAACGGTAAATCTCAGCTTAGGAACCCCGGTTACCAAACCGTTTCGGACAAGATGATTCATTTTACGATAAGAAATATGTCCGAGTTTCTTATGCCACAAGATGTAGTCAAGCTTTGTCGCTTTGGTAAGCAAACAAGTAGAAACTGATGAGGTGGTTGTTGCCACGCTCATATCGATCTGATAGGTGTCGTTTGTTCTTGGCGCTCTCATCAGGATCCAATCTTCTGGAACTTCAAAACCGGGTTTGAGAATCAGGCATTCTGACTTGTCAAACATCACCGAGTACTCCTTATCACACATTTAGGAGACACTCAACAGGTTATGCTTCAGTTACTCGCAGAAGTTGACATTGTCAAAGCTGACACAACCGTTCGAAACCACGCCTTGACACGTGATGATGCCGCCTTTTTCTCCGGCAAAGGCCACATAGCCGCCTCTGAATGGTTTAACGTCTTGAAGCAAGGCCATGTTTCCTGTCATGTGCCTGGAACATCCACTATCTACATACCAGCGGTTAGAGATAGTACCCTTCGAACGTCCCTGCACGAGTCACAAAAGAATTAGTTAGTTTAGGAGACCCAAGCCATTGTGGTCTTGGGTCGTCCATCCTTTTCAAAATAATCCACTTCTTTTAACTCACAGTCATGATGACTGTTCAAAATTGATGAATCTTTGGAGGAATTGGGAACAGGAGATTGAGAACCTTTTACTTTCTTGTTCCAGGATCTCTTTTGTAACTTAACCAGAACTGGAGACTTTGGCTCAACCACAGCTGGTGAACTTGTGGAAGCTTCACCTGATTGAGCTTTAGTCAGCTGTTCCAGCTTTCTCAACCTCTTATTCCTTCTTCTTCTCTGTGGCTTAGAGAGTCTAGCCACAGATTTCTCACCAGTACGTGTACTACCAGATGTAGACACACGAGGTACAGCAGGTTGCTTTACCTTTCTTGCAACAGATGGTTTGGCCTCATATTTGATCTTTGGCTTTACCATCGGTTGGACTGGTGGTTTCACCACATTCTTCTTTGGACTTTTGGGAGATGGTTTCACTGGTGGCGACCTGGGGATAACAGCTAGTTGTGAAACAACAGGCCGTTTCCCTTGGTTCTTAGAAGGACAGTTCACAAAAATGTGACCAACCAAGCCACAGTGAAAACAGTTCCTCTTGTCTACATAAGTTCTCTTGTAAGGCTCATTAGATCTGGCCTTAGATAACTCAGCATTATGAGCAGGAGGAGTTGGTTTCTGAACAGCAGTCTGAACCTTAACAGTTTGATTTTTGGGAGTATAGTATTTTTCCAAAATTTCTTTGTAACCAAGCCCAAAGTGAGCTGAAAAAGCCTCTTTCTTTACTTGGTTAAGGTTTTTATACCCCCCATAAAGCATTACTTTAAGTTTATCATTTGATTCAATGACATCAGGTTCAGTTAAAATGAAATTATCACCATTAGTGATAATGTTTTTCTTGACTTTCTGTTCAGTCAACAACTCCTCAGATACTACTCCTTCAGGGCAAGAGTTAACCGACCCATCTTCAGAAGCAGTAACAAACTCCTCACTAGATGTGGAGTTAGCCTTACTTGAGGATTCATCCTTTTTAGGGGAATCATCCTTATCAGAGGACTCATCTAGACAAGTGAGATCATTGTCTATTAAGCTATTGACAAACTTCCCGCTCACTGGTGGAGGAATGGCATTGGTACCAAGACCTAGACCATTCATTTTCCTCACTACAGATTTGTAGTGTTCCACCACAAAGCGAGAGTTTTTCAACTTCTCATTTGTGCATTTTAACTACAAGATCTCATTTTGCAGTTTGTTGATTTCATTGTTCCGTTTTTCTAACCCCTTATAAGCAATATCTAAGTGAAGCTGTTGATCGCTCATTTTTAAAGAATACTCACGTTTTTCCTTTTTCAATGTTTCAATAGACTCTTTAAAACGTTTTTCATTTTCTTTATAGTTTAGAGCTGCCATACTTAGGGGTTCGATTTTGTCTTGAAGCTTAGAGTTTTCAAGTTTTAGCCCTAGACACTTAGAACATGAAACAACAGAAAAGGGATTAGAATCTACCTCAGACGATGAACTTGTTGCTTCTCCAATGGCCATGAGAGCAACAGTTGTGGTTGATTCTTCTTCATCAGCTACATAATCTTCCTTTTCTTCAGCTTCCTTTACCTTCTCTGTAGCAGCAGTTTCCCTTCTCTCTGCTTTCATCATCTCCATGATCTCAGTCATGAGACCAACCCGTGTTTGTGCCATGATGGCATCCTCAAGATGAACACCCCAGTCAAAGTTTTCGTCCTGATGGGCTACCAATGCATTGGACGTTCCACCTTGGCTTTGATTGTGGTGGTTTGAATTGTTTTGGCCATGGCTGTTTCCTTGGCTGGGTCGGGTAAAACCAGAGGCAGGTGCTCTTTCTTTCTGACACTCACGAGTAAAGTTTTCATAGTTTAGACACTTGTAGCATTTTACCTTGGATTTGTCAAACCCGACCTTGGCATTAGGATGCCCGCCAATAAACTTTCTTCCTGTTTTGTTCAGGAAACGCTTGGCTCTCCTCAATAACATGGCCATATTCCATTGAATATCCATGTCCTCCATGTCATCAGGATCCACTTGATTAAAATCTTCTTCAATCGTCTCTGGATCAGTAAGCTTGCAACCTATGAAGTTTTCATATGCAAGCATGCAAGATGAGAATAGTGCTACATGATCTTCAGCTATTCTGGTTATAGCTGAGTTGTTAGCTGAAGACGTAGCAGGAGGATTTCTCGAGGTATTTTGATGATGAGACCCCAACCCTGATCCTGAAGCATAGCAAGCATGACCACCACACCCAGTTGAGTGATCTTCTTCAGTAGATTTCCAGTGAAGAGGGCAAGTCCAGAGCCCGATGACTTGGATGTGGAAGTCGTCCCGTGATACATAGAAGGGTCTTCTGTCTGGGGTCTTCCAGAGCTCTCTTTTCTTCTTAGGTTCATGTCATAAGCTTGAACCTTTCCTATTGCCTCTTCAACTGTCATCTCATAGAATTTAGGATTTTCCCTCATCAGGGTTGTGTACATCTCAAATTTGGGTGGTAAAGCATCCAAAAAATTTTCCACCATCTCTTCATTCGGATACTTGAGTTCAAAAGCCTTCAACTCAGTCTGTAAATGATAGAACCTAGAGATGAGGTCATCTAAAGATTCGTTCTCAAGAAATCTGAAGCACTCATACTGCTTCCTGAGAAGATCCCGCTTACTCTTCTTCATGTCACTATTTCCTTCGAATCTCTTCTGTAAAGCTTTCCAGAGATCCTTAGAATTGTCATACCCTCGAAAATTGTGGAACAATTCCTGAGTTAATGCCATAGTGATCGAACCAAGTGCCTTCTTCTCTCGATCATATGCTTTCTTTTCTTCCTCATCGAGTTTAGAAATAGGCTTTGGTAATTCATCATCAAGATAGATGTGTGTGGGATGCTTATATCCCTCAAGGATTGGTATCCATAATGATGAGTCAGTATATGAAATGTAGTGCTCGAAACGTGCTTTCCAATTAGAATAATCGTTCACGTTCAGCAACTTTGGTGGTTTCTGTGGTGTACCGATCTCATTATCATAATTTAACATGTTTCCCAAATTCTGAAGATTCAACATAGTGAACACTTAGTCAAATTTCAGAAAAGTCAGACACAGCTGCGCACTTGACTTTGGCCTTGCGCACTTGAGAAATAGTCTTGCGTATTTATATTTGCTCTTGCGTACTTATAAGTACGCATGAGTAGATGTAAGTACGCAGGATATAACTTAAGTTCGCACAAGTTCAGTCTTACGCACTTGTAAGTACGCAAGAGATAACTCTTGCGTATTTAGTAAGTACGCAGAAACCTGTACTTTTTGCCATAAATTGTAAGTACGCAGGACACCTTTTCAGCAACTTTCACCAAACTTTTCCGGTCGCCTGAAACTCGCCGGAGATGGTAAAAATTCGTTTGATGATTAATGAAAATGAGCCAAAGGGTCAGAAACTTGTTTCTAACCAACCTTTGATGCTCAAATAACTTAAATACACAACAAAAATTGGTTTTTGAGAGATTTTTGCTTCTAAAAAAGTGCTCAAGAGCTACCCCTTTTTTTATCACAAAAATCAACAAAAATACCTCTTTTTGCTTGTAAAACTCAGTAAAAACGTCTCCAAACTCACTTACAACACTCGAATTCAAGAGCAATGCTCTGATACCACTTGTAGGTCCCTTCGTGTGTGTCGGATCGTTGCATGCAAGTGGTCTACTAGTCGGACCGGGTGCGGAATACCCGTGACTAGGTGGAGAGTCTAACTAAAACAAAGTAAACCAAACACGAGAGTCACAATAAAAGCCTTTTCTATTATAAACACTCAATGGTTACAGAGATATTACAAATTGCGTACTTAACAAACTGAGTTCGTCTAAGATATTAGTTCTGCGTACTTATCCTCTGTGAACCAAACCTATTTATACAGACCTGATGCCTGCGCACTTAGCAAGTGCGCAGGACCAAATGCTCTTGCGTACTTAACAAGTACGCATGGGTCTTCATGCGTACTTGCTAATTACGCAGGAGCTTTCTCCTGAACACATGTAAGTGCGCAAAACACTTAGAAGAAATGCAACATACATTATGTAAAAGTAAATACAACTCGATAAACTATTACATAACGACTCTTACATACAAAGACAATTTACAGACATTAGAAATACAAACTAAGACTCTATCTAGAGTGTTGTCACAGGAAAGTGCATCAACAGTTTGGGTAAGGCCTTGCACTTCACCAGTTTGAATCAACGAGGGCGCCATGATGCCTATCTGTTACATATAATGTAAGAGTACATAATCCCTTATTGACTACATACAACTCCCACTGAACTTCAGAACTATTCCTAATCAATGTCTTTATGACTGGCAGTAACCGACAGCGTTTGACAGTGATTAAAGAATGGTTCTTGGTAAACGGCAGTTCTAGTACGTATCTCAGGTCAGAGGATACTAATGAGTATACCAATAGCAAAACATCATATGACAAAGATCCATGAAGATGATTTGATGCGAGTTACATCCAACATTATTCAAAATGAGGCCTCCGAAGTTCGGAGTCATCTCCTTGAGCCGAAGTTTAGAAAAGTCTTAATTCAGAGACGTTCCCACGAGTCTGACCGACTACGAATAATTAAGAATAAAAAATTCATGGATTAAACGTATTAAGATCGAACACAGTTATAAGAATTCAGAATTGCATTTAAATCAGTAAACCAAAAAGAATTCAAAAGTACAACTGTTTAAATGTTTGCACATTCAAAATACTAAATCAAAACATATCACTAGCAAATCTAAGACCAATAGCATCTCTGTGAAGATCATGCTTTTCATGAGTCATGGGCTTAGTAAACGGGTCCGCTAGGTTTTGATTTGTGTCTACTTTGCTTATCACGATGTCTCCACGTTCTACAAATTCCCGTATATAGTGGAACCTCCTTTGAATGTGCTTGGCTTTGTTATGAGATTTGGGCTATTTGGCTTGAGCTATAGCACCTGTGTTATCACAAAGTATCTCGATTGGTTGGCGAATACTAGAAACCACATCGAGGTCAGTAATGAATTTCTTCATCCATGCAGCTTCCTTAGCAGCATCTGATGCGGCTATATACTCAGATTCGGTGGTTGAATCCGCCACTACACTCTGCTTTGAGCTCCTCCATTAAGAGTGAATACGAAACCCGACTGTGAGCGAGAGTCATCTCGGTCAGTTTGAAAGCTAGCATGAGTGTAACACCGTACAGTGAGCTCCTCTTTCACCCCTCCAAATATTAAGAACATGTTTTTGGTCCTTCTTAAGTACCTCAGGATGTTCTTGACTGCAGTCCAATGGGCAATGCCAGGACTTTGCTGGAAACAGCTGGTCATGCTTAAAGCATACGGGACGTCAGGTCTAGTGCACAACATAGCATACATGATAGAACTAATCGCTGAGGCATATGGAATTGCTTCCATTTCCTTAATTTCAATATCCGTGGAAGGAGATTGTCGTTTGTTTAACACAATGCCTTTAGTCATCGGAACACCTCCTTTCTTGGAGTTTTCCATCCTAAAGCGTGTCATCATTTTGTCTATGTAAGTACTCTGACTTAGCCCTAGAAGCCGCTTAGATCTATCCCTGTAGATCTTGATTCCTAGAATGTAAGCAACTTCTCCAAGATCCTTCATTGCAAAACAAGATCCTAACCATTGTTTGACTTTGTCAAGCACAGGGATGTTGTTTCCAATGATTAGTATATCATCCACATACAAGATGAGAAATGATATAGTGCTCCCACTAGCCTTTCTGTAAACACAAGGCTCATCTTCATTCTTGACAAAACCAAATTCTTTGATTTTCAGATCAAAATGAAGATTCCAGCTTCGAGATGCCTGTTTAAGTCCATAAATGGACTTATTCAGTTTGCAGACCCTACTAGGATACTTTGGATCAACAAAATCGTCAGGCTGAACCATATAGACATATTCAGAGAGATGTCCATTAAGAAAAGCTGTTTTGACATCCATTTGCCATATCTCGTAATCATGGTACGCGGCTATGGCAAGTAGTATCCTGATCGATTTGATCATAGCAACGGGTGAGAAAGTTTCATCGTAGTCAATACCTTGAGTTTGAGTGAAACCCTTTGCAACTAGCCGTGCTTTATAGGTTTGTACATTACCATGTATGTCGGTTTTTCATTTGAAAATCCATTTGCTCCCTATTGCCTGAGATACTGGGGGTAGCTCAATCAAGTCCCAGACCTGATTATCACGCATATATTGCATCTCGGCGTTCAAGGCTTCAAGCCATTTCCCTGATTCAGGATCTGAGATAGCAGATTTGTAGGTTCGTCATTTGACTCAGCAACTAACAGGACTTTATAAGCTTCAAGATGCCATAGGTATCTATTAGGTTCTTTACGAGACCAGCTACTTCTGCGAACGCTTGTGTTTATGTATGATTCATCAGCAACAACTTCTTGTTGATCAGACGCTCCGACTTCCTCAGCAGTTGTTTGTGTTTCTCGAATTTCATCAAGATCCATAATATTATTTTCGGTTCCTCGATTTAGAAGATCTTCCTCGAGAAAGCGTCCTTTCCTTTTGATGGAAACAATGTTTGCATCAGGATGATAGAAATAATATCCGCTTTTGTTGTAGTAACCGACGAAAACAACTTTTTCGCCTCTGGGATCGAGCTTGTCATCAGAATCGCTGGTGACATATGCATCACATCCCCATACTCTAAGGTAAGAAAAATTGGGTTTAGACCCGTGCCATATCTCATATGGGGTTTTGTCCACCTTCTTAGTCGGTGCCAGATTTACATGGCGGGCGGCGGTCATAAGAGCATAACTTCAGTAGGAGTGAGGCAAGTTAGTTCTACACATCATCGATCGAACCATATTAAGTAGAGTTCGATTTCTCCTCTCGCTCTCGCCATTAAGTTGGGGTGTGCCAGGAGGAGTGGGCCGAGAAATAATTCCGTGCTCCTTCAGATGATTAAGAAATTCTAAGCTGAGATACTCACCACCTCGATCTGATCGAAGTGTCTTGATAGATTTATCGAGTTGTTTCTCTACTTCATTTTGAAACTCTTTGAACTTTTCAAATGTTTCATGCTTATGTTTCATAAGATAGACATAAGCATATCGACTATAATCGTCAATAAATGAAACGAAGTATCTTTCATGATTTCTACACATCAGTGTGTATAAGGCCTAGCAGATCCTTGGCTCATTCACCAACATGAGTGAAGGGGTCCTTTTTGAGTTTGCCAGCTAAACAAGACTCGCAATTATCAAATGAGTCATGTTCGGTAGGTTCAAGAATTCCCTCGGATTAGAGTCTTTTAATGCGTGTCTTGCTTATGTGGCCAAGTCGACAATGCCATAGAAAAGTATCATTAATGCCAGATTTGATACGTTTTGAAAGATTATATATGTTATTGTCAATTTAAACGTCAATCTCATAAATACCGTTTTGAGGTTTAGCGTCAAAATAAAAGATATCATTTAAGTAGACAGAAATAGCAATACCATTAAAAACGTACTTAAATCCTTGTTCAAAAAATAAAGAAACTGAAATAATGTTTCTGGTTAAACCAGGTGCAAACAAACAATTGTTTAAAACAACCACAAGGCCAGAAGGACATGAGAGATGATATGTTCCAGTTGTAAGAACTAGTACTCTTTTCCTAGCACCAACGATGAGCTCCATGTCGCCTTGTTTCAGCTTCCTCCAACTTTTAGACTCCTGCAAAACATTAATGATGTGGTATCCACATCCAGTATCAAATACCCATGTGTTGCTAGAAACAGTAAAAATTTCAATACCAATAATGAGAATACCTGAAGAGGTGCGCTCACCACTGGCCCTCTGCAGCTTCAGCTTGGCTAGATATTCAGGACAGTTACGTTTCCAGTGTCTCATTTTGTTGTATTCAAATCATTGGTGCTCCTCAGGAGGGGGTGCTTTTGAATCTTTCTTGTTATTGTTGGTGGCAGGCTTGGCAGCAACATTAACCTTCTTCTTGCCTTTGCTATTATAACCACTTTTTTAGGGTTAGGTTTTTTAACACCAGCAGATCTGACCATCAGAACTTGATTTTTCTTTCCTTTGATATTCATCTCGGCCGTTTTGAGCATACCATGTAGCTCGGCCACTGTCTTCTCCAAGCCATTCATGTTGAAATTCATTACGAATTGAGCATAGGAGCTTGGGAGAGAGTTTAAGATGAAATCACTAGCCATGTCATCCTTCATGGGATATCCAAGTTTGTTCATCTGGTCGATGTACCCTTTCAGCTTAAGTACATGAGCACTAACAGGCGTGCCCTCTTGCATCGTGCAACGAATGAGCTGAGACATGGTTTCATAGTGTTCTTGTCGGGCTTGTTTCGGGAACATGCCCTTAAGTTGCTCAATCATGTCAAAGGCACTCAGGTCCTCCATGCTCTTTTGGAGCTCACGGGACATGTAGGCTAGCATAAGGCAGGCCACCTCAATGGCATCATCTCTTTGTTTTTCCCAGGCCTTACGAGCGACAGCCGTGTTACCATCGGGTGCCTCAGGGACTGGTGCATCGAGAACATAGAGCTTCTTGGCCATCTTGAGAACTATTCTTAGATTATACTGCCACAAGTGAAAGTTGGTGTTATCCAGCTTTTCATTCTCAAGGATAGACTTGAGAGCGAAGGAGTTATTAGTATTATTATTTTCAGTAGACATCTGTCAAGATAAGCAAAGAAAATAAATTAGTATAAAGAGTGAAAAATCCTTATTAATTTATGACCCAATTACAGAAATTAGAATAAGGAGTGAGAATCTAGCTAATTCAGTCACTAATGGTAGCTGTGGCATACAACATTAGTAAGTGGGTAACTAGACTAACAATTAGTATTAATTGTGGAAAGATGCACAACTCTCGTGTATGAGGCCGCTAAGACAAGACATGTCTATGCATTGATACATTTAGCCTCATCTATGCCCACTTTTAATGTCTTGACAGCTGGGGCATGTAACAAGAGAGAAAAGTAATAGTCGTCCTAAAACAGGTAGTTGCGGAAGGGCCGGATGTGTCAACGAAACCCTTGCGCCTTGGAAGGATAAACTACGCATCCAGTGCGGTACTGTGGCTCGAAACACCGATGTTTCGTTTTATGCTCCAAGTATTCCTTATAATAGGATGGCATAAACCATTGGTTTTAAATATGGGTTCCAAATTTAGTGTTTACCGAATAGGGTCAAACACAACGAATGATTAAATCATACGTGTGTTGTAAAAGCCAGTTTTACTATTTAAAGTCATGACAAATTTGATGAACCCTTTCATATCTCAGGACACTTAATTTTAAATAACCTATTAAAACTAAGTTTGTCACGATTTGAATAACCAATTAAAGTTAATAGTTGAAAACTATTAAGTTATAAGTTTTGAAATTAAATATAGTTTAAATTACAAAACTTTAGCGGTTATTTATTTTATAAAAACAAGTCAGTTGTTATTTTTATAAAATTCTACAAGTTGTAAAATTAGAACTTGTGATGACAGATTGTGACATTTTAAAACTCCTTTTAAAACGTTTGGTGTTTGGTTGGTTTATAATAAATTTAAGTTATAAAAAAATAAAAGCAACCATAAAGTAAATAAATATTTAAATCTTTTAGGGCCAAGTTTGTTTGATCTTGCTAGAGCCGGTTAGCAAGACCAAACGGGTCACGGGGTCCACAAAATTAAAACAACCACAAGGATGGATTTCCGTGCATCTAGTCATCTCGGATGACTCCCACTGAATCCATGATTCCTATTGCGTCTTCAGATTTGTCTTCGGGTTTTTATTACATTACATAAAATAAAAAAACCTATTCTATTACAACTTTGAGCCATCAAAAGTGGGCCAAAACCATGAAACCAAAAACTGAATAATAAACACAAACAACTCAATCACATAGGTCAGGCCAGATTTACATATTCAACACAATCACATACGGGCAATATATTTGGTCAAATAAAATAAAAAAAATTGACCAAATTAATAAATAAAAAAATTGCCCCAAAAAAACAGATCAGATCAGAAGCTTCAAGATAGTTAAAGTTTGTGATTAATCTAACCGGTGAAACCAGACCGGTTCCGATTTGCGTGTTATAACCCAGGCTCTGATACCACTGTTAGGATTCAGTGGTGATCAGTTTGACTTTTGTAAAAACGGGTTTTGACAGAGAAATTAATTAATTCAGTTAATTAATAAATACGCAGCGGAAAATAAAATCATAACCTATTTAACAGCACTGACAAACCGAACAGGATCTGGTTATGAACACGCAAACACAAAAAACAATTAATCTACTGATAAGATTAATTATACCTTAGTGGTTTATGATTAACCGGTTGAGACACCTAGGTACAACGAACCGAAGCTAGACACGAACCAAAACCGCGGGAAAGGGGTGGCGCGCCGGTCGGCGGCGGCGGCTTGAGGCTGCCGAAACTTTCAAAGGTTGGAGCTTTGCTACTTGTCTCAAGCTACTTCGGAAATTGCCAAAAAGAAAAAGAGATGCTTCGGAAATTGCCAAAGAAGAAACGATCTTCTTTTGCTTCTTGTTTGGCCGCTTCACAATAGTAGGTTAGAACCAGAATATATATTAGGATTATTATTCTTTTAAACCAGAATTATAAACCCTATTAATTGATTCTGAGCCCAAAGTCCAATACGAGATAAAAAACTTATACCCATTTAATTGTTTTAATGAAAGATTAAAACAATATATGTATAATTATTATTTATAAACAAGTATAAATAATAATTCCCGTCTAACGAATATATATAAAATATATCGTCTCGCAAACAGTTTGTAATTACCAGTTAAGCAGGTTAAGTGGATTTAATGTTCGTTGCCCTAGGTGTAACTCTTATGGGTCATAGCTCGGTCAGGCGCATTGTCCATCTGGTCGGTCCATAAAATCCAACAGTAGGTTTCCATCTTTTGAACTTGACACACCTAGTCCTTCTAATTATAAATAATACATATTCTATTCTAAATACAAATTTAGACTAAATACAATCTAGTACCTAAATTTTAAGTAACAAGACTTGGACAATTAGTGTCCAACAGTTCCCCCTAATTGTTTAAGTGTTGTTCTTTGAATTTTGATGCTTCTGCATCATACGTTCTCTGGTAACTATTTAAACTGTTGTCCTTCTTTTCCTGCTCTCTATTCGAGTGTGTTCCTTGAACTGTTCTCCACTTGACTTTACTTCTACCTTTATTTCTTTATACATCATCTTTTGAACTATCCATGCACCCTGCAGTAACATCCATCCCTTCTCTCTCTGGGATCCTTGTCTTCATAGTCTCTCTACTATCTCTCCACTGCTTTCTTTTGCATAAGTCCAGCCTCTTGTGCATCTCCCTGGAATTTCTCTTTGCAGCCTTGTATCGAGTCTAAGTCTATACCATAACAGTTCTTCCTTGGGTTTGCACAACAATAAACACTCACAAGTGTTCCTCTTTTCTTTGTTGCTTCTATCTTTGTAACACCCGAATCACCAATAAACAACCTCATGTTTTTGTTTCTAATTTGTGAACTAATACTATTCCTTTTCCCTTTCGTTATAACAGTATTCTACCTAAGCTTTGCACCAATTATACTTTTGACCCGTTTCTCTTAAACTTGGTGAGCAATTACTAGGCTAACATCACCCCCTAATTGTTAACCCATGTTTCAACGTCTCCCTTGTTCTTGTCACTCTTCTCTTGTTTGTTGCTTGCCACACTCTGTCTTTCCTTTTTTTGAATTCATTGCAAATTTGAGAATCCAACTGCGTTCCTCACTGAGCAATTTTCTCTAGTCATCCTGACCCACTATTGCTTTTACCATGGCCTCTAATACTTCCTGGATATGCCATACACCATGAAAATGCATTCCTTTCTCCCGGATTTGCACACGATCCGTAACGTTCCTGGTTCCAATCGTTCCTTATAACAGCCCTTATGGCCTTTCCTTTTGATGAACCAAATCTCATAAAATTAACAGCCCTATGGCTTTGTCTCTGTTTTCATAGCACAATAACAAAATAGCAATTTTCTAAAAAAACTTTCTGACATGTTCTTGTTCTTCTCTGGTGTTTCCTGTGAATTCCAACACCCAACAATTCCTTCTTCAATAATTTCCTTCACGAACATCTTATTTTCACTGATCCTTTAACGAATAAACCGAACATCTATACTTCTTCCAAATTCGCCATAGTCCAACCAAAAACACACAAACACCGACTTTGCCTTCTCTTGACTGCGCCGATCGTAACAGCAACTTTCTCTCTGGTTGTGTCTTCTTCCTCGCGATCACAAACAGCCCCTTCTCCTTTCCATGACAACAGATCGGTCTCTCTTTCTCACCAATTAGACTATAAGCCGAAAAAATATACTTCTGATGATCGGCCCTTCCTTTTAAATTGAAACAGATCAAAACGATTTCTTGGTTTTTGTTTTGCAATTAATAATCCAATCGATTTCTTTAGTCATCCTAACCCACTATTGCATTTACCATGGCCTCTAATCCTTCCTGGATATGCCATACACCATGAACACGCATTCCTTTCTAACGGATTTGCACACGATCCGTAACGTTCCTGATTCCAATCGTTCCTTATAACAGCCCTTATGGCCTTTCAAACAACAATTAATCAAGAATCATAATATACAACGAACAAAAACAACAGGGATGAACCCAAACAACGTATTGCATTAATCGAACCAATATGGGTTAAAAATTTACAGACTCCATCGATTTCTATTTATATAGCCCCTACTCTAATCGTTGCGTCGTTTCTCTTTGAACTGCTTTACACACATTCAGCAGGTGTGTCTCGTTTGCCAATCGTCGCTGCATATGGATGTAGGTTTCCATCTTTTGAACTTGACACACCTAGTCCTTCTAATTATAAATAATACATATTCTATTCTAAATACAACTTTAGACTAAATACAATCTAGTCCCTAAATTTTAACTAACAAGACTTGGGCAATTAGTGTCCAACAGTAACAAGAGAAACAAACGAATTGCAAACTGGAGATCGAATAGAAATCTTGAACAAACAGTGGATTGATCTTTGAATCGTGATTCACTATCAAATAAACCTATTTATGGATTACACAATGATTTATTGGATTAGACAAAGATTTCCTTAAAGGAATCAAGATTTGATAATTCTCTGTGTGGTTTGATAATTCTCTGTGTGGTCACCAAGAGCCGTCTGAGACCTTTTTCCCCTTTTTTGTCGAACAGGAAAACCACGGCCTTTTCAATCGATATATGCGTATTTTTCTTCCTTGTTATAATCGGCCATATTATAAGCCCAAGTCCAAGTGACTGAGTCCATGCGAATTGTAAGGCCTCAACCCAGAAGATCTCACTTGTTGGATTTACTAATAAACATAGTTATCAAAATGCAGAACTTAAATTTAAAACATACAATCGTAGTGGAAGCATACAACATTCAAATACATAACAGCGGAAGTCTCGTCATAAATAAGAACATTGTCTTAACATAAGTTCAAATAAATAGATTATTAACTACATATAAAAAATAAATGTATTATAACCAAAATTTTCTAACATGTATCTAGAGATGATGGCTGAGCTTGTCTTTTTAATGTTTATTTTTAGACGGTTCTAACTTATATCCACAATGATGATGCTTGATATTTGATGCTCTTAAAAAGAAAAGCTGATAGATAAATGGATTTATTAATAACTATATATAAAAACAAATACAATATAATTAAAATTTCCAACCTTTAATTAACTGATGGTTGAGGAAGAATCAAAACAATTCAATGTGATTTAAGGAATTGCATAGGATGTAAGGTTGAAGATCATCAATTATCAGGTTTAGGTGTGTTATTATATAGATAGGTGTTAGGATTTGATTAAATATATTTCTTAAACACGAACTATAACAGATTTTTAGAGATAAACCGGAGTTTAAAATATCAGTTAAAAAAACGTCTATATCCATCCACGTAATTAAAATAAAATAAACTTAAAAATAAAAATTTTAATTCACCGTTTCTAAAAATATTAAAATTAATATAAACTTAAAAATTAAAATTGCAATTCACCGCTTCTAAAGATAAACATAGATATATTAAAAATAAAAATTAAACTCCATCGCTTCATAAAAATATTGAATATTAAAATTAAAATAACTTAAAAATAAATATTTGAATCTATCGCTTGTAAAAATAAATCATGGTTTATTAAAAAGACAAATTTAAAATGACCGCTTCTGATATTAAAAAAGTATTCAACCGCTTCTAAAAAATAATTACAAAGCTTCAAAAACAACTTTTGTACTAGTGTGTCAGTCTCGTACCAGGTAGCCATCACGTCTTTGCACGCCCTCTTTTCTTATTACATGAAGTATATACTAAAAGTCTGCTAACGCTGGTGAGTTCTAGTTTAAAGCAAGTAAACTTAAACAATGTTTCGTATCATATTTTCCTGGGTAGAAATATATATATATATATATATATTTATCATTGTCTTTCATCATTTCATATGTCATTGTAACATCCCAGTTATTCTACAAAATTAATTTAGTATTAAAAGCATAAGAAATTCAATGATGGAGGGGCAAAAATGAAAAATTGATAAACCTAATTAAAACTATCCTATCTACCAGCTGCCACCCCCCAATACCATTTTTGTTTCCTTCTTCCTCGTCGCCTGCAACTCAAGACCAAGCACCACCCTTACCTACTTAAACACTAAAAATCGCCCATTCCGTGTGTATTTCACAAGGAGTGAGCTCCTTAGAACATGGCAACCTCAATGCTTACGGGTTAGTCCGAAACAAGATGGAGAGAGGATGTAGCAGGTGGGTCAGACGTGACGGCTGAGAGGGCGGTGGGTGAGAGCTTACCGATGGTTAGGGCTTGCATGGGATGACAATGGCAAGGACGATAAGCTCTACAGTGGAGAAGGTCATCGGCCACATCTTCACGGTGGGGGGTGGTGGTGACCTCACGGTGGTGGTTCGTCTCCGGTGACGGTGGTCACAGGGTTATGGCAGCGGTGTGAGCAAGATAGTGGAAGAGGTGGTTTCATGTTTGTAACGGTTTGTATGGTGGTAAACAATGGTGGATCGGCGGAGATAGTGGTGGCTGTTAGCGGTTTTATGGCGGTTCACGGCAGCGTGTGAGCTGCTGCCATAGCTCCGGTAGCAGCAGCAGGTTCGATTCACCATGGTTACGGTGGTGATATGGAGGTTCACGATGGTAGTGGTGGTGATTGTCTAAAGCTTCACGGTAATTGTTCTTATGGTGGCGGTTATGGTTAACAATGGTGGTTCTTATGAACATGGTAGTGGAGATGGAAGACTAGTGGTTAGTATGGTTCACAATGGTAGTAGTGATGGTGGTATTAGGCTTCACGAAGGTGGTGGTGGTAGTATAAAGTCTCACGGTCAAGATGGTGGTGGCCGGTGGTGGTACCGTGGCAGTGGTTGTGGTGTTTTACATAACGGAAACAGGTAGGATAGAGGAGGATGTAACCGGCGCATTGAGACGAGTTCGTGGACTTTTTAATCACTCGATTCGTTGTCCGTACGGTCAAGTTACGGGTTCGGTTTAGGTTCATATTCTAGACACCGCGTCGTGGAGGTACCTTTCTTAAACCCTAGTTAGCGACTGTTGAGTAAAAGTCCGGAACGCAAGTTCCGGCAGCAGCCAGGCACACTCTCCGGGTCGACTGTAGACTGTCCGGGCCGACCACTGACTGTCCGGGCCGACTGTCTACTGTTCGACGAGACTTAGGATCCTAGCGACACTTAGATGAGTTTTGATGGTTTTCCTGTGTTAACTTTGTTGCAAATCGTTTAGCACCCGTTTTAGCTTATACATCCCGATTTAGGATAGTTGTCGACAGACAAGTAAGTTCTAATCCTTTTTTTTGCCTACTTTTTGGGTGGTGTGCATACTTAGTGAACAATGTGTTTATTATATATTTTATATTATCAAATGATGGTGAAAGTCAGGATTTAAAATGAGAGTTTAAAAAAGGCAAACGAAGTTTAATGAATGATAATATGAAACGTTCACGAGTAGTAAAGATGTTTTTAAATGAAGAATGAATGTAAAGTCTTAAAGAAAGTCATTTCGTTAACAAGGGAAGTAAAGATAAAGTTTCCTTCGGGAATAAGTTCCAAGTCAAGCTACGGTCCCTACGGGGACAAATGTTACTATGTACAGAGAGTCGGTTATGGGCACAGTGCCTATAGTAGGGCTTCAATTCCTATAGTTGGGCTTAAGTGCCTATAGAAGGGCTCGCTGCCTACAGTAGGGTTTAGTGCCTATAGCAGGGTTTAAGTGCCTACGCAGGGCTCAGTGCCTGTGCGTAAGCAGTTTCAAATGTAATTTACGGCATGGTGACAACGTCTTGACACTAGTCAGGACTGTCACAAAATGTTACGGTGATGCATCGGGTTATCTTCCCTTAATTGTCAGCCATTGGACTTGAGTCATTTGGGCAAATATGGGAAGAAATGGAAAGTTAAAGATAAGTTTAAGTTAAGATAATGTATGTACGAGTAAAAAAATACTATAAGTATAGTTTTACCTTAAGAGAAGTATGTATGTATTAATAAATATTTTGTATGACTGATTTAAAGTAAACGTTAGAACTCAATCAGCGTTGCTGATTTTAGTATGCATATCAGTTAAGTGCAACTGGCAGTTTGGATGCTTGGCTGGCTTGAGGAGTTACCCAAACAGAATATCTGGCATGCTGTTGTTACGTTTAGTATTTTATGTTTAAAGTTATGATGTTTTTAGACAAGTTTAAACTTGTTGCAAACTAGTATGTTTACGACATATTATATATTCCGCTGCGTATGTTAAAGTTTAAATCGTTTCCACCGTGATAGGGAATGTCTTATGTTTTTGAGCTATGTGTTGATGAGTAAATTCAATAAGTGAGGCCTCCCGGGTTTGGGGCCTTACAAGTTGGTATCAGAGCCATACTTAGAGAGATTTAGACATCCCCGATGTCCAGACTTAAACTGAGAATGGGACCATGTAATAGATGCCAGTACGGGTAACTCAAGCTAAAGCATCAGACATTTAAAGTAAGTATAGCTCTTCCCTTAGTATACGTTAGACTAGAACGAGGGTTTGATAAAATCATAAAGGTGATCAGATAGAAATCAAGAAGTAGTGTAATGGTTAATTGCATACTTAGTGAACAATGTGTTTATTATATATTTTATATTAATAAACGATGGCGAAAGTCATGATTTAAAAAGAAATTTAAAAGAGGCAAACGAAGTTTTATGAATGGTAATATGAAACGTTTACGAGTAGTAAAGATGTTTTTAAACGAAGAATAAATGTAAAGTCTTAAAGAAAGTCATTTCGTTAACAAGGGAAGTAAAGATAAAGTTTCCTTCGGGAATAAGTACCAAGTCAAGTTACGGTTCCTACGGGGACAAATGTTACTATTTACAGAGACTCAGTTATGGGCTCAGTGCTTACAGTAGGGCTCAGTGCTTACAGTAGGTATTCAGTGCCTATAGAAGGGCCAGTGCCTAACGTAGGGGGTATAGAAGGGCTTGGTGCCTATAGAAGGGCTCGGTGCCTACAGTAGGGCTCAGTGCCTATAGCAGGGCTTAAGTGCCTAAGCAGTTACAAATGGAATTAACGGCATGGTGACAGCGTCTTGACACTAGTCAGGACGGTCACAAAATGTTACGGTGATGCATCGTGTTCTCTTCCCTTAATTGTCGGCCACTAGACTTGAGTCATTTGGGGGCAAATATAGGAAGAAATGGAATGTTAAAGGCAAGTTTCACATAATGTATGTACGAGTTGAAAGATACTATAAGTAAAGTTTTGCCTTAATGGTAGTATGTATGTATTAATAAATCTTTTGTATGACTGATTTAAAGTAAAAGTTAGAACTCACTCAACGTTGCTGATTTTAGTATGCATATCAATTGAGTGCAGGTGGCAGTTTGGATGCTTGGATACATCCCGTTGTTACGTTCAGTATTTTATGTATAAAGTTATGATGTTTTAAGACAAGTTTAAACTCTGTAAGTCCCAGTTTTCTTGTGGATCATCGAATACACACACAAATACGAATATGATATCAATTCTCACACTTAGTAGGCGGAAACTACTAGGTATGGTGATTCAAGAACAAGAAAGTCAAAGTAAAACCGAGTCTATTATTGTCGAGAGTTATAAATAAAACTAATTAGAACCGCTCTGTCTCATAGCTCTCCACTCGTCTAACTTGACGTATATCCTAAATTAGGTC
This sequence comes from Smallanthus sonchifolius, assembly GCA_023525975.1. Classification (NCBI taxonomy): domain Eukaryota; kingdom Viridiplantae; phylum Streptophyta; class Magnoliopsida; order Asterales; family Asteraceae; genus Smallanthus; species Smallanthus sonchifolius. Next base: position 62,418,943 of record CM042019.1, on the reverse strand, counting down.
ACGGTTATATGTTTTTATACTAGACTACATATCTTGGCCCAAGACCAAACCCGTTAACCTATAGTTCACGGTTACAAAAATCGAATACATTTATATTCGGTAACACCAACAGTTATACTTATTTGATATGTCAGCCTCACGTATAAAGACCCAATAATCTCCCCTTAGGCTGATGCTATCAAATGATCTTCATAATTCAAACGTAGCATTGTGATCACCATTTCTTGAATACAACATTTTCATCAAAATCTGTGGTTGTTGTTGTGGTTTCGATGTTGGTGTTGATAAAGTTCAACATTTCTGAACTCTCAAACTTGGGTCTCTATCCGTATTTGGATCAGAATCAGCATTTGCTTGATCATCTTGCTAAAAGAGGATGTGAGAGGAGGATTCTCAGCATCTCCTTTCCTTTTACAATCTTTCTCTTTCTTGTAGGTTCATATGTACTTTCAATGTCAAAATGAAATCACATTAGGTTCTTCTGACTCAAGTACATTCCATTGTGGTGTTCAAGCTTGTTGTCACACCCCGACCGATGACGGGATCATCGAGGCGGACAATGAAATGATTGTTCATAAGCACATGATCTACTAAGGTTACATAATTCATTAATAAGATTTAAATACCAAATATCCAAATACAATTCAAGTTACAACACCCTATTCTATAATATCACACATAATTATTTTACTAGGTCCAAAAGCCTTATGTGTAGCACCTTCAACACATAGTCATACAATCACATATCTTCACCTGAAACGTAATCCAAAACAAGTGTCAACTACGAGAGTTGGTGATTTTACATATGTTTAAATAAAATAAAAGTTTAGTTAAAAACGTTTATACAATTCATAGTTTGACATGGTATGATATGGCATAATGTGGAGAATTCACTATATGTATACCAATTGTAAGCATGTAATTATGTATATAAGCATAAAGGTTTAACGTGATAGGCATAGCACACCGCTACCCTAAAAGTGATAGGCATGGAATCAAGACTATGTGGGTTACACATAATTTAAACCATCCTAAAAGTATTCATAGCATAACAAGTGACCATGCACAAAAGCACAATAATCTACACATGTAAACACAAGTTGAATTGTATGTAAGTATGCACAGATTACGTTTCACCCCAAAATGTATAAAAATGTAAATAGGGGATATGTAACTCACATTGCAAGCGGGTATTTGTCCACGCGTGTAGGTGATAAGTATGTTGAAACGTAAGCGCGATGGGACCCTATGTGGATAAATAGGTATTATTGTATGTTTATATATGTGCGTATTCGTATTAAATGTGTATAGGTTTTATAATAATATTCCATATTATTTATTTGTATAAAATATGGTAGAAAAATGATAATAATTTTGTAAAACTTTAACTTATAAAAATATTTATATTGTTAAAATATTACATTTTTAAATAAGTAGTTATTATGTATTTATAAAAGTTTCTATTTATTTATTTATATTATCATTATTATATATATTTTTTTTGCATATCGGTTATTAGTGCATTACAAATCTTTTTATACTAAATTATAATAAAATCTTTATTGTTTTCTTATGTTATTAATAGACCAAAATGACCTACTAATATGTTTATAAAAAGTAATGACTAATACTTAACCATTATAACCATAATAACATTTAGGATTTTATGTCCTATGATTTCTAATCGTCTCCTTTTTACGTTAAATCCGCCCTTTTATACGTCATTTAAAATACGAACCGGGTATAACCGTTTTATAATAATATCACCAACTAAATTAACGATAATAAAAGATAGGATGAATGTGCTCACGTAAATAGTCGAGGGAGAAGGTGACGGAGGTGACGTGTGACCCGGTTTCTTCGTTCGACGTCCCGTACCACCCAGTTTGCTCCCGAAATGACCCGTACCCTTCTTGTAACCGTTACCCGGTGCCCGTAAGTGAGATCAAAGACCCTTAACAAGCGGCGGAGCTTGGTTCTTGTTTCCCGAAAGCCGCAAGGGTGGCGTGGGGCTACTCTGAGTGGGGTGGCGGTGTACGGCGGTGATCGATGAAGGCGATGCGGGACCGTGGTGGTTGCGAGTCGGGTTGGGGAGAAGATGGTGGTGGTGTCGGGTTGTTGCCGAGAGTGAGGGTGAGTGGTGACTATCGATCAAAGGGGTGGAGGGGTGGTTGTATATGGTGGCTTGGTGGTGATGCGGTGGCGTTGTGGTGACTGCCGAGAGGAAGCAAGGGTGTGGGGGTTGCTTGGTATTGTCGATGGAGTGAGAGGAGAAAGGAGAGTGTATGGTGTGGTTAAGGGTGGTAAAGTTTGCATGGATCACCTTCCTATTTTTACGCCTTCATTTGTGTATTACACTTTGGTTTTTATGTCTCGTAGGAGACAAACATGTCTCCCAAGACCACTTTGTTGGGGGAAACATGAGACACTCTTGTTGGGGAAAAATAAGACAAGGCCAAGAAAGTGGGAGAACCCCCCATGGGTTTGTTTCGGCCAAGGGGTGTGAGCACGAGATGGGTAGGGGTAGGGTAGGTAGGTTGAGGTGTTACCCGCTAGTCTAAGTCCGGTATAATACCCGTGTGCTATCGGTTTTCAATTGTCGTTACGTGTCGGGATGGGTCGGATAAAATAATATAAGTTTAGTCGTTCGGATAAAATACGTGTCCGTCGTCATATGTTTAGATTTTATCCGGGTGGGTATTCTCTACTATTTAAAATAAAGAGGACGTTTTCGAGGGGTTCATTTTATTAAATTTTATCACCAACGCGTACGAGTATGGTTATGTCTCGGAAATTTCTAAAATTACCTTCATAAGTTGCATGTTGGGTGGACTCTGCTAAAACCCGGTAAGGCCTAATTAATTAATATTAAGTAAAAACACTTGCATTTCATTCAATAGAAAATGTTTACATGACATATAATATAAATGCGTGAATAAAAACCCGGAATGTTACAGTCTCCCCATGTTGAAGGAATTTCGTCCCGAAATTCGATTTACGAAGGTTATAGAAGCGGGAAAGAGATGCCAAAGGATTAAAATGGAATTACTCACCATAGAAAGATTCAGCGGGGAAGTAGCGTATGATAATGGATGACGGTGTTAGTTCGAGTCGAGTTGACAATTAGTTGATCTAATAGTAAAATGAGATTTATGCATACAATTGCTCATACAACGCATGAATGTAAACTACTAGAAACCATATTTAACAATATTGGTGCCTATCACCTTGTGACATGGCATTTTCCTTTAAAAACTCCACCCCACGGGTGTTCATATTTTCAAAATTTGCAAAAACATTTTCAAAAACCGGTCCTCCTCTTAGTACTTATGCACGGTTTATACTCGTTGTATCAAGTGGGTTTATGTATAGGGTGTACCAGCGGCTAACCCACCACCCCTTTGATATACCGGGGATTCCCCGTGCATAATTACTAAGATTTGGAACTTCATCAATTTAAGTAAATTTTAACAGAGCTAGCAAGTTGTATGACTGGATTTAAACATAATAGGTTTGTTTCACAAAAGTATGGGAATAAGATGAATGGTGATAGCATAGCTGTTATATGCAATCACGGGTTATAGAACTCATAGCAATGGATTTCCCATCCGCTATTTCCATGATATACGAGTTATCAAGATTGGTTGGTTGTTTAGCAAATAGTTGGTTAAGAGCAAGAGACACAATTTTTCTATTGGCATGAATATTAAATAAAACGGATGTATAAAGATAGTGAACAAAGGAACGTACCGTTGACAGTGTTGTCATTGGCCGGAGCCTCGTTAGCATTTATATTAAATGCTCGTCCACGAGGGCCACCTTGATTTTGAAGTCTTGGACATTGGTTTCGAAAGTGGTTTGGGTCTCCACATTCGTAACAGGCCCGTCCATAGGTGACAGTGAGAGGCACTGGATGATTGCCTTGAGTAGCTTGATTAACGATAGTGCGAGCACGACAAGTAGTAACAACGTGTCCATAGCGTCCACATTTTGAGCATAGACGGCATGCAGCATGCGGGGCATGGTGATACTTGCAAGTAGGGCATTGGGGAAATGAACCTACATAATTTCTCAGAATTTGACCCGTAGGAGTAACTTGGGTCACAGGTACGACAGGAATGATGGCTGCAAAGTTTTGGGCCTTACGCTTCCTATCATGATGGGAAGATATGGGTTCTTCATCTTTGTCGGACACGGAAGTAGCAGCTTTGTCGACCACTTTCTTGGTACCCTTCCTAGATAAGGTACCCGCTTTGACGTGGTTGTCAGTCAACACAGCCGACGAACGGATAGCGTTTTCGAGTGTGGAGGGATTACTTCCTAATATGGTGTCTTGGAGCGGCATAGGCAGTCCACCTATGTATTTCTCAATTCCCCGTGCTAAGGGAGTAACCATGTGGGACACGAGCAGACTTAGTTCTTGAAAACGAGTGGTGTATGCCAAATTTTCTCCGCTATCTTGGGTGAGATCCCAAAATTCAGCTTCGAGCTTCCTCATTTCGTTGCGAGGACAGAACTCGTCGGTCATAAGTCGTTTCATTTCGTCCCAAGGCAAGGACATAGCAGATTCATTGCCTCGAGTATGTTTCTCACCGTTCCACCAGGTGAGTACTCGTTTTTGGAAGACGCTGGTAGCATAACGGACTTTGAGGTTGTCGGGACAATCACTGTTTAGGAAAGTACTCTCTATACTTTCAAACCATTGAAGAAGGCCAGTAGTACCTTCCGTCCCGAAGAATTTGGTGGGGTTGCAAGAATTGAAATGCTTGAATGTGCAGTACGGTGGGTTTGCACCATTCCCCTGCGTATTAGACCCATCACGGTTGTTGTTAGCTTGGATCATTTGGCCTACTAGTTGAGTAAGTAGTGCAGCAAGGTCAGTGTTGGGATTGCTGGAGTTAGCATTAGCTGCGCGACGGAGAGGCATTCTATAAAATACCACGAAAAAAGGCAAAATTTTATGAGACTTCGGATTAAAATAGGCATGCATGTGCTACAGTTGGTAGACTGTTCACAATAATGTAAGCAGGAACGCAAGATGACACTCATCATGTCGCATGATAATGTATGTAAGTTCTGACTAAAACTGATCACATAATTCATCCAAAATTTATAACACTAAAGGATAGGGGAAATAAGCCATGAAATCTATTCCTGGGAGGATATGATAACACAGATCATTATTCGCGCGATAGGAATGGCCGGGATTCGCATGCACTACAAATTGTTATTACGTGTGCACCCGTAATAATGTTTTGTTTTGCATGTTCGTCTAGTTCTTCCTACCTTGCTATAATGTCCCAAATTTTGAGTTTAAGTTCGGATCGTATCCTTGCGAATACATTGACGTATCAACGTTAAATAATTTCTCAAAACTTTCAAAGAGACATGCTTTAGCCTATAGGTAAACACTCACTTTAGGAATTCCCAGGAAAGCATACGGGTCCGTTTATTTGGATTTATACGAAATGCTTTCCTAGACAGAAAACCCAATGTACAGGTGTCACCCTTCCAGATTGCACGTGTCCTTTACTGGTTTCAAGAAATTAAGTCGTTGACGAGATTTTCAAGATTTTAGTAGAATTGAGAGTCTATGAGTAATATATGTGTAGGAAATGTTGCAATTAATATGGATCAGGAAAGAGTATGGATAAGGATGAGTAGTGTATTTGTTTGCATAAGTTTGTTTGTCAAATGTGTATGTAAAGTATGTATCATGTATTTAAGCCTTGTATGTATGTGTATAAGTCTCATGTACCAAACTCGGAAAAATTCAAATAATACCTAACTACAAATAATTCACATAGCAATTTATCATTTAGCACATAACACATAAAAGGGAGTCCAAGGGTTATAGTCTAGGTCATTGTGTCTAATAACCTAATTCCCTATAACCATGGCTCTGATACCAATCTGTCACACCCCGACCGATGGCGGAATCATCGAGGCGGACAATGAAATGATTGTTCATAAGCACATGATCTACTAAGGTTACATAATTCATTAATAAGATTTAAATACCAAATATCCAAATACAATTTAAACCATCCTAAAAGTATTCATAGCATCCTAAAAGTATTCATAGCATTCTTGGATTTAAAGACTTATCATCAAAAGAATTCATAGCATAACAAGACTATGTGGGTTACACATAATTTAAACCATCCTAAAAGTATTCATAGCATAACAAGTGACCATGCACAAAAGCACAATAATCTACACATGTAAACACAAGTTGAATTGTATGTAAGTATGCACAGATTACGTTTCACCCCAAAATGTATAAAAATGTAAATAGGGGATATGTAACTCACATTGCAAGCGGGTATTTGTCCACGCGTGTAGGTGATAAGTATGTTGAAACGTAAGCGCGATGGGACCCTATGTGGATAAATAGGTATTATTGTATGTTTATATATGTGCGTATTCGTATTAAATGTGTATAGGTTTTATAATAATATTCCATATTATTTATTTGTATAAAATATGGTAGAAAAATGATAATAATTTTGTAAAACTTTAACTTATAAAAATATTTATATTGTTAAAATATTACATTTTTAAATAAGTAGTTATTATGTATTTATAAAAGTTTCTATTTATTTATTTATATTATCATTATTATATATATTTTTTTTGCATATCGGTTATTAGTGCATTACAAATCTTTTTATACTAAATTATAATAAAATCTTTATTGTTTTTTTATGTTATTAATAGACCAAAATGACCTACTAATATGTTTATAAAAAGTAATGACTAATACTTAACCATTATAACCATAATAACATTTAGGATTTTATGTCCTATGATTTCTAATCGTCTCCTTTTTACGTTAAATCCGCCCTTTTATACGTCATTTAAAATACGAACCGGGTATAACCGTTTTATAATAATATCACCAACTAAATTAACGATAATAAAAGATAGGATGAATGTGCTCACGTAAATAGTCGAGGGAGAAGGTGACGGAGGTGACGTGTGACCCGGTTTCTTCGTTCGACGTCCCGTACCACCCGGTTTGCTCCCGAAATGACCCGTACCCTTCTTGTAACCGTTACCCGGTGCCCGTAAGTGAGATCAAAGACCCTTAACAAGCGGCGGAGCTTGGTTCTTGTTTCCCGAAAGCCGCAAGGGTGGCGTGGGGCTACTCTGAGTGGGGTGGCGGTGTACGGCGGTGATCGATGAAGGCGATGCGGGACCGTGGTGGTTGCGAGTCGGGTTGGGGAGAAGATGGTGGTGGTGTCGGGTTGTTGCCGAGAGTGAGGGTGAGTGGTGACTATCGATCAAAGGGGTGGAGGGGTGGTTGTATATGGTGGCTTGGTGGTGATGCGGTGGCGTTGTGGTGACTGCCGAGAGGAAGCAAGGGTGTGGGGGTTGCTTGGTATTGTCGATGGAGTGAGAGGAGAAAGGAGAGTGTATGGTGTGGTTAAGGGTGGTAAAGTTTGCATGGATCACCTTCCTATTTTTACGCCTTCATTTGTGTATTACACTTTGGTTTTTATGTCTCGTAGGAGACAAACATGTCTCCCAAGACCACTTTGTTGGGGGAAACATGAGACACTCTTGTTGGGGAAAAATAAGACTAGGCCAAGAAAGTGGGAGAACCCCACATGGGTTTGTTTCGGCCAAGGGGTGTGAGCACGAGATGGGTAGGGGTAGGGTAGGTAGGTTGAGGTGTTACCCGCTAGTCTAAGTCCGGTATAATACCCGTGTGCTATCGGTTTTCAATTGTCGTTACGTGTCGGGATGGGTCGGATAAAATAATATAAGTTTAGTCGTTCGGATAAAATACGTGTCCGTCGTCATATGTTTAGATTTTATCCGGGTGGGTATTCTCTACTATTTAAAATAAAGAGGACGTTTTCGAGGGGTTCATTTTATTAAATTTTATCACCAACGCGTACGAGTATGGTTATGTCTCGGAAATTTCTAAAATTACCTTCATAAGTTGCATATTGGGTGGACTCTGCTAAAACCCGGTAAGGCCTAATTAATTAATATTAAGTAAAAACACTTGCATTTCATTCAATAGAAAATGTTTACATGACATATAATATAAATGCGTGAATAAAAACCCGGAATGTTACACTTGTTAGCAATTGACACCATTTCATTCTTCTTCAACCCCTGGTTCTTGATTTGAAACAAACCCTGCAAATTCTCAGAAATTTTGTAAGCAGACATTTATATGCAATAGGGGATACTGTATTCACACGAATACTTAGTACATCCATGTACTATCAAACTTTTGAAATTTCTATTCTTTTGATGATAAGTCTTTAAATCCAAGAATGGTTAACTTTTTAAAAGATAAAATAAAAGTAAAATAGAAAAATTAAAAATTAAACTAAAACTAAAGTAAAAATAAAGATAAAATTTGAAATAAAATCCTTTTGGAATTTTCTTAACACAACTTTCAACAATGAGTCTTTAGGAAGTTTGCAATGGGATCATATCGTTCTATAGGTAGACCAAGGAACATTTTTCAGCACGGATTTACTCATACATATCAATCAGATTGCTAATATTCAAATCTTTTTAAACTCATGCTATAGTGTCAAACCAAGATTTTTCACTATGATTTAAATTATCATGCTTTGGTAGAATTATTTATGACTCAATGGGTCCCACACTCATATCTTAGACACCTGTAATTATTTTTCTGTGAATTATGTGAATTCTTGATGAATTTTAATAGACCCCACAGCTTATCAGGTAAACCTTCTCGTCCTCATGATCTGTTGAGCACCTAAGTAGTAACAAATTGGAGCATAACTAGCACGAGTTTGTGAAATGATTTTAGGAATATCAAAATTTTGCCTAGGAATACAGCACAATGGACTTATGTATCCTGAATTTGTCAAAGACCTTTTATCTTAGTCACCATGGCCCAAAATAAAAAATAATATATATACATTTATGTACGCCTTTAGACATATCTTTTAAATTTGTTCCTAAAGCACGACATTAACATTGCGTGTCTTTTTTCTCAGAATTATGCTTTGTATATTACCTTTGCACTTTCATTGAGTGTATTTTCACCTATTGCATGTCAATGCATGTCTTTTTATCTATATATACTATATACACAGACTTGTATCAAGTCAGCTCGCAACCCCTTTGTGTAGGGTCTCGGTTAGTGCAATCCCAATAAAGCATGGTTTATCCACAGTTCATCAACCTTTATGTTTAAGTTTTCAATTATTTAACAGGAAATAACTAATTACACTAATCTATGAGATGTTCCCCACTAAGGACATAAGTACGTTTGGTTCAAGTGTATCACATGCAGAGCCTACCAACATATCCAACAAAGATCCTAGTCATTTCGATATAGTTCCTTACATGTGATGATCTAAACCTTAAGAAACGAACATTCATATCACTTCCTGTAACACCTGCCATGAAAATGTCCAAGATTTGCTTAAGGTATAAACTATAAGGACTATAAGTATAAATATATCAAATATCAAGGTTCAAAATGTAGAAAACATGAAAATCCAACGGTAACGGACCGTCACGGACGGTAACAGTCCGTTACGGGCTAAGCACGCGAGCAATGGTGACGTGCCACGTGTCCAGTGACTCATGGTCACAATATGATGCTTGGAAACCCTATAACGGACCGTCACGCCTGGTAACGGTCCGTCACAGCCGCAAAATTATTAGGGTGCGCTACGTATCACTTTGTAACGGACCGTCACGCCTGGTAATGGTCCGTCACGCTGTAAACTGACCAGAGGGTGACGTGTGGCTTATGACTGCGCATGCCCTAATCTAGTGACGGACCGTCACCACCTGTAACGGTCCGTCACGACCCTAGACTTGGCCCTATAAATAGCTGGTCGAGTTCATTTAGTTTTCTCATCCCAAAAATGATTCTCACTTCACAAATCCATTCCAGAGACGTCCTAGCCCACTCCTAATGATCCCGGTCCAACTCCCACTCATTTTAGTGCCCGTTTTAAGAAGAAACGCTCGTAAATGTGTAGATACGCTAGAGAAATCAAAGTTAGGAGAGTAATTCTATAATTTCCAACATAGAGGCTCAATCCTATAATCAAGGTGAATACTTTATCTGTCACACCCCAACCAACGGCGGAATACGTCGGGGCGGGACATGGAGAAGCAACTTCATAAGCACACGATCAAACTAAATTCCATATGATTATTAAAACCAAGATTTCATAACATAAGTTCAAAATAAACATACAAACAAATTACATCAGAATGTTCAATTCTGTATTCAATCTAGGTATCATCTCTATGTGAAGCAACTTGCATGAAATCTCAAATATTTGCACCTGAAACAAGATGGAAAACAAAGTCAACTAAAAATAGTTGATGTTCATACATAGGTTTTGACTCTACAAATAGGTTCAAAATGTTGTGTACAATTCATATGTAACATGGTATAAATAGACAATTATGAAGAACAACTATAGTAAACCGGGTGCACAATCAAACATTTGTTGACATGTTAGGCGTAACACTCATGTTACCCTTGTGTTTGTGGTAAACCATCACCCTACCTAGGTGGTGTGTCAATCCAATAGATCTATCATTGTTACCGTTAGCTTGTACGGACTTACTGATTGTACTTGTTATAAATGTAGTTTAACTCATAGTGTTCAAAGCATAAGGCACCGAAATGCACGCATGTACACGTTGTTTGAATTGTACAAATTGCAAATAATTCAAAATGTAATCATGTTTCACACCAAAAATGTAAAAATATAAAAATTGGGGCTATGTAACTCACCTTGCAATGAGTATATTGATAAACACACAAATATGTTGTTGTTGCACAAGTGTTCTAGCTAACCAAAAGATTAACCTTTGTTTTGATAGAATATGTGTACCAATAATTTGTACAAATGAATAAGGGAATCCTAATGCGTAAAGGGATTAAGGTGGGTTTTTCCACTTTTAAATAAGAAAAATAATTATTAAGTTTCAAATAATAATTATGTAAATCTTGATAAATAACTGTATTATAATTTGAATAAAGGAAAGAATGTACAAATCTTGATAAATAATTGTATTATAATTTGTTTTAAATTATTTTATATAATAAAAATAAATTATATAAAAGAATGTACAAATATTTACAAATGATTCTGAATAAAATTATTTTTCTTGAAAGTTTAATAATTAGAGGTTTTAAATAAATAACTTGTTAAAGAAATTGTATTAAATAAATTAAGGTTTATTAGGTTTTTATCCTAATAATAATGAATAAAAATTTTTTCTTGAAAATTTAACAATTTAAATTATTAAAATGATTATGAGTTTAATAAGTTTATAAAATGATTTTGTTTGTGAAAATCGGGTTTTAAAAATGATTGTAGTGAACCAGGATCGAACCTGGGTTGGCTCGGTGGGGGTTAAGCGCACAAACCACTGGACCAGGGGTGCTTTACTGTTCTAAAGCCGAGTTCCTTGGATTTTAAACAAGAACTAGGATGGAGCCGGGTCCTATGCAAATAGGCACGCAAAAAAAAATTGATGTGGGGTGTGGGTTTCGAACCCACGCCATCTAGATCAGCCGCGCATGTCTTTAACCGGCTGGAGTAGATGGTTACGCTGGTCATATAGGCAAACCAGAAATGTAAATACGTTTATTCTAATGAAGCAAAAAAAATATTCGTATCATGCACATATCGATCAAAATCCGCTATAATTTGAATTCGATTCCCTCTGTCAATTGAAATTGAAAGAGGGCTTTTGATCAGAATGGAAGGATGAATCAAATGCAATAAACCTTAGGTGGATTGATTACGGGACGAGGTAGAATGACAAGAACTTAGAATTGATGTTCTTCGGACTTTGATTGAGTTCCAGGAGTGAAATGAGTTGCGGTTGAGAGTTTAGAGATTTCAAAGGGGAGATTGTGAAGGTGTTAGACTAAGTTATATGTTTCAATTTCAATCGAAATACACGTATTGATTCGGTTATGATTAGGGACGGTTTCGGATCAAATTTTTTAATTCAAATCATTGAATTGGTGTAAATTAGATCATCAAATTCAGTCGAAACTGATGTGGTAACGTTTATGCACGATCTCATCAAGTTAGAACACACGAATTTGTTGATTCTTGTAATTGATTTTGCAAGGTTTGACTTTCCTAAGTCAAAATCAGGATTTTAAAGGTTCAAAATGGGGTTCAAACGAGATTAAGAGGGTTAAAAGTTATTAAATGGGGTTCAAGCCTTAATTACTTATTTTAAATTCATTTTAATTATGTATAAAATTGTTTTTATAAAATTTATAAAAATCTAAACATTATTTGATTTATTATAATTATTTTATAAAGTGAAAAACTCTATTTTTTTATAAAATCAAAGGTTGTATAAATGATTTGTTTAATATAACAAATATATATATATATATATATATATATACTTATATATTAATTAAATACATATGCATATGGTGAAATAAAATGGTATAAATACATTGTTAAAACTCATACGTTTTATTTTTGATTTAATTATTATAACAAAGTGTGTATATATATATATATATATATATATATACATATGTTATATATATAATAGAAAATAATATGCAAATGCAACGTTGAAACTCTGAATTGGTACACATTGAAATAGTAATTAATGTGACACATTGTATTGAACAAATACGGAATTGAAGTAGAATATCATTATTGCATAAATGAAGTAAAATAATACAAGGAAAAATCATGGATGTTACAGTATCCCCAAGTTGAGGGAATTTCGTCTTGAAATTCAACTGGTAGAGGCTACTGAATCAGGAAAGATATGAGGGTACTTAAGATTAATTTGATCCTCAGGTTCCCAAGTAATCTCTGGGCTACGTTTGGATTCCCAACGAACTTTAACAATTGGAATACGACTTCGCTTGATTTGCTTTATCTCACGATCCATAATCTCCACGGGTTTTTCAACAAAGTGCATCGTGTCATCAATGTGCACTTCGTCAAGTGGAATGTGAAGATTCTCGTTAGCTAAGCATTTCTTTAAGTTGGATATGTGAAATGTAGGATGCACATTGCTGAGTTCTTGAGGTTACTCGAGTTTGTAGTCCACTTTCGCAATTCTTTCAAGGTTTTTGAATGGACCCACGTAGCGAGGTGCTAGCTTTACCTTTCTTCCCAAATCGAACCATGCCCTTCCAAGGAGATACTTTTAGAAGTACAAGGTCTTTTGCCGACTTCTCGCTACTCGAATGTTGTCACGGAATTGAATGATTTTGTCGGATGTCTCTTTCCAACAGATAGGTGAACGATATTTACGACCATAAAGATCTTCAAAAGGTGCCATGTTGATACATGTATGGTAGCTGTTGTTATAAGAGAACTCAATGAGAGGTCGATAAAGAATCCCAATTGTCACCAAAGTCAATGACACAAGCTCTAAGCATATCCTCGAGAGTTTGGATTGTTCATTCGGTTTGACCATCAGTTTGAGGATGATAAGCCGTACTTAGATCCAATCGTGTACCAAGGGCGGTTTGGAGGGATTGCTAGAATCGAGCATCTCGATCGGAGATTATGTTTAATGGAACACCGTGACGACTCATAATTTTATCAATGTAAATCCAAGCCAATTTCTCAACTCGGTAGTCCTCACGGATTGGCAAGAAGTGAGCTGCTTTGGTTAGACGGTCAATGATCACCCATATGCTATCATGACCACTCGATGTGCAAGGGAGTTTGGTGATAAAGTCCATGGCTAAGTTTTCCCATTTCCACACGGGGATTGTTCAAGCAAACCGGAAGGATGTTGATGATCGGCTTTAACTTTAGAACATGTTAGGTATTTCGTCACATAAAGGGCAATGTCTTTCTTCATATCGGGCCACCAATATTGCTGGTGAAGGCCTTTGTACAGTTTATTCGCACCGGGATGTATGGAATAATGAGACTTGTGGGCTTCGTTCATAAGAAATGTACGAAGGTCATCACGATCGGGATCCCACATATGATCCAAGTAATAAAGTAAGCCATTGGGTTTGGTTTCCAATTGGAGTTCAACTCCACATGACATTTCGTTGTACATGTTACCCTTAGTGACCGAGACGTGTTGAGCTTCAAGAATATGGATTTGAATATCGGTTTGAATTTTGACACAAGGAAGCATGACATGCTCCTTACGACTTAATGCATCGGCCACGACATTCACTTTGCCGGAATGGTAATGAATCTCGCAATCGTAGTCGTTAAGGAGTTCAACCCAACGTCGTTGCCTCATGTTGAGTTCCTTTTGGCTGAAGATGTGTTGGAGACTTTTTTGGTTGGTGAAAACCACACATTTTTTTGCCATAGAGATAGTGTCTCCAAATCTTTAATGTGAATACGACCGCACCCAACTCAAGATTGGCGCCGTATAATTTTTCTCATGAATTTTGAGTTGTCTTGATGCATAAGCGATCACTTTGCCCCGTTGCATAAGAACGCAACCAAGACCTTGGTTAGATGCATCACCCAGTTCTTTACGTCTTCAATCTTAGCAGGATCCACATGTATTCCCTTCTCGTTGACAATATGGCCTAAGAATTGAACTTATTTTAACCAGAATTCACACTTGGAGAATTTGGCATATAGTTGTTCTTTTCTCAAAAGGTCCAAAATCAGTCTAAGATGTTGCTCATGATCCGCTTTGGTTTTGGAAAAGATCAAGATGTCGTCAATGAAGACGATCACGAACTTATCTAGATAGGGTTTGCATACACGGTCCATGAGATCCATGAAAACCGCGGGTGCATTGGTCAACCCAAAAGGCATGACCATAAATTCGTAGTGACCGTATCTTATACGAAAGGATGTTTTTGGAATGTCTTCATCATGAACACGAAGTTGATGATAACCGGATCGAAGCTAAATCTTTGAGAAACAAGTCGAACCTTGAAGTTAGTCAAAGAGATAGTCAATCCTTGGCAACGGATAACGGTTTTTTATATTAAGTTTGTTAAGCTCGCGATTGTCAATACACATCCAGAATGAACCATCTTTCTTCTTTACAAATAAGACAGGTGCACCCCATGATGAATGAGTCGGACGAATGAAACCTTTATCGGATAGTTCTTGGAGTTGACCTGCAAGCTCTTGCATTTCGGAAGGTGAAAGTTGGTATGGAGCTTTGGCCACGGGGTTAGCTCCGGGTACAAGAGCGATACGAAACTCCACTTTTCGAACGGGTGGAAGACTGGATAGATCTTCGGGAAACACTTCGGGAAAATCCCGAATGATAGGAATATCCTAAATACTCTCCCCTTTGTCCTTCTTTTCAACAATATGAGCTAAGAAGGCTACGTACTTCTTTCGTAAGTACTTTTGGACCATAGTACAAGACATGAGTTTGACTCCACTACAAGTCTTTTCAGCAAAGATTCTTAACGTGTCGCCCAATGGAAGAGAAATTTGAATGCACTTCTCAAAACAAATGACTTTGGCATGGTGGCTAGATAACCAATCCATACCTATGATAATATCGAAGCTTCCCAGTTGCATTGGTATGAGGTTGACCGGAAAGGTGTGATCATTAAGCTCAAGGGAACAATTGCGATTAATGGAGTCAATAGTGATGGGATTTTTATCCGCTACCTCAACAGTGAATGTTTTCTCTAACTTAGTTTGTGTTTTTGCATGTAAGGGCTCAAATTAATGTGATACAAAACTCCTATCAGCACCGGTGTCAAATAAGATGGAAGCATATTGATTATTAACGAGAAACGTACCATTAATAACATTTTTGTTGACTTGAGCTTCATTGGTGTTTATGTAGAAAGCACGCCCACGATCACCACCTTGATTTGCATTAGCCAATCTTGGGCATTGGTTCCAAAAGTGGTTTGGATCACCACACTCAAAACAAGCACGCCCATTAGTAATACCCGGTGGAACTTGGGTAGCAACTTGTTGATTAGCTCAGTTTCCTTGGTTGGCGTGGTTAACGGGAGGCCTAGATCGGCAGGTGTTGGCCAAATGACCATACTTTCTACAACTTGTGCATAGACGGCACGGTACATTTGGGAAATGATGGTATTTGCAAGTGTTGCTGTAACACCCCAAATTTCAAGAAAATATAAGTATAAGGGTTAAAATTGTCAATTGATAAAACCCTAGGTATTTAAATGACATTATGTTAATGTATAAGGGGTTAGGTTGCAATTGGATCAAAGTTCAGGGACTAAAAATAAAAAATTGAAAAAGTAGGCAGATGTCGGACCGACATCTCCAGGGATAGCGGTCCGTTGTGTAGGGGGCAAGAAATCACTCAGGAGATGACACGTGTCGGGTGACTAATCGCTGAAATCTGACACATGGAGGACCGATAGCGGACCGATATGGGATCCATTGCGGTCTGCTAGCCGCAATTCATCCATTACGGACCGACATAAGAGGTATAACGGTCTGTTATGTACCCGCTAAGCAAATTACACCGCCACACTTGGATAGCGGACTGACGTGTACATAGATAACGGTCCGCTATGAACCCATCGAGCAGCCTATAAATAGTTGTACATGTTGGTTGACTTTAGAGCATTCACCCAGTTCCAACACCTCAAGAAAGACACACTTAACCTTGGTAAGCGTGCCCCGAGCCCCGGTTCGCACAGGGAAGTCCGGTTTCTAGATTTTCGACCCCAATACGGAAGAGACGCCAAGGCGGGACATGGAGACTGTTCATAAGCACATGATCAAACTAAATTTCATATAATTATTAAACGAAGATTTCATAACATAAGTTCAAACAAACATCCAAAACCAAATACATCAAAATGTTCAATTCATTATTCAATCTAGGTCTCAATCCTAAGTGAAGCATCTTGCATGGAATCTCAAACATTTGCACCTGAAACATGATGGAAAACAAGGTCAACTAAAAATAGTTGGTGAGCATACATAGGTTTTAACTCTACAAATAGGTTCAAAATGTTGTGTACAATTCATATGTAACATGGTATAAATAGGCAATTATGGAGAACAACTATAGTAAACCGGGAGTACAATCAAACCTTGGTTGACATGTTAGGCATAACACTCATGTTGCCCTTGTGTTTGCGGTAAACAATCACCCTACCTGGGTGGTGTGTCAGTAAAATAGATCTATCATTGTTACCGTTGGCTTGTACGAAGTTAATGATTGTACTTGTTATAAATGTAGTTTAACTCATAGTGTTCAAAGCATAAGGCACAGAAATGCACGCATGTACACGTTATTCGAATTGTATAAATTGCAAATCGTTCAATATAATCATGTTCTACCCAAAAAATGTAAAAATGTAAAATGTGGGGCTATGTAACTCACCTTGCAATGAGTAGCTTGAAAGTCAAACAGGTATGTTGTTGCACAAATGTTCTAGCTAATCACAAGATTAACCTATGTTTTGATGGAATATGTGTATCAATAATTTGTATAAATGAATAAGGGAATCCTAATGCGAAAAGAGATTGATGTGAGTTTTCTCATTTTAATAATAAAATAATTATTTGAGTTTCGAATAATATTTATGTAAATCTTGATAAATAATTGTATTGTAATTTGAATAAGTGAAAGAATAAATAAATGATTTCTTTTGTTAGTAAATAAATAAATAAATATATAAATAAATAGTGTTCTTTTGTTTGTAAATAAATAAGTAATTTTCTTTTGTTTGTAATTGGATAAACTAATAATGAATAAATAAGTAAAGAAATACATAAATAGCTATTGAATAAATAAATAAATCCTTTTATTTATTTAATTTGATTTCCATGGAAAATAAGTGTTAAAAATAATGATCTCATTAATAAATAATTAGACCAAAATTAAAGTTTTAAAATTTGTTTTAAATGGTTTTTATGTAATAAAAGTAAATTATATAAAGATTGTATAAATCTTTGTAAGGTATTGGTTTATAAAAATAATCATAATTATATTCCAATTATAATTTATAAACCAAGGATTTTAAATAAATAATTGGTTAAAAATAAATATATTAAATAAACTTAGGTTTATTAAGATTTTATTCTAAACATAACAAATAAAACGGTTTCTCCTGATAATTTAACAATGAAATTTATTAAACCGATTATGAGGTTTTAATGTTTTATAAAATAATTTTTATAAAATGATTTGGGGTTAAAAGGGGTTTTAAAATAAAAAGAGGGTTCTGGGACTCGAACCTGGGTGCGTTCTGGGAATGCATACACGCGCAACCACTAGACCAGTGGTCTGATAGTTGTTATATGGCGGGGTTCAATGAATGTTAAACAAAAAGTACAAGGTGACCGGGTTTAGTACAAACACAGGCGCAAAAAGGCTGCGGGGTGTGGTTTTCGAACCCACGCCATCTAGTTCAGCGGTGCAAAGTCTTAACCGGCTGGACTAGATGGTATCGTTGGTCAATATGGAATCCGGAATTTAATATACGTTTGTTCGAATGAAACACAAACCCAAATCAGTTCATGCGCAAATCGATCAAACCAAGACTCAAATTAAGATTGATTCCCTCTATCATTAGCAATTGACAGATGGATTTTGATCGGAATGGAAAGACGAATCTAAAGCACTTAATCTTTCCTGGAAGGGTTGAGAGATGAGTACGAACGACAGGGAATTCAGACTCGGTGTTATTCGTGCTTGATCGAGCTCTAGAGGTGTAATGAAGTGCGTTTGAGATTTAGAAAGTTCAAAGAGGGTAATACGCAGGTGTGAGACTCGTTTTATTGATCTAATTTCACTAATAATGCACGAATTGAATTGGAGTTTGATTGAGGACGGTTTCGAATTAAATTTCGAATTCAAATCATTGAATTGTTGTAATTGGATCATCAAACACATTCAAAACTGTTGTTATAACGTTTATGCACGATCATGATGAGTTAATACGCATGAAATCGAGATTGTTGTAACCGATTTTGCACATGTTGACTTTTTAAAGTCAAAATCGGTGGAATGGGGTTCAAAAGCATGAAAAGGTTCAATTAGTTAATTGAGGGGGTTCAAGATAGGGTTTAAACGAATTAAGAGGGGTTCAAGGCTCAACTTAATTAATTTAAATCCTTTTTATTTGTTTTAATTCATTTTATTTATATATAAAAACCTACACAATATTTGTTTAGATATAAATATTTTATTAAGGATTATATTCCATTTTTATAGAATTAAAATTGTATAAATGGTTTATTTAATATAATATATATACATATATATATATACTTTATACATATACATATTGTAAAATGAAATGGTATAAATACAAGATTAAAACTCATAGGTTTTATTTTGGGTTTAATTATTATGGTGTATATATATGTATATAAATATACATACTTATGTTATATATATGATAGAAAAATAATATGTAAATGCAAGGTTGATAACTCTGAATTTATACACATTGAAATAAAAATTGATGTGACACAATGTATTGAATAAATACGGAATTGAAATGAAGTGTCATTATTGCATAAAACAAAGTAAAATAGTACAAGAAAATCACGGATGTTACAATATCCCCAAGTTGGGTGAATTGTAGGACCCAGTAAAATAGTATAAGAAAATTATAAACTATTGGATGTTTGGGTGTAACCGTGAACTATTGGTATCAGACCAAGATTATCCCCAAGTTGAGGGAATTGTAGAACCCAGATTATGATTCATGACAAGGGTGTTTTGGGTCGGCCTTTAGGGGCGAGTACTTGTATTAGAAGCCTCGTATGACTTAGATTAGGTATATATACTTGTATACCCTAACCGTGTGTGGTTAGCGGTTTTTTGTGTGTTTGTTCTTTGTAATTCTCATTAGCAATAAACTAGTTTTACGTTGATGTTTGTTGTTGAATCACCACAATCCATAGTTTCCGCCTACTGATTGTGAGAATTGATATCGTGTGTGTGTTAATCGAAGATCCATTAGAGATTGGGACTTACAATTGGTATCAGAGCCATTGAAGTCATTCAAGACTAGGTTTTGATAACAACGATTCAAGACGAAAGATTTGAGATATTTTTAAGTGTTTTCGGTTGGTTATTTTTACTAATCAGTTGCTGTGTGATAGATGATCATTATTTTCCTGTTGTAAATCAAAGTTTTATCATTAAAACATTGATATTCTGCTTCTGTGAAGAAGACTTGCTGGAAAAAGTTCTTAATTCTACTTCGTGTTCATCGAAGTTAGGATTGAAATTCAAAATTTGAATCTCGCAATTTTTGGGATTATTTTTGGAATTAAAATCAAGTCCAAGCTTGATTCACGGCTAAATTCACAAGTCCAATCTTGATTCATGGCTAATTTCATGGGAATTCTACGCGGATCAAAGTTTTGTTACTCGGCTTGGGTCACAGCTTGCTCACTCGGTTCAGCTTCACGGGTAGACCTCACGGCTGGAGGATCGAGTCACTACTTCACGGTTTAAGCCAAATTCACGGTTTAAGCCAAGTTCACGATTTAACCCAAGCTCACGGATTGAACTTGCTTCACGTGTGTTTCACTTGTTCACGGTTCCATTACTGGTTCACGGTTTGGAGTTAGGTTCACGGCTAAGTATTTGTTCACGGTAGAACTTGTATTCACGGGTTCATTTAATTTTAAATTCAAGTGTTTCAGGTTATAACAAGGACCTTATTCTCTGCTAAGATGAATTCTCAGCAGACCATGAATCTCAACTGTATGTTAGACCTTCAAATTGGAACAAGTACTAAGACTCACATCTGCAGAAGACTTTGTTGACTGGAAGTATGATATCAGAACTATATCTTGCTTTCAGAAGCAAAAATGTGGAGAAGCATCATTAAGGGAACTCAGATTCCTATGTATGACAAAGAAGATGGTACAAAGGCACCAAAGCAAATAGAGAACTATACTGGTGAAGACTTTGATCTTTTTGAACGGGATCTAAAAGCTTTGGCGTCGCTCACTATGGCTTTATCACGTGATATTGCTCATAACTTTAAAGAATGCACATCTGCTAAATAGCTTTGGGAGTCTTGGGAAAAGAAATTTGAAGGGAATGATGACAAGTATGAAAGAAATGATTCTGCAAAAATTCAATATGTTCAATCATATTCTACGTGAATCTCTAGAAGTACAGCTACGAAGGTTCACTAAGTTAATTTCAGAGATGAGAGGTGCTCAAATTGAATTGAGGACTAGGGATTTGAACAGAAAGTTGCTGAATGGACTCCCACAAAGCTGGGACATGAATGTTGCTCTACTTAAAACAACCAAAGATTTGATTGCTAGACCTCTGAATGATTTGATTTCAGTTATGCAGTCATATGATTTGGATGACCAGTAAAGAAAGGTAAATCATGTGAACACTCTGAATTCAGCTGGGGCATAAAGTAGCAACAATGCATTTCAATCAAGTGTGTCTCAAGGAGCATCTGGATCTAGGGAAACTGTCACTAGCCAACCTACAGCTGCTAAATCCACTGTTCCAGATCAGCAAGCATATTCTGCACAACATGGAAAGTTAATTGAGGCCAATACCTCTCTATGCACAGGAATAATGAACTGTTATGCAGCTTTTGCTTCTGGAAACCTGTCTCCTTCATAGATACTCACAGCTGATCTAAATCAAATTCATCCTGAGGATGTGGAGGAGCTAGACATTTCTTGGCAATTGGATATGGCAGTCTTTAGAGCAAAGAACTTCATCAACAAAACCGAAAAGTTCAGATGGAGTGAAGATACTGGAAAGAAGATTGGGTTCAACAAGTCCAATCTTAGGTTTTACAACTATCATGAACCAGGTCACTTCGCTAGGGAATGCACTAAACCAAAGTAGCAAAGGAGTGGAGATGCTGGTAAAGCAGTTGGAGGAAAGGCCATGGACAACTCTAAAGCATTAATCAGTCAGCAAACGGGTGGATATGACTGGGGAGATCAGCTAAAGGAGCTCAATTTGAACCATGCCTTTATGGCTAATATCATTGAAGGATCTACTTCTACTTCATTTTCTGCTACTCCACCTGAGGTAACTGCTAATATATTCTCTAAGTTATGCATCGATAAAGTAGAATTATACAGAAAACATAATGTTGATTTGATTATTGAAATTAAAAATCTCAAGTATCACAAAACCAAAATTTCAAAAACTGAAAAAGCTTTAAAATAAGTTATAGAAGCAAACAAAAAGGATATATCATTGCTTAAATCACAACTTAAGGAAAACTGTTGTGTGCTCACCGATGCTGAACAAGAAATTACAAGGTTGACCACTGAATTAGAGCAAGCAAAATCAAATTTTGCTGAAACTAAATTCAAAGTAGAATACTTCGGTCAAGCTAGTAAAGTTGTTGACATGATGGAAAAACAACTTCACAAACCCAGAAACATGTCTAAAGGGATTGGGTATAACAGCATGCCTCCTCTGTTCAGTGAGAACTTTGCCACTGTTCCTCCCTCTGTTGAGGAATAAGTAAAGGAGTTTAAAGTGTTGACTTCTCGAAATCTGACAAAGACTGATGAATCCAAATCATCATCGTCCTTAGCCTCAGATGTTAAATGTGTGAACAATTCTAATGCTTCTACATCATGTGCAGAAAAAGTAGAAATACAGGATTGGTCAAGTGAGGATAATGAAGTTGATGAGCCACAAGTTTGTAGTTTAAATTTGAAATCTATCAACAATAAAAACAATGCTTTTGTTAGTTCTGTTTTTAAAGGACAACAACCTTATGTGCGTGATTCTTTTGGTTTGAATAATTATAGTACTAAATCATCTATTTTGAAACATGTGAATGTGGTTAAAAGTACAGTTTTTGTTACACCTGCAGTAAATGGTAAAGTTGAAAACATGTTTTCAAGAAACCCAAACCCGTGATAAAGCAAACCCATGTTCAAACATCAAATGCTTCACCTAAGCATTATACAAAGGATCAGTTTTATTTCAAATATGATCATCACCATAAGAGGTTTGAACAAAACCATGCTCATCAACACAGAAAACCTGAACATGCAGTCAATAACATAAAGGACTGTTTGTCTCATCAGTGGTCATACAAGTCAAGCTTTGCACCATATGCAAAGAAACAGTCATGCTATACTTGTGGAAAGTCTGGTCATTTAGCAAGAAACTGTGTTCATCATCCATATGTTCCCTACTATGAACAGAATCGGAAGACTACACATGAGAGAGTCACTCACTCTAAGCAAGTGAAGGCTACTCAGCCTAAGGCAATGAAGTGTCAGTCATCTTATGTTAAGCCTTCTGATTGTGATTGGAATGTTGCAAAGCGGAACAGGCAGGCTTACTTTGAAAGGCAAAAGATTAAACAAAATAAACAAAAGGAGAAACCTAAATCTTCTGTTTGAAAAGAAAGAAAAATGCATGTTCCATCTAAGCCTGTTTGGAAAGCTAAAGAAAAGGTTGACGCAACATCCAAAATTGACTCAAACAATGATATATGTCTGTAGGAGATGTCATATCTTGATGCTATGGGAATACCCAGATAAACTATGGCATGGTTACCAATTGCTAATTAATCTCCCATTTTGTGTAGGAACAGGCAAACAGGATTGTCAATAACCTCTGGTACGTTGATAGTGGTTGTTCCAGGCATATGATCTCAAACACTAGTACCTGAAACATGATGAAAACAGGGTCAACTAAAAATAGTTGGTGAGCATACGTAGGTTTTGACACCACAAGTAATATCAAGAGTTTGTGTTCAATTAATATGATGCACAGATTAATAAGGCGATTATGGAGAACCACTATTGTTTAAACTGGGCGCACAATCAAACCTTGTGACTGATAGGCATAACAAGCAGGTTACCTTAAGTGTTTTCGGCAACAATCACCCTAACCGGGTGGGTTGGTCAAACACAATAGATCTATCATTGTATAGCGTCGGTTTGTACTGAGTTAATGATTGCAGTTGCACTATGCAAAAAAAGAGTATGTAAATGTTGTTTGCACAAGTAGTGTTCAGGCATAACGCACAAATTGCACAAATGATCAAAAGGTTTGAATTGTAATAATTGCAAATAGTTTGAATGTAATCATGTTTCCCCCCAAGGATGTAAAAGTGAAAAAAGGGGCTATGTAAACTCACCTGAGTTGTGTACGAGAAGTACTACACAAGGATGCAATGGAAAACACAAGAGTTTGCCTGTGAACCGCTTACGTATGCCCTAGAATTATAAGCATAATAGTTAGGGACACATGAGATTTTGTGACGACGACACGGAAGATTTGAACGTCCTAGAACATACTCAGGATCATCGAGTAGACGAACTTGTCCACGAGAATAAGGATTTCTTAATATAATAACTAGGATAAAAGTGTTTCGTGTCGAACGTCTCTAATTAATAATAATATTAATAATTAAAAATATTCGTGCGTTTGTACCATTAATAATGGCCTAAGAAAAATAAAATAATTTATTATATTTTTAAGCTCGAAGGAATAACAAAATAATCATTTATCGGGTCATATATTATTTTTATTTAAGAATGGAAACGTGGGTAAATAGTATAAATAATTATATTACTTATAAGTTTAAAGTGTTTCACAATGTTTATTATCGTGGAGAGAATAATATGTAATTATATTATTTTCAATTAGAGTCACGGGTTGAAAATAATATATTATCTTAAAAGTGGGAAAATCATTAAAAATGGGTTATCAAACTAGACCCGAGTCTACGAGTGGTTTACGAGGCTAGATCATATTAATATAATAATATAATAACATGGGGATAGGTTTTTATATTAAAATAATACAAAAAAATTAGTTTAAAAAGAATTGGGGGTGGAGGGACCCGAACCTGGGTCTCCTCCCCATCAGCCACACACCTTAATCACTTCACCCGCAAGGGTAATCGCATACACGGTTGGTTGGGATAGGTTTTAACACTCGAGCCCCTGAGTTTCTTCCCCCCATCGCGATTCAAACTCCACCCCAAAACCAACGAATTCGATTTTGTTTGAACCAAAAGACATAGGGGTTTTGATAATCTGGGTATTTCAAACCTGTGGGTGATTTCAATTGCAAAACCATTAGGTTTTTAGTCGTTTATTGCTCGATTGAATCCCAAAACCCTAGTTTTGAAATCATAGATCAAATCGACCAAAACTAATAAAATTAATTACTGAAAACATAGGGCTTTTACTAAACAAGGGATTTCGAACCTGTTCATGTAGTTTAATTAGATTGAGATTGGGTTTAAGATCAAAACCCCCAAAACGGTTTATGAACAAACCCTAGAATTTGGTTTATGACAGATTCGATGTTGTTTAATCAAATTAGCATAGGGCTTTTGATCTAAGCAATAAAACGAAACAACAGATGTAAACCAATACCATAATGATGCCCGAATTGGTTCCGACCTCTACGGCTTTGGTCTCCGACGACTCCGACCACTTCTCCGATGGAATGGACGTGTGTAAAAGCTTCAGGAATGTGTGGTAGAGGTGTGCAGGTGTTTGATTTGGCAGAATAGTGATCGAAATGAACTAATTTGATGAGTACTTGATTAGGGTCAACGGTTTCAAGTTAATTACCCATAATTGGGTTTAATTTGCGAGTAATGGTGACGTTAAATTGTTCAATGATGACCGTTTATGGCAATTAGCGGTAAATCAATTATGAATTTGAGTAGTTACTCAGTTATGACTTCGAACTTGAGCCAAGAACTCATGGGTTTGACTTTCAAAAGTCAACAGAAACTATATCCACTCAATTTTGACTTCAGAAGTTAATAGGATTGAATTTAGGTTAATTACACAACTGGTCCTTATAGTTTTATGTGAATTAGGGTTTGAGAAATTGGCAGAATTAGTCCCTGGGGTTTCTAACCGAGTTAACTAAGTTAACTGGAATTTGCCGGGTGTCACATCATCCCCTAGTTGAAGGAATTTTCGTCCCGAAAATTATAATAGCTCTTGAAGTGTTTGACGTGGAGTGCTTGAACAGATGAGGATACTCATGCTTCATTTGATCCTCCCGTTCCCATGTAAACTCGGGGTCACGTTTAGATTCCGAACAAGCTTTGACTGTTGGTTTGATGAGTACGATTGATAACAAGATTTAGGTCTGATACTCAAGGTCAGGTATGAATGATGATAGTGGATTTAGTTTGAAAATAATTGGGGAGAAAACTATCGAAGAATATTTTGGACTTCAAAGATGGAATGCATCACTTGAAATGCGAACGATAAGGATTTGATGATCAAAAACTATTTGGGATGTAATCTAATATGTTCAAGAAATGTCACTGGATAAGAGGTTTCACAAACATTGGTCAAGGTCAAAATAACATAAAACGTCACGTGACACGAACAACGCTACTTCTGGTGATATGGCAGGAACACTTATATATAGGAAGTACCAGCAGCGTATCCACCAAGCACTTATCAAATCGCATCAGTTTCGTTATTATATATCACGATAGGTTTTATGTCATAACGTACGACATAATTCATTATTGTTTTCCATGCGCTGACTTTTATAATTACGTGTGCACCCGTAATTACTCAATTCATCGCATGGTCCATATAGATCATCCCATTGTGTGTGGGTCAAAAGAGGACACAAAATTACTTAGTTCACATCTATTGTTTTCACGTATGATTTGCTAATAAATAATTATGCCCCAAGATATTAAGGTCAATCAGAAAACTAAAGAGTAATAATGCTACATAACTTAGAGTTCCATAGCTTCCTCATGTTTGAACAAGAATACGTCAAACCCCGAGTAGCTTAAAAGTTTATAGCTTCCTCGTGTTTGAACAAGAATATGTCAAACCCAGAGTAGCTTCAAAGTTTATAGCTCCCTCATATTTGAACAAGAATACGTCAAACCCCGAGTAGCTTAAAAGTTTGTAGTTTTCAACCTTCATGGATAAAATGAATTATCATGCCTTGTGATCCATCAATTGCAACAGATGTACCCAATCTAGTTCCGTGTATAATGTAAACATCCAAGTTTCATGTTTAATCTAGTATCAAGTACATTATAAGCGAATAAGTTTTACGTATAATGTGAACAACTTAGTATCATGTATATTGTAAACAAATAAGTTTCATGTATAAAGTGATCAATTTAGTATCTTGTGTATTGCATTCAACCATGTATCATGTATCATGTGATCAATCTAGTATTATGTATATTGTATTCAACCAAGTATCATGTATCATGTGAACAATCGAGTATTGTGTATCATGTGCTAAATCTAGTATTATGTATATTGTATTCAACCAAGTATCATGTATCATGTGAACAATCCAGTATTGTGTATCATGTGCTAAATCTAGCATTATGTATATTGTATCCAACCAAGTATCATGTGTCATTTGAACAATCTAGTATTGTGTATCATGTGCTAACTCTAGTATTATGTATATTGTATTCAACCAAGTATCATGTATCAAGTGAACAATCTAGTATTGTGTATCGCGTGCTAAATCTAGTATTATGTATATTGTATTCAACCAAGTATCATGTATCATGTGAACAATTTAGTATTGTGTATCATGTGCTAAATCTAGTATTATGTATATTGTATTCAACCAAGTATCATGTATCATGTGAACAATCTAGTATTGTGTATCATGTGCTAAATCTAGTATTATGTATATTGTATTCAACCAAGTATCATGAATCATGTGAACAATCTCGTATTGTGTATCATGTGCTAAATCTAGTATTATGTATATTGTATTCAACCAAGTATCATGTATCATGTGAACAATCTAGTATTGTGTATCATGTGCTAAATCTAGTATTATGTATATTATATTCAACCAAGTATCATGTATCATGTGAACAATCTAGTATTGTGTATCATGTGCTAAATCTAGTATTATATATATTGCAAACATACAAGTTTCATGTATCATATGATAAATCAAGTGTTATGTATCATGTGAATGCTCATTTGTAAGTTACTGAATCTCATGAGTAACGTAAACTATTGTATTTTGTAGGTAGTTGAGTGTTGCGGACAAACGTGTTGCTTGACGTTCATGTATAATGTGGGTAGTTGGGTTTTAAATTCTCAATCTTCTTGAGGTTTATATGGATGGTTAACGCCTACGCGAAAGGATTCATCTCCTTGAAGTGCCTAGTATGTTCGTATATTTCCGAAGGTGCAAGATATTGAGAAGGTTTTGTAGGTGTTTAAAGTGATTTGCTTATGAATAATTGATTTGTGCTTCTTTTTTTGTTTGCAATTAGACAAGTAATTGTAACTTATTATTGTTTGTAATTTAATAAAATAAGTGAAAATAATAAGTTGGATAACTAGATAAACAGATGAATAAATAAGACCTTTTAATTTTAATTATCATAAAGAGAATGTTTCAAAGAAAAATAATGGCTAAATCATTTAATAATTGAGCCAAGATTTAATAATAATTACTTTAACGGAGCAAAAGTCATAATTAATTATTAATTAAGATGATGTTTATATAAAACAAGTTGTATTAAGTTTCTTTACAAGGTGAAAAGGTTTATAAAAAATATATATTCCATAATATATTTATAAACTAAGGGTTTGATAAATATTTTGCTTGAACGAGATAATGGTGTTGATAAAATAGTTAGTTTACAAAGAAAGGTTTAGGTATGTGTACTAAGTTGCAATAAATAAAATGACGGTGTTTAGATGGTACTCATTCGGTATCATAACCAAATGGATACTTTGACAAATCATAGTGATTCAAATTATTGAACTTTCAAGAAGACTTGCTTTAGCCTATAGGTGAATACTTACTTCGGGAATTCCCAAGAAAGCATACGGATCCTTTGGTTGATTTGGATTTATATAAAATGCTTTCCTAGACAGAAGACCCAGAGTATAGGCATTCACCCTTCCGGATTACACATGTTCTTTACTAATTTTCAGAACTCAAAACTTTGACGGGATTTTAAAATTTTTAATAGGCTTTGGGTCTAGGAGTTTAAAATTTGTTCACAATTGATGATGGTGACATAATTCTCAATGTGTAAGAGTGAAGGTGTATAAAGGCTTAGATATGAATATGTGTGTGGTAAGACTTAGGATAGCATTTAATGGCATCAAATAAGTAGCATGTAATCAAACAGTGTGGTAAACAATGTATTACGTAGATAACAATTTTAAAAGCATGTGAGTTATCAAGTAGTGTAGCACATAACATACCGTGTATTGTATCATGCGGTGTAATACCTAGGATAATATGTAAGATAATCACACAAGGGTGCCCTAAGGTTATAAAATAGGTCATTGGTTTCTAATAACCTAATTCCCTATAACCAAGGCTCTGATACCAATCTGTCATACCCCAACCGACGATGAAATACGTCGGGGCGGACGTGTAGACTGTTCATAAGCACATGATCAACTATAATTTCATATGTTCAATAAATCATGATTTCATTACATAAGTTCAATCAACAATCAAAAATCCAATACATCAACATGTTCAAATTCTTTGTTCACTAAGTCCAAACCTTATATGTAGTGTCTTGCATATGATCTCAAACACTAGTACCTGAAACATTATGAAAACTGGGTCAACTAAAAATAGTTGGTGAGCATACGTAAGTTTTGACACCACAAGTAATATCAAGAGTTTTTATTCAATTCATATGATGCACAGATTAATAAGGCAATTATGGAGAACCACTATTGTTTAAACTGGGCGCACAATCAAACCTTGTGACTGATAGGCATAAAATGCAGGTTATCCTTAAGTGTTTTTGGCAACAATCACCCTAACCGGGTGGGTTGGTCAGACACAATAGATCTATCATTGTATACCGTCAGCTTGTACTAAGTTAATGATTGCACTTGCACTGTGCACAAAAAGAGTATGTAAATGTTGTTTGCACAAATACTGTTCAGGCATAAGGCACAAATTGCACACATGATCATAAGGTTTGAATTGTAATAATTGCAAATAGTTTGAATGTAATCATGTTTCACCCCCAAGGATGTAAAAGTGAAAAAAAGGGGCAATGTAAACTCACCTGAGTTGTGTACGAGAAGCACTACGCAAGGATGCAATGGAAAACACAAGAGTTTGCCTTTGAACCACTTACGTATGCCCAAGAATTATAAGCATAATAGTTAGGGACACATGAGATTTTGTGACGACGACACGAAAGATTTGAACGTCCTAGAACATACTCAGGATCATCGAGTAGACGAACTTGTCCACGAGAATAAGGATTTCTTAATATAATAACTAGGATAAAAGTGTTTCGTGTCGAACGTCTCTAATTAATAATAATATTAATAATTAAAAATATTCGTGCGTTTGTACCATTAATAATGGCCTAAGAAAAATAAAATAATTTATTATATTTTTAAGCTCGAAGGAATAACAAAATAATCATTTATCGGGTCATATATTATTTTTATTTAAGAATGGAAACATGGGTAAATAGTATAAATAATTATATTATTTATAAGTTTAAAGTGTTTCACAATGTTTATTATCGTGGAGAGAATAATATGTAATTATATTATTTTTAATTGGAATCATGAGTTGAAAATAATATATTATCTTAAAAGTGGTAAAATCATTAAAAATGGGTTATCAAATTAGACCCGAGTCTACGGGTGGTTTACGAGGCTAGATCATATTAATATAATAATATAATAACATGGAGATAGGTTTTTATATTAAAATAATACAAAAAAATTAGTTTAAAAAGAATTGGGGGTGGAAGGAGTCGAACCTGGGTCTCCTCCCCATCAGCCACACACCTTAACCACTTAACCCGCAACGGTAATCGCATACAAGGATGGTTGGGATAGGTTTTAACACTCGAGCCCCTGAGTTTCTTCCCCCCATCATGATTCAAACTCCACCCCAAAACCATAAATTCGATTTTGATTGAACCAAAAGACATAGGGGTTTTGATAATCTGGGTATTTCGAACCGGTGGGTGATTTCAATTGCAAAACCATTAGGTTTTTAGTCGTTTATTGCTCGATTGAATCCCGAAACCCTAGTTTTGATATCATAGATCAAATCGACCAAAACTGATAAAATTAATTGCTGAAAACATAGGGATTTTACTAAACAAGGGATTTCAAACCTGTTCATGTAGTTT
Source organism: Smallanthus sonchifolius (assembly GCA_023525975.1). NCBI lineage: Eukaryota > Viridiplantae > Streptophyta > Magnoliopsida > Asterales > Asteraceae > Smallanthus > Smallanthus sonchifolius. The sequence continues at coordinate 62,387,910 of CM042019.1, read as the reverse complement.
AATTAGATTGAGATTGGGTTTAAGATCAAAAACCCCAAAACGGTTTATAAACAAAACCTAGAATTTGGTTCATGACATATTCGATGTTGTTTAATCAAATTAGCATAGGGCTTTTGATCTAAGCAATAAAACGAAACTATAGATGTAAACCAATACTAGAATGATGGCCGAATTTGTTGAGTTCGGCTAGAATGTGTTCCAACCTCGACGACTTTGGTCTCCGACGACTCCGGCCACTTCTTTGATGGAATGGACGTGTGTAAAAGCTTTAGGAATGTGCGGTAGAGGTGTGCAGGTGTTTGATTTGTGAGAATAGTGATCGAAATGAACTAATTTGATGAGTACTTGATGAGGGTCGACGGTTTCAAGTTAATTACCCACAATTGGGTTTAATTTGCGTGTAATGGTGATGTTAAGTTGTTCAATGATGACCGTTTATGGCATTTAGAGGTAAATCAGTTATAAATTTGAGTAGTTACTCAGTTATGACTTCGAATTTGAGCCAAGAACTCCTGGATTTGACTTTCAAAAGTCAACAGAAACTATATCCACTCAATTTTGACTTCAGAAGTTAATAGGATTGAGTTTAGGTTAATTACACAACTGGTCCTTGCAGTTTTATCTGAATTAGGGTTTGAGAAATTAGCAGAATTAGTCCCTAGGGTTTCTAACCGAGTTAACTAAGTTAACTGGAATTTGCCGTGTGTCACATTAAGGAGGAGATTTATGTCTCTCAATCTCTAGGGATTGAAGATTGTGATCATCCGGATTATATGTATAAGCTGGATAAGGCTCTGTATGGCTTACATCAGGCACCTCATGCTTGGTATGCCACTCTGACAGACCATTTGTTGGCTCATGGTTACACTCATGGTGCAATTGATCAAACCTTGTTCGTTCGTAAGGTGGATGATGATCTAATTCTTGTGCAAATTTATGTGGACGATATCATCTTTGGGTCCACAAAATGAGGACTTATGCACACAATTCAGGAAGGTTATCGAAAAGAAGTTTGAAATGGGTGCCTTGGGTAAATGAAATTCTTTCTTGGGTTACAGGTTAAACAATCAAGTGATGGCACTCTCATCCATCAAGGAAAATATGTGGACGACATTCTCGATAAGTTCAAGTTTGCTGATGCTCAAGCCCCTCTACACTTATGTCTGCTCAGCCAGTTCCGGATGCCGATTTAAATGGAGTTGCCGTTGATCAAACACAATATCGATCTTTGATCGGTTCACTAATGTACTTAACGGCCAGTCGTCCAGACATCATGTTTGCAGTGTGTCAATGTGCTCGTTATCAAGCCAATCCTAAGATGTCCCATTTAACTGTTGTTAAACGCATCTTTCGGTATCTTAAGGGCAAGCCTTGGCATGGCCTTTGGTACCCCAAAGATTCTAATTTTGACTTGTATTCTTTTTCTTACAGTGATTATGGAGGATGTCAACTTGACAGAAAATCAACAAGCGGGGATGTCAATTTCTGGGGGATAGGCTCAAATCATGGCAATGCAAGAAGTAACACACGGTCTCCACCTCCACTTCTGAGGCTGAAAACGTTGCTACATCGGCTTGTTACTCACAAGTCATCTGGATGCAACATCAATTGCGGGATTACGGTTTGACCTTTCCAAAAACTGTTATTTTATGTGATAATGATGCTGTCGTTCTTATTGTGAAAAACCCGGTCCAACATTCCAAAACCAAGCATATTGATATCAATGTGCATTTTATCTAGGACTGCTTCGAGAGAAATCTCATATGTCTTGAACGTGTTGATTCTGACAACAATGTTACCGATATCTTCACAAAAGCATTTGATACATCTCGATTCAATGCGCTTGTAGAGTCCCTAAAAATGATTGGTTTTAAAGATTGAACAGGTCATAAAAAGATTTTTCTTTGTGGTTTAAATTTGTACTTCTTCAGTTTTTTTATGCACAAATTTAGGAGGATAAGTCAAGAAAAATACAAAAAGCGTCTGGTTTCAAATTTGTCTGAGTCAAGAAAAATACAAAAAAAGTTTGCTTTCAATTTTGTAGAGTCAAGAAAAATACAAAAAGAGTTTGTTTCTGTTTGAGTCGGGTGCTTACAATTAAATGGGAAGTGATATAAATGTTTGTTTCTTAAGGTTTGGATCAACACATGTAAGGCACTAACTTGAAAGGACTAGGATCTTTGTTGGATGTGTTGATAGGCTCTGCATGTGATATACTTGAACTAAATAGTCTTATGGACTTTAGTGGGGAACATCTCATAGATTAGTGTAATTAGTGATTTTCTGTTAATAATTGAAAAATTAAACTTAATGGTTGATGATCTGTGGATAAACCTTGCTATATTGGGATTGCACTAACCGAGACCCTTCACAAAGGGGTTGTGAGCTGACTTGTTACAAGTCTGTACATATTGTATATATATAGATAAAAGACATGCATTGACATACAATAGGTGAAAAGACACTCAATGATAGTGCAAAGCTACTCTGCAAAACATAATTCTGAGCAAAAAGATACGCAATATTAATGTCGTGCATTAGGTAAAATTCAAAAGATATGTATAAAGGCGTACATATAAATATACCTGTAAATATTTTTTTCTTTTTGGGAATATGTGACTGGAAAGGGATCTCTTGTCAAGGCATGTAAGTCCGTTGTGCTATGACTCTGAGCTTATGATGGTTCTGAACATGTAAGCATGTAGTGCTTTGATTGTTTCAATCAAATTTTATCAGAGACTCCCTATAAAGTTGCATAATCCCGTGCTAGTTATGCTCATTTAGTTATTTTTTAGGTGCTCAAAAGATCACGAGGAAGTGAAGGTTTACCTGATAAGTTGTGGGGTCCATTAAAGTTCAGCACGAATTCACATAATTCACAATCATTTAATTACAGGTTTCTAAGATATGAGTGTGGGACCCATTAAGTCATAAATAATCTTATCCTAAACATGATAACTTAAATCACAGTTGAAAACTTAGGTTTGAAGCTAAAGCATGAGCTTAGAAGGATCTGAATATTGGCAATCTACTTGACCTGTCTAAGTAAATCTATACTGAAAAATATTCCTTGGTCTGTCTATAGAACGATATGATCCCATTGCAAATTATAGAAGCATGTTTTGTAACTATAGATTAAATTCTATGTATCGGTGTACGTGGCTAGTACGTAGGAGGGTGTTCCTGAGTACTTAGCCCGCACACCAGTTTGGTCCTGCGTACTTAGTAAGTACGCAAGGCTTTTGCCTTGCGTACTTGTCAAGTACGCATGACCAAACCATGCGTACTTAGTAAGTACGCAAGGCTTTTGCCTTGCGTACTTTTCAAGTACGCAGGAAGTGTTCCTGCCCTATAAATAGAAGACTTGTCTTCATTTGTAGGTGGAACTCTGGAACAGGTTGAGAAGTGTCCGGGTCGGGAAGAGCTCTCCCGACCCCTGGACCGTGAGCTTAGATGAGAGATGTGTGTTCCTTCGGTATGTAGTCTATAATACGAGATGACTTCTTTGTTATGGATTACGTTTCGTTTCATTAACCTTTGTCTGTGTTCGTGTTTCTCTGTCTAGTTTCTTTGTTCCCACACAAATCACAGAACAGATCGTGTTATTTCCGCTGCGCGACGAGGCTCCCGGGACCTACAAGTGGTATCAGAGCCTCGGTGTTCGTTGATTTGTGTTCCAGTTTTGATTTTTTTAGGGTTTTGAGCAAAAACGGTTCGTAACATAAAATCCTTAAAATCGAGTTTGTTATCACTTCATTTGGTGTTTGGAAGGCTAAGGGTTTGTTAGATGATGTTTTCGAAGCTTTTGGAAGCATTAATTTCTCAGATCCGTCACTTTTTGAGCATTCTCCTCAAGATCCGTCAAGAACACTGCTGTACTGAACAAGTACGCAGAATCACCTTTTCTGCGTATTTGCTAAGTACGCATGGGTTAGCCCTGCGTACTTAGTAAGTACGCATGAGAAGTGACCTGCGTACTTAGCTAAGTACGCAAGAGCATTTCTCTGCGCACTTAGCAAGTACGCATGAGTACTTGGCTTTGCGAACTTACTAAATACGCAGCAACACCCTACATATGCGTATTTACTAAGTACGCATTGACTAGCCTCTGGGATTCGAAAAAAAAAAAAAAAAAGAGTTTTTTGGCGGGAAAACTTTTCTTGGCCAAAATTTTGTGTGGTCATTTGTACGCGTGTTTCGGCCCATTCTTGAGAAGATAGTGATTTTGGTTTTTCCAGACCAGAATTTGTATATGATGTGGCTTGGCGAAACACGAACGAGATTTTTGTTGGATGATACCACTTGTCATACATTGTTTAAGGGTCCATACCTGAAAATGTAGGCTACGAGTATCCGGGATACTTATTTAATAGGGTATGAATGCTGAACTAATGGGAGCAATTGGGTCGTCATCGGCTAAAGGTCTCGTTCTATTTGTGAAGATGTGGCTGCTTTGGGTCTTTTGGAAAAAGAATCATCTTGTTTAGGTATTCAAACCTGAATATGTAGGCTACGAGTATCTATGATACTTCTTTAATAGGGGATGAATACTGGAACAACTTGAACCCAAGGATTTGCTGTTTTGGATCTTTGCAAAGGAATTAAAGAATAAAATCCTGGAGTTGGCTAGTTGTGCTTTTTGAGGATTTGAGTGAAGTGGTGATGAAGCTGGTCATAGTTTGCAGAGAAATGAGGGGGATAAAATCTAGTATTCATGAGACATTAAAGAGGTGGTGGAAAAGCCGTTGGTACTTCCTATATATATACCTCTTTGACGTAACATGGATCTCAACCGTGATTTCTCGTGTAAACTATATTATTCGTGTTTGATTCTATCGTGTGTTTTCAAGATGAAGCTGGATATTCGTTGGATTATTAGTTGAAGATGGAACCTTTTATCATTGGCTGATGGGATAGGAAACATACCCTTGTTTCTGGTCTAGTCAGATGGAGCTTAAACTGAAAGGGGATATTGGAAATGAACATCTTCGGGAATTTGGTTGACTCGTGAAGATACAAGATAGAGTTGGACACATCTGGTTGAAGACTTAAGTTTATCTTACTGGAATTCCAATAGGAGCTGATTAGTTTGATGCAGGTTATTGGAAACTCAAACTCTCTATCATATGCCAGCTGATTCGGAGCTGTCTTAGTCTACTATTGTTACCTGTTTAGGAAGACATTGTAGACTCAGAAGTCTAAGTTAGGGTGGAGGTTGCTACTGCTGAGAGGATGAACTACAATGAGTTGTGTTGGGTTAGTTGGTTCTTATTGAAGCACTTGGTTTGGTCTACAATGAAAGCTGCAGGTATGAGGGAGTCGGGTATGTCATCACTCGGCAACTGAAGACTGAAGTTTGAAGATTTGAAGATCTCAAGTGGAATGCCAGAAGATCAAGTCTCGCCAGAAGACACGTGATGTCATTAGTTTAGAGGGAGTCTGTTAGGACATTCTTTGTAAACTGATGTATATCAGTGTTAGAGATAGATAGAATTTGATGCTATAGTTAAGAGGGAGTTTGTAGAAGCATGTTTTGTAACTATAGATTAAATTCTATGTATCGGTGTACGTGGCTAGTACGTATGAGGGTGTTCCTGAGTACTTAGCCCGCACACCAGTTTGGTCCTGCGTACTTAGTAAGTACGCAAGGCCTTTGCCTTGCGTACTTGTCAAGTACGCATGACCAAACCATGCGTACTTAGTAAGTACGCAAGGCTTTTGCCTTGCGTACTTTTCAAGTACGCAGGAAGTGTTCCTGCCCCTATAAATAGAAGACTTGTCTTCATTTGTAGGTGGAACTCTGGAACAGGTTGAGAGGTGTCCGGGTCGGGAAGAGCTCTCCCGACCCCTGGACCGTGAGCTTAGATGAGAGATGTGTGTTCCTTCGGTATGTAGTCCGTAATACGGGATGACTTCTTTGTTATGGATTACGTTTCGTTTCATTATCTTTTGTCTGTGTTCGTGTTTCTCTGTCTAGTTTCTTTGTTCCCACACAAATCACAGAACAGATCGTGTTATTTCCGCTGCGCGACGAGGCTCACGGGACCTACACAAATTTTCTAAAGGCTCGTCATTGGTTAGAATGTTTATAATTTTAATTGTGTTTATGTTTTGATTGAGTCAAGTTGGTATTTTTTTTTTTGTTTTGTTTTATTCATTCGATTTTATTTTTACTTTAAGATTAAAGTATAAAATTGACCATTTTGATTTTTTTTTAAACAATGCATTTAATGGACTAAAATTTAATTCAAGTTTTCGGGTGAATGGGGTGGCCCACCAAGGTTCACGGTGGGCTCCCACTCTATAATTTGGTATCTAATTGAACCGGGATCCTTTAAGGGTGTATAAAACCCTAATGAAGGAGTTACACCTTCACGGCCCTCATTTTTTTCAAAAAAATTGTCATCCCAGCATTGGTTTTCTTTCTAAAATATGAAATTAACCACCTACTTATAGCTTTGAATCAAGAATCTTGCAAGAAGAGGTACATCTTCTGAATCTCCGAGCACCATATCGAACGGTTGAATCTAGTGGGTGACCGTAAACCCACTCATGTGGGCATTCGTAATCAAAGCAATCGAATTTGATGGTGAAAACTGAAATTGAAGGGTTGTTGTAACAAGAAATGCCAAGGTTAGAACCTATAAGGACTTGCGTATCTAAAGTACCAAATTCTAGGGTTAGAAACGAAAAAAATTGGAAATTTAGTCCTTAGCGGACCGCTAAGGCAAACCCTAACGGCCCGCTACGGGTGCATAAGGCTGGTAGAGGTCCGCTAAGGAACCCCCACCCTGAGTCATTGAGTGGCGGAACGCCACCATACCCGGTAACGGTCCACTACTTGGTCATTAGGCAAATCATCCGCAAGTGACACGTGTCCAATGACTAATAGGCTTGAATCTTGACTCGTGTACTCGTGGCGGACCGCCATGTCATGTGATAACGGTCCGCCAGTCGCAAAACTATATGAGTCAGCCACGTAGCCCTGTGGCGGACCGCTACATATTGGGTAACGGTCCGCTAGCCGCAAACCCATGAAAGGTCCGATCATAATTCGACATCTAGGGCTGATGCATGCAAGGGCGGTGGCGGACCGCTAACCGCCTGGTAACGGTCCGCTACGGGTCCAGTTTCACCCCTGTAAATAGTTTGACGATTTCATTCATTTTTCCCACATCAAACATGAATCCAACTTCCAATTCATGTTTCAGAGCATCCCTAGCTCGATCCCGAAGCTCCCGGTTCAACTCCCACTCGTTCTAGTACCCGGTGTAAGAAGGAACGCTTGTAGAAAGGTGGAAACGCTAGAGAATCAAGCTAGGAAGCTGACTTTGTATTCATTGACGATATCCTTATTTACTCTAAAAGTAAGGACGAGCATGCGACTCATCTAAGAACTTTGCTAGAAATCCTGAATAACGAGAAGTTGTATGCTAAATTCTCAAAATGTGAATTCTGGTAGACAAAAGTTCAATTCCTTGGACATATCATTAACACTGATGGCATCCAAGTTGATCCTGTTAAAATTGAAGCGATATCTTAAATGGGAAATCCCGAAGTCACCATCTGAGGTTCGAAGTTTTTTCGGTTTGGCTGGTTATTATCGAAGATTTATCCAAGATTTCTGTAGAATTGCTGTACCGTTAACTTCTCTGACTCGCAAGTCCGCTAAGCTTTCAAAACTCTGAAACAGAAACTGACACAAGCTCCCACACTAGCCTTGCTAGATGGAAATGAAGGCTTTTATGTTTACTGTGATGCCTCACACATTGGCTTTAGTTGTGTGTTAATGCAAGGAAGCAAAGTAATTGCTTATGCTTCTCAACAACTAAAAACCCATGAAAAGAATTATACGACTCATGATTTAGAGTTGGGGGCCATAATTTTCGCACTGAAATTATGGAGGCACTATCTTTATGGAGTCAAATTCACGGTGTTTACTGATCACAAATGATTGAAGTATATATTCAGTCAGAAAGAACTGAATATGCGGCAAAGGCATTGAATGGAAGTCCTAAATGATTACGATTGTGAAATCTGTTATCATGAAGGCAAAACCAATATTGTAGCCGATGCCCTGAGCAGAAAAGAACACGAGAAACCTAAACAAGTTCATGCTTTAAGACTTGATATTAAAGTCGATCTTATCACTCATATTAAGAAATCTCAAAAGCTTGCTTTGCAAGAATCCAATCTTGATAAAGAAGGATTGGGCAGAATGATCGACCAGTTGGTCAAAGGAGATGATGGAATTCTTAGAATGAATAAAAGGATTTGGGTTCCTATATATGGAAATGTACGTGAAGAAATTCTTAAAGAAGCCCATAAATCTAAATATACGATGCATCCTGGAAGCGATAAAATGTACAAAAACCTAAAAGCCAATTATTGGTGGTTAGGAATGAAAAATTATATCGCTATCTATGTTGCAAAATGTTTAACCTGCTCTCACGTTAAAGTTGAACATCAAAAGCCGTCTGACTTGTTACAGCAACTTGAAATTCCTGTATGGAAATGGGAGATGATAACTATGGATTTCATTACTAAACTTCCTCGAACCGGTCGAGGAAATGATACTATATGGGTTCTCATTGACAGACTCACTAAGTCTGCACATTTTCTTCCCATGAAAGAAACATTCAGTATAGATAAGTTGGCACACTTATATGTTAATGAAATTATGTCATTACACGGTGTGCCATTATCCATTGTGTCAGATAGAGATAGTGATTTACTTCTCTATTCTGGCAAAGTTTCCAAAAAGCCCTAGGTACAAAATTGAATCTTAGTATTGCCAACCATCCTCAAACGAACGGGCAGAGCGAAAGAACTATTCAAACTCTAGAAGATATGTTAAGGCCTTGTGTCATTGACCTTGGAGGAAGTTGGGATGACCACTTACCTTTAATGAAATTCTCCTATAACAATAGCTATCATACGAGTATACAGGTCCTCTTTTTGAAGCCTTATGCAGTCGTAAATGTCAAACCCCAATATGTTGGTCCGAAATAGGAGAAAATCAGTTGTCTGGACTTGAAATATTTCTGGAAACAACTGAGCAAGTAATTCAAATGAGAGATAGATTGAAAGCGGATCAAGATAGTCAAAAGAGTTATGCTGATAGACGACGAAAGCCGTTAGAATTCAACATCGGTGATAACGTTCTATTGAATGTTTCACCTTGGAAAGGCGTTGTAAGATTTGGAAAGAAAGGGAAATTAAGTCCTAGATTTGTAGGACCGTTCAAAATCCTAAAAAGAGTTGGGCCTGTGGCTTATCAAGTCAAATTACCAGAAGAAATGAATGGAGTACACGATGTATTCCATGTGTCAAATCTGCGTAAATGTTTGACAGATGAATCCCTAGTAATACCCCTACAAGATGTAAATGTAGACGAAAAGTTGAAATTTATGGAACAACTTTTGCAAATCGAGGACAGGCACGAAAATAAATTGAAAAGAAAAAAATTGATGATTGTGAAAGTGAAATGGAACTCCAGACGTGGACCTGAGTACACTTGGGAACTGGAGTCAGAAATGAAAAAGAAATATCCTCACTTGTTCGAATAATCTCGAGGACGAGAGTAAAATAAGGTGGGGAGGATGTAACACCTGCTACAAAAATGTCTAAGAAATGCCAAGGTTAGAACCTATAAGAACTTGTGTATCTAAAGTACCAAAGAATAGGGTTAAAAATGAAAAGATTTGGAAATTTAGACGTTAGCGGACCGCTAAGGTAAACCCTAATGGTCCGCTATGGGTGCATAAGGCTGGTATAGGTCCGCTAAGGAACCCCCACCCTGAGTCATTGGGTGGCGGACAGCCACCATACCGGTAACGGTCCGCTACTTGGTCATTAAGCAAATCTTATGCATGTGACACGTGTCCAATAACTAATAGGCTTGAATCTTGACACGTGTACTCGTGGCGGACCGTCACGTCAGGTGATAACGGTCCGCCAGCCACAAAACTCTAAGAATCTGCCACGTAGTCCTGTGGCGGACCGCTACGTGTTGGGTAACGGTCCGCTAGCCGCAAACCCATGAAAGGTCCAATCAGAATTCGACATCTAGGGCTGACGTAAGCAAGGGCGATGGCAGACCGCTAACCGCCTTGTAACAGTCCGCTACGGGTCCAGTTTCACCCCTATAAATAGTTTGACAATTTCATTCATTTTTCTCATCAAACACGAATCCAACTTCCAATTCCTATTCCGAAGCGTCCCTAGCTCGATCCCGAAGCTCCCGGTTAAACTCCCACTCGTTCTAGTACCCGGTATAAGAAGGAACTCTTGTAGAAAGGTGGAAACACTAGAGAATCAAGCTAGGAAGATGACTTTGTAGATTTACAACTTAGAGGCTCATTCCTATAAATCAAGGTGAATACTTTATCTCTTTTAAAACTAGTGTCAAACATTTACGTTTACGAAAATGGCCAAATAAAGGTTAAGGGAATAATGCTCAACGTTCATCTACGTGGAAACATTCAGGCCATAGGTATACGTAAAACTTGCAAGGGATACACGGGTCTCGGGTGAAGTTCCTGGAAACATCCAATCTTTTAAATATTCTGTTAAAAACTTAACCCCGTTAACTAAATCCAGTTAAATCTTAACTTATTTAATAAAATCTAACCCCAGGAACTAATTCTGTCAGTTTTGTATCTCAAACTTCCGGGACTAGTTCTGCCAAGTTCCTAAACCCTATTATATTGATTCTGAAAAGTCAAAATCATGAATTGAGAGTTCTGTTTGACTTTGTAAAGTCAAACTCGCAACAATTGTTTCTTATTCGCAAACTGTAACCGATTTCTATTTGATTTCGTAACTAAGGCACACCTTAATGCATTAAACGAACACCATTATAGTCTTAATCATCCTCATTACGTGTAGTTAATCTCCATTATGGGAATTAAGTCCAAAATCGTCGACCATTATCATATCATTATCAAATTCGTTCATTTCGGTTATCATTCACACGATTACGCATACCCTGACCTCAAACAAATTGTTGTCAAGCTCCTACGAGTATCAATTCGATCGGAAAAGCAGTTAGAGTGGCCGGAATTGAAGATGGTCGTAATCGGCTGCCATTTTGATCGAGCACCTTCAATTCGAATTCGTTTCTGGTAACTAAACCCTCCCCTAGCTTCGTTTTTATTCCTGGAACAGAAGCCCTATGATAATTTGGGCTTATAACATCAATTCGATCGAAATCAAGAATCTAGGGTTCATATGTTCACATTTTGATCGAACTCTACCCTAGACTCAATCTAAATTCAATTAAACTTCATGGATAGACTCGCCTTCGTTCCTCCTTTGAAAGACCTATGCTAATTCGAATATATAACATCGAATTAATCATGAACTGATTTCTAGGGTTCATCCCAATACGGTTTGATCGAATCCTATTCTTAACACGATATCAATTCAATTAAATCATAGGGTTGGAATCGCAATCAGTCACCCTCTTAAAACCCTATGATAATTTTATATAATAACATCGAATTGAACTCCATCCGAAATCTAGGATTTGTTCTTATTCAAATTTGGGGATTTTGGCATTAAACGTAACATGAATCAAATTAAACCACATGGACAGTTTCGCACCATCCTATTGAGTAAAAGCCCCATGCTTTTAGCAAGTTTTAACATCGAATTTATCATATTAGAATTGGTGTTCTTGATCTAGGGTTTCAGCCCATTTTCTATAATCAAGCGATCCTAAACGTGTTAGTTTTCCAATTAAACCAGTCTACAGATTCGCCATATCCCAATTAACAAAACCCCTGTGACATTAGGTTCAATTGAAATCGTAATCGATCAAATTTGGGATGATCTTGGGTTCGGATCGCGATTAAGGGAAAAGGGGTTGGGGTTTGTAATCATTAAAACCATTTCAGAAGTATCGTTGTCGCGAAACCCTAGCCAGCCGAGATGGTTAAGACTCGTGGCTGTTGTGGGATAGACCCGGGTTCGAATCCCACAACCCACGTTTATTTTTCTGAGCAATGTTTAAGTTAAATTTCTAAATAAAATCATTTTCCACATTATTATATTAATATATTAACATGTTTTAGCCCGGAAAACCATCCGTAGGCTCGGGTTTATTTTGTAAACCATATTTATTATTAAAAACTCATTTTTAAATAATATTTATATTATTTTCAACCCAAAACTCCAACTAAAAATAATATATTTATATATATATATATATCTATATATATATCATTTTCATCACAATCATAAACATTTTTATAGCGTTTCAAAGTTTTAAATAATATAGTTATTCGTATTATTTACAGTCGTTACATCCTCGAATAAAAATAATAAATTATTATTTTTGTCACGCAAGTTAATTGTTTAAGTTACTTCGCTAAACTTTAAAATAATATAATAAATTATATTATTTTCCTAGACTTCTAGTTAACAACAAAACACTCGGATATATTTATTATATTTTATTAATTGTCACCCGTCGCAAATGGTAGTTTTCTTAATTGTTTAGTTTAAACATCCTTTTATTCTCGTGGACTCATTCGTCTAATCTTTGATCGTTAGAACGTATCTCTTATGACGTTTCTCATTCCGTGTCGTTGTCACAATTCCCATTTTATCCCTAATTATTATGTGCATAATTCTAGGGCATACGTAAGCCGTTGTAGGCTGACACTCGTGGTTCCAATCGTATTCTAGTGTGAACTACCTACGCCGTTCAGGTGAGTTTTCGCGGCCCCTTTTACTGTTTTAACTTGGGGGAGAAAACATGATTCAACTATTTTGAGATTTTAGTAATTCATATGTTATCAATGTTAAAGCTAAGCGTAACACGCTCTCACTGAAAGTCCTCAACACACATCGAACCGTTATATGGATCTTAGCGTGGTAATGTTTAGTAGTAATACTGGGTTTGACAAATCCCACCCGCGTTAGTCGCGCTCGATTGGAGATCGAACGGGTGAAATGTTAGCCTACTCACATCGCCGGGGTTGATAGACCTGGCAGGAGGCAAATAAACAAACAGTCATCTTCGGTTGCGAGCGCTTAAGTTAAACATGAACATAGGTTAGCTACCTATAGATACATATTGAATGATCAATAATTTGGTAAACGTTTATTTATATACTGAAACCTGTGAACTCACCAACCTCGTGTTGACATCTTTTCTTACATGTTTTCTCAGGTCGCTAAGATAACGCACAGGTGCACATATAGGACATATTCTCCTATTGATTGATGTTTTATTAAATTGTTTGGACTTTGTTTTGAATTATGTTTGGTTTGGACTTTTGGACTTTTGGGCGCGTGTGTTTTGCGCATTTACTTTTCTTTACGCTTCTGTATTAAACTCTGATTAATATGATATTTTCATTTGAGGTCCATGTAGAGTCGTTCGATGTAACTAATGACTGAGATCCTGGTTTGTCACTTCCCAAAACGGTAAAACTCCGTTACTTGAAATTGGGGTGTGACAGATTGGTATCAGAGCCATTGGTTATAGAGAACTAGGATTGCATACTAGACTATAACCTCACACATTAGTTACATGTCATAAACCTTGGATGTTTGGCACTTATATGTTATATTATAGGAACATGTCGTCATCCCCACCACCATCACCTAAGGCACATATCTTATCGTCCCCGGAGCCCAAAAGGCGTCGGACTAGTTCTAGTGACAACTCGGTGGAACATGGTGAACCTAGTAATGCACGAGCAAGGAACATGAGAGTTAATTAGGGTACATATCCGAAGATGATCCAAAGGTGGATCGAGTTGGGAAATGTTCCATCACCCTACTTTGGTTCCACTTCCTCATCCGCTACTTTATCTTGCTTGCCATGCACCATGGAACAAGCTTTTACATCTTTTGTGTTTATCATAACTAAGGAATTAAAGGAGATGAAGGATTCCACTGATGAGATACCGGGCATTCTAGAGCTAGAGCCACAAGTGGAAGAAAACAAGGAGCAAATAGACCATCTGACCGCTGAACTAGCAGCAACGGATCAGGTCCATGACCTTTTGGTGGACCGGGTTACACATTTGGAGACGAGGGTGGATGTGACATCCGGCTAATTAGGGTGAACTCCGTTATCAAATTCTGTCAATATCCTAACTTATTTAACAAATCTCAAACTCCAGGGACTGAGCCTGCCTATTGTTAAACTCACATGCATAAAACTTGAGGGACCGAACTTGTAATTAACCTATAATTATTTCCCTTTGATTTTTTTTAGTCAAACTAACCAAACCCTTGACATAGTTAACCAAAGCTAAACCCTAGGGACCATTTCTGCCAAGTTCCAAACTTCAATGCATGAAAACAGAGGGACTAAACCTGTATATAGCTCTTACTTGATTTTGTTTGACTTTTGAAAGTCAAACTCGCGGTTTGAATGCAATTCAAGTCCCATAATCGATTTCTGTTGGAAATCTGTAACCGATATGCAAAATCAAGCCATAAACGACCATCATGGAACATTAAACCACACCATTTAATCGAATTAAACCCGATTATGGGTAGTTATACCAAAACCGTCGACCCCATTGTCTATTATCAATCAAATTCGACCAATTCGTTGTTAATCTCTCAATTGAACACCTGCGCATCTAAATAGCATCCCTCTGAACTTGTTTCATCATCCAATTTGATCGAAAGTGAAGCCGTGGTAGCCAGAGACAAAACTCACGCAGGCTAGAGCCCATGTTAGCCGACCTCCATCAATCCGACATCGAATCAGGTAGCTAAACTCGTCTCTAGACTCGATTTCATCTCTTCTATGAAAGCCCCAACATAATCAGGGCTTACAATATCTTATTTAACACGTACTGATTCTAGGGTTCTCGTAATTTTGGGTTTAATCGAGTTATATCTTAGACCCAATTACAATTCAATCGAATCATGTGGAAAGCTTCGCAATCAGGTACCCTTTGAAAACCCTAAGCTAATTCAGTTCTATAACATCGAATTGGGTAAGAACAAGAATCTAGGGTTCTTCGTAGGAACTAGTTAATCGAACCTCACCCTAAACACGTTTTCAATACAATTAAATTACATGGTCAGGTTCGCGATTTTTCATTCTTTGAAAGCCCTATGATCCCGACCTTTAACCTTATCATTTTTATACAAATCGAATTCTGGTTGGAACCTAGGGTTTTCGGTGTGCTCAATCAGGAATGAACAACCCAAATCTTGTTGTTTTTGCAATTAAATCTACCCGCAGGCTAGAAATAGATTTGTAAACAAAACCCCTATGAATCCTAGATCGATTGTGATCGATTTGGGTGGAATCGGGATTGGGTTTTGATTCGGCTTTGGCAAAAGGGGAAGAACTCAGGAGATGGTGAGGTTAAAACCAAACTGATCCGAGTTCTAATGCGATGACCCTAGCGGGCGTAGTGGTTAAAGATTTGGTGTGCGGGGAAGGAGACCCGGGTTCGATCCCTTCACCCCCCTTTTCTTTTTAAATCAATTTTAAACTATTATTTTTAATATAAAAACTTACCCCATGTTATTATAATAATATATTATGATGTTTTAGCCTCGTATATTACCCGTAGGCTCAGGTTTGAAATTATAACTATTATTTAATGTATTTCCACTTTTAAAATAATATGTTTATATTATTTTCGACCCACCATTTTAGATAAAATTATAGATTATTATTATTTTCAACTCGTGACTCCAACTATAAATAATATTTTTGCCACGTTCATAAACTCTATGAAACGTTTCAAATTAATTAAATAATGTTATTATTTATATTATTATTCACGTTTATATCCTCGAATAAAAATAATATATTTATTATTTTTGCTACTTAAGCGATTTTCGTATATTTTTACGAGTTCAAAAATAATATAATAAACTATATTATATTCTTAAGCCATTGTTAAATGTTACAAACGTACGAATTTATTTATTAGTTAATATTATTTGTAATTAGAGACGTTCGACACGAAACACTTTTATTTCCAATTATTATATTAAGGAACCCCATTTCATGTGGACACGTTCGTCTACTCATTGAGCCATAGAATATTTTAAGACGTTCTAATCTTCCATATCGTCGTCACAAATCCCATGTGCCCCTAATTATTATGTTTACAATTCTAGGGCATACGCAAGCAATTCGCAGGCAAACTCTTGTTTTTCCTACTTGTATCCTTGTGAGATGCTATCTACTACTTGTACACAACTCAGGTGAGTTTCACGTCCCCTTTTTACTTGTTTTACTATTGGTGGAGAAACATGAATACACACAAACATATTTTACTTGTTTTCCTGTTGAGGAGAAACAAACATGTACACAAACTATCATACTTTTACTTTTTTTCCCGATGGGGGAGAAACAGGTACGCAGACAAACATTATGTTACATGTTTTTCCCATTGGGGGAGAAAACATGATACAACTATTTTAGATTATTGTAATTCATATGTTATTACTGTTGAGGCTAAGCGTGACACACTATCACAGAAATTCCTCATCATACATCGAACCGTTAATATGGATCTTAGCGAGGTAATGTTTAGTAGTACTACTGGGTTTGACAAGCCCCACCCGCGTTAGTCGTGCTAACTCGATTGGAGGTCGAACGGGTAAAATGTTAGCCTACTCACATTTGCCAGAGTTGATAGACCTGGCAGGAGGCATACAAACACAAACAGTCAGCTTCGGTTGCGAGCGTTTTAGTAAGACATGAACATAGGCTAGCTACCTATAGATATGCATATTGAATGTACATAATCTGGCAAACACTCTCTTATTACAAACTTGAAACCTGTGAACTCACCAACCTCGTGTTGACACTTTTTCTTACATGTTTCTCAGGTCGCTTTGGCACAGGTTGCACACTTAGGACATGCATGGAGTCCTACTGTCATATCATTCATTTCAAATATTTTAAACAGTTTACTTATTTGTATTAATTGACGCTTGTTGCGTGTAATTACTTTTGATTTTATATTAACGTTTACGCTTCCGCATTAACTCTGAGCATTTATGTTATGACTTTTAAGTCTCATATAGTGTCGTTTGATGAAACTAATGACTGAGATCCTGGTGTGTCACCTTCCAAATGGTAAAACTCCGTTAGTGGATTTTGGGGGTGTGATAGATTGGTATCAGAGCCATTGGTTATAGAGAACTATGACTGCATACTAGACTATAACCTCACACATTAGTTACTCGGCACAGACACTCATAACTGATACACATAACACCCATACATAAATTGTAGTGCAGGTATGTAACACCATCCGTATCACCCTCAGTTGGCGAGGGACACATCATTCGTATTGCATCATCATTACTAGTGGCGACACTCAGGGAAACACCAGAACATCATCCACTTCCGTCCAAGGGTAGTGAGACGGAGCCTTCGGAGGAGTCTCTCACACCATCTCCCATTGGGTATGGTGGGCTTTCTCAGGTCCATGTTATGGATGACACTCAGCTAGCATATGTCTCTTTGGGAGTAAGGATCGTCGGAGGCGAGTCCCTACTGTACCCACTAGCAATAATACGCCAAGTGAAGGCAGACTGTTGAACACATTATTACAGAATCCATTGACACGTAGATGCCATCACTTTCCCGAGCCATGGGCTCGCTTCCTTGGTCAATATTCTGTTGAGAATAGATGGACCACAAAGTTGAGAACGCATATTCAAACCCTATTCTAACTCAGTTGAAAGGACGGCTACTTTGCCTCTTCCAGTAACACATTCATGAACTAGTTTCACTTCTCGAAGCCACATTTTATGTGCATGTTCCCATCTTCAGACTACAATCCACTGGATTGGACTCTCGTATCGTATTTCAACTCAAGTGAATACTCGGACCAAACGATTCCTGACTACCCATCCTGATATGAGATCTAGTTGATCAACTTGTGGTTGATGACTAAGCCTCTCGATGACTTATCATATCTGACAACACTATGTACTAGACAATACAAACTAAAGGACATTTTGACACAGGACAGGGAAAACTTGGGTGAGCATGCAAAGCAAATTATCATTACGGGTGCACACGTAATAGTAATTTGAAGTGAATGTAAGTCCTGGTGAAACCTAGTGTGTGGATGAATGGTCCTAATCAGTGATTTACAGACTTAAGTTTCCACTATCTGTAGAGACTTTCATAACCCACTCAACGACTAGTTGGTATCGTTAAACTCGTTTAACAATTGATAGACGCGACTATCAAGTTGAGAAGATTTACGGACACACTGAGCTATCATCAATGGAACCCATCATTTTATCTCACTCATGTAAGAGTCTTAGTGAAATTTAGACTCTCATCCAAATGAAATCACAAAAATCCAACTCAATTGAAACTATGGTAGAACCTCATGGTAAATCTATCGACTCCAACTACGTAAGCAGAATTTGAGTAATTCTTTCTAAAATAACACGTTATTCCTTACACTCCAACAATAGATTCCGTTTAACCTTGTTACCTCATCCTGTGACCAATCCTTGGTCTAATTTAAATCATACCCCAGCATATCCAGTTATTTCAGTCACCTCACTAATTTCTTTCCGGCACGGTGTGCTTAGGCTGTTACAGATAGTAGAAGCTAAATACTCCATAGAGATAGCTGATGACCAAATAATTGAAGCAACTCACATTATTAAGGGATGTAAGTTTGAGCTAGCTAGGCATATACTTGATATCGACCTTACGCCGGTTACACTTGGTAGTTTTGATGTAATTGTCGGCATGGATTGGTTATCTAAAAACCAAGCTGAAATCAACTGTCATGAGAAAATTGTTTGCATCCCTCTCCCGAGTGGAGAAATCCTTTCCGTTCAGGGCGAAAAATTTGGTGCAGTCATGGGCATCATATCCTTTATGAAAGCGCAGAAATGCCTTCGAAAAGGGCATACGGCTATTTTAGCTCTCGTTGCTGAGCAGCCATCAGAAAAGAAGAAGATTTACGATATCCCGGTCGTTCGTGATTACCCGGAAGTATTTCCCGAAGACATGCCCGGTCTTTCGCCACATCGTCAAGTTAGGTTTCAAATCGATCTAGCACCCGGAGCAGCGCCTATTGCTCGGGCACCCTATCGACTTTCACCCAGTAAATTGCAAGAATTATCTACACAGCTACAAGAGTTGTTAGATCAAGGGTTCATTCGACCGAGCTCATCACCACGGGGAGCTCCAGTCCTATTCGCCAAGAAGAAAGACGGAACTTTCCTCATGCTAAACATGGTGACCATCAAAAACCATTATCATCTACCCGTATCGATAGTCTATTCGATCAACTCCAAGGATCAAGCTTCTATTCCAAGATAGATCTAAGATCCGGTTATCATTAACCAAGAGTCCGAGACGGGGATGTCTCAAAGACTGCATTCAGGACTAGGTACGGCCATTACGAGTTTATGGCCATGCCTTTCGGACTGACCAACGCACCCGCAATATTCATGGAACTCATGAACCGTGTGTGTAAACCCTACCTCGATCAGTTCGTCATTGTTTTCATTGTTGACATCCTCATCTATTCTAAGAACAAGGAAGGACCTGAGTAGCACCTACACTTAGTCCTTGGATTGCCGAAACAAGAGCAATTGTATGCCAAATTCTCTAAGTGCGAATTCTGGATTCACGAATATTCAACTTCTAGGACATGTGGTCAACGAGAAAGGAATACATGTCGATCCATCTAAAGTAGAAGCCATCAAGAATCAGACAGCACCGATGACTCCAACAGAGGTGCGACAACTTCTAGGATTGGCTGACTACTACCGTCAGTTCATTGAGGAAATCTTAAAATATTGCTCAACCTCTCACTACTCTAACCCAAAAAGGGTAAACCCTATAACTGGAACGAAACTCAGGAATCCGCATTTCAACTGTTGAAACAGAAACTCTGTACTGCACATATCCTAGTTTTTCCTGAAGGAACGGATGACTTCGTAGTGTATTACAATGCCTCTATTCGAGGTCTTGGTTGTGTGTTGATGCAACGCGAAAAGGTTATCACATACGCTTCCCGTCAATTGAAAGCTTATGAGAAAAACTACACTACCCATGACCTAGAATTGGGAGATGGAGTGTTTGCTTTGAAAATCTGGAGACATTACTTGGACGATACCAAGTGCACGATTTACACCGATCACAAGAGTCTTCAACGCTAATTCGAACAGACGGAGTTGAACATCCAACAACGACGTTGGATCAAAATTTTGAACGACCATGACTGTGCTATCAAGTATCATCCGGGCAAGGCTAACGTAGTAGCCGATTCCCTAAGCCGGAAATAAACTAGACCCATGCGAGTTCGAGCATTCCAACTCACTATCCATCCTGGACTACCTGATAAAATACATAATGCTCAACTCGAAGCCCTTAAAGAGGAAAACCTACCGTTAGAATCCACGCGTGGTATGGAAGCGCAACTCGAGGTCAAATCTGACGATATTCGCTACTTCACTGAGCGAATATGGGTTCCAGTATTCGGAAACCTAAGGGAACTAGTCATGGATGAGACTCATAAATCTCGTTACTCTATTCATCCAGGTTCCGACAAGATGTACCATGACCTAAAGGTACTGTATTGGTGGCCAAAGATGAAGGCCGATATAGCCACCTATGCGAGCAAGTGTCTGACTTGCGCAAAGGTCAATGTAGAATATCAAAAGCCTTCTGGTTTGCTCCAACAACCAGAAATTTCGATGTAGAAATGGGAGCATATTTCCATGGATCTTACTACTAAACTACCCCGAGCTTCTAGCGGATGCGGTACCATCTGGGTGATTGTAGATCGCTTGACTAAATCCGCTCACTTTCTAGCAATCAAAGAGACTGACAAGATAGAGAAGTTAACTCGCGTTTATCTGAAAGAAGTAGTCTCTCGGCACGGAGTGCCAATCTCTATCATTTCGAATCGAGACACTCGATTCACCTCTTTGTTTTGACAATCACTACAAAAGCCTTAGGTACGCGTCTAGACATGAGTACGGCGTATCATCCTCAAACTGATGGTCAAACGGAATGTACCATTCAAACCTTAGAGGACATGCTAGGAGTTTTTCTGATCGACTTCGGTAACACTTGGGAGTCTCACTTGCCTTAGTGGAGTTCTCCTACAATAACAGTTATCACACTAGTATCAAGGTAGCACCATTTGAGGCCTTGTACGGACGTAAATGCCGATCTCCTATCCGTTGGGTTGAAGTTGGGGATAACCAACTCACAGGTCCTGAAAATTGACACTTTTGAAAAGATCGTTCGAATCCGAAACATAATGGACAGGGAAGAACCGGTAGAAATCCTGGACAGGGAAGTCGAAACGGTTAAACTCAGTAAGATCCCTATCGTCAGAGTTCGTTGGAACTGGAAACGCGAACCGGAATTCACATGGGAGCGAGAGGACCAGATGATGTGTAAACATACTCATCTGTTCAAGCACTCTACGTCAAAAACCTAAGATACTATTCTAATTTTCGGGACGAAAATTCTTTCAACTAGGGGATGATGTGACACCCAGAAAAAAGAATTTTATTTTAATTTTCGGGATGAAAATTCTTTCAACTAGGGGATGATGTGACATCCGGCTAATTAGGGTGAACTCCGTTATCAAATTCTGTCACTATCCTAAGTTATTTAACAAATCTCAAACTCCAGGTACTGAGCCTGCCTATTGTCAAACTCACATGCACAAAACTTGAGGGACCGAACTTGTAAATAACCTATAATTATTTCCCTTTGATTTTTTTCGTCAAACAAACCAAACCCTTGACCTAGTTAACAAAAGCTAAACCCTAGGGACCATTTCTGCCAAGTTCCAAACTTCAATGCATGAAAACAGAGGGACTAAACCTGCATATACCTCTTACTTGATTTTGTTTGACTTTTGAAAGTCAAACTCGCGGTTTGAATGCAATTCAAGTCCCATAATCGATTTCCATTGGAAATCTGTAACCGATATGCACACTCAAGCCATAAACGACCATCATGGGACATTAAACCACACCATTTATTCAAATTAAACCCGATTATGGGTAGTTATACCAAAACCGTCGACCCCATTGTCTATTATCAATCAAATTCGACCAATTCGTTGTTAATCTCTTAATTGAACACCTGCGCATCTAAATAGCATCCCTCTGAACTTGTTTCATCATCCAATTTGATCAAAAGTGAAGCCGTGGTAGCCGGAGACAAAACTCACGGAGGCTGGAGCCCATGTTAGCCGACATCCATCAATCCGACATCGAATCAAGTAGCTAAACTCGTCTCTAGACTCGATTTCATCTCTTATATGAAAGCCCCAACATAATCAGGGCTTACAATATCTAATTTAACACGCACTGATTCTAGGGTTCTCGTAATTTCGAGTTTAATCGAGTTATATCTTAGACCCAATTACAATTCAATCGAATCACGTGGAAAGCTTCGCAATCAGGTATCCTTTGAAAACCCTATGCTAATTCAGTTCTATAACATCGAATTGGGTAAGAACAAGAATCTAGGGTTCTTCGTAGGAACTAGTTAATCGAACCACACCCTAAACACGTTTTCAATACAAATAAATTACATGGTCAGGTTCGCCATTTTTCATTCTTTGAAAGCCTTATGATCCCGACCCTTAACCTTATCATTTTTATACAAATCAAACTCTGGTTGGAACCTAGGGTTTTCGGTGTGCTCAATCAGGAATTAACAACCCAAATCTTGTTGTTTTTGCAATTAAATCTACCCGCAGGCTCGAAATAGATTTGTAAACAAAACCCCTATGAATCCTAGATCGATCGTGATCGATTTGGGTGGAATCGGGATTGGGTTTGATTCGGCTTTGGCAAAAGGGGAAGAACTCAGGAGATGGTGAGGTTAAAACCAAACTGATCCGAGTTCTAACGCGATGACCCTAGCGGGCGTAGTGGTTAAAGCTTTGGTGTGTGGGGGAGGAGACCCGGGTTCGATCCCTGCACCCCCTTTTCTTTTTAAATCAATTTTAAACTATTATTTTTAATATAAAACTTACCCCATGTTATTATAATAATATATTATGATGTTTTAGCCTCGTATATTACCTGTAGGCTCGGGTTTGAAATTATAACTATTATTTAATGTATTTCTACTTTTAAAATAATATGTTTATATTATTTTCGACCCACCATTTTAGATAAAATTATACATTATTATTAATTTCAACCCGTTACTCCAACTATAAATAATATTTTCGCCACGTTCATAAACCCTATTATATTATTTTCGACCCACCATTTTTTTTATTATTTTATTAATTTTCGGGATGAAAATTCTTTCAACTAGGGGATGATGTGACAATCCGACATTTCATGTTAACTCCGTTAACAATCCCGTTAAATATTCTGTAAAAAACAACCCCGTTAACTAAATCCGGTTAAATCTTAACTTATTTAACAAAATCTAACCCAAGGGACTAATTCTGTCAGTTTTGTATCTAAAACTTCAGGGACTAGTTCTGCCAAGTTCCTAAACCCTATTATATTGACTCTAAAAAGTCAAAATCATGAATTGAGAGTTCTGTTTGACTTTGTAAAGTCAAACTCGCAACAATTGTTTCTAATTCGCAAACTGTAACCGATTTCTATTTGTAATGTCGAATCCTATTCTTAACACGATATCAATTCAATTAAATCATAGGGTTGGAATCACAATCAGTCACCCTCTTAAAACCATATGATAATTTTATATAATAACATCGAATTGAACTCCATCCGAAATCTAGGGTTTGTTCTTATTCAAATTCGGGGATTTTGGCATTAAATGTAACATGAATCAAATTAAACCACGTGGACAGTTTCACACCATCCTATTGAGTAAAAGCCTCATGCTTTTAGCAAGTTTTAACATCGAATTTATCAGATTAGAATTGGTGTTCTTGATCTAGGGTTTCGGCCCATTTTCTATAATCAAGCGATCCTAAACGTGTTAGTTTTGCAATTAAACCAGTCTACAGATTCGCCATATCCCAATTAAAAAAACCCCTATGACATTAGGTTCAATTGAAATCGTAATCGATCAAATTTGGGATGATCTTGGGTTTGGATCGCGATTAAGGGAAAAGGGGTTGGGGTTTGGAATCGTTAAAACCATTTCAGAAGTATCCTTGTCGTGAAACCCTCGCCAGCCGAGATGGTTAAGACTTGTGGCTGTTGTGGGATAGACCCGGGTTCGAATCCCACAACCCACGTTTATTTTTCTGAGCAATTTTTAAGTTACATTTCTAAATAAAATCATTTTCTACATTATTATATTAATATATTAACATGTTTAAGCCCGAGAAACCACCCATAGGCTCGGGTTTAGTTTGTAAACCATATTTATTATTAAAAACTCATTTATAAAATAATATTTATATTATTTTCAACCCAAAACTCCAACTAAAAATAATATATTTATATATATATATATATATATATATCATTTTCATCACGTTCATAAACATTTTTGTAGTGTTTCAAAGTTTTAAATAATATAGTTGTTCATATTATTTACACTCGTTACATCCTCGAATAAAAATAATATATTATTATTTTTGTCACGCAAGTTAATTGTTTAAGTTACTTCGCTAAACTTAAAAATAATATAATATATTATATTATTTTACTAGACTTCTAGTTAACGACAAAACGCTCAGATATATTTATTATATTTTATTAGTTGTCACCCGTCGTAAATCGTAGTTTTCTTAATTGGTTAGTTTAAACATCCTTTTATTCTCGTGGACTCGTTCGTCTACTCTTTGATCGTTAGAACGTTTCTCTTAGGTCGTTTCTCATTCCGTGTCGTTGTCACAATTCCCAATTTATCCCTAATTATTATGTGCATAATTCTAGGGCATACGTAACCCGTTGCAGGCTGACACTCGTGGTTCCAATCGTATTCTAGTGTGAACTACCTACGCTGTTCAGGTGAGTTTTCACAGCCCCTTTTACTGTTTTAACTTGTGGGAGAAAACATGATTCAACTATTTTGGGATTTTAGTAATTCATATGTTATTAATGTTAAAGCTAAGCATAACACGCTATCACTGAAAGTCCTCAACACAAATCGAACCGTTAATATGGATCTTAGCGAGGTAATGTTTAGTAGTACTACTGGGTTTGACAAATCCCACCCGCGTTTGTCCTATAACTCGATTGGAGATCGAATGGGTTAATTGTTAGCCTACTCACATCGCCGAGGTTGATAGACCTGGCAGGAGACAAATAAACAAACAGTCAGCTTCGGTTGCGAGCGCTTAAGTTAGACATGAACATAGGTTAGCTACCTATAGATACATATTGAATGATCAATAATCTGGTAAACGTTTATTTATATACTGAAACCTGTGAACTCACCAACCTTGTATTGATATCGTTCTTACATGTTTTCTCAGGTCGCTAAGATAAGGCACAGGTGCACATATAGGACATGCATGGGATTCTCTTATTGATTGATGTTTTATTAAATTGTTTGGACTTTGTTTTGAATTTTGTTTGGTTTGGACTTTTGGACTTTTAGGCGCGTGTGTTTTGCGCATTTACTTTTCTTTACGCTTTCGCATTAAACTCTGATTAATATGATATTTTCATTTGAGTCCCATGTAGAGTCGTTCGATGTAACTAGTGACTGAGATCCTGGTTTTTCAATTCCTAAAACGGTAAAACTCCGTTAGTTGAAATTGGGGGTGTGACAATGAGATTAGCATGACTACGGTGGTGGTGATCGATTGATGGTATACGATCAAGGTGTTTCCGAAAAATATGGTGGTTTCGTCGACGGGGAAGCGCATACGGCAGCCGTGAAGGTGGCTGTGGGGGTGTGACGAAGGGCCGGCAAAGGCTAGTGTAGGTTTTGTACACGGCGAGGGAAGCAAGATGGAACGCGGTGGTAGCCGGCCACAGTGGTGGCAGCGTGGATGGCTTACGGCAGCGCGTGGTGGAGTTTGGATAGTTGGCTAGGGTTTCCGACTTGGATCGTGCATGGCATCGTATTTGCACGTGCATAGGAACCGGGTTTGAGCTTATGATTTCTAAACGGGTCAAGGGTGATCCAATATGAGTTGGTGTTACGAGAAGGACGGTTAGGGGTCTGCATGGCACGAACATGCATGCATGAATGCTTGGGATCGGGGACACGAGCCCTCATCGGATCGACATCAATATAATACGTAAACCCGTGAGATTAGGGATTTTGCATGAATGAAAGGGTGTTCGGATGAGATGCGTATCGGGAATTTTTATACTTATACGTAATTGACACATGTCTAGGGCGTACTCTGACTGTGTGATCTTACGTTGACAGGTTCGAGTTCCGTGTCAGGAGACCGTTGCAGTTCAAGAGTGGATCTCCGTAATTGTGAGTTTCTAATCCCCCTCTTTTAAATGTTTTATACGTTTTGGGGCTATCGTACATACTGTTAAGACACGTTTTTTACATTAAAGGTATATCGAGCTTTGGGGTCTAACCCGACGAGTTTATGAAATTAAATAGTTAAATGTGGGGCTAAGGGACTGTGTGTGTCCATAGGTCGTGCGGGTTACACATGGGGATATGGTCACTTGTCGCATCGTGACCTAACAGGGATGAGTCAGGATTATAGTAAACGGGCCACACGGGCATGACTATGTAGTGTCACAGGGTGTGCATGTACGTGGTATATGCTTAAATAATGAGATATAGTAGTAGTATGTGTGTTGCTATATTAGCTGTGTATTGTGTTACGAGTTAGTTGGGGTGAGTCGGGATATCAGCTAAACGCTTATGAATACGTGTAGGATATCTTATCCTAGTCTTAGGTGTGAAGTGTAGGTGCAGTTAATGAATCATGTATAAAGAATATATTGTTATGTGATTATACATGTGTTGTGTGCATTGTGTCATTGTCCTTGTGACACGGTGGGTATTGTGTTTGCATTGTTGTCATTATGACATGGCAAACGGGATATTGGAGGACTATGTCCTTCATGAGGTCACCAAAGGTGACGATGTTCAACAGGACAGTGATGGGCTCGGGCTGTGTCGAATGCCCTGACGAGGGTAACCCTGGCGATGGTGCAGTAATGAGGTATGTGTTTGTGTGCTTATATATTTGGGTTAAATTGCATACAAGTGTTGAGTTATATTTATTGCGCTTGAGATAGTATTAATGTGATGAGTAGAGTTAGATTGGTCGTGGTTCCAGGATTGTGATGTGATGTTTATAACTGTTATGTCAGTTGATTTGTAAGAGCCTTGGTCAAGGCTGAGTAAGTTGATGTTTTGGGATTTGTTGTGTTAACCAAGTGTCAAGTTAATACATATACATGAGTATGAGTTATTAGTGTAGAAGTTTGACCTATGTCGATAAGACTATGAGATAACTATTATTATGGGATGAGTCTTGGGAAATGAGCTATTATGGGATATCGGGTGATAACATGGGTTATCTATTGGTTAATGAATTGGGAACCTATTTTATAAGGACCGTGGGTCTTTAGTAAAGTTTAAATAACTTTTGAGACGAGTTGGCTTTTAAATAAACTAAACTATTAGAACTCACTCAGCGTAGCTGACTTTGTGTGTACGATAGATTATTTTGCTGGTAAGCGTTGCGTTAAAGTATCTTGCCTTGGGAGCGGCGCTACCCGGATTGGTGTGCAAGCATTCGCGAGGTAACTTAATGACATTAAATAGAAATTAATGTTTTTAGAAAGACTTCCGTTGTACCTTAATATATCGAAGATGAGTATTTTCAAGAGAATAACCCGTTATGAGAACCAACTGTAGGGTGCTCGGTTTGGGGCCTTACATTATCAATAAAAGTTTTTTTTTATTCCCATCTTATTCTGTTATAGCATGTCTAAACAAACTGGACCTTCTTATAATACAAGAGGAAAAAGGAAACAAGCAGTAGTTGAAAATGCTGCAGTAGTTAAAAGTTTTTTTTATTCCCATCTTATTCTGTTATAGCATGTCTAAACAAACTGGACCTTCTGAAATGCTGCTTAGCATACCTTGTATCTGTAACCACCGACACTAAAAAGAAGATTGAAGATGTGCCGGTTGTGGCTAAATTCCCGGTTGTTTTTCCTGATGAACTACCTAGAATTCCATTGAGAAAAAAGTGGAGTTCCGAATTAATCTAGTACCCAGTACGACACCTATTGCTAAAACCCCATACAGATTAGCTCCAAATGAAATGGCAGAATTGAAGAAGCAGTTAGATAAATTGCTAGAGAAGGGATTCATAAGACCAAGCTCATTACCTTGGGGAGCTCCGGTCTTGTTCGTTATGAAGAAAAACGGTTCAATGCGTATGTGCATTGACTATCGTGAGCTGAATAAACTCACGATAAAGAACCGTTATCCACTTCCCAAAATTGATGATCTCTTCGATCAACTTCAGGGAGCTCAATGTTTCTCAAAAATCGATCTCCGTTCTGACTATCATCAACTGAAAATCCAGGAAGAATATATTCCCAAAACAGCTTTCAGAACTCGATATGGTCATTATGAGTTCACGATAATGTCGTTCAGACTTACTAATGCACCAGCAGCTTTCATGGACATGATGAATCGAGTTTGTAAACCGTACTTGGATAAATTCATCATCGTATTCATTGAAGATATCCTTATTTAATCCCAAAGTAAGGAAGAGCATGCGACTCATCTAAGAACTTTGCTCAAAATCCTGTGAAACGAGAAGTTGTATGCTAAATTCTCAAAATGTGAATTCTGGTTGACAAACGTTCAATTCCTTGGACATATCATTAACACTGATGGCATCCAAGTTGATCCTGTTAAAATTGAAGCGATATCTAAATGGAAAATCCCGAAGTCACCAACTGAGGTTCGAAGTTTTCTCGGTTTGGCTGGTTATTATCGGAGATTTATCCAAGATTTCTCTCGAATTGCTGTACAGTTAACTTCTCTAACTCGCAAGTTAGTTAAGTATGAATGGGGTGTAGGTCATGGGAGCCTCGTCACACAACAGAAAAATGAAGATCTGATTGTTGCTTCGTGTGGGAACGAAGAAACATGATAGAGAAAACCACGAACATAAAGACAAGAGAATCGACAGAAACGAAACGTAATCCATAACAAAGAAGTTATCACACATTACAGACCACATACCGAAGGAGTACACATCTCTCGTTTACGCTCAGGGTTCACGGGGGCCGAGAGAGCACATCCCGGCCCGAACCTCTCTCACCTTATTCCATAGTTCCACCTACAAATAAAGACAACACCTTCTATTTATAGGGGCAGGAACAATACCTGCGTACTTGGCTAAGTACGCAGGTCATTGGTCATGCGTACTTGATAAGTACACAGGGCAAAAGCCATGCGTACTTACTAAGTACGCAGCACCAATCTGGTGTACAAGCTAAGTATGCAGGAACACCCTCCTGCGTACTAGCCAAGTACACCGATACATAAAATTTTATCTATAGTTACTAAAACATGCTTCTACAAACTCCCTCTTAACTATAGCATCAAATTCTATCTACCACTAACACTGACAATCATAAGTTTACAAAGAATTTCCTAGCAGACTCCCTCTAAACTAATGACATCACTTGTCTTCTGGTGAGACTTGATCTTCTGGCATTCCACTTGAGATCTTCAAATCATCAAACTTCAGTCTTCAGTTGCCGAGTGACTTGAAAAACCCGACTCCCTCTTAACTGTAGCTTTCATTGTAGATCAAACTAAGTGCTTCAATAAGAACAACCTAACCCAACACACCTTATTGTAGTTCATCCTCTCAGTAGTAGCTTCCTTTAACTTGACTTAGACTTCATCCAAATCAACTGTCATATGATAGAGAGTTTGAATTTCCAATAACCTGCATCAAACTAACTAGCTCCCATAGGAATTCCAGTAAGATAAACTTTATTCTTCAAATCAGATGTGTCCACCCCTATCCTGTATCTTCATGAGTTAACCAAATTCCCGAAGATGTTCATTTCCAATTTCCCCTTTCAATGTAAGCTCCATCTGACTAGACCAAAAACAAGGGAACGTTTCATATCCCATCGGCAAATGATAAAGGTTCTATCTTCAACTACTAATCCAATGGATATCCAGCTTCATCTTGAAAACTCTCGATAGAATCTAACACAAAATCATGCTTAGTAGTGATCATCCAGAATCCAAAGTCCAACATTCTTCAATTAGATCTTCATTCCTGGTTCACATCTCCTAATCTATATACATTCATCACAGTGAAGTTCCATAACTAGGTTGTCTATCTGGATTCCGCCCAGATCACAAATGAGAAATTCAATCATAACTAAATCACATCAAATCTTGAGCACAGGCTTGACCAAAGAGCACGAAAAAATATAGTTTACACGAGAAATCATAGTTGATATCCAAGTTACGTTAAAGAGGTATGTATATAGGAAGTCCCATCGGCTTATCCACCATCTCTTTAATGTCTTTTGAATACTCCTTAGATTTTAACCCCCTCATTTCTCTTCAAACTCTGACCAGCTTCATCACCGCTTCACTAAAATCCTCAAAAAAGCACAACTAGTCAACTCTAGGATTTTATTCTTTTATTCCTTTGCAAAGATCCAAAACAACAAAACCTTGGGTTCAAGTTGATCCAGTATTCATCCCCTATTAAAGAAGTATCATAGATACGCGTAGCCTACATATTCAGGTTTGAATACCTAAACAATATGATTCTTTTTCCAAAGACCCAAAGCCGCAACATCTTCACAAATAAAACGAGACCTTTAGCCAATGACGACCCAGTTGCTCAAATTGATTCAACATTCATTCCCTATTAAAGAAGTATCTTAGATACTCGTAGCCTACATTTTCAGGTTTGAACACTTAAAAAACGTATGACAATTGGTATCATCCAACAAAAATCTCATCCTAGTTTCGCCAAGCCACATCAAATACAAATTTCGGTCCAGAAAAACCAAAACTGCTATCTTCTCAAAGATGGCCTGAAACAAGCGTACAAAGGATCCCTAAATTTTTTTTATGTATTTATTTATTTTTTTATAATACCAGATGATTGTTCATGCGTACTTATTAAATACGAAGATATAGGCTCTTCCTGCGTATTTAGTAAGTTCGTAAAGCTAAGTGTACATGCGTACTTGTAAGTTCGCAGAGACAAATACCCTTGCGTACTTATTAAGTACGCAGGTCAACTCTTCATGCGTACTTAGTAAGTACGCAGGGCTAACCCATGTGTACTTAGTAAGTACCCAGAAAAGGTGATTTTGCTTACCTATTCAGGACAGCAGCGTTCTTGACAAATCTTAAGGAGAATGCTCGAAAAATGCTGGATCTGAGAAATTGATGCTTCCAAAAGCTTAGAAATCATCTTCTAACAAACCCTCAGCCTTCCAAACACCAAATGAAGAGATAACGGGCTCGAATTTAAGGATTTTGGACAGAAAAAGTTATGAGCCATATGAACTCAAATCTGCTAAAAAACCCTAAAAACTCGAATCTGGAACACAAATCAACGAACACCGAGGCTCTGATACAAGTTGTAGGTCTCAGGAGCCTCGTCGCGTAGCGGAAAAACAAATATTTGATTGTTGATTCGCGTGGGAACGAAGAAACATGACTGAGAAAACCACGAACATAATGACAAGAGAATCGACAGAAATGAAACGTAATCCATAACAAAGAAGTCATCTCACATTACGGACCACAAACCGAAGGAGTACACATCTCTCGTTTACGATCAGGGTTCACGTGGGCCGGGAGACCTTATCCCGTCCCGAACCTCTCTCACCTTGTTCCACAGTTCCACCTACAAATGAAGACAACACCTCCTATTTATAGGGCCAGGAACAATACCTGCGTACTTGGCTATGTACGCAGGTCATTCGTCATGCGTACCTACTATGTATGCAGAACCAATATGGTGTACAAGCTATGTACGCAGAAACACTCTCCTGCGTACTAGCTATGTACACCGATACATAGAATTTTATCTATAGTTACTAAAACATGCTTTTACAGACTCCCTCTTAACTATAGCATCAAATTCTATCTGTCACTAACACTGATAATCTTCAGTTTACAAAGAATTTCCTAACAGACTCCCTCTAAACTAATGACATCACGTGTCTTCTGGCGAGACTTGATCTTCTAGCATTCCATTTAAGATCTTCAAATCTTCAAACTTCAGTATTCAGTTGCCGAGTGACTTGAAAAACCCGACTCCCTCTTAACTGTAGCTTTCGTTGTAGATCAAACTAATTGCTTCAATAAGAACCAACGAACCCAACACACCTCATTGTAGTTCATCCTCTTAGCAGTAGCTTCCTCCAACTTGACTTAGACTTCCTCCAAATCAACTGACATATGATAGAGAGTTTGAATTTCCAATAACCTGCATCAAACTAATCAGCTCCCATAGGAATTCCAATAAGATAAACTTTAGTCTTCATACCAGATGTGTCCAACTCTATCTTGTATCTTCATGAGTCAACCAAATTCCCAAAGATGTTCATTTCCAATTTCCCCTTTCAATGTAAGCTCCATCTGACTAGACCAAAAACAAGGGAACGTTTCATATCCCATCGGCAAATGATAAAGGTTCTATCTTCAACTACTAATACAATGGATATCCAGCTTCATCTTGAAAACTCTCGATAGAATCTAACACAAAATCATGCTCAGCAGTGATCATGCTAAATAAAAAAGTCCAACATTCATCAATTAGATCTTCATTCCTGGTTCACATTTCCTAATCTGTATACATTCACCACGGTGAAGTTCCATAACTAGGTTCTCTATCTGGCATTCCGCCCAGATCCCAAAAGAGAAATTTAATCATAACTAAATCACATTAAATCTTGAGCATAGGCTTGACCAAAGAGCACGAAAAAATATAATTACACAAGAAATCATAGTTGAGATCGATGTTACGTTAAACAGTTGTATATATATAGGAAGTACCATCGGCTTATCCACCACCCCTTTAATGTCTTTGGAATACTCCTTAGATTTTATCCCCCTCATTTCTCTGTAACTCTGACCAGCTTCATCACCGCTTCACTCAAATCCTCAAAAAAACACAACTAGTCAACTCTAGGATTTTATTCTTTTATTCCTTTGCAAAGATCCAAAACAGCAAAACCTTGGGTTCAAGTTGTTCTAGTATTCATCCCCTATTAAAGAAGTATCATAGATACTCATAGCCTACATAATTAGGTTTGAATACCTAAACAATATGATTCTTTTTCCAAATACTCAAAGCCGCAACATCTTCACAAATAAAATGAGAACTTTAGCCGATGACGACCCAGTTGCTCAAATTGATTCAGCATTCATTCCCTATTAAAGAAGTATCATAGATACTCGTAGCCTACATTTTCAGGTTTGAACACTTAAATAATGTATGACAATTGGTTTCATCCGACAAAAATCTCGTCCTTGTTTCGCCAAGCCACATCAAATACAAATTTCGGTCCCGAAAAACCAAAACTGCTATCTTCTCAAAAAATGGCCCGAAACAAGCGTACAAACGATCCCTAAATTTTTTTTTATGTATTTATTTATTTTTTTATAATCCCAGATGATAGTCCATGCGTAGTTATTAAATACGCAGATATAGGGTGTTCCTTCATATTTAGTATGTTCGCAAAGCCAAGAGTACATACGTACTTATAAGTTCGCAGAGACAAATACCCTTGCCTAATTAGTAAGTACGCAGGTCAACACCTCATGCGTACTTAGTAAGTACGCAGGGCAAACCCATGCGTACTTAGTAAGTACGCAGAAATGGTGATTTTGCGTACTTATTCAGCACATCAGCGTTCTTAAATGATCTTGAGGATAATGCTCGAAAAATGTGGGATCTGAGAAATTGATGCTTCCAAAAGCTTAGAAATCATCTTCTGACAAACCCTCAGCCTTCCAAACACCAAATGAAGCGATAACGAACTCGAATTTAAGGATTTCAGATAGAAAAAGTTATGACCCATATGGACTCAGAACTGCTAAAAAAACCTAAAAAATCGAATCTGGAACACAAATCAACGAACACCGAGGCTATGATACAAGTTGTAGGTCCTGGAAGCCTCGTCGCGTAGCGAAAAAACAAAGATCTGATCGTTGATTCATGTGGGAACGAAGAAACATGACAGAGAAAACCACGAACATAAAGACAAGATAATCGACAAAAACGAAACGTAATCCATAACAAAGAAGTCATCTCACATTACAGACAACATACCAAAGGAGTACACGTCTCTCGTTTACGCTCAGGGTTCACGGGGGCCGGGAGAGCTCATCCCGGCCCGTACCCCTCTCACCTTGTTCCACAGTTCCACCTACAAATGAAGACAACACCTTCTATTTATACGGGCAGGAACAATACCTGCGTACTTGGCTAAGTACGCAGGTCATTGTTCATGTGTACTTGATAAGTACGTAGGGCAAAAGCCATGCGTACTTACTAAGTACGCAGCACCAATCTGGTATACAAGCTAAGTACACAGAAACACCCTCCCGCGTACTAGGTAAGTACACCGATACATAGAATTTTATATATAGTTAATAAAACATGCTTCTACTGACTCCCTCTTAACTAGCTTCTCTATCTGGCATTCCGCCCAGATCCCAAAAGAGAAATTCAATCATAACTAAATCACATTAAATCTTGAGCACATGCTTGACCAAAGAGCATGAAAGAATATAATTTACACGAGAAATCATAGTTGAGATCCATGTTACGTTAAACAGTTGTATATATATATAGGAAGTACCATCGGCTTATCCACCACCCCTTTAATGTCTTTGGAATACTCCTTAGATTTTATCCCCCTCATTTCTCTGTAACTCTGACCAGCTTCATCACCGCTTCACTCAAATCCTCAAAAAAAAAATAATA
Organism: Smallanthus sonchifolius; assembly: GCA_023525975.1. Taxonomy (NCBI): domain Eukaryota; kingdom Viridiplantae; phylum Streptophyta; class Magnoliopsida; order Asterales; family Asteraceae; genus Smallanthus; species Smallanthus sonchifolius. The sequence goes on along the minus strand of CM042019.1, from coordinate 62,353,063 downwards.
GTCAACTCTAGGATTTTATTCTTTTATTCCTTTGTAAAGATCCAAAACAGCAAAACCTTGGGTTCAAGTTGTTCTAGTATTCATCCCCTATTAAAGAAGTATCATAGATACTCATAGCCAACATAATCAGGTTTGAATACCTAAACAATATGATTCTTTTTCCAAATACTCAAAGCCGCAACATCTTCACAAATAAAATGAGAACTTTAGCCGATGACGACCCAGTTGCTCAAATTGATTCAGCATTCATTCCCTATTAAAGAAGTGTCATAGATACTCGTAGCCTACATTTTCAGGTTTGAACACTTAAACAATGTATGACAATTGGTATCATCCAACAAAAATCTCGTCCTTGTTTCGCCAAGCCACATCAAAACAAATTTCGGACCCAAAAAACCAAAACTGCTATCTTCTCGAAAATGGTCCGAAACAAGCATACAAACAATCCATAAAATATTTTTATTTTTTTTATTTTTTTATAATCCTAGATGATAGTTCATGCGTAGTTATTAAATACGCATATATAGGGAGTTCATGCGTGTTTAGTAAGTTCGCAAAGCCAAGTGTACATGCTTACTTGTAAGTTCGCAGAGACCAATACCCTTGCATACATAGTAAGTACGCAGGGCTAACCCATGCGTACTTAGTAAGTACGCAGAAAATGTGATTTTGCGTACTTATTTAGTACATCAGCGTTCTTGATTGATCTTGAGGAGAATGCTCGAAAAGTGTTGGATCTGAGAAATTGATGCTTCCAAAAGCTTAGAAATCATCTTCTAACAAACCCTCAACCTTCCAAACACCAAATGAAGCGATAAAGAACTCGAATTTAAAGTTTTTTGGTCGAAAAAGTAGCGACCTAGATAAGAACTCAGATCTGCTAAAAACCCAAAAACTCGAATCGGGAACACTAATCAACGAACACCGAGGCTCTGATACCAACTGTAAGTCCCGGGAGCCTCGTCACGCAGCGGAAAAACAAAAATATGACCGTTGATTCGTGTGGGAACGAAGAAACATGTCAGAGAAAACTACGAACATAAAGACAAGAGAATCGACAGAAACGAAATGTAATCCATAACAAAGAAGTCATCTCACATTACAGGCCACATACCGAAGGAGTACACATCTCTCGTTTATGCTCAGGGTTCACGGGGGCCGGGAGAGCTCATCCCGGCCCGAACCTCTCTCACCTTGTTCCACAGTTCCACCTACAAATGAAGAAAACACCTTCTATTTAAAAGGGCAGGAACAATACATGCGTACTTTGCTAAGTACGCAGGTCATTGGTAATGCGTACTTGATAAGTATGCAGGGAAAAAGCCATGCGTACTTACTAAGTACGCAGCACCAATCTGGTGTACAAGCTAAGTACGCAGGAACACCCTCCTACGTACTAGCTAAGTACACCAATACATAAAATTTTATCTATAGTTAATAAAAGATGGTTCTACAGACTCCGACTTAACTAGGTTCTCTATCTGGCATTCCTCCCATATCCCAAAAGAGAAATTCAATCATAACTAAGTCACATCAAATCTTGAGCACAGGCTTGACCAAAGAGCACGAAAAAATATAGTTTACACGAGAAATCATAGTTGAGATCCATGTTACGTTAAAAATGTATATATATAGCAAGTACCAACGGCTTATCCACCACCCCTTTAATGTCTTTTAAACACTCGTTAGATTTTATCCCCCTCATTTCTCTGTAAACTCTGACCAGCTTCATCACCGCTTCACTCAAATCCTCAAAAAAACACAACTAGGCAACTCTAGGATTTTATTCTTTTATTCCTTTGCAAAGATCTAAAACAACAAAACCTTGGGTTCAAGTTGTTCCAGTATTCATCCCCTATTAAAGAAGTATCATAGATACTCATAGCCTACATAATCAGGTTTGAATAACTAAACAATATGATTCTTTTTCCAAAGACCCAAAGCCGCAACATCTTCACAAATAAAACGAGACCTTTAGCCGATCACGACCCAGTTGCTCAAATTGATTCAACATTCGTTCCCTATTAAAGAAGTATCATAGATACTCATAGCCTACATTTTCAGGTTTGAACACTTAAACAATGTATAACAATTGGTATCATCCAACAAAAATCTCGTCCTTGTTTCGCCAAGCCACATCAAATACAAATTTCGGTCCCGAATAACCAAAACTACTATCTTCTCAATAAAGGCCTGCTACAAGCGTGCAAATGATCCCTAAAAAAATTTTATTTTTATTTTTATTTTTTTTATAATCCAAGATGATAGTTCATGCGCACTTATTAAATACGCATATATTGGGTTTTCTTGCGTATTTAGTAAGTTCGCAAAGCCAAGTGTACATGCGTACTTGTGAGTTCGCAGAGACAAATACCCTTGCGTACTTAGTAAGTACGCAGGGCTAACCCATGCGTACTTAGTAAGTACGCAGAAAAGGTGATTTTGCGTACTTATTTAGCACGGCAGCGTTCTTGACAGATCTTGAGGAAAATGCTCGAAAAGTGTTGGATCTGAGAAATTGATGCTTGCTAAATGTGACACCCAGTATTTCAGGTCAATATCCATATTACATAATTGCACGTTCATAACATATATTTCCTGAAGTTTTATTTTGACTAAGTGAAGATAACACTCCATCTATTCAATACATACTTGCAATCATTAGAGTGAAGATAACACTCCATGTCTCTTTCCCTTTCTCCATTTCGAACGGCAAATACATGCATATATACCATCATTACAACTTTTCATTCATACTTGTAATGATTGGAGAAGTTCCAACACTCCAAATTGTTAAATATCTACATGCATGTATACGACACACACACACTCTTTTACCTAAACATCTATCCAAGAGTACCATCCATCATTAGCCATCATCATTAGTAATGATGATAGTGTGACCAACACACTATCTCCATCCCTTTTCACTTATAAAAATCGATGCACACATATGTGCATACACTTTGCACACTTTGATTCAAGAACACAAACTCTAGACGGTTTAACTAAGAATTTAGAGGTCCAAGGAAGTCTTGGAAGTCTAAGGAGAGGTTCTTGATAGCAAATCGAGCATCTACCATTTTCTACTAACGAATCCCCACCTAGCTTGTCTAGCGGTATGAAACCGACACCACACTTTATTTTCATCTTTGTCTTTATTTATAGTTTAAAGCTCGTTGTTCACCGAAGTAACAAAACATTTAAAATATTTAAAAGATTAAAAGGGTTTCGTTTTATAAAGGTGTAACTTATTAAGTTTAAAAACTAAAAGTTTTATAAAAATAAATGGGCCGAAAATAATAAGTTTATATGCATAGATCATTGTTTTGAAACATTTTATGAGACATTGTTGTTTTGATTCCATGATGATAAATTATAAATGGTTTAACCAAAAACTTTGTATAAATATATATAAAGGATCGAAATTTGTAGGTATATATATATGTATGGATATTGATGTTATGTTAGCTTGAAAATGTGATAATATAACCATATATATGTATATATATCGAAATTAGAAATTTATGTTCATGTGGATGATGACTAATGTTGAACTTGGAATTAATAAAGTATATGAATACATGTATGTATTATTGTCAAATGGTATTTGATGGTAAAAATGTGAATGGTTAAATTAGAGACATGATTAGTAAAATTTTACAAAATAAACACCTGCGACGTAAAGACTAAGAATTGTTTAAGTATATGCATATTAGGTCAAAAATGGCAAGATATATATATATGATGACGCTTGGTTGATTGTTTAAAGCACGACTTGAGGATATTGGTAGTAAAATATGGCTAAATATATGTATGCGTGAATTTGTGGTCATCAAACTGGGAGATATAAACATATATATATATATTAGTTTGACTAAATATTTCAGGATGGCCTGAAGGTAAATTTAGTATATATATACACGTATATGTGGGGATGTATTTTAGATTCTTGAATGAATATGTTAATAAATCATGGATTAGTTAAGGGTCTAAATTAATACATGATGAAAAAGTAAAGTATATGTGTAATCGTATGGAATATACATATGTTTGGTGACTTGAAATGTATTGAGTGGGAAATTGTATGATCATAAGTCGTAGAACTTGAATAATGATTAAACATATGTATATAAATATATATGGAAGTCATGATATATGTTCACAAATAACGGAAACTTGTTAAATCAAAAAGAGAAATGAAATCATATATATTTAGAACTTGTTGATAACATGGAACCTAGACACGAGAAATGAAAGCTAAAGACTTCGGGTTAAGGATAAATAATATTATGTTATCATGAAACATGTTTGAATATATGTTGAATCGTTGGACTATATTTATATTTGTATGCATAGATTAGTGCGAATAAATGCATGTTAAACATAAACAAGTTAATAAATATCATTCGGAACAAGTAATTGTATGTGCACATGGAGATAGACATACATAGAAAATACATAAACGATACTTGTATAATTATTGGAAAGAAGTAATTATGTGTTTATACATGGACTATAAAATAAATATATTATAAGACGTTGCAAAAATAATATTTATTTTTGACAAACATAACAACTCACCAATATGGAAATATAATATTTTTTCGGAAAATAAATAAAGCGTCTAGACTAGAATAATAATCACCAACGAGTCGTCACGAGAAAACATTGCTTAAAATAAATAAAGACGTACTTAACAGGAATAGTTAAGTCGGGTGAACAACTTGAGTTTAAGACGGGTAGTCTTAACGGGTATAGTATCCTTGTGTAATTAGGATACGGATAGGGGGGTCTGCTGTTATTCAAATAATTGCTAGCATTCATACAGTCGAGGTGAGTTTCACTAACCCCCCTTTTTTCTAAGTTTTTGAAATATTTTGGGGTGGAAACATACTTGTAAAGAATTTTCGTATGTAAATGAATGAACTAATGATCTGACCGTATGTGTGTATTGAGGGAAAAATAAAGCGCTTAAAGTCCTCGAAATAAAAATTAGTAACCATTAGCTATGGACTTAGCCCGGGATTTTATGGATAGTACTATTGGGGGTGACGCCTCCGGTCATGATTAGTCGCGCTAATCAGGGGTCCAAATGGCCGAATAACCGCATATTGTCTTAACTCGCAGAAAGGCGAGGGGTGGCACAGAAAGTTGGGGTTTGGTTACGGTCTCGTACATTACATACTGTTTTGTATTCCTTGCAAGTTTACAAATGGGGTCAATTGATAGGATTAGTATTCAGAGTCATTGGTAATACATACAAAGAGTTTTGATCGAAAAATGATTAGGTTTAAACATTGGGTTTATGATAACACTTGATAATAACTTGTGAACTCACCAAACTCATGCTGACATTTTTAAGTATGTTTTCAGGAAATTGAACGTGATCTCCAGGCTAGCAATGTAGGTTACATACATACATGAGGATACAACTTTCGGAAGGATTTCACTTGTATAACTCATGGTCTTGAGTCATATTTGCGAAATCTTAAAATTTGTAAAAACTAAATTATGTTTTGGGATGTAAACATTTAAACTTTGATTATGTATCCAATATCATGTATGTGTTTGCGGTAATCATATGCTTTGGTGGGGTGTGACAGATTGGTATCAGAGCCATTGATTATAGAAAACTAGGAGTCTAAAATGGAACCTAGTCTATAATTTAAATGACTCACTAAAATGTTTTCATTGCATAAGCATTGCATAACCATTCATCATGTCATATGGATAATGTAGTCACGCCATGTCACACACTAACCCCACTTAAACTCCATAGTTAGGAAGCGTCTTACACAAAAATGGCTGAATCCACTAGTGAGACCATGCCCAGAGGACCAAGGATCAACGTATCATACTGGGAATGGCTTTTCCAAGTAGTTCAAATGTGGAGGGTGGAGGAGGACCTCCCTGCGACCTGCGACTTTGTCGGATTAGCATGCGAATCATAACCAGTACCGCTCACCGGGGAGTGCGCAGAATGCACCATCCCTCTACTAGTGTCCCGAAGCAGTAAGAAGGGGATAGAGATTAATCACTTGGAAAGGGATGTGAAATCCATCCGAAGGAACTTGGTAACTCTTCCAACTTTAGTGGAAAACGTTAATGGGATAGCGGAGGATCAGAGATTAATCGACCAGTCTCTTCAGCATGCATCTAGCCACATGATGGAGTTCGAGAAAAGACTAGCGGAGATGGAGAGGAGGACCGCTGCAGCTGAGCGGAGGGCGGAGGCAGCCGAGCAGAGGGTGATTGATGCTGAGCTCCGGGCTACTCTAGCTGAGGCACGTGTGGAGGAGATGCTGACCTCAGCTACCGTTCCGACAGGAACGCTTTCCTATTTCTAGACCTATTACGGGCGGGTTGTGCCTGTAACGCATTATGTAGTTTGAAACTTTGGTACTGATGTGGTCATGTGAACCCATCCCTTTTGTATCCTTGTCTTTTGGAACAATGTACTATGTATGTTTTAACTATGTATGTGATGGTTTATGTTGTGATGATGGTTGTTTACGTTTGATGTTATTGTATCCTTATGTCATGTTATATCATTATCATTATATAATGTTGCTCTTTTTAAATGTTATGTTAGAAAGAACGTCATAGCACCTAAGAGAAGGACACCCCGTGACACTACTGGTGACAACAACGAGACGATTTCCCCAAACATGGAATAACTCATAGCACAGCGAGTAGCTGCCGCCATGGAGCAGTATGAAGCAAATCGAAATAGTTGCGGAGGAAACGACAGTGGTACCGGCGGAGGAGGTGCAGGAGGTAGCGGCACAGCCGGAGGTAATAGAATAAATAATCAGAGCCGTAACACATAGTCATGATCTAGATTAATAGCGTTATTAAAATAGTGACTTATGACCCTACAGATGCTCTAAGCAGGAGGTGCACCTATAAAGCCTTCCTATCCTGCAACCCCCGCAGTTTCAATGGCACAGAGGGTGCAGTGGGGCTAATGAGATGGATAGAAAAGATGGAGTCGGTGATTGATATTAGTGTATGCACCGCTGACTGCATGGTGAAGTATTCTACATGCACGCTCACTGATAAAGCTTTAACTTGGTGGAATACCCAAATGAAGACTTTGGTGAGAGAGACAGCGTATCAATTGTCTTGGGAAGACTTGAAAAACATGATGATTGAGGAATATTGTCCTCGAAACGAATTGCAAAAGATTGAAACTGAGATGTAGAACCTACAGATGATCGGAGATGATGTGGCGGGGTACACCTACCGTTTCAATGAATTAGTGATTCTAGTACCGCATATGGTCACACCAGAACATAAGCGCGTGGAAAGGTACCTGTGGGGCCTTGCACCTCAAATTCATAGTATGGTAACATCATCTAATCCAATAGATGCCAAGAGTGCTATAACTTTAGCATTTAAGCTAGGGGATGATGCGGTACGTAATGGATTGTTTGTGAGGAAGGAGAAAGAGGAAGGTAGATCTGGGGAGAAAAGGAAATGGATGGGAAATTCAAGTAACAAATCTAGAAAAAAAGGGTTTAAGAAACAGGGAACTGTGAAGGCTTTTGCAACCAACACAATGGAAAGGAAGGAGTTTGATAGGGGCCTACCGAGGTGTAAGAAATGCAGAAATCATCACACCGATGAATGTATCAAATGTGGAAAGAGCGACAGGTTTGGCCACACCACACAAGCTTGTCGAGTTAATAACCGAATGTGGAAGAATAAACCGGGATGTTTTGTTTGTGGTGATCCGGAGCACTTCAAGAGGGATTATCCCAAGTGGAAGAATTAGAACAACGCTCAGGCACCAGGGAGGGAATTTGTGATGGGTGCAAGGGACGCACGCCAGGACCCGAACATCATCACTGGTACGTTCCCGATAAATAATCACTATGCCTCTGTACTTTTTGATTCGGGTGCGGATATGAACTTTGTGTCGAAAGATTTTAAATCCTTACTCGGTATTAAGGCCAGCAAACTAGATCCAAGTTATACAATTGAATTAGCAAATGGGAAATTAATAGAAACCGGAGAGGTCATTAGGGGTTGTACTTTATGTTTAGAAAACCATACATTCAGTATAGACCTTCTACCCGTCGAACTAGGGAGTTTTGATATTGTTATTGGCATGGATTGGTTATCAAAGAACCGTGCCGAGATCGTATGCTTTGAGAAGATTGTACGTATCCCACTACCAAGCGGAAAAATTCTTTCAATTCAAGGCGAAAGGTGTAGAACGATGTTGAAGACGATAAACTGCATGAAAGCTTATAAGTATCTACGCAAGGGTTATTGCACATTTCTGGCTCACATCGTCGAGAAGAAACCCGAAGAACGTCGACTTGAGGACATACCAATCGTTAGAGATTACTCGGTGGTATTTCCCGAGGACTTACCAGGATTACCACCATCAAGACAAGTCGAGTTCCGGATCGACCTAGTACCAGGAGCCGCACCAGTTGCACGATTGCCGTATCGTCTAGCCCCTTCCGAGATGCAGGAACTGTCGAGCCAACTACAAGAATTACTTGACAAAGGTTTCATAAGACTGAGTTTCTCACCATGGGGAGCTCCGGTCCTGTTTGTAAAGAAAAAGGATGGAACCTTTAGAATGTGCATTGATTACCGGGAATTAAACAAACTGACAATCAAAAATCGGTATCCTCTTCCTCGAATAGACGATTTGTTTGATCAACTTCAAGGTTCCAGTTTCTATTCTAAAATTGATCTACGATCAGGGTATCATCAACTGAAAATTCAGGAAGAAGATATACCAAAAATGGCTTTTAGGACTCGTTACGGTCACTACGCGTTCCTAGTTATGCCATTTGGCTTGACTAATGCACCGACCGTTTTCATGGATCTCATGAACCGCGTGTGCAAGCCATACTTAGATAAATTCGTGATTGTGTTTGTCAATGACATATTAATATATTCACGAACCAAGGAGGAACATGAACATCATTTGAAATTAATCTTGGAACTACTCAGGAATGAGAAGCTTTATGCCAAATTCTCTAAGTGTGAGTTTTGGATCCGAGAGGTTCATTTTCTCGGACACGTCATCAATAAGAAGGGTATTCACGTAGACCCAACCAAGATTGAAGCTATCAAAAACTGGGAAGCACCAAGAACTCCGACTGGGGTGCGTCAATTTCTGGGTTTGGCAGGCTATTACAGGCAATTTATCGAGAGTTTTTCAAAGATAGCCTTGCCTTTGACCACGTTAACTCAGAAGGACAAAAAGTTTGATTGGACTGATAAATAAGAATCAGCTTTTCAATTATTGAAGCAGAAGCTTTGTAGTGCACCAATCCTTTCCCTTCCCAAAGGAACTGACAATTGCATCGTGTACTACGACGCATCACACCAAGGTCTGGGATGTGTGTTGATGCAGAGAGAAAAAGTCATAGCGTATGCATCCAGGCAGCTAAAAGTCCATGAGAAAAACTATACGACTCACGATCTGGAATTGGGTGCTGTCGTGTTTGCACTCAAGATTTGGAGACATTACTTATACGGTACAAAATGTACTATCTTTACAGACCACAAGAGTCTCCAGCACATCTTTAATCAGAAAGAACTCAACATGAGGCAACGTCGTTGGGTAGAGCTATTGAATGATTACGACTGTGATATCAAGTATCACCCTGGTAAGGTAAACGTCGTAGCAGATGCCTTGAGTCGTAAGGAACGGGTTAAAACTCTCTGTGTTCATGCCCTAGGATTGACAATTCATACGAGTCTCACGACTCAAATCCGGATGGCACAACAAGAGGCAATCAAAGAAGAAAACATTCAGAATGAAGCTTTACGGGGAATGATAAAGCAGTTCGAACCAAAGTCAGATGATACTTTATACTTCATGAATAGAATTTGGGTGCTATGTTTTGGTAACTTACGGGAGTTGGTTATGGACGAAGCCCACAAGTCCAGGTACTCCATTCACCCAGGTTCGGATAAAATGTACAAGGATCTGAAAGAACTCTACTGGTGGCCGAACATGAAAGGAGAAATTGCTATTTATGTCGGTAAATGCCTGACATGTTCAAAGGTAAAGGCAGAACATCAGAAACCGTCGAGATTGTTACAACAACCCGAGATACCTCAATGGAAATGGGAACAGATTTCAATGGATTTCATTACAAAGTTACCCAAGACGTCGAGCGGGTATGACACTATATGGGTAATCGTCGATCGTTTGACAAAATCAGCTCATTTTCTACCCATCAAAGAGACGGATAAAACCGAGAAACTTGCAAGGCTTTATATAAAGGAAATTGTGGCTAGGCATGGAGTGCCAATTTTTATTATCTCTGATAGAGACAACATATTCGTGTCTAGAATCTGGAAATCATTACAAGAAGCCATGGGCACACGTCTTGACATGAGCACGGCATATCACCCACAAACAGATGGTCAAAGTGAAAGGACCATTCAAACTTTAGAGGATATGCTCCGTGCGTGTGCAATTGATTTCGGTGGAAATTGGGATACTCATTTGCCGCTGGCTGAGTTTTCATACAATAACAGTTACCACACCAGCATCAAAGCCGCTCCATTTGAGGCTTTGTATGGTCGAAAATGTCGTTCACCGCTATGTTGGGCAGAAGTTGGCAACAAGCATTTAACTGGTCCTGAGGTTATTCAGGAGACTACCGACAAGATCTTCAAGATCAAGGATCGTCTGAAGGCCGCCCGTGACAGGCAAAAGAGTTACGCGGATAACAGACGAAGACCATTAGAATTCCAAGTTGGGGATCGCATCATGTTGAAGGTCTCACCTTGGAAAGGAGTTGCAAGATTTGGCAACCGTGGCAAGCTTAACCCTAGGTACGTTGGACCATTTGAAATATTGGCTAGGGTTAGCCCTGTAGCATACAAGCTCAAGTTGCCACAAGAACTAAGCAATGTACATGATACGTTTCATGTGTCAAATCTCAAGAAGTGCTTATCAGACGACACATTAATTATACCGCCTGATGAGATTCACATAGATAACAAGCTGCACTTCGTTGAGGAACCCATTGAAGTCACAGATTGGAAGGTTCAGAAAACAAGGCGTAGCCGGGTTAAATTGGTTAAGGTACGTTGGAATTCAAAGCGCGGCCCCGAGTATACGTGGGAGCGGGAAGATGAAATGAAAGCCAAGTATCCGTCCTTGTTCACGAACACTCCAAGTCAAGATGACAAGAACTGAATTTCGGGATGAAATTCTCTTTAACATGGGGAGAATGTGACACCCAGTATTTCAGGTCAATATCCATATTACATAAATGCACGCTCATAACATATATTTCCTGAAGTTTTATTTTGACTAAGTAAAGTCAAGGAGTCTAGCAAAGGAACTTATATCAAAATAGTAATTTTTATGAATTACTAGGAAAATAAACAGTGGTAACCCGCAAGGTACGATCGTTGGTGACTAACAAGAAATTAATTCTAGTAAAAGTCTAGGGAGACGCTTTAGCGTAAAAACATAAATATTGGTGACTAAACATTTATAAAAAGTTGAGTTATAAATAATTGTTACCTGGCTCTATATTATTTAATGTGTATACATGTATTATATAGTTATATAAATAACTATGACAGGTTAACTAGTAAATCATGGAGACTAGTCAAACCACACAAAAACATATAAGATATGTGATCGTTAAAAGTTTTACACCGGGTATTATATTACGGGGTCACGTACCGGGTTTACACCATCTAAAACTCAACTAACTACAATTGAATGTAACTAAAGTTGGAATTAAACCCAAACCCCCACCCCATTTGGCCTTCTCGGCCGTAACTCACAAGAGAAAGGGGGACACCCACTTGCCAAACCCACACCAAACCCATCTTTCTCATGATGATTGTGTCATAGAACCATGCTTAATTAACCAAGAATTTGTACAAAGTCATGTCCATCTATTCAATACATACTTGCAATTATTAGAGTGAAGATAACACTCCATCTCTCTTTCCCTTTCTCCATTTCGAACGGCAAATACATGCATATATACCATCATTACAACTTTTCATTCATACTTGTAATGATTGGAGAAGTTCCAACACTCCAAATTGTTAAATATCTACATGCATGTATACGACACACACACACTCTTTTACCTAAACATCTATCCAAGAGTACCATCCATAATTAGCCATCATCATTAGTAATGATGATAGTGTGACCAACACACTATCTCCATCCCTTTTCACTTATAAAAATCGATGCACACATATGTGCATACACTTTGCACCCTTTGATTCAAGAACACAAACTCTAGAAGGTTTAACTAAGAATTTAGAGGTCCAAGGAAGTCTTGGAAGTCTAAGGAGCGGTTCTTGATAGCAAATTGAGCATCTATCATTTTCTACTAACGAATCCCCACCTAGCTTGTCTAGCGGTATGAAACCGACACCACACTTTATTTTCATCTTTGTCTTTATTTATAGTTTAAAGCTCGTTGTTCACCGAAGTAACAAAATCTTTAAAAGATTTAAAAGATTAAAAAGGGTTTCTTTTTATTAAGGTGTAACTTATTAAGCTTAAAAACTAAAAGTTTTATAAAAATAAATGGGCCGAAAATAATAAGTTTATATGCATAGATCATTGTTTTGAAACATTTTATGAGACATTGTTGTTTTGATTCCATGATGATAAATTATAAATAGTTTAACCAAAAACTTTGTATAAATATATATAAAGGATCGAAATTTGTAGGTATATATATATGTATGGATATTGATATTATGTTAGCTTGAAAATGTGATAATATAACCATATATATGTATATATATTGAAATTAGAAATTTATGTTCATGTGGATGATGACTAATGTTGAACTTGGAATTAATAAAGTATATGAATACATGTATGTATTATTGTCAAATCGTATTTGATGGTAAAAATGTGAATTGTTAAATTACAGACATGATTAGTAATTTTTTACAAAATAAACACTTGCGACGTAAAGACTAAGAATTGTTTAAGTATATGCATATTAGGTTAAAAATGGCAAGATATATATATGATGACGCTTGGTTGATTGTTTAAAGCACGACTTGAGGATATTGGTAGTAAAATATGGCTAAATATATGTATGCGTGAATTTGTGGTCATCAAACTGGGAGATATAAACATATATATATATATATTTATATTAGTTTGACTAAATATTTCAGGATGGCCTGAAGGTAAATTTAGTATATATATACATATATATATGTGGGGATGTATTTTAGATGCTTGAATGAATATGTTAATAAATCATGGATTAGTTAAGGGTCTAAAATAAATAAAGACGTACTTAACAGGAATAGTTAAGTCGGGTGAACAACTTGCGTTTAAGACGGGTAGTCTTAACGGGTATAGTATCCTTGTGTAATTAGGATACGGATAGACGGGTCTGCTGTTATTCAAATAATTGCTAGCATTCATACTGTCGAGGTGAGTTTCACTAACCCCCCTTTTTTCTAAGTTTTTGAAATATTTTGGGGCGGAAACATTCTTGTAAAGAATTTTCGTATGTAAATGAATGAACTAATGATTTGACCGTATGTGTGTATTGAGGAAAAAAATAAAGCGCTTAAAGTCCTCGAAATAAAAATTAGTAACCATTAGCTATTGACTTAGCCCGTGATTTTATGGATAGTACTATTAGGGGTGACCCCTTCGGTCATGATTAGTCGTGCTAATCAGGGGTCCAAATGGCCGAATGACCGCATATTGTCTTAACTCACAGAAAGGCGAAGGGAGGCACAAAAAGTTGGGGTTTGGTTACGTTCTCGTACATTACATACTGTTTTGTATTCCTTGCAAGTTTACAAATGGGGTCAATTGATCGGATTAGTATTCGGATTCATTGGTAATACATACAAAGAGTTTTGATCGGAAAATGATTAGGTTTAAACATTTGGTTTATGATAACTCTTGATAATAACTTGTGAACTCACCAACCTCGTGTTGACATTTTTAAGTATGTTTTCATGAAATTGAACATGATCTCCAGGCTAGCAATGTAGGTTACATACATACATACTTGAGGATACAGCTTTTGGAAGGATTTCACTTGTATAACTCATGGTCTTGAGTCATATTTGCGAAATCTTAAACTTTGTAAAAACAAAATTATTTTTTGGGATGTAAACATTTAAACTTTGATTATGTATCCAATATCATGTATGTGTTTGCGGTAATCATATGCTTTGGAAACCATGAACGTTACGCCTCGCGGTTCCGCCTTGGTGGGGTGTGACACTAAAGCTTAGAAATCATCTTCTAACAAACCCTCAACCTTCCAAAAACCAAATGAAGCTATAACGAACTTGAATTTTAGGATTTTTGGTCGAAAAAGTAGCGACCTAGATAAGAACTCAAATCTGCTCAAAACCCAAAAAGTAGAATCTGAAACACTAATCAACGAACACCGAGGCTCTGAACCCAAAAACTCGATACCAACTGTTGGTCCTGGGAGCCTCGTCGCGCAGCGGAAAAACAAAGATCTGATCATTGATTCGTGTGGGAATGAAGAAACATGACAGAGAAAACTACGAACATAAAGACAAGAGAATCGACAGAAACGAAATGTAATCCATAAAAAGAAGTCATCTCACATTACAGACCACATACCGAAGGAGTACACATCTCTCGTTTACGCTCAGGGTTCACGGGGGCCGGGAGAGCTCATCCCGGCCCGAACCTCTCTCACCTTGTTCCACAGTTCCACCTACAAATGAAGACAACACCTTCTATTTATAAGGGCATGAACAATAACTGTGTACTTGGCTAAGTACGCAGGTCATTGGTCATGCGTACTTGATAAGTACGCAGGGCAAAAGCCGTGCATACTTACTAAGTACGCAGCACCGATCTGGTGTACAAGCTAAGTACGCAGGAACACCCTCCTGCGTACCAGCGAAGTACACCGATACATAGAATTTTATCTATAGTTACTAAAAAATGCTTCTACATGGGGTCCTAAACAATCTGAAGCTTTCGAAAATCTGAAATAGAAACTGACGCAGGCTCCCACACTAGCCTTGCCAGATAGAAATTAAGTCTTTTCTGTTTACTATGATGCGTCACACACCGGATTTGGTTGTGTGTTAATGCAAGGAAGCAAAGTAATTGCTTATGCTTCTCGACAACTAAAAACCCATGAAAAGAATTATACAACTCACAATTTAGAGTTGGACGCCATAATTTTCGCACTAAAATTATGGAGGCACTATCTTTATGGAGTCAAATTCATGGTGTTTACTAATCACAAAAGCTTGAAGTATATATTCAGTCAGAAAGAACTGAATATGAGGCAAAGGCGTTGGATAGAAGTCCAAAATCATTACGATTGTGAAAACTGTTATCATGAAGGCAAAGCCAATATTGTAGCCGATGCCCTGAGCAGAAAAGAACACGAGAAACCTAAACAAGTCCGTACTTTAAGACTCGATCTTCAAGTCGATCTTATCGCTCATATTAAGGAATCTCAAAAGCTTGCTTTGCAAGAATCCAATCTTGAGAAAGAAGGATTGGGAGGAATGATCGACCAGTTGGTCAAAGGAGATGGTGTAATTCTTAGAATGAGTAAAAGGATTTGAGTTCCTATCTATGGAAATGTGCGTGAAGAAATTCTTGAAAAAGCCCATAAATCTAAATATACGATGCATCCTGAAAGCGATAAAATGTACCATAACGTAAAAGCCAAGTATTGGTGGATAGGAATGAAAAAACATATCGCTATCTATGTCGCAAAATGGTTAACCTGCTCTCAAGTTAAAGCTGAACATCAAAAGCCGTCTAGCTTGTTACAGAAATTTGAAATTCTTGTATGGAAATGGGAGATGATAACTATGGATTTCATAACTAAACTTCCCCGAACCAGTCGAGGAAATGATACTATCTGGGTTATCATTGACAGACTCACTAAGTCTGATCATTTTCTTCCCATGAAAGAAACATTTAGTATGGATAAGTTGGCACAGTTATACGTTAATGAAATCGTGTCATTACACAGTGTGCCATTATCCATTGTGTCGGATAGAGATAGTAGATTTACTTCTCGATTCTTGCAAAGTTTCCAAAAAGCCCTAGGTACGAAATTGAATCTTAGCACTGCCTACCATCCTCAAATGGACGGGCAAAGCGAAAGAATTATTCAAACTCTAGAATATATGTTAAGGGCTTGTGTCATTGACCTTGGAGGAATTTGGGATGACCACTTACCTCTAATGGAATTCTCCTATAACAATAGCTATCATACAAGTATACAGGATGCTCCGTTTGAAGCCTTATATGACTATAAATGTCGAACTCCAATCTGTTGGTACGAAGTAGGAGAAAATCAGTTGTCTAGACTAGAAATAGTCCTAGAAACAATCGAGAAAGTAATTCAAATGAGAGATAGATTGAAAGCGGCTCAAGATCGTCAAAAGAGGTATGCTGATAGACGAGGAAAGCCGTTAGAATTCAACGTCGGTGATAACGTTCTATTGAAAGTTTCACCTTGGAAACGCGTTGTAAGATTTGGAAAGAAAGGGAAATTAAGTCCTAGATTCGTTGGACCATTCAAAATCCTGAAAAGAGTTGGGCCTGTGGCCTATCAACTCAAATTACTAGAAGAAATGAATGGAGTACACGATGTATTCCATGTGTCAAATCTGCACAAATGATTGACAGATGAATCCCTAGTAATACCCCTACAAGATGTAGAGGTAGATGAAAAGTGGAAATTTGTGGAACAACCTTTGCAAATCGAGAACAGGCAGGAAAAGAAATTGAAAAGAAAAACATTGATGATTGTGAAAGTGAAATGAAACTCCGGACGTGGACCTGAGTACACGTGGGAACTTGAGTTGGAAATAAAAAAGAAATACCCTACTTGTTCGAATAAACTCGAGGACGAGAGTAAAACAAGGTGGGGTGGATGTAACACCTGCCACAAAAATGTTCAAGAAATGCCAAGGTTAGAACCCATAAGGACTTGTATATCTAAAGTACCAAAGTCTAGGGTTAAAAATAAATAAATTTGGAAATTTAGACCTTAGCGGACCGCTAAGGCAAACCCTAACGGTCCGCTATGGGTGCATAACGCTGGTAAAGGTCCGCTAAGGAACCCCCACCCTAAGTCATTGGGTGGCGGACCGCCACCATACCCGGTAACGGTCCGCTACATGGTTATTAAGAAAATAATCCGCGTGTGACACGTGTCCAATGACTAATAGGCTTGACTCTCGACGCGTATCCTCGTGGTGGACTGCCACGTCAGGTGATAACGGTCTGCCAGCCGCAAAACTCTAAGAATCTGCCACGTGGCGGACCGCTACGTCTTGGGTAACGGTCCGCTAGCCACAAACACATGAAAGGTCCAATCAGAATTGGACATCTAGGGCTAACGCATGCAAGGGCGGTGGCGGACCGCTAACCGCTTGGTAACGGCTCGCTACGGGTCTAGTTTCACCCCTATAAATAGTTTGACGATTTAATTCGTTTTTTCTCACATCAAACACGAATCCAACTTCCAATTCCCGTTCTAGAGCATCCCTAACTCGATCCCGAAGTTCCCGGTTCAACTCCCACTCGTTCTAGTACCCGGTGTAAGAAGGAACGCTTATAGAAAGGTCAAAACGCTAGAGAATCAAGCTAGGAAGCTGACTTTGTAGATTTACAACTTAGAGGCTCATTCCTATAAATCAAGGTGAATACTTTATCTCTTTTAAAACTAGTGTAAAAAATTTACTTTTACGAAAATGGCCAAATAAAGGTTAAAGGGAATAATGCTCAACGTTCTTCTACGTGGAAGCATTCAGGCCATAGGTATACGTAAAACTTGCAACGGATACACGGGTCTCGGGTGAAATTCCCGGATTACGGCTGGCTCTTATCTTATAACAAATTCGGAGGCGTAGACCTATCCGTTGTTGTAAGCTATGACGCCAGTGTATATTGTTGTGCGAATGAACAGGACGGGCCTGCTGAATGTGTAGATTGAACAAAAAGTTGTGATTAGGAAATTAATACTTGTTTGTGCCAAATGATTTTCTATGAAGATAATTGTATTCACCGGCATTCGCGCTGACGTTTTATTTTTAAAATGTTTTCAGTTAATGAATAAAACGTGAAAGAAAAGGAAATATGGGCAGACGTAAGATCTGACCCAATGGATTGTGAAGGGCAGACATAAGATCTGACTCGATGGAAAGAAAAGGATAAAATGCATGTTAGATTCTTACGCCTCATGCATAGATAATCCTGAAAAGAAAAGAGGAGATAGGACCGAGGAACTGATCAACCTCGGATAGTACTATTTCCAGTGGCTTGAACTTATCCATAAGAGACAAGAGATGTATTTGGTTTCAAACTATGTTTTGTAATCAAATAAAGAAGGGTATTTAAATCCCTATGTTTATGAAACAAATACAAGGCTTTTGTTTTCTAACTGAGTCTTGATATTTACACTTACAACCCTCGAGGTTGAAAGAATTGTGAAACGATCCTTGTGACAAATACTTCCATTGTATTTTATAAAAACTCTGAAATCAAATCAAAAGATACCAATCGTTTTTCCCACACGTGCAGGGGGTGCCTAAGGCGGGGGTGTGACAGTTGTTTAGAGTTGTAATGAGTTACCTAATACAGGTGCAGGGTTAGAAAGTGAAAATTTGATAGTTGAATCCATCAATTTAAGGTTGGAGATCGTTTTCGGTGTTACCCATAAAATGGTTCATGGCATTTAAAGGAACCGTGAAACCTTTGATCTTCCCGTATACGGTTTTAAGTACCATAAACGTTCCATACACCGTGAACCCCATTTAGGCCGTGAAGTCAGGAAGCATTTAGGCCGTAAAGTGTGAAGGCCATAAACCTTCATCACCGTGAAACCTTAGGGAACCATAAACCCTATGAAGGCCGAGAACCCTATAACTTTAATTCTTAATTAAATCAAGTTATTTACTTAAATCAATTTGTGGTTCTAACTAAATATATTTAGTGGAGATATGGCTGAAATGAGATTTGTTCCAGATCACAACATATGTGCTTTCACTTTAATCCCGCCTGATGAATATGAGTATTTCAACTCAATGATTGTGGGGTTGACACTTTCCCTCACAACATTGCTATAATGGAGAATCCAGTCATCTACAGAAGCCATATTCAGGATTTTTGGAGTATTGCCTCTATTCATCCAAATGACAACGGTGAAGAATGCATTATTGGAACGGTACAAAATAAAAGAATTAGAATATCAGAGGTAATCATCTGAGAGGCACTACGTTTGGAGATGATTCTTCATGTCCTACAAAGCTTGCTGCAGATACAGTCATACCAATTCTGTTAAGAATGGGATATGAAGGAAACTACCATCCTGTTTACAAGAAGTTGCTACATCTGTATTGGAGATATCTTGCATACGTGTACATGAATTGCATATCAGGAAGAGGGGGGGGGGGAGTTTGATGAGATCAATGCTACCATCTCTTCAGCTATGGTTACCCTGACCATGAGCTGGAATTTCAATTTTTTCAAGATGGTGTTTGAAGAAATGAAGAGCAATCTAAAAGAGGCCAAGAAGGACATCTTTTTGATGTATCCTAGGTTTCTTCAAATTCATGAGTGTAAACCATGCAAATCTGGAACCAAATATTGAGACATTGGATTTGAAATCTATGGGTCCAATGATCTTCAAATTCATGAGTGTAAACAAAGCAAGGTAAAAGAGTTTATCAGGGGATGCATCCCCTTGAGATGTTTGGAAGATTTGCTGCTCTAGTTAATGAAGAAGTGGAAGAACCAGTTGTGAATGTTGAAGCCGAGATTACAGAGGAACAACAACTCCCTCCTCAACCACATCTAGAGCAACCAAATGAACATAAACCAGAACAACAAAACCTAGTTGTGCCAGAATCAGAAAATGCTGAAATTATATCTTCTTCTAATAGTGAAGGCACACCTGAAGGACCTTTAGCACCGATCAATCAGTTTGTCAGAGAAATGGAAAGAAAACGACGTCGAGTTGAGAATCCTCCTCTTACCTCTTCGTCAAATCAAGTTGACACCGATCCTGATTACTTATCGGATCATGATCTTCAATCTACACCGAGAAAAAGAAGAGATCTGAGAATTGCAGAATACCACCAACACCAACATCCACACCAACACCTGCTCCAACAACTTTTGTATCCACTCAAATATGTGACACCCGACATTTCAGGTCAATATCCGTACATATCATAAACGCGGTTACATTATTCATGTTTCCTGATGTGCTCAATTTCATAAATTAGGACATTAAAAGTCTAGCAAATACCATGCGTTGCTCATTTTATATTTTGGTAATTTTAGGAACTACCGGTACACGTGTACGTTTAAACCGTCTAATACGAACGTTGGTGATTAATTTAAATAACCGGTACAATATCTAGAGGTCCATAACATATGAACTTTATATCTATAATAAAATCCATGACGACCTCTCCAAAAAATTCACTACGTATCGTCACCTCTAGACACTACACTTATAAATAATCACCCCAACGAATTATACTACACGTGATGTGAATATTATTATTTTTTTCACCGAACCAGCCTTTAACTAGTTAAAATATAATGTTAGTGTCGTGAGAACGTAAACCAAATTAATTTACCGTTTATTATCCTAGCCGAAATTTAAACAAGTGAGAACCTAAAATATCTACACCTAAATATACTTAATTCATAAATTAACCCAACCCCAACCCTTTTCCCTTTTTCTCGGCCAACAGCCCCAAAGAGGGCCCGTCCATGACCCCAACATCCTTTCATCCAAATCTTCAAACCATGCCTCTTGACTTCTAAGTTTTGATAAAGAGCCATTTCCCTATCACATCTATCACTTAAAAATTTCAAACACCCACACTCCATCTCTTTGTCTCTTCTTACGGCACAACACCAACTTCTTCATCCTCACTATATTTTCAAGAATCAATCCATTTGAAAGCCCAAAATTTTCTATCTTTTGGTGATTCTAAGAAGCATTCAAGATATTCCTCAAGGATTCAAGCAAAGGATCCCAAGATCTTGCTTTTTCTCTCTAAAAAATCACCATCTAGTTTGTTATCATTCCTGGCTTGTCTAGTGGTAAAGACTCGATGCATCACCTCTTCATACTCATGTTATTTTCTTTGATTCAAGACCTAAAATTTATCTTGTTCACCAAAAAGTGGAATGTTTTTTTTTTATAAAAACCTTCTTAAATAAATAAACCAACATGAAATATGAACTTGATTATATGATTAATACATATATATGTATGTATATGTGTGTGTGTGTGTGAGTTTGTTCACAAAAAGATTACTAAAGGTTAGATGTATACATGTACGTGTAGAATCTTATTGATTATAAAATGAGTTAATATACATATATATGAGTAAATCTATATACTAGATATTTGAAATAAAAAACATAGGCACGGAATACTACACGAAACTTAGTAAGATAAAGATTTTGATTTATGGACATAATATGATTTAGTAAATCTTGTTAGAAATTTGTGGTTAAAAGATAGTATTCATTTTGTATAAAGTTATGGACATAATGTTTAAATTATAATACTATAAGTCTTGACATTTTGCATAAAAAGTGGTTTATACAAAATTATAGGGATTGTTGGACTTAAATGAAAATCTATAGAAAATTTAGTGATATATACAAAATATCATAATCTCTAGAAAATAAAGACATAATACGTTCTCTTGTAGTAAATATTATGTATTTCTTACACGTAAAAATATCCTTATAAAAATATAGTCTATAAAATCTCTAAAATAATTATTTAGATAATTGATGGTAATATTATGGTTTTATGAACTATTGGTAACCTTAAAATTATATATATATATATATATACATATATATATATATATATAGGCATTTTAATTTAAATACTCGTATTGGAATATTTGAAGTTAAATATAAAAGATTTTACCAAAATACTAAGTTATATATTCGTCATCTAACCAATTTATCTTAGTAATATACGTATATTTACATAAGTTATACTTCCAACAAAAATCCAACAAGTTATATATTTATACTTTTCTAGGGTTTTCATCTTGAAAACTAGCCAAGTATGCTAAATATTTATATTTAACTTCAAATATTCCAATACGAGTATTTAAATTAAAATGCCTATATATTTCCAATACATATATATAGGCATTTTAATTTTAATACTCGTATTGGAATATTTGAAGTTAAATATAAATATTTAGCATACTTGGCTAGTTTTCAAGATGAAAACCCTAGAAAAGTATAAATATATAACTTGTTGGATTTTTGTTGGAAGTATAACTTATGTAAATATACGTATATTACTAAGATAAATTGGTTAGATGACGAATATATAACTTAGTATTTTGGTAAAATCTTGCTAAACTTTGGTGCTAATATTGTATGTATATGTGCATATGTAAATATATATTACTGGCGAGTTGCAGTGTTGACCAAAATGTCATAATTATGAATTATAATGATAAAAATATAATAAACAATTGTCATGTTACAAACACGACTTAATGACCCACTTTTCACTAAAATAAATATGCTATTTAGATCTATATTTAATTAATGATTAGGAGATGTCATATATATGTATTTTGTGTACACATTTATATATATAAAGAACTAAATATTAATCACCAACAGGTCGTTAAACATAACATATTTTTCCTAAACGAAAACATTCCTTACCGGGTCTGTTAAGTCGGGTGAACAACTTGCATATGAGACGTCCATTTTTTTACCCTAAAATACCTTTTGTAATTAGGGTACGAGTAGTCAAGTCTCTCTATTACAAACTATTATTTGGTAGCTTGCATGGATCTAAGGTGAGTTTCACGGCCCCTTTTATTGTTTTCTATATTTGGGGGAAAAGCATATTTACAACTATTTTTCATGTGATAACAAGAGAATAAGACTCGACCTTTATGTTTGCATGAGTCCTATGAATAGTAATATGGGGAGTGACGTCCCCCGGTCATGATTAGTCGCGCTAACCGCAATCTGGAAGATTTATGGCCGCATAGCATCTGATAACAAATGAGAGGGGCGAAAGAACAATTGTTATGGTTTGGTTACGCCTTATGTATGAACATATTATTTGTATTCCTAGCTGGTTTACAGATGGGTCAAACATTACTTATTCTGATTATCATATGCACATGGAACTATTTGCGAACAATTGAATTTTGAGAACTATTTGATTTAAACCTTTGAACTCACCAACCTTGTGTTGACACTTTTAAGTATGTTTTTTAGGAAACTAGAACGCGAAACTCAAGTACGTCAATGTAGGAAGCATGCATGCATTTGGATACTTATTTTGGGGATTTTTCTTGTATAACTCATTAGGAAACTGAAAGCCATGATGCTCGAGGAGTACTGTCCTCGAAATAGGTTGCAAAAGATTGAATCTGAGATGTGGAACTTACAGATGGTAGGTGATGATGTGGTTGGTTACACTGACCTGTTCAATGAGTTAGCAATCTTGGTTCCACACATGGTCACCCCAGAATACAAAAGGATTGAAAGATATTTGTGGGGTCTTGCACCTCAAATCCGAAGCATGGTTACTTCATCGAACCCTGTGGATGCCAAAAGCGCTATAGTTCTAGCTTTCAAGCTAAGGGATGATGCTGTACGTGATGGTTTGTTTGGGAAGAAGGAGACTGAGGAAAGGAAGTCTGGGGAGAAGAGGAAATGGTTTGGAAAACCAAGTAATCAAATCAAGAATCAGGCTTACAAAAAACCTGAAACTATGAAAGCCTTTGCCGCCAACACTGTGGAACAAAAGGGATATCTTGGGATACGACCGAGATGTGACAAGTGTGGGTATCATCACGATGGAAGGTGTACACAATGTGGAAAGTGTAAGAAGTATGGACATCTAGCCCATGACTGTTGGAGCAATGCGAACCCTAATAAGATCAATCAAGTAGCAAGAAAGGTTAACCTAGGAGTAGAAAGGATGAATCAGGGATGCTTTGAGTGTGGAGATCCAAAGCACTTCAAGGAAGACTGTCCAAATTGAAGAACCAAAACAACAATCAGGCCCATGGAAGAGCATTCGTGATAGGAGCAGGGGATGCACGCAAGGACCCCCATATTTGTCACTAGTACGTTCCCGATAAATAATTACTATGCCTCTGTACTTTTCGATATGGGTGCTGATATGAGTTTCGTGTCAAATGACTTGAAGTCCTTCTTGGTATTAAGGTCAGCAAACTAAATCAAAGCTACACAATTGAATTAGCAAATGGGAAATTAATTAAAACCAGGGAGGTCATTCAGGGTTGTACCTTAGACTTAGAAAACCATACCTTTAGTATAGACCTTCTACTTGTCGAACTGGGAAGTTTTGATGTCGTGGTCGGTATGGATTGGTTGTCGAAAAATCATGGCGAAATCGTCTGTTTTGAAAAGATTGTACGCATTCCAATCCAGAATTGGGAAGTTCTTTCGATTCAAGGAGAAAATATTGGAACGAAACTGAAAGTGGTAAAATGCACGAGAGATCGCAAGTAACTACGCAAGGGTTATTACGCATTTCTGGCTCATGTTGATGAGAAGAAACCGAAGGAGCGTCGACTCGAGGATATACCCGTCGTTAGGGATTATCCCGAAGGGTTTCCCGAAGACCTGCCTGGATTACCGCTACCATAACAAGTCGAATTCCGAATCGATTTGGTACCTAGAGCTGCACCGGTTGCACGATCGCCGTATTGACTAGCACCTTCTGAGATGCAGGAACTGTCAAGTCAACTGCAAGAGTTGCTTGAAAAAGGGTTCATAAGACCGAGTTTCTCGCCTTGGGGAGCTCCAGTCTTATCTGTAAAGAAGAAAGCTGGAACCTTTAGGATGGGCATCGACTACCGGGAATTAAACAAGCTTACGATTAAGAACCGATATCCGCTTCCTCGAATAAATGATTTGTTTGATCAACTACAAGGTTCTATCTTCTACTCTAAGATCGATCTACGTTCGGGGTATCATCAACTGAGAATTCAAGAAGAAGATGTACCAAAGACGGCATTTAGGACTCGTTATGGCCACTACGAGTTCCTAGTTATGTCGTTTAGCTTAACAAACGCGCCGACGGTTTTTATGGATCTCATGAATAGGGTGTGCAAGCCATACCCGGATAAGTTCATGATTGTGTTTATCGATGACATATTGATATATTCGTGAACCAAAGAAGATCATGAGCATCACTTGAAGCTAATTTTGTAATTGCTTAGAAACGAGAAATTGTATGCCAAGTTTTCTAAGTGTGAGTTTTGGATCCGAGAGGTACATTTTTGTAGAAGCACGTTTTAGTAACTATAGATTAAATTCTATGTATCGGTGTACTTAGCTAGTACGCAGGAGGGTGTTCCTACGTACTTAGCTTGTACAACAGATTGGTCCCGCGTACTTACTAAGTACGCAAGGCTTTTGCCTTGCGTACTTATGAAGTACGCGTGACCAATGCCCTGCGTACTTAGCCAAGTACCCAGGTAGTGTTCCTGCCCATATAAATTGAGATGATGGCCTCATTTGTAGGTGGAACTACTGGAACAAGGTTGAGAGGTGTCCGGGCGGGATGAGCTCTCCCGCCCCTTGACCGTGAGCGTAGATGAGAGATGTGTACTTCTTCGGTATGTAATGTGAGATGACTTCTTTGTTATGGATTACGTATCGTTTTTGTGTTGATTCTCTTGTTTGGTGTTTGTGTTTTTCTCTGTCTTGTCTCCTTCGTTACCACACGAATCAACGACCAGATCTGTTTTTTTCCGCTGCGCGACGAAGCTCCCGGGACCTACAACTGGTGTCAGAGCCTCGATTTTTATTGATTTGTGTTCCAGATTCGAGTTTTTAGGGTTTTGAGTAGATCTGAGTTTGTCACTGGTCGCTACTTTTTCTATCAAAAATCCTTAAATTCGTCTTTGTTATCGCTTCATTTGCTGTTTGGAAGGCTGAGAGTTTGTTAGAAGATGATATCTAAGCTTTTGGAAGCATCAATTTCTCATATCCCACACTTTTCGAGCATTCTCCTCAAGATAAGTCAACAACGCCATTGTACTAACTAAGTACGCAGAATCACCTTTTCTGCGTACTTACTAAGTATGCATGGGTTAGCCCTGTGTACTTACTAAGTACGCATGAGGAGTTGACCTGCGTACTTACTAAGTACGCATGTGCATTTGGTTGTGCGAACTTATCAACTACGCATGAGTATTTGGCTCTGCGAACTTATCAAGTACGCATGATCATTTGGCTGTGCAAACTTGCTAAGTATGCATGAACTATTATCGGGGATTAAAAATAAGTTTTTTGGCGGGAAAACCTTTCTTGGCTAAAATTTTGACGGATCGTTTGTAAGCTTGTTTCGGGTCAATTTTGAGAAGATAGTGATTTTGATTTTTCGGGACTGAAATTTTATGTGGCTTGACGAAACAAGGACGAGATTTTTCTTGGATGATACCAATTCTCATACATTGTTTAAGAGTTCAAACCTGAAAATGTGGGCTACGAGTATCCGGGATACTTCTTTAATAGGGAACGAATGCTGAATCAAGTTGAGCAACTGGGTCATCATCAGCTAAAGGTCTCGTTTTATTTGTTAAGATGTTGTTGCTTTGGGTCTTTGCAAAAAGAATCATATTGTTTAGGTATTCAAACCTGAATATGTAGGCTATGAGTATGTATGATACTTCTTTAATAGGGGATGAATACTGTAACAACTTGAACCCAAGGATTTACTGTTTTGGATCTTTGCAAAGGAATAAAAAAAAGGAATAAAATCCTAGAGTTGACTAGTTGTGGTTTTTGAGGATTTGAGTGAAGCAGTGATGAAGCTGGTCATAGTTTACAGAGAAACGAGGGGGATAAAAATCTAAAACTAATCATGGGACATTAAAGAGGTGGTGGAAAAGCCGTTGCTACTTCCTATATATACCTCTTTGACGCACATGGATCTCAACTATGATTTCTCGTGTAAACTATATTTTTTCGTGCTCTTTGGTGAAGCCCGTATTCAAGATTTGATGTGATTTAGTTATGATTGGATTTCTCATTTTGGATCTGGGTGGAATGCCAGATAGACAACCTAGTTATGGACCTTCACCGTGGTGAATGTATACAGATTAGGAGATGTGAACTAGGAATGAAAATCTAATTGAAGAATGTTAGACTTTGGATACAGGATGATCACTGCTGAGCATGATTTGTGTTAGATTCTATTAAGTGTTTTCAAGATGAAGTTGGATACCCGTGGGATTATTAGTTTAAGATGGAACCTTTATCATTTGCTAACGGGATAGTAAACATTCCCTTGTTTCTTGTCTAGTCAGATGGAGCTTAAATTGAAAGGGGATATTGGAAATGAACATCTTCAGGAATTTAGCTGACTCGTGAAGATACAAGATAGAGTTGGACACATCTGGTTTGAAGACTAAAGTTTATCTTACTAGAATTCATATGGGAGATGATTAGTTTGATGCAGGTTATTGGAAATTCAAACTCTCTATCATATGCCAGCTGATTTGGAGGAATTTTAAGTCAGGGTGGAGGTTGCTACTACTGAGAGGTTGAACTACAATGAGTTGTGTTAGGTTAGTTGGTTCTTATTGAAGCACTTGGTTTGGTGTACAACGAAAGCTACAGTTAAGAGGGAGTCGGGTTTGTTAGATCACTCGGAAACTGAAGACTGAAGTTTGAAGATTTGAATATCTCAAGTGGAATGCCAGAAGATCAAGTCTCACTAGAAGACATGTGATGTCATTAGTTTAGAGGGAGTCTGTTAGGTCATTCTTTGTAAACTGATGTTTATCAGTGTTAGAGATAGATAGAATTCGATGCTATAGTTAAGAAGGAGTCTATAGATGCATGTTTTAGTAACTATAGATTAAATTCTATGTATCGGTGTACTTAGCTAGTACGCAGGAGGGTGTTCCTGCATACTTAGCTTGTACACAAGATTGGTCTCGCGTACGTAGTAAGTACGCAAGGCTTTTGCCCTGTGTACTTATCAAGTACGCATGACCAATGCCCTGCGTACTTAGCCAAGTACGCAGGTAGTGTTCCTGCCCCTATAAATGGAAGACTTGTCTTCATTTGTAGGTGGAACTTTTGGAACAAGGTTGATAGGTGTCAGGGCGGGATGAGCTCTCCCGCCCCTGGACCATGAGCATAGATGAGAGATGTGCAATTCTTCAGTATGTAATGTGAGATGACTTCTTTGTTATGGATTACGTATCATTTTTGTGTTGATTCTCTTCTTTATGTTCGTGGATTCTCTGTCTCGTTCTTCACTGTTCCCACTCGAATCATCGAGCAGATCGTTGTTTTTCCGCTGTGCGATGAGGCTCCAGGGACCTACAATTTTCTTGGACACGTCATCAATGAGAGAGGTATACATGTAGATCCGTCCAAAATTGAGGCAATCAAGTACTGGGAAGCAGCAAGGACTCCGACTGAGGTACGTCAATTTCTGGGGCTAGCCGGCTACTACTGACAGTTTATTGAGAATTTTTCAAAAATAGCCCTACCTTTAACCACATTAACCGAAAAAGACAAAAAAGTTTGATTGGACTGATAAACAAGAATAAGCTTTTTAGCTAATAAAGTAGAAGCTTTGCAGTGCACTGATCCTATCCCTTCCCGAGGGAACCGATAACTCCGTCGTGTACTGCGACACATCACACCAAGGTCTGGGTTGTGTACTGATGTAGAAAGAAAAGTTTATAACCTACGTTTGTACTGGTGTGTACAAAGTCCTCTCAGAGTCAACCGTTAATTTTTCTATAGTGAGGTGATCATGAACAGTACTGTTGAGTTTAACAATCCCTACCCGGGCTAGTAGCGCTAACTTCGACTGGAGGTCGAACGGGTACATTTTTGACCAAATCCATTCATGTGCAAGGCACAAAGAGGTGAACAACATCCTTTTCCTTTTTCAGTGGCTACAGTTGAGTGTCGGTTGATACACTTATGATAATTTTTTGTTTTGTCTGATCAGCAATGATTGTGTAGATTACATATGTTTTCAATACATTTTACAATATGATTTCAATTACATTAAACCTGTGAACTCACCAATATTATGTTGACCCATTTTAGCATGTTTATCTCAGGTCGTTGAATGCTTAGGATATGTGGCTAGGATGCACCCACATGAGTCACACATTGATCATGCATGGGCATCCTATTTTGACTAACAATATTTTATCATTTTATTCCAAACATTGTAAACATTTAAACATTGCTTTCGCACATTTACTTTGAACTATGTCAAACTTTATTTTGGGCTCGTTCGAGCCATGATTAAAAAAAGTATTTTGAAAACCATTTAGTGGTCGTTCAAAGTAACTCAATGGTATTAGAGCCATTGGTTGTAGGGAACTAGGTTGTAGGGAACTAGGTTGCAACTAGTGAACTTAGACTGTAACCGATGTCTCATTTTCATTTCACATCTGCACATACACTTAGTATCCTCACATACACTTAGAATAATCACGTAAGATAGAAATTGGTGGTTAACTCGTTACAGGAACACGCCTCCTACAAACCAACCGATCGAGATTTCAGACTCTGAGGACGAGTACAAGTACACACCATCGACAGAGTTGACACTTCATCAGACGAACCAGTATCGGAGGACCATGTCCCTAACTGCGCTACTACAGAGGAGTCAGAAGAAGAACTGACTGAGGATGATGAAACTAAGCCAAAGGCGGAGGCTGAGTCCCCGATAGTTGTGGAGACTCACAAGGTAGCCATTTACAACATCACCTAACCACATCGACATCGCCCGTATGGACCACTAATCCAGCACACTCCAAGGAAGAGAGTGCCAACCCCTTGTTGGAGAACACTTGCTCCTGAGCCTAAGCTTAAGAAGGCTAGGGTTGACTCGAGGTGATGGACATTCATGTCTGATGCGTAGCGAGGTTGGGCTAAGGAGGAAGGATTACCTCCCGTATTTGAGATAGGAGAGTCTTCTCACAAACCATGCGATTTACCGATTAGTGTGGAGCCGATCGAGCGCACTATTCCAACCCTTGTGGCACGAAGCTGCCGATATGATGGACTACTAAAGAAAATTCGAAGGGGTCAGAAGGAGATGCGCGGCGATCTAAAGCACATGAAGGACCTCAACAAGAAGGTGATGTCACTAGAAGATCAGGGGAAAGAGACTGAATAGAAGATTGAGCATCTACATGCCCGAGTGTCAGAGACCGCACTACAGACGCTACAGGAGCAGATGTCCCAACTAACGGAGGATCGCCAGTGGGAGTCTACTAGGATTAGCATTTTATCTGACCGAGTAGCCGAGACGGAGAGGCACTTGAGCCTCGATAGACAGAGGACAACCGTGGTGGAGCAAAGATGTAAGGCCCCAAACCCAGGAGGCCTCACATGTTGAATTTACTCATTCACAAACAGTTCTTAGAATTAAATATCAAATAACACAGCGGAAAACCTTCATTCAAACATAACATCAAACATTGTTCAACATGCGGAAGCGTAAACATTGTCTAAAACATAACATAACATAATCAACTCATAACGGGATGCTAGTCTTCATGATCAACTGGGTAACTCCTTTCGCCAGCCAAGCATCACCGTTCAACTTCCATACCTGTCCTTGACCTGAATGTGCATACTAAAAGTCAGCTACGCTGGTGAGTTCTAATTTTAACATAAAACATTAACTTTAAATATTTGCCAAAAACATAACATTCAACTTCATTTAATAAAAGCGTACGAGAACATGCAATAACATAACATAACCATATATCATAACATCATAACATAAGTCAACATGAACCGAATCTGCGCCTTCTCGTAACCGTCAATTCCATACATCGCATACCGGCGGAGGAACCTAAGACTCATTACCTCTAGGACACCTGTCACCTAGGTCTCCTAAGGCTCGTTACCTCTAGGAAGACCAATCATACACACTAGTGGATAAATCTAAGCCTTGGTACCTCTAGACCATTCCTCACCGAACATCAAGCACGATTACCCTTCGAGGTAAATCGTACCAACTTCAAGGATCACGGTAATCCCCTTGGTGACCGTCATCACCCCAGTTGTTCAATAGTTGGCCAGCCACATAGGCCCCTAAAAGGTAAGGCCCATAACATACCTCCCATATCCATAACCTCAATTCCCGAAGGAACCATGGCATATTCGTTCGTTTGTGACTTTCATAAACATTCACTTTTTTTACTTCAAAACATCAGTTAAAGCATTTGTACGTTTTATTAAAAATCATTCATTCGTTCATAAACAATTCGTAAACTTCTTTTGGTAAAATATTTCATAAAAACTTCTTTCATAACCATTCCTTCCAAAACATCGTTCATAAAACATCGTTTCATAAAACGCCACATACATCATTCATAAACATCATTTGTATTAAATAGTCACATAGTTACATATGCACACCAGCCCAAAAACATTTATTTAAAACATTTAAATAAGTGTTTCGAGAACTCACCTAATAAGCTAGTCTCGTTGTCCTAAACAAAGGCCCAACAACGTCACGTACGATCTGCATTGAGTAGTTAAATACACATCAGACCTTATCCTGACTCTAACGATTTAACCATACTGAATTAGGAGAACTTATAGCTAAGTTCGCCCCTTGGAATCAGGCAAACATGATGAGGGAACTTATCAAGTTTTCTTCTTCTTGCCATCAGGCGAACATGCCTTAGCGAACTTACCTAACTTCGCTTAAACCAAACATCCAGAGAACTTACCAAGTTCGCTCAGCTCCGAGGCGAACTTATCAAGTTTGCCTGCGGGGGTGTCTTCTTCCTGAAAAACCCTAATCGCTTGCATGTGAATCTGATCATGATAAGACTCCAACTTTCAACATTCAAATCATTAATTTTCCATTCTAGATGCTAGATCTATGTTTATTTTCAAGTTTCATATGTAAAAATGTTACCTTTTTACCCAAAACCCAAAAACCCAAAAATAAACAAAATCTCAGATCTAGGTTGGTTCGTTACCTGAAATGAGCTTCTGTTACAGAGGTTCTGCTCACGAGTAGTAGAGGAACGAGATACTTGCTTCGCGGGCCGATCCGACACTTTCTCTCTCTATGGTTTCCCTCTCTAGATCTTGCAAAACGAGAGAAAGAGATGGGCTAACATATTTATAGGGAGAGGTTGCCCCCTTGAGCCCATTCGTGTGCAAGCCAAAGGTCGGCACATTCCTCGCTCGTTTATTCCGTTTGTTTGGCGTCGTAACCCGCTCGTTATTCTTCTTTTATTTTTGATATGTTACAAGTCTACCCCCTTACAATAGGTTTCATCCTCGAAACCTATCATAAGTCAAACAGTTGAGGGTACGACTCCCTCATATCCGTCTCCATTTCCCAAGTGGCTTCCGATCCCTTCCGGTGCTTCCATTGGACTTTAACGAATTGAATAACTTTATTACGTAAACGTTTCTCCATCTTGTCAACAATGGCTACGAGATCTTTGATGTAATTAAGGTTGTTGTCGACCTCGATGTCAGTAAGTGGTACGTGAGCTGATTCATCCGCCAAGCACTTTCTCGAGTGTGACACATGGAACGTAGGATGGACCCCACTTAACTCATCACGCAACTCCAACCGGTAAGTGACCTCACCAACCTGTGCTAATATCCTAAACGGTCCGACAAACCTTCGACTTAACTTCCCTCACTTTCTAAATCGTATGATTCCTTTCCAGGGCGACACTGTCAACATTACTTTTTCCCCATCATCAAAGTCAATATGCCATCGTCGTTTATCCACATAGGATTTCTGACGATCTTGGGCGGCCTTCATCCATGCCTTGATCTGATCGACCCTTCCCGATGTTTCTTTATCGACCTCAAGACTTCCCAATTCCTTCTGTCCAATCTCACCCCAACAAATTGGGGTCCTGCATCTTCTCCCATACAACATTTTGTAAGGAGGCATGCCTATCGTCGTGTGATAACTGCTGTTGTAGGAGAATTCGGCTAACGGAAGATGGCTGTCCCAACTACCGCCGAAATCAATAATACATGCACGGAGCATATCCTCCAACGTTTGAAGGGTCCTTTCGGACTGACCATCCATCTGCGGGTGGTATAACGTACTGATAATATGCCTCGTGCCCATCGCCTCGTGAAATCTCTTCTAGAACCTCGATGTGAATCGTGTGTCCCAGTCAGACACAATCATCAAAGGCTTCCCATGTCGTGCTACTACTTCGTTAATAAATATATTTGCTAACCTTTCCGACGAGAACGTCTCGCGAATAGGTAGGAAATGAGCACTCTTCATTAAACGGTCCACAATTACCCAAATGGTGTCATGCCCTTTACCCAAATGGTGTAATGTGTTCGCACTTCCATTCCGGTATATCAAGTGGTTGGATCTTTCCATATGGTTTATGGTATTCGGCCTTAACTTGTGAGCAAGTCAAGCACTTGCTTACGTATTTCGTTACTTCCTATTTCATCCCAGGCCACCAGTATTCCTTCTTCATATCTTGGTACCTTTTGTTTGTACCGGGATGGATAGAGTACCGAGACTTATGAGCCTCATCTAGGATTTTGGTTCTAAGCTCGCCACCCATAGGTATTCATACCCGTCCAAAACGTGTACGAACACCAAGGGTTTTATATTCCAACTCGTCCTACTGGCCAACCATTCTCTCTTTCTTTATGTTCTCTTCTTTAAGTGCTTTATCTTGAGCCTTTTCGATTTCTCTCATCACTTCCGGTGTCACCACCAATTGGCAAGCTTTCACTCTAATAGGAGCAGGCACATCATTTCGGCTTAGAGCATCAGCCACCACGTTCCCTTTCCAGGATGGTATATGATTTCACACTCATAGTCTTTCAAAAGTTCCCACCATCGCCTCTGCCTCATATTCAGTTCCTTTTGTTCGAAGAAGTACTTCAAACTTTTGTGGTAAGAGTAAATGGTAAACTTCACCCCGTCAAGGTAGTGCCTCCAATTTTCAATGCGAACCCAACAACAGCAAGTTCCAAGTCATGAGTTGGATAATTGACTTCATGAACTTTCAACTGCTGCTACGCATACGCAATCACCCTCCCGCATTGCATCAGCAAGCACCCCAATCCCTGATCCGAAGCGTCAGAGTATACCGCCAGGTCTTCATTGCCCTCAGGATGGGCCAAGACTGGAGCTTAGGTTAGTTTCTCTCTCAATTCCTTAAACGCCTTATCCTGGGTCGCACCCCATTCGTACTTCACCTCCTTCCAAGTAAACTTTGTCAACGGCAAAGCTATTTTTGAGAAATCCTGGATGAATCTCCGATAGTATCCTGCCAATCCCAAGAAACAGTGGATTTCAGTTGGCGTCTGAGGAATATCCCAATCTCTTACCATCATTATCTTTGTTGGGTCAACCATAATGTCGTTCGGGTGAATGACGTGACCTAGGAATTGGACTTCCCTAATCTAGAAAGCGTATTTGGAGAACTTAGCATACTACTTTTCCTTCTTCAGAGCTTCCAACACCTCCTTCAAGTGACATGCGTGATCACTCTCATTCTTTGAGTAGATGAGGATATCATCGATGAACACAAATTACCAATCGGTCCAGCATTGGTCGACACACCCTATTCATCAAATCCATGAACGACGCGGGGGCGTTTGTCAATCCGAAGGACATCACACGGAACTCGAAATGTCCATAACGCTTGCGAAACGCGGTTTTAGGTATGTCTTCATCCCTCACCTTCAACTGATGGTACCCGGATCGAAGGTCTATTTTTGAGAACTAACTTGCGCCCTGTAACTGATCAAATAGGTCGTCGATCCTTGGTAAAGGGTACTTGTTCTTCACCGTTCGTTTGTTCAACTCCCGGTAATCAATACACATTCTCATAAAACCATCGTTCTTCTTCACAAACAATACCAGAGCACCCTAAGGTGAAATGCTCGGTCTGATAAATCTCTTCTCAAGTAACTCTTCTAGTTGCGTCATATGTTCTTTCATCTCCACTGGTGCTAATCGATATGGAGCCATAGCCACGGGCTGGGCATCTCCTACTAAGTCGATTCGGAACTCAATCTCTCTGCCGGGTGGTATCCCAGGCAAATCCTCTGGAAACACCTCCGGGTACTTGTGTACCAAGGGTACATCGTCTAGTTCCCTCACTTCCTTACACTTGTCAATAACATACACTAGATAAGCCTCGCATCCGCGCTTCAGGTAATCTGTTGCCTTAATCGTCGAGATGACGGCATCGGGGCGTCGCGATCCCGGAAGACTTCAACTTCGCTACCATCCAGACCCCTGAGTCGGATTATCTTTCGTTTGCATATAATTTGTGCTTCGTTGGTAGAACCAATCCATACCCAGAACGACATCAAACCCTCCTAAAACCATAACAAACAAGTGGATAGGGAATCTATGGCCTTCTACTTTTACTGTGGACTTGTCAACTACATCAGTTACCCTTGCGGTACTACCCTCAACAATTTCTATACTAAAGGATCTTTCTAGTTTACTGACTAAGTATTTTACCCGTTTACAGAAAGTAGCATATATAAAACTCTTGCTGGCACCCGAATCAAATAACACAGAAACAAAAGTGTTGTCAAGGATGAACGTACCTGGCACCACAACTGGGTCTACCATGGCCTGTTCTTGCATCAGCACGTAAGGTCGAGTCTTCGCTCGGGGCCTCTCTTCTCTTTTTTCACGGCCTTTCCCTTCTCCAGCTTCACCCATCCTTGGCTTAGTGCATTCTCGGCTCATGTGCCCACTCTCGCCACAATTATAACATTTAAAGCCATGTGTGCATTCTCGGGAGTAGCGCCTGGTCTTGCCAAACTTGTAGCACAGATTTGACCCTAGCCTACATTCACCATCATGCCTTCCTCCACAGTTCCCACAGACCGCTATCTTGCCTACCCTGTCCTGTTTGTCCCGAGCCCTAA
Organism: Smallanthus sonchifolius; assembly: GCA_023525975.1. Lineage (NCBI taxonomy): Eukaryota > Viridiplantae > Streptophyta > Magnoliopsida > Asterales > Asteraceae > Smallanthus > Smallanthus sonchifolius. The sequence goes on along the minus strand of CM042019.1, from coordinate 62,317,119 downwards.
ATTACTTCCCACCCGCTCGCTTGGCAGGGAAACTCGACTTCTTTTTGGGCTCATAATTGGCAACGATATTCAACACCAGATCATCAAATACCACGCCACTCAGTTCTACTACCGAATCATAGGTAGTAGGGCCTTTACCTTAACATAATTGCGGACCTTGTCCGGCAGCCCCTGAATGTAGCAGGTGATCTTCCTCTCTTCAGTAGTGACAGGATGTGGCACTAGACGTGCCAGTTCATTGAACTGAGTGGTGTACAATCGGTGCGTCATGCTCCCGCCTTCAATCCAAGAAATTCCCTATCTACCTTCTCGATCTCATTCCTCGGTCAGAAATTCTTGATCACCAGAGTTTTCAAATCATTCTACATCATTGCGTCAACAGCCTCGTCCCCTTTGGCTTGACGTACACCTTCCCACCAATGAGCTGCCTCTTCCCTCAAGGAGTTAGCAACAAACTTCACAACTTGATTCACTTGGCATTTGCTCAGACGGGTGGTGGCTTCCATACGGATCACCCAATCAAACGTAGCCACCGCGTCTTTTTTCCTAGTCAAAACCAGCTGGTCACATGCCTTAAAGTGTAACATTTCTGATTTTAGTATGCGTATTTCAATTCAATGTAACGCATTTCAAACTCAATACTCGTGCACTGTTTTGTGTTATTTTCTCGACATAAATTATATACAATGATTCAATACAAATTCGCAAGTTTTACTCGATTATATACATTTAAACACTATACAAGTAATTATTTAATTCAAACTTATCAAACCTAAAAAGTCAAGGACTAAAGTTGAAAAATGTCAAGAAACCCTAATTAGCACGGTCGTGCTTCGTCTTGGCACGGTCGCGCCAAGTGCCTCGGCACGATCGCGCGACTGGTCCTGGAACGATCGCGCGACTGGTCCTGGAACGATCGCGCCCGATGCCTAAGCACGGTCGCGCCTCTATTGGGCACGGTCGCGCCTGGGTACCAGTTGAAATGTAATTGTGACTTTAATCACCCGATCGTTTGAATTCAAAACCGTCTTACGTTTTATTCTCATTAACCAAGAAAATAATACTACCAATCATTCCCTTTACTACCAATTAATCCTGAAATCGTTCAGCCTCAAAGAATTATCTCCCAAGACCACAAATCCTCTCTACAATCCGAAAACTCCCGAACAATCCATCTCTATACGATATACAATCCTCTCTGGAACACCCGAAGCCATTGAAGCACTCGGAATCCCCGCGGAAGTCGCCGGAAGTCAAGCTTGTCGACGCCGGAACTTCCTTCTACCGATCTCTATCAATTCTCTACTATTTTGGGTAATTGAAACATTCCTCTTATTCACTTCAGTCCATATATCAAAAGCCCCATATTAATTTGGCTTTTCATTACAGAAATCATCCAAAACCAGAATCCTTTTCTTATTAAAAATGGTTTAATCAAATCCGGTCTTAATCATGTTCTTCATACAATTAAAATATCCCAGAATACTCATAAAAACTCAATAAACAAAAGCCCTAACAATTCCAGCATTTTTAAAACGAGAATTTGTCAATTCGTGTCTGATTTGGAAGAGATACGGTCGCGCTAATCATCTAGCGCGGCCGTGCCTCATGAAACATGGTCGTGCCGAGTAGCAGCGCGGTCGTGCCTGTTGACTGGTCTAGTTTGTGCCCTCTGTTGATCAACCCGGTCGCGCCCCGACTAGCGCGGTCGCGCCCGTGGCTTGAGCACGATCGTGCCCTTCCGAGGCACGGTCGTGTGTGAATCAGATTTTTGGCAGAATTATAAATTTTATATTTTTCAATCAGTAATATTTCAGACTTTATAAAAATGTGTTTTCTTTATAAAAAATAAGATTAAATGTGTAATCTTGGAATAAATATTATTTATTAAAAGTTTATAAAAATTAAATTTAATTTATTGTAAAATCTTTCACTTAAATGGTATTTTAAATGGTTAAGTTACGAATTTTTATAAATAAATAAGATGATGATTATTTATTTAATTCATGTTTAAACAAAATCAATTATCTATTTATACATAATTACATATAAATACTTACATTATTTCTCATAACTAAATAAACAATAATTATTTAAATTTATATATTTAGTTATTCGGACCCTAACCTTAATCAAAATGTTCTAAAAGGTTTATTTTCAAATCGTTCATTTCACACAACACATTCCAAGTACAAATCTCAAACTTCATACACTCATCCAATTCCACCCTAGACTTAGACATAGACTATTGTACACTATTAATTCAATATATATTCCACACTAGGTTAACGTTGTGCATTACAAGGATCACATTACTAGCTAGTATCTCGTGTTAGCTACGCCTTCGAATCAAGTGAGTTTTCACAACCCCTTTTACTCTTTTACACTTTTGGGTGAAACATGAACATTATTCAAATTACACATTACACTTACACAAACAACACAAAGTACAAATCCTATTTACTTTCATGTGTGCAAATTTGAGCTTTATGCCCGAGTGCTAGGTGTGCTAACCTTTGTATGCGATTATGTGCAATCATTAACTATACAAGCCGACGGTTTTCAATGATAGATCTATTGAGTCTGACAAACCCACCAATGGTACGCGGTGATTGAAACCAACAATACAATTTTTGCATGCTAGTTACAAGGTTTGGTTGTACATGGTTACACAATAGCTGCTCTCCATAAATGCCTTATTTATCATGATATGTAAAGGATTTGGTTTACAAACTATATGCTATCTATATACAACTGTGTTATACTCACCAACTTTTTAGTTGACTTTATTTTATTCATGTTTCAGGCCCTAATATGTGAGAATGATTCAAGACGTGCTCAATATAGGATTTGGACTTAGCAATTTAAATCAAGAATTCTATGAGTTGTTTTATGTTTCTTTGTTTGAATTTGGGTTGTACTTGGATTATTTGTAATGGAAATTTGACTTTAATATATTTCAATTTAGTCAACCATGTGCTATGAACAGTCTACATGTCCCGCCCCGATGATTCCGCCGTCGGTTGGGGTGTGACAGATTGGTATCAGAGCCTTGGTTATAGGGAACTAGGTTATTAGACACTCTTGACCTAGACTATAACTTTAGGACACCCATACAATGCCATACTACTACATGTTACATTATCAATTTCTGTGTGATTATTTTTACATGCTATCTTAAGTACTTACACTACATGATACAATACATAATGATTTATGTGTCACACTACTTGATAACTCTTGTGCTTACACCCATTACTACCTACATGCTATATGATTATCCTTATATGTGAATATTTTTACATTGTTATACTATATGATTACATCACATGATACAATACCCAATAGTTTAAGTGTCACGTTACCTGCCCACTTTTTCTTCTATGCATAGCTACCTACTTAAATTATTTAAACACTATCCTAAGTTTAACACACACACATACACACCAAATTATTCATACACCTTTGGACCAAAATACATGATACCATCACCCTTTATGAGCAAAGACTTAAACTATTGGGCCTAATACCCTCCAATAATAAACCAAGAAGCCCATCTATCCTCCAAGAAGAAGAAGCCCGCTGAAAAGCATAAACCTTACCTTTGGGCCTCAAAGCCCAGTCCACAACAATTCCCATCATAACCATGAGCCCAACAATAGTATTATTAATACATGATGGCTGGAAGAGTGTGTAAGCCCATGAGAAATTCTGGCTAAGGAAAGATAGGGTACTTAAGTGTATCTTAGTGACCCACCCCTCTTTCCTGGGAATTCTCCTCAGGGATGCATTGCTTATAGGTCAAGTGTATTTCTAAAATACTATCGTAAAGGTTCGGCGTTTTGACTAGTCAAACTCTAAAACCCATAAGAACTTCTATATTTGACACTTCATATTTCATTATCACTTACAACTTTTTCATTGTTTTTCTGCTAGACATGGACTCCTACCCTCCTTCCTCCCCGGTTTACCGTCCTGGATCAGAATCTGATTGGGAAGAAGACACTGAGACACCCGTGTACCGGTCACCAACACCCCCAACTGCTAGGCCAAGGTTTGATGTAAGGGCAGACTGGATTAGGAACACCGGCCCAAGACTTCGAACATCTGGATCACCCGCACCCAGAAACCCGTATCAAACACCTCGCCTCCACAATCAATTACCACCCCCACTAAGAGAACCATATCTAATGCCCGATCCGTACCATCCTAACCCTTGGGTAAGGCATACCATGGAACCCACTGGTGTTATGGGGATTCCAACCCATGACCTCCACCAATATGTAAGAACTTCAGAATTTGAGAGACATAGGATAGAGCAAGGAGTAATGCACGACTTGCAAGGACAAAGGATGGATAGCCTAGCAAACCAATTAGGGTACCAAAAGGAGTTAATCTCCATCCTCGAAAAAGAAATGTTGGAGCATCGCACGGAGGCAGCTAGAGCTGAAGCCAGATCGGCTACCCGAGTGACTATAACAGTGCTCATCTTGGTGATCATCTTCTTCCTAGTGGAAAACTACCAAAGACGTTAATCGAAGATTTCTAGTTATTATCTTTAAATTTCTTTTTAAGGACCATTTCCCTATGTTTTGAATAATGTTTAACATTTCAACCTTTAATCGATTCCATATATTTCAACTCTACAGTTATTGTTCATTGATTTGACCCATGGAGCGTAAATTACACCTGTTATATTCCCATCAAATTTTCCCAAATGTCACTTCTTTCATTCAATATGGTTTAGTACATTACCGACAATCTTTTTCATTAAATAAATCATCCTATTTTGTGATTTAAACAAAACCTCATTTTCTTGTTTAATCAAAATGTTTATCAAATTTTTAGATAATATCAAAAACATAAATTTTCCATAAAACTTTTTCACCTGATAAGGAAAGTTAATACAACCAATTTTATAAAAATATTATTTCAAATTGATAGATAACTATGATTTTTCTTCATTAAAGTAAATATTTCTAAACTTTGGCTAAATTATAGACTACTTGTTTAGCCAATGGTTCCACTTAAAAATATTCTTTCATTAATAGTTGAAAGTTTAAATAAAAAAAAATACTTTTCCCATAAATTGCATATTCATTTAAAATATGCGGTTCAATGATTTCACTACTTTATATAACTACAATCAAGAACGAATTTCCTACTTTCTATGTTCAAACAAAGACCTGTATTTGTAAACACAAATTCCCGAATATTTCTAAAACCTCCTCGTTACCTTTCACTTGATGCTTCAAAAGACGATCCATACCGCGTAAACGTTAACCTTTCCCACCAACCTCAATGAGATTTGCGGACTTGAACCTAACTACCACATTATGCAGGAACGCCAAACAACACGTTTATCCACAGCACTCGAACTCATGCAAAACCCGTTAGTACACATCACACGCGAAGTTCAATACTCATGTATACACGTTCACAATATATTCAACGCAATCACATGGTACATGAAACTCAATTATCCTCAATATATCCAATTCTACACAAACTGCATAATACATGAAACTAGTTTGCCTACAAATCACAATTTGCTCGATTGATCACGTAATACACGAAACATGTTTACTTGCAATACATATGCTACTGGATTGAGCACATGATACACGAAACTTAGTTGTTTGCAATATATGTTATACATAAGAATTACTTCATTGATACATAATTCTAGATTGACCACACTATACATGAAACTCATTTGGTTACAAAGCACTTTATACTAAATGGTGTACACTATACAAAATACATGATGCTAAGTTGCTAACACTATACATGAGATCCATTTCCTACAATACACATAATACTATGTTGTATACATTACACATTAGAGCTTTTTGATTTACAAAATACAAGACGCTAAATTATTTACGCTATATATGAGACCTATTTGATTACAAACTACGTGACACTAGATCATACATGAGACTTGTGTGCTTACTATATACTTGAAACAAAATTTGCTTACAATTATTGCAATGGATTGATTACATTACACACAAGACATGGTCATGCACTTTGTACACCAAAGCGAAGACCATAATACATTGAAACGACTCGGGGTTTGACGTATTCTTGTTCAAACACGAGCAGACTAAGAAACTTTAAGTGTTACTACTTTACTACTCTTTAGTTGCGAACCGAACTGATTAGAGACTTAGTTACTTGTCAGCGAATTTTTATGTGTAAACAATAGACGTGATCATAGTGAAATTGTGCCCCCTTACCCGCACACAACGAAAACGGTCTATACGGACCATACGATGATTTGAATAATTACGGGTGCACACGGAATTATAAAAATCAGCGCATGGAAACTATAGAGAAATTTTGTCGTGTGTTGTGACCTAAAACTTATCATGACGTGTAACAACGAAACTGATGTGACATGACAAGGGCATGGTGGATACGCCGATGGTACTTCCTGTATATAAGTGTCCTATCATATTACCGAAAGTAGCGTTGTTCGTGTCACGTGAAGTTTTGACCTAGACCAATGTTTATGAAATCTTTTACCCACTAACAATTTTGAACACATTAAACTACATCTTACACAAACTCTAAATTTCAAGATCCCTCCAAATCCATTTCAAGTAATACATCTCACGTTTAGAATTCAATTTATTATTCGTCAAATATTCTTCTTAAATTCATTTCAAAACAAAATCCATTATCCCCCTTTCATAAACAACTTTGAGTATCAGGCCTAAACAAAGTCAACCGTTACACCCCCTGGGATCCAACAATCAAAATTCACCGAAAATCAAAAACTCCCTCCTCCTTCTCGATTTTGCAACCTCCATTAGTTAAATTTCGGGACGAAATTCCCTTAACATGGGGAGACTGTAACATTTCTGATTTTAGTATGCGTATTTCAATTCAATGTAACGCATTTCAAACTCAATACTCGTGCACTGTTTTGTGTTATTTTCTCGACATAAATTATATACAATGATTCAATACAAATTCGCAAGTTTTACTCGATTATATACATTTAAACACTATACAAGTAATTATTTAATTCAAACTTATCAAACCTAAAAAGTCAAGGACTAAAGTTGAAAAATGTCAAGAAACCCTAATTAGCACAGTCGTGCTTCGTCTTGGCACGGTCGCGCCAAGTGCCCCTGCACGATCGCGCGACTGGTCCTGAAACGATCGCGCCAAGTGCCTAAGCACAGTCGCGCCTCTATTGGGCACGGTCGTGCCTGCGTACCAGTTGAAACGTAATTGTGACTTTAATCACCCGATCGTTTGAATTCAAAACCGTCTTACGTTTTATTCTAATTAACCAAGAAAATAATACTACCAATCATTCCCTTTACTACCAATTAATCCTGAAATCGTTCATCCTCAAAGAATTATCTCCCAAGACCACAAATCCTCTCTACAATCCGAAAACTCCCGAACAATCCATCTCTATACGATATACAATCCTCTCTGGAACACCCGAAGCCATTGAAGCACTCGGAATCCCAGCAGAAGTCGCCGGAAGTCAAGCTTGTCGACGCCGGAACTTCCTTCTACCGATCTCTATCAATTCTCTACTATTTTGGGTAATTGAAACATTCCTCTCATTCACTTCAGTCCATATATCAAAAGCCCCATATTAATTTGGCTTTTCATTACAGAAATCATCCAAAACCAGAATCCTTTTCTTATTAAAAATGGTTTAATCAAATCCGGTTTTAATCATGTTCTTCATACAATTAAAATATCCTAGAATACTCATAAAAACTCAATAAAAAAAGCCCTAACAATTCCAGCATTTTCAATACGAGAATTTGTCAATTCGTGTCTGATTTGGAAGAGACACGGTCGCGCTAATCATCTAGCGCGGCCGTGCCTCATGAAACATGGTCATGCCGAGTAGCAGCGCGGTCGTGCCTGTTGACTGGTCTAGTTTGTGCCCTCTGTTGATCAACCCGGTCGCGCCCCGACTAGCGCGGTCGCGCCCGTGGCTTGAGCACGATCGTGCCCTTCCGAGGCACGGTCGTGTGTGAATCAGATTTTTGGCAGAATTATAAATTTTATATTTTTCAATCAGTAATATTTCAGACTTTATAAAAATGTGTTTTCTTTATAAAAAATAAGATTAAATGTTTAATCTTGGAATAAATATTATTTATTTAAAGTTTATAAAAATTAAATTTAATTTATTGTAAAATCTTTCACTTAAATGGTATTTTAAATGGTTAAGTTACGAATTTTTATAAATAAATAAGATGATGATTATTTATTTAATTCATGTTTAAACAAAATCGATTATCTATTTATACATAATTACATATAAATACTTACATTATTTCTCATAACTAAATAAACAATAATTATTTAAATTTATATATTTAGTTATTCGGACCCTAACCTTAATCAAAATGTTCTAAAAAGGTTTATTTTCAAATCGTTCATTTCACACAACACATTCCAAGTACAAATCTCAAACTTCATACACTCATCCAATTCCACCCTAGACTTAGACATAGACTATTGTACACTATTAATTCAATATATATTCCACACTAGGTTAACGTTGTGCATTACAAGGATCACATTACTAGCTAGTATCTCGTGTTAGCTACGCCTTCGAATCAAGTGAGTATTCACAACCCCTTTTACTCTTTTACACTTTTGGGGTGAAACATGAACATTATTCAAATTACACATTACATTTATACAAACAACACAAAGTACAAATCCTATTTACTTTCATGTGTGCAAATTTAAGCTTTATGCCCGAGTGCTAGGTGTGCTAACCTTTGTATGCGATTATGTGCAATCATTAACTATACAAGCCGACGTTTTTCAATGATAGATCTATTGAGTCTGACAAACCAACCCATGGTACGCGGTGATTGAAACCAACAATACAATTTTTGCATGCTAGTTACAAGGTTTGGTTGTACATGGTTACACAATAGCTGCTCCCCATAAATGCCTTATTTATCATGATATGTAAAGGATTTGGTTTACAAACTATATGCTATCTATATACAACTGTGTTATACTCACCAACTTTTTAGTTGACTTTATTTTATTCATGTTTCAGGCCCTAATATGTGAGAATGATTCAAGACGTGCTCAATATAGGATTTGGACTTAGCAATTTAAATCAAGAATTCTATGAGTTGTTTTATGTTTCTTTGTTTGAATTTGGGTTGTACTTGGATTATTTGTAATGGAAATTTGACTTTAATATATTTCAATTTAGTCAACCATGTGCTATGAACAGTCTACATGTCCCGCCCCGATGATTCCGCCGTCGGTTGGGGTGTGACATAAAGGACTTGTAGTCACAATCGCGAGTAAGTGGTGCATTGACAGCCTCATCGTTAAGGGCACCAATTGCCTTGTCAGACACGCCCACCTCATTAGCCTTATTCAACGCCTCTGCCAGTAGATCTGGCAAGGAAGCCCTCGTCATCTCAGTGAATTCGCGTGCCAGGGCCACGTTCACTTCTGGTTCGAAAGTGAAATGTTGTTTCTCATCATGAGTCTGTTTCGTCTCATGCACACTAACTTCCGGTACCATGTGGACACTTCCCTTATCACTGTACTCCTGACGAATAGGAGTCCTACCTCGACCACCGGTACGACCCCCACCATGCCTTCCGTTTCCTCTCCTCGCCATTTCGTTCTATAAGACAAGGGATCGAATGTCATCACGCTTGTTAACAAATAGAATTCAGCAAGCATTGTAAGATGTTAATATACACTGGCCATCTGCAATAAACCAATAGACTACCTTTTAACTTCTATTTAACCACCTTTATTATTCCATCAAATAACAAGCCCTAACCTAACACTTTCTAAGGCATATTATATATGTATATATATACTACATGCATACCTGATGTTGTGGCTTGAGTTACCCGTACTGGCATCCGCTGTCGGTCCATTCACAGTTTAAGTTCAGACACTGGGAGTGTGCAAATCTCTCAAACTAGTGCTCTGATACCAACTTGTAAGGCCCCAAACCCAGGAGGCCTCACGTTTTGAATTTACGCATTCACAAACAGTTTTTAAACTTAAATATCAAATTACACAGCGGAAAACTTTCAATCAAACATAACATCAAACATTGTTCAACATGCGGAAGCATAAACATTGTCTAAAACATAACATAACATATTCAACTCATAACGTGATCTCAGTCTTCATGATCATCTGGGTAAATCCTTTTGCCAGCCAAGCATCACCGTTCAACTTCCATACCTGTCCTTAACCTGACTGTGCATACTAAAAGTCAGCTACGCTGGTGACTTCTAGTTTTAACATAAAACATTAACTTTAAATATTTGCCAAAAACATAACATTTAACTTCATTTAATAAAAGTGTACGAGAACATGCAATAACATAACATACCTCATATCATAACATCATAACATAAGTCAACATGAACCGAATCTGCTCCTTCTCGTAATCGTCAATTCCATACATCGCATACCGGTGGAGGAACCTAAGGCTCGTTACCTCTAGGACACCCGTCACCTAGGTCTCCTAAGGCTCGTTACCTCTAGGAACACCAATTATACATACCAGTGGAGAAATCTAAGGTTCGTTACCAAACTTCAAGTATGATTACCCCGCGAGGTAAATCGTACAAACTTCAAAGATCACAGTAATCCCCTTGGTGACCGTCATCACCCTAGTTGTACAACAATTGGCCACCCACATAGGCCCCAAAAAGGTATCGCCCATAACATACTTCCCATACCTATAACCTCAATTCCTGGAGGAACCATGGCAGATTCGTTCGTTTGTGACTTTCATAAACATTCACTTCTTTTACTTCAAAACTTCAGTTAAATCATTCGTACGTTTTATTAAAAATCATTCATTCGTTTGATTAAAAATCATTCATTCGTTCATAAACACTTCGTAAACTTCTTTCGGCAAAATATTTCATAAACACTCCTTTTGTAACCTTTCCTTCCAAAACATCGTTTCATAAAACGTCACATACATCATTCATAAACATCGTTTTTATAAAACAGTCACATCGTTACGTATGCACACCGGACCAAAAACATTTATTTAAAACATTTAAAAAAGGGCTTCTAGAATTCACCTGATAAGCTAGTCTCGTTGTCCTAAACAAAGGCCCAACAATGTCATGTATGACCTGGATTGAGTAGTTAAATACACATTAGACCTTATCCCGACTCTAAGGGTTTAACCATACAGAATTAGGTGAACTTATGGCTAAGTTCGCCCCTTGGAATCAGGCGAACATGACCAACGAACTTATCAAGTTCGCTTCTTCTTGCCATATGGCGAACATGCCTTAGGGAACTTACCTGAGTTCGCTTAAACCAAACATCCATCAAACTTACCATGTTCGCTCAGCTCCCAAGCGAACTTATCAAGTTCGCCTACGGGGTTGTCTTCTTCCTCAAAAACCCTAATCGGTTGCATGCGAATCTGATCATGTCAGTACTGCAACTTTTGTCACACCCCGCCAAGGCGGAAACGCGAGGCGCAACGTTCATGGTTTCCAAAGCATATGATTACCGCAAACACATACATGATAAATGGATACATTAACAAGTTTAATGTTTTACATTACAAAACATAATCTGAGTTTACAAAAAGTTAAGATTTCACAAATATGACTCAACTCAATGAGTTATACAAGGGAAATCCTCCTTGAGTAGTATCCATCGTGCATGCATGTAATCTACATTGCTAACCTTGAAATCACGTTCAGTTACCTGAAAAACATACTTAAAATCGTCAACACGAGGTTGGTGAGTTCACAGGTTTAATCAAATAGTTCTTTGTAAAATTCAATTGTTCGTAAATAGTTTCAGTTATATGTGATAAACAGAATAAGAATTGTTGACCCATTTGTAAACTAGCTAGGAATACAAATAATATGTTCATACATGGGGCGTAACCAAACCTTGACATGTGTACACGCCCCTAATTTCGTTATTCAGTTCTATGCGGCCATAAATCCTCCAGATTGTGGTTAGCGCGACTAACCATGACCGGGAGACGTCACTCTCCATAGTACTATTCATAGGACCCTAGGCTACAGTTAATGGTTACTATGTTGTTCCAGGGGACTTTCGCGGCCTCCATTGTGTTGTTCTCATCCCATGTAAACATAAAAGTCGTGTCTTATTCTCTTGTTATCCCATAAAATAGTTGTAAGTATGTTTCTCCCCCAAATATTTGAAAACAGTAAAAAGAAAGGGGCCGTGAAACTCACCTTGTGTTTGTGTATATACTTGTAATAATATTTGTTGTAGTCAACCTTGACTGTTTGTACCCTAGATACCAAGGGTAAATTGTTGTTAAGACCAACGTCTTAATTGTAAATTGTTCACCGACCTTGTAAATCTGATTATGTTTGTTTAAATATCGTTTTAGTTTTTCAACACATGTTTTGTTATAAAATAGTTTTGAGTTACTGCCCAACTGGGACTGTTGTACAGGTGTCGAAACTTCTTAGTTTCGATTGGGCATATGTGTGTCGAAACTACTTAGTTTCGATGGAGTGGTCAGGAGTCGAAACAACCTAGTTTCGATTGAGTAAAAGGTATCGAAACTCCTAGTTTCGATTGACCAACAGGTATCGAAACTCCTAGTTTCGATTGAGCAACAGGTATCGAAACTCCTAGTTTCGATTGAGAAACAGGTATCGAAACTCCTAGTTTCGATTGAGTAAAAGGTATCGAAACTCCTAGTTTCGATTGACCAACAGGTATCGAAACTCCTAGTTTCGATTGAGAAACAGGTATCGAAACTCCTAGTTTCGATTGAGCAACATGTATCGAAACTCCTAGTTTCGATTGAGAAACAGGTATCGAAACTCCTAGTTTCGATTACTGGACTTCTGTTTTGACAAAATCAGTCCGGCACATTTTGATGTTTTAAACTTGAATTCGACACACTCTTCTTGTTATCTTTCTTGCGTTTAAATAAGATGTAAGTTTAGTTACGGTTTTAAAGAACATAATATGAAAAATATCGAGTTTTTACCTTAAAAACAGTGATGAAGATGATGAGAGAAAACAGAGAATGGTCTCGAATCTTCTGTTGAACTTTCTTTAGAAACACTTGAAATCTTCTTAAAACACTGGATTGTGGTGGATTTTTACCTTAAAACTTGGCTTCGATTTTGAAGAGAAATGAGAAGATTTTCGTACGAAAATGAGAGAGATAAAAGGTTTGTGAGAGTTTTGAGTGAAAGGGTATGGGTTATATCTGAAAATATGGTAAAATGGGACGTGAGAATGGGGGGAATGGTTTTCTCTGCATTTCGGCCGAATAGTCAAGGGTGGGTGGTTTGGGTCAAAATAAATCAAACAATTTGTTTTTACCACTAATTTATTAATGGTATTAACATCTATTAGAGTTTTAAAGGGGGTAAATAAATTCGGCTCCTATGACACGTGAACCAGTAACTCCTAGAATTACCAAATGTGAACTGAGACAATGCTCGGTTTTTGTTAGTCCTTCATGTCCTTGTTTGTGAATTTAAGTAAATCACAAGAATAATTATAATGTAAAATTGTTTAATACATGTACGGATATTGACCTGAAATGTCGAGTGTCACATTCTCCCCTTGTTAAAAGAATTTCGTCCCGAAATTCAATTCGTGTCATCTTGAACTGGTGTATCCTTAAACAAGGATGGGTATTTTGTTTTCATTTGGTCCTCTCGTTCCCATGTATACTCAGGACCACGTTTTGAGTTCCAACGTACTTTAACCAGTTTGATCCGACTACGTCTCAGCTTTTGAACCTTCCAATCTGATATCTCAATTGGTTGCTCGATGAAATGAAGTTTATCGTCAATGTGAATTTCATCAGGCGGTATGATCAAAGTCTCATCTGATAGACACTTTTTGAGATTTGACACATGAAATGTATTGTGTACGTTGCTTAGTTCCTGTGGTAGCTTGAGTTTGTAGGCCACAGGGCCAACCCTAGCCAGTATTTCAAATGGTCCAACGTATCTAGGATTGAGCTTACCACGGTTACCAAACCTTGCAACGCCTTTCCATGGTGAGACTTTTAACATTACTCGGTCACCAATTTGAAATTCTAATGGTTTTCGTCTGTTATCAGCGTAGCTCTTTTGTCTATCCCTGGCCGCTTTTAGACGGTCCTTAATTTTGAAGATCTTATCAGTGGTTTCCTGGACAATCTCAGGGCCTGTCAAATGTTTTTCACCAACTTCCGCCCAACATAGCGGTGAGCGGCATTTACGACCATATAAAGCTTCAAACGGTGCTGCTTTAATGCTCGTATGGTAGCTGTTATTATAGGAAAACTCAGCTAATGGTAAATGAGTATCCCAATTTCCTCCGAAATCAATTACACATGCACGGAGCATATCTTCTAATGTCTGAATGGTCCTTTCGCTTTGACCATCTGTTTGTGGGTGATATGCCGTGCTCATGTCAAGACGTGTGCCCATTGCTTCTTGTAATGATTTCCAGATCCTAGACACGAATCTGCTGTCTCTATCGGAGATAATAGAAATTGGCACTCCGTGTCTTGCCACAATTTCTTTAACATAGAGTCTTGTAAGTTTCTCTGTCTTGTCAGTTTCTTTCATTGGCAGAAAGTGAGCAGATTTCGTTAATCGGTCGACAATTACCCATATGGTATCATAACCACTAGACGTCCTGGGTAATTTCGTGATGAAATCCATAGAAATCTGTTCCCATTTCCATTGGGGAATTTCAGGTTGTTGTAACAAACCAGACGGTTTCTGATGTTCGGCTTTTACTTTTGAACACGTTAAGCATTTACTGACATATGTGGCAATATCTCCTTTCATATTGGGCCACCAATATAGTTCTTTTAGATCCTTATACATTTTATCTGAACCTGGGTGAATGGAGTACCTGGACTTGTGGGCTTCGTCCATAACTAACTCCCGTAAGTTACCAAAACGGGTCACCCAAATTCTATTCATGAAGTATAAAGTGTCATCTGACTTAGACTCCAATTGCTTTATCATTCCTCGTAAAGCTTCATTCTGAATGTTTTCTTCTTTGATTGCCTCTTGTTGTGCCATCCGAATTTGAGTAGTAAGATTCGTGTGAATTGTCAATTCTAGGGCACGAACACGAAGAGTTTTAACTCGTTCTTTGCGACTTAAAGCGTCCGCTACAACATTGGCTTTCCCGGGATGGTACTTGATATCACAATCATAATCGTTTAGTAGTTCTACCCAACGACGTTGTCTCATGTTAAGTTCCTTTTGATCGAAGATATGTTGAAGACTCTTGTGATCAGTAAAGATAGTACATCTTGTACCGTAAAGGTAATGTCTCCAAATTTTGAGCGCAAACACAACTGCACCCAATTCCAAGTCGTGGGTCGTATAATTCTTTTCGTGCACTTTTAGTTTTCGTGAGGCATATGCGATGACTTTTTCTCTTTGCATTAACACACAACCAAGTCCTTGGTGTGATGCATCACAGTATACAACAAAGTTGTCGATTCCCTCAGGAAGGGATAAGATTGGTGCACTACACAACTTCTGCTTCAGTAATTGAAAAGCTGACTCTTGTTTGTCACTCCAATCATACTTCTTTTCTTTCTGGGTTAATGTGGTTAAAGGCAAGGCTATTTTTGAAAAATTCTCGATGAATCGTCTGTAATAGCCAGCCAAACCCAAAAATTGACGCACTTCTGTCGGAGTCTTTGGTGCTTCCCAGTTTTTGATCGCTTCAATTTTAGATGGATCAACGTGAATTCCTTCCTTGTTGATGACATGACCAAGGAAATGCACTTCTCGGATCCAAAACTCACACTTAGAGAATTTAGCGTAAAGTTTCTCGTTTCTGAGTAGTTGTAAGATTAATTTAAGATGATGTTCATGATCCTCCTTAGTTCGTGAATATATTAATATGTCATCGATGAATACAATCACGAATTTATCCAAGTACGGCTTGCACACGCGGTTCATGAGATCCATGAAGACAGCTGGTGCGTTTGTCAAACCAAATGGCATAACTAGGAATTCGTAGTGGCCATATCGAGTCCTAAATGCTGTCTTTGGTACATCTTCTTCTTGGATTCTTAATTGGTGATATCCCGAACGTAGGTCGATCTTAGAGTAGAAGCTAGAACCTTGTAGTTGATCGAACAAATCATCTATTCGAGGAAGTGGGTATCGGTTTTTGATTGTAAGCTTGTTTAATTCTCGGTAATCAATACACATCCTAAAGGTTCCATCCTTTTTCTTTACAAATAGGACCGGAGCTCCCCAAGGTGAGAAACTCGGTCTTATGAAACGTTTATCAAGCAACTCTTGTAGTTGATTTGATAATTCTTGCATTTCAGAAGGTGATAATCGATATGGTGATCGGGCAATCGGTGCGGATCCAGGTACCAAATCGATTCGGAATTCGACTTGCCTCGGTGGTGGTAATCCAGGTAAGTCTTTAGGAAAAACTTCAGGATATTCCTTAACGATTGGTATATCCTCAAGTCGACGTTCCTCGGGTTTCTTCTCGACGACGTGAGTCAGGAATACGCAATAGCCTTTGCGTAGGTACTTACGAGTTTTCATGCAGTTTATCATCCTTAACGCTACTCCACTCTTCTCACCTTGAATCGAAAGAACTTCTCCGTTTGGGAGTGGAATTTGGACAATCTTCTCAAAACAAACAATCTCTGCATGATTCTTTGATAACCAATCCATGCCAATAACAACGTCAAAGCTTCCTAAGTCAACAGGTAACAGATCTATACTAAATGTGTGATTTTTAAGATATAAGGTACAACCTTGAATGACCTCTCCGGTATTAATTAATTTTCCGTTCGCTAATTCAATTGTATACTTTTGTTCTAGTTTGCTGGGCTTAATACCGAGTAGGGACTTAAAGTCATTTGACACAAAACTCAAATCAGCACCCGTATCGAAAAGTATAGAGGCATAGTGATTATTTATCGGGAACGTACCAGTGACAATGTTTGGATCTTGTCGTGCGTCACCAGCTCCCATCACAAATGCTCTTCCACGGGCCTGATTGTCGTTTCGGTTCTTCAACTTTGGACAGTCTTTTCTGAAGTGCTTTGGATCTCCACACTCAAAGCATCCTTGATTCATCCTTTCTGTTCCTGGGTTGACTTTTCCTGCTACTTGATTTATCTTGTTAGGGTTCGTATTGCTCCTACAGTTATGGGCCAGGTGCCCATACTTTTTACACTTCCCACATTGGATACACTTTTCGCTGTGATGATATCCACACTTGTCACACCTCGGTAATGTTCCAAGATATACATTTTGTCCCACAGTGTTGGCGACAAAGGCTTTCGTAGTTTCAGGTCTCTTGTAAATTTGATTCTTGTTTTGGTTAATTGGTTTTCCAAACCATTTCCTCTTTTCCCCAGACCTTCCTTCCTCGGTCTCCTTCTTCTTAAACAAACCATCACGTACAGCATTATCCCTTAGTTTGAAAGCCAGAGTTATGGCGCTCTTGGCATCCATAGGGTTCGATGAAGTCACCAGACCTCGGATTTGAGGTGCGAGACCCCACAAGTATCTTTCAACCTTCTTGTATTCTGGGGTGACCATGTGTGGAACCAAGATTGCTAACTCATTGAATCGGTCAGTGTAGCCAGCAACATCATCTCCTGTCATTTGCAAGTTCCACATTTCAGATTCGATCTTTTGCAACTCATTTCGAGGACAATATTCCTCGATCATCATGGACTTCAGGTCTTCCCATGACAACTCATATGCTGTCTGCCTTCCCAAAGTCTTTACTTGTGAATTCCACCAGGTTAAAGCTTTATCAGTGAGTGAGCATGTAGAATACTTCACCATGCAGTCAGCGGTGCATTCACTAATATCAATCACCGATTCCATCTTCTCTATCCATCTCATTAGTCCAACTGCACCCTCGGTGCCAATGAAGTTACGGGGTTTGCAAGACAGAAAGGTCTTGTAGGAGCACTTTCTAATTGGAGCATCTGTAGAATTACAAGTCATAACGTCATTAATTCGAATCATGACTATATGTTATGGCTTATTTATTTTATTACCTCCGGAACCTCCAGCTGTACCGCTACCTCCTGCACCTCCGGAACCACCAGCTGTACCGCTACCTCCTACACCTCCTCCACTATTTCGATTGGCTTCATACTGCTCCATGGCAGCAGCTACTCGTTGTGCTATAAGTTGTTCCACATTTGGGGAAATCGCCTCGTTGTTGTCACCAGTAGTGTTACGGGTTGTCCTACGCTTAGGTGCCATGACGTTCTTTCTAACATATCAATTAAAAAGAAACAACATTATATGACAATAATGATAGCTCATGACATAAGGATACAACAACGTCAAATGTAAACAACCATTATCACAACATAAACCATTACATACATAGTCAAAACATTCATAGTACATTGTTCCAAAAGACAAGGATACAAAAGAGATGAGTTCACATGACCTCATCAGTACTAAAGTTTTAAACTACTTAATGTACTACGGGCACAACCCGCCCGTAATAGGTTTAAAAGAAGAAGTGAGAGTACAATCCAATCATCATGGCAAGTCCCGCCATGACAAAGCTAGCTCTCGCCACAAATTCTGCAGCCAACGTCCTTTCTTCCAGCGCCTCCACCATGTCTCGGACAGTGACAGTGAACTGCCAGTCCATGTCGGCTCTCAACTCCAGATAGTTAGTGGCATCCTGTATGTTTCGGGTGCGGTCATTTAGAGTCTGAACTCGAGATCCGAGTCCTTGACGAAGTCGCGTGGCTGCATCCCCCTGTGCCCGGATGTCATCTAGGAGATCATCAAGACGCTCCTCATGCGTATGAACGCGAGCTACCAAGGTAGGCACAGTGAGCTCTATGGCTTCCCCAGTGTGAGGTAGGGGTGTTGGGGAGTTAGAAGACTCTCCAATTTCAAAGGTAGATGGGATGCTCTCCATCTCCCTCCATCGGGCCAGAGTACGTGGCATCCAACGGATAGTTCCCACAGTCGGGTGGTAACAGGGTCGTTTCCTTGATGGCTCTTCATCAGTCTCTAAGTCCTTCGGGTCACGGGCTGCTAGAGTCCTCTTGTGCGGAAGTCGAAACTTCTTTCTAGCGCTTTGTACCTTCACTGATCCTCCGCTTTTCTTTCGGTAGACGATAGGCGGTTTTCCCAAGGCGACATTAGGTGGTGTGGAGCTACGGGTTTGTACTCGATTTTTGGGATGTGAGGCGGAAAATTCCTCATTTGATTTAGTGTCAGAGACGGGATCAGAATGTGAATGTGACGACATGCTTGTGACTACAATATCCATATGACAAAATGACTGGTCATGCAATGCTTATGCAATGAAAACGTTTTAGTGAGTCATTTAGATTATAGACTAGGTTCCAATTTAGATTCCTAGTTCACTATAATCAATGGCTCTGATACCAGTTCTGTCACACCCCGCCAAGGCGGAAACGCGAGGCGCAACGTTCATGGTTTCCAAAGCATATGATTACCGCAAACACATACATGATAAATGGATACATTAACAAGTTTAATGTTTTACATTACAAAACATAATCTGAGTTTACAAAAAGTTAAGATTTCACAAATATGACTCAACTCAATGAGTTATACAAGGGAAATCCTCCTTGAGTAGTATCCATCGTGCATGCATGTAATCTACATTGCTAACCTTGAAATCACGTTCAGTTACCTGAAAAACATACTTAAAATCGTCAACACGAGGTTGGTGAGTTCACAGGTTTAATCAAATAGTTCTTTGTAAAATTCAATTGTTCGTAAATAGTTTCAGTTATATGTGATAAACAGAATAAGAATTGTTGACCCATTTGTAAACTAGCTAGGAATACAAATAATATGTTCATACATGGGGCGTAACCAAACCTTGACATGTGTACACGCCCCTAATTTCGTTATTCAGTTCTATGCGGCCATAAATCCTCCAGATTGTGGTTAGCGCGACTAACCATGACCGGGAGACGTCACTCTCCATAGTACTATTCATAGGACCCTAGGCTACAGTTAATGGTTACTATGTTGTTCCAGGGGACTTTCGCGGCCTCCATTGTGTTGTTCTCATCCCATGTAAACATAAAAGTCGTGTCTTATTCTCTTGTTATCCCATAAAATAGTTGTAAGTATGTTTCTCCCCCAAATATTTGAAAACAGTAAAAAGAAAGGGGCCGTGAAACTCACCTTGTGTTTGTGTATATACTTGTAATAATATTTGTTGTAGTCAACCTTGACTGTTTGTACCCTAGATACCAAGGGTAAATTGTTGTTAAGACCAACGTCTTAATTGTAAATTGTTCACCGACCTTGTAAATCTGATTATGTTTGTTTAAATATCGTTTTAGTTTTTCAGCACATGTTTTGTTATAAAATAGTTTTGAGTTACTGCCCAACTGGGACTGTTGTACAGGTGTCGAAACTTCTTAGTTTCGATTGGGCATATGTGTGTCGAAACTACTTAGTTTCGATGGAGTGGTCAGGAGTCGAAACAACCTAGTTTCGATTGAGTAAAAGGTCTCGAAACTCCTAGTTTCGATTGACCAACAGGTATCGAAACTCCTAGTTTCGATTGAGCAACAGGTATCGAAACTCCTAGTTTCGATTGAGAAACAGGTATCGAAACTCCTAGTTTCGATTGAGTAAAAGGTATCGAAACTCCTAGTTTCGATTGACCAACAGGTATCGAAACTCCTAGTTTCGATTGAGAAACAGGTATCGAAACTCCTAGTTTCGATTGAGCAACATGTATCGAAACTCCTAGTTTCGATTGAGAAACAGGTATCGAAACTCCTAGTTTCGATTACTGGACTTCTGTTTTGACAAAATCAGTCCGGCACATTTTGATGTTTTAAACTTGAATTCGACACACTCTTCTTGTTATCTTTCTTGCGTTTAAATAAGATGTAAGTTTAGTTACGGTTTTAAAGAACATAATATGAAAAATATCGAGTTTTTACCTTAAAAACAGTGATGAAGATGATGAGAGAAAACAGAGAATGGTCTCGAATCTTCTGTTGAACTTTCTTTAGAAACACTTGAAATCTTCTTAAAACACTGGATTGTGGTGGATTTTTACCTTAAAACTTGGCTTCGATTTTGAAGAGAAATGAGAAGATTTTCGTACGAAAATGAGAGAGATAAAAGGTTTGTGAGAGTTTTGAGTGAAAGGGTATGGGTTATATCTGAAAATATGGTAAAATGGGACGTGAGAATGGGGGGAATGGTTTTCTCTGCATTTCGGCCGAATAGTCAAGGGTGGGTGGTTTGGGTCAAAATAAATCAAACAATTTGTTTTTACCACTAATTTATTAATGGTATTAACATCTATTAGAGTTTTAAAGGGGGTAAATAAATTCGGTTCCTATGACACGTGAACCAGTAACTCCTAGAATTACCAAATGTGAACTGAGACAATGCTCGGTTTTTGTTAGTCCTTCATGTCCTTGTTTGTGAATTTAAGTAAATCACAAGAATAATTATAATGTAAAATTGTTTAATACATGTACGGATATTGACCTGAAATGTCGAGTGTCACAACTTTCAACGTTCAAATCATTCGTTTTTCATTCTAGATGCTAGATCTATGTTTATTTTCAAGTTTCATATGTAAAGATGTCATCTTTTTATCCAAAACCCGAAAACCCTAAAATAAACCAAAACTCATATCTAGGTTGGTTCGTTACTTGAAACGAGCTTCTGATTCAAAGGTTCTGCTCATGAGTAGGAGAGGAACGAGATACTTGCTTCGCGGGTCGATCCAACACTTTCTCTCTCTATGGTTTCTCTCTTTAGATCTTGCAAAAAGAGAGAAAGAGATGGGCTAAGGTATTTATAGGGAGAGGCTGCCCCCTTCAGCCCATTCGCACGCAAGCCCAAGGCCGACCTATTCCTCGCTCATTTATTCCATTCATTTCGCATCCTAATCCGCTCGTTATTCTTCTTTTATTTTTGGGATGTTACAATAGAGTTACGCTTGCTACCCGAGAGAGCTGTTGTAGCGGAGCTCAGGGCGAATGTGGTGGGGGAATAGCTAGAGGCTACCAGGTCTCTTGCTATGTTCTCTGCTACTTTGCTCTAGGCCGCTGTGCCGAACGTCACATTTACAAGATCTATTTGATTCCCTATTCAGCCTATTGTGGGCGGGCTATGCCCACGAAATATTTGAAGCTTTAAACTTGTTATCTTTCATGATGAAGCGAAGACTCCTAGAATATTTTGTATTTCATACAATCTATTTTATCAAGTTTATTTTCTTTTTATATTTTGTGGTTGATTGGTGATGTGATCTGTTATTGTGTATACATGTGTTGGTTGTATGTTACATGTAATCTAACTCTTGCTACGCTTGCTACTCAGAGAGCCGTTGCAGCGGAGCTTAAGGCGAATGCAGTGGGGGAAAAACTAGAGGCTACCAGGGCTCTTGTTGTGTTCTGCGTTGCTTTGCTCTCTGCCGCTGTGCGGAACGACACATTTACATGATCTATTTGATTCCCTATTCAGCCTTTTGTGGGTGGGCTGTGCCCACAAAATATTTAAAGCTTTAAACTTGTTATCTTTCGTGATGTAGCGAAGACTCCTAGAATATTTTGTATTTCATACAATCTATTTTATCAAGTTTATTATCTTTTTATATTTTGTGTTTGATTGGTGATGTGAGGTGTTATTTTGTATACATGTGTTGGTTGTATGTTACATATAATCTAACTCTTGCTAACATTATGATATGAAGAGACATGCCGCCCATACAAGCGCCAATGACTGCAGCTCAGATGGAAGCCTTGATAAACCAGAGGGTAGCTGCCGCTGTTGCAGCCCTCCCAAATACTCAGAACGTAGGAGGACAAGGGCCAAATCCTCCAGCATATACCTATAAGCTCCTTCTCGACTGCAAACCGCTCATCTTTAAATGGCGGGACGAAGCAGTTAACTTGGTATGATGGATTAAGAAAGTAGAATCTACTTTCTAGATGTGTAACTGTCCGGAGAATTTGAAGGTGAAATTCGCTACATGAACGTTTGAGGGACAAGCCCTCACCTGGTGAAAATCCAATGTCCAAACGTTGGGTTTGGAAGCGGCCAATGCTATGCCTTGGGCAGATTTCAAGAGACTGTTGAGGGATGAGTACTATCCACGAAATGAGATCCAGGACCTCGAAGGAAGGTTTTGGAACTTGAAAATGAATGTATCCAGGACCACAATGGCACGTGCGAAGAGGCAAGGTGCCAAAAGTGCAAGAGGATTGGCCATGCGGCCAAGGATTGTAGAATGAGAGGACTAGATCCGAACAATGGAGCAACCCGTGCTTGTTACACTTGTGGGCAGAATGGACATTTTTCTAAGGATTGCCTAAGAAACAGGAAGCCAGGAAACAATAACAACGCCTGGGGGCGAGCCTTTGTGATTGGAGCAGGAGAAGCAAAACAGAACCCCGACACCGTCACGGCTACGTTTCTTCTAAACAACCATTATGCGTTCGTGTTGTTTGATACTGGTGCTGAAAGAAGTTTCGTGTCTAGTGAATTTAGTCCATTACTTGGTGTCGAACCTACTGTGCTAGATAATGAGTATACCATAGAACTAGTTGACGGTAAATTATCAAAACCAACCGCATTATTTCAAGCTGTGTCCTAGAACTAGCCAATCATTCCTTCTAAATAGATATACTACCCGTTAAACTAGGATGTTTCGACATGATTATCAGTATAGACTGGATGTCCAAGTATGGAGCGGAGATCGTATGCCATGAAAAGATCGTCAGATTACCCCTACCAAATGGAGAAACACTTGCAATTCAAGGAGAAAAGAGCGGGATTCCTCTTAATATCATCTCGTGTATGAAAGCCCGGAAGTATCTACGGAAAGGCTACCATGTCATCTTAGCTTATGTAATGGAGAACCGACAGAAGAAAGGAAGGTCGAGAACATACCAGTTGTTCATGATTTTCCGGAAGTATTCCCTGAAGACTTGCCTGGACTCCCACCGCAGCGAGAAGTCGAGTTCCATATCGACCTTACCCCAAGAGCTACGCCGATAGCGTGGTCACCGTACCTACTGGCACCGTCAGAAATGCAAGAATTATCGAACCAAGTACAGGAGTTTCTAGATAAACGATTCATCCGACCAAGTCATTCACCATGTGGAGCGCCTGTCTTATTTGTCAAAAAGAAAGACGGATCGTTTCGTATGTGCATTGACTACAGAGAGTTGAACAAAGTAACCATCACAGATATCCCCTACCTAGAATCGACGATTTGTTTAACCAACTACAAGGATCAAGTTATTACTCCAAGATCGACTTACGGTCAGGATATCATCGGATGAGAATCCAAGAAGAGGACATACACAAGACAACATTTTGAACTCAATATGGACACTACGAGTTTTTGGTTATGCCATTCGGTTTGACCAATGCACCCGTGGTGTTCATGGATCTTATGAACTGTGTGTGTATACCATATCTAGACAAGTTTGTCATTGTGTTCATTGATGACATCTTAATCTATTCCCGTAACAAGGAAGAACACGCCGAACACCTGAGGCTTATTCTAGAGTTATTGAAAAATGAGAAGTTGTATTCTAAGTTTTCCAAGTTCGACTTCTGGATCAGAGAAGTGCATTTTCTAGGTTACGTAATCAACAAGATGGGCTTACACGTTGACCCAACCAAGATCAAATCAATAAGAAACTGTCGAACACCCAAAACCGCAACCGAAATACGATAATTTTTGGGTCTTGCAGGATATTACAGACGGTTTATCAAAAATTTCTCAAAGATTGCGAAACCATTGACTACTTTGATGCAGAAAGATGTGAAGTATAATTGGGATGAAAGAGAAGAAGAATTTCAATTACTCAAGCAAAAACTTTGCAGCGCACCGATCGTAGCACTACCTGAAGGAAACGACGACTTTGTAGTCTACTGCCATGTGTCACACCAAGGATTCGGTTGTGTATTGATGCAAAGGGAGAAGGTTATCTCATATGCCTGACGAAAACTCAAGGTGCACGAGAAGAATTACACTACCCATGACCTAGAATTGGGAGCTGTGGTTTTTGCACTCAAAATTTGTAGATATTACCTGTACGGTACCAAATGTATGATTTTCACTGACCACAAAATTCTGCAACACATATTTGATCAAATGGAGTTGAACATACGCCAACACAGATCGGTCGAATTGCTTAATAATTATGACTACGCAATCCTCTACCATCCGGGAAAGGGGAACATAGTTGCTGATGCCTTGAGCCAGAAAGAACAACTTAAATCGTGTCGAGTTCGAGCGTTAATGTCACACCCCCAAATTCAACTAATGGAGTTTTACCGTAGGGAGTGTGAAAGGCCAGGATCTCAGTCATTAGTTACGTCAAACGACACTATATGATTTTAAACAAAACCATAAATGTTCAGAGTATATTGCGGAAGCAATAAATAAACCGTGTGATTTTGTGAACGAAATAATTGATTAAACGATAATAATAATAATAAATATATATTATTTTAAAAAGTGAAAATAATATTTAGAATGATTTAGGAATTCAATCCCGACCACACGGGTGTTTTCCTAGTAACAAATGGGATCAATTATAGTATTAAAATAGGATAGGGTTTATTTTGTTCAGAAGATCAAAGGGACACGAAGGCCGTGCCAGGGTTTGGGCACGACCGTGCTTAGGCATGGGATGCGACCATGCCTAGCTAGGAGGCACAACCATGCCTGGTCACGAGGCACGACCGTGCTAATCGATTAGCATGACCGTGTCTGGACTTTTCCAGAAAATGAATTGGCTAAATCTTATAAAATTAACGGTTGGATTCATGGGGCTTTTGATAAACAATGGATTACGATCCTAGCCATGTAAGTTAATTGAATTTAGATTGTGTCTAGGGTATATTTTGATTAAACAAAATACGGGATGAACCCTAGGTCTGATTCGAGTTCAAAACAAATGTTGTAAGCCCCAATTAGTTTAGGGCTTTTGTTCTAGAGATGAAAACGAAACTGTAAGTGTGTTCAATTACTTGAAACAATATCGAATTGATAGTGATTGGCTAGAACCCAGTCATGAGTCCGACGAGTTGGTCCCTGGCTTTGTCTCCGGCCCAAATGATGTGTGCAACAGGTTCAGGGGAGTTCGTTCAAGGTGCGCAGGTGTTTGATTGAGAGAATATTATACCAAATGATCGGATTGTGTTGATACTAGTTGAGGAAGACAGCGGTTATAGGTTTAAGACCCTTAATTCGCAATCAAAGTCATCAAAGACGTATTAAAACGACTTAATGATGATTATCCTCATCATTGTTGCACGTTTTCGTTAAGAATTCGATCGTTTTGGGACGTCACTGAATTAATTTGTGTCTTGACTACACGAGGCGCGATCGTACCTGGCATTAGGCGCGACCGTGCTCGAGCATTGGCGCAACCGTGCCAACTTTAGTTTTGGTAAAATACAGAAATAGTCCCTGTAGTTTAGATGTATTTGGGTTTGAATAATGATATAATTAGTCCCTGAGGTTTGTAACTGAGTTAACGGGGTTAATCGGGATTTGTCAGGTGTTACATTATCCCCTAGTTGAAAGAATTTTCATCCCGAAAATTAAAATAATAATAAAAAACATTTATGGATGTCACATCATCCCCTAGTTGAAAGAATTTTAGTCCCGAAAATTTAATAGTTCCTTATGTGTTTGACGTGGATTGCTTGAAAATATGAGGATACTTGCGCATCATCTGATCCTCGCGCTCTCATGTGAATTCTGGTCATTTCGAGTTCCAATAAACTCTGACAATAGGGATTTTACTGTGTTTGAGCGTTTTGACTTCCCTATCCTTGATTTCAACCGATTCTTTAATGAAGTGTAATTTTTCATCAATTTGTAGTTCCTCAAGTGTGAACCACGAGTGTCTCGTCTGCTATACATTTCTTTATGTTTGAGACGTGAAAGACGTTGTGTACACCACTAAGTCCTTCAGGTAGGTCCAGTTGGTACGCTACTGGGCCAATTCTCTTCATTATCTTGAATGGTCCAACAAAACGAGGATTTAGCTTGCCTCGTTTCCCAAAACGAATTACAACTTTCTAAGGTGAGACTTTCAATAAAACCACGTCACCTACTTGAAATTCAAACGTTTTTTGACGCTTATCGGCATAGCTCTTTTGACGGTCACGGGCTGCCGCCATACGATTTCGAATTTGAATGATTTTCTCTGAGGTTTCAAGCACAAGTTCTAGACCCGTATGTTGACTATCCCCAACTTCAGCCAACAGATAGGTCATCAACATTGCCGTCTGTATAATGCCTCAAATTGTGCTGCTTTGATGCTAGTGTGATAACTGTTATTGTGGGAGAACTCCACTAATGGCAAATGAGTTTCCCAACTGTTACCGAAATCAATCACACAAGCTCGTAGCATGTCCTCTAGGGTTTGAATAGTACATTCAGTCTGGCCATGCCATGCTCATATCCAGGCGCGTGCCTAGAGCTTTCTGTAATGATTGCTAGAAACGTGAGGTGAATCGAGCATCTCGATCCAAAATGATTGAAATTGGCACTCTGTGCCGAGAGACTACTTCTTTCAGATAAATGCGATTTAGCTTCTCCATCTTATCAGTCTCTTTAATTGATAGAAAGTGAGCGGATTTAGTCAAGCGATCTACGATCATCCAGATGGTGTCGCATCCGCTAGGAGTTCGAGGTAGTTTAGTAGTAAAATCCATGGAAATCTGCTCCCATTTCCACATCGGGATGTCCGGTTATTGAAGCAAACCAGAAGGTTTTTGGTATTCGAATTTGACCTTCGAGCAGGTCAAGCATTTGCTAACATAGGTGGCTATATCAGCTTTCATGTTTGGCCACCAATATAGAACCTTCAGGTCATGATACATCTTATCGGAACCAGGATGAATGGAATACCGAGATTTGTGAGATTCATCCATTACAAGTTCCCTTAAGTTCCCGTACACTAGAACCCATAATCGCTCTACGAAATAGCGAATGCCGTCCGATTTAACTTCGAGTTGTTTCTCCATACCACGCGTGGATTCTAACGGTAGGTTTTCCTCTTTCAGGGCTTCGAGTTGAGCAATACGGATTTGATAAGGTAATCCAGGGTGGATAGTGAGTTGTAATGCTCGGACTCGTTTAGGTTTGGTTTCTTTCCGGCTTAGGGCATCGGCTACTACGTTAGCCTTGCTCGGATGATACTTGATAGCACAATCATAGTCATTCAGGAGTTCGATCCAACGACGCTGTCGCATGTTCAAATCTTTTTGTTCGTAGATATGCTGAAGACTCTTGTGATCGGTGTACATAGTGCACTTGGTACAGTACAAGTAATGTCTCCAGATTTTCATTGCAAACACTACAGCTCCAAATTCCAAGTCATGGGTCATGTAGGGTAGAAGCATGATTTTGCCTTGCATACTTGTCAAGTACGCATGTCCAAACCCTGCGTACTAAGACAAGTACGCAGGTAGTGTTCTTGCCCCTATAAATAGAAGACTTGTCTTCATTTGTAGGCGGAACTCTGGAACTACGTTGAGAGGTGTCCGGGCGGGATGAACTCTCCCGCCCCTGGACCGTGAGCTTAGATGAGAGATGTGTGCTCCTTCGGTATGTAGTCTGTAATACGAGATGAATTCTATGTTATGGATTACATATCGTTTCATTCTCTTTTGTCTTTGTTCGTGTTTCTCTGTCTCGTTTCTTGGTTCCCACACAAATCACAGAACAGGTCTGTGTTATCTCCGCTGCGCGACGAGGCTCCCGGGACCTACAAGTGGTATCAGAGCATCGCTGTTCTTTGATTTGTGTTCCAGTTTCAATTTCTTAGGGTTTTGAGCAGATACTAGTTCGTACTTTTTTAGACCTAAAATCCTTAAAATCGAGTTTGTTATCACTTCATTTGGTGTTTGGAAGGCTAAGGGTTTGTTAAATGATGTTTTCTAAGCTTTTGGAAGCATTAATTTCTCAGATCCATCACTTTTCGAGCATTCTCCTCAAGATCCGTCAAGAACACGGATGTACTGAACAAGTACGCAGAATCACCTTTTCTGCGTATTTGCTAAGTACGCAACAACATTTCTCTGCGCACTTAACAAGTACGCATGGGTACTTGGCTTTGCATATTTACTATAAACGCATGAACATCCTTTATGTGCATATTTACTAAGTACGCATTAACTAGCATCTGAGATTCAAAAAAAAAAAAAACCTTTACTTGGCCAAATTTTTTAGGGATCATTTGTACGCGTGTTTCGGGCCATTTTTGAGAAGATAGTAATTTTGGTTTTTTCGGACCAGAATTTGTATACGATGTGGCTTGGCGAAACACAGACGAGATTTTTGTTGGATGATACCACTTTTCATATATTGTTTAAGTGTCCATACCTGAAAATGTGGGCTACGAGTATCCGGGATACTTATTTAATAGGGTATGAATGCTGAACTAATGGGAGCAATTGAGTTGTCATCGGCTAAAAGTCTTGTTCTACTTGTGAAGATGTGGCTTCTTTGGGTCTTTTGAAAAAAGAATCATCTTGTTAAGGTATTCAAACCTGAATATGTGGGCTACGAGTATTCGGGATACTTCTTTAATAGGGGATGAATACTGGAACAACTTGAACCCAAGGATTTGCTGTTTTGGATCTTTGCAAAGGAATAAAAAAATAAAATCCTAGAGTTGGCTAGTTGTGCTTTTTGAGGATTTGAGTGAAGTGATGATGAAGCTGGTCATAGTTTACAGAGAAATGAGGGGGATAAAAATAAATGTATCATCAACCGTGATTTCTCGTGTAAACTATATTTTTCATGCTCATTGGTCAAGCCTGTGTTCAAGATTTAGTGTGATTCAGTTATGATAGGATTTCTCACTTGGGATCTGGGCGGAATCCAGATAGACTACCTAGCTATGGAACTACACCGCGGCGAATGTATACAGATTAGGAGGTGTGAACCAGGAATGACGATCTAATTGAAGAATGTTGGACTTTGGATATAAGGTGATCACTGCTGAGCAAGATTTTGTGTTTGATTCTATCAAGTGTTTTCAGGATGAAGCTGGATATCCGTTGGATTATTAGTTGAAGATGGAACCTTTTATCATTGGCCGATTGGATAGGAAACATACCCTTGTCTCTGGTCTAGTCAGATGGAGCATAAACTGAAGGGGATATTGGAAATGAACATCTTCGGGAATTTGGCTGACTAGTGAAGTTACAGGATATACTTGGACACATCTGGTTGAAGACTTAAGTTTATCTTACTGGAATTCCTATAGGAGCTGATTAGTTTGATGCAGGTTATTGGAAATTCAAACTCTCTATCATATGCCAGCTGATTTGAAGTTGTCTTAGTCTACTATTGTTACCTGGTTAGGAAAACATTGTCAGAATCAGAGTTCTAAGTCAGGGTGGAGCAAGCTACTGCTGAGAGGATGAACTACAATGAGTTGTGTTGGGATAGTTGGTTCCTATTGAAGCACTTGGTTTGGTCTACAATGAAAGATACAGTTATTAGGGAGTCGTGTGTATCACTCGGCAACTGAAGACTGAAGTTTGAAGATTTGAAGATCTCAAGTGGAATGGCAGAAGATCAAGTCTCGCCAGAAGACACGTGATGTCATTAGTTTAGAGGGAGTCTGTTAGGACATTCTTTGTACACTGATGCATATCTATGTTAGTGATAGATAGAATTTGATGCTATAGTTAAGAGAGAGTTTGTAGAAGCATGTTTTTGTAACTATAGATAAAATTCTATGTATCGGTGTACGTGGCTAGTATGCAGGAGGGTGTTCCTAAGTACTTAGCCTGCACACCAGTTTGGTCCTGCGTACTTAGTAAGTACGCAAGGCTTTTCCTATGCGTACTTGTCAAGTACGCATGACCAAACCATGCGTACTTAGACAAGTACGCATGTAGTTTTCCTGCCCCTATAAATAGAAGACTTGTCTTCATTTGTAGGTGGAACTCTGGAACTAGGTTGAGAGGTGTCCGGGAGGGATGAGCTCTCCCGCCCCTGGACCATGAGCTTAGATGAGAGATGTGTACTCCTTCGGTATGTAGTCTGTAATAGCGGATGACTTTTATGTTGGGAATTACGTATCGTTTCATTCTCTTTTGTCTATGTTCATGTTTCTCTGTCTCGTTTCTTGGTTCCTACACAAATCACGGAACAGGTCTGTGTTATCTCCGCTGCGCGACGAGGCTCCCGAGACCTACATGTAGTTCTTCTCATGAATTTTCAGCTGACGGGAAGCGTATACGATAACCTTCTCGCGTAGCATTAACACACAACTGAGACCCTGAATGGAGGCATCACAATACACTACGAAGTCATCTGTTTTCTTGGAAGAGATAGGATGGGAGCACTATAGAGTTTCTGTTTTAATAGTTGTAATGTTGATTCCTGGGTTTCACTCTAGTTATAGGGTTTACCCTTTTGGGTTAGGGCAGTGAGAGGTTGGGCGATCTTTGAGAATCTTTCGATAAATCGACGGTAGTAGCCAGACAACCCCAGAAATTGTCGCACCTCTGTTGGAGTCGTTGGTGTCGCCCAATTCTTGATGGATTCTACTTCAGTTGGATCGACATGTATTCCTTTCTCGTTGACTACAGGTCCTAGAAATTGAACTTCGCGAATCCAAAATTTGCACTTGGAAAATTTGGCGTACAATTGTTCTTGTTTCAGCAGTTCCAGGATTAAACGTATGTGCTCCTCATGTTCTTCCTAACTCTTAGAATAGATGAGGATGTCATCAATGAAAACGATGACAAACTGATCAAGGTAGGGATTACACACACGGTTCATGAGATCCATTAACACCGCGGGTGCGTGGGTTAATCCGAATGGCATGACCAAAAACTCATAATGGCCGTACCAAGTTCTGAATGCAGTTTTTGAGATATCTTCTGCGACACCCAGTATTCCAGGTCAATACACATATTCATAATTTTCACTTTCATATTTCATATTTCCTGGATTATTGTTTGAAAAAGTATTGTTAAGGAGTCTAGCAAAGGAACACACATTATATTTTAGTAATTTTTAGAATCACTAGGAAATAAACAATCATAACCCACAAGGTACGTTCGTTGGTGACTAATAAGATCTTATTCAAGAAAAGTCTAGAGACACGTTTTAATATTAAAGACATAAATATTGTTGACTAAACTCTTAAAAGTTGACATAAAAATGTTATCACATGATACTAAGTTATTTTATGTGTAAACATATATGTTATAGTTGAAGTAATAACTATGTCGGGTTTAACTAGTAGACTATTAAAACTAGTCAAGATACACAATATATATAAGTTTTGATCATAAAAGTTCATACACCAGGTATATTATCACGGGATCACCTACCGGGTTCACACTACCTAAATATCATCTATCTAAACATTTGAATGATAACACATGAGGTGACAACACCCAACCCCCCTACTTCCCCCATTCGGTTGAAACATGTAGGGCCACCCACAAACCACCACAGGTCTCATATTTCCATCCTTGTGTCATAAGAAGCCCATACTCCTTCAAGTGTAAATCAAGCCAACATCAAATCCATCTATAATTCAATGATTATGGAAGATATAACCCTACACTCCATCTCGTTCTGTCTATATATATATATGGACATATGTACACACACACACACACTTACTCTTTCAAAATCCGAGAACACAAAGTTTAGAGAGAACTAGCTAGGAGCTTGAAGATTCAAGGAGGTCTAGGAAGTTAGGAGTCCTTTTTGCTAGCTAATCAAGCCATTGTCACCTTCTAACCGTTGTTCTTCACCTAGCTTTGTCTAGCGGTATGAAACCGACACCGATCTCTAGATTCATCTTTATTTCTAAGTTTAAAGCATGTTGCTCATCAAGAAAATGAAGGATTTTAAAGAATTAATGAGTTTTTATAAAGTTTAACTTTGTTAAGTTTAAAAACTAAAAGTTTGTAAACATATATATAAGGGCCGAAATTTTGTATATTTATAAATATGTGATGTTGTTTGATCATGTGATGATAAAATGTATATACATGTATACATGTGATTGTAGTTTGTGATGATGGAGTATGTTTATAAAAGGATTTATGTGTTGATATAAACATAGTGAAAAATATGCATATTATGACTTGATAATTTCTAGAAATGAATATGAAGATAATCATGTTTGAAAACCCTAATACTAGACAAGAATATGTATGTGTATGTGTATACGTGAAGTGTATGTATGTGTAGGTACATAAATCCTGGAAGTATGTTGATGAGTTCGTCTAAAAATATATGTTTGTGGATAAAAATTGTGATATATATATATATATATATATGTTGGTCTACGGTTTTGGTTAAATCATGGAAATTTTCTAGGAATTAAATATTAGTATCCTAATATGAAAATTTGATATATGTACATGTGGTCAAAACTAAATAGATATATATATATATATATGCATGATAAAGAAGCAAAAGGGTTAATTGATAGAAAAGATGGTAACATATATGTATTTGATGATTTATGTACATGTACACATCTGATGACATAACCGCATGAAACATATGGATAAGGTCGGTTAAAAATAAATAACCTCATGATATCATGGAACATATGTGAGTATATGTAGTGATGTAGAAATACATGTACGCATGCAATTGATAAAAATAAATAAAGATGAATACATGACGAACGTAACTAAGATAATAATTATCGTTCGGAAAATAAGTATTTGCATGTGGACGTAGTAACGTGGATTGTACGTACGGAGAATAATTAACATGCATAGGATATACTTGAACGATATTTGAGGTTGTATATAATTATTTTTAGGAAATAATTATATGTTTATACGTGAACTATAATGTGAATATATTATAAGTTGTTACGAAAATAATATTTATTTTTGGTATACGTAACAAGTCACTAATATGGAAACATGTTATTTTCTCGGAAAATATTTAAGCGTTTAGACTGAAATAATAATCACCAATGAGTCGTACTATGGAAAACATTGTTTTTATTAAACAAAGAAGTACTTAACGGGATTCGTTAAGTCGGGTGAACAACCTTCATTTAAGACGGGTATTCTTAACGCATTAGTACACTTGTGTGATTAGGGTACGAATAGACAGGAACTATTAGCACACTTTATATGCTAGCATACATCGATCACCAGGTGAAATCACGGCCCCCTTTTCACTTTTTAATGTTTTGTAAACTGCGGGGAGAAACACACTTACATATCACGTTTTACGTTATTGGTCAACACATTTGGAAACATTGTTGTTTCATAGACTTGAGAAAACATTGCAAACATTTTTATATGATAACAAGAAAACAAGACACTAACATTATGTTTTACATGAGGAGAGCTCTTAAAGTCCACTGAACAACATCAACATTTGTAACCATTAGCTATGGACTTAGCCTAGGATTCTATGAATAGTACTGTTGGGGGTGACGCCCCCGGTCATAGTTAGTCGTGCTAACCGGGACCTGAAGGCTCAAATGGCCGCATATTGTCCTGTTCCATTCTCGTGGTTGTAGGTCCCTAATTCGGTGCGTGACGGATCTCTAGACTCGCGGTACGACACGGTGATAATGTGCGGAATCCATGATCAACGTGCTCGTGTAACTCAATCAACAACAACGGTGTAAATAAACTCTTTGTATTCCACCAATATCAGGTTACAAGAATTCTCTCTCGTCTACTCTGATATCGTCTCACCTCTAAGCTCTGTTTCACAGACTCTGTTACCTCTATATATAAGCAACTGTTCTGCACCAGGCGAACTTATTAAGTTCGCCTCTAATAGGCTAAGCGAACTTAATAAGTTCGCCTCTGATAGACTTAAGTGAACTTATTAAGTTCGCCTCTGATATACTAAGCGAACTTAATAAGTTCGCCTCTGATAGGCTAGGCGAACTTGTTAAGTTCGCCTCTATCAGAACTTACACAGAATTTTATCAACAGTTACAAAACATGTCCTAACAGACTCCCCTATAACTGTTGCTAACAATTCTATCAATTACAAGTCAAAGACTCTAAGACTAAGACATATTATCTTCAAGCTCGTTGTCACCAGAATATGCTCCAACAGACTCCCCCTTGACAACAGCTTTAGAAGATTGTCATCCGTCTTCAAATATCATCAAACAAGTTGTAGTCTTTGTCTTGTTCATCTGCACACTCTTTCTATCTATTTCTAGAAGAAAACTTAGGAGAAGGACCCCTTGTCGACTTCCGTCTGCAATACTCAGTTTTTGCAAAGGAGAACAACCAAGAATAACCAACAATTAGGATTTCCATGGAAGCTGGAAAAATAAAATCTTTTTGGTTTTTCAAACATAAGAAAGACAAAATCTTTTTGGTTTTTCTCTGTACAAACTGAACTGTAAAATACAACATCACATCTTTTTGGTCGAACATCACGAGTAAGAAGATCATATCAGTATATATGAGATATCAATCACACATCTTGGATATAAAATCCATATAATATCAAATGGTATCCTATGTCATTCTTTCAAGCCTTGACCAATCAAACCAATATGTTTCAAGATTATCACATTCTATCTTTTCAAGACTTTCATATTGCATGTTATGATACGCGATAAACATTCAAAGAAAATAAGATCAGGCTATGACACACAAATTCAAATTGTTAATATTATAAGATTTGAAACTAAAGCATCTCATTCCCACTTTCTTGTGAGTTAAGGTACCATTTAAGTATGAAATACAACGTGTACCCCACTAGTATGCCAACAGAAAGTAAATGCACTATCTTCAAGACATATAAGATTTTACTAAAGATTATCCGAATTTCCAGAATGAGGAGACATCACTTAGCACATGAATAGCAGAATCCAAATTAGATTGTATAGGAATCAATGAGATTCATAATCGAATGATTCAATGTTTTGGCTTATATATGTGGAATCATAAGATTCAGGTACGTGGATTCAACTGTTATCTGGATTATGAATTCAATGGAATCAGTAAAGATGATTTATCAATATGATCCAAGGGCTTGTATATGTTTGATAGATGTTGTCAAGTACATATCTTGATTATACTTCAAATTGCATGCTTTTCGGGACATGGGCACTGAAGCAAATCGAATGAATAGTGCTAAGGACATAACCCGAAACTGATCTCATAGGAAAATCTTTATTAAAAGCTAATATTCTTTATCTGATAGTAATCTTTTAACACACACACCCAGGCATAAAATGGGTTTAAATCACAGTTGTAACATATGCAATTATGTTTTCACACTACTAATGGTTTAGTGACGCTTTTAGTCTACTGACAATTCAAATTATATGCATACACAACACTATCATTTCCTATTTGTGCAGTCTCTGATGTTTAGATCAAAACATATAATTCAGATTTATTAACATAAAGCACCAACCAGTCAATCTAAGGCCATGTGTGAAAGAACATCTACTGATGTACTATCATCTCTTCTTTAACTTCAAATAATGTCGATTTTAACTTTTTCAATTTTTTTGGATTTTTCAAAATATTTTTCAAAGAAAGTAAAACAAACGAAAATAAAATCTTCCATGAAAATATTTTATGAAAAACATTTTACTTGGTTACTCAGGATTAAGCAAGTCAATCAATTAAAAACTCAAACTGATGTAATCCTATAATTGAATGTCATTGCCTCTGTCACCAACACAGTTCTGTACTCCCCCTATCCTGTAGACTCCCCCTCAACTAGTCAAATGGTTGCATCAACGACTTTATGCTCACCATCGTCATCCTAAGTTTTAGGTTATCATTTGGACTTTGTAAAACTCTTTCCAAAACATTGTGTGTGACATATTCTCCCCCTTGAGCATCAAGTCGTTGAATCAGATATATTCTCAGTTATCAACAACTCTTTACTCATGCAGATGTCATTCCCTGTCATGTGCTAAGAACTACCACTATCAACAACCAAAATGGTATTAATAGTCCCTCTTGGTAAATCCTGCACAACTAACAACAAACATTAATTTGAAATTGGGACCCAAGCCATGGTAGTCATGGGTCGTCCATCTGTATAAAAATAATAAACCTCACTCCATTCACAATCAAATCTCTCATCAATTTTAGGAGATTGGTCTGACGAGTCAGAAACAGAAACTTTAGATTTCCAAACATATTTCTTTTCATTAATTTCTTTTTGCTTAAAATGTGAAGTGTTTGAACAATCTTGTTCATTTGAAAAATGTTTTGATTGTGAAAACTCTTGTTGTTCTAAAATTTTTCTCAATCTTCTGTTTCTCCGCCGCCTTTGAGGTCTAGAAAGCCTAACCTCGGATTTTGAATTACCCTTTGGTATAGCATGAGGTTTAACCACATTTGGGTTAACATAAGGCTTACAATGAGTTCTTACCTTTTCTGGAGTAACATGTCGATTACCTTTGGCTTTGTGAGGACAAGCAATCCGAATATGACCAACAATACCACAGTAAAAGCAAGATCTCGTCTCACGATAATCTCTCATATAAGGAATCTTCACACGATTAGATGCATTTGAAGAAGATTCTCCTACATGAACTTCTTTTGAAGTTTGAGACGGAACAAACTTTTTCTCAATAGGTCTTGATTCAGTCTTCACCTTCTCAGGAAGTACATGCTTCTTTCCTTTATTTTTGTAAGGACAGTTCACCACATTGTGTCCCATCTCATTACAATGAAAACATGTACGCCTGTCTTTATAATCTATGACATATGGAACTCTTCTTGAATTTGAAGAACTTCCAAATGTATTTGTACCAAATGAATTAGAATCAACCTTTAAGGCTTCTTTCTTAACAGCTTTCGGTATCCCTTCTACCTTAGCTTCATCAAAATATTTGTGACAACCCGACATTTCAGGTCAATATCCGTACACATTATAAACAAGTTTACGTTATAATTATTTTTGTGATTTATTTAATTTCACAAACAAAGACATTAAGGTCTAACAAAGACCGTACATGGTCTCATTTCATATTCGGTAATTCTAGGAGTTACCGGATCACGTGTCATATAACCCGACTAATTCGAACAATAGTGGATAAATTAAATATTCAGGCGTATATGTTACACAAATTTTTCGTTGGTCAATAAATTATTTTTAGAATAAATTTATAATACCGTGGGGAAAATAAACCGAATTAAACTACCCCTTTTAAAACTCTAATTGATATTAATACCAAAAATCTAATTGTTTTATTATTATAACCCAAACCCCCCAACCCACCCTTGACTTCTCCGCCGAAGTACAGAGGAAGCCATTCCCCAATCTCACGTATTTTTCAAATTGACCCATACTCCCAACTGAGAAAACTCAGATAAAACCCATACCATTTCAATCAAAAACCTCACAATTCCCATTTTATCACTCATTCTCATACGGCAAACACTTCAATTCTCTTCGATTAGAAGTCCAGTTTCAAGGCGAAATCTACCATAATTTACTGATTTAAGAAGAATTTTAAGTGTTTATAAAGAGAGTTTAGCGAAAGACTCAAGATCATTCTCTGTTTTCTTCATCATTTTCATCTCGGTTTTAAGGTAAAAACTCGATATTTGTCATATTATGTTCTTTAAAACCGTAGCTAAACTTACATCTTATTTAAACGCAAGAAAGATAACAAGAAGAGTGTGTCGAATTCAAGTTTAAAACATAAAAATATGCCGGACTGATTCTGTCAAAACAGAAGTCCAGTAATCGAAACTAGGAGTTTCGATATCTGTTGCTCAATCGAAACTAGGAGTTTCGATACCTGTTGGTCAATCGAAACTAGGAGTTTCGATACCTGTTGGCCAATCAAAACTAGGAGTTTCGATACCTATTGGTAAATCGAAACTAGGAGTTTCGATACCTTTTACTCAATCGAAACTGGGTTGTTTCGACTCCTGACCACTCCATCGAAACTAAGTAGTTTCGACACACATATGCCCAATCGAAACTAAGAAGTTTCAACACCTGTACAACAGTCCCAGTTGGGCAGTAACTCAAAACTATTTTATAACAAAACATGTGTTGGAAAAATAAAACGATATTTAAACAAACACAATCAGATTTACAAGGTCGGTGAACAATTTACAATTAAGACGTTGGTCTTAACAACAATTTACCCTTGGTATCTAGGGTACAAATAGTCAAGGTTGACTACAACAAATATCATTACAAGTATACACAAACACAAGGTGAGTTTCACGGCCCCTTTTTACTGTTTTCTAATATTTGGGGGAAGAACATACTTCAACTATTTTATGGGATAACAAGAGAATAAGACATTACTTTTATGTTTACATGGGATGAGAACAACACATTGGAGGCTGCTAAAGTCCCCTGGAACAACATATTAACCATTAACTGTAGCCTAGGGTCCTATGAATAGTACTATGGAGAGTGACGTCTCCCGGTCATGGTTAGTCGCGCTAACCACAATCTGGAGGATTTATGGCCGCATAGAACCTGATAACGATTATAGGGGCCCACACATGTCATGGTTTGGTTACGCCTCATGTATGAACATATTATTTGTATTCCTATCTAGTTTACAAATGGGTCAACAATTCTTATTCTGTTTATCACATACACTTGAAACTATTTACGAACAATTGAATTTTACAAAGAACTATTTGATTAAACCTGTGAACTCACCAACCTCGTGCTGACGATTTTAAGTATGTTTTTCAGGTAACTGAACGTGATTTCAAGGTTAGCAATGTAGATTACATGCATGCACGATGGATACTACTCAAGGAGGATTTCCCCTGTATAACTCATTAAATTGAGTCATATTTGTGAAATCTTAACTTTTTGTAAACTCGGATTACATTTTTGTAATGTAAAACTTTAAATTTGTTTATGTATCCATTTATCATGTATGTGTTTGCGGTAATC
This sequence comes from Smallanthus sonchifolius, assembly GCA_023525975.1. Taxonomy (NCBI): domain Eukaryota; kingdom Viridiplantae; phylum Streptophyta; class Magnoliopsida; order Asterales; family Asteraceae; genus Smallanthus; species Smallanthus sonchifolius. The sequence goes on along the minus strand of CM042019.1, from coordinate 62,277,222 downwards.
ATATGCTTTGGAAACCATGAACGTTGCGCCTCGCGTTTCCACCTTGGCGGGGTGTGACAGAACTGGTATCAGAGCCATTGATTATAGTGAACTAGGAATCTAAATTGGAACCTAGTCTATAATCTAAATGACTCACTAAAACGTTTTCATCGCATAAGCATTGCTTAACCAGTCATTTTTTCATATGGATATTGTAGTCACAAGCATGTCGTCACATTCACATTCTGATCCCGTCTCTGACACTGAATCAAATGAGGAACTTTCCGCCTCACGTCCCAAAAATCAAGTACAAACCCGTAGTTCCACACCACCTAATGTCGCCTTGGGAGAACCGCCTATCGTCTACCGAAAGAAAAGCGGAGGACCAGTTAAGGTGCAAAGCGCTAGGAAGAAGGTTCGACTTCCACGCAAAAGGAATCTAGCAGCCCGTGACCCAAAAGACTTGGTGGCTGGTGAAGAACCACCTAGGCAAAGACCCTGCTACCACCCTACTGTGGGAACTATCCGTTGGATGCCCCGTACTCTGGCCCGTTGGAGGGAGATGGAGAGCATCCCATCTACCTTTGAGCTCGGAGAGTCTTCCAACTCTCCAACACCCCTTCCCCACACTGGGGAAGCCATAGAGCTCACTGTGCCTAACTTGGTAGCTCGTGTTCGTACGCACGAAGAGCGTCTTGATGATCTCCTAGACGATATTCGGGCACATGGGGATGCAGCCACGCGACTTCGTCAAGGGCTCGGATCTCGAGTTCAGACTCTGGAAGACCACACCCGAGACATACAAGGTACCACAAACTATCTAGAGTTGAGAGCTGATATGGACTGGCAGTTCACTGTTACGGTCCGAGACATGGTGGAGGCGCTGGAAGAAAGGACGTTGGCTGCAGAATTTGTGGCGAGAGCTAGTTTTGTCATGGCAGGACTTGCCATGATGATTGGATTGTACTCCCACTTCTTCTTTTAAACCTAGTACGGGCGGGTTGTGCCCGTAGTACATTAAGTAGTTTAAAACTTTAGTACTGATGAGGTCATGTGAACCCATCCTTTTTGTATCCTTGTCTTTTGGAACAATGTACTATGAATGTTTTGACTATGTATGTAATGGTTTATGTTGTGATAATGGTTGTTTACATTTGACGTTGTTGTATCCTTATGTCATGCGCTATCATTATTGTCATATAATGTTGTTTCTTAGTAATTGATATGTTAGAAAGAACGTCATGGCACCTAAGCGTAGGACAACTCGTAACACTACTGGTGACAACAACGAGGCGATTTCCCCAAACGTGGAACAACTTATAGCACAACGAGTAGCTGCTGCTATGCAACAATATGAGGCGAATCGAAATAGTGGAGGAGGAAACGGCAGTGGTACCGGAGGAGGAGGTGCAGGAGGAAGCGGTACAGCTGGAGGTTCCGGAGGTTCCGGAGGTAATAGAATAAATAAGCCATAACATATAGTCATGATCCGAATTAATGACGTTATGACATGTAATTCTACAGATGCTCCAATTAGGAAGTGCTCCTACAAGACCTTTCTATCTTGCAAACCCCGTAACTTCAATGGCACCGAGGGTGCAGTTGGACTAATGAGATGGATAGAGAAGATGGAATCGGTGATTGATATTAGTGAATGCACCGCTGACTGCATGGTGAAGTATTCTACATGCTCACTCACTGATAAAGCTTTAACTTGGTGGAATTCACAAGTAAAGACTTTGGGAAGGCAGACAGCATATGAGTTGTCATAGGAAGATCTAAAAGCCATGATGATCGAGGAAATATGTCCTCGAAATGAGTTGCAAAAGATCGAATCTGAAATGTGGAATTTACAAATGACAGGAGATGATGTTGCTGGCTACACTGACCGATTCAATGAGTTAGCAATCTTGGTTCCACACATGGTCACCCCAGAATACAAGAAGGTTGAAAGATACTTGTGGGGTCTCGCACCTCAAATCCGAAGTCTGGTGACTTCTTCAAATCCTATGGATGCCAAGATCGCCATAACTCTAGCTTTCAAGCTAAGGGATAATGCTGTACGTGATGGTTTGTTTGAGAAGAAGGAGACCGAAGAAGGAAAATCTGGGGAAAAGAGGAAATGGTTTGGAAAACCAATTAATCAAAACAAGAATCAAATTTACAAGAGACCTGAAACTATGAAAGCCTTTGTCGCCAACACTGTGGAACAAAATAGATACCTTGGAGCACGACCAAGGTGTGACAAGTGTGGATATCATCACAATGGAAAGTGTACCCAATGTGGAAAATGTAAAAAGTATGGACTCTAGCCCATGACTGTAGGAGCAATACAAACCCTAAGAAGATAAATCAAGTAGCAGGAAAAGTCAACCCAGGAACAGAAAGGATGAATCAAGGATGCTTTGAGTGTGGAGATCCAAAGCACTTCAGAAAAGACTGTCCAAAGTTGAAGAACCGAAACGACAATCAGGCCCGTGGAAGAGCATTTGTGATGGGGGCTGGTGACGCACGACAAGATCCCAACATTGTCACTGGTACGTTCCCAATAAATAATCACTATGCCTCTATACTTTTCGATACGGGTGCTGATTTGAGTTTTGTGTCAAATGACTTTAAGTCCCTACTCGGTATTAAGCCCAGCAAACTAGAACAAAAGTATACAATTGAATTAGCGAACGGAAAATTAATTAATACCGGAGAGGTCATTCAAGGTTGTACCCTATGTCTTAAAATCCACACATTTAGTATAGATCTGTTACCTGTTGACTTAGGAAGCTTTGACGTTGTTATTGGCATGGATTGGTTGTCAAAGAATCATGCCGAGATTGTTTGTTTTGAGAAGATTGTCCAAATCCCACTCCCAAACGGAGAAGTTCTTTGGATTCAAGGTGAGAAGAGTGGAGTAGCGTTAAGGATGATAAACTGCATGAAAACTCGTAAGTACCTACGTAAAGGCTCTTGCGTATTCCTGGCTCACGTCGTCGAGAAGAAACCTGAGGAACGTCGACTTGAGAAAATACCAATCGTTAAGGAATATCCTGAAGTTTTTCCTGAAGACTTACCTGGTTTACCACCACCGAGGCAAGTCGAATTTCGAATCGATTTGGTACCAGGAGCCGCCCCGGTTGCCCGATCACCGTATCGATTAGCACCTTCTGAAATGCAGGAATTATCAAATCAACTTCAAGAGTTGCTTGATAAAGGTTTCATAAGACCGAGTTTCTCACCTTGGGGAGCTCCGGTCCTATTCGTAAAGAAAAAGGATGGAACCTTTAGAATGTGTATTGATTACCGAGAATTAAACAAGCTTACAATTAAAAACCGATACCCACTTCCTCGAATAGACGATTTGTTCGATCAACTACAAGGTTCTAGCTTCTATTCTAAAATTGATCTACGGTCAGGGTATCATCAACTAAGAATCCAAGAAGAAGATGTACCAAAGACGGCATTTAGGACTCGTTACGGTCACTACGAGTTCCTAGTTATGCCATTTGGTTTGACAAACGCACCAGCTGTTTTCATGGATCTCATGAACCGCGTGTGCAAGCCATACTTGGATAAATTCATGATTGTGTTTATCAATGATATATTGATATATTCACAAACCAAGGAGGATCATGAACAGCATCTGAAATTAATCTTAGAACTACTCAGAAACAAGAAACTTTACGCTAAATTCTCTAAGTGTTAGTTTTGGATCCGAGAAGTGCATTTTCTTAGACATGTCATCAACAAGGAAGGAATTCACGTTGATCCATCAAAAATTGAAGCAATCAAAAACTGGGAAGCACCAAAGACTCCGACAGAAGTACGTCAATTTTTGGGTTTGGCCGGTTATTATAGACGATTCATCGAGAATTTTTCAAAAATAGCCTTGCCTTTAACCACATTAACCCAGAAAGAAAAGAAGTATGATTGGAGTGACAAGCAGGAGTCAGCTTTCCAATTACTAAAACAGAAGCTGTGTAGTGCACCGATCTTATCCCTTCCTGAGGGAATCGACAATTTTGTCGTATACTGCGATGCATCACACCAAGGACTTGGTTGTGTGTTAATGCAAAGAGACAAAGTCATCGCATATGCCTCACGACAACTAAAAGTGCACAAAAAGAATTATACGACCCACGACTTGGAGTTGGGTGCAGTTGTGTTTGCACTCAAGATTTGGAGACATTATCTTTACGGTACAAGATGCACTATCTTTACTGATCACAAAAGTCTCCAGCATATCTTTGATCAAAAAGAACATAACATGAGACAACGTCGTTGGATATAATTACTAAACGACTATGATTGTGATATCAAGTACCATCCCGGAAAAGCCAATGTTGTAGCAGACGCCTTAAGTCGCAAAGAATGAGTTAAAACTCTTCGTATTCGTGCCCTAGGATTGACAATTCATACAAATCTTACTACTCAAATCCGAATGGCCCAGCAAGAGGCACTTAAAGAAAAGAACATCCGAAGTGAAGCACTACGTGGAATGATCAAACAATTGGAGCCTAAGTCCGATGATACATTTTACTTCATGAACAGAATCTGGGTGCCGAGTAACGGTAACTTACGAATGTTGGTTATGGACGAAGCCCACAAGTCCAGGTACTCCATTCACCCGGGTTCAGATAAAATGTATAAATATTTAAAAGATTATATTGGTGGCCCAATATGAAAGGAGATATTGCCACGTATGTCAGTAAGTGCTTAACGTGTTCAAAAGTAAAAGCCGAACATCAGAAACCGTCTGGCTTATTACAACAACCGGAAATTCCTCAATGGAAATGGGAACAGATTTCTATGGATTTCATCACGAAATTACCCAGGACTTCCAGTGGTTATGATACCATATGGGTAATTGTCGACCGTTTAACAAAATCTGCTCACTTTCTGCCAATCAAAGAGACCGACAAAACTGAGAAACTTGCAAAACTATATATCAAAGAAATTGTTTCTAGGCATGGAGTGCCAATTTCTATTATCTCGGATAGAGACAGCAGATTCGTGTCCAGAATCTGGAAATCATTACAAGAAGCAATGGGAACACGTCTTGACATGAGCACGGCATATCACCCACAAACAGATGGTTAAAGCGAAAGGACCATTCAAACTTTAGAAGATATGCTCCGTGCGTGTGTAATTGATTTCGGAGGAAATTGGGATACTCATTTACCGTTGGCAGAGTTTTCCTATAATAACAGCTACCACACGAGCATTAAGGCAGCTCCGTTTGAAGCTTTATATGGTCGTAAATGCCGCTCACCGCTATGTTGGGCGGAAGTTGGTGAAAAACATTTGACAGGCCCTGAGATTGTCCAGGAAACCACTGATAAGATCTTCAAAATTAAGGACCGTCTGAAAGCGGCCCGGGATAGACAAAAGAGCTACGCTGATAACAGACAAAAACCATTAGAATTTCAAATTGGTGACCGAGTAATGTTAAAAGTCTCACCATGGAAAGGCGTTGCAAGGTTTGGTAACCGTGGTAAGCTCAATCCTAGATACGTTGGACCATTTGAAATACTGGCTAGGGTTGGCCCTGTAGCCTACAAACTCAAGCTACCACAGGAACTAAGCAACGTACACAATACATTTCATGTGTCAAATCTCAAAAAGTGTCTATCAGACGAGACTTTGATCATACCGCCCGATGAAATTCACATTGACGATAAACTTCATTTCATCGAGCAACCAATTGAGATATCAGATTGGAAGGTTCAAAAGCTGAGACGTAGTCGGATCAAACTGGTTAAAGTACGTTGGAACTCAAAACGTGGTCCTGAGTATACATGGGAAAGAGAGGATCAAATGAAAACAAAATACCCCTCCTTGTTTAAGGATACCCCAGTTCAGGAGGACACAAATTGAATTTTGGGACGAAATTCTGTTAACATGGGGAGAATGTGACAACCCGACATTTCATGTCAATATCCGTACACATTATAAACAAGTTTACGTTATAATTATTTTTGTGATTTATTTAATTTCACAAACAAAGACATTAAGGTCTAACAAAGACCGTACATGGTCTCATTTCATATTCGGTAATTCTAGGAGTTACCGGATCACGTGTCATATAACCCGGCTAATTCGAACAATAGTGGATAAATTAAATATTCAGGCGTATATGTTAAACAAATTTTTCGTTGGTCAATAAATTATTGTTAAAATAAATTTATAATACCGTGGGGAAAATAAACCGAATTAAACTACCCCTTTTAAAACTCTAATTGATATTAATACCAAAAATCTAATTGTTTTATTATTATAACCCAAACCCCCCAACCCACCCTTGACTTCTCGGCCGAAGTACAGAGGAAACCATTCCCCAATCTCACGTATTTTTCAAATTGACCCATACTCCCAACTGAGAAAACTCAGATAAAACCCATACCATTTCAATCAAAAACCTCACAATTCCCATTTTATCACTCATTCTCATACGGCAAACACTTCAATTCTCTTCGATTAGAAGTCCAGTTTCAAGGCGAAATCTACCATAATTTACTGATTTAAGAAGAATTTCAAGTGTTTATAAAGAGAGTTTAGCGAAAGACTCAAGATCATTCTCTGTTTTCTTCATCATTTTCATCTCGGTTTTAAGGTAAAAACTCGATATTTGTCATATTATGTTCTTTAAAACCGTAGCTAAACTTACATCTTATTTAAACGCAAGAAAGATAACAAGAAGAGTGTGTCGAATTCAAGTTTAAAACATAAAAATATGCCGGACTGATTCTGTCAAAACAGAAGTCCAGTAATCGAAACTAGGAGTTTCGATATCTGTTGCTCATTCTAAACTAGGAGTTTCGATACCTGTTGGTCAATCGAAACTAGGAGTTTAGATACCTGTTGGCCAATCGAAACTAGGAGTTTCGATACCTGTTGGTAAATTGAAACTAGGAGTTTCGATACCTTTAACTCAATCGAAACTGGGTTGTTTCGACTCCTGACCACTCCATCGAAACTAAGTAGTTTCGACACACATATGCCCAATCGAAACTAAGAAGTTTCGACACCTGTACAACAGTCCCAGTTGGGCAGTAACTCAAAACTATTTTATAACAAAACATGTGTTGGAAAACTAAAACGATATTTAAACAAACACAATCAGATTTACAAGGTCGGTGAACAATTTACAATTAAGACGTTGGCCTTAACAACAATTTACCCTTGGTATCTAGGGTACAAATAGTCAAGGTTGACTACAACAAATATCATTACAAGTATACACAAACACAAGGTGAGTTTCACGGCCCCTTTTTACTGTTTTCTAATATTTGGGGGAAGAACATACTTCAACTATTTTATGGGATAACAAGAGAATAAGACACGACTTTTATGTTTACATGGGACGAGAACAACACATTGGAGGCCGCTAAAGTCCCCTGGAACAACATAGTAACCATTAACTGTAGCCTAGGGTCCTATGAATAGTACTATGGAGAGTGACGTCTCCCGGTCTTGGTTAGTCGCGCTAACCACAATCTGGAGGATTTATGGCCGCATAGAACCTGATAACGATTATAGGGGCCCACACATGTCATGGTTTGGTTACGCCTCATGTATGAACATATTATTTGTATTCGTAGCTAGTTTACAAATGGGTCAACAATTCTTATTCTGTTTATCACATACACTTGAAAGTATTTACAAAGAACTAATTGATTAAACCTGTGAACTCACCAACCTCGTGTTGACGATTTTAAGTATGTTTTTCAGGTAACTGAACGTGATTTCAAGGTTAGCAATGTAGATTACATGCATGCACGATGGATACTACTCAAGGAGGATTTCCCCTGTATAACACATTAAATTGAGTCATATTTGTGAAATCTTAACTTTTTGTAAACTCGGATTACATTTTTGTAATGTAAAACTTTAAATTTGTTTATGTATCCATTTATCATGTAAATGTTTGCGGTAATCATATGCTTTGGAAACCATGAACGTTGCGCCTCGCGTTTCCGCCTTGGCGGGGTGTGACAATATTCATCATCACTCTCATCAGAATACACCATATCTTCACCTGTGACTGGATTCACTTTCAACACAGTCTTAGGATCTAAATCCTCATCATTTATAATCTCAGGTGTAACATAATATTTGCCGTTGAATGGTGGAGGAACATAACCAATACCACTAGTTTCCTTCCCCTCTTTAGTAGTATTATGATAATATTCTAATAAGAATGATGAATTTGCAAAGCTTTCTAACTTTCTATGCAATTTGATTACTTCTGCTTTAGATTCAACTAGTTCTTTATCTTTCTCAACAAGATCATTATTTCTTTTCTCAATTTCTGCAAATGACATATCCAAGTGATATGCCTGCTCTTTGATCTTCAAAGTCAGAGAACTTATATCCCTCTTCAGTGATTCTATTCTCTCAATGCACACATTCTCATTATCTTTTAATTTCTGATTTACCGTGTGCATCGATTTCATATCACAAATAAGGTTTACATTGTCATCCATAACCCTCATCATTTTATCCTTAACTGAAACACAGTTAGAACAAAACGTTTCAGAGTTAGAAAGTACCTCAGGTTTTACTTATGAAGACGATGCACCACTAGCCATGAATACATTATCATCAGCTTCACTCTTTTGTTCAACAATGACATGCTCTGCATCAGTTTCTAATTCACTCAGATCATCTTCAACTGTCTGAAAACTTTCTTCACTCATCACATCAGTCTCAGTAGATTGAGTACTTTCACCAGAACGAATACTCTCACTATCAGTTAAATATGCAGAAGAATCACTTTGAGAATCACTCTTCTTCTCTAATACTTCTTTGATCAAGACTACAAACGCTTGAGAAATTTCTTAACCCTTTTTCTTCAATGCTTCCCATAGATCTCTTGAAGTTGGACACTTCCCGAGACTATGAATGATTTCTTTTGGTAAAGACATCGTTAACGTTTCACGCGTTTTCACCTCTCGATCAAACTTCTGCTTTTCTAGTTTACTAAGAGCTGTCACTGGTTTAGGTACATCATAATAGCCCATATAGTCATAAGTAGGATGCACATATCCTTCAAATATAGATGTCCAAAAGTTTTCATCAGTTTCTGATACGAACTGTTCGAACCGGACTTTCCAGTTACGAAAATCTGATATGCACAAAAGTCTCGGTGGCATAGTTTCAATCTCATTATCATCACATGAAATTGACATTTTGAAATTTTTTTCGAAAATATCCGGAAAAAAATTTTCCCGCCAAAATACTCTTTTTAAAAAATTTCAAAATTTCAAAAATGATTCAAAACGACCATATAAAGTTTCCCTAAAAAATTTGGACAAGAAGAATTTTCCCGCCAAAATACTCTTTTTTTTTAAGAAGACTAGCTAAGTTCGCCTACTTAAGTGAACTTAATAAGTTCGCCTGAACTTCTCCCCAAGCGAACTTAATATGTTCGCTTAAACCAGAAACCTGAAAATCCGATTATGTTCGCCTAAAAAAAGTTCGCTTAACCCTGTGAGAAGCGAACTTGACAAGTTCGCCTGCACAGATTTCAGCAAGTTCGCTTGCTCCAACAGAATCAACTCAAGAACAGCTCAGAACCATATTCGTGAACCAAAACTTCCGAAATTCATGATTTCTTGCTTAATTGATGGAATTTGATAAAATTGAACCGTAGGAATGTGTAGAAACTGATTTGGAACACTTATATCGGATCAATTTCATCAAAACAATTCAAAATCAATCCAAATTTGTCAAAATTCTTCCATTTTTATCAAGAACACGAATTCATCAAAAATCTTCAAAATCTCTGAACTTTGATGTTGATTGGACACGAAAACATCACGAATCTTTTGCTAATCAAGAGCAATAGCTCTGATACCACTTGTAGGTCCCTAATTCGGTGCGTGACGGATCTCTAGACTCGCGGTACGACACGGTGATAACGTGCGGAATCCATGATCAACGTGCTCGTGTAACTCAATCAACAACAACGGTGTAAATAAACCCTTTGTATTTCCACCAAGATATCAGTTTATAAGAATTCTCTCTCTTCTACTCTGATATCGTCTCACCTCTAAGCTCTGTTTCATAGACTCTGTTACCTCTATATATAAGCAACTGTTCTGCACCAGGCGAACTTATTAAGTTCGCCTCTAATAGGCTAAGCGAACTTAATAAGTTAGCCTCTGATAGACTTAAGCGAACTTATTAAGTTCGCCTCTGATAGACTAAGCGAATTTAATAAGTTCACCAATGATAGGCTAGGCGAACTTGTTAAGTTCGCCTCTAGCAGAACTTACACAGAATTTTATCATCAGTTACAAAACATGTCCAAACAGACTCCCCTATAACTGTTGCTAACAATTCTATCAATTACAAGTCAAAGACTCTAAGACTAAGACATATTATCTTCAAGCTCGTTGTCACCAGAATATGCTCCAACACTAATACATACAGACACTTACAAACAAAGACAAATACATTTATGAAAGTACAAAACTAAGACTCTATCTATCCAGAGTGTTTGTCACAGGAAAGTGCTTCAACAGATACGCTAATCAAACTGGCAGACAACCACAATCAACGCAAGGAATTGAAATCAAACACAAGACCAGATCTAAACATGCAATAACATCACAATTATCAACTCAAGATCTTTTACAAAATCATAAACCCATTAATTAAAATCCAAAAAAGGATAAAAATCCGAACTTTAACAAGTATTCATCAATTGACCTAGGCAATATCAAAGTTTTAGCCTAGGGTCATGCTTAAACAACCAAAACCAAAGTAATAAACAAGATTCATGGTTTCAAACAAAGCAAACAAAGATAAAAATCGAATCTTTAACACCTGGAACGCTTAAACAATGAACCCGGATCTCAAAGCCTTCACCTTTTCACTCCGATTGACTTCCTTCTTCTCAAAATCGCCTTTAAACCCTCTCTGGACGGCTTTATTTCGAACTCTCTCAAGAATGGCTATCAAAATCTATTTAAATCAAAATTAGGGCTTTTCTTGGAAAATAGCTCTCTCGCGTACCGCGAGAGTTTTGGGTTGGGTTCCTCACGTACCGCGAGAACTTTGGTCTCCACTCTTCGCATACTACAAAGGACCCATTTTCTTCATTTTTCACTTTTTATCCCTGGATTTTCTTCCGGCTTCGTTCTCTTGCTCGGTTTCTTCACATATTCACTTGTAATTCATACGAGCACCTACAAACAAGACAAAGACTCAATAGTATAAAAAATGACTCAAAACGAACACAAAACTATGTAAAAACGCACTAAACAATAGGAATAAAGATGTGTGCTTTGCACTACATCAAACATCCCCACACTTAACCTTTTTCTTCCTCGAAAAAACTGCAAATGGAATCATAACTCAGATCTACTCAACAACAATCAATTACCAATTAGCAAAATATACTCACGCGTTAAAAAAACAATAATTAGTATTTATGTCCGATTAAACCCATGCACCAACTTTCAAGCCCCCATTACGTGTACTAATTCCAATTTATACATCATATCAATCAACCTATGTGAGTCACACTTAACAGTTACATCTCTACCTAATCCCGTCTCACGGTTATGTATAGGCACGGATCAAACCATATAGATTTACCCTACCACGTTAAACTAAAATTTACAGGTTTCAGAAATCAATATGATCAATGAATGAATGGATGATAATATGAGCATTATTAAGCAAATTAACTTTCATCTATAGGCGTTTCAACCAAGCCACTATCCCGGAAGGTAACACATGTACTAAGTCATAATCATGAAGCACATAAGAATCAACGCAGTGGTGTTTCAATCAGGCTGAAACCCGACATGTGACACGTAGGCGAAACTTAGGTTTCAATTAAATAAGCTCAAGAAGTATGGAATTATGGATGGGGGCGCCACCGAAACTCGGATTTATTCTCATAAAAAGAGAGTGGTGTGCCAAGAAATTTCAAAAATCTCTAAATTTTAACTTAAGGTGTTACCTATCAACCTATTTTGACACTTTCAGTATTACCGTTACTCTAAGATTAATACCCACAAGATATCAAGAATTAATTCAATTATTTCCTAAACAACACGAACAAGATATTTAAGCTATCAAATCGGCTGGGTCTATCAAAACATCACTGATTAAACGCGTTTTCAATTATTTAATCATTTAAACTTACAAATAGATCCAGTTGTACTATCATTTTCCAAGTATAAGCAATTATTTATAAGGACATTTTCAAATTTTTTTATTATTTTGTATCTTTTTGATCTTTATAAAGACACAAACTAAAACTAAACAAACTAAACACTCACATCCCCACACTTGAAAGACACAATGTCCTCAATGTGAAGCAAGACACAACTACAAAATAAAAAAAATGCAAAAAAAAACAGGAAGCGACTTAGCTGGTAATGTAGCAGTGAATATATCCAGCTTCCTTTATCCTTATGTGCACCGTATATCATTTCGGTCATGGTTGCACACTCTACTGGGTTGCCTTTACAAATTGTGTGTAAGTGATAATCGATCCCGCCCGAATAGAGATTGAGTACGGGCGGAATGATAAAACCTGCAAAATAAACCTCACAACAAACCCGCAACATTAAACTGACTCAGATTAAAATAAAAGACTCGCAAACAATTGAAAGACTCAAGATAGATAGATGAAGAAAAACATACTCGATGGGTGGCAAAAACATAGATATGAATGCCATGGCAAAGTAGATCATCGGTCACTAAAAGTTTCAATTTCCCATGGTCGTGATGGCCGGTGGATGTAAAATGATGATGGTAATAGAATGGGTGAAAGTGATGATGATTGATGAATGATGGAATGATGGATGATGAAAATAGAGGTGGTGAACGGTGAATGAAACCATGGGAAAACAAGGAAGTAGGGTGACACCAGCAAGACCACGCGTACCACGAGAGACCAGGCAGCACTCCTCGCGTACCGCGAGGAGGCAGAAAAATAATTCGGCCCCTACTTAGCTAAATTTTCACACCTCAAAATTTTCTTTGCCCAAAATTCCATAAAAACCTATTCCAAGCATAAAAACATACGTAAAAATAACTGGAACTTCATTCCCGACGATTTTTCTCACCGAATCAAGTGCGAATTCCTGCAAAACATGACACAAACAAAACAAAAACACCGAAAAACACAAAAATAGGCACAGACTCAAACCAAGTAGTGCACATAGACTCTACATCCCGAGCACTTGCCCGAGACTCAAATAAGCCTATCAGGAGGTTTCTCCTTAATTCTAACCGGCACCGCCTTTATCCTTCGCGGCCTACCGGTTCTCCATAATCTTAGCACACTCCTACTCCTATCAAACACTGAACCTCTAGCACTTAGATCTTTCCACCATAACTTAAACCTACCAGGTCTGAAGATAACAGGGTTAAAAAATCTTAGCAAGTTATCACTTCTAAACAACCCCACACTTGGAGTTTTCATTCTCCTCAAACTAGATGAATCTATCAAAGCACGGTTTTTCTCACGGGGCGGCCTAGATTTAGGGGATGACTCAGTCTCATGCCCCTCAGCACAAAGAACATAAATGGGTATAGGCTCAGGAGTAAGATTCTCTTTGGTTACGACCTCCAAGCTCTTACCAGGATCTTTCGGTTCATCTACACCCACCACCGTGGGTGGCTCACATACTATCTTCCCCACATGAGCTAGAATCTCACTCAAACTGAAATCATCATCGTCGGCACTCAAAACTAGGGACCTTATCAAACTCTTTTCAAACTCCTCCAACCAATCTGGAGGTTCCTCTAACATTCCTTTATCCCAATCATCCTCTAATGAATTTGAGTCCCCATGATCGTCAATGGAGGCATCAAGCATGCACACGGAGTGGCTATGCTCGCCAACATCCTCCACGGAGTTCGTAGCATCGAATGTAAGAAACTCATCCCCCACACGAAGTGTGACTTTCCCGTCAAAGACATCAATCATCACCTTGGCGTTATGTAGGAACTGGCGTCCTGGTATGAGTGGGACTTTGTCATCAACCTCTATGTCCAGGATTACAAAATCCACGGGGAATACAAACTTACCTACTTTTACTAACAGATTTTCCATAAATCCCCGTGGATACTTGACTGAGCGGTCAGCCAAGGAAATGCTTATGCGCATTGGTTGCGGTTCACCTAAGTTAGCTGCTTATAGATGGAATATGGCATCAAATTGATGCTAGCACCTAGGTCGGCCAACGCGTGGTGCAAGGGCAAACTACCTAGGAGACATCAGATCGTGAACCGACCCAAATCTCCTAGCTTTTCTGGCAGCTTGTTCTGCATCACAGCAGAACATTACTCACAAAGACCCCCTAGCTTCTTCTTGTTGGAAAGAAGATCATTAAGGAACTTGCCATACTTAGGCATATGTTGGAGGACCTCTATAAATGGGTGATTGACCATGAGTTTTTTGAACATATCAAGGAAAGCACCGTATTCCCTAGCATTCTTATAAAGCAGCACACGTGCTGGATAGGGGATACGACTCAGGTCAATCTAGGGGGACTTCATCTCCTCCCCCTTTTTCTTCTCCACTGCCCTCTCAGCAGACTTCTCCATCTCTATCTCTTCATCCACCGGCTTTCCTTCTCTTCGGCCCTCTTAGCATTAATTGCAGAAAATCGAGCTCTCCAATCTACCTTATTAACTTTCTCTACCGAAGGTATACCCTACTCAATGGAGTGGGAGTCATCCTCTACAACCTCTTTCATCTCCACACTCCTAACTGACACGGCCATCACTGAAGCGTTATAATTCTTATAGGTCGCAGATGCTTCACCCTGCCTCTCCTTCAAGCTCCTTGCGATGTCTCCTACCGTGCGCTGCAAATCCTGGAAAGCCGACTGCTGATTCTTCAATAAGGTGTCATGGCTATCCAATCTCTGCCTAGCATCCCTGTCATTCTAGACCAGGTGGGCAAGCATTTATGTCTGGTTCTCAATCATCTCCTTTATCTTCTTGGTGTTTACACTGCTTCTCGAGCTAGCTCCTCCTTCTCCTCCTTGCTGATGCTGGCGGCCATTAAACCCAGGCGGGTTATTTCCAGATCTCTATCCCGAGCCAAATGAATTATTATAGTTGTATCCTCAGTTCTGGTATTGGTTTCCGGCAAAACTCACGTGCTTCTGATTATTAATTGGGCAGTCCCTGGTGTCGTGGCTTCCCCTGCACACTTGACACCACTGAGCACTGAGCTTCAGCTCCTTAATCTCGTTAGCCATTGAGGCGAGTGCAGCAGCCACGCTAGAATCAGGAGTGACCTAATGCACACCTCTAGGAGAAGATGCATCTTCCCTAGCACTAGGAATGGAAGTCCTAGTAGATGGATACTGTTGTTTGGCTTGAGAGAAGCTCTCGAACATTTCCTCGCACTCATCAGGCTCGAGTCTCTCCACGATATGGCCTCCCGCAGCTGTATTGAACATTTGCTGCTTCTCGAATGTGAGACCATTGTAGAACTTCTCCACTAGCACCCAGTCGGAAAGACCGTGTTGGGGACATCGGCTCAACAGCACGTTGAGCCGCACCATGGCTATGTGATAAGGCTCGTCAGGATCCATCCGAAATGAATGGATTTGATCGCGAATGCGAGCGGCCCTGGAAGGTGGATAGTACTTCTTAAAGAACTTGGCTTCGAGATCTTCACATGTGGTGTTTGAGTTATCTGGGAGAGTGTCGAGCCAAGTAGATGCACGACCAGACAGGGAGAATGGGAAGAGACGCAATTAGATTGCGTCCTTAGATCACCCGTGAGATTGAAAGTATCGCATATGCGCGTAAAGCGGGACACATGTCCGGGTGCATCCTCATCCTTGAGGCCATGGAATTGGGTGGCATGAGTGATCGTACTCATGACATGTGATGGGATCTGCCAAGAATTGGTGTTCAGTATAGTGGGGCGTGTGATCGAAGATCTCGCGTCCGTGACCCCATCACTGGCCCCCTGGTGTACTGTACACCTCGCTGGTGGATCAGTGTCGCCTATGGTAGGAAATGGAATTGGGCTAGTAGAACGTACCTGGGATTTGTAAAGCTCTTTCAAACACTCCTGAAAGTCACGCGTGCAGTCGTGTAGCTCTTGTTGGGGCTCTTGAAAAGCTGAATATGGAGGTGATCCCTGTGAGCGAGTATGGTGCATAAACAGAAAGACTCTAGAAGGAAACAGAACAAAGACTCAAAGACACACAGAAAGACTCGATTCTAAATTAGAGACTCAGATAAGACTCACAAGTAGCACAGAAGACAAATATCACACAAGACTCAACAGAAAACAAAGCAAACCAAAAAATATCACTAAAAGAACTAGTCAAAGCAAATATTGCTATTGCCAAGTGTCCCCGGCAACGGCGCCAAAAACTTGATGTCGCCCAGACGGTCTAAATAAAACTCTACTAAACCTAACCTAGACTCTTAAGTAATAAATGGAAAACCTATGAACTGGATCACACTGACCGGCAAGTGTACCTATCGAGTGTAGCACAGCTTAACGGTAAACTGGAATATCCAACCCTAGAGACACTGTATAACTATACTAGACTCTGACTCGGACTAAAGATTGATTTGGTTTGGGGGGTTTACTATACTACTGAATTAAACTAAGGATGCAGCAAACTAGAACGACTCAACTATCAATAGTATACAAAGATGACTCAAAACGAACACAAAACTAGGTAAAAACGCACTAAACAATAGGAATAAAGATGTGTGCTTTGCACTACATCAAAAGTAAAGATAGAACTCACCAGTGTTAACTTAATTTTGGTACACATGACAGGTAGGAAAGGCAAAGTGAAAGAGAAGTAAGAGAGCCGTGAGGGCTGGATAGCATGGACATCGGGCTGCAACATTGAAGACTGACATTTCCAATCATGATAGTTCATGTTATAGACAATGATTTACACTATCCTTTGTTGAATGTTTTAACTTAAAGACTTCCGCTGTAATAGATTCTGATTTCCAGTTTAAGAACTATGTTTGTTATGTTTTAACTTTGCGTATTAGGATTCCCTTATTTATTTGTACAAATTATTGATATACATATTCCATCAAAACATAGGTTAATCTTGTGATTGGCTAGAACATTTGTGCAACAACAACATAACTGTGTGACTTTCAAGCTACTCATTACAAGGTGAGTTACCAAGCCTCACAATTTACATTTTTATATTTTTGGGGTGGAACATGATTACATTGAAATATTTGCAATTTATACAATTCAAACAACATGTACATGCGTGTATTTCTGTGCCTTATGCTTTGAACACTATGAATTAAACTACATTTCTAACAAGTACAATCATTAACTCCGTACAATCCAACGGTAACAATGATAGATCTACTGGATTGACACCACCCTGGTAGGGTGATTTTTTACTGCAAACACAAGGGTAACATTAGTGTTATGCCTAACATGTCAACAAAGGTTTGATTGTGCACCCGATTTAGTGTAGTTGTTTTCCATAATTGCCTATTTCAACCATGTTACATATGAATTGTACACACCATTTTGAACCTATTTGTAAAGTTAAAACATATGTATGCTCACCAACTATTGTTAGTTGACCTTGTTTTCATCATGTTTCAGGTGTAAATATTTGAGATCTCATGCAAGATGCTTCACTTAGGATTGAGACCTAGTTTGAATAATGATATGAACATTTCGATGTATTTTGTTTTGGTTGTTTGTTTGAACTTATGTTATGAAATCTTGGTTTAATAATTATATGAAATTTAGTCTGATCATGTGCTTATGAACAGTGTCCATGTCCCACCCCGACGTATTCTCGATGCCTAGACTTAGACTAAAAATGGGACCAATGAGTGGGAATGTCATCACTTGTAACCAAAAGCCAGAAGCACCAGGTATGAGTTTGTTAGGGTGTCGTGTTAGTGTGCCATGTTAATGTGTTGT
This sequence comes from Smallanthus sonchifolius, assembly GCA_023525975.1. Taxonomy (NCBI): domain Eukaryota; kingdom Viridiplantae; phylum Streptophyta; class Magnoliopsida; order Asterales; family Asteraceae; genus Smallanthus; species Smallanthus sonchifolius. Next base: position 62,259,323 of record CM042019.1, on the reverse strand, counting down.
GTTATTAGGCTAAGACAGGGGCGTTATGCCATGATGCAGTACAGGGAGGGTTTAAAACCTGAAAAGCATGGCAAGAGGGTAATGGCGATTGGCCACTGTCATTAACTAATTGCACTGCTCGTAATGTTTTAAACTGTACCTGAATATTTCTCTGTTTGTTATAATTTCAGTAAGTAGATGGCACCGAAAAGACAGGTTTCTGCTAATGCTAACGCCGGAAGGCGTCGTACGAATATTCAGAATGAGGATGTTAATGGAGATGAGGTGTCGATTCACACTAAACCATATGTGGATACTGAACCTTCAGTGCACTCTGAGCACAATGAAGAGTTCCAGTTCGAACCAGCAGTTCGTGATGTGATGAAGAAAGAAGTGATGGAGATGATCCACGAGTACTTGCCGGACATTGTGAAAGCGACATTTGAAGAGTTAGAGAAGAGAATTCTGGATGAGGTGAAGGAGAAGAAGAAACCATCTAGGAATGGCGGTAACTGTGATTATGGGCACTTCAAGAAGTGTGATCCACCTAAGTTTGATGGGCGTAAGGTTGCGGTGGCTACGTACCACTAGCTTATCGAGATGGAGTCTACCATTTCAATCAGTAAGTGTAGACCGAACAAGATTGTGAAATTCGTTTCACACTCTTTTGCTGGGGAGGCTTTACAGTGGTGGAACTCGGTTAAAGAGAGGAAGACTGTTCAAGAATTGAGTGATATGACCTAGGATGATCTGAAGGGGATAGTGAGGAAGAAGTTCTGTGCTCTAGGAGAGCTAGAGAGGGTTGAGCGAGAGTTTTTGACCCTCAAGGCGGGTAAACTAACACACCGCGAGTACACTTCAAAGTTCATTGAGATGGCACGTCTGGTTCCACACTGAGCTGGTAATGATGAGCGTTGGAAGAAAATGTATGTAGAGGGTTTGCCTGATATGGTGAGGTATTTGGCAAGGCTCAGCAATCATCGAGCTTCGACGAAGATGTTGAATTAAGTGGGACATTATATGATGATGTCATGAGTACAGAGGTGTAAGAGAAAAAGCTAGAAGAAAAGAAATGGACCATGCCTAGCAAGAGATTTATTAGGGATCAAAAGGTTACATTTGGCAAGAAGGCAAGGACCGAGAGTCCAGATCCATGTCGCGTGGAAGGTTTCACTCGGGCAAGTGCAAGGCAAATTATGTTCTGTGCTATAGGTGCGGCAAAGCAGGACATTTCTCTAGAGATTACCCACGTGATCCTAAGTGTTATCAGTGTGGAGGCGTCAGCCATAGGGCGAAAGATTGTAAAGCAGGTCAGGGTGTGGGACCAAGCAAGGAAACAGTTCCAGTGAAGAAAGAGGATGAGAAGCCTAAGGAAAAGGCGAGAGCCTTCACTATGACTGCAGCTGAGGCGAAGAATGACCCGAACGTGGTCTCAGGTACTTTTCTTATTAAAAATGTACCAACTTCTGTTTTGATTGATTCTGGGGCAAGTAGCCCCATCTTTCTATAAGAATTTATGTAGCACTGCTTGAATGATAGAGAAGTCGTTCAGTGTTGAGACTGCGGTGGGATCGCCCACCATGGTGATCGAAGCATTAGATGATTGTTATATCGATCTAGAGTGCCATAGGTTTCCCGCTAGATTATTTATAATCGCTTTGGGAGGTTTTGATGTGGTATTGGGTATGGACTGGTTGGCCGCGTTTGATGCGGATATATTGTGTAGAAAGAGGATGATAAAGTTGATATCCTTGGAAGGTATGCTAGTAACAGTGTATGGAGATAGAGAGAGCTCTCTACCAATAGTGATTTCGATGATGAAGGCAGAAAAGTCCTTGAGGCGGGGATGCGGGGCATACCTAGCCTATATCACTAATACTGAAGCAAAGAGTGTAGACTTGTCAGAAGTTCCGGTGGTTCAAGAGTTTCCTGATGTCTTCCTTGATGACTTGACGGGAGTACCACCAGAGAGAGAGATCGAATTCCAGATTGACTTACATGAAGGAGCTCATCCGGTCGCTAAAGCGCCGTATCGTTTAGCAGCGATAGAGATGAAGGAGCTCATGGAGAAACTTCAAGATTTGTTGGATAAGGGGTTCATAAGACCAAGCATCTCACCGTGGGGTGCACCGGTCTTATTTGTGAAGAAGAATGATGGTAGCATGCGTATGTGCATCGACTACCGAGAGCTTAATAAGTTGACGATCAAGAACAAGTATCCTCTACCATGTATTGATGACTTATTCGATCTACTGCAAGGAGCGAAGTGGTTTTCGCGTATAGACCTGAGGTCAGGGTATCACAAGTTGAAGGTTAGGGAGTAGGATATTCCTAAGACTGCATTTCGGACACGTTATGAGCATTACGAATTCTTAGTTATGTCCTTTGGGTTAACAAACGCTCCTGCAGCATTCATGGACTTAATGAATCGCGTGTGTAGACCGATGTTGGACAGATCGGTAATTGTGTTTATTGACGATATTTTAATCTACTCTAAGAGCGAGGAGGAGCATGGAGAGCATCTGCGAGAAGTGTTGGGGACGTTGAAGCGAGAAAAGCTTTACGCTAAATTCTCGAAGTGTGCATTTTGGCTACGGGAGGTACAGTTTCTGGGACATGTTATTAACCCAGAAGGGATAATGGTGGATCCTACGAAGATTGAAGCGATGGTGAAGTGGAACGCTCCTAAGACTCCAACGGAGGTGCGTAGTTTCTTGGGATTGGCATGCTATTATAGGAAGTTCATTAAGGACTTCTCCAAGCTGGCAACACCATTAACAAAATTGACCCGAAAGGGAGTGAAGTTCACTTGGGGAGCAGATCAAGATGGTGCGTTTCAAGAGCTAAAGAAACTATTGACTGAAGCGCAAGTGTTAACGTTACTAGAAGGGACGGACGATTTAGTGGTGTATTAGGATGCATCTTATTTGGGTCTGGGTTGCGTGTTGATGCAACGAGGTAAAGTAATTGCTTATGCGTCAAGGCAATTAAAGACGCATGATGTGAATTACCCTATCCATGATTTAGAGCTAGCAGCAGTGGTGTTTGCACTTAAGTTATGGAGGCATTATTTATATGGGATCAAGTGCACGATCTACACGGATCACAAGAGCTTGAAGTGCTTCTTCGAGCAGAAAGAATTAAATATGAGGCAAAGGAGGTGGTTAGAGCTAATTAAAGACTATAATTGTGAAATCCTTTACCACCCTGGTAAAGCAAATGTGGTTGCGGACGCGTTGAGTCGCAAGAAGGAACACGCATCGATTAGGGTTAAAGCATGTCAACTGATAGTAACACCAGATTTTCTGACGTTACTAAAGGATATGCAAGCGGAGGCCTTGCGTGAGGAGAAGTTAAAGGAAGAAAGAATATTCGGGCAACGTGAATTGTTGAGCAAGAATGGTCACGGGGTGTGGGTCAAGAATGGCAGTATTTGGATACCAAAGTTTGGTGGGTTTAACAGGTGCTCGACGAAGCACACAAGTCAAGGTACTCGATACACCCGGGTACGACAAAGATGTACCAGGAAATGAAGGGTAACTATTGGTGGCCGGGAATGAAGCATGATGTGATCCAGTACATGAGTAAATGTTTGACATGCTTGTAGGTTAAGGCAGAGCATTAGAAGCCTTACGGAAAAATCCAACCGTTAGAGATTCCAAAATGGAAATGGGACCACATTACAATGGATTTTATTACGAAGTTTCCTAAAACGGTAAAGGGGCACGATACTATTTGGGTAGTAGTAGATCGGTTAACGAAAAACACCCATTTTTTACCGATTAGAGAGACCTTCTCTTCTGAGAGGTTATCTGAGGTGTTCCTGAATGAGATTGTTGCACGACATGGAGTGCTGATTTCTATTGTATCTGACCAAGATACGAGGTTCACGTCAAAGTTTTGGAACAGGTTTAATGAGACTAGGGGAACGAGATTACATATTAGCACAACGTATCATCCTCAGACTGATGGACAGTCTGAGCGGACGATACAAATAATGGAGTACATGCTTCGTGCGTGCGTAATAGATTTTGGTGGTGCATGGGATAGTCACCTACCGTTGGCGGAATTCTCTTATAACAATAGTTATCTTATGACTATTGGAATACCGCCATACGAGATGCTTTATGGGAGAAAGTGTAGAACCCGGTGTGTTGGGGAGAGATTGGACATAAAGAGTTAGGAAGGTTAGAGGTTGTGAAAGCAACATCTGAGAAGTTCGAAATGGTGAAATTGAGAATGAAGGCCGCACAGTATCGAAAAATGTCTTATGCTGATAAGAGGCGACAACCTATTGAGTTTAATGCAGGGGATTATGTGATGCTTAAGGTGTCGCCCTGGAAGGGCATCATCCATTTCCATAAACGGGGAAAGCTTAGTCCAAGGTATATCGGACCGTTTATGATTGAGGAGCATGAAGGTAGTGTCGCCTACCGACTGTTGTTGCCTGGCGAACTGGCAGGGATACACCCGACTTTTCATGTGTCCCATTTATGGAAGTGTTTGGCTGACGCTACGGAACACGTGCCGTTAGATGACATTGTGGTGGACGATAAGCTAATTTATGTAGAGGAACAAGTGGCTATACTAGATAGAAAGGAAAAGAGTTTGAGAAGGAATGTAATCCCGATTGTTAATGTGTCGTGGAAGCATCGTAAAGGATCAGAGGCTACTTGGGAGCCAGAAGCAGAAATGCGGGAACACTATCCGCATTTATTTCCAGATGACGTACGTTTTGAGGACAAAACCTTTTTTAGGAGGGAAGACTTGTAACATCAGGATTTTTATTAGACTAATGGGATTATTATATAGTTGTACATGCTTGTTTATAGTGGACGGAATTGTGATGGGAACTCAAAGGAGTTTAACCGAAGAAGAACAAGGATTTCTTTTTATGTAACTATATCTAGAGGGGTTGGCAAGCATATAATGTATTGTAGTGGGTTAGTATTTAAAATTTACCAGACGGGTCAAGCCAGTGAGGGAAGCCGATGACGCGCAAGGGCCGAAGCCCGGTCCAAGGGTGTTACACCCTAATAGCTCACGGCGCAAGGGGGGAGTCCCCCATTTGAGTTCCTTGCGGCTGCCGAGAAGAGAAAGAGGGGAGAGCACGACGCGGGTTTCGTTCCGTGATCAACACAAGGTATATTCGTGATCCTCTAATCGTGGTCTATGTGTTTGGATCGTCAGATCGTTACTATAACCGTTTTTGTGATCCTAGGGTTTCGAAGGAGGCAAGCGCGGGAAAGGAGATGAGTTAGCTAGTGGTTCGGTTGGCATGAATCACTCGAATCAAAGGTATAACCCCAACGTTCTTTGCGTATACTCATTTTGTTGTTTGGAACATGCGTGTGTCGAATAGGGTTGGCCTAAAAACCCTAGAGTGATAGGGTGGGGGTTCACGTGTTTACGGCTGGAATTCGGAGACGCCGGAACCGTGCAAGGCGGCCGACGAAGGTGATGGTCGGTCACGGCAGCCCTCTGCAGGGCGGTACATGGCTGAGACGAGGCGGCCAGGCCGCTCGAAGCCATCGAGAAGCTGGGTTAGGCTCGGGTTGGGGTATGCGTGCATGGCGGAAGCCGTACGTTGGAGTGATAGGTGGTTGGTAACGTCGGGACATAAAACCAACGAATCCTTGAGCCGGTTCTACATGTAGGGACTTTGGTAACTTGAGCGGGGGGTTCACGTAACGCATGAACCCCATGCCTGGTTCCAAGCACGTGAAAATGGTCATGCGCGACGTAGGGTTAGTCGTGTAGGTGGAGATTTAATGTCGGGTCATATATTGACTCGTGTATAGTGTGAATTCTAGGTGCGAGGTCGAAAGGCGAGCACGGGGAGTTAGTGACTTCTAAGAATCAAAGTGTGTCGAGCAAAGGTGAGTTTCTATCGCCCACTTTTAATATTTTCTTTTTTTAGGCATGAATACATGTAAAACGTGCTTTAGTAAGTTGCATGCATAGATGACGCCTTTGGTAAAGGAATATATATTTAAATAATCGTTATGCTTGCATGAGTGTATGATTTTTGTTTCATGTCTGTAGAAGCATGTTTTGTAACTATAGATTAAATTCTATGTATCGGTGTACGTGGCTAGTACGTAGGAGGGTGTTCCTGAGTACTTAGCCCGCACACCAGTTTGGTCCTGCGTACTTAGTAAGTACGCAAGGCTTTTGCCTTGCGTACTTGTCAAGTACGCATGACCAAACCATGCGTACTTAGTAAGTACGCAAGGCTTTTGCCTTGCGTACTTGTCAAGTACGCAGGAAGTGTTCCTGCCCCTATAAATAGAAGACTTGTCTTCATTTGTAGGTGGAACTCTGGAACTAGGTTTATCCGGGTCGGGAAGAGCTCTCCCGACCTCTGGACCGTGAGCTTAGATGAGAGATGTGTGTTCCTTCGGTATGTAGTCTGTAATACGGGATGACTTCTTTGTTATGGATTACGTTTTGTTTCATCGTCTTTTGTCTTTGTTCGTGTTTCTCTGTCTCGTTTCTTTGTTCCCACACAAATCACAGAACAGATCGTGTTATTATCCGCTGCGCGACGAGGCTCCCGGGACCTACAAGTGGTATCAGAGCCTCGGTGTTCGCTGATTTGTGTTCCAGTTTCGATTTTTTAGGGTTTTGAGCAAAACGAGTTCGTAACCTAAAATCCTTAAAATCGAGTTTGTTATCACTTCATTTGGTGTTTGGAAGGCTAAGGGTTTGTTAGATGATGTTTTCGAAGCTTTTGGAAGCATTAATTTCTCAGATCCGTCACTTTTCGAGCATTCTCGTCAAGATCCATCAAGAACACTGTTGTATTGAACAAGTACGCAGAATCACCTTTTCTACGTATTTGCTAAGTACGCATGCGTTAGCCCTGCGTACTTAGTAAGTATGCATGAGAAGTGACCTGCGTACTTAGCTAAGTACGCAAGAGCATTTCTCTGCGCACTTAGCAAGTACGCATGAGTACTTGGCTTTGCGAACTTACTAAATACGCAGCAACACCCTACATATGCGTATTTACTAAGTACGCATGGACTAGCATCTAGGATTCAAAAAAATAAAAATAATAATAATAAAAATAAAAATTTGTGTGATCATTTATGTGTTTCGGCCCATTCTTGAGAAGACAGCGATTTTGGTTTTTCCGGACCAGAATTTGTATATGATGTGGCTTGGCGAAACACGAACGAGATTTTTGTTGGATGATACCACTTGTCATACATTTTTTAAGGGTCCATACCTGAAAATGTAGGCTACGAGTATCCGGGATACTTATTTAATAGGGTATGAATGCTGAACTAATGGGAGCATTTGGGTCGTCATCGGCTAAAGGTCTCGTTCTATTTGTGAAGATGTGGCTGCTTTGGGTCTTTCGGAAAAAGAATCATCTTGTTTAGGTATTCAAACCTGAATATGTAGGCTACGAGTGTCCTCGGATACTTCTTTAATAGGGGATGAATACTGGAACAACTTGAACCCAAGGATTTGCTGTTTTGGATCTTTGCAAAGGAATTAAAGAATAAAATCCTGGAGTTGGCTAGTTGTGCTTTTTGAGGATTTGAGTGAAGTGGTGATGAAGCTGGTCATAGTTTACAGAGAAATGAGGGGGATAAAAATCTAGTATTCATGAGATATTAAAGAGGTGGTGGAAAAGCCGTTGGTACTTCCTATATATATACCTCTTTGACGTAACATGGATCTCAACCGTGATTTCTCGTGTAAACTATATTTATCGTGTTTGATTCTATCATGTGTCTTCAAGATGAAGCTGGATATTCGTTGGATTATTAGTTGAAGATGGAACCTTTTATCATTGGCCGATGGGATAGGAAACATACCCTTGTTTCTGGTCTAGTCAGATGGAGCTTAACCTGAAAGGGGATATTGGAAATGAACGTCTTCGGGAATTTGGTTGACTCGTGAAGATACAGGATAGAGTTGGATACATCTGGTTGAAGACTTAAGTTTATCTTACTGGAATTCCTATGGGAGCTGATTAGTTTGATGCAGGTTATTGGAAACTCAAACTCTCTATCATATGCCAGCTGATTTGGAGTTGTCTTAGTCTACAATTGTTACCTGTTTAGGAAGACATTGTAAGACTCAGAAGTCTAAGTCAGGGTGGAGGTTGCTACTGCTGAGAGGATGAACTACAATGAGTTGTGTTGGGCTAGTTGGTTCTTATTGAAGCACTTGGTTTGGTCTACAATGAAAGCTACAGTTAGAGGAAGTCGGGTTTGTCATCACTCGGCAGCTGAAGACTGAAGTTTGAAGATATCAAGATCTCAAGTGGAATGCCAGAAGATCAAGTCTCGCCAGAAGACACGTGATGTCATTAGTTTAGAGGGAGTCTGTTAGGACATTCTTTGTAAACTGATGTATATCAGTGTTAGAGATAGATAGAATTTGATGCTATAGTTAAGAGGGAGTTTGTAGAAGCATGTTTTGTAACTATAGATTAAATTCTATGTATCGGTGTACGTGGCTAGTATGTAGGAGGGTGTTCCTGAGTACTTAGCCCGCACACCAGTTTGGTCCTGCGTACTTAGTAAGTACGCAAGGCTTTTGCCTTGTGTACTTGTCAAGTACGCATGACCAAACCATGCGTACTTAGTAAGTACGCAAGGCTTTTGCCTTGCGTACTTGTCAAGTACGCAGGAAGTGTTCCTGCCCCTATAAATAGAAGACTTGTCTTCATTTGTAGGTGGAACTCTGGAACTAGGTTTATCCGGGTCGGGAAGAGCTCTCCCGACCCCTGGACCGTGAGCTTAGATGAGAGATGTGTGTTCCTTCGGTATGTAGTCTGTAATACGGGATGACTTCTTTGTTATGGATTACGTTTTGTTTCATCGTCTTTTGTCTTTGTTCGTGTTTCTCTGTCTCGTTTCTTTGTTCCCACACAAATCACAGAACAGATCGTGTTATTATCCGCTGCGCGACGAGGCTCCCGGGACCTACAATGTCCTTAAGCGTCGTGGCGGGAGATCAAACGTAAGCTTGATATTGTGTTGACGTTAGTCAAAGGGTTATTATGTCTGACATTAGTCAGGCGGGAGATCGAGCGTAACCTTGATATTGTGTTGACGTTAGTCAACGGGTTATTGTGTCTGACGATAGTCAGGCGGGAGATCGTGTTTGCTTGTATCTTCGGACCAGACAACATGGTATATTTGTTTGTCGATAAAATATATCTGTTTGAATTTTTGGGGAAGTATTATTAATAAACCTTTGAGATGGAAACCATTTTATAACGTTTTGGGATTTTTATATTCCCTAAAGAACTACTATAGAACTCACTCAGCGTAGCTGACTTTTAAGCATGTATTTCAGGTTAAAGAGAAGGTGTGAGCTGGCGGCTTCTGGATGGAATTTGGTTACCGTGGGCGTTTGTGATGACATTATTTATTAGTCGTTTCGTTGAGACATTTTGATATTAGTACTTGGTTTGAATTATGTTTGGGCCGGGTCATTGACCTTTGTTGACTATTTGATTTCTGCTGCAATGAATTGAGTTTAGTTTGATGTCTATGACTACTTAGCTTGTGTTTGAGCCAAAAAGTAGGGTTCCCGGGTTTGGGGCCTTACACTTTACCGTCCTAAAAATATGTGGTTTTCCACCAAAAATGTATACATGACTTAACCGTCATAAAAATAAGTAGTTTTCCACCGAAAACGTATACATGACTTAACCGTCATAAAAATAAGTAGTTTTCCACCGAAAACGTATACATCACTTAACCGTCACAAAAATAAGTAGTTTTTCCCGAAAACGTGTACATGACATTTCCGTCATAAATGAGTATTTTTACCCGAAAACATGCACATGACATTACCATCATAAATAAGTAGTTTCCCCCGAAAACATGATAAGTTTCCTTGTAAATAATTCTAAGAGCATATGATAAACAAAACAAGTGTTATTGATCCATTCGTAAGCTAGCTAGGCTTACAAATACCTATGTTCATATATGAGACCGTAACCAAACCTAACTGGTGAATGCCCCTCCCATGCTTTACCACTGTTAGGACATGTTTTGTAACTATTGATAAAATTCTGTGTAAGTTCTGCTAGAGGCGAACTTAACAAGTTCGCCTAGCCTATCAGAGGCGAACTTATTAAGTTCGCTTAGTCTATCAGAGGCGAACTTAATAAGTTCGCTTAAGTCTATCAGAGGCGAACTTATTAAGTTCGCTTAGCCTATTAGAGGCGAACTTAATAAGTTCGCCTGGTGCAGAACAGTTGCTAATATATAGAGGTAACAGAGTCTATGAAACAGAGCTTAGAGGTGAGACGATATCAGAGTAGACGAGAGAGAATTCTTGTAAACTGATATCTTGGTGGAAATACAAAGAGTTTATTTACACCGTTGTTGTTAATTAAGTTACACGAGCACGTTGATCATGGATTCCGCACGTTATCACCGTGTCGTACCGCGAGTCTAGAGATCCGTCACGCACCGAATTAGGGACCTACAAGTGGTATCAGAGCTATTGCTCTTGATTAGCAAAAGATTTGTGGTGTTTACATGTCCAATCAACATCAAAGTTCAGAGATTTTGAAGATTTTTGATGAATTCGTGTTCTTGATAAAAATGGAAGAATTTTAACAAATTTGGATTGATGTTGAATTGTTTTGATGAAATTGATCCGATATAAGTGTTCCAAATCAGTTTCTACACATTCCTACGGTTCAATTTTATCAAATTCCATCAATTAAGCAAGAAATCATGAATTTCGGAAGTTTTGGTTCGCGAATATGGTTCTGAGCTGTTCTTGAGTTGATTATGTTGGAGCAAGCGAACTTGCTGAAATCTGTGCAGGCGAACTTAGCAGCAGGCGAACTTGTCAAGTTCGCTTCTCACAGGGTTAAGCGAACTTATTTTAGGCGAACTTAATCGGATTTTCAGGTTTCTGGTTTAAGCGAACATATTAAGTTCGCTTGGGGAAAAGTTCAGGCGAACTTATTAAGTTCGCTTAAGTAGGGAAAGTTTCTAACTCTGAAACGTTTTGTTCTAACTGTGTTTCAGTTAAGGATAAAATGATGAGGGTTATGGATGACAATGTAAACCTCATTTGTGATATGAAATCGATGCACACGGTAAATCAGAAATTAAAAGATAATGAGAATGTGTGCATTGAGAGAATAGAATCGCTGAAGAGAGATATAAGTTCTCTGACTTTGAAGATCAAAGAGCACGCATATCACTTGGATATGTCCTTTGCAGAAATTGAGAAAAGAAATAATGATCTTGTTGAGAAAGATAAAGAACTAGCTGAATCTAAAGCAGAAGTAATCAAATTGCATAGAAAGTTAGAAAGCTTTGCAAATTCATCATTCTTATTAGAATATTATCATGATTCTACTAAAGAGGGGAAGGAAACTAGTGGTATTGGTTATGTTCCTCCACCATTCAACGACAATTATTCTGTTACACCTGAGATTATAAATGATGAGGATTTAGATCCTAAGACTGTGTTGAAAGTGAATCCAGTCACAGGTGAAGATATGGTGTATTCTGATGATGGTGATGATGAATATTTTGATGAAGCTAAGGTAGAAGGGATACCGAAAGCTGTTAAGAAAGAAGCCTCAATGGTTGATTCTAATTCATTTGGTAAAAATACATTTGGAAGTTCTTCAAATTCAAGAAGAGTTCCATATGTCAGAGATTATAAAGACAGGCGTACATGTTTTCATTGTAATGAGATGGGACACATTGTGGTGAACTGTCCTTACGAAAATAAAGGAAAGAAGCATATAGTTCCTGAGAAGGTGAAGACTGAATCACGACCTATTGAGAAAAAGTTTGTTCCGTCTCAAACTTCAAAAGAAGTTCATGTAGGAGAATCTTCTTCAAATGCATCTAATCGTGTGAAGATTCCTTATATGAGAGATTATCGTGAGACGAGATCTTGCTTTTACTGTGGTATTGTTGGTCATATTCGGATTGCTTGTCCTCACAAAGCCAAAGGTAACCGACATGTTACTCCAGAAAAGGTAAGAACTCATTGTAAGCCTTATGTTAACCCAAATGTGGTTAAACCTCATGCTATACCAAAGGGTAATTCAAAATCTGAGGTTAGGCTTTCTAGACCTCAAAGGCGGCGGAGAAACATAAGATTGAGAAAACTTTTAGAACAACAAGAGTTTTCACAATCAAAACATTTTTCAAATGAACAAGATTGTTCAAACACTTCACATTTTAAGCAAAAAGAACTTAATGAAAAGAAATATGTTTGGAAATCTAAAGTTTCTGTTTCTGACTCGTCAGACCAATCTCCTAAAATTGATGAGAGATTTGATTGTGAATGGAGTGAGGTTTATTATTTTGATATAGATGGACGACCCATGACTACCATGGCTTGGGTCCCAATTTCAAATTAATGTTTCTTGTTAGTTGTGCAGGATTTACCAAGAGGGACTATTAAAACCATTTTGGTTGTTGATAGTGGTAGTTCTTAGCACATGACAGGGAATGACATCTGCATGAGTAAAGAGTTGTTGATAACTGAGAATATATCTGATTCAACGACTTGATGCTCAAGGGGGAGAATATGTCACACATAATGTTTTGGAAAGAGTTTTACAAAGTCCAAATGATAACCTAAAACTTAGGATGACGATGGTGAGCATAAAGTCGTTGATGCAACCATTTGACTAGTTGAGGGGGAGTCTACAGGACAGGGGGAGTACAGAACTGTGTTGGTGACAGAGGCAATGACATTCAATTATAGGATTACATCGGTTTGAGTTTTTAATTGATTGACTTGCTTAATCCTGAGTAACGAAGTAAAATGTTTTTCATAAAATGTTTTCATGGAAGATTTTATTTTCGTTTGTTTTACTTTCTTTGAAAAAGATTTTGAAAAATCCAAACAAATTGAAAAAGTTAAAATCGACATTATTTGAAGTTAAAGAAGAGATGATAGTACATGAGTAGATGTTCTTTCACACATGACCTTAGATTGACTGGTTGGTGCTTTATGTTAATAAATCTGAATTATATGTTTTGATCTAAACATCAGAGACTGCACAAATAGGAAATGATAGTGTTGTGTACGCATATAATTTGAATTGTCAGTAGACTAAAAGCGTCACTAAACCATTAGTAGTGTGAAAACATAATTGCATATGTTACAACTGTGATTTAAACCCATTTTATGCCTGGGTTTGTGTGTTAAAAGATTACTATCAGATAAAGAATATTAGCTTTTAATAAAGATTTTCCTATGAGATCAGTTTCGGGTTATGTCCTTAGCACTATTCATTCGATTTGCTTCAGTGCCCATGTCCCGAAAAGCATGCAATTTGAAGTATAATCAAGATATGTACTTGACAACATCTGTCAAACATATACTAGCCCTTGGATCATATTGATAAATCATCTTTACTGATTCCATTGAATTCATAATCCAGATAACAGTTGAATCCACGTACCTGAATCTTATGATTCCACTTATATAAGCTAAAACATTGAATCATTCGATTCTGAATCTCATTGATTCCTATACAATCTAATTTGGATTCTGCTATTCATGTGCTAAGTGATGTCTCCTCATTCTGGAAATTCGGATAATCTTTAGTAAAATCTTTGTCTTGAAGACAGTGCATTTACTTTCTGTTGGCATACTAGTGGGGTACACGTTGTATTTCATACTTAAATGGTACCTTAAATCACAAGAAAGTGGGAATGAGATGCTTTAGTTTCAAATCTTATAATATTGACAATTTGAATTTGTGTGTCATAGCCTGATCTTATTTTCTTTGAATGTTTATCGCTTATCATAACATGCAATATGAAAGTCTTGAAAAGATAGAATGTGATAATCTTGAAACATATTGGTTTGATTGGTCAAGGCTTGAAAGAATGACATAGGATACCATTTGATATTATATGGATTTTATATCCAAGATGTGTAATTGATATCTCATATATACTGATATGATCTTCTTACTCGTGATGTTCGACCAAAAAGATGTGATGTTGTATTTTACAGTTCAGTTTGTATAGAGAAAAACCAAAAAGATTTTGTCTTTCTTATGTTTGAAAAACCAAAAAGATTTTATTTTTCCAGCTTCCATGGAAATCTTAATTGTTGGTTATTCTTGGTTGTTCTCCTTTGCAAAAACTGAATATTGCAAACGGAAGTTGACAAGGGGTCCTTCTCCCAAGTTTTCTTCTAGAAATAGATAGAAAGAGTGTGCAGATGAACAAGACGAAGACTACAACTTGTTTGATGATATTTGAAGACGGATGACAATCTTCTAAAGCTGTTGTCAAGGGGGAGTCTGTTGGAGCATATTCTGGTGACAACGAGCTTGAAGATAATATGTCTTAGTCTTAGATTCTTTGACTTGTAATTGATAGAATTGTTAGCAACATTTATAGGGGAGTCTGTTAGGACATGTTTTGTAACTGTTGATAAAATTCCGTGTAAGTTCTACTAGAGGCGAACTTGTTCAGAGGCGAACTTATTAAGTTCGCTTAGTCTATCAGAGGTGAACTTAATAAGTTCGCTTAAGTCTATCAGAGGCGAACTTATTAAGTTCGCTTAGCCTATTAGAGGCGAACTTAATAAGTTCGCCTGGTGCAGAACAGTTGCTAATATATAGAGGTAACAGAGTCTGTGAAACAGAGCTTAGAGGTGAGACGATATCAGAGTAGACGAGAGAGAATTCTTGTAAACTGATATCTTGGTGGAAATACAAAGAGTTTATTTACACCGTTGTTGTTAATTAAGTTACACGAGCACGTTGATCATGGATTCCGCACGTTATCACCGTGTCGTACCGCGAGTCTAGAGATCCGTCACGCACCGAATTAGGGACCTACAATTAGTTATCGAGTTGTATTTACTTTTACATATTGACTGTTTCAGATTTCTCTAAGTGTTTTGCGCACTTGTATGTGCGCAGGAGATAGTTCATGCGTACTTAGCAAATACGCAAGAATACCTTTGCGTACTTGCTAAGTACGCATGAGCAAATTGCCCTGCGCACTTGCTAAGTGCGCAGGCATCAGGTCGTGTATAAATAGAAATGGTTGACAGTAGATAAGTACGCAATCTTAGTCGCACTCACAGTAGCAAATACGCATAACTTGTAATCTCAGTATTTCTCTCTGTAACCTTCAATTGTTTATAATAGACGAAATTTTAAAGTGATTCTCTTATCGGTTTACTTTGTGTTGTAAGACTCTCCACCTGGTCGCGGGTATTCCGCACCCGGTCCGACTAGTAGTTGCATGTGACGATCCGCCACACCCGAGGGACCTACAGTATCTTGGTCATAGATCTTAGGGTTTGTGATTAGGGTGGTTTGCTAGACGTTGTAGCCATAGGAGTTGTTATTAATTGCTGATTAGAATTAAATGTGTATCCTAGTTCAATACCCGAGAGGTGAGAATTAGTCGTTTAGTCTTCGTCATTAGGAATCCGAGTTTCAGCTGTCTGAGAGGAAGCCGGTATTAGGTGTCTAGTGATTGTTTCTATTCGTGTCATAGGTGTTATCTTGAGATTGCCCCATGCATTTTTCGAGTGTATTGGTGGACGGAGAGACTGAGAGATAATCTGTCTATTAGGGTACTTTATCATATTTGGAAATACCTGAGAACTGATCCAACAATTTGGTGAGTTAGTACATCTTTAGGTTCCTTAGTTGGTGACATCCTGAGAGTGATCAGGGATCCACTACGCTGTCTATAGTTGTTTCCTTAGAAACCCAGATCCATTATAGTTTCCATAACCGATAGAAGTTGTGCTTTGCAAGTAGGATTCCGACCTAGGTGATATTCTTCCCATTCCTGATTTCACCTTTAGTACTTTCATCTTGATAGTTGAATCGTTCTAGTTTGCTGCATCCTTAGTTTAATTCAGTAGTGTAGTAAACCCCCCAAACCAAATCAATCTTTAGTCCGAGTCAGAGTCTAGTATAGTTATACAGTGTCTCTAGGGCTCGATATTTCGGTTTACCGTTAAGCTGTGCTAAACTCGATAGGTACACTTGTCTGTCAGTGCGGTCTAGTTCATAGGTTTTCCATTTATTACTTAGGACTCTAGGTTAGATTTAGTAGAGTTTTATATAGACCGTCTAGGTGACATCAACTTTAAACTATAAAACTTTCTTTTTGGTAGCTAGTTTTATAAAAATAAAATAAGCTTTACTTTCTCTTTCATTGAAAACACTTTAAATTGACTTTAAAACTTTACAACGTTACAATTATAAAATTAGCATTGAGGAAACCCGCCAGGATGTCCTCCTGTACTCTGTCCGACTATCGTTTCACTTGTACAGGACAAGTAACTTTATCACACTTTAACTATGCTGTTTAGTATGAGTAAAATTTGTTCAAAAATATCTTGGAACAGGTCTTAATGATTTTGAGATCTGATTGTTGATAAAAAGCTAAAAATTTCAATAAGTAAAAAGATTTCGAATGAATAATGTGTCCGAAATCTACTTCGTCCGAAATAGTTTTCGATCGAAAAGTCAGTTTCTAAATGTGTTTTCGTCGGAAATCTCAGGAGGTGTATATATATATATTTTTTCGATCGAAATCGGTTTCACCGCCATTGTTGAGTTTTCGAGCTTGTTATCCGGAATTCATCCAAGTACATTGTTTTCGTGCGAAATCTCCAATTTGTGCGTGATTTGTTACGACATTGAGCTTTAAGTCATCGAGGTATTTTTTTTCTTTACCCATAGAGTAATATAAGATAGATCCATGGACCTAGATTTGATAGTTTTCGAACCGTCCGAAATCTCGGTTGAATGGATCGAAATTGTTTTCGGATGGAAATGAAGAGTCAGACTCTGATTTGTCCGAAAAAGATTTCGATCGAAATGGGTTTTTAATAGTGGGTTTTTCATTCGAAATCTCTGGAGTTGGAATCTTTCTGAGAAATTGTATTTTCTTTTGAAAAGGGTTTTGAACGTAGAGTTTTCGACAGAAATCTTTTGAGTTGAAATTTTTATCAGTTTGAGTTTTCGATCGAAAAAAATTTCGAGCAAGGTTTTTTGTCCGAAAACTTTCAAGTTAGCAAATTTTTTAGAATTTCTAACCTTTGAACTCTGAGTTTGTGCAGTTATGAATCATTTGAAGTTTGATGCTCGGCACAACATTTGTGCTTGTTTGACTTCAAGTACAAGGAAGTCTAGAGGCTATGAAGAAATTGTTCGATTCTTAAACAAGTCAAGGATTCAAACCGCATTATCAACACAAGTGACAGTCAATGAAACACATATTCAAGAATTTTGGGATAACGTTGAATATCGTCATGTCAACAAGAACATTTGGATTGAAAGTACTGTGGGAGGCAAGAAGATAAAAGTTGATGAGCAAGTGATTCGGGAAGTGTTGAAATTTAGAGACAGTGTTAACTTTCCTTACAGAATCAGTTATACACGAGTTTCATAGATTATCCGAACCATGGGATATGAAGGTGACTTTCCAAGGAGGGAGGTTACAAAGACGTTGTTAGGGAAGCAGTGGAGATATCTTGTTCACGTATTCATTTATTGTCTAGGACCGAGGATTGGTGCGTTTGATCAAATTGGTGAATTATTCAGTAGTGCTTTAGTTTGTTTAGCAACTCAAAGACGGTTTCACTTCTCGAGGATGATATTTGAGGCTATGATCAATATTTTTATGGGTCTAAGGCAGAACAACAAATTTCAGTTATATCCAAGGTTTTTACAGATGATCATCAATACCTTGTTGTTGGATCTACCGACTGATGGAGTTGAATTACCACTTGAACATATGTCGGAAACCCTATTCAGTAGCATGAACACAATCAGAAAGAAAAGCAAATTCTCTGGGCAATTGACACCGTTATTTGCTAACATGCTTGAAGAAAATCTTGATCCTGAATTTGGAGTTAATAATGAAGTTGATGATATCTTGAGTAGTGGCATAGAAGATAATGAAGGTGATGATGATAATGATGGTGATGAAGGAGGTGATGGGGGTGAAGGTGGTGCAGTTCAAGGAAATGTCAATCAAGAAGGTGAACAACCTGTTAATGCTGGAAATTATCAAGTACCGGAAGTTGAAACAGAGAATGAAGTTCCTGTTTTTAACGAGTCAGAAGGTGTAAAGGCAAGTGTTCAAGATAAACAAGATAATTCAAGTTTGAATGTGAATGAACCAGTGATTGTTCAAGAAGAAGTTCAAGGTGATACTCATGTTGAAACACCCGAGGTTAAAGCAACTGTAACAACAACTCCACTCTAAAGAAAAGAAGACGAAGCTAAACAGACCGTGCCTTCTAGACCTCCTCCGGCTAAAGGTATTGTGATTAAAGAGCCTGAAAAGAAGAGACAAAAGACAATGGCACAAAGGTATACAAGCAAAGGCAAGGCTAAGGAGGTTCCAGATCCTGTAAAGCAAAAGAATTCAAAAGTTTACAACTTAATAGATGAAGGGTTTATAGATTATGCAACACAAGAAACGGCTAACATAGTGAGTCAGTTGAAAACTCAAATTACAAATCTACAAAGCCGTGAAGCTGCTAGTGCCGAAGAGATAAGAGATTTGAGGGCAAGAGATCATAGAAGACAAGAGCAACTAGATCAGCAACAAATTCAAATCACTCAACTTCAAGGAATTGTACAAGATTTGTTAAAGCCTCTCGGAATGTCAACTCACGACAATGTTGAAATCCCTCAACCCAGTACAGAAGCAAACACAGAGAGTTTGAATCAAGAGGCACCTTCATCTGATCCACAGAAAGACAAAGCTCCAAATGATGATGAAATTGTTTCTGGATCACAAGATATCTTCGATGTTGATTCTTTAATTAATCAGCAAGGAGAAGGGATGGAAATAGAAGATGAAGAAAAAGAGAAGGAAGAAGAGAAAGAAAAGGAAGAAGAGGCACAGGAGGTTGTTATAACTGATGATGTGTTGAAAGTGTATATATATTTTTATAAAGATTTTTACACAGTTAGTTTTAAAAAGAGTTTTCACCAAAGACTAACCACACACACACCGGGAAAGTGTACCCGTCGGATAGCAATATAGTAAAGGTAAAAACCGGATATCAATCCTTGGATACGGTGGAATGCAATAATAATCCGGAACTAAGATTCAATCAAGTGATGGTAAAAATATATTTTGAAGAGTTTGTTTAATTAACTAGCATGCAATTTATATAAAACTAAACTAAAACCACAAGTCAAACAATCAAGAAGAAAATATCACTTTGGTGTCGAATCCATCTAGATTACTTTCAATACATTCATAGAAACATGGCAAATTAGTAAGAGACATGCTATGAAAACAAAAATCAAAACACTCCTACAAGCCAAGATGTTGTTGTTGATGTATGGTGATCCTCTTGATGTTGTATTCCCTCCAGTATGCTTGAAAAGTGGCTGGAACAAGGTTGATTCGGAGCTCAAACAGTAGGTTTTTGCTCTTGTTGCTGAATTTCTGAATGAGAGATAAACTTATGTATTTATAGACTGAACGGGGCACGACCGGGCCAGGAGGGAAGGTATGACCGTGCCTGTCACTATGGCGCGACCGTGCCAAAGAACTAGCACGGTCATGGTACAGAGGGTTGACCGATCCAGAGCTTCTATTGGGTCCCATTGAACGAGAAGTACGGCTCTGATTACACGCGGGCGTGGGGTGTTGGAGCAAGGTTGTGCTCGAGAAAATGGCTTGGCGTGGTCGTGCTAGATGCGGGGCGCGACCGTGTATAGGGTTTGCAAGCTTGGCGCGGTTGTGCCAAGTAGGGGGCATGACTGTGACTCCAACTCAGAAACCCTAAAACTTAAACTTTTATCCTGGAATTCCCTTGTTTGTTCACCCGGCTTCACAAAAACCTACAAATCTGAAAATGAAGCAAATAAGTGTCTAAACGTTGAAAATAACAAAGAATTGACCGTGAAATTAGTGAAGTTTTGTGCCAAAAATATGTGTAAATTCTAACACATCAAACAACCCCACAATTGAATCTTGCTTGTCCTCAAGCAAAAATCAAAATAAAACAAAACTTCCAATGGAACTAAGGATTAATTCAGAAAACCGTAAGCCTTAATAAACTTCTATAGGTTTGACAAGTTTTCTAAGAAATGCAAAATTGACTAAATGAAACCAAAGGAGCCTAATGGAGTAACAACTGAATGAGCAAATGAATATGCCTAGGAAATCATTAGCATGCACCTTTGTGCTTCTCACAATGTTCACACACTCGGGTATATATGATCATACAAGTAATGGTGTATGTATAGAATACTCAAATGCCAAGACAATGAATCATGAAAAAATCATAAGCTTGTTAAAAGATCAAATCTCTACCAACTAACATGAAATAAAGCATAAATCAAGAGGGCTTTAAACGGGTTGTAACTTGGCAATGGCTAAGGGTAAGAAAGTTGAATTTAAAAGTGGCTAAATGGCTAAAAACCCGGCGGCTATGCTAGCTCAAAAACTAAAACAATTTCAAATATGAAAAATAAATTAACTAATACTTCAGTATAGATAAGAGCTACGACCGAATTATTTCCATCTTTTCTCACAAAATTGCTCTAATCGGCTATAATTCACCTAATTTTGGTATATTTTTTCTATTTATTTTCTTTTGAAGGAAACTAAGTCAATATGCATATTTCCTTAGTTAAAAACTTCTCAAGAATTTGAAGATTACAACAAAATAAAAGCTATAAAATTAACATTAGCCAACCGGATTGGTAACACGGGTGCAAAATAAAATAAAAAGGCAAATGAAGGTTTAATGGCATTGTAATGTGGGTAATAAAAGAAAAACACGGGATAGGCTCAACGTGGCTAATTAGTGGATGTGTTCGGGTGGCGGAAAAATAGAAATAAAAGGCTAACACAATGGTTTATCCTAATGCCTCAATTATATTTATTCAATATTTATGTTCATGATTTCAAAATGTATACTAAAAGCAAGTTCTAATAAGCATGAAATATCTGGCACACTCAAATCCGCAAAAACGAGAGCAAACAATGTCTAAAGCTATCAAGGCTCAAAAATAAACTCACGAAAACGGAAAGGAATGGGTGTAAGCAAAAGGGTAATGCAATTCATTCGTTTAACCCACTAAAAGTCATGGTTATCACAAAAAATTGGGTTTGACTCGATGTAATTTCTATCTCAATTGCATTCAAAAAATCAAACCTCTGTTATTTACTAAAAATGTGAATGCTAAACGGTTAACTTTTAATCTATTTTTGTGTTTTTAATTTTTTTTAATTGATTTAGTGTCAATAAAAATTATGAAGGAAGATTCTGCAAAAACTAAGTGATAAAAAGCTAAAAGTACAAACATCGCGTGAATAAATTATGAAGGAAGATTCCGTAAAAAATGAAGTGAGAACTGAAACTTCCCACATTTCGATCTCGGTCAAACGCAAAAAACCTACCCAAAAAAATGGCGTTACACGCAGTTCCACAATTCCAAGATATAATCAAGACTAACAACATCAAACACAGATCAGTAACATCAAGCCAAAATATATACGTGAAAAGTAAGTACAAATATCTACAAACGATACAAAAGAAACAAAAGTACAACAAAAGAAAGAACAACAAACGCCGTAGCGTGATGCAAAGCTTGTACAGAATATAATCAAGTACAACTCACAAAAATGATACCAAAAGGCAATGGGAGGTACTACTCCCACTACGTACCCTCCAGGTCGATGTCGGTTGCACCGCCTCCCTCGGCTCCTCCTGCTGGTGGTGGTGATGGTGATGGCTGATGATGCAGTGATAGTGGTGGCTGATGCTGCAGTGATGGTGGTGGCTGAAGCTGCGGTGATGGTGGTGGCTGATGCTATAGTGTTGGTGGTGGCTGATGCTGGTGTTCAAGCTGCTTGAAGAACGGGAGGGGAACCACGTATGGCGCCACGCCAGCAGCAGCAGCAGTGAACTTGAACTCATACTGCCAGGTCTAGTAACACATGAATAGGTCCTACGGAATGATAACCGGAGGTGGTGGTGGTGGCGGAGGCGGAGGAGGTGGTGGAGCAAGCGAATCGGCCTCATGATGTCCGTGCTCATGCTGCTCGTGCTCCTGTAGAGCCGCGTGAACCTGGTGGGGTCTGGACCCGGAAGATCTGGTTTCCAGACCCGACCCCATCAATCCACTAATCGCACTCCTCCAGGTGCGTGACGAGCCACGTGCATATTCCTCGGTGTCTGCACGGTCATCACCACGGTCTCGGCCACCGGGGTCAAGTCTGCAATCAACTCGTCCGTCAACAGATGATAGTGCCTGGCGATCTTGGTACTGACCGCCATAAATGTCACTTGTGACCTCTCTCCCCGAGTTGTTCACTAGGTAGCCCTCTATAGAGTGTGCAAGATTGAAGTTGCGTGGGCGTACCAAGTAGAACAAATAGAACAGCTCCTTCAAATTCACTACGGTCTCCCCCTGGCCTCGTCCTGAAATGGAATAAACGATGCAGCGATATAGCACACGGTGTAATGTATCCCGAAGGCTTGAAGACTTGGTCAAACTCTAATCATAATGCGAAAGCCAAAATCGTGCCAAAACTGGTCTTTCTCCTCCTTGCTCGGGTACTCTGTCATACCATCAGTAAATAACTTCGTCTGAATCTCATCGGGCTACCGACATCACCCGCCACTCCCCGCCGAGCCTAAATCTCACTGTCTCTGGCTGCTCTAAGTCTGCGCATGGGTAAACGAACTCGTATGTCAAGAAAAACTACAACACAAGCTCGACATACTGGACGGGGGGCAATCTAAACAATCGGCGTCAGGGGGCGGTAACCAAATCATTCCATCGGTCCGTCTAACCGATGGCATCAAGTGCTCCAAAGTCAAGACGTCGCCCGGCCAATATATGATGCCGACGTGGCCATAAAACCTCTAAACGATGCTCGTACTCTGGCTCGGTGTGGTCGAACTAGAGGTACAGATGGTCTCTGTTGCCTGCCATCTGCAAAAACAGCAATCTGAACAAATCGGAAAATTTTTATGAAGAGGCACGACCGTGCCTAAGCCAGATAATCGGCCCATAGTCGCGCTGTGGCCGACCACGGGTAGTCCCAACCCGGAAGCATGGTCGCGCCATGTCAGGACACGACCGCGCCTGGGTCAAAAGTATAGACCACGACCACGCTAGAGTGTCACACGACCTCGCCTAGACCAAACCCAAGTTGGCACGACCACGCTATTGGGGACACGGCCACGCTTAACCAAAAACTACTTCCCGGAAACTATTCAAGCCAGGCACGACTGCGCCTGGTCAGGAGCACGGTCGTGCTCAACCCAAATTAGGGTTTCAGATTTAAAAAATTTGCATTTTAAGCACGATTATGAAGGGGCTTTTAGTACAAAAACAATTCCAGGAGGTAAATCTAAGGATTCTAAACATATAACATCGACAAACAACAAATAAACAGGCAAAAATTAGGAAAACCTAAAACTAGCTAAAACCCTAGATCTAAACACGAATGAAAGAGGAAAGGAGATCGACCCGTACCTTAAATCATTAAGACGGAGATCAAAGAGCTGGAATATAAGGGCAAATCGCAATGGGGGTCGGTCTATCATGGGTTGTTTGAGGGGGGAGGGGGTAAATCTGAGATGTTTAAGCTTTAAAATCAATTTATACAGGCCCCCCAAACAACGGAGCACGACCGCGCCAAGTGCTAAGGCACGAACGCGCCTAGGGTTTGAGGCACGACCGTGTCAATAAGGGGCACGACGCGTCTCTTGCCCAACAGACACAGAACCCTGATTTTTTATGCAGACTTTACCAAACCCGACTGCGATTCTTGCAAACTAAAATTTCTAAAAATTCAGAAGACATACCTGTGAAATTCCAATCCATATCCCCAATCCGCTCGATCCAAAACACGTTCCGAATACCTAAACTCAAAACTAAATGATAAACTCATAGAAAAATGGAAATAAAAATAGGGAAATAAAGATAGAAGGTAAAAACTAGAAAATATTACCAAAGATGATACCGAAACAGGCTATGTTTATTAACGAGTCGTTAGCTAGACTAAAGTCCCCGAATTCATTAGTCTTGGGGTGGAGGTCAACTACCTCCGATGGCGGGTCAACCGGTCCGTCAATGTATGGTTTGAGATGAAGACCGTTGACTTTGAAGATCCTCCCATCTTCAGGCTTAATCTCGATGGTCCGATAAGGAAACACCTCCCTAACCGTGTAGGGACCCGTCCATCGGGACTTCAACTTCCGAGGAAACAAACGCAACCTAGAGTTATAAAGCAACACACGACCACCCACTCGGAATTCCTTCTTGTACTTCAAGCGTCGGTTATGTAAACTGTTAGTGCACTCCTTTTAAATCATAGAGTTTGCATAGCTTGATTCGTCAACTCATCAAGCTCGTGAATCTGAGTGAACCGGTTCTCACCCACGCTCACCAAGTCAAGATTCACCACCTTCAACGCCCAACAAGCCTAATGCTCTAACTCCACCGGAAGATGGCACGATTTCCCTTATATCAACCTAAAAGGTGTGGTACCAATAGGCGTGTTATACGCAGTCCGAAAAGCCCAAAGTGCATCATTTAACCTGTCTGACCAATCATTACGGTTCTGACCAACCGTTTTCTCCAAAATCTGCTTTATGCTCCCTTTCGTGACCTCTACCTGTCCACTGGTCTGTGGATGGTAGGCTGTGGAGAATCTATGGTTCACACCATATCGTGATAGTGCCTTCTCCAACTAAGATTTGGAGAAGTGGGTCCCGCGGTCACTAAAAGAGCTTTGGGGGCAGCAAAGCGTGAGAACAACTTAAAGCCGGACAACCACCCTAGCATTATTAGTGGGCAAGGCTTGAGCCTCCGCCCACATAGAAACGTAATCAACGACCACTAGGATATAACGGTTGTCACAAGAAGCTGGGAAAGGTCCCATAAAATCAATACCCTAGACATAAAAAATCTCACAAATCTGGATGTTGTTCTGGGGCATCTCGTTACTCGACGAAATGTTGTTTGCCTGCTGGAAAACGTCACAAGCATGGATCATCTCATGAGCATCCTGGAAGATGGTAGGCTAGAAGAAACCGGAGTCAAAGACCTTCTTCGTGGTCAAGGTAGCTCCATGGTGTACACCTGCTGGTCCCTCATGGCAGTGTCTAAGCACCTGACGTGCCTCATCACCAAACACACACCTGTGCACGATTTAATCAGCCCCGACCCGACTCAAAACAGATAGGGATCCTCCCAAAGATAGTGCTTCACATCCGAAAAGAACTTTCGCTTATGCTGATGCGTTAAGCTCTTAATCACAATCCCACTAACAAGATAGTTTGCGAAATCAACATACCAAGGACACTCCTCATCCTGTGTCTATATGTGCATGAGAAACTCGTGGGGGAAGTTGTCATTTATGGATGACCCCATAAGCTCAGATGAAGCAGAGCACTCAAGATGGGACAAGTGTTCCGCAACGACATTCTCCACGCCCTTCTTATCACGGATTTCAATGACGAACTCCTGAAGCAGCAAAACCCACCGGATCAGTCGGGGTTTGGCATCCTGCTTGCTGAACAAGTGCCGAAGAGTTGCATGGTCAGTTAATACAATGGTCATTGATAGGACGAGATATGACCGCCCAACAGCGAAATCACTCGCGTTACATATAATCTCAAATGGCAGCTTCCAATCAGGAGCCACCATGATAGGGGCATTCATCAACTTCTCCTTCAACAGATTGAATGAACTAAGGCACTCATCGGAGAACACAAACTGGGCTTCCTTCTCAAGAAGCTGGGTCATCGGTAGGGCAATCTTAGAAAAATCTCAAATAAAGCGTCTTTAAAAGCCCGCATGACCAAGGAAGCTCCAAATGGATTTCAAAGAAGTGGGTGGGGGCAGCGTAGATACGGTATCAATCTTAGCTCAATTAAGCTCAATCCCCGCTCGTGAAACCTTGTGCCCAAGCACAATGCCTTCCTTCACCATGAAGTGGCACTTCCCCCAATTCAACACCAGGTTGGCCTCCTCACACTTGGATAACGTCCTCTTCAGATTCCCTAGACAATGATCGAAGGAAATCCCAAGCACAGAAAAGTCATCCATGAAAACCTCCATGGAGTCCTCGATCATATCATGAAAAATGGCCACCATGCAACGCTAGAAGGTGGCCGGAGCATTACACAATCCAAAGGGCATCCGCCGATAAGCAAATGTGCCATAGGAACATGTGAATGTCATCTTCTCCTGGTCCTCAGAAGCAATCGGGATCTGAAAGTAGCCAGAGAAGCCATCCAGGAAATAGTAGAACATCTTCCCCGACAATCTCTCCAACATTTGATTAATGAATGGGAGGGGAAATTGGTCCTTCCTAGTAGCATCATTGAGTTTGCGGTAATCGATGCAAACTCTCCAACTTGTGACTGTACGAGTATAAATCAGCTCATTCCTCTCGTTGGTGATAACAGTCATACCTCCCTTCTTGGGAACCACCTGAACCGGGCAAACCCAAGGTGAATCAGAGATGGGATAATCAAACCAGCGTCAAGTAGCTTAATCATCTCTTTCTTCACCACCTCCTGCATGTTCGAGTTCAACCTCCTCTGCTGCTGCATAACCGGCCTGAAATCAACCTCCATAAGGATCTTATGGGTGCAAAAAGAGGGATTAATTCCCTTAATGTCCATAATCCACCATAAAATGGCCTGCTTGTGCTGCTTCAACACCTCCAACAACCTCTCTTTCTCATCACTCGTCAAAGAAGAGGCGATAATAACCGGTAATCGAGACTCACCATCTAAAAAGGCATACTCCAAATGGTTCAGGAGCTCCTTAAGCTCAACAGGTGGTGGTTCCTCAACAGAAGGCTGTTCTTTCGGCTCAGACTCTCTATCCATAATCTCAAACACCTCTACACACGGGGGTATCTCATAGCCCTTTAGGCCATACACCTAATCCTTAAACTGATCATCACCGACTGGATCAAGTGTCTCCCCCCATACAATCTGCGTGTCCAGGGACTCCTCCTCAACTGTGTCCTGGAGATGATCACTCACACAAGAATATACAGTCTCAACGAAGTAGAGTGAATCATCCTGATTTTGGATGTGCTGCATGAATCTCCCAACGTCAAAGGTCACCTCTCTTCATCCACCCTCAGTGTAAGCCTGCCCGAATACACATCAATCAGGGCCTTGGCGGTGGCCAGGAACAGTCGACCTAGGATAATAGGGACATTCTTGTCCTCATCCATGTCCAGAATCACAAAGTCTATAGGAAACACAAAACGATCAACCTTTACCAACCTATTCTCAACTATCCCTCGCGGATACTTTACCGAGCGATCGACAAGCTGGATACTCATGCGTGTTGGCTTAGGTTCTCCCAACTCACCAAGGTCAGCTAAGGCATTGCTAACCGACAAGCTCCCTATCAAACAAGGGATGGTGAAAATCCCCGGATCTTTCCTCTTCTCGGGCAGCTTGTTCTGAAGCATGGCCGAACACTCCTCGTTCAACGTCACATGAGACAACTCCTCTAATTTCCTCTTGTTCGTGAGGATGTCCTTCAAGAACCTCGCATACTTAGGCATCTAGAGCCTCCACAAATGGCAAGTTGATATGCACCTGCTTAAACAAAGACAAAAACTTACCATACTACTCCTCCATCTTCTGTTTCTTTAACCTGCCTCTCGGGAGCGTGACATGCTCGCCGGCATATCTCTCGGCGGCGTCTCATCCGGAATCTCAATCACAACCTCTTCCTCGGAAGATGCATGCACAGGGACCGGTGGATCTGGTCTTGTGGCTCTACCGCTCCTCAAGGTGATGGCCTTCACATGAGCCTTGGGATTAGCCTCAGTGTTGCTAGGCAGGCCACCTGGCGGTCTCTCAGAATTAAGCTTCACTATCTGCCCAACCTGATTTTCTATGGTCTGGATCGAAGCTTTCTGATTCCTCAGCTCAGTCTCGTGCGTATGAAAACGCTCCTCTATGTAACGGTTCTGCTTCTCGGACAACTGATTCTCACTCTCCGAGTTGGCAAGCAGCCGTGCAACCATGTCCTCCAGACTGGATTTACCATCAGATGCCGGCAGAGGACTGCTGCTAGAACCTTGGCCTTGAAAGTGGCCCTGCTGAGGTCTGGAATGGGAACCCTGTCCCTAAGACTGGTGGGACTGATGCTGGAATGGTGGGCGCTGAGTGAATCCGGGTGGGTTCTGGCCACTGTTGCCAGATTTCCAGCTGAAGTTCGGGTGATTCCTCCACCTCAGATTATATGTGTTGCTGTATGGATTATTCTAGGCACGATTCTGGTTAGACATGAAGTCAACCTGCTCGTGGGTCCCCAGATCCCCGATCTGACAAGCACTCGTGGGATGCGCCCCACCACATAACTCACACAAGGACTGAGCCTTGTGGACCTGCATCTGGTCGATCTTGGTGGAAAGTGCTTCGACGTGGGCAGCTAAAGAGGTGATTCCATCCACGTGATGGATACCTTGCCTCTGAGTCCTCACTCGAGGAGTGTGCTAAGTGTACCTCTTCGACGCCACCTTCTCTAGCAAGTCATATGCCTCCTGGGGTGTCTTTGTTCCTATGTCACCGCCCGCGTATGCGTCGATCAACTGCTTCCCCGACATATCTAGACCATTGTAGAAGGTCTCACACTGTTGCCACTTCAACAATCCATGGTGGGGAACTTTCCTCATTAGTTTCTTGAATCTCTCCCACGCCTCATAGATCATCTCCCCGTCATCCTGCTGGAAGGAAAGAATCCTAGCCCTCAATTTTACTGTTTTCTCTAGAAGTAAGTACTTCTCTAAGAATTTAGCAGCCATCAGGTCCCAAGTACTAATGGATCGAGGGGAAGTGATAGTAATCAAGCCTTGGCTCGATCCTGTAAGGAAAACGGGAACAATCGGAGCTGAATAGCATCGTCGGTAGCGTCACGGATTTTGAATGTGGCACAAATCTCTAAAAAACCGGCCAGATGAGTATTGGGATCCTTGCCATAAAACTGCCACATGTTCTGCAACATCTGGATGATGCTGGATTTGATCTCGAATTGATGTGTTCCAATAGTCGGCCTATTGATGCTTGAATCCAAACCCTCAAGTGTTTGTTTTCCAAAATTTCGAAAGCCTCCGACCCGCATCCGCGTCCGCCATCTCTTCTACCTCCTCGGCGGGAGTTGAGAACATACAAGATCTGTAAGACAAGTTAGATTTAAATGGACGTACCTAGGAAAAGGAAACACAAGTTACACACATTAATAATTAGAATAAAAATAAAAATAAAAGTAAAAATGAAAAATAAAATAAAATAAAAATATATATATACAAATGCGACAAGAAATAACAAATAGAAATGCAAACAATTTATACACGAAAATTGCAAAATAACAAACAAGAAGATATGATATGCACACAAATATATACTAAATGACTAAAAAATAATTCCAATCATTCTGGCAAAACCGTATACCCGGCAACGGCGCCAAAAACTTGATAAGTGTATATATATTTTTATAAAGATTTTTGCACAATTAGTTTTAAAAAGGGTTTTCACCAAAGACTAATCACACACACACCGGGCAAGTATACCCGTCGGATAGCAATATAGTAAAGGTAAGAACCGTCTATCAATCCGTGGATATGGTGGAATGCAATAATAAACCGGAACTAAGATTCAATCAAGTGATGGTAAAAAGATACTTTGAAGAGTTTGTTTAATTAACTAGCATGCAATTTATATAAAACTAAACTAAAATCACAAATCAAACAATCAAGGAGAAAAGATCACTTCGGTGTCGAATCCATCTAGAATACATTCAATACACTCATAGAAACATGGCAAATACACGAAACATAAATTGACCAAATTCTTGTCAAAGACATTCAATCATATGACCATTCGGAAAGCTAGAATGAAAGACACAGACTAACCACCTAAAATCATGCAATAAAGCTCACGTGTTGTAATCATGTTAATATTTATAAAAATTGAACTAGCTTCTGATTAAGGTACACCAATCCAACAAATAATCAGAAATTTAGTATGAGAAACACACTACCCACCTCAAGTTGATTTAATTAGACAACCGCATGCACTTCTTCAACATACAATGTTCATACAAAGTTCATATAAAATAGGAGAATGTGTCAACAAATCCTAGATAAACATAAAAATAAGAATGAAACACCATAATAAATACTTTGTCTTTCCAAACATAAGAATAAGGATACATATACAAGAATCATAAATCATAAACAAGACTTCAATCACCATTCCTAGTCAAATGCCATAAACTAGCATACAAACATACACTAATCCATGAATACAAGCATAAACCATAAGTTTTCCAACTTAATATGGCGTACACAAATACAAGTCTTGAGAACAACTTTAGATACTAGAATACATAATTTCATTCAAGAATATTCATATGATTGTCATAATATTAGCATAATGATTGCCAAAAATCCATGAATGTTGTCAAACGATTCTAAACTTCATCTAAACCAAAGTGAACAAGAGTTTTAGCTCATCATAAGCACAAGAATGACAAATAAGTAGGAAAAAATAGTAAGAGACATGCTATGAAAACAAGAATCTAACCACTCCAACAAGCCTAGATGTTGTTGTTGATGTATGGTGATCCTCTTGATGTTGTATTCCCTCCAAGATGCTTGAAAAGTGGCTGGATAAAGGTTGATTCGGAGCTCAAACAGTAGGTTTTTTCTCTTGTTACTGAATGTCTGAATGAGAGTAAAACTTTTGTATTTATAGACTGAAGGGGGCACGACCGCGCCAGGAGGGAAGGCACGACCGTGCCTGTCACTGTGGCGCGACCATGCCAAAGAACTAGCACGGTGGTGTAGAGGTTTGACCGATCCGGAGCTTCTATTGGGTCCCATGGAACGAGGAAGTACGGCTCTCAGGTCATGGGTCAAACTCCCAGGATTACACGCGGCCGTGGGGTGTTGGAGCACGGTTGTGATCGAGAAAATGACTTGGCGCGGTCGTGCCAGATGCGGGGCGCGACTGTGTCTAGGGTTTGCAAGCTTGGCGCGGTCGTGCCAAGTAGGGGGCACGACCGTGCCTCCAACTCAGAAACCCTAAAACTTCAACTTTTATCCTGGAATTCCCTTGTTTGTTCACTCAGCTACACAAAAACCTACAAATATGAAAATAAAGCAAATAAGTGTCTAAACGTTGAAAATAACCAAGAATTGATCATGAAATGAGTGAAGTTTTGTGCTAAAAAGTTGTGTAAGTTCTATCACATCAACTAAAATAAAGAAGAATGATAAAGAGTAATCAGATGATGATGACAGTAGCAGTGGTAGTTCTGATATTGGTGGTGGTGGATCAAATAACAATGATTCAGTGATGAAAATGATTCGATTAAAGCTTATGAGAAGTATGAATACGTAGAGAAACAAACTTCTGCCGAAGGCGATGGAAATGTCATAGGAAAGATGGAGAAAGTGGTGGATGAAAGAAATCCTTTTAGTGAACAAATGGAAGAAAGTACTACGGATGAAGCTCAAACAGATTCTACTACAAAGAAGGAGGTATTTGATAAAATTTTGCTATGTCTGTTTCTAAAACAAGTCACAAGCTGCAGACATTACCGAGATGGGACATTAGAGATTTAAGTCATATCAAATTGATTAATCCATCAAACAACACACTTGCTTCTGATTTTGAGAAATCCTTGAGAAATCAGTGTGAACAAGATAGTTTTACATCATTTCAGCCACAAGTTCCAAAGTGTGAAAATATCAAGAAGAAATACAGGTCAATTGCTCAAATAAAGTTTAGATACATAGTCAAACCAGCTGATACGGTGACGTCTGTGTACTTTCCTGATAGGAAGGAGAGCTTTATCAAAGATTTTAACAAATGGTTCTATGATTCCAAGACTCATGAAGCTGTTATTCAACAGAGAGGATTACCAGAATTCAGAGTTTTTGACCCAATAGATCTTTTTAGTTTGTCCGATGAAGATCTCAATATTCTGTATTACAACTCGATCTAGTGTGACATGAGCACGATGATAAAGAATGAGGCAAAGTTGTATATGAGGGTTGTTGCTAGATGTTTGTCGATGAGAGCAGAAGCGAAGATATCTCATTAATACAAGTAAAGAATTTGTGATTATCTCTTTCATATGGCGTTTTATTCTTTATTCGGAGTTTGATTCGTCGGTTTTGATCTTATTATCTCTCGGATTGTTTCCGCCTTTCCTAGAGATATTCGGTGTTTGGATAGCTTGGAATATAGTAGATCGGGAGGACTAATAAATTCTTCAAATGCTTTAGATTGGGACTGACCCCATTCGTACTTTACCTCTTTGCGTGTCAACTTTGTTAGTGGTGAAGCTATTCTCGAGAAGTCCTGAATGAACCTTCGATAGTAACCTGCCAATCCTAGAAAACTCTGAATCTCGGTTGGCATCTTTGGCATTTCCCATTCCTGCACTACCTCTATCTTATCCGGGTCAACCATAATGTTGTTTGCGTAGATAACGTGACCTAAGAATTGGACTTCCTTAAGCCAGAACGCGCATTTAGAGAACTTGGCATACAACTTTTCTTTCTGTAGCGTCTCTAGTACCTCACGAAGATGACAAGCATGATCGCTTTCACTCTTCGAATAAATGAGTATGTTATCTATAAACACTATCACCGTGTTAGGACAAAGTTTGTAATGACAAAAGCTTGTAATAGTTAGATTTAATGTCTTTATGTTTTTGTTATGTAAATGTCAAATGTCACTAAGTGTTTTACAAGTATAGCCTAAGTTCGCCTCGTCTATCAGAGGCGAACTTAATAAGTTCGTTTAGGTATAACTAAGGCGAACTTGTTAAGTTCGCTTAAGCTGTTAGAGGCGAACTTAATAAGTTCTCTTATCTCAGGTCAGTTGGTTATATATATGTGTGTTTACAGAGTCAGACATAACGAACAAGAAAGAACAAGAGAGATCAGATCAGAGAAGTCCGATTGAGTCTGTAAACATCATTGTGATTTGAAATACGAATTGAGAAGGTTATTTACTTGCTTGTTTGCATTGTCTTTTATGCGTATAAACGTTGACTCATTGGATTCCGCATTCCGAGTAAACGTCACGTCTTATCACGAGATCGATCCGTAGACGCGCCATGAGGACCTACAAGTGGTATCAGAGCATTTGCTCGTGATTCTTGTTGATTCTAGACGATTTTATATGCAAATTGACATCAAATTCATCATTTTTGAGTTTCTCATTTCAATGGAGTTTTCAAGACTGATTTTGATCTGATTTGGTGTTTTTGAAGAGGATTATGATGAAATTGATCCGATAGAAAGCTTTTAATTGACAAATTACACAATCCTACGGTCCAATTTTGTTTAATTCCTTCAATTCAGTGATTAATGACGATTTTTGAATGTTCTTGGTTCGCGAGTTTGGGCTGAAGAAGTTCTTGATCAAGATTCTGTTAGGGCAAGCGAACTTGCTGATTTCTTGTGTAGGCGAACTTAGCAGCAGGCGAACTTGTCAACTTCGCTTCTCACAGGGTTAAGCAAACTTATTTTAGGCAAACTTAAGCAGATTTCAAGTTTCTAGTTTAAGCAAACTTATTAAGTTCGCTTCTCATTAAGTTCGCTCGGGTGTATCAGAGGTGAACTTATTATCTTCGCCTGAGGGTAAGACTGTTCAACACTTGGAAATTTTTCAGAAATTTTTTTTTAAATGGCAAATATGGTTCAAGTCACGAATATGTTCAATTATGACAATGAGATCGGTACACCTCAAAAACCTCCAAAGTTGTTGAATCTAGCTGATTATTCAAATTGGAAATATCGGTTTGACCAGTTCGTATCTTTACCGATACTAGTTTGCGGATTCCGATTTTGGAAGGATATACGCATCCTACTTATTCGTGGATGTGAAGAAGAGTAGAAAGGAGTAACTAAAGAAGCAGTTCCTGGTCTTTAAACATTTTCAAAACGAATCCTTGGATGATCTTGCTACAAGATTATATCATCTTCTTAGTGAACTGGCTAGTGCATCTGTGGTGTATGAGACTGAGGAAATCAATGATAAATTCTTGGAGGCTTTACCATCAAAATTTGATGTGTATACGGTTTTAATCAAAGAGAATATTAAGTACAAAACCATGTCTCTTGAAGAAGTTCTAGGGAAGATTCAGTCGCATGACATGAATATGAAGAAGAAAGAGACTAATATGGAGCATATCCAGGATCCCTCAATGTATTTTGCCAAATCTACTGGTAAATCTGGTACTGGTGTGGCATTCTTTTCTGGTGATGCTCAAGAGTCTTCAAATGATCAGTGTTCCGGAGTTCCAATTTATTCTAGTCATTCAAGCCATTCTGGATTTTCTGCGACAACAGCTTCAACATCATCTGGATCTCATTTGAATCAGAAAGTTGCTGATGATTATCTTGCTATGTTTTCATCTTTCATGGCATCATATGAGAATTTTATTGGAGGGAAAATACATGATCCTGAGGTTATAGAAGAAGATTTCAGACAGATTAACCCTGTTGATCTGGAAGAAATGAATATCAAATGGAATATGGCCATGTTGATGCGTCAAGCTAAAGATTTCTTGAAGAAAACAAGCAGAAAATATATTGGTTCAAATAGTCGATCTCGTATGGGTTTTGATAAAAGCAAAGTTCGATGCTACAACTGTCAAGAGTATGGTCACTTTGCTAAGGAGTGTGTGAAGCCGAAGGTAGAATTTGATTCTCAAAAGAAGCAGAATAATTTTCAAAACAATCAGCCTAATTTTCAGCATAATAGGAATCAATCACATGGTTCTTCTGGTAATACAAATCATGCATCTGCATCATCAGCATTGGTTGCTAAAAAGGACAAAAATTATGACTAGGGCATTCATCTGGAAGGCTTGGTGGGTGTTGTGAGTCAGGCTTTTGTTGCAGAAATTCATTCTGAAAAACCAGAGGAGTCGACCGATGATGAAAGTTCTAGTGATGATTCTTGTGATGGTGACAGCGTTCCAAGCGTTGATGATGAGGTAGAACAAGGGAAGAATATTGATTCTGATGCTGCATTAGGGGTTGCTGAGGAGGATATTGTTCTTACAGAAAATGCTTCAGTTGGTGATGATTCAGAGAATATTCCTATTTCCAAAGTATTCATGGCAGACATGTTTGATCCGTCTAAGGTAAAAGACTCTGTTTGTCATATTTACTATTCTAACTGCGTTTCTGTTAAAGATAAACTACAAAAGGTCATGGATGATAACACAAACTTGATTTGTGACATGAAATCAATGCATTCAGTTAATCAGAAACTGAAAGATAATGACAAGCTGTGCATTGATAGAATTGAGTCTTTGAAAAGAGACTGAAATTCTCTTGGGCTAAAATACAAAGAGCAGGGTTATCATCTAGATATGGCTTATGCTGAAATAGAAAAACGTAATGAAGCTGTTGCCCAAAAGAATAAAGAAATATCTGAAAAAGAGTCTGAGGTGATCAAACTTCATCGAAAGTTGGAACAATTTGAAAGTTCTTCAGTTGTTTTGGATTATTTTAACTCAAATGCTGATCCTACTAAGCGTGTTGCGGGTATTGGATTTATTCCTCCACCGTTTAATGCAAATTATGTGGTGGAACCTGAAATCTTAAATGAAGAGGAGATAGATCCAAAAACTGTGTTAAAGGTGAATCCGGTAACTGGGGAGGATATGGTGTATGAGTCTGATTCTGAAGATGAGATGTTCGATGAAAAGAAGGTCGAAGGCATTCCAAAAGAAGTGAAAATTGATTACCCAACAGTTGTTAAAAATGTTACTCGAGATAGATGCATTATGACTGAACCCGAAGAAGTGAAAGTTGTTCTAACTAAACTTTCTCCAATCTTATAGTCAAGTGGGTTTGTTGCGGCTGGTTATCAAAAAGTAAATTCTTCAAAGGTGCCAACACAGACTTATGTTCCAAAGAAGCCCATAAATTGTTCTGGACTTTCCTCTGAAGCTTATTCCTCTAATGGATCTTCAAATTCAAAGAAAACCTCTTATTTCAGAACTTATCAAGAAAGAAGAGTGTGTTTTCATTGTAATGAGGATGGTCACATTTTGATCAATTGTCCATACAAGAACCAGGGTAAAATGAAGACTGTTCCTTCACAACCAAAAGTGGTGAAGATTCTGAAAAGAAAAGATGAGGGAAAGTCGTCTTCTAGTTTGGAGAAAAATTTGACTGGTCGATCTTTTGTTAAATCCTCTGGATTTAAACAACAGGATAAATTGAATGCTAAATCTTTTGTATGCAAAGAGAAGCTTGACATTCCTAATGTTGGAATTTCAAAAGATTCTCATCAGGAAGTTAAATTGTCTAGACCTCAAAGGAGAAGAAGAAACAGAAAATTAAAGAAAATTTTGGAAACATCTGAATCTGACAATAAAATATCAAATAATGTTTTTCAAAATAATCAACATGGTTCTTCTTTGAAAAGGTCTGATTGTCAAACTTCTGTTCCAAAAGTGAATGATAAGATTGATTGTAAATTACAAGAAGTTGTTTATTTTGATAAATCTGGACGACCCAAGACCACGATGGCTTGGGTTCCACTTTCTAACTGATTCTCGTTGTTTATGTAGGGACAACGAAGGAGGACTATCAACAATACATGGTATGTGGATAGTGGTTGCTCTCGACATATGACAGGGAATGTTAGATTGCTTGAGGATGTAAAACAAATTGATGGAGGTTATGTCGCTTTTGTGGGCAATAAAGGCGGGTACATAATTGGCCAGGGTACGTTAAAGAATGACAAAGTCAAATTTGAAAAGGTGAATTATGTTGAGCAGCTGGAACACAATCTTTTAACCGTATCACAAGTCTGTGACAAGAAGTTTTCATTCCATTTCAACGATAATGAATGCTATATTCTAAAACCGGGATTTGTAATTCCTGATGAATGGATTCTCATGAAGGCTCCGAGGAGAAATGACACGTGTCCTTGACATGAGTGTCGCCACTACAACGGATTTAATTCCTACATGTTTACTCTCCAATATTGTGGCACATGAAGCTAGCTCACATTAACTTTAGGAAGATGAACTACATTGTTAGGAATGATCTTGTTCTTGGTATTCCGAAGATGAAATTCTCAGTTCCTGATGATTGTATTCCGTGCAAGAAGGGGAAGCAAAAAAAGAAATCTCACAAATCTAAATCGACGAATTCTATCGTAACTCCCTTGGAGTTGCTGCATATGGATTTGTTCGGTCCTATCAGTATTAGGAGCATTGGTGGGAAATCATACTGCTTGGTAGTAACTAATGATTACTCCAGATTTTCATGGGTTAAATTTCTTTCTTCTAAAGCTGAAACCACTGAGTTGGTACAATACTTAATCCTGGGTTTGGAAAATTTATTCAATCTGAAAGTCAGAAAAATAAGGAGTCACAATGGCAGCGAATTTAAGAATAGCAAAATGGGCTTATTCTGTCTACAAAGAGGAATTCATCATGAATTCAGTGCGCCATATGTTCCTCAACAAAATGGTGTCGCTGAACGAAAGAACAGGACGTTGGTTGAAATGGCTGGCACGATGCTTGCAGATTCTAAGCATCCAGTCACCTTTTGGGCTGAAGCTGTGAATACTGCGTGTCACGTTTTGAACAGGGTCTTGACCGTTAAGCTACATAACAAGACTTGTTATAAATTGCTGAATAATCGAAGCCGAATCTGGATTATTTACTACCTTTTGGTAATCCTTGCACCCTATTGAAAGTTCAAGATGTCCCAACAAAATTCAGTGCAAAGGCTATTGAAGGGATTTTTCTGGGGTATGTGGCTAATTCTACAACCAAGAGGGTTTATAACAAAGAGACGCGAAGAATGGTTTCATATTGACTGTTCAAATCGTTCTTTACCACAAATGGTGATTGGTCCGGTTTGGGCATTTGATTATGAAAACTTATTCAAGTCTTTTCATTTACCTTCTGATATTTCTGATGAAGATGCTGCTGTTCTCTATGAGTCATGTCAAGATACACAGCACAATGGATTTCTACCAAATGCAGTTCCAAATTCATCAATTCCATCTACTTCTGCTCCCGATCCTAATGTTGCTTCTTGTTCAGGTCAACAAGATTCAGAGAGTGAGGAGGATAATGCTATTTTTCAAGATTCTTCTGCTGATCCGTTGTTGGGTGATGATCCATTACCTTCGACACAGGCTCAGGGGGAGATTCCTACAAATTTAGACTCGGATATTCTAATTAATCAAGTTTATTCTAATCAATCTGACTCTAATCAAGTTGACGTGTTGCAGGTTCCTGAGGTTGCATCCATCAAGGAACTCAAAGATCATCCGGTGACGAATATAATTGGAAATTTACAGGATGGAGTGAAAACACATTATCTTGTTGACAATACTTGTTTGTATACCTGCATTAAAGATTCTGGTGTTCTTGATGATTGCTCACATTCATGCTTTATTTCGCAGGTTGAACCCAAGAATGTTGAGATGGCTTTAAATGACAACAATTGGATAGAAGCCATGCAGGAAGAACTTGCTCAATTTGACAAACTTAAGGTTTGGAATCTTGTTGATCTTCCGAAGGGTGCGTATCCGATAGGAACAAAATGGGTGTTTAAATGTAAGAAAGACGATCGAGGTGTCGTGGTACGTAACAAGGCAAGATTAGTTGTCCAGGGCTTTAATCAACAGGAAGGAATTGATTACACCGAGGTTTATGCGTCGGTTGCGAGGCTCGAAGCTATAAGGCTGTTTCTAGCTTTTGCTTCTTTTAAAGGTTTTAAGGTGTTTCAATTAGACGTCAAAAGTGCGTTATATATGGAAAGGTCAAGGACGAGGTCTATGTATGTCAGCCGCCGGGGTTTGAAGATCCGCTTCATCCGAACATGGTTTTCAAGCTTGATAAGGCCCTCTATGGTCTTCATCAGGCTCCTCGTGCGTGGTATGAAACATTATCCACTGATCTTTTGGCAAATGAATTTGTTCCTGGAAAGATAGACTCGACCTTATTCATAAATAAATCAGGGGGACATTACCTACTGGTGCAAATTTATGTGGATGATATTATTTTTGGTTCGACAAACGAAGGGTTATGCAAAGACTTTGAGGGTGTAATGAAGTCGAAGTTTGAAATGTCTGCTATGGGAGAGTTATCGTTTTTCTTAGGTTTACATGTAAATCAAAAGGAAGATGGTTTCTTTATTCATCAGTCCAAGTATGTCAACGACATCTTGAGCCGGTTAAAGATGGAGGACTGTACCCCATATGATACTCCAATTTCGGTCAATCATAAGTTGAATTCTGACCCGAAAGGAAAAGATGTGGATTGTCGACTTTACAGAGCTATGATTGGATCCCTCATGTACTTAACCGCTTCAAGGCCGGATATAATGTTCACCGCGTGCATCTGTTCCAGATTTCAGGCAAAGCCAAAAGAATCTCACTTAATCGCTGTGAAAAGAATCTTTCGGTATTTAAAAGGAAAACAACGTTTGGGGCTATGGTATCCTCATGGTTCTAACTTTGATTTCAATGCTTATACTGATTCTGATTTTGGTGGTTGTTGTCTGGACAGGAAATCTACAACAGGTGATTGCCAGTTCTTAGGTAATCGACTTGTGTCCTGGCAATGCAAAAAGCAAACCACAGTCTCGATTTCTACATGCGAAGCACAATATATCGCTGCTGCGAGTTGTTGTTCACAGATCCTGTGGATACAACAGCAATTGAGAGATTACGGTTTGAATTTCACAGGAACCCCCATGCTTATCGATAATAATGCTACTATGTCCATAACAAATAATCCCGTTAAACATAGTAAAACTAAGCACATCGAAATTCGATATCATTTTATACGTGATTGTGCAGAGAAAAGGTTGATTGAGCTGGTCAAGGTACACACTGAAGATAATTTTACTGATTTGTTTACCAAGACATTTGATCGTACCAAGTTTGAATTCCTAATTAAAATGATTGGTATGATCAATCCCGAATAAAAGCTTTTCAAAATCAGAATTTCATGGAAAATTTGTTTTTAAGTTCTCTTATTGCTTTATTATATTTCTGCATTAACATTTTCAGTCAACAAGTTTTAAATTATAAAAAGTCAAAACAAATTGAAAAATATAAAATTTGACATCATTTGAGGTTAGAGAAGAAATGATAGTACATCAGTGATTAGTTCATTTCACACGACCTTAGTAGACCTTGATATATGATTGTTTAAAATAAGTTGATTTGATCTAAATTTCAAAGTCTGCATAAATAAGAAATGATAGTGTTGTGAATGCTCTATTCTTGATAATTTTTTTTAAAATTTGTGTATAAAATTTGAAACTTGAATTGTCAATAGGCTAAAAGCGTTTTGAAACTATTAGTAGTGTGAAAATTAAATATAATATGATTACATCTGTGATTTAAATCCATTATATGCCTGGGTGTGTGTGTAAAAGATCATTATCAGATAAAGAATATATGGTTATAAATAATTTCATGAGACCAATACCGAATTATATCTTTAGCACAAATTTATTTCAGTTCACTTCACTGCCCATGCTCCGAAAAACATGCAAGGTGTTGTTGAACTAAGATATGCTTTCAAAATCTGTTGAAACATATATTTGCCCTTGGATCAGTTAGATACATCATCTAGTCTGACTCCATTGAATTTTATCCAGATAATAGTTGGATCCTCATACTTTGAATCTGTTGATTCTCATTAAACAGCCAATCCATTAGAATCTTCTGATTCTGAATCATCATGATTCTTATATCCTTTGGGATCTGCTTTTATACTTGTGCTAAAAGAGATAATTTCATCTTGGAAATTGGTCTAATCTTAACATTAACTGTATATGTCTTGAAGATAGTGCAATTTATATTTCTGTTTGGCATATATGTGGGGTACACAATGTTTTTCATTTAAATGGTACTAAATCACATGAATTTGGAGAATAAACGCTTATAGTTTCAAATAATATAATATTGACAAATTTAAGAATTCATGCTTTATATTTCAAATTCGGTATAAATAAAAGAGCATTTTATAACATGATCTTATTTACTTTGAAATTTATCGCGTATCATTTCAAATATTATTCAAATTGAATGAGTTTCAAAATGAAAAAGATGCAAAGTGCACAAAACTGAGTTGGATGGTTTCATACTATAGGTTACCCTTTGTTATTGCTAAAATGTGTGATAAATTAATTGAATACTGATATGATCTTCTTGCTCATGATGTTAATTCAAAAATATGTGATTTCAGTTTATTCAGATAAAATCCAAAAATATGTGATTTCAGTTTATTCAGATAAAATCCAAAAATATGTGTTTTCGTTTGTACAGATAAAATCCAAAAATATGTGATTCCGTTTGTATAGATAAAATTCAAAAAGATTTTGATTTTGATTTTCCATGAAAATTCTAAACTTTTATTAAAATTGTTCGGGATTGGATCAAATACGTGTTGCTGACGGAAGTTCAAGATTTGACAGGTTGAAGTTGGTAAAATTTTTGTTCAAGGCAAAAAGGTTGAAAAGCTATTAAGTTCGCCTGTGTACAGTGAAGCGAACTTAATCTGGTTGTATGTAGTGAAGCGAACTTAATCTGGTTGTCTATAGTGAAGCGAACTTAATTTGATTGTTTATGGTGAAGCGAACTTATCATGTTCGACGAAGGCTTGTTAAGCGAACTTAACAAGTTCGCCTAATTAAGCGAACTTAATGTGTTTAAAGTTCTAGATCAAGCGAACTTATCAGATTCATCGTCTTCTTCATTTTAGGCGAACTTAATTGAAATTTTTCAAAATTTTAATCTGTTGTTGTTGGAGTTGTTTACCGGTTTTGTTATATTCCAATTTGAATTGCGAACTCAACCATGGTATTTTCATTGAATTTCATCCGTTAAATTGTGAGAATTTGGTCATTTTCTTCTCGGTTTTCGTCGAACATTTAAAAGGACGGATTTTGACCTAATTTTGACCGGATTTATAAAATTGATCATCCTATTTGGTTGTTAATTGATATTCGACTGATATTCATTGCTTATTCCATGATTTCATCTCGATTTGTTGATTTTTGATCGACTGTGTTTGAATTTGAATCGTCACAGGTTCAGGCGAACTTGTTCGAAGCGAACTTGTTCGAAGCGAACTTAGTTCGCCTCTTACACTACTAAGCGAACTTATTAAGTTCGCCTAGGGGTCAGTGAAGATTTGGACTTGTAATTTTTTTTGTGTTCAAAATTTTTTTTTAAATTTTTTTTGTTTTGTTGTTTGTTCGTGTTTGTTATTTTTTGCTAATATGTTTGTTGTCCAACTTTTTCAGATGGCTCGACGTGTCGAATATAAACATAATCAAGTGGCATTGTTAGATCCTAACATGTCCGAGGCTGTGAATTTTCAAGGCATTATAGGATTTTTGAACTGACCACGTCTTCACGTTGCTTTATCTTCTGATCCTTACATAAGTCTCGTGTACATACAACAATTTTGGGACACAGTACATCAAGATATGGACGTTGAACCTCATGTTCTTCGTGCTACTGTTAATGATACCGAGATTGCCATTTCTGAAGAGACGATTCGTGCTGCTCTTGATTTGGGTGGAAATGCTGAAGATCCGTTATCTTATCCAAGAACTCTTATTCTGGGTTGTTTTCAAAGAATGGGATATCGTGGGAGACAGAATGATACCCAAGCACATAAAGGTGGCTTAGTCAGTGAATGGAGGTATTTCATGCATGAGATTATTCAATGCATCTCTCCTCGTAAAGCTGGTACTGATGGCTTGAAGATGGCTCTTCAAACTGCTATGGTGGCTTTAACATTGGATAAGCGATTCAATTTTCCACTTTACTTCTATCAGGATATGGTCATGCATATTAATCCGGCTGAAGGTCAAGGATTCTTGATGTATCCTCGCTTTATACAAATGATTTTGAATCACCTTATTCCGGATCTTCCACAACATCCAATAAGATTAACTTTGACTCCAATGTCAAAGCGTATCTTTACCGATTGCACGAAGGTGAAACAGCAAAATGCTGCATTGATACCAGTCAATACTCCATTGTTTGGGCACTTAATCAATCCTGATTATGTTGTACCACCTAATGACAACTGGTTTCATCCTGATGAAATTGCTCAAGCTCAAGGTTTAAACGTTCCACAACAACAACAACAACCGCAACCAGCACAACAACAAGTTCCACACCAACAGATACCAGTTCAACAAGTACAAGTTCCCGTACAACCACAAATTCCTATTCCTGAACAAGTTCCTATTCCACAAGCTGAGGTTGAAATACCTATTCATGAACCTGTTCAAGAGGAGGTCATTCATGCACATGAACATGATTTAGGAATGAATATGGATGATTTCGTTGATGACGCTGTGAATTCGCCCATTCATGAAGCAGAAGGGAATGTGGTGACTGATGATGAATCTAGTTCAAGCTCAAGTGATACGATATTATCTGATAATGAAAGCACTGACTCTGATGAATTTAGGGATTTTTCCTCAGGTCATTATGAACGGTTAGCTGCTATTCCACTGGCTAATGCTGAAAAAAGCATTAAATCTCAAGCCAGACGACCAAGAAGAAAGTCTGTTCGGGATCCTCCTTCCTGTTCAGTACTAGGAAAAAGATCCTTGGTTGATAAAAGTACTGAGTCTGATAGTGACTTTCATCCAGATCCTAAGACTCAAAAGTTATTGTCTGCTTCGATTGCTGTTGCACAATCTTCACAGGGAGTCGAGGATGCTAATTTTGTCGCTTCATTGATAATTACTCCTCCAAGATCAAAAGATACATCTCCGGTGATTACTCATGTTCCTCTAGTCATTCCTACTACTTCTAGTCCTTCTATTCCACAATCATCAGCTGGTCCGTCAAAGCCTTCTGATTCTGAAAGAATTACTTTCCTTGAATCTCAAGTGCTTTCTCTACAAACACAAGTTAACAATCTTGTTTCTACTGATTCACAACAGTAGCTGGTGATTCAGACTCATGCTCAACAGATAGCTGACATGCAAGCATTGGTGTCTAAACTCGTTCAGCGTCTTGACGCTCAGTGGGAGTTGAGGATACATGATACATGTCACACAGAGTCTATTCAAAGACGTGATGATGAAGACAATGATCCTACTGGAAATGTTGAAGGTGATCGTCAATACACTGACGCTAATCCTATATCAAAGGTTCAGGGGGAGTCGACATCACAATCACTTGAAGGAAACAAAGATACTTCTGGTACTAATGAAGAAGAAATTCTATTATTGGAGTTCTTTCAAGATTCAGAAGAAGAGGAAGTCAAAAAGATTGCATGTCTTGATGACATTGATGATTTATTCAATGGCATGGAAGATGATATGTCGGATAATGAGATAGAAGAAGGAGAAATAGTAGAGATTGAGATAGAGAAAGATAAAGATAGTGTTACTTATGAAGGCTGTGATGGTCTTAAAGTGCCGTATAACTTCATCCAGGATGATGTTATTCCTGAATTCACTTATGAAGGAGTAACAGATTCTATGGACTCTGTTGAAGACGTCACACTGCGTGATGATACAACTGATTCAAAGATAGATACTGATGATGAGACTTTTCAATCCAATAAAGATGCTGAAACTGAAACTACTCACACTGAGTCTCCGAAGGTTAATGAAGAACCTGTGATGTACAGAGATACAGGGATGACAAGAGAATAGTGGAGAGAAGTTGTAAACAGTTGGATGAAGGTGCTACCCAAGTCTCCAGCACATCCTGCTCAAAAAGAGAAATATGTCAATAAAGTGCAGTGTGTAGGAAGGATCATAAGTTGGTTCTATAATGATGAATCATAATTATTTGCAATTAAACGATCTGACGGTGTTCAATACTTAAAGCCGAGGATCAAATATTTCAATACCTTGCCAAGGTGTGAAA
Source organism: Smallanthus sonchifolius (assembly GCA_023525975.1). Lineage (NCBI taxonomy): Eukaryota > Viridiplantae > Streptophyta > Magnoliopsida > Asterales > Asteraceae > Smallanthus > Smallanthus sonchifolius. Next base: position 62,214,425 of record CM042019.1, on the reverse strand, counting down.
TAAATGGTTTAGCTTCAAAGCTACTCATTAATAGATCGAAGAATGGTTTGGCTGATGTGATAGCAAACTTGATCAAGAAAGAAGGTAGTTCAGGAAAGTATGATCGACTGAAACCTCAAAAGGGAAAGAGAGTGAAGAACGCAGATCCAAAGACTGGGAAAGTGACCTGGAGATACAAGTATAAACCAGTGCGTGCTATTCACAAGATACCATTAAAGAAGATTCCTTAAGACTTTATTGGGAATATGAAATGGTGGTATGTTGATGTTAATACTGGTGATGCAAGGATTGAAGATAAAGACAATAAGGTCATTGTATGTTTCTATGATGCAATGAATCTTATCAATTTCTCAAAGAAAGATCAGAGGACGTTGCGAAAAGAATGAAATAATGTTCACTGATGTTTGGAAAGAACAAGGTCTACAGTACAAAAGAGTTTTGGAGATATGCAGAAGATATGGAGTGCATGCTGGCAGCAGACTACCGGATAACTGGAAAAGTTCAAGATAAAGACTAAAGACTGAAGATCAAGCTATTGTCAAGGGGGAGTCTGTTAGGACATAGTTTGTAATGACAAAAGCTTGTAATAGTTAGATTTAATGTCTTTATGTTTTTGTTATGTAAATGTCAAATGTAACCAAGTGTTTTACAAGTATAGCCTAGAGGCGAACTTGTTAAGTTCGCCTGGTCTATCAGAGGCGAACTTAATAAGTTCGCTTTGGTATAACTAAGGCGAACTTGTTAAGTTCGCTTAAGCTGTTAGAGGCGAACTTAATAAGTTCGCTTATATCAGGTCAGTTGGTTATATATATGTGTGTTTATAGAGTCAGTTATAACGAACAAGAAAGAACCAGAGGGATCAGATCAGAGAAGTCCGATTGAGTCTGTAAACATCATTGTGATTTGAAATACGAATTGAGAAGGTTATTTACTTGCTTGTTTACATTGTCTTTTATGCGTAAAAACGTTGACTCGTTGGATTCCGCACTCCGAGTAAACGTCACGTCTTATCACGAGATCGATCCGTAGACGCGCCATGAGGACCTACACACCGACCTCTCCAGCATTGGTCTACACACCTCGTTCATCATACTCATGAATGTTGTTGGAGCATTGGTCAAACCAAAAGACGTCACGCGAAATTTGCAATGCCCGTACCGCGTGCGAAACGATGTCTTAGGTGTGTCCTCTTCCTTTACCTTCAACTGATGATATCCCAACCGCAGATCGATCATGGAGAACCATCTGGTGTGTTGTATTTGGTCGAACAGATCATCGATCCTTGGTAGCGGATATTTGTTCTTTACTGTACGTTTGTTCAACTCCCTATAGTCGATGCACATTCGCATGGCACCATCTTTCTTCTTTACAAACAAAACCGTAACACCCCATGGAGAAATGCTCGGTCTAGTAAAACCTCTATCCAAAAGTACTTCCAACTGTATCATTAGCTCTTTCATTTGAAGAGGCGCAAGTCGGTACGATGGTTTAGCCACGGGCTGGGCACCTGGCACTAAGTCTATCTGGAACTCTGTCTCTCTCGGTCAGGTGGTAACCCATGTAATTCCTCGGGAAACACCTCCGAAAAGTTACATACCACTAGTACGTCTTTCAACTGTTTCACTTTTACATCATTGTCTATCACATAGGCCAGGTAGGCCTCGTATCCACGCCCTATGTACTTCTCTGCCTTTATCATCGATATGACGTTCGTTAATGAACCGTCGTGTCACACCCCCATATTCCACTTCCGGGCTATACTCGAGGGGCGTGACTCGAGAGGATCTTTACCATTGAATTACTTTGAATAACCACTAAATGGTTTTCAAAATACCTGTTTTACGCATGACTCGAACGAGTCCAAAATAAAGTTTGACATGGTCCAAAGTAAAAGTGTGGAAGCAATGTTTAAATGTTTACAACATTTGAAAATAAGGATGATAAAATATTGTTTATCAAAATAGGATGACATGCATGATGAGTGTGTGACTCCAGTGGGTGCATCCTAGCCACGTATCCTAGCATTCAATGACCTGAGATAAACATGCTAAAATGGGTCAACATAAAGTTGGTGAGTTCACATGTTTAATATAATGGAAATCATATCATGAAATGTATTGGAAAATCATATATTGACAATGCATGGAAAAACATGTGTTGAAAATGCATGGAAAAGCATATGTTGAAAATGCATGGAAAGGCATATGTACTCTACACAATCATTGTTGATCAGACAAAACAAAAAATTATCATAAGTGTAGGATCGTGAGAATACAAGATGGTTCTGTTCTTAGTTGAGGTTGGCGGAAACAAAATCAACTACACAATTTATAATCAAGTAAACACAAAGAATACTGATAAACACTGTTGTATTAAGCTTTTGTGAATGCAAAGATTACAAGTGAAAAACTCAATGAATAAGTATGACAAGCACTACAAGCACACTTACAATGAAGTGGCAACTCAGTATTTATAGTAACTTAGAATCAAGACAGACCCTTGATTCTAAGGATCAGATCGAACACAAGCCGTTGATCTTGTTTATTAATTTACATTACACGTAAAGGCTAATCTAGTTAACTTTACTGAAACGTTTTCTTTATTCATGATTGTTTGCATGCTTGGAGAAGTGTATTGTTGTCCGTCATTGGTTGACCATAGCGGTTCCTTCTGCTTTGAGTCTGTCAGTTGCTTTTGCAGAAAGGTGTCAGAGATGCTTGGCCTGGATAGTCAGCTGCAGCGTTTGGTTTTCAGTGAATAGAGCTATCAGCTGCAAAGAGTGAAGGTTGCTGCTGGTAAGCCTATCAGCAGCAAACATGGATGACCGCTGCTGATAGGCCTATCAGCAGCAACTTGTGCTGAATGCTGCTGATAAGCCTATCAGCAGCAACTTGTGCTAAATGCTGCTGATAAGCCTATCAGCAGCAACTTGTGCTGAATGCTGCTGATAAGCCTATCAGCAGCATTTGTATTTAGAATAATTTTTGTAACAATCAGTCTTTGGTTCTACAAACTCCCCCTAGACTGATGCTACAAAAATTCTTCTAGTCCCTTTGTTGCTGAAGCTTTTGCATATGGCTGACTATTCTTTCCACCTCATAGCCTCTTTGATCCTTGCTGGGATTATTCAATGGAAGTTCAGACAGAGTCTTGATGTCTTTGTGTGGCATTTTGTAGATAGCTTTGCTTGAACATCTCATCTGCTGCTTCTTTACATCAATCAAAGTGAATTCATCCAAATCGGCATTATAGGACCAAGATACAAATGGAGAGTGAGACTTGAGTGGTTTGATATTCATGACCACATCTTTGCTAGGATTGAAGTAGTGTCTGATAGCTAGCATAAGATGTTTCCCACTCTCATTTGTAGGCTTATGAGCTTCACCCAGCTCTAAAATTCTTTGAAGATCGGAATCAGGTAATTGCAGAACCTCATCAACAGACCTGTAAGTGGATCTTCTTCTCTCAGTTCTCCCCCTGAAGATCTCAAACACTTGATCTTGTGAATTGTAGAACCAGTTAACTATATTTCTTGAGTCTTCTGGTTTAGGAGTGGGTTTGGGTATCTTCAAGGGAGGCTGTTGATGAGTGGGAGCTGGGTGGGATGACTTGGACTTTTTGGGTGGATGAGTGGAAGGCTTGGGGATGTTTGTGGATGGTGTTTGGAGAGAGGAAGTAGTTTCTGGTGCAGAGGTTCTTTGTTTCTTGACTGGTCTCTTTTCCAGTCTTTCTTCCTCTTCCTTTTTCACTGTTGTATACAGGGCTTGTAGGTTCATGAAGGACATGGGACCTAACCTTTTTCCACTTTCTCCCCTTGCCTTAAGGAATTCAGTCATCTTCTTCCTTTCTTCATGGGTCCTTAGATTAAGGGCAATGGCTTTCTTTGACTTCTGTTGAGCTTTTTCTTTCCCTTCATCTTTCTTTTTCCTTGCCAATTCCCCCTGCTGACCCATGAAGGCTCTATAGATCTCTTTGTTTGACAGTTTTTCAAGGTAGTCTGCATCCTCACCTTGAGAGATCAGAGCTTCAGTCCACTCCTCCCTTAATTCTTTTGCTAATTTAGAATCAGTGATTCTAAACTTAGCATCTTCCTTCCTTTTCTTTTTAGCTTCTTCTTCTTCTTCTTTTGCAAACTGTTCCTGCAGCTGTCTAGCAAGTTGTTCATCTTCCTCAACTTGAGACCCTGCATGGACTTTTACCTTCATTTCATCCAGCTGTTTGGCATACAGCTGGATTGTCTGTTGTCTGAGAAGTATGGCTGCCTTTCTATCTTCATGCCTTTGTTTTTGAGCCATCTCTTCAGCCAACTCTTCTTCTTCTCTTTTCCTTCTTCTCTCTTCTTTCTCTTTCTTTTCCTTTTGCAACCTTTCTTCATCCTCTTTTGTCATGATGCCCTTCCCATTATTAACATTGGATGCCTCTGCTCTGGCTTCACTGATCACAGAAACAGCTGATTGTTGTGCTGTTGGGATCTCTGCCTCGGCTTCATTGGCATGTTGAGAGGTAGATAAGGGAAGGTCTTCAGTTTGGCACTCATGATCTGTAAGTTCTAGCAGCCTTTCTCTCACAGAGGATCTTGCTTCATAAGCTGCAGCGCAGATGTTAACTGCAGAGGAATCTGAGTTGGAGTCAGTGTCAGAGGATGACACATCTTCTTCCTCATCAATCCTTCCTTCCTTCTCAAGGTGAGCTTTGATAATTGCTATCATCGCCTGGCTTTCAAGGGAGTTGACATTGCAGATGTTGGCTTTTAGTAGATAGATCTTGTGGAGGAAATTTGTTGGTAGCTGAAGGATGTTCCCGGTGTTGATGATGAGAGCAGAACCGTTGCTTAGGAAGAAAGCGTGGTCAAGGAGCCTAGTGCTTACCCATCCTAGCACGTCCGAGTCCTTGACCAGGAAGGCATACATAAATCTTTGAAGGCCCAGAACTCCTTCTTCAGTGAGAAGACTGCTCCTTGTTATTGCAAGATTGTTGGGAGACAGTCTTCTTTCTGCGGCCGACGAAGATTCAGGATAAGCTACCCGTCTTGCTGTTTGTAGGAGTCTTCTGAACTTGGGAAGATTATCCTCCATCAGGTCATAGAACCTGCCAATGGCAAGTTCTGCTGAGAGATCCGTTGAAGAGTTGATGCAGTTAGATAGATATAGTTGTAGGACTTGGAGGGCATTGAGTGAGTTCCAGTTCAGCTCTTCTACTCCGCTGAACTCCCATCCAGTCCAGAACCTCTCAGCTGATCCATCATACCTCCAAGCTAGAATAGAGTCAAACTCTAGCTTCTTTGAAGATTTGAAGATTTAGGGGGTAGTGGATTGACCTATGATGGCTGCTGCTTCAGGGATGATGCTGACCAATGTAGATGTTTGATCTTTGCCATCAACATCAGTCAGCACTTCATCCACAGCCCTGACAACCAACTTCCAGTCTTCAGAGATCTCTTCTTCTTCATCTTCTGATACTGGCAAGTCGTAGACCTGTACAAAAGCTGGCCTGTAAAGTGAGCTTTGGAAGGCAGCCTGCTCCTGTATCCAGTCTTCAAGGCTGTCTTCGTCTTCTTCCATGGAGACTTTCTCCCCCTTTTTGGTTGCATCAGTGGACATACAGGCATCTGTTTGAGTGCCCACTGAGACAAGAGAGGGAGAAGCCGTGGAGGGACATTGATGGGCTTCATGCATCAAGACTTGGTGTCGTAGTTTGGACACTTCGGCCTCAAGCATAGCCACCCTGGCCGTCAATTCCAAGTTGTGTAGTTTCAAACTGTCCTCATCCACAGTTGTGGAATCCTTGGACCCAGATGGGGCCGTATGCCGAGCCTCAGCATCCCCATCACCCGTGGTTTCTTGGCTCTAGGGATTCCTCTCAGTGAGGGGAGTTTCCAGGGAAACACCCTCACCATGAGTTGCCGTGGTCGAGGTCTTAAAGATGTTGTCACTGTCCTCCTGGTCATTTGATGGACCAGCAGTAGTGACAGCCTCTTCCGCATCCACTCTTTCAATACTCCCAGAGTGGACCTTCAAGGGTGAAGAACTTGGGCTGGGTGTTTCGGAAGCAAGACCAATCAGTAACGCCTTGATAGTGGTAGTTGGAGAAGGTACATTACTTTGGTCAAGTTCCTCTACACTTAAGTTCAAAGAAGAGAGGAATGGCTCGAAGGGCTGTTCTATGGATCCGGGAAGTGATCCTAATCCTAATAGAGAGACTTCCGAAGGAGTCTCCCTAGCAATGTGGCTTTCCCTTATGATATTCTCACTAGAATGTTGTGATTCTGAGTGAGGGATGTTGGCTTGGGTTTGGGCCTTGGAGGCAATAGAAGAAGGAGTTCTCTTGCCCCTCTTCCTTGTATACTTGGCTGCAATCGGGGCCCTATGTTCCGGTTGAGCAATCAAACTGGGGGTGAGTAATGTATGTACCTGTACATCCTCAGTAGAATGCACAGGGGTTCGAGAAAGGGAAGCAGTAGTTTGAGTTTGTGGCAGTGAGGTGGAGGGTGTGGGATCAGTATCAGCTGGGTTTGCTGAACTGTCACCCTTGGCACTCTGCGTGTTCAACATTGTAGATAACAATGGAACATCGGCCCCGGAGAACTTGGAAGAAACTGTTCTCATGCTTTGAAATATATTGTTCTTATGTCCCAGCATTACATAGATTCTTGTAGTTTTTGAAAGATCTTGGTGCTCAATGTTGAACACTTCCTGCAAGAATCTTGGGTACATAAAGAACTGAGATTTCACCCCTTCTTGAAGGTTGTATCTCAAACCTTCAAAAATGAGTTGGGAAAAATTAAAACCTGCTCCAGTTATCATACCGTGAATTGCCGACACAAGTCCGGACCTTAGTTGGTTCCAGCCACTCCTCTTTTGAGATATGCATTGGAGAAGAGTGTGGCAGAGATACTTCCATTTGGGACCCATGAGTGCCTACTCTATCGTATACTCTGTTTGATTCCCAGTGTATCCTATGGATACAAAGGTCCTCATGTATACGTCTCTTGGGTAAGAGAGGGTGTCCCCTTCATCCTGAAGCTTGAGGTGTTGGCGGAGCTTTGCTTCAGTGATGATCATTTCCTTACCGTCTACTGTGCCTCTGATTTGAGGAGTGCCCTGTTTAGTAGAATACACGGCTGAGCTCCAAAAATCTTCCATGTGTGAAGTATATATGGTTGGGTTGACGGTTAGGGCATGGTAAATTTTGGACCGACAGAGGAAGTCGATCATACCGTCGAAACCCTCGGACTTCTTGCCTTTTATTAGGTATGCAGTGAGGTTGTGGTATGGAGCAAACTTGTCGTTGGGGATGTTTATGTCGGCGACTGCCATTGTTATGGATTTGGAGGGAAGAAAGAAGGGTGTTTGAATGGTAGTTATGGAGGGTTTTGAATGCTATGGGGACGGGAGTGAAAGTGATGGGAGATAGGTTTGAAATAGAATGTGAAGAGGTTGAGGGAACGTTTGTGATTGTGATATAACGGCAGACGAAGAAAAAGCAACCTTACTTGTACAGTACAACCTGTTTCACTTTTCGTTGTTACAGCTGTAATACACCAAGGCAGTCATGGAAGGGACTGACGGTAAATTTTACAGCGGGTAAAAGTTAATTTTGACTTATGTTTACCCATCAGCAGCAAACTTGGTTGCTGCTGAAAGATAAGAGTATCCGCAGCAAAATTGGTTGCAGCTGATGGATAAGCCTATCCGCTGCAAACTTGGTTGCTGCGGAAAGATAAGTCTCTCATTGGACACAGTGCCTTGTCCAGTGATAGATCCACCTTTTGAGTCACTCCCAAAGGCAACATATCCTCCATTGAAATGTCTGAAGTTGGAGAGGATGGACCTGTTGCCTGTCATGTGCCTGGAACAGCCGCTATCTACCACCCAGGTGTTATTCTTGTTACCTGGCTGTCCCTGCACATGAAAGAGATTTAGTTAGTGGGAGTGGTCCAAGAGCTCTCCTTTTTGAAGAAAAGAGTTCTTGGACTTTCTGATTCATCATGCGTGCATTCAACAGCACCGATGATGATTTTGCTGACAGGAGCAGAGATTTTGGCTTTCCATTGCTTAAGTAGTGGTTTTCCAGTTCTCTTTTCTTTAGCGGCTGCGGATTTGGCTTTGGCAGCTGATGAATTTGCTCTATCAGCAGCTGATTTTCCTGCTTGAGGTTTTGGCTTGTCAGCAGCGGCAGGTTTTGCTGCTGATGGCTTCAGCTTATCAGCTGCAGATGTTGCTGCTGATGGCTTTGGCCTTTCAGCAGCAGATTTTGCTTTTGCTGCTGAAGGCTTAGTTGGAGCAGCAGCAGATTTAGTTTTTGCTGTTGACTGCTTTGTTTGAGCAGCAGCAGATTTGGTGGCTGCTGAAGGCTTTGCCTTTTGCTGCTGCTTGTGTTTTTCTGCAGTTTCAACTCTTCTACTGGCTGCAGATGGCCTATCAACTGAAGTATACGGATCCTTCTTTTGTTTGTGCGCTGATTGAAGAAGGATCTGGTTGAAGGGATTAAACTGACATTTTGCAGCAAAGTGGTTTGATTCCCCACATGTGATGCAGGACTGCTGAACTTTGGGCTGCTGCTTCCTTGGTGGAGAAGAAGAGTTTCTGAACTGAGTTTTCTTGGTCGTAACTCTTCTAACCTGTTGCTGATTCTTCTGATTTGGCATGAACTGAGGCTTGGAGTTTGTGGGTCCTGATGTCTGTCCCTTTTCAATGTTTAGCTTTCTTCCACCTGGAGGATAGTTGATCCTGATCTGTTTGAATGGTACAGGGGCTGGAACAGCTGGGAGAACAGTAGTGACTGGGACTCTATTCAGAACAGCTTCAGATGAGGCTGTACTGGTTTCATCATGGTCTGAGAAGGTTAACTCAGATTCTGATGAGGTACTGCAGTCTTTAACAAGGGGTTCATCCATTGGAGGATCAAGATTTCTGTTTGCAGTATCGAGTTTTGCAACATCGAAGCTTGGTTCATAGATGGCAACATAGTCAGCTGGATGAGGAACAGTATTGTACTGTTCCTTGCCATATCCAAGTCCTCCAAGCTTTACCTTTTCATGGACTTGAATATCTAGAAGTCTCTGTAGCTTTTTAGAAGAAAATTCATATTTTTCAACATGAAATTTCTGTTCTGCCAGATCAGCTCTGGTTGATTTAAGTTTTACTAATAGATCATCAATCTGAGTTTCAAGATTGGTTTGTTCATGTTTTAGAGATGAAATCTCTTTCTTAAGGCATTCATTTTTTTCTTTGTAAGTGATTTCAACCTTTTTGAATTCAGATTTCATTTGAAGAAACTCTTCATTTTGATCTATAAGGTTTTGGTTATGTTTTCTATAACCTAAAACTTTATCAATGCAGGCTTGAGAGCATAGATGTTCAAATACCTGAGGTGGTATCTCTGCAGTGTCTGCCATAAATGCTTGGTTGGAGACAGGAACATCTTCATATTGAAAACTCCAGTCGAATTCTGCAGTTCCAACATTTGCACAGGCTGCAGTTTGTGCTGGGGGAGTTTGTTGCTGCTGCTGCTGTCTGGGCTGACTTTGGTAGGCTTGTCTTTGATGGCCGGCACCCTGATTGGCTTTAGGTGCCTTGCACTCCCTAGCAAAGTGACCCATTTGGTTACAGTTGTAACAACGGATCTTGCTTTTATCAAGCCCAACTCTGCTGTTTGAGTTGTTGCTTGGAAATGATCTTCCAGTTCTAGAATAGAACCTTTTTGCTCTGAGGGAGAGCATGGCATATGAGTGCTGAATATCCATTTCTTCAAGATCATCTGGATGAAAGCATTCCAGATCCTCTTTTATGAAGTACATGTTGCTTGAGTTGTCAGAGACAAAAGCAGTAGAGGTTGGCTGTTGAGGAGGTGCCTCAAGAAGAAATGGTGATGAGTTAGATTGTGAAGCGGTTGGGGTCTGAGGGTGAGTAACAATGGGAGGATAGTAGCTGCTTGCACTAGGACCGGAATGATCAGAGTGAAGCGCTGAGGAGGTAGTGGAGGAAGTGGTAGCTGATTGATAACTGGAGCTCCTTTCTTTAGCTTGAATCATTTCTAATTCATAGGTTTTGAGCATGCCAAAGAGCTCAGTCATCTGAAGAGTCTTCAGATTCTCTGTTCTTCTGATGGACACAGTGTATAATGTCCAACAACTAGGAAGAGATCTTATGAACTTCTTGAGAATGTCTTCATTCTCCAGCTTTACCTTGGAGCACTGCAGTTCACCTACAAGATAGGTAAATCTGTTATATAAAATAGTTAAGGACTCACCTTCCCTCCAGACAAAGTTCTCATACTGCTGCTTCAGTATGTCCCTTCTGTTCTCTTTGACTTCTTCAGAGCCAGCAAACATCTTCTCCAGCGCCTCCCAGAGCTCCTTGGCAGTTTTGTAACTTCTGAAGTTGTGAAAAACTTCATTTGGAAGGCACATTTGGATGGCTCCTAGTGCCTTGAAGTCCACCTCCATTTTCTTGATGTCCTTTTCAGAGTACTTGGAAGTTTCCTTCGGGACTTGTAGCCCTCCACCATCAGCAGAAGCCACCATGGGAATATATGGACCCTCCTTGATGGATCTCCACATTCCGTATTCCTGGTAACAGAAGAAGCTTTCCATGCGATTTTTCCACATGTCATAGTCTTCTCCTGATACCAACCTTGGTGGTCGGATCGGTTGACCCAAGTCAACAACAAAATGTCATATTGGGTTGACCATTTTTGAACACCGCTCATGCCATTACGGTTCCGGGTGAGGCTGATGAGCCCGATAGTGAAGAGGAAGCTCTGAGTGGGGATGATGACTATAGGGATGACCCTTACGTAGTACCAATGGAAACGGATAGAGGAGGCCAGAGCGGAAGTGGAAGTGGAAGAAGAGAAGGAACCCAGTCGGGGTACATCGGAAGTGCATTTGATCATTCACAAATGCCGTATGATCCGAATTGGGCTCATGTTGGAACGATGGAGCAAGTTGTTGAGCGTATGCGTCCACCTACCTTTTCTAACTGGGAAGATTCAAGACAAGTATCTTATGATCATCAAACATTCATGGGAGCGAGTATGGAGAGAGCTTTTAAGCAGAACTATGATCGACAAGAGCACTGGAATCGGGCTCATGAAGAGGAGATCAACAACCGCTACCTTGATGACCGGAACAGACGTATGCATGATGCTTGGCATGCGGGTCAACCAGTTGTTGCCGACCCTCCTATTGTGGATTACTCTACTCTACCACCGTACGATGGTAGTGTAACTTATCCTACCCCACCATTGCATCATTCTCAGTGGGTGGATCCACACACAGGCATGGGAAGTCAACAAGCTGATCAAGGTGGAGATCAAGGTGATAGTAGCAGTGATTCGTTCGGGTTCGGAGAATTTTCCGACATGATGACGTCCATTTTCGGACCTCCTCAACCGAGATACTATTGATCAGGTCGTATTCTACCTCATCTTGTACATTTTTGTATATCTTTATGTTTATGTTTATGGTTGGGCGGTTGGGTGGTGTTTTGAGGTATTCACTTGTTGGGTTGTGAAAGATAGGTGGTGTTTGTTTAGTTTTGAATCTAAAAAAAAAAATTAAATAAATAAAAATAAAATAAAATAAAATAAAATAAAAAAATATATATATAATTTTGGGGTTTGAGTAGAGAAGCAACAAGTGAAGTTGTGTTTTAAGCGAGCTTTCCTTCAAAACCGTACATTGCGGACAATGTATCCCAAGTGTGGGGATGAATGGGAAATTTTTGAAATGTTGAAAAATTGTGAAAATTTTGAAAAATTAAGCGGACAAATGGTCCAAATTTGAACACTTAAGTACTAAACCGCATGACACATCGGCAACCCATATTTCTTTTTTTTTTCTTGGTGAGAGTTTGAGCCATTTCTTTGAATTGTTAAAATATATCTTTATTGATGAGAGTGGCAACGGATGGGGATATGTTAGAACTTATGCTTGAATGCGGTTTGAGGCCTTAGCTTGATATGTATGTGAAAAGGATAAGGGCATTTAGGTAGCCTCGTCACGATGTGTGTGAGTGTGGGATTCGGGGGTTGGGCCTCATAAATTACACATATGAGCATGGTAGCGAGAGGGGCGGGGGTTTGGTCCATTAGTAACCATATTTGAGCTTATTGCCTATCATTTGATAACCCATGCTTACCGCCCAAAATATCTTACCTGTTTGAGAAGACCTGGTTTAGTAGTTTAGTAGTTTTAGTACGTAGTGTTTGATGTTTTTGTTTTGTTTAAAAATGAAAAAAAAAAATCTGAGAAAAATGCAAAAAGAAGGAAATAAATGCGATGGTAGTTGAAGGAGAATGAAAATGAAAAAAAAAAAAAAAAGGAAAGAAAAAGTGGAAGTACAAAAAAAAAAGAATGAGAATAAATGAGGTAGTAGTTTGAAAAAAAAAATGTGAGGCTTTTTAGTTAGTTAATTAGTTGAGTTTATTTAGATGTAATAATAAGACCGGGTCGGATCATTAGCTACTACATACATATTTCCATGTCCTACCCATTTGCCTAGCCACGTTACAACCGTTAAGTCCCTTTGATTCACGTGCATGTTTTGCAAGATATGTAGGCGAAGGACCGATTTGAATATAAGCTTATTGTTGTGCAACCACCCGTTTGCTTTAAGTGTGTTCTAGCTCATCCTTGCTAGTTATTATTTGTCGCCGAGAGGAGAGTCATTGTGAGGGGTGTGCTATGCGGGATTTAAGAAAAATTTAGTAAATGAGGATATTTGGTTGCTTGATTTGTATTTAATCGCTTGAGAATTGATGAAATGGTTTTTGATGAGTTGCTTGGGGGCAAGCAACGGTTAAGTGTGGGGATGAGCGGTGTTCAAAAATAAACCAATTACAACTAAATAGCTAGTGGTAAGTGGGTATCGAACACGAGGAGTTTGTGGAAAATGTGTTATCTAAGTAGCTTTTATAGTAAACTAAAATTAAACTAGATTGCGGAAATGTAATTTTCAGAATTTTGATTGTTGGTTTTGAAAACTAGAATTATCTAAATTAATCGCAAATCAAAAGATTGTAATTCAGAAATGAGAGAGTATGTCTTCCCCCGGTTTCAGGTTTCCATGAATGATAATACTGATGTTTAATTAGGAAGAACTACATAGACATAGTTCATGAAAATATGTTTGATTGTGATAAAAGGGGACCAAGTGCTTGGATTACAAGAACGCAAGATTGTCACCCGATGATCAATTAAATATATCCAACCCCGAATTCCTCCCAATAAATCTCGATTGCCAGCGGCACCAAGAACTGATGGTTTAGAAAACGATGTTAAACAATATCAACGATTACAATCAAACACATAAACACCACAATAACACAACCAAAATGATTAGATTATTGTCCTACAAATAACATAAACATCAACAAACATTCAAAAGATAAACCTTACAATCCGGAGGAAAACATATGAAAACTTAGCCGCACATCGTTCGATTGATCATCATCAAGCAACTATCAATGTTCATGTGAATCAAAAACACCAACCCAATTGTTCCAAATTGCTTCTAACCAAGAAAATCACCCAAAATCGTCCTTGAAACTGCTGCAAAACGTCTCCCAATGATTGGATCTCAAAAGCCTCTTCAAAAACTGTTTTAATAGGGCAGTTACACTTTTCACGCCAATGACCACCGTAAGCTACGGTGCCCACCGTAGCTTACGGTGGTGAGCAACAAGCTACGGTGGTCCAAAACTGCTTTACGGTGCTAAGAAAATTCCCCAGATGCCACCGTAGCTTACGGTGACCACCGTAAGCTACGGTGGAACTCAGTTCATTCTCTCCTTTTCTTTGTTTGTTTCAATGATGATTGAGTCTCTTTCCGCTTGCTTCAATCCTTGCGTTAAATGCATCCAATTAAACTCTTTTGTACCTGAAACATTAAACCACCATAGTCATCTAATTCTAACAAGTAATCGACTTAAATGTAGGATTAAAATACCATTTATAGCACTTAAAGGTCGTCCTACGGACCACTCGTCAGTTGATGCTGCCAATATCTTCAAAGCCATTGCTCTGTCCCAATGATTGGATCTTGTTTATTAATTTACATTACACGTAAAGGCTAATCTAGTTAACTTTACTGAAACGTTTTCTTTATTCATGATTGTTTGCATGCTTAAAGTAGTGTATTGTTGTCCGTCATTGGTTGACCATAGCGGTTCATTCTGCTTTGAGTCTGTCAGTTGCTTTTGCAGAAAGGTGTCAGAGACGCTTGGCCTGGATAGTCAGCTGCAGCGTTTGGTTTTCAGTGAATAGAGCTATCAGCTGCAAAGAGTGAAGGTTGCTGCTGGTAAGCCTATCAGCAGCAAACATGGATGACCGCTGCCTATCAGCAGCAACTTGTGCTGAATGCTGCTGATAAGCCTATCAGCAGCATTTGTACTTAAAATAATTTTTGTAACAATCAGTCTTTAGTTCTACAATAAGTCTGCCAACCCAATCTCAAATGTAGCCACTGAAATAGGAAAACGATGTGGTTCGCCTCTTTGTGCCATGCACATGAATGGATTAGGTCAATTATGTACCCGTTCAACCTCCAGTCGAAGTTAGCGTTACTAACCCGGGCAGGGGTTGTTAAACCCAACAGTACTGTTCATGATCACCTCGCTTGTGGTAAAATTAACGGTTGACTCAGAGAGGATTTTTTACACACCAGTACAACTTATATAATTAATGTAATGGTGTAAGCATGGAAATATGATTTTTGAAAAGTGTACTTGAGCATGTATCTCACCCCAAAAGGATAATGTGTAAAACGGGGCTGTGAGAACTCACCTGATAAAGCGGTAATGATATGCAAGTCTTAACAAATCCGGCTAAATGAGACGCCCTACTCGTGTGCTAGGAAACATTTAGGTCTTTAAGGTCTAAGTACTGTAAATGCTTTACTATTAACTCTATGCATCCAAAGAGTTGTTTGAAAAGTGACTTTAACGTATCAAAGATGTTTTGACTTGACGACCCGGTGGTGACACGTTGGATTTAAACATTCAAATCCTAATATGGAATTCAAATCTCCTTTGAAATAGTCTATTACCGTCTAATAAACCCATTAGCACATTCGATTGGAATTTAGAACTTGAAACACAACTTTTGATACATTAAAGTTTCCCTAATTGGAAAGTCAAGTTTTTGAGTCCTAAACATGGTAATTATGCAAAGTTAATGTTCTTACATGGAATTAGGCATGTTATAACGCATATAGAACATGACAAGGTTTACTTTCTAAAAATCGACAAACATGCGAGTTTCGGATAATTAAAGTTGTAACATCCATGAGTTTCTGACATAATTTTATCTTATCTTTACGTAATAATGACACTCCATTTCAAATCCCGTACATATCCAACATCTTATGTCACATTAATTATTATTTGAACGTATAACAATTTCAAGTTTCAAACCTACAATAACATATTGTTTTTCTATTATATATATAACATATGTATGTATATTTATAAGCATATACTTATATATATATATATATATACATATATATATATACTTTATTATAAATATTATGAGCCTTAAGTTCGTATTTACATCTCTTTATATATATATATATATATATATATATATACTATGTACTTAATTATAAACATATATGTAAATATAAATATAATTATTTGTAACAAATAAACTGTAACATCCCAAAATGTCGAGAAATAAAGTTAACGAGTTCAAGCGGGCCGAAGTCGGGCTGGGTCAGTCGCGAACCGGGCTTGGGGAGGTCTCCCCTATAAATAGCCAGGGTCACCACATGTTTCTCTCATTTGCAATTCTAGAGAGAGAAAACCATAGAGAGAGAAAGTGTCGGAATCGCACAAGATTGCACCCGCTCGTGTCTCTTGCACTCGTGAGAAGAACCTCCGGATCAGAAGCTCGATTCAGGTAACGATCCGACCTAAATCTGAGTTTTTAGTTCGTTTTTGGGTTTTTTCGGGTTTTGGGTGAAAAGGCAAGGTTTGAACGGATGAATCTGATAAATAATCATAGATTTGAGATCCCTAAGGGAAAACGAACGTTTTGAATGCAAAGGGGTTCGGGATCTTGACATGATCAGATCGAATGCGAAAGTTAGGGTTTTTCATGAAGAACAGGTCGTGCGCACTTGCTAAGTGCGCACGGAGCAGGTCCTGCGTACTTGCTAAGTGCGCAGGGAGAGGTGTCTGCGCACTTGCTAAGTGCGCAGGAGGAAGGACCTGCGCACTTGCTAAGTGCGCAGGAGGCAGGGTCTGCGCACTTGCTAAGTGCGCAGGCAGCAGGGTCTGCGCACTTGCTAAGTGCGCAGACATCAGACTGGTTAAGTAAAGTTATTATGTTTAGAAGGGTTAAACCGTTAGAGTCGGTAATGGTCTGATGTGTATGTAACTACTCAATTCAGATCGTACGTGAAGTCGTTGGACCTTCGTTTAGGACAACCGAGACTAGCTTATCAGGTGAGTTCTAGAAGCCCTCTTTTAAATGTTTTTATATAATGTTTTCGGGCTGGTGTGTACACGTATGAAATGTTGTTTTATAAAATGATGTTTATGAAACTACGTTTACGAAAGGAAATGATTTGGAACGAAGGGTTTATGGAAAGAAAGTTTATGAACGGAATGTTTACGAACGAAAGTTATAAAGAAATGGTTTAATGAAAAGGTAAAAGGGTTTTGAAAGTGAAGGAAAGGTTTTATGAAAAGAAAACAAAAAGGGGCAAAGGTTTTAAGGAAGTCATTACAAATCTAATCTGTCGAATGAATGGAATTGATGAATGAAGTCTGGGAACGAGATTCCCAGCCTTGTGGTAGATTATGGACAGCGAGCCATAGTTGCCATAAGAACAACAGGGGTAGTGTCTTAGTGGTCTGCCAATGGTTTTGATGTTGTACAACTGGTAAGGGAGTAACGACGGTTACTCGGGTGATGACGATCATCCTAAGGGAAAGGGTAATGGGAAATCAATGACGGCGATACGTAACGGTTGATTCCCAAAGGAAAGATGCGTGTTGGGCAATGACGGCGATACGTAACGGTTGACCCCACGTAACGAATGGTTGTGGCAATGACGGCGATACGTAGCGGTTGCCCACAACATTAAAGGTTCCTCCGGGGACATAGAGACGCGTAACGATACAGATT
The DNA here is from genome assembly GCA_023525975.1 of Smallanthus sonchifolius. NCBI lineage: Eukaryota > Viridiplantae > Streptophyta > Magnoliopsida > Asterales > Asteraceae > Smallanthus > Smallanthus sonchifolius. Next base: position 62,197,288 of record CM042019.1, on the reverse strand, counting down.
TTAGATAGTAATGTATGACTTAAATGAATGTTAATGTTTTAAACAAATGATACGTTCAATGTGTTTAAATATGTGAAGGTTTATGAATGAAAGGCTCTGTTTTCTTATACGAATGTTAAACCCTAATGAATGTTTGAATGATGAACCATTTCTTAAATCGAACGAAAACTAGAACTCACCAGCGTAGCTGACGTTTTTAAGTGTACACATTCAGGTTAAGGCAGGTTATGAGGATGGACGGTGATGCTTGGCTAGAGATGAAGAGTTATCCGACTGCTTTTGAAGACTGGCATCCCGTTATGTTTTGTCTATGATGTAATTATGTTATAAGCAATGTTTACGCTTCCGCATGTATGAACAACGATTAAGTTGTGTTTAAATGAAATTTTCCGCTGCGTTATCTGATATTCATGTTTAAGAACTGTTTGTGAATGAGTAAATCCAACAAGTGGGGCCTCCCGGGTTTGGGGCCTTACAAGTTGGTATCAGAGCAATAGTTTGAGAGATTCGGACACTCCCAGTGTCTGAACTTAAACTTTGAATGGGACCGAAAGCGGATGCCAGTACGGGTAACTCGAGCCAAAGCATCAGGTATGAAAAGTAGAGTATGTGTATGTAGTATGCCTTAGAAAGGGGTAGGTAAGGGCTTGTGTTCTGATGGAATCACAAAGGTGGTCAAATAGAAATCGAAAGGTAGTGTAATGGTTAATTGCAGATGGCCAGTGTATATTAACATCTTACAGTACTTGTTGAATTTTATTTGTTAACTAGCGTGATGACATTAGATTCCTTGTCTTTTAAGAACGAAATGGAGGGAAGAATAGGCGGAAGGCGTGGTGAGGGTCGTACCGGATGACACGGTAGGATTCCCGCCCACCAAGTTTATAGTGAAAAGGTAAGAGTTCTTGCGGAACCGGAAGGTAGTGTGCATGAGACCGTACGAGTGTGATGCGAGATGTCCTCCGTTGTGTTGACTTAGCGCGAAAGTGGTAAGAGGTGTCGATGAGAATGCCGGGACAAAATCTCAACTTTGAAGGGACGCGAGTATTAGGAAGTGTTATAAGAGGAACAAGAATGCTCGAGTAAGGTAAATTGGTAATTTCGTTTGGATCCGCGAAATTATGAATTTACAGGTGCACGTGCATGATGGTGAATCTTATGGTATTGATTAATGCTTACGTATCAGAGTTGATCCAATTACTCAACCATGACTACGAGATGTTAGTCACCCGAGTAACGATTAAGGAGATTGATGAACATCATTAGTAATGGTAATGATGTCAAAGATGGTGTACCTTACAACGGTGAATGATGTCAGCAAGTACGAGCCACAGACAAGATGAGGAGGAATGAAACTTCGATTTACCTAAGTCAGACGAGCATACGTATGAAGGATGCCAAGGAGCTAGGATGGGCTACGCTTAGCGCAAACACGTTCTGATGAATAAGAATCGGTCTACTGTTGAAGTATGCATGAGCATGAAAGAAATAACCACACTAGTGTATGTCCAAAGAATATATGAGTGAACGAATGCACAAAGTGCATCTTTCCATGTAGAAGACAGTCCAAGACAACTAATAAGGGTATCTGCTGAAATGAGAAAATAGATATACCAACAACAACAAGAGACGGAAAACGCGATGTTAATTAGGGCGTGCAGACTAAACCAAACCAAACCAAACCAAACCAGATCCGACCCAAGGATTTTTTGTCTAGAATGAATGTGAAGGACAAGTTTTGACTAACAATGTGAAGCAAGGCATGGGCACTAAGAAGAAATTCAAGGCGACTCAGGTAACGCTCTACTATGTCTAAGTCTAATCAATAGCTGCGAGTGTTGCTAGAATTGGAAAGCCGTTGAGGGACCCGCTGAAACTAGAAAGGAAATGAAAGTACAAGTTTCACCGTACGTGTCATCTATCCATAGTAAGACCAACGAATGTGACTTTAGAAGAAATGCATGCAGAAAAGGCTAACGGAAACGAGTAGCTAGAGAATATATATTGTCGGTCAGATGGGATGCCAATCCCTAAGACCATCCAGTGATATGTAGGAAGAAGGGTGTTCAATGAACCAACGATGTGAAACGTAAAACCTGACAAGTACGTTTGAAAGAAAGACTAGAAGGAGATTGTGTATCAAGATATGAATGAAAAGTTCGAGTGACTAGTGTGCCATCTGAATGAATACCTTCCCGACAAGTTGAGTGTGATAAGGGATACCTCATACGTTTGGGGGATACCCGATACGGTTCCTACAGGAACGAAGCGATACGGTTCCTACGGGAATGAAGCGATACGGTTCCTACGGGGACGAAGCGATACGGTACCTACGCGGTTCCTACGGGAACGAAGCGATACGGTTCCTACGGGAACGAAGCGATACGGTTCCTACGGGAACGAAGCGATACGGTTCCTTCGGGGACGAAGCGATACGGTTCCTACGGGAACGAAGCGATACGGTTCCTACGGGAACGAAGCGATAAGGTTCCTTCTGGAAATGAAGCATATGGTTCCTTAGGGAACGAGACGATGTGGTTCCTTCGGGAATGAGATGGTACGGTACCTTCGGAAACTTGATAGTAGGAATCATTCGGGAACGGGATGGTATGATTCATTCGAGAACAACATGGTATAGTCCTTCAAGGACGAATGCACCATGGACATCTTATGAGGTATACACGATGATCCAAATAGTCGAGAGACGATCGATAGTAACCGTCCAGATGGTAAGATAGATAACCTTAACGAGGAGTAGAAATTATGGCCATGGAGTCTTCTGTGGACGACTCCGAGTTTGATAAGACATTTCACATAGAATGAGGATATAAGAACCCTAACGGTTAGATGTGAAAGACCGACTAGGGATGTACGATGCTGAAAAAGATAACGTCTATCAAGAACGAGAGAGGTATAGTCAAGACTACACGAGAATCTGTCAACGGGAGAGTGATTGCATATACGTCGCGGCAGTTGAAAGTTCACGAAGTCAATTATCAGACTCATGATTTGGAACTTACTGCTGTCGTATTTGCATTGAAAATATGGAGGCACTACCTCTATGGGGTGAAGTTTACTATTTACTCTGACCACAAAAGTTTGAAATACTTTTTCGAACAAAGAGAGCTTAATATGAGGCAGAGACGATGGTTGGAACTCCTGAAAGATTATGACTGTGAAATAATGTACCATCCTGGAAAGGCAAACGTGGTGGCTGACGCTCTAAGCCGAAAGGATGTGCCTACTCCTATTAGAGTGAAAACTTGCCAGTTAGTGGTAACATCATATGTGATGAGGGAAATTGAAAGAGCTCAAGATGAAGCACTTAAAGAAGAAAACATTAAGAAGGAAAGGATGGTTGTCCAACAGGACAAGTTGGAATATAACACCCTTGGTGTTAGGACACGTTTTGGACGGGTATGGATACCTATGGGTGGCGAGCTTAGAACCAAAATCTTGGATGAGGCTCATAAGTCTCGTTACTCTATCCATCCCGGTACCAATAAAATGTATCAAGATCGGAGGAAGGAATACTGGTGGCCTGGAATGAAACGTGATGTGACGAAGTATGTAAGCAAGTGCTTGACTTGCTCGCAAGTAAAGGCCGAGCACCAGAAACCGTATGGAAAGATTCAACCACTTGATATACCGGAATGGAAGTGGGAACACGTTACCATGGACTTCATAACTAAGCTACCTCGCACAGCTAAAGGTCATGACACTATTTGGGTAATTGTGGACCGTTTAACGAAGAGTGCTCATTTCCTACCTATTCGCGAGACGTTCTCGTCGGAAAGGTTAGCTGAAGTGTTTATTCACGAAGTAGTAGCACGGCATGAGATGCCTTTGACGATCGTATCTGACCGGGACACACGATTCACATCGAGGTTCTGGAAAAGATTTCACGAGGCGATGGGCACGAGGCTTAACATCAGCACAGCATACCACCCGCAAATGGATGGTCAGTCCGAAAGGATCATTCAGACATTGGAGGATATGCTCCGTGCTTGTATTATCGACTTTGGTGGCAGTTGGGACATCCATCTCCCGTTAGCTGAATTCTCCTACAACAATAGTCATCACACGATGATAGGCATGCCTCCTTACGAAATGTTGTATGGGAGAAGATGTATGACCCCGGTTTGTTGGGGTGAGATTGGACAGAAGGAATTAGGAAGTCTCGAAGTCGTAAGAGAGACGTCGGAAAGATTTGATTAGATCAAAGCGCGAATGAAGGCCGCACAAGATCGTCAGAAATCCTATGCGGATAAACGACGAAGGCCTATTGAGTTTGATATTGGTGACAGAGTAATGCTGAAAGTGTCACCATGGAAGGGAATCATACGATTCAGAAAGAGAGGAAAGTTAAGTCCGAGGTTTGTCGGACCATTCAAGATAATGGCACGGGTTGGGGAAGTCGCTTATCGGTTTGAGTTGCGTGATGAGTTAAGTGGGATTCATCCTACTTTCCATGTATCACACTTGCGAAAGTGTTTGGCGGATGAATCGGCTCACGTACCACTTACTGACATCGAGGTTGACAACAGCCTTAATTACATCGAAGAACCCGTGGCCATCCTTGATCAGAAGGAGAAACGTTTACGTAATAAAGTTATCCAATTGGTTAAAGTCCAATGGAAGCATCGAAAGGGATCAGAAGCCACTTAGGAAACGGAGAAGGAAATGAGGGAGTCGTACCCTCAATTATTTGACTTGTGATAGGTTTCGGGGACGAAACCTATTATAAGGGGGGTAGACTTGTAACATCCCAAAATGTCGAGAAATAAAGTTAACGAGATCAAGCGGGCCAAAGTCGGGCCGGGTCAGTCGCGAACCGGGCTTGGGGAGGTCTCCCCTATAAATAGCCAGGGTCACCACATGTATCTCTCATTTGCAATTCTAGAGAGAGAAAACCGTAGAGAGAGAAAGTTTCAGAATCGCACAAGATTGCACCCGCTCGTGTCTCTTGCACTCGTGAGAAGAACCTCCGGATCAGAAGCTCGATTCAGGTAACGATCCGACCTAAATCTGAGTTTTTAGTTCGTTTTTGGGTTTTTTCGGGTTTTGGTTGAAAAGGCAAGGTTTGAACGGATGAATCTGATAAATAATCATAGATTTGAGATCCCTAAGGGAAAACGAACGTTTTGAATGCAAAGGGGTTCGGGATCTTGACATGATCAGACCGAATGCGAAAGTTAGGGTTTTTCGCGAAGAACAGGTCGTGCGCATTTGCTAAGTGCGCACGGAGCAGGTCCTGCGTACTTGCTAAGTGCGCAGGGAGAGGTGTCTGCGCACTTGCTAAATGCGCAGGAGGAAGGACCTGCGCACTTGCTAAGTGCGCAGGAGGCAGGGTCTGCGCACTTGCTAAGTGCGTAGACATCAGACTGGTTAAGTAAAGTTAGTATGTTTAGAAGGGTTAAACCGTTAGAATCGGTAATGGTCTGATGTGTATGTAACTACTCAATTCAGATCGTACGTGAAGTCGTTGGACCTTCGTTTAGGACAACCGAGACTAGCTTATCAGGTGAGTTCTAGAAGCCCTCTTTTAAATGTTTTTATATAATGTTTTCGGGCTGGTGTGTACACGTATGAAATGTTGTTTTATAAAATGATGTTTATAAAACTACGTTTACGAAAGGAAATGATTTGGAACGAAGGGTTTATGGAAAGAAAGTTTATGAACGGAATGTTTACGAACGAAAGTTATAAAGAAATGGTTTACTGAAAAGGTAAAAGGGTTTTGAAAGTGAAGGAAAGGTTTTATGAAAAGAAAACAAAAAGGGGCAAAGGTTTTAAGGAAGTCATTACAAATCTAATCTGTCGAATGAATGGAATTGACGAATGAAGTCTGGGAACGAGATTCCCAGCCTTGTGGTAGATTATGGACAGCGAGCCATAGTTGCCATAAGAACAACAGGGGTAGTGTCTTAGTGGCCTGCCAATGGTTTTGATGTTGTACAACTGGTAAGGGAGTAACGACGGTTACTCGGGTGATGACGATCATCCTAAGGGAAAGGGTAATGGGAAATCAATGACGGCGATACGTAACGGTTGATTCCCAAAGGAAAGATGCGTGTTGGGCAATGACGGCGATACGTAACGGTTGACCCCACGTAACGAATGGTTGTGGCAATGACGGCGATACGTAGCGGTTGCCCACAACATTAAAGGTTCCTCCGGGGACATAGAGACGCGTAACGATACAGATTTTAGATAGTAATGTATGACTTAAATGAATGTTAATGTTTTAAACAAATGATACGTTCAATGTGTTTAAATATGTGAAGGTTTATGAATGAAAGGCCTTGTTTTCTTATACGAATGTTAAACCCTAATGAATGTTTGAATGATGAACCATTTCTTAAATCGAACGAAAACTAGAACTCACCAGCGTAGCTGACGTTTTTAAGTGTACACATTCAGGTTAAGGCAGGTTATGAGGATGGACGGTGATGCTTGGCTAGAGATGAAGAGTTATCCGACTGCTTTTGAAGACTGGCATCCCGTTATGTTTTGTCTATGATGTAATTATGTTATAAGCAATGTTTACGCTTCCGCATGTATGAACAACGATTAAGTTGTGTTTAAATGAAATTTTCCGCTGCGTTATCTGATATTCATGTTTAAAAACTGCTTGTGAATGAGTAAATCCAACAAGTGGGGCCTCCCGGGTTTGGGGCCTTACATAAACCATTTTACATAATTTATAATATTATAAAAATGGAATTTGCTATATGAAATAGTTTAAAATAAAATAAATAATATTTTAGATTTCAAGTTTTATAAAAACAATTTTATAACAAAACTTTTATTAAAATTAGTCTAAGACTTTTTTTTTATTATTTTTTACAAAGAACCACCCCCCCCCCCCATCTAAACATTTGAACCCTCCTTTTTATGATTGAACCCCCATTATGACCCCCCCCCCCCCAATTTTGACTATAGAAAGTAAACCCATTCAAATCATCCTTCAATCCCGTAAAATCCGGAGTTTTAATCCTCCCAAATCAATCACCAACTCAATTGCGACTGATTGGAAACTTGTATCTACCTAATCGATCTAGCAATCATGGTTTTAGTACCAAGATAAGGGCTTCGGCCGTTTTCTTTTTTTGCCCTCAAATCAAGTCCAAATTCCATGATTTTCATTCCATTAACAGCTGTAACGCGTCTGCTATCGTCCCATGTAACTTCCCCATCTAATAGAAACTTGAAACGAGCCTCATTCTGTCCTCCCCCTCCTCTCAAATCGCGATCGGGTGAAGGGAAAACAACCCCTTGTTATTGCACCAGATCAGTTCCAATTTCAGGTAATCACCCCACTTTCCTACTCGTTTTTACGCTATGAAGCGAAACCCTATCATATAGATGTTGATATGTGCTCCAATGTCAGGGTTATAGGACACTAGGTTTGCGAATTAGGATATTAGGGAAGAAGGGTTCTCAGAACCCTTTGTTTAACAATAAATCGCTTCTAGTTCTAAACAAGATATGAGTCCAGATCAAGTGGTTAAAGCTCTTCCACCCACACCACTCAGGTCGTGGGTTCTACCCCGTCTAGGCTTGTTTCCTATTGATTTTTTTTTTCCTTTTCTGTTTAAAGTCATGATACACACATATATATGTACATTGTATATAAAAATAAACTTTTGTATTCTGGATAAAAAAGAAGGGGATGATATACATATTTCTTTTTTTTATTTTTTTTTAACAAAACAAATTTTATCATCTAGATGTTATTTTTATAAATTTTTATGGGTGTATATACATATATATTTATATGAAAATTTTCATTAGAAAACAATCCTTTTATAAATATTCAAGGTTTTTTCAACTAATATCCTTTTTAAATAAAAGCTTATACATTTTTAACTATGTTTAATTATTATCACAAATGCATAATGAATATAAGCAATATTATTGTTAAATATGTATTAATTCATTTTCAAGAACATGACAAACATTGTTGTAATATCATAAACCTTATTATTTTTAAATTATGAAATGATCGTGTTTTGACTTTTATTAAACAAAGAGATTATAAATATTTAACCTAAACCTATAAAACAAAACGATCTATAAAATACTATTTTAATTTGATTAGTATTACTAATTCTAATAATTGTTTCATCTATAAACATTTATCACGTTATTACTTTCACAAATAACATAGTATTAGTAGCAATATAATGATTCCTCGTTAAATAATCAATCTTTCTATTACAAATTCGCATAACAAATTTATTTATAATATGTTTATGAATATTATTATTTATTATATTAAATTTTCTTGCAAATCATATTTATTATGGACACCTAAAATAAAGACATCATTTATAAACCCTATTCGTATCTCTGATTGTTCGTTCATCCCAAAATCCTAAAATCCCAAATCGCTCCCTTGTGGTTTCTCTTAAACCGTTTCTATATGATAATAACCTATTTTATTCGAATTAGGGCATCCTTAATTCTTTATGCTACAAGTTACAAGCTTAACCCTCTATTTACTCAAGGTGAGTATTACATAGCCCCTTTTCACACTTTTACACTTTTTGGGGTGAAACATGAATACTATACATTCAATGATTTACATTTACACAAACTACACAAATACAAATCCACCTTACATTCATGTGTGCAAATTTGAGCTTTATGTTTGAGTACTAGGTGTGTTAACTTTTTGTGTGCAATTCATGTGCAATCATTAACTATTCAAGCCGACGGTTAACAATGATAGATCTATTGAGTCTGACAAACCCACCCAGATTGGGGTGATTGTTACCTACAACACAATTTGCATGCTAGTTACAAAGGTTTGATTGTACTTTGGTTACACAATAGTTGCTCCCCATAAATGCCTTATTTTATCATGTTATGTAAGGATTTGTTTATTCACATCTATATACTATCTACGTACAAACCTGTGTATGCTCACCAACTTTTTAGTTGACCTTATTTTATTCATGTTTCAGGTGCTAATGTGTGATATGATCAAGGCTTTCTACACATAGGTTTTGGGACTTAGTAAATTTTAATTCAAGAACAATTTGTATTTCATTTATGTACTTTGGAATTGGTTTATGTTTGTTTGAATTGAAATGAATTTAATATATTACAACGTAGTCAACCTTGAGCTCATGAACAGTCTACATGTCCCGCCCCGACGTATTCCGCCGTCGGTTGGGGTGTGACAAAAGTTTTCTATTATAGCAAGATCATGTCAAATTGTTAAGTTCATGAATAAACATCACATACTATCATACAATGCACTTAGTTAAGTGTTACTAAGTCGTTTAAACCTTCTAATCATGTTAACAACTTGCAAACACCTCTTGTGGAAACATAAAGTTTCCTTATTTAGAAACTGGGCTCTAAAATCATACACATGCATTTTAATCCATTATTTTGGTCAATCATTCTTCCATAATATTCACTACACTAGTTCCACGCTTTGAATACACCCAAACATCAAGTTTTCATACATATCAAGAAACAAAGTTTCTAAAAATAGAAAACGAGCTTAAAAGCATCATGGACATGTGATTTTACAAAAAAAAATCATACAATCTATATCTAGTGTTTATGCATCATTTCCACCAAACAAATCACATCATAACTTCTTTTAACAAAAACCCTAAAATTAAAGTTACTATAAATAGAACCGAGCATGAAATCGCATATGACCAAAAGTTATAGATAGCAAATCTAAACACATTATCCATTCTTTATGCATATCTAACCATTTTCCATCATCAAATGACCCTAAACAAGGCATCTATCATGAAACCCAAAATTAAAGTTTTCTAAAATAGCAAAACCAAGCATGCATGTATCATCCAACACTTTTAACAACAAAGTTTGCACATATTATCCATCTACAAATATTATTACAACATTATTCATCATCAAATCAACAAAGTCTCATCATCTAACACATGCATATATAATAAAGTTTCTTTAAATGGAAACCAAGCCTATGAATAAATTCCGGGTTCAAAATCACCAACAATATGTACCATTTGAGTTATAAAACACATTTCCATTAAGAATCCATGGTTAATCTTTCATAAAAATGAGTTTTCTTTGGATGCGTGTTCATAAGAACATGAAGATGAAAATGGAAAAAAAGAGGGTTTTGATCTTACCAAACTTGAAAATGGATGAAATGGTGGATGATTCCTCTTGAAAACTTTATAATCTTGACTTGTAAGTGGTACAAAATATTCCAGGACTCTCCGCTCCTTCACAAAAGGGAACAGGTTTAAAACTTCAAATATTCTGTGGGCACAGACTGCCCATAATAGGCTGAATAGGAAATGAAATAGATCAGGTAAATGTGCCATTTCGCACAGCAGCTGAAAGCAAAGCAGCGAAGAACACAACAAGAGTACTAGTAGCCTCTAGTTGTTCCCCTACTGCATTCGCCCTGAGCTCCGCTGCAACGGCTCTCTGGGTAGCAAGTGTAGCTCTCTGCTCCATCACGATGGTCCTCTGTCTCTCGAGGCTCAGGTGTCTCTTAACCTCAAATACTCGGTCAGATAAAATAATAATCCTGGCAGCATACCTCTGGCGATCCTCCGTCAGTCGGGACACCTGCTCCTGTAGGGTCTGTAGTGCGGTCTCGGACACTTGAGCAGGCACATGCTCAATCCTCTACTCAGTTTCTTTCCCCAAAACTTCTAGGGATAGAACCTTCTCCTTAAGGTGCTCCACTTGCTTCAGGTTGCCACGTACCTTCTTCTGCTCCCATCGCAGATCCCCTAGCAGTCTATTGTATCGGTTGCATCGGGCTACCGGAGTCGGGATCGTACGCCTGATCGGCTCCCCGGTAAACAGTAAGATGTGTGGTCCATGTGAAGACTCTCCGATCTCAGTCATTGGAGGTACTTCTTCCTCCTTAGCCCAGTCCCTCAAGGTATCAGAAACGAACATCCACTTTCTCATGTTAAGTCTAGATTTCTTGTGCTAGGGACAGGCGTGCTCGTAGGAGAGGGTGGTGCTCGCTTCATCGGGGTATGCTGAAATAGTGGCCCGTAGGGGTGAAGTCGGTGCGGGTAGGTGACGTCACAGATGCCTCACTCGCGGGTCTCTTCAGCTGCTGGAGTCTCAGACTCCATCTTTGACTCTACTTCACCGTCCTCTGTCGGTCCTTCTCTGACTTCTCAACAGTGGTGTCATCAGAGACAAGGTACTCTGGTAGTGTCTCATCGGATGAATTGTCCACGGGTGTCGATGGCGTGTACATGTACTCGTCCTCGGAGTCCGTAATCTCAATTGGCTCGGTTGTAGCTGACATGTTCCTGTAACATGTCAACCACAAATTTCTATCTTACATGAGTATTCTAAGTGTATGTTAGAATACTAAGTGTATGTGAGAATACTAAGTGTACGTGCGAAAGTGAAATGCAAATGAGACATCGGTTATAGTCTAAGTCCACTATATGTAACCAAGTTCGCTGCAACCAATGGCTCTGATAGCAGTCTGTCACACCCCCAAATTCCACTTCCGGGCTATACCCGAGGGGCGTGACTCGAGAGGATCTTTACCATTGAATTACATTGAAAGACCATTAAATCGTTTTCAAAATACCTGTTTTATGCATGATTCGAACGAGTCCAAAATAAAGTTTGACATGGTCCAAAGTAAAAGTGCGGAAGCAATGTTTAAATGTTTACAACATTTGAAAATGAGGATGATAAAATATTGTTTATCAAAATAGGATGCAATGCATGATGAGTGTGTGACTCCACTGGGTGCATCCTATCCACATATCCTAGCATTTAATGACCAGAGATAAACATGCTAAAATGGGTCAACATAAATTTGGTGAGTTCACAGGTTAAATGTAAAGGAAATCATATCATGAAATGTATTGGAAAATCATATATTGACAATGCATGGAAAAGCATATGCTGAAATTGCATGGAAAACCATATGTTGAAAATGCATGGAAAGGCATATGTACTCTACACAATCATTGTTGATCAGACAAAACCAAAAATTATCATAAGTCTGCCAACCGAAGCTCAAATGTAGCCACTGAAATAGGAAAAGGATGTGGTTCGCCTCTTTGTGCCATGTACATGAACGGATTAGGTCAATTATGTACCCGTTCAACCTACAATCGAAGTTAGCGTTACTAACCCGGGCAGGGGTTGTTAAACCCAACAGTACTGTTCATGATCACCTCGCTTGTGGTAAAATTAACGGTTGACTCTAAGAGGATTTTGTACACACCAGTATAACTTATATAATTAATGTAACTGTGTAAGCATGGAAATATGATTTTTGAAAAATGCACTTGAACATGTATCTCACCCCAAAAGGATAATGAGTAAAACAGGGCTGTGAGAAATCACCTAATAAAGCGGTAATGATATGCAAGTCTTAGCAAATACGGCTAAATGAGACGACCTACTCGTGCCCTAGGAAACATTTAGGACTTTATGGTCTAAGTACTGTAAATGCTTGACTATGAACTCTATTCATCCAAAGAGTTCTTTGAAAAGTGACTTTGACGTTTCAAAGATGTTTTAACTTGACGACGCGTTGGACTTAAACATTCAAATCTTAATATGGAATTCAAATTTCCTTTGAAATAGTCTATTACCGTCTAATAGACACATTAGCACATTCGATTGGAATTCAGAACTTGAGACACAACTTTTGATACATTAAAGTCTCCTTAATTGGAAAGTCAAGTTTTTGAGTCCTAAAATGGCAACTATGCAAAGTTAATGTTCATACGTGGAATTAGGCATGTTATAACGCATATAGAACATACCAATGTTTACTTGCTAAAAATAGACAAGCATGCGAGTTTCGGATAATTAAAGTTTCCTATTATAGCAAAATCATGTCAAATTGTCAAGTTCATAGATAAACATCACATACTATCATACAATGCACTTAGTTAAGTGTTACTAAGTCATTTAAACCTTCTATTCATGTTAACAACTTGCAAACACATCTTGTGGAAACATAAAGTTTCCTTATTTAGAAACTGGGCTCTAAAACTCATACACATGCATTTTAATCCATCATTTTGGTCAATCATTCTTCTATAATGTTCACTACACTAGTTTCATGCTTTGAATACACCCAAACATCAAGTTTTCATACATGTCAAGAAACAAAGTTTCTAAAAATAGAAAACGAGCTTAAAAGCATCATGGACATGTGATTTTACCGATAAAAATCATACAATCTCTATATCTAGTGTTTATGCATCTTTTTCACCAAACAAATCACATCATAACTTCTTTTAACAAAAACCCAAAAATTAAAGTTACTATAAATAGAACCGAGCATGAAATCTCATATGACCAAAAGTTCTAGATAGCAAATCTACACATATTATCCATTCTCTATGCAAATCTAACCCTTTTCCATCATCAAATCACTCTAAACATGGCATCTATCATAAAACCCAAAATTAAAGTTCGTAAAATAGCAAAACCGAGCATGCATGTATCATCCAACACTTTTGACAACAAAGTTTGCACATATTATCCATCTACAACTATTATTACAACATAATCCTTCATCAAATCAACAAAGTCTCATATCTAACACATGCACATATAATAAAGTTTCCTTAAATGGAAACCGAACCTATGAACAAATTCCGGGTTCAAAATCACCAACAATATGTACCATTTGAGTTATAAAACACATTTCCTTTAAGAATGCATGGTTAATCTTTCATAAAAATTAGTTTTCTTTGGATGCATGTTCATAAGAACATGAAGATGAAAATGAAAAAAAAGAGGGTTTTGATCTTACCAAACTTGAAAATGGATGAAATGGTGGATGATTCCTCTTGCAAACTTGATAATCTTGACTTGAATCTGGATTTGGATGGAAGAACAAGATCAAACAATGGAAAATTGGTGGAAATGGTGGTGTGGGGGTGGGTTTTGGCCGAAAAAAGAGAGGGATAGGAAAGAGAGAGAGAGTGGAGGAGTGGTGGTGGAAATGGGAGGAGTTAGGGTGTATTTATAGGGTCATTTGACTCTCGGTGATGGAAAACGAATAGTTACCCATTTATTGACGGAACTCTCGAATAGGTATGAACGAAATAATTTAAAAATATGGTGACTCATATTGGTATGTTTAACATATAAAATTTTTGGATTTTTATTGGGAAATGTCGGTACATACTGCAGACTGGCCGGACAGCGTTAAAACAGAAAGTTTCTCAGAAAATTCCCGAAAATTTCACAGAGTCTTCGAATAACATATCACAGTACTACATGTAATTTTTGCACACAAAATATATGTCTAAGTGTCTGCTTAGAATTATGGACCTAGCTAGTGCACACTGCATGTATACCGGACTGTGCTGGAAATAAAAGTATTTCTATAAATCACCGAAAAATTCATATAGGCATGATTAATTAAATAACAGTGTTACATATAATTTTCACACACAGATTATATGTCTAGGTATTTGTTTTAAATTATCACCAACGGTCATGCTGTAGGCCGCGTGTTTGACCGGGTTATCTTCCGGATTACCGACACGTGTAAACGGATTGACTTGCTAAGGGTCTGTTTGGTATAGGGTAATGGAATGGAGGAGGGAATGGAATGGACAAAGGAATGAAATGGACCATTCCATTCCATTGTCTTGTTTGGTTACCATGAGGGTATGGAATAAATCATTACTTTATGTTGTTTGGTTGGCTAGAAAAGACGAAGGAATAAAATCGGTAGTGAGTGGCGGCGGTGGTGGTGGGTGGCGGTATTGGGTGGTGGTGGGTGATTGTAGGTCCCTATGGCACTTCTACAGATCGTTCTCGTGATAAGGCGTGTCGTTAACTCGGAGTGCGGAATCCACCGAATCAACGATTGCATACACAAAAGACAATAGAGACAATCAAGTAAATAAACTTCACGCTTGTATTCCAATTTACAATAGAGTTTACAGACTCAATCTATCTTGTTCTACTTTGATTCTATTCAATGTTACAAACTGACTCTGTAAACATCTATATATAGACTACTGACCTGCATTAGGCGAACTTAACAAGTTCGCCTCTAACAGACTAAGCGAACTTAACAAGTTCGCCTCAGATAGACTTAAGAGAACTTAATAAGTTCGCCTCTGTTAGATTAGGCGAACTTAACAAGTTCGCCTCTAGCAACTTGTATAAAAACACTTAGAACATTAATACATTACAAAAACATAAAGACATAAGATCTAAACAATTACAAAGCTTTTGTTATTATAATCTATGTCCTAACAGTCTCCCCCTTGACAATAGCTTGATCTACAGTCTTCTGTCTTCAGGATGAGCTCTTCCAATTATCCGGCAATCTCCTTCCTGCATGCACTCCATATCTTCTACATATCTCCAATACTCGCTTGTACTGCAATCCTTGTTCTTTCCATTCATCAGTGAACATGATTTCATTCTTTCTCAGTGTTCTCTAATCTTTCTTTGAAAAATTGATAAGATTCATTGCATCATAGAAACATACAATGACCTTATTCTCTTTGTCTTCAATCCTTGCTTCACCAGTATTAACATCAACATACCACCATTTCATATTCCCAAGGAAATCTTGAGGAATATTTTTCAATGGTATCCTGTGTACAGCACGTACTGGTCTGAATTTGTACTTCCAGGTCACTTTCCCAGTCTTGTGATCTATGTTCTTCACTCTCTTTCCTTTTTGAGGCTCTATCATTTCATACTTCCCTGAACCACCTTCTCTTTTGATCAGATTTGCTATCACATCAGCTAATCCGAACTTGGATCTATTAATAAGTGGCTTTGAATATAGACCATTCATTTCACACCTTGGCAAGGTATTGAAATACTTGATCCTCGGCTTTAAGTACTGAACACCATTAGATCTTTTAATAGCAAATAGTTTTATGTCATTATCAAAAAACCAGCTTATGATTCTTCCTACACACCTCTCTTTATTCACATAGTTTTCTTTCTGAGCAGGTTGTGTTTGAGACTTGGGTAGCACCTTCATCCAACTATTCACTACTATTCTCCACTGTTCTCTGGTCATACCTATATTTCTGTACATCACAGGTTCTTCATTCATCTTTGGAGACTCAGTGTGAGTAGTATTAGCTTCAGCATCTGTATTGGATTGAATGTTTTCATCATCAGTATCAATCTTAGAATCAGTAGTATCTTCAGGCAGTGTGATGTCTTCAAATGAGTCCATAGAATCTGTTGCTCCTTCATAATTAAACTCAGGAATAACATCATCTTGGATGAAGTTATAAGGGACATTAAGACCATCACAGCCTTCATAAATCACTTTATCTTGACTTTTCTCTATCTCTATCTCCACTATCTCTCCTTCTTCTATTTCAGTATCTGACACATCATCTTCTATGTCATTGAATAATTCATCTATGTCATCAAGACATGCTATCTTTTCAGCTTCTTCCTCCTCAAACTCAGCAAAGAACTCCAATAATAAGATTTCTTCGTCATTAACTCCAGAAGTATCTTTGTTTCCATAAATTGATTGTGATGTCGACTCCCCCTGAACTTTAGAAATAGGATCAACGTCAGCGTATTGACGATCACCCTCAATATTAACCGAAGGATTACTGTCTTCTTCATCATGTCGTTGAATAGACTCAGTATGACATGCATCACGTATCCTTAACTCCCCCTGAGCATCAAGACGCTCAACAAGCTTGGATACTAATGCCTGCATAGCAGCAATCTGCGTAGCTTGAGTCTGAATCACCAGCTGTCGTTGAGTATCAGTAGATACAAGAGTATCCACCTGGGTTTGTAAAGCAAGCACTTGCGATTCAAGGAAAGTAATCCTTTCAGAATCAGAAGGCTTAGAAGGACCAGCTGACGATTGAGAAACGGAAGTACTGGAGTAGGAATCACTGGAGGAACAGGAGTGAGAACAGGAGATTGTTCTTTAGAGCTTGGAGGTGTGACAATTAAGGAAACAACAAAAGTAGCATCCTCCACACCTTGTGAAGATTGAGCAGCAGCAATTGAAGCAGCCATAAGCTTTGGAGCTTTAGGATCCGGATTAAAATCACTATTCGAACTCTCATCCACTAATGTCCTTTTACCAAGTACTGATCCAGAAGGAGGATCCCGAACAGACTTTCGTCGTTGTCTTTTGGCTGTAGATTTAAGGCGTTTACCAGCATTAGCCAAAGGTATACGAGCCAACCTTTCATAATGATCTGAAGAGAAATCTCTAGACTCATCAGAATCTGTATCTTCAGAAATAGGTAAGATTGTATCACTTGAGCTAGAACTCGACTCATTCTCTGTTACCACATTCCCTTCAGCTTCATGAATGGGCGAGTTCACAGCGTCATCCACAAAGTCATCCATATTCATTCCTAGATCTTGTTCATGTTCATGAACGACCTCTTCTAGAACAGGCTCATTGACATGTATATCAACCTGAGCTTGTGGAATTGGAACTTGTTCTTGAATAGGAATTTGTTGTTGTACGGGAACTTGTTGTTGTTGTTGAGCTTGTTGTTGTGGAACTTGAACTTGTGGAATAGGAATTTGTTGTTGTGGTTGTTGCTATTGTGGTTGAACATTCTGACCTTGCTCTTGAGCTAACTCATTAGGATGAAACCAATTCTCATTTGGTGGTTCAACGTAATCAGGATTGATTAAGTGACCAAACAATGGAGCATTAACAGGAATCAATGCTTGATTCTGTTGTTTCACCTTAGTGTAATCCGTAAAGATACGCTTAGACATCGGCGTCAAAGTTAATCTAATCAGATGCTATGGGAGATCATGAAGAATATGATTCAGAATCATCTGGATAAACCTTGGATACATAAAAAATCCTTCACCTTTAGCAGGTGTGATTTGCATAACCATCTCCCGATAGATATATCTTGCAAAATTGAAGCGCTTATTCAATGTCAAAGCGACCATTGCAGCTTGAAGAGCAGTCTTTAAGCCATCAGTACCGGCTTTACGAGGAGATAGACATTGAATAATCACATGCATGAAGTATCTCCATTCACCCACCAAACCACCTTTTCGTGCCTGTGTGTCATTAGGACGGCCACGGTAACCCATACTTTGAAAGCATCCCATGATCAAAGGATTAGGATAGGATATAGGATCTTCAGCAGCACCACCTAATGCAAGAGCTGTACGAATAGTGTCTTCAGATATAGCAATCTCAGTATTGTTGACTGTGGCACGAAGAACATGAGGTTCTACGTCAGTATCTGAATGAACTGCGTCCCAAAACTGTTGACTATACACCAGACTGATGTATGGATCGGCAGATAATGCGACACGTAGTCGTGAGCGATTCATAAATCCTATAATCCCTTGAAAGTGTATGGCCTCTGACATTTTAGGATCTAACAATGCCACCTGGTTGTGCTTGTATTCGACACGACGAGCCATCTGAAAAATATTTGGACAACAAACACATTAGACAAATAGCCAATACAAACAAAACGAAAAACAATTTTGAAATAAAAACAAAACAAACAAACAATCAATTAAATTTTTTTTTTTAAATTTCAAACACAAAAAATTTTTTACAAGTCCAAAACCCTTTTGACCCCTAGGCGAACATACTAAGTTCGCTTAGTGTTTCAAGAGGCGAACTTATTAAATTCGCCTAGACAAGTTCGCTTGAACAAGTTCGCCTGAACTGTCTGTCGTTTCGAATTCAAACCAGAAATCAAAAAATCTTTCAAACTGTGTTGAAATCATGAAATAACCGTTGAAAACCAATCGACTAGCATGACTAAGTCATTAGCAATGAACAATTTCAAGATTTAAGTCTGGTGAAACATCAATTTTAGGTCAAACAGTTACGGAATGAAACCGGAACAAAAACCTCGATTTTCTCTCAATTTAACGGATGAAAAACAATGAAATTACCGTAGATAAGTTCGCAATTTGATTTCGAACCAGAATGAACCAATTAAAAACCCAACAAACACTGAATTTGAAATTTAAAAAAAATTTGGACAAGTTTGCTTAGCTGTGGAAACGATGAAGTGAATAAGTTCGCCTGTATAAACCCATATACATAATAAGTTCGCTTATTTAGGCGAACTTGTTAAGTTCGCTTAACAAGCCCTAGGCGAACATAATAAGTTCGCTTCACCAATTTCAGGCGAACATATTAAGTTCGCTTCACCAGAAGGAGGCAAACTTAATGTCTTCAACATTTCCCTTGAACAAAATTTTTACCAATTTTCAATCCGTCACGTCTTGAACTTCCGTCAGCAACATGTATTTGATCCAATCCCGAACAATTTAATAAAAGATTAAAATTTTCATGGAAAATAAAAAACAAAATCTTTTTGAATTTATCTATACTAATGAAATCACATATTTTTGGATTTTTATCTGGACAAACGGAAACACATATTTTTGGATTTTTATCTGTATAAACGGAAACACATATTTTTGGATTTTTATCTGTATAAACGGAAACACATATTTTTGGATTTTTATCTGTATAAACGCAAACACATATTTTTGAATGAAAATCATGAGTAAGAAGATCATAACAGTATCCGAGTAATTCATCACACATTTTAGCAATAACCAAGGGTAACCTATGATATGAAACAATCCAACTCATCTTGTACTTTACGTATCTTTTTTAGTATTTGTAAATTATTCAATTTGCATAATATTTGAAATGATACGCGATAAATTTCAAAGTAAATGAGATCAGGTTACGAAATGCTCGTTTATTTATACCGAATTTGAAATATAAAGCATGAATTCTTAAATTTGTCAATATTATATGATTTGAAACTATAAGCGTTTATTCTCCAAATTCATGTTATTTAGTACCATTTAGATGAAAATCATTGTGTACCCCACATATATGCCAAACAGAAATATAATTTGCACTATCTTTAAGACATATACAGTTTATTTTAAGATTAGATCAATTTCCAAGATGAAATTATCTCTATTAGCACAAGAATAGAAGTCGATCCCAAAGGATATAAGAATCATGATGATTCAGAATCCGAAGATTCTAATGAATTGGCTGTATAATGTGAATCAACAGATTCAGGTATGAGGATCCAACTATTATCTGGACAAGTTTCAATGGAGTCAGACTAGATGATGTATGTAACTGATTCAAGGGCGAATATATGTTTTAACCGATTTTGAAAGCATATCTTAGTTCAACAAAACATTGCATGTTTTTCGGGGCATGGGCAGTAATGTGAACTGAAATAGATTTGTGCTAAAGATATAATTCGATATTGGTCTCATGAAATTCTTTAAAACCATATATTCTTTATCTGATAATGATCTTTTACACACACACCTAGGCATACAATGGATTCAAATCACAGATGTAATCATATCATATTTAATTTTCACACTACTATTAGTTTCAAAACGCTTTTAGTCTATTGACAATTCAAGTTTCAAAACTCATACACAAATTTGAAAACAGATTACCAAGATTAGAGCATTAACAACTCTATCATTTCTCATATATCAAAGGTCTACTAAGGTCGTGTGAAATGAACTAATCACTGATGTACTATCATTTCTTCTCTAACCTCAAATGATGTCAAATTTTATATTTTTCAATTTGTTTTGACTTTTTATAATTTAAAACTTGTTGACTGAAAATGTAAATGCAGAAATATAATAAAGCAATAAGAGAACTTAAAAACAAAATTTTCCATGAAATTCTGATTTTGAAAAGCTTTTATTCGGGATTGATCATACCAATCATTTTAATTAGGAATTCAAACCTGGTACGATCAAATGCCTTGGTAAACAAATCAGCAAAATTATCTTCAGTGTGTACCTTGACCAGCTCAATCAACCTTTTCTCTGCACAATCACGTATAAAATGATATCGAATTTCGATGTGCTTAGTTTTACTATGTTTAACGGGATTATTAGTTATGGACATAGTAGCATTATTATCGATAAGCATGGGGGTTCCTGTGAAATTCAAACCGTAATCTCTCAATTGCTGTTGTATCCACAGGATCTGTGAACAACAACTCGCAGCAGCGATATATTCTGCTTCGCATGTAGAAATCGAGACTGTGGTTTGCTTTTTGCATTGCCAGGACACAAGTCGATTACCTAAGAACTGGCAATCACCTGTTGTAGATTTCCTGTCCAGACAACAACCACCAAAATCAGAATTAGTATAAGCATTGAAATCAAAGTTAGAACCATGAGGATACCATAGCCCCAAATTTTTAATTTTTCAATTTGTTTTGACTTTTTATAAATTAAGAACTTTTTGACTGAAAATTTAAAATGCAGAAATGTAATAAAGCAATAAAAGAAATTAAAAACAAAATTTTCCATGAAAATCTGATTTTGAAAAACTTTTATTCGGGATTGATCATACCTATCATTTTGATGAGAAATTCAAACCTGGTACGATCAAATGCCTTGGTAAACAAATCAGCAAAATTATCATCAGTGTGAACCTTTACCAGCTCAATCAACCTTTTCTCTGCACAATCACGAATAAAATGATATCTAATCTCAATGTGCTTTGTTTTACTATGCTTAACAGGATTATTAGTTATAGACATTGTAGCATTATTATCAATAAGCATAGGGGTTCGTGTGAAATTCAAACCGTAATCTCTTAATTGCTGTTGTATCCACAGGATCTGTGAACAACAACTCGCAGCAGCGATGTATTCTGCTTCGCATGTAGAAATTGAGACTGTGGTTTGCTTTTTGCATTGCCAGGAAACAAGTCGATTACCCAAGAACTAGCAACCACCTGTTATAGATTTCCTGTCCAAACAACAACCACCAAAATCAGAATCAGTATAAGCATTAAAATCAAAGTTAGAACCATGTGGATACCATAGTCCCAATCTTTGTTTTCCTTTCAAATAACGAAAGATTCTTTTAACAGCTATTAAGTGAGATTGTTTTGGTTTTGCCTGGAATCTGGAATAGATGCACACAGCGAACATTATATCTAGCCTTGAAGCGGTTAAATACATGAGAGATCCAATCATTGCTCTGTAAAGTCGGCAATCCACATCTTTTCCATCCGAGTCAGAATTCAGCTTATGATTGACCGGAATCGGAGTATCATATGGGGTACAGTCCTCCATCTTGAACCGACTCAAGATGTCTTAGACATACTTGGACTGATGAATAAAGAAATCATCTTCCTTTTGATTTACTTGTAAACCTAAGAAAAACGATAACTCTCCCATAGCTGACATTTCAAACTTCGACTTCATTACACTATAAAATCTTTGAATAACCCTTCATTTGTTGAGCAAAAAATAATACCGTCCACATATATCTGCACCAGTAGGTAATCTCCCCCTGATTTCTTTATGAATAAGGTCGAGTCAATCTTGCCACGAACAAAATCATTTGCCAAAAGATGTGCGGACAATGTTTCATACCACGCTCGAGGAGCCTGATGAAGACCATAGAGGGCCTTATCAAGCTTGAAAACCCTAGTCGGATGAAGTGGATCTTCAAACCCCGGCGGCTGGCAAATATAAACTTCCTCCTTGGCCTTACCATATAAAAAAATCAATTTTCACATCCAATTGAAACACCTTAAAACCTTTATAAGAAGCAAAAGCTAGAAACAGCCGTATTGCTTCAAGCCTCGCAACAGGCGCATAAACCTCGGTGTAATCAATACCCTCTTATTGATTGAAGCCCTGGACAACTAATCTTGCTTTGTTTCTTACCACGACACCTCGATCATCTTTCTATTTAAACACCCATTTAGTACCAATCGGATATACACCCTTCGGAAGATCTACAGGATTCCAAACCTTAAGTTTGTCAAACTGAGCAAGTTCTTCCTGCATAGCCTCTATCCAATTGTTATCATTTAAAGCCATTTCAACATTTTTGGGTTCGACCTGAGAAATAAAACATGAATGTGAGCAATCATCAAGAACACCAGAATATTTAATACATGTATACAAACAAGTATTGTCTACAAGAGAACGTGTTTTCACTCCATCCTGCAAATTTTCGATTATATTTGTCACTGGATGATCTTTGAGTTCCTTGATGGATGCGACCTCAGGACCCTGTAACACTTCAACACGATTTGTATCAGATTGATAAGACAAATCATTATTAATTGGAATTTCCGAGTCTAAATTTGTAGGAATCTCCCCCGAATCCTGTGTCGAAGGTAATGAATCATCACCCAACAAAGGATCAGCAGAAGAATCTTGAAAAATAGCATTGTCTTCCTCACTCTCTGAATCTTGTGGTCCTGAACAAGAAGCAACATTAGGATCGGGAGCAGAAGTAGATGGAACCGATGAATTTGGAACTGTATTTGGTAGAAAGCCATTGTGTTGTGCATCCTGACATGAATCATATAGAACAGCAGCTTCATCAGGAGAAATATCAGAAGGTATATGAAATGACTTGAATAAGGTTTCATAATCAAATGCCCAATCTGGTCCAATCGCCATTTGAGGTAAAGACCGATTTGAACAGTCAATATGGAACCATTCTTCAACTTGGCGCGTCTCTTTGTTAAAAACCCTCTTGGTAGTCGAATTGGCAACATACCCCAGAAAAATCCCTTCAATAGCTTTAGCACTGAATTTTGTTGGGACATCACGAACTTTCAACAGGGTGCAAGGATTACCAAAAGGTAGTAAATAATCCAGATTCGGCTTTCGATTATTTAGCAACTCGTAGCAAGTCTTGTTGTGTCTCTTGACGGTCAAGACTCTGCTCAAAACGTGACACGCAGTATTCACAACTTCAGCCCAAAAATTAACTGGAAGCTTAGAATATGCAAGCATTGTGCGTGCCGTTTCAACCAGCGTCCTATTCTTTAGTTCAGCAACACCGTTTGTTGAGGAACATATGGCGCACTGAATTCATGATGAATTCCCTTTTGTAGACAGAATAAGCCCATTTTGCTATTCTTAAATTCGCTGCCATTGTCACTCCTAATTCTTTTGACCTTCAGATTGAACAAATTCTCCAAACCCAGGATTAAGTATTGTACCAACTCAGTGGTTTCAACCTTAGAAGAAAGAAACTTAACCCATGAAAATCTAGAGAAATCATCCGTTACTACCAAACAGTATGATTTTCCACCAATGCTCCTGATACTAATCGGACCGAAGAAATCCATATGCAGCAGCTCCAAAGGAGTTACGATAGTATTCTTCGATTTAGATTTGTGTGATTTCTTTCGTTGTTTCCCCTTCTTGCACGGAATACAATCATCAGGAACTGAGAATTTCAACTTCGGAATACCAAGAACCAGATCATTCTTAACAATATAGTTCATGTTCTGATAGTTGATGTGAGCTAGCTTCCTGTGCCACAAAATAGAATCTGTTTTCGACGCCTTGGAGAGTAAACATGTAGGAATTGAATCCGTTGTAGTAGCAACACTCATGTCAAGGACATACGTGTCATTTCTCCTCGGGGCCTTCATGAGAATCCATTCGTCAGGAATAACAAAACCAGGTTTCAAGATATAACACTCAGCATCATTGAAATGGAACGAAAACTTCTTGTCACAAACTTGTGATACACTCAAAAGATTGTGTTCCAACTGCTCCACATAATTCACCTTCACAAATTTGACTTTATCATTCTTTAAAGTTCCCTGCCCAGTTATGTACCCGCCTTTATTCCCCGCAAAAGCGACATAACCTCCATCAATTTTTTTAACATCTTCAAGCAATCTGATATTCCCTGTCATATGTCGAGAGCAACCACTATCCACATATCATGTATTGTTGATAGTCCTCCTTGGTTGTTCCTACATAAACAATGAAAATCAGTTAGAAATAGGAACCCAAGCAATTGTGGTCTTGGGTCGTCCAAATTGATCAAAATAAACAACTTCTAGTAATTCACAATCAATGTTATCATTAACCTTTGGAATAGAAGTTTTACCAACAGACTTTTTCAAAGGAGACAATTTTTGATTATTTTGAAAAACATTATTTCATATATTATTAGCAGATTCAGATGTTTCCAAAATTTTCTTAAATTTTCTGTTTCGTCTTCTCCTTTGTGGTCTAGACAATTTTACTTCAGATTGAGAATCTTTTGAAATTCTAACATGAGGAATCTCAAGTTTCTCTTGACACACAAATGATTTAGAGTTCAATTTATCCTGCTGTTTAAATCCAGAGGATTTAACAAAAGATCGACAGGACATATTTTGCTCCAAACTAAATGATGACTTTCCCTCATATGTTCTTTTCAGAATCTTCACCACTTTTGGTTGTGAAGGAACAGTCTTCAATTTGCCCTTGTTCTTATAAGGACAATTGACCAGATTGTGACCAGCTTCGTTGCAATGGAAACAAACTCTTCTCTCTTTAAAAGTTCTAAAGTAATAAGAATTCTTTGAATTTGAGGAGCCATCAGAGGAATAAGCTTCAGAAGATTGTCCAGAACATTTTGCTGTCTTCTTTGGAACATAAACCTGTGTAGGCACCTTTGATGAATGCACCTTTTGATGACCCGCAGTGACAAAACCACTTGACTGTAAAATTGGGGAAAGCTTAGGGGTAACAACCTTCACCTCATCAGGTTCAGTCAGAATGCATCTATCACGGGTAACAACTTTTGCAACTGTTGGTTCATCAAGTTTCACCTCTTTCGGAATACCTTCAACCTTCTTCTCATCAAATTCCTCATCCTCAGAATCAGATTCATACACCATATCATCACCAGTTACCGGGTTCACTTTCAATACTGTTTTTGAATCTATTTCCTCTTCATGTATGATTTCAGGTTCAACCACATAATTTGCATTAAATGGTGGAGGAACAAATCCAATCCCAGCAACCCGTTTAGTACGATCAGCATTTGAATTAAAATAATCCAAAACAACAGAAGAATTTGTAAAATTTTCCAACTTTCTATGAAGTTTGATCACCTCAGACTCTTTGTCAGAAATTTCTTTATTCTTTTGAGCAATAACTTCAGTTCGTTTTTCTATTTCAGCAAAAGCCATATCCAGATGATAAGCTTGTTCTTTATATTTCAATCCCAGAGAATTTAAGTCTCTTTTCAAAGACTCAATTCTATCGATGCACAATTTATCATTATCTTTCAGTTTCTGATTAACAGAATGCATCAATTTCATATCACAAATTAAGTTTGTGTTATCATCCATGACCTTTTGCAATTTATCTTTAAAAGTAATGCAGTTAGAACAGTAAATATGACAAACAAAGTCTTTTACCTTTGAAGGATCAGACATGTCTGCTATGAAAACTTTGGCAATGGGAATATTTTCTGAATCAGCACCATCTAAAGCATTTTGTGTTAGAACAATATCATCTTCAGCAACACCTGATGCAACATCAGAATCAATATTCTGCTCTTGTTCTATCTCTTCATCAACAATTAGCACACTTTCACCATCACTCGAACCATCACTTGAACTCTCACTCGAACCATCACTTGTACCATCATCATCAGCCACCTCTTCTGATTTTTCAGAATGAATTTCTGCTACAGAGGCTTGGCTTACAGCACCCACTAAATCTTCCAAATGAATACCCCAGTCATAGTTCTCATCATTTTGTGCAACCAATGCAGATGCATGATTTGAATTTCCAGATGAACCATGTGATTGGCTACAATTATTCTGAAAATTATTCTGCTTCTTCTGAGAATCAAACTCTACCTTTTGCTTCACACACTCTTTAGCAAAGTGACCATACTCTTGACAGTTATAAAAACGGACTTTGGTTTTATCAAATCCCATGCGTGATCGACTATTTGATCCAATATACTTTCTGCTAGTTTTCTTCAAGAAATCCTTTGCTTGACGCATTAACATGGCCATATTCCATTGGATGTTCATTTCTTCCAGATCAACAGGGTCAATCTGTCTGAAATCGTCTTCAATAACCTTAGGATCATGAATTATCCCTCCAATAAAATTCTCATATGAAGCCATGAATGAGGAAAACATAGCTAGATAATCATCAGCAACCTTTTGATTTACATGAGATCCAGAAGATGTAGAAGTTGTTGTCGCAGAAAAACCAGAATTACTAGAATGACCAGAATTGTAGAATAAAAGACTGATGGCTACAAAATTCTCTAAGTACAAATGTTGCTGATCTTAGAGTTTGCTGCTGACCAACTATCTGCTGCTGAAGAACAAATCTGCTGCGGATAGCCTTATCTGCTGAAGACCAAAGTTGCTGCAGATAAGCTTCTCAGCAGCATCAACACTTGATGATGTGGATAAGCTTCTCAACAGCATCAACACTTGATGCTGCTGACAGGCAAATCATCAGCAGCTCTGGATGGTTACATCTTGCTGCTGATCAACATCTTTGTTGCTGACAGCCTTGTGCCTTGAAGACAAATCGTTGCAGCTGAGTATCCATACCAAGCGTCACTGACAACTTTCTGCAAAAGCAACTGACACACTCAAAGCAGAAGGAACCTCAATGGCACAACCAATGATGGACAACAATGCTCTTCTCCAAGCATGCAAGTAATGATGCATAAATAAGACGCTTCAATAAAGTTAACTAGATATAGACAAAACCCGTAATAGTTAGCTAGATACAACAGATCAACGGTCTGTGTTTGATCTGATCCTTAGAATCAAGGGGTTGTCTTGATTCTAAGTGGAGTATAAATAATCTGTAAACACTTCATTGTATGTGTGCTTTTTATGCTTCTTCACTAAGTTTTCAATTGTAATTGTTTATCTGGAAAAGCTTAATACAACAGTGTTCTTAAAGTATTCTTTCTGCCTGTTCGATTACATTTGTGTAGTTGTTATTGTTTCCGCCAATTTCAACTAAGAACAGAACCATCTTGTACTTTCACGATCCTACAAGTGGTATCAAAGCTTTGGCTCAGATTAAACAAACTCACACTTGTTTAATCACTTCTGGTTCTATTCTAAACTCTCTCTCTTTCATCAAGTCACCAAGAACAAAAATGGCACAAAGCAACGGGTTTGAAGACATCGGCAGCATCAACCGACCACCAAGATTGGTGTCTGGTGAAGACTACGACATGTGGAAAAATCGCATGGAAAGTTTTTTCTGCTATCAGGAGTACGGAATGTGGAAATCCATCAGGGATGGACCCTACATTCCCATGGTGGCATCTGCTGACTCTGGAGGACCATCAGTTCCAAAGGAGCCCTCCAAGTACTCAGAAGAGGATATAAAAAGGATGGAGGTGGACTTCAAGGCACTAGGAGCTATCCAAATGTGCCTTCCAAATGAAGTTTTTCATAACTTTAGAAGTTACAAAACTGTCAAAGAGCTCTGGGAAGCTCTTGAGAAAATGTTTGCTGGATCGGAGGAAGTCAAAGAGAACAGAAGAGATATCCTGAAGCAGCAGTATGAAAACTTCCTCTGGAAGGAAGGTGAGTCTCTAACTGTTTTATACAACAGATTTACCTATCTTGTAGGAGAGCTGCAGTGCTCAAAGGTGAAGCTAGAGAATGAAGATATTCTCAAGAAGTTCATCAGGTATCTCAAGCTGCTGGACAATTTACACAATGTCAATCAAAAGAACGGAGAATCTGAAGACTCTCCAGATGACTGAGATCTTTGGAATGCTAAAAACCTATGAGCTAGAGATGATTCAGGCAAAAGAAAGAAGCTCAAGCTACCAAACAGCCTCAACATCCACCACCACCACCTCCTCTGCCCTCCATTCTGAGCACTCGGGGTCCTAGTTCAAGTAACTACTATCCTCCCATCACCCATCCTCAAACTCTAATCTCTCAAACAAACAGCTCACCATTTCTCCTAGAAGCTCCTCCTCAAACATCAACCTCTGCTGCTTTTGTTTCTGAAAGCTCAAACAATATGTCCTTTATCAAGGAGGATCTGGAATGCTTTCATCCAGATGATTTAGAAGAAATGGACATACAACACTCATATGCCATGCTCTCTATAAGAGCAAAGAGGTTCTACTCTAGAACCGGAAGACCCATTCCAAGTAACAACTCCAACACCAGAGTTGGCCTGGATAAAAGCAAACTTAGATGTTACAACTGTAACCTACTGGGTCACTTTGCTAGAGAATGCAAGGCACCAAGAGCAAATCCAGTCACTTCTCAGTCAAGACAAGCTCACCAAACCCAACCCAGACAACAACATCAAGCTACTCCTCCAGTTCAAACTGCAGCCTGTGCAACTATTGGAACTTCTGAGTTCGATTGGAGCTTTCAATATGAAGAACTGCCCATCAACAATCAAGCTCTAATGGCAGACACTACAGAGATACCACCTCAGGTATTTGAACATCTTTGCTCTCAAGCCTGTATTGATAAAGTTTTGGGTTATAGAAAGCACAACCAAAACCTTATAGATCAAAATGAAGAGTTTCATCAGATGAAATCTGAGTTCAAAAAGGTTGAAAATACTTATAAAGAAAAGATTAACTGCCTTAAGAAAGAGATTTCATGGATAAAACACGAACAAACTAATCTTGAAACTCAGATTGATGATCTACTGGTCAAACTAAAAGCTACCAGAGCTGAACTGGCAGAACAGAAAGTTCATGTTGAAAAATATGAATTTTCCTCCAAAAAGTTACAAAGGCTTTTAGATATTCAAGTCCATGAGAAGGTAAAAACTGGACTTGGGTATAACAATGATCAGTACAATGTTGTTCCTCCTCCTGCTGTCTATATTGCCATATACGAACCAAGCTTCAATGTTGAAAATCTTGACACTGCAAACAGAAACCTTGATCCTTCAATGGATGAACCTTTCATCAAAGACTGCACTACCTCATCGGAATCTGAGTCAACTCACTCGGACCATGATGAAACCAATGCAGTCCCATCTGAAGCTGTTCTAAATAGAGTTGCAGTTCCTGCTTTTCTTCCAGCTGTTCCAGCCCCTGTACCATTCAAACAGATCAAAATCAGCTATCCGCCAGATGGAAGAAAGCTAGACATTGAAAAGGGACAGACATCAGAACCCACAAACCCCAAGCCTCAGTTCAAGCCAATCACAAAGAGAAAGGTAATTGATATATGTCGTAAGCCTGAAGAAAAAGTTCATATGTTCAAAGGACCCTAGAAGAAGCCACCTTTGAACATAACAAAGCTCATCCATGGAACTTCGAGGATCTGTTCCAAAGAAAGGACTATGTCTACCTTTCAAGAGACAAACTGGCAAAATCATGCTTTGTGTGTGGCAGATATAACCACACTGCCAGCACCTACTTTCATTACCTAGAATACCAAAGAAATTCAAAGCAGCATGCCTTTGAAAAGACTAACAAATATAAGAAGTTAAGAGGCTACGAAGACAAAGCAACTAAGTTCAGAGAGTCTCTATCTCCCTCAAGACTGAAGCTGCCTAAATCTCAACAAACTTGCTTCATTTGTGGTGAATCAGACCACTTTGTTGCAAACTGTAAGTTTAACCCTTTCAACCAGATCCTTCATCAAGCTCCTCAAAGACAAAGGGTAAAGAAGGATCAGCATACATCGGTTGCTAGTCCAGTTAAGCCAAAGAAAACAAAGCAGAAGCTGTCAGCAGCAACCAAGTCTGCTGCTAATAAGCTAAAATCCTCCGCAGCAAAATCTGCTGCTGATAAGGCAAAGACATCAGCAGCAAGAGTGTCCACTGCTGATAAGGCAAAATCCAAGGCAAAGCCTACAACAGCAAAGAATGCTGACACTTCAACAAAGCTGTCAGCAGCAGGATCTATTGTCAACAAGCCAGAAAGATCAGTAGCCAAATCTGGTGCTGACAGTGTGAGGAAAACTAGAAAATCACCAACAAGGCAATGGAAAGCCAAACCATCTTCAAGCATTGTCATTGGTTCTATTGACTACAAACATACTGAAAAGGATAAACTAACAACCATCTTTTTCAAGTCTGCAGACTCTTGGGTTCCTTCTACTAATTAGAAATATATCATGTGCAGGGACAGCCAGGTCACAAGAATAACACTTGGGTGGTAGACAGTGGGTGTTCCAGGCACATGACAGGCAACAGATCCATCCTCTCAAACTTCAGACATTTCAATGGAGGGTATGTTGCCTTTGGAAGTGTCTCAAAGGGAGGATCCATTACTGGACAAGGAACTGTGTCCAACGAAAGAATGAGCATTGATAAGGTCAACTATGTTAAAGAATTAGACTTCAATCTCATGAGTGTTTCCCAGGTCTGCGACCAAAAGCATTGGATGCTCTTCACAGATAAAGAATGTTTTGTACTAACTCCAGGCTTATCCATACCTCCTCTAGAAAGCATTTTATTAACTGCTCAGAGAAAAGAAAATCTCTATGTACTGGACATGAATGAAGTCACTCCATCTGGGAGTGTTTCCTGCTTTTTATCAAAGGCCTCAGTTGATGAATCAGCTCTCTGGCATAGGAGATTAAGCCATGTTAATATTAAAACTATCAACAAAATGGTGAAGAATAATCTTGTCAGAGGGATTCTAGACCAAGAATTTCAGCTGGAAGACCACTGCATTGCATGCTTAAAGGGGAAGCAACACAAAAGCTCTCACAAGCCCAAGACCTTGAATACAAATGACACTCCACTGCAACTGCTGCATATGGATCTCTTTGGTCCTACAAATGTCATGTCAATGGGCAAGAAGTCGTACTGTCTGGTGATAACTGATGACTACACCAGATTCTCGTGGGTATACTTCTTGAGAACTAAAGATGAAACAGCTGAAATTCTCAAATCCTACATTCTCAGGGTAGAGAATCAAAGCAATCAAAAGGTGAAGATCATAAGGTGTGATCAAGGCACAGAGTTCAAGAACCACACCTTGACCTCTTTCTATGAAAGCAAGGGGATAGAAAGACAATACAGTGCTCCAAGAACTCCTCAACAAAATGGAGTTGCTGAAAGAAGAAACATAACTCTTATTGAGTCAGCAAGATCTATGTTGGCTGACTCAAAACTGTCTCTCACATTCTGGGCAGAAGCAGTTAGCACAGCCTGCTATGTGCAAAATATAGTTCTCATTGTCAAGCCCCTCAACAAGATACCTTATGAACTTTGGTTTCAAAGAGTTCCCTACATTGGGTTTCTAAAGCCCTTTGGGTGTCCATGCACCATTCTCATCACACATGGGGTTCTTCCTAAGTTTGGTGCCAAATCTGATGAAGGATATTTCGTAGGCTATTCCTCTCAATCAAAGGCCTATCGAGTATTCAATTCAAGAACAAGAATTGTTGAAGAATCAGCAAATATGGAATGCAGAGAACACATTGTCTGTGAGCAGGGAAAAGGACCAAACTGGCTCTTTGACATATACTCTTTCTCCCAAATATTTGAGCCTCTCACCTTCTCAAATATGGAGTCTACGTCTACACAAACACCTGCCTCCACTTCATCCACTGACTACAGACTGGATTTTCTAAAATATTCTATCAGTCTGAGAAGACCATCAATTGATCCTCCATCATTTGTGAAAGTAATTGAAGCAAGTGAAGCAGGAACAAGATGGTCTAATATCACCAGCAACAGCCTGTCTGAAACTGAAAATCTAAATGAAGACTCTTCAGTAAATGCTGTAGATGCTGCTGATGCTCTTGCTGAAAATATTGATGTGGATAATGCGGTTGAAGACTCTTCCACCATGAATGAAGAGGCCCCTGATCAAAATCAAAGCAATCTAGAGCAAGGGATACAGCTGGAGGTGGTACCAGCACAGAGGATCCACAAAGAACATCCTCAAGAGAATATTATTGGTCAAATACACAAAGGAGTTCTCACAAGGAGCAAATCTCATGAGGCCATTATATGCCTGTTTTCTTGTTTCTTATCTCAGGTGGAACCCAAGAAGATTGATGAAGCACTCAAACACAGCAGCTGGATTGAAGCAATGCAGGAAGAATTGCTGTAAATCAAGTGGCAGGATGTCTGGAAAGTTGTTGATCTTCCACCAGGTAAATATGCTATTGGCACACGATGGGGTTTCAGGAACAAGCAAGACGAGAGAGGCATTGTAGTCAAGAAAAAAGCCAGACTTGTAGCTCAAGGCTACACTCAGGAAGAAGGGATTGACTATAATGAAGTCTTTGCTCCTGTTGCCAGACTGGAGGCCATCAGAATCTTCCTGGCATACGCTGCATCCAAGAATTTCACTGTCTATCAAATGGATGTCAAAAGTGCCTTTCTGTAGGGGAAGATTGGTGAGGAAGTATACGTCAAACAGCCTCCAGGCTTTATAGATCCTGCACATCCTACTCAAGTGTTCAAACTAGACAAAGCTCTATATGGCCTACATCAGGCACCAAGAGCCTGGTATGAAACCTTGTCAGCATATCTACTAAGCAACAACTTCAGAAGAGGTGCCATAGACCAGACCTTATTTATCAAAGATGAACGGGGAGAAATCTTACTAGTTCAAATTTATGTTGATGATATCATCTTTGGATCAACAAGGAAACAGCTGTGCAAAGACTTTGAGACTCTGATGCACTCAAAGTTTGAAATGAGTTCAATGGGTGAACTAAATTTCTTCTTGGGTCTACAAGTCAAACAGGTCCCAAATGGAATCTTCATCAGCCAATCCAAATATGTAAAGAACATTCTGGAAAGATTCAAAATGGCTGACTGATCTGCTGCAAGAACCCCTATGCAAGTGCATCATCAACTGACTCCAGACAAAGATGGCTAAGACACTGATCAACATCAGTATCGTGCTATGATAGGGTCTCTCATGTATCTCACTGCCTCAAGGCCAGATATCATGTTTGCAGTATGCCTCTGTGCAGGATTTCAAGCAGCTCCAAAAGTTTCACATCTTCAGGCTGTCAAGAGAATCTTTAGATACCTAAAGGGTGCCCCAAGACTTGGGCTATGGTACTGTAAAAATGACATGTTTAATCTATATGCATACATTGACAGTGCCTATGGGGGATGCAACTTGGACAAAAAGTCCACTTCAGGGGGATGTCAGTTTCTGGGAGGGAGATTGATTTCATGGCAGTGCAAGAAGCAAACATGTGTTTCAACTTCTACAACTGAAGCAGAATACATTGCAGCTTCAAGTTGTTGTGCACAAGTCATCTGGATACAAAATCAAATGTTGGATTATGGGATGACTTTCATGGCAACTCCAATTCACATTGAAAACATGAGTGCTGTCTCAATCACAAACAATGCAGTTCAGCACTCAAAGACAAAGCACATTGACATCATGTATCATTTCATAAGAGATCAAGCTGAGAAAAAGAGGATTATTTTAACCAAAGTTCATACGAATGAGCAATATGCTGATTTGTTTACAAAACCTTTTGATTAAGCTAGATTTAAATATTTAGTTGAATCAATTGGTATGATGAACTTTGATTAAAATCCATCTCCACTCTATTTTTGTGTTTTGTCTTATGTTGTAAATAAAAGTTATAAGTCAGCAGCATTTTTGCCCTTCAGCTGCTGACAGGTTTAATCCTCAGCAGCAAAAGATTTGCAGCTGACTGCTTTAAGATATCAACAGAAACAGGCTTTCTACGGATTTCTTTAAGACTATCAGTAGCAACATCCTTGCTGCGAATTATTAAATCTATCAGCAGCAGATAAGTTTACTGCTGACAGACTTAACCTTCCGCATCCACATCAATCAAGTTTGCTGCTGATTGGTAAATTTAAGTCCAAATTAACTTTTACCCGCTGTTAAAATTTCCGTCAGTCTTACCATGACTGCCTCGGTGTATTACAGGTGTAACAATAAAAGGTGAATTTGGTTGTACTGTACAAGTCATTTTGCTTTTTCTCTCCTCTGCTGTTATAAAAACAAATCAAATTTCCACCTCTTCACCTTCCACTTCTCCCTAAACCAACATCACTTTCTTTCAATTCCCCATCACTTTCAAAGCCATTCATCCCTCAATGTCATACCCAACCAAGTGAAAGATATCCAAAGGATTCAATGATATGATCGACTTCTTATGTCGATCAAATATCCAATTTGCCCTCACAACCAACTATGTCACACATATCCCTCATATGGAGAATCTCTGGAGTACCGCCGTCTACTCTACCGAACAGGGGATTCCACAAATCAAATCCAAGGAAGACGGCAAGGATATCACCATCTCGAAAGCCACATTCTTCTCCAATGCATATCTCAGAAAAGAAGCGGATGTCATCAGGTAAGCTCCGCACTTGTCTCCGTCTTCCATGGTCTTCTTCTTGCGCTTCTTCACTCCACCACCGAGAAGAAGGATGAGGCGAAGATGTGACTCCTTCTGGATGTTGTAATCGGCTAGGGTCCTGCCGTCCTCGAGTTGTTTTCCGGCGAAGATTAGACTCTGCTGATCTCGCGGAATACCTTCCTTGTCTTGGATCTTTCCCTTCACGTTGTCGATTGTGTCGAAGGATTCGACCTCAAACGTGATCATCTTATCCGTTAGGGTTTTCACGAAGATCTGCATTTTCGCCGATCTAAAGTGATAACATGAGAACTGTTTCCAAAAAGGTTCTCAGGTGTCAATGTTCCATTGTTATCTACAATGCTGAACATAAAGAGTACCCCGGGTGACAGTTCAACAATCCCAGCTGATACTGATCCCACACCCTCCACCCCAGATCCTGAACAACAGTCTGCTTCAACCATTCGAACCCCTGTGCATACTACTAAGGATGCACAGGCACAAACATTACTTACACCTGTTTTGGATGTTATCGTTTAACCGGAACACAGGGCCCCGGTTGCAACGACATATACTAGGAAAAGGGGCAAGAGAACTCCTTTTTCTCTTGCCTCCAAGGCCCAAACCCAACCCAACAGCCCTCACTCAGAATCACAACATTCTGGTGAGAATATCATAAGGGAAAGCCACATTATTAGGGAGACTCCTTTGGATGTCTCTCTATTAGGATCAGGATCACTTCCCGGGTCTATAGAACAACCCCCTGAACCTTTCCTTTCTCTTCTGAACTTAAGTGTTGAGGAACCTGATCAAGATGATGTACCTTCTCCAACTACCACCATCTCGGAGGTACTGATCGATCTTGCTTCCAACACACCCATCCCAAGTTCTCCTACCATGAAGGTCCACTCTAGGAGTTATGACAGAATGGATGTGGAAGAGGCTGTCACTACTGCTGGTCCATCAAATAACCAGGAGGACAGTGACAACATTGCTAAGACGTCAACCACGACAACTCACAGTAAGGATGCTTCCTTGGAAACTCCCCTCACTGAGAGGAATCCCAGGTGCCAAGAAACCATGGGTGATGGGGATGAAGAGGCTAGGCCTAAAGCCCCATCTGGATCCAAGGATTCCACAACTGTGGATGAGGACAGACTGAAACTTCATCTCTTGGAATTGACAGCCAGGGTGAATATGATAGCGGCACATCAATGCCCAACTTTTCTTACTTCCTCCTTTGTATCAGTGGGCACCCAAACTGATGCACATTTGTCCACTGATGCAACCAAAAAAGGGGAGATGGTCCCAATGGAGAAAGACTCAGACAGTTTTGATGACTGCAGGCTGTATTTCAATGTACAAGATGGCTGTTTTCGAAGCTTTATCTTTTGGTTGAAAGGATAGTCAGAAATGTGAAAAAGCTTCAGCAACAAAGGCAATAAGAGAATTTTGGTAGCATCAGTCTAGGGGGAGTTTGTAGAATCAAAGACTGATGGCTACAAAATTCTCTAAGTACAAATGCTGTTGATCTCAGAGTTTGTTGCTGACCAACTATCTGCTGCTGAAGAACAAATCTGCTGCGGATAGCCTTATCTGCTGAAGACTAAAGTTGCTGCGGATAAGCTTCTCAGCAGCATCAACACTTGATGCTGCTGACAGGCAAATCATCAGTAGCTCTGGATGGTTACATCTTGCTGCTGATCAACATCATTGTTGCTGACAGCCTTGTGCCTTGAAGACAAATCGTTGCAGCTGACTATCCATACCAAGCGTCACTGACAACTTTCTGCAAAAGCAACTGATACACTCAAAGCAGAAGGAACCTCAATGGCACAACCAATGACGGACAACAATGCCCTTCTCCAAGCGTTCAAGTAATGATGCATAAAGAAGACGCTTCAATAAAGTTAACTAGATATAGACAAAACGTGTAATAGTTAGCTAGATACAACAGATCAACGGTCTGTGTTAGATCTAATCCTTAGAATCAAGGGGCTGTCTTGATTCTAAATGGAGTATAAATAATCTGTAAACACTTCATTGTATGTGTGCTTTTTGTGCTTCTTCACTGAGTTTTCAATTGTAATCGTTTATCTGCAAAAGCTTAATACAACAGTGTTCTTAAAAGTATTCTTTCTGCCTGTTCGATTACATTTGTGTAGTTGTTATTGTTTCTGCCAATTTCAACTAAGAACAGAACCATCTTGTACTTTCACGATCCTACAAGAATGAATAGGAACTCCAGAACTCTGATCTCTAGAAGAATCTTGAGCATCTCCAGAAAAGAATGCAACTCCTGTACTAGTTTTACCAGTAGTCTTGGCAAAATACATTGAAGGATCCTGGATATGCTCCATGTTAGTTTCCTTCTTCTTCATATTTAGGTCATGCGATTGAATCTTCCTAAGAACTTCTTCAAGAGACATGGTTTTGTACTTGATATTTTCTTTGATCAAAACCGTATACACATCAAATTTTGATGGTAATGCCTCCAAGAACTTATCATTAATTTCTTCAGTTTCATACACCATAGAAGCACTCGACATTTCACTAAGCAGATGATAGAATCTGGTAGCAAGATCATCCAAGGATTCATTTTGAAAATGTTTGAAGACCAAGAATTGCTTCTTCAATAGCTCTTTTCTACTTTTCTTTACATCCAAAATGCCTTCACATCTTTTCTATAATGCTTCCCACAGTTTTTGATAAGACTTGAATTGTTTGAAACTGTGATATATTTCCTTCAGAAGAGACATCGAAATACTTGCTATCGCTTTCTTTTCCCTATCAAACAACACCTTTTCTTCATTTGTTAATGCAGACACCGGCTTTGGAACATTATCCTGTTCCATCCATGAATAAGTCGGATGCATATAACCTTCTAAAATAGGAATCCAGAGACTGGTGTCGGTAAAAGATACTAACTGATCAAACCTGTCTTTCCAATTTGAATAATCAACAAGATTCAACAACTTCGGTGGTTTTTGAGATGTCCCAATCTCATTATCATAATTGAACACATTTGGTACTTGAACCATATTTGCCATTTTCCTGAAAAATTTCCAAGTGTTTAACCTTCACTACCCTTAGGCGAAGATAATAAGTTCGCTTCTGTGATACCCAAGGGAACTTAATATGAAGCGAACTTAATAAGTTCGCTTAAACCAGAAACCTGAAAATCTGATTAAGTTCGCCTAAAGTCAAGTTCGCCTAAATATGGAGAAGCGAACCTGACAAGTTCGCCTGCACAAGAAATCAGCAAGTTCGCTTGCTTCAGCAGATTCAAACTCAAGAACAGTTCAAACAGAAACCACGAACCAAGAATCACCAAAAATCTTCATAATTCACTGATTTGAAGGAATTAGTCAAAATCAAACCGTAGGATTGTGTAA
This sequence comes from Smallanthus sonchifolius, assembly GCA_023525975.1. Taxonomy (NCBI): domain Eukaryota; kingdom Viridiplantae; phylum Streptophyta; class Magnoliopsida; order Asterales; family Asteraceae; genus Smallanthus; species Smallanthus sonchifolius. The sequence continues at coordinate 62,158,807 of CM042019.1, read as the reverse complement.
TTTCGCAATTAGAACCTTTCTATCGGATCAATTTCTTCAAAATCCTCTTCAAAAACACAAATCAGAACCAAATTAAGCTTGAAAACTCCATGGAAATGAAAATATCAAAGTTGATTAATTTCTTGTCAATTTGCATACAAAATCGTCTACAATCACCAAGAATCACGAGCAATAGCTCTGATACCACTTGTAGGTCCCTATGGCACTTCTACAGATCGTTCAAGTGATAAGACGTGTCATTAACTCGGAGTGCAGAATCCACCGAATCAACGATTGCATACACAAAAGACAATAGAGACAATCAAGTAAATAAACTTCACGCTTGTATTCCAATTCACAATAGAGTTTACAGAGTCAATCTATCTTGTTCTACTTCGATTCTATTCAATGTTACAAAGTGACTCTGTAAACATCTATATATAGACTACTGACTTGCATTAGGCGAACTTAACAAGTTTGCCTCTAACAAACTAAGCGAACTTAACAAGTTCACCTCAGATAGACTTAAGCGAACTTAACAAGTTCGCCTCTGTTAGACTAGGCGAACTTAACAAGTTCGCCTCTAGCAACTTGTATAAAAACACTTAGAACATTAATACATTACAAAAATATAAAGACATAAGATCTAAACTATTACAAAGCTTTTGTCATTACAATCTATGTCCTAACAGTGATGGTGGCGGTGGTGGGCGGTGGTGGGTGGGTGGGGTGGGGTGGGGGTGGCGATGGTAGGAGGTGGTGATGGTGGGTAGTGGAGGAGGCGACGGTGGTGGTGGTGTTGGTGGGAGGTGGCGGTATGTGGTGGTGACGATGGCGGTGGTGGGAGGTGGCAGTGGGTGGTGATGACGACGATGGTGGTGGGAGGTAGCGGTGGGTGGTGGTGGCGGCGGTGGGAGGTGGGGGTGGGTGGTGGCGGTGGTGTAGTTGTGGGTGGCGGTGGTGGTGGCGACGAAAGATGGTTGTGGGTGGTGGAGGTGGCAGTGGAGGTGGTGGGTGGTGGAGGCAGTGGTGGGAGGTGGCGGTGGGTGGTGGTGACGGTGGTGGGAGGTGGCGATGGGTGGTGGTGGCGGCGGTGGGAGGCGGGGGTGGGTGGTGGCGGTGGTGTGGTTGTGGGTGGCTGTGGTGGTGGCGGCGAAAGATGGCTGTGGGTGGTGGAGGCGACGGTGGTGGTGGTGGGTGGTGGAGGCTGTGGTGGGAGGTGGTGGTGGGTGATGGTTGGTGGTTGGTGGTGGTGGGTGGTGGTTGGTGGTGGTGGTAGGAGGGTGTGGTGGTGATGAAGGGTGAAAGAGGGGATGGAATGAAAAAAAAAACTAGGTGGTGGATGAATTGAATTTGAGGTATTTAGAGGGAATGACATTCCTTGTGGAATGGGTGATTCCATTCCATCGTCCAACCAAACACCATTTTTTTCATTCCCTCGTAATCGTCCATTCCCTTCCACCTCCCATTCCTGCATACCAAATGCTACCTAAGTGCGAAATGGACTTAATTACTATAAAATTAACTGTGATGCATGTCCAATAATGTAACATGTATCTCAGTCGGGTATGGATATCAACCTGAAATTTACCGGGTGTCACATGTCGCGATCCCCGTAAACCAAAATCTTCCTACCATCTGGAGCTTTGACCTGTACTATCTTTCGTCTGCATACTATCCGGGCTTCGTTGGTAGCTAACCAATCCATACCCAAAACTATATCAAACCCTCCCAAGGTCATAACATACAACCTAAGTGGGAATCTATGGCCATGTATCTTTATCCTGCAATTATCTACTAGTTCTACTACTCTTGCAGTCTTACCCACGGCAGTCTCTACAATGAAAGCCTGTTTTACCTTAGTAACTTTGCATTTCATTCTTCTACATATAGAGGACGATATAAAACTTCTACTGGCACCCAAATCAAACACTACAGAGACAAAGGTATGATCAAGGATGAACGTACCTGACACCACATCTGGATCACCTCTAGCTTCCTCTTGTGTCAGTGTATACGATCGGGTCCTTGTCTTTGGATTTTTGGCTTCTTTTTCTTTCTCGGTGCTAGTAGCTTTGGGTTTGTGACAGTCCTTGGCCATGTGGTCAGGTATTCCACCGGTAAAACAAGACTGTGCCTCGGGACACTCTCGTGAGTAGTTTCCAGTTTTTCCGCACTTATAGCAAATATTCAACCCAACTCGGCACTCGCTAGTGTGCTTCCTGCCACACTTAGCACAATCAACCTAGTCCTCAATCCTTAGCTTCTTCGTCTCCGTCCCCGCCCACTCTTTAGCTGGCCGTTTAACGACATTAGTAACTTTCTTTTCAGTAGGCAATGGGTCCATGGATTCGAAGTCATCATATAATATCCCAACAAGTGATACCACTGATTCAAAGCTTGTAGGAGCATTTGATTTAATGTGCACACGGACCCTTTGTGGTAGTACCTTGATGTAATACTTGATCCTCTTTTCCTTAGTGTCCACCAAATGTGGAACCAACTGAGCTAACTCTTGGTATTTGGAGGTGTACTGGTGATGAGTAATACTGCCAGCACAGAGCCCCAGAAATTCTCTCTCAACTCTGTCAATCTCGTTCTGCGGGCAGAACTTTGTGATTAGCAGCTTTTTCATGTCATCCCATTTCATCTTTTTCATCTCAGCTGAAGACTTGATTCTTTCAATCAATCTCCACCAACTCAACGCCTCATTAGTGAATGAGTGAGCGACAAACTTGACCGCTTGGTCATCACGGCACTCACCAATGTTGTTGAAGCAATTTTTGTGACAAGCACTCTGAATATTGTTCTTGCTTCTGTAATATCTTTATGTACTTGTATTTGTATTCCAATGTCTGTATGTATTGGTTTATTGATTTGTAATCATGTTTGTAGGTACTTGTTGTTATAATCGTCTTGTTAAGTGTTGTGAGCACTTACCAAGTGCGCAGGTTGCCTAACCTGCGTACTTAGCAAGTATGCAAGAGCATTGTCTATGTACTTGCAAAGTATTCATGAACAAAGCCCTATGCACTTAGCAAGTGCACATGCATTAGGTCTGTTAGTATATATAGCTGATTGTAGAAGTTGACATGTACACTCTCATTCTATAACTTGTAACCGGCTGATGTTGATAATAGACGAGGTTTTAAAGTGACTCTTGTTTGTTGTTGGCTTACATGTTGTTTTCGATACTCCGTCTAGTCACGGGCATTCCGCACCAGGTTCGACTAGCCAACACACTTGCATGTGATGATCCGAGACCCCGGGGACCTACAAGTGGTATCAGAGCCTCGGTGTTCGTTGATTTGTGTTCCAGATTCGAGTTTTTGGGGTTTTTCACAGATCTGAGTTCATACGAGTCGTATCTTTTTTAGTCCAAAAATCCTTAAATTCGAGTTCGTTATCGCTTCATTTGGTGTTTAGAAGGCTAGGGGTTTGTTAGAAGATGATTTCTAAGCTTTTGGAAGCATCAATTTCTCTAATCCAACACTTTTCGAGCATTCTCCTCAAGATCAGCCAAGAACGTTGTTGTACTGACTAAGTACGCAGAATCACCTTTTATGTGTACTTACTAAGTACGCATGCGTTAGCCCTGCGTACTTACTAAGTACGCATGAGGAGTTGACCTGCGTACTTGCTAAGTACGCATGTGTATTTGGCTGTGCGAACTTATCAAGTACGCATGGGTACTTGGAATGCGAACATAATAAGTATGCATGAACAATTACATTTTGTAGAAGCATGTTTTAGTAATTATAGATTAAATTCTATGTATCGGTGTACTTAGCTAGTACGCAGGAGGGTGTTCCTGCGTACTTAGCTTGTACACCAGATTGGTGTTGCGTACTTAGTAAGTACGCAAGGCTTTTGCCTTGCGTACTTAACAAGTACGCATGACCAATGCCCTGCGTACTTAGCCACGTATGCATGTATTGTTCCTTCCCCTATAAGTTGAGATGATGGCCTCATTTGTAGGTGGAACTTTTGGGAACTAGGTCGAGAGGTGTCCGGGCGGGATGAGCTCTCCCGCCCCTGGACCGTGAGCATAGAAGAGAGATGTGTACTTCTTCGGTATGTAATGTGAGATGACTTCTTTGTTATGGATTACGTATTGTTTTTGTTTTGATTCTCTTTTTTATGTTCGTGTTCTTCTCTGTCTCGTTTTTCTTTGTTCCCACACAAATCGCTACTTTTTCTGTCAAAAATCCTTAAATTCGTCTTCGTTATCGCTTCATTTGGTGTTTGGAAGGCTAAGGGTTTGTTAGAAGATGATTTCTAAGCTTTTGGAAGCATCAATTTCTCAGATTCAACACTTTTCGATCATTCTCCTCAAGGTCAGTCAAGTACGCTGTTGTGCTGAATAAGTACGCAAAATCACCTTTTCTGCGTACTTACTAAGTACACATGGGTTAGCCATGCGTACTTACTAAGTAAGTATTAGGAGTTGACCTACGTACTTTCTAAGTACGCATGTGCTTTTTGATGTGCGAACTTATTAAGTACGCATGACCATCTAGCTGTGCGAACTTGCTAAGTACGCATGAACTATCATCTGGGATTAAAAAAAAAGTTTTTTGGCGGGAAAACATTTCTTGGCCAAATTTTTTAGGGATCGTTTGTACGCTTGTTTCGGGCCAATTTTGAGAAGATTGTGATTTTAGTTTTTCGAGACTGAAATTTGTTATGGCTTGGTGAAACAAGGACCAGCTTTTTGTTGGATGACACCAAATGTCATATATTGGTGAGGTGTTCAAACCTGAAAATGTGGGCTACGAGTATCCGGGACACTTCTTTAATAAGGAATGAATGCTGAATCATGTTGAGCAACTGGGTCGTCATCGGCTAAAGGTCTTGTTTTATTTGTGAAGATATTGCTGCTTTGAGTCTTTGCAAAAAGAATCATATTGTTTAGGTATTCAAACCTGAATATGTAGGGTACGCGTATGTATGATACTTCTTTAATAGGGGATGAATACTGTAACAACTTGAACCCAAGGATTTGCTATTTTGGATCTTTGCAAAGGAATACAAAAAAGAATAAAATCCTAGATGTAACTAGTGGTGCTGTTTGAGGAATCGGGTGAAGCGGTGATGAAGCTGGTCATAGTTTAAAGAGAAATGAGGGGGATAAAAATCTAAAAGTATTCATGGGACATTAAAGAGGTGGTGGAAAAGCAGTTGGTACTTCCTATATATATACCTCTTTGACGTAACATGGATCTCAACTATGATAAACTGAAATGGGAAATTGGAAATGAACATCTTCGGGAATTTGGTTGACTCGTGAAGATACAGGATAGAGTTGGACACATCTGGTTTAAAGACTGAAGTTTATCTTACTGGAATTCCTATGGGAGCTGATTGGTTTGACGCAGGATATTAGATATTCAAATTCTCTATCATATGGCAGTTGATTTGGAGGAAGTCTAAGTCAAGTTGGAGGAAGCTACTGCTGCAAGGATGAACTACAATGAGTTGCGTTGGGTTAGTTGGTTCTTATTAAAGCAGTTGGTTTGCTCTACAATGAAAGCTACAGTTAAGAGGGAGTCGGGTTTGTTAGATCACTCGACAACTGAAGACTGAAGTTTGAAGATTTGGAGATCTCAAGTGGAATGCCAGAAGATCTAGTCTCGTAAGAAGACACGTGATGTCATTAGTTTAGAGGGAGTCTGTTAGGACATTCTTTGTAAACTGATGAATATCAGTGTTAGTGATAGACATAATTTGATGCTATAGTTAAGAGGGAGTCTGTAGAAGCATGTTTTTGTAACTATAGATTAAATTCTATGTATCGGTGTACATAGGAGTGTGTTCCTGCCTACTTAGCTTGTACACCAGATTGGTATTGCATACTTAAGGCCTAAACAAGTACGCATGACCAATGCCCTGCGTACTTAGCCAAGTACGCAGGTATTGTTCCTTCCCCTATAAATTGAGATGATGGCCTCATTTGTAGGTGGAACTTTTGGGAACTAGGTCGAAAGGTGCCCGGGCGGGATAAGCTCTCCCGCCCCTGGACCGCGAGCGTTGACGAGAGATGTGTACTTCTTCGGTATGTAATGTGAGATGACTTCTTTGTTATGGATTACGTATCGTTTTTGTGTTGATTCTCTTCTTTATGTTCGTGTTCTTCTCTGTCTCATTTTTCTTTGTTCCCACACAAATCACTAAAGAGATCCGTGTTTTTCCGCTGCTCGACCGAGGCCCAGGGACCTACACATTTGCGTATTTACTAAGTACGCAAGAGCAATTGAGCATTGCGTATTTTCCAAGTACGCATGAACTATCACCTAGGATTAAAAAAAATAATAAAAAAAATAAATAAATAAATTTTGACGGCAAAACCTTTCTTGGCCAAAATTTTGACGGATCGTTTGTACGCTTGTTTCGGGCCAATTTTGAGAAAATAGTGATTTTGGTTTTTCGGGACTGAAATTTGACGTGGCTTGGCGAAACAAGGCCGAGATTTTTGTAGGATGATACCAGTTGTCATATATTGGTGAGGTGTTCAAACCTGAAAATGTAAGCTACGAGTATCCGGGATACTTCTTTAATATGGAATGAATGCTGAATCAAGTTGAGCAACTGGGTCGTCATCGGCTAAAGGTCTCGTTTTATTTGTGAAGATGTTGCGGCTTTGGGTCTTTGCAAAAAGAATCATATTGTTTAGGTATTCAAACCTGAATATGTAGGCTACGAGTATCTATGATACTTCTTTAATAGGGGATGAAAACTGTAACAACTTGTAAGGCCCTAAACCAGGCACCTTACAGTTGGTTCTCATAACTCGTTAAACTTTCTTTTACATATATAGCAGAAGTCTTTCTCAAAATAATATTATCTTTAAACTCGTTAGCTTTGATAACATTACCTGACAAATGAATGCACACCAACCCGAGTAGCCCCGTTTCCAAGCCAAGATACCTCGTCCATTTGACTCCCCTGTAAAACAATCTAATGTACATACAAAGTCAGCTACGTTGAGTGAGTTCTAATAGTTTAATTTAAACAACAACCAACTCATCTCCATATATAATTGTTTCCATTCAAAATCCCTGGTCCTTAGAAAATAGTTGTATAGATTTTCATCATACAAATAACCCCTGTTATCTTGTAATATTCCAAACGATTCACCACCCTAGACTCTACCCACTATTTTAACTTAGTAAGTGTAGGATCAGTAAATACAAGATGGTTCTATTCCAGTTGAGATAGGCGGAAACAATCACAACTTAATCAAAGTAAACAAGTAGACAAGAAGAATACTGATAAATGCAATTTGTATTAAGCTTCAAGTGTTACAAGACTACAGAGAAAAATCTTAAGCAAAAATACTTTTAAAATGAATCTAAGTACTACTTATATAGTAACTTAGAATCAAGACAGACCCTTGATTCTAAAGATCAGATCTAACACAGACCGTTGATCTTGTATTGAAGCTATTCTACATATACAGACAATAATAATAACTACAAAGGTTAACTTTATTCAAACGTTTTCTTTGCATCATTGCTTTAATACTCAAAAGGAGAGCGCCGTTGTCTTTTATTGTCTTATGCCAATGACATTCTTTCGGCGTGTAGTGTGTTAGTGTAACAGCAGAAAGTTGTCAGTGGTATTGGTTGCTTTATCAAGAACAGTCAGCTGCAACGTTTGATCTTCAGTGAGAAGGCTATCAGCTACAACTTTGATCTTCAGTGGATAAGGCTTATCAGCTGCAAATTTGGCCAGCAGCAGATAAGGCCTATCAGCTGCAACTTTGGTCAGCAGCAGATAAGGAGTATCAGCTGCAACTAGGTCAACAACATATAAGACATATCAGCTGCAGTTTTGGTCAGCAGCAGATAAAGCCTATCAGCTGCAAGTTTTGGTCAGCAGCGGATAAAGCCTATCAGCTGCAACTTTGTCGATCCGCAGCAATCTTTGAGATCAGTAGCATTTTTACTTAGAGAATTTTGTAGCCATCAGTCTTTATTTTTACAAACTCCCCCTAGACTGATGCTACCAAAACTCTCTTACTGTTTTTGTTGCTTAAGCTTTTGCATGTGGCTGACAATTCTTTCAACCTCATATCCTCTCTGGTCCTTGCTGGGATTGTTATGAGGAAGCTCAGATAGAGTCTTGATGTCTTTGCTGGCCATTTTGAAGATAGCTTTACTTGAACATCTCATCTTCCGTCCTTTAACATCTGTTAATGTGAACTCATCCTTTTCAGTAGTGTAGGACCAGCTGATGAATGGAGAGTGGGATTGGAGAGGTTTGACATCAAGGATTTCATCTCTGCTGGGGTTGAAGTGATGTTTGATTGCCTGCAGCAGATGTCTTCCACCTTCATTCATAGGCTCATTGACTTCACCCAGCTCCATCATTCTTCTTAGATCAAAAGCTGGAAGCTCTAGTACCTCATCAACATTTGTATAAATTGATCTTTTAACTTTTTTCCTCCCCCTGAAAACTTCAAACCATTGGTCTTGAGAGCTGTATGACCATCTGATTATTTCTCTTGAGTCTTCTGGTTTGGAAGTAGGTTTGTTTTTCTTTTTGGGAGGTTGTTGATGAGTAGGAGCTGGGTTTGAGGATTTGGACTTTGAGGGTGGAGAGGAGGGAGGTCTAGGATGGAGAGTGGAAGGTTGTTGGATTGAGGAAGTGTTGGGTGAGGGAGAAGGCTTGGGTTTCTTTGTTTTCCTTTCTTCTTCTTGAATGATTACCCTTTTCTTAGAGCCTTTCTTCCCCAGTCTTTCTTCCTTATCCTTCTTGACTTTAAGGTAGAGGGCTTTCAGGTTCATGAAGTTCATGGGACCTAGCCTCTTTCCACTCTCTCCTCTAGCCTTAAGGAAGTCAATCATGATCTTCCTTTCTTCATGGGATCTTCGGTTAAAGGCAATGGTCTTCTTGGACTTTTTTGTTTGGCTTTTTCTTCTTCTTCAGCCTTTTTCTTGTTTGCCAATTGACCCTGCTGACCCATGAAGGCTCTGTAGATTTTTTTATTTGATAGTTTCTAAAGGTAGTCTACATCCTCACCTTGAGAAATCAGAGTCTTTACCCATTCCACCCTCATTTCTTTGGCTAGTTCAGAATTAGTTATTCTGAACTTAGCCTCTTTCTTCATCTTCTTCTTCTTCTTCTGTATCTCTTCTTCTTCTTTATCGAATTGTTCCTGCAGTTGAAGAGCAAGAACTTCATTTTCTTCAATTTGATAAACTGCATGAATTTTTACTTTCAGATCATCCAGCTGTTTTGCATACAGCTGGATCTGTTGTTCTCTGAGGAGAATGGCTGTGAGTCTGTCTTGAGCTTTCTTTAGTTCAGCCATCTCCTCTTCTTCTTCTTCTTCTTCTTCTATCCTCCTTTTCTTTCTTCTCCTTCTCAATTCTTTCTTCATCTTCTTTGGTCATTAGTTCCTTTCCCTTATCTTTGTTGGATGCCTCTGCTTTAGCTTCATGGACCACAACAGTAGGTGTAGTAGATGCTGTTGAGATCTTAGCTTTAGCTTCATTGGTATGTTGGGGAATGGACAAGGGAAGGGAACTTTCTTCATTTTCTTTCCATTCCGTACATGTCACTTCTTTCCATGCTTCTTTCATCTTTTCCTTGTCTCTTCTCTTTGATTCTTCTTATGTGTTCAGTCTAACTGTTGGAGAAGAGAGAAAGGATAGGTCTGAGTCAGATCCAGATTCCTCCTTATAAAGAGAAGCCTTGATGATTTTGATCATTTCTTGACTTTCTAATGAGTTGACATTGAAAATGAGTGATCTGAGCTCAAAGACTTTGTGCAGGAAAGCTGAAGGTAAGAGCAAGATCTCTTTGATGTTGATTGAGAGAGAAGATCCATTGCTCAGGAAGAAGGTGAAGTCATGGGAGTCAGTGCTTATCCATCCTTGCACTTCTACATCCCTGACCATTATGTTGTACAAGAATCATCTCCACCAGATAACTTCTTCTTCAGTTAAAGTACTGCTCCTGATTATGTCAAGTCTTCTCGGAGCCAGTCTTTGTTCTGCTGCTGATGAAGATTCAGGATAAGCCGCCCTGTTTGCTTCTTTTAGTGATCTTTCAAACCAGGGCATGTTATCCTCCATTAAGTCATAGAACCTGCTGATTGCAAGTTCTACTGAGAGATCTGATGAAGTGTTGACACATTTTGTCAGATACAGATTGAGAACTTGGAGGGCATTAAGAGAGTTCCAGTTTAGCTCTTCTACTCCACTAAACTCCCATCCAATCCAGAATCTCTCAGCTATTTCATCATACCCTCAAGCTAGAATGTAGTCAAATTCTAGCTTCTTTGAAGTTAGGAAGAGTTAGGGGGTAGATGAATGACTTATTATGGCTGCAGCTTCAGGAAGAAGGCTGAATGATGGAGGTGTGTCTTCATGGAGAGTTTCTTCTTGTAGCACCTCATCAACAGCTCGAAAAACTAACTTCCAATCCTCAGTAACATCTTCTTCTTCATCTACTGAGTCTGGCAGGTCATGGATTTGAACAAAAGCAGGTTTGTATAGGGAACTTTGAAACACAGTCTGCTCTTGTATCCAATCTTCGAGGCTGTCAGCATTGTCTTCCTTAGTAACCACCTCCCCCTTTTTGGTTGCATCAGTGAAAAGGGATATATCTGTTTGAGTTCCCACTGATACAAGATAGGGAGTAGGCACAGTTGGGCATTGATGGGCTTCATGCATAGAGACTTGGTGTCTTAGTTTGGACACTTCAGCCTCTAGCATTGCCACCCTGGCCGTCAATTCCAAGTTATGAAGTTTTAGTCTGTCCTCATCCACAGTTGTAGAATCCTTGGAGCTAGATGGGGCCTTAGGCCTAGCCTCTGCATCCCCATCACCCTGGTTTTCTTGGCGCCTGGGATTCCTCTCAGTGAAGAGTGTTTCACAGGAAACATCGTCACTGGGAGTTGTCGTGGTTAGGGTCTTAGCTATGTTATCACTGTCCTCCTGGGCAGTTGATGTACCAGGAGTAGTGATAGCCCTTTCCACATTCACTCTATCAATACTACCAGAGTGAACCTTCTTGGGTGATGAACCTGGGTTGGGTGCGCCAGCATCCAAGTCAATCAATACCTCTGATATAGTGGTTGTTGGAGAAGGTATATCATCTTGACCAGGTGCCTCTGCACTTAGGTTCAGAGAAGAGAAATAATGGAATGGCTCAGGGGGTTGCTCTATGGATCTGGGATGTGATCCTGATCCTAATAGAGAGGCTTCCAAAGAAGTCTCTCTAGTGTTGTGGCTATCCCTTTTAGTATTCTCATCAGAATGTTGGGATTCTGAATGAAGGCTTAGAGGTTGGGTTTGGGCCTTTGAGACAAGAAGAGAAGGAGTCTTCTTGCTCCTTTTTCTGGTGTATGTCGTTGCAACTGGGGCCCTTTGGTCCTGTTGAATGATAACATCCAAAACAGATGTAAGTGATTGTTGTACCTGTGCATCCTTAGTAGTATGCACAAGGGTTCGAATGGTGGAAGCAGATTGTTGTTCAGGATGTGATGTGGAGGGTGTGGGATCAGTATCAGCTGGGATTGCTGAACTGTCACTCGGGGTACTTTGTATGTTCAGCATTGTAGATAACAATGGAACATTGACCCTTGAGAACGTTTTGGAAACAGTTCTCATACTTTGAAAAATATTATTTTTATGTCCCAACATGATGTAGATTCTTGCAGATTTTGAAAGTTCTTTTAGTTCCTGGTTGAAAACCTCCTCCAAGAATCTTGGGTACATAAAGAATTTTTGCTTTGCACCCTCTTAAAGGTTATATTTCAAACCCTCAAAGATGAGGTGTGCAAAGTTGAAACCTAGGCCAGTAATCATACCATGGAAAGTAGAGGTAAGTGCGGAGCTCACTTGATGCCATCCACTTCTCTTCTGAGATATGCATTGGAGAAGAGTGTGGCAGAGATACTTCCATGGAGGGCCCATTAGCGCCTTCTCTATTGTATGCTCATTTTGATTTCCAGTGTAGCCTATGGATACAAAGGTCCTCATGTACTCGTCCTTTGAGTATGAGATGGCTGCTCCCTCATCCTGAAGCTTAAGATGTTTTCGGAGGGTAGCTTCATAGATGATAATGTCCTTGCCGTCTACCTTGGCTTTTATTTGGGGAATCCCCTGTTCGGTAGAGTAGACGGCAGTGTTCCATAAATCCTCCATATGAGGGATATATATGGTAGGGTTGGTTGTGAGGGCAAAACAGATCTTTGATCGGCATAGGAAGTCGATCATATCATCGAATCCTTCAAATTTCTTTCCCTTGGTTAAGTATGCTATAAGGTTGTGGTACGGGGAGAACTTATCGTCAGGGTTATTTATGTCTGCCATATTTGTTTGATTTTGGAGGGAAGGTTTGAAGGTTTAAGGGTGGAAGGCTTTGAATGTGGTGGGGACTTGAGAGAAAGTGATGTGGGTTTAGGGTGAAATTGAATGTGAAGAGGTGGTAAGGAAATTTGATTTGTTCTTATAACGGCAGAGGAGGGAAAAAGCAAAATGACTTGTATAGTACAACCCCATTCACCTTTTACTGTTACAGCTGTAATACACCGTGGCAGTCATGGTAAAGACTGACGTTAATTTTTACAGCGGGTAAAAGTTAATTTAGACTTAAATTTACCCATCAGCAGCAAACTTGGTTGCTGTGGATGAATAAGCCTGTCCACTGCAAGCTTGGTTGCTGCAAAGGTTAAGTCTGTCAGCAGCGAACTCAATTGCTGTCGATGGATTCAATGATCTGCAGCAAGGATGTCGCTGCTGACAGCCTTAAAGCTATCCGTAGGAAACTTGTTCCTGCTGATAACTTAAAGCAGTCGGTGGCAAATCCTTTGCTGCTGAAGATTAAACCTGTCAGCAGCTGAAGGACAAAAATGATGCTGACTTATAACTTTTATTTACATCAAAAGACAAAACACATTTTAAAATAGAATTTTAGAGATTGATTTTAATCAAAGTTCATCATACCAATGGATTCAACTAAATATCTAAATCAAGATTCATCAAAAGGTTTTGTAAACAAATCAGCATATTGCTCATTTGTATGAATTTTGGTTAAAATAATCCTCTTTTTCACAGATTGATCTCTTATGAAATGATACCTGATGTCAATGTGCTTTGCCTTGGAGTGCTGCACTGGATTGTTTGTGATTGATATAGCACTCATGTTGTCAATGTGAATTGGAGTTGCCATAAAAGTCATCCCATAATCCATCATTTGATTTTGTATCCAGATGACTTGTGCACAGCAACTTGAAGTTGCAATGTATTCTGCTTCAGTTGTAGAGGTTGAAACACATGTTTGCTTCTTGCACTACCATGAAATCAGTCTTCCTCCAAGAAACTGACATCCCCCTGATGTTGACTTTTTGTCCAAGTTGCATCCCCTATAATCACTGTCAGTGTATGCATACAGATTGAACTTGCCATCTTTAGAGTACCAAAGCCCAAGTCTTGGGGCTCCTTTTAGGTATCTAATAATTCTCTTGACAGCTTGAAGATGTGAAACCTTTGGAGCTGCTTGAAATCTTGCACAGAGACATACTGCAAACATGATATCTGGCCTTGAGGCAGTGAGATACATGAGAGACCCTATCATTGCACGATACTGATGTTGATCAGTGTCTTAGCCATCTTTGTATGGAGTCAGCTGATGGTGCACTTGCATAGGGGTTCTTGCAGCAGAGCAGTCAGCCATCTTGAATCTTTCCAAAATGCTTTTTACATATTTGGATTGGCTGATGAAGATTCCATTTGGGACTTGTTTGACTTGTAGACCCAAGAAGAAATTTAGTTCACCCATTGAACTCATTTCAAACTTTGAGTGCATCAGAATCTCAAAGTCTTTGCACAGCTTTTTCCTTGTTGATCCAAAGATGATATCATCAACATAGATTTGAACCAATAAGATTTCTCCCCTTCATCTTTGATAAACAAGGTCTAGTCAATAGCGCCCCTTCTGAAGTTGTTGCTTAGTAGATATCGTGACAATGTTTCATACCAGGCTCTTGGTGCTTGATGTAAGCCATACAGAGCTTTGTCTAGTTTAAACACTTGAGTAGGATGTGCAGGATCTACAAATCCTAGAGGCTGTTTGACGTATACTTCCTCACCAATCTTTCCATACAGAAAGGCACTCTTTACATCCATTTGATAGACAGTGAAATTCTTGGATGCAGCATATGCCAGGAAGATTCGGATGGCCTCCAGCCTGGCAACAGGAGCAAAGACTTCATCATAGTCAATTCCTTCTTCCTTAGTGTATCCTTGAGCTACAAGTCTGGCTTTGTTTTTTACTACAATGCCTCTCTGATCTTGATTGTTCCTGAAAACCCATCGTGTGCCAATAACATATTGACCTGGTGGAAGATCAACAAGTTTCCAGACATCCTGCCTCTTGAATTGCAGTAACTCTTCCTGCATTGCCTCAATCCAGCTGCTGTGTTTGAGTGCCTCATCTATCTTCTTGGGTCCACCTGAGATAGAAAACATGAAAACAAGCATATATTGGCCTCATGAGATTTGCTTCTTGTAAGAACTCCTTGGTGGACTTGGCCAATAATATTTTCTTGAGAATGTTCTTTGTGGGTCCTCTGTGCTGGTTCCACCTCTAGCTGTATCCCTTTCCCCAGATTGCTTTGATTTTGATCAGGGGTTTCTTCATTCATGGTGGAAGAGTCTTCAATATCAACAGCCACATCAATACTTTCAGCAATAGCATCAACAGTATCTACACAATTTACCGAAGAGTCTTCATCTAAATTTTTAGTTTCAGACATGCTGCTGCTGGTGATATTGGAGAGTCTTGTTTCTGCTTCGCTTGCTTCAATTGCTTCCACGACTGATGGAGGATCAATGGATGGTCTTCGCAGACGGATAGAAGGTTTGGGAAAATCCAGTCTGCAGTCAGTGGATGAAGTGGAGGCAGGTGTTTGTGTAGAGTTAGACTCCATATTTGAGAAGGTGAGAGGCTCAAATATTTGGGAGAAGGAGTCTATGTCAAAGAGCCAGTTTGGGCCTTTTCCCTGCTCACAGAAGATGTGTTCTCTACATACCACATTTGCTGATTCTTCCATAATTCTTGTTCTTGAATTGAATACTCAGTAGGCCTTTGATTGAGAGGAATAGCCTACAAAATATCCTTCATCAGATTTGGCACCAAACTTAGGAAGAACCCCATGTGTGATGAGAATGGTGCATGGACACCCAAAGGGCTTTAGAAACCCAATGTAGGGAACTCTTTGAAACCAAAGTTCATAAGGTATCTTGTTGAGGGGCTTGACAATGAGAACTATATTTTGCAGATAGCAGGCTGTGCTAACTGCTTCTGCCCAGCATGTGAGAGGCAGTTTTGAGTCAGCCAACATAGATCTTGCTGACTCAATTAGAGTTCTGTTTCTCCTTTCAGTAACTCCATTTTGTTGAGGAGTTCTTGGACCACTGTATTGTCTTTCTATCCCCTTTCTTTCACAGAAACAGTTTAAAGTGTGGTTCTTGAACTCTGTGCTCTGATCACACCTTATGATCTTCACCTTTTGATTGCTTTGATTCTCTACCCTAAGAATGTAGGATTTGAGAATTTCAGCAGTTTCATCTTTAGTTCTCAAGAAGTATACCGATGAGAATCTGGTGTAGTCATCAGTTATCACCAGACAGTATGACTTCTTGCCCATTGACATGACATTTATTGGACCAAAGAGATCCATGTGCAGCAGCTTTAGTGGAGTGTCATTTGTATTCAAGGTCTTGGGCTTGTGAGAACTCTTGTGTTGCTTCCCCTTTAAGCAAGCAATGCAGTGGTCTTCTAGCTGGAATTCTTTGTCAGGAAGCCCCCTGACAAGATTGTCTTTTACCAGTTTGTTAATAGTTTTGATATTAACATGACTGAATCTCCTGTGCCAGAGAGCTGATTCATCAACTGAGGCTTTTGACAGAAAATAGGAAACACTCCCAGATGGATTGACTTCATTCATGTCCAGTACATAGAGATTCTCTTTTCTCTGAGCAGTTAATAAAATCTTTTCTGGAGGAGGTATGGATAAGCCTGGAGACAGTACGAAGCATTCTTTATCTGTGAAGAGCATCCAATGCTTTTGGTCACAGACCTGGGAAACACTCATTAGATTGAAGTCCAATTCTTTGACATAGTTGACCTTATCAATGCTCATTCTTTCGTTGGACACAGTTCCTTGTGCAGTAATGGATCCTCCCTTTGAGTCACTTCCAAAGGCAACATATCCTCAATTGAAATTTCTGAAGTTGGAGAGGATGGATCTGTTGCCTGTCATGTGCCTGGAAAAACCACTGTCTACCACCCATGTGTTATTCTTGTGACCTGGCAGTCCCTGAGGCGGTATCTCAGTTGTGTCTGCCATAAGCGCTTGGTTGCTGGCAGGCAGCTCTTCATACTGGAAGCTGCAGTCGAAGTCAGAAGTTCCAACAGTTGCACATGCTGCAGTTTGAACTGGAGGCGTAGCTTGTTGCTGTTGTTGTCTAGGTTGGGCTTGGTGAGCTTGTCTTGATTGAGGAGTAGCTGGATTGGCTCTTGGTGCCTTGCATTCTCTAGCAAAGTGACCCAGTTGGTTACAGTTGTAACATCTTAGTTTGCTTTTATCCAATCCAACTCTAGTGTTGGAGTTGTTGCTTGGAATGGGTCTTCCGGTTCTAGAGTAGAACCGTTTTGCTCTTATAGAGAGCATGGCATACGAGTGTTGTATGTCCATTTCTTCTAAGTCATCTGGATAGAAGCATTCCAGATCCTCCTTGATAAAGGATATATTGCTTGACTTTTCAGGGATAAAAGCAGCAGAGGTTGAGGTTTGTGGAGGAGCTTTTTGGAGAAATGGTGAGGTGTTTGTTTGAGAGGTTGGAGTTTGTGGATGGGTGACAATGGGAGGATAGTAGTTGCTGGAACTAGGACATGAGTGGTCAGAGTGGAGGGCAGAGGTAGTGGTGGATGTTGAGGCATTTTGATAGCTTGAGCTTCGTTCTTTTGCCTGAATCATCTCTAGCTCATAGGTTTTCAGCATACCAAAGAGCTCAGTCATTTGGAGAGTGTTCAGATTTTCAGTTCTTCTAATGGACACTGTGTAGAGTGTCCAGCAGCTAGGTAAAGACCTGGTGAATTTTTTTATAATATCTTCATTCTCCAGCTTCACCTTTGAGCACCGCAGCTCACCTACAAGATAAGTAAATCTGTTATACAAAACAGTTAGGGACTCACCTTCCTTCCAGACGAAGTTTTCGTACGGCTGCTTCAGGATGTCCCTTCTGTTTTCTTTGACTTCCTCTGAGCCAGCAAACATCTTCTCAAGAGCCTCCCATATCTCCTTAGCAGTTTTATAACCTCTGAAGTTGTGAAAAACTTCATTTGGTAAGCACAATTGAATGGCTCCCAAGGCTTTAAAGTCTACCTCCATTTTCTTGATATCTTCATCAGAGTACTTGGAGGGTTCTTTGGGAACTAGTGCACCTCCGAAAACAGTAGAGGACACCATGGGTATGTATGGTCCATCTTTAATGGATTTCCACATCCCATGTTCCTGATAGCAGAAGAAGCTTTCCATTCTGTTCTTCCATATATCGTAATCTTCACCAGACACCAGTCTTGGTGGTCTGTTGATGCTTCCAATATCTTCAAATCCATTGTTTTGAGCCATTTCTGTCTTTTAGACAATGAGTGACTTTTAGCAAAGAGATAGATAAGAATAGAACCAGAGAATGATTTAACAAATGTGAGTTTGTTTAATCTGTGAGCGAAAGCTCTGATACCACTTGTAGGATCGGTAAATACAAGATGGTTCTATTGCAGTTGAGATTGGCGGAAACAATCACAACTTAATCAAAGTAAACAAGTAGACAAGAAGAATACTGATAGATGCAATTTGTATTAAGCTTCACGTGTTACAAGAATACAGAGAAAAATCTTAAGCAAAAGTACTTTTACAATGAATCTAAGTACTACTTATATAGTAACTTAGAATCAAGACAGACCCGTGATTCTAAGGATCAGATCTAACAAAGACCGTTGATCTTGTATTGAAGCTATTCTACATATACAGACAATAATAATAACTACAAAGGTTAACTTTATTCAAACGTCTTCTTTGCATCATTGCTTTAATACTCAAAAGGAGAGCGTCGTTGTCTTTTATTGTCTTATGCCAATGACATTCTTTCTGCGTGGAGTGTGTCAGTGTAACAGCAGAAAGTTGTCAGTGGTATTGGTTGCTTTATCATGAACAGTCAGCTACAACATTTGATCTTCAGTGAGAAGGCTATCAGCTGCAACTTTGATCTTCAGTGGATAAGGCCTATCAGCTGCAACTTTGGTCAGCAGCAGATAAGGCCTATCAGCTGCAACTTTGGTCAGCAGCAGATAAGGCCTATCAGCTTCAACTTGGTCAGCAGCACATAAGACATATCAGCTACAGTTTTGGTCAGCAGCGGATAAAGCCTATCAGCTGCAAGTTTTGGTCAGCAGCAGATAAAGCCTATCAGCTGCAACTTTGTCGATCCGCAGCAATCTTTGGGATTAGCAGCATTTGTACATAGAGAATTTTGTAGCCATCAGTCTTTATTTCTACAGTAAGTCTCACCGACATAGAATGAGCTTACTACACTGTTAACTCATAATTTTCCATATATATTAACCATACGCTGGTTAACTTGACCAACCTCTAGACACCGACTTACCAGTCACAACCAGGACTCTCGTAACTCGACTGACATAACAGTTGCACACAATGTACTCTTCCCGACACCACGGTGAATCTAACTCGGCACATCACATTGATTCCATCTATTTATCACGTCAATATCATCTCATACACAATTAATATAACTTGTCACTTGCATGCAATTTAACACATATAAAGGCACACAAACACATACCTCATCACCGCACCCTCGTCAGGTTTATCCCCGTCGGGATACTCGTCCTAAGCTCAGCTATACCCTTGTTACAGAGCCCCGCCACTAAACATAGTGACACACTCGTCATCTATGATGACTACCCAGCCACCAACACGGTGACTACATCATCTACCATACGGTGACTGACATATCACCCATACGATGATGACCCCGAAGGACTCCGTCCTCCACACCACTGTTCACCCTGCACACGAAAAACAATGCAAACACGATACTCTTCGTGTCACGAGGACAAGGACACAATACACTCAACATCAAACACATGACGCTTAACACCATACTAGCATTTACTTGACTCGTTAATGAACCTTCTAACTATCCTTATATAACCATAACAGTTTTAACTAAATTCCCGACTCATCCCTACGAACTCATAAGATGACATACACATATCATCCCAACTCTTGTTCACCCACCCTAAGGACCCCACAACGACCCTTAGCTTCATTATTACATAATGGTCTAATAAAGCACTTCAGGTTTAAATCATAACTCTTAATACGTTCGTTTATTAACACATGTGAGTATGTACGATAGCCCCAAAATAGTAAAACGTTTAAAAGAGGGGATTAGAAGCTCACTGGTTAAATCGCGTACAAGTCCTAGCTCTGCGCCGCGCGTACCCGCTCAAATCCCGAACTTGTCAAACGTATGATCACACGATCAGGATACGTTTAAAACATACGTTGGATAACGTATAACAATATAATTAAATCCCGAGTTTCATCTGCTTGTCAATCCATTTCCACGAAACCCTAATCTAACGTCCCTTTCGTGCTGAACCGTTCGCGACCCGTTTAGAACTCGTATACACTTGTCGGGTCCCATGCATGCATGCATGCAAACCCTAACTTGATCTACTTCATGCCCGGCTCGCTCGTAACTCAACATGTAAACCCTATGCTAACAAAACCCTAATCAGGTTTTTCCCGATTCCATTCTCCTCTCCGTTCACACCCGTGAACCACCGTATGGCCATTCCCGTGACTGGTTGCCGCCGTGCCAGCCTCCTATGTTCCATCGTCGTGCTCCACCACCATCCTCGTTGGTCAAGACCATAGCCGGCTAACCACCATGCTCCACCACCACCATAATCGTCGTCGGCTGCCTGCTCCTCTCCCGTGACACCACCGCTGCAACGTACCTGCCGCCGGGTCGGTTGCTGCCATGGCGGCCATCCCCATCATCCATCCCTCCTTCCCGCACATCTCCATTTGAGTGGACGCTGCCATAAACAAGTTGGCCACCACAGTTTTCCCTTTTTGCCGTTGGTCACCACCGTGCATCACCACTGTGACGTCGTCCCCGCTACCTATCTGGAGTCGGCTACCCCAAACACCGAGACCCCAAAACCCTACTCTATCGATTCATGCAACTATCAAACCAAGAACGTAATAAACGTAAAAGAGGTTACCTATGTGTGTCGTGTACCTGCCGAGGACCACCGTAAACCACCCCTGCCGGCCTTCAATTTCTCCGGCTCCTCTCCTTTCTCTCCTGATGTTTCCTTAACCCAAGCCTAGGCCAATTGTCTTAGGGTTTGCTAAATAATTGGTTTTTAAACCCCTACAGTTTACATCCGGGTCCCTCATCATACGACTAACGAGTTTCTTAACCGAACTTTTAGATAACAACAAACCGAGTCCTCCCACTTCGATAAACTGAGCTTTATGTGAAACCTTTATAGTCACAGTTTGTTTAAAAGTGGCTCTGTTCATTAAATGACTCGATTCATTATTTTTGCGAATTTTCGGGATGTTACAAGTCTACCTCCTTAAAAGAGGATTCGTCCTCAAATCATGCGTCGGTACAAACAAACACGACATATTCTTGTGCACCCCATAACCATTCTAGCATTCACCTTCACCATATATGTTTTCTTTACCTTGCTATTCAATATGACCACCCCCCTTGGGTTTATAGAAGTCTTCTCCGTTGTTCACTCTCAACCGTGGAACTTGTAAATTTCACCTACTTATTCACCCATCTCTTGTATTTCTAGCCATTGGTCAAACGACTGCACTTTCAACTCTTGCTATGCCGACACTTGCTAGAAGCTTTCTTCCGTGTTTTCCTTGACTACTCACCCTTTTCTTGAAGGTTTTATTGTCACTATCCTTGACAATACTTCGTCCGCTCACTTCTCACAATATCATTTCATCTCACAGGTACAACTGCCTTTATCTCTTGTATGGTCCTGATGATCCCGTCGCTGTAACATTCATCTCCCTAAATGGGCTTCTTGCCTCTCATGTCTAAGGATATTTGTTGTTCTTCCCTATTGAAGTCATCATACTTCTCGCCTCACACCTTGATCGCCATCCTGCGATGATTTCTCAAACTAAATCCCACTACTTACCCATAAGGGTATCACTTCTACCCTTTCTGATGATCTCCAGGAGCTTGTACAAATCTCCGTTGGTCTCCACAAAATTCCTCTTCCATAGCATCTCTTTACTTCATTACCATGTGATCATCGACCGCGTCTCATTTGTAATTTACGAACACGAAGTCCGTCTGCTCACAAGCCTCAGCTATTCGTCGTCTCGTCCAGGGAAAACATCTCTATTCCGCTGTATCTCACCTCGACTGGATTCTTCATATGGAATATGTTCCATGAATGTCCTTCGTTACGTTGTTAATTCCATGCTGAAATCTTCGGCGCCATTATCTTGACCTCGTCATAAATGTTTCTAGTCAAGCGTCCACGTAAACGCTTTCATCATCTACTCTTCAGCTCCGCCCATTGGCTTCGTGCTCCGAATTCCCGAGATATAAGCATAGGTATCTCATAAGAGCACCTCACTGATCGTCTAGAAAGACGTAAAAACTCCTCGCATCACCTCGATGTATCAATGCCGAGAAAAATCGTCAAGAAAGAAATACTATACTTGAGCACACGAACCACCCGTCCTATGAATAACTAAGCGTGCACTACAAGGACACACACCGACACACATAACTACAGAACACACAATGTTCTACACATGTACTAGTAATCCACAACTCTAAACACACATCATGTGCGCACACACAACTGCTAGATCTGAGTAAATCTACGTGCATACAATATGATCTCGTCATTTATAGACACACAACTCCTGAACCTTACCTCTTACTCACTATAACGGTAGCGCCTGCCACACGTCATCATATACTCACACAGAGTTTTACCATACCCATACGGGTCGTACCCATATTTCAATACGACACACTACTCAGTCTAGACACAAAACATCCATAAACATTCATACACACAAGATATAAAACATCTTATTTCCCTACAGGATCTGGTCCTGAACATGTATACCTAGAAATAAGGTATGTAACTACAATTTCCCACAGGACCTCGTCCTAAACATTTATACATACTAAAGATGTATACTCAAGATTTCCCACAGGACCTCGTCCTAAACAGTTACTCAAGGTGCAACACACCCCTTACACTTCAAACATCACCTAAACACAACACATAGGTGACACTATCTTAAGACCGTAGACACACATAATTAATCAAAACTCCTATCTACACAGGTCTACGCATATAGTCTAATCAACCAAGCTCTGGCATCACGTCAAAGATTACATTTAGTATGAACTCACGTTGTTAAAAAGGTAATCACATATTCACACATAATTGACACTGCACCACCAATAGCAAGCTATCACACATGCAACTATCGTTCATCATACCCAAATCCTCCCGCGGTATAATTCGCAGTAAATGTCAAAATCAAATAGTCAATATTTGAAATAAACATCACACCACGTAAATGCCTAATAAATCAAAACGTTAAATCACCCCACGATCTCTTGTGACAACCGTCACATCCAAAAGTCATATAGAAGTCCAATCTCTCAAACAACGCCTGTAAAATTTCTACGGGACCACCTCAGGGGTATCTGGCGTGTCCTCCACTGGTTCCTCCTGAAACAGAGCTCTCATAACTGTCACAAGTGGTCGGTCTCTCAACCATGCAGGTCCACATCTTGGAGGAAAATCACGTACAATTGGCACTACTCTCCTTTTCCATCCCATCTTTCCAATCATTCCTGCACGCGGTATGCTGCCGACCGAAGCTCTAGTCACACTTGGCATGAGAAGCACCAACACTCCTCCCTTCTCACTAGCAGTTTCATCCGCAGCAGTCGTCCTCTTGACTGGTCGTTCTGCATTCCCCCGAACAAGAGCTCCACGCTTGACCGTCCTCGCATTGTTTGTCTAAACCATCTAATCCTGCTCAAGATAGAACGTTGGAGTGATTACTATGGGCAACAAATTCATAATATGAGAGTAATCATAGACTGCCAAATCACAGTGATCAAATGCAATTTGCTGGTTCACGTTACGGCTCGAATTCTAAGCCTTTCCCATAATACTCACACTAACTATCTATCTTTCACACATACTGGATGCACATGCATCCCACATAACTCACATAGCACCTAGCAAGTCATCATCTTTATCACAGTTTCACACCATCCAAGGTTACACATAAAATTACTAAATCATATCGACACACCAAACTATCTCACATGGTTACAGTTAATGCTATTCCACATTATTCAACGCACACTATAGTCTCATTCAATCACACCACATAACTTCACGTAGTTCTATATAATACTTCAACACATATCACACAACTTGATCCCACACGGAACCCTAAATCATTTACTCACACCAATCACCTTACCTAGTGTAACGCTACACAAATGGTAAATAATAACTACTGCTCAACTCGAAAGACGTACCTTTTGGCTCGCGGTTACTCGTGGTGGCATTCGTTTCACCCGTGTTCCATTTTCAGTTTAAGTTAAGACATTTTATTTGTTTAAAAATACCAGTTTTCTCTTAAACCTCGGCTCTGATACCAACATGTAAGGCCCCAAACCAGGCACCCTACAGTTGGTTCTCATAACTGGTTAAACTCTTTAAAAACATCTAACTTTCTTTTACATAAACAGCGGAAGTCTTTCTCAAAATAATATTATCTTTAAACTCGTTAACTTTGATAACATTACCTGATGAATGCATGCGCACCAACCCGAGTAGCCCCGCTTCCAAGCCAAGATACCTCGTCAAACTGACACCCCTACAAAACAATCAAACGTACATACAAAGTCTGCTACGCTGAGTGAGTCCTAATAGTTTAATTTAAACAACACCCAACTCATCTCTTTATATAATTATTTCCATTCAAGACCTCCTGGTCATTAGAAAATAGTTGTATAGATATTCATCATATAAAGAACCCCCGTTATCTTATAATATCCCAAAGGATTCACCACCCCAGACTCTACCCACTATTTTAACTAAGTAAGTCTCACCGACAAAGAACGAGCTTACTACACTGATAACTCACAATTTACCATATATATTAACCGTACGCTGGTTAACTCGACCGACCTCTAGACACCGACTTACCGGTCCTAACTAGGACTCTCATAACTCCACTGACATAACAGTTGCACACAATGTACTCTTCCCGACACCACGGTCAATCTAACTCGACACATCACATTGATTCCATCTATTTATCATGTCAATTTCATCTCATACACAATTAATATAACTCGTCACTTGCATGCAATTTAACACATATAAATGCACACAAACACATACCTCATCACCGCACCCTCGAAAGGGTTATCCCCGTCGGGATACTCGTCCAAAGCTCAGCTATACCCTTGTTACAGGGCCCCACCACTAAATATAGTGACACACTCGTCATCTACGATGACTACCCACCCACCCACACGTTGACTACATCATCTACCATACGGTGACTGACACATCATCCATACGATGATGACCCCGAAGGACTCCGTCCTCCACACCAATGTTGACCCTGCACACAAAGCAATGCATATATAAACAAGATACTACCTGGACATGTACTACGACTCACCACCCTTTCACGGATCACATACGGGTGTAATCCAATACTTACTTTAGACGTATCCTCTTAACGTCTAGACCCATTACCCTACTCTTTCCGAATAGATAATTATACAACACAGAAACATCGCATCGAGTTATAGCCCGTACATACCATGGACACCACCTAGACCCATGCAAAAACGATACTCGCCGTTTCACGAGGACAAGGACACAATACACATAACATCAAACACATGAAGCTTAACAGCATACTAGCATTTACTTGACTCGTTAATGAACCACGTACGATTTCCCATGCTAACTCTCCTTAATGAACCTCATTAATGAACCATTTACTTGACTCGTTAATGAACCACAATACACATAACATCAAACACATGACGCTTAATAGCATACTAACATCAAACTCATCCCGACGAAGTCATAAGATGACATACACAGATCATCCCAACTCTTGTTCACCCACCCTAAGGACCCCACAACGACCCTTATCTTCATTATTACATAATGGTCTCATAAAACAAATTAGGTTTAAATCATAACTCGTAATATGTTCGTATACTAACACATGTGAGTATGTACGATAGCCCCAAAATAGTAAAACGTTTAAAAGAGGGGATTAGAAACTCACTGGTTATATCGCGTACAAGTCCTAGCTCTGCACCGCGCGTACCCGCTTAAATCCCGAACCTGTCAAACGTATGATCACACGATCAGGATACGTTTAAAACATACGTTGGATAACGTATAACCATATTATAAAATCCCGAGTTCCATATGCTTGTCAATCCATTTCCACAAAACCCTAATCTCATGTCACTTTCGTGCCGAACCGTTCACGACCCATTTAGAACTCGTATACACGTGTCGGGTCTCATGCATGCATGCAAACCCTAACCTGATCTACTTCATGCCCAGCTTCCTCGTAACTCAACATGCAAACCGTATGCTCACAAAACCCTAATCGGGTGTTACCCGATTCCATTCTCCTCCTCGTTCACCCACGTGAACCACTGTGTGGCCATCCCCATGACTGGTTGCCTCCTGTGTTCCATCGTCTTGCTCCACCAATATCCTCATTGGTTAAGACCATAGCTGGCTAACCACCATGCGCCACCACCACCACAGCCATTGTCGGCTGCCTGCTCATCTCCTGTGACACCACCGATGCGACGTACCTACCGCCTGGTCGGTTGCAGCCATGGCGGCCGTCCCCGTCATACATCCCTCCTTCCCGCACATCTCCATTGAGTAGACGTTGCCGTAAACAAGTCGACCACCACCGTTTTCCCTTTTTCCATTGGTCAGCACCGCGCATCACCACGGTGACGTCGTCCCCGCCACCTAGCTGGAGTCGGCTACAACAAACATTGACACCCCAAAACCCTACTATATCGATTCATGCAACTATCAAACCAACAACGTAATAAACGTAAAAGAGGTTACCTTTGTGTGTCGTGTACTGCCAAGGACCACCGTATAGCACCCATGCCGACCTTCACTTTCTCCGGCTCCTCTCATTTCTCTCCTGATGTTGCCATAACCCAAGCCTAGGCTGATTGGCCTAGAATTTGCTAAATAGTTGGTTTTTAAACCCCTACGGTTTACATCCGGGTCCCTCATCATAAGGCTAACGCGTTTCTTAACCGAACTTTTAGATAACAACAAACCGGGTCCTGCCACTACGATAAACCGAGCTTTACTTGGAACTTTATAGTCACAGTTTGTTTGAAAGTGGTTCCGTTCATTAAATGACTCGATTCATTATTTTTGTGAATTTTCAGGATGTTACACAACTTCAACCCAAGGTTTTGCTGTTTTGGATCTTCACAAAGGAATAAAAGAATAAAATCCTAGATTTGACTAGTTTGTGGTTTTTGAGGATTTGAGTGAAGCGGTGATGAAGCTGGTCATAGTTTACCGAGAAATGAGGGGGATAAAATCTAAAGAGTATTCAAATGACATTAAAAAGGTGGTGGATAAGCCGATGGTACTTCCTATATATACCTCTTTGACGTAACATGGATCTCAACTATGATTTCTCGTGTAAACTATATTTTTCGTGCTCATTGGTCAAGCCTGTGTTCAAGATTTGATGTGATTTAGTTATGATGGGATTTCTCATTTGGGATCTGGGCAGAATGCCAGATAGAAAACCTAGTTATGGAACTTCACCGTGGTGAATATATACAGATTAGGAGGTGTGAACCACGAATGAAGATCTAATTGAAGAATGTTGAACTTTGGATACAGGATGATCACTACTGAGCATGATTTTGTGTTACATTCTATCAAGTGTTTTCAAGATTAAGCTGGATATCCCTTGGATTATTAGTTGAAGATGGAACCTTTACCATTTGATGACGGGATAGGAAACTTTCCCTTATTTCTGGTCTAGTCTGGTGGAGCTTAAATTGAAAGGGGATATTGGAAATGAACATCTTAAAGAATTTAGATGACTCGTGAAGATACAGGATAGAGTTGGACACATCTTGTATGAAGACTTAAGTTTATCCTACTGGAATTCCTATGGGAGCTGATTAGTTTGATGCAGGTTATTGGAAATTCAAACTTTCTATCATATGTCATCTTATTTTGAGGAATTCTAAGTCAGGGTGGAGGTTGCTACTGTTGAGAGGTTGAACTACAATGAGTTGTGTTGTGTTAGTTGGTTCTTAATGAAGCACTTGGTTTGGTCTACAATGAAAGCTATAGTTAAGAGGGAGTCGGGTTTGTTAGATCACTCAGCAACTGAAGTTTGAAGATTTGAAGATCTCAAGTGGAATGCCAGAAGATCAAGTCTCGCCAGAAGACACGTGATGTCATTAGTGTAGAGGGAGTCTGTTAGGACATTCTTTGTAAACTGATGATTATCAGTGTTAGTGATAGATAGAACTTGATGCTATAGTGAAGAGGGAGTCTGTAGATGCAGGTTTTGGTAACTATAGATAAAATTCTATGTATCGGTGTACTTAGCTAGTACCTTGGAGGGTGTTCCTACGTACATAGCTTATACACCAGATTGGTCCCGCGTACTTAGTAAGTACGCAAGGCTTTTGCCATGCGTACTTATCAAGGAGGAGTTTGTTGAAGCAATTCTTGTGACAAGCACTCTGAAGATTATTCTTCCTTATGTAATCTCCAGAGCTGCTGTAATGGGGGAGTTTGTTGAAGCAATTCTTGTAACAAGCACTTTGAAGATTCTTTTTGCTTATGTAATGTCTTTATGTACTTGTATTTGTGTTTCAGCATCTGTATGTATTGGTTTATCGAGTTGTAATCATGTTCGTAGGTACTTGTCGTTGTAATCGTCTTGTTAAGTGTTGTGCGCACTTACCAAGTGCGAAGGTTGCCTAACCTGCGTACTTAGCAAGTACGCAAGAACATTGTCTGCGTACTTGCTAAGTACGCATGAACAATGCCATGCACACTTAGCAAGTGTGCAGGCATCAGGTCTGTTAGTATATATAGCTGATTTTAGAAGTTGACATGTACGCTCTCATTCTGTAACTTGTAATCGGCTGATATTGATAATAGACGGGTTTTTAAAGTGACTCTTGTTTGTTGTCGGCTTACTTGTTGTTGTCGATGTCCGTCTAGTCACGGGCATTCGGCACCCGGTCCGACTAGCCAACACACTTGCATGTGATGATCCGAGACACCCGAGGACCTACAAATGTTGATCACCCCGTTCATCCTCTCTATCCACTCAAAAGTGGCAACAACATCTTTACGTCCATCATACTTCGGCGGGTCACACCCCTGAAAGGACTTATAATTGCAACCTCGAGTTGCCATTTCATAGTCAGAATCGTCACTTTCAGTGACTTCAGTTCTCTTGTTGCTTCCTTCTTTCTTCTCTTTCCTCTCTATACCAAACTCTTTAAGGGCCTCGCCCAGTGCTTCCGGTAGAACTTTCCTCAAGATTGAAGTAACCTCTACCACGATAGCTTCTTTCATAATCGGTTCCAAACCAATATCCTCGTTACGAGCATCGTCCTAAACTGACAATTGGTTTCCACTGTCATTAAGCTCCACGTGCACCGATTTAGTCTCGTTGCGGGAGTGTTCACTTTCCTCATGTCGTGTTCGTTTACCTGGTGGTCGGCCTCGACGACCAGTACGACCCCAGTGCGACCACCTCTATTTCCTCTAGCCATTAGTGTCTACTGCGAACAAGTCAGGTTCTAAATAGTTTTCGATCGAAAAGTCAGGTTCTAAATGTGTTTTCGTCCGAAATTTCAAAAGGTATATATATATATATATATATATATATATATATATATATATATATATTCGATCGAAATCTGTTTCACCGCCATTGTTGAGTTTTAGAGCTTGTTATCCGGAATTCATCCAAGTACATTGTTTTCATTCGAAATATCCAATTTGTGCATGATTTGTTACGGTATTGAGCTTTACGACATCGAGGTATGTTTTCTTGACCCATAGAGTAAGATAAGATAGATCCATGGACCTAGATTTGTTAGTTTTTGAACCATTCGAAATCTCGGTTGAATGGATGGATATTGTTTTCGGATGGAAATGAAGAGGCAGGCTCTGATTTGTCCGAAAAAGATTTCGATCGAAATTGTTTACGATAGAAATGTGTTTTTAATAGTGGGTTTTTCGTTCGAAATCTCTGGAGTTGGAATCTTTCTGAGAAATTGTGTTTTCGTTTGAAAAGGTTTTTAAATACAGAGTTTTCGACCGAAATCTTTTGAGTTGAAATTTTTATCAGTTTGAGTTTTCGATCGAAAAAGATTTCGAGCAAGGTTTTTCGTCCGAAAACTTTAGAGTTAGCAAATTTTTCAGAATTTCTGACTTTTGAACTTTTAGTTTGTGCAGTTATGAATCATTTGAAGTTTGACGCTCGGCACAACATTTATGCTTGTTTGACTTCGAGTACAAGGAAGTCTAGAGGCTATGAAGAAATTGTTCGATTCTTAAACAAGTCAAGGATTCTAACAACAATATCAACACAGGTGACAGTCAATGAAAGAAGAATTCTGGGATAACGTTGAATATCGTCATGTCAACAAGAACATTTGGATTGAAAGTACTATGGGAGTCAAGAAGACAAAAGTTGATGAGCAAGTGATTAGGGAAGTATTGAACTTTAGAGACAATATTAACTTTCCTTACAGAATTAGTTATACACGAGTTTCAAAGATTATCCGAACCATGGGATATGAAGGTGACTTTCCAAGGAGGCAGGTTACAAAGACGTTGTTAGGGAAGCAGTGGAGATATCTGGTTCACGTATTCATTCATTTTCTAGGACCGAGGACTGGTGCGTTCTATCAAATTGGTGAATTATTCAGCAGTGCTTTAGTTTGTTTAGAAACTCATAGATGGTTTAACTTCTCGAGGATGATATTTGAGGCTATGATCAATAATTTTGTGGGTCCAAGGCTTAACAAATTTCTGTTATATCCGAGGTTTTTACAGATAATCATAAATACCTTGTTGCCGGATCTACCGACTGATGGAGTTGAATTGCCACTTGAACATATGTGGGAAACCATATTCAGTAGCAGGAACACAATCAGAAAGAAAAGCAAATTCTATGGGCAATTGACACCGTTATTTGATAACATGCTTGAAGAAAATCCTGATCCTGAATTTGGAGTTAATGATGAAGTTGATGATATATTGAGTAGTGGCGTAGAAGATAATGAAGGTGATGATGATAATGATGGTGATGAAGGAGGTGATGGGGGTGAAGGTGGTGCAATTCAAGGAAATGTCAATCAAGAAGGTGAACAACCATGCTAGAAACGATCAAGTACCGGAAGTTGAAACAGAGAATGAAGTTCGTGTTTTTAATGTGTTGGAAGGTGTAAAGGCAAGTGTTCAAGATAATTCAAGTTTGAATGTGAATGAACCAGTGATTGTTCCAGAAGAAGTTCAAGGTGATACTCATGTTGAAACACCCGAGGTTAAAGCAACTGTAACAACAACTCCACTCAAAAGAAAAGAAGACGATGCTAAACAGACCGTGCCTTCTAGACCTCCTCCGTCTAAAGGTATTGTGATTAAAGAGCATGAAAAGAAGAGACAAAAGACAATGGCACAAAGGTATACAAGAAAAGGCAAGGCTAAGGAGGTTCCAGATCCTGTAATGCAAAAGAATTCAAAAGATTACAACTTAATAGATGGAGGGTTTGCAAATTATGCAACACAAGAAACGACTAACATAGTGAGTCAGTTGAAAACTCAAACTACAAATCTACAAAGCCGTGAAGCTGCTAGTGCCGAAGAGATAACAGATTTGAGGGTAAGAGATCAGAGAAGACAAGAGCAGTTAGATCAGCAACAAATTCAAATCAATCAACTTCAAGGAATTGTACAAGATTTGTTAAAGCATCTCGGAATATCAATTCAAGGCAATGTTGAAATCCCTCAACCCAGTACAGAAGCAAACAAAGATAGTTTGAATCAAGAGGGACCTTCATCTGATCCACAGAAAGACAAAGCTCCAAGGAGAAAAGATCACTTCGGTGTCGAATCCATCTAGAATACATTCAATACACTCATAGAAACATGGCAAATGCACGAAACATAAATTGACCAAATTCTTATCAAAGACATTAAATCAAACGACCATTCGGAAAGCTAGAATGAAAGACACAAACTAACCACCTAAAATCATGCAATAAAGCTCACATGTTGTAATCATGTTAATGTTTATTAAAAATTGAACAAGCTTCCGATTAAGGTACACCAATCCAACAACTAATCAGAAAGATAGGATGAGAAACACACTACCATCTTAAGTTGATTTAATTAGACAACCACATGCACTTCTTCAACATACAATGTTCATACATAGTTCATAAAAATTAGGAGAATGTGTCAACAAATCCTAGATAAACATAAAACTAAGCAGGAAACATCATAACAAATACTTTGTCTTTCCAAACATAAACATAAGGATACATATACAAGAATCATAAATCATAAACAAGACTTCATTCACCATTCCTAGTCAAATGCCATATACTAGCATACAAACATACACTAATCCATGAATACAAGCATAAACCTTAAGTTTTCCAACATAATATGGCATACACAAATACAAGTCTTTAGAACAACTTTAGATACTTGAATACATAATTTCATTGAAGAATAATCATATGATTGTCATAACATTAGGATAATGATTGCCTAAAATCCATGAATGTTGTCAAAGAATTCTAAACTTCATCTAAACCAAAGTGAAGAAGAGTTTTAGCTCATCATGAGCACAAGAATGACAAATAAGCAGGGAAAAATAGTAAGAGACATGCTATGAAAACAAGAATCAAACCACTCCTACAAGCCTAGATGTTGTTGTTGATGTATGGTGATCCTCTTGATGTTGTATTACCTCTAAGATGCTTGAAAAGTGGCTGGAACAAGGTTGATTTAGAGCTCAAACAGTAGGTTTTTGCTATTGTTGCTTAATATCTGAATGAGAGATAAACTTCTGTATTTATAAACTGAAGGGGGCACGACCGCGTCAAGAGGGAAGGAACGACCGTGCCTGTCACTATGGTGCGACCATGCCAAAGAACTAGCACGGTCGTGGTACAGAGGGTTGACCGATCCGGAGCTTCTATTGGGTCCCATTGAACGAGGAAGTACGGCTCTGAGGTCATGGGTCAGACTCACGGGATTACACGCCGTCGTGGGGTGTTGGAGCACGGTTGTGCTCGAGAAAATGGATTGGCGCGGCCATGCCAGATGCGGTGCGCGACCGTGTCTTCCAAGTAGGGGGCACGACCGTGCCTCCAACTCAGAAACCCTAAAATTTCAACTTTCATCCTAGAATTCCGTTGTTTGTTCACTCAGCTTCACAAAAACCTACAATTCTAAAAATGACGCAAATAAGTGACTAAACGTTGAAAATAACCAACAATTGATCATGAAATGAGTGAAATTTTGTGCCAAAAACATGTGTAAATTCTAACACATCAAACAACCCCACACTTGAACATTGCTTGTCCTCAAGCAAAAATCAAAATAAAACAAAACTTCCAATAGCACTAATGAATATTAGTTGCCACGAGAAGCTGGGAAAGGTCTTATAAAATCAATACCCCAGACATAAAAAATCTCACAAATCTGGATGCTGTTCTGGGGCATCTCGTTCCTCGACGAAATGTTGTTCACCCTCTGGCAAGCGTCACAAGCATGGATCATCTCATGAGCATCCCGAAGGATGGTAGGCCAGAAGAAACCGACGTTAAAGACCTTCTTCGCGGTCAAGGTAGCTCCATGGTGTCCACCTGTCGGGCACTCGTGGCAGTGTCTAAGCACCTAACGTGCCTCATCACCAAACACGCACCTGCACACGATCTGATCAGCCCTGACTCGAAATAGATAGGGATCCTCCCAAAGATAGTGCTTCACATCCACAAAGAACTTTTACTTCTGCTGATCCGTTAAGCCCTTAATCACAACCCCACTAGCAAGAAAGTTTGTAAAATCAGCATACCAAGGACACTCCTCAACCTGTGTATGTATGTGCATGAGACTCTTGCGGGGGAAGTTGTCATTTATGGATGACCCCATAAGCTCAGATGAAGCTTAGCACCCAAGACGGGACAATTGGTCCGCAGCAACATTTTCCGCGCCCTTCTTATCGCGGATTTCAATGTCGAACTCCTGAAGCAGCAAAACCCACCGGATCAGTCGGGGTTTGGCATCCTGCTTGCTGAATAGGTGCCGAAGAGCTGCATGGTCAGTGAATACAATGGTCTTTGATAGGACGAGATATGACCGGAATTTATCAAAAGAGAAGACAACGGCTAGGAGCTCTTTCTCAGTCGTGGTGTAGTGCTCCTGTGCGTCATTGAGCGTCTTGCTCGCATAATAAATCGGGTGAAACTGCTTCTCTCTCCTCATTCCTAAGACCGCCCAACAGCTAAATCACTCGCGTCACACATAATCTCAAATGGCACCTTCCAATTAGAATCCACCATGATAGGGGCATTCACCAACTTCCCCTTCAATAGATTGAATGCACTAAGGCACTCATCGAAGAACACAAACTAGGCTTCCTTCTCAAGAAGCTGGGTCATCGGTCGGGCACTCTTAGAAAAATCTCGAATAAAGCGTCTATAAAAGCCCGCGTGACCATGGAAGCTCCGAATGGATTTCAAAGAAGTGGGTGGGGGCAGCTTAGATATTGTATCAATCTTAGCTCGATCAACCTCAATCCTCGCTCGTGAAACCTTGTGCCCAAGCACAATGCCTTCCTTCACCATGAAGTGGCACTTCTCCTAATTCAACATCGGGTTGGCCTCCTCACACCTGGCTAACATCCTCATCAGATTCCTGAGACAATGATCGAAGGAACTCCTAAACATAGAAAAGTCATCCATAAAAACCTCCATGGAGTCCTCGATCATATCATGAAAAATGGCCACCTTGCAATGCTGGAAGGTGGCCAGGGCATTACACAATCCAAAGCCGATAAGCAAATGTGCCATAGGGACATGTGAATGTCGTCTTCTCCTTGTCCTCAGGAGAAATCAGGATCTGAAAGTAGCCAGAGAAGCCATCCAGGAAACAGTAGAACATCTTCCCCGATAATCTCTCCAACATCTGATCATTGAACGAGAGGGGAAAATGGTCCTTCCTAGTAGCATCATTGAGTTTGCGGTACTCGATGCAAACTCTCCAACCTATGACTGTACGAGTAGGAATTAGCTCATTCCTCTCGTTGGCGATAACAGTCACACCTCCCTTCTTGGGAACAACCTGAACTGGGCTAACCCAAGGTGAATCAGAGATGGGATAAATCAAACCAGCGTCAAGTAGCTTAATCACCTCTTTCTTCACCACCTCCTGCATGTTCGGGTTCAACCTCCTTTGGTGCTCCATAACCGGCCTGAAATCAGCCTCCATAAGGATCTTATGGGTGCAAAAAGAGGGATTAATTCCCTTAATGTCCATAATCCTCAATGCAATGGCCTGCTTGTGCTGCTTCAAAACCTCCAACAACCTCTCCTTCTCATCACTTGTCAAATCAGAGGCGATAATAACGGGTAATCGAAACTCACCATGTAAAAAGGCATACTCCAAATGGCTCGGCTTAAGCTCAACAGGTGGTGGTTCCTCAACAGAAGGCCTCTCTTTTGGCTTAGACTCTCTATCCATAATCTCAAACACCTTTGGACACGGGGGGATCTCATAGACATTTAGGCCATACACCTGCTCCTCAAACTGATCCTCACCGACTGGAACAAGTGTCTCCCCCTATAATCTGCGTGTCCAGGGACTCCTCCTCAACTGTGTCCTGGAGATGATCACTCACACAAGAATAGACGGCCTCAACGAAGTAGAGGGAATAATCCTGATTCTGGATGTGCTGCATGTATCTCCCAACGTCAAAGGTTACCTCATCTTCATCCACCCTCAGTGTAAGCCTGCCCGAATACAAATCAATCAGGGCCTGGGCGGTGGCCAGGAACGGTCGACCTAGGATAATAGGGACATCTTATCATCATCCATGTCCAGAATCACAAAGTCTACACGAAACACAAAACGATCAACCTTAACCAACATATTCTCCACTATCCCTCGACGGATACTTGACCGAAATATCGGAAAGCTGGATACTCATGCGTGTCGGCTTAGGTTCTCCTAACTCAAGCTTAGCAAAGAACGCATATGGCATGAGGTTAATGCTAGCACCAATGTCAGCTAAGGCATTGCTGACCGACAAGCTCCCTATCAAACAAGGGATGGTGAAACTCCATGGATCTTTCCTCTTCTTGGGCAGCTTGTTCTGAAGCACAGCCGAACACTCCTCGTTCAGCGTCACATGAGACAACTCTTCAAATTTCCTCTTGTTCGTGAGGATGTCCTTCAAGAACCTCGCATACTTAGGCATCTGAGCTAGAGCGTCCATAAATGGCAAGTTGATATGCAACTGCTTAAACAACCCCAAAAACTTACCATATTGCTCCTCCGTCTTCTGTTTATTTAACCTGCCTGGGTATGGAACGGGGGAGTGTAATCTCTCACAGCTACTCGCGAGCGTGACGCACTTGCCGGCTTATCTCTCGGCGGCGTCTCATCCGGAATCTCAATCACAACCTCCTCCTCGAATGATGCATGCACAGGGACTGGTGGATCTGGTCCTGTGGCTCTACCGCTCCTCAAGGTGATGGCCTTCACATGAGCCTTAGGATTGGCCTCAGTGTTGCTAGAAAGGCCACCTGGCAGTCTCTCAGAAAGAAGCTTCGCTATCTGCCCAACCTTATTTTCTATGGTCTGGATCAAAGCATTCTGATTTTCTATGGTCTAGATCAACGCTACTCTATGTAACGGTTCTGCATCTCGGCCAACTGATTCTGACTCTCCGAGTTGGCAAGCAGTCGTGCAACCATGTCCTCTAGACTAGATTTACCCTCAGATGCGGGCGGAGGACCGCTGCTAGAACCTTGGCCTTGAAATTGGCCCTATTGAGGTCTAGAATGGGAACCCTGTCCCTGAGACTGGTGGGACTGATGCTGGAATGGTGCGCGCTGAGTGACTCCGGGTAGGTTCTGGCCACTGTTGCCAAATTTCTAGCTGGAGTTCGGGTGATTCCTCCACCCCGGATTATATGTGTTGTTGTAGGGATTATTCTGGGGACGATTCTGGTTAGACATGAAGTCAACCTGCTCGTGGGTCCCTAGATCCCCGATCTGACAAGCACTCGTGGGATGCGCCCCACCACATAACTCACACAAGAACTGGGCCTTGTGGACCTACATCTGGTCGATCTTGGTGGAAAGTGCTTCCACCTGGGCAGCTAAAGAGGTGATACCACCTGAATTTCTCCCACGCCTCATAGATCATCTCCCCGTCATCCTGCTGGAAGGAAAGAATCCTAGCCCTCAATTTTGTTGTTTTCTCTGGAAGGAAGTACTTCTCTAAGAATTTTGCAGCCATCTGGTCCCAAGTACTAATGGACCGAGGGGGAAGTGACAGTAACCAAGCCTTGGCTCGATCCAGAAAGGAAAACAGGAACAATCGGATCCGAATAGCATCGTCGGTAGCATCACAGATTTTGAATGTGGCAAAAATCTCTAAGAAACCGGCCAGATGAGTATTGGGATCCTCGTGATCCTTGCCGTCAAGCTGCCAGATGTTCTGCACCATCTGGATGATGCTGGATTTGATCTCGAACTGATGCGCTCCAACAGTCAGCGTATTGATGCTTGACTCCAAACCCTCAAGTGTCTGTTTGCCAAAATCCGAAAGCGTCCGACCCGCGTCTGCGTCCACCATATCTTCTACCTCGTCAACAAGAACCTCATTTACAACAAACTCGTCAAACTCGACTGGACCATAAATCAGGAATGGGCCCGCAATCTCCGATGAAGATCATGCTCCGGCTCGGAAGACGGCTTAGGAACCTCCTTGCGGGAGTTGAGAACATACATGATCTGCAAGACAAGTTAGATTTAAATATTTGAACCTAGGAAAAGGAAACACAAGTTAAAAAAATTAATAATTAGAATAAAAATAAAAATAAAAGTAAAAATGAAAAATAAAATTAACTAAAAATATATATACAAATGCAACTAGAAATAACAAATAAAAATGCAAACAATGTATACACAAAAATTGCAAAATAACACACAATAAGATATGATATGCACACAAATATATACTAAATGACTAAAAATTAATTCCAATCGTTCTCGTAAAACCGTATCACCGGCAACGGCGCCAAAAACTTTATGTGTTGAAAGTGTATATATATATATTTTTATAAAGATTTTTACACAATTAGTTTTAAAAAGGGTTTTCACCAACGACTAATCACACACACATCGGGAAAGTATACCCGTCGGATAGCAATATAGTAAAGGTAAGAACCGGATATCAATCCGTGGATACGGTGGAATGCAATAATAAACCGGAACTAAGAATCAATCAGGTGATGGTAAAAAGATATTTTGAAGAGTTTGTTTAATTAACTAGCATGCAATTTATATAAAACTAAACTAAAATCACAAGTCAAACAATCAAGGAGAAAAGATCACTTTGGTGTCCAATCCATTTAGAATACATTCAATACACTCATAGAAAGATGGCATATACACGAAACATAAATTGACCAAATTCTTGTCAAAGACATTCAATCAAATGACCATTCGAAAAGCTAGAATCAAAGACACAGACTAACCACCTAAAATCATACAATAAATCTCACGTGTTGTAATCATGTTAATGTTTATAAAAATTGAACTAGCTTTCGATTAAGGTACACCAATCCAACAACTAATCGGAAAGATAGTATGAGAAACACACTACCCACCTCAAGTTGATTTAATTAGACAACCACATGCACTTCTTCAACATACAATGTCCATACAAAGTTCATATAAATTAGGAGAATGTGTCAACACATCCTAGATAAATATAAAACTAAGCATGGAACACCATAACAAATACTTTTTCTTTCCAAACATAAGCATAAGGATACATATACCAGAATCATAAACAAGACTTCATTCACTATTCCTAGTTAAATGCCCTAAACTAGCATTCAAACATACACTAATCCATGAATACAAGCATAAACCATAAGTTTTCCAACTTAATATGGCATACCCAAATACAAGTCTTGAGAACAACTTTATATACTTGAATACATAATTTCATTGAAGAGTAATCATTTGATTGTCATAACATTAGCATAATGATTGCCAAAAATCAATGAATGTTGTCAAACGATTCTAAACTTCATCTAAACCAAAGTGAACAAGAGTTTTAGCTCATTATTAGCACAAGAATGACAAATAAGTAGTAAGAGACATGCTATGAAAACAAGAATCAAACCACTCCAACAAGCCTGGATGATGTTGTTGTTGATGTATAGTGATCCTCGTGATGTTGTATTCCCTCCAAGATGCTTGAAAAGTGGCTGGAAAAAGGTTGATTCGGAGCTTAAACAGTAGGTTTTTACTCTGGTTACTGAATATGTGAATGAGAGAAAAAATTCTGTATTTATAGACTGAAGGGGGCACAACCACGCCAGGAGGGAAGGCACGACCGTGCCTGTCACTGTGGCGTGACCGTGCCAAAGAACTCTCACGGTCATGGTGCAGAGGGTTGACCGATCCGGAGCTTCTATTGGGTCCCATTGAACGAGGAAGTACGGCTCTGAGGTTATGGGTCAAACTCATTGGAGAACGGTTGTGCTCGAGAAAATGGCTTGGCGCTGTCATGTCAGATGCGGGGCGCGACCGTGTCTAGGGTTTGCAAGCTTGGCGCGGTCGTGCCAAGTAGGGGCACGACCGTGCCTCAAACTCGGAAACCCTAAAACTTCAACTTTTATCCTGGAATTCCCTTGTTTGATCACTCAGCTTCACATAAACCTACAAATATTAAAATAAAGCAAATAAGTGTCTAAACGTTGAAAATAACCAAGAATTGATCATGAAATGAGAGAAGTTTTGTGCCAAAAAGATGTGTAAATTCTAACACATCAACCGACATCAAGAAGAATGATAAAGATCAATCAGATGATGATGACAGTAGTAGTGGTAGTTCTGGTATTGATGGTGGTGGATCAAATAACAATGATTCAAGTGATGAAAATTATTCGAATAAAGTTTATGAGAAGTATGAATACGAAGAGAAACAAACATATGCCGAAGATGATGGAAATGTCATAGGAAAGATGGAGAAAGTGGTGGATGAAAGAAATCCTTTTAGTGAACCAATGGAAGAAAGTACTACGGATGCAGCTCAAATAGATTCTACTACAAAGAAAGATGTATTTGATAAAAGTTTGTGGTGGAAAACAAGTGAAACTCCATCTATTATGGAGAAAGTTACTCAAAAGATAAGAAACCCAAGGAAGGCACTGACAGGGCAGATTCTTGGTTGGAAATATGACAGTAAGAAGAAGATGTATGTAATAAAAAGGGTTGATGCGAATATTCAGTATTTTGCTGCAAGTCCAAAGCTGCAGACATTACTGAGATGGGACATTAGAGATTTAAGTCATCTCAAATTGATAAATCCATCAAACAACACACTTGCTTCTGATTTTGAGAAATTCTTCAGAAATCAGTGTGAACAAGATAGTTTTACATCATTCCAGCCACATGTTCCAAAGTGTGAAAGAATCAAGAAGAAATACAGGTCAATTTCTCAAAGAAAGTTTAGATACATAATCAAACCAGCTGATACGGTGACGACTGTGTACTTTCCTGAGAGGAAGGAGAGCTTTATCAAAGATTTTGACAAATGGTTCTATGATTCCAAGACTCAAGAAGCTGTTATTCAACAGAGAGGATTACCAGAATTTAGAGTTTTTGACCCAATGGATCTTTTCAATTTGTCCAATGAAGATCTCAAGATTCTATATTACAACACGATCCAGTGTGACATGAGCATGATGATAAAAAATGAGGCAAAGCTATATATGAGGGTTGTTGCTAGATGTTTGTCGATGAGAGCAAAAGCGAATATCATAAAGAAGCATTTGCAGGATCTAAATGCCAAGAAATTCAAGATAGAGACCAAGCCTGATGCCGACAAGACATAAGACTTCTAATTCAATGGACTAGGGGGAGATTGTTGGAACCTAGTTGTCCATCAAATACAAGATCTTTAGTTTAGAATTCCTTAAGTATAATGTTTTCGGACGATATAGTTTTTGGGGGAAGACTTTGTACTATATATATGTCTTGTTTTGAATTGTTTTTAGAACTAGAACTTGGAGAGAACTTTGATCATTGTCTGTAATTGTCTTTTGATTGTGCTTAGTGTGATTAGTTTGAGTTTGTAGTCAGCAATCTTATCATTAATACAAGTAAAGCATTTGTGATTATCTCGTTCATATGGCATTTTATTCTTTTTTCGGAGTTTGATTCGTCGGTTTGATTCGGAGTTTGTTTCCGACTTTCCTGGAAATATTCAGTGTTTGGATAGCTTGGAATATAGCAGATCGGGAGGACTAACAAATTCTTCAAATGCTTTAGATTGGGCCTGACCCCATTCGTACTTTACCCCTTTGCGTGTCAACATTGTTATGGGTGAAGCTATTCTCGAGAAGTCCTGAATGAACCTTCGATAGTAACCTACCAATCCCAGAAAACTCTGAATCTCGGTTGGCGTCTTCGGGAATTCCCATTCCTGCACTGCCTCTATCTTAGCTGGGTCAACCATAATGCCGTTTGCGTTGATAACGTGACCTAAGAATTGGACTTCCTTAAGCCAGAACGCGCATTTGGAGAACTTGGCAAACAACTTTTCTTTCTATAGCGTCTCTAGTACCTCTCGAAGATGACAAGCATGATCGCCTTCACTCTTCAAATAAATGAGATTGTCATATATAAACACTATCACCGACCTGTCCAGCATCGGTCTACACACCTGGTTCATCATACTCATGAATGACGCTGGAGCATTGGTCAAACCGAAAGACATCACGCGAAATTCGTAATGCCCGTACCGCATGCGAAAGCTGTCTTAGGTGTATCCTCTTCCCTTACCTTTAACTGATGGTATCCCGACCGCAGAACGATCTTGGAGAACCATCTGGTGCCTTGTAGTTGGTCGAACAAATCATCGATCATTGGTAGCAGATATTTGTTCTTTACTGTATGTTTGTTCAACTCCCTGTAGTCGATGCACATTCGCATGGCACTATCTTTGTTCTTTACAAACAGAACCGGAACACCCCAAGAAGAAATGTTCGGTCTAATAAAACCTCTATCCAAAAGTTCTTCCAACTTTATCATTAGCTCTTTCATCTCCAGAGGCGCAAGTCGGTACGGTGCTTTAGCCACCGGCTGGGCACCTGGCACTAAGTCTATCTGGAACTCTGTCTCCCGGTCAGTTGGTAACCCAGGAAATTCCTCGGGAAACCCCTCCGGAAAGTTACATACCACTGGTACGTCTTTCAACTCTTTCATGTTTACATCATTTTCTATCACATAGGCCAGGTAGGCCTTGTATCCGCGCCCTATGTACTTCTATTCCTTTACCATCGATATGACGTTCCTTAATGAACCGTCGTGTCAAACTCCCAAATTCCACTTTCGGGCTATACCCGAGGGGCGTGACTGGAGAGAATCTTTACCATTGAATTACTTTGAATAACCACTAAATGGTTTTCAAAATACCGGTTTTATGAATGACTCGAACGAGTGAAAAATAAAGTTTGACATGGTCCAAAGTACAAGTGCGGAAGCAATGTTTAAATGTTTACAACATTTGAAAATAAGGATGATAAAATATTGTTTGTCAAAATAGGATGCCATGCATGATGAGTGTGTGACTCAAGTGGGTGCATCCTAGCCACATATCCTAGCATTCAATGACCTGAGATAAACATGCTAAAATGGGTCAACATAAAGTTGGTGAGTTCACAGGTAAAATGTAATGGAAATCATATCATGAAATGTATTGGAAAATCATATATTGACAATGCATGGAAAAGCATATGTTGAAAATGCATGGAAAAGCATATGTACTCTACACAATCATTGTTGATCAAACAAAACCAAAAATTATCATAAGTCTGTCAACCAAAGCTCAACTGTAGCCACTGAAAAAGAAAAAAAGATGTGGTTCGCCTCTTTGTGCCATGCACATGAATGGATTAGGTCAATTCTGTACCCGTTCGACCTCCAGTCAAAGTTAGCGCAACCCCGGGCAGGGGTTGTTAAACCCGACAGTACTGTTCATGATCACCTCGCTTGTGGTAAAATTAACGGTTGACTCTAAGAGGACTTTGTACACACCAGTACAACTTATATAAATAATGTAACTGTGTAAGCATGGAAATATGATTTTTGAAAAATGTACTTGAGCATGTATCTCACCGCAAAAGGATAATGAGTAAAACGGGGTTGTGAGAACTCAGTTGATAAAGCGGTAATGATATGGAAGTCTTAGCAAATCCGGCTAAATGAGACGACCTACTCGTGCCCTAGGAAACATTTAGGACTTTAAGGTCTAAGTACTGTAAATGCTTGACTATAAACTCTATGCATCCAAAGAGTTGTTTGAAAAGTGACTTTGACGTTTCAAAGATGTTTTGACTTGACGACCCGTTGGTGACACGTTCGACTTAAACATTCAAATCCTAATATGGAATTCAAGTCTCCTTTGAAATATTCTATTACCGTCAAATAAACACATTAGCACATTCGATTGGAATTTAGAACTTGAAACACAACTTTTGATACATTAAAGTTTCCCTAATTGGAAAGTCAAGGTTTTGAGTCCTAAACATGGCAACTTTGCAAAGTTAATGTTCATATATGGAATTAGGCATGTTATAACGCATATAGAACATCCCAAGGTTTACTTGCTAAAAATAGACAAACATGCGAGTTTCAAATAATTAAAGTTTCCTATTATAGCAAGATCATGTCAAATTGTCAAGTTTATGGATAAACATCACATAGTATCATACAATGCACTTAGTTAAGTGTTACTGAGTCATTTAAACCTTCTAATCGTGCTAACAACTTGCAAACACATCTTGTCGAAACATAAAGTTTCCTTATTTAGAAACCGGGCTCTAAAACTCATACACATGCATTTTAATCCATCATTTTTGTCAATCATTCTTCCATAATGTTCACTACACTAGTTTCATGCTTTGAATACACCCAAACATCAAGTTTTCATACATGTCAAGAAACAAAGTTTCAAAAAATAGAAAGCAAGCTTATAAAAGTATCGTGGGCAAGTGATTTTACCAAAAAAAATCATACAATCTCTATATCTAGTGTTTATGCATCATTTCCACCAAACAAATCACAACATAACTTCTTTTAACAAAAACCCAAAAATTAAAGTTACTATAAATAGAACCGAGCATGAAATCTCATATGACCAAAAGTTCTAGATAGCAAATCTACACATATTATCCATTCTTTATGCATATCAAACCATTTTCCATCATCAAATCACCCTAAACATGGCATATATCATGAAACCCAAAATTAAAGTTTCTTAAAATAGCAAAA
Source organism: Smallanthus sonchifolius (assembly GCA_023525975.1). Taxonomy (NCBI): domain Eukaryota; kingdom Viridiplantae; phylum Streptophyta; class Magnoliopsida; order Asterales; family Asteraceae; genus Smallanthus; species Smallanthus sonchifolius. Next base: position 62,115,008 of record CM042019.1, on the reverse strand, counting down.
CCGAGCATGCATGTGTCATCCAACACTTTTGACAACAAAGTTTGCACATATTATCCATCTACAACTATTATTACAACATAATCCATCATCAAATCAACAAAGTCTCATCATATAACACATGCACATATAATAAAGTTTCCTTAAATGGAAACCGAGCCTATGAACAAATTCCGGGTTCAAAATCACCAACAATATGTACCATTTGAGTTATAAAACACATTTTCTTTAAGAATCCATGGTTAATCTTTCATAAAAATGAGTTTTCTTTGGATGCATGTTCACAAGAACATGAAGATGAAAATGGAAAAGAAAGAGGGTTTTGATCTTATCAAGCATGAAAATGGATAAAATGGTGGATGATTCCTCTTGCAAATTTGGTAATCTTGACTTAAATCTTGATTTGGATGGAAGAACAATATCAAATAATGGAAAAATGGTGGAAATGGTGGTGTGGGGGTGGGTTTCGGCCGAAAAAAGAGAGGGAGAGGGAGGAGAGAGAGAGTGGAGGAGTGGTGGTGGAAATGGGTGGAGTTAGGTGATATTTATAGGGTTATTTGACTCCGGGTGGTGGAAAATGAATAGTCACCGATTTATTAACAAAAATCCTGAATAGGTATGAATGAAATTATTTAAAAATATGGTGACTCATATTGGTATGTTTAACATATAAAATTTTCGGATTTTTATTTGGAAACGTCGGTACATACTGCAGACTGGCCGGACAGCGTTAAAACAGAAAGTTTCTTAGAAAATTCCTGAAAAATTCACAAAGTCTTGGAATAACATATCACAGTACTACATGTAATATGTGCACACCAAATATATGTTTAAGTGTCTGCTCAGAATTATGTATCTAGTTAGTGCACACTGCGTGCCTACCGGACTGTGCTGGAAATAGAAGTATTTCTATAAATCATCGAAAAATTCATATAGGCATGATTAATTAAATCACAATGTTACATATAATTTTCATGCATAGATTATATGTCTAGGTATTTGTTTTAAATAATCACCAACGGTTGTGCTACAAGACGCGTGTTTGACCGGGTAATCTTCCGGATTACCGACACGTGTAAATGGATTGACTTGCTAAGTGTGAAATGCACTTAATTACTATAAAAAAAAGTGTGATGCATGTCTAATAATGTAATATGTATCTCAGTCGGGTATGGATATCAACTTGAAGTTTGTCGGGTGTCACATTATCCCCCGGTTGAAAGGAATTTCGTCCCGAAATTTAGCTTGTGGTAATAGCTGATGGTGTGGTCTGAAATAAGTGTGGGTGCCTGCGCTTCATCTGATCTTCGCTTTCCCACGTGAACTCTGGTCCGCGTTTGGAATTCCATCGGACCTTGACTATCGGAATGCGACTTTGTTTCAGTTGCTTAACCTCGCGGTCCATGATTTGCACATGTTCTTCGACTAAATGTAGCTGTTCGTCGATTTGTACCTCCTCGAGATTTATCGTCAGTGTCTCATCGTGTAAACACTTCTTTAGGTTGGACACATGGAATACATTGTGTATATTCTATAGCTCTTCCGGTAGGCAACAAGGCCAATCCTTTACAAGATCTTGAATGGTCCTATGTAGCGGGGGTTCAGTTTCCCTCGTTTGCCAAAATGGATTATGCCTTTCCAAGGCGCTACTTTTAGTAACACTTGGTCACCTACTTGAAACTCTACTGGTTTACGCTTTTGATCAGCGTAGCTTTTCTGTCTGTCCTGAGAGGATTTCAGTCTATCTCAGATTTTGAAAATTTTCTCGGTGGTCTCGTGGACAAGCTCTGGTCCAGTGAGCTGACTATATCCAACTTTAGCCCAATAGAGTGGTTATCTGCACTTTCTTCCATAAAGTGCTTCAAATGGTGCTGCCTTGATACTCGTGTGGTAACTGTTGTTGTATGAAAATTCAACCTATGGTAGGTGAGTATCCCAGCTGTTGCCAAAATCTATCGCACAAGCTCTTGATAGATCTTCTACAGTTTGGATGGTTCGTTCATTTTGACCATTTGTCTGTGGGTGATATGCAGTGCTCAAATCTAAGCGTGTTCCCAATGCTTCTTTTAATGATTGCCTAAATCGGGAAGTAAAAAGACTATCCCTATCTGAGATGACGGAGACTATTTCCTTTAGGTAAATCTGGGTCAACTTCTCAATTTTGCCATTTTCTTTGATTGGAAGGAAGTGTGCGGATTTGGTTAAACGATCAACGATCACCCAGACAGTGTCCTATCCGCTCAGAGTTTTGGGTAATTCCGTGATGAAGTCCATTGAAATTTGTTCCCACTTTCGTTGTGGAATTTTCGGATGCTGTAGTAACCCTGATGGTTTCTGTTATTCCGTCTTAACCTTGGCGCATGTTAGACATTTTCTGACATATGTGGCAACCTCGGCTTTCATGTTTGGACCCCAGTAGTTTGTCTTGAGGTCTTGGTACATCTTGTCAGAACCAGGGTGAATTGAATATCTGGACTTATGTGCCTCATCCATCACTAAGTCTCGTAAGTTCCCATTGTTCGGTACCCATATCCGATCCATGTAGTAACGCACATCATCAGATTTGATCTGAAACAGTTTCTCCATGCCTCGCAGGCCTTCATTTTCTAAATTTTCCTCCTTGAGAGCCTCGAGTTGAGCGTCACGTATCTGGATAGGTAGATTCGTGTGGATTGTCAAGGTTAATGCTCGCACTCGACGTGGTTTGAGTTGTTCTTTCCTACTTAGGGCATCAGCAACTACGTTTGCCTTTCCCGGATGGTAACGGGTTGCGCAGTCGTAATCATTAAGCAATTCGACCCATCTGCGTTGTCGCATGTTCAACTCCTTTTGATCAAGGATGTGTTGGAGACTTTTGTGGTTGGTGAAAATCGTACATTTGGTACAATACAGGTAGTGTCTCCAGATTTTGAGTGCAAAAACCCCGGCTCCCAATTCCAAGTCATGGGTGGTGTAGTTCTTTTCATGCACTTTGAGTTGTCGTGAAGCATATGCGATAACCTTCTCTCTTTGCATCAGTACACAACCGAGTCCTTGGTGTGACGCATCTCAGAAGACTACGAAGTCGTCGTTTCCTTCAGGTAGTGCTAAGATCGGTGTGCTGCAAAGTTTTTGTTTTAGTAACTGAAATGCTTCTTCAGTTCTTTCATTCCAATCATACTTCGCGTCTTTCTGCGTCAAAGCAGTCAATGGTTTTGAAATCTTTGAAAAGTTTTTGATAAACCTTCTGTAATATCCAGCAAGTCCCAAAAATTATCATATTTCGGTTGCGGTTTTGGGTGTTCGCCAGTTTCTTATTTCTTCAATCTTGGTTGGGTCAACATATAAGCCCATCTCGTTTACCACATGACCTAGGAAATGCACTTTTCAGATCCAGAAGTCGCACTTTGAAAACTTAGCGTACAACTTCTTGGTTTTCAATAGTTCTAGAATAAGTCTTAGATGTTTAGCGTGTTCCTCCTCACTGAGATAATAGATCAAGATGTCATCAATGAACACAATAACAAACTTGTCTATGTAGGGTTTGCACACACGGTTCATAAGATCTATAAATACTGCGGCTGCATTGGTCAAACCAAATGGCATAACCAAAAACTCATAGTGTCCATATCGAGTTCGGAATGCCGTCTTGTGTATGTCCTCCTATTGGATTCTCAGCTGATGGTATCCTGACTGTAAGTCGATCTTGGAGTAATAACTCGATCCTTGTAGTTGGTCGAACAAATCCTCTATTCGGGGTAGAGGGTATCGGTTCTTGATGGTTACTTTGTTCAATTCTCTGTAGTCGATGCACATACGAAATGATCTGTCTTTCTTTTTGACAAATAAGACAGGTGCTCCCCAATGCGAATGACTTGGTCGGATAAATCCTTTATCTAGAAACTCCAGTAGATGGTTTGATAATTCTTGCATTTCCGACGGCGCCAGTCAATACGATGACCTCTATATCAGGGTAGCTCCTAGGGTAAGGTCGATTCGGAATTCGACTTGTCGCTGTGGTGGGAGTCCCGGTAAGTCTTTAGGGAATACTTCAGGAAAATCATGAACAACTGGTATGTCCTCGACCTTCCTTTCTTCCGTCCGGTTCTTCGTTACATGTGCTAAGATGGCATAGTATCCTTTCTGTAGATACTTCTGGCTTTCATACATGAGATGATATTAAGAGGAATCCCGCTCCTTTCTCCTTGTGTTGCAAGTGTTTCTCCATCTGGTAGGGGTAATCTGATAATATTCTCGCGGCATACAATCTTGTAGGTCCACACGGGTCTTCAATGGATTTAATTCGAGACGTGATGTGTATCAAGCATACGGAGTGCGGAATCCAACGTACGCTGGATCGTGTAAACAAGACATTCACAAAGACAAAAATCAACACAAGATGTAAATACCATTCTCTTTGATTTCCACCAAACTCAGAGTTTACAAATCTTGAACACAAATAGCAAACCCGTTAAACTAACACGTAAAGTCCTATTTATAGACTCACAGCCATGCAGGCGAACTTAGCAAGTTCGCCTAAACTAGGCCTAGGAGAACTTGTTAAGTTCGCCTATAACAGAACTTAAGAAAACATTAAAAAAACATAACTTGTTGAGCTCTTCCAATTCCTAACAGAAGATCTAATCTATTACAAGGCCTATTGTCACACAACTAAGTCCTAACAAACTCCCCCTTGACAATAGCTTGATCATCTGTCTTCATGTTGAGCTCTTCCAATTCTCTGGTAGTTTAATCCCTACACACACTCCATGTTTGATGCAAATCTCCAATACTCTCTTATAATGTAAACCATGTTCATGCCATTCACATGTAAACATGTGCTGGTCTTTCTTTGAGAAGTTAATAAGATTCAGAGCATCATAGAAATGAGCTATAATCTTATTGTCTTGATCTTCAATCTTAGCCTCTCTAGTGTACTTCATATTTCCCAGACAATCTTATGGTATTTTCTTCAAAGGTATCCTCTTTACAACTTTGACTGGTTTAAACTTGTAACTCCAAATCACTTTACTAGTTTTAGAATCAGTAGCCATTACTCTCTTGCCCTTCTATGGTTTCAGCTTAGAATATTTTCCTGAACTACCTTCCAATCTAATCAACCTTGAAATAGCGTCAACAACACCATTATTTGAATTGTTGATTCAAGATTTAGTTGCCAAACCATTCAGCTCACATCTAGGCAAAGTATTAAATTACCTAAGTCTTGGTTTCAAATATTGAACACCATCAGATCTCTTTAAGGAAATAGATTGATTTCTTCATCAAAGAACCAACTGATAATTCTACCAACTGTAAATCCCGGGAGCCTCGTCGCGCAGGGGAGATAACACGGACATGTTCTGTGATTTGTGTGGGAACCAAGAAACAAAGCAGAGAAAAAAAAAACAAAGACAAAAGAAAATGAAACGATACGTAATCCATAACATAAGTCATCCCGTATTACAGACTACATACCGAAGGAGCACATATCTCTCATCTAAGCTCATGGTCCAGGGGTCGGGAGAGCTCGTCCCGACCCGGACACCTCTCAACCTAGTTCCTGAAGTTCCACCTACAAAATAAGACAAGTCTTCTATTTATAGGGGCAGGAACACTACCTGCGTACTTGGCTAAGTACGCAGGGCATTGGTCATGCGTACTTGCTAAGTACGCAAGGCAAAAGCCTTGCGTACTTACTAAGTACGCAAGACCGACTAGTGAACAAGCTAAGTACGCAGGAACACCCTCATGCATACTAGCCTAGTACACCGATACATAGAATTTAATCTATAGTTATAAAAACATGCTTCTACACCAACACATCTTTCTTTATTCACATATTTTTCCTTCAAGGCAGGTGGTGACGGTGACTTGGGTAAAACTTTCTTCCAGGTTTTTACCATATCCAACCATTTTTCTTTAGTTATACATGTATCTCTATACATCACAGGTTCTCCAGTAGTCTTTGACTGAGAATTATTTGAGTTAGGATCAGTCATTGTGACATCTTCAGTAGAGTCCATAGAGTCAGCCATTCCATCAGAAGTTACTTCAGGAATAACATCATCTACAATGAATTCAAAAGGCACATTTAGACCATCACACCCTTCATACATCAAACTTTTTGTATCTTTGGTAATCTCCACTTCTACTATCTCTCCTTCTTCTATCTCCGATTCATTATCTTCATCTTCTAAATCATCAAATAACTCATCTATGCCATCTCAGCAATCTATCTTTTCAGCTTCATCCAAATCAGAATCATCTTTAAAGAATTCTAGAAGCAAAACCTCTTCATTCTCTCCTGTAACTTTATCACCAGAAGCTTCAACTAGATTTGAAGTAGACTCCCCCTGAAACTGAGATATCGGAGCAACATCAGTGTATTGACGATCACCCTTTTTTCCACTGGGATTGTTGTCTTCATTATCATTTCTTTGAACGACCTCTATATGACAAGCATCTCCCCCTAAGCGTCAATACACTCTATCAATTGTGAAACAAGAATATGCATCTCAGAGATCTGCTTGCTTTAAGATTTAAGAATTTGTTCTCTCTAAAAATCATTTGCCCTTAATACATCTACTTGACCTTGAAGACCCACAACTTGAGATTCTAGGCAAGAGACTTTGCCTTGTAGAGCAGCAATTTTAGCATTCTTTGAGGAACTAGAGGGACCAGCTTGTGAAGATGTAGGCTGAGGAACTGGAGTAGGAGTACCATGGGGTGAAGTAGACTGAGATGAATGTGGAGATATGATCAAAGAATCCACAAAATCCAAGTCATCAGCTACTCTAGCAGTTGCAGCAGCAGTTATAGAAGAAGACAATAACTTCTGTGACTTTGGAGTATGAACATAATCAGAATCATAAGACGATTCATCTCTTAAAGATCTTTTGCCAAGTACTGTTCTAGGAGGAAGACCCCGAACAGACTTGCGTCTTGGTTTAGTAGCCACAGACTTTAATCTTTTACCAGCATTTGCCGATGGAATAGTAGCAAGTTTAGCATAATGATCTGAATCAAAGTCTTGTGTAGCTTCAGAATCAATGTTAGAATTAGCATCATTAGCTTTTTCAGATGAGCTTGTGCTAGTATCATGAACTTGACCTTCTTGATTTGCTTGTGGTGAATGAACTTGCTCTTCATTATTAATATTCTCATTTTCTGCTTGTTGATCAAAATTGACATCAACATGAACCTCCTCATGAACCTCCTGATTAGGTTCTATAAAATTATCTTGAGCAGCCTCATGAACTTGTACATTTACTTGTTCTGGTTGTACTTGTCACACCCCAACCGACGGCGGAAAACGTCGGGGCGTGAAGCTGTGCAGACTGTACATAGCTCATGGTTGCTAAAGTTTGAATAATTTAAACATTCATTTTCATTACACATAGCAAGTTCATACCATACAAGAATCAAATCTAGCGATTACAAAATACAGATAGTTTAGATTAATTGCTAGGTCCAAATCCTATATGTAGCAGCTTGTAATACTTCAAACATTGTCACCTGAAACATGGTTAAAAACAAAGTCAACTAAAAAGTTGGTGAGAATACATAGGTTTTCGTGTCATGTAATAGAATATAGTGTCGTGTGCATACAACTCATACAACATGGCAATTAAGGCATTTATGGAGAGATACCATCGTGTGACCTGGTAGTACAATCAAACCTTTGTAACTAGCATGCAAAACAAACGCGTGTTGGCAGTAACAGTCACCCTACCTGGGTGGGTTTGTCAGACTCAATAGATCTATCACTGTTTACTGTAGGCTATAAAATAGTTAATGATTGCACGTGAATAGCAAACTGCGTGTTGGTCTACACACCTAGTACTCAAGCATAAAGCTCAAAATTGTAACACATGATTGTAGGGTGGAATTGTATATTGTGTAGTTTGTAAACATAGTAAATAGAACGCATGTTCCTCCCCAAAAGTTTGTAAATAGAGTAAAAGAGGGGCTATGTAACTCACTTGTGTTGGGTAGTGTAGTTTGCACAGATCAACAAAAATACCAAGCGTGTTGTAGGTCGCTACGTTTGACCTATTGGATAAATGTATAACGCGTGTCATTGTTTGTGTTATTTTTATGTCGAAAAATGGATTTGTATGTTTAGGGTTTGTTTGAAATAAATAAATAAATAATTTTATTTATCTATTTAGTACATTTTAAATAGTAGTGATATATACATTCTTTAAAATGTAAATTTAAATAACTGATATATATTTATATTTATTTAAATATAAATTTAAATAAATAATATTTGTTTAAGTCAAAATATATATTTGTATAAATGGTTTTATAAACTCACGATTTCATCTGTTTCGAACTATCGGGAATTAATCGTTTTAAATCTCTAAATCAAGGATTTGGTTTATAAATGATTCCCGGGTCTTGGGATTTTATAAAATAATTTTTATAATTACATTTTGAAATTTTTTAGCTAAAATATGTTAAATAGACTTTAAAACAGAAAAATAATTGATTCTGGTCAAGGAGCACGACCGTGCTCAAGTAGGGCACGACCGCGCTCGTTGCCGGGCGTGACCGTGGTGGTCTGAAACACGCCCGTGGTCGAGTCAGAAGGTACTTCATAGGTTCTGGACATGGAGCACGACCGTGCTCGTATCTGGCATGACCGCGTCTAGTGTTTTGTTTTTGGTCAAGACTTGTTTGCTCGGTAAGCACGACCGGGCCACACCTGGGGCACGATTGTGCTTGGTCAGGCACCACCGCGCTCAGGGATGAGGGCGACCGTGTCGGGCCTTTTTCAGACACAATTCGATCGATTCTTATATTAATAGCTTCTGGATTCTTAGGGCTTTCACTTAGTGGATGATTACGAATGTTTCTACATAGTTTAATTGTATTTATATCTTGTCTAGAGTTTAGTTCGAGTAAAATTTATGTTTCGGCTTTTTGGTTCAAAATCGGATCGATTTGAGTGTTTCTACTACGAATTCATATAGGGCTTTCGTAGTAGAGGTAGATACAAAGCTGAAGACGTGTTACTTACTTGCTGAAAGTGGGCAATCGAATGCGGTCGGCAACGGGTCGAGCGGCTTCGTTTCTTGGCGATCAATCGGACGACAGAGGTGTTGTGAGCGTCGAGTGAGAGTTCTGAGAGATTGAGTGGGTGTATATGAGGGTGTAGGAAGCCTGCAACTTGCTCTCAATTGTTTAATTCGCGAGACTTGGTTGTGGTGGGTATGGGATTAAACAAATGTGCAAATTGGAGGACAATTTAGGCGTGTTGCAGGTTGAATTCAGTCGAGTACGGTCTGACGCGTGAAAACCGGTTTTTCTCTATTTTAAATTTCGCGAATTCAGAGGGTATGGTATGGTTTGACTTCTGCAGAGTCAAGTGGGTTCATCAGCGCGACCGTGCCTACTTTAGGCGCGACCGTTCTTAGGTCTGCAGGCGCGACCGTGCCTAGTCCTAGGCGCGACCGTGCTTGCCTAGTTTTGTAGTTTTTGAGTTTTGTCAGATTTGGTCCTCGGGGCTAGTGAGATAATGCTGTTTTTGTTTAATTTGTTATTGTAATAGAATAATTTGTATATGTAACTGCATCGTAGTTTGTTTGTACATGAATCGAAACTGAAATGTGTTTGTTTATTGAAATCAAACAATTACATGATGAAAATCAGAAATGTTACAGTCTCCCCTTGTTGAGGGGATTTCGTCCCGAAATTCAACTAGTTGAGGTTGCAGAATTTGTGAATAGGTGAGGATACTTGAGTTTCATTTGGTCTTCACGTTCCCAAGTAAACTCAGGACCGCGTTTTGAATCCCAACGGACTTTGACTATAGGGATGCGGCTGCGATTTCACGATCCATGATTTCCACTGGTTTCTCGACGAAATGCATCGTTTCATCAATGCGCACGTCGTCAAGAGGTATGTGGAGTTTCTCATCAGCAAGACATTTCTTTAGGTTGGACACGTGGAAGGTTGGATGAACATTGTTGAGTGCTGGAGGTAGCTCAAGTTTGTAAGCCACTTTCCCGATTCTTTCAAGGATCTTGAACGGGCCTACGTAACGAGGTGCTAGCTTGCCTTTCTTTCCAAAGCGGATCACACCCTTCCAAGGGGATACTTTGAGAAGCACAAGGTCACCCACTTGGAATTCCAAGGGTTTTCGTCGCTTGTCGGCATAGCTCTTTTGTCGACTTCTCGCTACTCGGATGTTGTCACGGATTTGAAGGATTTTGTCGGATGTTTCCTGAATTAACTCGGGATCGGTGATTTGTGCTTCACCAATCTCGTTCCAACAGATGGGAGAACGGCATTTGCGACCATAAAGAGCTTTGAATGGAGCCATGTTGATGCTGGTGTGGTAGCTGTTATTGTAGGAGAATTCAATAAGTGATAAGTGTGAATCCCAATTGCCACCAAAGTTTATGACACAGGCTCTCAGCATGTCTTCGAGGGTTTGGATTGTTCGTTCTGTCTGACCATCAGTTTGGGGATGGTAGGCTGTGCTTAAATCCAATCGTGTGCCAAGTGCCTTTTGCAGAGATTGCCAAAATCTGGAAGTGAAACGAGCATCTCTGTCGGAGATTATGTTCAAAGGTATACCGTGTCGACTCACAATTTCGTTAATATAGATTCGGGCAATTTCGTTAATATAGATTCGGGCCAATTTCTCAACCCGATAGTCTTCACGGATGGGCAGGAAGTGTGCGGACTTTGTGAGACGGTCAATGATTACCCAAATGCTATCATAGCCGTTTGAAGTACGTGGGAGTTTAGTAATGAAGTCCATGGCTAGATTTTCCCATTTCCACACGGGGATTTCCGGTTGTTCAAGTAAACCGGAAGGACGTTGATGTTCGGCCTTGACTTTAGAGCAGATTAGACATTTTGCAACATAGAGTGCAATGTCTTTCTTCATACCAGGCCACCAATATTGTGGTCGAAGATTGTGATACATTTTATCCGCACCGGGATGAATAGAATACCGAGACTTGTGTGCTTCAGTCATGAGGAATTCCCGGAGATCATTGCGATTGGGAACCCAAATACGATCCAAGAAATAAAGCAAACCATTGTTTTTAGTCTCTAGTTGGAATTCAGCACCGCACGACATTTCCTCATACATATTGCCCTCGGTAATCGAGACGTGTTGAGCTTCTAGAATACGGGTTTGAATGTCGGAATGAATCTTGACACTTTGGAGCATGACGCGTTCTTTACGGCTCAGCGCATCGGCTACAACATTAGCCTTGCCGGGATGATAACGAATCTCGCAATCGTAATCATTGAGGAGTTCAACCCAACGTCGTTGCCTCATGTTGAGTTCTTTTTGATTGAAGATGTGTCGGAGGCTTTTGTGGTCGGTAAATACCACACATTTCGTGCCATATAGATAATGCCTCCAAATCTTCAAGGCAAATATGACTGCACCTAGCTCCAGATCGTGCGTCGTATAGTTCTTTTCATGGATCTTGAGTTGCCTCGATGCATAAGCGATTACCTTGCCTCGTTGCATGAGAACACAACCAAGGCCTAGGTTAGAGGCATCACAGTAGACGACTAGGTCATCGTTTCCTTCGGGAAGAGTCAGAATAGGAGCATCACATAACTTCTGTTTAAGAGTTTGGAAAGCTTCTTCTTGTTTCGGCCCCCATTCATAAGGTTTACCTTTATGTGTCAAGGCGGTGAGGGGAACAGCAATCTTGGAGAAATTGGAAATGAATCTTCGGTAATAACCCGCTAAACCAAGGAACGAACGAACCTCGGTAGGGGTTTGAGGAGCACTCCAATTCTTGACAGCTTCGATCTTGGCAGGGTCGACATGTATTCCCTTTTTATTGAGAACATGACCCAAAAATTGAACCTCCTTTAGCCAGAATTCACATTTGGATAACTTGGCGTATAATTGTTCGGTTCTCAGGAGATCCAAAATCAGTCTAAGGTGCTGTTCATGTTCTTCCTCAGTCTTGGAATAGATCAAGATGTCATCGACGAAAACGATCAAGAATTTGTCAAGGTATGGTTTGCACATGCGGTTCATGAGATCTATAAAGACAGCAGGTGCATTGGTCAACCCAAAAGGCATAACCGTGAACTCATAATGACCATATCTTGTTCGGAAGGCGGTCTTTGGAATATCTTCTTCTCGGACACGCAGTTGGTGATAACCAGATCGAAGATCAATCTTCGAGAAACAAGTAGAACCTTGGAGTTGATCGAAGAGGTCGTCAATCCTAGGTAATGGGTAGCGGTTTTTGATTGTAAGCTTGTTGAGCTCTCGATAGTCAATACACATGCGGAATGAACCATCCTTCTTTTTAACAAACAAGACCGGTGCACCCCACGGTGAATGACTTGGCCGTATGAAACCTTTGTCAGCGAGTTCTTGAAGTTGACTTGCAAGTTCTTGCAATTCGGAAGGTGTAAGCTGGTATGGAGCTTTAGCCACAGGGTTTGCTCCGGGTATAAGATCGATTCGAAACTTTACTTCCCGAACAGGTGGAAGACCGGGTAAGTCGTCGGGAAAGACTTCGGGAAACTCCCGAATGACGGGAATATCTTCTATTCTTCTTTCCTTGTCTTCTTTTTGAATCACATGAGCTAGGAAAACCATGCACTTCTTTCGAATGTATTTCTGGGCAGTTATGCATGACATCAGTTTGAGTCCTTTGCAAGGTTTCTCGCCAAAGACTTTCAATATGTCTCCCGGTGGAAGAGGTACTCGGATGTACTTTTCAAAGCACATGACCTCGGCATGGTTTTTAGATAACCAATCCATGCCGATGATGACGTCAAAGCTTCCCAACAGCATTGGTATAAGGTTTACTGGAAACGTGTGACCATTGAGTTCTAGTGAGCAGTCATGAATGATGGAGTCAATAGTGATGGAGTTTCCATCCGCTACTTCAACGGTGAAGGTTTTCTCGAGTTTGGATCGTGTTTTTGCAAGTAAAGGTTCAAAGTTAAGTGACACAAAACTCTTATCGGCCCCGGTATCAAATAGTATAGATGCAAATTGTTTATTTACAAGAAACGTACCGTTGACCACATGATCGCTGGCTTGAGCTTCATTGGCGTTGATGTTGAAAGCACGTCCACAAGCTCCGCCCTGATTATTGTTCATGAGTTTTGGACATTGGTTTCGGAAGTGGTTCGGGTTGCCACATTCAAAGCAAGTCCGTCCATTTGCATTGATTGGAACCACTTGATTAGCTCCGGGTTGATTAACCGGGTTGGCTTGAGTAGTAAGTGCCTTTTGTCGGCAGATATTGGTCGTATGGCCAAGTTTCCCACAATGATTGCAAATGCGACATGGGATAGTTTGTGGGTGATGATAGTTGCAGTTGTTGTAGAGTGGGTAGGTACCTCCATAAGCTTTCTTGGCTGGATTTTGAGCCAAGGGTGCAACTTGATTAATTGGGGCGGCCGGAGTGACTACTGCAAAATTTTTCGCCTTTCTCTTCCTGGTGTTTCGATACTGTTCGTTTTGAACTTCTTTGACATGAGTAGGAGGAGTTGTGGTGTCAGAAACTTTCTTGGCCCCCTTTTTGGTAAGAGTACCCGCTTTAACGTGATTATCGGTCAGTGTGGCAGCTAGACGAATAACATCTTCTAGGTTTGCAGGATTTCTTCCCAGAACAGTGTCCTGGATTTGTCTCGGTAGGCCACCGATATATTTTTCAATACACCTAGACAAAGGTGTAACCATGTGAGGTACCAGCATGCTCAGTTCGTGAAAACGGTTGGTGTACGCCAAGCTTTCACCGCTATCTTGGGTAAGATCCCAAAATTCCGCTTCCAGTTTCTTCATCTCATTTCGAGGACAGAATTCCTCGGTCATGATCCTTTTCAGCTCATCCCATGGCAGAGCCATTGCTACTTCTACTCCCCTTGTTCTCTTCTCCCCATTCCACCAGGTTAGTGCCCGTTTTTGGAAGACACTAGTGGCATGGCGAACACGCAGATTGTTCGGACAGTCACTATTGAGGAAGGTGCCCTCAATATTTTCGAACCATTGAAGGAGTCCCGTGGCTCCTTCGGTACCATAAAATTTCAGGGGATTGCAAGAGTTGAAATGCTTGAAGGTACATTGTGGCGGGTTGGCACCACCGCCACTACCAGTATTAGCACTACCACTGGCGTTTCCATTGTTGTTGTTATTGGCTTGAGTTAATTGAGTTACTAGCTGAGTGAGGAGAGCAGCAAGGTCGGTATTATTGTTGTTGGCATTGTTGGTATTGGTGTTGGTGCTATCGTTGGCGTTGTCGGTGTTGTTGCGGTTGATGTTACGACGAGGAGGCATTCTAGAAAAAGAGAATGATACAAAAATGTTGTGAGAATTTATAAAAATCCGTTGAAATTTAGGATAGGAGGAAAAATAACATATTTATTTCATAGTTCGGATTGTTTTCAAGTAATCACATTTCTACTTGAACACAATGACATATTAAGGTTAATTAGACTCATATAATTTTCAAGGAGACGTGCCTTAGCCTATAGGTAAACACTCATCCCGGGAATTCTCAGGAAAGCATACGGATCCCTCGGTTGATTGGGATTTATATGAAATACTTTCCTAGACAGAAAACCCAGAATACAGGTGTCACCCTTCCAGATTGCACATGTCCTTTAATAATTAACAGAGTCTAAAACCTTAACGGGTATATAAAAATATTTTTGATAGACTAATGTCTACGAGTATGAGTTTTTCCACAAGTTATGGCGATGATGACATAGAAGCAGTTAAGGAGGATATGCGGCTTAGGATACGGGTATGGATACGATTTATTTAATTTATTATTTACGCATGCTTATTAAGTCATGTAGTCTAAACATTTTAAGTATTAAATAACTAACACATAAAGCATGTGACATATAGCAAATAGCACGTATCACATAAAACATGTAGCATGACATTGTTGGGTGTCCTAAAGTTATAGTCTAGGTCAATGGTGTCTAATAACCTAATTCCCTATAACCAAGGCTCTGATACCAATCTGCCACACCCCAACCGACGGTGAAAAACGTCGGGGCGTGAAGCTGTGCAGACTGTTCATAGCTCATGGTTGCTAAAGTTTGAATAATTTAAACATTCATTTTCATTACACATAGCAAGTTCATACCATACAAGAACCAAATGTAGCGATTACAAAATACAGATAGTTTAGATTAATTGCTAGGTCCAAATCCTATATGTAGCAGCTTGTAATACTTCAAACATTGTCACCTGAAACATGGTTAAAAACAAAGTCAACTAAAAAGTTGGTGAGAATACATAGGTTTTTGTGTCATGTAATAGAATATAGTGTCGTGTGCATACAAGTCATACAACATGGCAATTAAGGCATTTATGGAGAGATACCATCGTGTGACCTGGTAGTACAATCAAACCTTTGTAACTAGCATGCAAAACAAACGCGTGTTGGCAGTAACAGTCACCCTACCTGGATGGGTTTGTCAGACTCAATAGATCTATCACTGTTTACTGTAGGCTATAAAATAGTTAATGATTGCACGTGAATAGCAAACTGCGTGTTGGTCTACACACCTAGTACTCAAGCACAAAGCTCAAAATTGTAACACATGATTGTAGGGTGGAATTGTATATTGTGTAGTTTGTAAACATAGTAAATAGAACGCATGTTCCACCCCAAAAGTTTGTAAATAGAGTAAAAGAGGGGCTATGTAACTCACTTGTGTTGGGTAGTGTAGTTTGCACAGATCAACAAAAATACCAAGCGTGTTGTAGGTCGCTACGTTTGACCTATTGGATAAATGTATAACGCGTGTCATTGTTTGTGTTATTTTTATGTCGAAAAATGGATTTGTATGTTTAGGGTTTGTTTGAAATAAATAAATAAATAATTTTATTTATCTATTTAGTACATTTTAAATAGTAGTGATATATATATTCTTTAAAATGTAAATTTAAATAAATAATATTTGTTTAAGTCAAAATATATATTTGTATAAATGGTTTTATAAACTCACGATTTCATCGGTTTCGAACTATCGGGAATTAATCGTTTTAAATCTCTAAATCAAGGATTTGGTTTATAAATGATTCCCGGGTCTTGGGATTTTATAAAATAATTTTTATAATTACATTTTGAAATTTTTTAGCTAAAATATGTTAAATAGACTTTAAAACAGAAAAATAATTGATTTTGGTCAAAGAGCACGACCGTGCTCAAGTAGGGCACGACCGCGCTCGTTGCCGGGCGTGACCGTGGTGGTCTGAAACGCGCCCGTGGTCGAGTCAGAAGGTACTTCATAGGTTCTGGACATGGAGCACGACCGTGCTCGTATCTGGCACGACCGCGTCTAGTGTTTTGTTTTTGGTCAAGACTTGTTTGCTCGGTAAGCACGACCGGGCCACACCTGGGGCACGATTGTGCTTGGTCAGGCACGACCGCGCTCAGGGATGAGCGCGACCGTGTCGGGCCTTTTTCAGACACAATTCGATCGATTCTTATATTAATAGCTTCTGGATTCTTAGGGCTTTCACGTAGTAGATGATTACGAATGTTTCTACATAGTTTAATTGTATTTATATCTTGTCTAGAGTGTAGTTCAAGTAAAATTTATGTTTCGGCTTTTTGGTTCAAAATCGGATCGATTTGAGTGTTTCTACTACGAATTCATATAGGGCTTTCGTAGTAGAGGTAGATACAAAGCTGAAGACGTGTTACTTACTTGCTGAAAGTGGGCAATCGAATGCGGTCGGCTACGGGTCGAGCGGCTTCGTTTCTTGGCGATCAATCGGACGACAGAGGTGTTGTGAGCGTCGAGTGAGAGTTCTGAGAGATTGAGTGGGTGTATATGAGGGTGTAGGAAGCCTGCAACTTGCTCTCAATTGTTTAATTCGCGAGACTTGGTTGTGGTGGGTATGGGATTAAACAAATGTGCAAATTGGAGGACAATTTAGGCGTGTTGCAGGTTGAATTCAGTCGAGTACGGTCTGACGCGTGAAAACCGGTTTTTTCTCTATTTTAAATTTCGCGAATTCAGAGGGTATGGTATGGTTTGACTTCTGCAGAGTCAAGTGGGTTCATCAGCACGACCGTGCTTAGGTCTGCAGGCGCGACCGTGCCTAGTCCTAGGCGCGACCGTGCTTGCCTAGTTTTGTAGTTTTTGAGTTTTGTCAGATTTGGTCCTCGGGGCTTGTGAGATAATGGTGTTTTTGTTTAATTTGTTATTGTAATAGAATAGTTTGTATATGTAACTGCATCGTAGTTTGTTTGTACATGAATCGAAACTGAAATGTGTTTGTTTATTGAAATCAAACGATTACATGATGAAAATCAGAAATGTTACAGTACTTCAGGTGCAACTTGTTGTGGTTGAGGTTGTTGTGGAGCTTGCGGTTGCGGTTGTTGTTGTTGAACCTCTTGAGGATGAATATAATTGTCATTTGGAGGAGCAACATAATGAAGATTAATCAAGTGTCCAAACAAAGGAGTTGGAACATGTATCAAGGCTGGATTTTGCTGCTTGATGTTGTTACAATCATAAAAAATCCTTTCAGTCTTTGGAGTGAGAGTAAGACGCTGTGGTAACTGAGGTAAATTCGGTATATGATGATTCAGAATCATTTGAAGAAACCTAGGGTACAAAAGAAACCCTTGACCAGCAGGTGGAGTAATCTGAGCAACTATTTCCTTATAAAAATAATGAGCAAAGTTGAACCCTCTATTCAAAGTAAGAGCTACCATTGCTGATTGTAGTGAGGTCTTCAAACCATTAGTTCCAGCTTTCTTAGGAGAAAGACATTGAATAATGACGTGCATAAAGTATCTCCATTGTCCTACTAGACCACCCTTCCTAGCTTGAGTATCATTAGCTCTTCATCTGTAACCCATTCTTTGAAAACATCCCATAATCAATGTAGACGGTAACCCCAAAGGTTCTTCATTATTTCATCCTAGTTGTAGAGCTTGACGAATAGTATCAACCGAAATTGCTACTTCGGTGTTGTTGAGAGTAGCTCTAATAACGTTCGGATCCACAGTACAGTCATGTTGTGTTGTATCCTAGAACTGTTGAATGTAATTCAAGCTGATGTAGGGATTCGCCAAAACAGCAACACTTATCCTTGATCTATTCAGAAATTTAATGATTTCCCGGTAATTCATAGCTTCAGATAAATTCGGATCCAATAACGCCACTTGATTATGTTTATATTCAACTCGACGATCCATCAGTGACAATGACATAGCAAAAACCACACACAAAACATTTTAAAACATGATACAATAAAAAAAATGAAAAACAAAACAAAAAAAATGCTAAGTGAAAATCACATCTGTCCTCTGAGGCTAAGTCCGCTTAGAGTTACAAGAGGCGAACTTAATAAGTTCGCCTGAGCAAGTTCGCTCGAGCAAGTTCGCTCCAAACTTAGAACAACCAATAGAAATCAAAAACCATCCAAACGATGAAATCTAATGTTTAAATTGAACACCACATGATCGAAATAACTCGATAAACCTTTATCAATCCACAATTTCAATCATAACACATATCCTATCACAATTTAGATCCAAAACCAGTCGAGGTAACATAAATCGTAACCTAGAATATAAATCCACTTGATTTGAACAATTCAATGGACAAAACACCATAATTCTACCTTTGTTTGATGTGCAAATCCTTGATTAATAAGAAAATAGCAACAACAACTCAAAATCTGACACTCTGATAACTTCGAGAACAAGTTCGCTCAAAATGAAATATGTTCGCTTCAGACAAATGTTATGAGAATATGAACAAGTTCGCTTCAGATAACCATGTGATCCCCTATGATCCTTTGATACTCAAGCCTCTAATCTTCAAACAGCTTCTTGAAAAGTGAAAACAATCCAAAAATCAATCAACACCAATAAAATCGAATCAAACACGAACTAGAATGAGAAACGCCACAATCATGAAAATGCTCAATCAAACTATTGATTTCCATTGATTATCTTTGGTAATTACACTTTGAATCAACAACTACAAGCTGTGATTTCACTTGGATACTTCTAAATCAGACAATACAAAATGTGAAATCTCTACATGAAAATACAAAAGACAACATATTTATACTACTAAAGAATTTCGATCGAAAACTTCTGATCGAAAAGTGTTTTCGGTCGAAAACACTTTTCGATAGAAAATATCGGTTTTCGACTGAAAACCAGATAGATATTATTTCAGTCTATAATTGATTTCTATGGACTACTAGGTTCTAACAATCTCCCCCTAGTCCACAGAACATCAATTCTTCACTTGTTGTCTTTATCAGGCTTGGCTTTGGCTTCGACTTCGACTTTCCCTTTCTTGGAATCCAGTTCTGCAAGTCTTTTCTTGATTACATTTGCTTCATATCGTCTGGATAAACATCGAGCTACAACTCTCATATACAACTTCGCTTCAGCCTTTATCTTCAAGCTCATATCACATTGAATCGGATTGTGATACAGAGTCTTCAGATCTTCATCAGAGAAACTGAACAAATCCCCCGGATCAAAGACTCTGACCTCTTGTGAGCTATGTTGTGTGATCACAGCTTCATGAGTTCTACTGTCATACTCCCATCTTTTGAAGCTCTTGATAAATACTTCCTTTCGTGCAGGAACGTAAACAGTAGAAACTGTATCAGCTGGCTTGACAATATACCTGAATATTCTTCTTCCATCTTTATCTTTCTTCTTTAACTTCTTACATTCAGGCACATGTGGTTTGAAGCTTTCAAATTTGTCTTTTGTACATTCTTTCATTAGAAATTCTTCAAAGTTTATAGCAAAAGTATTATTTGATGTATTGATCACAGCTTCTTGAGTTCTACTGTCATACTCCCATCTTTTGAAGCTCTTGATAAATACTTCGTTTCGTGCAGGAACGTAAACAGTAGAAACTGTATCAGCTGGCTTGACAATATACCTGAATATACTTTTTCCATCTTTATCTTTCTTCTTTAACTTCTTACATTCAGGCACCTGTGGTTTGAAGCTTTCAAATTTGTCTTTCGTACATTCTTTCTTGGAGCAAAAGTATTATTTGATGGATTGATCAACTTCATATGACTCAGCTCCCGAATATCCCAGTACGGTAAAGTCTGTAACTTGGAGCTTCGGTCAAAGTACTGTATATTCCCTTCACCTCTCTTTATAACATACATCTTCTTCTTGTCATCATACATCCAACCTAAAATATCTCCAGTTAAAGCTTGCTCTGGATTTCTTAACTTCTTAGTAATTCGTTCAACAAGAGTCGGCTTTTCCGTTACTTTCCACCATGTACTCTTATCAACACCTGTGGTTTTATGATGAACAGATGATTCTTCCAATTCATCAGGTACTTGAAAAGACTGGTCTTCATCTACCAAGCTGTCCATCTTTCTAATCACTGACCCATCTTCTTCTACGTAAGTCTGTTTCTGTTCATATTCATACTTTTTATATTCTGTGTTGGACTCAGATTCTTTTTCAGTCTCTTCTGCTGTCTTTTCAATACCACCACCACTTCCAGCTCCACCACTGTCACTATCATCATTTGAAGATTTATCATCATCTTTCTTTTCACTTGTTATCACCAACTCTTCATCATATTTTTCTTTTTTCTCAGTCTCTCTATCGATCTCATCAGTCACCTCCATTCCTTCACCTTCATTATTCAGCAACATATCAATATCTAGTATGGTATTGTCGTCATACATATCATCATAAAATACTAGAGAAGGAATAGGTTCAGTAGCAGCTGGACTATCTTGATTTTCAATATTTACTTCTTGATTTACGTTCTGTTCATTTGTTGGAGCACCAACATATGCTATCAAATCTTGCACCATCCTCTGAAGTTGATCAATTTATTGCTGTTGTTGAGTAATAATACCTTGCTGCCTATTACTTTCAATCCTCAACTACCTGATTTCTCTAGAATTAGCAGCTTCCCTGCTTTGCAAGTTTGAAATTTGAGTCTCTAGCTGACTCACCACATCTGCGGTTTCTCTTGTAGCATAATTAAGAAACTCTTCATCTACATGACTATAATCTTTTGACTTTTTAGACTTGTGCTTTTCAGGAATTTCCTTAGCCTTGCCCTTGCCTTTGCCATGGTTTGTTGTAGTTGTTGTCTTTTGCTTCTTCAACTCTGGATCAGTAAACACGTTACCCTTAGACGAAGGAAGTCTAGAAGGTACGGTTTTATTAATTTTTGGCTATTTTCTCTTCTTTGAAGGTGTTGTTGCAGTTGCTTGAACATCAGATACTTCAATCACTTCAGTATTTACACTTAACACCTCATCATTTTCAGCTACAAACTCTTCAATATGGCTCAAAACTGGTTCAGTAATTGCAACATTACCTTCTGAAGTTATATTATCTCTAACATTCACATCAATAGCTTCATGATCACCAAAATTAGTATTAGTCTGCTTTTCTGCTTCTTGCACTTGTACTTCTGGTTGTACTTTTGTTACAACATTGCCATCACCACCATCATTACCCTAATCATCATCTTCACCATCACTATCACTATCAACACCATCTTCAATGTCACTTGCCATCAAATCATCTATCTCATCATCTATGTTGAATTCCGGATCAGGATTTCCCCCAACATATTTGGAAACAAAGGTGTTACTGTTCCACTAAACCTGCTTGTCTTTCTTATGTTGTTCATACTACTGAAAATAACTTCTTGCATTGGCTCAAGTGGAAGTTCAATCCCATCATTAGGTAGATCTGGCAGCAACATGTTGATAAACATTTGAATAAATATTGGGTACATCAAAAACTTATAAATCTGCCATGGTCCCACAAAATTACTAATCATCGCTTCAAAGATCATTCTTGAAAAGTTAAATCTTCTATGATTAGCCAAACATACCAATGCCCTACTAAACACTTCACCAATTTGATCAAACGTTGCTCTTCTTGGACTCATGCAATGAATCAATACATGTACAAGATAGCTCCATTGTTTTCCGAACATTGTCTTTGTGACATGTCTTCTAATAAAGTTCCCTTCATATCCCATAGACATGATTATTCCAGAAACTGCAGCGTGACTGATCTTGAATGGAAATTCTGGTGAATCCCTGAAGTTAAGAACTTCTCTGATTACTTGCTCAGTGATCTTTATAGTTTTTCCTCCAACCTTGCTTTCAATCCAAATTTCCTTGTTTACATGTTTGTATTCCACATTATCCCAAAATTCTCTGACTTGATTTTCAAAAACTCTAACTTGAGTTGATATTGCTGTGTGAATCCTGATTAGAAAACGAACAATCTCTTCAATACCTCTTGATTTATTTGTAGATGTGGTCAAACAAGCACATATATTGTCTCTTGGCTCGAACTTTAAACCATTCATACCTGAAAGATACAGTCAAATAAAAGTTAGAAACTTATGAATTTTTTTCTGAAAAAGTCACAACTCCTGACATTTCGGTCGAAAACCCCTTAACATTCACCTTTTCGATCGAAAACTTTGTTTAACTTTTTGACCAAAAACTTGTATACCAAACACCACAAAACTCTTCGATCCAAAACCCTTTTGATAAGAAACAAACATTTTGATCGAAAAATCAGATCAAACTCTGTGAACATTTCGATCGAAAACTCCCGAACATTATCTTTTTCGATCGAAAACTCATTTCGGACAGATCAGATGACTTCATTTCCATCCGAAAACAGATTTCGATCCATTCATAGGACTTTTCGGGCAATTCATCAAACTTTTCGGGCGATTCAAAAATTCAAATATTCAAAATTAATCTAAGGCTTTGGATCTACCCTATGCACCTCTACAAGTTGTGAAAACGTACATATATGATCGAAAAGCTATAAGAATCATGATCACGTCACAAACAACGATTTTTTGCTTGGAATCTTTGAACTTGTAAAATCAACGATTATGACAGAGAGAAACAAAGTGGGAAAAGGTTTTTGATCAAAAATTCCAGAATATATAGAATTTGAGATTTCGACCGGAAACTTTCGGTTTAGAGATTTCGATCGAAAACATTTTTCGGACAATCTTATTCGGTCAGAGATTTCGACCAGAAACTTTGAACTTTAAAAACGTTGAACAACAATAATTTTGATTTGCATTTTCTTGTCCATGTTGACATCAGAACTTTATTTTTCACACACATACAAAACAAAAACAAAAAACTTCAAACATAAAATCCAGATCATAACAACTATTTTATTCACAGACATTTTCACAAACACTTGATATCACTGTAACCTTTAGTTTATTTTCTTTAGTGACTTTTGGTGAACTGAAATGACTTAGGATCATAAATGCACACTGTCTTTATCACACTACATATCAAATCAGGATCTAAACAGTTCAACATTTATTGTCAGTATTGTTATCCACATAAACTCATGCATCACGTTTCAGCAAATACTGTGTGACATTTAAGGTTATATTAATCAATACAGTGTGTACCCCACAATCAAGATGGAATGAACTTAGAATTAACAAAAAAATTTCACCAGATCATGATCCAATCTCCAGCATGAAGGTAGCGTTCTTAGCACAGGAAAAATAATCCAAGTGGATTTGATTGGAATCATATTGATTCAGAATCATTTTGATTCATTGCCTTGTTTTCTGAGATAGTACGGAATCATATTGATTCATATGAGATGTGAAGAATCATGAATGATTCGGTTATGCGGATATCCGTAAGATATTGGATATGTCAATTGAAATCACGAATGATTCAAAGGGCGAAACAAACTGACTTCCTGGTTTCCATCCGATATTTTCACCAGAACCATCAGCTGTATGAAGGTGTTTAACTCTAAATCATATATTTGATGTATATAGTCAATAGAGCAAACAAATTCTACTAAGAACTCATCAAGATCCTGGTCTCATGGTATGACTAGATTCACTTTGCATTCGAATGATGAAAGTACCGATATTCGATGTGGGTAAAACACAAAGATTGCAATTTAGTTAATCACACAAATATCGCCTAATTTATACATACAGAGCCTACCAACATATCAATAATTGTAACCGGTGTCACCATCATATCCAATTCATGTGTAACCTCAGTACACAAATATACTATCATTTCCTATTTGCATGTCAATCAGTCACACTTAGTTCATTTTATAGCACAATATGAATTTCAACATCTCTTTTTCTCTTATGCACACAAATAAAACACACACTTAACAGATGATAATTTATTTTATTTTCTTTTATTCTTCCCATAAAATTAGGGTGTAATTAATTGAATCTAAACAAACACATAAAAAGCACATTTAGAGCAAACACACAATTCAATAAAATTTTAATACTAAAAGAAAAATCTTTTTAAGGAACCTTTAATGGTCTTTCACTCAACACACGAACAGTACTTATTATTATTATTTATTTATTAATAAAACATTTACTCAAAAAGATATAATCCCCAATATTTGTACCAGAGAGTTAAACCGATCTGTTGAAAATGCTTTTGTAAAAATGCCGGCTTTTTGCTCTAACATATCAACGTGGACCACCTTAATTAAACCATTATCAAAACAATCGCGAATAAAATGTAACCTGATGGCGATATGCTTTGTTTTCGAGTGCTGAATTGGATTTTTCACGATGCCTAGCACAGCCTTATTATCACAGTAAATTGGGGTTTCCAAGAGATTAATTCCAAAGTCCATCAGTTGATGATGTATCCCGATGACCTGTGAACAACAGCTCGACGCGACTGTGTATTCTGCCTCAGCAGTTGAAGTGGACACATTTGTTTGTTTCTTACACTGCTATGAAACAAGTCTCTACCCCAAAAATTGACAACCTCCTGATGTAGATTTTTGAAAAATTCTTTTAACAGCCGATTCATGGGACTCTTTTGGAGCTGCCTGATATCTAGCACACGAGCAAACTGTGAACATAATATCAGGTCTACTTGCAGTCAGATACATCAAGGAGCCAATCATTGAACGATATGCTTTTTGATTAATTGCAACTCTAGATAAATCCACAGTGAGAGGTTCATGGGGAGCAATGGGAGTGGATGCTGCCTTGCACGCATTCATGTTGAATTTTGTCAAAATATCTTTAACATACTTGGCCTGATGAATAAGAATTCCAGCATCAGATTGTTCCACCTTTTTTATCTCCAGCAAAAGCCACAAAACCACCTTCAAAGGATCGAAAATCATTCAATATCTCTCTTTGTCCCGTCATATGCCTTGAGCAACCGCTATCAACATGCCAAGCATTATTAATAGTCCTCCTAATTTTACTCTACACATTTCAAGACAACTTAATGAGAAACAGGTACCCAGATCATCTTTGACCCGGGCTGACTTTGACTTTTTACAGTCTTAGTCACAATGACTTGTTCCTTCAAATTCTCAACATTCTTTGTTCCAAATATATGTGAAGTTTGTTCAATTTTAACTTTCCAAAAACAACCAACATTTTCCCATATTTCTTATTGAATTTTTCTTTAGCAAAATAGCTTGGTTTGGTTGATTTTTTTCACATATATTGGACTGTTTTGGACCTTTTTGTCCACAAAATTAGGTAGCACATAATCATGACAAGCATTTGAATAAAGTTCACTCTGATCTCTAGAAAGCAAGTAATCGCGACTGTAACGATGATTCACTCCGGACTCAACCACACTGTCATTCACAAATGCTTTCTTGAACCACTTATTGATATTGCTTGTTGTTCTCTTATTGTACCCTTTGACGCACTTGACTTGTGTTTGCAATTTCTAGCAAAATGTCCAACTTGACCACAAGTGAAATAATTTTGACTTTTAAACTTTGACTTTGTCTTTGTCTTTGACTTTGAACATTCACCTACTTCAAACATGAATTTTCCTTTCTCACACTTTAGTGAACTTTGACTTATTACTGACTTCCCTTAACTTTGAACGGGCTTATCTTTGACATCAATGAACTGGTCTTTCACATGATTTGATTTGCATTTGACATTCATTTGATTTGACCTTCCACTAACGTTTTCACTCTTTGTTGGTGTACTGATTTTAATTTGTACAGACTTCACATTCTCTCCTTCACTTATCAGGATGTGATTTTCAGGAACTATGAATTCATTTTTCTTTGGCCTCTCATGAGAAAGATCATAATCTTGTATTAATGGATTTCCAAATTCATCCAACACGACATCTTTGGCTAGACATGACATTTTGTTAATTTGAATTCACTCTCTCGCTGTATGCATCACTTTATCGAAGAAAGTAGAATCAGAAGAAACCTCAGACATACAATCAGAAACATCACACACAGAGTTAGTAGAACAAGCAGAAACATATGAACTATCAGAATCCGAAACACTGTTTACATCAAAACCATTGTTAGCATGTGACTTAACAAACTTGTTTGCAATACATGTATCAACCATAAATTGTCTACAATCCCTTATTGTTTCTCTCACATAAACTTTATAGAATTAATTAAAACTCCTCACATCATCAACTGAAACCTTCTCATCTACATGACCTGTGTTATTTGCTGCACTAACATATAATTAATGAAAATTAGAGTTATCATCTCTAAGTAAATCATTTGAAACATGGGGTTCAGGAAACGGTTCGAAATGATCAGGATGAGGTACCGCTTTGTAACCAACACCATCTTTAATAAAACAACTTCTTTGCTTATCAACACAATTTTCTAAAATTTTTCTTTGCATACCCCATTTAGAAATCTAAACCCTTTCTTTGATAAGATCGGATTGGGTAGCAATGACTTTGTCTGTTAGATCCTTGATTAACACATCCTTTTTGTTTAAGTATTATTTAAAGTTCATATTATCTTTTAACAACGCATTAATTTTTCTGGTGTAGGTGACCTCATTTTGTTTTAATTCCTTATTTACCCTTTTTCAATTTATCATTTTCAGCAATCAAGAATTTGTTTACTGCATGATAATTCTGTATTTTCTCAATACAGTCAAAAGAACATATGAATGAATCATCATCAGAAGTTACCTCACTGTCAGATGACTTTTCCTCAGAGGTAGAAGCTTCTGCTTTGCCTTTATCACCAGATTTCAAAGCATAATCACTTGGTTCTCCCTTTTCAGATACTCCAATTTCTGCCATCAAGGCTTCATCGAAATCTTCTTGAGCATCTCCAATCTCAGACTCCCATTCACAATTGCTGAGTTGTTTCGACATCAAGGCTGTTGGAGCTTTCTTTGACTTTTCATCCTCATCGATCAATTCGATTAGCTTCAATCCATTACCATCAGCTTTCTTCTTTTTCTCCTTTTAACACTCTCTAGCAAAGTGTCCAAGTTGCTGACAGTCATAACATCTCAACTTTGCCTTGTCAAAACCGACTTTCTTTCCGAACTGCAGCTTATCCTTTCCAACCTTCTGAAGATACTTCTTAGCCCTTACTGCAATCATAGCCATTTGCCATTGTAGATCCATATATTCCAAATCATCAGGATTAATCTGCACTAGATCTTCAACATCCAGAACAGCTAGTTGTAACTTTCCAGTAACAAATGCATCGTAGATACTCATAAATGCCCTAAGTAATGCAATCTGATCCTCAGGAATCTGACTAGTTGCTTTTCCCTTTTCTCCAGAAGAATTCTCACAACACCCCTTACCCTTTTTAGACTTAGAACCACTGCTTCCATCACCTGTTCCAGAAAACAGAGCTGCATTAGCTGAACCCGAACCGTTTGGCTTGTCTGGATTATTCAACTCTCGTTTCTTTGCATCCAGCTCATATGACTCAAGCAAGTAGATAATATCATCAAGTGACTTGTTCTTCAAATCTAGAGTAGTATTTTTGATCAACATACATGGTATGCTCCAGCAGTCTGGTAATGAATCCAGCAGCTTCTTTTCCAAATCATACTCCTTAAACTTGACACCCATCTTCATTCTTTTTGTAACTAAACATATTATACTGCTTCAACAGAAGATCAGTTCGGCTTTCTTGCAGTTCTGCATTTCCTTCAAACCTTAGACATAATGCATTCCACAATCCCTGAGCAGTCTCATGTTGCTCAAAATTTAGATACAATTCAGTCGGAAGAGCTAAGATGATTGATCCCAAAGCTCTGTTATCTCTCTCAATCAGCTTCTTGTCTTCCTCGGAATACAAATCAGGATCTGCAATAGGAACTAACCCATCAGCATTCGTGATTTTCGGTATATGAGGACCTTTTGCAATTGACTCCCATAGAGTATGCTCAGTAAACTTGAAATTTGCTTTCATCATAATTTTCCAGTTTGAGAACTCTAAGATTGACTTCAACATTGGTGGCGACTTTCCCACAACATTCCCAGTATCGTAAACCTTACCAGCCATCTTAAACTTGTACTTTGAATACTTAGTCAAAAACTGAAAACTTCCAACTCAAGATTTTTCGGTCGAAAACTATTTCATACAAGACTTTTCGGTCGAAAAGTTAAGCTTTCGAACACAGGAGATTCCGGACACTTCTGAAGATTTTGAACACTTTTCGGTCCAAAAATGATGGCCAAACAACTTTTCGATCGAAAAGTAGATTTCGACTCCTTCAAAACACACTTTTCGAGCAATTCTTCCCAAGAACACTTCAATTGACCAAAAACTATCTGCAACAATCCGAATCCAAAATCAAGCCTCCAAACCAAGTGTAGACTTCATCTCCATCACATTTAGCTCTGAAAGTACAACAATGGCACATAAAAACATTCTGATTTGATCGAATTTTGATGAGAAACTTCTTGAATACCAAGAGCTTTAACCAACAGCTATGATACCACTTGTGATCCCCTCTGATCCTCTAATACTCAAAGCTCTAATCTTCAAACAGGTTCTGGAAAGGCGGAAACAATCCAGAAATCAATCAACACCAATAAAATCGAATCAAACACGTACTAGAATGAGAAACACCACAATCATGAAAATGCACAATCAAACTATCGATTTCCATTGATTATCTTTGGTAATTACACTTTGAATCAACAACTACAAGCTCTGATTTCACTTAGATACTTCTAAATCAAACAATACAAAATGTGAAATCTCTACTTGAAAATACAAAAGACAACATATTTATACTATTAAAGAATTTCGATCGAAAACTTCTGATCTAAAAGTGTTTTCGGTCGTAAACACTTTTCGATCGAAAACATCAGTTTTCGACCGAAAACCTTAGAGATTCTATTTCGGTCTATAATTGATTTCTATGGACTACTAGGTTCTAACAAACCAATATAATGTTCAGCCTTAAGTTCGCTTCCTAGGCGAACTTATTAAGTTCGCTTACTAGGTGAACTTAACCTAGGCGAACAAGATAAGTTCGCTTCTTCTCCACACTTAGAGAAATTTTATACTTTTGAACTATCCACTTTCAATACTTCTCGCTCTCAATTTTCCTTGGCAATCACCTAGAACCTGTATCCGATCCAATCCCAAACCTTTTTGTTAAAAAAATTTGGAATTCTCACGGATTAATGAAAGAAAATCTTTTTGATGTTTATCTATACAAACAAAAACACATATTTTTGGTTTTTCTTTGAACAAACTTAAAAAGAACAATAAAGAACATATTTTTGTTAAACACCATGAGCAGAAATTTTGGATATATGAAATAGCAATCACACATCTTGGATATAGAATCCGTATAACAAAATAATTGGTATCCTATGCCATTCTTTCAAGTCTTGACCAATCAAACCAATATCTTTCAATATTATCAAACTCTATGTTTTTCAGACTTTCATATATTGCATGTAATGATACGCGATAAACATTCAAAGAAAAACAGGATCACGCTATGACACACAAATTTAAATTGTCAAAAAGCATCTCATTCCCACTTTCTTGTGAGTTAAGGTACCATTTAAGTATGAAATACAATGTGTACCCCACTAGTATGCCAACATAAAGTAAATTGCACTATCTTCAAGACATATAAGACTTATGCAAAGATAATATCAATCTCCGGGATGAAACTATCTCAATTAGCACAGGAAAAGAAACAGGCCCCGAAGGATATAAGGAATCAGAATGATTCAATGTCTGGGCTTATATATGTGGAATCATAAGATTCAGGTACGTTAATCCAACTAATATCTCGATTATGAATTCAATGGAATTAGTAAAGATGATGTATTAATATGATCCAAGGGCTAGCATATGTTCCAACAGATGTTATCAGAAACATATCTTAGTTCAACATCACATTGCATGTTTTTCGGGGCATGGGCAGTGAAGTGAACTGATAAATTGTGCTAATCAATATAGTTCGATACTGGTCTCATGAAATACTTTAAGCCTCATATTCTATATCTGATAATGATGTAGGTCCCTTCGTGTGTGTCGGATCATTGCATGCAAGTGGTCTACTAGTCGGACCGGGTGCGGAATACCCGTGACTAGGCGGAGAGTCTAACTAAAACTAAGTAAACCAAGCACGAGAGTCACAATAAAAGCTTTTTCTATTATAAACACTCGACGGTTACAGAGAGATTACAAATTACGTACTTAACAAACTGAGTTTGTCTAAGATATGAGTTCTGCGTACTTAACCTCTGTGAACCCAAACCTATTTATACAGACCTGATGCCTTAGCACTTAGCAAGTGTGCAGGACCAAATGCTCTTGCGTACTTAGCAAGTACGCATGGCTGTTCCTGCGTACTTGCTAAGTACGCAGGAGCTTTCTCCTGCGCACATATAAGTGCGCAAAACACTTAGGAGAAATGCAACATATATTATGTAAAAGTAAATACAACTCGACAAACTATTACATAACGACTCTTACATACAAAGACAATTTACAGACATTAGAAATACAAACTAAGACTCTATCCAGAGCGTTGTCACAGGAAAGTGCATTCACTTCGTGTGTGTCGGATCGTTGCATGCAAGTGGTCTACTACTCGGACCGGGTGCGGAATACGCGTGACTAGGCGGAGAGTCTAACTAAAACTAAGTAAACCAAGCACGAGAGTCACAATAAAAGCTTTTTCTATTATAACACTCGGCGGTTACAGAGAGATTACAAATTGCGTACTTAACAAACTGAGTTCGTCTAAGATATGAGTTCTGCGTACTTAACCTCTGTTAACCCAAACCTATTTATACAGACCTGATGCCTGCGCACTTAGCAAGTGCGCAGGACCAAATGTTCTTGCGTACTTAGCAAGTACGCATGGGTCTTCCCGCGTACTTGCTAAGTACGCAGAAGCTTTCTCCTGCGCACATGTAAGTGCGCAAAACAATTAGGAGAAATGCAACATACATTATGTAAAAGTAAATACAACTCGATAAACTATTACATAACGACTCTTACATACAAAGACAATTTACAGACATTAGAAATACAAACTAAGACTCTATCCAGAGCGTTGTCACAGGAAAGTGCATCAACAAACTCCCCCTTGACAACAACTTGGGATCTTCATCGTCTTCAGTCTTCACAGCACTGGTTCCTTAGCTTCCATCTTCTTCTTGTAATCAAGGCAGAACTTAATCACCTTGTCATATTTAGAAGCAAGGAGCTTCGTCCATTCGTCCGTGTGGACACAGTAGCGTTCCGCTAGTACCTCCAGATCTTTCACAGAAAAGTTGATGAAGCAGACTTCATCAAAGATTCTGATCAGTTCTTTTGGTACTGTGTTCCCACTCTCGGAATGAACCTTTCCCATGATCACAGCCTCTCCCGTTTTTTGATCTACGTACCAGTACCACATGTCACCAAGAATATCCTGAGATAACTTGCTCAAGGGAATCTTAGTTTCACATTGCACTGGCTTGTATACCAATCTCTTTATGTACTTCTTAGTCACAGGATGTACAACGTGCTTATCCTTGACTCTTCTGGGCACTTGAGGCTTGAAGTATTCAAATTTCCCTGATCTTGCTTCCCGCTGTAGTGTTACCCACAAACCCATTGCTACTGCATGACTCGAGTGACTCAGCAGGTCGTGGTTTGCGAGGTTCACAAGGTCGTACTTGGGCAAAGAGTTGAACGCCTCACTGGTTGGTTTCAAGTATTGAACCCCTCCAGATCTTTTGATGGCGAACAACTGCTTGTCCTCCTCGAACCTAACAGCCAAGATCATACCTGTAGCTCCGTGCTTGTCTGTGATGGACGTCTTTTTCCACACGGGAGATGGACCCTTAGATGATGCAGAAGGCATGTCTTTATCTTTTGGTGCCTCGGAGTCCACAGGTGTAGGGTCGACCGGGGAGGCTTCAGCTGTAGCTTCAACATTACATGCCATGTCAACTGGGCCTGTTTCGAGCAAAGATTCGAGCGATGGTACTACAAAGATCTCACCATCCTCTAACTCGTAATCTCCTTCCCCGTCGCCCTTGGGAATCTCTATTACCACGTCCTCATCTTCATCATTCCAGTCATCACCAGAGTCGATCTCTCCTTCTTCCAGATTAAGGAGAGCATCTATCTGTGCTTCTTTGGAATAGTCAGGCTCTAGATATAGGATCTCATCATCAGATAAGTCCTTAAGTACTTCAACCACTGACTTCCCTTTATCACCACCACCAGATGTATCACCACCCTCTTGCTGAGTAGACTCCCCCTCAGCCATTGGAATAGAAGGGATGGGCACAATCGCCAAAGCTTGGTGCTCACCTCCACTAGGACCGGCTTCAGGATCCTTGTCTTTATCATCATCCTTAGTCAAGTCGACTGGATGACAAGGCTCAGAACCAGTGGAATTATTTTCTTTCTCTTTCTACTTCTCTTTCTCTTTCTCCTTCCCTTTCTCCCCCTGAGCATCAAGCTTCTTGGTCAGTTCTTCAACCAATTTGACCATCGCTTCATGCTCTTTTCTCTGTAAATCCATCCTTAGCTCAAGTGAAGTTCTGTGGCCTAGAATCATTTCATTGGTTTTCATCAGCAGCTCGTTCTGTGCCATAACATTCTTCAGTTGCTCATTTGTCCCTGTCCTCTGGCTGTGGAGAATCCTAACTTCATCGGCCAGGGAATTGATCTGTGATTGTTGAGCATCAGACTCCTCCTTTGACTTTTGAATGGTCTTCAATAGTTCAGCAACTTGGGTCTCTAAGACATTGATCCCTGGTTCATACGGATCAGAATGCCTAGATGATGAGGCTTCAGCATTATGGATGGGGGAGGAGAAAATTGTGTCAAAGTCAAACCCTTGTGACAAATCACCATAGTTGAAGGGTTGACCTGACGGCTCAGTGGTGTGAGGTGGGTGTGGGGATGTAATGATGGGAGTGGGTGTTATGGTTGGGGTGATGGTGACTGACTCCGTGAGAAGTGGAGTAGTCACTGTCACTTGGACGGTTGGAGTAGGGAGGGTCACCATCACAGGAATCTCCTCTGTGACCGCCGTGACTGCCACATTATCTTGTACTAGTGGCCTTCTCCTCCTTCTGTATAGTTGTTGTGCTGGTGGGGTAGATTCTGATTCTGGACTGGCAGCCGCAGCTTGTACTTGCTGCACAGTCGGGATCTCTACAACCCTGGGATAGCAACCTCTTGCCTATCGCCCCTCTTCTTATTGGCTTTCTCTCGCCTTTGTCTTTGTAGAGTAGCGTCAGAGTCAGATGTTGGCTCATATTCGCCGCTCGAGCTTTGTCGCTTTCTTTTAGAAGACGACGCAGGCAGGGTTACCTGTGCCGATTTCCTCGGGTGTGCCTGGGATGGTGCGTCATCGAAATCAGAAGAATCAGATTCTGTTGCTTCTTAATTGGATTCCTCCACACCACCGTCACCACCTTCGTCATCACCTTCATCACTTTCATTCTCTTCTTCTTGTTGTTCATCAGAATCATCACTCATCTCTGGTGCCGAATTGGGACTATACCAATTCTAATCTTCTGGCGCGACATATGCTTCATTAAGCAGGTGGCCAAAGAGTTCAGTATGCATAGGAGTAGGATCTACACTGCCTGGCTTTAGAAACTAAGCAAATACTCTCTTGTCCACCCGTTTTACTTGCAGTTTCTCCCCGATAGCACGTAGGTTTGGCAATGCATCATCAATCAAGAGTTGCACAAACCTCGGGTACAATAGGAACCTAAACTTCTCTGCTGTATTGATCTGATCATTGATTGCTTTGAAGATGTAGCGAGAGAAGTTGTAGCCCCAATTAAGAGACAAGCCCACCATGGCTGCTACAAGGTCATGACCCATGGCATCTTTCCCTGCTTTTCTTGACGAGATGCACATGATCATGATGTGGGCAAAATACCGCCATTGATCCAATACCCACATCTTCTTATAAGAAGCATAGTCCATCGCTCCGACATATCCCATTCTATGCCTCCAACATCCATCCACATAGTAATCTGGATAGGATGTCGGGTCGGTAGCGAGGTCTCCGAACTGCAGGACCCTTCTTATTGTATCCTCAGAGAAAGCAATAGCCCGACCATCAACGGTAGCCGTTATGACATTAAGGGATACCGTGCAGTCGTGCTCTGCCGTCTCCCAGAACTGCTCCAAGTAAGATCTTGAGACTGTTGGGTCAGCTGAGATTGCATAACTTATTTTTGATCGGTTCAAAAAATCAATGATCTGCCGATACTGCAAAGCTGCCCCTTTCCACTTAGGTTGAGTGTTCGCTAATAAGTTGAATTCATCAGTGAATGCCCGAGCCATAGTCTGCAGAAACACACAAAAAACATAATCAGAACAACGTATATTGTTGAAGATGAACAAACATGACACGATATAGTAGGTATACTATGAACAAAAATTTCAGACTTGAAAATTTTTCTAAGTGTTGGTCCTGCGCACTTAGCAAGTGCGCAGGCTTTTCTTCTTGCGTACTTAACAAGTACGCATGAATTGCTTCTTGCGTACTTGATAAGTGCGCAAGAGCAACACTTGGCAAAAATTTTAGAATTTTAACAAGATGACAGATTGCTCAAAGACCGGGTCAAGTAGGTCGCCACAAGGTCGGAATCGAGGATTCGAACTTATGGGACCATTATTAACACCAGTAACTACCAAACCAAGACCAATTTCGACTTAAAAATGTCGCC
Source organism: Smallanthus sonchifolius (assembly GCA_023525975.1). NCBI lineage: Eukaryota > Viridiplantae > Streptophyta > Magnoliopsida > Asterales > Asteraceae > Smallanthus > Smallanthus sonchifolius. The sequence continues at coordinate 62,080,063 of CM042019.1, read as the reverse complement.
CAATCCCACTGTCGATTAAGATTCCACCGACGGTTAGAATCGAGGACGAAATGGATGAATATGGAGTCGATTAAGAATCCTATTAGCATAGAAATGTCAATAAGTTACCCAAATAACCCCAATTTTACCCAAAATATTTCGGATTTAACCTAAAAAATTCTAAGTCACGATTTTATGGATGGAAATCGCCTAGATTCTCACCAATGAGATGAAATGAGATGATGAAACTATAGACGGGATGAAAAGATGGTTTAGACACACTTGATTTTGAGTTAAATTTGCAGAGGGAAAAAGATCAATTTGAACGCTTGAAACTGAAAAGTTTTTCTAAGTGTCACTTTTATACCCCTCACTTATCGTTCGTGCGTACTTGTTAAGTGCGCACGAGTTAACTCTTTCGTACTTACAAGTACGCAGGACTTAACTCTTGCGTACTTGCTAAGTGCGCAAGGTTTACTTCGTGCGAACTTGACAAGTACGCACAAGCCTTAAGTGCGCAAATTTGAAACTCAGAGTTATGAAGATTTTCAGGTCAAATAACGAACAAGATAAAAAACATTCAATCACGAGGTTTCAAATACAATTCATTAAGGTTAAACATAAAATATTTTTGGCTTTTTCTGATTAAACTTGAACAATGCATAAACTTAAAATCTTTTTGTTCTTTTCTAGATAGATATATACAAGTATTCACACAAACTATTTTTGATCAAAGACACGAGCAGAGGATCATGTCAGGCTATCTTGTAGCAAAAACGATACAAAATAAACATCAAAGAATATGGGATCATGTCATGGATTACTCTTTATGCATACGTAATAAGCATATAAACAAGTAATTCAAGTTGACAATATTATAAGATTTGAAACGATACGCATCTTTGTATCACATTCTTGTGTATTAAGGTATCAATTATAAGGTATACAACGTGTACCCCACTGATATGCTACTCTAACTTGCACTATCTCAAGGCATCTAAGATTTTCCCAACGATTTCCTAGATTTTCAGAATGAAGCTACGTTTATTAGCACAGGAAAAATCAAGCAGAATCCATAAGGATTATCGGTAATCAGAAGATTCAGAATCGAGTGATTCATTTATCTTGGTTTCATGTGATTTTCTTCTTTGAATATTGGGATGATGATTCAGGATAATAGATATGGTGTTTGATTTTCAGGTAAGGTGATCCAACTTTTATCTAGATTTGATTTCAATGAATCAGGAGTGATTCAAGGGTGAACACATGCTCAACGGTTAATGCAGAGACATGTCTTGATTCGATCTCTCCTTGCATACTTGTGAGTATGGGCAGTGAGATGAACCGCATTAATTGTGCTAACGACATAACCCGAAACTGATCTCAAAAGAAAATTATTGCCAAAATCTAACATCCTTTATCTGATAATGATCTTTTCTATTCTTTTACACACACACTTGCAAACATGGGTTCCATTCACAGTTGTAATTTAGATTTAGTTTCCACACTACTAGTGATTCAAAGATGCATACAGCCTAGTGACAATTCAAATTACTTGTAAATAAACAGATTAAAAACATAATAATTTAAACAATTAAGTAAACATGACGCAATCATTTCCCATAGGAGCAGTCTATGGTGTTTATATCATTTATGATGTACTATCATTTCCTTTTTTCTCAAGTAAACTTTGAAATTTTCTCCATTTTTTTTTTTATTTTTGTAAAATATTTTAAAAACTAAACAAACTATACAGAAAGTTTAAAAGAATTAAAAATTTAACTTCCATGAATTGAATTGAGTTAAGAAAACTTAGTTTTCACTCAGGATTGAACATTCCTATCAAGTTGACAAGATGATCAAAACGGGATCGATCAAATGCCTTTGTGAAAAGGTCAGCAAGATTGTCATCCGTGTGAACTTTTACAAGTTCGATTAAATGCTTTTCAGCATAATCACGGATGAAATGATGGCGAATCTCTATGTGTTTAGTTTTGGAATGTTTCACCGGGTTATTTGTGATGGACATGGTGGCATTGTTGTCAATGAATAGAGGAGTTCCAGTGAAGTTCAAGCCGTAGTCTCTCAATTGCTGATGAATCCACAATATCTGAGAACAACCGCTCGCCGCAGCAATGTATTCTGCTTCACAAGTTGAGACAGAAACCGTTGACTGCTTCTTGCACTGCCAGGAGACCAGTCTTTCTCCTAAGAATTGACATCCACCAGAGGTTGACTTTCTGTCAAGGTTACAACCGCCATAATCTGAATCAGTGTAGGCTTTGAAGTCGAATGACTGCTGCTTAGAGTACCAAAGACCTAATCGGGGTTTCCCTTTCATGTATCTGAATATTCTCTTCACGGCTATCATATGTGACTCCTTCGGTTGAGACTGAAACCTTGAGCACAAGCACACAGCAAACATTATATCGGGTCTTGAAGCTGTGAGATACATAATTGATCCGATCATCCCACGGTACAATCTGTTGTCCACATCCTTTCCATCTTTGTCAGGATGCAGACCCTGATTGACTGGGATAGGTGTTCCATAAGTACTGCTTTCATTCATCTTGTATTTTGATAAGATGTCCTGCACATACTTAGTTTGATGTAGATAAATGCCATCCTCTCTTTGACTGACTTGCAGACCCAGGAAGAACAACAATTCACCCATATTACTCATTTCAAATTTGGACTTCATCACCTGCTCGAATTCCCAACACATCCCTTCATTGGTAGATCCAAAGATAATGTGTGTACAAGAAGAATGTCACGTCCTGCTTTCCTAATGAAGAGAGTCGAGTCAATCTGTCCACGGTCGAAACCATTAGACAATAAATGCTTAGATAATGTCTCATACCATGCCCGCGGTGCTTGATGAAGACCATAAAGTGCTTTGTCGAGCTTGTACACTTTATTGATATTATTCGGATCTTCAAAACCGGGAGGCTGAGTGACATAGACTTCTTCATGAACTTTACCATATAGGAAAACACTCTTCACATCAAGTTGATAGACCTTGAAGCCGACATATGTGGCATAATCCAAGAACAGTCGAATGGCTTCAATTCTAGCAACTGGGGCATATACTTCCGTGTAATCCAAGCCCTCTTGCTGATAAAAACCCTGAACAACCAATCTTGCTTTGTTCTTCACAACAACATGACGATCATCCATCTTGCATTTGAACACCCATCTGGTTCCAATTGGTTGAAAACCCTTTGGCAAGTCAACCAAATCCCACACGTGCAACTTTTGGAATTGAGACAATTCATCTTTCATCGCCTCAATCCAGCAGTTGTCAGTGAGAGCCTCCTTCACATTCTTCAGCTCTAACTGGGACACGAATGCAGCATGCAGACATGTTTCCATAACACCAGTGTCAAGTATCTCTGTGTAAAGACTGGTGTTCTCAGTAATGGTTCGATGACGAGTCTGAACGCCGACATAAGGATCACCAATAATGTTGTCGATTGGATGATTCCTATGCACTCTCGTCTCCGGTACAATCGGTTCTTGAATTTCTGGATCAAGATTCGTGCTTAACTCCCCCATTTCCTGTGTTCCAGAGGAAGAAGATTCAATGTTAATTGGATCAGCTGGAGCTTCATTTCCTACAGTTGTGTTAGGATTGGCTTGAGCGTCATCTCCAACAACAAGAACATCTTCACTGTTATCACTATCATGAGTTCCAGATGCAGATGCAGCATTAGAATCACGAGTTACAATTGGTACAGTAGCACGATTAGAGAAGCTGGAGTCATCGCCGCCACCCAATAATTCATAAACATTTGCGGCGTCATCTGCAGATATATCAGGAAGGTTGAATGACTTGAATAGCGCATCATAATCAAAACCACAAGCTGGACCAGTTGGTTCGGGTGGAATGCTGTGTTTACTACAATCCACTTCAAACCATTCCTCAACAGTACGAGTTCCTATGTCGTACACTCTCTTGCAAGGCGAGTTGGCAACGTATCCTAAGAAGATGCCTTCCACTGCTTTTGCATGAAACTTAGACTGGCAGTCTTTGTACTGTAGCAACAAGGAACAAGGACTACCAAAAGGAACTAGGTAATCAAGATTGGGAAGTCTATTGTTGATCAAATCGTAGCAAGTCTTGTTATGCCTCTTTACTACCAGAACTCTGTTTAAGACGTGACACGCTGTACTAACTGATTCTGCCCAGAAAGTGACAGGAAGCTTTGCATCCGACAACATAGTCCTTGCAGTCTCAATCAGTGTTCTGTTCTTCCGTTCAGCAACTCCATTCTGCTGAGGCATGTACGGCACGCTGAATTCGTGACGGATCCCTTTCTTGAGACAGAAAAGCTCCATCAAATTATTCTTGAACTCAGTTCCGTTGTCGCTCCTTATCCTTCTAACTTTCAGCTTGCAAAGAGATTCCAAGCTCAGGATCAAGTATTGAAGAATATCAGCAGTCTCGTCTTTAGTACCTAAAAAATGCACCCAAGAAAAATGTGAGAAATCATCAGTTACAACTAGACAGAACGACTTACCTCCAATACTCCTGATACTTATCGGGCCAAACAGATCCATATGTAATAGCTCCAAAGGGGTATCAATAGAGTTTCGGAGCTTGGGCTTGTGAGACTTTCGTTGCTCTTTGCCCTTTTTACAAGGCATACAGTCATCTGCAACGGTAAATCCCATCGTAGGAACCCCGGTTACCAAACCGTTTCGGACAAGATGATTCATTTTACGATAATAAATATGTCCGAGTTTCCTATGCCACAAGATAGAGTCAAGCTCTGTCGCTTTTGTAAGCAAACAAGTAGCAACTGATGAGGTGGTGGTTGCCACGCTCATATCGATCTGATAGGTGTCGTTTGTTCTTGGTGCTCTCATCAGGATCCAGTCTTCGGGAACCTCAAAACCGGGTTTGAGAATCAGGCATTCTGACTTGTCAAACATCACCGAGTACTCCTTATCACACATTTGGGAGACACTCAACAGGTTATGCTTCAGCTGCTCGCAGAAGTTGACATTGTCAAAGCTGACACAACCGTTCGAAACCAAGCCTTGACACGTGATGCTGCCGCCTTTTTCTCCGGCAAAGGCCACATAGCCGCCTCTGAATGGTTTAACGTCTTGAAGCAGGGCCATGTTTCCTGTCATGTGCCTGGAACATCCACTATCTACATACCAGCGGTTAGAGATAGTACCCTTCGGACGTCCCTACACGAGTCACAAAAGAATTAGTTTGTTTTAGTGACCCAAGCCATTGTGGTCTTGGGTCGTCCATCCTTTTCAAAATAAACCACTTCTTTTAACTCACAGTCGTGATGACTGTTCAAAATTGATGAATCTTTGGAGGAATTGGGAATAGGAGATTGAGAACCTTTTACTTTCTTGTTCCAGGATCTCTTTTGATTCTTAACCAGAACAGGAGACTTTGGCTCAACCACAGCCGGTGAACTTGTGGAAGCTTCACCTGATTGAGCTTTGGTCAGCTCTTCCAGCTTTCTCAACCTCTTATTCCTTCTTCTTCTCTGTGGCTTAGAAAGTCTAGCCACAGATTTCTCACCAGTACGTGTACTACCAGATGTAGACACACGAGGTACAGCAGGTTGCTTTACCTTTCTTGCAACAGATGGTTTGGCCTCAGATTTGATCTTTGGCTTTGCCATCGGTTGGACTGGTGGTTTCACCACATTCTGCTTTGGATGTTTGGGAGATGGTTTCACTGGTGGCAACCTGGGGATAACAGCTGGTTGTGAAACAACAGGCCGTTTCCCTTGGTTCTTAGAAGGACAGTTCACAAAAATGTGACCAACCAAGTCACAGTGAAAACAGTTCCTCTTGTCTACATAAGTTCTCTTGTAAGGCTCATTAGATCTGGCCTTAGATAACTCTCCATTATGAGCAGGAGGAGTTGGTTTCTGAACAGCAGTCTGAACCTTAACAGTTTGATTTTTGGGAGTATAGTATTTTTCCAAATTTTCTTTGTAACCAAGCCCAAAGTGAGCTGAAAAAGCCTCTTTCTTTACTTGGTTAAGGTTTTTATACCCCCATAAAGCATTACCTTAAGCTTATCATTTGATTCAATGACATCAGGTTTAGTTAAAATGCAGTTATCACCATTAGTCATAATGTTTTTCTTGACTTTCTGTTCAGTCAACAACTCCTCAGATACTACTCCTTCAGGGCAAGAGTTAACCGGCCCATCTTCAGAAGCAGTAACAAACTCGTCACTAGATGTGGAGTTAGCCTTACTTGAGGATTCATCCTTTTTAGGGGAATCATCCTTATCAGAGGACTCATCTAGACAAGTGAGATCAATGTCTATTAAACTATTGACAAACTTCCCGCTCACTGGTGGACGAATGGCATTGGAGCCAAGACCTAGACCATTCATTTTCCTCACTACAGATTCGTAGTGTTCCACCACAAAGCGAGAGTTTTTCAACTTCTCATTTGTGCATTTTAACTGCAAGATCTCATTTTGCAGTTTGTTGATTTCATTGTTCCGTTTTTCCAACCCCTTATAAGCAATATCTAAGTGAAGCTGTTGATCACTCATTTTTAAAGAATACTCACGTTTTTCCTTTTTCAATGTTTCAATAGACTCTTTAAAACGTTTTTAATTTTCTTTATAGTTTAGAGCTGCCATACTTAGGGGTTCGATTTTGTCTTGGAGCTTAGAGTTTTCAAGTTTTAGCCCTAGACACTTAGAACATGAAACAACAGAAAAGGGATTAGAATCTACCTCAGACGATGAACTTGTTGCTTCTCCAATGGCCATGAGAGCAACAGTTGTGGTTGATTCTTCTTCATCAGCTACAGAATCTTCCTTTTCTTCAGCTTCCTTTACCTCTCTGTAGCAGCAGTTTCCCTTCTCTCTGCTTCCATCATCTCCATGATCTCAGCCATGAGACCAACCTGTGTATGTGCAATGATGGCATCCTCAAGATGAACACCCCAGTCAAAGCTTTCGTCCTGTTGGGCTACCAGTGCATTGGACGTTCCACCTTGGCTTTGATTGTGGTGGTTTGGATTGTTTTAGCCATGGCTGTTTCCTTGGCTGTGTCGGGTAAAACCAGAGGCAGGTGCTCTGTCTTTCTGACACCCACGAGCAAAGTGTCCATAGTTCAGACACTTGTAGCATTTGGCCTTGGATTTGTCAAACCCGACCTTGGCATTAGGATGCCCGCCAATAAACTTTCTTCCTGTTCTGTTCAGGAAACGTTTGGCTCTCCTCAATAACATGGCCATATTCCATTGAATATCCATGTCCTCCATGTCATCAGGATCCACTTGATTAAAATCTTCTTCAATCGTCTCTGGATCAGTAAGCTTGCCACCTATGAAATTTTCATATGCAAGCATACAAGATGAGAATAATGCTACATGATCTTCAGCTATTCTGGCTATAGCTGAGTTGTTAGCTGAGGACGTAGCAGGAGGATTTCTTGAGGTATTTTGATGATGAGCCCCCAACCCTGATCCTGAAGCATAGCAAGCATGACCACCACACCCAGTTGAGTGGTCTTCTTCAGTAGGATTTCCAGTGAAGATGGCAATTCCAGAACCCGATGACTTGGATGTGGAAGTCGTCCCGTGATACATAGAAGGGTCTTGTATTTGGGGTCTTCTAGAGCTCTCCTTTCTTCTTAGGTTCATGTCATGAGCTTGAACCTTTCCTATTGCCTCTTCAACTGTCAGCTCATAGAACTTAGGATTTTCCATCATCAGGGTTGTGTACATCTCAAATTTGGGTGGTAAAGCATCCAAAAACTTTTCCACCATCTCTTCATCCGGATACTTGAGTTCAAAAGCCTTCAACTCAGTCTGTAAATGATAGAACCTAGAGATGAGGTCATCTAAAGATTCATTCTCAAGAAATCTGAAGCACTCATACTGCTTCCTGAGAAGATCCCGCTTACTCTTCTTGATGTCACTATTTCCTTCGAATCTCTTCTGTAAAGCTTTCCAGAGATCCTTAGAATTGTCATACCCTCGAAAACTGTGGAACAATTCCCGAGCTAATGCCATAGTGATCGAACCAAGTGCCTTCTTCTCTCGATCATATGCTTTCTTTTCTTCCTCATCGAGTTTAGAAATTGGCTTTGGTAATTCATCATCAAGATAGATGTGTGTGGGATGCTTATATCCCTCAAGGATTGGTATCCATAATGATGAGTCAGTATATGAAATGTAGTGCTCGAAACGTGCTTTCTAATTTGAATAATCGTTCACGTTCAGCAACTTTGGTGGTTTCTGTGGTGTACCGATCTCATTATCATAATTTAACATGTTTCCCAAATTCTGAAGATTCGACATAGTGAACACTTAGTCAAATTTCAGAAAAGTCAGACACAGCTGCGCACTTGACTTTGGCCTTGCGCACTTGAGAGATGATCTTGCGTATTTATATTTGCTCTTGCGTACTTGTAAGTACGCAGGAGTAGATGTAAGTACGCAGGATATAACTTAAGTTCGCACAAGTTCAGTCTTGCGCACTTGTAAGTACGCAGGAGATAACTCTAGCGTATTTAGTAAGTACGCAGAAACCTGTACTTTTTGCCAGAAAAGGTAAGTACGCAGGACACCTTTTCAGCAACTTTCACCAAACTTTTCCGGTCGCCTGAAACTCGCCGGAGATGGTAAAAATTCGTCTGATGATTAATGCAAATGAGCCAAAGGGTCAGAAACTTGTTTCTAACCAACCTTTGATGCTCAAATAACTCAAATACACAACAAAAATTGGTTTTTGAGAGATTTTTGCTTCTAAAAAAGTGCTCAAGAGCTGCCCCTTTTTTATCACAAAAATCAACAAAAATACCTCTTTTTGCTTGTAAAACTCAGTAAAAACGTCTCCAAACTCACTTACAACACTCGAATTCAAGAGCAATGCTCTGATACCACTTGTAGGTCCCTTCGTGTGTGTCGGATCGTTGCATGCAAGTGGTCTACTAGTCGGACCGGGTGCGGAATACCCGTGACTAGGTGGAGAGTCTAACTAAAACTAAGTAAACCAAGCACGAGAGTCACAATAAAATCTTTTTCTATTATAAACACTCGACGGTTACAGAGAGATTACAAATTGCGTACTTAACAAACTGAGTTCGTCTAAGATATGAGTTTTGCGTACTTAACCTCTGTGAACCCAAACCTATTTATACAGACCTGATGCCTGCGCACTTAGCAAGTGCGCAGGACCAAATGCTCTTGCGTACTTAGCAAGTACGCATGGGTCTTCCTGTGTACTTGCTAAGTACGCAGGAGCTTTCTCCTGCGCACATGTAAGTGCGCAAAACACTTAAGAAAAATGCAACATACATTATGTAAAAGTAAATACAACTCGATAAACTATTACATAACGACTCTTACATACAAAGACAATTTACAAACATTAGAAATACAAACTAAGACTCTATCCAGAGCGTTGTCACAGGAAAGTGCATCAACAAATGATCTTTTAACAAACACACCCAGGCATAAAATGGGTTCAAATCACAGTTGCAACATATGTAATTATGTTTTCACACTACTAATGGTTCAAATATGCTTTTAGTCTATTGACAAGCTAAATTATATGCATACACAACACTATCATCTCCTATTTGTGCAGTCTCCGAAGTTTAGATCAAAACATATATAATTCAGATATATTGAATAAACACAAACTACCAACCAGTCAATCTATGGTCATGTGTGAATGAATATTTACGGATGTACTATCATTTCTTCTCATGCTCAAATGATGTCAATTTTAAATTTTTCAATTTGTTTTGAACCTTTTTTTATATATAATAAAATTTTGACAGTAAATTGAAATGCAAAAATAAAAGAAAACAGAAAAATAAACCTCTATGAGAATTTAAAAAAAATTATTCAGGATTGATCATACCAATCATCTTTATCAGAAATCCAAACCTTGTACGATCAAATGCCTTGGTGAACAAATCTCCAAGATTGTCATCAGTATGTACTTTCACCAGCTCAATCAACTTTTTATCTGCACAATCACGAATAAAATGATATCTGATTTCAATGTACTTTGTTTTACTGTGCTTAACTGGATTATTTGTTATAGACATTGTGGCATTATTATCAATGAACATGGGGGGTGCAAGTGAAATTCAAACCACAGTCTCTTAATTTTTGCGGAATCCATAGAATTTGTGAACAACAACTTGCAGCAGCGATGTATTCTGCTTCACATGTTGAAATTGAGACAATAGTCTGCTTTTTACATTGTCATGACACAAGATGATTACCCAGAAATTGGCAACCTCCTGTTGTAGATTTCCTGTCCAAACAACAACCTCCAAAATCTGAGTCAGTATATGCATTAAATTCAAAATTAGAACCATGCGGAAACCATAATCCTAATCTCGGTTTCCTTTTCAAGAACCGAAAATACGTTTGACTGCAATCAGATGTGATTCTTTTGGTTTTGCTTGAAATCTGGAACAGAGACACACGGCAAACATTATATCTGGCTTAGATGTAGTTAAGTGCATGAGAGATCCAATCATTGCCCTATACAAGCGGCAGTCAATATCCTTTCCTTCCGGATCTGGATTCATCTTATGATTTACCGGAATCGGAGTGTCATATGGGGAACAATCTTCCATTTTGAACCGGCTCAAAATGTCTTTCATGTATTTGGAATGATGAATAAAGAAACCATCATCTTTTTGATTAACTTGTAATCCTAAAAAGAATGACAACTCTCCAATATCGGACATTTCAAACTTCAATTTCATAACACTCTCAAACTCTTTGCATAACTCTTCGTTTGTTGAGCCAAATATAATATCATCCACGTAGATCTGAACCATCGGGTAATCTCCCCCTGATTTCTTTATGAACAAGGTGGAATCAATTTGACCACGATCGAAACCATTGTCCAAAAGGTGTTGCGACAATGTTTCATACCACGCACGAGGTGCTTGATGAAGACCATAAAGAGCCTTATCTAGTTTGAACACTTTTGTACGATACATTGGATCCTCAAACCCCGGTGGTTGACAAACATAAACTTCCTCTTTCACCTTGCCATACAAGAAAGCACTTTTGACATCCAGTTGATAAACCTTGAAACCTTTGAACGAAGCAAAAGCTAAAAACAAACGAATTGCTTCCAACTGTGCCACAAGTGCATACACCTCGGTATAATCAATACCCTCTTGTTGATTAAATCCCCGTACGACCAATCTTGCTTTGTTCCGTACCACGACACCACTATCATCTTTTTTACATTTGTAAACCCACTTGGTACCAATCGGATACAGTCCCTTTGGTAAATAAACTAATTTCCACACCTTTAGCTTATCAAATTGAGCAAGCTCTTCTTGCATTGCTTCTATCCAGTTCTTGTCTTGTAAAGCCATCTCCACATTCTTAGGTTCTACCTGTGAAATAAAACAAGAATGTAAGCAAACATCAATTACTCCAGTATCTCTAATGTATGAATATAAACAAGTATTTTCAGTTAATGAATGAGTTTGAACTCCATCTTGCAAATTCCCAATGATATTCTTCAACGGATGATCTTTGAGTTCTTTTATGGAAGCAACCTCCGGAACAGGTAAAATATCAACTTCAGAACTATCTGATTGAGAAGATTGATCAGCTGGTATCTTTGAATCTAAATGTGTAGAAATCTCCCTTGAACATGTGTAGTAATGGATGAGTCATCAACAATTAATGGATCTGTCGAAGAATCTTAAAAATATCTTCATCATCCTCACTATCAGTCTTGTGAGTTCCCAAACTCGATGTAGCATTTGGATCAGGATGAGCTGATGATGATGGAACAGAAAATGGAACCATTGGTCTTGGAATTAAACCACAATCTTGGTCACCTTGACATGAATTGTATAATAATGCAACTTCTTCATTAGATAATTCATTAGCAAAGTTAAAAGACTTGAACAGGCTATCATAATTAAACGCCCACTCGGGACTAACCGCCTTCTGGGGAATAGATCGATTAGAACAATCGATATGAAACCATTCTTCAATCTGTCGTGTTTCTTTGTTATACACTCTTTTATTCAACGAATTGGAAACATAACCCAGAAAAATTCCTTCGATCGCTTTTTCGCTAAACTTGGTAGAAACATCCCGGATCTTCAAAAGAGTACACGGATTCCCAAAAGGAAGAAGATAATTAAAATTAGGCTTTCGACCATTTAATAACTCATAACACGTCTTGTTGTGTCGCTTGACGGTCAGAACACGATTCAGGACATGGCATGCCGTATTCATAGCTTCTGCCCAAAAAGCAACCGGTAGCTTAGAATCCGCCAACATTGTTCTAGCTGCCTCAATCAGAGTTCTGTTCTTTCGCTCAACAACATAGTTTTGTTGAGGAACATATGGCGTGCTAAATTCATGATGTATACCCTTTTGTAAACAAAAGAGTCCCATCTTGCCATTCTTAAATTCAGTGCCATTGTCAATTCTGATACGCCCGAATTTCTGATTCAAAAGATTCTCCAACCCAAGAATTAAGTATTGAACTGTCTTTGCCGTTTCAGACTTTGTTGCCAAAAACTTAACCCATGAAAGTCTCGAGAAGTCATCCGTTACTACCAGACAGTACGATTTACCTCCAATGCTTCGAATACTTATCTGTCCGAATAAATCCATATCAGTAACTCCAAAGGAGTGATAATAGAATTTTGTTTCTTGGATTTGTGAGACTTCCTGTGTTGCTTGCCCTTCTTGCAAGGAATGCAGTCATCAGACACAGCAAATTTCATTTATAGAATACCAGATACCATATCATTCTTCACCAAATAATCCATTTTTCTGAAGTTGATATGAGCTAGCTTCCGATGCCAAAGAATAGAGTCAGATTCAGATGCTTTTGAGAGTAAACATGTAGGGATTGAATCCGTTGTTTTAGCCACACTCATGTCTAAAACATAAGTGTCATTTCTTCTCGGAGCCTTCATCAGAATCCATTCTTCAGGTAATTCAAATCCCGGCTTTAGAATATAGCATTCAGCATCATTAAAATGAAATAAAAACTTCTTATCACACACTTGAGATACACTGAGTAGATTTTGTTCGAGTTGATCAACATAATTGACTTTCTCAAACTTCACATTTTGATTCTTTAACGTTCCTTGACCTGTTATGTATCCGCCTTTATTACCAGCAAAAGCGACATAACCTCCATCAATTTTAATAACATCTTCAAATAAATGAATGTTTCCTGTCATATGTCGGGAGCAACAACTATCCACATACCATTTGTTGTTGATAGTCTTCCTTTGTTGACTCTACACAAACAAAGGAAATCAGTTAGAAACGGGGACCCAAGCCATTGTGGTCTTGGGTCTTCTATTAGCATCAAAATAAACAACCTCAAACAATTCACAATCTCTATTATCATCTACCCTTGGTGATTTAGGCAAATCAGAACCAGACGTTTTGAATTTTGAAACATTCTTTTTCTTATAAAAAAATTGATTGATTTTGAAATTCATATTCAAATTGATCATTTTCCAAAAGTTTTCTTAATCGTCTGTTCCTTCTTCGCCTTTGAGGTCTTGAAAGTTTAACCTCAGGTTGTAAATTCTTTGTGAATCCAACTTTAGGATTCTCAACAACCTTATGAAAAACAACATTGTTTCTAACACCAGATTGCACAAACTCTGGTTTAGAATCAAAAAATCTATCATGAACATGCTGTGTCATCTCTTTCTTAAACCCAAACGATTTAGTAACATGCTACTTAGGCAAATTTTCTTTGACAGATTGTTTCTTCACATTGTCAGAAGTAGGCTTTCCCACATTCGGTTTTTATAGAATCTTCACTACTCTTGCTTGACCATGAACAACAGCAGGTGTCACCTTTTCTGAAATAATAAAATTCTTCTCTTTGTTTTTGTAAGGACAGTATAGCACTATATGTCCTACTTCATTACAATGAAAGCAAACTCTTTTATCCTTGTATTCTCTGATGTAAGGAACCCTTGTTGAAGTTGAGTGTGACAATCCGGACTTTTCCAGTTAACTACGTTAACTAAACCCAGTTAAACCTTAACTTATTTAACAAAATCTAACCCCTGGGACTAATTCTGTCAATAATTGAATTAAAACCATAGGGACTAGTTATGTAAATACCTAAAACCTGTTCCATTGACTTCTCAAAGTCAAAATTGATCGAATTTGGTTCCTGTTGACTTTCATAAAGTCAAACTCGCAAATTTGAATCCAAATTCACAAATCACAACCGAATATTATTTGAATTCGTAACGGATTTGATCTTTAATAACAATTAGGACCATCATTGAACCTTTAATCCTCGTTATTATATCGAATTAAACCCAATAATGGGTGTTCAAGTCGTAACCGTCGACACCTTTGCACTTATCAATCAAATTCATCGAATTCGTATATCAGTTCACAAATTGATCGGCTGCACACCTAAACCGAGACTCACTAAACTCGTTTCAATATTCAGCTTCGGTTACGAGCGCTTGAGTTAAACATGAACATAGGTTAGCTACCTATAGATACATACTGAATGAACATAAATCTGGTAAACGCTTATTTACATATATTGAAACTTGTGAACTCACCAACCTCGTGTTGACATATTTTCTTACATGTTTTCTCAGGTCGCTAAGATAAGGCACATGTGCACATTAGAGCATGCATGGGATTCATCTATTTTTGATTGTTACTTATTTATGTTTGTTTGGATTATTTTGTATTGTACTTGGCTTGGTTGGACTTTTGGTTTGGGCGCGTGTGTTTTGCGCATTTTCTTCTCTTTACGCTTCCGTGTTGAAACTTTGATTGATATGATATTTTCATTTGAGTCCCATGTAGAGTCGTTCAAAGTAATTAATGTCTGAGATCCTGGTTCGTCACTTCCCAAACGGTAAAACTCCGTTAGTTGAAATTTGGGGGTGTGACAGATTGGTATCAGAGCCATTGGTTATAGAGAACTAGGATTGCATACTAGTCTATAACCTCACACATTAGTTACATGTCATTTGGATGTTTGGCACTTATATATATTGTTACAGGAACATGTCGTCAACTCCACCTCCATCACCTAAGGCACCAGGACATAAGGCACCTATCCTATCATCCCCGGAGCCCAAAAGGCGTCGGACTAGTTCCATTGACTATTCAGTTGACTAGGGGGAAACGAGCAGCGCGCAAGCAATGAATCCTGCTCGCAATTGGAACGCATACCCGCAAATGATCCAAAGATGGATCAAAATGGGAAATGTCCCATCACCTTACTTTGGTTCTGCTTCCTCATCATCTACCTTACCTAGCTTACCATGCACTATGGAACAAGCTTTTGCAGCCTTTGTACTTTATATGTCTAGGGAGTTGAGTATTGTGAAAGATGCTACTGATGAGATACCCGACATTCTGAAGAGAGAGTCTCAAATAGAGGAGAATAAGGTAGGGATAGAGCTTTTGACTGCTGAACTAGCAGTAACAGATCAAGTCCATAACGTCTTGGTGGATCGGGTGACACATTTGGAGACGAGGGTAGACACCTCGGATTTTGTGGTAGGAGGGATTTTGGAGAGAGTGGCTAATCTGGAAGGCCAACTGCAAGCAGCAAACCATGCTGCCGAGGGACTCCAAGAAAGAGTAACTCACTTGGAATCCCAACTGCAAGCAGTCCTATTCCCTGAGGAGATTCCACTTTCTGACAGCAAGGAAGAGCCCTTCGAGGAGGAGCCCTTCGAGGATGAGCCCTTCGAGGAGGAGCCACCTGAGGAGGAACCAGTGGAGATCGATGATGGACAATCATATGTTTCTTCTGATGACGAAGATGTTTGCTGATCTTCCTATTCTATCTTCCCTTTTCATGCATGTTTTGCTTTTGTTATTTCTCTTTTCAAACCTAGATGGGTAAGGTTGTTCCCATTCAATAAAAGCATGAGAATTTTAATGTTTGAGTTATTTATTTTGTAGCCTTACAATTTAATTAATTTTCAAAATATTAGATGTTGCATTTCTTTACTCGTACATAAATAATGTTTAATATGCCATATATTTCTCATTGTTTTGTATTTGTGAATGTGAAGAATCATGTCAGGAAGAGGACGTGGAGGTCGTGCTGGTGGCCGAGGTACCATTAACATGACGGCAGCGGAGCTAGCGGCACTAATAAATGATAGTGTGGCGGAGGCTCTAGCAGCACAGAATGCTGCAGGTAAATGCTTTAGCTATTGACTAATGATGTCAATTATCTCTTAAAAAGCCTGTCCTAAACTCTATAATCCCAATCCTATATTGTTTCTAACTCCAGGCCCACTGAATCGGCAACCAGCCTGCACTTTCAAGGCATTAATGGACTGTAAGCCCCATGCCTTTAGTGGAGCTGAAGGAGCTGTCGGACTACTTCGTTGGTTCGAGAAAGTAGAATCAGTGATTACCATGTGCAACTGCCCAGTGGCTAATCAAATCAAGTTCGTCGCTGGAACTTTGGAGGGCCCGGCTCTCACATGGTGGAACGCCCAGGTCCAGATGTTGGGTCTGGCCACGGCAAATGGACTCCCGTGGGAGGAGTTTAAGTCGATGAAGAAGGAGGAGTACTGTCCTCGTGATGAAATTCAGAAGTTAGAGGGAGAGTTCTGGAACCTAAAGATGGAGGGTTCTGAAATTGAACTCTATACCACACGTTCACATGAACTTGCTACTATGTGCCCGCATATGGTGACCCCTGATTACAAGAGAATTAAACTATATATTGGAGGTCTAGTGCCTCAAACACAAAGCATGGTTACTTCATCCAACCCTACCACTATCCAGCAGACTATCCGACTTGCCCATAAGTTAACCGATCAGGCGGTGACTCAAGGGACTCTACCTCCGAGAGGTTCGGTATCTAAATCCACCGATAATCATAAACGCAAGTTTGACCACCACTCCAACTCCAATTCCAAAGGACCCCAATTCAACCAACCCCAGCTTAATCAACCGCAGCAGTAGCAGCATCGTAGGTTTGAGCCTGCTAAGAACTTCAACCAGTCGACCTCTTCAGGTCAAAATCAGGGTGGGTACGCTTGAAAATCTCCTAAGTGTAACAAGTGCAACTTCCATCACTTCGGGTTTTGCAACCGTTGTCAACGGTGTGGCAAAATAGGTCATGCTGCCAAGGATTGTAGGGGTGAATTGCAAGCCAAACAGCCTTTCCAACAGCCTGGATTTACAAAGGGTTGTTTTGAGTGTGGAAAGGAGGGACATATCCGGAAGAATTGTCCTCAATTGAAGAAAGGGGGTAATGGAAACCACAACCCTAACCAGAATAACAACAATGGGGGTAACAATGGAAATGGTGGAGGAAATGGTGCGAAGGGACGAGCCTTTGTGCTAGGATCCGGAGAAGCTCGTTATGATCATAATGTGGTCACCGATAAGTTCCTCTTAAATAATTACTTTGCTTCTGTCCTTTTTAACACTGGTGCTGATAGGAATTTTATATCTAAGAAACTTAGTGATATGATAAAAGGAACTCCAACTCTGTTAGAAGCTAAGTATATAATAGAGATAGCTGATGGCCAAATAATTGAAGCAACTCACATTCTTAAAGGATGTAAGCTTGAGCTAGCTAGACATATACTTGATATCGACCTTATGCCGGTCACACTTGGTAGTTTGATGTAATTGTCGGCATGGATTGGTTATCTAAAAACCAAGCTAAGATTATCTGTCATTAGAAAATTGTTCGTATTCCTCTCCCGAGTGGAGAAAACCTTTCCGTTCAGGGCGAAAAAGTTGGTGCAGTCATGGGCATCATATCTTTAATGAAAGCACAGAAGTGCCTTCGAAAGGGACATACGGCTATTTTGTCTCTCGTTGCTGAGCAGTCGTCAGAAGAGAAAAAGATTGATGATATTCCCGTCGTTCATGAATTTTTAGAAATATTTCTCGAGGATCTGATTGGTCTGCCACCACACCGTCAAGTGGAATTTCAAATCGATCTAGCACCCGGAGCGGCACCGATTGCTCGGGCACCTTACAGACTGGCACCTAGTGAATTGCAAGAGCTATCTACTCAGTTACAGGAGTTGTTGGATAAAGGTTTCGTCCTACCTAGCTCATCGCCATGGGGAGCTCCAGTCCTGTTCGTCAAGAAGAAGGATGGAACCTTCCGTATGTGTATCGACTACCGTGAACTGAATAAGGTCACAATCAAGAATCGTTACCCTTTGCCTCGTGTAGATGACCTATTTGATCAACTCCAAGGATCAAGTTTCTATTCCAAGATAGATGTTAGGTCCGGCTACCATCAATTGAGAGTCCGAGATGAAGATATCTCTAAGACTGCATTCAGGACAAGGTACGACCACTACAAGTTTATGGTCATGCCTTTCGGATTAAACAATGCACCCGCAGTATTCATGGACCTCATGAACCATGTGTGTAAGCCATATCTCGATCAATTTGTCATCGTTTTCATCGACGACATTCTCATTTATTCCAAAAACAAGGAGGAACATGAGGAACATCTACGCCTAATTTTGGAATTACTTAAAAAGGAGAAACTATATGCTAAGTTTTCCAAGTGTGAATTCTCGATACAGGAAGTTCAATTCTTGGGACATGTGGTTAACGAGAAAGTAATACATGTCGACCCATCAAAGATAGAAGCCATCAAGAATTGGGCAGCACCGACGACTCCGACCGAGGTGCGACAATTTCTGGGATTGGCTGGTTATTACCGTCGATTCATTGAGGGATTTTCAAAAATTGCACAACCTCTAACTTTCTTAACTCAAAAGGGTAAAGCCTATAACTGGGGCGATAACCAAGAGTCAGCATTCCAACATCTTAAGCAGAAACTTTGCAGTGCACCTATTCTAGCTCTTCCGGAAGGAACGGATGATTTTGTGGTGTATTGTGACGCGTCTATTCAGGGTCTAGGTTGTGTGTTAATGCAACGAGAAAAGGTGACCACGTATGCTTCGCGTCAACTAAAGGTTCACGAGAAAAACTACACCAATCATGACTTAGAGTTGGGAGCTGTAGTTTTCGCACTTAAGATATGGAGACATTACTTGTACGGTACCAAATGCACCATCTACACCGATCACAAGAGTCTTCAGCACATCTTCGAGCAGAAAGAGTTGAACATGCGACAGCGTCGTTGGGTCGAACTCTTAAATGATTATGACTGTGCGATCCGGTACCACCCGGGTAAAGCTAACGTTGTAGCCGATGCCCTAAGTCGAAAGGAAATGAAACCCAAACAAGTTTGAGCATTACAGCTTACTATTCACCCCGGATTACCTGACAAAATCCGTAGTGCTCAACTCGAAGCCTTGAAGGAGGAAAACCTACCGCTGGAAGGTACACGCGGTATGGAAGCACAACTCGAGGTCAAATCTGACGGTATTCGCCACTTCGCCGAGCGAATATGGGTTCCAGTATTCAGAAACCTAAGGGAACTAGTCATGGATGAGGCTCATAAATCTCGTTACTCTATACATCTAGGATCCGACAAGATGTACCATGATCTAAAGGTGCTATATTGGTGGCCGATATAGCCACCTATGTGAGTAAGTGTCTGACTTGCGTGAAGGTCAAAGTTGAATATGAGAAGCCATCCGGTCTTCTCCAACAACCAAAAATTCCCATGTGGAAATGGGAACAAATCTATGAGCCTCATCCATGACTAGTTCCCATAGGTTTTCGAATACTGGAACCCACATTCTCTCGACGAAGTAGTTGAATATCAGAAGCCATCATGGTACATCTTGTCGGAACCTGGATGTATAGAGTAACGAGATTTATGAGCCTCATCCATGACTAGTTCCCATAGGTTTTCGAATACTGGAACCCATATTCTCTCGACGAAGTAGCGAATACCGTCAGATTTGACCTCGAGTTGTGCTTCTATACCGCGTGTACCTTCCAGCGGTAGGTTTTCCTCCTTCAGGGCTTCGAGTTGAGCACTACGGATTTTGTCAGGTAATCCGGGGTGAATAGTAAGTTGTAATGCTCGAACTCATTTGGGTTTCGTTTCCTTTCGACTTAGTGCATCAGCTACAACGTTAGCTTTACTCGGATGATACCGGATCACACAGTCATAATCATTTAAGAGCTCGACCCAACGACGCTGTCGCATGTTCAACTTTTCTGTTCGAAGATGTGCTGAAGACTCTTGTGATCGGTATATATACTCATTCAAGAGACAAAATGGATAAGCTTACTCGTACTTACTTGAAAGAAGTAGTCTCTCGGCACGGGGTGCCTATCTCTATCATTTCGGATCGTGATGCACGATTCACTTCTCGTTTCTGGCAGTCGTTACATAAAGCTTTAGGCACGCGTCTAGATATGAGCACAGCATACCATCCTCAAACTGATGGCCAGACAGAACGTACTATTCAAGCTCTAGAGGACATGCTACGAGCTTGTGTAATAGATTTCGGTAACACTTGGGAGTCTCACCTACCGTTGGTGGAGTTTTCCTACAACAACAGTTATCACACTAGCATCAAGGCAGCTCCATTTGAAGCACTTTATGGACGGAAATGTCGTTCTCCTATTTGTTGGGCCAAGGTTGGGGATAGTCAACTTACAGGTCCTGAACTCGTACTTGAAACTTCTGAGAAAATCGTTCAAATTAGAAACCGTATGGCAGCAGCTCGTGATCGTCAAAAGAGCTATGCCGATAAGCGTCGTAAACCGTTAGAATTTCAAGTAGGGGATATGGTCTTGTTAAAAGTTTCACCTTGGAAGGATGTCATTCGTTTTGGGAAATGGGGCAAACTGAATCCTCGTTATCTTGGATCATTCAAGATATTGAAAAGAATCAGGCCAGTAGCGTACCAACTGGACCTACCAGAAGGACTTAGTGGTGTACACAACGTCTTTCACGTCTCAAATTTGAAGAAATGTCTAGCAGACGAATCGCTCACAATTCCTCTTGAGGAACTACACATTGATGAACAGTGAGTTTCATCGAAGAACCCGTGGAAATTATGGATAGGGAAGTCAAAACGTTAAAGTACAGTAAAATCCCTATTGTCAGAGTTCGTTGGAACTCGAAACGCGGACCGGAATTCCCGTGGGAGCGCGAGGATCAGATGATGCGCAAATATCCTAATCTGTCAAGAACTCTGTGTCAAATTCTTAAGGTACTATTTAATTTTCGGGACGAAAATTCTTCCATCTAGGGAATGGTGTGATATCCCTGGAATTTTTTTTTATTTAATTTTCAGGACGAAAATTCTTTCAACTAGGGGATGATGTGACAATCCGGACTTTTCCAGTTAACTCCGTTAACTAAACCCAGTTAAACCTTAACTTATTTAACAAAATCTAACCCCTGGGACTAATTCTGTCAATAATTGAATTAAAACCACAGGGACTAGTTATGTAAATACCTAACACCTGTTCCATTGACTTCTCAAAGTCAAAATTGATTGAATTTGGTTCCTGTTGACTTTCATAATGTCAAACTCGCAAATTTGAATCCAAATTCACAAATCACAACCGAATATTATTTGAATTCGTAACGGATTTGATCTTTAATAACAATTAGGACCATCATTGAACCTTTGATCCTCGTTATTATATTGAATTAAACCCAATAATGGGTGTTCAAGTCATAACCGTCGACACCTTTGCGCTTATTAATCAAATTCATCGAATTTGTATATCAGTTCACGAATTGATCGGCTGCACACCTAAACCGAGACTCACTAAACTCGTTTCAATATTCAACTCCATTGGAGAGGGATTCACAGTAGCCGGAGATCAAGCTTTCCATAGTTGGAGCCTATTCTAGTCGGAAACCATCAATTCGATACCCAATCAGGTATGTGAAACCTCCCTCACACTCGTTTTATCTGTTGATTGAAAGCCTTCTACTAATCGGGGTTTACAACACCGAATTAACCGCAAAAAATTTCTAGGGTTCATCCCAGTTATGGTTTAATCAAAATCGGGTCTAGACTTGACCTCAATTCAATCAATGGGTATGGTTAGCTTTGCCTTCACCTACCCATTAAAAGCCCTATGAAATCCAAGATTTATATCATCAAATTGAAACTGGATCGAATCTAGGGTTCATATACATCCCTGTTTAATCGAATTCCTATCTAAACTTGTTTTAAATGAAATTAAACAACACCAATAGATTCGCAATGCTTTAATCAGTGAAAACCCTATGATTCAAACAACTTTTAACATCGGGTTTTATCAAATCGATCCCTTGTTCTTGATCTAGGGTTTCGGCCTCTATTCCTGTAATTAAACGATTGAAAACTTGATACTTTTCAAATTAAAACAAACAACAGGTTCGCATACCACTGATGAACCAAAGCCCTATGGTTCCTTGGACGGTCGCGTCCGAATTCAGAGGTTTGGGGAGGGATTTTGGTTCGGGTTTGTGTTAAAGGGAAGAACACCATGGACTGGGATGTTAAAAACATTCGGATCTGATTACCCTTGCGATTCCCTAGCGGGCAGACTTGGTTAAGTCACTTGACTATTACGCAGGAGACCCGGGTTCGAAAACGGTCTCCTGCAATTATATTTTTGGGACTTTTTCAATGATTTCCAATTTATAGAAACAATACCCTATATTATTATATTATATGTTAAAGTGTTTTAGCCCGAAAAAACAACCCTTAGGCTCGGGTTTTGTTCTATAATCTATTTAATATTATTGTCTCACTTTTAAAATAATGTATTTAAAATGTTCAAACCGTGAATTCGTATAAAATAATATATTTATATTATTTTTAACCCCATGATCTCAATTAAAAATAATATATTTCTATACTATTTTTACCACGTTTATAAACCGTTTGAAATGATTCAAATAATTAAATAGTATAATTATTTATATTATTTACCCTCGGTTTTTATTATCGATTAAAAATAATATAATTATTATTTTTGACACATAAATGATTATTTGGTTAATCCTACGAACCTAGAAATAATATATTAAATTGTATTATTTTCCTAAACGACTCAAACGTACGAATTTACGTATTTATTTAACATTAGTCGTTATTAATGTTCGACACGTAACACTTTGAATTTTAATTTGTTATATTAAGACACCGATGTTTCCGTAGACACGTACGTCTACCCGTTAATCCTTGGAATGTTTTAAGATGTTCTAATTTTCCGTGTCGTTGTCACAATTCCCATTTTATCCCTAATTTATGTGTTTATAATTTTAGGGTATTCGTAAGTCTTTTGAGACTTACACTCGTAGTTCCAACTTATCCTTTGTGTGATACTACCTACAACGCAACGCAGGTGAGTTTTCACGGCCCCTTTTTACTGTTTTAACTTGGGGGAGAAAACATGATTAAACATTTGAGTTTTTGTAATTCGTATGTTATCGATGTTAAAGCTAAGCGTGACACGCTATCACAGAAAGTCCTCATCTTACATCGGACCGTTAATATGGATCTTAGCGAGGTAATGTTTAGTAGTACTACTGGGTTTGACAAATCCCACCCGCGTTAGTCGCGCTAATCAAAGTAGTTGAATCCCATGCATGCCCTAATGTGCACCTGTGTCTTATCTTAGCGACCTAAGAAAACATGTACGAAAATATGTCAACACGAGGTTGGTGATTTCACAGGTTTCAATATATGTAAATAAGCGTTTACCAGATTTATGTTCTTTCAGTATGTATCTATAGGTAGCTAACATATGTTCATGTTCAACTCAAGCGCTCGCAACCGAAGCTGACTGCTTGTTTACTTGCCTCCTGCCAGGTTTATCAACACTGGCGGTGTGAGTAGGCTAACATTTCACCCGTTCGATCTCTAATCGAGTTAGCGCGACTAATGCGGGTGGGATTTGTCAAACCCAGTAGTACTACTAAATATTACCTCGATAAGATCCATATTAACGGTCCGATATAAGTTGAGGACTTTCTGTGATAGCGTGTTATGCTTAGTTTTAACATTGATATCATACGATTTATAAAATCCCAAAATTGTTTAATCATGTTTTCTCCCCCAAGTTAAAATAGTAAAAAGGGGCCGTGAAAACTCACATGCGTTGCGTTGAAGGTAGTTTCACACTAGAGGTATGTTGAAACCACGAGTGTAAGTCTCAAATGACTTACGAATACCTTAAAATTATAAACACATAAATTAGGGATAAAAATGGGAATAGTGACAGCGACACGGAACGAGAAACGTGTTAACGAAACGCTCTAATATTCAAGAGTGGACGAAAGTGTCCACGGAGTTAGGAATTACCTTACGCGACGAATGACACAAATAATAACGAATATAACCGGGTGTTTTGTCATTCACAAAAATTGAGAAAAATAATAATATATATCTACGAGTAAATAATATAACTAATTATATTATTAAATAGTTTAAACGTCCCACGAGGTATAAAACGATACGAAATAATATATATATATATATATATATATATTATTTAATAGGATTTGTCACGGGATGAAAATAATATAAACATATTATTTTATACAAATTTACGGTTTAAAATAATATAAACATATTATTTCTTTTGTTGATAATAACAATAATATTTTATTCATAAAAGTGGGAATAATAAAAATATGTTCATAATTCAAACTCGAGCCTACGGGTTGTTTCCCAGGCTAAAACACATTTATATAATAATATAATATTATAGGGTTTGATATTTATTAATTAAATATTATAGAAAACTGTTCAAAAAAATAGATGTGGGAGCCCGGCCTCGAACCCGGGTCTCTCCCACACACGCACATGTCACTAACCAGTCCCGCCCGCTAGGGTATCGCGATAGATACCCGGATTAAATTGTTTTAATCACTAACCTGTCTGTGTTCATCCCCCTTATGCAATCCCAATCGAGTCTAGCCTAAATTCTCTTGATATCGATCCCGAATGGACCAGGAATCATAGGGCTTTTGTTTGTCTATTGATTACGAGTCCGTGGATGCAATTTATTGTGAAAACCGTTGAGTTCTGGGTTGTCAATTTTAGTTTCAAAAACCGAAACCCTAGTTTTTATTATAGAATTCAAATCGATAAAATCCGATGATGTTTGGAGTTGAAATCATAGGGCTTTTACAGAGTGGATGATCGCGAATTAAACCCTGTAATTTAATTTTATTGAAATGGTGATTTGTTTGGGGTTTGATCAACCCGAAAGCGAATAAACCCTAGGATCTTGATCTTCGTTAAATCGGTATTATGAACTTGAATTGATATAGGGCTAACAGAGAGTGTGAGATTGCGAAACTCGTCATGTATTTTATTTGGCTTTAAACTAGGACTAAGGTGGACTTCGATTAAACCCAAAATAACAAGAACCCTAGAATCGGTTCTTGTCAGATTCGATAATGTAAACTCAAATAATCATAGGGCTATTGATTTAGGGACTGAAACGAAGCTAGAGGTGTAATCACTTACCACAATTGACGTCGGATTAGTGGAGTTTGACTAAAACTGATGTCGGACGTGTCCGGTTTGATCTCCGGCGGGTCTGGTGTTGTCTCTGATCGAATTGACGGGTGAAAGAGTTTCATTGGGATTCGATTAGGGTGTGCAGGCACTTAATTGGAACATTAACAAATGAATTGATCGAATTCTGATGAAATGAGGCCGTTGTGTCGACGATTATAGATTAATAGTTATGATTGAGATTAATTCGATGTTAAAGCGATGATTAAAGCATTTACTAGGTTCGTTAATAGCTAAATCGTGTACATCGATTACGAATTCAAACAGAGCTCGATTACAATACTTGAATTTGAATCATAAATCGCAAGTTTGACTTTCGGAAGTCAAACATAATCGAATTTAGGTATATTACAGAATTGGTCCTTCTGTTTTTCTGTTTTTAAGTTTAAAGATGGACAGAATTGGTCCCTAGAGTTTAGATTAGGTTAATAAGGTTATGATCTTGTTAGTTTGACTATCAAAAGTCAACAGGAACAACTATAGGTAAATTACAAGTTTGGTCCTTCAAATTTTTATATGTTTGAGTTTGAATAAAGGCAGGATTAGTCCCTAGGGTTTGGATTAGAGTTAAATCGGTTAATATTTAACTGGATTTGCTAACGAAAATACTGAAAAAGTCCGGATTGTCACAAACTTTGATTGATATGATATTTTCATTTGAGTCTCATGTAGAGTCGTTCAAAGTAACTAATGTCTGAGATCCTGGTTCGTCACTTCCCAAACGGTAAAACTCCGTTAGTTGAAATTTGGGGGTGTGACATTGAGCGACTTCCTGATGAATAACCTTCAGTAGATCTAGCGTTACTACTTCCTTATTTCTTTGGAACATACATCTTTCTGGATGATTCACCAATATAAGTCTTTGAAACTGACAATTTACTATCTTTGGTTTTTGCCACATTCATTTTTGCTTAATGAAATCACTTGTTGATTTATTTTCAACTTTTGAAACTTCCTTCTTGATATCACCAGCACTAATAAAATCACTTTTAGATAAAATTGGTGAAATAGTTGGTTGTTCAACTTCATCGGGCTCTGTAAGAATACATCAATCTCTTGTGACTTGTTTTCCCACTTTTGGTTCAACAAACTACACATCTTTAGGAACACCATAAATTTTATGAGCATAAAATATCTCATCATCACTATCAGACTCATATACCATTTCTTCCCCGGTGACTGGATTTATCTTTAACATTGTATTTGGATCAATATCTTCTTCAGTAATGATCTCTGGTTCTACAACATAATTCCCATTAAATGGTGGAGGAGCAAATCCAATTCCAGTTGTTCTCTTAACAGGATCAGCATTGTCATTGAAATATCCTAACAATACTGATGAATTTCCAAAACATTCCAGTTTTCTATGTAATCTGATCACTTCTGCTTCTTTATCTGAAATTTCTTTGTTTTTCTCAGCAACAATTTCATTTCTCTTTTCAATCTCAGCATAAGCCATATCCAACCGATATGCTTGTTCTTTAATTTTTAAAGTTAGTGAATTAATGTCTCTCTTGAGTGATTCTATTCTATCAATACACACCTTATCATTGTCCTTTAATTTCTGATTCACTGAGTGCATCGATTTCATATCATAAATCAAGTTTGTGTTGTCATCCATAACTTTCATCATTTTGTCCTTCACCAAAACACAGTTAGTACAATATATATTACAGATAACATCTTTTACCTTTGATGGATCTGACATGTCTGCCATGAAGACTTTAGCAGTTGGAATCTCTTCAGTAATCTCAGGTACACTTTTAGTTAACAAAATCTCATCCTCAGATAAACTAGTTGTAGACACATTTTCTTCAAAATGAACTTCATCAGCACTTTTAGTATCAGTCTCTTCAGAAATGTCTCCTGTAATGACATTCTCAGAAGATTCATCATTCTGACTGTCAACTTCACTTCACTATCACTGGAACTTTCATCTTTAGATGTCTCATTAGCATGAATTTCAGCCACAAACGCTTGACTCACAACACCAACTAGATCTTCTAAATGAATTCCCCAGTCATAGTTATCATCTCCTTGAGCAACCAAAGCAGATGATGTTGAAATATTTGTTGAATTTCCAGAACCACTTGAACTTTGTTGATTTCTGTTACTTTGATAATTGTTGTTCTTCTTTTGAGAATCAAACTCAACTTTTGGCTTATTACATTCTTTAGCAAAGTGACCATATTCTTGACAGTTTTAACATCGAACTTTAGTCTTGTCAAAACCCATTCTTGTTCTGCTGTTTGATCCAATGTACTTCCTTCCAGTCTTCTTAAGAAAATCCTTTGCGTGTCTCATTAACATTGCCATATTCCACGGAATATGCATTTCTTCTAGATCAACCGGATCAATTTGACGATAATCTTCTTCAATTGCTTCTGGATCATGAATCTTTCCCCCAATAAAATTTTCATATGAAGGAATAAAAGATGAAAACATTGCCATATAATCTTCAGCTACCCTTTGAGTCACATGATGTGAATTCAATGCTTGTGATCCAGCAGAATTTGATGTAGTAGCAGAGAAACCAGATTGATAAGAACATCCAGAACCATTTTCATTAGAGTTATCTTGACCATCTCTTGAAAACAAAGCAACTCCTGATCCAGATTTTCCAGCTGTTTTGGCAAAATACATTGATGGATCTTGCATGTGCTCCATATTAGTTTCCTTTTTCTTTAAATTCAGATCGTGAGATTGAATTTTTCCACGAACATCTTCAAGTGGCATTGTTTTATATTTTTCATTTTATTTGATGAGAAAAGTATACACATCGAATTTTGATGGTAACGCTTCCAAAAACTTGTCATTAATCTCTTCAGGTTCATAAACAACCTTTGCACTTTCTAATTCACTCAGCAGATGATAAAATCGAGTAGCCAGATCATCCAAATTCTCATCCTGAAAGTGTTTGAATACTAAAAATTGTTTCTTCAATAATTCTTTACTGTTTTTCTTCACATCCAAACTACCTTCACATCTCTTCTGTAAAGTTTCCCATAATTGTTTAGAAGATTTAAACTGCTTGAAACTGTGATAAATTTCTTTTGGTAGTGACATTGAAATACTTGCCATTACCTTCTTTTCACGATCAAATAAAAGCTTTTCTTCAGTTGTTAAAGCAGATACAGGCTTTGGAACATTATCACTATCCATCCATGAATAAGTTAGATGAGTATATCCTTCTAGAATAGGAATCCATAAACTGGTATTAGTGAATGAAACAAATTGATCAAAACGATCCTTCCAGTTTGAATAATCCGCAAGACTTAGCAACTTTTGCGGTTTCTGAGAAGTACCAATTTCATTGTCATGGTTGAACATGTTTGTAACCTACACCATGTTAGCCATAACGACAAATATATGCAAAATATCACAAAAACAGAATTTGAAACAAGTTTACCCTCAAGCGAACTTGATAAGTTCGCCTAAATCTTTCCTTAAGAGAATTTGAGCCAAGCAAACTTGATAAGTTTGCTTAATCAAAAAATTAGATTAAGTTCACCTCTTAAGTTCGCCTGTAACTGAATTTGAGCTAAGTTCGCCTGTTTCAGCAAAAAAACCTCAGGAAAATGAATTCTTCAACCAAAACATGAACTTGGAACCTCAAAAATCATCATAACTTGTTGAATTGATTGAATTTGATGAAATTAAACCATAGGATTGAATATAATATGAATTGGAACACTTTAAACGGACCAATTTCTTCAAAAACTACTCCAATTTGATGAAATCAGCCTCAAAATCTCCTCAAGAACAAGAAACTCCATGGAAATGAAAGCTGATAAAAAATTTAGTCTTTTTGATGTCAAATCTTACACAAACCGTCACAAATCACGAGCACGATGCTCTGATACAACATGTAGGTCCACACGGGTCTTCTATGGATCTAACTCGAGACGTGACATGTATCAAGCATACGGAGTGCGGAATCCAACGTACGCTAGATCGTGTAAACAAGACATTCACAAAGACTAAAATAAACACAAGATGTAAATACTATTCTCTTTGATTTTCACCAAACTCAGAGTTTACAAATCTTGAACACAAATTGCAGACCCGTTAAACTAACATGTAAACTCCTATTTATAGACTCAAAGCCATGCAGGCGAACTTAGCAAGTTCGCCTAAACTAGGCGTAAGTTCGCCTATAACAGAACTTAAGCAAACATTACAAAAACATAAAGATATAGAAGATCTAATCTATTACAAGGCCTATTGTCACGCAACTATGTCCTAACAAATCTCCACTCCATTCTTGGACATCCAGTCCATACCGATAATCACGTCAAAAACCCTAGTTTAATGGGTAACAGATCTATTTCGAAGGAATGATTGGCTAATTCTAGGACACAGCTTCGAATAATGTGGTTGGTTTTGATTAATTTACCGTCTGCTAGTTATACGGTATACTCGTTATCTAGAATGGTAGGTTCGATACCAAGTAATGGACTAAATTCATTAGACACGAAGCTACTTTCAGCACCAGTATCAAATAACATAGAAGCATAATGGTTGTTTAGAAGGAACGTACCCATGACGGTGTCGAGGTTCGGTTTGGCTTCTCCTGCTCCAATCATAAAAGCTCGCCCTTTGGCGTTGTTGTTGTGGTTTCCTGGCTTCCTGTTCTTTGGGCAATCCTTTGAAAAATGTCAATTCTGACCACAAGTGTAAGAAGCACGGGTTGCTCCAGTGTTTGGAACTTTTCCTCTCATTTTACAATCATTGGTCGCATGGCCAATCCTCTTACATTTCTTGCATCTTGCTTCCTCACAAGTGCCGTTGTGGTGAAAGTTGCATTGATTGCACTTTGGTAGGGTTCTCGTGTAAGCTCTCCTCGGCTTATTGTCAGCTTGACGTGCGGTGTAGGCTCGGGTAGTTTCTTGCCTTTCCTGTGGTGGTGGCGTATTAAATGACCTTGAAGAACTACCTTCGCACTTCCTCTTGTTATCAACAGGTTTGTCAAAGAGTCCCTGACGAATGGCCTGGGATGTCAGGTTGTGTGCCAATCGGATTGCTTGCTGAATCATTGTAGGCTCAGAAGATGATACCATACCCTGGATTTGTGGGGCCAGTCCCCACAGATAACGCTCAATACGCTTCTCTTCAGGTGTTACCATATGAGGACACAATGCTGCCAAATCATGAAATTTTGGCGTGTAATTCACCACCTCCGGTCCATTCATCTTCAGGTTCCAAAACTTTTCCACGAGATCTTGGATCTCGTTTCGTGTACAGTACTCATCCCTTAACAACTTCTTGAAGTCTGCCCATGCTGCTTCCAAGCCCATCACTTAGACATTGGATTTCCACCAGGTGAGGGCTTGTCCCTCAAAAGTTCCAGTAGTGAATTTCACCTTTGAAGTTTCTGGACAGTTTCACATCTCGAAAGTAGACTCTACTTTCTCAATCCATCATACCAAGTTAACTGCTCCATCCCGCCCATTGGAAGAGAGCGGTTTGCAGTCAAGGAAAAGCTTGTAGGTGCATACTGGGGGATTTTGTCCTTATCCTCTTGCATTCTGGTTGTTCGATAAGGCTGCTACAGCTGCAGGTAGTCTTTTGTTAATTAGGGCCTCCATCTGTGCTGTCGTCATTGTTGCTTGGTGGGGCGACATGTCTCTTCATATTATAATGTTAGCAAAAGTTAGATTATATGTAACATACAACCAACACATGTACGCAAAATAACACATCACATCACCAATCAACCACAAAATATAAAAAGATAGTAAACTTGATAAAATAAATTATAAGTAGTACAAAATATTCCAGGAGTCCCCGCTCCTTCACAAAAGGGAACAAGTTTAAAACATCAAATATTCTGTGGGCACAGCCCGCCCACAATAGGCTGAAAAGGAAAGGAAATAGATCAGGTAAATGTGTCGTTCCGCACAGCGGCCGAGAGCAAAGCAGCGTAGAACACAGCAAGAGTACGAGTAGCCTCTAGCTGCTCCCCCACTGCATTCGCCCTGAGCTCTGCTGCAACGGCGCTCTGGGTAGCAAGTGTAGCTCTCTGCTCCATCACGGTGGACCTCTGTTTCTTGAGGCTTAGGTTCCTCTCAGCCTCAGATACTCGATCATATAAAATGGTAATCCTGGCAGCATCCCTCTGGCAATCCTCCGTCAGTCGGGACACCTGCTCCTATAGGGTCTGTAGTGAGGGTTCGGTCACTTGCATAGGCACACGCTCAATCCTATGCTCAGTCTCTTTCCTCAGACCTTCTAGGGATAGAACCTTCTCCTTAAGGTGCTCCACTTGCTTCAGGTTGCCGCGTACCTTCTTCTGCTCCCATTGCAGATCCCTTAGCAGTCTATCGTATCGATTGCATCAGGCTACCAGAGTAGGGATCGTACTCCTGATCGGCTTCCCGGTGATCGATAAGATGCCTGGTCCATGTGAAGACTCTCTGATCTCGGTCACAGGAGGTACTCCTTCCTCTTTAGCCCAGTACCTTAAGGTATCAGAAACGAACGTCCACTTTCTCATGTCAAGTCTAGATTTCTTGCGCTTGGGCTCAGGGACAGGCGTGCTCGTAAGAGAGGGTGGTGCCCGCTTCATCGGGGTATGCTGAACTAGTGGCCAGTAGGGGCGATGTCGGTGCGGGTAAGCGATGTCACAGATGCCCCACTTGCGGGTCTCTTCAGCTGCTGGAGTCTTAGACTCCATCTTTGACTCAACTTCATCGTCCTTTGTCAGTCCTTCTCCCAACTTCTCAACAGTGGTGTCGTCGGAGACAAGGTACTCTAGTAGTGTCTCATCGAATGAAGTGTCCACTGGTGTTGGTGGCGTGTACACGTACTCATCCTCGGAGTTCGTTATCTCAATCGGCTGGGTTGCAGCTGACATGTTCCAGTAACAGGTCAACCACAAATTTTTATCTTACGTGAGTATTCAAAGTCTATGTGAGAATACTAAGTGTACGTGCGGAAGTGAAATGAAAATGAGACATCGGTTACAGTCTAAGTCCACTATATGCAACGTAGTTCGTTGCAACCAATGGCTCTGATACCACTCTATCACACCCCTAAATTCCACTTCCGGGCTATACCCGAGGGGCGTGACTCGAGAGGATCTTTACCATTGAATTACTTTGAATAACCACTAAATGGTATTCAAAATACCTGTTTTATGCATGACTCAAATGAGTCCAAAATAAAGTTTAACATGGTCCAAAGTAAAAGTGCGGAAGTAATGTTTAAACGTTTACAACATTTGAAAATGAGGATGAGAAAATATTGTTTATCAAAATAGGATGCCATGCATGATGAGTGTGTGACTCCAGTGGATGCATCCTAGCCACATATCCTAGCATTTAATGAACTGAGATAAACATGCTAAAGTAGGTTAACATAAAGTTGGTGAGTTCACAGGTTAAATGTAATGTAAATCATATCATGAAGTTTATTGGAAAATCATATATTGACAATGCATGGAAAAGCATATGTTGAAAATGCCTGGAAAAGCATATGTTGAAAATGCATGGAAAAGCATATGTACTCTACACAATCATTGTTGATCAGTCAAAACCAAAAATTATCATAAGTTCGCCAACCGAAGCTCAATTGTAGCCTCTGAAAAAGGAAAAGGATGTGGTTCGCCTCTTTATGCCATGCACATGAATGGATTAGGTCAATTATGTGCCCATTCGACCTCCAGTTGAAGTTAGCGCTACTAACCCGGGCAGGGGTTGTTAAACCCAACAGTACTGTTCATGATCACCTCGTTTGTGGAAAAATTAATGGTTGACTCTGAGAGCACTTTGTACACACCAGTATAACTTATATAATTAATGTAACTGTGTAATCATGGAAATTTGATTTTTGAAAAATGTACTTGATCATGTATTTCACCCCAAAAGGATAATGAGTAAAACGGGGCTGTGAGAACTCGTCTGATAACGTTGTAATGATATGCAAGTCTCAGAAAATCCGGCTAAATGAGACGACCTACTCGTGCCGTAGGAAACATTTAGGACTTTAAGGTCTAAGTACTGTAAATGCTTGACTATGAACTCTATGCGTCCAAAGAGTTGTTTGAAAAATGACTTTGACGTTTCAAAGATGTTTTGACTTGACGACCCGTTGGACTTAAACATTCAAATCCTAATATGGAATTCAAATCTCCTTTGAAATAGTCTATTACCGTCTAATAAACATATTAGCACATTCGATTGGAATTTAGAACTTGAAACACAACTTTTGATACATTAAAGTTTCCCTAATTGGAAAGTCAAGTTTTTGAGTCCTAAACATGGCAACTATGCAAAGTTAATGTTCATACATGGAATTAGGCATGTTATAACACATATAGAACATCCCAAGGTTTACTTGCTAAAAATAGACAAACATGCGAGTTTCGAATAATTAAAGTTTCCTATTATAGCAAGATCATGTCAAATTGTCAAGTTCATTGATAAACAGCACATAGTATCATACAATGCACTTAGTTAAGTTTTACTAAGTCATTTAAACCTTCTAATCATGTTAACAACTCGCAAACACTTCTTGTGGAAACATAAAGTTTCCTTATTTAGAAACTGGGCTCTAAAACTCATACACATGCATTTTAATAGATCATTTTGGTCAATCATTCTTCCATAATGTTCACTACACTAGTTTCATGCTTTGAATACACCCAGATATCAAGTTTTCATACATGTCAAAAAACAAGGTTTCTAAAAATAGAAAACGAGCTTAAAAGCATCATGGACATGTGATTTTACTTAAAAAAATCATACAATCTCTATATCTAGTGTTTATGCATCATTTCCACCAAACAAATCTGTTAGGAGATAGTTTGTAATGACAAAAGCTTTGTAATAGTTTAGATCTAATGTCTTTATGTTTTTGTATGTAATGTTCTTAAGTGTTTATACAAGTATTGCTAGAGTCGAACTTGTCAAGTTCGCCTAGTCTAACAGAGGCGAACTTGTTAAGTTCTCTTAGTCTATCTGAGGCGAACTTGTTAAGTTCGCCTAATACAGATCAGATGTCTATATATAGATGTTTACAGAGTCAACAGTGGTAACTAGAACAGAGCGTAGAACAGAAGTGATCTAATTGTCTGATTGAGTCTGTAAACTCTATGATTGTTGGAATACAAGCTTGAATGTTATTTACGTGATTGTTCTATTGTCTTTTGTGTATACAGTTGTTGATTCGGTTGGATTCCGCACTCCGTGTTAACAATACGTCTTATCACGAGAACGATCCGTAGAAGAGCCATTTGGACCTACAAGTGGTATCAGAGCTTATGCTCATGATTCTTGGTGATTTTAGACGGTTTTGTATGCAAATTGACAAGAAATTGATCAAATTTTCGATTTTTCATTTCCATGGAGTTTTCAAGCTTATTTTGCTTCTGATTTGGTGTTTTTGAAGTGGATTTTGAAGAAATTGATTTGATAGAAAGGTTCTAATTGAGAAAATACACAATCCTATGGTTCAATTTTGTCTAATTCCTTCAAATCATTGAATTATGAAGATTTTTGGTGAATTTTGGTTTGTGTTTTTGGGTTGAAGCTGCTCTTGATTTTGATTCTGCTGAAGCAAGCGAACTTGCTGGATCTGTCTGCAGGCGAACTTAGCAGGCGAACTTGTCAAGTTCGCTTCTCTCAAATTAGGCGACCTTTATTTTTAGGAGAACGTAATCAGATTTCTGGATTATGGTTTAAGCGAACTTATTAAGTTTGCTTGATATCAAATTCGCTTGGGTGTGTCTGAAGCGAACTTACTATCTTCGCCTGAGTGTAGTGTGTGTTCAACACTTGGAAATTTTTTTTGGAAAATGGCAAATATGGTTCAAGATGGAGGACTGTACCCCATATGATAGTTCGATTCCGGTCAATCATAAGTTGAATTCTGACCCGGATGGAAAAGTTGTTGATTGTCGACTTTACAGGGCAATGATTGGATCTCTCATGTACTTAACCGCTTCAAGGCCAGATATAATGTTCGCTGTGTGTATTTGTTCAATATTCCAGGCAAAACCAAAAGAATCTCACTTGATAGCTGTAAAAAGAATCTTTCGTTATTTAAAAGGAAAACAAAGATTGGGACTATGGTATCCACATGGTTCTAACTTTGATTTCAATGCTTACACTGATTCTGATTTTGGTGGTTGTTGTTTGGACAGGAAATCTACAACAGGTGGTTGCTAGTTCTTGGGTAATCGACTTATTTCCTGGCAATGCAAAAAGCAAGCCACGGTCTCCATTTCTACATGCAAACAGAATACATCGCTGCTGCAAGTTGTTCACAGATTTTGTGGATACAACAACAATTAAGAGATTACGGTTTGAATTTTATAGGAACCCCTATGTTTATTGATAATAATGCTACAATGTCTATAACTAATAATCTTGTTAAGCACAGTAAAACAAAGCACATTGAGATTAGATATCATTTTATTCGTGATTGTGCAGAGAAAATGTTGATTGAGCTAGTAAAGGTTCACACTGATGATAATTTTGCTGATTTGTTTACCAAGGCATTTGATCGTACCAGGTTTGAATTTCTAATCAAAATGATAGGTATGATCAATCCCGAAAAAAAGTTCCGCAAAATCAGATTTTCATGGAAAATTTTGTTTTTAATTTCTTTTATTGCTTTATTACATTTCTGCATTTTAAATTTTCAGTCAAAAAGTTCTTAATTTATAAAAAGTCAAAACAAAGTGAAAAGTTATAAAATTTGACATCATTTGAATTAGAGAAGAAATGATAGTACATCAGTCATTAGTTCATTTCACATGACCTTAGTAGATCTTTGATATATGATTGTTTAAAGTAATTTGATTTGATCTAAATTTCAAAGTCTGCATAAATGAGAAATTGATAGTGTTTTGAATGCTCTAATCTGATTATATGTTTTTAATTTTGTGTATGAGTTTTGAAACTTGAATTGTCAATAGACTAGAAGCGTTTTGAAACTAATAGTAGTGTGAAAATTAAATATGATATAATTACATCTGTGATTTGAATCCATTATATGCCTGGGTATGTGTGTAAAAGATCATTATCAGATAAAGAATACATGATTTTAAATAATTTCATGAGACCAATATCAAATTATATCTTTAGCACAAGTCTATTTCAGTTCACTTCACTGCCCATGCCCCGAAAAACATGCAATGTGTTGTTGAACTAAGATATGCTTTCAAACAACATCTGTTGAAACATATATTCGCCCTGGGATCAGTTAGATACATCATCTAGTCTGACTCCATTGAAACTTATCCAGATAATAGTTGGATCCTCTTACCTGAATCTGTTGATTCTCATTATACAGCCAATTCATTAGAATCTTCTGATTCTGAATCATCATGATTCTTATATCCTTTGGGATATGCTTTTCTATACTTGTGCTAAAAGAGATAATTTCATCTTGGAAATTGATCTAATCTTAAATTAAACTGTATATGTCTTGAAGATAGTGCAATTTATATTTCTGTTTGGCATATATGTGGGGTACACGATGTTTTTCATCTAAATAGTACTAAATCACATGAATTTGGAGAATAAACGCTTATAGTTTCAAATAATATAATATTGACAAATTTAAGAATTCATGCTTTATATTACAAATTTGGTATGAATAATTGAGCATTTCATAACCTGATCTTATTTACTTTGAAATTTATCGCGTATCATTTCAAATATTATTCAAATTGATTGATTTATAAATACCGAAACGAGTATGTAAAAATGAAAAAGATGCATAGTGCACAATAATGAGTTGGATTGTTTCATATCATAGGTTACCCTTGGTTACTGCTAATATGTGTGATGAACTACTCGGATACTGATATGATCTTCTTACTCATGATGATCATTCAAAAATATGTGATTTCGGTTTATTCAGATAAAAATTCCAAAATATGTGATTTTAGTTTATTCAGATAAAAATTCAAATATATGTGATTTCAGTTTGTACAGATAAAAATCCAAGCATATGTGATTCCGTTTGTATAGATAAAATTCATAAAGATTTTGTTTTTTTATTTTCCATGAAAATTCTAAGTTTTTATTAAAATGTTTAGGATTGGATCGGATACCTGCTGCTGACGGAAGTGAAAGAAATGACGTGTTGAAAGTTGGAAAATTTTTCAAGGCAAAAGGTTGAGGAGAACTTAATATGTTCGCTTGGTTGAGGTGAAACGAACTTAATATGTTCGCCTGAGGTTAGTGAAGCGAACTTAATATGTTCGCCTAAGGCTTGTTCAGCGAACTTAACAAGTTCGCCTAATTAAGCGAACTTAACAAGTTCGCCTAATTAAGGGAACTTAACAAGTTCGCCTAATTAAGCGAACTTAATGTGTATAAGGATTTTTGTCCAGGCGAACTTAGTCACTTTTTCTTCTCAGAAACGTTAGGCGAACTTATCCTTGTTGAGCGAGTTTAAAAAAATTTTCAAAATCAGTGTGTTGTTGGATTGTTTAACTGGTACATTCTGGTTCGGATTTGAATTGCGATCATTACTAAGGTAGTTTTTTTGGTTTTCATCCGTTGAATCGTGAGATATTAGGACTTTTCGTGAGTACTTGTCGATATCATTTCTATGGTTAATTTTGGGTTACAACATCGATTAATCAAAATTTGATTTCTGTTTGGAATTTGAAACGGCAGACTGGTTCAGGCGAACTTGTTCAAGCGAACTTGTCTAAGCGAACTTATTAAGTTCGCCTCTTGTAACACTAAGCATACTTAGTAAGTTTGCCTAGGGGATCTGAGAGAGTTTGGACTTGTGAATTTTTTTTTTGTTTGAAGTTTTTTTTAAATTTTTTTTTGTTTTTGTTATGTGTGTGTATTATTTGTCTAATGTGTTTGTTGTCCAAATACTTTTCAGATGGCTCGTCGTGTAGAATACAAACATAACCAGGTGGCACTGTTAGATCCTAACATCTCGGAGGCCGTTAATTTTCAAGGAATTATTGGGTTCTTAAATCGTTCACGTCTCAGTGTAGCATTATCTGCAGATCCATACACCAGCTTGGTGTATATTCAGCAATTTTGGAACACAGTACATCAAGATACAGACGTCGAACCACATGTTCTTCGTGCTACTGTGAATAATACGGAGATTGCCATATCGTCAGAGACTATTCGTGCTGCTCTTGCTCTAGGTGGTGCTGCGGATGATCCTATGTCATATCCTGGTACATTGATTATAGGATGCTTTCAGAGGATGGGTTACCGTGGAAAACCTAATGATACACAAGCTCGTAAGAGTGGTTTGGTTGGTGAATGGAGGTATTTCATGCATGTGATTATCCAATGCCTATCTCCTCGTAAAGCTGGTACAGATGGGTTAAAGAGTGCTTTACAAGCTGCTATGGTGGCTTTGACATTGAACAAGCGATTCAACTTTGCTCTTTATATTTACCGGGAATTGGTTATGCAAATAACTCCTGCTGAAGGTCAAGGATTTCTTATGTATCCTCAGTTCATCCAACTAATTTTGAATCATCTTATTCCTGATCTCCTACGGCATCCTATTCGTTTAACTTTGACTCCTATGTCAAAAAGAATTTTTACAAACTGCACTAAGGTAAAACAACAGAATGCAGCGTTGATTCCTGTTCAAACTTCATTATTTGGTCACTTAATCAATCCTGATTATGTTGAACCACCAAATGACAACTGGTTTCATCCTGATGAGTTGGCTCAAGGACATGGTCAGAATGTACAACCTCAACAACAACCTCAACAACAACAAGTTCCGGTACAACAACCAATTCCTATTCTAGAACAGGTTCCTATTCAACAAGCTCAGGTTGATATACCTGTTAATGAACCTGTTCAAGAAGAGGTCGTTCAAGAATATGAACACAATCTAGGGATGAATATGGATGATTTTGTTGATGATGTTATCAACTCACCCATTCATGAAGCTGAAGGGATTGTGGTGAAAGAGAATGATTCTAGTTCCAGCTCAAGTGAAACAATTTTACCTGTGTCTGAAGAAACTGACTCTGATGTATCTAGAGATTTTTGCTCAGATCATTATGAGAGGTTAGATGAAATACCATTGGAAAATGCTGGCAAACGCATTAAATCTCAAGCCAGAAGACCAAGACGGAAGTCTGTTCGGGATCCTCCTTTCGGATCAGTACATGGAAAAAGAACATTGGTGGATGAGAGTTCTGATAATGATAGTGATTTCAATCCGGATTCTAAAGCTCAGAAGCTTATGTCTGCTTCAATTGCTGCTGCTCATTCTTCACAGGGTGTAGAGGATGCTACTTTTGTTGCTTCCTTAATCGTTACACCTCTAAGGTCTAAAGATTCATCTCCTATTTTAACTCCTATTCCTCCAGTGATTACTCCAAGTCCTTCGGTTCCTCAATCGTCAACTGGTCCTTCAAAGCCTTCTGATTCCGAGAGGATTACTTTCCTTGAATCTCAAGTGCTTACTTTACAAACTCAGGTGGATACTCTTGTATCTACTGATTCTCAAAGAAAGTTGGTGATTCAGACTCAAGCCAAGCAGATTGCTGGCATGCAAGCATTGGTATCCAAACTTGTTGAGCGTCTTGACGCTCTGGGGGAGTTAAGGATCCATGATGCGTGTCACACTGAGTCTATTCAAAGAAAGGATGATGAAGACAATGATCCTACTGGAAATGCTGAGGGTGATCGTCAATACGCTGACGTTAATCCTATATCTACAGTTCAGGGGGAGTCGACATCTCAAACAATTGAAGGAAACAAGGATGCTTCTAGAGTTAATGAAGAAGTTCTGCTATTGGAATTCTTTGCGGATTCTGAAGAGGAAGCTGAGAAGATAGAATGTCTGGATGACATTGATGAATTATTCAATGACATTGAAGATGATGTGTCTAATAATGAAGTGGAAGAAGGAGAGATAGTGGAGATAGAGATAGAGAAAAATAACGATACTATTACTTATGAAGGCAGTGATGGTCTTAATGTTCCTTATAACTTCATCCAAGATAATGTTATTACTGAGTTTACTTATGAAGGAGTAACAGATTCTATGGACTCTATTGAAGATATCACTGTGCCTAAAGATACTGCTGAATCCAAGATGGATACTGATGATGAGAATGTTCAATCCAATATAGATGCTGAAGCTGATACTACTCACACTGTATCTCCTAAGGTGAATGAAGAACCTGTGATGTACATAAATACAGGAATGACTAGAGAACAGTGGAGATAAGTTGTAAATAGCTGGATGAAGGTACTACCCAAGTCTCAAGCACAACCTGCTCAGAAAGAAAAATATGTGAATAAAGAAAGGTGTGTTGGAAGAATCATAAGTTGGTTTTATGATAATGACACAAAGTTGTTTGCTATTAAAAGATCTGATGTGTTCAGTACTTAAAGCTGAGGATCAAATATTTCAATACCTTGCCAAGGTGTGAAATGAATGGTCTAGCTTCAAAACCACTTATTAATAGATCTAAGTTTGGTTTAGCGGATGTGATTGCTAATCTGATCAAGAGAGAAGGTGGTTCGGGAAAGTATGAAAAGCTAAAGCCTCAGAAAGGAAAGATAGTGAGGAAAATAGATCAAAAAACTGGGAAAGTGACCGGGAAGTACAAGGTCAAACCAGTACGTGCTGTACACAAGATACTGTTGAAGAAGATTCCTCAATATTTTCTTGGGAATATGAAATGGTGGTATGTTGATGTCAATACTGGTGAAGCAAGGATTGAAGACAAAGATAATAAGGTCATTGTATGTTTCTATGATGCAATGAATCTTATCAATTTTTCAAAGAAAGATCAGAGAACATTGAGAAAGAATGAAATCATGTTCACTGGTGAATGGAAAGAACAAGGATTGCAGTACAAGACAGTATTGGGGATTTGTAGAAGATATGGAGTGCATGCAGGAAGCATATTACCGGATAATTGAAAAAGCTCATCATAAAGACTGAAGACTGAAGATCAAGCTATTGTCAATGGGGAGTCTGTTAGGACATAGTTTGTAATGACAAAAGCTTTGTAATAGTCTAGATCTAATGTCTTTATGTTTTTGTATGCAATGTTCTTAAGTTTTTATACAAGTATTGCTAGAGGCGAACTTGTCAAGTTCGCCTAGTCTAACAGAGGCGAACTTGTTAAGTTCGCTTTGTCTATCTGAGGCGAACTTGTTAAGTTCGCTTAGTCTGTTAGAGGCGAACTTGTTAAGTTCGCCTAATACAGATCAGATGTCTATATATAGATGTTTACAGAGTCAACAGTGGTAACTAGAACAGAGCGTAGAACATAAGTGATCTAATTGTCTGATTGAGTCTTAAACTCTATGATTGTTAGAATACAAGCTTGAATGTTATTTACGTGATTGTTTCTATTGTCTTTTGTGTATACAATTGTTGATTCGGTTGGATTCCGCACTCCGTGTTAACAATACATCTTATCACGAGAACGATCCGTAGAAGAGCCATGTGGACCTACTAAATCACATCATAACTTCTTTTAACAAAAACCCGAAAATTAAAGTTACTATAAATAGAACCGAGCATGAAATCTCATATGAGCAAAAGTTCTAGATAGCAAATCTACACATATTATCCATTCTTTATGCATATCTAACCAATTTCCATCATCAAATCACCCTAAACATGGCATCTATCATGAAACCCAAAATTAAAGTTTCCTAAAATAGCAAAACCGATCATGCATGTATTATCCAACACTTTTGACAACAAAGTTTGCACATATTATCCATCTATAACTATTATTACAACATAATCCATCATCAATTCAACAAAGCCTCATCATCTAACACATGCACATAAAATAAAGTTTCCTTAAATGGAAATCGAGCTTATGAACAAATTCCGGGTTCAGAATCACCGACAATATGTACCGTTTGAGTTATAAAACACATTTCCTTTAAGAATCCATGGTTAATCTTTCATAAAATGAGTTTTCTTTGAATGCATGTTCATAAGAACATGAAAATTGATGAAATGGTGGATGATTCCTCTTGCAAACTTGAGATGACGAAAATCCCGAATAGGTATGAACGAAATTATTTAAAAATATGGTGACTCATATTGGTACGTTTAACATATAAAATTTTCGGATTTTTATTTGGAAATGTCGGTACATACTGCATGTAACATCCGCGAAATTTGCGTGTAACAATTCTTATTTCATTATTTCTGCAACAATAACATCTCGACTCATTATTTCTTGTTATATCATACGTGTACATTTTTTCGTGCCAATTATTATTTCAAACGTTTAAACGATTTGAAGTTTTTTTTAAGATTTCTTTCACACCTTCACCCATTATGTATTATTATAGATAATAAATTAATAAAAATGTGATATTATATATATATATATATATATATATATATATATTTATAGAAAAATATAAACAATAAAATAAATGATGATAAATATATTTTTATAAAACAAATTCATAATTAAATGATAATGTGACCTTAAACCCTCTCATTTAGCCTTTGAACCCTCTCTATTTGCTTTGGACCTCCCCCATTTGAACCCTTTCTCATCTCTTGAACCGTGGACAAAACAAAACCCAATTTTGACTACAAGAAAGTCAAACACGTTCAAATCACCAATCAATCCCTGTAAATCCGGAGTTTTAATTATCCCAAAATCAATCACCAATCCAATTAAGATCATTTGAGGCTCGAAATCATTCAAATTGATAGAGTATACTCGTTTTTTCAACCCGATTTGGAACCTTCGGTCGTGGGTTTTTAAACCCATAAATAATGTTCTAATCCCGCTAATCTCGTTTGATTTACAGTTGTTAACGCGTCCTAATCGTGAGTATCATCCTATAAATACCGGCTTCACTCGCAAATCCAAATCACAACTCGAATTCACTTCCAATTTCATTCCTTTCTTTCTCTCGTTTCGCGATCGGTATCACGGCTCCCCAACGATTTCGATTTCATGCTTCGTGTTCAAGGCCGACTCTAGGTAACCATTACTTGTTGACTTCGTAATTCTCTGGTCTTGATCTCATGTAATCGATTTAGGGTTTTGGTAGTGGGGAATTCTGTTGCAACTGTGTGTTTAAGGAAGGATAAAAGCAGTCGAAATCACGTTTAAGTATTATAACTCTTGTACTTTAACACATCAGGGCAATAGCCCAGCGGTTAACACTCATGGGGCACTAAGCAGAGGTCACGGGTTCTAGACCTAGCCCATGCTCCATTTTATTCTTTTTATGTTTTCCTCCTACACACACATGATGCATGAATTGTTCAAATCAAAATTGTTCAATTCAAAGTAAACCTATGTAAATAATTTGGTTAATAATATAAGGTTTCATCTAAATTTTTTTTGTTAATTAAATAATTTTTTTTTTTTGAGAAGTTCTTATAATTTTGTAAACTAAAACGTTTTAAATATATTTTAACCTAAACATTTTATCTAAAACGACATGATCTTATTCCTTGGAGTCAGGTAATGTTAATATCTAATCGTAAAGAGTATTTTTATTAACTAGTTTTAGTCGCTTTTGACATTGTCTTAATAATACAAGTGCTACATTAATATATTTTATATATTAATATATTTGCAAATAATATAAGTTGTTGCACCGAGTTTTCTTTCACAAAGAAAATTTATAAAACAACATTATTATAATCTGATTTGTTACTTTAATTAAACTTCGTATTAACAAAGTTTGGGTCTTTAACACTCTCGTTCATTCCAAAATCCTAAAATCTCAATCGTTCCGTTCTTGTTTTCTCTTAATCGTTTCTACGTATTAAAATATGTATAATTATTATTGAGGACTTTCTTAAATTCCGGATTACTACAAATTACAAGATAAATCACCCTGTTTATCAAGATGAGAACGTAGCCCCCTTTTCCTTTTTTACTTTTGGGGTGAAACATGTATACATGTAACTTGATAACTCAAACTTTTTTTATCAAAACAAATTCTTAAACAAGTATTTCAACTATGTGCTTGATATTTGAATACTAATGATGACATTGCAATCATTAACTTGTTTACATGCCTAAGGTAGTACTAGTATGGCCATATAGGGGAAACCGATATAACAACGGCACAATCTTTGGGATTGTTGATGCAATAACATTTCAACGACACAATATTTGGGATTGTGGATGCAATAACATTTCAACGGCACAATCTTTGGGATTGTGGATGCAAATAACATAAAGGGTTGATTGCAATAAATTTTGTGTTGATATGTTTGCACATTTGATTGAACTTGTA
Source organism: Smallanthus sonchifolius (assembly GCA_023525975.1). Taxonomy (NCBI): domain Eukaryota; kingdom Viridiplantae; phylum Streptophyta; class Magnoliopsida; order Asterales; family Asteraceae; genus Smallanthus; species Smallanthus sonchifolius. Next base: position 62,035,434 of record CM042019.1, on the reverse strand, counting down.
TTGAAATTGTATATCTTTTTATACCAACTTACTTTGATGACTTATAAAAACCTATGTCTCTCACCAACTTTATGTTGACCCATTTTACTTTACATGTTTCAGGAAACAATAACTAAGAGATGAAGGATCATATAGGATTGCTTATGGACTTAGTTAAAGAAATTGAACAATGTTTTTGGGATTTGTTTGTTTGTCTATTTTAACAACTATTGAAAATTTAAATGTGAAATTAATAAATTTTGTGATGCCTTAGTAAATGTCTTTATACATTGTGCTATGAACTAAATATGTGACACCTCGCGTTTCCGCCTTTGCCGGGTGTGACAGATTGGTCTCAGAGCCTTGATTATAGAGAATTAGGCTTAGAAAAGACCTAGACTATAACCTAAGACTCCCTTACTCTGTATATGAACGTTATGTAATTTATATAGTAACTTTATTTCTTTTTTGCCATGTCATCCTATTTAACCGATGTTCCCAATAACCAGCATGTCCACTCGAACCTTTCTCTACCCACACCCATTAGGGAAACCTTGTATAGCCCCATCTAATGGACTTCGTTAATGAAGTCAAGTGAAGGTACCGACATAACTAGGCCCATCAAGAAGGCCCACAGGGATGAAGGCCCCTGACTATTATCTGATACCACGAGCAAATACAAGGGAAGCAAGGAGGAAGCTAAGGAAGCCCACTTACCTTTAAAGAAAGGAAGCTCACTCTTGTGGATGGATCTCACTCTTGGACTTCAAAGCCCAATCCATGATGTTCCCATCAAAATCAAAGGCCCAAAATGAAATGTGCTAGGGACACGTGTAACCTGGAAGGGTGAGCGCCTGTACACTAAGGGTTTTGTCATTAGGAAAGTGGGACACGTTCGTTATGAGTCACATTTACCTGGAGACCCTTGGGGTGAGTGCTCACTTATAGGCTAAAAAACGTCTCACTAGTATTATTCACACGGACCTTGAATTTTGAATTGTCAAATTTTCATCGGTAAGTATTTTCCCATTGTAACTCAACATATATGTTCAGATATATGTTTTATCTATCTTGTAAGACATTTCCTATTAATGAATAAGTGGTTCTATTTACGAACATTGTCACTTATATTATTTTTATGACTTTCTTCTTTAAATTCTAGACATAAGCCCAAGTATTGTGACCCTATCTTTCTTCATTTGTAATTCAAACCAACTTGATAATAATTGAAATTCCATCCTTGTTTGTTTACGATTCTCTCACTTGTCATTTTATCTAAACTTGTTGGAATGCCTCTTCTTCGTAACCCTACCGAAAGAAACGAGATTGCCACCATTATCTTCCATCAACGGTGTCAGGATCTGCAATTAATGTGATGACCTTAACCACCTCAGAAACCATTGCCCCAAGATGAACCCTACCAACAATCAAGCTTCTCAAAGTTGAGTTTTGTCTGAAGAGCACTTGGAAACTGTTGGGATCCAGTTATCTAGGATAATGCAGACTCCACTAGTTAAGTTTTGGATGAACTTCCCTTAACTAGGGGAGACTTATTAACCCTGATTTTTCTTTGTTTTTTGTTCACTACTTGGATTTATCCCAATTTTATGTTTATCTGCCTTATTCTATGAATTGTTTGTAGAAATAAAGACTGATGGCTACAAAATTCTCTAAGTACAAATGCTGCTGATCTCAGAGTTTTCTGCTGACCAACAAACTGCTACAGACAAGCTTATCTGCTGCGGATACTTTTTCTCCTGCTGAAGAACAAATCTGCTGCGGATAGCCTTATCTGCTGAAGACCAAAGTTGCTGCGGATAGGCTTCTCAGCAACATCAACACTTGATGCTGCTGACAGGCAAATCATCAGCAGCTTTGGATGGTCACATCTTGCTGCTGATCCTCATCTTTGCTGCTGACAGCCGTGTGCCTTGAAGACAAATCGTTGCAGCTGACTATCCATGCCAAGCGTCACTGACAACTTTCTGCAAAAGCAACTGACACACTCAAAGCAGAAGGAACCTCAATGGCACAACCAATGAAAGACAACAATGATCTTCTCCAAGCATGCAAGCAATAATGCATAAAGAAGACGTTTCAATAAAGTTAACTAGTTTTAGACTAAACGTGTAATAGTTAGCTATATACAAAAGATCAACGGTCTGTGTTAGATATGATCCTTAGAATCAAGGGTCTGTCTTGATTCTAAGTGAGTATAAATACTGTGTAAACACTTCATTGTAAGTGTGCTTTTTGATTGAGTTTCATTTGTAATCGTTTATTTGCAAAAGCTTAATACAACAGTGTTCTTAAAAGTATTCTTTCTATTTACTCGATTATACTTGTGTAGTTGTTATTGTTTCCACCAATTTCAACTAAGAACAGAACCATCTTGTACTTTCACGATCCTACAAGTGGTGTCAGAGTTTTGGCTCAGATTAAACAAACTCACATTTGTTTAATCACTTCTGGTTCTATTCTAAACTCTCTTCTTCATCAAGTCACCCAAAAACACAAAAACAAAGTTGGCACAGAGCAATGGATTTGACGACAAAGGCAGCATCAACCGACCACCAAGATTGGTATCTGTGGAACACTATGACATGTGGAAGAATCGCATGGAAAGCTTTTTCTATTATCAGGAGTACGAAATATGGAAATCCATCAGGGATGGACCCTATACTCCCGCATGGAAAGCCTCTGCTGACTCTGGAGGACCACTAATTCTAAAGGAGCCCTCCAAGTACTCAGAAGAGGACATAAAGAAGATGGAGGTGGACTTCAAGGCACTAGGAGCTATCCAAATGTGCCTTCCAAATGAAGCTTTTCATAACTTCAGAAGTTACAAAACTGCTAAGGAGCTCTGGGAGGCTCATGAGAAGATGCTTGCTGGCCCAGAGGAAGTCAAAGAATACAGAAGAGACATCCTGAAGCAGCAATACGAAAACTTCATCTGGAAGGAAGGTGAGTCTCTAACTATTTTATATAACAGATATACTTATCTTGTAGGTGAGCTGCAGTGCTCAAAAGTGAAGTTGGAGAATGAAGATATTCTTAAGAAATTCATCAGATCTCTACCTAGTTGCTGGACACTCTACACAGTGTCCATCAGAAGAACTGAGAATCTGAAGACTATTCAGATGACTGAGCTATTCGGTATGCTCAAAACCTATGAATTAGAGATGATTCAGGCCAAGGAAAGGAGCTCAAGCTACCAAACAGCTTCAACATCCACCACCACCTCTTCTGCTCTTCACTCTGACCACTCAGGTCCTAGTACTAGCAACTACTATCCTCCCATAGTCACACATCCTCAAACTCCTACCTCTCAATCAAATACCTCACCATTTCTTCTTGAAGCTCCTCCTCAAGCCTCAACCTCTGCTGCTTTTGTTTCTGAAAACTCAAGAAACATGTCCTTTATCAAGGAGGATCTGGAATGTTTCCATCCAGATAATCTAGAAGAAATGGATATACAGCACTCGTATGCCATGCTCTCTCTAAGAGCAAAAAGGTTCTACTCTAGAACCGGAAGACCCATTCCAAGCAACAACTCCAACACCAGAGTTGGCTTGGATAAAAGCAAATTGAGATGTTACAACTGTAACCAACTGGGTCATTTTGCTAGAGAATGCAAGGCACCTAGGGCAAACCCAGATGATGATCAAACAAGACAAGCTCACCAAGCCCAACCTAGACAACAACAGCAACAAGCTACTCCTCCAGCTCAAGCTGCAGCTTGTGCAGCTGTTGGAACTTCTGACTTTGACCGAAGCTTTCAGTATGAAGATCTGCCTACCAACAACCAAGCTCTTATAGAAGACACAACTAAGATACCGCCTCAGGTATAAGAACATCTATGTTCTCAAGCCTATATTGATAAGGTTTTAGGCTACAGAAAGCATAATCAAAACATCATAGATCAAAATGAAGAGTTTCATCAAATGAAATCTGAATTCAAAAAGGTCGAAGACAGTTACAAAGAAAAAATTAAATGCCTAAAGAAAGAGATTTCATTATTAAGACATGAACAAACCAATCTTGAAACTCAGATTGATGATCTACTGGTTAGATTAAAAGCAACCAGAGAAGAATTGGCAGAACAGAATGTCCATATTGACAAATATGAATTTGCATCCAAAAAACTGCAAAGAATTTTAGATGCTCAAGTTCATGACAAGGTAAAAACTGGTCTGGGGTACCATGCCGAACAATACAATACCGTTGCACCTCCTGCTGACTACGTTGCCATCCATGAACCAAGCTTCAATCTTGCAAATCTTGATATGGCTAACAGAAATCTTGATCCTTCTAAGGATGAACCTTTGGTGCAAGAATGCACTACCTCATCAGAGTCTGAATCAACTTGCTCAGACTCCACTGAAACAAGTGAAGCTTCATCTCCTCCTGCCCCTCAAGTTATTCTGACTAAAGATGAAATCCCCATTATCCAGTCAGCACCAGTACCAGCCATTTCAATACCAGTTCCTACACCATTCAAACAAATCAAAATTAGCTATCCTCCAGAAGGTAGGAAGCTAAATATTGAAAAGGGCCAGTCCTCAACTTCAACCCAACCAAGGAAGGTGTTTGACATATGTCATGCGCCTGGAGAGAGAGTTCCATATGTTCAAAAGACATTGGAAGAAGCCACCTTTGAGCATAACAAAGCTCACCCCTGGAACTTCAAAGACTTGTTCAAAAAAAAGGACTATATGTACTTTCAAAGGGACAAACTGGCGAAATCATGCTTTGTGTGTGGGAAATACAATCATATTGCCAGCACCTGCTTCTATTACCTTTAACAACAAAGAAACCTAAAGCAACATGCTTTTGAGAAAACAAACAAAAACAAAAAGGTAAGAAGCTTTGAAGCCAAAGCAACTCAATTCAAAAACTCTCTATCCCCACCAAGAAAGCCTATGCCAAAACTCCAACAATCTTGCATCATCTGTGGTGAATCAGACCAATTTGCTGCAAATTGTAAGTTTAATCCTTTCAATCAGATTCTTCTTCCAACCCCAATTATACAAAAGCCTATCAGTAAGGTGAAGAAGGATAGGCATACGTCTGTTCTTAAACCATCAGCAGCCAACAAAACTGCTGCTGATCGAGTAAAGCCCAAGCAACCAAAAGGAAAGCCTTCAGCAGCAACAAAGTCTGTAGCTGCTCAAGTAAAACCATCAGCAGCAACAAAATCTGTTGCTGATAAGCCAAAGTCCTCAGATGCAGCTTCTGCTGCTGAAAAGGCAAAGAGAGCTGGAAAACCACCAACTCAACAATGGAAGGCAAAGAAACCACCAAGCATCATCATTGGTTCAGTTGAATGCGTCTATCCTTAGTTGTAAATGTGTCTGTCCTTTGTTGTAAATAAAAGTTATAAGTCAACAGCATCCTTTTTGGCTGTTGACAGGTCTGATCTTCAGCAGCAAAGAATTTGCCCCTAACTGCTTTAACTTATCAGCAGGAACAAGTTTCCTGCGGATAGCTTTAAAAGCTATCAGCAGCAACATCCTTGCTGCAGATCATTGCATCCATCAGCAGCAATTGAGTTTGCTGATGACAGACTTAACCTTCCACAGCAACCAAGTTTGCAGCGGACATGCTTATTCATCCACAACAACCAAGTTTGCTGCTGATGGGTAAATTTAAGTCCAAATTAACTTTTATCCGCTGTAAAAATTAATGTTAGTCTTTACCATGACTGCCTCGGTGTATTACAACTGTAACAGTAAAAAGTAAATAAGGTTGTACTGTATAAGTCATTTTGCTTTTTCTCTCCTCTGCCGTTATAAAAACAAATCAAATTTCCTTACCACCTCTTCACCTTCAATTTATCCCTAAACCAACATCACTTTCTCTCAAGTCCCCACCACATTCAAAGCCCTTCATCCTTAAAACCTTCAAACCTTCCCTCCAAATCATACAACAATGGCACACATCAATAACCCTGACGATAAGTTCTCCCCTTACCATAACCTTACGACATACCTAACCAAGGGAAAGAAATTCGAAGGATTCAATGATATGATCGACTTCCTATGTCGATCAAAGATCCAATTTGCCCTCACAACCAACCCTACCATATATATCCCTCATATGGAGGATTTCTGGAGTACTGCCATCTACTCTACCGAACAGGGGATTCCCCAAATCAAATCCAAGGTAGACGGCAAGGATATCACCATCTCGGAAGCCACACTCAGAAAACATCTTAAGCTTCAAGACGAGGGAGCAGCCATCTCATACTCAAAGGACGAATACATGAGGACCTTTGTATCCATAGGGTACACTGGAAATCAAAATGAGTATACAGTAGAGAAGGCGCTGATGGGCCCTCCATGGAAGTATCTCTGCGACACTCTTCTCCAATGCATATCTCAGAAGAGGAGCGGATGGCATCAGGTGAGCTCCGCACTTGCCTCCGCCTTCCATGGTCTTCTTCTTGCGCTTCTTCGCGCCACCGTGGAGACGGAGGACGAGGTTGAGAGTTGACTCCTTTTGGATGTTGTAATCGGCTAGGGTTCTGCCGTCCTCGAGCTGTTTTCCGGCGAAGATTAGACGTTGCTGGTATGGCGGGATACCTTCCTTGTCTTGGATCTTTGCCTTCACATTGTCGATTGTGTCGGAGGATTTAACCTCTAACGTGATCGTCTTACCCGTTAGGGTTTTCACGAAGATCTGCATTTTCACCGATTTGGAGTGATAAAATGAAGTTGTTTCCAAAAAGTTCTTAGGGGTCAATGTTCCATTGTTATCTACAATGCTGAACATACAGAGTACCCCGGGTGACAGTTCAGCAATCCCAGCTGATACTGATCCCACACCCTCCACCTCACATCCTGAACAACAATCTGCTTCCACCATTCGAACCCCTGTGCATACTACTAAGGATGCACATGCATAAAAATTACTTACACCTCTTTTCGATGTTATCGTTCAACCGGAACACAGGGCCCCGGTTGCAACGACATATACTAGGAAAAGGGCAAGAGAACTCCTTCTTCTCTTGCCTCCAAGGCCCAAACCCAACCTAATAGCCCTCACTCAGAATCACAACATTCTGGTGAGAATATCATAAGGGACAGCCACATTATTAGGGAGACTCCTTTGGATGTCTCTCTATTTGGATCAGGATCACTTCCCGGATCCATAGAACAGCCCCCTGAGCCTTTCCTTTCTCTTCTGAACTTAAGTGTTGAGGAACCTGATCAAGATGATGTACCTTCTCCAACTACCACTATCCCGGAGGTACTGATGGATCTTGCTTCCAACACACCCAACCCAAGTTCTTCTACCGTGAAGGATCACTCTAGGAGTTATGAAAGAGTGGATGTGGAAGAGGCTGTCACTACTGCTGGTCCATCAAATGACCAGGAGGACAGTGACAACATTGCTAAGACCTCAACCACGGCAACTCACAGTGAGGATGCTTCCTTGGAAACTCCCCTCACTGAGAGGGATCCCAGGTGCCAAGAAACCATGGGTGATGGGGATGAAGAGGCTAGGCCTAAGGCCCCATCTAGATCAAAGGATTCCACAACTGTGGATGAGGATAGACTGAAACTTCATAACTTGGAATTGACAGCCAGGGTGGCTATGCTAGAGGCTGAAGTGTCCAAACTAAGACACCAAGTCTCTATGCATGAAGCCCATCAATGACCAACTGTACCTACTCCCTCTCTTGTATCAGTGGGCACCCAAACTGATGCTTATTTGTCCACTGATGTAACCAAAAAGGGGGAGATGGTCCCAATGGAGGAAGACTCAGACAGTCTTGACGACTGGATTCAAGAGCAAGTGTATTTCAAAGCACACTTTTCAAGCCAGCTTTTGTACAGGTTCATGACTTGCCAGCTTCAGATAACGAAAAAGAATAGACATCTGAAGACTGGAAGTTAGTCGTCAGGGCTGTTGATGAGATGTTGAATGATGCTGAAGACACAGTACAAACATATACATCTTTCAGCATCATCCCTGAAGCAGCAGCCATCATAAGTCACTCCACTGCCCCCCAATTTCCACTGACTTCAACACAACTAGAGTTTGATACAATAACAGATTAGGGGTATGATGGAAAGTCTGAGAGGTTCTGGATTGGTTGGGAGTTTGGCGAAGTAGAAGAGATAAACTGGGACTTTCTCAACAGCATCCAAGTCCTTCACCTATACCATCTACAATGCATTAACAACTCAACGGACCTCTCAGCAGAACTTGCCATTGGCAGGTTCTATGACTTGATGGAGGATAATCTACCCAACTTTCAAAGACAAATACAAGCAGCAAAAAGGGTAGCCTATCATGAATCTTCAACAGCAGCAGAAAGAAGACTGTCTCCTAGAAGACTTGAAATAATAAGGAGCAGTCTTCTCATAAAAGAAGAAGTTCTGTGCTGGAGAAGATTCCTGTACAATATAATGGTCAGGGATGTCGAAGTGCAAGGATGGACAAGCACTGACTCCCATGACTTCACCTTCCTCCTGAGCAATGGATCTTCTCTAACAGTCAACATCAAGGAGATCTTGCTCCTACCTTCAGCCTTCCTGCACAAGGTCTTTGAGCTCAGATCACTCATCTTCAATGTCAACTCCTTAGAAAGTCAAGAAATGATCAAGATCATCAAGGCTTCTTTGTACAAGGAGGAATCTGGATCTGACTCAGACCTATCCTTTCTCTCTTCTCTAACAGTCAGACTGAACACAGAAGAAGAATCAAAAAGAAGAGAAGAGGAAAAGATGAAAGAGGCATGGAAGGATGTGACAAGTATGGAATGGGAAGAAGATGAAGTCAGTTCCCCTACCTTATCCATTCGCCAAATTGCCAATGAAGCTGAAGCTGAGATTCCAACAGTAGCACCATCATCTGCTGTTGTGATCAGTGAAGCCGAAGCAGAGGCATCCAACAAAGATAAGGGAAAGGGAATTATGACCGAAGAAGACGAAGAGAGGTTGCAAAGAGAAAAGAAAGAGAAAGAAGAAAGAAGAAGAAGAAGAAGAAGAAGAGAAGAAGAGGAGATGGCTGAAACAAAGAAAGCTGAAGATAGACTCACAGCCATTCTCCTCAGAGAACAACAAATCCAGCTGTATGCAAAACAGCTGGATGAGCTCAAAGTAAAGATTCCTGCAGTTTATCAGATTGAAGAAGATGAAGCTGTTGCTCTTCAACTACAGGAACAATTTGACAAGGAAGAAGAAGAACTAGAGAAGAAGAAGGAAGAGGCTAAGTTCAGAATAACTGATTCTGAACTAGCCAAAGAAATGAGAGAGGAGTGGGTAAAGGCTCTAGTTTCTCAAGGTGAGGATGTAGACTACCTTGAGAAACTATCAAATAAAGAAATATACAGAGCCTTCATGGGTCAGCAGAGTCAATTGGCAAAGAAGAAGAAGGCTGAAGAAGAAGAAAAAGCCAAACAAAAGTCCAAAAAGACCATTGCCTTTAATAAAAGGACCCATGAAGAAAGGAAGATCATGATTGACTTCCTTAAGGCTAGAGGAGAGAGTGGAAAGAGGGTAGGTCCTATGAATTTCATGAACCTGCAAGCCCTCTATTTTAAAGTAAAGAAGGATGAGGAAGAAAGATTGGAGAAGAAAGACTCCAAGAAAAGGGTAAACATTCAAGAAGAAGAAAGGAAATCAAAGAAACCCAAGCCTTCTCTCTCACCCAACACTTCCTCAATCCAACAACCTTCCACTTTCCTTCCTAGACCTCCCTCCTCTCCTCCCTCAAAGTCCAAATCCTCACACCCAGCTCCTACTCATCAACAACCTCCCAAAAAGAAAAACAAACCCACTTCCAAACCAGAAGACTCAAGAGAAATAATCAGATGGTCATACAGCCCTGAAGACCAATGGTTTGAAGTGTTCAGGGGGAGGACAAAAGCTAAAAGATCAATATATACATCTGTTGATGAGGTACTACAGCTTCCAGATTCTGATCTAAGAAGAATGATGGAGCTGGGTGAATCCTCTGAGCCTGAGAATGAAGGTGGGAGACATCTATTGCTGGCAATCAGACATTACTTCAACCCCAGCAAAGATGAAATTATTGATGCCAAACCTCTTCAATCCCACTTTCCATTCATCAGCTGGTCCTATAATGCTGAGAAGAATGAATTCACCCTGACAGATGTTAAAGGACAGAAGATGAGGTGTTCAAGCAAAGCTATCTTCAAAATGGCAAGCAAAGACACCAAGACTCTATATGAGCTTCCTTTTAACAATCCCAGCATGGACCAGAGAGGATATGAGGTTGAAAGGATAGTCAGAAACATGCAAAAGATTCAGCAACAAAGGCAGTAAGAGAATTTTGGTAGCATCAGTCTAGGGGGAGTTTGTAGAAATAAAGACTGATGGCTACAAAATTCTCTAAGTACAAATGCTGCTGATCTCAGAGTTTTCTGCTGACCAACAAACTGCTACAGACAAGCTTATCTGCTGCGGATACTTGTTCTCCTGCTGAAGAACAAATCTGCTGCGGATAGCCTTATCTGCTGAAGACCAAAGTTGCTGCGGATAGGCTTCTCAGCAACATCAACACTTGATGCTGCTGACAGGCAAATCATCAGCAGCTTTGGATGGTCACATCTTGCTGCTGATCCTCATCTTTGCTGCTGACAGCCGTGTGCCTTGAAGACAAATCGTTGCAGCTGACTATCCATGCCAAGCGTCACTGACAACTTTCTGCAAAAGCAACTGACACACTCAAAGCAGAAGGAACCTCAATGGCACAACCAATGAAAGACAACAATGCTCTTCTCCAAGCATGCAAGCAATAATGCATAAAGAAGACGTTTCAATAAAGTTAACTAGTTTTAGACTAAATGTGTAATAGTTAGCTATATACAAAAGATCAACGGTCTGTGTTAGATCTGATCCTTAGAATCAAGGGTCTGTCTTGATTCTAAGTGAGTATAAATATTGTGTAAACACTTCATTGTAAGTGTGCTTTTTGATTGAGTTTCATTTGTAATCGTTTATTTGCAAAAGCTTAATACAACAGTGTTCTTAAAAGTATTTTTTCTATTTACTCGATTATACTTGTGTAGTTGTTATTGTTTCCACCAATTTCAACTAAGAACAGAACCATCTTGTACTTTCACGATCCTACATTGTTATCTCAATTTTACTACTTTAGTATTAATTTCTTGAAATGTTATACACCAATTCATCCTTAAAAGCATAAATTACTTCTGTCATGTTACCATCAAGGTTACCAAACTGGCTATTTGTATTTTAGAGCAACTCGCTAACTAACGCGATTACTCGAGCAATAACTAAACACCTTCAATATCTCTAAGCATAGATAACTATTTTCCTTCGACAATCCAATCTAATGGACGTTGTAGAGGGATAGGAGAAATGAAGGCGCTCATGAAAAGTAAACAATTATTATGGGTGAACACGTAATAACGGTTTGCAGTACATCCGAATCCTAGCAAATCCTATCATGTAAGCAATAGCCATTATCTCTATGAAAATTTGCTTTTAACGTCAAAGCTCTGGAACGTCAATCTCAACTGTGTGGTTGAAGATGGTTACTAAATCAATAAACTTTCTTTAAGTTCAAATCTATTTCGTGTTTCTCTACAATGAAGCTTAAGTACCCTCACCTCTTTTCTGATTCAGTAGCCCTCATCAGTTGAATTTCGGGGACGAAATTCCTTCAACTTGGGGATACTGTAACATCCGTGAAATTTGCGTGTAACAATTCTTATTTCATTTTTTGTGCAAGAATAACGTCTCGACTCATTATTTCTTGTTATATCATACGTGTACATATTGCCGTGCCAATTATTATTTCAAACATTTATACGATTTGAAGTTTTTTTTAAGATTTTATTTCATACCTTCACATATTATATATTATTGTAGATAATAAATTAATAAAAATATGATATTATATATATATATATTTTTATAGAAAAATATTAACAATAAAATAAATGATGATAAATATATTTTTATAAAACAAAATCATAATTAAATGTTAATGTGACCTTAAACCCTCTCTATTTGCTTTGGACCTCCCCCATTTGAACCCTTTCTCATCTCTTGAACCTTGGACAAAACCAAACCCAATTTTGATTCCAAGAAAATCAAACACGTTCAAAGCACCAATCAATCCCTATAAATCCGGAGTTTTAATTCTCCCAAATCAATCACCAATCTAATTAAGATCATTTGAGGCTCGAAATCATTCAAATTGATAGAGTATACTCGTTTTTGAAACCCGATTTGGAACCTTTGGTCGTGGGTTTTAAAACCCATAAATAATGTTCTAATCTCGTTCAATTTACAACTGTTAACGCATCCTAATCGTGAGTATCATCTTATAAATACCGGCTTCACTCGCAAATCCAAATTCTAACTCGAATTCACTTCTCATTTCATTCCTTTCTTTCTCTCGTTTCTCGATCGGTATCACGGCTCCCCAACGATTTTGATTTCAAGCTTCGTGTTCAAGGGCGACTCTAGGTAACCATTACTTGTTGATTTTACAATTCTCTGGTCTTGATCTCATGTAATCGATTTAGGGTTTTGGTAGTGGGGAGAACTATGTTGCAATTGTGTGTTTAAGGAAGGAGAAAAGCAGTCGAAATCACGTTTAAGTATTATAACTCTGGTTCTTTTATCACATCAGGGCAATTGCCCAGCGGATAACACTCATGGGGCACCTAGCAGAGGTCACGGGTTCTAGACCCAGCCCCTGCTCGATTTCATTGTTTTTATTTTTTGCTCCTACACACACATGATGCATGAATTGTTCAATTCAATGTAAACCTATGTAAATAATTTGGTTAATAATATAAGGTTTCATCTAAAATTTTTTTTTTGTTAATTTAAATAATATTTTTTTGAGAAGTTCTTATAATTTTGTAAACTAAAACGTTTTAAATATATTTTAACCTAAACATTTTATCTAAAATGACATCAGTTAATGTTAATATCTAATTGTAAAGAGTATTTTTATTAACTAGTTTTAGTCGCTTTTGACATTGTCTTAATAATATAAATGCTACATTAATATATTTTATATATTAATAAATTTGCAAAAGATATAAGTTGTTGACACCAAGTTTTCTTTCACAAATAAAATTTATAAAACAACATTATTATAATATGATTTGTTACTTTAATTAAACTTGGTATCAACAAAGTTCGGGTCTTTAACACTCTCGTTCGTTCCAAAATCCTAAAATCTCAATCGTTCCGTTCTTGTTTTCTCTTAATCGTTTCTACGTATTAAAATATGTATAAATATTATTTAGGACTTTCTTAAATTCCGTATTACTACAAGTTACAAGATAAATCCCCCTGCTTATCAAGGTGAGAACATAGCCCCCTTTTCCTTTTTACTTTTGGGGTGAAACATGTATACATGTAACTTGATAACTCAAACCTTTTTTATCAAAACAAATTCTTAAACAAGTATTTCAACTATGTGTTTGATATTTGAACACTAATGATGACATTGCAATCATTAACTTGTTTACAAGCGTAAGGTAGTACTAGTATGGCCAAATAGCGGAAACCGATATAACAACGACATAATCTTTGTGTTGTAGATGCAATAACATTTCAACGACACAATCTTTGGGATTGTGGATGCAATAACATTTCAACGGCACAATATTTGGGATTATGGATGCAAATAACATAAAGGGTTGATTGCAATAAATTTTGTGTTGATATGTTTGCACATTTGATTGAATTTGTATATCTTTTTATACCAACTTACTTTGATGACTTATAAAAACTGTTAGGACATAGATTGAATGATACAACTTTGTAATAGTTTAGGTCTTATTGTCTTTATGTTTTTATGTAATTGTTTAGTTTTGTCTAAGTATAAGTACAAGTTCTGCTAGAGGCGAACTTGATAAGTTCTCCCAGTCTATTAGAGGCGAATTTGTTAAGTTCGCCCAAGCATCTTTGAAGCGAACTTGTTAAGTTCACCTATTGCAGAACGTGTGTCTATAAATATAGAGTTTACAGAGTCTGTTTAGAATACGAACGAATGAGAGATTGAATGAACAAGGATTCTGTAAACTATGTTTGGTGATATAAAAGAGAAAGTTTATTTACCTGCTGTTTCTATTGTCGATTGATATACAAAACGTTAATACTGTAGGATTCCGCACTCCGTGTTAATGAGACGTCCTGTCATGAGATCGATCAAAGATGAGTCATGTGGACCTAAAAGTGGTATCAGAGCTTTTGCTCGTGATTTGTGATTGATTCTTGGTGATTAGAGACGTTTTTGTGTACAATTTGACAAGAAATTGATCATTTTTAGAAGTTTTTGTATCCATGGAGTTTTCAAGTTCTTGAAGCTGATTTTACTACTGAATTCGTGGATTTGAAGTTGATTTTGGTGAATTTAATCCGATAGAAGTGTTCTAAATAAAAAAATACTAAATCCTACGGTTCAATTTCTTCAAATTCCTTCTAATCTGTGAGAAATGATGATTTTTGGTGCTGTTTGTTCGTGTTTGGGTTAAAGTTCTTGCTGAATTTGATTTAGCTGCTATAAGAGAACTTGCTGAAAGTTGTTGCAGACGAACTTAGCAAGCGAACTTAGTTTAAGCGAACTTAGTAGGCGAACTTAATCAGTGAACTTACTTGATTTCTTGGGTAAGCGAACTTATCAAGTTTGCTTGATATCAAATACGCTTGTTTGGTTGTGAAGCGAACTTATTATGTTCGCCTAGGGGAGTTTTGTGTTCAACACTTGGAAATTTTTTCAGAAAATGGCAAATATGGTGCAAGTGACTAATATGTTAAATTACGACAATGAGATTGATACATCTCAGAAACCGCCCAAATTGTTAAGTCTTGCAGATTATTCCAACTGGATAGATCGGTTTGATCAGTTCGTATCTTTTACTGATACAAGTTTATGGATTCCAATCTTGGAAGGTTATACGCATCCGGCATATACTTGGATGGGAAAGGATGATGTTCCTAAATTAGTATCTGCGTTAACCATAGAAGAAAAATTATTGTTTAATAGAGAAAAGAAGGCACTGGCTAGTATCTCAATGTCTCTTCCTAAAGAAATTTAACACAACTTTAAACAATTCAGAACTTCTCAATAATTGTGGTTGTTGTTGTTGTTGTCGTTGCCACCCTTCTTTAATTGTTTACAATCCTTTCGGAAATGTCCCTCTTATCCACATTCAAAACAACCCTTGGTAAGACCCGGTTGTTGGAAGGGCTGCTTGGCTTGTAATACCCCTTTACAGTCTTTGGCAGCATGGCCCACCTTGCCACACCACTGGCAATGATTTTTGTCATGAGAACCGAGGTTGTGGTAATTACATTTGCTACACTTGCGGTGTATCCTAGTATACCCACTCTGATGCTGACCCGAAAAGGTAGACTGGTTGAAGTTCTTCGAAGGCTTGTGCCTACGCTGTTGCTGTTGTGGCTGATTCGGCTGAAATCCCCTGTTGTTATTGCTACTGTCAAACTTCCTCTTGTTTTTGTCAGTAGACTTGGACGGTGACTTCCTGGGAGGTAGTGTCCCTTGGGTAACAGCTTGGTCCATCAGTTTGTGAGCAAGACGGATGGTTTGTTGGATGATAGTGGGGTTGGATGAAGTAACCATGCTCTGGATTTGTGGTACTAATCCACTGATAAACATTTCTTTCCGCTTGTAGGGTGGTGTGACCATGTGAGGACACATCCCCACTAGCTCATTCGATCGAATAGTGTAGAGTTCTATTTCAGAACCCTCCATTTTTAGATTCCAAAATTCTCCCTCGAGTTTCTGAATCTCATCCCTGGGACAGTACTCTTCCTTCATCATGTTCTTGAAATCTTCCCATGGTGATGCATTGGCCATGTCCAGACCTAGCATCTGGACCTGTGCATTCCACCATGTGAGGGCACGATCCTCTAAAGTTCCCGATGAAAATTTGACTCGGTCGGCCACAGGGCAGTTACACATGGAGAACACAGATTCAATCTTTTCAAACCGTCGGAGTAATCCGATATCTCCCTCAGCTCCACTGAATGTGTGGGGCTTGCAGTCCATAAATGTCTTGAAGGTACAGACATGCTGATTGTTCTGTGGATTGTTCGCTTGCCCTGCAATGTGTGCTGCTAAGGCTTCAGCAACACTGTCATTAATCAACACGGCCTGTTCGGCTGGTGTCAGGTTGATATTTCCACGACCACCGTTGCGACCTCCACGCCCACGTCCGGCCATGTTTCTTCATATTCACAAACACAAGAAATGAGTAAATACATCGCATATTAACATCATTCTAGTGTAAGCAAATAGAAGGAGATGTGTAAAGACATGCAGGTTTATGAATATAGTACAAGGCAAACTTAAATCATAAGGCCATAGAATAAATAACTCAACGTCAACAGTTCTCTAAGATTTTATTGGAATGGGAACATCCGTACCATTTAGGTTTTTATTTAAAACATAAAGAAATGACAAAATAAGATAAGATAGAACAGAATGGAATATCAAGCTCCACTACCGGCGGATGAGATGCTTGACTCATCAATATCCTCCTCTACCTCCTCAGGCTCATGATCGGGTACTTCAGCTGGCTCCAAAGCAGCTACAAGTTGTATATCTAACTCCCCAATTCTTTCCCGAGATTCTACCTCAGCCTCCTCGAGGACATTCACTCTAGCCTGTAACGCCCTTACCTCGTTCGCTAATGCATTATGTAAGTGGTCAGTGCTTGCCAGTTCTGCTACTAGCAAATCCATCCTGTGATCCGTCTGTTTCTCCCCTCTTAACAGACCTGTGACCACTCCTTCTGCATCTCTCATATTGCGGATCTATCGATCCATAGTTGCCACAAATACGGCAAAGGCTTGCTCCAAGTGGAAAGGTAGCAATGGTAAATGTGGTCCTGATGATGATGAAGCTCCAAAGTACGGTGATGGAACTCGTTCCCGTCTAACCCATTTGTTCAGTAAACCAGGGTACCAATCCCAGTCACTCCCATTCCGGATATGCATGGGCTCTCCATACACAATAGAGTCATCAATGGGCTAAAGCCTACGCCTCTTGGGCTCCGGTGATGCAATGGCAGGAATGTCATGCTCTTGAATGGTAGGTGGTGAAGATGGTGGTGTAGACATAATTCCTGAAACATAAAGAGTAAGTATCTATGTCATGTGTCTATGCCATGTAACTGACGTGTGTGGCTATAGGCTAGAATGCAGTCCTAGTTCTCTAAAACCATTGTCTCTAATACCAATCTGTCACACCCCCAAATTCCACTAACGGAGTTTTACCGTTTTGGAAGGTGACAAACCAGGATCTCAGACATCAGTTACTTCAAACGACACTATATGGGACTTGAAATTTAATAACGTAAAAGATTAAGGTTCATACTGTATATGCGGAAGCGTTAAACGAAAGTAAATGCACAAAACAACGCGCCCAAATCCAATTACAAACGAAATATAAAGATTGTTCAATAGATAATTATTTCAATTGAAGTCCAAGACACATGCATGACTTAATGTGATCCTTAGTGCCAACCTGAGAAAACATGAAAGAAAATGAGTCAACACTAGGTTGGTGAGTTCACAGGTTTCAATCATTTCATTAAAGCGTTTACGGATTATGTACATTCAATATATATATATCAATAGGTTGCATGCCTATATTCATGTTTTGCTAAAGCGCTCGCAACCAAAACTGAAAGTGTGTTTGTTTGTTTGCCTCCAGCCAGGTCTATCAACTCTGACTAATGTGTTAAGGTCAATGTAACACCCGTTCGACCTCCAATCGAGTTAGCGCGACTAACATGGGTGGGGTTTGTCAAACCCAGTAGTACTACCAAAATTACCTCGCTCATACCATATTAACGGTTCGATGTGTGTGAGGAATTTTCATGATAGTGTGTTACGCTTACCCTCAACACTGATATCATATGAATTACAACAACCCAAAAAGGGTGTGACATGTTATCTCCCCCAAATAAAAACAGTAAAAAGGGGTCGTAAAACTCACCTGGATTGAGTAGTGGATTGGATCACACAAGAGATAAGTTGGAACCACGAGTGTAAGTCTCGGACGACTTACATATGCCCTAAAATTATAAACACATAAATTAGGGACAAGTTGGGATTTGTGACGACGACATGGAAAGTTAAAATGTCTTAACGCATTCTAAGGATTTAAGAGTAGATGAACATGTCTACGGGAATAAAGATTCTTAATATAAAAATTACGATCGAAGCGTTACGTATCGTACGTTAATAAAGAATAATAATTAAACAAATACATAAATTCGTACGTTCGAGTCGTTTACAAAAATTAGGAAAATAATATAATTTAATATATTATTTTTAGGTTCGCAGGATTATCTAAATAATCATTTGTGTGAAAAAATAATAAATATATTATTTTTAACCGAGTATAATAAACGCGAGTAAATAATATAAACAATTATATTATTTTTAGTTTAAACGTCACGCAAAGTAATTTAAACAAGGTGAAATAATATAAAAATATATATTATTTAATAGTAGGAGTTACGGGTTGAAAATAATATAAACATATTATTTTAATTTGATAATAACATAAATATATTATTTTTAAAAGTGGGAATAATAATTAAAATAGGTTATAAATTCAAACCCGAGCCTACGGGTGTTTTCCTAGGCTAAAACACTTTAATATACTAATATATCAATATAGGGGTAAGTTTTTATATTAAATTAATACTAGAAAAGGCCCCAAAAATAAAATGCAGGAGACCGGACTCGAACCCGGGTCTCCTGCACACGAGTCCAGTGTCTTAACCATCTCCATCCGCTAGGGCATCGCGAACAAATCCGAGACAAAATGGTTTTAACATTCGGGTTTCTGTGATCTCCCTTCCATACACACCGCGATCGATCCCCAGCCCCGAATCCTTTGATTTTGATCGCGATAGGTCGAGATAGTATATGGGTTTTGTAAATCGAGTCCACACGAGTCTGTGGGTGGTTTTAAATTTCAAAAATAACAAGTTTAAATTCGTTTAATTCTCGTTTTAGAAACCGAAACCCTAGATATGAACTAAGAATCAATTTGATCGATTTGGATATTAAATCTCCCTGGAAACATGGGGCTTTTACTCAATCACAAATTTCGAATCTAACCATACACTTTAATTTCATTGAGGTCGAGTTTAGAGTCAAAACCCCCAATTCGTTTATGAACAAATCCTAATTTACAGATCTTGCAAAATTCGATGTTAGTTGATAGAATAAACATAGGGCTTTCAATGAGTGACTGATTGCGAAGTTAAACATGTGAGTTAATTGGATTATGATCGAGTATAGAATCAAAAGCCCCAAATTGGAATTCGTATGAACCCTAGATTAGCGACCTTGTTAAATTCGATGTTATAAGCCCTAATTTACATATGGCTTTTCATCAAGAAGTAAAAACAAAAGTGAGGATGTGTTAAATAACAAGAAACAGTTGTGAATTGACCGAGATTGACTAAAACGGTTACCGACTGTGACTAGCTTCAACTTCGGCGAGTCCGCTTCTTCTTCTGACTGAATTGCTGTGAGGGATTGCTTCTGAGTCGACCGTATAACGTGCGTGAGTGCTCAATTGAGAAATTAATCCATGATATGATCGAATTCCGTGATATGAATCCATTGTTGACGGTTACGGTTTTAATGGCTATAATTGGGTTTAATTCTACGTAATGATGGTGATAAAAACCCTAATGATGGTCGATTATTGCATTGATAGCTATATCCGTTATGAATTTGAGAGATTAATCTGTTAAGATTTCGAATTTGCAATAATTGTTGTGAGTTTGACTTTACAAAGTGAAACAGAACTCTCAATTCCTGACTTTGACTTTTCAGAGTCAACCTAAAAGGTTTAGGAACTTGACAAAACTAATCCCTGGAGTTTGAGATGCAGAACTGACAGAATTAGCCCCCGGGGTTAGATTTTGTTAACTAAGTTAAGATTTTACTGGATTTAGTTAGCGGGGTTAAGTTTTTAAGAGAATATTTAACGGGGTTGTTAACGTAGTTTGCTTGAAAAGTCAGATTGTCACATTATGATGCGCTATTCAAGTCTTTCAACCTTCCTGGTTTGTCTGCCGATGATGCCGCAAATGTGTATGAATTATTTGGTGGCAGTGATGACTCCAGTTTCTCAACCTGTGCAACTGTACCGATTGTAACTCCCGATTCCAATGCTTCATCTGCATCTGGAACTCATGATAGTGATAACATTGAAGGTGTTCATGTTGACGGAAATGACGCTCAAGCTAATCCTAACACTCGTGTAGGAAATGAAGCTCCAGATGATCCAATAAACTTTGAATCTTGTTCTTCTGGAACACAGGTTATGGGGGAGTTGAGCACGAACCTCGATTCAGAAATTCAGGAACCGAATGTACCAGAGACGAGAGTGCATAAGAATCATCCAATTGACAACATTATTGGTGATCCTCATGCCGGTGTTCAAACTCGTCATAGAACCATTGCTGAGAACAGTAGTTTGTACTCTGAGATACTTGACACTGGTGTCATGGATACATGTTTGCATGCTGTATTCATGTCCCAGTTAGAGCCGAAGAAGGTGAAGGATGCTCTCACTAACAACTGCTGGATTGAGGCGATGCAAGAAGAACTGTCTCAATTCCAAAAGTTGCATGTGTGGGATTTGGTTGACTTGCAAAGAGGCGTACAACCAATTGGAACAAGATGGGTGTTCAAGTGCAAGACGGATGATCGTCGTGTTGTAGTGAAGAATAAAGCAAGTTTGGTTATTCAGGGTTTTTATCAACAAGAGGGCCTGGAATACACAGAAGTATACGCCCCAGTTGCTAGACTTGAAGCCATTCGACTGTTTCTAGCTTATGCCTCCAATGTCGGCTTCAAGGTCTATCAACTTGATGTAAAGAGTTCTTTCCTGTATGGAAATGTTCATGAAGAGGTCTATGTCACTCAACCTCCCGGCTTTGAAGATCCGCATAATATCAATAAAGTGTATAAGCTCGACAAAGCACTTTATGGTCTTCATCAAGCACCTCGGGCATGGTTTTAGACATTATCAAAACATCTACTGTCAAATGGTTTCGACCATGGACAGATTGACTCGACCCTCTTCATTCGAAAAGCAGGAGGTGATATTCTTCTTGTACAAGTGTATGTCGATGACAATATATTTGGGTCTACAAATGAAGAGATGTGTAGGGAATTCGAACAGGTGATGAAGTCCAAGTTTGAGATGAGTAACATGGGTGAATTGTCGTTCTTCCTAGGTATGCAAGTCAGTCAAAGAGAGGATGACATTTATCTGCATCAAACTAAGTATGTGCATGACATCTTGTCAAAATACAAGATGAATGATAGCAGTACTTATGGCACACACATCCCTGTCAATCATGGTCTGCATCCAGACAAAGATGGTAAGGATGTGGATTGCAAATTGTACCGTGGAATGATCAGATCTCATATGTATCTCACAGCTTCAAGGCCCAACATAATGTTTGCTGTATGCTTGTGCTCAAGGTTTTAGTCACAACCAAAGGAGTCTCATATGATAGCTGTCAAGAGGATATTCAAATACTTGAAAGGGAAACCCCGATTGGGTCTTTGGTACTCAAAGCAGCAGTCATTTGACTTCAAAGCCTATACTGATTCAGACTATGGCGGTTGTAACCTTGATAGAAAGTCAACTTCAGGTGGATGTCAATTCTTGGGAGACTGTCTGGTTTCCTGGCAGTGTAAGAAGCAGTCAACGGTTTCTGTCTTAACATGTGAAGCAGAGTACATTGTTGCAGCTAGCGGTTGTTCTCAGATATTGTTGATTCAGCAGCAATTGAGAGACTACGGCTTAAACTTCACTCGAACTCCACTGTTCATTGACAACAATGCCACCATTTCCATCACAAACAACCCGGTGAAACATTCCAAAACTAAATATATTGAAATTCGCCATCATTTCATCCGTGATTTTGCTGAAAAGCATCTCATTGAACTTGTAAAGGTTCACACGGATGACAACTTTGCTGACCTTTTCACTAAGGCGTTTGATCGAACCCCCTTTGAACATCTTGTCAACTTGATAGGAATGTTCAATCCAGAGTGAAAACTTGTTTTTCTTAAATCAATTCAATTCATGAAAGTTAAAGTTTATATGTTTTAAGTTTTCTGTATAGTTCTTTTACTTTTCAAATATTTTACAAAAATCCAAACAAAATAGAAAATGGAGAAAATGTCAAAGTTATCTTGAGAAAAGAGGAAATGATAGTACATTAGTAATGATCTAAACGCCATAGTCTGCTCTTATGGGAAATGATTGCGTCATGGTTACTTGATTGTTTAAATTGTTGTGTTTTTAATGTGCTTATTTAAAAGTTATTTGAATTGTCTGTATGATGTAGGCGTCTTTGAATCACTAGTAGTGTGAAAACTAAATCTAGACTACAACTGTGATTTGAACCCATGTATGCTTGTGTGCGTGTGTAAAAGAATACAAAAAGATCATTATCAGATAAAGGATGTAAGATTTTAGCAAATATTTTCTTAAGAGACCAGTTTCGGGTTATTTCTTTAGCACAATTACTGCGGTTCATCTCACTTCCCATACTCACAAGTATGCAATGAGAGATTGAATCAAGACATGTCTTTACATCAACCGTTGAGCATGTATTCACCCTTGAATCATACCTGATTCATTGAAATTAAATCCAGATAAATGTTGGATTACCTTACCTAAATAGTCAGACTCCATATCTATTAACCTGAATCATCATATGATATTCATAATAGAAAATCCAATCAAACCAAGACATCTGAATCACTCGATTCTGAATCTTATGATTCTTGATAATCCTTATGGATTCTACTTAATTTTTTCTATGCTAAACGATATAACTTCATTTTGGAGATTTGAAAATCTTTGGGAAAATCTTAGATGCCTTGAGATAGTGCAATTTACATTTTTGTAGCATATCAGTGGGGTACACGTTGTATATCTTAAAATTAATACCTTAACACAAAAGAACGTGATACAAAGATGCTTATGGTTTCAAATCTTATAATATTGCCAACTTGAATTACTTGTTTATGTGCTTATTACATATGAATAAATTGTAATCCATGACATGATCCCATACTCTTTGACGTTTATCTTGTATCGTTTTTGCTATAGTTTAGCCTGATATGATCCTCTGCTCGTGTCTTTGAACAAAAATAGTGTGTGTATATACTTGTATATTTCTATCTAGAAAAGATAAAAAAAGATTCTAAATTTGTGTACAGTTCAATTTTAATCAGAAAAGCCAAAAATATTTGTGTTTAACCTTCTTGAATTGACTTTGAATCCTCTTGATTGAATGTGTTTATCTTGTTCGTTATTTGACTTGAAATCTTCATAATTTGAGTTGAATGTTTGAGCACACAAGGGTCTCTGCGTACTTATTAAGTGCGCATGAGGTAAACCCTGCGTACTTAACAAGTACGTAAGACTTAAGTCATGCGTACTTAGTAAGTACGCAGGAGTTAAGTCCTGCACACTTAACAAGTACGCACGACCAGTTTGTTTTGGGTATATATACAGCAGTTAGAATTTTTCTTGGGTTTCATCTCATTTTAAACGTTTCACACTGTTGAATACCTCCTGCTCTTTTTCACACAAGATTTTCGTGTGTTCCTAAACGATTTTTCATCCCGATCTTCGTTTCATCTTCACCTTAATCCTCTTTGGTGAGAATCTCAGTCCATTCCACCCGTTACATCTCCGCTTATTGACAGATTCTTTATGTTTTTGATAGTGAAGCTTTAAACGATTTTTGTTGTTCTACATGAAAATTTAGACCTAAAACTTGTTATTAGTCACTAATCGAAGCTTATTGACTCCAAAATTATTTGTATCAGGGTTTGATTTTGCTTTTGACCACTTGTTTGACTGTAGACTACTGTCGGACCAAGGCTAGGTCAAAATTGACGAGTTTAGAAACTCCTTACCGTTGATAGTGGTTCCATAGGTCCTAATCATGTATCTCGATCTTATGGTGACCCTACTCTACAGCAATGCCTCACATCAATTGAATTTTGAAATTTGAAATTTGGCTAAGTGAAAGTTCCTGCACACTTAACAAATACGCAAGAAGTAATTCATGCGTACTTGCTAAGTATGCAAGAACTAACCCCTGCGTACTTGCTAAGTACGCAGGAAGGACACTTGTGAAAAATTTCTAAGTCTGAAATTCAGTTCGTTGTGTAGTTGCTATATCACGTCATGTTTGATTCATTTCCAATGATGCTTCTTGTTCTTATTGTGTTTATTGTTTGTTTTTGCAGTGATGGCTCGTGCATTTACCAGTGAATTCTATCTACTGGCTCTAGTGGAAGGGTGCTACACTTCAATATTGGGAGATTATAGACTTCCTGAACCGATTGAAGATCAGCTATGCCATCATTGCTAATCCTATTGTCTCAAGACCGTATCTGGAGCAATTGTGGGAATCAGCTGATCACGACTGTACAGTAACCCCAAACGTCATTAGGGCTACTGTAGTAGGTCATGATATTTCTATTTCTGAAGACACCATCAGACGAATGCTACAGTTTAGGGACTTATCAACTGGTCCGGTGAGTTACCCTGACTACTTCGTTGATGGATGCTGGAGACAAAGGATGGGGTATGTCGGTACCATGGACTACTCCTCGTACAAGAAGATGTGGGTACTTGATCAATGGCGTTACTTCATGCACGTCATGATTATGTGCCTGTCTGTTAGAAAGGAGAGAAAGGATGCCATGGGGCATGACTTGGCATCTGCAATGGTTGCCCTCTCTTAACAAGGGTTATAACTTTTCAAAATATATCTACAAGTCTATCACCGATCAGATCAATGCTGCTGATAGGTTTAGATTTCTATTATACCCTCGGTTCGTGCAGCTGTTGAATGATGATGATGTACCTAATCTACCGGCAATTGGAGAGAGACTTCAAGTCAAACGGGTGGCCCAGAGAGTTTTCTCAGAGTTCTTAACGCCATGCAGTGTAGAACGTACCCCTAAGCATACTCCACTCTTTGGCCACCTGATCAATGAAGCATATGTGGCCCCTCCTGACCTCAGATGGTATAGTGCCGAGTCTGAGCCTGAACTCAGTCAACACAGTGATGAACAACAGGAAGAAGAGGAAGTTGGATCTGAAGATGAAATGTCTGAAGAAAAGGAGATGAAGAACAGGGAGTTGGAGGTGCTGAAGATTCCGACTCTGAATCGACCGAGTCAGATTCCTCTGATTCTGATGATGCACTGTCCCGGGCATACCCAAGAAGATTGACGAAGGTGACCCTTCCCTAGTCATCTTCCAAGAGAAAACGACAAGAGACTAGCAGTGAATACGCCCAATTCTGATTTGGACGCTACTATACAGAGACTCAGAAGAGAAAGTATAAATAAGCAACGGGGGGATAGGCCGCAACAAGCTATCCTTCGTGAGGTAGAAGTCAGTGCTCAGAGGTAAGCACGTGTAACGGCTGTGAGTACTGATTCCACTTCTACCTCACCTTCATAACAACTTTACAGGCGACAACGGAGTAGGCCACGTGTAACACCTGAAGTGGCTATCACTGCTATCACAGAAGAGGTTCCTATGATAGTGTCCCTCCTTGTACCATTTGTCCAAATGGAGGTGAGAACTCTAATTTTAACTGATTCTGTCACCATCACCCCTACCACCATCCAATCAATGACCATCCCTACCTCAATCCCCACAACCACTCTTCAACACATTAGTGAACCATTTCATGAGTTAGATTTTAGTCATGGATTTGATTTCGATGAAATATTCACCTTCCCAACTAATTAAGCCGAAGCATCGTCTTCCAGGGGACCTGATCCTCATGATACACAGATCACTACCCTAGAAACTCAGGTCATGAGTCTTCTTGAAACGGTACGGAAATCAAGAGAAGAATCTGACAAGCAACAGGGCCAGATCAACTCTTTGATTGATGAAGTAGCCACGTTGAAGAAACAGAGGGCGGCTGATGAAAAGCAGTGGTTAGAGCATGACACTATGGTCAAACTGGTATGTGATATGGCCAAGAAGCTTGCTGCTCAGGGGGAGAAGTTGAAGGAGCTGTTGGAGAAGCAACAACCTAAGCCTAGCAGTGAATAGGCTTGTCACTTAGTTGATCTGACTAAGGGTGATGATTAGGACAAGGATCCTAAAGCCTTGGGCGATTGTTCCCATTTCTGCCGTACTTATGGCTAAGGGGGAGTCCACTCAGAGTGAAGGTGGAGGTGATGCTACAGGTGATAATAAAGGAAAGTCAGTGGCTGACATTCTTAAAGATCTATCTGATGACGTGTCGGATGATGTGATCTTATTCTTAGAGCCAGACTATTCCAAAGAAGCACATATCGAGGCTCTCTATAATCTGGATGAGGGAGAGATCGACTCTGGTGACAACTGGGATGAGGAAGATGATGATGTGGTAATCGAAGTTCCCAAGGGTGACGGGGAAGGAGAGTATGAGTTTGAAGATGGAGAGATCTTTGAAGTTCCATCCTTTGAATCTCATCTTGACACAGGTTCAGTCGAGCCTGCTAGTACTGTTGAGGTGTTGACTAAAGCCTCCCCTGTCGACCCTACACCTGTGGATCTAGAGGCACAGAAAGACAAACATATGCCTGCAAGTTCATCGAAGGATCCAACACCTGTCTGGCAAAAGACTTCAATCATAGACAAACACGGAGCAACATGGATGATATTAGCTTTGAAGTTCGAGGAGGATAAGAAGTTGTTTGCAATCAAGCGAGTTGGGAGGGTTCAATACTTGAAACCAACCAACGAAGCTTTCAACTC
This sequence comes from Smallanthus sonchifolius, assembly GCA_023525975.1. NCBI lineage: Eukaryota > Viridiplantae > Streptophyta > Magnoliopsida > Asterales > Asteraceae > Smallanthus > Smallanthus sonchifolius. Next base: position 62,008,620 of record CM042019.1, on the reverse strand, counting down.
CTTGCCAAGATACGACCTCGTGAACCTAGTAAACCGAGAGCTGCTGGGTCACTCAAATCACGCAGTAGCGATGGGTTTGTGGCAGGTTCTATAGGGAGAAGTAAGATCTGGGAAATTCAAAATGTTTATGCCTCAAATGCCCAAGTGAGTCAGTGATAAGAACGCTAGTCATCCTGTGACTAAGAGAAGCTTAAAGAAATTGGTATACAAGCCAGTGCTGTGTGAAACCAAGATTCCCTTGACCAAGTTATCTCAGGATATCCTCGGTAACATATGGTACTGGTATGTAGATCCTAAATCGGGCGAGGCAGTGGTGATTGGAAAGGTGTGGGCCGATAGTGGAAGCTTAGTGCCAAGGGAACTGATCAGAGTGTTTGATGAAGTCTGCTTCATTAACTTCTCTGTTAATGATTTGGAGGCGCTAGCTGACAAGTACTGCATGTACACGGACGAGTGGACAAAGTTCCTTACTTATAAATATGACAAGGTGATCAAGTTCTGCCTTGACTACAAGAAGAAGATGGAAGCTAAAGCTGGGGAGCAGTGAAGACCGAAGACAATCCATAGCTGTTGTCAAGGGGGAGTTTGTTGAATCACTTTTGTGTGACAAACACTCTGGATAGTGTCTTAGATTTTGTACTTGTCTTGTATGTATTAGTTTTTATATGTTAGTGTCTGTATGTATTAGTTATCGAGTTATCATTTCTAATGCATGTTATTGTTGTATAATTTCTCTAAGTGTTTTGCGCACTTAGCATGTGCGCAGGAATTACTTCCTGCGTACTTAGCAATTACCAAGAATACTCAGCGTACTTGCTAAGTATGCATGAACAATTTGTCATGCGTAATTGTTAAGTGTGCAGAGATCAGGTCTAGTATAAAAAGAATAGGTTGACAGAATTTATGTACGCAGACATTTGCACTCAGTAGTATTCTCTTTGTAACCTTCAAGTTTATAATAGACGGATTTTGAAAGTGATTTCATTGTCTGTTTACTTTGTGTTGCTTGATTCTCCACCTAGTCACGGGCATTCCGCACTCGGTCCGACTAGTCACACACCCACACGTAACGATCCGAGACACCCGGGGACCTACAGTACGCAAGGCTTTTGCCCTACGTACTTATCAAAGGGGAGTTTGTTAAAGAAATTCCTGTGACAAGCACTCTGAAGATTATTCTTGCTTATGTAATCTCCAGAGCTGCTGTCAAGGGGGAGTTTGTTGAAGCAATTCTTGTAACAAGCACTCTGAAGATTGTTCTTGCTTATGTATTGTCTTTATGTACATGTATTTGGATTTCAGCATCTGTATGTATTGGTTTATCGAGTTGTAATCATGTTCGTAGGTACTTGTCATTATAATTATCCTGTTAAGTGTTGTGCGTACTTACCAAGTGCGCAGGTTGCCTAACTTGCGTACTTAGCAAGTACGCAAGAGCATTGTCTGCGTACTTGCTAAGTACGCATGAACAAAGCCTTCCGCACTTAGCAAGTGGGCAGGCATCAAGTCTGTTAGTATATATAGTTGTTTATTGAAGTTGACATGTACGGTCTCATTCTATAACTTGTAATCGGCTGATATTGATAATATACAAAATTTTAAAGTGACTCTTGTTTGTTGTCGGCTTACTTGTTGTTGTCGATACTCCGTCTAGTCACGGGCATTCCGCACCCGGTTCAACTAGCCAACACACTTGCATGTGATGATCCGAGACACCAGGAGACCTACAAATGTTGATCACCTCGGTCATCCTCTCTATCCACTTAAAAGTGGCAACAACAAATTTCCGTCCATCATACTTCGGCGGGTCACACCCCCGAAAGGACTTATAATTGCAACCTCGAGTTGCCATTTCATAGTCAGAATCGTCACTATCAGTGACTTCAGTTCTCTTGCTGCTTCCCTCTTTCTTCTCTTTCCTCTCTATACCAAACTCTTTAAGGGCCTCGCCCAGTGCTTCCGGTAGAACTTTCTTCAAGATTAAAGTAACCTCTACCACGATAGCTTATTTCATAATCGGTTCCAAATCAATATCCTCGTTACGAGCATCGTCCTGAACCGACAAATGGTTTCCACTGTCATTAGGCTCAACGTGCACCTATTCAGTCTCATTGCAGGAGTGTTTACTTTCCTCATGTCGTGTTCGTTTACCTAGTCCCGATGACCAGGATGACCACAGTGCGACCACCTCTCTTTCCTCTAGCCATTAGTGTCTACTGCGAACAAAGATAGCTCGTGTTATCATGATATGTAATATTTTAGAATGTCACACCCCAACCAACTTCGGAATACGTCAGAGCGGGACATGTAGACTGTTCGTAAGCACATGATCAAACTAACATTTAATATTTCATTTAATTCAAATTCCATAACAATTGTTTCAAACAAACAAGAAATAAAGTACTTCAACAAAATTCAATTATTTTATTTATGTAAGTCCGCAAATCCTATGTGTAGCACCTTGAACATGATTCTCAAATATTAGCACCTGAAACATTATGAAAACAAAGTTAACTAAAATAGTTGGTGAACATACATAGGTTTTGACACCACAAGTAATATCAAGATTTTGTATACAATTTATATGAAACATGGTTTAATAAGGCAATTATGGAGAACCACTATAGTAAACCGGACGTATAATCAAACCTTGTGACTGTAGGGCATAACACCTAATGTTATCCAAATGTAGGGCATAACACTCATTGTTATCCAAATGTAGGGTATAACAATAAATGTTATCCAATGTAGGGCATAACAATAAATGTTATCCAATGTAATGTCAGCAACAATCACCCTACCTGGGTGGGTTTGTGAGACACAATAGATCTATCATTGTTTCCGTCGGCTTGTACAGAGTTCATGAATGTACTTGTCATGGATGTAGTTTAGCTGATAGTATTCAAGCATAAGGCACAAATAGCACACATGTTCAAAATGTAGAATTGTATAAATTGCAAATCGTTTCAAATGAAATCATGTTCCACCCCAAAGGTATAAAAATGTAAAAAGGGGCTATGTAAACTCACATGTAATAGTAGTTTGTATATCACACATACAAGATGTTGCACAAGTGATTAGCTAACCACAAGGTTAACCTATGATTGAATTATATAAATGTATCAATGACATGCACAAATGACTAGGGGAAATCATATTGCATAAAAGAATTGGGTGTGGGCTTGTTTGAGTGAGTGTGTACTTGTTTGAGTTTCAAATGATGGTTATGAAATTCCATGTAAAAGTTTGTGTGTAAGAAGATGTGGTTTCATTTGTGTTGTAAATAATTGAATAGGTGTTAATATGAATAACCAATTTATGTACTTTTGTTTATAATAGGTAAATAAATGTATAATTAATTTATTCTAGAATATAAATAAATGAAGAATAGTAAGTTTGAATAAATGGAAAATTGGGTAAATAAATAAACTCTTTTTATTTATTTAGTTTAGTTATTAAAACAAAAGTGTTTCACAAGAAATAACGGTCTAATTATTTTGTAATTAAACAAAGATTTGAAATAATAAATTGTTTAACGACGTAAATAAATAAAACAAAATTTTCTTTGGAAATTAAAGTTTTATTTAGAATAAACAACCAACCATAATTTATTCTTGAATAAAAGAATGAATTTTTGTGTTAAAAGTCTATAAAAGAAGTTAGGATAAAAGGTCACTAAGGCATGGGTTTATAATCATTAGTTTGTAAAAAAAATTAATTGTTTTATTTAATTTATGTTTTATTAAGGTTTTAAACAAAATAATTTCTTTTTCCTTTAAGAACTTGTCAATTTATTTATTAAAGCAAGCTTGGATTTTATAGATTTTACAAATTTATTTTTATAAATCACTTTAGTGTAATAAAATCTTTTAAAAAAAAATATGCGGACCACCCGGCTCGAACCCGGGTGGTTTCGGTGGGAGAGGGCGCGCGCGACCACTAGACAAGTGGTCTGCTTGCGTTATGAGACTAGTCCAACAATGCTTTAACATGGAAACAGAAAAAGGGTCGGGTCTAGTACTATTAGGTACGCAAAAAGGCAGATGTATGTGGGTTTCGAGCCCACGCCACCTGGTTCGGCGGTGTAATGACTTACTGGCTGGACCATGTGGTTTCGATTGGTCAAATACAAAAACCATTAAAATATATGTGTTTAGTAAATCAGGAATTAAATCCCAAATCAGGTTTGCGTATAATCGGTCTAGAACCCTAACTCGAAATCGAGCCTGATACCCTCTGTCATCAAGAATTGATAGAGGGCTATTGGTTAGCATCTAATTACGAGTTAAAAGACATAAACCTTACCTGATTTGGTGGAATAACGAGTGCAAAAGGCTGGAACTTTGAATCAGATGCTCTTGGTGCTCGATCGAGGTCCCGAGGTGAAATGCCATGAGTTTAAGAGTTTAGAGAGTTTGTAAAACGTGTCGCGAAGGTAATAGGTTGGTTTTTATAGTCCAATTTCACGGAAAACGTACACTTGAGTTTGAAATCGTTCGTGTAACGTTGGAAAAGGTTTGAAACGCCTACGGGGATGATTTCCGAGTTAATTCGTTTGATTTCTAATAAATTGGATCATCATTTGAGTTTGATTTCGTTCGTGTAATGTTTACGCATGATCTGAGGCTACTAAACATGATTAAATCCGTGGACTGAAGCTGAATCCCATCGAGTTTGACTCTGGAAAGTCAAAATTGACGGGTGGGGTTCATTTGCTGTATTTGTACCCAATTAATTCCTCAATAGCATTCGGTTATGATCTCATAACGTTTTTGAAGGATCAATAGGCATTAACAACTCAAAATTTGAAGGTTTGAAACGTGAATCGACCGGTGTTTGACTATTGGAGTCAAAATCGCAGGGGGGTTCAATCTTAAGAAAATTCAAAAAAGAATAAGTGGGGTTCAAACCATTAGATGGGGGTTCAAGACCTATCTTTAATTGCTTTTAATTCAATTTAATTGTTTATAAAAATTGGTTTTATAAAATTTAAAAAAAAACTCATCATTAAATATCTCCCAAAGGATAAACTCCATTTTTTTATAAAGTCATAATTTGTATAAATGGTTTAGCTAATATGATCAATAACTACATAAATATTTATAAATAATTAGATAAATGTATATGTAAAAAGGATGTAAATACATCGTTAAGCTTATAAATTTTATTTTTGATTTAATTTTTTTTATAGTATAATATATATATATATAAGTACATATGTTAAATATATAATATGGAATTGCAATATTGAAACTTTGAATTGATATATGTTTAAAATAAAAAGAATCAATGTGTCATTTTGTGATTAGCAAGTTCAGGATTGAAATGAAATGTCATTATTGTATAATAAAATAATATTAGAAAATCATGGTTGTTACATAGAACACCTGGAGTAATGTAAATTACTAATTACAGAGACCGGTATGAAATTACTAATTTACTTTACTTCTCGGGTTCTGAACATCTCCTTTCAGAGTAACATTTGCATTCAAGTTCAGAGTTTCTACTATAAGGCACATGCTATCTACTGTCTACTGTCTATGTTAAGGCATGTACTAGGTACTAATTATGCTAAAACATTTACTGTCTACTATCTGTACTAAGGCATTATTGTCTATGTTCTATGTTAGGACATTGACTACCTTCTGTCTACTATCTTTCCATGGACGGGCTGCTTTGACTGACATTCCTTTCCTTCATTTCCTTTGTCCCATTCTCAATTTAAGTTCAGACATTATCACAAATGTCTGAATCTCTCAAACTATGGCTCTGATACCAACTTGAAACGCCCCAAACGGGTACATCTCATAGTTGGCACAAAATATAACAAACATAGTTATTAAATGGAAATCATAATCTATTACATCGGAAGTCTTTAAATTAAAACATTCAACAAACGATAGTGTAAATCATTGTCTATAACATGAACTATCAGGATTGGAAGTGTCAGTCTTCAATGCTGCAGCCCGATGTCCATGCTATCCAGCCCTCACGGCTCTCTTACTTCTTTTTCGCTTTGCCTTTCCTACCTGTCATGCATACAAAAAGTCAGCTAACGCTGTTGAGTTCTATCTTTACTTTAAACTGTAAAACTTTCTTTTTGGTAGCTAATTTTATAAAAATAAAATAAGCTTTACTTTCTCTTTCTTTGAAAACACTTTAACTTTACTTTAAAACTTCATAACGTTACAATTATAAAACTATTACGTTACTGTCTATTATTAAAACTTTAGCTTTAAAGAAACCCGCCAGGGTGTCCTCATGTACTCTGTCTGACTATCGTTTCACTTGTACAGGACAAGTGACTTTATCACACTTTAACTATGACATATGGATCATGGTCTGAGAACCAGATCCCTTTCTCGCTTACACCTCAGGGTAAGACTTTTACCTTAGCGCTGCCCACACCTCAGGGTGGGACTTTCTTTCTCGCTTGCACGTCATTGCAAGACTCCTTTAGCATTGCCTACACCTTAGGGTAGGGCTTTCTCGCTTACATCAAAGTGTAAGACTCCTTTAGAATTGCTTACACTGAAGTGTAAGACTCCTTTAGCATTGCTCACACCTTAGACTGAGACTTCTACTTTAGCATGTCTGCCAGACTTCTACTATGCAACTACTATGCAATGCAATTACACTATTACACAAGATAGAAATATATAATCACATAACTTTCAAAAAGACAAATAGCACACGTTAACACATAAGCATATAACATGGTATCTGTCACTGTCACTGTCACTGTCACTGTCATTGTTGAGTTGTACCTCCTTTATCGTTCTTTACTTTAACTCATTGTTATCTTTCAAAAACTTGTTTAAAAGATAATACTATACTCTTTAACCCTTTGTCTTTCATTTTATAAAAATATATAATTCTTATAAAACATTCTTTATCTTTGAAAACTATCTCTTTAACAGTATGCATGCCAGCCAAAAAATCGTTTAGGAAAAGGGGTAATAAGAACTCACCTGACTTCTACTGTGTCTATCTCACTTAGCACGGAAGCTTCAAGCTAGGTGTGATGCAAATATATCTGTTTCAAGAGTCACGAACGGAACAAGGTTATAACCTACATATCTCATCAGAAAACTCATATGTCCGAAATCTTTTCCGGTCGAAATCTATTTCTACTGAAAACTCTAATGTTTAGAACTATTTTCTATTAATGGCTTTTCCGTTTGAAAACTTTTGTCCGAGAACTGTTTTGTTCGAAAACATCTGTCCGAAATCCTTTTCTGTCCAAAATACTTTTCGTCTGAAATGTTCTGTCCGAGATACTTTTCGATCGAAAATTTTTGTCCGAAATCTATGGTGTCCGACATACTTTTCGGACGTATCAGAGTTTTCGGACCATTCATGTAAATTTCGGACGATTCATCTGTTCTTGATCAAATACTCCGTTTTTGATCCAAGTTCCAATCTTTTTATGTCTAAAACTTATATCCAGCTTCGATGAAGCTAGATACATACTTTTTAAGCTAATGTATACGTAAAAATCTCATCTTTGATTGAAAAAATCATATAAACCCTAAAACCCACTTTCAAACTAAAAACTGATTCTGAGAGCGATATGGTACCTGTTTTAGTATTGATCCTTCTTCTTTGATCCTCTGTAATGCATGGAAATAATCTTGGATTCAAACGGTAAGGTCTCGGGTGAACAATGAAGCTTTCTCTCTCTACTCTCTCTCTAGGATGTGGGTGAAGGTGATGAAGTGGGAAGGGTGGAGAAAATGGTTAAGGTTTTATCCCCCCCCCCCATCCCCCTTCGCTTGCGAAAATGGAAGGGTGGAGAAAATGGAAGCATATGACACAAATCTAAAGCACTTAATCTTACCTGGAATGATTGAGAGATGAGGGTTGGGTTTCGAACCCACGCCATCTAGTTAAGCGGTGTAATGTCTTAACCGCCTGGATTAGATGGTTTCGCTAGTCAATATGGAATCCAGAATTTAATATACGTTTGTTCGAATGAAGCACAAACCCAAATCCGTTCATGCGAAAATCAATCAAACCTAGACTCAAATCGAGATCGATTCCCTCTGTCATTAGCAATTGACAGAGGGCTTTTGATAGGAATGGAAAGACGAATCTAAAGCACTCAATCTTACCTGGAATGGTTAAGAGATGAGTACGAACGACAGGGAATTCAGACTTGGTGTTCTTCATGCTTGATCGAGCTCTAGAGGTGTAATGAAGTGCGTTTGAGAGTTTAGAAAGTTCATAGAGGGTAATATGTCACACCCTAACCGACGGCGGAAACGTCGGGGTGGGACATGTAGACTGTTCATAAGCTCATGGTTTGCTAAAGTTGTAATAATTAAACAGTAAATTTCATTTCATAATGCAAGTGATCATTTACATCATTTACAAGAATTTAAGAATACATGAATCTCCATATTAGAATTTAAGACTAGGTCCTCAACCCTAAGTGAAGTAGCTTGAATCTTAACTCAAACAACTGTACCTGAAACATGATAAAATGAGAGGGTCAACTATAAATAGTTGGTGACCTTACATAGGTTTTGACACCACAAGTAAAGTTCAAATGGTTTGTGTACAATTCATATGATGCATGGTTTATTAAGCATTTATGGAGAATCTAAGTTAAGCTAGTTGCACAAATGAAACTTTGTAATTGAAGGGCATAACAACACATGTTATCCTAATGTAGGGCATAACAATACATGTTATCCTGATGTAAATGTAGGGCAGAACAACACATGTTATCCTAATGTAGGGCATAACAACACATGTTATCCTGATGTAAATGCATTTTGTGTTTGCACGTGTATGTCATGTATATGCAGCCTTAACAATTAGCATTCAAGCATAAAGCATAAATAAACACATATGATCATATTGTAGAATTGTACGTGTGTAATTGCAAATAGTGTTTGAATGTAATCATGTTTCACCCCAATTATGTAAATAAGAAAAAGGGGGCTATGTAAACTCACTTGTATCAAATGTAGTGGTTAACACGAGCTTTGGGTAGCACAAGTGATTTGCAAATCACTAGGTTTGACCTAAAGTGAAATGAACCTGAATTAATAATGTGCACAATGTCTATGGTAGAGTGTAGGTCGATGTACTAGTCGGATTTGTTGATTTTGGGCCACTTTGACTTTGGGAGTCAAAGTTGAGCATTTGGAGTCAAAATAGGGACATGTGGTTTCAATTCTTGTCAAATTGTTCAATTATGAGGGTAGGGATTCATGTTTTAAGGTTCCAAAGACTTTGGGAAGGGACATTTATAGACCAACGGATGTACGAAAACTAAGGGATTATATACATTCAAAATTGCACACATATATATATACATGATTGCTTGGTTGAACACAAGAATAGGTTTTATTTGTTAAATTTGTAATATGTATGGTCACTTTGAAAAGTTTTAGATTTCTCAACATTAGTATGGATTTAAATCCTTTGAACGTACCAAAAGACATGCTTGTATTCAAATTATATTTTTGTTTGTAGCATCACACAAATACATGAAAATCAGAGATGTTACAGTATCCCCATGTGGAGGGAATTTCGTCCCGAAATTTATCTAGTGAAGGTTACTGAATCAGGAAAGAGGTGAGGGTTTTGGGTTCTCAATGTGTTATGACGGTTGGTTTAGGGAGTATAATTGGTGCCAAGACACAGATTTTGATATTCCATGTCGGATATGAATGATGATAATGAATTCAGTTTTGAAGCGGATTTAAGGGGTAAAACTGTCGAATAACAATTTAGATTCTAAAGGTGAAATAAATTACTTGGGTTGGATTTGATGGAAATTTGATAATCAAGGTTTGATTAAGGTGTAGTCTAATATGCTCAAGAATTGTCAATAGATAAGAGATTTCACAAACATTGACCCGTTAAACAACATAAAACTTTACGTGACACGGATAACACTACTTCTGATAATATGACAAAGACACGTATATATATGAAGTACCAGCGGCGTATCCACCATGCCTTTTTCATATCTCATTAGTTTCGTTATTATATATCAGGATAGGTTTTATGTCATAACACATGACAAAATTTGCTATGTTTTCCATACGCTGATTTTTATAATTACGTGTGCACCCGTAATTATCCAAATTGTCGCATGGTCCACATAGTTCATCCCATTGTGTGTGGGGTCCAGTGGGTAACACAAAAACACTTAATCCGTAACTATTGCTTTCACGTATGTGTTGCTAACAAGTAACTATGTCCATAGATAGTAGAATCAATCAGGTACTAAAGAGTAATAACGTGGCATAATTTAGGGATCCATAGTTTCCTCGTGTTTGAACAAGAATACATCAAACCCCAAGTAGCTTTCATGGATAAGGTGACTAATCATGTCTTGTGTACGATGTATTAAATTAATTGCAACAATGTAAACAATCTAATTCTGTGTATAATGTAAACACTCATGTTTCTTGTATGATCTAGTGTTGTGCATGTTGTAAGCAAATAGGTTTCAAGTATAGTGTGAACAATTTGATATCATGTTTAAGCAAATATATATAATGTGATCACTCTAGTATTATGTATTTTGTGAATGTTTATTGAGTGTCATGCGTATCGAAAACTATCGGATTTTGTAAGCGATCGGGTGTGTTACTCGGCGTTCATCCACGATGTAGGTAGATGAGTCTTATCTTTTAAATTCGTTAGTGCTTATATGGGCGGTTAATGGCAAAATGATTTACTTTCTTGAAGTTGGCTAGCAAGTCCAAGTTTATAGTGACAAACCGAAGTAGGTATAAATAGTTTCGATAATGACCAAAATAACATACAGGATTACAATACATAATTCATTCTAGGCTAGATCCTTATTCGACTCCATCTTGCATTAGCTTCAATTGGTTTCATTTTCTGCCTCGGCATTGTCTTGAGTTTCATTAGTGTTTATGTTGAAGGCACGCCCACGAGCACCACCCTGGTTTGTATTGGTTATCCTTGGGCATTGGTTTTTGAAGTGATTTGGATTACCACATTCATAACAAGCACGCCCATTAGTAATGGCTGGAACAACTTGATTGGAAACTTGTTGATTGGCTCGGTTCCCTTGGTGGGTTTGACTACCAGGTGGTCTGGATTGACAAGTGTTTGCTACATGACCATACCTTCCACAATTGGCACATAGACGGCATGGCATGTTTGGGAAGTGGTGATAGTTTCATGTGTTGCACAGAGGGTTGTTGCCTGCATATGGTTTCTTATTCTGGTTTTGGGCTACGGGAGCTACTTGGTTGATTGGTACAGCAGGGGTGATGACAGCAAAGTTACGTTTCTTATTGAAGTGAGGAGGTTTGGGGTTGTCTTCCTTAGAGGGTTCAGAAGAGGTTGTTAGGTCAATGACTTTCTTGGTTCCTTTCATCGTTAGTGTACCCGCCTTCACGTGGTTATCGGTTAATGTGGCAGCTAAGCGAATAGCGTCTTCAAGAGTAGCTGGATTTCTTCCTAGGACTGTATCTTGGATTTTCATGGGTAGGCCACCGATGTACTTCTCAATACCCTGAGTCAGTGGAGTGACCATGTGGGGTACTACAAGGCTTAACTCATGGAAACGAGTTGTGTAGGCTAAACTTTCGCCACTGTCTTGGGTAAGATCCCAAAACTCAGCCTCCAACTTCTTCATTTCATTACGAGGACAGAATTCCTTGGTCACGAGTCTCTTAACTTCATTCCATGGCAAGGCCATGGTCGCATCCACACCCCGGTTCCTCTTCTCACCATTCCACCAAGTGAGTGCCCGTTTCTGAAAGACGCTGGTGGCATAGCGAACCCGGATATGGTCAGGGAAATCACTGTTGAGAAAAAGTGCTTTCAATGCTTTCAAACCATTGAAGGAGGCCCGTAGCCCCTTCGGTACCACAGAACTTGACGGGGTTGCATGAGTTAAAGTGTTTGAAAGTGCATGGGGGTAGGTTGGCACCACCACCACCACCATTATTAGCACTGCTGTTAGTGTCGCCACTGTTGTTATTGGCTGAGTGAGTTGGTTCACAAGTTGAGTGAGGAGGGCAGCAAGGTCATTGTTGTTGTGGTTGGTCTCGTTGGCGCGACGGGGAGGCATGCTATAGGTTTTAACAAAACAGGAGGGAAAGATATAAGAAGTTATGAGGATTTCTTGGATATAAAACAAAGGATAATTTAAAACATAAGTATTCACAGTTTAGATTGCACTCAACATGGATAATACCATTTGAATGCTACGACATATTAAGGTTAATAAACTTATATAACTTTCAAGGAGACACGCTTTAGCCTATAAGTAAACACTCATCCCGGGAATTCCCAGGAAAGCATACGGATCCCTCAGTTGATTGGGATTTATATGAAATGCTTTCCTAGACAGAAAACCTAGAATACAGGTGTCACTCTTCCGGATTGCATGTCTCCTCTACTAGTTAACAAAGTTTAAAACCCTAACGAGGTGTAAAAAGAAATTTAATAGACTTATGACGTTCCCTATGCTATGATGGTAATGACATAGAAGAAAGATTGAGACTTAGGATAAGGGTAAGGATATTATTGTTTTTAATTTATTATTTAGATGAGACCTAGTAAGTCATGAGATTCTAAGTAATTAACACATAATATATTAGTCATGCAGCATGTACCATATCATATAATCATAGAGACATGGCATAAATGGTGTCCTAAGGTTATAGTCTAGGTCAAAGGTATCTAATAACCTAATTCCCTATAACCAAGGCTCTGATACCAATCTGCCACACCCCAACTGACGGCGGAAACGTCGGGGCGGGACATGTAGACTGTTCATAAGCTCATGGTTTGCTAAAGTTGTAATAATTAAACAGTAAATTTCATTTCATAACGCAAGTGATCATTTACATCATTTACAAGAATTTAAGAATACATGAATCTCCATATTAGAATTTAAGACTAGGTCCTCAACCCTAAGTGAAGTAGCTTGAATCTTAACTCAAACAACTGTACCTGAAACATGATAAAATGATAGGGTCAACTATAAATAGTTGGTGAGCTTACATAGGTTTTGACACCACAAGTAAAGTTCAAATGGTTTGTGTACAATTCATATGATGCATGGTTTATTAAGCATTTATGGAGAATCTAAGTTAAGCTAGTTGCACAAATGAAACTTTGTAATTGAAGGGCATAACAACACATGTTATCCTAATGTACGGCATAACAATACATGTTATCCTGATGTAAATGTAGGGCATAACAACACATGTTATCCTAATGTAGGGCATAACAACACATGTTATCCTGATGTAAATGCATTTTATGTTTGCACGTGTATGTCATGTATATGCAGCCTTAACAATTAGCATTCAAGCATAAAGCACAAATAAACACATATGATCATATTGTAGAATTGTACGTGTGTAATTGCAAATAGTGTTTGAATGTAATCATGTTTCACCCCAATTATGTAAATAAGAAAAAGGGGGCTATGTAAACTCACTTGTATCAAATGTAGTGGTTAACACGAGCTTTGGGTAGCACAAGTGATTTGCAAATCACTAGGTTTGACCTAAAGTGAAATGAACCTGAATTAATAATGTGCACAATGTCTATGGTAGAGTGTAGGTCGATGTACTAGTCGGATTTGTTGATTTTGGGCCACTTTGACTTTGGGAGTCAAAGTTGAGCATTTGGAGTCAAAATAGGGACATGTGGTTTCAATTCTTGTCAAATTGTTCAATTATGAGGGTAGGGATTCATGTTTTAAGGTTCCAAAGACTTTGGGAAGGGACATTTATAGACCAACGGATGTACGAAAACTAAGGAATTATATACATTCGAAATTGCACACATATATATACATGATTGCTTGGTTGAACACAAGAATAGGTTTTATTTGTTAAATTTGTAATATGTATGGTCACTTTGAAAAGTTTTAGATTTCTCAACATTAGTATGGATTTAAATCCTTAGAACGTACCAAAAGACATGCTTGTATTCAAATTATATTTTTGTTTGTAGCATCACACAAATACATGAAAATCAGAGATGTTACATAATACACAGGTGTCAGACTCGTTTTATTGATCTAATTTCACCCAAAATGCAAAAATTGAATTGGAATTTGATTGAGGACGGTTTCAGATTAAATTTCAAATTCAAATCATTGAATTGTTATAATTGGATCATCAAACACATTCAAAACTGTTGTTATAACGTTTATGCATGATCATGATGAGTTAATACGCATGAAATCGAGTTTATTGTAACCAATTTTGCACCTGCTGACTTTTTAAAGTCAAAATCGGTGGAATGGGGTTCAAAAGCATGAAAAGGTTCAATTACTTAATTGAGGGGGTTCGAGATAGGGTTTATGTAGGTCCCAGGTGGGTGTGTGTCGGATCATGATCGTGTGGGTGTGTAGCCTAGTCAACAAGAGTGCGGAATCTTCGTGACTAGGTGGAACAATGTAAGGCGGCAAATGTAAACACAACAATAACAAACACTCGTACTTCAAAATACTCAGTCTATTATAGCAACCCTGTTTAACAATCACAAGTACAGACACTGAGAAATGACTTCTGGCTTGCTAGGTGTGTACTTGTGTTTGTGATTACATCCTGTGAAATGAGAAACAAGTTTGCCTATTTATAGACCCTGGCCAAGTACGCATGAACAGACTTCATGCGTACTTACCTATGTACGCTTGACCATTGTGTACTTAACAAATACGCAGGAAGACTTTCCATCCGTATTGGTTTAGTACCCAATATAAACTTACAACTTGAAATACAAACATCAAACAGTACAAGTTCAGACAAAAGTAAATTACAACTCGATCAACAGAAAAATACAAATACATACATAAACATAAAGACTGAAAAATAGATAAACAAAAGCTTCAGCATAGAATCCAGAGTGCCTGTCAGAAAGGTGCTTCTACAGACTCCCCCTTGACTGCAGCTCTAGATATCTTAAGTCTTTTCAAGAACCTCCAGCTTCACCTCTGCCACCCAATCCTGACTTGTAGTCAAAACAGAATTTGACTAGCTTGTTGTAGCGTGCGGTCAGGAGCTTCGTCTATTCATCTGTATGTATGTAGTACTTGTCCACCAAAATCTCCAGATCTCCAACCGGAAAGTTGATGAAACTAATCTCATCAAATACTCTGACAATCTCCTTTAAACTGAGCTTCTCAATCATAACAACCTCATCGGTTACTGGGTCTACATAAGTTCCCCAAAACATCCTGAGGAATTTTCCTCAAAGGTATGTGAGTCTCACATAGTACTGGTTTGTAGACAAGCTTTTTCAAGAACTTGCTTGTCAGAGGATGTCTCTCGGTTTTGTCTTTGACATGCTTCGACATTTGAGTCTTAAATATCTCGAAGTTCCCAGAGCAACCTTCTCTTTGTAGCGCCCCCCAAAGACCTTTAGCTACCGCGAACGAGGTTTCGCCGATAAGTTTACGGTTTGCCAAATTGACTAGGTCGTACTTGGGTAACGAATTAAAGGCTTCAGTTGTTGGTTTGAGGTATTGAACACCTCCTGCTCTCTTTATAGCAAATAGGCCTTTATCATCTTCGAAACGAAATGAAAAAATCATTCCAACAGCGCCATGCTTATCAGTATACTTTGATTTGTACCAGGCGGCTGGCTGTGGCTTTTTGAACCACTCTTGAGGAACCCTCCTCCAAGAGTTGCCACTGTTACTTGCTTCAGGAAGTGGGGTGGTTTGGGATGCTTCAGCTGTCATTGCCTCAACACTAACCAGGGCAACTTCAGGTTCAACTGGCTCATATATGGTAGGGGCTTCAAAAATTTCCCCATCTTCTAGTTCGTATACTCCCTCACCGTCCCCTTTGGGAAACTCAATCATAACATCTTCACCTTCCTCATCCCACTCATCACTAGAATCTATATCGCCTTCCTCAATTTCATCTAATGCTCCGATCATTGCCTCATTGGTCAAGTCCGGTTCAGTAGATAGATCTTCTAAGACTTCGGACACGGACTTACCTTTATCACTTCCACCACCACTTCCACCCTGTGTAGACTCCCCTTCTGCCATTGGTACCACTGATAGTGAAGCTGTGACATCTTGTTGCTCACTACCAGCACCACCAGAGGGGCCAACTTCAGGATCATTGTCTTTATTTTTATCACTAGTTAGATCAACACAGTGAAAGACTTCTTCAGTTTGTTTACTTGACTCCCCCTAAGCACCAAGTTGTTTCAGCAGTTTTTCCACAAGATGAACAAATACTTTATATTCATCTCTTTGCAACAGTAACTGAGCTTCTATTACTTGCTTGTGAATAAGAATATAATCATTGAGTTTGAATTGAATTTCATTAAATTCCATTGATGATTTGTGCTATTCTTGTGGGCTTTGCCATTGGTGTCGTAGGGCGGTGGTTTCATCGACAAGTGAGTTGATACTTGCTTGTTGTGCCTCAGCTTCTATCTTTTAGTTGGAAGCATATTTAAGCAAGGCTGCCACTTGGGCTTCTAAGTATGAAATGTGTGCTTCTCGAGGATCAACTTCTCTAGCTGTTGAGGCCTCACCTGTCTCATGGACTGTGTCAGTAAAAAGTTCTGTAAAATCAAAGTGATGACCCATATCGCCAAATTCTATTGGGTGAGTCATAGTAAGTAAAGTGCTTGCAGTAAAATCTACTGCAAAGGATGTTGTTAGGATGACTATCGGTGCTGTTGTAGTTGCCACAATAATGGACTCATCAATTATTGGTAGATTGGTAGTTGGGATTGGAATTGTAACAGCCGAAAGAGAGACTATAGGTGGAGTCACCTCTTGTACAGAAACAACCATAGGTGTGATTGTTCGGCTTTTTCGTCGGCTGTATAACTGAGATGGTTCTCTAGAACTTCTCTATGCTTAAAGACGGGCAGTGATCTATTCCATGACAACGTTCCATGGACTATCGGATCAAAACTTCTTACGTCTTTCTGCCACATGTGCCGGTTCCGCCTCACTTTCTGAGCTTTCTTTATCGAGTTTGAAATCAATATCTGAACTTTCCTATCTTTAACGTTTGGAGGATGATTCAGGAAGGGACACCTGAATATGCCTCCATGGTTGTGCTTGATCGGGTGCATCATCAGAGTTGGACAAGTCAGATTCAGTCCGTTCGGAGTCCGTTGCCTCCGCACCATCACCGTTATCACCATCACTGGCTTCATCATCAGAATCACCATCACTAGAATCACTGTCAACTTGGTGTTCAACCTCTTCTTCAACTTGTTGTTCTTCATCGGAGTGGTCACTAGCCTCTGGTTCAGAATTGATGTTGTACCATCGATCATCAGCAGGAGCAATGTATGCTTCATTTGTTAAGTGCCCAAACAGAGGTGTATGAACTGGAATGGGTTCTTCTGTTCCAGCTTTCCTGAATTGAGCGTATACTCATTTGTCCACTCGTTTAACATGTTGCCTTTGTCCTATCTGTGGAAGGTTTGGCAGAAAATGGTTGATAAGTAATTGGAAAAATCTTGGATACAAGAGAAACCTAAATCTTCCAGCTACATCAATCTGTTCCAGCATGGACTTGTAGATATATCGGGAAAAGTTGTAACCTCTATTCAGTGATAGACCAACCATAGCTGATGCAAGATCGTGTCCCATTACATCCTTACCAGACTTTCGTGCAGAAATGCACATAATCATAATGTGAGAAAAGTATCTCCATTGATCTAACAACCATCCCTTTTTGTAAGATGGGCAATCGACTCTACCAACATAGCCCATCCGCTGCCTCCAACAACCATTAATAATGTAATCAGCATAAGTAGTGGGATCCATTGCTTGGTCATTAAATAGTAGAACTTGACGGATTGTGTCTTCAGAGATAGCTATCGGTTGATTTGCCACAGTAGCTCTAATCACATTTGGTGTAACTCTACAATCCAGTTCTGCTGTATCCCAAAACTGTTCAATGTAAGGTCAGGACACTATCGGATTCGCTGAGATAGCATAGGCAATCTTGGAGTGATTCAGAAATGTTACTATCTCTTGATAGTTAACAGCAGCACCTCTCCATTCTGGATCAGTGAGTGCCAACATGTTGAACTTGTCGGTGTAAGCTCGTCTAGTCATGCCTGCAATGAACACAAGAAAAACAATATTAGAACAGTTAATGATCAAAGAACTAGACCAACATTAGTTAAGATATAGTAGACACACAAAGCATATTTAGACTTAGAAAAAAAATTCCACGCTTCTCTTTCTTGCGTACTTAGTTAAGTACATGCAAAAGTTGCCTTGCGTACTTATCAAGTACGCATGCATAATATTTTCGTTGCGTACTTATAAGTACGCATGTCTAAATTTTTGCCCAGTTTCTTTTAAGTCTAAAATCTACAAATCAATGTTTATGGTCTTTGATTCTTGTTCTTAGGGTGATGAAAAAATGGTAGGAACACAATGTGAGATGTATTTATACCACTTTCAAACAACACCTGACCCCTTTTGATCGAACAGGTGCCGACGCTACCATCGCCTCCAACCCATGATCAAAACTCAAAATTAAATAGTTAAATGGATGAATTTTGTGTCAAACGACTTGACTTGATGATTAGAAACACATATTGTTACTCAATTCCGCATGCAAACAAGTTAATGATCCTAAAATTTTGTCATCAAACCCTAGTCTCAAGAACACCGAATTTTGCTCAATTTTGGAAGATTTAATGGTCGAAATGTGTTGAGATTCTCACCAAGTGATCTAGAGATGATTGTGTAACTTAATATGTGATTGAAAAAGGTTTAGTACCACAAATATTTTTGAGTAGATGAGCGGGTTTGAAGTCTGAAGAGTGAAAAGTGTTTGAATGAGAAGTAAATGCTCTTTGCCGTTATATATACCTCATAATTCAGACCCTGCGTACTTATAAGTACGCATGCTTGTGATTATGCACACTTGTTAAGTACGTATGAGCAATAACACTTTCTCAAATCCTTTAACTCAAAAATTGTTATGAAGTATTTGGAGACGAATTTGATAGATACGTTCAATTCTAAGTGTAACAAAGATCTTTCTGGAAGTTTATAAAATATTTTTGGTTTTTTCTAAAGTTTGAAAGAGTTGTGCATAAAAATTTAAGCTAAAACACCCTAGAAAATCTTTTTGTTGTTTTGCTGATAGTATGTACAAGCTACTAAATAACAAAATACTTACAGTGAACTTCTTTTAGTTCAAGTCATGAGCAGAGAATCATATTAGGCTAAAAGATGTAGCATAAATGATATAAGATAAATATCAAAGAAATTGGGATCATATCATGACATACTTGCTTAAAATCAATTTAAAATACATATCATGATAATTCAAGTTGTCAATATTATAAGATTTGAAACTATAAGCATTCTTGGATCCTGTTCATGTGAGTTAAGGTACCATTTAATGTTTTACAACGTGTACCCCAATGTTATGTTAGAAGAAAGTAAATGCATTATCTCAAGACATCTAAGATTTTCCCAAGAATTATCAGAATCTCCAGGTTGAAGTTACATCGTTTAGCACAAAAAAATCAAGAAAAATCCATAAGGATTATCAAGAATCATAAGATTCAGAATCGATTGATTCATTTGTCTTGGTTTGTCAAGTTTATCTTTAATGAATATTTGTAATAATTCAGGCTAATAGATATGGAATCCGAAGATTTGGGTAAGGGGATCCAACTATTACATGGATATCTTCAATGGAACAGATGTGATCCAAGGGGGTAGTATATGCTTAGCGGTTGTTGTCAAGACATATCTTAGCTCAACTTCCCATTGCATACTTGTGAATATGGGCAGTGAAGCGAACCGAAAAATTGTGCTAAATACATAACCCGAAACTAGTATCAAAAGATAATTATAGCCAAAATCTTACATTTTATTTCTGATAATGATCTTTTATTAGTCTTTTACGCACACACTCAGCATAACATGGGTTCAAATCACAGTTGCAGTAAAGATATTTAAATTTTCAAACTACTATTGATTTAATAAATGTTTCTAGCCTACCGACAATTCAAATTAAAAGATAATTTATAAACAGTTTAAGTAGTCATGATGCTATCATTTTCCAATCGTGCAGTCTAAGAAATTTAGATCATTTACTGATATACAATCATTTCCTCTTAACTTCAAATGACTTTGAAATTTTTGATAGTATTATATTTTGTTTGGTTTTTCTAAAAAGTTTAACAGAAAGTAAACTGAATAGAAAGTAAACTTTTAAAAGAAAATAAATGTAACTTCCAGAAAAACAAGTTTGTTTTGAAAAGTATTTTCTGAACAGAAAGTAAACATTTCTAATAGAAAATAAATGTAACAACAATCAAATGTGATTCCTTTGGCTGTGATTGAAACCTATAACACAACTACACAAGCATATATCAAACATAATATCAGGTCTTGATGATGTTAAGCACATTAGAGAACCAATCATTCCACGATATAATTTGCAATGTACGTCCTTGCCGTCCTTGTCTGGACTTAGCTTGTGGTTGGCTGGGATCGGTGTGCATTAAGTAGAACAGTCATTCATCTTGTATTTTTCCAAGATGTAGTGTACATACATAGTCTGATGTAGGTACATGCCATCTTCCCTCTGATTGACTTGCAATCCTAAGAAAAATGATAGTTCACCCATGTTGCTTATCTCGAACTTAGACTTCATCACCGTTTCAAATTCTCTACACATTTCTTTGTTTGTTGACCCAAATATGATATCGTCCACATACACTTGTACCAAAAGAATATCATCTTCTGCTTTCCTTATGAAGAGAGACGAATCTATCTGTCCACGATCGAAACCATTAGAAAGTAGATGCTTGGATAACGTCTCATACCATGCCCTTGGTGCTTGATGAAGACCATAAAGTTATTTATCCAATTTGTACACTTTATTTGGGGAATTGTGGATCTTCAAATCCATGTGGTTGAGTGACGTAGACTTCTTCATGAACTTTACCATATAGGAAAGTGTCACACCCCGACTGATGGCGGAATCATCGAGGCCGACAATGGAATGATTGTTCAAAAGCACATGATAACTAAAGTGTTACATAATTCATTAATTAAATTTAAAGACAACAAAGGTCCCAATACAATACATTGCAAATAACCTAGTCTATTTCAAAACATTGGTTTATTTAACTAGGTCCATAGTTCTTAAGTGGAGAAATCTTCGGCAAACAATCACATATCCAAACCTGAAACATTATTTAAATCAAGTGTCAACTAAAAGGTTGGTGAGTACATAGGTTTTGTAGTTCCGATAAGTAGTAGATAAAAACGTTTTGCTACTCATTGTTTATCTTGTTAAACATAGTATATATATATGGTGTATCATTCATCTAATCACAATTCAAACCTTGTTTGACGCGCTTGAACATAGCACAACAGCTAAGTCCGGTATGTTTGAATATAGTTACCCACTATATCCGGTATGTTTGAATATAACACGCGGCTATATCCGAGTATGCAGTAATAAACACCCTAACCGGGTGGGCTGGTCAAGCACAATAGATCTATTAATATTACTGTTGGTGTTATTGTGTTTAAATGTATGTACATCCAAGATAATAAGCATATAGTCCACATGTATAACACGTATAAACAATGTGAGTAGCATGTATAATGTTTCACCCCAAGATGTGCAAAAATGTAAAATAGGGGCTATGTAACTCACCTTGCAAGCGAGTATTTTTCCACGCGTGTAGGTGATAAAGATGTTGGAGTCTAAGCACGTTGGAACACTATGTAGATAAATGGGTATTATTGTATGTTTACATGTGCGTATTAGTATTTAATTGTGTATAGGTTTATAATAACATTTCTTAGTGTTATTTGCATAAAAGTTGGTCCAGATTTACTTGAAATTACTGATTTGATCGAAACTGTTTACAGTTGTGACAGGTATCGAAACTGTGTTCAATCGAAATTACTAGTTTCGATTGACAATTTACAAGTGATACACAGAACTGTCGAAACTACTATTTATCGAAACTACTAGTTTCGATTGATCATTGATAAGTGATACACAGGCTGTCGAAACTACCATCTATCGAAACTACTAGTTTCGATTGACCATTTACTCAATCGAAACTAAGTAGTTTCGATGGCCCAGACTTTAGAAAATAAAACAGTAATTTTTCAGAACAATAGTTTGTCCGGTAATCGATGGTTTGGAGTCGTGACTTTGATTGGTTCAGCTTGCCTTATGATAACAGAAGGTAAAGAAACGAAGTTGAGGATTCTTACGTGGTCGCAAAGGGGCTGGACGGCAGAGTCTTAAATCCGAGAATGTCCAGAATGAGAATCGAGCTTCTGGATGGGATTAGCCTCTACAACCTTGGTCACAGCTTCACACAGAGATGGCGATTGTAATGGTTCCTTCAATTTTGAGTGAGATTTGGTGGAAGAGGGGTAGCGAGCTCGAGCAGGTCCGACTACGGCTATTTATAGCCGAGTTCGTTTCTTATGACAAAGCGTGCAATTGGGCACGTCCCGACACTCGTCTGGACGAGACGAAGCTAACGAGATATTAAATACGCGTGGAGGTTGACTGTCGGGCTCGAATTCGAGGCGTGGGTTCTCGGCCACCAACAAGATCAGACGATTCGTATGTTGGGGAGACCAATTGGTCGGGGCCTTTTGTTCGCATGAGGAAGACGAGTTCAGGGATGCCTGTAGTGGCTGTCGAGGTGCAGGGAACAGCCCTGTCGGGGTGTTCGCCGGAAACTATCTCGGACCGCCGGACAATGTAGGGGATAACCGGATTTGCGAAAAGGGTTTTGGCAGATTTAGTCCCTGAAATTTGGCTTTGATTTAATTTAGCCCCTGAGATAATTACGGATGAGTCCTTATAGTTTGGTTTGTCCATGTTTAGTCCCTTAACCGGTTTTTAACTTAAAACCTTCTAGTTTAAAAAGTTTCAAAACAACCCCTTAACTTTCATAAAAATAATTAATCTAATTTCTTTTAAATTTTCAAACATAATTTATAAACTTATATTATTATTATTATTATTATCATAAGTAATTTTTTTATTTTTTTTATATAAGTTTTTAAAACTCATAAAATTTTAATTATCTTAAATCCGTAAGAATAAAAATAAAATACTTATTGTATAAAACTAAATAAAAACACTTTTATTTTATTTAATTTGAGAATGATTACACGATAAATATATTACAAGTGCGCGAATGAAATACCGAAATGTCACAGAAAGCACTCTTCACGTCGAGTTAATAGACCTTGAAGCCAACGTACGAGGCATAAGCCAAGACCAACTTGATTGCTTCAATTCTAGCAACTAGGGCATACACCTCGGTGTAATCCATGCCCTCTTGTTGATAAAAACCCTGTACAACTAGTCGTGCCTTGTTTCTTATCACAACATGCCGATCATCAGTTTTACATTTGAACACCCATCTAGTACCAATAGGGTGTACTCCTCTCGGTAAATCAACCAAATCCCATACATGCAACTTGCGGAATTGAGACAATTCATCTTGCATAGCCTCAATCCAAAAATTGCCTGTAAGAGCCTCTTTTACATTCTTTGGCTCCATCTGGGATACAAATGCAACATGCAAGCATTTCTCCATGATACCTGTATCAAGCATCTCCACGTACAAACTAGTGTTCTCGTTAATTGAGCAACACCGAGTTTGAATTCCAGCATCAGGATAACCAATAATGTTGTCGATTGGATGATGCCGATGCACCCTTGTTTCTATTATATCTGGTTCCTGGATAACTGAATCAAGATTCGTACTAACTTCCTCCACCATATGAGTTTCTAAAGAAGAAATATTAATAGGATTAACTTGAGCTTCGTCTCCTTCCAAATTTTCAGGATCAGCTTGAGCATTGTTTCCTTGAACATTTGAGTCTTCTTCAGTGTTACCATCAAGAGTTCCCGATGTAGATGATACATTTGGATCAGTGGTAGGAATAGGTACCGTGGACCTTGTTCAGAATGTGGAGTGATCATTGCCACCACAATGTTCATACAATCTGGCAGCATCTTCAGCAGATAAGTCCAGAATATTAAAACACTTGAAAAGAGAATCATAATCAAAACCCCATGCTGGACTAGTTGGTTCTGGTGGAATGCTATGCTTACTACAATCCACCTCAAACCATTCTTCTACTAAACGTGTTTTTTTTGTTGTAAACCCTCTTGCAAGGAGAATTGGCAACATATCCAAGGAAGATTCCTTCCGTTGCTTTCTCATGAAATTTTGATTTACTATCTTTGGATTGTAACAACAAAGAACATGGACTACAAAAAGGAATTAAGTAGTCCAGATTTGGTGGTCGGTTGTTGATTAACTCATAACAAGTTTTGTTGGGACGTTTCACCAAAAGAACTCTACTCAATGTATGACATTTTGTATTTACCGCTTCATTCCAAAATGTAATTGGTTGTTTGGCATCAGCCAACATAGTCCGTGCAGTTAAGTAACACCCTAATATTTAATAAAATACAAGTGTAAGGGCTAAAGTATCATTTGATGAAACTCTAGGGCGATTAAATGTCATTATATTAAAATATAAGGGGTTAGGTTGAAATTAAATTAAAGTTCGAGGACTAAAAGAGAAAATTTGAGAAAGTAGGAAGATGTCGGACCGGCATCTCAGGGGATATCGATCCGCTATGTAGGGAGCAAGGAATCACTCGGAAGGTGACACGTGTCGGGTGACTAATCGCTAAGAACTGACACATAGAGGACCGATAACGGACCGACATCCGATCCGTTGCGATACGCTAGCCACAATTCATCCATTACCGACCGTTATGAGCTCATTAAGCAAAATTACACTGCCACACTGGATAGCGGACCGACGTGTGTAAGGATAGCGGTCCGCTATGAACCCTTCGGGCAGCCTATAAATAGTTGGACATGTTGGTCGATTTTAGAACATCTCACACAGTCCCAACACCTCACAAAACACACACTAAACCTAGGGAAGCATGCCCCGAGCCCCGGTTCACGTAGGGAAGTCCGGTTTCCAGCTTTTCGACCCTAATACGTAAGAGATAGTGCTGAGGTAAGGTTCTGACTTGTTCCAAATAACTTGGTTATTTCCACTATGCTAGGAACTTATGATTGAGTAATGTTATAATGACTTAGGACTGTGATCCAAGTTGTTATGCTAGCCACATTAGCACGTAAAGATTATTTAAACGAGCAGAAAGTTAGAGGTGAGTTCTTTGATGCCCTTCTAAACGTTTTTAAATGTTTTGGGCATGATGCACGTGTTATGAATATTTTGATACTGTATACCATTGATTTACATCTTTGAGCCAGTATCCATGATGTTGCAAGGAATGTTTTATGTTGAAAAATGAAAAATAACCTTCCGACCGGTATGTAGTTATCTGACAAACGGAATGTTCTGTCTAAGGAAAGAGTGATGTATAAATCCCTCCTGGACCCATCATTCTTTCCTCGAAACATATTGTGACACCCGACATTTCAGGTCAATATCCGTACACATTATAAACAAGTTTACGTTATAATTATTTTTGTGATTTATTTAATTTCACAAACAAGGACATTAAGGTCTAACAAAGACCGTACATGGTCTCATTTTGAATTTTTGGAAATTCTGGGAGTTACCGGTGCACATACCAGTATAAACCGAATTTAATTACCCATGTGAAACTCTAAATAATAATAATCTAATACTTAAATCCAATTATTAACACTCAATTCACTTTTGACTTCTCGGCCGAAGTGCAGAGAAAACCATCCCCAATCTCACGTCCCATTTACCATATTTTCAAATTAACCCATACCTCCTATTGAAAAAACTCAGACAAAAACCATACTCTCCTCAAATCAAAACTCTCACAAACCCTTTTATTTCACATTTTCATACGGCAAACTTCTTCATTTCTCTTCGATTCGAAGTCCAGTTTCAAGGCGAAATCTACCATAATTTACTGATTTAAGAAGAATTTCAAGTGTTTATAAAGAGAGTTTAGCGAAAGACTCAAGATCATTCTCTGTTTTCTACTTCATTTTCATCTCGGTTTTAAGGTAAAAACTCGATATTATCCACTTTATTTTCTTTAAAAACCGTATCTAAGTATACAAAATGTTCAAATCGTAAGTAAGATAACAAGAAAAGTGTGTCAAATTCAAGTTTTAAAACATAAATATGCAGGACTAATTCTGTCAAACAGAAGTCCAGTAATCGAAACTAGGAGTTTCGATACATATTGCTCAATCGAAACTAGGTAGTTTCGATACCTTTTACTCAATCGAAACTAGGTTGTTTCGATAACAACTACTCAATCGAAACTAGATTGTTTCGACACTCAAATACTCAATCGAAACTAGGTAGTTTCGATACCCAACTACTCGAGCGAAACTAGGTAGTTTCGATAACCATCTACTCAATCGAAACTTGGTAGTTTCGATACCTAATTACTCCATCGAAACTAGGAAGTTTCGATACTCAATTGCCCAATCGAAACTAGGAAGTTTCGATACCTATGTCAGTCCCTTTTTGGGCAGTAACTAAGATCAATTTTTATAACAAAACAAGTGTTGAAAATTTAAGAAGATATTTTAAACAAAAGCAACCAGATTTACAAAGTCGGTGAACAATTTGCAAATATAAGACGATCGGTCTTAACACAATTTACCCTTTGGTATTTAGGGTACGAATAGTCAAGTTTGACTACAACAAGTATCATACAAATATACACAAACTCAAGGTGAGTTTCACGGCCCCTTTTTACTGTTTTCAATATTTGGGGGAGAAACATACTTACAACTATTTTATGGGATAACAAGAGAATAAGGCATGACTTTTATGTTTACATGAGATGAGAACAACGATTTGAGGCCGCTAAAGTCCCCTGGAACAACATAGTAACCATTAACTGTAGCCTAGGGTCCTATGAATAGTACTATGGAGAGTGACGTCTCCCGGTCATGGTTAGTCGCGCTAACCACAATCTGGAGGATTTATGGCCGCATAGAACCGGATAACGAAATTAGGGGCATGTACAATTTTCATGGTTTGGTTACGCCTCATGTATGAACATATTATTTGTATTCCTAGCAAGTTTACAAATGGGTCAACAATTCTTATTCTGTTTATCACATACAACTGAACTATTTATGAACAATCGAAGTTTACAAAGAACTATTTGATTAAACCTGTGAACTCACCAACCTAGTGTTAAAGATTTTAAGTATGTTTTCCAGGTAACTGAACGTGATTTCAAGGTTAGCAATGTAGATTACATGCATGCACGATGGATACTACTCAAGGAGGATTTCCCCTGTATAACTCATTAAATTGAGTCATATTTGTGAAATCTTAACTTTTTGTAAACTCTGATTACATTTTTGTAATGTAAAACTTTAAATTTGTTTATGTATCCATTTACCATGTATGTGTTTGCGGTAATCATATGCTTTGGAAACCATGAACGTCGCGCCTCGCGTTTCTGCCTTGGCGGTGTGTGACAGAATTGGTATCAGAGCCATTGATTATAGTGAACTAGGAATCTAAATTGGAACCTAGTCTATAATCTAAATGACTCACTCAAACGTTTTCATTGCATAAGCATTGCATAACCAGTCATTTTGTCATATGGATATTGTAGTCACAAGTATGTCGTCACATTCACATTCTTATCCCGTCTCTGACACTGAATCAAACGAGGAACTTTCCGCCTCACGTCCCAAAAATTGAGTACGAACCCGTAGTTCCACACCACCTAATGTCGCTCTGGGAGAACCGCCTATCGTCTACCGAAAGAAAAGCGGAGGACCAGTTAAGGTGCAAAGTGCTAGGAAGAAGTTTCGACTTCCACGCAAAAGGACTCTAGCAGCCCGTGACCCGGAAGACTTGGAGACCGGTGACGAACCATCTAGGAAACGACCCTGTTACCACCCTACTGTGGGAACTATCCGTTGGATGCCAGTACCTTGGCACGATGGAGGGAGATGGAGAGCATCCCATCTACCTTTGAGCTCGGAGAGTCTTCCAACTCTCCAACACCCCTACCCCATACTGGGGAAGCCATAGAGCTCACTGTGCCTACCTTGGTAGCTCGTGTTCGTACGCACGAAGAGCGTCTTGATGATCTCCTAGACGATATTCGGGCACATGGGGATGCAGCAACGCGACTTCGTCAAGGGCTCGGATCTCGAGTTCAGACTCTGGAAGACCACACCCGAGACATACAAGGTGCCACAAACTATCTAGAGTTGAGAGCTGACATGGACTGGCAGTTCACTGTTACGATCTGAGACATGGTGGAGGCGCTGGAAGAAAGGACGTTTGCTGCAGAATTTGTGGCGAGAGCTAGCTTTGTCATGGCGGGACTTGCCATGATGATTGGATTGTACTCCCACTTCTTCTTTTAAACCTAGTACGGGCGGGTTGTGCCCGTAGTACATTAAGTAGTTTAAAACTTTAGTACTGATGAGGTCATGTGAACCCATCCTTTTTGTATCCTTATCTTTTGGGAACAATGTACTATGTATGTTTTGACTATGTATGTAATGGTTTATGTTGTAATGATGGTTGTTTACGTTTGATGTTGTTGTATCCTTATGTCATGCGCTATCATTATTGTCATATAATGTTGTTTCTTTTTAATTGATATGTTAGAAAGAACGTCATGGCACCTAAGCGTAGGACAACCCGTAACACTACTGGTGACAACAACGAGACAATTTCTCCAAATGTGGAACAACTCATAGCACAACAAGTAGCTGCTGCTATGCAACAGTATGAGGCAAACCGAAATAGTGGAGGAGGAAACGGCAGTGGTACCGGCGGAGGAGGTGCAGGAGGTAGCGGTACAGCTGGAGGTTCCGGAGGTTCCGGAGGTAATAGAATAAATAAGCCGTAACACCTAGTCATGATCCGAATTAATGACGTTATGACTTGTAATTCTATAGATGCTCCAAATAGGAAGTGCTCCTACAAGGCCTTTCTATCTTGCAAACCCCGTAACATCAATGGCACCGAGGGTGCAGTTGGACTAATGAGATGGATAGAGAAGATGGAATCGGTGATTGATATTAGTGAATGCACCGCTGACTGCATGGTGAAGTATTCTACATGCTCACTCACTGATAAAGCTTTAACCTGGTGGAATTCACAAGTAAAGACTTTGGGAAGGCAGACAGCATATGAGTTGTCATGGGAAGACCTAAAAGCCATGATGATCGAAGAATACTGTCCTCGAAATGAGTTGCAAAAGATCGAATCTGAATTGTGGAATTTACAAATGACAGGAGATGATGTTGCTGGCTACACTGACCGATTCAATGAGTTAGCAATCTTGGTTCCACACATGGTTACCCCATAATACAAGAAAGTTGAAAGATATTTATGGGGTCTCGCACCTCAAATCCGAAGTCTACTGACTTCATCGAACCCTATGGATGCCAAGAGCGCTATAACTCTAGCATTCAAGCTAAGGGATAATGATGTGCGTGATGGTTTGTTTGGAAAGAAGGAGAGCGAAGAAGGAAAATCTGGAGAAAAGAGGAAACGGTTTGGAAAACCAAGTAATCAAAACAAGAATCAGGCTTACAAGAGACCTGAAACTATAAAGGCCTATGCTGCCAACCTTGAAGGACAAAGTGGATATCTTGGAACACGACCAAAGTGTGACAAGTGTGGATATCATCACAGTGAAAGGTGTATCCAATGTGGAAAATGTAAAAAGTATGGGCATATGACCCATAACTGTTGGAGCAATGCAAATCCTAATAAGACTAATCAAGTAGCAGGACAGGTCAAACCAGGAACAGGAAGGATGAATCAGGGATGCTTTGAGTGTGGAGATCCAAAGCACATCAGAAAAGACTGTCCAAAGTTGAAGAACCGAAACGACAATCAGGCCCGTGGAAGAGCATTTGTGATGGGAGCTGGTGACGCACGACAAGATCCGAACATTGTCACTGGTACGTTCCCGATAAATAATCACTATGCCTCTATACTTTTCGATACGGGTGCTGATATGAGCTTTGTGTCAAATGACTTTAAGTCCCTACTCGGTATTAAGCCCAGCAAACTAGAACAAAAGTATACAATTGAATTAGCGAACGGAAAATTAATTAATACCGGAGAGGTCATTCAAGGTTGTACCTTATGTCTTAAAAACCACACATTTAGTATAGATATGTTACCTGTTGATTTAGGAAGCTTTGACGTTGTTGTTGGCATGGATTGGTTGTCAAAGAATCATGCCGAGATTGTTTGTTTTGAGAAGATTGTCCAAATTCCACTTCCGAACGGAGAAGTTCTTTCGATTCAAGGTGAGAAGAGTGGAGTAACATTAAGGATGATAAACTGCATGAAAACTCGTAAGTATCTACGTAAAGGCTATTGCGTATTCCTGGCTCACGTCGTCGAGAAGAGACCCAAGGAACGTCGACTTGAGGATATACCAATCGTTAAGGATTATCCTGAAGTTTTTCCTGAAGACTTACCTGGTTTACCACCACCGAGGCAAGTCAAATTTCGAATCGATTTGGTACCAGGAGCCGCCCCGGTTGCGCGATCACCGTATCGATTAGCACCTTCTGAAATGCAGGAATTATCAAATCAACTTCAAGAGTTGGTTGATAAAGGTTTCATAAGACCGAGTTTCTCACCTTGGGGAGCTCCGGTCCTATTTGTAAAGAAAAAGGATGGAACCTTTAGGATGTGTATTGATTACCGAGAATTAAACAAGCTTACAATCAAAAACCGATACCCACTTCCTCGAATAGATGATTTGTTCGATCAACTACAAGGTTCTAGCTTCTATTCAAAAATTGATCTACGGTCAGGGTATCATCAACTAAGAATCCAAGAAGAAGATGTACCAAAGACGGCATTTAGGACTCGTTACGGTCACTACGAGTTCCTAGTTATGCCATTTGGTTTGACAAACGCACCAGCTGTCTTCATGGATCTCATGAACCGCGTGTGCAAACCATACTTGGATAAATTCGTGATTGTGTTTATCGATGACATATTAATATATTCACGAACTAAGGAGGATCATGAACATCACCTGAAATTAATATTAGAACTACTCAGAAACGAGAATCTTTACGCTAAATTCTCTAAGTGTGAGTTTTGGATCCGAGAAGTGCATTTTCTTGGACATGTCATTAACAAGAAAGGAATTCACGTTGATCCATCAAAAATTGAAGCAATCAAAAACTGGGAAGCACCAAAGACTCCGACAGAAGTGCGTCAATTTTTGGGTTTGGCCGGCTATTACAGACGATTCATCGAGAATTTTTCAAAAATAGCCCTGCCTTTAACCACATTAACCCAGAAAGAAAAGAAGTTTGATTGGAGTGACAAGCAAGAGTCAGCTTTCCAATTACTGAAGCAGAAGCTGTGTAGTGCACCGATCTTATCCCTTCCTGAGGGAATCGATAATTTTGTCGTATACTGCGATGCATCACACCAAGGACTTGGTTGTGTGTTAATGCAAAGAGACAAAGTCATCGCATATGCCTCACGACAACTAAAAGTGCACGAAAAGAATTATACGACCCATGACTTGGAGTTGGGTGCAGTTGTGTTTGCGCTCAAAATCTGGAGACATTATCTTTACGGTACAAGATGCACTATATTTACTGATCACAAGAGTCTTCAACATATCTTTGATCAAAAGGAACTTAACATGAGACAACGTCGTTGGGTAGAACTACTAAACGACTATGATTGTGATATCAAGTACCACCCCGGGAAAGCCAATGTCGTAGCAGACGCCTTGAGCCGCAAGGAACGAGTTAAAACACTCTGTGTTCGTGCCCTAGAATTGACAATACATACGAGCCTCACGACTCAAATTCGGATGGCACAACAAGAGGCAATCAAAGAAGAAAACATTCAGAATGAAGCTTTACGAGGAATGATAAAGCAATTGGAGCCAAAGTCAGATGACACTTTATACTTCATGAATAGAATTTGGGTGCCATGTTTTGGTAACTTACGAGAGTTGGTTATGGACGAAGCCCACTAGTCCAGGTACTCCATTCACCCAGGTTCAGATAAGATGTATAAGGATCTAAAAGAATTGTACTGGTGGCCCAATATGAAAGGAGATATTGCCACATATGTCAGTAAATGCTTAACGTGTTCAAAAGTAAAAGCCGAACATCAGAAACCGTCTGGTTTGTTACAACAACCTGAAATTCCCCAATGGAAATGGGAACAAATTTCTATGGATTTCATCACGAAATTACCCAGGACTTCCAGTGGTTATGATACCATATGGGTAATTGTTGATCGTTTGACAAAATCAGCTCATTTCCTACCTATCAAAGAGACGGATAAAACCGAGAAACTTGCAAAGCTTTATATCAAGGAAATTGTGGCTAGACATGGAGTGCCAATTTCTATTATCTCTGATAGAGACAGCAGATTCGTGTCTAGAATCTAGAAATCATTACAAGAAGCCATGGGCACACGTCTTGACATGAGCACGACATATCACCCACAAACAGATGGTCAAAGCGAAAGGACCATTCAAACTTTAGAGGATATACTCCGTGCGTATGTAATTGATTTCGGAGGTAATTGGGATACTCACTTACCATTAGCAGAGTTTTCCTACAATAACAGCTACCACACGAGCATTAAGGCAACACCGTTTGAAGCTTTATATGGTCGTAAATGCCGCTCACCGTTATGTTGGGCGGAAGTTGGTGAAAAACATTTGACAGGCCCTGAGATTGTCCAGGAAACCACTGATAAGATTTTCAAAATTAAGGACCGTCTGAAAGCGGCCCGAGATAGACAAAAGACCTATGCTGATAACAGACGAAAACCATTAGAATTTCAAATTGGTGACCGAGTAATGTTAAAAGTCTCACCATGGAAAGGCGTTGCAAGGTTTGGTAACCGTGGTAAGCTCAACCCTAGATACGTTGGTCCATTTGAAATACTTGATAGGGTTGGCCCTGTAGCTTACAAGCTCAAGTTGCCACAAGAACTAAGAAATGTACACGATACATTTCATGTGTCAAATCTCAAAAAGTGTTTATCAGACGAGACTTTGATCATACCGCCTGACGAGATTCACATTGACGATAAACTTCATTTCATCGAGGAACCGATTGAGATTTCGGATTGGAAAGTTCAAAGGCTGAGACGTAGTCGAATCAAACTGGTTAAAGTACGTTGGAACTCAAAACGTGGTCCTGAGTATACATGGGAACGAGAGGACCAAATGAAAACGAAATACCCCTCCTGGTTTAAGGATGCACCAGTTCAAGATGACATGAATTGAATTTCGGGACGAAATTCTTTTAACAAGGGGAGAATGTGACACCCGACATTTCAGGTCAATATCCGTACACATTATAAACAAGTTTACGTTATAATTATTTTTGTGATTTATTTAATTTCACAAACAAGGACATTAAGGTCTAACAAAGACCGTACATGGTCTCATTTTAAATTTTTGGTAATTCTGGGAGTTACCGGTGCACATACCAGTATAAACCGAATTTAATTACCCATGTGAAACTCTAAATAATAATAATCTAATACTTAAATCCAATTATTAACACTCAATTCACTTTTGACTTCTCGGCCGAAGTGCAGAGAAAACCATCCCCAATCTCACGTCCCATTTACCATATTTTCAAATTAACCCATACCTCATATTGCAAAAACTCAGACAAAAACCATACTCTCCTAAAATCAAAACTCTCACAAACCCTTTTATTTCACATTTTCATACGGCAAACTTCTTCATTTCTCTTCGATTCGAAGTCCAGTTTCATGGCGAAATCTACCATAATTTACTGATTTAAGAAGAATTTCAAGTGTTTATAAAGAGAGTTTAGCGAAAGACTCAAGATCATTCTCTGTTTTCTTCATCATTTTCATCTCGGTTTTAAGGTAAAAACTCGATATTATCCACTTTATTTT
Source organism: Smallanthus sonchifolius (assembly GCA_023525975.1). NCBI lineage: Eukaryota > Viridiplantae > Streptophyta > Magnoliopsida > Asterales > Asteraceae > Smallanthus > Smallanthus sonchifolius. The sequence goes on along the minus strand of CM042019.1, from coordinate 61,974,716 downwards.
CTTTAAAAACCGTATCTAAGTATACAAAATGTTCAAATCGCAAGTAAGATAACAAGAAAAGTGTGTCAAATTCAAGTTTTAAAACATAAATATGCAGGACTAATTCTGTCAAACAGAAGTCCAGTAATCGAAACTAGGAGTTTCGATACATATTGCTCAATCGAAACTAGGTAGTTTCGATACCTTTTACTCAATCGAAACTAGGTTGTTTCGATAACAACTACTCAATCGAAACTAGATTGTTTCGACACTCAAATACTCAATCGAAACTAGGTAGTTTCGATACCCAACTACTCGAGCGAAACTAGGTAGTTTCGATAACCATCTACTCAATCGAAACTAGGTAGTTTCGATACCTAATTACTCCATCGAAACTAGGAAGTTTCGATACTCAATTGCCCAATCGAAACTAGGAAGTTTTGATACCTATGTCAGTCCCTTTTTGGGCAGTAACTAAGATCAATTTTTATAACAAAACAAGTGTTGAAAATTTAAGAAGATATTTTAAACAAAAGCAACCAGATTTACAAAGTCGGTGAACAATTTGCAAATATAAGACGATCGGTCTTAACACAATTTACCCTTTGGTATTTAGGGTATGAATAGTCAAGTTTGACTACAACAAGTATCATACAAATATACACAAACTCAAGGTGAGTTTCACGGCCCCTTTTTACTGTTTTCAATATTTGGGGGAGAAACATACTTACAACTATTTTATGGGATAACAAGAGAATAAGGCACGAATTTTATGTTTACATGAGATGAGAACAATGATTTGAGGCCGCTAAAGTCCCCTGGAACAACGTAGTAACCATTAACTGTAGCGTAGGGTCCTATGAATAGTACTATAGAGAGTGACGTCTCCCGGTCATGGTTAGTCGCGCTAACCACAATCTGGAGGATTTATGGCCGCATAGAACCGGATAACGAAATTAGGGGCATGTACAATTGTCATGGTTTGGTTACGCCTCATGTATGAAAATATTATTTGTATTCCTAGCTAGTTTACAAATGGGTCAACAATTCTTATTCTGTTTATCACTTACAACTGAACTATTTATGAACAATCGAAGTTTACAAAGAACTATTTGAATAAACCTGTGAACTCACCAACCTAGTGTTGACGATTTTAAGTATGTTTTTCAGGTAACTGAACGTGATTTCAAGGTTAGCAATGTAGATTACATGCATGCACGATGGATACTACTCAAGGAGGATTTCCCCTGTATAACTCATTAAATTGAGTCATATTTGTGAAATCTTAACTTTTTGTAAACTCTGATTACATTTTTGTAATGTAAAACTTTAAATTTGTTTATGTATCCATTTACCATGTATGTGTTTGCGGTAATCATATGCTTTGGAAACCATGAACGTCGCGCCTCGCGTTTCCGCCTTGGCGGTGTGTGACACATATCTGTTGGAGGTGCTACTCTGGGAAGATAACCACCTTGTTTTTAAAGGAAAGAATGATGATTTTGATATGTGAAATGTGTAAGACTTGTCTTGGTGTACCAAGATAAGAGAGGATGGAAGGATGTCATTGGCAGTGATTGCATTGACAAGAAATGTTTCGACCATATTGGTCTGTAAAGAAAATGTTTTGTCAAAACCCACATAATATTTTGCAACTTATGGGTAGTGATTGCTATATATCCGAAAGGGGAATGCGGACCGTTACATTTCTTTGTGGTATGTAACGGGGGAATGGCCTTAATATAAAGGTAATGGAAGGTGGTGACGACCACTTAAGATGTTTACGAACCTCGACAAGAGATTAGTTATACAAGGTTAATGTTATGTTGGGCAAAAGGGCGAATGTGAAGATGGAAAAATATTATGTTGAAGTTACTTTGATTTGAACTTAGAACTCGCCAGCGTAAAGCTAACCCGCGTTTAAACATGTGTGTCAGGTAAGAGTATGGTTTCGAGTAGTAAAGGCAAGGAGGCATCTTGAACAGGCTATCTAGCATCCTAGTTGAAGACTAGCATTAGTATAATGATGTACTTTCAATAGAATCTTCTAAGACAAGTCTTCCGATGTGTATGTTTCTCTAATTACTATATGTTCATGAGTAAATCCGATAAGTGACCGGCATTCCGGGGGATCCGGGATGTGCGTGTCACAAGTTGGTATCAGAGCTATAGTTTAAGAGAATTAGATACTTGCCAAGTATCTAGACTTAAACTAGGATTAAGGGACCATATAAATGCCAGTCAAGATAGCCTGATGCCAAGGGTAAAAAGAAAAGGTTTGGGTATTTAGTGGGAACATAATACAAGGATAACTAGAGCACCGAAAGTGGCGTAAATGATTTATTTCGTTGTGGCCACAGTTATTAACGTTTACAATACACTTGTGTTCTAGCTATCATTCAGTCATGCGAATACTAAATCATTCAATATCTTTTGTAGAAAATGGTTGGTAGAGGAAAGGGTAAAAGGGGAGGAAGGATTAATCCTAATACTCCTAGAAGGCAGACGCGGTGTACCTCAAATGCTGAACCTGAAATAGAAAATAGGGATCATGTGGAAATAAATGAATCTGTAGTGGAACCTCAAATGCAAATGCAATAGACACGGCCGTAGCTAAAGCTTTGGATACGGCTTTGCCTATCCTATTAGCTTGCCTAGAGGAAAGCAGAAAGAAGGATAACATGGAGAATGTCATTAAGAATATAGACGACAATGACCTTTATGAATATGAATCCGATGATTCTTATGAAGTAAGACCCGTAAAGAAAGGAAGGAAGGGATGCTCGTAAAAAACATTCAAAGACGGCAGTCCTCCAAAGTTTGATGGTATAAAGGATGCCACAGTCACTCATCAGTGGATCCGGGAGATTGAAGTAGTAATTAAGATTAGTGAATGTAGAGACGATCAGAAAGTGAAATACACTGCTCACTCATTCATATCAGAGGTGTTATGTTCGTGGGAGAATCTGGTCATAGCTATGGGAGAAAAAGCTATTGACATAATGTCTTGGGAAGAGCTAAAGATATTGTAGATTGAGGAATTATGTCCAGACAATGAAATGGACAAACTTGAGAGAGATTTTCTCAGGCTAGAAGCCGGTAGTATGAATCATCGAGAGTATACTACAAAGTTTAACAGGATGGCCCGTTTGGTACCCCCACTTACTAACCCCTGAAGTTGTACGAATTAAGAGATACGTACAAGGGTTACCATCTGAAATGCAAAGGTTAGTGAAAAATTTGGAGTTGAAAAGATTTAGATCCACCGTACAACTTGCTTCGACTATGTACGACGAGGTCTATGGTTCACGCCCAGTGGAATCAAAAAGAAAGTGGCCAGAAAGTTCTCAGGGCCAAAAGAAGCAAAATGATGGTGGTTGGAAGAAGAGGATAACTACTAGTCGTGTCACCACGTGTACCACTTGTGGTAAGAATCATGCCAGAGAATGTAGGTTGAAATCGGCGTTTGTTTCAAATGTGGCAAGGCAGGGCACTTGGCGCTCAACTGTCCTATGAAGCCTAAATGTTTTAAGTGTGCAGAAAGTGGGCATAGAATGTTGGAATGCACAACACTTAAAATTAACAATCCCAAGCCATTAAATGCAAAGGAAGGAGAAGCCTCGAAAGCCAAGAGTAGAGCTTATACTCTGAAAACTGAAGAGGCTAAGGCATTACCAGATGTAGTGTCCGGTACGTTTCTTGTTAATCACGTACCTGCTACTGTATTATTTGACTCCGGTGCTAGTAGAAGCTTCATATCTTTAAATTTCTATCCTTCTTTAGCTAGACCTGCTATTATTTTAGACGAAATCTTTTAAGTAGAAACGGCTATTGGAAAATCGATGAAAGTAACAGAAGTCATCCAAGATTGTTTCATCTTTGACACTCGACAAATTTCAGGTTGATATCCATACCCGATTGAGATACATATTACATTATTAGATATGCATCACACTTAATTTTATAGTAATTAAATCCATTTCACACTTAGCAAGTCAATCCATTTACACCTGTCGGTAATCCAGAAATTACCCGGTCAAACACGCGTCCTACAACACGACCGTTGGTGATAACTTAAAACAAATACCTAGACATATAATCTGTGTGTGAAAATTATATGTAACACTGTGATTTAATTAATCATACCTATATGAATTTTTCGGTGATTTATAGAAATAATTTTATTTTCAGCACAGTCCGGTAGACACGCAGTGTGCACTAGCTAGGTCCATAATTCTAAGCAGACACTTAGACATATATTTGATGTGCACAAATTACATGTAGTACTGTGATGTGTTATTCTAAGACTTTGTGAATTTTTCGGGAATTTTCTGAGAAACTTTCTGTTTTAACGCTGTCCGGCCAGTCTGCAGTATGTCACGACATTTCCAAATAAAAAGCTAAAAATTTTATATGCTAAACATACTAATATGAGTTAAATTATTTTTAAACAATTTCGTTCATACCTATTCAGGATTTTCGTCAATAAATCGGTGACTATTCGTTTCCACCACCCGGAGTCAAAAGACCTTATAAATACCCCCTTCCCCCCCCCCCCACTTTCACCATTCCACTCTTTCCCTCTCTATCTCCTCCCTCTTCCCCTCTCTTGGCCGAGAACGACCACCACTCCACCATTTTTGATTTTTTTTTATCTTTTATTCATCAAATCCAAGCTTCCAAGATCAAGAATCAAGCATTTGCAAGAGATTCCATCCATCATTCCATCCATTTTCAAGTTTGATAAGATCATAACCCTCTTTTTTTCTTCATTTTTCATCGTCATGTTCATATGAACATGCATCCAAAGAAAACATATTTTTACGAAATATTAGCCATGGATTCTTAAAGGAAATGTGTTTTAAAACTCAAATGGTACATATTGTTGGTGAATTTGAACCTGGATTTTGTTCATAGGCTCGGTTTCCATTTATGAAAACTTAATTATATGTTCATATGTTAGATGATGAGATTTTGTTGATTTGATGATGGATTATGTAGTAATAATAGTTGTAGATGGATAATATGTGCAAACTTTGTTGTCGAAAGTGTTGGATGATACATGCATGCTCGGTTTTGCTATTTTAGGAAACTTTAATTTTGGTTTTCATGATAGATGCCATGTTTAGGGTGATTTGATGATGGAAAATGGTTAGATATGCATAAAGAATGAATAATATGTGTAGATTTGCTATCTAGAACTTTTGGTCGTATGAGATTTCATGCTCGGTTCTATTTATAGTAACTTTAATTTTTGGGTTTTTGTTAAAAGATGTTATGATGAGATTTGTTTGGTGAAAATGATGCATAAACACTAGATATAGAGATTGTATGATTTTTTTTTTCTGTAAAATCACATGTCCATGATGTTTTTAAGCTCGTTTTCTATTTTTAGAAACTTTATTTCTTGACATACATGAAAACTTGATGTTTGGGTGTATTCAAAGCATGAAACTAGTGTAGTGAACATTATGGAAGAATGATTGACCAAAATGATGGATTAAAATGCATGTGTATGAGTTTTATAGCCCGGTTTCTAAATATGGAAACTTTATGTTTTCACAAGATGTGTTTGCAAGTTGTTAACACGATTAGCAGGTTTAAATGACTTAGTAACACTTAATTAAGTGCATTGTATGATATCATGTGATGTTTATCCATGAACTTGACAATTTGACATGATCTTGCTATAATAGGAAACTTTAATTATCCGAAACTCGCATGCTTGTCTATTTTTAGCAAGTAAACCTTGGGATGTTCTATATGTGTTATAACATGCCTAATTCTATGTATGAACATTAACTTTGCATAGTTGCCATGTTTAGGACTCAAAAGCTCGACTTTCCAATTAGGGAAACATTAATGTATCAAAAGTCGTGTTTCAAGTTCTGAATTCCAATCGAATATGCCAATGTGTTTATTAGATGATAATAGACTATTTCAAAGTAGGTTTGAATTCAATATTAGGATTTGAATGATTAAGTCCAACGTGTCACCAACGGGTCGTCAAGTCAAAACATCTTTGAAACATCAAAGTCACTTTTCAAATAACTCTTTGGATGCATAGAGTTCATAGTCAAGAATTTACAATACTTAGACCTTAAAGTCCTAAATGTTTCCTACGGCACGAGTAGGTTGTCTCATTTAGCCGGATTTACTAAGACTTGCATATCATTACCGCTTTATCAGGTGATTTCTCACAGCCCCGTTTTACTCATTTTCCTTTTGGGTGAGATACATGCTCAAGTATACATTTTTCAAAAATCATATTTCCATGCTATTCAGTTACATTAATTATATAAGTTGTACTGGTGTGTACAAAGTCCTCTCAGAGTCAACGGTTAATTTTTCCATAAGCGAGGTGATCATGAACAGTACTGTTGGGTTTAACAACCCATGCCCAGGTTAGTAGCGCTAAGTTCGATTGGAGGTCGAACGGGTACATAATTGACCTAATCCATTAATGTGCAGGCACAAAGAGGCGAACCACATCCTTTTCCTTTTTTCTGTGGCAACAGTTGAGCTTCGGTTGGAAAACTTATGATAATTTTTGGTTTTGTCTGATCAACAATAATTTTTTTAGAGTACATATGCTTTTCCACGCATTTTGAATATATGATTTTCCATGCATTGTCAATATATGATTTTCCAATACATTTGATGATATGATTTCCATTACATTTAACCTGTGAAACTCACCAACATTATGTTGACTCATTTTAGCATGTTTATCTCAGGTCGTTGAATGCATAGGATATGTAGCTAGGATGCACCCACTGGAGTCACACACTCATCATGCATGACATCCTATTTTGATAAACAATATTTTATCATCCTTATTTTCAAATGTTGTAAACATTTAAACATTGCTTCTGCACATTTACTTTGGACCATGTCAAACTTTATTTTGGACTCGTTCGAGTCATGCATAAAATAGGTATTTTGAAAACCATTTAGTGGTCGTTCAAAGTAATTCAATGGTAAAGATCCTCTCGAGTCACGCCCCTCGGGTATAGCCCGGAAGTGGAATTTGGGGGTGTGACATCATCGATCTTGAAGGACATAAATTTCTTGTTAGATTATATCCAATGATCCTCGAGGGATTTAATATAGTCTTGGGAATGGACTGGTTGGCAGCAAATGATGCTCAGATCATTTGCAATAAGAAGGCAGTCCAGATGACGGCAATTAGATTACAATACACGACGATAAAATAAGATCAGCTGTTAGAATTATTTTCCATGATGAAAGCCATGAAGTTTATGACTCGAGGCAATGAGGCCTACCTGACATACGCTATTGATTCCAAAGTGAAAACTAAGGAATTAAAGGATGTGCCAGTATTCTATGATTTTCCTGATGTCTTCCCAGAAGAATTTCCAGGAATACCTCCAGAAAGAGAAATGGAGTTTCGAATCGACTTAGTGCCTGGTGCTAAGCCTATAGCTAGGGCTCCATATCGTTTAGCTCCATCCGAAATGAAGGAACTGATGTCACAACTGCAAGAGTTGTTAGACAGAGGTTTCATTAGACCGAGTATCTCTCCATGGGGTGCTCCGGTTCTTTTCTTGAAAAACAAAGGTGGTAGTATGCGTATGTGCATACACTATAGAGAACTGAATAAGCTTAGAATTAAGAATAAATACCCATTACCTAGGATCGATGACTTGTTCGACCAATTGCAAGGAGCAAGCTGGCTCTCAAAGATCGATCTAAGGTCAGGTTATCATCAATTAAAAGTAAGGGATGAAGATATCCCAAAGACGGCTTTCCGTACAAGATATGGACATTATGAGTTCTTAGTAATGTCATTTGGTTTGACTAATGCCCCTGCTACATTCATGGACCTCGTGAATAGGGTTTTTCGACCAATGATGGACCGATCTGTGATCGTGTTCATTGATGATATTCTAATTTACTCAAAGAATGAAGGAGATCATGCATGTCATCTCAAGGAAGTGTTGGAACTCTGAGCAAAGAGAAGTTATATGCAAAATTCTCTAAGTGTGTGTTTTGGCTCCGAGAAGTTCAGTTCTTGGGCCATGTGATAAACGTAGAAGGAATTCTAGTAGATCCTTCAAAGATAGAAACAGTGATGAAATTGAACTCGCCAAAGACACCTACAGAAATACGTAGTTTTTTAGGTTTGGCTGGTTACTATAGGAGGTTTATTCAAGACTTCTCCAAGATTGTGACCCCATTGACAAAAATCACGAAGAAGGAGACAAAGTTTGTATGGGGAGTAGAGCATGAAAATGCTTTTCAAAAGTTAAAGGAGAAATTGACTCAGGCTCCGGTATTATCTTTACCGGAAGGAACAGAGGATCTGGTAGTTTACTCTGATGCTTCGTATCAGGGAATGGGGTGTGTATTAATGCAATGAGGCAAGGTTATAGCCTATGCTTCACGACAACTTAAACCCAATGAAACTAACTACCCGACCGGTGATTTAGAATTAGCTGCAGTAGTATTTGCGCATAAAATATGGAGACATTAACTATACGAAGTTAAGTGCAAAATCTACACAGATCATAAAAGATTGAAGTATTTCTTCGAGCAAAAAGATCTGAATATGAGGCAGCGAAGATGGTTAGAACTAATAAAGGATTATGATTGTGAAATCCTGTATAGGAAAAGCCAATGTAGTGGCAGATGCTCTAAGCCATAAGGTAGAGCATCCTCCTATTTGGGTGAAGTCATATTGTTGAAGCACTTTTGTGTGACAGACACTCTGGATAGTGTCTTAGCTTATTGTGCATGTCTTGTATGTATTAATCTTTGTATGTTAGTGTCTGTATGTATTAGTTATCGAGTTGTAATTTCTAATGCATGTTATTGTTGTATTATTTCTCTAAGTGTTTTGCGCACTTAGCATGTGCGCATGAATTACTTCCTGTGTACTTAGCAAGTACGTAAGAATACTTTGCATACTTGCTAAGTACGCATGAACAATTTGCCCTGCGCACTTGTTAAGTGCGCAGAGATCAGGTGTAGTATAAATAGAATAGGTTGACAGAAGTTATGTACGCAGACAATTGCACTCAGTATATTCTCTCTATAACCCTTCAAGTTTATAATAGACGGAGTTTGAAAGTGATTTCGTTGTCGGTTTACTTTGTGTTGCTTGATTCTCCACCTAGTCATGGGCATTCCGCACTCGGTCTGACTAGTCACACACCCACACGTAACGATCTGAGACACCCGGGGACCTATAAGTGGTATCAGAGCTTAGCTCTTGATTTCGAGTGTTGTGAGTGTGTTAGGAGCATCTTCTACACATCCTACAGAGATTTTGCAATCAAAAGTTGGTGTTTTTGTTAATTTTTGTGATAAATTAGGGGTAGCTCTTGAGTACTAGTTTAGAAGCAAAAATCATTCAAAAACCAACTTTTGTTGTGTGTTTGAGTGTTTTGAGCATCAAAGGATGGTTAGAAACGAGTTTCTGACCCTTTGGCTCATTTTGTTTGGTCATATCTTCGATTTCTTCTGTCTCCGGTGAGATTCCAATGACCGGAAAAAGTTTGTTACGGTTGGTGAAAAAGTGACCTGCGTACTTACCTTATTTGGCAACAAGTACAGTCTTGCTGCCTACTTACCAAGTACGCAAGACCATATTTGCTGCGTACTTAATTGATCTCCTGCGTACTTATCATTTACTCTTGCGTACTTATCAAGTACGCAAGATCAAATTCTAAATACGCAAGACTAGGTTTGTTAAGTGCGCAAGGCCAGAGTCAAGTGCGCAAGTTGTTTTGACTTTTCTGAAATTTGACTAAGTGTCACACTATGGCAAATCTTCAGAACCTCGGTAACCTACTTAATTATGACAATGAAATTGGAACCCCGTAAAAACCGCCAAAGCTGCTTAATGTAAATGATTATTCAAATTGGAAAGCACGCTTTGAACATTATATTTCATAGACTGATTCCTCGTTGTGGATACCTATACTTGAGGGGTATAAGCATCCAACTTATACATATCTTGATGAAATTGTTCCCAAGCCTATTTCTAAGCTAGACGAAGAAGAAAAGAAAGTCTATGATAGAGAAAAGATAGCACATGGATCTATCACAATGGCCCTAACTAGAGAACTCTTTCACAGCTACAGAGGTTATGATAATTCAAAAGATCTCTGGAAGGCTTTGCAGAAAAGATTTGAAGGGAATAGTGACATCAAGAAGAGCAAAAGAGATCTTCTGAGAAAGCAGTATGAGTGCTTCAGATACCTGGAGAATGAATTTACTGATGAACTTATATCTAGATTCTATCATCTGCAGACTGAGTTAAAAGCTTTTGAGCTAAAGTATCCTGATGAGGAATTAGTTGAAAAATTTCTGGATGTGTTACCACCAAAGTTTGAGATGTATACCACTCTGCTAAGAGAGAACCCTAAGTTCTATGAAATGACAATTGAAGAAGCAATCGGTAAGGTTCAAGCTCACGATATGAACCTGAAAAGAAAGGAAATCTTAGGAAGACCTCAAATCCAAGACCCTTCTATGTATTATGGGATGTCTTCCACGGCTAAATCATCTGGTTCTGGTATCGCCTTATTCTCAGGGAACTCTAATGAAGAAGATAACTCGAATGGTTGTGGCGGTCATACTTACTTTACAACATCTGGATCTGGTTCTCACCACCAACATCCCTCAAGAAATCCTCCCTCTACAGCTTCAGCTAACCAGACTGCTATAGCCAAGATAGCTGAAGATCATGTGGCATTATTTTCATCGTGTATGCTTGCCTATGAGAACTTCATTGGTGGCAAGCTTATAGATCCTGAAACAATTGAAGAATATTTTAATCAGGTGGATCCAGATGACATGGAGGACATGGATATTCAGTGGAATATGGCGATGATCTTGAGAAGGGCCAAGCGTTTCTTGAACAGAACTGGCCGAAATTTTATTGGTGGGCATTCAAATGCCAAAGTTGGTTTTGACAAATCCAAGGCCAAGTGCTACAAGTGTCTGAACTTTGGACACTTTGCTCGTGAATGTCAGAAGGACAAAGCACCTGCCTCAGGATTCACAAGAACAAACCAGGGAAACAACCAAGGAAACAATCAAGGAAACAATCATGGGTACAACTATAACAACCGCAATCAAAGTCAAGGTGGAACGTCCAATGCATTGGTGGCTCAACAGGACGAAAGCTTTGATTGGGGTGTTCATTTGGAGGATGCCCTTATTGCACAAACACGGGTTGGGCTAATGGCTGAGATGATGGAAGCAGAAGAACGGGAAGAGTCTGTAGCTGACCAGGAGGAGTCTACAACTACCTTTGCCCTCATGGACATTGGGGAAACATCAAGTTCGTCAACTGAGGTAGACTTTAATTCTTTTGCTGTTATTTCATGTTCCAAATGTCTTGGCTTGAAAGAAGAAAATTCAAGGCTTCAAGACAAATTCGAACCCCTTCGTATTGCAGCGTTAAGCTACAAGGAAAATGAAAAACGTTACAAAGAATCAATTGAAACTTTAAAGAAAAAAACATGATTTTTCACTTAAAATCAGCGAACAACAGTTTCATTTGGATGTTGCATACAAGGGGTTAGAAAAGAGAAATAATGAAATTACCAAGATGCAGAATGAGGTCTTACAGTTAAATGGTAAAATTGAGAAGTTTAAAAATTCTCGCTTTGTGGTGGAACACTACGAATCAGTAGTGAGGCATGTGAACGACTTAGGGCTGGGTACTAATGCCATTCCTCCACCAGTTAGCGTGAAATTTGTCAACGGCTTAATTGACATTGATTTGTCTTACCTTGATGAGTCCTCGAGTCAGGATGATTCCTCTAACAAGGATGAAGAGTTCTTTACTGCTTCTGATGATGGGTCTGAAAACAACTGCCCTGAAGGAGTAGTCTCTGAGGAGTTGCTAGGTGAACAGAAAGTTAAGAAAAACATTATCACTGATAGTGATAATTGTATTTTGACTGAACCCGATATCATTGAATCAAATGAAAAATTAAAAGTGATGCTTTATGGGGGATATAAAAACATTAATCAAGTTAAGAAAGAAGCTTTTTCAGCTCATTTTGGGCTTGGTTATCAAGAAAATTTGCAAAAAAATTATATTCCCAAAAACCAATCATCATCGGGTCAAACTACTGTTCACCAAACAACTTCTCCTGCTCATCATGCCGAGTCATCTAATGCCAGATCTAATGAGCCTTACAGGAGGACTTACAAAGAAAAGAGAACTTGTTTTCACTGTGGTATGGTTGGTCACATTCTTGTGAACTGTCCTGCTATGAACCAAGGGAAACGGCCAATTGTTTCACAACTGGCTGTTATCCCTAAGTCACCACTAGTGAAGCATTCCAAAAGTTCAAAAGCAAATGTGGTGAAACCACTAGTAAAACCTATGGTAAAGCCAAAGATCACATCTGAGGCTAAACCATCTGTTTCAAAAAGGGGAAAGCTACCTGCTAAACCTAGTGCCCTACCTCTGGTAGTGCACCAACTGGTGAGAAACCTGTGGTGAAACTCTCTAAGCCACAGAGGAGAAGAAGGAACAAGAGATTGGGAAAGCTAGAACAGCTGGCTGGAATTCAATCATGTAAAGCTTCTATTAGTTCACCTGCTGCTGTTGAATCTAAGTCTACTGTTCCAGTTAAGAAAAAGAAGAGGTCCTGGAATAACAAATCCAAAAGTTCTCAATCTCCCGCTTCCAAATCTTCTAAAGATTCATCCATTTATGACAGTCACGACTGTGAATTAATTAAGGTTGTTTATTTTAAGAAAGACGGATGACCCAAGACCACTATGGCTTGGGTCTCCAAATCAAATTAATTTCTTGTGACTCGTGCAGGGACATCCGAAGGGTACTATCTCTAATCGTTGGTATGTAGATAGTGGATGCTCCCGGCACATGACAGGTAACAGGGTTATGCTTCAAGATGTGAAATCATTTAGAGGCGGCTATGTGGCCTTTGCTGGAGAGAAAGGCGGTAGTATCACGTGTCAAGGCATGGTTTCAAATGGTTGTGTCAGCTTTGACAACGTCAACTACTGCGAGCAGCTGAAGCATAACCTGTTGAGTGTCTCCCAGATGTGCAACAAGGAGTACTCGGTTATGTTTGATAAGACTGAATGCATGAACCTCAAACCTGGTTTTGAGGTTCCTGATGACTTGATTCTAATGCGAGCGCGAAGGACAAACGACACCTATTAGATTGACATGAGCGTTTCGAAAACCACCTCATCTGTTGCTACTTGTTTGCTTACCAAAGCGATAGAGCTTGACTCTATCTTGTGGCATAGGAAAATCGGACACATTTCTTATCAAAAAATGAATCATCTTGTCCGAATAGGTTTGGTAACCGGTGTTCCTAAGCTGAGATTTACCGTTGCAGATGATTGTATGCCTTGTAAAAAGGGCAAACAACAACGGAAGTCTCACAAGCCCAAGCTCCAAAACTCCTTCGATACCCTTTGGAGCTATTATATATGGATCTGTTTGGCCCCATAAGTATTAGGAGTATTGGAGGTAAGTCATACTGTCTGGTTGTAACTGATAATTTCTCACATTTTTCTTGGGTGCATTTTTTAGGTACAAAGGATGAAACTGCTGACATTCTTTAATACCTGATCCTGAGCTTGGAATCTCTTTGCAGGTTAAAGGTTAGAAGAATAAGGAGTGATAATGGAAGTGAATTCAAGTATAATTTGATGGAACTTTTCTGCCTCAAGAAGGGGATTCGTCACGAATTTAGTGCCCCTTACACACCTCAGCAGAATGGAGTCGCAGAACGGAAGAACAGAACCTTGATTGAGACTGCAAGAACAATGCTGTCAGATGCAAAGCTTCCTGTCTTGACTATTTAAACAGAGTTCTGGTTATGAAGAGGCACAACAAGACTTACTATGAGTTGATCAATAATCGACCTCCCAATCTTGACTATCTAGTTCCTTTTGGTAGTCACTGTTCCTTATTGCTATAATGCAAAGACCGAAAGTCTAAGTTTCATGCAAAAGCGGTGGAAGGCATCTTCTTAGGATATGTTGCCAACTCGCCTTGTAAGAGAGTGTACAATATAGGAACTCGTACTGTCGAGGAATGGTTTTGAGGTGGAATGTAGTAAACACAACATTCCACCATAACCAACTAGTCTAGCTTGGGGTTTTGATTATGATGCGCTATTCAAATCTTTCAACCTTCCTGGTCTGTCTGCCGATGATGCCGCAAATGTGTATGAATTATTTGGTGGCAGATGACTCAAGTTTCTCAACACGTGCTACTGTACCGATTGTAACTCCTGATTCCAATGTTGCATCTGCATCTAGAACTCATGACAGTGATAACATTGAAGATCTTCATGTTGACGGAAATGAAGCTCAAGCTAATCCTAGAACTCGTATAGGAAATGACGCTCCAGCTGATCCAATCAACATTGAATCTTCTTCTTCTGGAACACAGGATATGGGGAGTTGAGCACGAACCTTGATTCAAAAATTTAGGAACCGGAAATACCAGAGACGAGAGTGCATATGAATCATCCAATTGACAACATTGTTGGTGATCCTCATTCCAGTGTTCAAACTCCTCATAGAACCATTGCAGAGAACACTAGTTTGTACTCTGAGATACTTGACACTAGTGTCATGGAAACATGATTGCATGCTGCATTCGTGTCCCAGTTAGAGCCGAAGAATGTGAAGGAGGCTCTCACTGACAACTGCTGGATTGAGGCGATGCAAGAAGAACTGTCTCAATTCCAGAAGTTGCATGTGTGGGATTTGGTTGACTTGCCAAGAGGTGTACAACCAATTGGAACCAGATGGGTGTTCAAGTGCAAGACGGATGATCGTCATGTTGTAGGGAAGAATAAAGCAAGGTTGGTTCTTCAGGGTTTCTATCAACAAGAGGGCTTGGATTACACAAAAGTATATGCCCTAGTTGCTAGACTTGAGGCCATTCGACTGTTTCTGACCTATGCCTCCTTTGTCGGCTTCAAGGTCTATCAACTTGATGTGAAGAGTGCTTTCCTGTATGGAAAAGTACATGATGAGGTCTATGTCACTCAACCTCCCGGCTTTCAAGATCCGCATAATATCAATAAAGTGTATAAGCTCGAAAAAGCACTTTATGGTCTTCATCAAGCACCTCGGGCATGGTATGAGACATTATCAAAACATCTACTGTCAAATGGTTTTGACCGTGGATAGATTGACTCGACCCTTTTCATATGGAAAGCAGGAGGTGATATTCTTCTTGTACAAGTGTATGTCGACGACATTATCTTTGGGTCTACAAATGAAGAGATGTGTAGGGAATTCGAACAGGTGATGAAGTCCAAGTTTGAGATGAGTAACATGGGTGAATTGTCGTTCTTCCTGGCTCTGTAAGTCAGTCAAAGAGAGGATGGCATTTATCTGCATCAAACCAAGTATGTGTAGGACATCTTGTCAAAATACAAGATGAATGATAGCAGTACTTATGGCACACCTATCCCCGTCAATCATGGTCTGCATCCAGACAAAGATGGAAATGATGTGGATTGCAAATTGTACCGTGGGATGATCGGATCTCTTATGTATCTCACAGCTTCAAGGCCCGATATAATGTTTGCTGTCTGCTTATGCTCAAGGTTTCAGTCACAACTGAAAGAGTCTCATATGATAGATGTCAAGAGGATATTCAGATACTTGAAAGGGAAACCCCGATTGGGTCTTTGGTACTCTAAGCAGCAGTCATTTGACTTCAAAGCCTATACTGATTCAGACTATAGCGGTTGTAACCTTGATAGAAAGTCAGCTTCTGGTGGATGTCAATTCTTGGGAGACAGGCTGGTTTCCTGGCAGTGTAAGAAGCAGTCAACGGTTTCTGTCTCAACATGGGAAGTAGAGTACATTGCTGCAGCGAGCGCTTGTTCTCATATATTGTGGATTCAAAAGCAATTGAGAGACTACGGCTTAAACTTCACTAGAACTCCACTGTTTATTGACAACAATGCCACCATGTCCATCACAAACAACCTGGTGAAACATTCCAAAACTAAACATATTTAAATTCGCCATCATTTCATCCGTGATTGTGCTGAAAAACATCTCATTGAACTTGTAAAGGTTCACACGGATGACAACTTTGCTGACCTTTTCACTAAGGAGGTTGATCGAACCCGTTTTGAGCATCTTGTCAACTTGATAGGAATGTTCAATCCATAGTGAAAACCTATTTTTCTTAAATCAATTCAATTCATGAAAGTTAAAGTTCATATATTTTAAGTTTTCTATATAGTTCTTTTAATTTTCAAATATTTTACAAAATCCAAACAAAATAGAAAACGGAGAAAATTTCAAAGTTATTTGAAGAAATGAGGAAATGATAGTACATCATAAATGATCTAAATGCCATAGTGTGCTCATATGGGAAATGATTGCGTCATGGTTACTTGAATGTTTAAATTTTTGTGTTTTTAATGTGCTTATTTACATGTTATTTGAATTGTCAGTATGCTGTAGACGTCTTTGAATCACTAGTAGTGTGAAAACTAAATCTAGACTACAACTGTGATTTGAACCCATGTATGCATGTGTGCGTGTGTAAAAGAATACAAAAAGATCATTATCAGATAAAGGATGTAAGATTTTAGCAAATATTTTCTTAAGAGACTAGTTTCGGGTTATGTCTTTAGCACAATTACTGCGGTTCATCTCACTTCCCATACTCACAAGTATGCAATGAGAGATTGAATCAAGACATGTCTTTACATCAACCGTTGAGCATGTATTCACCCTTGAATCATACCTGATTCATTGAAATCAAATCCAGATAAAAGTTGGATCACCTTACCTAAATACTCAGACTCCATATCTATTAACCTGAATCATCATATGATATTCATAATAGAAAATCCAATCAAACCAAGACATCTGAATCACTCAATTCTGAATCTTATGATTCTTGATAATCCTTATGGATTCTACTTGATTTTTTCTGTGCTAAATGATGTAACTTCATTTTGGAGATTTGAAAATCTTTGAGAAAATCTTAGATGCCTTGAGATACTGCAATTTACATTTTTGTCGCATATCAGTGGGGTACACGTTGTATATCTTAAAATTAATACCTTAACACACAAGAACGTGATACAAAGATGCTTATGGTCTCAAATCTTTTAATATTGTCAACTTGAATTACTTGTTTATGTGCTTATTACCAATGAATAAATTGTAATCCATGACATGATCACATATTCTTTGACGTTTATCTTGTATCGTTTTTGCTAGAGTTTAGCCTGATATGATTCTCTGCTCGTGTCTTTGAGCAAAAATAGTGTGTGTATATACTTGTATATTTATATCTAGAAATGATCAAAAAGATTCTAAGTTTGTGTACAGTTCAATTTTAATCAGAAAAGCCAAAAATATTTGTGTTTAACCTTCTTGAATTGACTTTGAATCCTCTTGATTGAATGTGCTTATCTTGTTCGTTAATTGACTTGAAATCCTCATAATTTGAGTTGAAAGTTTGAGCACACAAGGGTCTCTGCGTACTTAGTAAGTGCGCATGAGGTAAACCCTGTGTACTTAACAAGTACGCAAGACTTAAGTCTTGCGTACTTAGTAAGTACGCAGGAGTTAAGTCCTGCGCACTTAACAAGTAGCTGCTATATCATGTCATGTCTGATCCATTCCAATGATGCTTCTTGTTCTTATTGTGTTTATTGTTTGTTTTTGCAGTGATGGCTCGTGCATTCACCAGCGAATTCAATCTGTTGGCTCTAACACAGCCCGAGTGGAAGGGTGCTGCACTTCACTATAGGGAGATAATCGACTTCCCGAACTGATCAAAAATCAATTATGCCATATATGCTGATCCTGTTGTCTCAAGACTGTATCTGGAGCAATTATGGACTCTACAGTAAACCCAAACGTCATTAGGGATATTGTAGCATGCCATGATATTGCTATTTCTGAAGACACCATCAGACGCGTGCTACAGTTTAGGGACTTATCAACTGATCCGATGAGTTACCGTGACTACTTCGTTGATGGATGCTGGAGAAAAAGGATGGGGTATGTCGGTACCATGGACTACTCCTCATACAAGAAGATGTGGGTACTTGATCAGTGGCGTTACTTCGCACACGTCATGATCATGTGCCTGTGTGCTAGAAAGGCTGGAAAGGATGCCATGGGGCATGACTTGGCGGCTGCAATGGTTGCCCTCTCTCTCAACAAGGGTTATAACTTCTCGAAGTATATCTACAAGTCTATCACCGATCAGATCAATGCTGCGGATAGGTTTAGATTTCTATTATACCCTAGGTTCGTGCAGCTGTTGATTAATGATGCTCTACCGAATCTACCGGCTATTGGAGAGAGACTACAAGTCAAACGGGTGGACAAGAGAGTGTTTGCACAATTTCTAAAGCCAGGAAATGTAGAACCTACCCCTAAGCACACTCCTCTCTTTGGCCACCTACAAAATGAAGCATATGTGGCTCCTGCTGAATTAAGATGGTATAGTGCAGCGTCTGAGCCTGAACTCGGAGAATACAGTGATGAACAGCAAGAAGAAGAGGAAGTTGGATCTGAAGATGATATGTCTGAAGATGAAGGGGGCGAGGAACAGGGAACTGGGGGTGCTGAAGATTCTGACTCATAATCGAGTGAGTAAGATTCATCAGTTTCTGATAATGCACCATCCCAGGCACACCCAAGAAGACCGACAAAGGTGACCCTTCCCGAGTCATCTTCTAACAGAAAGCGACAAGAGACTAGCAGTGAATACAAGCCCGATTCTGATTCGGACGCTGCTATACTGACACGCAGAAGAGAAAGTATAAATAAGCAACGAGGGGATAGGCCGCAACAAGCTATCCTTCTTGAGGTAGAAGTCAGTGCTCAGAGGTAAGCACATGTAATGGCTGCTAGTACTGATTCCACTTCTACCTCACCTTCACAACAACTTTACAGGCGACAACGGAGGAGGCCACAGGTAACACCTGATGTGGCTATCACTACTATCACAGAGGTGGTTCCTGTGATAGTATCCCTCCCTGTACCATATGTCCAAGTGGCGGTGACAACTCCTATTCTAACCGAGTCAGTCACCATCACCCCTTCCACCACAATTGCAACCACCATCCAATCCACAATCCCTATACCATTGAACCCATCAGTCAACCCTACAACTTTGGAGACTTTTCCCAGGGTTTTGACTTTGATACGATCTTCTCATCTTCACTCCATAATGCTGAAGCCTCTACATCCAGGAATCCTGATCCCAGTGATGCAAGGATAAACACTTTGGAAACATAAGTTGCTGGTCTACTTGAAACTGTTTGGAAATCAAGGAAAGAATCTGAGGCTCAACAGGCTCAGATAAATTCGTTGGTGGACGAAGTTACTATTCTGAGAAGCCAGAGGACTGGGACTGAAAAGATACTTATAAATGTGATGGCCCAGAATGAACTACTGATCAAAACAAACAATATTATTATGGGACACAGGACGTCTTTAGAGGTACGGTTTGACATGCAGCGGAAAGAACATGAAATGATGGTCAAGTTAGTAGCTAACCTGACCAAGAAGCTTGCTGCTCAGGGGGAGAGAGAAAAAGAGAAGGAGAAGACATCAAAATCTAACGGTGATGAGGCTTGTCATCCGGTTGATCTAACAAAGGATGATGACAAAGACAAGGATCCTGAAGTCGGTTCTAGTGGAAGTGAGCAACAAACTTTGGCGATAGTGCCCATTTCTGCTGTTCCAATGGCTAAGGGGGAGTCGACTCACCAGGAAGGCGGTGATGCTTCAGGTGGCAACAAAGGAAAGTCGGTGGCTGACGTTTTGAAAGATCTATCTGAGGACGTGTCGGATAATGTGATCTTATTCTTAGAGCCAGACTATTCCAAAGAAGCACATATCGCGGGTCTCTTTAATCTGGAAGAGGGAGAGATCGACTCTGGTGACGACTGGGATGAGGAAGATGATGATGTGGTAATCGAAGTTCCCAAGGGCGACGGGGAAAGAGAGTATGAGTTTGAAGATGGAGAGATCTTTGAAGTTCCATCCTTTGAATCTCATCTTGACACAGGTTCAGTCGAGGCTGCTAGTACTGTTGAGGCGTCGACTGAAGCCTCCCCTGCCGACCATACACATGTGGATCCAGAGGCAAAGAAAGACAAACATATGCCTGCAAGTTCATCGAAGGATCCGGCTCCTGTCTTGCAAAAGACTTCAATCATAGACAAACACGGAGCGACAGGGATGATCTTAGCTGTGAAGTTCGACGAGGATAAGAAGTTGTTTGCAATCAAGCGAGCTGGGGGGGTTCAATACTTGAAACCAACCAGCGAAGCTTTCAACTCCTTGCCAAGATACGACCTCGTGAACCTAGTAAACCGAGAGTTGTTGGGTCACTCAAATAACGCAGTAGCGATGGGTTTGTGGCAGGTTCTACAGCGAGAAGTAAGATCTGGGAAATTCAAAATGTTTAAGCCTCAAGTGCCCAAGCGAGTCAGGGACAAGAACGCTAGACATCCTGTGACTAAGAGAAGCTTAAAGAAACTGGTATACAAGCCAGTGTTGTGTGAAACCAAGATTCCACTGAGCAAGTTATATCAAGATATCCTCGGTAACATATGGTATTGGTACGTATATCCTAAATCGGGTGAGGCAGTGGTGATTGGAAAGGTGTGGTCCGATAGTGGAAGCTTAGTGCCAAGGGAACTGATCAGAGTGTTTGATGAAGTCTGCTTCATAAACTTCTCTGTGAAAGATCTAGAGGCACTAGCTGACAAGTACTGCATGTACACGGACGAGTGGACAAAGTTCCTTTCTTATAAATATGACAAGGTGATAAAGTTCTGCCTTGACTACAAGAAGAAGATGGAACCTAAAGCTGGGGAGCAGTGAAGACCGAACACAATCCAGAGCTGTTGTCAAGGGGGAGTTTGTTGAAGTATTTTTGTGTGACAGACACTCTGGATAGTGTCTTACCTTATTGTACTTCTCTTGTATGTATTAATCTTTGTATGTTAGTGTCTGTATGTATTAGTTATCGAGTTGTAATTTCTAATGCATGTTATTGTTAAATTATTTCTCTAAGTGTTTTGCGCACTTAACATGTGCGAAGGAATTACTTCCTGCATACTTAGCAAGTACGCAAGAATACTCTGCGTACTTGCTAAGTACGCATGAACAATTTTCCCTGCGCACTTGTTAAGTGCGCAGAGATCAGGTCTAGTATAAATAGAATAAGTTGACAGAAGTTATGTACGCAGACATTTGCACTCAGTATATTCTCTTTGTAACCCTTCAAGTTTATAATAGACGGAGTTTGAAAGTGATTTCATTGTCGGTTTACTTTGTGTTGCTTGATTCTCCACCTAGTCATGGGCATTCCACACCCGGTCCGACTAGTCAAACACCCACACGTAACGACCTGAGACACTCGGGGACCTACAAGAATGGGTACTTGCTAAGTACGCATGAACAATTTGCCCAGCGCACTTGTTAAGTGCGCAGAGATCAGGTCTAGTATAAATTGAATAGGTTGACAGAAGTTATGTACGCAGACATTTGCACTCAGTATATTCTCTCTGTAACCCTTCAAGTTTATAATAGACGGAGTTTGAAAGTGATTTCGTTGTCGGTTTACTTTGTGTTGCTTGATTCTCCACCTAGTCATGGGAATTCCACACCCTGTCCGACTAGTCACACACCCACACGTAACGATCCGAGACACCCGGGGACCTACCATGCGTACTTAGAAAGTATGCAGAAAAGGGACCTGCGTACTTAGCTAAGTACGCAAGAGCATTTCTCTGCTCCTTTAACCGGTACGGATGGGTACTTGGCTTTGCGTATTTACTAGATACGCATAAACACCCTTTATGTGCGTATTTACTATGTACGCATGAACTAGCATCTGGGAAAAAAAAACTTTCCTTGGCCAAATTTTTAGGGATAATTTGTACGCGTGTTTCGGGCCATTTTTGAGAAGATAGTAATTTTGGTTTTTTCGGACCAGAATTTGTGTACGATGTGGCTTGGCAAAACACGGACGAGATTTTTGTTGGATGATACCACTTGTCATACATCGTTTAAGTGTTCATACCTAAAAATGTGGGCTACGAGTATCCGGGATACTTATTTAATAGGGTATGAATGCTGAACTAATGGGAGCGCAATTGGGTCGTCATCGGCTAAAGGTCTCGTTCTATTTATGAAGATGTGGCTGCTTTTGGGTCTTTTGGAAAGAGAATCATCTTGTTTAGGTATTCAAACCTGAATATGTAGGCTACGAGTATCCGGGATACTTCTTTAATAGGGGATGAATACTGGAACAACTTGAACCAAAGGATTTGCTGTTTTGGATCTCTGCAAAGGAATAGAAGAATAAAATCCTGGAGTTGGCTAGTTATGCTTTTTAAGGATTTGAGTGAAGTGATGATGAAGCTGGTCATAGTTTACAGAGAAATGAGGGGGATAAAATCTAGTATTCATAAGACATTAAAGAGGTGGTGGAAAAGCTGTTGGTACTTCCTATATATATACCTCTTTGACGTAACATGGATCTCAACAATGATTTCTCGTGTAAACTATATTTTTCGTGTTTGATTCTATCGTGTGTTTTCAAGATGAAGCTGGATATTCGTTGGATTATTAGTTGAATATGGAACCTTTTATCATTTGTCGATGGGATAGGAAACATACCCTTGTTTCTGGTCTAGTCAGATGGAGCTTAAACTGAAAGGGGATATTAGAAATGAACATCTTCGAGAATTTGGTTGACTCGTGAAGATACAGGATAGAGTTGGACACATCTGGTTGAAGACTTAAGTTTATCTTATTGGAATTCTTATGGGAGCTGATTAGTTTGATGCAGGTTATTAGAAACTTAAACTCTCTATCATATGCCAGCTGATTTGGAGCTGTCTTAGTCTACTATTGTTACCTGTTTAGGAAGACATTGTCAGACTCAGAATTCTAAGTCAGGGTGGAGGTTGCTACTGCTGAGAGGATGAACTACAATGAGTTGTGTTGGGTTAGTTGGTTCTTATTGAAGCACTTGGTTTGGTCTACAATGAAAGCTACGGGTATAAGGGAGTCGTGTGTATCACACGGTAACTGAAGACTGAAGTTTGAAGATCTCAAGTGGAATGCCAGAAGATCAAGTCTCGCCAGAAGACACTTGATGTCATTAGTTTAGAGGGAGTCTGTTAGGACATTTTTTGTAAACTGATGATTATCAGTGTTAGTGATAGATAGAATTTGATGCTTGTAACATCCCAAAAATAATAAAACAAATAAATATAGCGAGACCGGTGATTTAGTTGGAATATTTAAACAAAAAGGGAGTGGGCCTGGGCCCGGCTTCAATGGGCCGAGGGAAGCCCATGCACATAAGAGGCAAGGCAGCCCTCTTCCCTGCTCATTTCCCCAACTCACGCAGCCTTTAGAGAGAGAAAGGAGAGCTCCGGTCTAGAGAGAGAAAGTGACGGATCAACTCGGGAATTCAGGAGAACGTTGCTGCTGTTCTCGTGATCATATCCTCTGAATCAGAAATCCAATCCAGGTAACGATTCGATCACATTATGAGTTTTTGTTCGTTTTGAGAGTTTTCGGGTTTTGGCTAAAAGATAACGATTTTGCGGATGAAACTTGAAAGTGAGCTTAGGTATAGCATCTAGAATGAAAACCAAACGTTTTGATTTAGGAAAAATAGAGATTTTGGCTCGATCAGACTCGCATGCAAAAGAAACTGCAATTTTGGGGAAGATAATGTGCAGACCCATCGAAACTACTCAGTTTCGATATGTGTAGACCCATCGAAACTACTTAGTTTCGATATGTGCAGTAGTTTCGATATATGCATACCTATCTAAACTACCATAGTTTCGATATGAGCCACGATCCGAAGCTAAGTTTATACCTAAGTTACCTATCGAAACTACAAGTTTCGACAGAAGCAACCTATCGAAACTACAAGTTTCGACAGAAGAAATCTATCGAAACTATCAAGTTTCGATATAAGTAAACCCATCGAAACTACTAAGATCAAGTATAGTAATATCTAATGCCATCTAGGAGCACTACCTTATGAGTATGACTTTATTACACAGATCGTGAGTAACATTAGTGACGCTCAGTAGCCAGCTAAGTGTACTTCGGAAACTACTCATAAGGTGAGTTCTATGTGCCCCCTTCTATGTATGTGCAAATGATTTATAAATGTTTTGGGGCTGAAGTGTATATACTAAATGGATAAATGCTATAAGTGTCAATGTGATCATACGTATATATATGAATATATAAATACTTATATATGTGAAAATGAATTATGAATAAAGAATGAAGCGTATGATATAAAGAAAGAATGAAATAAGGATATAACGTAAAAGAATGAAATCTTGCTTTATATTACATATATATTGCATGTTATGAATGAATGTAAACGTTATAAACCCTTCTATGATAACGGCTACTTCGGTAGACGGACGACCACGTGACTATTTTGCAACCGGGACGAAAACGTACCTACGTAAGATAGGACGTATGAAAAGGTAAAAATGGACGGTCGAAGCAATTGCCTTAACTAATGTAGAACGGTTGCATACATAATGGTCACGTGGGAAACGGATGCCCTAGGGCAGACAGATTTAATGTTATGACGGACTACGACGGTAGGACGGTTAAGAGCGGACGGACAAAAGTTGCCGGACGGATTTAATGTTATGACGGACGGTTTTCTAGAGCCGGACGGTAATGAGAAGGGCTACGACGGTAGCTCTGACTGCGATGTCTTCGTGACATTCGCGACAAGTATGATGGGTTGATCTCCCTTAAGATTATGGCCAATATGTGTTCTCCCAAAGATAGTATGTATGTACATATGTATATACCCTCAATGAATGTTATGTGAGAACAGTAAAGTAAAGAATTTTTAAAAGTACGAATATACTTATATACATTATATTCATGATAAGATAAATATTATGTATGATTGTCTTTAAACTAGAACTCACCAGCGTTAGCTGACTTTTAGTATACATTTCAGGTAACAAAGGAAAGGGTCGTGCGAAGGCGTGAAGGTTACCCGGCACAAGACTGACATCCCACTTTTTTTTATATGTCTTAGAACAATGTTATGTTTTATTTGTAAAGACTTCCGCTGTTATGATTATGTAATTGAATGATGAAGGTTTTAATTTAAGTTCAGTATTTATGACTATGTTTATGAGTAAATCCAACAAGTGAGGTCACCCGGTTTTGGGGCCTTACAAGTTGGTATCAGAGCAATAGTTTGAGAGATTTAGACATCCCTAAATGTCTAGACTCAAACTGATTATGGGACCAACGCACGGATGTCAGTATGGGTAACCAACGCCAACGCCAGCACGGTAAGTAAGTAATAAAGTTAATGCTCTTGCATAAGAATAGATACCATAACTTAGAACAAATAGATGTTAATGCCATGACTGATTTGAAGAGTTTTGAACCCGAAAAGCAATGTAAATTAGTAATCACAAACCGGTCACTGTAATTAAGAATTTACCTTGCTCGTACTGTTCCAAACTATGATCTGAAGAAATGACATTGATGTATTCCCTTTTTAACTATCAGGAAATTAAGAACTATGGCTGGTGGAGGAAGGACAGGACCTCGAGGCGGTCGAACTGGCCGACGAGGTAGACCTCCGTTGAACCCAAGATTTGAAGAAGAAGAGAGTGTGCACGCAGAGCACACCGAAAGTGTGCACGAAACAGATGTGACCCCAATTAGGGACGACAGTCCAGGGCCTATACAGTTGGAACCTGAAGTCAGGGATGCTATTGCCCGTGAAGTTGTGCTCACTTTGCAGAAGGTATTGCCTGATCTACTATCCGAGGCAATAAAGAAAAGTAAAGAGGAGGATGAAGGAAACCACGAAGAAAAAGTATATGACAGCGACGGGGATGAGATAAAAGTGGGGCCAAGCACCAAAGGGTGCACTTATAAAGGTTTCAAAGATGGAGACCCACCCAAGTTTGATGGTAGCAAGGATTCAGTGGCTACTTTGGAATGGATTGAGAGAATGAACGCTGTAATCAACATCAGCGAGTGCCGACCAGACCAGGCGGTTAAATATGTTGCTCATTCTTTCACCAATGAAGCACTAGGTTGGTGGAGAAACATTCAAAGAACAAAGTCACCACATGCTCTTGCCAGAATGACATGGGAAGACTTGAAAAAGCTCGTAATACAAAAGTTCTACCCACAGAATGAGATTGATCGTGTGGAGAACGAGTTCCTAAACTTCAAAGCTGGCGACAAGACTCATCGCCAATATACTTCAAGGTTCAATGAGCTGGCCCAACTGGTACCACACTTGGTGGAAACCGAAGAACGTATGATCAAATACTATGTCAAGGGTCTTCCGCAAAGGGTCCGTGTCCATGTAAAAGCCAACCTACCCTCGACCTTCGAGTCGGTAGTCAACATGTCTGGAATCGTTTACGACGATTATGCCAACGAGGACCCGGCACCTGTGACACAAAAGAGGAAGTGGGAAAATCCGTCTAGAGGCACCGGAAGAGGGAATGAAACAACTGAAATTAAGAAACCTAGGTTGGACGGATATGAAACGTGCAAGAAATGTGGAAAGCAACATAGTGGCGAGTGTCGAATCGGCACCACCGTGTGTTATAAATGCGGGAGGCCGGGGCACTACTCCCGAGATTGTTGGAAGGACGCCAAATGCCAAGTATGTGGATTGTTTGGGCATCTGACAAAGAACTGCAGGAAGGCCGGCCAATCTGGTTCGGGAAAGGAGAAGGAACAGGAACAACAAAAGGCAAGGACTCGGGCCTATGCCTTAACTGAGGAAGAAGCAAGGGGAAACCCTGATGTCGTGTTAGGTACGTTTCTAGTTAATGACGAACGTGCTGCTATTTTATTCGATTCTGGTGCTAGTAAAAGCTTCATATCAAATGCATTTTGTCGTAAACTGGATTGCACTATCAACACCATAATAAAGGCCTTTAGCATACAAACTGCCGTGGGTAAAAATTCGGCAGTATTTCAAGTAACAGAGGATTGCATCATAGAAATAGAGGGACATAAGTTTCCATCTAGATTATTCCTTCTCACCTTAGGAGGATTCGATATAGTATTGGGTATGGATTGGTTAGCTGCCAACGAAGCTCAAATCATATGTAAACGTAAGAGAATACACCTAAAAGCTCCTATCGGCAGTCCAATTACGGTTTATGGGGATTGGAATTGCACGATGCCAAACGTCATCTCGATGATCAAGGCCGAAAGTTACATGAGGCGCGGTTGCGAAGCTTATCTGACATATGTTATTGATGATAGAATGAAAACGAAAGAACTCAAGAATGTACCCGTGGTGTGCAACTTTCCGGAAGTATTCCCTGAGGATCTACCTGGGTTGCCACCCGATCGGGAAATAGAATTTCAGATTGATTTACTGCCAGGAGCTGAGCCTGTTGCCAAAGCCCCCTACCGATTGGCTCCGTCAGAAATGAAAGAATTGATGTCTCAACTAGAGGAATTAACCGAAAAAGGATTTATTAGACCGAGCATCTCACCATGGGGCGCTCCGGTACTTTTTGTAAAGAAGAAGGACGGCAGCATGCGTATGTGCATTGACTACCGCGAATTGAACAAGAGGACAGTAAAGAACAAATACCCGTTGCCTAGAATAGACGACCTTTTTGATCAACTGCAAGGTGCGAGTTGGTTCTCAAAGATCGATCTTAGGTCGGGTTACCATCAGTTAAAAGTAAGGGAAGAAGACGTACCAAAGACCGCGTTTCGCACGCGTTATGGACATTATGAGTTCCTCGTGATGTCCTTCGGGTTGACTAACGCTCCAGCAGCGTTCATGGATTTGATGAATAGAGTATGTCGACCAATGTTGGATCGATCAGTGATAGTTTTCATAGACGACATACTGGTATATTCGAAGAACGAGGGTGATCACCACTGTCACCTAAGAGAGGTTCTGGAAGTACTAAAGCAGGAAAAGTTGTACGCGAAATTCTCCAAATGTGCGTTCTGGCTTAGGGAAGTTCAATTCCTAGGTCACGTGATAATCCCAAATGGCATCATGGTGGACCCTGCAAAGATCCAGACAGTAAAGGAATGGAACATCCCAAAGACACCAACGGAGATACGAAGCTTTCTGGGATTGGCAGGCTACTATCGAAGGTTCATTCAAGATTTCTCAAGAATAGCCTCGCCTCTAACTAAACTGACACGGAAAGAAGTAAAATATGAATGGGGTCAGACTCAAAACAATGCGTTTGAGGAACTCAAGACACGATTAACCCAAGCTCCAGTCTTAACACTACCTGAGGGAAACGAACACTTGGTATTCTACTCTGACGCGTCGGGGCAGGGTTTAGGTTGCGTACTTATGCAACGAGGAAAGGTAATTGCTTATGCTTCACGACAACTAAAGATTCACGAGGTTAACTACCCAACACACGATCTAGAATTAGCAGCAGTAGTTTTCGCGTTGAAAATATGGAGGCACTATCTGTATGGAGTTAAATGCACCATCTACTCCGATCACAAAAGCTTGAAGTACTTTTTCGAGCAAAAGGAATTAAACATGAGGCAAAGGAGGTGGTTAGAGCTACTGAAAGACTATGACTGTGAGATATTGTACCATCCAGGCAAGGCAAACGTAGTGGCTGACGCACTGAGTAGAAAGGAAGAATCGGCACCAATCCGAATCAAAGCGTGTCAGCTGATCATAACGCCAGATTTGATGGGTGAAATAACAAAGGCACAAGATGAAGCACTATTAGAAAGAAATGTGAAACGGGAAAGGATAGTAGGACAAGGGAACTTAGATACAAATGCATACGGAGTACGAACTAGGTTTGGCCGGATGTGGATACCTAAGATTGGCGAGCTTAGAGCCAAAATACTTGATGAGGCCCATAAGTCTCGTTATTCTATCCACCCCGGCACAAACAAAATGTATCAAAACTTGAAGAAAGAGTACTGGTGGCCTGGCATGAAGAATGATGTGACCGAATACGTGAACAAGTGTCTAACATGTTCACTAGTTAAGGCCGAGCACCAGAAACCATGCGGTAAAATGCAGCCCTTACCAATACCAGAATGGAAGTGGGAGGAGATCACAATGGACTTCATTACCAAGCTACCGCGAACAGCTAAAGGCAATGACACCATTTGGGTGATCGTCGACCGCTTGACAAAGAGTGCTCACTTCTTGCCAATACGTGAGACTTCTTCGTCTGAAAAGCTAGCAGAAGTATTTATCAAGGAAATTGTGAGCAGACATGGTATGCCACTGTCAATTGTGTCCGACAGGGATACTAGATTCACATCCAGATTTTGGAAGAAATTCAACGAAGCGATGGGCACTAGACTGAACATCAGCACCGCTTACCACCCTCAGACCGATGGTCAATCTGAAAGAACCATTCAGACCTTGGGGACATGCTCCGGGCCTGTGTCATTGACTTCGGTGGGAGTTGGGACATCCATCTACCATTGGAAGAATTTTCATATAAAAACAGCTATAACACGACTATTGGCATGCCGCCATTTGAAATGTTATATGGGAGAAAATGCAGAACCCCGGTTTGTTGGGGGGAAATTGGGCAGAAGGATTTTGCAAGTCTCGAAGTGGTCAAAGCAACTTCTGAAAAATTTGATCAAATCAAGGCTAGAATGAAAGCCGCAAAAGACAGACAGAAATCATACGCGGATAAGAGAAGAAGGGATTTAGAGTTTCAAGTGGGGGATATGGTACTGTTGAAAGTATCACCATGGAAAGGAATCATCCGATTCAGAAAGCGTGGCAAACTAAGTCCAAGGTTCGTCGCACCTTTCAAGATTTTAGCAAGAGTGGGTCAAGTTGCTTACAGACTCGACCTACCCGTTGAGCTCAGTGGAATACACCCTACGTTTCACGTGTCGCACTTACGCAAGTGCCTAGCTGACGACAACGCTCACATACCTTACGACGAGATTGAAGTGGATAACAGTCTAAATTATATAGAAGAACCAATAGCCATTCTTGACCGAGCTGAAAAACGACTACGCAATAAGTCGATACCGTTAGTCAAGATACAATGGAAGCACAGAAAAGGGTCAGAAGCTACATGGGAAAAGGAAGACGAGATGAGGGGACTATACCCTCAATTGTTTAACGTATGAACAGTTTCGAGGACGAAACCTCTTCAAGGAGGGTAGACTTGTAACATCCCAAAAATAATAAAACGAATAAATATAGCGAGACCGGTGATTTAGTTGGAATATTTAAACAAAAAGGGAGCGGGCTTGGGCCCGGCTTCAATGGGCCGAGGGAAGCCCATGCACATAAGAGGCAAGGCAGCCCTCTTCCCTGCTCATTTCCCCAACTCACGCAGCCTTTAGAGAGAGAAAGGAGAGCTCGGGTCTAGAGAGAGAAAGTGACGGATCAACTCGGGAATTCAGGAGAACGTTGCTGCTGTTCTCGTGATCATATCCTCTGAATCAGAAATCCAATCCAGGTAACGATTCGATCACATTATGAGTTTTTGTTCATTTTGGGAGTTTTCGGGTTTTGGCTAAAAGATAACGATTTTGCGGATGAAACTTGAAAGTGAGCTTAGGTATAGCATCTAGAATGAAAACCAAACGTTTTGATTTAAGAAAAATAGAGATTTTGGCTCGATCAGACTCGCATGCAAAAGAAACTGCAATTTTGGGGAAGACAATGTGCAGACCCATCGAAACTACTTAGTTTCGATATGTGCAGTAGTTTCGATATATGCATACCTATCGAAACTACCATAGTTTCGATATGAGCCACGATCCGAAGCTAAGTTTATACCTAAGTTACCTATCGAAACTACAAGTTTCGACAGAAGCAACCTATCGAAACTACAAGTTTCGACAGAGGCAATCTATCGAAACTATCAAGTTTCGATATAAGTAAACCCATCGAAACTACTAAGATCAAGTATAGTAATATCTAATGCCATCTAGGAGCACTACCTTATGAGTATGACTTTATTACACAGATCATGAGTAACATTAGTGACGCTCAGTAGCCAGCTAAGTGTACTTCGGAAACTACACATCAGGTGAGTTCTATGTGCCCCCTTCTATGTATGTGCAAATGATTTATAAATGTTTTGGGGCTGAAGTGTATACACTAAATGGATAAATGCTATAAGTGTCAATGTGATCATACGTATATATATGAATATATAAATACTTATATATGTGAAAATGAATTATGAATAAAGAATGAAGCGTATGATATAAAGAAAGAATGAAAGAAGGATATAACGTAAAAGAATGAAATCTTGCTTTATATTACATATATATTGCATGTTATGAATGAATGTAAACGTTATAAACCCTTCTATGACAACGGCTACTTCGGTAGACGGACGACCACGTGACTATTTTGCAACCGGGACGAAAACGTACCTACGTAAGATAGGACGTATGAAAAGGTAATAATGGACGGTCGAAGCAATTGCCTTAACTAATGTAGAACGGTTGCATACATAATGGTCACGTGGGAAACGGATGCCCTAGGGCAGACGGATTTAATGTTATGACGGACTACGACGGTAGGACGGTTAAGAGCGGACGGACAAAAGTTGTCGGACGGATTTAATGTTATGACGGACGGTTTTCTAGAGCCGGACGGTAATGAGAAGGGCTACGACGGTAGCTCTGAGTGCGATGTCTTCGTGACATTCGCGACAAGTATGATGGGTTGATCTCCCTTAAGATTATGGCCAATATGTGTTCTCCCAAAGAAAGTATGTATGTACATATGTATATACCCTCAATGAATGTTATGTGAGAACAGTAAAGTAAAGAATATTTAAAAGTACGAATATACTTATATACATTATAAGTATAATAAGATAAATATTATGTATGATTGTCTTTAAACTAGAACTCACCAGCGTTAGCTGACTTTTAGTATACATTTCAGGTAACAAAGGAAAGGGTCGTGCGAAGGCGTGAAGGTTACCCGGCACAAGACTGACATCCCACTTTTGTTTTATATGTCTTAGAACAATGTTATGTTTTATTTGTAAAGACTTCCGCTGTTATGATTATGTAATTGAATGATGAAGGTTTTAATTTAAGTTCAGTATTTATGACTATGTTTATGAGTAAATCCAACAAGTGAGGTCACCCGGTTTTGGGGCCTTACAATGCTATAGTTAAGAGGGAGTTTGAAGAAGCATGTTTTTATAACTATAGATTAAATTCTATGGATCGGTGTACGTGGCTAGTACGCAGGAGGGTGTTCCTGAGTACTTAGCCTGCACACCAGTTTGGTCCTGCGTACTTAGTAAGTACGCAAGGCTTTTGCCTTGCGTACTTGTCAAGTACGCATGACCAAACCCTGCATACTTAGTAAGTACGCAAGGATTTTGCCTTGCATACTTGTTAAGTACGCATGTAGTGTTCCTGCCCCTATAAATAGAAGACTTGTCTTCATTTGTAGGTGGAACTCTGGAAGTAGGTTGAGAGGTGTCCGGGTCGGGACGAGCTCTCCCGACCCCTAGACCGTGAGCTTAGATGAGAGATGTGTGCTCCTTAGGTATGTAGTTTGTAATACGGGATAACTTCTATGTTATAGATTACGTATCATTTCATTCTGTTGTTTGTTGTTCATGTATTCTCTGTCACGTTTTCTTAGTTCCCACACAAATCACAGAACAGGTCCGTGTATTTCCGCTGCGCGACGAGGCTCCAGGGACCTACACATATAAGTTAGTTATAACTCCTGACTTTATGACTCAGCTTAGGAATGTCCAGATAGACGCATTGAAAGCTGAAAATGTTAAGAAGGAGAGAATGGCTGGACAAGAGAAATACTTGGAAGAGAACGGGTATGGAGTTAAGATTCGATTCGGCCGTATGTGGATACC